>CM057464.1:144319128-147031628 GCA_030035585.1 Dugong dugon | reverse complement strand
AGTCCTTTATTATTATTTTTGTTCTATCTCTAGTGAAAATATGTCCCGGAGGGCATTCTTTAGTTACTGTGATATTTGCACTCCTGTAATAGGCAACAAACTCCATTTGATGCATTTTAATATGAATATGATTATAATTCATCTGTTTGTTATCAAGACAAGAAAAGTTCTCTGAACACGAAGATATTGTTAGTAGGTAATTCAGATATTTCAATGAAATATTAATATCTATAAAATATTAATTGAATAAGCAGCAAATCATACATATCCTTAAATAATTGAGATTGAGTTTAGCAAGCTTTATATATATCTTTGCCTGAAATTCTGTATTTTTAAAAAAGTATTTTCTGCTAGTTGGCAAAATAAATAAATAAATGAGTCATCAGTCAAAATTACAAATTTATTTGAAATATTATTGAAACAATATTACTGAATAGCTAAAAAATGAAAAAACACCCAAGCTTCCCATTCTTCTTCCTCTTGTCCTATGGTAAATAAACAAACAAACATAAAAATCTAATTTTATTGCTTTACTCTCTTATGTAAATACTAGTTTTAAATATTATTTTCATAAAAGCCCAAATGAATTCAAAACTTCAGCTATAATTATTCATCATACTCTCAAACTCATTCTATGGGCCAGAGAACACTACACAGGGAAATGTCTTTCCAACTGAAAATTAGAAAATACAATTTCCCATACAAACCAATAGAGAGAACTATCAGCTAAGCCTTGAGTAAGATCAGCTTTGTTTAAAGTTTATATTTGAGCATAAAATCTGGCTACACAGACTAGACAAAATCATTCTTTTTGGGCTCTTTCAAAAGAACAGAAAGCAGAGGATACTGCCGGTATGTCAGCTTCTGAGCGTGGGCTTATACTGAAGAAACGTCTTCATTTCTGCCATCATCTGGGAGTGAAATTCTGGCTGGAGCACATCTGTTCTCAGAATTCCCAGGAATGTTTATTTCCCATTGCGGACAAAGAAGAATAACAAAGACCTTTGAGGTCAAACTTCTCAGACTCATACTCTGGCTCCTTCATTTTCAAGAAAGTTGTTTCTCTCTATAAC
The DNA here is from genome assembly GCA_030035585.1 of Dugong dugon. NCBI lineage: Eukaryota > Metazoa > Chordata > Mammalia > Sirenia > Dugongidae > Dugong > Dugong dugon. Next base: position 147,030,555 of record CM057464.1, on the reverse strand, counting down.
TGTTTACTCATTTATAAGATGGGAATAATAAATGTGGTAGACCAATTTTTTTTTTTGTCTGATTACCAGTATTTCTGATTCTTCTTCTACCAGGCACCTGGTATGACTGTAGATCTATGAAGCCTTGTAGTTAGACATGGCCAGATGACACGCTTTCTCCAGGTGTGTCACTTCTGAGCAGAAGTATTGAAAAGCTATTTTGTCATCTTCCATCATCAACCTTAACTATTCTGACGGTTGTGGAAGGCTGTGTCAAGATGGAACATTGGACTTGAATTCCTGAGTGACTACAGTAAAGGTTCCCACCTGCTAACTGCTATTGTACATGAAGCATAAGGAAGAAACAAACCTCAGACGTGGTTGCTTTCAGCCACTAGGGCTTAGGGAGTTATCAACATAGCCTAGCATATTCTAACTGATAAAATAATCCTACCTACCTCATAGTCTTTGTTGTTGTTGTTAGGTGCCATCAAGTCAGTTCCAACTCATAGCAACCCTATTTATCATAGTATTTATATAAGGAGATATTGAGACACTGTGTATAAGTCATTTAGAAGAAAACCTAGAACATTGTTGTTGTTAGGTACCGTCAAGTCCGTTCCGACTCATAGCGACCAGATGTACAACAGAACAAAACACTGCCTGGTGCTGCACCATCCTCACAATCATTGCTATGTTTAAGCCCATTGTTGCAAGCACTGTGTCAATCCATCTCTTTGAGGGTCTTCCTCTTTTTCACTGACCCTCTACTTTACCAAGCATGGTGATCTTCTCCAGGGACTGGTCCCTCCTGATAATATGTCCAAAGTACGTGAGACAAAGTTTCACCATACTCACTTCAAGGAGCACTCTGGCTGTACTTCTTCCAGGACAGACTTGTTCATTCTTCTGGAAGTCCACGGTATTCAATATCTTCACCAACACTATAATTCAAAGGCATCTATTCTTCTTCAGTCTTCCTTATTCATTGTCCAGCTTTAACATGCGTATGAGGTGATTGAAAATACCATGGCTTGGGTCAGGCACACATTAACACATTAGTTCTCAAAGTGACAGCTTTGCTTTTTAACACTTTAAAGAGATCTTTTGCAGAAGATTTGCCCAAAGCAAATTTGCCCAAAGCAAAAGTCATTTCTTGATTGCTGCTTTCATGGGCATTGACTATGGATCAAAGTAAAATGAAATCCTTGACAAATTCAATATTTTCTTCATTTATTGTGATGTCGCTTACTGTCCAGTTGTGAGGATATTTGTTTTCTTTAAGTTGAGGTGCAATCCATACTGAAGGCTGTCGTCTTTGATCTTTATCAGTAAGTGCTTCAAGTCCATTTCACTCTCAGCAAGCAAGGATGTGTCATCAGCATATCACAGGTTGTTAATGAGTCTTCCTCCAATCCTGACGCTGCGTTCTTCTTCATATCGCCCAGCTTCTCTGATTATTTGCTCAGCATACAGATTGAATAAGTATGGTGAAAGGATACAACTCTGACGCACACCTTTGCTGATTTTAGACCATGCGCTATTGGCTTGCTCTATTCCAACAACTGCCTCTTGGTCTAAGGACAGGTTCCTCATGAGCACAATTAAGTGTTCTGGATTTCCCATTTTTCCCAATGTTACCCATAATTTATTATGATCCACACAGTTGAATGCTTTTGCATAGTCAATAAAACACAGATAAACATCTTTCTGGTATTGTCTGCTTTCAGCCCAGATCTATCTGACATCAGCAATGATTTCTCCATTCCAAGTCCTCTTCTGAATCTGGCTGGACTTTCTGGCAATTCCCTGTCACTGTACTGCTGCAACCATTTTGAATTATCTTCAGTAAAATTTTACTTGTGTGTGATATTAATGATATTGTTTGATAATTTTCGCATTCTGTTAGATCACCTTTCTTGGGAATGGGCACAAATTTGGATCTCTTCCACTTGGTTGGCCAAGTATCTGTCTTTCAAATTTGTTGGCATAGACTAATGAATGCTTCCAGAATTGCATCCATTTGTTGAAACATCTCAATTAGTATTCCTTCAAATCTTGGAAACTTGTTTTTTTGCCAATTCCTTCATTGTAGCTTGAACTTCTTCCTTCAATACTATCAGTTCTTGATCTTGCTAAATTCTATCATGTGATCTCCAACATCGTTTCCAGCACCAAGGCCATATTTTCCAACTACTAATTCTTCTTTGTTTCCAACTTTTGCATTTCAATCACCAGTAATTATTAATGCATCCTAATTGCATGTTCCATCAATTTTAGACTGCAGAGGTTGGTAAAAGTCTTCAATTTCCTCATCTTTGGCCTTAGTGGTCGGTGTGTATATTTGAATAATAGTCATATTAACTGGTCTTATTTGTAGGCAAATAGATGTTACCCTATCACTGACAACCTGTACTTCAGGATAGATTATGAAATGTTCTTTTTGACGATGAATGTTTACACCATTCCTCTTCAATCTGTCATTCCTGGCATAGTAGACCATATGATTGTCTGATTCAAAATGGCCAATACCAGTCCATTTCTGCTCACTAATGCCCAGGATATCTATCTTTCTGCGTTACATTTTGGTTTTGACCATTTCCAATTTTCCTAGAGTCATACTTTATGCACTCCACTTGTTCCCATTACCAATGGATGTTTGCAGCTGTTTCTTCTCATTTTGAGCCATGTAACATCAGCAAATGAAGGTCCTGAAAGCTTGAATCCATCCACATCATTAAGGTCAATTCTATGCTGAGGAGGCAGCTCTACCCTAGTTGTATTTTGAGTGCCTTCCAACCTGAGGGGCTTACCTTCTGGCACTGTATCAGACACTGTTCTGCTGCTAGTCATAAGGTTTTCACTGGCCAATTTTTTTAGAAGTAGACTGCCAGTTCCTTCTTCCTAGTCTGTCTTAGTCTGGAAGCTCTGCTGAAACCTGAGCACCATGGGTGACCCTGCTGGTATTTGAAATATCAGTGGCATAGCTTCCAACATCACAGCAACAGACAAGCCACCACAGTATGACAAACTGATGGATGCATGGTGGCCTAGAATATTATACGTGCTTAATTAATGCACTGGAGCCCTGGTGGCATAGTAGTTAAGAGCTCAACTGCTAACCAAAAGGTTGGCAGTTCAAATCCACCAGCTGTTCCTTGAAAACCCTATGGGGCAGTTTTACTCTGTCCCATAGGATCACTATGAATCAGGACCGACTCGATGACACCTAACAACAACAACAATTAATGGCATTATTCAACAAATATTTGTTGAGTACCTATTGTTGTTAGGTGATGTCGAATGGGTTGTGAACCATAGCGACCCTATGTACAATGGAATTAAATACTGCCCTGTCCTGTGCCATCCTCACAATCAGAGTGACACAGTGGCTGCAACAACAGGCCCAAACAAATAAATATCAAACATCATATCAGGAAATAAAACTATGAAAGATAAATTGAATGAGGCACAATGGTATACAAGATAGACATAGTCCTTACACTTACTAGTTAAACAATGTTATGCTTCAGCCCACTGTTTCAGCCACTGAGATAATCCATCTTGTTGAGGGTCTTCCTCTTTTTTGCTGACTGTGTACTTTACATGTATAGTCACCATTTATGCTGTCTGTCAGTTTGTCTTACTGCAGTGGCTTGCATGTTGCTGTGAATCTAGAAGCTATGCCACTGGTATCTCAAATACCAACAGCTTCATCCCTGATGGTCAGGTTTCAGTGGAGCTTCTAGACTAAGATAGACCAGGGAAAAAGACCTGGCAATCTAATTGTGAAAAAATTGGCCAGTGAAAACCTTATGACTAGCAGCAGAACATTGTCTGATACAGTGCCAGAAGATAAGCCCCTCAGGTTGGAAGGCACTCAAAATACGACTAGGGTAGAGCTGCCTCCTCAGCATAGAATTGACCTCAATAACGTGGATGGAGTCAAGCCTTCAGGACTTTCATTTGCTGATGTGGCATGACTCAAAATGAGAAGAAATAGCTGTGAACATCCATTAATAATTGGAATGCTGAATGTATGAAGTATGAACCAAGAAACTGGAAGTTGTCAGAAATTAAATGGAACACTTGAAGATTCATATCCCAGTCATTAGTGAACTGAAATGGACTTGTATTGGCCATTGTGAATCAGAAAATCAAATGGTTTACTGTGCCAGGAATGAGAATTTGAAGAGGAATGGCGTCACATTCATCCTCAAAAAGAACATTTCAAAATCTATCCTGAAATACAATGCTATCAATAATAGTATAATATCCATACACCTACAAGGAAGGCCAGTTAATACGATTAATATTCAAATTTATGCACTAACCACTAATGCCAAAGACGAAGAAATTGAAGATTTTTACCAACTTCTCCAGTCTGAAATTGATCAAACATGCAATCAGGATGCATTCATAATTACTGGTGATTGGAATGTGAAAGATGGAAACAAAGGAGAAAGATCAGTAGTTGGAAAATATGGCCTTGGTGATAGAAATGAAGAAGGAGATCACATGATAGAATTTTGCAAGGGCAATGACATTCATTGGAAATGTCTTTCAGCACCTACTATGTATTAAACTCTGTGCTAGGTTGATGGAATATAATGTGAGGAAAAGCTAAAAGGACCTGTCTATGTGGTGCTGATTATATAGTAGGAAAAGCAGTTGTTAATCAAACAATTACACAAATATAAAATTGCAACTCTGCAAACTGGAATCACTAAGGGTTAGAGGATACAACGAAAGCATGTGAGTTAACTGACCAAGCCAAGGAGGTCAGCGAAATCTTCCTTGAGGAAGTGTTGATTTAGCTTAGATCTGAGGGTCACAGAGTAGTACCAATGAGAGAAAATTGGGAAGAAAAAATCTTTCCATAAGAAGGGAACTTGTGTGCAAAGGCCTGTGGTGGTAAGGTGCATGTTACCTATAATAGATGAAAACTCTTTAGCTGGAGTGGCGACTGAGCAGAAAAGAATTACACGATTAGGCTAGAGAGTACAGGAGGGGCCAAGCTTTGTAGGCCAAAGAAGATTTTGGTCTTTATCTAAGGAGCAATGAGGAGCTTCCCCACACGTCTGTCATTTTGTCATACTGTGGTGGCTTGCATGTTGCTGTGATACTAGAAGTTTGCCACCAGTATTTCAAATATCAGTAGGGTCACCCTTGGTGGACAGGTTTCAGCTGAGCTTCCAGACTAAGACACACTAGGAAGAAGGAACTGGCTGTCTACTTCTAAAAAAATTGGCCAGTGAAAACCTTATGAATAGCAGCAGAACACTGTCTGATATAGTGCCGGAAGATGAGCCCCTCAGGTTGGAAGGCACTCAAAAGACGACAGGGGAAGAGCTGCCTCCTCAAAGAGGGTGCTGGACTTAATGACGTAGATGGGGTCAAGCTTTCGGGACCTTCATTTGCTGATGTAGTATGACTCAAAATGAGAAGAAACAGCTACAAACATCCATTAATAACTGGAACATGAAATGTAAAAAGTATGAATCTAGGAAAATTGAAAATTGTCAAAAATGAAATGGAATGCATAAACATCAATATCCTAGGCATTAGTGAGCTGAGATGGACTGGTATTGGCGATTTTGAATCAGACAATCATATGGTCTAGTATGCTTGGAATGACAAACTGAAGAGGAATGACATCATGTTCATCATCAAAAAGGACATTTCAAGATCTATCCTGAAGTACAACACTAACAGTGATACGATAATGTGACACACCTACAAGGAAGAGCGGTTAATACGACTATTATTCAAATTTATGCACCAACCGCTAAGGCCAATTGAAGATTTTTCCCAATTTCCGCAGTCTGAAATTGATCGAACATGCAATCAGGATGCATTGATAATTACTGGTGATTGGAATGCGAAAGATGGAAATAAAGAAGGATCAGTAGTTTGAAAATATGTCCTTGGTGATAGAAATGATGTCGGAGATCGCATGATAAAATTTAGAAAGACCAAAGACTTATTCATTGCAAATAACTTTTTTCACAATATAAATGGTGACTATATACATGGACCTCACCAGATAGAATACACAGGAATCAAATCTATAGAAAGAGACAATGGAAAAGCTCAATATCATCAGTCAGAACAAGGCCAGGGACCAACTGCAGAACAGACCATCAATTGCTCATATGCAAGTTCAAGTTGAAAATGAAGAAAATTAGAACAAGTACACAAGATTCAAAGTACAACCTTGAGTATATCCCACCTGAATTTAGAGACCATCTCAAGAATAGATTTGACACATTGAACACTAATGACTGAAGACCAGACGAGTTGTGGAATGACATCAAGGACATCATACATGAAGAAAGCAAAAGGTCATTAAAAAGACAGGAGAGAAAGAAAAGACCAAAATGGATGTCAGAAGAGACTCTGAAACTTGCTTTTGAAAGTAGAGTAGCTGAAGTGAATGGAAAAAATGATTAAGTAAAAGATCTGAACGGAAGATTTCAAAGGGCGGCTTGAGAAGTCAAAGGTAAGTATTATAATGACATGTGCAAAGACGTGGAGATAGAAAACCAAAAGGGAAGAACGTGCTCAGCATTTCTCAAGCTGAAAGAACTGATGAAAAAATTCAAGCCTTGAGTTGCAATATTGAATCATTCTACAGGGAAAATATTAAACAATTCAGGAAACATCAAAAGAAGATGGGAGGAATATACAAAGTCACTATACCAAAAAGAATTGGTCGACATTCAACCATTTCAGAAGGTAGCATATCATTAGGAATCGATGGTACTGATGGAAGAAGTCCAAGCTGCACTGAAGGAAAAACAAGGCTCCAGGAATTGATGGAATACCAACTGGATGTTTCAACAAATGGGTGCAGGGCTGGAAGTGCTCACTTGTCTATGCCAAGACACTTGGAAGACAGCTACCTGGCCAACCAACTGGAAGAGATCCATATTTATGCATATTCCCAAGAAAGGTAATCCAATCATATGTGGAAAGTATCAAACAATATCATTAATATCACGTGCAAGTAAAATTTTGCTGAGGATCATTCAAAAGCAGCTCCAGCAGTGTATCGACAGGGAATCACCAGAAATTCAACCCAGATTCTAAAGAGGCTGCAGAACTGGGGATATCATAGCTAATGTCAGATGGATCCTGGCTGAAAGGAGAGAATACCAGAAAGATATTCACCTGTGTTTTATTGACTATGCTAAGGCATTTGACTATGTGGATCATAATAAATTACGGATAACACTCTGAGAGAATGGGAATTACAGAACACTTAACTGTGCTCATGAGGAACCTGTATGTATATCAAGAGGCAGTCGTTTGAACAGAACAAGTAGATTCTATGTGGTTAAAAGTCAGGAAAGGTGTGTGTCAGGGTTGTATCTTTTCATCATACCTATTCAATCTGTAAGCTGAGCAAATAATCCAAGAACCTGGACTATATGAAGAAAAGCGGGCATCAGGATTGGAGGAAGACTCTTTAACAACCTGGGATATGCAGATGACACAACCATGCTTGCTGAAAGTGAAGAGGACTTGAAGCACTTACTGATGAAGATCAAAGACCACAGCCTTCAGTCTGGATTACACCTCAACATAAAGAAAACAAAAATCCTCACCACTGGACCAATAAGTAGTGTCATGTTAAATGGAGAAAAGATTGAAATTGTAAAGGATTTCATTTTATTTGGATCCACAATCAACACTCATGGAAGCAGTCGTCAAGAAATAAAAAGAGACTTCCGGTTAATATGGTGCTATAGACAGAAGCACCACGCTGTCCCTCCACAGCAAAGATCAAAAAAAACTAAGTAAAACACGTCAATCGTGAAACCCTAAGCATCAAATGAAGCTATAAAGAACTCAGTGAAGCACCGAGTGGAATAAGAAACTGACTGAGAACAGAGAGCTAGGCGAGATACGTGAAGAGGTCCCCTATCAGCTACCACAGCACAAATCCACCATCTTGGGCTCCTGTTGGAGACTGGCGAACAGGGGGTAGGAGAAAGCAGCTTTATGGAGTTTCCAGCAGGGGACAGAATAACCAGTAACCAGCGATATATGCTTTCCCACCACCCACACTTCTTCACCCCAACTCGTCCTCCTCTGCTTCCTGTGGCCACAAGTCTCTCGGCCTGAAAGCACTGGCTTCACCCTGGTGTTGCTTGGATTCCACCCACCGGCACTGGCCGACTCCCTGAGTGCAATTTGTTGGCTGCTGGTGTTGCCTTTTTTCTGCTTCTTTAGATTTCTTCCTTACCTCTCACCATCCCTACCTCCTTCCTGTCAAATACCTGGCTCTGTGTGCCATGTTTGCTTTTTCCTGAAAGGCTGCAAAACACCACTTGACTGTGAAACTGCTTCCCAGCCCTTGACGCCATGCTGGTGGCACCCCCCGGGGCTTTTTCTGTTTGTTTGTTTGTTTGTTCTGATTTCTTCTGGTGATTTATTTGTTTGTTTTCTTTTTATATTCTCAGCTTGGGAGCCCCTTCTAGCCGGGCAGTATTGCTTGGCTTGGGAGCTAATCCCTTAGTCTGCACAGACACACAGTGACATCCCTTGAGGCATTTCTTTTTTCTTTTCTTGGTTTTGTTTTTTTTTGTTTCTTTGTTTTGTTTTCTTCTCTTTTTCCCATTTTGTCTTTCTTAATTTCCAGTTTTTACTCTTTCTATACTTACCTTCTCTTCCTGTCTCCTGAATACCTGGTGCTGTGTGACACCTCTGGTCCTTCCAGCCAGGCTGTACTTCACAGCCTGGGAGTAACTTCCCCAGTCCTAGCAGCTGCACTGGTGGGATCCCTGGGGGCTTTTCTTTTTTTTTTCCTCTAATTTTTATTTATTCACTTTTTTTTCTTTTTGGTTTTCTCCATTTCTCAGTCTCTTATCTCTCCACTCCAACAGCAAGCTCTCTTAGCACCCTTTTTGGTTTGTTTGTGTGTGTGTATGTTGTTGGCTCCTGTTCCTCTCTCCTATGTCTCCCATTTCCCATACCCATCTTAGCGCCACACAGCACAATCTCCCCCCACTTCCTGCCTACCTGCACCATGTGCTGAACATCACAGCCATATGCAGCACAGGCATGGCTTACCAGAACCTACCCTGAACTGATTCCCAGCCCACCCTGTCAGCCCTAGTACATGCCACAAACAACCCATCCTAGCAACTTCCCTTCAGCTGGACCTACCCTGCTGTACCATACCTGAGTGACTGGCCCTGCCCATTGGAGAAGAAGTTGAAAAGAATCGTGCCCAAAGACGAGCAAACAACAAAGAATGCACAACCCGCCTGCTCAGACATAGCCAAATAAAACAAAAAAGCAGAACGAAACAAACAAATCTACAAACAATAAATGAGGAAAATAACTACTGAATGCCCTGAAGACAGCAGACAATATCAAAACATATACAAAAACAGGGCAGGATGGTTCAAGTAGGCATCCAAAATAAAACACCAATGACTTTCCAGCAGAAGAAAAGGCACTAGAACTACATGACAGGGAATTCAAATCTCTAATACTGAGAATTATCCAAGAGTTGAAGTAAAAAGCAGACAAAAATGAGGAAAACATAGACAAATTCATGGAAAAGACAGACAAATTCATGGAAAAGACAGACAAAAAATGGAATAATTCAGGAAAATAATACAGGAAAAAAATGCTAAAATAAATTCACAACTAGAAATCATAAAAAAAAAACTGCAATTAGAAATCCAAAAGATAAACAACAAGATTTCAGAAATGGACAGTGTCACAGAAGGGCTGAGGAGAAGGTTTGAAATAATGGGAGACAGATTCAGCGAAACTGAAGACAAACAGCTGGATACAACTGTGAGGAAAAATCAGAAACAAGAATGAATAAAAATGAAGAAACCCTGAGAATTATGTGGGATACAATCAAAAGCAAAAATTTTCTGGTGATCAGAATTCCAGAACAGGGAGAAAACAGAAAACACGGAGAGGATAACTGAAGAACTGCCGACAGAAAACTTCCCCAAAATCATGAAGATGAAAAGCTGACCATTCAAGAAACTCAACGAAGCCCATATAGGATACTCTCCAAAAGAAAATCACCAAAGCATATTATAATCACACTTGCTAAAACCATAGACAAAGAATCCTGAGAGCAGCTCTAGAAAAAAAAAAGTCACATACAGAGGAGAAACAATAAGACTAACCTCGGACTATTCAGCAGAAACTATGCAGGCAAGAAGGCAATGGGATGACATATATAAAACCTTGAAAGAAAAAAATTGCCAGGCAAGAATAATATATCCTGCAAAAATCTCATTCAAATATGATGGTGAAATTAGATCATTTCCAGATAAACAGAAATTAAGGGACTATGTAAAAACCAAATCAAATTTACAAGAAATATTAAAGGGAGTCCTTTGATCTGAGAACAAACAACATCAGACTACAGGCAGAATCTAGGACACAGGGGTGTACCAGCCAGATACCAACCCAGGAAATGAACTCTCAGGACTTTCCAAAACCAAAAGAATTACAACAGGGAACCAGAGAGGTTAATTTGTAAATGAAAACAACATCAGAACAATAAAAGAAGGAATAAAAGGTGCAGGTATACAACCTTCTAACAGAAAGGAAGGCAAGGTGATACTAAGTAATAATAGACAGGTTCAAACCTAGGAAGATAGGGATAAATATCAAGATAACCACAAAGAAAGTTAACAAACTTACTCATCAAAATAAAGAAGAAAAACATAAAGTCTCAGTAAAAATAAAAATGGCAAAAAACAAAAAGAAATGAAAAAAAAAATCCACCAAAAAAAAGGAATTTAGCACAGGAGACTAAGAGGAACAAAGGAAATGTCAGCACCACAAAAAAAAAGCACTACAAAATGACAGCAATAAACTCAAAACTATCAATAATTACACCGAATGTAAATGGCCTAAATGCACCCACAAAGAGATGAACAGTGACAGAATGGATAAAAAAAACAGGATCAATCAATATGCTGTCTACAAGAGACATACCTTAGATACAAAGATGTAAATTTATAAAAATCAAAGGATGGAAGAAAAATATATCAAGCAAACAGCTAGCAAAAAAGAGCAGGAGCGGCAATACTAATCTCAGATAAAATAGACTTTAAAACAGAATCCACCATAAAAGACAAAGAAGGACACTATATAATGATTAAGGGGACAATCCATCATGAAGACATAACCATAATAAACAACTACGCACCCAATGACAGGGCTCCAAAATACATAAAACAAACTCTAACAGCCCTGAAATGAGAAACTGACAGTTCCGCAATAATAGTAGGACGCTTCAAGACACCACACTCAGTGAAGGACAGAACATCAAGAAAGAAACTCAGCAAAGATACAGAAGACCTAAAGGGCAAAATCAGCCAACTTGCCCTCATAGACATATATAAAACATTACATCCAACAGCTGCAAAGTGCATATTCTTTTCCAATGCACATAGAACATTCTCCAGAATAGATCACATCTTAGGCCACAGAGCGATCCTCAACAAGATCCAAAATACTGAGGTAATACAAAGTATCTTCTCTGACCACAATGCCATCAAGGTAGAAATTAACAAGAGGAAGAGCAAGGAAAAAAATCAATTATATGGAAACTGAATAACATCCTGCTTACACATCACTGGGTAATAGAAGAAATCAGAGATGGTATCAAAAAATTCCTAGAATCAAATGAGAATGAAAACACATCATACCAAAAGATTAGGGACACAGCAAAGGCAGTTCTCAGAGGACAATTTATAGCAGCAGATGCACGCATCAAAAAAGAAGAAAGGGACTAAATCAAAACAGTAACTACAGAACTCAAACAAATAGAAAGAGAACAGCAAAAAAGCCCACAGCCACTAGAAGAAAGGAAATAATAAAGATCAGAGCAGAAATAAATGAAATAGAGAACAGAAAAACAATAGAAAGAATCAACAAAACCAAAAGTCAGTTCTTTGAAAGGATCAACAAAATCGACAAACCACTGGCCAGACTGACAGAAGAAAAACAGGAGAGGACGCAAATACCCCAAATAAGAAATGAAATGGCAGACACTACAACGGACCCAACTGAAATAAAAATGATCATAACAGAGTATTATGAAAAACTATACTCCAACATATTTGAAAACGCAGAGGAAATGGATAAATTTCTAGAAACACACTACCTACCCAAACTAACACAAAGTGATGTTGAAAATCTGAACAGACCCATAACAAGAGAAGAGATTGAAAAGGTAATAAAAAAAACTCCCAACAAAAAGAAGCCCTGGCCCGGTTTTAGCAAACATTCAGAGATAAGCTTATACCAGTATTACTAAAACATTTCAGAACATAGAAAAGGAAAGGATACTTCCAAATTCATTTTATGAAGCCAGCATAAGCCTGATAACAAAACCAGGCAAGGATGCCACAAAAAAACAAAATTACAGACCAATATCTCTCATGAATATAGATGCAAAAATTCTCAGCAAAATTCTAGCCAATAGAATTCGGCATCATATCAAAAAAATAATACACCACAACCAAGTACGATTCATACCAGGTATGCAAGGAAGGTCCAACATTAGAAAATCAATCAACGTAATTCACCACATAAATAAAAGGAAAGAAAAGAATCACAGGATCATCTCAACTGATGCAGAAAAGAGATTTGACAGAGTCCCACACCCATTTCTGATGAAAACTCTCAATAAGATAGGTATGGAAGGGAAATTTCTCAACATAATAAAGGCCATTTATGCAAAATCAATGGACAACATCATTCTTAATGGAGAAACACTGAAAACATTCCCCTTGAGAACAGGAAATGGACAAGGATGCCCTTTATCTCCACTCTTATTTAACATTGTGCTGGAAATACTAGCTAGAGCAATAAGGCAAGAAAAAGAAATAAAGGGCATCCAAATTGGTAATGAAGAAGTTAAACTGTCCTGTTTGTTGATGATATGATACTATACATAGAAAATCCTAGAGACTCCATGAGAAAAACTACCGGAACAAATAGAAAGATTCAGCAGAATAGCAGGATACAAGATAAACATACAAAAATTGGTTGGATTCCTATACACCAATAAAGAGAACAATGAAAAGGCAATCAGGAAAGCAATACCATTTATAACAGCCCCTAAAAAAATAAAATACTTAGGAATAAATCTAACTGGGAATGTAAAAGACCTATACAAAGAAAACTACAAAACACTACTGAAAGAAATCCAGAGGGATCTACATAAATGGAAAAACATGTCATGCTCATGGATAGGTAGGTAAACATGGTGAAAATGACAATTCTACCCAAAGCAATTTACAAATACAACACAATCCCGATCCACATACCAACAACATTCTTCAAAGAGTTGGAAAAACTAATCATTAACTTTATATGGAAATGGAAGAATCCCTGGATAAGTAAAGCTCTATTAAAGAAGAAGAATAAAGTAGGAGGACTCACACTACCTGACCTCAGAACCTACTATACAGCTACGGTAGTCAGTACAGCCTGGTACTGGTACAAGGACAGGTACATTGACCAATGGAACAGAGTTGAGAACCCAGATGTAAGTCCATCCACCTATGGTCACCTGATCTTCGACAAGGTCCCAAAGTCCATCAAATGGGGAAAAGACAGTCTTTTTAACAAATGGTGCTGGCAAAACTGGATATCCATTTGCAAAAAAATGAAACAGGACCCATACTTCACACCATATACAAAAACTAACTCAAAATGGATCAAAGACCTAAATATAAAGCCAAAAACTGTAAAGTTCATAGAAGAAAAAATAGGCCCAATGCTACAGGACCTAATACACAGCATTAACAGGATACAAACCATAACCATCAACACACAAACCCCAGAAGATAAGCTAGATAACTGGGATCTTCTAAAACTCAAACACCTATGCTCTTCAAAAGACTTCACCAAAAGAGTAAAAAGAGAACCTATAGACTGGGAAAAAATTTTTGTACACTACAAGTCAGACAAAGGTCTAATCTCCATAATCTACAAGAAAATCCAACACCTCTACAACAAGAAGACAAATAATCCTATTTAAAAATGGGCAAAGGAAATGAACAAACACTTCACCAAAGAAGACATTCGAGCGGCCAACAGACACATGAGGAAATGCTCATTAAAATGACAATGAGACACCATCTCACCCCGGCATTACTGGCACGAATCAAAAACACTGGAAATAACAAATGTTGGAGGGGCTGCGGGGAGATGGGAACTCTTATGCACTGCTGGTGGGAATGCAAAATGATACAACCATTTTGGAAAATGATATGGTGCTTCATTAGAATGCTAGAAATAGACATAGCATACAATCCAGCAATCCCACTCCTAGGAATATATCCTAGAGAAATAAGAGTCATCACTCAAATAGACATATGCACACCTATGTTCATGGCAGCGTTGTTCACAATAGCAAAACGATGGAAACAACCTAGATGCCCAGTACCAGATGAATGGATAAATAAACTACGGTACATACACACAACGCAGTACTATGGAACGATAAAGAACAACAATGAATCTGTGAAGCATCTCATAACATGGATGAAACTGGTAGGCATTATGCTGAGTGAAATAAGTCTATCACAAAAGGACAAATATTGCATGAGACCTCTATTGTAAAACCCAATGAAAAAGTTTACATACAAAAAAGTAACAATCTCTGTTGGTTACCAGGGATGGGAGGGGTGGGGGGGAACTACTAAATAGGCAATAGATAAGTGGCATCTTTGGTGAAGAGTGAGACAGTACACTATACTGGGGAAACCAGTACAACATGAACAAGGAAAGGTCATGGAAGCCCCAAAGACACATCCAAACTCCCTGAGAGACTGAATTGCTGGGCTGAGGGCTGTGGGGACCATGGTCTCGGGGAACATCTAGCTCAATTGGCATAACACAGTTAATAAAGACAATGTTCTACATTCTACCTTGGTGAGTAGTGTCTGGGGTCTTAAAAGCCTGTAAGCAGCCATCTGAGATACTCCACTGCTTCGGAAGCAGGGGAGAATGAAGAGAACAGGATACAAGGAAAAGATTAGTCCAAAGGACTAATGGACCACAGCTACCAAGGCCTCCACCAGACTGAGTCCAGTACAGCTAGATGGTGCCCGGCTACCACCACTGACTGCTCTGACCAGGATCACAACAGAGGGTTCTGGACAGAGCTGGAGAAGGAAGTAGAACAAAACTCTAACACACATGAAAAAAGACCAGATTTACTGGCCTAAAAAAGACTGGAGAAACCCCGAGAGTATGGCCCCCAGACACCCTTTTAGTTCAGTGGTGAAGCCACTTCCAAGGTTCACCGTTCAGCCAGGGATTGGACAGCCCCATAAAACAAAATGGTACTAATGAGGCACAGCAGTCCAGGGACAAGGACTAGAACGCAGAAGGGGACAGGAAAGCTGGTGATAGGGAACCCAAGGTTGAGTAAGGATAGTGTTGATGTGTAGTGGTGTTGTTAACTATTGTCATAGGGCAACATGTGTACTGTTTAATGAGAAACTATTTTATTCTGTAAATCTTCATCTAAAGTGAGAATAGCAGCACAACTGGAAGAGCATAGTCAATGTCACTAAACTGTGCATGTAAAAAGTTTTGAAATGGTGTATCTTTGGCTATGTATATTTTCACCAAAAAAAAAAAAAGGTCGAGAAGGTAGAAGGGTGACATGACGTGGGGTTGTTAATCAATGTCATAAAACTATATGTGTACTACTGTTTAATGAGAAACTATTTGTTCTGTAAACCTTCAGTTGAAGTACAATTTAAAAAAAAAAATTCTAACTCATTAAAGATACCAGATTTACTGGCCTGACAGGACTGGAGAAACCCCGAGAGTATGGCACCCAGATACCCTCTTAGCTCAGTGGTGAAGTCACTCCCGAGATTCACCATTCAGCCGGGGACTGGACAGCCCCATAAAACAAAACAGGACTAATGAGGCAAAGCAGAGGGGGACAGGAAACCTGGTGATATGGAACCCAAGGTTGAGAAGGGACAGTGTTGACATGTCATGGGGTTGTCAACCATTGTTATAAAATAGTATGTGTACTGTTTAATGAGAAACTACTTGTTCTGTAAACCTTCATCTGGGGTACAAAAAAAAAAAAAAAAAAAAAAGAATTACCTATGTGAGATCAAATTGACAACAGCAACCCAAAAGTTTTGATGGGAAGCCTAGGGGGCAGTGAGTTGGAAAATAATGGTGTTGGAATAATTTGGAAAAGGATAGTGAGAATAGCAGCACAACTGGAAGACTGTAATCCATGTCACTGAATTGTCCATGTAGAAATTTTTGAAATAGTGTATCTTTGGCTATGTATATTTTCACCAAAAAAAAAAAAAAAAAATGATCTCCAAGGTCAAGAAGGGAGAGGGTTGATGTCGTGGGGTTGTTAACCAATGTCATAAAACAATATGTGTACTACTGTTTCATGAGAAAATATTTGTTCTATAAACCGTCACCTGAAGTACAATTAAAAATAAAATAAAATTAAACGTACAATAAAATCTTTTTTAAATAAAAATAAAAAAAGAAATCAAAAGATGCATTGTATTGGGCAGATCTGCTGCAAAAGACTTCTTTCAAGTGTTGAAAAGTAAAGATATAACCTTGACGACTAAGGTGTGTCTGACCCAAGCCCTGGTGTTTTAAATTGGCTCATATGCATGTGAAAGCTGGACAATGAATAAGGAAGACTGAAGAAGAACTGACGCCTTTGAATTGTAGTGTTGGCAAAGGAATATTGAATATACCATGTGTTGGGAAAGGAATATTGAATATACCGTGGATTGCTGAAAGAAGGAACAAATCTGTCTTGGAAGAAGTACAACCAGAATGCTCCTTAGAAGCAAGGATGGCGAGACTAAGTCTCACATACTTTGGGCATGTTATCAGGAGGGATCAGTCCCTGGAGAAGAACATCATACTTGGTAAAGGAGTGGGTTAGTGAATAAGAGGAAGACCCTTGAGGAGATGGACTGACACAGTGGCTGCAACAATGGGCTCAAGCATAACGATGGTGAGGATGGCACAGGACTGGGCAGTGTTTCGTTCTATTGTATGTAGTGTCGCTATGAGTTGGAACCCACTCGAAGGTACCTAACAACAACAACAAATGAGATGCTATTGAGTATTTTAAATGGGAAAGGTTTGTATATTGAAAAGTTCATTCAGTATGAAGTGTGGAGAGTGGATTATAAGGTCCATAAAGGGGCATGGTTGATACAGAGCTTAACCACTAAGAATCTATAAGTATCTATTATCTGTGTAATAACGACAGCTTGTAATAGGATGGTGGGGGTGGAGGTGATGGAGATGGAAAAAAAAAGATACATTAGCTTGCTTTTTAAAAATATTTCCAGCCACTTAATCTAGTGTAAGAAAAAAGAGGTATATCTCAAGATATTAGGTAGTTTACAGAATTTCTAGAATGGCCAAAGCACAAAGCTGGAATGCTCCGTAGCCAGGTACAACACAGAGAGGGGAAACACCCAATCACACTACGAGACTGACTGTTCTAGTGAAACCCTCATGTCCCTCAAGATGCCAAAGACCAGACAGTACAACTACTGCCGTAGCTGCCCCAGAAGAACTAAACATGTTCACCATCATGCTTGCCAGATAATCTGAGCTCCACCATACATGGCTGCCTCCTCCTGCTCACGTCCACATTACAAAATTCACACAAGTGCATCTACTTCACAGAACCTGTCTTATAAGAAATCTTAGCTATAAGAAACTTCAGTGAATGTTATTTTTATCTTTTCAGCCTCAGAAGTACAGGGGAGTCACACTTGATGGAGACAGAGTAAATGCTGAGTGAACCAGACCAAAGTATCTGACACAAAGGAGTAAAATAAATGAGAATTTTTGATGTATGTAAGCAACGAAGCTGAACAAGGTATCAAAACAACGCCTAGGTATTTTTTGCTTCCTAGCTTGATGAAAGATAGCTGCTGTTCTCTAAACTTGGCTTCAGAGTAATGAACATTAGCCTGATTATGAACATGTTGAAATTGAGGTAGCCAAGGGAAGATGTCAAATAGAGACTTACATACACAAGAGAAAATCTTGCTAGAGATATACATTTATGAGTCATCTGGTGATAATTGAAGTCAAGTTGTGTTAGTTTTCCATTTCTGCACAATAAATTACTACAAATTTAGCAGCTTAAAACAACATCTATTTACTGTCTCACAGTTTCTGTGGGTCTGGATCTAAGCATGGCTGGGCTGCGTCCTCTGCTCAGGGTCTCACAAGGCTGCAATCAAGGTGTCTGCCAGGACTGCAGTCTAATTTCAGGTCAGTGTTCTCTTCCAAGCTCACTGCTTGTTGGCAGAATTCAGTGCTTTGTGATCATAGGACTCATCTCCTAGAGGCCATTCACCATTCTCTGCCATGTGACCCTCTCCAGAATACGAAAGTTTTCTTTTACAAGGCCAAGAGAATGTTTCTGCTGTTTTTAATCTCTCTCACTTTGAATCTCTAGACTGTATTTTAAAGGGTACATCAACCCCAACCAGGCTAATCTCGCCTTTGATTAACTAAAAGTCAACTGATTAAGGGCCTAAATTACACCTGCAAAATCTGTTGACCATTGCCACTTAATGTAACCTAATCATGGCAGGGAAATACCATCATATTTACAAGTCCCATCTACACTAACGGGAGAGGATTATACAGTATGTGTACACCAGGCAGTGGTAGTTTTGGGAGCCATCTTAGAGTTCTGCTTATCAAACAAGTCTAGAGGTAAGATCTCCTGGGGTGACAATGTAGAAGGAGAAGTACATTAATCCTAGGAAATCAACTAATATTTAACCATGAGATAGAGTAAGTTGATACTGAGATAGAAAATTAGAAGTTGTATTATTTTTATTGTTATAATAATTGAAAGCCAAATATGCTTACCCAAGTATTTGAAATAATTGACCTACATAGGTCTGGCTTCACAATCTAATAAAGAAGTTTGATGTGGTCCCAAGAGGTTACTGATATTTTAGACTCGTAATGCAGTAGAGTTTCTAAATAGAATAAAAGTTAAAAATGACCTAGTATAACATCCTTATTTTATCAATGATTATACTAATAATAGTGACTTTGCCAAAGTCATTCAGCCAATTAGTGGCCGAACCATAGATCTCCTGACTCTGAAATCAGCGTTGGTTTTTTTTTTCCAAAATTCTTAAATATCTTCCATGAGATTAAGATTGGCCATGATGTTTTATGCAGAAAATTATAGTCAATATAATTAGAGTAAAGCTATTTAAGAGCTACTGTTCTAGCCCTTAATTTATCCAAAACTTAGGATACAGCAAGGAAGCCTGAGTATGCTCTAGGTCTTCAGGAGACAATCCTCATAAAATTCCCTCTCTTATATTACCAATTTCACTTTCCAAAGGCATTCAAGAGGTCACACAGAACCATTTTGTCAAGTTGTTAATATATTCTAAATTGATGATTTGAAAAAGACTGAAGATTTCTTTCCCTCCTGCTCTAGGAACTTTTCCTCAATAATTTCCTTTTTATAACCTATCCAAGGGGCCATAAACATTAGTTGATATTACATTATTCCATTCTATCGCAAGCATATTGTCTCCATTTCTGCTGAAAACACTTGAACTCTGCTGTAAATTCCATTCTATTGAAAGCATGTTCTATCCATTTCTAGTCAAAACACTTGAACTATGTTGTAAATTATCTATATTAGTCTTCTTCTACCAGTGCTTTCTAGATATATGGGTACTCAATAGCTATTTGCTGCTCTTCAGTGGAGGACTGGAATGTTCATTGGCTTTGGAACCAGACAAAAGTAGATTTGAGCCTTGCCTCTATTACATAACAACTGTGAGATTTTGAACAACTTGCTTCTCTCAATCACAGTTTTATCTATTAAATACACATAATAATGCCTGACTCATAAGATCTTTATGAGAGCTTAAAGAGATAACAGGTGTAATGTACTTCATAGAGTGCATAATAGATTCTCAGTGTATTGGTCACTTTTCTTCCACAGTCTCTTGGTCCTTTCATTCATGGGAAATTATGTACCCTTTAGTCATACTTGTAACCTTTTTCTGGAAGTAATGGAGTCATCCTGTCTTCATTTGTATTCCATACACATTGGTTTTCATATAAATCACTACATTTTTCATTAAATAAGAGCCAGCTCTCTTACTGAGTCTGCATCAGGTATTATAAGCCTTTATTAAAATTCTATACATCTGAGAAACATGGTTCATTCCCATCAATAACTGCTGTTCCTTTGTGGAGATTCTCACCAGAGAGTGGGATTTGGGGTCGAAAAGATTACCCGCTTAGAAGGGCATATGAGAAGCTCCAAGAAGGGGGTGAGAGTGGCATGTGAGGTTTGAAAAAGCCCTCCAGGTGATTCAGAAATTTACCAGTTTGGGCTGTTTCCTTTTCTTTACTCTTCACCTTATTGAGATCCAGGTGGATACACTATTAATAAACATTCTGATGCATATATTACTGAGAGGAAAATAAACCCCAGAGCGCTTTTTCTCCTTTGTAGGCAAATCACTCATCAACAATCTTGTTTCTATTAAAATTGGTCTACGCTGCTTATCTTTTTCTATATTCAATCTTTTTTTCTCTTTTAAAAAATTTTTTTATTCTACTTTAGATGAACGTCTACAGAACAAACCAGTTTCTCATTAAACAGTACGCATATTGTTTTATGGCATTCGTTAACAACCCCATGACATGTAAACACTCTCCCTTCTCAACCCCGGGTTCCCTATTACCAGCTTTCCTGTCCCCTCCTGCCCTCTAGTCTCTATCCCTGGGCTGTTGTGCCCCTTCAGTCTCATTTTGTTTTATGGGCCTGTCCAATCCCTGGCTGAAGGGTGAACCTCAGAAGTGACTTCGTTCCTGAGCCAAAAGGGTGTCCGGAGGCCACACTCTCGGCTATTCTCCAGTCTCGGTCAGGCCAGCAAGTCTGGTCCTTTTTGTGAGTTAGAATTTTGTTCTACACTTCTCTCCAGCTCTGTCCAGGACCCTCCGTTGTGATCCCTGTCAGAGCAGTCAGTGGTGGTAACTGGGCACCATCCATTTGTACTGAACTCAGTTGGTGAAGTCTGTGATACATGTGGTCCATTAGTCCTTTGGACTAATCTTTCCCTTGTATCTTTAGTTTTCTTCATTCTCCCTTGCTCCCGAAGGGATGAGACTAGTGGAGTACCTTTGATGGCCTCTCACAGGCTTTTAAGACCCCAGATGCTACTCACCAAAGTAGAATGTAGAACATTTTCTTTATAAACTATGGTATGCCGATTGAGCTAGATATTCCCCAAGAGCATGGTCTTCACAACCCTCAGCCCACTAATTCGGTCCCTCAGGGAGTTTGGATGTGTCTATGGAGCTTCCATGACCTTGCCTGGTATAAGTTGTGCTGGCTTCCCCAGTATTGTGTACTGTCTTACCCTCCACCAAAGTTACTACTTATCTATTGTCTATTTAGTGTTTTTCCATCCCCACCCCTCCCCGCCCTTGTAATCTATATTCTGTCTTAAATGGCTTGTCCTCATTTACTTTTTGAGCCAGGCAAAATTGTTTCTCTATTTCTTTAATCAATGACTTTAGTTTTACGCTTATTATTCATTTTATGCATTTTGTCTTTAAAATGTTCATCTTCAGTCAAACTTGTGAAAATAACTATAATTATTACATTTTCTTTTTCAGCCCTTTGGCATTGCTTGCTAATGTAATGCACTTGCTAGTAAACAAATGCATGTTTCAGTTGGTCTTCATTTATTCTTATTCTTAAACTGAGTTTAAACACACTGATGACAGTATGGCATGAGACAGCAGCCTCAGTGAGATGCCTCTTCATTTTACTGTTCTCAAGAAATGTGTGTTGGATATTTAATAGGTCGGTTTAAGTTATAACAGGTAGATAACCAACTCATACTGGCTTTACAAAAAGGGATTTATTGGCTCATGAAATCTGAGTAGCTCAGAGATTTGAGAGAAGAGCTGCAGGGGATCAAGACAGCTCAGGATCTTCAGTGACTAGAACTAGTAACTCAATGCCTCTTGCCCCACCCTTTCTCTCTCTCTTCATCTACCCGTCTCTCATCTCTGCTTGTTTTTGAGTGACTATTCTCTCTCACCACCATCAGTATATTCTTGCCCCCTGATTCACCTCCTACCAGCTCCATGACCCAGACACAATGCACCCTCACAAACAGTTCTAGACAGAACAATTCTTTCGAGGCCTCTAATTGGCCCAGCTTGGGTCACTTACCCTTCTTTAAACTAAATCACTGTAGACTGGGAAATGCTGTAATAAGATTAGGCATGTGTTCATCCTTGTAGATACAGGGCAGATCACCACAACAAGCACTACAAGAATCACTTGATTGGAAGTGAAGAGAATAAATTCCCAGAAGAAGGAAGAACTATATTGAACAAACAACAACATCATGTCCACCACAGATATTTAATATCATAAATCTGAAAGATAATGTTAAGTGATACGGCATGAGGTCTTCAACTTCTCCAGCTTCAACAAGAAGACATGGAGACAAGGATACTTGGGTAAAGAATACTGCTTTAATTTATATTGTATTTCCTCAAGGAAACAATTTACACTTTATTACACTGTATAGGTATTTTCCAAAACACAACAGACTTTGATTCATAGTTATGTTAAATAAGGTAAATATCCCTTAAAGATATGACTAGTGGTCAAATAGTCTGTCACTGACAAAGCAACCAAAAGCCTAGTCGTAAATACTAGTGTGCTTTGAAGGAAGCCATTGCTTTGACATGGAGCACTGGATCCAAGGAAAGCCGAAAGCATCCTGTAATTATTACACATTCTGAACCAGCAGCATGCAATAAATAACCAACCACAGATTGAAATTTGCTTCTCCACCAATGTTGTGAGCAACAATATGAAATGTTCTGAGTATTAGCCGATAGGCATAGCCAGGCTTTATGTGATGCTTTTCACATTCCAGTGCTGCAAGATGTAGAGAATAGTGTTAACAAGATAATGAAAGCTCTTGAGTTGTGAACTGAAGTGGAGCGTCTTCCTTAGTCTGACTACTCAAAGTGTGGTCCACAGACTGGCATTGACTTCACCTGGGAGCTCATTAGAAATGCAGAATCTAGAGCCCCGTCACAGATCTACTAATCCAGAATCAACATTTTAACAAGATCTCGAGAAGATGCACCAAAGGCAAGGTCCCCAAAGACAATAAAGTTTGAAAAGCATTGACCTAGAGTAAGCCTATAACAGCAACAACTTAAAGGCAGGCTATGTTATTATGTCAAATAATCTGGACTAACTATAGATTACTGGGAAACAGTTTTTGCCAGCCTAACAAGGAACAATCAGAATGACATTTTCTAAGTTAGACTGCAGATCTTAGAAAGCAGAGTTCTGAAAGGAAACAAATCCCCAAAAGAATAACAGTGGCCATTATCAGTAGGAAGGCATTTACGTGGGGACCCACCTGCACACTAAGATGGGAAATCTTTGTTAGCAACAGTATCTTTGTGTAGGAAGCTTAAACCTGTATGTGTGTGTGTACTCTCACAATGCACACATGTTGAGTTTGTTGTCTGTGTGTCTGTGTGAGGTTTTTGTCATCTTTCTTTTGCTGCTCCTCTCATCTTTATCTTTTAGATGTTCTCCATAACTACTATCTTTTATTTTTTATCCACAACTTTTCCTTCAGCTTCTTATTCCAGAAAGAAACAGAGACAAGGATATGTGTCAAAAGGATACTTCTTCAAGTGACACTTTGTTATACTCAAGGAAAGACTGTAGGTGTTTCCAAATCAAAATCAGCTAAATGGGCTACAATTAAAATCAAAGTTATGTTAAATCAAGGTAAAGTTCCCTCAAAGAAATGGCTACTGGATAATCAGGCTTTTTTAAAAAACAAATTATATTTTTATTTTATTTTATTTTTTGTCCTTGAGATTAAAAAAAAAAATTTAAAAAAAGATTGAATTTTCCTACTCTAGTCCCATTTTTCTATAAATGCACTTATTGCAAACTTGTGCATTTGTTTAAATACATACTGGGGCCTGAATTCACTAACATTAAAATACATTGCTGATTTAAATAATAAAATAATTTTGATCATTCATTATATGTACATATGCGTGTGTTTGTGTATACCAAATTTCCTCAGACCTCTCTAACTAAAAAAAAAAATAAAAGCTATATAGATTGAATGGGAAGGGAAAAGGGTTCCAAGTTATAGGTATTTTACAACAAACATTAACAAACCAAGCTATCATAAAGATTCAATCAAAAAGCCAACAGGTTTAGGCAACTAGACCTGCCCAACTGATTAACTAATCCTTGTCTCAAACAGGTGCTGCTATTGCAGTAGGCAAAGCTATAATCTATGATACTGTTCATTCATTAGTACATAGTGCTCCATAAATGTTGGCAGAAGTTTCAGGTAGGAACAAAGAACCATAACTCACCTCCATCAACACCCAAAGAAATGAAATTTGGCCACCATGGGACAAGTCTGGGCTCTTGCCAATCCATCATATTAAGCTATAATTGACCTATGGAATTGAGCCCTAACAGAAGGGGACACATACATATAAGTACAGACAGGCTAAGCATATAACTTTCAACCTTGTCTCTGCCTTCTAAATCAAGGCTCAGAGCTAAGTGACCTATATCCATCAGGATAGTCTGTGGTGGTAGGAGAAATTGAAAGAACATAATTCTTGTAAGCTTTCTAGTTTCTAGTGTATATATTAACTTCTCTTCCTCCATGATTGTGAGAGAGAGCCATAGTATGATTACAGAGAATAAGGGTCTAGTCCAGAATCCCTTATCAAATTGGCAGGCAATGTGGCTCACAGATGGGGGCTTTGCCACTTCTATCACACCTATACACAGTAACAGCTGAGCTGATGCATTCTGCACCTGCCACAGCTTCTGGAGAAGTTTCAAAGGGAGCCAAAAAATAGTAAATTACAGCTAACTAGGTAGAATAAAATGAAGATGTTCATAATATCTATGATGGGAAGAAAATAATACCCCATAGACCTTTTCTCTTTAAAATAGGGTTGCTTCTTCAATGCCTATAGTTTATAAAGGAAAATAATGAAAAGTCATAATAGATAGAGTTTTCTTGAGCATGGAAACAAAGCTTAGTGATAGTTGATTGGCTTTTGCTTGCTTGTTTGGTTATTTTTAACCAAAATTATTGCTCTGGAAACTTATTCTACAAAAATTAGAACGTATTACTATGCCAAAAGAAGTCATCTCTTATCCCACCCTGAAATAACTATAGCGTGTTGTACAGCTTTGTAAACTTTTTACCTATGCATAGATTTTTTTAAATGGAGGCTAAGTCTCATATAGTACCAGCCACATAATTTGTAGAGGCCAGTGCAAAATGAAAATGCAGGAACTCTTGTTCAAAAACTATTAAGAATGTTAAGATAACAACTACCACCAGTTACCATCGAGTTGATTCTGACTCATGGTGACCCCATGAGTGTTAGAGCAGAACTGTGCTCCATAGCATTTTCAACGGCTTATTTTTCAGAAGCAGATGACCAGATCTTTCGTCTGAGGTTGGCAGTCGAGCACATTAACACTTTGCACCACCCAGGGACTCCAAAATAGCAACAGCAGAGCATTAATCAAGTGCAGGATCCTCTGAGTGTGTGGCCTTGTGCAATTGCACAGGTTTCAGGAACACAAAGTGGCCCTGGTCTTGTACTGACACAGAAATTGTCTACCTGGATTACTTGGTCAGACGGAGTCAGTCATCAGACCTACTGTTTAATTTCTCAGATATTCATATTTTTGATGAATAGCAGGCAGGATGTTTTATGAAACTATTGAGGTAACCATTTGTTACTTCTCATTAACTGTATCACACCACACCTTCCTTATACTTTATGTTGGGGTCGGGGATCACTCTAATTCTATCAAAGAATAATGTCATCACTGCTAGTGAACAGTTTAAATTTGCAACAAACACACTTAACCCAGTAAAGATGAAGCTTCCATAAAAATCACATTGAAACACAAACCTCATTCACTAATGCTACTGTTCCATACCCTGTAAATTTGTATATGTTTGTAAGCATATGTTTTAAATCAACACAGTATTTTTTTCAAAATTTTTTTTTTTTTAAATTTAAAAAGCCCTGGTCTGTGTGTACACATTGAATTAAAGGTATCAACACAAAACTGAAGGAAATCAGGCAATGGGCTGAAATTTGGCAGCCAAGAGACATTTTATATTCAATGCCTCCATTTTCTATTGCTTTTGGTTTCCATTGAAATGTATATTTTTTGCAAGTCAAGACTTTTTGTGGTCTTGGTTACAGGAGAAAAGCAGAAATAAATGCAGATAGGATGTCAGAAGAGACTTTGATTTAAAATACTGGTGAGGTACGTACGTTCAAGCCTTAGAAAGTCAATGAAATTCTGACTGGCCCATTGAGTCCTGAAAACTCCAAGAGTAAGCCAGTTTCTGAATATGGGTGCATTAACCTAGGAAAAAAGGAAGATATTTATGTTGGCAGCAATATATTAAAATAGGCTTTAGGTGTAACGTCAGTCTTCAACTATTTATTCATTAAACACACCTTTGTTGGGCACTTGCTATATGCCAGACACCTTTTTACGCGCCAGGGCTAAAAGGAGTTCAGGTTATTTCATTTCAGCATTCAACAAACATTTACAGGGCATCTATTCTGTGTTGGATTCTATGGAGGATACAAAAAAACAAACATAAGTAAGACTGTTGCTTCTGGTTGTTAGTTAGTTACGTTCCAGTCAATTCTGACTCATGGCGACCCCATGTGTGCATAGTAGAACTACTCCACCTAGTTTTCAAGGCTGTAACCTTTCAGAAGCAGATCGCCAGGCCTGTTTTGCAAGGCACTTCTAGGTGGGTTGGAACTGCCAACGATTTGACTAGTAGTCGAGTGCTTAACCATTTGCTCCAGCTAGGGTTATAAAATGGAATAGTGGGAAGGGATGCAGAGTATTCATAATAATTGCAATTTAATACAGTAAGGTAAGGGCCATGTGGAGTCCATTGAACAGGCTATAAGTGTTCCACGGGTACATCCCGTATAATTTAATATAGAATATGAAGGCACTCTAAATTGGGTTTAATTATAAAAGGCAAAAAATGAAGAAACAGAGTCATGTGTGTAAGAAAGAGAAGGAAAAAAATGAAGAGATGACAAAGAATTTAGAGAAAAAGAAAAGAGAGAATATAGAGGGAAAAATTATAGAAGACGGACAGAGAAAAATAAAAGGGGTAAGGAGACAGGCACCAAGATATAAACTAAGGAACCCAAGAGATAGTGGGGTCAAATGTCTCCAGAAGAAGAGAAATGGAGAAAGATAGAAGGTTATAGTGGGATTAATTCTGTGATTTCTTGGGTCCGTCATGTAATTGGTAGACCCATCCAAAGGGAAGACCATCTGTGGAAGTGCTTTCCAGCTCTTGGAAGGCAGATGGCCCCATAACTGCCAGCTTTTACACCTTTGTTTTCCCTAAGGAAAGCAATTTGTCCAAAGAATGATTTAGAGTAGAACCTTTGTCAAATTTTTCCTACTAGGATTTGCTTTTTATTTATAAAAGCAAATTTCAAACTTTACCTTCATTATTAAAAATCAGTGGTCAATATTCAACAGTGCTTATGGTGCCCGCTCCCATGGCTGTGCCAGACACAGAGAAGCACTTGTCCATGGACCAGAATAGTTACCAAGGAGATTGAATCAATAAATTTGTAATTTGTTAAAGAGGCCAAGATTTTTTATGGAATGTGATATGTGGAAGGCAGCCCATTTTGGATTGTACTTGGGTTTGCATTTAAAACCATGCATTCTCTAAATGCTTCCATAATATGTGTTCCTGCTGTTATTTGAAAACCACTGCCTCACTAGAAAGAAGTACTCCTAGTCAGAAATATCAGGATAGGCCAATGACCAGACAGCCTTTATTTATAAACGTTCATTAGACCAGGATGGAGATTTAAACACTAAGGAGTAAGAGTACTGTTTTTATCACTATATATTGCTCAGCAGTCAACTCATAAGTGGGTATAAACTCTGGAGATTAAAATATATATATATATATATTTTTACTTCTGACTTTGCATGTTAAAACAACACTGCTCTACTCTGGATGAGAAGAAGGTAGCCTCTAAGGTCATCAGAGAATGTTATGGCGATTACACTATATAATACAGTGTGGTTATCTTTCCTATTTGTACTAGCCACATGCTTCCCCTCACTGCCACCACCACAGCCACCATCACCACCATTTGCCACTTGTGTGTCTCTTTCGTCTATAGCAGATTAGCTTCCTATAACACACATCCATGGCAGTCACTCTTTTCAATGAAACCAAGTTTTGTTCTGTGACAAACTAAGTTCTATAATTTATAACACTCGTCGTAGAGACTGACTGCAAGAACCCTGAAGGAGTCTAACACGTTTGGACTCTGAAAGCATCCTCAACTTGTTCCAACTTGGGAGAGCAGAACATGTGCACATCGGGGTGTGTATCTCATATTTGGCCAAAGAAAACATGATCTTTTGGGACCTTCAGAGAGTAGTCTGCAGAGCCACAGGCCTGAGGATTGCAAGAAAAAAAAATCTCCCAAAGCGTCTTTTAACTAAATTCAGAACTGAAATGGAATGTTTGTCACCCCACAGACACATGTGAATGTTTCTACTTCAGTGGCTTTGCTATAAAGCAGGTGTTCGTGACATAAGGTAATCGTTAAGGCATATCAGAAGCGCTCAGCCTTCAGGTCCATTGCCGGCCTTGTGCCCCTATCTGTTATAGGAGCTTTTCTCTGTTGAATCATTGTTATTCTAGGCTGGACACCAATTATTTAATGGATGTCTAGTTATGTGAGCATACTATTGAAAACTATCCTTTGTTCCTGGCCCTAGAAATCAAAGCACTTTGGTTAAAGTCCTATTAATATTACTGTCATTGGATCAAAAAACATGAACCTTTCAAACATGGGAGAGAGGCTAAATTGAAGGGTGAAGGTCAGCAAAAGGCTCCTTTCTCGGTAGTTTTAACCACACATCAAGATTCTCGGAGGTTGCGCTGCTTACGTTTTGGAAGAAAACACTGGTGGGTTGATGATTTTAGGCATTACTGCAGAAACCCTTCAACCTAGAAAATATCCCCAAGGCTTTCTCAAAGAGAGAGAACTTATGAAAGCAAGTAGTTGTTTTTTACCCTCTCCCTACCAAAAGTTCTCACATTTTGTTTGCAAATTGCATTTACTGAACTTCTGTGGCAGCCTTTCAGACAAAGAAAGAAGGGGTTTTGTAAACTGAGATTAACTAAATAGTGTGGTCTAATCCCGCCTAGTTTGTGTTTATGCATGCCTCACTGTGGGATTTGCAGCCTTAGCTCATGGAAAGACAGAATAAATGTTGTGAATACAAAGAATCCAGGCTTTGTGTTTCTGGAATTAGGATCAGGTTCAGGTAGAAATCCATTGGAAGATTTATCTGAAAACAAGATACAGAAATAGAGAAAGGTAAAAGGAATCAAACTCTGTCTTAGCTTTCATGAAGACCTTTTAAAAATGACCTCAAGAAAAAAAAAAAAAAAAGGAAGAAAGAGAAACATCCTCACATATACTCACCACAAAAATGGACACACTATTGTTTGATAACACCAATTCTCAGGCTTGTCCTTTTTCTATAATGGTTTCTTCCATTTCTGACCCTAAGTTTTCTGCCACCAGAAGCACCATGCCAATGTTAAGAGATCTGTTTTTTCCTCTGCCATGCATCTGGAAGATTCTTGTACTTATAACCCTTCAGGCTTGTCAGTGAAGAACTGGCAGTAATTGACAGAAGGGCAGTGACTGTGTCCTGAAAGGTTAAGAGTAGAATGTAAGCTATGTCTAAAATGTTCCCACCAAGTCTATCTTGCCTTATTAAGCTGTTCCAAAGACTGCATTCATTCTTCTCCTCTCCAGATCAAGTTGACTGATAAGAAGCTTTTATTATTTCTTCTCACCTGGATAAGAAAGGGTCTACTTGTTATGAGAGGTCCTTTTGTTAGATTGGTATACGTCCTTTGTGTTCATGTTTTTCCTTTGGTCCTTCGTTGCCTCCTGGATTTTGCTAGCTTTCACCTTGGGAGAGTGGAGGGCAACTGGGGAACAGAGTTGTGATACTTCTAACAGCACAAAGGCAGTAGGATATGACAGTCCAAAGAAAGGAGCCACAATAAGAAAGCCAATGCACTTGTGTCCTTACTGTATTTCTATCTCTTAAATAAGGGGCCCTGGTGACGCAGTAGTTAAGCACTCGGCTGCTAACTGAAAGGTCAGCGGTTCGAACTCACCAGCCACTCCATGGGAGAAAGATATGGCAGTCTGCTTCCGTAAAGATTGACAGCCTTGGAAACCATATGGGACAGTTCTTCCCTGTCCTATAGAGTCACTACGAGTTGGAATCGACTTGGTAGCAATGGGTTTGGTTTTTTGTTTTTTTTTTTTGGTTTATCCGTTAAATGATTTTGTCAGTAATACAGCAAAGCTGATTTATGTGGAAGGAACAGAAGAGCACCAGGTCTGCTTTATCTAATGCAATGACAATAAAGGATACAAAAATCTAAGAAACATACATATATGTTTATCTATTGACTAGCCATCAGAAATTGCACTACTAACCTCCCATGAACTGAAATACTACGTAGCCTTTAAAATGTGTGACAAACAAGGATATTTCGCAATATGGAAAAATGTTCCTGTTATATGACAAAGTGAAAATTATGAGTTAGATAACAGTTTGTCAACTCTGGATAAAATGTGGCTGATGGCTGACTGAACAATTCACTTATCTTTGTTCCAACCTGAAATACTATTCAAATTACAATAAAAAATTTCCTAAAGTATAAATCCGAAAAGCAAAAGGAGATAATGGAAATAATAAACTAGAGAGGTCAACAAATGTTGGAAGCTGGAAAATGGATGAGAGAGCAACAACTGGCCATATAGAACAGAGAAGGTCGAAACTCAAGCAATTGTATTTAATATACATTAAAATATACAATTTTATTTAATGTATATTAAATGCAATACAAGTAACGTAGATAGATAGGTAGGTGGATAGATGCTTTAGGTGTCAATCAAGACCATACTGCAGAATCTGATAAGAAGGAGGAAGGGAGTTGGGGATGAATGCTGGATAAATAATCAACACTGCCTCCAGAAATATTTATTTTTTAAAGCCTAGGGGAAAAACACCAAAATGTGAACATCTGTGAGTCATCTTTACTTTATTCCTTTTACTTAATTCTATTTGAAATTTTTCCTAAAATTTGTAATAAAAAACATTAAGATAAAAAAAATTGCCAAGATGTTTGATATATGAGACTATCAGGTAATATTCAAATGAAGGCAAAACAACAATCTGGGTGTGACCATTAAAGATGAGGTAGTATTTATATGATAGTATTTATTTATATCATTTGATGCGCATTTATTTTCTTTTCCCTTCATGATTTAAATACATTTTTACTAAAATTCACTAAGAAACCTTTTGCTTCTTTTGAAAATGAAAGTATGTATTTTTAAGGGAGGAAACAGATTTTTCCAGAAGCCTGCAGTTGATTTTATCTGTAGTTTGAATTTTCCAAATCTTGTGGTAGATAATTAGTTTTCACCAACTGATAATTTTTTATATACCACAGGTAAAAAGATAAATTAGGGCCACTACTCTGTGCCTGTGCTCAAACACTTTCTAATAACTAGGGTTTTGCAGAACCTTATACAAAGTACAGAACCCTGGTGGGGCAGTGGTTAAGCATTTGGCTGCTAACCAAAAGGCTGGCAGTTCGAATCTACCAGTCACTCCTTGGAAACCCTATGGGGCAGTTCTATTCTGTCCTACAGGGTCGCTATGAGTCAGAATCGACTCGATGGCAACAGGTTTGGTTAGTTTTTTTCTTATACGAAGTACAGGTTCCTGGGTGGCACAAACGGTTAAGTACTTGACTACTAGCCGAAAGGCTGGTGGAAGAAAACTACCCAGAAAAAAACAAAAAACCAAACCTGTTGCCGTTGAGTCAATTCTGACTCACAGCGACCCTATAGGACAGAACAGAACTGCCCCATAGGGTTTCCAAGGAGCAGCTAGTGGATTCAAACTGCCGACCTTTTGGTTAGCAGCCAAGGCTTGAAAGACAGGCCTGGAGATCTGCTTCTGAAAGCCTTGAAAAACCTATGGAGCAATTCTACTCTGCACACATGGGATTGCCGTTTAAGTTTGAATCCACTCAATGGAAGCTAACAATGACATACAAAGTACACATCTATCTTTTTGAAGGCCAAGTAAATAACTTCGTTAACAGATTCACAAAGCTGGAAAGGACAGTGAAAGGTCACCTGGCCCATTTCCCCCACAATATTAGGGACTAAACAATTCCAGAGAGATAAGAAATAACAGTTTTTAGGGTTCTCTACAGTAGATTTAAAAGTTTGGTAGTCCATTCTAGGTTCCAAACCCCCTTACAATCAGATTTTGTTAATGTATCTATGAATCAGTGGGCATTACTAAATGCCTGCCATATTCCAGGGACTCGGGTAGGTGCTAGGAGCTTGAGATGAGTTAAGATGAAGTCTCACCAGGTGCACAAGAGTAGACAACTTTATAAAAAAATAATTACCATAAACATGATCAGTGGCATGTATAAAATGGTAAGTAGCACAAAGGAAAGAGTACGATGTAAAGTGCCAGGGAAGGCTTTGGATCCTAATGTTTCTGAAGCCTGGAAAGGGAGCACCTAACGTCAGGCACCAAAGCAAGCAGACAACCGAAGTAGCTGTCCCTACTGTGTGCATACTCTTTGTCAAGCACTGTGCTGTATCTGGAACCCTGGTGGTGGAGTGGCTAAAGGCTCGGCTGCTAACAAAAAGGCGGTTCAGATCCACCAGCCTCTCCTTGGAAACCCTGTGGGCGCAGTTCTGTCCTGTAGGGTCACTATGAATCGGAATTGACTCAACAGGAATGGGTTTGGTTTTGGTTTTGGTGCTATATCTACATCAACTCACAGGAGGGTGCCCACGCCTTAAAGTGATGAAAGTGAAGCAGGGAGAAAGTTAAATGACGCCCCCAAGTTCACACAGCAGGTATGCATCAGAACTGAGATGAGAACCCAGGCAATGTCTGAGTGTTTTCAATGGTACAATACACTGTCTCAGCTCTGCTAGGGAATAGAGAGAGAGTGTGGTACAGTGAGGAAAAATAATTTAATGAGAGTTTCAGTCCTGGCTGTGTCACTTATGATCTATGTAGTCTTGGGCTATTCACTTAATCTCTCCAAGAATCTATTTTCCTCCTCTATAAAATGGATAATTAAAACTACCAGAAGGAAAAAAAAGACCTTGTAAGTCTTAGAGGTAATATCCATGAAGTCCCTAGCCTAAGAGCCTGCCCAGAGAAGATATTAGATGCTTTCCTCTACAAAAAGCACTTGAAACAAGTTGACAAGCACTATACTCAAAACCAAACCCAAACCTGTTGCTTTTGGTCAAAATACCAAAAAACCAAACCCACTGCCATGGAGTCAATTACCCACAGGGACCCAATAGGACAGAGTAGAACTGCCCTAGAGGGTTTACAAGTAAATCTTTACAGAAGTGGATTTACTCTTTGTCCTGCGGAGCAGCTTGTGGGTACAAACTGCCAACCTTTCAGTTAACAGCTGAGTGCTTTAACTACTGCACTACCAGAGATCTTTATAGAAATATCAAAAAAAAAAAAAAAAAAAAAAACCCAAACCTGGGCCATGGAGTCAATTCTGACCCATAGAATACAGATGGGGCTAAGTAGGATGCCAGCTCTAACTCCACCTCTTCCAGATACTGGGATCTTCTGACAAAAACAATTTGAAAGATAAAGTGCTGCAAATCCGTAAAAACGTAATACTATTGTCTACATCTTATTAGTGACAATAGTGAGGGATGTACATGAATACCAATGGTAAAAATAAATAAATAAGCAATAAATGTTTTGAGAAACAAGCAGGAATTTGGAATTACTATATGTTAAACGGACACCCTGGTGGCGTAGTGGTTAAGAGTTTGGCTGCTAACCAAAAGGTTGGCAGTTCAAATCCACTGGGCACTCCTTGGAAACCCTATGGGGCAGGTCTACTCTGTCCTATAGGGTCACTATGAGTTGGAATCGACTCAACAGCAACAGGTATATGTTAAAGTAGCACTTATCTTGCAAAACTGTCCAACATGCTACCTTATTACTAGGCCAGAACTACCCCAACCATGCTCAACCACAAAATAAAACCCACATTCCTGTCACTGGACAGGAATTACAAGCAAAGTGAAACCCGTTTTCATACTTACTGGGCATATAAGACATAGAAACCTCGAACCTGATGCAGGTACATAGAGCCTTCCTTTCCCTAGGCCTCAGGGAAATAATTAAATAACAATTTTCCCATTTTCTATAATATTTTATTGGGAACCAAAAGAAGATTTGAATAAATAAAGCCATAGAATAATCATGGATTTATTTTTTAAAGTATTGAAGGATAGTTTGCTTATCAAATTTGTGAATTTCTTCATCTTCTTTAGAATTTGAGGCACTCTTACTCATATTGATAAAAAAGTTAAAAAGAAAACATTTTAAATACTTTATAAGCATTTGTGTACATGAAATCAAACTCAGTGAAAAAACTACATCATAAATGTCCCATTGCCGAGACTTTCAACTTAAGATCCACTCAAGCTTCTTAAAATTTCAAGGCCAATGATTTCTGATCCTTTCTTCTTTTCCTGGTAAATCTCACAGTAGCGAGCGCTGACATTCTTCATTGTTCCAATGACTTTTGAACTAAAGTCAAAATTAGGGACATCTTTCTCAAAAAACTTCAGTGCCCATTTGATGTGCCTCCCAAAGTCTTTGAATGGAAAATGTTGACAGAAAGGCATTTTCCATGGTTATTTCTTCAATTTTCCCTTGCTACAAAATTACATACACACACACATACACAGAAGAGCTTTAAGAAAGTGTCATTGGCTCTAAGAAGAGCTGTATGCTGAGCTACCTGAGTGGCCACAGGCTTTGCCTCCTTGTCGGTTTTACTGCCCACTCTGCACTCCAAACTGATCCTCATCAGTTGACCTTCTTTGCCGTTCCCTGAGCGTGCTCCTTTACACATTCATCCTTTTTACGTACTGCTCCCTCTCCCTGGAATGTCCTCCCTCTCTGTACCAAGCAACTCCTACTTTCCTTCAAGGATTAGTGAGCTGGTCTTTATCATTCAAGTTAAATTAAGAACTCTTTTCCACAGCATTGCATTGTAAGAGTACTGTTCTATCTCGCCGGTATATTATGAGCTTCCTTTAAAGAAAAGGCCAAGTCTTACTCATTTTTGTATGTTCAGCCCCTAGCACAGTGCTTTGCCCATGGCACAGTCCCAAACGCTGGTCTTTGAATGAGTGAGTGAATAAACATCAGTAATGGCACACATGGGAAGATGGTAAATCTCCCAGAGACCCTGTGCTCTTGCTTTCTGACGTCGTTTCTTAGATGGCACCTTCCTGTTCTCCAGTTTTCCTCCTCAGTCAGTTCCCTATCCTTCCCTGGGTTATAGAATCTCCTTCCTC
Source organism: Dugong dugon (assembly GCA_030035585.1). Classification (NCBI taxonomy): domain Eukaryota; kingdom Metazoa; phylum Chordata; class Mammalia; order Sirenia; family Dugongidae; genus Dugong; species Dugong dugon. The sequence goes on along the minus strand of CM057464.1, from coordinate 146,994,912 downwards.
AGTAAAGTCCTTCTTTTCAGGACTGCCTTGTTTCAAAAAAGTAATTTACATCTCAGGAGAAACTCCAATATGTGTTCCATACCCAAGAAAGAAATAGACAGTATATTTCCTCATACTTTATTACCCCAAATTAAGAATTATATCCCCTTACATGTTTGCATAGGAGCCCCTGGGTAATGCGAATGTTTAAGTACTTGACCACTAGCTGAAAGGTTGGTGATTCAAACCGACCCAGAGACACCTTGGAAGACAGGCCAGGCAATCTGCTTCCAAAAGGTCAAAAACCAAAACCAAATGCATTGCCCTCTAGTTGATTCCAACTCATAGTGACCCTATAGACAGAGTAGAACTGCCCCATAGGGTTTTCAAGGCTGTAATCTTTACGAAAGCAGACTGTCACATCTTTCTCCAAGAGAGGCTGGTGGGTTCGAACCGCTGACCTATCAGTTAGCAGCCAACTGCTTCTACTGTGCACACATTGGGTCTCCGTGAGTTGACTCAATGGCAACTAATAACAACATGTTTGCATAGTTTCTTAGATGTACATTATCTCATTAAATGTAAATTTTACATTTTCTCGTTAAATCCTCATAACAACCCTGTGGGATATATACAAATGTAAAGTTGAAGAAGCTGAAGCTCAGAAAAAAAAAAATAAGACACTTCTTTGCATAATCAAAGTAAGGCAGCCATGATAGAGCCAGAACAGAGCCAATAACAGAGTAATCGAGCCAGAACTCTTTCTCTTACAAATGCAGAGCAGCTCACACTTCCTCGTAGGACGGTTTGTTTCCAGGTGCACATTTATATGGTTTTGTTTAGTAAACCCTTAAATGTACATCTGTGGCATTGCAGAAGAAAAACACCTGAAGAAACAGTCTGGATTGGTTGAATCTGTGTGACTTTCTCTATTTGATGTTTGGAAAATGCCAAGATAGAAACATGTTTAACAGGTCATATCCTATAATCATGAAAAATAGAATTACTGTATTTTGGAAAGGATCATTTGTTTGTCTGGGGCTGTATCTATTTACATATGCAAACTTAACATTCCAAAAGTCTTGATTTGTTTCTCAAACAATCATTGTTATGTTTGAGCCCATTGTTGCAGCCACAATGTCGACTTGTTAAGCAATTGGCAAATAAAGGATCGGAACTCAGGTCTTTCTGACTCCACAGTCCATCTCTTAACCCCTTCACCAAGATACATTTTCAATCTTTTGGCACTCAGAGGCTCTACTTTCAGTCTCTGTGTGAAAGAAACCAGAAAGAACCACCAAAATAAATAAAACTAAGTAGCCAAAACAAAGGGATGAATGAATGAATGGCATGTAAGGATTTGCAACTCTCCTATGGCTTTTTTTCTTTAATCAGAAGGATATATATTAGTCATCCCCTTTACTCTTTATTTTTTCACAGTTCAAATTAACTTTCTTCAGAAACAACAGCCAGCTGATTTGAATATAATAGCTAGATTTATTTAGTGCATTCCCTCAACTGTAAAACATACCATTGATTTAATAAAAATCCCTTAATGAGAAGATGAGTCTATTGTCAGATTTTTTTTGACTTGGTTGTAAAATAATACCTGTGTCTGGGAATCAGAAAAATATGGTAAATAACACTAGCTATATGGTAGCTGACTTAAAGGGCTTCAGTTTGCAAACTGTCTTATGCTCCCTGAAGGCATAATTGTTGGATAACTGAATGAATAAACGTATCTATCTAGAAACTATATCATCACATAAATAAAATAATTTGGAACAGAATTTAGTATGAACATAAATTGAAACTGATTTTACAACAGCATTGAATTAAAATGCCTCATTTATTATATTTAAAATTGATGTTTATATTGGTGTTTCTTTATAGTCTTCTATCCCATTCCACTAATTTGCAAGTGTGTTTCTGTCCCAATATCACACTTTTAAAATTATATTTTAATATCCGCATAAAACAAGACTTCCTGGGGAACCCACCACCCCATTAATCTATTTTAATATCTGCATTAAACAAGGCTTCCTGGGGAGCCCATCTCCCCAATGATCTTTGTTATCAAAATTTCTTCATCATTATTGCTTCTTTAATCTGTCATGTAAAATTTAAAATAATTTTGACAAGTTTCCAAAAATTATCAAATCAGGATTTTGGTTACAAGTTGCAGTAAAATTTTAGATTACTTTGAAGAACCATGAGCTTTATTTGGAGACACTTCCAAAGAAGTTCATGAAACATTTCTCCATTTACTCAAGTCACTTCTCATATCCTTCAACAGTTTTGTGGTTTCTGAATGGTATTGTATTCACATTTCCAGTTACATTATTCCTAGGTCTATTGTATTTTCCATTATTGTTGCAATTTTTATGTATTCTAATTGATTATTGCTTACGTACTTTCAAAAAATCTACTGATCTGTTTAAATTTTTCTTGTAGCCAGCCACGATTTTGAACTATCTTGCAAGCTTTCAGTTCCATTCCTTGAGAACTCTAAATAGATAATCACAACGTTTTTAAATACTGCATTTTCTCCTCTAACAATTATACTTCTCATTGCCTGTTTTATGAAAAAAGAATACTTAATGTGGAACTGCCCTTGCATTCCAGCTAATCTTCCCTCCCCCACCTTCCCACCCTGGCACTCCTAATCCACTCTAGGGGCTCCTGGCAGCCATGCATATATGATGTGAATTCAGCCTCTGCCCACAGTGGATCAGAACTGGAGTAAGCATGTGATCCAAGCTATTCTAATGATCCCTGTGATGGTTAAAGTTATAGGTCAATTTGGCTAGCTTATGATTCTCAGCGGTTTGGCGGGCACTATGTAATCACCTTCCATTTTGTGATCTTATGTAAGCAGCCAATCAGTTGAAAGGGGAGTTTCTTTGGGGGGTGTGGCCTGCCTCTAGTATATAAACGGATGTTCTGGCAAAGCTCCGTCTCTCTCTAGACCCTGCACTCTTCTTGTCACCTGACCTCCAGTTTTGGGGACATAAGCCTGCAGAAGTCTCTGGCCTGTGCCTGACCTGCAGATTTTAGATTCACCAACCCCTGCAACCCTGTGAGCTAGCAGATGCCTCCACCTGCCTCCTGACCTGCAGATTTTGGATTCGTCAGCCCCCGCAACCTAGTGAGACAGCAGACGTCTTTAGCCTGTTGCCTGACCCATGGATTTTGGGATTTGCCAGTGCCCAAAATTGTGTGAGCCATTTCCTCACAATTGCATGAGCCATTTACTGAAATAAATTTCTCTCTAAATATATTTATATATGCTTCACTGGTTTTCCTTCTCTAGAGAAGCTAGACTAAGACAATCTCATTTTAAGAACAGTTGAGAATGTGACACACAGATCCAAAGTTAGTCTGGAAACTACCCCAAAGGCTGTGAACTCTGTTATATTATTTTTCTCTGCATGAACTGAGTAAAGAATTAGACTTACATTCTAGTCAAATAAAGTGAGGAAGAAATTTTGCCATCTTTTTATGCTCTTGTTGTTGCTGCTGGGTGCCATCAAGTCGATCCCAACTCATCGTGACCCATGTGAAATAATAGAACTGCCCCATAGGGTTTTCTAGTTGCAATTTTTACAGGAGGAAATCACCAGATCTTTCTCCCAAAGAGCTGCTGTGTGGGTTTGAACAACCAATCTTTCAGTTAGCAGCTGAGCGCTTAACTGTTGTGCCATCAGGGCTCCTTTTTATGCTCTAGAAGAGTTTATATATCATAGAAACTACTATTCAAAAAGGTCTGAGAAACTCCATCTGTAAAGCTGTCTGGGATGTGTGCCTTGTTACATGTACAATATTTTGACAAGTTTTTCTATTTCATACATGATTATTGAAACATTTAGATTTTCAAAAATTTTTCTAAAAATTCGTAAATTACATATATATTAGTATAGGTAAATATCTGGTGAGTATATAAAATAAAAAAGAAATTCCAAACACTAATACAGGCGATCCCTGGCTTATGAACTTCCTAGTTAGGGACAACTCGTACTTGCCTTTTAATGTTATGTAAATTTGCCCTCACTTTCAACCAGCTCCTACTTGCAACAAATTCTTCATCACAATCACCTTCATTTACTGCACTTGCATCTTTTAAATCATTGAAAATACTTTGAGCCTTTTCTTGCACCAAAGTAAAGCTAAATGAGAACCATGTGCACCTGTACCTACAAATTCAGCTTAATGACTTAAAGACACAGTTAGGAACAGATCTCATTCATAACCCGGGGACGGCCTGTAATTAGGAATGACAAAGGGGATATAACCAGAAATTATTTTAAAACTTATACGAAAATACATTGCATCTAATCAATTTTACAATTTGAACAAAATATACAAATTTCTATAAAAATATAAATTTTGCTACCTCAAGAAAAGATAGAAAACCTGAAAAAACTGAATTTTCTTATAACTTTAGCTACATCCTCAAGTTTTGATATTAGTGCCTTCATTGTCATTACTTTCTATGTAGCCTGGATTACGGTTTTGATTACTTCTCTAATCCTTGTTGTTAGGTGCCATTGAGTCAATTTTGACTCACAGCTACTCCATGTGACAGAGTAGAACTTCCCAGAGGATTTTCTTGGCTGTAATCTTTAAGGAAGCAGATCATCAGGTCTTTCTTCCATGGTGCCACTAGATGAATTCGAGCTGCCAACCTTTCAATTAGCAGCTGAGCCCTTAACTATCGTGCCACTAGGGCTCCTTTCATTAATCCTAGAAATATAGAAATAATTTAATTGACTGGATTTATTTTTGTTTTTGAGTTTGTTATTTTGTAATTCTACTGTGAAGGGGCCATGTATGATATGATTAACACAATTTTGGAATTTATTAACTTTCTGTGAGCTAGCACATGATAGATTTATTTTAACTATCTAAAATGTCCTCTTTGGATCTTCATACATGAATTATGATTTGGTTGAATATAGAATTCTTGAATTACAATTCTTTTCCCTTAGACCATTAAAAACATTGCCCCTGTACATTTAGTATTACAGATGGCAGTAAATTATTTTTTCTTACATAGATTTTTGTTTTGATGGGTGTATTTTTGGGTGATGGCTACTTTTACTTCTTTGACTAGGTAGATTTTTATGACTTATTTTTAGGTCTAATTTACATAAAATAAAATACCTAGATATTGTGTTTTGACAATTTTATACACCTCATCCCCCAAAAATGTGTAGAACGTTTCCAATATTCCAGAAAGTTCCCTCATGAGTCTTTTTAGTTAATTCCACCCCAACTCCCAGAGGCAATCACTTATGATTTCTACCACCAGAGATTCATTTTGCCTATTCTTAAAAATGGAATCATGCAGTATATAATCTTTTGTATCTGACTTCTTTCACTCAATGAAGTTTTGAGATTTGTCTATATTGTTGCATGTATCAGAATTTGTTCTTTTTTACTGAATATTTTTCCATCATAGGGAGATACCACAATTTGTTTATATGTTCTCCTGTTGATGGACATTTTCATTGTTTCAAGTTTGAAGCTATTTTGAATAAGGCTACTATGAACATTCTTGTAAAGTACTTCTGTGGAAGTATGTTTTCATATGTCTTGGGTACCTACCTAGGAATAGAACTTCTAGGTCATACAATAGATGTTATGTTTAATCTATAAGAAATTAACAGTTTTCCAAAACAGTCATACCATTTTACACTTCCAACATCATCTTATGAGATTCCAGTTGCTCCTTATCCTTACCCACTTTGGGTATTGTTAGACTTTTTTAAAATTTTATCCATTCTAGTGGTTATGAAATGGTATCATACTGTGGTTTTAAACAGCATTTTCCTGATTACTAATGATGTTAAACAGGAGTCCCTAGGTGGCACAAACAGTTAAGCACTTGACACCTGGCCAGAAGTTTGGAGGTTCGAACCCATCCAGAAGTGCCTTGGAAGACAGGCCTGGCAATCTGCTTCTGAAAGGTCACAGCCCTGAAAACCCTATGGAGCAATTCTACTCTGCACACATGGGGCTTCCTGTGAGTTGGAATCAACTTGATGGCAACTTACAATAACAATAACAACAATGACATTGAACAACTTTTTATGTGATTATAGGCCATTCTTTTTTCTTTTTTTTTTTTTAATTCCAACTCATGGTGACTCCATGTGTGTCAGAGTAGAACTGCATGCCACAGGATTTTCTTTTTTTAATTTTATTTTGCTTTAAGTGAAAGTTTACAGTGCAAATTAGTTTGTCATTCAAAAATTCATATACAAATTGTTTTGTGACATTGGTTGCAGTCCCTGCAATGTGACAGCATTCTCCCCCTTTCCACCCCAGGTTCCCTGTGTCCATTTGTTCAGTTTTGCTGCCCCTTCCTGTCTTCTCATCTTGCTTTTGAGCAAGAGTTGCCCATTTCATCTCATATATTTGATTGAACTAAGTAAGAAGCACATTCCTCAAGTGTGTTATTGTTTGTTTTATAGGCCTGTCTCATCTTTGTCTGAAAAGTAGGCTTCGGGAGTGGCTTTAGTTCAGAGTTAGCAGGGTGTCCAGGGTCATAGTCTTGGGGGTTCCTCCAGTCTCTGTCAGACCAGTAAATCTTGTTTTGTGCAGTGGTTAGTCACATCTTTTGCCCATTTTTTATTGAGTTGTCTTTTTACTGTTGATTTGTAGGAAATCTTTATATATGCTGGATGTGAGTCTGTAAGCTAGTAGCACCAGAACCTGTCTAGCTTCAGGGGAAGGAATGAGAAGAACCATCAACCCAAAGCTGATTCCTGTGAGGTAGAGATGAGACATACCTCCACTCTCCAACCGTTTTACCAATTCTGACACCAGCCATCCTCCCCACAGCACTCTCTTACTTCTCTGTGGGGTTTGGTAATTCATTGCAATGGCCACATAGAACTCACAGAACTCATGATTATGTGGTTTTATTAGGGAAGTAATGAGCTACAACTCAGAATCAGGATCAACTTGGAAGTAACAGGAACAACTCAGAAGACAGGATACAGTTCATCAATCAGGACGGCATCCAACCAAGACAGCTATCAGCTCCTTCTTAGCTGTTCCCTCAGGCAGGGCCTTTACTCAGGCCTACTGCTGCTAGGTGCCACTGGGCCTGGCCTCTGCCACCAGGCCCCACTTAGGCAAGTGCTACAGCTCTTTTGGCTCCACCATTAAGTGCCTGGATGTGCCCTGCTCCACTAGCAACCCTCTACCTGAAGGCACTCAGCTCTCTCACTCTTTCGGTTGGGAAGTCCATGGCAGCCATCTTACACCAGTCTCGAGGTTCTCACTGCTTGTGCTGCTCACACCATCTCATGCCATCTTGTGCTGTCTCCAGTGTTACAGCTCTGTCTCCTGGGTCTAGGAGGTTCTTAACTCAGGGACCCTGGGTCCAAAGGATGCGCTCTACTCCCAGCTGCTCTTCTTCTTGATGGTAGTGAGGTCTCCCTCTATCTCTGTTAGATTAGCCCTTTTATAAACCTACTTCTCCCACCAAGACCACAAACTGACCAATCCCCTCTGTGGACCACAGCTACCATATTTGCATAGTAAATTGTCCAATTCCTGCAAGGGTTTTATGTACCTTATTTTTGTAATAAACTGTCCAATCCCTGTAAGGGTGTTATGCACCTTATTTGCACAGTGAATTGTTCAATCCTTTTGCAAGATTGTGGCCTAGCAAATCATCTTGGCCAAACTACAAACTCAGGGCCAGAAAGGTCATATATAGAGAAACCCATTGCACTGCAGTCCTTTTTCTGATATATGCATTTTGAATATTTTCTTGCAGTCTGTGGTTTACTCATCCTTTTTTTTTTGATGGTGTCTTCTGATAAGCAGATTGTCCATTTTGAAGAATTTATCATTTTTTTTCTTTCAGAACTAGTGCTTTTTATGTCCTCTCTAAGAAACCTACCTAAGGCCACAAAGATATTCTAGAAGTTGCATAGTTTAGGGAAGCAGGAGGGGTGAGCAGTGAGGGCACAGGGACCTAGGATAAGATGCAGGTTTGAGTCAAGTTCACAGTAGCCAGCCCCTGAATATCCACAAGCACAACAGGGCATCTGATGTATTTTCTGTCTTTAAGTTAATTCTGAGTGATGTCTTTTTAATTTAACTTCTGTTACTTAATTTATGCTGCATCTGCTCTTATTGAAGTTTTACATATGTACAGTTCCTAAGATAGTGTTTTCAGATATAGATCATTTTAATATAATAGTTAAGAACATATTTTTCTATTTTATTGTACCCTCTAGAATTAGATCATATAAGTATTTCATTTTCATTTAATTAATCAGTACTGTATTACTCAAACTATACTTGAAGTTTGACATGACCAGGTGGAGACATTTGCAGTATTAAAGATCATTTTATATGTTAGGAGGTGTGATAAGAAAGCTGCACATGTAACCTCATGTGTACCTCAATAAATGTTGATGTGTTTAAAAAAAGAAAGGCAAAAAAAAAATCAACCACACCTCCAGCTGAATTTATTTCTATTTTTATTAGTTTATCTTTTGATTCATAGATTAATCTTGGAGAGTTGCCATTTGGCAAGCTTGTGTTGCTTACTTTTTTTCCAACCTTTGTTATGTTGTTTATAATATTATTTGCTGTTTAAACATTTCTAAATTTTACGCTGTCAGAATGAAGTATGTTTGTACGGAAAATAAAAGTATGGGGCACTGAAAAGCGACTCAATTTCCCTACTACTTTTCTCTATTTCAAGTTCTGTGAAATCTCCTAGTCCAGAGTCAGGGAAGGTCTCATGAAGATGTGTTCCTAGAACACGTGCAGCTCATAGATCACAGGATCTCTGTTCAATTCCTTATCCATTCTCACTGTTTATGAACACAGCGATAAGCATCACCAGCACTTATCACTCCCTGGGACCTCTTTAAAGGAACTGTGCATTCCTCAGCTGCTGAAGAAGGCTGATTAGTGAACCTATCTCAGATCCTTTACTTGAAAGTGTCAGATGGTTGCACGCTTTGTGGACCTACCTATCATTTCCTACTTTCCACTGGGCACCTTATTTTGGTCTGTAAGACACCCTGATGTTTTTGCTGACTCACAAAATCTCTCACCTCAGCTTGTCCAGGCCCTGCTTACTGGAGAGTTTTACTCTCGATACGTTTTCCTTGGAGCACTATTGGGAAACACTCAGGTCATAAAAAGTCTTACAGCTCCTTTGTTGGCCTTATCATGACTTGAACATTTTGTTAACAAAGCACCCTATTAATGTTTTGACCACAAGAACTAATGTGCTTGGGGTGGATGGTTTTGCCAAAGTGGTGCTTGCTCCTAAAAAGGGGAAGTTTTAATTCTATTTTCAAAATAAATCATCGTACTCCTGCTATACTAGGAAATGTCATCAATCAGTCCAAGGAGCCTGCAGTGTGGAGAGTGGTGTTGGGGCTGAGGGACAGGGGAGTGAATTCACATGCTGTTAAAGCAACCCAGCATCACAAACCTCACCTTTAACATGGGCTTGAATTTAGGTTTTTTAATTACAGAATATACAGAGGCATCAGCTCAGTGGCTGCAGCTGATACCGAATGACTGGGCAGAAACTGCAAAATAACAAAGGTGATCTGAGGACTGAAAAGCACAGACAATGATTCAACTCATTTCCTGGACAAGGTCACTCTCAGCTCAAGATAGCATCAAGTTCTAAGAGTTCAAAAAATTATTCCTTTAAGAGTGAAGCGTTTAAGCTGTCTGCCTACCTGCATGAGGAGTGAAGGCAGGGATCTCATGTTAGGAGGAGAGGTATTGCAGTGTTGCATATGGTGCTCAAATACTCAAAAGGGGCCCTGTACTGCAGGGTGATGACTCAAGCAAGGATTCTGCTCTTGAGCTCAGATCCCCATAGAATACATTGGAAAGAGAGTGCTTTGAGGCTTTCAACAGGCAAACCTTGTTAGCTCAGGTACAAGGCAAAGCGATCCTGTGCCAGATCCCTCTCAGTGAAAGGGAAGTCCAAATCCTCTTAAGGAAAAGACCAGCAGAAAGTAGAGGGAAAGAAGAAGAAATGTCTCCTGAGTCTGCAAGGCTCTGGGCATAGGCAAATTTCCTTCAACTGTTCTGCTCTCTGGAGATTTGCAGATCATCTAAGAATGCCCCACACCCCCAAAGAACAACTGCTTCTTCCCCAGAAGCTTTCCCCAACTCTGGGAAGCCAGTATGGGAATATCTTTCCCTCAGTAAGAATATCTTTCCCTGTCTTTTGTAGAAACTTTCTCAATTAACCCCATTCTGCTTCTATGAACCTGTATATTCCAGAGATTGTCAATATGTTATACTTACATTCTATAAAGTTACAAAAGCCTTCAGTTTTTATATACTTTATTTATTAGTTAGTTGTCTCCTTCCTTACCTCCATCAGTTTGTAAACACGTTGGTAACAGGAGCTATCAATAATTTCCTTTAAATTTTTCTTCTTAACCCAAGGAGTTCTCACTTAAAGAGAGACATCCTGTTGTCTGACAGGATGACTTGTTACCATTTTGGGGGATTACATTCCTTGCCTCTAAGTGTTGGCAAAAAGTCATTAAAATAAAAGACTCAGTGAAGAAAAGATAATAAGGGTAGACAGCATGTTGACTCAGTAAGCTGCCTCAGTTGCTTCAATTTGTCTAAGAGCAGATCAGATCTTATAACACTCCCTCCTTACAGGACATTGACATCAATCCCTTCCGCACCCCCACAGCCAACATGGCTGACAGTCTTTCCTATTAAATAGCACATTCACAATCCTCTGGAACAATGGTGCCCTTCTCTTTTAGGTCAGAGTTCACATTAGCCAATTTACATTCCTGAACCTTTTAAGGTAATGTCTTCTTGCTTCTTGGGACGTCCATTCCACAAACCACTTTGGTAGGTAGGAATCTGTATTAAGGTGAAAACAGCTAGTAACCTGACTCAAGATGCTTAATTTTAGAAAATTAGTATCCACATCTCAATAGAATTTTTTATAATAATAAAAAAATACTAAATTAAAATATAATGGCAATTACGATAGTGAAAAAAGATTGATACTAATACAGAAACATCTTGGAGCATAAATTTCTGGCCCAGCACCTTCTGAATTCTAAGTTACAACAATTTCTTTTGTAAAAATCAGGTGCTGGTATATTTATTCTTGTTACAAACATTTGTTGAGTATCTGGAATATGACAGGCACTTTGCTAAATTCTGGAGTCCCAAAGATGATTGCAATTTAATTTCTTCTTTAGAGGAAAGCACGCAATGAGAACATTCCCATTTGATGGGTGCAAGAAAGGCTATAAAATCTCATGTGTTGATTTTAATTGTTTGTGTGTGTGTGTGTGTGTCTATTCTATAATACTGAATAGCATTAATTTTTAAATTGTGTCCAGGAATAGTAAAATCATGTTCTATATAGCACTGGGCAGGCCATACCTGAAAACTTGTGTTCTCCTCTGGGCACTGAGCTTTAAGACAAAACTGACAAACAGGAACAAGTACATAGCAAGGAGAATGGTTTTGAGTTGAAGAGGAACTAAAAAGGAATAGTAGGGGGTGGTAGTTGTTGAGGGATGAGATGAGTTCTCATTCACTCTCTCAAACCTCTAAGGAAGGGTCGAATGGAAAATTTGACGGGATGTAACCAAGTAGAAGCTGGGTAATAACACTTGCCAGTATTATTTTCAGAATTCAAAAATGGCAACAGAGATAGGACTGCTGGTAATCACTTGCATTTCCAATTCTCATCATTTGGAGTTATGAATCCTTCTAATGAAGAGAAGAAGATAGAGGATTTAGCTGAGAAATTTCTGCCAGTTCTGTCATTAAGCCAGAAAGTAAATTTTGCCCAAACACAAAATCTTAATGCTACTAAAAGCAGTAATTCAAAGCAGTAATTGGAGGAGAGAACATTTCTATTATTAACCTTATAGAGAAGATTCAAAAAATAACCTAGGGTCTGGCAACACTAAATACTAAAAAAGTTTTATGTTTTGGGCCAGAGGTAATTGCTAAAATATTCCTTAAAAACACTCATCCTTCTAAATGTGTGTCCTATTTATGGAACAATGAGCAGTTTAAACCTTGAGAAAATTGTGTTCTTCTAAATACTCATTATTTAAATAATAAAACATAAAGTAAATATAATTTGTCTAAAATTCTCCAAACAAAAGATTTTACTGCTTTGGGAATGCCCTTTGCACTTTGAACTATTAAATTAAGTTTTGTAATTAGTTAGGCTTTGTCATTTGTACCATGTTTCCATTACACAAAAAGACAATAGGACAGAACTTTAGTCATCAGATTAATACAAGCAATTCTCACAACTCATAAACCACAGAACTGTGTGGCCAAGTGACTGAAGCATCTGCACCTGTCTCAGGCTGGTTATCATTACAAGCATATGCAATTGTTGAAGAAAAATAGACAACTGCTCATTAATTTTAAGATTGTATTAAAAGCATATGCATCATTCTTGCTTCTATATGTTATAGCTCAGGCCTATGTTTTGAATTTTAAAGAAAAGGTATATATTAATCATACAATTATATACAATAGCTAGCTTTCTGGTGACAATTCCAATTTGAAATGCATAAAATACACTCATGTACATTTTTAAAGTTTTAATGCATACTCACAATAGGTAATCTATACAGGTTTCCTAAGTTGATCGTGACAGTTAATTTTATGTGTCAACTTGGCTAGGCCGGGATGCCCAGTTCTTTGGTCAAACACTAGTCTAGATGTTGCTATGAAGGCATTTATCTGTAATTAACATTTAAAATCAGTTGACTTTAAGTAAAACAAATTTACCCTCCATAATGTGAGAGGGCCTCAATCAATCAGTTGAAGACCTTAAAAACAAAAACTGAGGTTTCCTGAGGGAGAAGCAATTCTGCCTCAAGACCGTTACATACAAAACCTGGCTATTCCAGTTTCCAGTCTGTTGTCACCTGATCTACAGATTTTGAACTTACCAACCCCCACAATCATGTGAGCTAATTCCTTTTAAAAAATAAATCTCTCAATTTCTTTACATTTCTCTTTATATATATAGATCTAGATCAATCTATCTATCCATCTATCTATCTATTGAGAGAGATCTCCTATTGGTTCTGTTTCTCTGGTGAACCCTGAAGAACACACCAATCAAATACAATATTTCCAAAAATATGACTTCACAAGTCAATGAGCAATTCAACAAAAATTATTTGTTTTCTATAAAGTTATAATTTTTCTATGTTCTTTCATTAAAAATTACCTTCTAACCACTTTGTTTTATCACATTGTATAATCTATTTAAACATAGTCCGATGAATCACTAGTGGTTTAAGCATGTTGATTCTCACTCATTACAAAGTTTACAAAAAAGTTGTTGCCTTTTTTAACATAAAAATTAGTTTTACAAATTTTTAAAAACTAGCTCATATAAATAGTTCATTACTGAAAAGAAACTCAGTTAAATCAAGAATCTCAATTTGTGTTTTTTTTTTTTTTTAAGTTTTCTTCCTCAATTGTTGTTATGGTTACCAAAACACCCACCCATTGCCTTCAAGTTGATTCCGACTCATAGTGACCATACAAGACAGGGTAGAACTGCCCCACAGGTTTCCAAGGAGCAGCTGGTAGATTCCAACTGCTGACCTTTTGGTTAACAGCCATAGCTCTTAACCACTGTACCACCAGGGCTCCTCGTTATGGTTAGCTGACATCAAGTCAGCGGCCCCGACTCATGGTGACCCCACGCATAACAAGACTGGACTGTTGTGTCCACAGGGTTTTCACTGGCTAATTTATTCGGAAAAAGATCGCAGATCTTTCTTCCTATCTTATCTTTGTCTGAAAGCTCCACTGAAAAAATCTTCCACTGACAGACTGGTGATAGCTGCGCATGAGGTTCATTGGTCAAGAATCAAACCCAGGTCTCCCTCACAGAAGGCAAGAATTCTACCCCTGAACCACCACTGCCCCCTCCTTAATCAGCTGTGCTTATTAAATCCAAATGTGTTCATTTTTTTTAAGTGTTTGAATTTCACAATATTTCGGGAAAGAAAAAATTTAACCATTTTTACTGGCTTCGGTGCTAAATGACTATCTTCAAACAAAACAGTAGAGTCTGCCTTGAACATTATGCTTTTTTAAGAACTACCTATATGGGATCAAAGTGACAACAGCAATACAACTGGAAAGATTAGCTAGGAAATTTATGGGGCAGTGAGTTTATGTTAATGGGCGAGGAACAGCTCGGAAAGGGAGGGTGAGAATGGTTTCACAACTTGAAGAAAGTAATCAATGTCACTGAATTGTACATGTAGAAAGGTTCAATTGCTGTATGTTTTACTGTGCATATTCTCAATAACAACAACAAAATAAATTTTTTAAAAAACCAGAAGAATATGCTTCTTTTTCATTTGTGAATTGTCTTATAGTTATTCTTTTCTATGCATGAAATCTGATGTTTAATCTTTCAATTGTGTTATTTAAAGGTACTTACTTGGGTACTTAAGGAGCCCTGCTGGCACAGTGGTTAAGTGTTTGGCTGCTAACCGAAAGGTCAACGGGTTGCACCCACCAGCTGCTCCACAGGAGAAAGATGTGGCAGTCTGCTTCCTTAAAGATTACAGCGTTGGAAACCCTCTGGAGCAATTCTACTTTGTCCTATAGGGTATGAGTCAGAATCGACTCAAGGGGAATGGGTTTGGTTTTGGGTTTATTCTGGTACTTGAATTTACATTGTCTAGAGAATTTTCATATTTTGATTTTTTCTATGATAAGTTTAACTTTGAAGAAATGAGAGATTAAAGAGCACCCTGTGAGAATGAGTAACCAGTAAAGTAGGAACAAAACCAGGCAAATGTGTTGTCCTGGAAGCCAAGTGAAGGCATTCCTAAAGAGAAAGTGGGATCACATGCTGCTGACTTGGTATCATAAAAGAGCACTCTGACCAATTCACTTGACCTCAATCAAAGCCTGTGTGTGTTTCCAGTCTCTTTCAAACTCCACTTAAATGACATTGAAGAATTTTTTAAATACCTGGGCCAACATAAACAAATAAAATGGAAGCAGAGGCCACCTCCGGCTAGTGACTGTAACTAAGTTTTGGAAGTTGGAAAGTGGATGGGCAAGCAGTGACCGACTTAGTTGAGAGGAGAGAACTCCAAGTATTCACAGGGTGGAGGGCAGCCAATAAGAAGAAACCCAATTTCTATTGCAGATTGCTAGAAAGGATCAAGTATTAGAGGCGTATCTCTGAAGGGTGGGCGAGTTGAGAGCAAAGGCTTGGTTGAAAACTGGTATAAGGAAAAGTTACCACCACCAGTGGCTGCTAAGTCTATTCTGACTCATGGTGACCCCATGTGCGTCAGGGTAGGACTGTGCTTCATAGTAGGTTCATTAGGCAGAGATGAATTTGGGGCTGAGATGCTAGACTAAAAACTAAGGCATTAAATAAAAGTTTTTATACTAACAGTGGAACTACCAGATTCCTTCCCCCACTAGGCCACCAGAATGCTGCTAGCCAGGTTTATACTCCCCAGGCAGAATGGAGAGATTCTCCCTGGAGAAACTGTCCAGGCCAAGAGAAAAGACCTACAGACAGCAAAGAAACAGCTGGTTTTATGACTTTTTCTACCTGATGACCCTAAGGAAACATGTGTCATATATACTTCAAGTATCCAGTCAAGTTCACTTTCAAATAAGATTTCACTTTTAAACAGAAAACCTACAGCATGAAAGTCAGAGTCCAAAATGAATAAATAGAATAAATGTAACCTGGAAGACACAGAACTGAGGCATTAGTGGTTCAGTAGTAGAATTTTCACCTTCCGTGCAGGAGACTTAGGTTCAATTCTGGGTCAATGCACATTATATGTAGCCACCACCCATCTTTCAATGGAGGCTTGTGTGTTGTTATGATGCTGAACAGGTTTCAACACAGTTTCCAGACTAAAATGAACTAGGAAGAAAGACCTGGTGGTCTACCTACAATAATCAGCCAGTGAAAACTCTATGTATCAGAGCAGTTCAATCTTTAAGCAATCATGGGAATGGCACAGGCCAGGCAGCATTTTGTTCCACTGTGCATGGGGTCACCATGAGTCAGGGGCCAATTCAATGTTACCTAAAAACAACAACAGAAAAACAGATATACCGCACAGAAAAGAAAGCAGCAGCTTAGTTTCCCTGAGAGACAGACTCAGAGATGGAGTTTAGCCTGCAGGATGTGTCCTTGGGAGGGAGCAGAAGTCAAGCTGCAAGAGAGGCTGCATGACATCCTCAGCCTCTGGGGCTAAAATGGCCTTTCACAATTATCACAAGTTGGGCCAAGATGGCCAAGCCTTTATATTCCACATGGAACACTCTTTGGATGTGGCCACCACAGGAAGGGGTGTGATCTTGGGCCAGGTGGCTCTCTGCAGTAATGTGTTCTTTGAAGGCTCACAGCTGAAGGTTGCCTACCACAGCACTCCCAGCAGCAGGCACAAGCCTTTCCTTGAAGGGGGATCTGGGTGGTGCATTCCAGAGTGCATCCCAAAAATATTCAGAGGAACTATAAATATTTTTCTGGTGCTAACAGAAGGTATTATTATAACCAGTGAAACAAGAAAAGAATGCTCTGTGTGTGTTTTAACATAGAGTATTCTGAGAATAAGCAATCCCTAGGCAGAGCAAATGGCTTAGAACTCACACTACTAGCCAAAAGATTGGAGTTCAAACCTACCCAGAGGCACCTCGGAAGACAGGCCTGGCAATCTACTTCCAAAATGTCACAGCCTTGACAACCATATGGAGCAGTTCTACTCTGCACACAGGGGGTTGCCATGAGTCAGAATCAACTCTATGGCAACTAACAACAACAACATTCTGAAAACAAAATAAAGAGCTCTTGAAAATTAAATATATGATAACTGAAATTTTTTTAAAAATCACTGAAGAATGGAAGATACACCTGAGGAAATCTTCCAGAAAATAAAACAAGAAGAGGAATATTTGGCAATTCATTTGTATAAAAGGAATAAGAAGATTAGAGGAACAATTCAGAAGGTCTAGTATCTGAATAATGGGAGTTACAGAAAGACAACAGAGAAAATGAAGGGAAGAAATTATACAATAACTAATACACAAAAATAATACAAAAAAATTAATAAGGGCATATGTTTCGAGACTGAAAAGTCGCAGTAAGTCTCCAGTACTATAAATGAGGGGGAAAGGGCATATTTCTGGTGAAATTTTATAACTCCAGAAATAAACAGGAGATTCTAAAACTTCCAGAGAGAAAAAGTAGAGCCCACATGCAGAATTAGGAATTAAAATCTATTGTTAAAAACTTCTTAACAAAAAAGTAGAAGCTAGAAAAAAATGGAACATCTTTAAAATTCTAAAGGAAAATAATTCTTAACCAAAATGCACTGGCTAGCCAAGCTTTAATAAAAGGTGAGGGTAGAAAAAGATATTTTCATACATTCAAAGTCTAGAAACTTGCCTCCCATTCAACTTTTTCTTAGGAAGCAACTGGAAAATAAGTTCTACCAAAAAGGAGAGAATAAACCAGGAAAAGCATGTAACTCAGGAAACAGAAGCAAAGACGGAAAAAGGAAAGACTTCCCAGTTTGATATTGAAGGGAAGTCCCAGGACGAGAGTTTAGTAGCAGGTGAAGAGAACAACTGTTGTGGGAGGAGGCAGACAGCGTACTTGGGACAGGGGCTTAGAGTCTCCGAAAAATGAAAATAATGGATTACTTATTATATTCAGCTATATTTAGAGGGGCTGTGTACTTCTCTCTGAGATTTGGGGGATGAATCAGTGCTAAATACGTAAAAATAAGCTAGTAAAAAAAATGATGCAATTTTTATTTTAGGAAAACAAGTAGTTGAAAAAGTAAAAGCAATACCATCAGAGCACCCTGCTTAGCTGAGCTGTGAATAGTACTTACATCGTAATAATAAAGTTAACTTTGAACATAGGTTAAACTAAAAAATGATTTAGCGAGATTTAGAGGATGAGGAAATTAAAAATATACGTTAAGAGGCGTGGGGAAAGTTAAAAGGGTTGGATTCTTTCCTCCTATAAGAGGACACACCAAAAAATATCTACAACTTTATAAAAACATGTTATTTAGACATTTGGAGTTATATGCCAGGAGAAACAGATAAATGAATTGAGATAGGTTTCCCCTGGGCAACAAGAGCTGGGGATGACAAGTGGTGGACAGGATAGTGTGGTTTTTCATTATACATCTTATAACACTATTTGATGCTATACACTATACAACTGCATTAAATTGATAAAAATAAGATATTAATTTAAAATCCTGTTGCTATAGTAATTTTACATCTAATCCCTTTGAAAAACTTGATTTATAGAGTTGCAATTCAGTCCAAGAGGAATGAACCTAAGTTCAAGTATATTTTATAGTATCTGGGAAAGAAGAAATCAGTGAACCCCTGGATTTGCACTAGGGCTGGCTTTAATGATTTGATTCCCATCTTGGCTCTGATGAAATACAATAGCTTTGTTCAGATTTGACCCATTTTACCCTTCATCTCAGCTAACTTTTCTTCAGCTACCATTAAGCAAGAAGAAACAGCTGTTGGAGTCTCCGTAAAATTTAATTTAATTTTGATTTCTTTCCAAATTCTACATTTAACCTGGATGAGCGAATGAAGGGTTGCAGGATCATCGCATTCTCATGTTATAATTTATGTCCGGCAAGTGAACACTATTCATACATCAAACTGTCAAGTACTGTCACCTTCATAGAGTAAACAATTAAAAAGAAGAATTGTAACAATCATTTTAATGGGCTTCTTGTTCGTTTATTTCATAGAAAAAAAACTCAAAGTGATTTGTGAAAATAAACTACCCATTCTTTGCCCCTTTCTCTCTCTTTAAAATGATTCATCAACCAGACCATTACAAGTATTCAGTAAATCTATTTTGTTCACTTTATTTTAATAGGAAAATAGCAGAATCGATCCAAGTGGAGAAAAGGTCATTGTCTGTGTTCCTGTAATCTCTTTTTACCCATAGGTCACAGGAGATTTTCAAAATTCCTGAACTTGCACATTATTAAGAAAGAACTGGGTACCTTTTTCTTGATAAGATAACCCACCACCTCCCTCAAGTGGTCAATTGGATTAGTTTTCTGTTTCCAGACCTGACCTGTGGTTTATTGCCAAGAACTGTAGAGACAAGCCTGGTGGCTAGGCCGAATGGATTCTTTATCTTTAATAAACCCCATGCCTTTGGGGGTAGGGAGCTGATTACACTGAATCGTGTTGGTATTTTAACTTCTTTATTTCACTAGGAAAAGATGCTTAACAGGGGCTAGCAGTTGTGCACAGGGCTTGCAAACTAAGACTTGCTTCCACTCTAGCCCTCTCCTTTTTTGCTTAAGAGCTTAATCCAAAAGCCATCATTTATATTTAAGATTTTGTACCATTTTTTCCCCACTGGAGCAGAGGTGTTAATACCTGCTTTCTGAGCAAATGGCCCTTTCAGTGATTTACACACTGCCTACCAAAACTTGCTTAGTAATGCATTTTCTAACCAAATGGGAAAACTTAAAAATTTTTCCTCTGTTAATCTCTGAGAGGGAGAAGGGAATGGAAAGGAAGACTAAGGCTATCTCTCCGATAAAGAACAGTGAGTAAAATTCTCATTATTATCTATAGTCAAATCATTTTCAGGGCATTTAGCAGCAAAACTTCCTTTCAGGAGAAATTTATGAAAGATACTGCTCTAAGTTGTAAAGACTCATTTTAGTTCTAACAATCACTGAGAATAAAATAAAATATACCAACAGAGATGTCTGCGGAGTATTAATGTCAATAAAAATATGTGAGTTTAGGACTTCCAACAAAATGGCACTCTAGGCAGAAGCACCACACCGTCCCTCCACAGCAAAGATCCGAAAAACTAAGCTGAACAGAGAAAACAACAATTCTGAAACCCTAAAACATCAAATGAAGAGATAAAGAACTCTGCCAAGCACCAAATGGAGTGAGAAAAACTGACAAGAGAATGGAGAGCGAAGAGATTCATGCAGAGGTCCCCTACCAGCTAACGCAGTGCGGATCTGCCATATTGGACTCCTATCGGATACCAGCAAACAGGGGGTACGAGAAAGCAGCTTTACGGAGCTTCCAGCGGGAAACAAAACAACCGGCAATTTGCGATATATGCTTTCCCACCTCCCACCCTTCTTCACCCCCACTTGGCCTACTCTGCTTCCTGCAGAAACAATCTCTTGTCCGGGAAACACTGGCTGCTTGGATTCCACACACCAGAATGGGCCGGCTCTCTGAGTGCCATTTGTTGGCTGCTGGTGTTGCTTTTTTCCACTTTTTTTGATTTCTTCCTTACCTCTCACCACCTCCCCCTCCTTTCGCTCCAATACCTGGCTCCGTGCGCCATCTTTGCTTCCTCCTGAGGGGCTGTGGAGCTCCAGTAATTTGTGATATACACTTTCCCACCCCATACCCTTCTTCACCCACACTCGGCCTCCTCTGCTTCCCGCGGACACAGTCTCTTGTCCAAAAAACACTAGCTGTTTGGATTCCACCAGCCTGCACTAGCTGGCTCTCTGAGTGCCATTTGTTGGCTGCTGTTGTTACTTTTTTTCCTGCTTCTTTTGATTTCTTCCTTACCTCTCACCACCTCCCCATCCTTTCCCTCAAATACCTGGCTCCGTGCACCATCTTTGCTTCTTCCTGAGGGGCTGTGGAGCTCCGTTCGAGTGTGGAGCTGCTTCCCGGTCTGGGCTGCTGTGCTGGTGTGATCACGGGGCTTTTGTTCGTTAGTTTGTTTTGAATTGTTTGTTTGTTTTCTTTTCCTTTTCTTGAGTTGGGAGCCCTTTCTGGCCAGGCAGTGCTGCGTGGCAAGGAGACTACACCCTCGGCTTACACAGAAGTGCAGAGGGATCCCTGAGGACATTTTCTTTTCTCGTTGGATTTTTTTTTTCTGTTTTTTGGGGGGCTTTTCTTGTTCTTTTTCTTTTTCTTTTTTTTAATTTGTTTTGTTTTATTCCCCTATTTTTCCCTTTTTGTCTTTCTTCGTTACTCATTTTCTCATCTCTCTATATCTTCCTTCTCTTTCTGATCCCTGAATACCTGGCGTTGTATACCTCTATGCCTTCTAGCCAGGCTGTACTGCAACACCTGAGAACAACCTCCCCAGACCTCATATCTGCACTGGTGGGATCCGTGGGAATTTTGCTGTTCTTTTGCCTTTCCGATTTTTTATTCATTCTTTTATTTTCTTTTCTTCCTCTTCCCCTTTCTGTTTTTCTCCATTTCATTGTCTCTCATCTCTCCACTCCAATGACAAGCTCCCCTAGCATTCTTTTTTTGTTTGTATGTTTTTGGCTCCTGTTCCTCTCTTCTCTCTCCCATATCCATCTTAGCTCTACACATAACAATCTTCCCGCTACATCCTGCCTACCTGCACCGTGCGCTTAACATCACATCACCAAGCAGCACACACACGGCCTACTGGAACCTGCCCTGCACTGATTACCACCCCACTGTGGTGGCTGTAGTAAGTGCCAAAAACAACCTGTTCTAGTAACTGCTCTTCAGCCAGACTTGCCCTGCCATACCATATCTGAGTGACTGATCCTGCCAATTGGAGAAGGAGGTGAAAAGTATTATGCCTACAGGCAAGCAAACAACAAAGACCACACAGTCCACCTGCTCAGACATAGTCAAATTTAAAAAAAAAAAAAAGGGATGAAACAAACAAATCTACAATCAATAAACGAGAAAAATAACTACTAAATGCCCTGAAGACGGCAGACAATATCAAAACATTTACAAAAACAGGACAGGATGGTTCCGGCAGGCGTCCAAAATAAAACAGCAGATGACTCTCCAGTGGAAAAAAATACACTAGAACTACCTGAAAGGGAATTCAAATCTCTAATACTCGGAATTCTCCAAGAACTGAGGCAAAAAGCTGACAAACATGAGGAAAAAAATAGACAAATTCATGGAAAATACAGACAAAAAATTGGAAGAATTCAGGAAAATAATGCAGGAACAAAATGCCAAAATAAATTAACAACTAGAAATTATACAAAAACAACAATTAGAAATCCAAAAGATAAACAACAAGATTTCAGAAATGGATCATGTCACAGAAGGGCTGAGAAGCAGATCTGACACGGTGGAAGACACGATCAGTGGAATTGAAGACAAACTCTTGGATACAACTCTGTTCCAGGAAAACTCAGAAAAAAGAACAAAGAAAAATGAAGAGACCCTGAGACTTACGTGGGATACAATCAAAAGCAAAAATCTGCAAGTGATTAGAATTCCAGAACAGGGGGAGAAAACACAGACAGGATCATTGAAGAACTGCTGACAGAAAATTTCCCTGATATAATGAAAGACGAAAAGCTGGCCATCAAAGAAGCTCAACAAACCCCATATAGGAGAGACCCCAAAAGAAAATCACCAAGACATATCATAATCACACTCGCCAAAACCAAAGACAGACAAAGAATCCTGAGAGCAGCTCGTGAAAAACAAGAAGTGGCATACAGAGGAGAAACAAAGAGACTAAGCTCAGATTATTTGGCAGAAACCATGCAGGCAAGAAGGCAATGGGATGACATATATAAAATCTTGAAAGAAAAAAATTCTCAGCCAAGAATAATATATCCTGCAAAACTCGTTTAAATTTGATGGTGATTTTAGGTCATTTCAAGATAAACAGAAATTAAGGGAATATGTAATGTCAAACTAAACTTACAAGAATTATTCAAGGGAGTTCTTCGATGTGAGGACAAACAGCTTCAGTTCACAGGCAGAATCTAGGACACAGGATTGTATACCAGCCAGATACCAATCTAGGAAATGAACTCTTAAGGAGTAGCCAAAACCAAAAGAAATACAACAGGGAATCAGAGCAGTTAATCAGTAAATGACAACAACATCAAAACAATAAAAAAGGGAATAAACAGCATAGGTGTAGAACCTTCTAACATAGAGGAAGACAAGGCGATACCGAGTAATGGTAGACTGCTTCAAACTTAGAAAGATAAGGATAAAATTCATGGTAACCACAAAGAAAGTTAACAAACATACTCATAAAAAAAAGAGGAAAAACATAGAGTCTCAGCAAAAACTACCTATAAAAACAAAAGAAATGAAAAAAAAAATCCACAAATAAAAGAAACTCAGCACAAGAGAGTAAGAAAAACAAAGAAAACTTCAGCACCACAAAAAAAATCACTACAAAATGATAGCAACAAACTCACATCTATCAATAATTACACTGAAAGTAAATGGACTCAACACACCCATAAAGAGATGGAGAGTGACAGAATGAATAAGAAAACAGGATCCATCAATATGCTGTCTACAAGAGACACACCTTAGAAACAAAGATGTGAATTTATTTAAAGTCAAAGGTTGGAAAAAAATATATCAGGCTAAGAACTACCAAAAAAGAGCAGGAGTGGCAATTCTAATCTCAGATAAAATAGACTTTAAAATGAAATCTACCATAAAAGACAAAGAAGGACACTATATAATGATTAAGGGGATGATCCAGCATGATGACATAACCATAATAAACATCTACACACCCAATGACAGGGCTCCAAAATACATAAAACAAACTCTAACAACACTGAAAAGAGAAATTGACAGTTCCACAATAATAGTAGGAGATGTCAACACAACACTGTCAGTAAAGGACAGAACAACTAAGAAGAAACTCAGCAAAGATACAGAAGACCTAAAGGGCACAATCAGCCAACTTGACCTCATAGACATATATAGAACGCTCCATACAACCGCTGTAAAGTACACATTCTTTTCCAATGCACATAGAACGTTCTCCAGAATGGATCACATCTTAGGCCACAGAGCAATCCTCAACAAGATCCAAAACACTGAGATAATTCAAAGTATCTTCTGTGACCACAATGCCATCAAGGTAGAAATTAACAAGAGGAAGAGCAAGGAAAAAAATCAATTACATGGAAACATAATAATATCTTGCTTACACATCACTGGGTAATAGAAGAAATCAGAGATGGAATCAAAAAATTCCTAGAATCAAATGAGAATGAAAACACATCATACCAAAACTTTTGGGACACAGCAAAGGCAGTTCTCAGAGGACAATTTATAGCAATAGATGTACATATCAAAAAAGAATAAAGGGACAAAATCAAAACATTAACTACAGAACTCAAACAAATAGAAAGAGAACAGCAAAAAAAGCCCACAGCCACCGGAAGAAAGGAAATAGTAAAGATCAGAGCAGAAATAAATGAAATAGAGAACAGAAAAACAATAGAAAGAATCAACAAAACCAAAAGTTGGTTCTTTGAAAGATTCAACAAAATTGACAAACCACTGGCCAGACTGACAAAAGAAAAACAGGAGAGGACACAAATAACCCAAATAAGAAATGACATGGGGGACATTACAACAGACCCAACTGAAATAAAATGGATTAGAACAGAATATTATGAAAAACTATACTCCAACAAATTTGAAAACCCAGAGGAAATGGATAAATTTCTAGGAACACACGGCCTACTCAAACTACAACAAAGTGATGTTGAAAATCTGAACATACCCTTAACAAGAGAAGAGACGGAAAAGGTAATAAAAACACTCCCAACCAAAAAAAAGCCCTGGCCCAGATGGCTTCACTGGAGAATTCTACAAAACATTTACAGAAGAGCTTCTACAAGTACTACTCAAGCTATTTCAGAGCATAAAAGAGGAAGCAACACTTCCAAATTCATTCTATGAAGCCAGCATAATGCTGATACCAAAATCAGGCAAAGGTATCACAAAAAAAGAAAATTACAGACCAATATCTCTCATGAATATAGATGCAAAAATTCTTAACAAAATTCTAGCCAATAGAATTCAGCATCATATCAAGAAAAAATACACCATGACCAAGTAGGATTCGTACGAGGTGTGCAAAGATGGTTCAACATTAGAAAATCAATCAACATAATCTACCACATAAATAAAAGGAAAGAAAAGAATCACATGATCATCTCAATTGACACAGAAAAGACATTTGACAAAGTCCAACACCCATTCCTGATAAAAACTCTCAATAAAATCGGTATAGAAGGGAAATTTCTCAACATAATAAAGGGCATCTATGTAAAACCAATGGCCAATATCATTCTTAATGGAGAGAGGCTGAAAACATTTCCCTTGAAAACAGGAACAAGACAAGGATGTCCTTTATCACCACTCCTATTTAACATTCTCCTATTTAACATGCTAGAAGTTCTACCTAGAGCAATAAGGCAAGAAAAAGAAATAAAGGGCATCCAAATTGGTAATGAAGAACTTAAACTGTCCCTTTTTGCAGATCATATGATACTATACATAGAAAACCCTAAAGATTCCACGAGAAATCAACTGGAACTAATAGAAAGATTCAGCAGAGTAGCAGGATACAAGATAAACATTCAAAAATCAGTTGGATTCCTATACACCAATAAGGAGACTGATGAAAAGGAAATCAGGAAAACAATACCATTTATAATAGCCCCTGAAAAGATAAAATTCTTAGGAACAAATCTGGCCAGGGATGTAAAAGACCTATACAAAGAAAACTACAAAACACTATGGCATGAAACCCAAATGGAGCTACATAAATGGAAAAACAAAACATGCTCATAGATAGGCAAACTCAACATGGTGAAAATGACAATTCTACCCAAAGCAATTTATAAATACAACACAATCCCGATCCGAATACCAACAACATTCTTCAAAGAGATGGAAAAACTAATCATTAACTTTATATGGAAAGGGAAGAAGCCCCAAATAAGTAAATCACTACTGAAGAAGAATAAAGTCGGAGGACTCACACTACCTGACTTCAGAACCTACTATACAGCTACAGTAGTCAAAACAGCCTGGTACTGGTACAGCGACAGATACATTGGAACGACAGCCTGGTACTGGTTCAGCAACAGACCAATGGAACAGAATTGAGAACCCAGATGCAAATCCATCCACCTATGGTCACCTGATCTTCGACAAGGGCCCAAATTCCATAAAATGGGGAAAAGACACTCTTTTTAACAAATGGTGCTGGCAAAACTGGATGTCCAACTGCAAAAAAATGAAACAGGGCCCATACCTCATGCCATATACAAAAACTAATTCAAAATGGATCAAAGACCTAAATATAAAGCCAAAAACTATAAAGTTCATAGAAGAAAAAATAGGACCAACATTACAGGCCTTAATACACGGCATTAACAGGATACAAACCATAACCATCAATGCACAAACCCCAATAGACAAGCTAGATAACTCGGATCTTCTAAAAATCAAACACCTATGCTCTTCAAAAGATTCACCAAAACAGTCAAAAGAGAACCTACAGACTGGGAAAAAATTTTTGGACACTACAAGTCAGACAAAGGTCTAATCTCCATAATCTACAAGAAAATCCAACACCTCTTCAACAAAAAGACAAATAATCCTATTAAAAAATGGGCAAAGGAAATGAACAGACACTTCACCAAAGAAGACATTCAAGCAGCCAACAGACACACGAGGAAATGCTCACAATCACTAGCCATTAGAGAAATGCAAATTAAAACCACAATAAGATACAATCTCACCCCGGCATTACTGGCATGAATCAAAAACACTGGAAATAACAAATGTTGGAGGGGCTGCGGGGAGATCAGAACTCTTATGCACTGCTGGTGGGAATGCAAAATGGTACAACCATTTTGGAAAATGATATGGCACTTCCTCAGAAAGCTAGAAATAGACATACCATTCGATCCAGCAATCCCTCCCCTAGGAATATATCCTAGAGAAATAAGAGTTGTCACTCAAATAGACATATGCACACTTATGTTCATGGCAGCATTGTTCACAATAGCAAAACGATGGAAACATCCTAGATGCCCATCAACAGATGAATGGATAAACAAACTATGGTACATACACACAATGGAGTACTATGCAACGAGAAAGAACATCAGTGAATCTGTGAACCATCTCATAACATGGATGACACTGGAGGACATTATGCTGAGTGAAATAAGTCAATCACAAGAGGACAAATATTGTATGAGACCTCTATTGTAAAAACCCATGAAAAAGTTCACACACAAAATGTAACAATCTTGTTGGTTACCAGGGATGGGAGGGGTGGGGGGGAAATACAATAGGCAATAGATAAGTGGTATCTTGGGTGAAGGGTGAGACAGTACACAATACAGGGGAAACTAGCACAACTTGTACAAGGAAAGGTCATGGAAGCCCCATAGACACATCCCAAACTCCCTGAGGGACTGGATTGTTGGGCAGAGGGCTGTGGGGACCATGGTCCCGGGGAACATCTAGCTCAATTGGCATAACACAGTTTATAAAGACAATGTTCTACATTCTGCCTTGGTGAGTAGTGTCTGGGGTCTTAAAAGCCTGTGAGCGGCCATCTAAGATACTCCACCGGTCTCATTCCTTTGGGAGCAAGCGAGAATGAAGAGAACAGGATACAAGGAAAAGATTAGTCCAAAGGACTAACGGTCCACAGCTACGAAGGCCTCCACCAGACTGAGCCCAGTACAGCTAGCTGGTGCCTGGCTACCACCACTGACTGCTCTGACCAGGATCACAACAGAGGGTTCCGGACAGAGCTGGAGAAGGATGTAGAACATAACTCTAACTCACAAAAAAAGATCAGATTTACTGGCCTAAAGGATACTGGAGAAACCCCGAGAGTATGGCCCCCAGATACCCTTTTAGCTCAGTGGTAAAGTTATCTCCGAGGTTCACTGTTCAGAGCCTGGGAGTGGACAGCCCCGTAAAACCAGATGGGACTAATGAGGTACAGGAGTCCACTGACAAGGGCCAGAAGGCAGAAGGGGACAAGGAAGCTGATGATAGGGAACCCAAGGTTGAGTAAAGATATTTTTGATGTGTTGTGAGATTGTTAACCATTGTCATAGGGCAACATTTGTAGTAACTGTTAAATGAGAAACTATTTTGTTCTGTAAACCTTCATCGTAAGTGAGAATAGCAGGACAATTGGAAGAGTGTAGGCAGTGTCACTGAACTGTGCATGTAGAAATTTTTGAAATGGGGTATCTTTGGCTATGTATATTTTCACCAAAAAAAAAAGGTTGAGAAGTTAGAGGGTTGACATGTTGTGGGGTTGTTAACCAATGTCATAAAACAATATGTGTACTACTGTTTCATGAGAAACTATTTGTTCTGTAAGCCTTCACCTGAAGTACAATAAAAAAAAAAATGTGAGTTTATGATATTCATGTCACCCCTTAGGCCTCTGGAAGGGTTGAAAGAAACCTGAGAGCCAGGTATAAGAGCAGACACAGGCATTACCTTTAGTGTCTAAATAATGTTTGTCCGAAGTTTTCAGGTTGATTTAGATAACACGTCAATCAGTTTAATAAAATTTGAGGAGCAATTTTTAGCTCTTTCTCTTTTGGCCCCAGCCACAAGATAAACTAGTTCTTACTACAAAAATGGTCAGCCTCTCTGGTATTTTGGCTGTTCATCTGACTTCTCGATGAAGCCAAAGCCTTAGGAATGAAAGAATGTCCACACATGCACACAGTACTTACTAAACCTGTGTCACAAAAAAAAAAAAGGTCAAGGGCATAGGGGTGGGAGAACCTTGGACTCTCTAATCTCAAAATAAATCAAGGTATATCAAGGTCTCATTCTTCTATGTTGTTAGTTGCCATTGAGTTGGCTCCAAGTCATGGTGACCTTGTATATAATAGACTGAAACATCACTGCCCAGTCCTGTGCCATCTCTACGTTCATTGGTATGTTTGAGTCCATTGTTGCTGTTATTGTGTCAGTCCATCTTATTGGGGGTTTTCCTTGTTTTCACTGACCTTCTACTTTACCAAACATGATGTTCTTTTTTCAGCAATTGGTCTTTCCTGCTATATGTTCAAAGAAAGCAAGCCAAAGTCTCGCCAAATTGTGCTGGCAAAATTGGATATCCATCTGCAAAAAAAGGAAGATTCTGGTTATATTTCTTCTAAGACTGATTTGTTCATTCTTTTGGCAGTCCACAGTATATTCAAAATTCTCCACCAACACCACAGTTTGATCATGCCAATTTTTCTTCTGCTTCCTTTTTCATTGTCCAGCTTTTGCATGCATAGGAGGCGACTGAAAATACTATGGCTTGGGTCAGGCACATCTTAGTCCTCAAAGTGACATTCTTCTATACCTTAGTCTACTTCTAAACTGACAGGAATATCTGGGTTCAATTTCTGTCACAATTCTACGAGTTTGAGACAGTAGGGTTGAGAGACATAGGAAAAGCAGTCAATAATATAAAACATTTCAATGTATGTGTCCTACTGCCTGAAGATAACAGGTTAATATCATGGTTGGGTAGTTTGAAGCCAGCCTGGGAAAACTGCCTCAGCCTTGCACATATAATAGGCTCCTTCTGATACAATGTTCTCTAAGACATCCCTTGCCCGGGCTACAATTGCTACTACCAAGAACTGATGTTGTTGAGACTCACCAGAGTGTTTCTTACCTCTCATTCTCTCCCTATTTGCCTCTCACTCTCCTGCTCCTCCCTTTTCCTCTTATTCTCTCTTTTTTCCCCTGAAAACCCATAAGACACAATCACAGTATAAAGTTGCAAAAAGTGACTTTATCTTTTACCCAGAAAGAACTAAAAAACAGAACTCCTCAAGGTGGGGATGTAGACTGAGAAGCAAATCCATTTATCAAGATAAAATCTTAATTGAAAAATTTCAAATTCTATACAAGCAATCTGTAATAATCAAAGGGACTCAATGTTGTTTCTATTTTATAGGAAGGGAAACTTCACTCATATTAGTTTCCAAGGAACCGATACCTTGGTTTATTTTTTGTCTAAAGTGCTATATAGTAAAGTGTGGTTGGGGACAGTATTGCTTTAAGAGTTTGGGTTAGAGACAAGCATCAAGATTTTACTCATTATATGGGTAGAATGCCATAATGAAGTTTCCATATTTTGGCAAATTGAAGGTCATGGCAGCCAAACAGATGTCAAGAAGTACAGATTGAAAATTTACACCCTGAAATATCTGGGGACTTTTTGTGGGCTTCCTGGGGTTTAAACAGCAAAGGCTCTAGATTTGCCTGAAATAAGACTATTCCTTTGTTTTCTGTGACTTACACTCTTCTGGGTTTGGAGTCCTAGTTTAATAAAGAAGTAAAACTTGTCACATGCAAAGATCTTCAACGTCATTAGCCATTAGGTAAATGCAAATTAAAACCACAATGAGATTCCACTACAGACCTATCAAAATGGCTAAAATAAAATATAGTGCCAATACCAAATGCTGGTGAGGTTGCAGAGAAACTGGATCTCTCATACATTGGAAATTAAAAATGGTATAGCCACCCCTTAAGGAACCCTATTTGCACAATGGTTAAGCACTCAGCTGCTAACCAAAAGGTTGGAGGTTCAAACATGGTTCTTGTCCACCAGTTGCTCCGCAAGAGAAAGATGTGGCAGTCTGCTTCTGTAAAGATTACAGCCTTGGTAACCCTATAGAGCAGTTCTACTCTGTCCTATAGGGTCGCTATGAGTTGGAATCGACTCAACAACAATGGGTGGGTTTTTGGTATAGCCACTCCAGAAAACAGTCTGGCAGTTTCTTAAGAAACAAAAAATGCAATTACCATACAATTCAGCAATTACACTACTGAGTATTTATCCTAGAGAAATAAAAACTTGTGTTCAGACAAAAAAAAAAGAAAAAAGAAATAAATGCTTGTGGCCTATTCCCTGACCTGTGACTCCACCAACATCATTCCTGAGGGCAGGCTGTGGGTAGTCGGGGATGGTGGGGTGTGGGGGGTAGTGGGGAGTGGTAGGCAACAGAAAGGTGAAGAAAGAGAAACAAGGATAATGTCTTCCTCAGACCAGTGCTCTGAATTTAAATCAGATTCTAGGGTAGGCCCTGAGATTCTGTGTGCCAACAAACTCCCAGGACCACATTTTGAGTAGGGAGGATCCTCGATCAGGGCTTCTCTCACTATTGAGAAGGAACAGTTTTTCCCTCTAATCCCACACAAGATTCTGCTTTTCTTTTCCTCTGACATTGCCCTGGGGCAGAGAAAGAGTCCACAGTGCCATACTAATCACTTCTGCAGCACACCAGGGACCAAATGCATGGCCAGAAATTCTGCTGGGTTCCAAGATGGGGCTCTGAGAAAGAAGACAAAAAGAATTCCTCACTTCACTGCTTGAGGCCACAAGGTCTCTGTAACACACTGGGGAATGCTGGGTTCTTTTGGTTTTCCTGAAAACAGCCCTTGACGCTAGCCTTGTATTTAGAGTGAGATTTAAAATCCATTCACAGCCTATTCTTTTTAAAGAAGCAAATCATGAAGTTGACTTTCCATATGCTTCTCATTTCTGGGGTCTGCTCACCAATTGACTCCTTGTACTGTTTGCCTTGCTGCCTTTCAGTCCCTCCAGATGAAATTCAAGATTCTATGGTAACTGTAGCAGGACAACTCCTCAGACCAACGACCTTCCAAACAACCTTCTCATTCCTCTCCTGTTCGGAGAATGGGAAAGGATGCCAGAAAGCTATGTGAGGGTGAACAAGGGCCAGAAGTGTAATTTATATCTATGACCTGACAGAAAGGTGGAAACAGAGAGAATGTTATGCAATGCTTTTTCTTTTCCTTTTTTTTTTTTTTTTCACTGTCCTCATCTCTCCTCAAGGGTGTTTTTGCTGAGACAAATCGAATATTTTGCATGAAACATCTCTCATTTGTACTTCGTTGCCACAGTTGGGGAGAACACCATAAACAGCCATTCCGAACTTAACAAGGGAAAAAGAGAACCCTTTTACTAGAATGTTGGAGCCCTGGTGGCTCAGCGGTTAAGAGCTTGGCTGCTAACCAAAAGGTCAGCAGTTCAAATCCACCAGCTGCTCCTTGGAAACTCTATGGCGCAGTTCTACCCTGACCTACAGGGTTGGTATGAGTCAGAATTGACTCGATGGCAATGGGTTTTGTTTTTTTCACTAGAACATTAGCTCATTGAAGGCAGGAATTTGGTTAAGCTCATTTACTGCCATACCCCATCACCCCAAACAATGCCTGGCACATAGTAGGCACTTAGTAAATAACTGTTGGTAGCTGGCTAACCATAGCAGCCATGACGACACTATTAGACTTCACAGCCTATCTACATATCTACTGGCTGTACATGTACTTATCAGAACCCTCCTGCCAGGCTTCCCTGACTCTTCTCACATTGTATAAACTCCCTTCTTTTCTGCACAGATTTCTCCCCTTCCCAGAACCCCCAACTTTTCCATATGCCTCCTTTGTTCTACATTTTCCCTCATCTTGCATACACAAGTTTAGGATAAGTGTAAATTTTGGCACTACACATGTCCTTTCTAGGCACACTACCTATAGCCACTAAAGGATCCTTCATCTTACAGCAGGTCCAACTGGATGTGAAGACTGATTTAAAAAAAAAAAAAAAAATCACTGATTTAGAGCCTACTCTTTTCCAATGTTGATGAAAGCACGAGAAATCAAACTTTGATCATCTGGGAAAATTAACTCTTTTATGTGAATGATGCCCACAATTACACAAGTCTTACCTAGTTTATTAAAACAACCTTGATGATTTTTTTCCAGATTGTGCCCTTTCCCACAATCTGATGAGCACCCTTTTATGCCCCAGTTAAGAACCACTTCTAAAAGGAGCCTTTGCTACAGATAAGAGAGTGTAATAGTTCTATGGTATGTTACTGCACAGAAACGATTGAGAATTACTCACCCTAAAAATCAGCTTCTCAGGGTACACCTGGACTACCCAATCCCCTTCCCTGTACCTACCAAGGTCTGACATCTTTTCACAGCACCCCATGTCTGGATTCTCCCTCTCACCCCGCAAGCAAAATTACCTCTCCTGTGTCCCTTTCCTTCTGAGCTTTTTCTAAGAGAAAAATAATCCGATCTATCAGCTGCTAACTAAAAGTTGGTGGCTCCAGTCCACCCAGATGTGCCTGGGAAGAAAGGCCTGGTGATCTGCTTCTAAAAAATCAGCCACTGAAAACCCTATGGAGCACAGTTCAGTTCTGACACACATGGGGTCGCCATGCATCAGAGGCATCTCAACAGCAACTGGTTATTAGTTCATGAACAAAAAAGTGTTTGGCCTTCTCACATAGCTATTTGCACATTTTCAATGGCTCTAACTAAAAAGAGGGATGTTAAAGTTGGAACATTTAGAACCTGTGGAAGGAATGAAGGGGAGATCTTTATTGCTGACTGTCAAAGAGTACCAGGAAGCGCTAGCTAGATTACCTTTTCTATACCAAGTGAAAGCAGCTCCTGAATACAGGCATCTGTAGTACCGATGGCTTATTGTGATACAACTGTGAGGTTTCTTATTCAAGCAGGAGTCCCGGGTTCAGAGATAGTGTGTGTCAGGACACTGTCCATCCTCTCTGCCAGCTCTTATGCTAATGATTTAGGGAATTTGAATATTTGACCCTGACAACTAGACAAAAAATAAGCCATCATGCCTCAGATCTTGGGCCCATTATTTTATACTTCTCTCTGCAGTCTGGAAATAGTGGATAAATCCTGCAGGCCAGTAGGAAACTGTGAACTGGGATAGCGACTGAAGTTTTCATTAACCCACAGCAAATCCCAAATACTCTCAGGAGAAATCACATTCTAATCAGTACCAAGACTATTGCTGTCCTTCTTTAAATTTTCTACAGTATAACAAGGATATGAGAATTTTCATAAGGCTGGAGTACATTGTAACTGAAGTGGTTATGCTACCATATAGCAGCAGTCTCAGGAAAAAAGTTCTAGACATAACTTACTATTATTAAATACAGCTGTATTTTGTAGGTTCAAATCAGTGGTACAAGCTAACTATATTTGCTATCTGCAAGCAAATGGATTGACTCAAAAGCCAGGAATATGAATTTAGAAGGTGCCAATAATTCAGAATTAAAAAAAGATCAAAGAACCATAAAGGTAGTGGTTTAGTTATCTAGTGCTGCTATAACAGAAATATCACAAATAGATGGCTTTAACAAACAGAAATTTACTTTCTCACAGTTTAGGGGGCTAGAAGTCCAAATTCAGGGTACCAGCTCTAGAAGAATGCTTTCTCTCTCTGTTGGCTCGGGAGGAAGGTCCTTGTCTCTTTAACTTCCGGTCCTGGGCGATCTTCATGTGGCATGGCATCTCTCTTTCTCCATCTCTCCTCTTTTGTTTGCTTGTTTAATCTCTTTTATATCTCAAAAGAGATTGACTCGAGATACACCCTAATCCTACCTCATTAACACAACAAATATAACCTAATCCTCATTAACATAACCTAATCCTACCTCATTAATATATTGAGATTAGGATTTATAACGCATCACAAAATGGGAGATAATTACATCAGATCACAAAAATAGAGGACAACCACACAATACTGGGAATCATGACCTAGCCAAGTTGACACACATTTTGAGGGTGTACAATTCAATCTATGTCAGGTAATGTTTGCAAAGTCAGTCTTACTGGAGGGGAGGGAGGAGGGAAGGTTGATTCTAAGATAGTGTTAATTGCTTTTTGTTTTAATGTAGTTAAATTTTAACATCACAAAACATACTTCCATTTAACACTTTGAATTAAAATGCTTAGAAAGATACAAAGACTCTGAAGATCAATATAAAGAAAAGGAATATTTGTGATTTGCTTGATTTCTAAGCTTAAACCATACTTCTACATAACCCACCCCTCAGGCTACCACCCCCCACCCCCATTCTATCTAAATGGAACCATGGGAAATATTATTTTCTATTTAAAAGCTTCCAAGAAAATGGGAAAAACGTGACAATTTTATTTAGCTTTGGAATATAGATTTGTTTTCTTTAAAAATGAGGGATGAAATTCAAGGAATATTCTGATTTTTTTCCAAAATCAGATTAAAATAGCCATATTAGCGTGGTCTCAATCAAGTTTTTGCAAGAAACCTTTCCAACTTCATCCCCTTTACAAAATAATTTTACAAGCTGGAGAGATGGGGTTATATCAAACAATGTGGACTTAAGGTATCTCATTAATAATAGAAATATTTCCGTTTAGTGATTTCTTTACTCAGAAAAAATAAGTAGTAATGTAGTGACTTAAAGAAGTTGTTGCAAAGATTCCTACATAGGTAGCAGTGGGGACTAGAGAACAGAGCAGGACAGAGGGGCAAAAAGTAGTGCCAACAACACAGAGAAGTCTTTCTTTCAATAAGAGGGAGAAAATAGACTTGAAGAAAAAACTTCCTATGTCACAATTTTGACCAGAGCTAGAATATATTTGTGAGGAAACATTTACTAATTATTCATACGATTCTAAGCAATCTGTGAGATAAGAATCACATAAATACCAAAGACTCTCTGCAGACCTGATGGAATACTGTGATGCTCCAACCTTGACTAAAGATTTCACCCAGGGGTTCTGCCACACGATGGGAAAGACAGATGGTTGACCAGACGAGTGTTTCTCTGCTCACATAATTTCTTGGAGCAATACTTAAAGCAAACCAAAATGACATCTTATTCTAAATATCTCTCTGTCCTCGATGTGATACCTCAGCAATCCCCCCATAGAGATAGAATTTTGGCTCCTCAGCTAAACTTAATGATGCAGAAATAACTCAGGACAAGAAAACTGAGAAAAGAAGATGCTGTACTAAGCAAAAAATGTTTCAGGGAAAAGTCATTTTCTCTTTATTTTGATCAAGTAATTCAATCACTCCAAAAATATAATCATTTGCCTGTGCTTCTAGTTGAGCACAGGGGAAAAATACTTAACTTTAGAAAAAGTAAATTTAGTCTTTAAAGACATGGTTTCTCAACTCTGATTTGACAAAATACAACATAAAAGAAATGCTCCATGTTAGTATTTTCACACCCTCCACTCATGCAACGAACTGTTTTGTTATAACCATCCCTTCCCCAATTCTCACACTAAAGATACTACGTCGACAGTTCAAAAAAAAAAATCTATTGGTTTTAATTTTTCTTACATCAGCAACAGTTCAACAACCTGAAATACTTAAAAATAAATTAGAACTTAATGTTCAGTAACCCAGTCATAGCATGTGGCTGATTGTGCCCACCCAGTCACCACAAATACCAAGTTATAATGAATGAAACCATTCCACTAACATATCCACCACCACCACTCCAGAACCCTCAGGACACAATGTCATATCTGTCACTGGCCAGGGGGTTACTTCCTTCTGTCACCACAAACACTCCCGTTGTCAGTAGAAGTCTGAAGGAGGGTTGAGAAAAAAATAATAAATGAAGCATGTTTTTTGTTCCTATAATTCTGTAAAAAAAAAAAAAAACACATCACCTATAAAATCATCTCCTTAGCTGCCCCAGAATAATTTTTGGTGGGTTTCAGTAAGTTAAAACAAATAATTTGGAGTTTCTTTCTTTCCATGGAGTATCTGGGTTGTGCAAATAGTTAACATGCTCTGCTACTAACTCAAAGGTTGGATGTTCAAGTCCACCCGGAAGCACCGGGGTAGGAGGGCTGGGTGTTCTACTTCCAAAAAACTCAATCATTGAAAACCCTTTAGAACACAGTTCTACTCTGACACACATGAGGTCACCATGAGTCGAAGTTGACTCAACCACAACTGGTACTGGTTCTTTCCATAGTAATTATCTCATAACTGAGGGTAGCACTGATAGCATGAGAAAAGGGGGTAAAAGCTCAAAGAGCATATTTTAGTGGTTCTCAACACAGCACATAAAAAGCACCTTGGGCATTAAACAATAAAAAGTTTCTGAATTAGTTGACCTGAGGTGGGGCCAAGGCATTGGCATTTTATCAAAGCTTCCCAGGTGATTCTATCGTGCCTTGTGACCAAAGCAATTCTCACTGCCTTTACATTTTCAGCAAAGATAAAGCTGGAAAAAAAAACCTTGGAGATTATCTAGTTCTTGCTTCTCAAACCAACAAACACATGGATCACCTGGGGATCTTATAAAAATGCAGATTCTTGAGTCAGGAAATGTGGGGTGAGGCCTGAGCTTCTGTATTTCTAACAAGCTCACTGGTGACTCTGATGTGGCAGGATTGGGGACCACATATTGGGTAGCAAGGAAGTTCTCCCTCTTAATTTTAACAGATGAAGAAACTAAGACCCAGAGAGACTGTGGCTTCTTTAAGGTAATACAGCTAGCAAAGGGACAAAATAGCATCAGAACCCAACATGCTGACTTTAGGTTTAAGGTTATTATCACACAGCAGCTACCACATGGAAAAAAAAAAAAAATCATTAACTTGAAAAAGAAATTTTCTAATTTTCTATAGAAAGTTGTGAGGGAAACTGCATGTTACAACAGGATTTTAGCAATTTAGAGTGTAAAAAAACTGATCTACACAGTAAGGTCAGTGTAAACAAACTAGTGAAAACGCTACAATTAACACTAGTAAGAATCAATTCATTTTGTGTTGTTGTTTTAAAGCAGGAGGCATAAATGTAGGGTAAGAAAATAAAACTGAACAGAAGAGAGAAATAAGCAGACCATGTATAATAGCACATGAAGGAGGGCATGCAGTGGAAGAAAATAAAACAATAGACAGAAAATAAAAGGCTGACAAAAGGAAAAAGAATAAAAGTAGAGAGCTGGAAAATTAAACACAGATTCTAGAATAAAAGGAAAATACAGCAGCATGGAAGAAAAAAAGAAAGGAAAGAAAAGAAAAGAAAACCTAATGTAAGGGAAGGATTCCTGGAATATGACCATATAAAACAAATTGCAAGAGAATAGAAATCATGGGAAGGTGGTACATTAAAGAGAGTCAGAAACATAAGCGTGTATAGAAAAATATTTGTCTTATTAAAAACCAGAAAAGAGGTTTTGTTTTATTTCATTTAGCATGGATTTTATTTTCTGTGATTATATTTTCAAAATAGCAA
Source organism: Dugong dugon (assembly GCA_030035585.1). NCBI lineage: Eukaryota > Metazoa > Chordata > Mammalia > Sirenia > Dugongidae > Dugong > Dugong dugon. The sequence continues at coordinate 146,956,961 of CM057464.1, read as the reverse complement.
AAAGTCTGATTTCTCCATAACCAACTGAAGCCTGAACAATGGGCACAGTCCTGAGGGGAGAAGCAAGAACTCCTTGGAGGCTACCATACCCTCTAGGCACAAAGGGTTGAAGACAGAACAAGATTTTACTAAATCCGAAAGCATTCCATCGTTCTCGTCTTATGTAAAGTGCTACAACGCCAAGAAACTTCCTTCCCTAGCCAGGTAACCACATGTTTCACCAAGAAACGAGTTACAGGCTTCTTTGAAGTCATAGTTCCAGTTTAACAAACAGCTCCAGGCAGTCAATACCAACCAGGACTGGCTGCTTGGAAACAGTTCACCTTGAAATGTATCTATGGAAATTAAAGACACACTGCCTAACCAGTTCTGACCACTTAGCCAGTCTTTCAGGCATTGGTAACACCAAACACTTACTGCCCGAACGTACTTATGTTGTGGGTCCAATGAAGCCAGTTTATTTACATATTTTCACTGGCCTTTTCCATTCCCTGAATGTGGCTCGTTTCCAATTAAAAAAAATGAAAAGAAAAAAAGACTTTGACTCTCAATGAAGAAGATTGTTGAAGTTTTCTTTCCTATAGATCGATGTGTTGCAAATTTAAACGCCTACAAAGACAGGGCAGGTCACGAGATGAGTGAAGCTGAAGGATTAATAAGACTGTGAGCACACACTCCACCAAAGGGAGACACCATCTACCCAGACGCCCTGCAGCCGGACAGAAATGCAGGTGGGGCACTGCCACATCCACCCAGTTTTAACGAGATGCTGGAAATGCAGATTCTCTTGATTTCTAAATGTTAACAACTAGTTCAATTGTTTTTGTTTTTTGGCTCTGAAATAACTGTTTGCAACTTCTGCTTTATATCCTAAATTTAAGTATAAGATGGGAGGTTATACTAGGGAATCAAAAGGTAAAGGGGTAGAAAGAATGGTATGGAACAAATGGATCCACCACAAGTAGACTCACCTGTAAAATAAAGCAAGGGAAACTTAGTAGTTTTTCATCTTTTCCTCCTAGGAAAGTGGTAAGATGGCATTTCCCACATGAAGGTCTGTATGATCAGTAGGACACAGCTGGCAATTAATGTAACCTTCCTTCTAGCGTTTGTTCCTATATCTCTACACACTGGGAGCATTTTCTTTCCCTGCACCAATCAACAATTTGTCAGTCATTTCGTTTACAGGAATATATTTGGTTCTTGGATTTTGACTTGAAATCCTTTGGATGGTCACTTCTTAAAAAACAAAACCAGTTGCCATTAAGTTGGAATCGATTCTGACTCAATGGCAACCCCATGTGTGTCAGAGTAGAACTGTGTTCCATAGGACTTTCAGTGTCTGGTTTTTCTGGAGTAGGTTGCCAGGTCTTTCTTCTGAAGTGCCGCTAGGTGGACTTGAACCTCTGACAGCTGGGTTATCAGCTGAGCACATTAACCCTTTGCACCACCCAGGGACTCTGGCCACTTCTTACTTGAGGTCAGAGCTTGATGGAATAGCCAGGGAAAAGAACCCCCCAGCATGCCTTCTCAGGATTAAGACTGTCTGGGAGGGCTGAGGTTGATGGGGTAGGAGAAGGATTTCTTAGGCTTCGTTGTTCAGCATTAACATTCACTGACAAAGGGAGATATGTGTCTTAAAGTGGTAACCTACTGCTAGAGTCTCCTGAGGGCCCACTTCATGGACTCTAAAACACATCTGAAACCATCCAGTGCACATTCCAGTTGTAAATGGAGGCACTGACCTACGTCCAAGTGAAAACAAAAATCATCCAAAACCTCCTTTCTTTCCAACATCACAGGCTTCTGAATGATATGTTTAGATTCTCCCAGGCTGGAGTTTTTCCAGACAGGGTTGGAGCCCAAAGTCACGGTGAGTGTCTCAGCTGACTGATTAGAAATAGACAAACCTAACCGGAAACACATCTGAGGTAGGAGAGAAAGAGGGCTGGCCTGTTAAGTGTATGAAGACTAGGAAACACACTTCTGTGATGTAGCACTTGCATAAAATTGAGAAACACTAATGATTAAAAGCAGACACAATTGCAGACAAATACATACATACACATACATGGAAATAGCCTTCTCAAAATTTCACTGATTCACACACTTTTTTATTTAGCCTGGCCACAGGATAGCAAATTAGTGTTTTAAGAACTAAAATAATGAGTTTAGCAGGTACTGGGTATAATGTGTAGTGATGGTTAAGGTTGTGTGTCAACTTGGCTGGGCCATGATTCTCAGTGGTTTGGCAGTTATGATGTAATTTGGCAGCTATGTAATGATGTAATCACCTCCATGATGAGATCTGTTATGAGTAGCCAATCAGTTGAAAGGGAGTTTCTTTGGGGGTGTGGCTTGCATCCAATATAGGTAGACTTTCTGGAAGAGCTCACGGGCTTTTACTCACTCTGGATCTTCCAGTTGGCTAATGTTCATCTGATCTCCAGTTCTTGGGACTTGAGGTAGCAGCTTACCTGCCACGATTCATCACTCTCTGCAGTCTGTGAGCCAGTGGCCTGACAGCTTACCTGCCAATCTTGGGATTCATCATCCTCTGCAGTCTATGAGCCAGCGGCCTGATGCATCACCTACTGATCTTGGGTTTGCCAGCCCCTGCAGCTATGTGAGTCAGTAGAAGCCTCCAGCCTGACCCATGGACTTGGGACCTTCCAGCCTCTACAAATGTGTGAGCCATTTCCTTGATATAAATCTTTTTCTGTAGGCATATATATATATATATATATATGCTTCATTGTTTTTGCATCTCTAGAGAACCCAGCCTAAGACACATACCATAGGTAAGGTTTTTACCTTTTGACTCACCTTGGTTTGTACCTTTGTTTCAAAATTTTACTTGAAGGGAATCAGAGTTTCCTGACAGGCTCATGTCAACCAATCACTTCTGTTAAGCTTACTCTAAAATAAAGCTGCTGATTGGACATGGAGATGAAGTTCTAATTATCATTCATCTTTAACACCTATGTGGTTCCCTGGATGGCACGAAGGGTTAAGACTACAAACTGGAAGATTGGTGGTTTGAACCCACCCAGAGGTGCCTCAGAAGACAGGCCTGGAGATCTGCTTCGGAAAGGTCACAGCCTTGAAAACCCTACAGAGCAGTTCCACTCTGCATGCATGAGGTCACCATGAGTCAAAATTGACTCAACAGCAAGCAACAACAAGAAACATATGTAGCAGGGGTGTCTGCTGTGTTCATTTTAGGATTAAACATGTCTGGTTATGCCTATAAGGGTGGTAGCAGAAGGGTCAGGAGAAAAGGAGGTGGTTCTGTCAAGGGTGTATTTGGTTAAAGAGCCTCCTGAAAAGAGCTTATGCTAAGGGAAAGAGAGCAGAAACATAGCTAAGCAGAACCCATGATCAGTGCGTAGAAGAATTCTCAGCCATAACATCTGCCCACTGCTGCAATGGCTGTCATTCCTTATCTTCCATTTCACCATCTCTGCCTTCCTTCCAGAAACCCATGGATTGGGGGATAAATTCTAGAAAGATGGTGGCTCTTCTTTCAGGTGAAAGAACTATTACATGCACACAAAAAACAACAACAAATACCTCTGAAATACATTGGGTTAGGTTCAAAAGTATGAAAAATAAATATTCCCAACATCAATAAAGTACAGCATGCCCCTGGTATTCTCCTAGTCCAGTGGGCTTCATTAATAAATAAACCCCTTCTGATAATAAATAAATAAATATATAATAATAATAAACAAAATAATAAATAAATGTAAAATGGCTTAAATACAAGTTCATTTCTTTGTCATATGATAGTAGAAAGTGGGTGTTCCTGGTTGACAGGTAGTCTTCCTCCATACAGTGATTCAGATATCCAAGCTCTTTCCATCTTGTGATTCTGCCATACCCTAGGGCAGAGGCCAGCAAACCACAGCCCACAGGCCAAATTCAACCCCTTGCCTCTTTTTGTAAATAAAGTTTTATTTGTTTTATTATTATTTGTTTACATAGTGTCCACAGCTACTCTCACACAGGAACAGCCAAGTTGAACAGTTAAAACGGAGACCATATGGTCCTCAGAACCGAAAATATTTATTTTTTTGCCCTTTACAGAGAAGCCCTGGTGGCACAGTGTTTAAGCACTTGGCTGCTAGCTGAAAGGTCGGCGCTTTGAACCTAACACCTGCTCTGTGGGAGAAAGATGTGGCAGTCTGCTTCTGTAAAGATTCATAGCCTTGGAAACCCAATGGGACAGTTCTACCCTGTCCTACAGGGTCACTGAGTCAGAATTCATTCAACGGCAGTGGGTTTGGTTTTGGTTTGCCCTTTGCAGAAAAAAGTTACAGACCCTTGCTCTAGGTTAATCATCGTTAACATCTAGCCAGCACAAAGAGAAAGATAGTATGGAGGGAGCAAGCCAGCTTTCCCAGATATGTCAAGTAACACTTTCAAATGTGTAACGTCTAGAAATTAGTTATATGGCCACACCAAATAGCAACAGAAGCTGAGAAAAGTAAAATCACTGTGTATTCAGGAGGAAGAAAAACAGATATTTGGTGAACAATTAGCAGACTCTGCCCCAGGGTGTCAACAGGAGATACCACCCACATCAGTGCAGTAGCAGCAGCCATGAGGGACCAGTTATATGGAATTTCATGGATTCTAGAAGCTTCAAAAGAAGACAACACCAAAGGAAGTGACAGCTGGATGGGCAACAAGGAAAGAGACGGAAAGATGCCACATGGTAGCTAAGAATGCTGTATTCTAGAACATGAGTCGTCACCTGGGCACACCCAGTCATAACTGGTAAAAGGGAGAGACCTTTATAGGAAGAAGAAGTTCTACAACAGCGGGTGGGAAATAGAGCCAGATAAATTGGTTTTTGTTTGTTTGTTTGTTTGTTTTGTTTTTTCCTGTAATTGTAGTTCTACATTTACTTCAAGCTTAACGTGGCCTTGGCAACCTGATTTATACTGAATCCAAAAGAAGGTGAAATGCAGATATTTTTAAAACTATGGTACTATTTGGCAGAGCTTGTCTCCCATTTGTATGTAGTTTCCTGAATCTTGCATATAAATTAAGGATTCAGAGTATGAAAGTGGCAGTAAAGAGTAAATCATATAATAAACTAAACATCAGCGGGTTGCTAACATCATAAAAAGAGAGACGACTAGACATTACATGCTTCCTATCATCTTCCCAAGCACCACTTCTAGTCTTGCCAAACAGATCAACTCTGAGTCTGATCCAGCCTCTGGATCCAGCCTCCAATTTGCAGAAAATACAGATGACAAAGGAACATACTAAATTCATCACGGGTATGCAATCAGCAAAATCCTGACGGTGGAAAACTCTGTATGTAAAACAGTCCAGGTCTTCAACAGATTAATTATTTTAAAAAAAAGAAAGAAATAGAGGGAGGAACTATAGATTAAAGGAGTCTTAAAAGAACTTATCAAATTTTAAATAATGGGCAAGCTTTGGTGGCACAGAGGTTAAGAGCTCAGACTACTAACCAAAAGGTCGGCAGTTCGAATCCACCAGCAGCTCCTTGGAAACCCCATGGGGCAGTTCTACTCTGTCCTATAGGGTAGGTATGTGTCAGAATCAACTCAATGACAACAGGTTTTTTTTTTTTTAAGGATGCACACTTGAATGTTAAAACTAAACACAAACACATGCAAAGAAACAATACAGAAGTCAAGATAATAGCTACATATGGCAAGAGGGATGGGATTTTATAGGATAGACCATACAGAGGGGCTTATGGGTGGCTGTCAACGTTCTATTTCTTGATCTAATAATGGTTACAAAGTTGTTAGCCTTAGAATAATTCATAAAGCAGTTTATTAATGTATACATACTTCCATTTTTGTGGCATTTCCTGTATGTGCATTTTATTATACAGTAAATAAATATTAACACTAAATAAAAAGAAAGGAAGGAAGAAATGGTGGAATAACAGCAAAGTAAAGAAAACAGAGTGACACTTCTTTTTAACAAAATATACTGTATGTTAATAGAAATCCAAATGGGAATTTAATTTCTTTCACCAGTTCTTTCTAAAAAATTTCCATAGTAAATTGATGACTTAGAGATAATGCTGAAATAACGGATATACACCTACTCCTCACTTATCAACTATCTCATTATCCAACACTGTGCACTTACAACAATAATAAAAAAAATCTACTGTTTAACTGCTTTGTGCAGTAACGAGGTACATCTGGCAGTAACAAACACCAAAGTGTGAGGCGACAGTAATGCGGCCTGTGATGGTTAAAGGTATTTGTCATCTTGGCTGGGCCATAATTCTGAGGTGTGGCAATTATGCAATGATGTGATTTGGCAGTTATGTAATGATGTGGTCATCCTCCATTTTGTGATCTGATGTAGTCATCCTTGATTTTCACATAATGCCTGTTTTCACATAACGACCTGGTTTTTGAAGCCTAACCATGTCAATAAGTGAGGAGTGGTGTAACATTTTTCAGTATTAAACCAATATAGTTTCAGCCCTGACAAATCTTAAATCTTCATTTTCCTATAATTCTCACCACCTTTTCAGCATCCATTTAATTCATTGGTATTCATTGCTTCAGGAAAAGGGCAACACACAGCCAAGAACAGCAGTCATCAGGCATCTTTCAGTTTTAAAATAGAAGTTGTTATGTCCATAGTAAGACTATTATCTGAACGCAAAAGCTTTTGATTTAGCAGGAGTCAGGCTTTGCTAAGGAAATAAAACGTTTCATTGAAACTCCCCAATGCTGAGCACTTTGCATATAAAAGCAAGTCTAAAGGATTCAAATCAATAAGCAAAAGCCCTAGAGCAGATAAAAAAGAAGATAAGGAGGATATGACCCAGTTATTTCCAGAAGATGAGAAGAGATAATGGAAAACCATTTCTGTGCTGGAAGGAAGAGCAAAAGCAAGAGGAAGACAGGGCATTAGAAGTGAGGCCCTTCAGAAGACATCAGAAGTGAGGTCCTCACTTTCCTACACACTGGTCCCCTCCCTACACGCTTGTCAAAATTCAGTCAGGAGAAGTACCCACATATGTTTGTGGGCATCTGAGAAGCCGTTGTTGACCCTCTGCTTTTCTGGGCAGAGACAGGACCTATCACAAATCTTTCTCAGAAGCTCTGCATTGAAATGGCACAGCATCCAAAATGCTGGTAGGAGTGGGGGTTGAAGTACAGTTGCCACAGTTGAGGCAGGCTCCTATGTGTGAGCCTAAAAACCAGCACCATAGTGTTCACACAGTCAAGTGTAGTGTGGAAAATGCAACCAAAAGTTCCCATGAGCTGTAGTGGAGGATGCAGAGGTACTCTGAGCCTGGGTCCAAAAAATGCTTGCAACATTGATCAGGAATCTCAAAATTCAAGGTATGCAAGAATCAGAAAATCTAGAAGGATGCTCAAAAGACCAGTCAGGCATGGGACCAGCAAGCCCAGATACTGCAAACCAAGGACCAGGAAGACAGCACGTGGATCAGAGCCACTCCCCTGCCCCGCCGCCATGAGGTTAAGTGACCTCCCCCTCACCTTGCTCCCAGATGCCATTGAGGGAAGATGAAAGAAGAGGATACTAGGAGAAATCTGAAAGAAATTCTTCCAGATGCCCTTTACTGAAAAGAGACCAAGCTTTGACATATGGAAATGAACAGTGACTAAAAAATTTAATTTGGGCTGCACAAATCACTGGATCAAACTGAGGACACTGGACTGGGAAAAATCAAGCTATTTGCTCTAGGCTGACTGGGGCCTCAAGAGCAAAACTGAAACTAACTCCAGGAAATAAACTTACATTTCTGCCTACCTAAGTTGTGGTAGGAGCCCTGGTGGCATAGTGGTTAAAAGCTACGGCTGCTAACCAAAAGTTCAGCAGTCCAAATAAATCCACCAGCCGCTCCTTGGAAACCCTATGGGGCAGTTCTACTCTGTCCTATAGGGTCACTATGAGTCGGAATCGACCCGATGGCATCGGGTTTAGATTTTTTTTTTTTAAGTTGTGGTGTAAAAATCTTAGCATGCTACAGTAGATAATACTTTTCCATATTTTGGTTAATTCTATCACCTGCTAAAAATTCATTTCTACTCCTTCAACTTCCAACATACAATCATACACATGCAAGCTTCACTATCATTTAGCTTCTCTGATATCTGACACTATTAGGACAGCAATATCATTATAAAACTTGCTATGAAGATTAAATATGTTATTTAAAAAATTTTTAAATCTCAAGTTATATGATTCCATGTGTTAGACAACAGTACCTTACAAAAGTCGAAGGCTCAATAGATAAGTGGTAGTGGAAAGGTTGGATTTCATTTCCCCCAAAATTATGAAGTCTTTTTAAAAAGCAGCAAATACCAAAGAAAAGTTTTTTCATTACCAGTAATCAAAGAGTGGCATACACTCCTCCCAAGCGCTAGCGATACCAATAGGGAAGAAACATGGTTGGCATCTGACGGGTGGTCACAAACACATCAGACCACACACAGGGGCTCCAGTGTCAATGAAGCGAAAATGACTCACTGACAGTAGCCCAGCCTGTGTATGTAGTTGGCAAAGAAATTCTGGTCACACACTGGTCTTTTCAGCCACAGCACACATGGTTAACAATGATCGTCAGCACATTATTTAAAAATACAATGTGCAAAACATGCAATGTGGAATACATTGCTTAAAAAGTTAAATTAGACATTAATAAGTCAGAGGTGGTGAGTGGGTGCAGACTGACAATTTGAGAGGTCTTTTCCCACTTTATCCTCTGTGATGTGGTGGTGTGCGGATTCAGTTTAACAAGTTTATAAACAAATCAATTTGCCCTTGGCAACTAACAGATTAACGCAGCTAAATAAAGAAAGTATAACCAGAAAAATGTTCCCTAGGATTTTTTTAAAGAAAAAGTACTAGTATCTTTACTTAATAATATAAGTAAAGTAATAGTAATAGCTTAAAGTAATTGTATCTGTATATGTAAAGAAATCAAACAACATAGTGCATTGGGCAAATCTGTTGCAAAAGACCTCTTTAAAGTGTTGAAAAGCAAAGATGTCACACTGAGGACTAAGGTGTGCCTGAGCCAAGCCATGGTGTTTTCAGTCACCTCATGCGCATGTGAAAGCTGGACAATGGATAAGGAAGACCGAAGAAGTGATACCTTTGAATTATGGCGTTGGGAGAATATTGAATATACCACGGACTGCCAAAAGAGCGAACAAATCTGTCTTGGAAGAAGTACAGCCAGAATGTTCCTTAGAAACAAGGATGGCAAGACTTTGTCTCTCATACTTTGGACATGTTATCAAGAGGGACCAGTCCCTGGAGAAGGACATCACTCTTAGCAAAGCAGAGGGTCAGCAAAAAAGAGGAAGACCCTCAACAAGATGGGGTGACACAGTGGCTACAACAATGGACTCAGGTATAACAATGCTCGAGAGGATGGCGCAGGACCGGGCAGTGTTTCGTTCTGTTACACATAGGGTTGCTGTGAGTCAGAACCAACTCAGCAGCACCTAACAACAACAACAACAGATATGTGTATATATATATATGTGTGTGTGTGTGTGTGTTTGTGTATGTATGTGTACGTACATACGTACATTAGCAGTTTGCAATTGGCTGCTGACCTAAAGGTGGGTAGTTCAAACCCACCCGGTGGCTCCATGGAAGAAAGGACTGGTGAACTGCTTCCATAAAGATTACAGCCAAGAAAACCCTATGGACCAGTTCTATTCTGTAACACATGGGGTCACCAAGAGTTGGGGGTGGACTTGATGGCAGCTAACAAAAATATTTATGTATATACATACAACCCACATACACATATAAATCATACATGAAGTATAAGCACATTATCAAAATATGACTTTACTCTTAAAGGAATTTTAGAACTGAATGAAATGCCTCAGACTAAAACCAGACCAGACGGCTTTATTTCCATTTATTTATCCCCATGAATTAGCAATTTTGGACTCAAACATACTTCAGGAAAATGTTTAAGGGTTTTATATATAAATTCATTTTATTATCCTTAAATAAAAAGTTATTAGCCCTTTTAAAATGAAAACAGTTGTCCCAAAAGGTTCTGTATGAATAATGCTATAAATGTTATAACCTTCTTAAAGAGAACACATTCATGAACTTTCATTGAATATGTCCAAGATATAATGTCATTGAACAACTGACTGAATTTCCAGTGCTTTTAATTAATATGATTATAGTTATGTGAGAGATACTTATGTTTTCCACAACACTTAGAACTGTAAAAATCATCTAGCATTATTCCCTTAGTTTTGTGGATGAAGCATCCGAGCACCTGAGAAATTCAGTTATACTCTTTGCGTCTGAACTGGGTTTAGACTCTAGGTCTCTGAAGACCAGTCCGGGTACCTTACATTCTCTCCCATAACTCCCTCAGGTTCTCCTTCAGTACTTGAGTTGTAACAAGGACCGGACAAAAAGGCATGCATTAAGACAGCAAATCAAGACTGAGTTTTTAAACAATATCCAAATCAGCTCGGCTGTAATCTGTCTCCCTAGAGTAATACACTAAGTCTAAAGAATTTGGGGCCAAATCTGGAAAAAAAAAATATTTAAAAGCAGCCTCAGCTCCAGCACCGATTCCACTTTGGCCTGAGAAATACTTGTTCTTATTTCTTGTATAAAGTATTCAACCTTGGAGAGACAGTTAATACCATTTTTCCATTCATTATAATCTCTTGATCCCCATTGTCTTCTTCAAGCCTGAGGCATGTGTCTCCCAATCTCTCTTTATAATCCCAGTAATCCTTGGATTCTACCCAGGGCAGAGGGCAGTGACTTCCCAAGCCAGTCTTCTTTTTTAAAAAACACATTATCAAGCCAAAGACAATTAATTCTCTTAGCCCATTTAGAGACTGAAGTAAATTTGTATCCATAAACCTTTTTCACCACACATTTTCTTTAAAAGGCTTGTTAAAAGCCATAGTGTGCTAACTGATTTTTTTAAAACATTGGATGAAATTGCATTAATCCCAAATGCTGCCAGCTCATCTACATTTCATAAAGTTATAAAGTTCTGTGCAAATAAGAATTTAATTTTTTTGTGTGTGGGGACACATCCTCCACCACCATATTTACCCCACCCTCAAAAAAGGAGAGTAACCAAACAAACAAGCATGCTGCTTATAACAGAATAAAAAAGAAAGAAACCTTAGAGAGAAAAGGTTGTGAGAGTGAATAGAAGGGTCGGAGAAGGTAGGAGACAGTAGACAAAAGTAGTCATTTTTTCAAGAAATTGAAGTAAGAAGGTACATAGAATATAGGAGACATAATGGCAAGATGAGAGAGAGGGTGAACAGATTCCACCATGCTTATTGTCTGACCTAAGGTAATAGCCTTTACTTGGGTCTTCTTGAGCTCTAAATTTAAGGTAACAAAAAAAAACTTTTTAGAAAAGAAAACCCATTGCCATTAAAGTTATTTTGACTCATGGTGACCCCACGTGTTACAGAGTAGAACTATTCCATAGGGTTTTCTAGGCTTTAATCTTATGGGAGAAGATTCCCAGGCCTTTCTTCTGTGGCACCACTGGGTGAGTTCAAACCACCAACCTTTAGCTTAATAATTGAGCACAAACCACTAGCACCACCCAGGGACCTAAAGTAATAAATACAGTAAGAAATCTATCAATTTTGTATAAGACATAATCAAACCAAACCAAACTCATTGCCGGCAATTTTGACCCATAGCAACCCTATAGGCCAGAGTGGAACTGCCCCATAGGGTTTCCAAGGAGCGGCTTGTGGATTCATACTGCTAACCTTTTGGCTAGCAGCCAAGTTCTTTACCACGGCGCCACCAGGGATCCACAGAAGACATAGAAGAAATAAATAATGAAGTTTCTTGAGAAGAAGGAAGGAAGAAAGGAGGGAAGATAAAAAGATCTTAAAACCAAATAACTAGAAACCAAGGATGTTTAATTCTTATTTTAACCTCTCTACCTAATTGCTAAATGATCTTAGGCAAGTTACTTGAGAACTGAAGTCTCATCAGTGAAACAGGAAAGATAATTAGTTCTGTCTTAAAGGGCTTTGTGGTATTTTAATAAGTAATTGAAAGAGCTAGTGTCAACCTAAAGTGCTTTACGTACATTAACGATATATGAGAATGTTCTTGAATGATAAGAGGAAAATAACCCTGATGTATATACAAATGCCACAAAGGAAAATAAATAATAATCTTTCAAAAACTAACAGGTAGTAAATGAAAACCACTGATTATGAGGAGTTAAAATGCCTGCTGGAAAAATCTGATGTGATGCATTTAGAAAAGAGATTCCAGCTCTGGTAATAGCTGTATCACTCAAAGCACCCCAGGGGAAAATAGGGAGCTACAACTTAAAGGATCGAAGTGAAAAATAATCTTTGTAAAGCACCAGGCACTTGGCCAGATTCAAAGTGCAGAACTTTCCTTCCTTGAAGGTTGCTTATGGCCAAATAAGAACCCTAAACTATCAGAGCATTTGTTTTTGAGAAAAGGAGCCAGAATTCAGAAACAGCAACATACAGTATATTTTAATGGCCATTGAAACATTAATGTTTTTAAGTAAGTCTAGAGTATCCCATCCTGCTTGTTTGGGGAGGGGTATGCAGTAAGCACACACAAATCCATATTTTCAAATTTGTCTCCTGGGCTTTATAGATGGTAGAGAAGAAATTATGCCCTCATATAATAAGTGTGTCTTGAGCACCTACTATAAACCCAATTCTATACAGGGTACCGCAAAATCAACAATTAATAAAACATGGTACCCACACTCACTTTTTAGTGATGTAGGGTACAGAATAGCTAAAGTGAATGGAAGAAATGATGAAATAAAAGAGCTGAACAGATTTCAAAGGGCAGCTTGAGAAGACAAAGTAAAGTTTTATACTGAAATATACAAGGACCTGGAGTTAGAAAACCAAAAGGAAAGAACATGCTCAGTATTTCTCAAGCTGAAAGACATGAAGAAATTATTGAAGCCTCAAGTTGCAATACTGAAGGACTCTATGGGCAAAATATTGAACGATGCAGGAAGCATCAAAAGAAGATGGAAGGAATACACAGAGTCACTTGTCCCAAAAAGAACCAGTCAACATTCAGCCGTTTCAGGAGGTAGTATATGATCAAGAATAGATTGTATTAAAGGGAGAAGACCAAGCTGCACTGATGGCATTGGAGAAAAATAAGCCTCTAGGAATTGCCAGAATATCAATTGACATGTTTCAACAAATGGATGCAATGCTGGAAGTGCTCACTCCTCTATGCCAGCAAATTTAGAAGACAGCTACCTGTCTGGAAGAGATCCAAATCTGTGCCCATTCCAAAGAAATGTGATCCAACAGAATGTGGAAATTATCAAACAATATCAGCAACACCACATGCAAATAAAGTTTTGCTGAAGATAATTCAGTACACCAACCGGGAACTGCCAGAGATTCAAGCCAGATTCAGAAGAGGATGTGGAAAGAGGGATATCATTGCTGATGTCAGATGGATCCTGGCTGAAAGCAGAGAATACCAGAAAGATGTTTACCTGTGTTTTATTTGTTTACCTGTGGATGATGACAAATTATGGATAACATTGCAAAGAATGGGAATTCCAGGACACTTAATTGTGCTCATGAGGAACCTGTACATAGATAAGAGGCAGTCGTTCGAACAGAACAAGGGGATACTGCATGGTTTATAGTCAAGAAAGGTGTGCATCAAGGTTATATCCTTTCACCATACTTACTCGATCTGTATGCTGAGCAAATAATCCGAGAAGCTGAACTATATGAAGAAGAATGCAGCATCAAGATTGGAGGAAGACTCATTAACAACCTGCGATATACAGATAACACAACCTTACTTGCTGAAAGCAAAGAGGACTTGAAGCACTTACTGATGAAGATCAAAGACTACAGTGTTCAGCATGGATTACGCTTCAACATAAAACAAAAATCCTCACAACTGAACCAATAAGTGACATCATGATAAACAGAGAAAAGATCAAAGTTGTCAAGGATTTCATTTTACTTGGATCCAAAATCAACACCATCCATAGAAGCAGCAGTCAAGAAATCAAATGACGCATTGCATTGGGCAAATCTGCTGCAAAAGACCTCTTTAAAGTGTTAAAAAGCAAAGATGTCACTTTGAGGACTAAGGTGCACCTGACCCAAGCCATGGTGTTTTCAATCACCTCATATGCATGTGAAAGCTGGACAATGAATAAGGAAGAGCGAAGAATTGATGCCTTTGAATTATGGTGCTGGCGAAGAATATTAAATATACCATGGACTGCCAGAAGAACAAAAAAATCTGTCTTGGAAGTACAGTCAGAATGTTCCTTAGAAGGGAGGATGGGGAGACTTCATTTCACATGCTTTGGACATATTAACAGGAGTCCCTGGAGAAGGACATTATGCTTGGTAAAATAGAAGGTCAGCAAAAAAGAAGATCCTCAACGAGATGGGTTGGCATACTAGCTGCAATAAAGGGCTCAAACATAGCAACAATTGTGAGGATGGTGCAGGACCAGGCAGAGTCTGTTCTGTTGCACATAGGTCACTATGAGTCAGAATTGTCTGGACGACACATAACAACAACAACAATAAATTGCTAAGCATTAAAATTATTAAAATTTGCTATTATTAATAATATTATTCTCATATAGTAGTGACTCAGTATGTATCAATCACTCTACTAAATGACTTAAATGTACTCTATGTTTTAATCTTCATGTAAAAAAAGTCTTTGCAATATATACCATTATTACCATTATTATCTTTATTTTATAAGGGAGAAAACAAGCTTAGAAAGGTTAAATAACTTACCTCATATCACATAGCTAATAAGTGTTGGAGACAGAACTTCAATCCACATCTGTTTAGTTTCGCACACACTAAGTTATATTGCATTTCCTAATATGCTTGCAAGTAATGCTCAGATACAGTGGTCAGGGGAGCCTTTTCTTTATAGGGCTTTCATGAGATATGTAAAGCTAAAAAAGGATTTATGACATTTTTTATCATTTCTGTGCTTGGGTCAATAAGTTTAGCATTAAAGGAAGCAGGTTGACTCTGCCGGGTAAGGTAGTACTCTGGTCAGGGCCCTGTGGCTGGACTGGCCAGGTTCTGGCTGAGGACCAGGCTAACTGAAAAGTAAACAGGGAAATACCAGGAGTTGTACAAAAGAATGATGTTTATAGAAAGTAAAAATTAAATGAGTAAATCAGTAGGTACGATTTAATATCACCTCTCTAAATTTTATTCACAGCATCATACAATCGCAGGATTTTTTTTTTTTTTTTGTCTTCCTAGTTTTCCATTTATAGTTGCAAAGAGAGATCTTCTGAGCCCTCATGTTTTTAATCTGCTACATTTGTACAATCCCAGCAACCCTCTGACTCTTTGGGTGACTCTACTTCTCTTCAAGTTGCCACTTCCGAAGCTTCCTTCACAGTTAGGACTGTGAGGAAGATCTGAGCACCGTGAATTACCTACAGCTGATGATTCAATACAATTCTTTAATAAATGGAGGAACAACCATCACAGACATTAGATTGTGGTTTTGGGTGTTGTTAGTTGACATCAAGTGGATTCTAACACCTGGCGACCCCATGTGGTTAATTGGTACGAACAGTTGACACACTCAGCTGCTAATCAAAAGTTTGGAAGTTCAAGTCACCCCATAGGCATCTCGGAAAAAAGGCAAGGTGCACTACATCCAAAAAACCAGCCATTGAAAACCCTGTGGAGCACAGATATACTCTGGCACACAGGAGGTTCCATGAGTCAGAATTGACTCAGCTACAACTGGTAACTAGAACAGGTAGTCCTTGACTTCTGATGTATTTCAATTATGATGAACCACACTTACAATTGTCTGGTTTTTTTGGGGTTTCTTATACTTCGTATCGTTAGTAATCTGTACTACATACAATGTTGTGGCACGTAATTTGCTGATGTTATTCTCAGATGTTCACTTGCACATGTTCAGTTTTATGATTTATTGTTCAAAACACTGCTGTATGGATTTAGTTTTCTAAACTAAGTCAGGGGCTTCAGTTACTTGAAAACATGGACCCAAATGCTGATTACTTTGCTAAAGTCAATAGGCAGATTTGGGTAGCAGTGAAATGTTACCGCGAAATACCTGAAGCAAAAAAGAAAAGGACCACAGAGACAACTCTCACTAATTTTCTGACTAGAAATTCCACCCTGATTCCTAGGGATAATGCAGATGATCCAGAACCTTCCACAAACTGAGTTACTACCACAACTGACAAAATGCTGACGTTGTATAACTCTTCTTCATTGTTGATGTAACCTTTAATGATTTGTGTATTTTTCATGCATGCATTATGAATTAAAATACATCTCTAAGTTTAATGTTTCCAACACCTAAAGACAAATAAAGATAATATTTATAAATATACTGATAATAAAAATAATAATGAAATTTTTTTTAAAAATGAGATATGCAACTTACATCAGAACTGACTTACAATAGAGTCATCAGAACTGAACCCCATCATAAGTTAGGGACTTCCTGTAATTGAAATGCAATGGTTTTCCATAGAAATATCATGTTATCTGTAGGAATATAAACTCTGTCAATTTGCCAAAAATATATGTGTTCTTGGCAAATGTTGCTCCCCAGAAGGAATTCTAGAATGGTATACCACCACTCCACACTTATCCACAAGGTTAGTTTTCAAATACCAGGTCATTGTGTAAAAATCAGTGTTACGCAAAAATTGAGGATGGCCACATCAGATCACAAAATGGAGGATGACTACATCATTACATAACTGCCAAATTACACCATTACATAACTGTCAAATTACATCATTACATAATTGCCAAACCACTGAGAATCATGACCCAGCCAAGTTGACACATAACTTTAATCATCACAGCCAGTGTTAGTCTCACCTTACACCATGGTGTTCATTACAGCCAGATATATGTTGCTAATGTACAAAATAGTCAGATAGTAGATTTTTTACTGTTGTAGTAAATGCAAAATGTCGGATAACGAGATAGTCGCTAAGCAAGTGCTTTCACGTGAACAGCTGAACAGTAAACAACCCAAGAATCTTCAGGACTTAAAGTGATGTGATGTTATGAGCTTATTTATTATTTAAGAACAGGTAACAGCTTAAAAAAGCAATATAAAAGGGAAAAAAAGATAGAAAGAATAAATACTGATAAATAATCCAGGAAAATAGCTCTGAAACCCTACACTCTTTTGTTATATACCTACACTTTTCTCCTCTGATCCCTCTTCTCTCGAACCTCAAAATCTCTTCTACATACTCTAAATTCTATCCATCCTTCTAGGCCCAATTCAGTCCTCACTTCTTTAGTGAGGTTCCCTGCTCCCCAATTCTCTGGTCCACATAAATCTTTGCTTTATCTAAATGCCTACAATTCAAAATATAGTTACTACTATACAGTTTAGCACTTAAACATCCTCTAGTTAATTAATGTAGACAGTCAGCAAAAAAGAAGAAGACCCTCAACGAGATGGATTGACACGGTGGCTGCAACAATGGACTCAAGCATAACAACGATTGTGAGGATGGCACAGGACTGGGCAGTGTTTTGTTCTGTTATACATAGGGTCGCTATGAGTCGCAACCGACTCGATGGCACCTAACAACAACAACAGTTAATTAATCTCTGATAATTTTAACCCCTAAAAAGAATATAAACTTCCTGAAGTTATACCTAATAATCATTATTAATCTAAATAATAATACAGTGAAACCTGTGAGAGCTGGAACCTGAGAGGACTGCCTTGTTTTTCTGAGTCTTGGAAGTTTTCTGCCTTTACAGGGTGCAGTCTTATCACATTTCTACTACTCATTTTAGTGGAAAATATTTGAGTTTTCCTTCTCTGGCAAGTTTCTACCTTACACAGATCCCGGCTTGCACAGGTTTTACTGTAGTACCAGCAGCTACTATTCCTGGAGAACACATAACATATCATTTAATCATCACTATAACCCTGGGAGGTAAATACTATTATATCTACATTTAACACATGAGGAAATCAAATTATAGTTGGCTCATTCTGTCAGAAGAGCAGAGCTAGAATTTGATTCCAGTCTCTAATCCTGCCACTTCTCTTCTCTCCAGAACAAGCAGGACAGTGTGTTACACAAAATATATCTCATGATAATGAGGCTGATGTCTTTACTAGTGCTTCTGTTGAGAAAGGTGGGAAAATTCCCAAAATGCTGAATTATGACTGAGGCTCAATTCAGAAGAACAATAGGCAAACTTTATATTCCTTCCTTACTTTATAAAAATGCCAAAAGTCCAAATTACCCCAAAAAGGCCACTGAGCAAATACACACTTGCTGTCATGTGTGTCCAAGTTTAGTCACTGGCACATCAGAAAGCATCCTTTAGGTGGAGGCTAAATTCTCCAGGATTCAGTGAATGGGCCACATTCAGACTATCTTCATGAAACAAAATGCATGGAATAAAATAATCATGTGGGATATCTGACAATGAAATACTAAAACCACGAAGAGGTTAGATTAATATGAATCTTCAGCCGGATCATAGACATAGATTCATTTTGAAGAGATGAAGAGTTTCACCTCTAGAAGGTAAAAGGTAGAGGAAAAATGATAATATCTTTTAAAGCGTAGTTAGAAGAGGATCTTAAAAAAAAAAAAATTTTTTTTTTAACCACACTTTGTTAAAAGAAAGAAATAGAAAGCTAGAGATGCCCAACCTTACAAAACACAAAATGGAAACCAAAAGAGTAATAGACAGAGAAGGCAAAGTGACAAGCTGTGATCGGACCCTGAAGTGGCTGCCGGACATGGCTGGGGGTACTGGCCATGAAAGCCTTTGCTGACCTGCCTTCTCCCCCTCCCACCTTCTCCTGACATTCCTGAGCAGCCCCTTCTTCTGGGAACAAAATGCTTGGCAGCAAAAAATGTAGTGCGGCCAGGTCCATGACAAGGATAAATTGCCTTTTCTCCACTGGGTGTCTGGTACTAAATGGAATGTTGGCTGTAAATATCCCCAGAACCCCTCACCCTATTTCTCTCTTAAGGCTTGTCCCCAACCTACTAGTTCAGATCCTCCCTCTTTTCAAATCTGGCTCGTGCATCTTCTGGCCTGCCGTTTTGCTGCACTCTGTTCCTTTTCCCCCCTCTCCCCTGGGGCGTAAGGGGAGGTGGCAGATTAAAGAGGTTTATCATCTCAGCACCAGTGGGTTCAATTTCCAAAACGCTAATTTTCACTTGTAAGTGGAGTGCTTGGTTAGTCTCTTAAAAATCTGTTGATTCATGCTGGAAAGTATTTCTTTTGACCTTTTTAAACCTGTTTCATTTAATTTTCCTTTCTAAAAGGGCTTAGTAAGTAGTATTTATTTGATCTTCTCTTACTTTTTTTCAGATCTCTTCTATTTCCTTCCTATAGCCACCCTAATGCTGAGGATTATAGAGATTCTCTCTTTTGCTGGCAGTTTTTAAAAAATTATCACAGAGCTTTATATTTACTGACATGGAAAGGTGATCACACTACATTCAGTGAAAAAGTATTTTAAAGCATAATCACACAAAAGTATATGCATAGTATATCAGACAGACCTCTGCGTTCCTCCACTCTGTTCCTCTTGCCCAGACAATTCGCAGACATTTTTCCTTGCCAGTCCGACTTTTTTTTTTTCATTTTCCACATCTTAAAAATTATATACACATATACATGTATTGCTTGATTGACAAAAAAAAAGAATAAAAAATTTTAAGTCTTTACTGCCTGACTGACAAGGAAAATTGTCTGAGAATTGTCTGGGCGACAGGGACACAGAGTGGAGGAACGTACTGATCTGTCTAACATGCTTTGGGTAAAACTGGGGATGTTATTATTGTCTGAAAAGATCTGGGAGAAGCAAATTACTATTTATTTTCGAGAAAAGCTTTTTAGTCATACAGAAACTCCACCATACAAACAGCTTCTCTGCAGCCTCGTTAGCAGGTTCTAAATAAATCACACCTAATCTAAAAAG
This sequence comes from Dugong dugon, assembly GCA_030035585.1. Taxonomy (NCBI): domain Eukaryota; kingdom Metazoa; phylum Chordata; class Mammalia; order Sirenia; family Dugongidae; genus Dugong; species Dugong dugon. Next base: position 146,936,927 of record CM057464.1, on the reverse strand, counting down.
GAGGGAAGAAAAAGTTTGGGCTGTAAGCAGGACAGGGCTGAAATGGCTCCTCACAAAGAGCGGGGAGCCTGTCTTAAGTGAGAAATGAATTGACTAAGAACCTGCAATTTGAATGTTAGCCTTGTGGAAGTGATAATAACCCCATCAAATTCCCAAGAGGAAACAGCTATAGAAATAAAAGGAAAACACCACAACAATGTTTAGAGCTGAAGAACACAAAAACACCAGGCCTGAGCCTCACAAAATGGAACAATAGGACAAGTAAAGTCTAAACCGAGGGAGCGCCAGACCGTGAAATGGAGAAACAATGCCTGCTGAAGTGGGCATGAAGATTCAAAGGCAGCTATTAACTCAAGCAAGATCAAAACAGAAATCAATCTATTCATGTGACTTCCAAAAGATCATTAAAAACTAATTGCTTTCTGTCTACTTCACTCGCTTTGTTGTTTAACTGGTAAATTGTTCTTCCTCACTTTCTCTGTCTAGATGGCTGTGGAATAAAACTGTGTGTTCCAACTCAGATCACAGTGAGTAGTGGCCCCCATCCTAGAGCCCAGACACTAGCTGGAAGTATTTCTAAGCATTACAACAGACTCTCCACTTATCAGCACAAAGCTTGTGTGCAAAGGAACAGCACTTAATTACATGAAGAGATGTCATGTATTAACGCAATTTCAAAACATAAAGGATTATGAGAAACATGCTGAAATTTCTCAAACTATTATTATCTAATTTGGGGGGAAAAAAGTCAAATCCTTCTTTTCTTTCTTGGGGTATGGTCAATTGATTTGTCATGTTTCTACTATGTTGGTAAATCAATTCTATTGTTCAGAAAGAGGCTACATGACATTAACAGGAACAGTCCTCATTTCTTTTCCAAATATGATGCCATTATTTTTTTTAAATCAAAAAGAAAACAAAATCTTCTGCCACTCAAATTTATTTTAACATAAAGTTATGTTATCTTTATGACAAATATTATCTTTATTAAAAATAACTTTTATTAATTTTCATTTGACCTTGCTAAATAATCTCATTTTTCTTTCAACCTAAAATTTCCATTTATTGTCCTCCAAATCACAACTCCCAATCTTCTTGCATTATATGTACGTATTTTCTAGGAGGAAATTCTATCTGCTCTTAGTTATTTCTTAGGAAGATAAGTGCCTGTCAGTGACCCACAATTATATTTGTAAAGCAAGAAATATCGATTGTCAGAAAAAAGTCTTTTTTCAGAATTCTATTAGCCCATAGACTTAGAAAATGACCAAGGATAAATGTGGTGAAATATGATCTTGGACATTAAGAATTCCTCTTTCCTGAATGTTTATTATATTTCAAGATACATTTTTTAAAGATATGATAGATATATACAGTATCAGTGCCTGAATTAATACCTACTTTGAGTGAATGACTTACATTTGATTAGCACTCTATAATTTTCTAAGTGTATTGCATATTAGTTTTTCATTTGATAGTCTCAAAATTTATCTAAGATACATCATTCGTTTGGGCAGGTACTTCTTCTTATTCAACAGTTGAGAAAATTGGGGCCCAGAACACTCACTGGAACTACCAACATCACACCGTTACTGAGAAATAGATCCTGGAAGAGAATGGTCTCTTTGTTAATATAGCTACTGAGGAAAACAGGAATTAATAGACACTAGGGTCTTCAATGTCCCAGGCACCTTACTAGTGCTATACAAAGGACATTTCTTTTTATCTTCACAACAGCCCTAAAAAGTAGATATTATTATTCCTACTAATGTGTATATTGAAATTCAGAAATTGTGAATGCTTTCATCAGATTTATGCAGTCAAAAATATGGCAAGCCAGTGAAACAGAAGAAGGCCCTCAACAAGATGGACTGACACAGTGGCTGCAAGAATGGGCTCAAGTATTGTGAGGATGACACAGGACCAGGCAGTGTTTCATTCTGTTGTACATGAGGCCAGTATGAGTCAGAAACTAACTCAACGGCACCTAACAGCAACAACAGAATTTCAACCTAGGCTTTCTGACTAAAAAGTCCATATTTTTCTATTGTTTTATGATGCCATTTCTACATACAAAGTAGAAGTTACAGTCTGTCTTTTGTTACGTAAAATTCAAATTCAGTCACTTAAAAAATTCTACTCATTTGAAAATAAAATAGATAATACTGATGTTTAGAAATCGTAATGTAATACAATCAAATACAGATACCAACAGGCCAATCACAATACATCCAATGTTTGAGTCCCCCTTTTCTAGGGATGTCTCTCAAGGACGTGGCATGGTTAAGCTACAAAAATCTGTTCCTTGCTCCGTAAAGAAATGTAAGCAAGATTTTTTAACAATCACCCCTCATCTCCTCTCTCCAGTTTACTATTCTTCTCACTATAATTGCCTATCCATTCTTCTCCAGGAGTGAAGCGTTAGGTAAGATACAGAAAATCTCCTTATCTCCTTATCTCTTTATTGCTAGGTAGTACAGTTTAACTTTCTTGAGGAGAATAATGCAAGGAAGTATAAATTACACAAACCTCTAACCACTTAATCTTGTGCCTTCAGACTGAAATTTTAGGGCAGTAAGACAAACGGTCTTTGCTTAGAAAAATTGGAGGTTCTTCCCTGGTAGGGTATAACAGGAAATGTGAAGGACAGTTGAGGCAGAAAAAGTCTTGGAATAATGAAGTTTTAAGGCGATGCTATGAGAAAGAAAAATGATTTCACTTATAATTAGTATATGAGACATTTATCTTGTTAAAATGGTGTCTCTAAGTTTCTCGGTGCTGCTGTAACAGAAATACCACAAGTGGGTGGCTTTAGTGACGAGAAATTCATTTTCTCACAGTTTAGGAGGATAGAAGTCTGAATTGAGGGTGATGGCTCTAGCAGAAGGCTGTCTTTCTCCGTTGGCTTTTTTCAGCTTCTGTTCCTTGGTTCCTTGACAATCTTCATGTGGTATGTGTCCTTCCCTCTGTTTGTGCTTCTTCTCTGTACCTAATCTGCTTGTTTGTGTCTCAAAGGTGATTGGTTTAAAACATACCCTAGACTGATATGGTTTTATTAACATAACAAAGGAGGTTCTATTCCCAAATAGGATTACATCTACAGGTACAGGGGTTTAGGATTTATAACACATATTTTGGGACAAAATTCAATCCATAACAGATTGTGAAATAAAAATACCAGAACTGAGCAAATAGTGTCAAAGAGAGGTTGTTGAACTAATACTTACTACACACCTTTACAAAATACTGATTTAAGTTGGTTAACTATGTATCCAAACTTAACAGAACACCTAGTTTAAGTTCTTGACCTTTTCTCCTGACCTCTTCTTCTCACATAGACTTCACTGTCCTGACAGTTTAGAAAGCCTAGGAGTAGAGACATTTCTCTCCATACTACATTAATTTAAACTTTTGCACCACAACAGCCTATAGATTTTTACCTGAACAATATCTTGAGACCTGCAATTTTCATACAATCAGTGCTCAAACAGCAAAACCATTTTTACTAATTTAACATGTATATGAAAATACAAACACTTTTGGCTACTTAACTCACTTGGCTGATTATATTGATTAAAATAACAATTAACTAGTAATAATAACTTTTTGTTTGGTTGGTTAGTTTGTTTTTAATTAAGCTGACTGGTCTACTCATTTGGTAACTTTAATTGGATAAAGCAGTCACCTTACACTTTACCTTGATAGTTAATATCTAGGATAATTGGATAACAATCCAAAGCCCCAGATTCAACAACCTCAATGATATAGAGAAATGCTCTCTTATGCAAATATAAAGTTTATGCTTAGTTAAGTACATTTTTTCCAAAGTGAATTGTATATATATTAACAAAAATCCATCCCTATAACTTACCACACACAAACTTTGGATGGAAGCCAGTAGAGTCCGCTATGTGCTTTAACATAGCTTCCCTATGTAATAGCAAGTATTATTTTCTATTGAACTGATGAGGAAACACAACAATTTCATGAAATTGGAACCCAAATTCATGCCTTCTGGAGTCAAATATGGCATTATTAAAATGTATAGCCAGTTGGTAAAAGAAAGGAAGGAAGGAGGAAAGAAAAGAAGGGAGGGAGGGAGGGAGGAAGAAGAGGAAGAAAAGTTATTTAATTGCAAAATAACTAACACTGGGGACATCATAGAAACTGGGACAGCGTATGAGTAAAAAATTGTCTATGGTTTGTTCTCCATCATGAGTCTGTCAGTTTGTCATACTGTGGTGGCTTGCGTGTTGCTGTGATACTAGAAGTTTGCCACCAGTATTTCAAATATCAGTAGGGTCACCCTTGGTGGACAGGTTTCAGCTGAGCTTCCAGACTAAGACACACTAGGAAGAAGGAGTCGGTAGTCTACTTCTGAAAAAATTGGCCAGTGAAAATCTTATGTGTAGCAGTGAAACATTGTCTGACATAGTGCCAGAAGATGAGCCCCTCAGGTTGGAAGACACTCAAAAGACGACTGGGGAAGAGGTGCCTCCTTATAGCAGAGTCAACCTTAATGACATGGATGTAGTCAAGTTTTCAAGACCTTCATTTGTTGATGTGACATGATTCAAGATGAGAAGAAACAGCTGCAAACATCCGTTAATAACCAGAACGTGGAATGTACAAAGTATGAATCTAGGAAAATTGGAAGTCATCAAAAATGAAATGCAATGCATAAAGAACGATATCCTAGGCATTAGTGAGCTGAAATGGACTGGTTATTGGCCACTTTGAATCAGGCAATCATATGGTCTACTATGTAGGGAATGACAAATTGAAGAGGGGTGGCATCATGTTCATAGTCTAAAAGAACATTTCAAGATCTATCCTGAAATACGACATGGTCATTGATAGGGTAATATCCATACATTTACAAGGAAGACCAGTTAATACGACTATTATTAAATTTACACACTAACCAATAAGGCCAAAGATGAAGAAATTGAAGATTTTTACCAACTTCTGCAGCCTAAAATTGATCAAACATGCAATAAAGATGCATTGATAATTACCGGTGATTGGAATGTGCAAATCGGAAACAAAAAAGAATTAGTAGTTGGAAACCATGGCCTTGGTGATAGAAACGATGCTGGAGATTGCATGAGAGAATTTTGCAAGACCAACGATTTCTTCATTGCAAATACCTTTTTTCAACAACATAAATGGTGACTACGCCCATGGACTCACCAGATGGAATACACAGGAATCAAATCCACTACATCAGTGGAAAGAGATGATGGAAAAACTCAATATTATCATTCAGAACAAGGCCAGGGGCTGACTGTAGAACAGACCATCAATCGATCATATGCAAGTTCAAGTTGAAGTTGAAGAAAATTAGAATAAGTCCACGAGAGCCAAAGTACGACCTTGAGTATATCCCACCTAAATTTAGAGACCATCTCAAGAATAGATTTGACACATTGAACACTAATGACCAAAGACCAGACAAGTTGTGGGATGACATTAAGGACATCATACACGAAGAGAGAAAGAGGTTATTAAAAAGACAGGAAACAAAGAAAAGACCAAAATAGTTGTCAGAAGAGACTCTGAAAAGTTGTTCTTTAACACAGAGTAGCTAAAGCAAAAGAAAGAAAAGATGAAGTAAAAGAGCAGAACAGAAGATTTCAAAGGGTGTCTCAAGAACACATTATAATGAAATGCGCAAAGACCTGGAGACAGAAAATCAAAAGAGAAGAACACTGCATTTCTCAAGCTGAAAGAAACAAAAAATTCAAGCCTCGAATTGCAATATTGAAAAATTCTACGGGGAAAATATTAAACGACGCAGGAAGCATCAAAAGAAGATGGAAGGAATACACAGTCACTGTACCAAAAAGAATTGGTTGATGTTCACCCATTTCAGGAGGTAGCATGTGACCAAGAACCAATGGAAGGAAGAAGTCCAAGCTGTACTGAAAGGCATTGGTGAAAAACAAGTCTCCAGGAACTGACAGAATTCCAACTGAGATGTTTCCACAAGTAGATGCAGTTCTGGAAGCACTCACTCATCTATGCCAAGAAATTTGGAAGACAGCTACCTGGCCAACCAACTGGAAGAAGTCTATATTTGTATCCATTCCACAGAAAGGTGATCCAGCAGAATGCAGAAACTATCAAACATTATCATTAAATCACACACAAGTAAATTTTTGCTAAAGATCATTCAAAAGCACTTGCAGAAGTATATCAACAGGGAATTTCCAGAAATTCAAGCTGGATTCAGAAAAGGACATGGAACAAGGGATATCATTGCTGATGTCATATGAACCATGGCTGAAAACAGAGAATACCGGAAAGATGTTTGTGTTTTATTGACTATACAAAAGCATTCGACTGTGTGGATCATAACAAATTATAGCTAACATTGCAAAGAATGGGAATTCCAGAACACTTAATTGTGCTCATGAGGAAGCTATACTTAGACCAAGAGGCAGTTGTTCAGACAGAACAAGGGGATACTGCATGGTTCATAGTCAAGAAAGGTGTGCATCAGGGTTATATCCTTTCACTATACTTACTCAATCTGTATGCTGAGCAAATAATCCGAGAAGTTGAACTATATGAAGAAGAATGGGGCATCAGTATTGGAGGAAGACTCATTAACAACGTGGGATATGCAGACGACATAACCTTGCTTGCTGAAACTGAAGAAGACTTGAAGCACTTACTGATGAAGATCAAAGACTACAGCCTTCAGTACGGATTACACCTCAACATAAAGAAAACAAAAATCCTCACAACTGGGCCAATGAGCAATATCATGATAAATGGAGAAAACTTTGGAATTGTCAAAGCTTTCATTTTACTTGGATCCACAATCAACACCCACGGACGCAGCAGTCAAGAAATCAAATAACGTATTGTATTGGGTGAATCTACTGCAAAAGATCTCTTTACAGTGTTAAAAAGTATAGATGTCACTTTAAGGATTACGGTGTGACTGACCCAAGCCATGGTGTTTTCAATAGCCTCATATGCATGGGAAAGCTGGACAATGAATAAGGAAGACTGAAGAAGAATTGATGCCTTTGAATTATGGTGTTGGCAAAGAATATTGAATATACGGTGGACTGACAGAAGAAAGAACAAATATGTCTTGAAAGAAGTACAGACAGAATGCTTCTTAGAATCAAGGATGGGAAGACTTCATCTCATATACTTTGGACATTTTATCAGGGAGGACCAGCCCCTGGAGAAGGACATCATGCCTGGTAAAGCAGAGGGTCAGCGAAAAGAGGAAGACCCTCAATGAGATGGATTGACAGACAGTGGCTGCAACAATGGTCTCAAGCATAACAACAATTATGAGGATGGCACAGGACAGGGCAGTGTTTTGTTCTGTTATACACAGGGTCGCTCTGAGTTGGAACCAACTCAACCACACCTAACAATAACATAGTTTGTCCTGCCAGAGCAAAAGTTAAAATCAACTTGGTCTGGAGAGGTATTTCTCTACTCCTAGCTTGGGATGTGAGAAATGAATAGCTCATCTTCCTTTTTAAGGAGAAAAATTTAGCATACCCAGATGAACATGTTGCCGACATGAACAATTTTATAAAATACATATATAAATCCTTAAAACTGATTCCAGGGTGAGTTAAAAAAAGATTACATGAACCAATAACAACTGAAATTAAAGTAATAGTCAAAGGGTTTCACTTCAAAAGGCACCTAACCTAAAAAAGTTTTCAATTGTGAATTTTAACAATCTTTGAAGAAACAGATAATTTTCATTTTCTATAAATACTTCAGAGCACAGAAAAAGATAAGAAGCCTTCTGACTCATTTTACAAAGTAAATATAGCATTGATATCAAAACAAGACAAAGCCCAAGGAAAAACTTATGCATGAATCACATTTATAAATAAAAACATATACACCTTAAATAAAATAATAGCAAATCAGACATGGCCATATATTATTTTAAAAATAAAACATCAAGACCAAATTGGGTGTATTCCAGTAATACAAGAGTTGTTCAATACTAGAAAATCTGTCAATTATCTTTATTAAAAGAAAAAAGATAAAAGGTAAGTAACACAAAGGTATTAGATAAAATTTAACACCTGATATTTTTTCTCTTAGCAAATTAAGAATAGAAGGAAACTTTTCAAAATTTAATCAAATATTACTGGTGGAAATACACAATATGCATCATACTTAATGACTGAAACATTAGAAGCAGTATATTAAGGTAAGTAACAAAACAAGACACTATCATTGCCTATTCAATGCCTATCCAAGACTAGAAAAAAATGAGATATGAGGATTAGAAAGAGATAAAATTATAATTTTTTGCAAATGATAGGTCTAACCAAAAAATTTAAGAGAATCACCTTATAAATTGTTAGAGTTCATCAGAAAGTTTAGCAAGGTGGCCAAATAGAAGTTGCAAAATAACACATAATTATAATTTATATTTTAAAACACACATACACACACAAGAAAAAACAATGCGATGGATAGTCTATATAGATCTTATGTAAATAAAAATAAAATTAAATGTTGTAGAAACTTCTCAAAAAAGGACCAGGATTGGTGGTGATGATCAAAGGAGACTATAGCCTTATCTATAATATTTTTGTTTTTACCACCTGAATATATTTATTAGCTGTATTATTAAAAATTAATATGTGAAATAGAAAATATGAAAAAATAACTCCAACCAATTATATACATATTTCAATAACTTTACAGCATTGCTTAATGTTTGAATTATACTGAACTCAAGGACAGCATCACGAAAATAAAGGGGCATATCAAACATAAGACAATAAAAGCTAACCTTGCTGCTAAGTACGCTTTACTGTTTTAATAAGTTAATATTTATAAGAACTTATTTATTAAAGTATAATGTATTTCAATAAATGGATTTAAGAATTCTAAGGCCAAAGATTTAAAGGGTTTTATATATATGTACATAGACATAAAAATTTGTATAAAATCTTTATTATACAAATGTTTAAACATTTGTTTATACATTTATACAAATACATACGTTTTATACAAATATATATTATATATAGAGAGAAAGCAAGAAAGATAGAGGTAGAGATAAATAGATGTTTTCCCAGAACTTCACTAGTATTACAATATAAAAATAATAGACTAGCCATAAATTCAGGTCAATAAAATAGTTTCATTGTGAAAAACATTGAAAGTTATTACTAAAGATTACGACGACTAAATATTTTAAATGTTATCTTCCAGAAAAGACCACTAAATCATTGAGTTTATCTTTTTTTAATTTCCAAAATTTAATTTCTTTTTATCTCTCAGAGATGTTAAACATCTGGCAACCAGGTTCTTCTGCATGTTTTTCAGAGGCCTCTAAAAGTTCAGACTGATGGACATCTGCTCCAAAATCAAGTATTTGCCTTAAAAATAATAGTAGATCTTTCAAAAATTTCATGTAGATGTCTGATGATGACTCACTTATTTATAGACACCACAACACCTGAGAGTCGGTAACAGCCTGGTCCTTGGTGTGTGCTTCAAATGACAATACGCTATAGATGCAATGTTGAGAGAAAAGAGGTATATTCAACCTGAAAAGACATAAAAGGTACACACACTGCCCTATAAAGCTCATCGCACCCCATTAATATTTGGAATTCTCTAGTTCCTCATATCTGGAGTCACAGATGGTATATTGAAATGTATTGCCACTTGGTAAAAGAAAAGAAGGAAGGAGAGGGTGAAGGAGGAAGGGATGGGGGGAGGAAGAAAAGAAAGAAAGAAGTCTTTTAAGAAATATAATGGGGTATTCTGACTGTTAACATCTTAGAGATTTTTGTTTATATCACCCAATATTCAGCTAATCATAACACACATTATTATATTTTACTAAGAACAATAAAAATATAATTAGTTTTACTTATTTCTTCTCTAATTGAGATAGATTTTTACTAATATATCTTCCCTAAACAAGAGGAGAAAAGGGAAGGGTCAACAACTAAACTCACTCTAGAAATCTTGCACAAAGATTTACAGGTTGCGGATGAATTTGAGATACAGATTGACATATTGAAAAGTAATTCTTTTTCATTGGATATGGAGGCTCAGTGGGCAAAACTTGCTAAAGAGGTACTCAACTCTTCCCTGAGATGATGAAACTACAGTAAAACCTGTGAAAGCCAGAACCTGTGTGTCTTAGGCTATATAGTGCTGCTATAACAGAAATTCCACAAGCGGATGGCTTTAACAAATCAAAGTTTATTCTCTCAAAGTTTAGAAGGCTAGAAGTCCAAATTCAGGGCACCAGCTCCCAGGGAAGGCTTTCTGTCTCTTTTGGTTCTTGGGGAAAGTCCTTGTCATCGATCTTCCCCTGGTTTAGGAACTTCTCAGCTCAGGGACCCCAGGTCCAAAGGATGGGCTCCACTCTCGGCGCTCCTTTCTTGGTGGTATGAGGTCCCTCTCTCTCTCTGTTTACTTCTCTCTTTCCTATCTCAAAAGAGATTGACTCAGTACAACCTAATCCTGTAGATTGTGTACTGCATCATTAATATAACTGCCTCTAATCCTGTCTCATTAACATCATAGAGGTTAGGATTTACAACACACGGGAAAATTACATCAGATCACAAAATGGAGGACAACCACTCAATACTGGGAATCATGGCCTAGCCAAGTTGACACACATTTTGGGGGGACACAATTCAGTCCATAACACTGTGTAAGGCAGAAACCTGTCGGAGAAAGAAAACTCAAAATATTTTCCACTAAAATGAGCGATACAAAAGTGGGAAGACTGCACCCTGTCAAAGGTAGAAAACTTGTGAGACCTGGAAAAACAAGGCAGTTCTGTGGAGTTCTAGCTCTCACAGGTTTCACTGTATAACTTCAGGCCATTGCTGATGTCCATTACTGAATGACTTTATCACTCTCTGAACCCTTCAAGGACACTGTCTTTGTATGTCTCATGGAGGGCATGCACTGACTTTCTTGAGTTCTCTCCACAAATGTCCTCAGATGTCAAATTGCCTGGGAAACATTAGACATATGGACAATCTTACTGTATATCTAATAAGTGCCTAGAGCCATCCCTATACCCAGTGGGAAAATATGAGGGTTCTGGAAGTGCTGAGTATATAAAGTAAGATTCTGTGCAGTAGTGACTTCCCTACCTCTCTGAAACACAGCAGAAGGAATTTGGAGGGATAGAGTGGGCAGAATTGTATGGAAAGGCTATTTGAGGGAGAAAAAAAAGGCAACTGAAGGTCCAAGTCTACAGCCCTGCATCAACCTCAAAAGGAGTTTAGAGTTTGTTGTTGTCAGGTGCTGTTGAGTCTGCTCAGACTCATAGTAACCTTATGAAAAGCACAACGAAATATTGCCTGGTCCTATGCCATCCTCACAATCACTGCTATGTTTGAGCCCATTGTTTCAGCCACTGTATCAATCCATCTCATTGAGGGTCCTCTTCTTTTTCACTGACCCTCTACTTTACCAAGCATGATGTCCTTCTCCGGGGATTGGTCCCTCCAAATAACATGTTCAAGGTAAGCAAGACAAAGTCTCACCATCCTTGCTTCTAAGAAGCATTCTGTCTTTACTTCCTTCAAGACAGATTTGTTTGTTCCTCTAGCAGTCCACAGTATATTCAATATTCTTTAGAGTTTACTCTTTTGTATATATCCTTATTTTTTAAGCTTGCTTTTTTTCCTTTACAGAAATAAGATATTTTGGGCAATAAGCATTCAGACAATTCACTGTGAAATAAAGGTTTAAAGATATCAAATTTAGCATCTTGCCCAAAGCATATTGGTAGATAGGAGAAGAAACTGAAAAATGCAAGAAAATAACATACTTTTCTCGGTTAAGTTTAGTGGCTCTCCAAAATCTTGTACCTTCTCAATTTTCATCCGAACTTAATCATTTTGTGGGTTCAATTTCTGTTTCCAGCAAAACACAACTTCCTAGTACTGCGGAAGAAAAGACTTATAAAATGGGTTTCGTGGAGCTCAAATAGCTCTTAAAAACAATATCTTGATGAGTTAAGTGTAAATGAGCCAAAACATATGGATTAAATGTCCCTCTAAATACACATGGCTTTAAAAATTAAGGGAAAAAAGGTTTTGGCAAAATGTGTTTCAGATTTGGTTGAAAGAAAACATTTGAAAGAAATAGTTTGAGGGACTGGACTAACCCAAAACATACCTGAGCTCTTCCAGCCTCCTGTAACACAACCAACTCTAAAACATATGGTTTTACAGTATAATTTCCCCTACCACACCCACCCTGAGTTTTGAGTTCTTAGTTTTTCTTCCTATGTTGGAAGTCATTAAAAACAGTCATGGTGTCATTACTGTGTTGAAGAGACCATAACCTACTACTGTGATCAGTTTCAGTCAAATAGAATAAATGGCCTATTGTTCATCATTCTATAAAAATAGCTTTCATTTCAAACTTGTACTATGTTATATAATTCCTACTAGCACCCATGACACAGGAAGACTAAATCATAGATATACAGAAGATAGGTATAGGATCTGGCCAGAATATGAAACAGCAGTATATCCAGGTAATGGTCTTTCACTTAACCAAAGTCAAAAAGCAGACACAGGGTCAACAGGAGAAACACCAAAGTGCACCTTTAAATAGTTCAAGATGCACTTATTTGATGCAGGTAACTAACTAGGAGCAAATGCAACTGGCCAATCCACAAGTGAATCCATAGAATGACAGGCCCTAGAACCTGTGATACCCATGTCTTATGTTCGTCTTCAAAGTTGCCATCTCACACAGGTAGAGATGATTATGCTTTCTTTAAACTCTACAGGCAATGAGACTTACTTTTAACATGAGATAGGGGATAAAACCATTAAAAATTGTGGGTATCAAATAGATAACATATTACCTTTATGAATTTACGAAATTATCGGTGTTGCCATCCCATTTTCCCCTATAAACCCACAGGATCTCACCATCTTGACTGAGGCAGGTAGGATATTTATTGCCACTCTCTACCAGATTACATTTGAAAAACAATAAATAACGTGAATAAATAACCCTAGTTATAATGCCACTAAGTTGCCCTAATTAGCATGCAACCTCATCTAAGTAAGTTAGTTACGATGCCACTGAGATGTATTTAATTAAAAGCCTGAGGTTTTATCTTATATTCCCTAGGACAAATCTACCCTCCAAAGACCAGTGCTGAAGACTCTTTTGCAAAAAAGAAAGATAACCAGTGGTTACAATTTTACTTCTGTCACAAAAGTGTTGTGATCTGAATCAATTTGCTAGAGAAACAATGACTAAAAAAAAAAAAAAAGCAGTTCAGATAGCTATATACTATTTGGCGGCCTAAACTCAAGCCTGAAACTGATGTGGTAATGGGGGGCTGTAAGGGAGGTGGGTGTATTCTGAATGAAAACGATAGCCTATCTAACATGTGACTAAAACGGACTGACAGGGAAATTGAAGAGATAAACGGTGGATTTGTCTCCAGGAGGGTCAGTCTAGCCTTGTTCCCGTGCTCTAATTTCCTTTTAAAGGTGTGGTGTAACTGCAGCTTTATGTGTTGAGTTGAGGATTTACTTGAAATATACTTAGACATACTGCTTCTACACAAGGGAATTGATGCAAGTTCTTAAAATTCCTGCAGTTCTCTCCTTGGGGAGCAAACACTCTATAGCTAAATCCCATAATGCACCTTGCCAATACTGCTAAGCCCCAGATCAGTTATCTCCTCTGTGGACTGAGGTCTGTGGGGGTGGAAGTTTTCAACCTAAGAGTTATCCAGACTGTGACAGGGTCAGAATTTGCTGTAATAGCAATTCTCCCGTCCAGGATAAAATAATTCCCTTATATTTTATGCCTGTCTGTTGTCTTCAGACATGGAAGCTATTATTATCCTTTCTGTGGTTAAAAAAAAAAAAATTCTTAAGTATATTCTGCTTTGTTTTTCTACAGACTTGAAGTACTTTTCAAAAATGTGTCTGTCCATGTCTGCTTGAGGAAATAAATATGAATAACTATAGATATCAATGTGAGTAGACTTGGCTCCAAGAGAACACTTCCCACTACATGTTTAATAATTACAGAAATTCTCCTGAAGGCTAATAGATAACCACCAAAATTGTTCAGATGGTATCTTTCAAACTAATGCATGGAGAATAAACTGATGGTGGCTTCTTTGCATGGAGAAGCAAATGTTCATATTTATCTCAGATTTGACTGTTCATTCAGAGAGAGTCACTCATCAATGCTAACGTTTTCCCATGAAGCTAGACTGCATGTGGGGAGAAAAATCCTTCTACCCCCGTGGAGGAAAACTTGAGAACTAGCTGCTATGCGGTTTGCTGGGAGGTTGTGGTAAATGTTGAGAACCACCATCTCATAATGACATGCTTGAAGCTTTCAATCACGACCCTGTCAAAAATTCAAAGTTAAAAAATTATTGACCACTTTGGAGAATCAAAGACATGCTATAGACTAACAATAAAACCAGTGAAATATGCAAGGAAACTACATTTTGCCCAAAGTTTATTTGGCAGAAACATATTATTAAGTTCTCTTCTCTGAACACATTGGATAACACAACCTTGAGTCAGAAGACCCAGCTTCACATTCTGGCTTGGCTACCTGCTAGCAAGTTATTGAACTTCTCTGAAACTCAGTTGACCGTTATTTTAAAAAAAGAAAGAAAGAAAGAAATAGAATTATAGTGATGGGGAATGAAAGAATATTACATACATAAAAGGATTTTGTATGCAATGAAATTCTGTGTGGATGTCAGTAACCATCTTCAAAGGCATACTGTTCTTAGAATATCTAGAATATCACATCAAATAAGAGTACAAATTCTTTGTGACCAAAAACTCAGCAGTTGTTTCCTTTCTGTCTTTTTCTCTCCCACCTTCAGTGGAATATATTTTCTCATATACACAAAACTAGAAAGGGGCTATCACAGATCCAATGCTCAAAGGATTTAATTAAACATCTAATATATTGAACTGAACAGATTGACCTTCCATGTATGTCATTGAAGCATTATGCCCCACGTCAGAATAAAGGCTTTGGAAGATTGGGAGATCCTCCAATTAGAGCCTTCTGTTCTATTTTAAAACTGGAATATCCCAAAGATACCATCTCTGTGTACCAGGTATCTCCATCCAAGCTACTGATGAGTTCTACTGAACATGGAAACAAAAAGGCCAATGTCTCTACATGGCCCAGAACACAGAACAATAAGTCAGAATCCAAAAATAAGTTGTGTAAAAACAAACACACTGAGCAACACAGATAGTAGATGAAGATACCAAATTTTCCACCAGAGTGAGGACAGATAGAAATACAACTTTATATTGTTGCTTGAAAGTGGAATGACAGAAAATAGATACACAAAATGTATCCAGTGCACTCCTGGTACCAGTTACCAGGTTGGGAATTGGTTTCTAATTTTAACAATGGGAGCTGAACTAACACATTTTCAGCAAAGTAGCACCAAAAAAGAGGTAACATTGTTAGTGCTTATTCTGCATCAGACACTACTCCAACATTCATGCACATTAGCACATTTAATCCTGATCACAACACTAAGAAACAGGTATCCCTCATTTTATAAATTAGGAAGCTGAGCCACAGGGAGGCTAAGTTGTGTACATTGTAAGGGGTAGAGAAAAGGAGGCCAGTGTTAGAGACAGGAAAAATCTCTCAATTTACTGCCAAGAAATAGGAAAGCTGGCAGAGGCTGGAAATCAAGTTCATTTCATCTCCTTCATTTTACAGATGAGGAAGCTAATACCAGAGAGGCTCAGTGATTGGCCTGATGCCACACTGCTAGTTAGTGGTAGAGCTAGGACTAGACCCAGGTGTCCTGTGCTCTTTTGTAACTCCATATACTCTGTGAAAACAATGGCTCAGACCAACCACCACACAAAAAGGCTGTCCCCACTTAAAGGCTTAATAAAAAAACTGCCAGATGCATTTTCTGCCATATACCTATATGTCCAGAGCCATCAGGTTTGTCATCTCTCACATAATAATAGTTATCTATAACTTCTAAAGTAAGTTCATCACAGTCTCATATGGGATGCATAATATGTGCTAACTGCTGGACTGAACACGTGGTAAGTATGGTAAGTAAGTAGAATGGGCTTATGATAGAAATCATTTCAAACCACCAACATTTATTGAGGATCACTCAATGAAGGAGAGGGCAACAACAGGTTCCATGAAAATTATAAAAATATGTGAGAGATTTCTTTTTGTCATCCACTGGAGGAAACAGACAAGCTCACAAATGACCATTCTCTAGTCAAAACACAATAAGTGATCAGGGGCATGGTAGAAATTGGGGAGAACTCATACTGAGGAGATTGGGGAAGCCTCAGAGGAGAAAATTAATAAATCTGAGTTTCAACCCATGTGAAAGAAATGAGGCTGAATTATTCAGTTATAGGTCCTCCTAACTGTATTTTCCAGATTTAACCTATTATTTACTTTCAGTGATAATATGAAATGAACATTTATATTCTTTCCTACTAATTTAGAAGGGAAGGAAAAGAGGAAAAGGAATAAACATTATTTTTCACCCAGAAATTGGGGCCGAGAATTAGGAATGAACTGACATTTGTTATAGTCTTATATTAATTGACCCTCTAGTGGAAAAAGCAAACAAATTTATTTCAACAATGTATAGTGGCACCCATTGACAAATAGAGGTCTAGTTTGCCTATAATGAATAACCCATAGACAGAACATATCTACACATTAATACCTCATTATTACCACTATAATTGGCAGAATTAACCCAATACCTAGGATATCTTAAAGCACTCATAATATTATGATTATAATTTTTAAATGTGCAGTAGTCTCCAGCCATGACAATTTCAAATACATGGAGACTCTCAGGATAGAAGGAAATCTTAAAGACCGTCTGGTTCAATCATCCCTTCAATGAGTCAATCCCTTCTACAACATCCCCACCAAGTGGTCATCCATTTTATGCTTGGTTGTCTAAAGGGGCAGAAAATTCTCTCTGCACAGTAAATTTCAGCTTTGAACTGCTCTTTTTAAAAACAACGACAAAAACCAGCCCAAATCTGTCTCCCTGGGGTCCCTACCCTTTAACTAACTTTAATCCCTTAGAGTCATCTGTTCTCTCTTCCATATGACAATTTGATGTCCCTTGCCCTCTTTCAAACCACACCCCTCCAAGTCTTGTCTTCTGCAAGCTTACTCTTCCCAGAGTTCTCAATCACTCCTCATGTAATAAGGCTTTGGGTTTTCACAATCCATCCTGAAGATTCTGCTCTGAACACTCTTTAGATTGTCTACATCTCCTTCTTTGGGTAGTACCCAGTTCAACACAAAGCTCGGAAGCGGACCAACACGGTAAGGAAGAATGTCACCAGCTATCAACCTCCTTCTAATGTTGTCCTTCTACTGAAGCACTCGAAGATCATATTTGCCTTTATTTCCCTTATATCCCTTGAAGAAATCAGATAAAATACAAGGACAATATTTAAAGGTTTATTTTTCCCCCTGAGGAGGTGAGGAAAATCAATCCTTGTTCGTATATTTCCATAGGTGGAAAATAATTAATTTTATTTCAATAGTTCAAATCCATCTTGTAACTCAAGAGTATTCCATTCTGTTTGATAACTATCACAGGCCCCTGGAGCTACATCATGTCTGATTTTGTTGACCTTGGGATGGGTGGAGCTAAGCAGGGCTGGACCAGCCAAGGTATTGCAGAGACGCAGGGGCAGGACGCAGTTCTGTTGAACCACCCAAGTTAATAGAGACACTTGTTGTGAGCTGTGGAGTCAATTCTTCCTTACAGTGACCTTATATGATAAAGTAGAACTGCCACATAGGGTTTCCTAGGCTGTAATCTCTAAGGGAGTAGATTGCCAGGTCTTTTTTCCCATGGAACCGCTAGTGGGTTTGAACCACTGACCTTTTTGTTAGCAGCCAAGCACTTAATCAAAGTGAGCCAGGCTGCAGTGTTTAAGGGATGCCCACAGCCCAAATACCAGGGAGAGCAAATATGAAGACTGTTTCTGAACGGAGAGCATGAGGTTGAATAAATGAAGCCACGTGTTTCAAACTGTGTGGAGACTAGATCAAAGTGAAAACAGGAGAGACACAATTTGAAGGAAGAGGCTGTAATCCAGAGCAATTGTATATGGTGATCTGTCACAAAGGGCCAGAAATCAAGTTGATGATGGATTTCACAGAATAAAATATATAAGAAGATCAAAACCCAATGCAGAATATGCAATCCAGTTATTAACAAGTACTGGTGAAACAATTAAATGTTAAAATACATGTAAAAATGTAAAACCCACTGTATATAAAAGTAAATATATTCCTATTTAGAAATATGTGATGAATAATAGAATAAGAACATAATCTGGGGAAAGAAATAGAATATCTCACGTCTTATAAATTTACAGATTAAATATTCATTTAGGAATTTTTTTTTTAAATAGCACTTCAGTTGCCTAATCTCTAGAATAGGGTTGAAAACTCAAACGCCCATCGAGGCCAAACAAATAATGTAAATGTATATAAAACATCCAGGTCTACCACAACAGGAAATGGTAGGGACTTTGACAAGTGGGACAGACCAAGTCCAGCCTAAAGGGGTCAGCCCCTACTCAGTTCTGCTTCATGTTGCCATGTAGAGAGGTGGCTCAATGTTGCAGCCTCTTTTGATTTTTCAAAAAAGCTGGAAGTCAAACTGTGTGTATGTGCACACATATGCATACATACACATGCATTAAAGACAGAGAGAAAATATCTTCTTTTTAAATATTGTCAATATATTTCTTTTCTTTTGTTTTTTTTAGTACTTTGCACTCTACTGAAGATCTCAAGGCTTAAAGAAGTTGTTTGCCCAATATTTGAACTCACAGCTGTGTGACTCCAAAGCCATAACCCTTTAATCACTCTTACACTAGATTACCACGTTATAAAACACAGAGAAGAATGGAGGTAGCTGTTTTGTATCCTCAACAATATTTATTAGGACGATGCAGAAAGAAGTACATAGGGAAGACTGTTGTTAGACCGTCTTATCATAGGTTCCTTGAGGAGAGGAACCATGTCTGCTGTGTTCCTCACTGTTTCACCAGTGCTAGCACAATACCCGATGGCCCAGCATCGGACCTTGATAAATATCGATTGAATGAATTAATATATAAAATTCAATAAAAAAGAAAGTATTGGTAGAAAAGTCAATTATTATTAATTACTAAAATATTCAGAAAGAACTTTAAAATCATGCTATTTAATACCCCTGAAGTCACATCTATTAAATAAACATTCACAGAAAAAAAAAAGAAACCATAAGAAAAAATAAATAACTGTTGATATTTCTGGTTAAACATGATGTAATGAAAATGCAGTTATCCCCACTTTCTCCTAAAATCCTCTTACCTGAGAAGAATAGTAAATAAAAAGGCCCACGCCCCAAGAGCAAAGAGAACCAATGAGGAGATCATAGCAAAGAAAAGAGAGCAGCAAAACCTCAGAAACTGGAAAGTAGATAGGGATATGTTAACTGAATTAGCCAAATGGGAGAAAGCCAAAGCTTGGTACCACACAGGGAGAGTCAAAAATTAGCCACTCTGCTCATGCCACAGCCCTGGGAGGGCTCAGGCAGGAATTGCTCATCACAGACCTCTGAGTGTGAGGTCTAGGCTATGGCTCAAAAGAGGAGGATTGGTTGGAGAGTTGTATAAGGTGCAGTATAAGGCGAAGATCTCTCCCTCACTACGTAGCTGGTGACAGCTCCTCCCCAGTCTGAAAAGAAGACAGGAGGTTAATTTCTGAAGAAGTTGACAGCCCTGAGGATGGTTGTTATGGCAATAATGCTTTGTAACTAACAACCACAAAACCACAGTGGTATTCGACAATAAAAGTTTATAGCTTATGAAGATGGAGGAGGTTGGCTAGGAGGCTGATCTTGGTTGGACACGCTCACACCGTGGAAGATCAATTAGCTATCAGCTGATCTAGGCTGGCTTTTGCTGGGATGGCTAGGATGACTCAGCACTGCTCCACAATTCTCTTCACACTCCAGTAGGATAGTTCAGAATGTGTTAGTGTTGACAACAGGCATGAGAGAACAGGCAAAAGCACACAGGGCTTTTTGCGGCCTAGGCTTAGAAGTGACACACTATCAATTCTGTCATATTCTT
Source organism: Dugong dugon (assembly GCA_030035585.1). Taxonomy (NCBI): domain Eukaryota; kingdom Metazoa; phylum Chordata; class Mammalia; order Sirenia; family Dugongidae; genus Dugong; species Dugong dugon. Next base: position 146,916,753 of record CM057464.1, on the reverse strand, counting down.
ATTCCCAAAGCGAGTTATCAAACCAAAACCAAATCCACTGCCATAGAGTCAGTTCTGACTCATAGCAACCCTACAGGACAGAGTAGAACTGCCCCACAGAGTTTCCAAGGCTGTAATTGTTACAGAAGCAGACTACCACATCTTTCTCCCATGGAGCTGGTGGGTTCAAACCGCTAACCCTTCAGTTAGCAGTCAAGCACTTAACAATTGTGCCACCAGGGCTCCTTAAGCAAGTCACGGCCAGTCCATATTTAAGGTGTGGAAAGTGAGACATCACCTCTTTAGTGAAAGGAAATCTGGAGTCACACAGCAAAGAGTGTGAATATAGGCAGGCAAGAAGAACTGGGGCTATTATTATAATCTATCACACCTGTCCTAAAAAAGAGGGTGATTGAGTTCTGAGCTCACTGGCAGCTATCCTTCTGCCTCCAAGACAGGAGAGTGGAAATTTTTCTTCCAGAGAAACTGATGGATCAAAGAGAAAGGAGCTAAGATTCGGATACTTTAGGGACCCCCACCCTGTGGAAAATATTGCTTCCGTCCTTGCTAATCTTCTTTGAAGCACATTTCCAATAACTTTTTAGTACCTCATTCATAATTTTGAATTGACAACCAGAGTTCACCAGACATTTGCAGAAACTAAAACAGAAAAAGAAGAAATTCAGAGGAAATAGCGCAGGGAGCAGAGAAAACTAACAAACCAAGTAAATCTATTCAAATATAAATTTTAAAATATTACAGCAAAAATATTCAATCAAAGGATTAGAAGATTAAGTTGAAAAAAAAATCTCAAAAGAACCAAGATGACATATGGAAAGTAGCAGACAAGGAAAAAAATCCTAATCATTAGAAGAGGTCCAATATCAGAAAACTGAAAGCAAAGGGCTACATACCAGAAGAAAGTTCCTAAAGTGACAAAATGGCTTAGCCATAAATATAGATTGGGAAACCAAAGCAAATGATACATTTCCTTTATTTCTTAATATCACATAATCTGGTTACTTGGTTATCCACTCAAGCATGCAGTTACGTTACTATTTCATTAAATACCCATGTTGCAAATAGATGTAGGAATTACATTGGAAAATAAAGACATTCCATTATCAAGAAGCTTCTGTGTTTATTCATGTGGTCAGCAGCATTTGAAAAAAAGAAAAATGCAGTTGTGTCAAGGTTGAAGGACAAGATGTCTTAGACAGAGCAACCAGTTCACTTGTCTATTTGCTGAAAGTATTCGAGTCTGTCGCTGCTCACACAACGCTCCTTATCTCATTTGGTGTCTGGCAACTTTTTTAGTGCACTGTTTTCCTTGACTAGTGCTGTTAACAAATCCAAACCACTGTAAGGTACAAGTCTCCAAACCATATACTCCCTTCCTCACCCCAAAAGATGGTAGCAGGTCTACAACAGGAGCTTCATTTAGTTACTAGAATACTTGAGCCCAACAGTGTCCTTTTAAGAGATCCAACTTTGAAAGCAATTCATTGGAGTTGCTAACTTTTGTTGACATTTTCTATGCATCAGTTTCCATTATAAGTGCTTGGCAGACATTAGCGCATTTTTATCCTCAAAGCAACTCCAAGAGGAAGATATGATTATTATCATACCATGTTACAGATAAATACAGCGGCAGGATTGTTAATCCAAGAAGTTTGGTTCTGGAACTCACTAAGCTCTCCTTCTTTACTAGTAAATTATGCTCTGATTCTGCAAAAGATTCATAGATTATATACTTATAACCAAGTAGGCTTTTACTGCCTACTTGAGAGGTTAATATTCAGCTTAGCATTCCCTCAAAATTTTCAAAGGAACTACTCTTTGGGATGATGTGTAATGGGAATAGACTAGTGATTCCAGAGTAACAGGCCTAGAAATTAAATAAATACTGACCACCAAGACTCGGGGACTTAACCCTGGCTTTCCAGTAGGGCATAAATTGTCAAAGACATGATAGATCCTCTTTCTTCATGAGTATAGAAAACTAAATCTATGGCCAGACACTGCACTGAGTGCTTTCATGCATCATTTCATATAAATCCTAACAACTCTAGTAGATAGCCATTAATTAATTAATCCCCCAATTCAGTGAGAAATCTGAAGCACAAAGAAGATAAATCATTTACCCAAAATCCCACTGCCAATACGTGTCAAGGTTAGGCTCAAGCCCAGTTCTTTCTAACACTGAACCTCAGGTCATTCAACCATAATACTAAGGAAAAATAAATCCTTGGGGTGGGCCCTGGTAACTTCAATACTGATTAGTTTGTAGCTCTGTGCTCCATATTTTCCTTCTGTAAATAGTTTAGTCTAGAAAAATATCTCATGAAAGCACGAAGAAGCTTTGAAAATTTCATTGCGAACTTTAGCTGAGTAATTTTTGAGAGCTGATAGGTGGGTGGGAATTACAGCATCATTTCTAAATTGCATGAACAACAGGGGTCAGACTCTAGGCCAGCCAAATTAGCATCTGATTTCATTAAATATTTAAGTTCAATTTGTCTAAGACGGGCAAGACATGGGGGATACCAAGGTGAGTAAGACAGAGCTCCAAACCAAAAAAGCAAACCCATTGACATCGAGTCAATTCCAACCCATAGCAACCCTATAGGACAGAATAGAACCACCTCATAGGGTTTCCAAAGCTGTAAATGTTTTCAGAAGCAGACTGCCACATCTTTCTCCTACAGAGCAGCTGGTGGGTTTGAACTACTGACCTTTCAGTTAGCAGCCAAGTGCTTAACCACTGCATCACCAGGTCTTCTTAGACATAGTTCTACCCATTGCCATGGAATCAATTCCTACTCACAGCGACCCTATAGGACAAAGTAGAACTGCCCAATAGAGTTTCCTAGGAGCAGCTGGTGGATTCGAACCGCAGACTTATTGGTTAACAGCCAAGCTCTTAACCACTGTGCCACCAGGGCTCCTACACATAGTTCTAGTGCTTAAGAAATTGACAGTTTAATAGGGAGTTAATGTAAAAACAACATAAGGATGTCCTGGAGGCTCAAAGACGGGGGAGAGCACACCCATCTGGGGCAGCAGTAGAAGCACCAAGGAAAAGCTATGACTTAATATGGGCCTAAAGAACCTGAAAGAGGTCATTAAGAGGTGTATTCCAGGTGGAGGAAAGATCATCAAAAGGTACCAAGGCAATGAGGCCAGGCCCCTTTTCAGGTATGTCAGATATGTCTGATACATAAAAAGCGAACCAAACTTAAAAAAGGGGACTGATGACCCTGGTCCGTGTCCAGTGAGGAGATGGAACTGTTAAATTTATCGCTGGGCAGAGAGGAACTTATTCCTCAGGCTTCCTCTGCTTCTTGTGTGTTTCTATCATTGTACTGTTCTGAGAAAAAAACTTAGAAGCATCTTTCAATGCTCTCAATGCTAAACTCCATCCAACTTGTTTTTATCTCAAATTTGGCCACAGCAAGTTACTATACTGTCCAAAAGCAAACATCAGGTGCCAAATTACATCTTATGTAGACATCTTTATGCTAGAATTACAACCTTTGAACATAAAGGACCCATACGTAAGGAAAAGTCTGACAGATCTTTAATTATTCACTGGGAAGTTGTTATACAGCAAGAGTCAACCTCCTTAGAGGACACCCATATTTTAGGTTTACAACCTTGACACAAACATTTGGTCTTGGATAAAGTTTTAATAACTTTTTTTTTTCTGAATCTAGAAGTAATAAATGACCAGTGTGGAAAGTTTGAAAAATATAAAAATGAATAAAGAAAAATGACAACCATCCACGGATAATCACTATTAAAATTCCACTCTTTTGTCAATGTATGTGTACTTTATATGCCTGAGATCATATCTTAGTCTATTTTATATACTGTTTTAGTCCCTTTTATAGCATAAACTCATTTCCATAATATTCATCCCCTATTAATAAACATTCAACTTATTCTAATATTTTTATATTATGAATAATGCCCCCAAAGAACATCTGTAGGTCCAAATTTTCCATTTCTGATTATTTTCTTAGGATAGAGTCCTACAATTAAAATTACTGTTTCTAAGTATATGAATGTTCTTTATCCCCTTGATTAATATTTCCAACTTGTTTATCCAGAAAGATATTCTCAATTTCCACTCAACCTAATGCTCATGGGAACATCCCAAAGGCTAACACAGTGCATATTGAGTCCTCACTCAAATTTAAGACACCTACTAGACTACCAAGGAGCCCTCGTGACACAGTGTTCAGCCCTCTGCTGCTAACCAGAAGGTCAGCGGTTCAAACCCACCAGGCACTCCACAAGAAAGATGTGGCAGTCTGCTTTTGTAAAGATTACAGCCTTGGACACCCTACTCTGTCCTATAGGGTCACTATAAGTTGGAATCGACTTGACAACAATGGTTTAGACTAGGGAGTCCCTGGGTGGCACAAACAGTTAAGCACCAGCTATTAATCAAAAAGTCTCATCCTACTCTGTTTTTTTTTTTGTCAAAGGAGAATGGATCTTACAAAGTAAAATACACAAAGTTATCAAGACCTTTCCCAGAGCTCTGGCCATTTTTTAAAGAGAATGGCCTGGAGAGGCTAGATTCAACCCAAAGGAGTGATATGCTATTAGTAGAAATAGAAGGTTCCACAAGGAAGGTGTTTGGAACAAAAGTTTCCAGATTTCTCAAATCATAACACATAGGCAGCCATGAGCTTTTAAGGAAAATTGGATTTGCTCTTATTGTGAAGGACAAAGCTGCTTGGGGAGCTTTCACTTTGCAAATGACTCATGTTCACATGTTTATCTAGTGACTAATGGCTGTGATGAAAGTTTCATCAGAAAGGACTCCCATGGGCCAGCCTTCAGAGGGATCACAGGACTAAATGCAGAAGTGAATGGCGTATATTTTGACCCAGGGATTTGGATCCAGAACTCTGTGGAAATAAAGCAAAAGTCCATGCCTGTCAACTTGGCCCTTTAGGAAAATGTATAAAAATCCTACCTACCTAACAAATGTTTATAAAAGAGATTTGGCAGCCTAAGTAGTTGTCATTCTGTTTATTAATGAATAGTGATACATGCAATTTAGCTTTAAGAAAGGGAAAAAGAAATGTCTCCACAGTGAATAGCTGTTGAAATATGATAAAGAGGTCTTATCATAACAAAGTACCTTCCATAATTTTTTATTTGGTAATTTCTTAATAGTCAATTTTTCTATTACAGAAGGAATAAGAAATGTTTGCTCTCAAATTCTGAAAGAATCAAAAGAAGGTAAGAGACAAAGTCAGAAAACAATTCATTAGATCTGCATTCAATTCTTGAATTATATATTTGAAAGCTAGTCATTTCTTCAAGAAATAGAAAGAAACTAAATAAGTTCCCGCATATCCCTAGGAATCAATGCTCAGTTTCTCAACAGAATCACTTGGTCAGCCTTTCACCCCAACCCGTCAGACAGAAACATTAGGATACTACCTCTTCCTTCTCCGTCGAGATGATAAAACTTCATTATGATTGTGCATGTCTTTTTGTTTGGTATTGCTTTGAGGGATTTTTTTGTTTTTGTGAGGATGAGGATATTAAAAAAAGAAAGAAAACGTGTTGTTTTTTTTCCAGGAACTTTAGAACTCTTAGGAGATAAGGTAACATCCTCTGAACTACTAGAAATTACTAAGGACTGACAGCCACTTAGACTGTTATCATTTCCTGAGAGGGTTTGCTGCTGGTTTTGTGGGCACTATCTCCACAGTAGCAGGCACTTAGTCGTTCAATGTTATTTGAAGAGGTTTAAGAGGTGCTACAGCTGCTGCATCTCAGGGTTCTATTTTTAATTGGGATGAGCTTAACTGGGGCCTGAATCTCTTCAAGAGAGAGACTCTCAAACATTTATGGGGAAGCTACTGACAGCAGCAGAATGTAAAGATAACTCAATAATCAAATCCTCTGAGAATAAAGTACTTTTTCAGAAAGTCAACCTGAACAGGTTGAGGGAATTTCCAGGCTCTTAAGAGTTCATCGTCTGTGAGCTGAACAAAATGTATCTAATAACTTACGTTATACATTATAGAAGACGAAACTAAGGTTCAGAAAGGTTAAGCGACACGCCCATGGTCACACAGTTAGTAAGTGGTAGTGCTTCCACTAGAATCCATATTCCCTGACTCCATTCACATTGATCTTGCTACTATTTAGTTCCTTCTGGAGACAAAAATTTTGAAGGGTTGTTTTGTGTTGTTTTTGCAATTGTATGGCAGGTTTACAGTTAGTCATCCCTATTTCCTTTTAAATTAATGAATGGATATAGAGTCCAGTGAACGGTTACAGATCAAAACAAAATGTTCTGTTGAAGTTCTAGATGGCACAAGATAGGCATTCAAACTAAGTTATCTAATCAATGTACGAGTAAACCAGATGATATTAACAAAATGGCTTGACTTACTCATTCAAGGTGAGAGAAGATGAGTGATTGTTCCCTGACTGTTTTTCTGCAATAGTGATACCATTTTCAGTCCAGATTATGAACAGAAAGTGATTCTTCCTGTCAGAGGGGATATAAACCATCCCTCCCAACATCATAGAAAGAGAATGTTGACCCCCACAAAAGAACAGACTCATCAAAGGCATTCAAGATTCCTCAGGTTAGAAAAAGAGAGATAGTACAGCATTGGTTAGCCAGTTCCACAGATACTGACTAAAATTCTTCTACAGTTAATAATAAAGGTCAGGAGCAAGGAAGAAAGATCTCACTGGAGACCAGGAGGTGTAGAAACTATAGTAGAGGCTGTTACCAAATTCTTTTAAATATACTGGTTAATAGTTATCCCACTTCCTTAGCAGAGATATAAAAATCTAAAGTATAATCTTGACAGCTGGTGCACTTATGGCAAAGTATCTTGCAAACATTCACAGATTTAACATTGGTGGTTTCAGTTATTTATAAGTATCCATCAAAAGTCCTCCTTCGTAATTTTTGGTGTACCAATTTGATCCATGGCTGGGGTTGAGCCTCTAGGCTAGTGCTTGATCCTAGGTACTGCATCTTAATAAGACTTGTTTTTCTTTACGTTGTTGCAGTTGCAAAAATTCTCAGGAAATAACTAAAAACTTGATTTTTTAGCACCAAAAAAACTCCGAAAAGAACATTAACTTGTAGTCAAGTGATAAGATAGTAACGTAGTCTAGGAAAGTGGAGTGTGAATTTAACTCTTCCTCATGAATGCTCACACTCTACTCATTATGGTGTGTGAGTGAACTCATTGCTTATATGAAAATTATTATAAAGTTAAATACATTAGGTGCTGTAGGGATATTTGGAGGAGGTGGGACTTCCCTTAATTTTAGAGTTGAGATACCAATGACCAGAATGGACAAACCTAAGAAAGTAGTACCTAAATTGTTGTCTTTAAAGAGGTTTCTATCCACATTGACTTAGTACATGTTATGTAAGGAGAGGATGATCCTAGGTATCTTGGTTACCTTGTGCTGCTATAACAGAAATACCTCTAGTGGACAGCTTCAGCAAAGAGAAATTTATTCTCTCACAGTCCAGTAGGCTACAAGTTCAAATTCAGGGTGTCAGCTCCAGCGGAAGACTTTCTCTCTGTGGGCTCTGGAGGAAGGTCCTTGTCATCAGTCTTCGCCTGGTCTAGTGGCTTCTCTGCACAGGAACCCCAGGTCCAAAGGACACGCTCTGCTCCTGGCACCGCTTTCTTGGTGGTATGAGGTCCCCCTGTCTCTCTGCTCACGTGTTTCTTTCATATCTCAAAAGAGATTGGCTTTAAGACACAATCTAATCTTGCAGATTGAGTTTACATAACAGCTGCTAATCCCATCTCATCAACACCATAGAGATTAGGATTTATAACACATAGGAAAATCATACCAGATGACAAAATGGTGGACCGTCATACAATCCTGGGAATCATGACCTCGCCAAGTTGACAGATATTTTTGGGGGACACAATTCAATCCATGACACTAGGATTGCCACTCTTGGCAGTAGGAGTAGTAAATCCCACACCCAATAGAAGATTAACAATTTGTGCATCCTTATAATTAAGGACAAGACTGCAAACACAGAAAAAAAAATTATAAGCTATGGGTTTGTGGGAAGGAGAGAGGATACAGACCAGAAGGTTTGTATTATTAACAAATGTCACTGTGGATTACTATAGATTCTTTCTTGTTTACCACTTATCTTTGATTCATGCTTTCAGAGTTTTTCAGCTGAAACAGATCTAGAAAAATTATGAAGGTAAGAAGGGTTGTATCCAGTGGCCTGTCATCCACCACATCTGCCCACCTTTTCTTCACTGTAGCATCCTCTCCCCCACTCTTGCCCTACTGGAAAATTATATACACACTCCCGTTGTCCCACAGCAAGGCAGACCACCTGAACCTTCTTCCTCTTTTCCTCCCTAGAAAGCCCACCTTGTTACAGAGCCATTTGTTAAACTAGATAATGTGAAGACTAATTCGAAGTATCAATACCAGTTGCTGTCCAGTTGACTTCTACTCGTGGTGACCCCATGTGTGTCAGAGTAGAACTGTGCTCCAGAGGGTTTTCAGTGGCTGATATTTTTGGAAGCAGATGACTAGGCCTTTCTTCTGAGGTGCCACTGGGTGGAATCAAACCTCCAACCTTTTAGTTAGCAGCAGAGAGCATCAGCCATTTGTATCATGCAGGGACTCCAGTTTGAAGTAAGGTGTTGTAAAAGTCAGGATTCAGTCAAAGAACAGAAAAACAAATATTTCTACATACTAATTTAATATAGAAAACTGGTTACACAAGTGTGGAAGATTAGGAAAAAAAAAGAAAGAAAAAAAGTACTTAGGTAACAGAAGTAATAACCACAGGAAATTATCACATCCTAGAATCTTGGAGAAGAGCTCCACAGAGCATGGATGCAGACATGGATTTTTTAGTACCTCTTAGAGGTGCAATGAGACCTATTCTGGGACTACCCAAGAAGCTGAAAACTAGTACCTACTGCCACTACCGGGTACAGGGCCACTTCCTGGTATAACACTGATGGGAATTGGAAGCAGACAGAAAGGATCTTCCTTGTACTCTCTTCTAGTGGCCCCTGGCTGGCTAAGAGAACTGTAGTTTGCTGAGTTCCAGCCCAGCATCACAAAGCAAAATATGAACCAAACCAGTTACCAGTGAGTCGATTCCGACTCATAACAACTTATAGGACAGAGTAGAACTACCTATAGTATTTCCAAGGAGTGGCTAGCGGATTCGAACTACTGACCTTTTGGTTAGCAGCTGAGCTCTTAACCACTGTCCCACCAGGGCCCCAAGTGGAATATAGAAGGGTGCATTTGAAGCCATGAGACAATAGCTTAATAGGCAACACAAGTGATAAGTCAAGTAATCATTTAATACTTTTTCCCTCCTGGATAATATGTGCATTTTAACTGCTTTACCTCTGATTAAACAGTAGTGTAAACACTGTCGGATTCAGGCAGGGCAAGCATGAACTAGAAGAGATAGGGAGATATTTTGAAGGCTGAAGAAATTTCCTAAACTTCAAATATCAAGTGGTTGCTTTCTCCACCTAAACTGTTGTTCTCAAGCTTCATTGCAAATCGGAATCACCTGAGAAGCTTAAAAAAATACTAACGCCTAGGCCCCACCCCCAGAGATTCTGGTTTAACTGGTTTAGAGTGCAGTCTGGGCATGGGTATATTAAAAGTTCCTCAGATGATGGTAACGTGCAACCAACACTGAGAACTATTGAGAAGGCTGGTAATGTTGAGAACAGTTGTCCAGCACCAGCAATCACTGAGGCAGGAAAGGTTTGGAGGCAGAGTTGGTAGGGAGAGGAAGTACCCTTCTATGAATACACTCCCTCTGTGCCATAGATATAACTGATAATAAATGTATTATTTCATTAAAAACTGGTTCCTATGAGACAGAGGTTAAACATGTCCCAGACTTCCAACTTCTTCAAGCTGCTGTACCACTCCATCATCTCTGACATCGACCACTCTTCCCTTCCCTCAGCTCTCTTTTTCTTTCTGTTGGGTTTGGTAATTTGTTTCAACATCTTACAGAACTCATGAACTGTACTTACATTTATATGGTTTATTAGGGTAGTAACAGGTTATAACTTGGATCAGGATCAACTTGGAAGTAACAGGCTACAACTCAGTGTCAGGAAGCACACAGGTAAGGTCTAAGGTCTGGAAACTCCCCCAAAGTGAAGAGTACATCCCTCCCTTCTTCAATGTAGGACACTCTCAGCTCTTTCTGTCACACATACACCCTCAGGACAGGCCTCCTTTAGGCCTTGCACGCTGCTGGGCTCTCTCTCAGGAGCCTCTAGCCCTCTTCAGTGTTACAGCCCTTGACCTGTATTACACCACTTTTAGCTCCACTGGCAAGCCTTCTGCCCAAAGGTGCTTCTCCCTCCCTCTCTCCTTCCTTCTTTTCTGTCTCTTCTCTTTACCTTCATCCATCGCTGTGGGGCTGGCTCCTTTTATAGGCAAGTGGCTTAGTCCTGCTAGGTGGATTTTCAAGCCACGACTTACATAATAACTGACCAATCCCCTTGCTGGACTAAACTGACCAATTCCCTAGCTGGACCGCAAGTGGCTCCATCTATTTACATAATAACTGATATTTTCTGCAGGCAGGGACTGGCTTCTTCCCTAGGCAAAAGCAACAAGCTTCTCCAAAGAATTAGGACAACAAGGGCAACTGTAACAACTCCTCCAAGTTTAGGGAAAAAAATCTCCCAAGCTGTTTTTTTTTCCTTCACAGAACCAAGGTCACATAAAGGAAATAATGTCACCAGAGCCATGAATACACCCCCACTGTGGCATAGATGTAACTGACGCTCTCCTGAAAGGTAGCTGGAAGATAGATCTTTAGGCCATGTTATCACAGCCCCTTAGTGAAATAGGGAGCACAGTCTATGGAAGAAAGACAGATAAAGCAAGAAATGCTTAGAGGTAAAAAATGGGTGTGAGCACACAGAACTTCAAGAAAGGAACCAAAATTTAAGCAAGGGAGGTGAAAAGTCAAACAATACAGCATAAAACTTGGTGCCAAAAGTGATTTGTTTCATCTCTATAGCTATGCATTTAGGCCGCAATAGAGTTTGTTTTTCATGGGTTGTCTCGTATTTAAGCCTGTTCATCTGTGTGCCTTCGAGAAATGCTGTAGCACAGCTGACCAAAAATCCTCTTTGCAGAAAAAAATAGAGAAAATATTTGTTGAATAAATAAATTTAAACAGCATATGCTATCTTCTAGGTGTTCAATTAAACAAACAAAAACAAAACAAAACACATTGCCATCGAGTCTATTCCAACTCATAGCGACCCTAGAGGACAGAGTAGAACTGCCCCATAGGGTTTCCAAGGAGTGGCTGGTAGATTTGAACTGCCAACCTTTTGATTAGCAGCCAAATCACTTAACCACTGTGCCACCAGGGGTCCAAATGAGGCAGTGAAGCAAAAAAAAAAGAAAGATGAGTAACACATGATTATTCATGAGGCAGAAAAGACCCCAGTTGGAACATGAGGTGTAGTGAGTACTATGAAAAGAAATAAAAAGTCACGTTACACTTTGAGAACGCCTAGTATGGGTCAGGCACTGTTTTAGGCTCTGGGTGTGGCACACAGGATTTTTCCCTCAAGGAGTCCAAAATGTTGGGTCACACAAAAGCCTAGTGTCAACTGGCACATGCCAGATAATCATGGTATCTCACTTATCAGAACACAGTTTGGCACTCTTGATAGGGGATGTTCATAGCAGCACTGTTCTTCTTTTCCCTAGAGTCCTCATAAGGATTCTAGATGATTCCAATGTTAATAGAATCCCTTTGTGGTGTGAGCTCTCTTTTCTAGTCTGGAGTCATCTCTGAGAACTTCTTTCTGTACCTAGATAAGCTCATCTAGAACAGTACTTTCAAACTTTTATTGACTAAGACCCATATTAAAAAAAGCATTTTCAACAAGACTCAGTACATACATGTATCTATGTGTGTGTATATTTACCATCTCTACTTGAAATGCACTCCAATTTTTTCTCTTCATGCTTCTATATTTAAAAATGTTTTTCAATATGCTGCTCACAACCCACTATATTGATTTCATGTCCCACTAGTGAGTTGCAACCCACAGTTTGAAAAACCTTGGTCCAGTCCCTTACTACTCAAAGTGTGATCCATGGACTAGCAGCATGGGCATCACCTGGGAGCTTGTAGAAAAGAAGACTCTCTGGCCCTGCCCAGACCTACTGAATCAAAATCTGCTCAAATCATCAAAGGATCGTTTTTAAATGCAGATTCTGATTCAGTAAGTCTGGATGGTCCTGAGAGTCTTCCTTTGTAACAAGCTCCCAGGTGATGTTGATGCTGCTGGTATTGGGGCCATACTTTGGGTGAGAAGGGTCTAGAGAGAGGGCAAAAAGCAAGTGGATCAAATTAAAATCACCGTTAGAGGCTCTACTCCGTAAGTTCCATGCGAGCAGAGATACATCTATATGGCTTATCACTGTATGCTCAGTGCCTAGTAGACTAAATGGCACATAGTCGGCACTCAATAGGTGTTGAATTTATCCATTCAGTGAATGGAGGAATGAATGAATCAATGAATTCCAGTGTAGTTTTTGAATCAATCCAGTCTCTCAGATCTCCCCTAGCTGGAACTCATACTCTTTTAAATCATGTTGAATTCAGATCTACATTTCTCCAAGACCAGCATTTATTTTCACCTTCACACTGAAGCTAAACTATGAGGAATCATTGCAAGCACTTTTCTCCAGTATCTACTACTCTAAGGAAGAATGGTATGGGGATTTAGAATAACAAAATCTGAGTTTGAATCCTTTTTTTCAGATATTCAGTTCCTCAAAGAGCTGTTTTGAAACACAAATGGGCAAGGGAAAAGTCTTTTGAAGAACTCATACTACTGTTGAACCTATTTACTAAAAAACACCTAGGGCTGGGGCAAATGATCGTCACCTTATACTTGATGTACTTTGAAAAAAAGGCAAGTATTACTGTTGGTGAAACAGGTGAACTGGGTCAGGAACTTACCCTACTTCCTCAACCACTAATACAAAGCTGTGCAACTTGACAATTCTTAATAAATAGGAACATTATTTGTCCCCAAATTAAGCTAGTCTCACATATCGATCCTTGGTTTATAAATCGGGAGATCTTATAATTTATCATCCAAGTAGAGACAACAAGAGTAACACCAAGGCCCTATTAATAAACCAGAATTTCCTGGATAAACAGACATACCGCCACTCTAGAAGTCTAAGTGTTACAGCTTGCTTCAGATCAATGTGGAGACACATCACTCCCCCAAAATACTTTGTTTATACTTTATTTACAGCACTTAGCACATTGTGTCACCATCTTTTATTTAAAGGTTAGGTTTCTCAACTAGAATGTGAGCTCCTGAAAGGCAAGGAGGGTATTTTACCTTTATGTCTCAGCTGCCAGCCTAGGGCTTGACCAGTTCAGGCCTTGGGTTAATAAAGGTATATTGGATTGATTTGGTAGCCAAGTCTAGAAACACATCTCAGTAATAGGTTATTTGGGAATAACCATAGAAAAACAGAAGACATGAGGAAAAACTAATTCAAGGGGAACGCGGCTTCCCTTTCTTACTACTGTGAAAGACGTAGTAAATAATCTCTGGTTTAGAGAAAAATCACAATCAAAGCTAGTGACTGAAGGAAAGATGATGAAGTAGAGGGAAGTAGGCCAATCTGTAGTGAATTTGTGGTAGAAATGATGGATGAGATAATGCTAAGAAGCAGCATTTAGACATAGTTGCCAGCAGCCAAGCAGAAATGCAGAATAATTAATATGGTTCACATTCTCAGACAACCAATTATGCACCCAGCAATTGTTATTATTACTACAACAACTGATCATCACGGATGGCAAGGGCAGGCTATCTGTTAGCTGTCCCACAGCCAAAATACCCTGGAGGAACTCTCAGCTGGCATCTAGCCAAGCTACGTCTGTTGAGGGGAGCTCCATATCTCTACCATGTCAAAGTGGAACTGGCGTTTGAGGTGAAACAGAATTCAAGAGAAAACCCTTGAAAAAGAAGAGACAGAAAGAATTTATAGATCCAAAGATCCAAGCAGTTGTAACCACAGGAATTATTGCACAGATCTAGAGAGAGTGAACCATTCCTGTCACTCCTGGTAGACATTTAGTAAAAGGTTGCTGACTTGGGAGTTATTTAAGCTCAGTGCTGGGATCCAGAGAGATGCATTGCTGCACAAATAGCTCAATTCTCCAAAAGGCTGGTAGTGGCACCAGGTCACCAACCAAGACGATATGAGAAGAAGGGTAAATACTGATTAAATCCTAGCTCCCAAAAATAACGAATACTTTTGCACAATATAGTCCAGTTCGGGCTTCTTATTCTGGATTTAGAGCGAGACTAGTATGTAGACCATCTTTTATGCCTTCTCAGCTTAGTTCTCAGGAGTTTAGAAGACGCTGGGATAGAGTAGAAAGAAGCTAAGAATCAACTTTGCCTATGCCAAGCACCGTATTTTATCACCTCATTTAAGATTCGGAGCCACACAAGCAATTAGGAACCATTATTCCCAATTTATATTCAGACAACCAAGAGGCAGACAAGTTACTTGCTAAAGATTTCACATAACTAGGAGGTTGTTGTACCAGAAGTATAAACTTTGGCCATTCTAGTCTCAAAACTCCATTTGAAACGTCCCAAAGAATCAATGGTTACAGAGGCAGCTGATGGGAAAGCTTGACTTGCTCTACTCCACTACATCTTGGGGTGGTTGCAGAAATACACAGGATTACCAGGAAAATCTACAGTTTATTATTTCTGTCTTACTGTTAAAACACATGGTGGCCACTACAGTTTGAAACAAATGGGAGGTGGTCTGGTCCTGGGAAAGTCAGCAACCATGTAATTAGCAAAGTTAATAGTGTGCAGTTTCCATAAATAACATGAAGTTTACTTTTGTCATTAGACATATTTAATATTAAAAAGTATGATGTGCCGTGTCTGAGATAGAAAAAAATACAGTGTGAGGCACATTTTAAGGGAAAAAGAAAACTTACTCTAAGAAGTTATATCTTTATTTGTGAATGACCTTTACATCCTTAAAAAAATAATTCCTTCAGGGTTTCCCTTGTGCTTGAAGACTTATTTGTTACATTGGCTATGTGAATGGTAGGGTAAGACTTCTGCTTGAAAATTTGCATACAAAGAGGACTTCTTGTTATTCTTATCCAGGACAGGGAGTCTTCTCATCAGGATTCCACCCCATGGGGTCTGAGTTGTGGTAGAAGAGGAATAAACTGTTAGGTCATGCAGCCTGCACTGTCCCTCCCAGGGTTCTTGGAAATGGCTGTGAACCAAACCTAAGCTAGATGCTTAAGTCTCCTCACACTTCCTTCATTCCTAACTGCCTGGATCAAACTCATTTTCTCCTTACCTACCTTTCCTGGGAATGTATTATTCAACCTTTCTGTTTTGCAAGTGTTTTCATCTTTTTTCCATTTTGTGGCTTTACTATCTAATTTCAAGCATAAATCTACTAAGCAGAGTTGACATCTAGTCCCAGGGTCTATCCAGGGGATTTTAGAAATAAATGTTTAGGCAATAAATGTTAAATCATGATGACAAGAACAATAGACCAAATAACAATGTGATCACAGTGAAACACTTCATCTTCCCAATTCCATGAGCTTCACAAAGCTTTGACCCCAAAACCGGCCCCTCAACACACACAGGTTTCTAGAGTTTCTGTTACTGTAGGAAGAGTTTCCATTCTGTCCCAATGTATGTTTATACAACATCTCATTGCTATGGTCTCTAAGAATATTGCATAAATTAAATTAACAGGAAATATTGGGAGAGACGGAAAGAATTGAAATTTAAAAAGATGAAAGGGAGCAGAGAATTACAGAAGGTAAGAATGGGTGATTATTTTTAAAAGCAATTATTTTCTGAAATAATTTGATTCTGACACATTTCTTTATTGATATATATTTCATTGAGCGTTCTGATTCTTTCCTTTCATGTTTGCTCAGCTCAAAGGTATGGAAAAGAAGCCATACTTCTCAGACTTAAGGTACTTCTTGGGAAGGGTATGGAGCACTGATGAAATCATGCTACATGTTTCCTAACCCCAACAGAATAATAGCCTTGAAAGAGAGAATATTTCATAAAATGACAACATAATAATAATGTCGCTCTAAGTTGAGCTTGGCTTGAAACAGGTGAATATAACTGCTCGTACTGATTGTGTAATTGCTGATTAGGAGCCTCAGACCTTTAACAGCATAAGCTGGTCACACTGTCAGGCTTGGTCCACAAACTCTGTGCCTCACTTCTCACCCAGCTGGAATTCTCTGATATTCTTACTTGATCCCTAAAACCAGTGGAGACCTTAGGCTAGAAGTTTAACTAGTTCTCTGGCCCCATTCTTGGGAGCCTTTATCAAGTGACACTTAGCACCAGCCCAGATCTGGTGTTGTATCCAGATTCTGTAATCTTCTAATTTGCTCTCCTTGGCTAGAGAACCAGTCTCTATAATGCTTTAAGCCCTTTACAACTGGTCTTACATCTGTCTTTCCTCTTCTAATTTTCTTCTCCATCTGCATCACCCTACACACTCACACTCTCCATTTCCCCATGGCACTCACATACACTTTCACACACTCACACATACACATGCTAGTGGGCTGCTGATACCAGTTAATAGGCTCCTAGGGTCACTATGAGTTGGAATGGCAAACAGCTTGATTTTTGGTTCAGAGGACCTACCTATCTGTCCAGGTGCTTGCCTTCTCCATAGTTTAATGTAATCACCCACAGTTCACATATAGCACTACCATATATTGTCCTACTCTTAAGAGATTATGGTCTGCCAAACTGAGTTTCCTCCACTACATGGGAAGGTTGCAGTTTCAGATGTCAGTCCTTCCAATTTGACCCAGTCCTACTGCAGTGAATTGGCCTTGTCCGACAACGGCACAGACATAATTTGACTACACTTACCATCTCCACCCAAGAGCAATTTCTCTAGAAGTGGCTCTGCTCACCCATAATTTGAATCTATAATAAAAAGCATATTTTTGGCATATAAGTATTGCAATATTCCATTTATCTCATTAAAGGTTTACCAAATATTGAGACACTTTCCTAAGTACCAACAGAATCATAACTTGAGGATTATAGTAGTAGAGAATGAGATCTAGGTTAATACTCCCCAAAGCAATGTCTCATTGAATCACCACTTTCTACAAGACTGGTCCTGAGACTACAGGTCAGGAAACTAGCTTTTTCAGAATACTCAAAGTTTATTGGGTAATCAGGAGAACTGGTGTGCAGTGGTTAAGCTTTTGGCTGCTAACCAAAAGGTCAGGAGTTTGAATCCACCAACTGCTCCTTGGAAACCCTATGGGGCAGTTCTACTTTGTCCTATAGGATCACTATGAGTTGGAATCAACTCAATGGCAATGGAGGATTGGGTGATCAAACTGATTTGCAGGAAACTGGCATCTAAATTAAATTTTAATTTTAATCCATTGAAAAATTGTAAATTTACAGTGGAGAAACCAGTTAACATCATCAGTAATGGGACAAATAAACATCATGTGGCTCCTGATATGATGCACTGAGAAGAATATAATTTCAGTGTTATTCCTGCCAACACTGTATAACTTCAATATAATCATAAGGTGACATCAGACAAATGAAAATTGAGAGGCAATCTAAATACAACTGACATGTACTCAAAAAGGAAAAAGAAAAAAGAAAAGAGAGAGATAGAGAAACTATTCCAGACTAAAAGACTAGAGTCATAGCAAGTCATAGCAAATAAATGCAACACGTAGTCTCTACATCAGTCACTGAACATCCTCTGAAATAGTTTTATTGACACAATTGGTGAAGTATAAATAAAATCTATAGATTAGATATTATCATTTAATCAGTGTTAATATCTAATTTTAATAAGTATAATGTAAAGTATTATAAAATATTATAATGAAATGCGCAAAGACCTGGAGTTAGAAAACCAAAAGGTAAGAACTTGCTCGGCGTTTCTCAGGCTGAAAGAATCAAAGAAAAAATTCAAGCCTCACGTTGCAATTTTAAAGGATTCTATGGTCAAAATATTGAATGATGCAGGAAGCATTAAAAGAAGGTGGAAGGAAAACACAGTCACTTACTGTACCAAAAAGAATTGGTTGATGTTCAACCATTTCAGGAGATAGCATGTGATCAAGAACTAATACTATTGAAGGAAGAAGTCCAAGCTGCACTAAAGGGTTGGGGAGAAATAAGTCTCCAGGAATTGATGGAATACCAGTTGAGATGTTTCAACAAAGGGATGCAGCCCTGGAGGTGCTCACTCATCTATGCTAGGAAATTTAGAAGACAGCTACCTGGCCAACCGACAGGAAGAGATTCATGTTTATGTCTGTCCCCAAGAAAGGTGATCCAACTGAATGTGGAAATTATCAACCAATATCATTAATATCATATGCAAGTAAAATTTTGCTAAAGATCATTCAACAACGGCTGCAGCAGTGCATGAACGGGGAACTGCCAGAAGTTCAAGCAGGATTCAGAAGAAGTCATAGAATGAGGGATATCATTGCTGATAGCAGATGGATCTTGGTTGAAAGCAGAGAATATCAGAAAGATGCTTACCTGTGTTTTATTGACTAAACAAAGGTATTCAACTGTGTGGCTTCTAACAAATTATGAATAAAATTGTGAAGAATGGGAATTCCAGAACACTTAATTGTGCTCACATAAAATCTATATAGACCAAGAGGCAGTCGTTCAAATAGAACAAGGGGATACTTGGTGGTTTAAAATCAGAAAAGGTATGCATGTGGGTTGTATCCTTTCACCATATTTATTCAATCTGTATGCTGAGCAAATAATCTGAGAAGCTAGACTATAAGAAGAAGAATGTGGCATCAGGATTGCTGAAGACTCATTAACAACCTGTGATATGCAGATGACACAACCTTGCTTGCTGAAATTAAAGAGGACTTGAAGCATTTACTGATGAAGACCAAAGACTACAGAGTTTAGTATGGACTATACCTCAACATAAAGAAAACAAAAATCCTCACAACTGGACCAATGAGCAACATCATGATAAATGGAGAAAAGACTGTGGATCCACAATCAACACCCACGGAAGCAGCAGTCAAGAAATCAAACAACACATTGCATTGGGCAAATCTGTGGCAAAAGACCCCTTTAAAGTGTTAAAAAGCAAAGACGTCACTTTGAGGACTAAGGTGTGCCTGATCCAAGGCATCATATTTTCAGTCACCTCGTGCAGGTGAAAGCTGGACAATGAATAAGGAAGACCGAAGAAGAATTGATGCCTTTGAATTATGATATTGGCTAAGAATATTGAATACACCATAGACTGCCAGAAGAATGAACAATTCTGCCTTGAAAGAAATACAGCCAGAGTGCTCCTTGGAAGTGAGGATAACAAGATTTCGTCTCACTACTTTGGACACGTTATCAGAAGGGACCATTTTCTGGAGAAGGACATCATGCTTGGTAACGTAGAGTGGTTAGCAAAAAAAAGGAAGACCCTCGACAATGTTTCATTCTGTTGTGCAGAGGGTCACTATGAGTCAGAACCGACGCAATAGCACCTAACAACGACAACAATGTGGTTATGTAAGAGAATTTCCTAGTTCTTAGAACATATATACCAAAGTATTAGGTATGGTAAAGGGGAAACATGTCTGCAACTTATTCTCAAATAGTTCATAAAGATAATAATGATATACATATACGTGTATATATATATATATATATATATATATATACAGAGAGAGAGAACATTATAACAACAAATGTGATAAAATATTAACACTTGGGGGATTCTGGGTGAAAAGATATAGGAGGTCTTTATACTTGTAACTTTTTTGAGTCTAAAATTACTTCAAATGGAAAATTACAAAATAAATTTTAATCCACTATAACGGAAGATTGCCCTTTTCTAGTTATCAGAATGGCTGAGTGGCCCAACCACATTACTGCCCATTAGCAAGGCACCTGAGAAGTCAATGCAATCCAACAAGAGTCAGTTGGGCAACTAAGATTTCCTCAGCCCCATTCTTGGTAAAGAAGCCCTAGTGGCACAGATGGTTCAGCGCTTGGCTGCTAACCAAAAGGTTGGTGGTTTGAACCCACCCAACAGCTCTGAAGGAGAAAAACCTGGTAATCTGCTTCCATAAAGATGACAGCCAAGAAAACCCAATGAGGCAGTTCTACTCTGTCATATGGGGCTCTGTCATATGGGGTCACTATGAGTTGAAAATGACTCAATGGCACCTAACAACAGCTCGCGGTAAAACCCCATGTTACCCCTCTTTCTACAATTAACCTTCTTTCTTCTCGTCCTCCTCCTATCTTCTCTGTTTGTTAGACTCATGTTTTCCAAGGAATCACATTCAATGAACTGTATATTAATGTTCTGGAGTGGGAGCCTAGTGCAGTGGTTAAGAGCAGGCTGTTGGGATGAAATTCCCTGCTCTTCTGTTTAATAGCAGGGTATCCCAGGGTAACTTTATTTCTTCATCCTCTAAAATGAGGGTAATAATAACACGTATCACATGAGGTTGTTATAATGATTAGATAAGATAAAAGCATAAGGTGCCAGACAAATAGGAACTTTTCAACAAATGTCACTTACTAGTATTATTATGTCAAATATATTGAGAACCTTGGAGAAAGAAGAAAAATTTGAATCTAATAAATAAGTTGGCACTATCTATAAAGAGTTCACATCATTAGAGCATAATGGGCTAGAATTCAAGAGGGAATGTGGATTCAAGCAACTATATAGCCATGACTGAATTCAGAAATAACCCAAATCCAAACTAATAGAAGACATGAGCATAAATAAGCAACTTAATTCCATTTTAGAGCTGTGACAAATCTAAAACAAAGTGGAAATTACAGGCATAAGCTTAAGGAAAAATGAAACCGAAATATAGTACTTTGCCTCCCAGTGGGAGACTAAAAAAGATAGGGAAGAATATTTGATTATGAGAAAAAAACATGTGTAACTTTCTCATTTCCTGCTCATGAGATGCTCTGGCTGCCATTATTTAAGCTGTGTTGAGGACGTATAATAAGAGACTAAGCAGATGTAAATGTTCAGCAGGACGATGCTTTATGGCTCTTTGGTACCCCATGCCAAACATTAATAAGGTTTATGAGAAGCCAGTGAGCACAGTAAATTGCTCTACTAATTTGAATCATGCTACAGACTTCATTTATTTCCTGCCTGCTGATCTGACACTGAGAGATAAATCTGATAAAGTTCTCTAACTTGGAAAGAGATTTGTTTTCTGTCCAGAGAATATATCTCTATGAGGAAAGGTTATTGGGCCTAGAGCCATGGGCAATAATATGTGTACCTGAACTACCCCTTTGATATTCTGAGTGTTGTCACGCAAGACACTTTGCTTACTCAGACATTTTAAATGGTCCTGAAGGAATGTTTTTGTGCAACCCCCTCAGCTGCAAACTCGCCTGCAGGGAAGTGATTTAGGACTGAAGTGTCATTAAACTGAGCTGTATTTCACTCGCAAGGACTGGGTAGCCATCACTTTGGCATCCTCTGTCACCCCAAACTCCATTGCTTATTTACATTTTTAATATTTAGGGGAAAAATAGTTCCAAGACACATAATCTAGCTCATACCTTGTCCAAGTATCCTGCAAACAGGTCAAAGAAAAAGGAACTGATGACTTCACCTTGATTTTCATGTATTTTAGACTGTTTTGCATTCTGACCCTAGTGGTACTCTTCTTAAAACAGTAAGTGTGTTGTATGTTTGCATATAGGCAAAGTCATAAGTGACAACTGTTAGAAAGGAAATTTTCCATCTTGTGGAACAAGATAAGCAAAAACTTCTTATACATCACAGAATTCTCATTCTTTCCTAAAAGACTGGAATTATAAAAACTGTATCTAGGAGTTTAAAAAAAAAAATCCAAGCAACACTCTTCATCCAAAATAGTGAGGTTCTTTTAATAAGTATGAGTAATACTTTCTTCTTTTAATGCAAGGCTCTCAACATATATCCTGAAAAGCTGAAGAAACGGTTAAGTTAAAATAAGAAAAAATTATACACAGGACAATAGTTCTATTGCCACATCTGAATCTGAATTTTAACAAGAAAATAAAAACTAGCAATTGTAGATACATACACCTATACTAGTAATGTTTGTTTTTAGTTACCATCAGGTCAGCTCCAACTCATGGAGATCTTATGTATAAGAACAAAACGTTGCCCAGTCTTGTGCCATCTTTGGTATGTTTCAGCCCATTGTTGTGGCTATTGTGTCAATCCATCTCCTGGAAGATTTCCTTCGTGTTTGCTGAGATATGTATGTCTATACATGATCGACTGCTAACCGAAAGGGTGGCGGTTCAAAATCACCAGCGGCTCTGCAGGAGAAAGATGTGGCAGTCTACTTCTGTAGAGATGTACAGCCTTAAAAACCCTATGGGGTCACTATGAGTCGGAATCGACTCGACGGCAATGGGTTTGGCTTATATATGTATAAGTATGTGTATGTGTACGTGTGTGTGTACACGTATGTGTATACGTTACATGTATGTGTATGTATATGTATACGTTATGTCTGTCTGTGTCTGTGTATATACATACACACACACATATATATACTCTACAGGTGAGATGAGTGAAGCTTAGAGGAATTAAATATTAAATATTCCACCCAAGGTCACAGTGCTTATAAGGGGAGAGCCATAGCTGATCCCAAGTCTCACTCCAGGGCTCAAGCTCAGCCTCTTTGCCATATTGCCTCTATATCTCTTGTCTAAACCTCACCTGTCTTCTAATTCTGGCCTATTCCTCCATCAGCAGGAGTTTCTGGGTGACGTACATGGTTAACTCACTCAGCTGCTAAACAAAAGGTTGGTAGTTAGAGTCCATTCAGAGACACTGCGGAAGAAAGGCCTGGTGATCTACTTCTGAAAAATCAGCTATTGAAAACCCTATGAAGCACATTTCTACTTTGACACATGTGGGGTCACCATGAGCTGAAATCAACTCAACAGCAACTGGTAGTCTCTAGCAGCAATACTCTTTCCAAGACTGCAAGTACTATTGATGCCATAAAGCTAGCAATTTCTTAGAAGACCCATCTGGAGTTCTAGTCAGGAAAAGGATTAGGATGTAAAAATAAGGATGTCACTGGAGAGGGACACAGGGAAACTCCAAGATTCCAACAATGGCAAGTAGCCCATGTGTTGGAAATTCAAAAAATATTTATTGAGCACCTACTGTGTGCCTGGAATTGTTCCAGGTGCTTGAATTTATGGAGGTAAAACACATTCAGGTTCTACTGCATTCATTCAATAGTTTTATAAGAAACTCAGCAAGTATCAGGTTCTGTACTAGTAGCTCAGGAATCCAAGTTGAATAAGACAAAATCTCTGGTTTCAACAACCTCACAATCAAGTGCAAGCCTGACAGACAAGCATCAGTCATGCTTTGTCCTTTACTACTATGTATTTTCTCCTTACTCTCCTTTCTTCTCTCCCCTAAAATATGAGGGTCATCTGCCCACATACAAAATACCACATCAAAACTTTGAGATCTATCATGTTTGTTTTCGTAGTTACCTTCTAAAAGAAGTAGCATGCAAAAAACCATTCTCAATTCATAGAATCAGAATGTGTGAGAGCTGAAAGGAACCTTAAAGATGGCCTGTGCTTGGAGTCTACAGGTGAGGAAACTGTAGCCTCAGTCTCACAGGAAACAACTGCCAGAGCTGTGGCTCTGACCTGTGTCATCTGTCTCCCCAGTGCACCATGCTGGGTTACCTCCTGCATGATCAACCCACATCCTTTCTGCCTACCAGAAGAAAATGAACAGTTTTATTGTTCATAATTTTGGATAAGTTGCAGTACTGTGGGTTCGTATAAATTCACTCACAAAGTATACTCAATAAACCCCAGTGAGCAATTTAAAGGCATGATACCACACCCTACTCTTGCTGTGAGGGCAAGGTAATGATGGAGCAAGAGGGAGGAGAATGGGGAAGCTCATAAATTATGTGAAGCAAAGGAGTGATTTCATCAAAGTGCCAAGCTTAGTCCATGGAATGTTTCAATTGTATAAAATTTATAGTTTTCTGAGCAGGATGATTTACGGGCTCTAATTTTCCACAATAAAAAGCTCAGTGAGGATTCTGTGAATGAAATATCTTTTTTAAAATAAATAAAAAATGTAGTTCAAAATGAGGGTCAATGGTGCCACGTCTGGAGAACAACAACTTTTCGGATCAGTTCCAAAAATAAATCACAGGAGAAAGACCCCATAAAACATGTGTTATTTAAAAAGGCATAGGAAGTTGTATAATAAGTAAGCAATATGTGGATAGGCATATCTGATCCAATTTGTTCAATCGATAGAATTATATCTTTGTCATCAGGTTTCAGTGAAACCTATAGTAATCTAAGGATTTTAATGAAAGCTAAGACCATTAAAGAAAGAATGAGGGGAGAAAGGAAGACAAAAAGAGAAATATGATTAAAGATAATTAATAAAATGTGCCTTGGGTTCAGGGAAAAACGACATGTGACTGTGTGTTGCTTCACATAAACTTGATCGATATAGAATCAAAGAGTAGATTTCATGAGATGATTATCAGTCCCTTCCTTCAATGGGGCCTTTTACAGGCAGTACATTGGTAGTGTTGTCTCTGCCCGCAGGTACAGCCAAGTACCAGTCCTGTGAGAGAGAGACAAGCCCTCTGAGTTACAATCCAACCTAAACTCCACCTTCACGTTAGTCCATTCTTCATGGCTGTGGTTCTACCTCAGCTTCCTGTTGGCAGTTAAATCCTTCAGTAGACTACATTCCTGTCCTTCCAAGCTAAAGCTCTGACATATTACCTGGACCTTGCCAACTTCTCTCCCTGAGAGACTAAATGAACCATAGTCCTAATATACTCAGTCCTTTGACATCCACACCCAACTGGATAGTCTTATATCTCAGTTCCAGCAAGTGTGAAGCTTGAGCTGAGCACACATCTTTGGATAGTGACTATTTCACGAGAAGTTACCTTGCTCAACAAATACCCCTAGTTGATTCATTCCTGGACTCCATCTCCACCAGCCAGAACATACTGTTTAGCCAAGATCATCTGAATTTTGATGATATAATTTAGTAGTTAGGACAAGAAGGTTGTAATCAGTTTCTGGATTCTATTTCAAGTACTAGTATTGATTTGCTAAATGAATTTGATTAAGTCTCAAATATAGTGGTGTCACTAGGAAGGTGTAGGGGGTATGGACTGCACTGGGTGACACTGTCAGAAGGAGTGACACTAAAATGCCTGTCCATAAAATTTTTGCTGCAGTGTTTCAGCAGAAATTTATTATTTTTTATAAAAAATCCCTGTAGTTAGCTATAACAATAAAAACATTTTCATAAGCCCAGCTTATACGTATCAATATACCTACAAGGCTAAAATTCTATGCTAATTTACTTTTTGAACCTTCTAAAGCACTCTGGTCAGAGCTGTCATTACTTCCAATTATGATGATGCTTTGAATCACGTGGTTCCATCTGCATGTGCTACAAGCATGTGCTGCTGTTTTCATTGATGTCAGTGTTTTTATAGTCACTGATTTTGTCAAATTTTCTGATGTTTTAGCTACAGTATTGTGGTAATTGGTATTTGTGAACCTATATAAATAACTTTTTTGAGAACGAAGTAGTAATTAAAAGAAAAGAAGGAGTGTTATACAGGAATTACAATTTACGAGTAACATTAGTACAAAAAACATTACTAAGGATTCTGTATGGTCTGGTACGGGAGGAGATCCATGGGGGTGGGGGGTGACACCTTGAGTTACTGTACTGGGTGACACCAACCCTAGTGATGCCACTGCTCAAATATGTGTGCATTTGCTTCTTCTTTTACTTTTGTGATAGATTCTAGGATGTTCCTCCCATGATCCTCAACTCTTGATGCTCAAGCCCCTTGTATAATCCTTTCTCTTTGAGAGTGGGTGGGAACAGTGACTTACTTCTATCCAACTGAATATGGCAAAGGTGACAGGATGGCACTCCATTAACACATTACATTATATAAGACTCTGTCCTACTAGCTGACTCGCTCTAGAGACTCTCTCAGTTGCTGGCTTTGAAAAAGGAAACTGCCATATTGTAAGAGGATCTATGGAGAGGACCATGTAGCATGGAACTGTGGGCAGCCCCAAGGAGATGAATGTGGTTTCCATTTGACAAGCAGCAAGAAGCTGGAGCCCTCAGTCTTACAACTACAAAGAAATTAATCCTAGTAACAAGTTGAGTGAGCCTGGAAGTGGATCCATTGCCAGTCAAGTCCACAGATAAGATCCAAGCCTTCACTGACACCATGATTGCAACTTCACAGAGGACCCAGTTAAAACATGTTGGACTCAGAGGCGGAGCCAACATGGCACCCTAGGCAGTCGCACCATGCCATCCCTCTGTAGCAAAGACCTGAAAAGCTAAGCAAAACAGATACAAACGTCAACCCTGGAACCACAAGCATCAAATGAAGGGATGAAAGACTAGATCAAACACTGAATGGAAGAAGAAACTGATGGAAAACAAAGAACGAGGAGAAATACAGAGTGGAAGTCCCCTGCCAACTAACATGGCACAGTGTAACCATCTTGAAGTACAGCCAGCAACAACCCTGAACAAGCAGTATGGGAAGGCAACTTCATGGAGCTTCCAACAAGAGACAAAGCACACGATAACTAAAGAAACATGCTTTCCTACTGCTCACCGTGCTGGCCTCCATCTTTTTGCTGTGGCCAGAGAGCCACTGGGCCACCACTGCCCCGGGTCTGTCCCACCCCCACCAGCCAACTCCCCCCGAAGCACCTTCTTTTTCCCTCTCCCTTTTTTTTCCCCTCCCCCCAAGCCCCATACACCACCTTCACCCCTTCCCACCAGCCCCTACCATACTACCTCAGCTAGAGAGCCACTAGCCTGCCACCCTTCCCCCACCTGCCCTTCCCCTACCTGCCCTTGCCCCACCTGCCAGCTCTCACTGCACCGTCATTTTTTTGGTCTCTTTTTCTTTCTCTCCTCTCTTTTCTTTCTTCTTCCCACCTAGCCCTGTACATCACTTTCCCTCCCTTCCTATCTGCCCCTGGATCAGCCCACCTTCGCTCCTTGGCCTCCACCATGCTACCTTTTTTTCCCCTTTCTCCTTTTTCTTTCTCCCTCCCACCCAGCTCCGTATGCCATCTCTACCCCTTCCTGCTAAACCCACGCCATATCACTGGAGCTAGACAGCCACCTTGAGTCCACCTTGCCCCTACCCACCAGCTGTGCCGTGATGCCATTTTTTTCTTTTTTTCCCTTTCTCCCTTTTCTTAATTCTCCCATCTAGCCTTGTATGCCACCTTCCCCCTTCCTGCCAACCCCTGCCATTCTGCTGTGGCTAGAGAGCCACCCGCCCACTGCCACCCAGGTCTCCCAGCACCCACAGACCGGCCCCCGCCACAACACCATTCTATTTTCCCTTTCTATCTTTTCTTTTTCCCACCCACCTAGCTCTGTATGCCACTTCCCCCTCTTCCTTCCAGCCCCTGCTGTGCCACCAAAGCTAGAGAGTCACCAGTCTGCCACTGCCCTGGGTCTGCCCTGCCCCCATCTACTGGCTTCCACTGCACCAGTTTTTTTCCTTTCTCTTCTCTCTTTCTCCTTCCCACCTAGCCCCATACATCACCTCTCCTCCCTTCCCATCAGCCCCTGAATCCACCCACCCTCACTTGTCAGCCCCCACCATACTGCCATGTTTTTCCTTTTTTTTTTCTTTTTTCTCTTTCTTCCTTTTTTCTCCCTCCCACCTAGCTCCAATGCCACCTCCCCTCCTTCCTGCTAGCCGCCGCAACACCACTGCAGCTAGACAGCCACCAGTGCACCGGCATGCCACTGTCTGAATCTGCCCTACCTCCACCCACCAGCCCCACCACACTGCCATTTTTTTCTTTCTTTTCTTTTTCCCTCCCTCCTAGCCCTGTACATCACAACCCCTTCCTTCCCACCAGCCCCGGATATGACTTGCCCACACTCACCAGCCCAGACCATGCCACAAATTTTTTCTTTTCCTTTTTTTCTCTTTCTTCCTTTTTTCTCCCTCCTACCTAGCCACATACACCACCTCCCCACCTTCCCACCGGCCCCCACTGCACTGCCACAGCCAGAGAGCCACCAGCCCACAGCTGTCCCAGGTCTGCTCCACCCCCACACGCCGGCTTCCACCGCACCACCATTTTTTCTTTTTTTTCTTTATTTTCTTTCTCATTCTCACCTACCCCATAAGCTACCTTCCCACCCCTCCCACCAACACCCTGGTCTTCCCAGTCCCCACCTGTGGGCCCCCACTACATAGTAATTTTTTTCTTTTTTCTTGTTTTGTCATTCTTACTTTTCTTTCTTCCTCCCACCTAGCCCCGTACATCACCTCCTCCACTTTCTGCAGGCCACTTCTGTGCCATCATGGATAGAGTGCTACCAGAGCACCAGCCGGCTGCTGTCCCAGGTTTGTCCTGTCCTCATCCACCAGCCCCACCATGCAGCCATTTTTTTCTTTTTCTTTCTTTCTCCTGCTCACCTAGCCCTGTATGTCATCTCCCCCACCTTCCTGCTGGTCTCTGGGACATCCCACCCCACACATCAGTTACCACCATGCCACCCCTTTTTTTCCCTTTCTCTCTCTATTCTTTTCTTTCTCCCTCACACCTAGCCCAGTACACCACCTCCCCACCTTCCCAATGGCCCCACTACACCGCTGTGGCTAGAGCATCCCCGAAGCTCAGGTCCACTGCTACACTGGGCCTGCATTGCCCCTCTCCACTATCACTCGACCAGCTGCTGAACAGTGGAAAGCGAGCCCATACCACCCCACCCCCCATCCAACACCCCTGCCCATCTAGCAAGGGGCTGTGAATGCACTCACACCACTGGACCAACATCATGGGGCACACAGCACCCACCCAGCCCCCCCTCAGCCACCTCACCAAACCAGTGTACAGAAAAGAGGGCTAAACCTGCTTGCTGCTGCCCTGCCCAGGCCAACAAGGTGGTGAGAGGCAACATGCCCACAGAAGTGAAAGCAGCATATCACGCCCAGCCCGCCTGCTCTGACATATCAAAACAAAACAAAATAGTAGGGCAAAACAAACGAACATACAATTAATACATAAAGAAAATAATACCTTAATTTCTCTGAGATAGCAAACAAGATCAAAACATATAACAATGCAGGACAAGATGACTTTATCAAGTGAACAAAATAAAGAATCAGATAACTATCCAATACAATAAAAGGCAGTGGAACTACCTGATATGGAATTCAAAATACTAATATTTAGGGCTCTCCAAGAGATTAGGAAAGAGAGCAAGGAAAACACAGACAAAACCAACATAAACATAGACAAAATCAAGGAATCACAAAGCAATAGAAGAATTCAGAAAAATAATACAAGAACAAAACATCAAAATAAATGAACAATTAGAAATCAGACAAAAACAGCAACTAGAAATCCAAAAGATAAACAACAAAATTTTAGAAATGGACAACTCAATAGGTTTTAGGAGCAACTTTATAACGATGGAAGACAGACTCATCAAGATAGAAAACAAATCCATGGATGCGACTTTGTTTGAGGAAAAATCAGAGAAAAGAATGAAAAAAACCTAAGAATTAGGTGGGATGCAATCAAGAGCATAATTTTACTCATGATTGGAGTTCTAGACTATGAGGAGAAAAATGGAAAACACAGAAAATATTCTTGAAGATATGCTCCCAGAAAACTTCCCAAATATCATGAAAGATGAAAAGCTGACTATTCAAGAAGCTTAACGAACCCTATATACTATAGACCCCAAAAGAAAGTCACCAAGACATATCATAATCACACTTGCCAAAACCAAAGACAAAGAAAGAATCCTGAAAGCAGCTCAAGAAAAATGAAAAGTCACATACAAAGTGGAAACAATAAGACTAAGCTCTGACTACTTGGCAGAAATTATGCAGGCAAGAAGGCAATGAGATGACGTATATAAAACACTGAAAGAAAAAAACTGCCAACCAAGAATAATATATCCGGCAAAACGTTCTCAAATATGATGGTGAAATTAGGACACTTCCAGATAAACAGAAATTAAGGGATTATGTAAAAACCAAACCACACTTACAAGAAATATTAAAGGGAGTCCTTTGATTAGAGAACTAACATCATACAACAACCAGAGTCTAGGACACAGGACAGCATCAGTCAGAAA
Source organism: Dugong dugon (assembly GCA_030035585.1). Classification (NCBI taxonomy): domain Eukaryota; kingdom Metazoa; phylum Chordata; class Mammalia; order Sirenia; family Dugongidae; genus Dugong; species Dugong dugon. The sequence goes on along the minus strand of CM057464.1, from coordinate 146,886,432 downwards.
CCAACCCCGGTAAAGAACTCTCAATAATAAAATAAAGCAAAAAACACTTAAAACAGGGAAACAGAGATGTCACTCTATACATTGCAACAACGTCAAAACAATAAAAGGGGGAATAAGCGGTCTAAGTATAGAACTTTCAAATGAAGAGTAAAAACAGACCAAAATCAAGATGTTAGCCCCACAATTCAAAGAAATAGAAATAGAACAGCAATAGAAGCCCACAACCACTAGAAGAAGGGAAATAATGAAAGATTAGAGCAGAAATAAATGAAATAGAGAATGGAAAAACAATAGAAAGAATTAACAAGACCAAAAGTTGGTTTTTTGAAAAAAATCAACAAAATCAACAAACCATTGGCCAAGCTGACAAAAGAAAAACAGGAGAGGATTCAAATCATCCAAATAAGAAATGAGATGGGGACATTTCAACAGATCCAACTGAAATAAAAAAGAATCACAACAAAATACTATGAAAAATTGTGTGCCAACAAATTTGAGAACCTAGAGGCAATGGACAGATTTCTAGAAACACGCTACCTACCCAAACTAACAAACACTGAAGTTGAAGATCTTAACAGACCCATAACAAGAGAAGAGATTCAAGAGCTAATTAGAAAAAAAAAAAAACTCCTGACAACAACAACAACAAAAGCCTTGGACTGGATGGCTTCACTGGAGAATTCTACCAAACATTCAGAGACAAGCTAACACCAGTACTACTCAAACTATTTCAGAACATAGAAAAGGAAATAATACTCCTGAATTCATTCTGTGAAGCCAGCATAACCCTGATACCAAAACCAGGCAAAGACACCACAAGAAAAGAAAATTACAGACCACTATCTTTCTTGTATATAGATGCAAAAATTCTCAACAAAATTCTAGCCAATAGGATTCAGCATCATATTAAAAAATACTATACCATGACCAAGTGGGATTCATACCAGGTATGCAAGGATTGTTCAACATTAGAAAATCAATTAGTGTAATTTACCACAAAAATAGAACATAAGAAAAGAATCACATGATCTTCGCAATTGATGCAGAAAAGGTATTTGATAAAGTCCAACATCCATTCCTGATAAAAACTCTCAATAAAATAGGAATAGAAGGGAAATTCCTAAACATAATAAAGGGTATCTGTACAAAACCAATGGCCAACATCATTCTCAATGGAGAGAGGATGAAAACATTCCCCCTGAGAACAGGAACAAGACAAGGTACCCTTTATCATCACTCCTATCTAACAGTGTGCTGGAAGTTTTAGCTAGAACAATGAGGCAAGAAAAAGAAATAAAGGGCATCCAACATGGAAAGGAAGCAGTAAAAATATCCCTATTTGCAGATGATATGCTACTATACATAGAGAACCCCAAAGGTTTCACAAGGAAACTACTAGAACTAACAGAAAGATTCAGTGGAGTAGCAGAATATAAGATCAACATAAAAAAAAATTAGTTGGATTCCTATACACCAACAAAAAGGACTTCGAAAAGGAAATCAGGAAAACAATACCGTTTATGATGGTCCCTAAAAAGATAAAATACTTAGGAATAAATCTAACCAGAGATGTAAAAGTTCTCTACAAAGAAAACACTATTGCAAGAAACCAAAAGAGACCTACATAAATTTACAGAAAGATTATCCATTTATGTAGATGGATACCAAATTTTGTTGAGAATTTTTGCATCTATATTCATGAGAGATATTGGTCTGTAATTTTCTGTTTTGTGATGTCTTTGCCTGGTTTTGGTATTATGGATAGGAAGACTCAACATTGTGAAAATGTCAATCCTACCCAAAGCAATCTATAGATATACTGCAACCCCAATCCAAATGCCAACAGCATTCTTCAATAAGATGGAAAAACTAATTACCAACTTTAGGTGGAAAGGAAAGAAGCCCCAAATATGAAAGGCATTGCTGAAGAAAAAGAACAAACCAGGAAGCCTCACTCTACCTGATCTCAGAAGCTACTATACAGCCATGGTAGTCAAAACAGCCTGGTACTGGTACAATGACAGACACATAGACCAATGGAACAGAATAGAGAACCCAGATGTAAATTCATCCATCTGGGGTCACCAGATCTTTGACAAAAAAGAAAATCCATAACGTGGGGAAAAGACAGTGTTTTTAACAAATGGTGCTGGCAAAATTGGTTGTCCATCTGTAAAAAAAATGAAATAGGACCCATACCTCATACCATACGTAAAAACTAACTCATAATGGATCAGAGACCTAAATATAAGACCTAAAATGATAAAGATCAAGGAAGAAAAAAATAGTGACAATTCTAGGGGCCCTAATATATGGCATAAATAGAATACCAAACATAACTAAAAAATCCACAAATGGCAGAAGATGAACTAGATAAATGGGGCCTCCTAAAAATTAAATACTTACTCTCATCAAAAGACTTCATCAAAAGAACAGAAAGAGAACCTACAGATTGGGGGGAAAAAAATTGGTTATGACATATCCGACAAGGGTCTAATCTCCAAAATCTATAGAATACTTCAACGTCTCAACAACAACAACAAAAAGTAATCCAATTAAAAAATGAACAGACTCTTCACCAAAGAAGATATTCAGGTGGTTAACAGACCCATGAGGAAATGCTTGCGATCATTAGTAATGCCAAGGAAAACTACAGTGAAATACCATCTCACCCGACATTACTGGCACTAATCAAAAAAACAGAAAATAACAAATGTTGGAGAGGTTTCAGGGAGATTGTAATTCTTACATACTGCTGGTGGGAATGTAAAACGTTAGAACCACTACAGAAAATGATATGGCACCTCCTTAAAAAAACTAGAAATAGAAATACTATACGATCCAGCAATACCACTACGAGGAATATAGCCTAGAGAAATAAGAGCAGTCACATAAATAGACATAAATAGTCACATAAATAGCACACCCATGTTCATTGCAGGACTATTCACAATAGCAAATACATGGAAAAAACCTAAGTGCCTGCCAACAAATGAATGGATAAACAAATTATGGTACATACACACAATGGAATACTATGGAAAGTTAAAGAACAATGATGAATCCATGAAACTTCTCACAACATAGATGAATCTGGAAGGAATTATACCGAGTGAAATAAGTCAATCACAAAAGGACAACTAGTGTATGAGACCACTATTATATAGAAAACCAAAATCCTCACAAGTGGACCAATAAGCAGCATTATGATAACCGGAGAAAAGAATTACATTGTCAAGGATTTCATTTTACTTGGATCCACAATCAACACCCATGGAAGCAGCAGTCAAGAAATGAAACGACCCATTGCATTAGGCAAATCTGCTGCAAAAGTCCTCTTTAAAGTGTTAAAAAGCAAAGATGTCACTTTAAGGACTAAGGTCCTCCTGACCCAATCCTGTTGCCGTCAAGTTGATTCTGACTCACAGCAACCCTATAGGACAGAGTAGAACCTGACCCAAGCCATGGTATTTTCAATGACCTCATATGCATGTGAAAGCTGGATAATGAATAAGGAAGACCGAAGAAGAATTGATGCCTTTAAATTATGGTGCTGGCAAAGAATATTGAATGTAGCATGGACTACCAGAGGAATGAAAAAATCTCTCTAAGAAGAAGTACAGCCAGAATGCTCCTTAGAAGCAAGGATGGCAAGACTTCGTCTCACATACTTTGGACACGTTATCAGGATAGAATAGTCCCTGGAGAAGGACATCATGCTTGGTAAAGCAGAGGGTCAGCAAAAAAGAGGAAGACTCTCAATGAGATGGATTGACATAGTGTCTGCAACAATGGCCTCAAGCATAACAATTGTGAGGGTGGTGCAGGACTGGCCAGTGTTTTGTTCTGTTGTACATACGGTCAGAATGAGTTGGAACTGACTCGACAGCACTAACAACAACTATTATAAAAACCCAAGAAAAGGTTTACACAGAGAAAAAAACAATCTTTGATGGTTACAGAGAGGGGATTAGTGGGAAGGGAAAATCACTAACTAGCTAATAAACAAGTGTTAACTTTGGTGAAGGGAAAGACAACACATAACATAGGGGAAGTCAGCGCAACTTGACCAAGACAAAGGCATAGAAGCTTCCTAGACACATCCAACCACCTTGAGGGAATGACTTTCTGGGTATGAGGGGTAGGGACCATGGTTTCGGGAAACATCTAGGTCAACTGACATAATATAGTTCGTAAAGAAAATGTTCTACATCCTACTTTGGTGAGTAGCAGCTTGGGTCTCAAAAGCTTGCGAGCAGCCATCTAAGATACATCTATCAGTCCCATCCCATTCAGAGCGAAGGAGAATGAAGAAAACAAAAGACAAAAGGAAAATATTAGTGCAAAGCAATAATGGACCACAGGAACCACAGCCTCTACTAACCTGAGCCCAGAAGAACTAGATGGCGGCCAGCTGCCACCACCAATTGCTCCGGCAGGAATCACAACAGAGGGTCCCAGACACAGAGAGAGAAAAATGTAGAACAAAATTCAGAAACACAAAAAAAGACCAAACTTACTGATTGACAGAGACTGGAGGAACCCCTGAGACTACGGCCCCTGGACACCCTGCTAACTTAGAACTGAAGCCACTCCCACAGTCCACCTTTCAGCCAAAGATTAGACATGCCTATAAAACAAACAATAACACACATGAGGAATATTTCTTAGTTTGATCAAGTATATGAGACTAACTTGGCAATACCTGCCCAAAAGCAAAGACGGAAAGACAGGAAGGGACAGGAAAACTGGATAAATGGACATGAGGAGCCTGGGGTGGAATGGGGGACAGTACAGATACATTGCAGGGACTGCAACCAATGTCACAAAACAATTTGTGTATAAATTTTCAAATGAGAAACTAATTTGCTCTGTAAACTTTCTTCTAAAGCACAATAAAATTTAAAAAATATATCCATATTGGACTTCTGACCCACAGAAATTGACATAATACATGGGAGTTGTTCTAAGCCACTAAATTTGTGGTAATTTGATAGGTAGTGATAGATAACCAATACAACACCAATTCAAATAAATACAAAAAATTATTCATAATGTGCACTGTGGTGGATGCTATAGAAGATATTTTACTTTTAAATCCCTAGGACAAAACCACCAACTCCCTTTCCCTTGATGAAAAGATTAAACAAAGTTGAATAATAACATACGAAAAAAGAGAGTTGGCAAACGGCAGTTTTTGATCAATTGCCAAATACACAAGGCACACATAGTGCTCTAGATACACTGTGGGAAAAAGGTCACTGGCCCCAGGACGAATTCATGATAGAAGTAGAGTGAGCTTAATCGCTGGACTTCCGGGCAACATGGTGCTATAAACAGAAGCACCATGCCATCCCTCCACAGCAAAGATCCAAAAAACTAAGTCAAACAGAGTCACACATCAATCCTGAAACCCTAAGCATCAAAGGAAGAGATAAAGAACTCAGCAAAGCACCTAATGAAATAAGAAACTGACCAAGAACAGAGAATGAGGAGAGATACATGCAGAGGTCCCCTATCAGCTACTGCAACACGGATCCTCCATCTTGGACTCCTATCAGATATCAGCAAACAGTGGGTACAAAAAAGCAGCTTCACGGAGCTTCCAGCTGGAGACAGAACAACCAGTAACCAGTGATATATGGTTTCCCACCCCTAACCTTCTTCACACCCACTTGACCTCCTCTGCTTCCTGCGGCCACAGTCTCTTGGTCCGGAAGCACTGGCTTCACCCCAGTGTCACTTGGATTTCACCCGCCCACACTGGTCAGCTCCCTGAGTGCCATTTGTTGGCTGCTGGTATAGCTTTTTTCCACTTCATTAGATTTCTTCTTTACCTCTCAGCCCCACCCCCTCCTTTCTCTCAAATACTGGGCTCTGTATGCCATCTTTTCTTCTTCTGAAAGTCTTCGAAACACCCCTCAACTGTGAAACTGCTTCCCAGCCCATGCCACCATGCTGGTGGAACCCCAGGGGCTTTTGTTTGTTTGTTTGTTCTGATTTGTTCTGTCTTGATCTGTTGTTTGTTTTCTTTTTCTTTTCTCAGCTTGGGAGCCCCTTCTAGCCGGGCAGTACTGCACAGCTAGGGAGCTGTGCAAAGGCACAGTGACATCCGTGGGGGCATTTCTTCTTTCTTTCTTTCTTTCTTTTTTTTTTTGTTTTCTTTCTTTGTTTTGTTTTCTTCTCTCTCTTTTTCCCTTTTTGACTTTCTTCATTTCCAGTTTCTCATCTCTCTATACTTACCTTATCTTCCTGTCTCCTGAATACCTGGCGCTGTGTGACACCTCTACGCCTTATAGCCAGGCTGTATTTCACAGCCTGTGAGCAACTTCCCCACTCCTAGTAGCTGCACCAGTAGGATCCCTGGGAGCTATCTTTCTCCCCCCCCCCCCAATTTTTATTTATTCATTTTTTCTTTTACCCTTTTTCTTTTTCTTTTTTTTTTTCCCCTTCATTTCTCAGTCTCTCATGTCTCCACTCCAAAGCTCCCTTAGCACTCTGTTTTCTTTGTGTGTGTTTTTGGCTCCTGGTCCTCTCTACTCTTTCCCTTACCCATCTTAGCTCCACACATCACAATCTCCCCCTTCCTTCCTGCCTACTTGCACTGTGTGCTAAACATCCACCCCCAAGTAGCACAAGCATGGCCAACCGGAAACTGCCCAGCACTGATTCTTGGTCCACCATGTTGCCCCTAGTATGTGCCACAAACAACCCATCCCAGAAACTCCCCTTCAGCTGGACCTGCCCTGCTGTACCATACCTGAATGACTGACCCTGCCCTTTGGAGAAGGAGGTGTAAAGTATCGTGCCCACAGATGAGCAAATAACAAAGAATTCACAGCCTGCCTGCTCAGACATAACCAAATTAAAAAAAAAAAAAAAAAAAAAAACAGGACAAAACACATCTCCAATCAATAAACGAGGAAAATAACTACTCAATGTATGAAGATAGCAGACAATATCAAAACATATATAAAAACAGGACAGGTCCCAGTATGGACCCAAAATAAAACACCAGATGACTTTCCAGCAGAAGAAAAGGCACTAGAACTACCTAATAGGGATTTCAAACCTTTAATATTCAGAATTATCCAAGAGTTGAAGCAAAGAGCAGACAAAAATGAGGAAACAACTGACAAATTCATGGAAAATACAAAAAAAAAATTGAAGAATTCAGGAAAATAATACAATAACAAAATGCTAAAATAAATTCACAACTAGAAACCATACAAAAACAACAATTAGAAATCCAAAAGATAAACAACAAGATTTCAGAAATGGATAGTGCCATGGAAGGGCTGAGGAGGAGGTTTGAAATGATGGAAGACAGGATCAGCGAAATTGAAGACAAACACTTGGATACAACTCTGAGGAAAAATTAGAAAAAGGAAGCAAGAGAAATGAAGAAACACCGAGAATTATGTGGGATACCATCAAAAGCAAAAATGTGTGAGTGCTCGGAGTTCCAGAACAAGGGAGAAAACAGAAAACACAGACATGATCATTGAAGAATTTCTGACAGAAAACTTCCCCAATATCATGAAAGATGAAGAGCTGACCATACAAGAAGGTCAACAGACACCATATAGGATAGACCCTTATAGAAAATCACCAAGGCATATCATAATCACACTCCCTAAAAACAAAGACAAACAAAGAATCCTGAGAGCAGCTCAAGAAAAACAAAAAGTCACATACAGAAGCCTAAGCTCGGATTATTCAGCACAAATCATGCAAGCAAGAAGGCAATGGGATGACTTATATAAAACTTTGAATGAAAGAAATTCCCAACCAAGAATAATATATTCTATAAAACTCTCATTCAACTATGATGGTGAAATTAGGTCATTTCCAGATAAACAGAAATTAAAGGACTATGTAAAAACCAAACCAAACTTACAAGACTTATTAAAAGGAGTCCTTTGATCTGAGAACAAACAACATCAGACCACAGGCTGAATTTGGGATGCAAGATTGTATCAGCCAGGTACCAACTTAAGAAATGAACTCTTAAAGACTATCCAAAGCCAAAAGAATTACAACAGGGAACCAGCGAGCTTAATCTGTAAATGACAACAGCATCAGAAGAATAAAAGATGGAATAAATGGTGTAGGTATAGAACCTTCGAATGGAGACGAAGGCAAGGTGATACCAAGTAATAATAGACTGGTTCAAAACTAGAAAGATAAGGGTAAATTTCAAGGTAACCACAAAGAAAGTTAACAAACCAACTCATCAAAATAAAGAAGAAAAACAAAGTCTCAGTAAAAACAAAACCTACAAAAAAAAAAAAAAGAAAGAAAAAAAAATCCACAAACAAAAGGAATTCAGCACAGGAGAGTAAGAGGAACAAAGAAACATTCAGCACCACAAAAAAAGCACTACAAAATGACAGCAATAAACTCAAACCTATCAATAATTACACTGAATGTAAATGGCCTAAATGCATCCATAAAGAGATGGAGAGTGACAGAATGGATAAAAAAAACAGGATCCATCAATATGCTGTCTACAAGAGACACACCTTAGAAACAAAGATGTAAATTTATTAAAACTCAAAGGATGGAAAAAAATATATCAAGCAAACAGCCAACAAAAAAGAGCAGGAGTGGCAATACGAATCTCAGATAAAATAGAATTTAAAACAAAATCCACCATAAAAGACAAAGAAGGACACTATATAATGATTAAGGGGATGATCCATCATGAAGACATAACCATAATAAACATCTACACACCCAATGACAGGGCTCCAAAATACATAAAACAAACTCTAACAACAGTGAAAAGAGAAATGACAGTTCCACAACAACAGTAGGAGTCTTCAACACACCACTCTCAGTAAAGGACAGAACAACTAAGAAGAAACTCAGCAAAGATACAGAAGACCTACAGGGCACAATCAGCCAACTTGACCTCATAGACATATGTAGAACACTACACCCAACAGCTGCAAAGTACACATTCTTTTCCAATGCACATGGAACGTTCTCCAGAATAGACCACATCTTAGGCCACAGAGCAATCCTCAACAAGATCTAAAATGCTGAGATAATACAAAGTATCTTCTCTGACAACAATGCCATCAAGGTAGAAATTAACAACAGGAAGACCAAGGAAAAAAAATCAGTTACATGGAAACTGAATAACACTCTGCTTACACATCACTGGATAATAGAAGAAATCAGAAATGGAATCAAATAATTCCTAGAATCAAACGAGAATGAATACACATCATACCAAAACATTTGGGACACAGCAAAGGCAGTCCTCAGAGGACAATTTATAGCAATAGATGCACACATCAAAAAAGAAGAAAGGGACAAAATGAAAACATTAACTACAAAACTCCAACAAATAGAAAGAGAACATCAAAAAAAAAAAAAAAAGCCCACAGCCACTAGAAGGAAGGAAATAATAAAGATCAGAGCAGAAATAAATGAAATAAATAGAAAAACAATAGAAAGAATCAACAAAACCAAAAGCTGGTCCTTTGAAAGGATCAGCAAAATTGACAAACCACTGGCCAGACTGACAAAAGAAAAACAGGAGAGGACACAAATAACCCAAATAAGAAATGAAATGGGGGACATTACAACAGACCCAACTTAAACAGAAAGGATCATAACAGAGTATTATGAAAAACTATACTACAACAAATTTGAAAACCTAGAGGAAATGGATAAATTTCTAGAAACACACTACCTACTGAAACTAACACAAAGTGATGCTGAAAATCTGAACAGACCCATAACAAGAGAAGAGATAGAAAAGGTAATTTAAAAACTCCCAACAAAAAAAAGTCCTGGCCCAGATGGCTTCACTAGAGAATTCTACCAACCATTCAGAGAAGAGCTTATACCAGTACTACTCAAACTATTTCACAACATAGAAAAGGAAGGGATACTTCTGAATTCACTTTATGAAGCCAGCATAAGCCTGATACCAAAACCAGGCAAAGATGCCACAAAAAAAGAAAATTACAGACCAATATCTCTCATGAACATAGAAGCAAAAATTCTCAACAAAATTGTACACAATAGAATTCACCATTATATCAAAAAAAATAATACACCACAACCAAGTAGATTCACACCATGTATGCAAGGATGTTTCAACATTAGAAAATCAATCAACATAATCCTCTACATAAATAAAAGGAAAGAAAATAATCACATGATCATCTCAATTGACACAGAAAAGGCATTCAACAACGTCCAACACCCATTCCTGATAAAAACTCTCAATAAAATAGGTATAGGAGGGAAAATTCTCAACATAATAAAGGACATCTATGCAAAACCAACTTCATTCTTGATGGGGAGAGGCTGAAAACATTCCCCTTGAGAACAGGAACAAGACAAGGATGCCCTTTATCTCCACTCCTATTTAACATTGTGTTGGAAGTCGTAGCTAGAGTAATAAGGCAAGAAAAAAAAAATAAAGGGCATCCAAATTGATAATGAAGAACTTAAATCATCCCTGTTTGCAGATGATATGATACTATACACAGAAAACCCTAAAGACTCCACGAGAAAACTGCTGGAACTAATAGAAAGATTCAGCAGAGTAGGAGGTTACAAGATAAACATACAAAAATCGGTTGGATTCCTATACACCAGTAAAGAGAACAATGAAAAGGAAATCAGGAAAACAATACCATTTATAATAGCTCCTAAAAAAATAAAATACTTAGGAATAAATCTAACCAGGAATGTAAAAAACCTATACAAAGAAAACTACAAAACACTACTGCAAGAATCCCAAAGGGATCTACATAAATGGAAAAACATACCATGCTCATGGGTAGGTAGACTCAACATAATGAAAATGACAAGTCTACCCCAAGCAATTTACAAATACAATGCAATCCTGATCCAAATACCAACAATAGTCTTTAAAGAGATGGAAAAACTAATCATTAACTTTATATGGAAAGGAAAGAAGCCCCAAATAAGTAAAGCTCTATTGAAGAAGAAGAATAAAGTAGGAGGACTCGCACTACCTGACCTCAGAACCTACCATACAACTACGGTAGTCAAAACAGCCTGGTACTGGTACAATAACAGATATATTGACCAATAGAACAGAATTGAGAACCTAGATGTAAATCCATCCACCTATGGTCACCTGATCTTTGACAAGGGCTCAAAGTCCATCTAATGGGGAAAAGATAGTCTTTTTAACAAATGGATGTCCATCTGCAAAAAACTGAAATAGGACCCATACCACACACCATACACAAAAACTAATCTGAAATGGATCAAAGACCTAAATATAAAGCCAAAAACTATAAAATTCATAAAAGAAAAAATAGGATACCACTAGAGGCTATAATGCACGGCATTAACAGGATACAAACCATAACCAACAACACACAAACCCCAGAAGATAAGCTAGATTACTGGGATCTTCTAAAAATTAAACACCTATGCTCTTCAAAAGACTTCACCAAAAGAGTCAAAAGAGAACCTACAGACTGGGAAAAAAATTTTGGACATTACGAGTCAAATAATACCTAATCTCTAAAATCTACGAGAAAATCCAACACCTCTACAACAAAAAGACAAATAATACAATTAAACAATGAGCAAAGGAAATGAACAGACACTTCACCAAAGAAGACATTCAAGAGGCCAACAGACACATGACAAAATGCTCACGATCACTAGCCGTTAAAGAAATGCAAGGCAAAACCACAATGAGATACCATCTCACCCCGGCATTACTGGCACGAATCAAAAACACTGGAAATAACAAATGTTGGAGAGGCTGCAGGGAGATTGGAACTCTTACACACCGCTGGTGGGAATGTAAAATGATACAACCATTTTGGAAAATGATATGGCACTTCCTTAGAAAGCTAGAAATAGAAATACCATATGATCCAGCAATCCCACTCCTAGGAATGTATCCTAGAGAAATAAGAGCTGTCACACGAATAGACATATGCATACACATATTCATTGCAGCACTGTTCACAATAGCAAAAAGATGGAATCAACCTAGATGCTCATCAATGGATAAATGCATAAACAAACTATGGTACATACACACAGTGGAGTATTATGCAATGATAAAAAATAATGATGAATCGGTGAAGCATCTCATAACATGGATAAAACTAGAGGACATTATGCTGAGTGAAAGAAGTCAATCACAAAAGGACAAATATTGTATGAGACCTCTACTGTAAAAACTCACGTAAAAGTTTACACATAAAATGAAACAATCTTTGTCAGTTACCAGGGATGGGTTGGGAGGGACTAAACAGACAATAGATAAGTGGTAACTTTGGTGAAGAGTAAGACAGTACACAATATTGGGGAAGCCAGCACAAATTGTACAAGGAAAGGTCATGGAAGCTCCATAGACGCATTCAAACTTCCTGAGAGACTGAATTGCTGGGCAGAGGGCTTTGGGGACCATGGTCTCATGGAACATCTAGCTCAACTGGCATAACACAGTTTATAAAGATAATGTTCTACATTCTACCTTGGTGAGTAGCATCTGGGGTCTTAAAAGCCTGTGAGCAGCCATCTAAGATACTCCACTGGTCTCAACCCTTCAGAAGCAAGGGAGAATGAAGAGAACAGGATACAAGGAAAAGATTGGTCCAAAGGACTAAGGGACCACATCTACCACAGCTTCCACCAGACTGAGTCCAGTACAGCTAGATGGTGCCTGGCTACCACCATTGACTGCTCTGACCAGGATCCCAACAGAGGGTTCTGGACAGAGTTGGAGAAGGATGTAGAACAAAATTTGAATTCACAAAAAAAGACCAGATTTACTGGCCTGACAGACTGGAGAAATCCCGAGAGTATGGCCCTGGACACCCTTTCAGCTCAGAGGTGAAGTCACTCCTGAGGTTTTCCATTCAGCCAGGGATTGGACAGCCCCGTAAAACAAAACAGGACTAATGAGACACAGCAGTCCAGGGACAAGGACTGGAAGGCAGGAGGGGACAGGAAAGCTGGTGATAGGGAACTCAAGGTTGAGAAGGGACAGTGGTGACATATTGTAGCATTGTTTACCATTGTCATAAAGCAATATGTGTACTAACTGTTTAATGAGAAACTATTTGTTCTGTAAACCTTCATCTAAGGTACAAAAAAAAAAAAAGAATTATCTATGTGAGATCAAATTGACAACAGCAACTCAGGTTTGATGGGAAGCCTAGGGGGCAGTGAGTTGAAGATAATGGTGATGGAATAATTTGGAAAAGGATAGTGAGAATAGCAGCACAACTGGAAGAATGTAACTGATGTCACTGAACTGTACGTATAGAAATTTTTGAAATGGTATAACTTTGGCTATGTATATTTTCACCAAAAAAAAAAAAAAGGTCCTCCAACATCGAGAAGAGAGAGTGTTGACATGTCACGGGGTTGTTAACCAATGTTATAAAACAATATGTGTAATGACTGTTTAAGGAGAAACTATTTGTTCTGTAAACCTTCATCTAAAGTACAATTTTAAAAAATTAAAAAAAAAAAAGAAGTAGAGCGAATCCCACTGTTCTTGCAGGATAGATAGGGCTTGCTTTGGCAGAAATGGAGAATAACACCCTTGAGACAGTGACTATACCTCCTTTAAAAAACAATCAACACACCCTGATCTCTGAAGAATAAAAATGTAATTTTCTATGGGATCAGCAATTATATGACTTGACAAGGTATGTCATGTCTCTAAACCTCAGTTCTCTCACTTCCTGTATTCCTGTCATGTTGTTGTTTTTATTGTTGTTAGGTGCCATCTAGTCAATTCTGACTCATGGCAACCTCAGGTGACAGAATAGAGCTGCCCCATAGGGTTTTCTCCCATGGAGTTGCTGGGTGGGTTCAAACCACCAACCTTTCAGTTCGCAGCCAAGAGTTTAACCACCGTGCCACCAGGACTCCTTATCTTCTTTATTAGGTTGTTTTTTAGAGTCGAGTGAGAAAAAGAATTAAAATGCTTAGCATATGTAAACACCTGATGAATGTTCACTGCTATCAGCAGTCGGATTGCTGATGTTTGCTAGCAGAAAATAGTGCAGTTCATAAAAGAGCTTCCTTTTCACCAAACCTCTTACCTTTCTCAAAAACAAGCTAAGAGTCTTGGCCTTTCTCCCAGTACTAGGCCATTCCAAAGAAATGTTGCCTTTTGCTCCTGCCTCCTTCCTTGTGTTATTGTTGTTGTTGTTAAATCCATCAGGTGGGTTCCGACGCATAGCGACACTACGTACAACAGAACAAAACAGTGCCCGGTCCTAATGGAGATAGCCTATGCTTGATCACAAGTGACTAGAGAACAAACGCCTTGTTAATTTCATCTTCTTATCTTTCACCAGGTCCAAAGCAAAGATCTACATGTAGTAAATCCTCCTAAAGTAGTTCTGTTTTGTGTTTTTGGTTTTAATGATATTTAGGCCAGAATCTCAGGAAGCTAGGGGGAAAGAAAGATAAAGGTATAAAGATATTTCTTAAAATCCTAGCCTACATTCTCTGTCCTTCAAAATATTTTACTTGAAGTTCCAGAATGTGATCCCACCCTGTCCAGAGGAATCATCCTTCAGTTAGCATAGGCAGTTCAACCTTTTAGTTTTTTAAAATATTTTTTGCCCATCACTGACACATTCTTTCCCTCTTTTCTTTCAGGATCCATTTTGAGAAATGTTCCTTGTTTGCAAGTCTGTCCACAATAACCAACTGCTATGACCAGTAATGGTGGTGATAACCTGAGAAAGTCCCATCGATTTGTCTATTTGCAAGTGGCCACTGAGTCCATGGAGAGAGCATGCAGCACCTCTCTTGCACCGAAGTCAAATTTAGAATGCATTACATCTATCGGATATTTATAAATGTGAGGCATATGTGAGTCTTCTGGTTAGCTGATGGAATTTACAGTCTTCCTGTTATTCAGTGCTGACACTGGAACATAAGTCCCCAGGAGTTTACTAGAATATTCACATATGGTCAAATATTACACATACATTTGGCATCTTGGTATATTTGAGATGCAATGCGTTTTTACACAGACAACTGGCATCTGGCTTGAATGTTGAAAAGTACAGAGAGAAACAGAGATGCCAATAGGAAATCAAAAGAAAAGAGGAGCATGGAGAATGGCTTCTCTCTCGACCAAAAGAGAAATGGAAATGCTACAGCTCTATCAGATGATCAGCTACCCAAGTCCAAAAATTCAGTGTTCCTTCAGGGTACTTTTATTTAAAATTAATCCAGAATGTCACTTCCTTCATATAAATGAAAAAGGCCTCAATAACAATCAGAGTTGATCTCTTTTAAGAATTGAGGCCTTTAGGAAAAGAATGTTGTAGAAAAGGCAAGAGCTCCATCTCTGTAATTTACCAGCTGTGTGTCCTTGGGCAAATGGCATAACCTCTCTGAACATCAGTTTCTTCATCTATGAAATGGGAATAGATAAACCTGACTCTTAACTGCATTGAGTAGTTGTGATTCCAATAAGTTATATAAAGTATATAGCCTTATAAAAAATAAAATATTATTATTATGATTAGCTTCATTATATTATTTTGTAAGTCATGTAAGTCATGGATTGAATTCTGTCCCCCAAAAAATGTGTGTAGCAACTTGGCTAGGTCATGATTCCCTGTGTTGTATGATTGTGTAATCTGATATGATTTCCTTACGTGTTGTAAATTCTATCACTGTGATGAAGTTATACTGATGAGGTTGACAAGATTATATAGTGTCTTAATGCAATCTCTTTTGAGATATAAAAGAGAGAAGCGAGCAGAGGCACATGGGAACCTCATACCACCAAGAAATCAGTGCCAGGAGCAGAGCGCATCTTTTGGACCTGAGGTTCCTGCGCAGAGAAGCTCCCAGACCAAAAGAAGACTGATGACATGGACTCTCCTCCAGAGCCAATGGAGAAAGTGTTTCCCTGGAGCTGATACCCTGAATTTGGACTTGCAGCCTACTGGACTGTGAAAGAATAAATTTCTCTTTGTTAAATCCATCCACTCGTGGTATCTCTGTTAGAGCAGCACTAGATGACTAAGACATGGGGTATACATTAATAATTATTTTGTAAGTAAGTGGGCTATACATTATAATTAATGTCAAAATCATTATGTGGCACCCAGGTGGCACAAATGGTTAAGGACTCAATTACTAGCTGAAAGGTTGGTGGTTTGAAACCACCCAGAGGTACCCTGGAGGGCAGGTCTGGTAATCTGTTTCTGAAAGGTCACAGCATAAAATCCCTATAGAGCAGTTCTACTCTGACACACATGGGGTCACCATGAATCTGAATAGACTCAACAGCAACTAATGACAACGACGTACTAAACTTTTTTTGTATACCTAACACCACACTTTCCTTTGGGAACTGCCCAGTCAGCTATTTCCCTTCCACTGTCAAGCCTAGTTCCATCATTAGTGTAGAAGTCACCATATTAGTATAGCATGACTCCAGCCCCAACCACAGATAACTATGACAGTGTTCCTGAGGCTTAGCCACTTTCCTCTTCTCAGTATATGTGAAGTACCCATATTCATACAGCAGATTCCCCTTTTTGCTCAAGCTTGTTCAAATTGAGTTTCTGTCACCTGCCAACAATAAAGATGTCTAAAACCGTATGGGAGACAAAAAAGAGTTAAGGATAAGAAGGAAAAGTGATGAATAAGAACTGAGCCTACCTAAGAAACTAGTTTACAGGGGTTGAAATCTCAGTGTTGAGACTTACTAGCCATATGACCTTGAGCAAATCATAATCTCTTAGTGCCTCGATCCTAATCTATAAAATGGAATTGGTCTGAAATGGTCACAACTCTCAGGATGCAAATATGATCACCAAATATAATTAAAACCAACTCAAGAATCCTCATACTAGCTGGGTCCTACACTTTCACTACCCTTACATCATCTGAAAACTCCCAGGAGTCTTATATAAACCAAAGAGTAAAGCCACCTAACTTTCCACTCAAAGCATGCAAGAAGTGCTGTGGGTTGGCCTAGCCCCTGGAAAGAGGATAATGCTTCCTGTAGCACTACTCCCTTAGCCCTACATTCCACCCAGGTTTCCCGGTTCTGCCAGGCACACACTCAGCCAATGCCTTCCAAAGTCTCTTCTGCTCTTCAGGCTCCATACCCAGACTGGTACAGGGGCCTATAGCTTCCAGAACTCATAACCATGTCTCTCTTTCAAGTCCCAAGGATAACCTCAGGAGTTTGACTGCTTTCCTTTTCAATTGCTGGGATTTTAAAAAATGGTTTATTCCACTTCTTTCCCTGACACTGGAACTACCCATGTTTCTCCTCCTCCATGCCACTTCTTTGCCATAATAGCTACCTGGTCCAGCTACCCTCCTAGAAGGAAGTGTCTTCACTTTAAGCCTTAAACCTAACTATCCTCCCCACCCCTCTTCCTGGGCAGATCTTGAGGTTTGTTGCCCTTCTAGACCATGAACCCCTTGACAACTGAGAGAGTATTTTCTATTTTTCTTTGTGTCAAACCACCACCACCACTATATCCCAATCAAAGCCTAGCAAAGTGCCAGGCACATGATCAGCTCCCAAAAGTATTTGTCAAATGCGAAATTGAATGATCTTTACCAAAGAAGAGAGCTCATTTGACTCCGACATTCCTCCAGCCCCCGCCCAGATCATGCCATGGTGAGGGTCACTCTTCATGGGTAAAGGTCTGGCCTCTTGTTGACCACAGAGGGGTAAGTTAAACTCACATGAAAAGGAATGTCTAATCTGATCATGATTTTCATGCAGAGACAGAAGGGACACTTGTATACTTTCTGTTTGACAACATATTTTGCATTCAGGTTTGGCACTCCATGCACCCCACTACCTTTCCCCAAGAAATTTTGTTATCATCTTACCTTTGGCCTTGGTGTCCTCACCGTAAGAAAAGAGCTTCTTATAATAAAAGCTTGGATCATATAGATATTATATGATCTTTTAGACCTTGGGTAAAGTCTCTGCATCTTTTTATATCTATGAATAACTATGGCTAGATTTAACTCATGATTCAGAACTGAAAATTCTGAAACTGTCTTATATTCATGAACATAAATCTAGATTTTGTTTCACCCCTAAAACTATTTCTTGGTAATGAGAGAATTCCTATATATTGAAGTCTCCTATATTACAGGGAAATTTCTCCATTGTTTTAATTTGAACAGCAAAATAAGGTTGACTGAAATGACACCAGACAGATGTTTATGGAGGTCATCTGAAAGAATGGGCTTAAAAAAATTAGTAGGATGCAAAGAAACTGGATACAAGTTTAGCATTGTAAGCAGTCCTTTTAAAAATAACTTTAGAGTAAGTAATTATAATACAGAAATCACACATAGAATAAAATCTCCAGTGTTAGCATCATATACAAAATCAAACAATATTGTAATTCGATCAGTTTAGGTGAAGGTGAAGATGATGTGGTTTGGAAATTTTTGATAAATGATTCAAAAGGTTCTTCTAGTGATGTAAAGGGCACTAATATTGAATGTAATGTATTTCAGTAAAACTGTTTCATGAAATACGGAAGTGGGAAAAAGAAGTACTTCTAAATTGATATTTCATAAAATGTTATTTCAGATATGTATGGGTACAATAAAGGTATACTTTACTTATTTTATCTGTGCCTAAAAGACTTTATGTATGTAAATTGGCCACTGTAGTGGGTTGAGTAGCGTCTCACAAAAATTCATGTCCATCAAAAACATTAGAATGTGACCTTATTAGGAAATAGGGTCTTGTAGATATAATTACTTAAGCTGAGAGGAGGTCATGCTAAATTAGGGTGATCCCTAAATCCAATGACTAGTGTCCTTATAAGAAGAGAGGAAGACACACAGAAAAGAGGCCATGTGAAGACAGAGGCAGAGATTGGAATGATATAGCCAGAAACCAAGGAATGCTAAAGATGGCCAGGAGCTACCCAAAGTTGGAAAAGGCAAGGAAGGGCACTTCCCTAGAACCTTCAGAAGGTGCAAGGCCCTTGACAACACCTTGACTTCTGAGCTCTATTGTCCAGGACTTTGAGAGGATAAATTTCTATTGCTTTAATCTGTTGCAGCAGCCCTGGGAAATTAATGTAGCCACAAAACCGTTTTTATTATCTTCTCATTAAAAAACCTGGAAAATAGACTAATACTTGGGGTTGCTTCATACTGGGACATACATATCAAAATGAGTAGCTATTTAGTAATATCAAAAGGTTTTTACTAAGGTCTAGTTTTTACACACGTCTGTCATACTGTAAGGGCTTGCGTGTTGCTGTGATGCTGGAAGTATGCCACTGGTATTCAAACATCAGCAGGGTCACCCATGGCAGACAGGTTTCAGCTGAGCTTCCAAACTAAAACATACTAGGAAGAAGGACCCAGAAACCTACTTATGACAAGAATTAGCCACCGAAAACCTTATGAATAGCAGCAGAATATTGTCTGATACAGTGCCAGAAGATGAGCCCCTCAGGTTGGAAGGCACTCAAAAGACAACTAGGGAAGAGCTGCCTCCTCAAAGTAGAGTCGACCTTAATAATATGATGGAGTCAAGCTTTTGGGATCCTCATCTGCTAATGTGGCAAGACTCAAAATGAGAAGAAACAGCTGCAAACATCCATTAATAATCAGAACATGGAATGTACAAAGTATGGATCTAGAAAAATTGGAAATCATCAAAAATGAAATGGAATGCATAAACATCAATATCCTAGGCATTAGTGAGCTGAAATAGACTGGTATGGGCCATTTTGAATCAGACAACCATATGGTCTACTCTGCTGGGAATGACAACTTGAAGAGGAATGGCATTCATTGTCAAAAAGAACATTTCAAGATCTATCTTGAAGTACAATTCTGTTAGCGATAGGATAATATCCATACACCTACAAGGAACATCAGTTAATACTATTATTATTCAAATTTTCATACCAACCACTAAGTCCAAAAATGAAGGAACTGAATATTTTTATCAACTTCTGCAGTCAAACATGCAATGAGGATGCATTGATAATTACTGGTGATTGGAACTCTAAAGTTGGAAATGAAGAAGGATCAACAGCTGGAAAATATGGCCTTGGTGATAGAAACGATGCAGGAGATTGCATGACAGAATTTTGCAAGACCAATGACTTCTTCATTGCGAATGCCTTTTTTCACTAACATAAACTGTGACTATACATGTGGATCTCACCAGATGGAATACACGGGAATCAAATCCACTACATCAGTGGAAAGAGATGATGGAAAAGCTCAATATTATCAGTCAGAACAAGACCAGGGGTCAACTGTAGAACAGACCATCAATTGCTCATATGCAAGTTCAAGGTGAAACTGAAGAAAATTAGAACAAGTCCATGAGAGACAAAGTACGACCTTGAGTATGTTCCACCTGAATTTAGATGCCATCTCAAGAATAGATTTGATGTATTGAATTCTAATGACCAAAGACCAGACGAGTTGTGGAATAACATCAAGGACATCATACAAGAAGAAAGTAAGAGATCATTTAAAAGACAGGAAAGAAAGAAAAGACCGAAGTGGATGTCAGAAGAGACTCTGAAGCTTGCTCTGGAAAGTCAAGTAGCTAAAGCGAAAGGAAGAAATGATGAAGTAAAAGAGCTGAACAGAAGATTTCAAAGGGCGGCTTGAGAAGTCAAAGGTAAGTATTATAATGACATGTGCAAAGACGCGGAGATAGAAAACCAAAAGGGAAGAACGTGCTCAGTATTTCTCAAGCTGAAAGAACTGAAGAAAAAATTCAAGCCTTGAGTTGCAATATTGAATCATTCTACAGGGAAAATATTAAACAATGCAGGAAAAATCAAAAGAAGATGGAAGGAATACACAGAGTCACTATACCAAAAAGAATTGGTGGACATTCAGCCATTTCAGGAGGTAGCATATGATCAGGAACCAATGGTACTGAAGTCAGACGTCCAAGCTTCACTAAAGGGAATGGTGAAAAACAAGGCTCCAGCCACTGAGGGAATACCAACTGAGATGTTTCAACAAACGGATTGCAACCCTGGAAGTGCTCACTCATCTATGCCAAGAAATTTAGAAGACAGCTACCTGGCCAACTGACTGGAAGGGATCCATATTTATGCTTGTTCCCAAGAAAAGTGATCCAACCGAACACGGAAATTACCAAACAATATTAATACCACACACAAGTAAAATTTTGCTAAATATCATTCAAAAGCAGCTGCAGCAGTACATTGACAGAACTGTCAGAAATTCAAGCAGGATTCAGAAGAGGATGTAGAACAAGGAATATCATTGCTGATGTCAGATGGATCCTGGCTGAAAGCAGAGAATACCAGAAAGATGTTTACCTGTGTTATACTGACTATGCAAAGGCATTTGACTGTGTATTCATAACAAATTATGGATAGCATTGCAAAGAATGGGAATTCTAGAACACTTAATCGTGCTCATGAGGAACCTGTATATAGATCAAGAGGCAGTCATTCAAACAGAACCAAGGGGTACTGTGTGATTTAAAGTCAGAAAAGGTGTGTGTCAAGGTTGTGTCCTTTCACTGTACCTATTCAATCTGCATGCTGAGCAAATAATCTGAGGAACTGGACTATATGAAGAAGAATGTGGCATCAAGATTGGAGAAAGACTCATTAACAACCTGCTTTATGCAGATGACACAATCTTGCTTGCTGAAAATGAAGAGGACTTGAAGCACTTACTGATGAAGATCAAAGACCACAGCCTTCAGTACGGATTAAACCTCAACATAAAGAAAACAAAAATCCTGACAACTGCTCCAATAAGCAACATCATGATAAATGGAGAAAAGACTGAAGTTGTCAAGTATTTCATTTTACTTGGAGCCACAATCTACACCCATGGAAGCAGCAGTCAAGAAATCAAAAGATGCATTGCACTGGGCAAATCTGCTGCAAAAGACCTCTTTAAGGCGTTGAAAAGCAAAGATGTCACCCTGAAGACTAAGGTGCATCTGACCCATGGCATGGTGTTTTCAATCGCCTCACATGCATGCAAAAGCTGGACTATGAATAAGGAAGACCAAAGAAGAATTGACGTCCTTGAATTGTGATGTTGGCAAAGAATATTGAATATACCATGGACTGCCAAAAGAATGAACAAATCTATCTTGGAAGAAGTACAAACAGAACGCTCCTTAGGAGCAAGGATGACAAGACTACGTCTCACATATTTTGGACATGTTATCAGAAGGGATCAGTCCCTGGAGAAGGACCTCATGCTTGGTAAAGTGGAGGGTCAGTGAAATAGAGGAAGACCTTCGACGAGATGGATTGACACAGTGGCTGCAACAATGGGCTCAAGTATAACAACGATTGTGAGCATGGTGCAGGACCAGGAAGTGTTTTGTTCTGTTGCGCATAGGGTCGCTATGAGTCAGAACCGACTCAACAGCACCTAACAACAACAGGTTTTTCACTGTTTTGCATAGACATAAGGAGAATTTCACAGTCCTTAAAGTGTTTCATTTTCTCTTGCCATCACAAAATTTATTCAGAAAAAAATTCTCTTACCATTTACCATTATTATGTTTCCAATGCCAATGAAGAGTCTGATTTTTCTAACACTCCGAAATATATCTGCTAATTTTATTTGTTATCATTATTACTTAATCCAAGTTTCTATTTCCTCAAATGCAAAATAAGGAAAATAAATAAAACTGTCCTGACAGGGTTGGTGTAAGATTAAATGAGACAATGCACATAAAACCCATCCCAGTTGGCATCGATAAATGTCAACTGCTGTCATTATTATTAGGAAAGTACAGGGATCCAATTTGCTCTCCTGGAAATTGATCATTATTTTCTAGAAGATTTCAGCATGAAGTCACAATTAGTGATGTACAGAAAGTCAGTTAACTATAGTACATTATTGCTCATATCGATTCACAGATGTGTGGCCAAATTTTGATTGTTAGGCCTTTCTTCCAAGACACCTCTGGGTCTTCTTGAACCTCCAACCTTTCAGTCAGCAACCAAGTGTGTTAAATGTCAGGAATTCCCTCATAGACATACTTGCCTCTTAATTAAGGGCATGCTTCAGATGCATCATTGCAATGCAAAAGAATATTGTGTTTCTCGAGTTTCATAATGAACTGAGCTTTTTATAAGTCTGCAGCAAATCACTCCATTAGGCCACAGTTACTCTTCAACCTTTTAGAATCCCACACTCATCTTCTCAAGGTTGGGCAGCAGCCTCCTGGCTCAAGCTCCAAGAACCAGAGGTCAGATGATCATAAACCAGATGCAGGATCCAGAGACAGAAAGAGCTTTGCCAGAACATTCATATATATATTGGTTGCAATCATATGCTCAAGGAAACTCCCCTTACTTGAGCAAGGCAATGCAAGGATGTGACTTGAATAAGGATGGTAAGGGTGGTGCCTCAAAATATATCCCACCCTAATCCTGCCTCCTTAATATAACAGACAATTCACTCTCAAATGGGACCATATCCACAGGCATAGAAGCTAGGATTTACAATACATCACAAAATGGAGGATAATTACATCAGGCTACAAAATGGAGGACAACCATACAATACTGGGAATCACGACCTAGCCAAGTTGACACATAACCCCAACCATCGCAGGTTCCATATACTTTATTTGCATAGTCCCACTCAATCATTGTGTGTGAGTCACAAAGACTATGGTTTAACTGTCTAGTCTATTCTGACTCATAGCAACCCTGGAGGACAGAGTAGAACTTCTCCATAGTGTTTTCAAGGCTGTAATCTTTACGGAAGCAGACTGCCACATCTTTCTCCCAAGACTATGGCCAGAAGCTACATATTAAGTAATTCATTGTGCCACATCACACAGAATAATTCTTCAAAAATTAAATAGCACCTGAGACAGAGAAAACAAATTCTAATGAGATGAGGGTAGTGAAGCTTGGAGTGGGCAGGACTGTGAGGGCATTTTACCGAGAGCTTGCTAAGGCTATAAGGAACAGAGGTCAGAAGGATGTGCTGCACCTGACTGAGAAAATGAGGGCAGGAGCAAAGAAGACAAGGAGGGAAGCATAGATGGAAAGTGAGTGGACACCAAATATAATAAATAATTACTTCAAATTATAGCTTAAAACTGGAGTGCAGGGAAGGAGTGGAGGGAGAAGAGAGCTATCTGGCTCTTCCATGAGAGGAAAGGATGTCTTCTCCAGGGTGGCCGGCTGAGTCTAGAGGTGTGTCCCATCCAGGAAAGCAGTGGGGAAACTCCACCAGACCACATGCCTTTCCATTTAGTGTTCTAGAGGAAATTTTGAATGATTCTTCAAGTCATTAAAATCCAGGGAAAATTTCAGGAAAATTATCCTACCCAGCACTTTGTAAAACCACTTACCATTACAATAAACAGAGTTTGGAGATGTGTCTTTAAAATGGTAAGAGGCATTTTTAAAGCGTTTTTGTCCATTTCCTCTCCTTACTGCCCACACTCCCCAGCCCTTGCCCCAAGAACACACACATATTGAAATATTGAAAAAAAGAAACATTTTGGAAACAAAGGACTTAATCAAATTCTAGTCTTCATAAGCCAACCAAATTCCTAGAGGCAAAAGAAGTAAAGGTAAATGAAGAAATCTTGGTTCAAGTTCAGAGTTTTGTTTTGTTTTGTTTTTTTAATTTCAATTGAATATGTAACTAAAATTTATGACTATAGGTCTTCCTGATATACAATGTAGGCCATGTGATATACACATTATTTACTGTCGCTTTCTAACAGCTAGTGGAACACCAACAGTGCTAACAGAGAGCCCGAGGCACGGAGATTACCTAACCAAGGGTGAAAATTGTTTTCCAATCTAAGTACTCTATTAGAAGTTCCAAACTTTTCCCCTGATGATATCATCAAAACATTCCTCTGTTTCATAAGTATCATCCTTAAATTACAAATTTGAGGGGAAACACAAACCCACTCGCTTCATTACTTAGTCATCTTTAGTTTTCATACATGAACATCCAAAAAAAGTTATACATCCTGAGAGGAAGAAAAGCCTGCAAGTTGGTATTGTCTGATGAGACAAATAACATTCCCTGTAATTACAAATTATTCCAGGCATTGACTGTGGTTACAAACTCCAAGCTTATATCTACAGCAGTGATTTAATGCCTTGAATTCTGTTCTCCTAATTTTAGTCTTACACATCTCTAACTAGCTTCCTTAAAAAAAATTCTTCAAGGAAGTTTGATCACCTTAAATCAATTTCACATTACTAGATACTGAAAAATAGTAGTAAGAGAACAATTCTAGATGGAACCCAAAAATTATTTATAGGATAAATATGACTGAAGTTGTTCTTTAGTGGGCAGGGCTACACTCATAGGACCATCTTAGACAAAAGGAGGAATACAAAAATGAATAAGACTCATTCCAAATTACTAAGGTTTAAAGGCAAGGCCACAAGCAGCAACAATACCCTAATGGTCATGCCTACCTTTGATTCTCATGGAAAAGAAGCTGAAATCTATTTTATTCAGGATTTTGAAATTAGAGGTTGTATGAGCCAGTAATGTAAGCAATGAGCTAGAACTGAGAGGACCTGGACCCTAACTTCAATGTGCTGCTGACTGAGAGTTGGAGACAGCTAATTAAGGAAGTAGGAAATATCATACAAAATACCTGTGGTCCACAGAATGGCTTTCCATTGTGCAGATCTAACAAATCAAGTTTACCCACCTACCCAGAGTTGATTAGGTCCTAGGGGAGACTGAAACTTACAAAACTTAGGATAGAATGAATAGTAAACCAGAATACCACTTTACCAATTTACAACAGGCAATGAAGTTAGTTGTCAAGGAAACTGGAATTCTATGCATGTGTCTGCTACCCAAAAGAACGTCTCAACAGAAAACTAAAATACTCTACTTTGCAGCCAAGAGTTAACTTCCAAGGGAACCAGAGTTCTGCTACTGGTTGGTCATAGCAAACTCTTCCCCTTCTACTGGCTCATCGTTTTTTGTAGAATAACAACCAAAAACCTTGGCTTGGCAATCAAAGTCACTCAGTGTCTGATGGGAACTTGATGCCAGTTTCATCTCTTCTCTCTCCCATGCCTGCTCATAATTTCCATAAAACCAAGCTCCAGTCACACCCAACCTGCCACTCTTTCCTCAATAAGCCATGCTTTGTCATGCCTCGATGCCTTAGTAAATAGCTGATTTCACTTAGAAAGTTCTTCCACCCTTCTCTCATACTGTAAGACCCAGATTAAGTGTCACTTCCAGCGTAAACAATTTTCTGGTTCTTTCCTCTCCTCCACTTAAGCCTGGGCCCAGCAGAGTTAGTTGTTTCTATTGCATTCTGTTCATACTTCTGTTATACTAGATATTTCCTTCTGAAATAATTTTTTTTTTGTATGTTTAGTTTCTCTCCCCTTTCCCCATCCCAAGTAGACCATGAGCCCCAGTGCGACAGGGACAGGAACAGGAACCACATTACTCAACTCTAAATACATAGGCCTAGCACTTGGAAGACTCAAAATAATGTTTGCTGAAGGAATAAAGTGAGTCTACCTTGGAAGCCAAGTTGGTATCAGAATGTTATACAGAAAACAGAGAAACAGAGCAAGGGAACCAAGTATTTCTAATGAGCAGGACCATCCAACAATTCTAGCATGATGCAGTCATCTCAATTCTTGGGCAGTATCTGCCACAAGGACCAGGCTGGTCATGGCTTCCTCTCCCTTGGAATGTACTTAGAGCCCCGACAGCTCTTACAAATAATTCAACTCTTTTTTCAATCAACAGTAGGTAATATGTAAAACTAAAAAGATTACTTTTCAGTTCTGTACTCTAGTTACCTGCCTCCTCAGGGAGGACTTGGAACAGGTGCTTACATGATCACAAAGTGGGGGCAGCCTCATCCATTATGTGTTGATTATTACTAGTATTACCAGATTATTCCAAACTCATTGCCAGTGAGTCGATTCTGTCTGACTCATAGCAACCCTACAGGACAGAGTAGAACTCCCTCAAAGAGTTTCCAAGGAAGCTGACTGCCATGTTTTTCTCCTGTGGAGTGGCTGGTGGGTTCAAACCACTAACCTTTTGGTTGGCAGCCAAGCGCTTAACCGCTGCACCACCAGGGCTCCTTTACCAGATTATCACTAGTACCCATTTCCAAAGATTACATTTTTCTCGTGTTGTCCCTAAATTCTAGTGGCATGCTCTATTGTGAGCTTAGAGCGAGTCCTAACTACATGTAAAAACAGTACCTTGAAGATATAACTTAACCTCTGTGTTTTGGGAAAGGAGCCTTGATGGTGCAGCGGCTAAGCGCTTGGCTGCTATCAGAAAGGTTGGCAGTTCAAACCCTCCAGCCACTCTGTGGGGGAAAGATGCGGCAGTCTGCTTTCATAAAGATTACGGCCTAGAAAACCCTATGGGACCGTTCTGCTCTGTCCTATAGGGTCACTACAAGTCAGAATCAAC
Source organism: Dugong dugon (assembly GCA_030035585.1). Taxonomy (NCBI): domain Eukaryota; kingdom Metazoa; phylum Chordata; class Mammalia; order Sirenia; family Dugongidae; genus Dugong; species Dugong dugon. The sequence goes on along the minus strand of CM057464.1, from coordinate 146,858,988 downwards.
CCAACAGCAATAGGTTTTTGTTTTGATATTTTAGGAGCATATCTGTATGGAGAATGAAAATACAGAGAATTTTAGTAGTATCTTATTTTAAAGATGAGGAAACTGAAGCCATGAAGAAAGTTACTAGAATCTCGATCTGATTCTCAATCCAGATTCTTTCACTATTTCAAAATAGGAATCTACACCTGCCATAGAAAATTATTGTGAGGACAAAATAAGGCAGTATGGGTTGGTGGACAAAGCCTGTGTAAGAGTGATTTGAAAATCTCTATATATTAGTTACTAATTATGTAGAAATTACACCACAGTTAATGTGACCTATAGTGTTTGCCTCAAGAATGTTCTTGAACATTCAGTTCACACGTCACTAATTAAGAGCCACAAAAAGTAACTATTGTCTTGTTTCTTTCTACATTAAACCCAGGCTAGGCCTAGATGAGATTTCCGGTATCCTCCATGCCCATCAACCAGGAAATAACCTTATTTCTGAAATGCTGAAGGAAAATGTGTACCTATTGTGGCCATGACTCTTTTCAGACAAAAAGAATAAGTATTCTGCACACAATATTTCGGCAGAAAACCTCTGGAAGATATAACAGGCAAGAGTTTTTCTGTTTCTCCGTGCCAAGATCAAGAAGGTTAAAATCCAGATGACCAGGGCAGCAATTTTTAAAAACTTCTAGATACCATGTCAACACAAACACATAAATTTGCCAATAAAAAACTATATATACAGGTTTTTCAGACTGGTTTCTTTTATTTAGTAACATGCCTTTAAGTTTTTTTATATTTTTTCAAAGCTTGATAGCTACATACTATATGATTCCCACTATATAATATTTTGGAAAAGGCAAAACTATAGAGACAGTAAAAATATCAGTGGTTGCCAGGGATTCAAGGGATGAGGGGGAGGAATGAATAGTTTGAGCCCAGAGCATTTTTAGGGCAAAGAAACTATTCTGTATGATACTGTAATGGTGGACACATAAGCACTTGCCAAACCCATAGGACTGTATAACAAAAAGAGTGAACCATAATGTAAACTATGGACTTTAGTTAATCACAATGTAGCAATATTAGCTCATCCATTGTAACAAACGTACCACAAAAGTGCAAGATGTTAATAACAAGAGAAATAGGGCATACATTTTTCAATAATTGGCCCAATTCATCCAAGGTGTCTGACCTATTGGCATAAAGTTGTTTATAATATTTCTTTAATATCCTTTTTTTTAATATCACTTTGATGTCATATAATCTATAGGATAATGCTTTGTTCATTCCTGATATTAGTAATCCATGTTTTCTCTATTTTTTTATTCGTTTGGCCAGAGAGCTGGAGTGATTATAAGCTTCACCTTGTTTGTTTCTCTTTGTTCCAGGATCACAGTTCTGCATTGCCTAAAAACCGTTGTGTCACTTATTTAGTCTGGTTTTTTAGCTGTTTACAGCCAGAGGACAAGTCCAGTCTCATTTTAAAAAGTCAGTAATGACTTTTCTAGATATCCTCTGAGTACTCAATTCCAAAATCCTCCATGCATGGAAATTCTTAGTAGGAATAAAAGTCATTAGAATGTAAATCTTGAGCTAGAATCTCCTGTTTCCTCCTGGAAATTTCTGGAATCTTACTGAGCATGCCTCTACTCAATATTAGATAGTAGTTTGTAATTGTATGGCAGATAATTCGGAGGGTTGGCTTTTCCACTGTTCTGCAGAGAACTAAGGTTCTGAGAAATGCCTCAAGGACCATGGGACTGCTGAGAACACAGGGGAAGGCTTGAAGTTTCCTGCCCCCTACTCCAAATAGAATAGTGTTCCTTCTACTTGTTTTATATATTTGAGCTTAATTTCATTTTTTTAACTTTTTAATTATAGAATCCTCATTGCAAAAAAATAAGCTTGAAGACAATTAGTGTGAAGAAGTATGCATGCTTATATGACCAACACCCATATCATAGGGTAAAGAAGGCTGTTTGCCTGCAGAAAGCCAGCAAGCCTTCTCTCCCAAGGGCACTAACAGGAATATCTGTACTACCTCCCCTACCACTACAAGGATGGGCCTGCCTTTCAGAGGCAGACTTATGTTAGCCAGGCTCATGAGACAATATGTAAAACTAGAAAGCCTTTGTAGTATTTTACAATCAGAACTAGAATTGCCAAAAATTCCAGCTTTCTGGCTACTGTGTTTCTTTTGTAGAGACAAGATCCCTAGGATGCTAAATTATAACCAGAGTATTGTATGGTGAACACAGAATTAAAAAAAATAGATTTTTAAATATGATTCTGATGTTGGGTAGCATTGGACTAGGATAACCACAATAAAGATAAGCTGGCCACTCAGACCCGATAAGTTAGTTCTCCAGTCTTCACAATGAACAGGTTTGGGCAGGCTCTGCCAATATTAATTTCCATGATTCTGTGCTCTCAACTGGCAATCATGGGATTTTGTTTTTAAGATGTAGTTGGCAAAGCCTTTTTTCTGTTTCTAAGTTCTTGAGTGAGGTCCACCACCCAGTTCCAGGATCAGCCAGTACCAGGGGTTAAAAAAAAAAAAAATCCTACTATTTGCTGTAGTGTACCAAATAGGACAATTGTGGCCAGCACACTGAAGACTAAAATAGCATCACCCCGTTTCTCAGACCCCGCTACATTCCTAAGAAGAGAGCGGTTACAAGTTCCTGCTACTGGTCTCCAAAGGTCATCCTACACATTTACATTGAAATTATCTTTATATCTAATTTATCTCAAAACCCCAAATATATAGCACACCAGAGGGTATGTTATGAGGAAAGGAATCTTGTAGTGCCACAGGAAGGACCAATAGTGTTTATTTCTGCCTTTCAGGCGTCTGAAGTTCAGATTAAGCAACGAGATGAAGTTAACATGCTGGGAGAATTTGTTAATTTGTTATGTGTTTCTTTCCTACCAAGATAATTCACATTTATGACTATCCAACTGGGAAGAAAGGATCCCTGGTTGCACAGTGTTTAAAGCACTCAGCTGCTAACCAAAAGGTCAAGATTCAAACCCACCAGCCACCAGGTTGGAGAAAGATGTGGCAATCTGCTTCCCTAAAGATTTACAGCCTTGGAAACCCTATGTGGCAGTTCTACTTTGTCCTGTAAGGTCACTGGGAGTCGGAATCAACTCACTGGCAGTGGGTGTTGTTTTTTGCTTTGTAACTGTGAAGATAACTTATAAAACTCTCAAAATTATACTTGAATTTGTAAAGAAATAATTTAATTTTTTCCCAGGAAAATATCTCCCTCTTCCTACCTCCATTAAATTAGCACTGTGGGAAATATTTCCTAAATAAGAAATACTTCGTGGAAAAAATTAAAAGGCAAGATTCCTTTTCACATGAACTCCTGCACAAAAGAAACTTGAGTGACATGTCCAAAGTACATTGAGATAAACTTAGCAAAGCCTTGCATAGCTTCCAGAATTGTCATTTGATTCCACCAAGACTGGGAGATCTCACACTGGATCTGAGTCACAAGCAAAGACTTTGTCATTGCTACCATTTGTGAGCATTCCAGAACCCAACTGATCAGCCAGCAAGTAATCTTTGGAAACAGAACCCCTGGATTGGTAAAAGTTCCTAACATTTCTAGAAATCACCAAAACAAGTGCAGTAGTTCACAGTTGCCACAGACTCCACATATCATAGCAAAAGTAAATAAATAAGCAAAGAATCCAATCACTGAGAAAAAAAAATCTCCAGATTGTGTTCACTGAGTCTCCATATCCTCATTCTAACAAAGTTAGAAAACCAGGTGTTGTACCTGAATTAAAACCAAATCTTCACAGAGAATTCAACCATTCTGAGCAAGTCATCATGATTAATCATACCAAATTAAGTTTTTATAAAACTACTTTCATCCTAAATCGTCTGAATTACTACGTTAACTGGCCGTTTCATGTTTCTTGCAGAGCTTATTAATTTCAAAATCATATGGTTGTATATAATTTTAATGTTTCTTGGGACTCATAAAATAGATGATGGGTTATTTTTAACTCCTCTCTCCTGAAAAATTTAAACACATGGCATATATAGGAATATGTTAGGAAGTCAGAATTTGGGCAAATTGAAAAGATCTGAAGAAATGAAATGAATTTCCATGTGGATATTTTAAGGCCCAAGAAAATACAGAAGGAAAGGAATCAATGTGTCATCAAGATGCAGACCATCCTTTAGACTGAGAGATAACTGAGTTTTACTATTTCAACACAAAAGATAACTAGTGCTCCTTAGGCTTCTAAGTGAACAATCAAGTTGCCACACTAGATTGCTTTTGCCCTCAGCAGATGTTGTCCCCTTTGGTGTTGAGGACCCCCACAACGCTAGGCAGATGGGGCCTGACCCCTTGTACCAGGAGACATTACACCAGATACCACTGTTCTGCATGAGACAGCACCACTGTTTCAAAGAAAAGCTTTAAAGAAAGAGGCTGGAGGCAGACACTGTTTCCCATACAAACAAACTGACACCCACATGTATGGATTAATTCTTTCCCAAAGTGGGTATTTCAGTCACGAATATCCGACAGACGAATGTCAGAAACAACCCATCTCGTGTACTATGTCTAAGAGTGTTATAAGGGTCTCGCGGTGTATTAAAGTTTAATATTACACAGAATATCAAAATTTCAAAAGAGACAAACTGACTAAATGAGACCAAGGTTTATTCACATACAAAAATACTGCTACCAGGGCTACTGTAAATCAACTAACTGCTTTCAGAGAAGCCTTTGTTTTTGCTCAATATTTAACATATTGATTTGGCCTGTGTATACCAGTGTTGTTGTTTTTGTTGTTAGCTGCTGTCCAGTAGGCTCCAACTCATGCCAACCTTATGTATAACAGAATGAAACACTGCCTGGGCCAGCACCGTCTTCAGGGTTTTTGTTAAGTTTGAGTCCATGGGTGTAGCTATTGTCCAGTACCTTCCAACCTAGGGGGGTCATCTTCCAGCGCTATATCAGACAATATTCTGTTGAACTATGAAGTTTTCATTAGCTAAGTAGATAGGCAGGCCTTTTTTTCTAGTCTGTCTTAGTCTAGAAGCTCCACTAAAACCTGTCCACCACGGGTGACCCTGATAGCATTTGAAATAATGGCAGCATAGCTCCCAGCATCATAGCAACATGCAAGCTACTGCAGTATGAAAAACTGACAGACAGGTGATGGATGTATACCTACACTTCCCTTTGTTGCTGTTGTTGTCAGGTGCCATTGAGTCAGCACCAACTCATAGCGACCCTATGTACAACAGAATGAAATGCTGCCCAGTCCTGCGCCATCTTCACAATTGTTGCTATTTTTGAGCCCATTGTTGCAGCCACTGTGTCAATCCACCTCATAGATAGTCTTCCTCTTTTCGCTGACCCTCTGCTTCACAAAGCATGATGTCCTTCTCCAGGGACTGGTCCTTCCTGATAATATGTCCAAATTACGTGAGACGAACTCTATCCACCCTCTGTTCTAAGAAACACGCTAGCTGTCCTTCTTCCAAGACAAACTGGTTTGTTCTTCTGACAGTCCATGGTATATTCAATATTCTTAGCCAACACCATAATTCAAAGGCATCAATTCTTCTTCGGTCTTCCTTATTCATTATCCAGCTTTCGCATGCATGTGAGGTGACTGAAAACATCACGGCTTGGGTCAGGCACACCTTAGTCCTCAAAGTGACATTTTTGCTTTTGAACACTTTAAAGAGATCTTTAGCAGCTGATTGACCCAATGCAATATGTCATTTCATTTCCTGACTGCTGATTCCATGAGCACCAGTTGCGGATCCAAGTAAAATGAAATCCTTGATAACTTCAATCTTTTCTCCATCTACCATGATGTTGCTTATTGGTCCGTTTGTCAGGATTTTTGTTTTCTTTTTGTTGATGTGTAATCCATACTAAAGACTACAGTCTTTGATCTTCATCAGTAAGTGCTTCAAGTCCTCTTTGCCTTTAGCAAGCAAAGTTGTGTCATCTGCATAAAGCAGGTTGCTAATGAGTCTTCCTCCTATCTTGATGCCACATTCTTCTTCATATAGTCCAGCATCTTGGATTATTTACTTAGCATACAGATTGAATAAGTATGGTGAAAAGATACAACCCTGATGCACACCTTTGCTGATTTTAAACCATGCGGTGTCCCCTTGTTCTGTTCAAACCACTGCCTCTTGGTCCAGGTTCAGTTTCCGCATGAGCACAATTAAGGGATCTGAAATTCCCATTCTTCACAATGTTATCTATAATTTGTTATGATCCACACTGTCGAATGCTTTTGCATAGTCAATAAAACACAAGTAAACACCTTTCTGGTATTCTTTGCTTTCAGCCAATATCCATCTGACATTAGTAATGATATCCCTCATTCCATGTCCTCTTCTGAATCCAGCTTGAATTTCTGGCTATTTCCTGTCAGTGTACTACTGCAACCATTTTTTAACTATCTTCAGTAAAATTTTACTTGCATGTGATATCAGTTATACTGTTCATTAATTTCTGCATTCTGTTGGGCCACCTTTCTTTGGAATGGGCACAAATATGGAACTCTTCCAGTCAGTTGGCCAGGTAGATGTCTTCCAAATGTCTTGGCAGAGATGCGTGAGCACCTCCAATGCTGCATCCATTTGTTGAAGTATCTAAATTGATATTCCATCAATCCCCAGACCCTTATTTTCCGCCAATGCCTTCTGTGCAGCTTGGACTTCTTTCAGTACCATCGGTTCTTGATCATATGCAATCTCCTAAAATGGTTGAACATCGACCAATTCTTTTTGGTACAGTGACTCTGTGTATTCCTTCCATCTTCCTTTGATGCCTCCTGTATTGTTCAGTATTTTACCCATAGAACCCTTCACTGTTGCAACTCAAGGCTTGAATTTTTTCTTCTGTTCCTTCAGCTTGAGAAATGCAAAGTGTGTTCTTCCCTTTTGGTTTTCTAACTCCAGGTCTTTGCACATTTCATCATAATACTTTACTTTGTCATTTGAAGCCACCATTTGAAATCTTCTGTTCAGCTCTTTAAATTCATCATTTCTTCCATTCACTTTAGTTACTCTATGTTCAAGAGCAACTTTCAGAGTCTCTTCTGACATCCATTTTGGTCTTTTCTTTGTTTTCTTTTTAATGACCTTTCGCTTTTTTCATGTATGATGCCCTTGATGTCATCCCAGAACTCATCTGGTCTTTGGTCATTAATGTTCAATGCATCAAATCTATTCTTGAGATGGTCTCCAAATTCTGGTGGGATATGCTCAAGGTTGTATTTTGTTCTCTTTGATTTAGTGTTTTTCAGCTTCAGTTTGAGCTTGCATATGAGCAATTGATGGTCTGTTCCACAGTCAGCCTCTGGCCTTGTTGTAACTGATGATATTGAGCTTTCCCATCATCTCTTTCCGCAGATGTAGTAGTTTGATTCCTGTGTATTCCTTCCGGTGAGGTCTAATATATAGTCGCATTTTATGTAGATGAGAAAGAGAATTTGCAATGAAGAAGTCATTGATCTTGCAAAATTCTGTCATGTGATCCCCAGCATCATTTCTCTCACCAAGCTCATATTTTCCAACTACCAATCCTTCTTCTTCATTTCCAACTTTTGCATTCCAATCACCATTAATTATTAATGCATCATGATTGTATGTTTGATGAATTTCAGACTGCAGAAGTTGGTAAAATCTTCAATTTCCTCATCTTTGGCATTAGTGGTTCTTGTGTAAATTTGAATAATAGTTGTATTAACTGGTCTTGCTTGTAGGCGTGTGAATATTATCCCATTACTGACAGTATTGTACTTCCGGATAGATCTTGAATGTTCTTTTTGACGACAAATGCAATGCCAATTCTCTTCAGGTTGTCATTTCCGGCATAGTAGACCACATGATTGTCTGATTCAAAATGGCCAATACCATTCCATTTCACCTCACTAATGCTTAGTATATTGATTTTTATGCATTCCATTTCATTTTTTATGAATTCTGATCTTGCTAGATTCATACTTTGTATATTCCACATTCCAATTATTAATGGATGTTTGCAGCTGTTTCTTCTCATTTTGCGTCATGTCATAACAGTAATTGAAGGTCCCAGAAGCTTTACTTCATCAACATCATTAAGGTTGACTCTACTTTGAGAAGGCAGCTCCTCCCCAGTTGTATTTTGAGTGCCTTCCAACCTGAGGGGCTCATCTTCCAGCAATATATCAGAAAATATTCCACAGCTATTCATAAGATTTTCACTGGCCAATTTTTCAGAAGTAGACTGCAAGGTCCTTCTTCCTAGTCTGTCTTAGTCTGGAAGCTCCGCTGAAACCTGTCTACCATGGGTGACGCTGCAGGTATTTGAAATACTGGTAGCATAGCTTCCAGCATCACAGCAACACACAAGCCACCACAGTACAACAAACTGACAGACTCATGGTGGACACTTTCCTCCAAGGGGAAAAAAAAACTTTGGGTGACAGGATTACAAATGGAGTAGAAATCTAGTCAAGTCAGCATGAAGGCTTTGCTTACCCTTTAGAGCATGATCTCTTAGGTAAATTTCAATTTGTCTAAATCATAATTCATCAACACTTCAACCAACCATCTATTGAGCATATGCAAGGTTCTAAGCACTGGGGATACAAAGATCAAGAAACAATCCTGCCCAAACAAGGCTTCCTAGCTCATAGGAGAAACAAGTGGCAAATTATTACTATTGAGATCTGCAAAAACTATTAACAGAACAAGTCATAAGGAATAGACCAAGGTAGGAGTACAAGGGGGAAAATTATTTAGGCCCCTTGGGGATAGAGCGAGAAGAAATAAAGATTTTTGAGCATCTTGGAGGATGTGCTGGAATTTTTCAAGCAGACAAGGCCAAGAAGAGGGAGGGACATGGCCAAATGGAGCAAACAGCATGTGCACATTCACAGATGCATGAAACAGCACAGCATGTTCAAGAACCAGTAGTTGAATTGTCATTGGATTTAAACATAGAACAGTTATGCTAATGTATTCCTTATAAATAAACTTTGCATTAAAGCCACATTGCTATTCTTCCCCATCTTCTAACACTGGAAAAAATCTCATGAATTTTCTTTGAAATTTTACAAGATCATCCAAAACACATTCTACTGGAAAATTACAGACACAATTACAGTAGACATAAATTCATAAATGACTTACAGTTGAACTTAAATGAAGAGGAAAACCCTTACAATTTATTTCTTTTCCATCACCCTTGGATTTTGGGTTAAGCATTTCAGTTCAGTTCATTACTGCAGCCCCAGGTGGTAGAAGTTATTCCTGGGAACACAGCGCAGAAGTTAAGAGTTTGGGAGCTGGACAGACATGGGTTTGAATCCTTCCTTTGTTTCTCAATAACTTTGTGTCCCTGGGTAAGTTTCTTATCTTTCCAAGCCTTAGTTTCCTTGTGTATAAAACAGGTGTTATACTAGCACATGAGGCATGGGTGGTTCAGTGGTAGAATTCTCAGCTTCTATGTAGGAGACCCAGGTATGATTCCCAGCAAATGCACTCATACGTAGACACCATCTATCTGTTAGTGAAGGCTTGCATGTTGCTATGATGTTGAAAAGGTTTTAGCAAAGCTTTCAGACTAAGTTGGACTAGGAAGAAAGGTCTGGCAATCTACTTCCCAAAATCAGCCAATGAAAACCCTATGGATCACAACGGTCCAATCTGCTACCAATCCTGAGGATGGCACAGGACCAAGCAGTGTTTAGTTCCATTGTACGTGTGGTTACCACGTCAGGGCTGACTTGACAGCAGCTAACGATAAAAACAACACATGCCTCAAACGGATAGTCTGATAATTAAATGAGACTATATGTAAAGAGTTTTGCAGAGGGTCTTGTGAGAGCTCAATAAAAAATTTAGAAAGAAGAACAAAACAAGACAATTTCATACTGATCTGTAAATGTAAGTATATCAAGGAATTTATCAAATTATCCAAACAATTGAGAACTAATAGCTTGTTCTTGAGAAATAACTAGCTATTTTACATATAAAAAATAACGTTTTAGATGAAAATGGTTTGAGGTTTGATTTTTCTGACAAAGTCAGTCAATTCTCATTTTCCCTTTAAGTGTATAGACCTAACCTAAATTTCTGTTCTGCCTGTTGTTGTTGTTGTTAGGTGCCATAGAGTCTGTTCCAACTCATAGCGACCCTACGTACAACAGAAAGAAACACTGCTCTGTCCTGTGCCATTCTCATGATCATTGTTATGCTTAAGCCCGTTGTTGTAGCCACTGTGTCAATCCATCTCATTGAGGATCTTCCTCTTTTTCGCTGACCTTCTACTTTACCAAGCATGGTATCCTTCTCCAGGGACTGAGCCCTCCTGATAACATGTCCAAAGTATGTGAGACGAAGTCTCGCCATGCTTGCTTCTAAGGAGCATTCTGGCCGTACTTCTTCTGAAACAGATTTGTTGGTTCTTTTGGCAGACCATGGTCTATTCAACATTCTTTGCCAACATCATAATTCAAAGGCATCAATTCTTCTTTGGTCTTTCTTATTTATTGTCCAGCTTTCACATGCATATGAGCCAATTGAAAACACCATGGCTTGGGTCAGGTGCACCTTATTCCTCAGTGTGACATCTTTGCTTTTTAACACTTTAAAGAGGTCTTTTGCAGCAGATTTGCCCAATGCAATGTGTCGTTTAATTTCTTGACTGCTGCTTCCATGAGCGCTGATTGTGGATCCAAGTAAAATGAAATCCTTGAGAACTTCAATCTTTTCTCCATTTATCATGATGTTGCTTATTGGTCCAGTTCTGAGGGTTTTTGTTTTCTTTATGTTGAGATGTAATCCATATTGAAGGCTGTAGTCTTTGGTTTTCATCAGTAAGTGCATCAAATCCTCTTCACTTTCAGCAAGGTTGTGTCATCTGCATAACCGTTCTGCCTAAACTCCCTAAACGTTTTGGGCTTCGGCTCTCCCGTTTTACTCTTTAGTTAAAAAACGCTTATAGTTCACTATAAATGAATGCCTAACAGAAAAGTGCCTATACATCAAAAGGGGGATATTTGAATATTTAAAAAGCCTAGAAGTTCACAGAGATCATGGCACACTTGAAATAGGCAGCTATTAGAGGCCTACAGGGGCAGTTACCATGGTAACCTTGACACTGGTGCTCAGTGACCACTGTTGACTATTGATAGTACAGCATGGTGCTTTCTAATCCTGGCTGAACATTAGAATCACCTGGGGATCCTTTCAAATTTTCTTATACTTTCTGGTTTAATTGGTCTAGGAAAGGGTTTTTGCAACTATATTTTTAAAATTCCTCAGGTGATTCAAATATACATCCAGGACTGAAAACCACTAGTATGGTATAACACCCACTTATATGGAAAATAATAGAGGAAAAGAAGAAAATACTTGTTATATGCAGAGACACTTGAAAATGGTCACATTCTAATTTTTATTTCCATTAATAATATTGTAAGAGGAAAATAATGTTTGTCATAAAATGTCTTTTGTTTAATTTAATTCAGTTTAACTGTAGTGTTTATTGAATGCCTACTATACATTCTGTACTGTGTTAATTACTGCCCGGAATATTAATGAAAAAAAAAAAGTGACACAGTTCTTGGCATACGGAATAATTTGATTAGGGAGAAAATATTTACACTCAAAAACAACATAAACAATAGAAAAGTCCAATTCCAGAACTCTGTGGGGGTAGAGGGTGCCAGGAAAAATGGCCAAAGTGGATAGAATCACTGGGGAACACTTCAAGGAAACTGACGGAATTTGAGACAGATCTGAAAATGGGAAGATTTGTAGGGGCAGAGAGGAAAGGGGAAGGACTTTCAGGATTTTTCTCTTTTTTTTTTTTTTTGTCTACAAGAAACCCACTTTTTTTATTGTTGCAAAAATACAGACAACACATTTGACAATTCAACATTTTTCAGGTGTATAATTCAATAAAACCAATTACATCAATCATGTTGTGAACCATCACCAATATTCCTTACCAAATTTTCCATCCCCCTAAATAAAAACTCAAAGCCGCCTAAACAATGATTTACCCCCCTTTCCCATCCCTGTAAACTCTGATCTCCATATACTTACCTATTCTTTGTGGGGTTATGCATTGGGAAAAATCCAGTTTTTGATTAGGGATATGGAATTTTTGCCATTGTTAGGTGCTATCGAGTCAATTTAGACTCAGAGGGACACCACGTGACAGAGTAGAACTGCCCTATAGGGTTTTCAAGGCTCTGATCTTTATGGGAACAGACAGTCAGGTCTTTCTCCCATGCAGCCACTGGCTTGGTTTGAACCACTAATCTTTCTGTTAGTAGCTGAGCACTTACTTGCTGAACCACCAGGCCTCCTTGGAAAGAATCCAGTTTTAAAGTCATCTTTTGAGCTGCATTTCATTTGTCATTACCTAGTTTAAAGGTATGCCCAGCCTGCCCCTGACCTCCTGTGACTGAGGCCAGACAGCAAAGCAACCACTATTCTTTCTTCATAATTCACTGCCTGTGCAAAAGTGTGAGCAAACAAACAAAAAAACAAAGAGCCAAACCCACTGCTGTCAAGTTGATTCTGACTCACAGTGACCCCACAGGGTTTCCAAGGCTGTAAATCTTTACGGAAGCAGACTGCCACATCTTTCTTCCGCGGAGCCGCTAGTGGTTTCAACCTCCCGACCTTTTGATTAGCAGTTCAACACTTTAACTACTGTGCCACTAGGGCTCCCTGAGCAAACACACATCAGGATAAAATGCCAACTGTAGTCTCCCTCTACAAAGGAAGAGTCTACTCAAGTCTCTGAGATCAGCTTGCAGGAAACAGAAAACAAAAACAATGGGGAAAAACCTGTGGAAATTAGACACTTTTGAAACGCTTGAACTTATTTGATTTTTACTCATTGTCCAAACGGGCTCCCTGACATTTTATTTTCTTGGCTAACATTCTTTAGTTTACCATTTGTCTTTATTCTGCAGCCTTGGTCTGTTTGATTTGACTGTATACTCCCTTTAAAATGTTGGCAATACTTACTTTAAAGTAGATTTTAATATTGGTTGAGGATTTTTTTTTCTTTAATTTGCAATTTGTGGTTGGGAAATGATCTGCTTTTTCTTTCAGGTTATTTAATGTTTTCCAATATAATGTCCCTTCTTGTGCTCCAGTAGGTTCATTTACAAAACATTTAATGTCATTTGTGTCTTTGAAGAACAGTGTATTTGGTTAGAACAAAAGTGAGTCCTGCATAGAGCTTGTGATGGTTTCTAATTGGTAAGCTATTAACTTGTCTAGGTTTGAGAACTAATAAAGAGAGTAGGAAACTTTGGATGTTCACTCTTTTCCTTTTATTTGTTAATTGATTCATTTAACAAACGTTTATTGAAATACCCTCTCTATGCCACACACCATGCTAGGCACAAAGAAGGCTCAGCTCCTGCCTCCAAATAACTTGTAATTCATTGGGGTGGGGGGGAGGAAGAAGACAGAAAAACAAAGAGATGGCTAAAGCGCAATGTGAATAATGCCATGATAAATGTAAGCACAGTTATGCTGACTGAAATGTTAGTCACGAAAGGACAAATATTGCATGATCCCACTTACAAAAAATATCTAGAACAGGCAAATGTACAGATGCCAAAGTTTATCAGTGGTTATCAAGGGTGTGAGGGAGGAGGAAAGAAGGAGTCATTGCTTAGGGGATACTGAGCTTCTATTAAAAAAAAACAAGTCAATTCTGACTTATAGCGACCCTATAGGACAGAGTAGAACTGCCCCATACAGTTTCCAAGGAGTGGTTGGTGGATTCAAACTGCCAACCCTTTGGTTAGCAGCTGTAGCTCTTAACCACTATGCCACCAGAGCTTCTATTTAGGGTGATAGAAAAATTTGGAGTGATATAGTGGTGATGGCTGTACAACATGATGAATGTAATTAATGTCACTGAATTGTACATGTAAAAAATGTTGAAATGGTAAATGTTTATATATATATACGTATATATATGTATATATATGTTGTTGTTGTTAGGTGCCGTTGAGTCAGTTCCGATGCAGAGCAACCCTAATTACTACAGAACGAAACACAGCCTGGTCCTGCACCATTCTCACAATTGTTGCTATGTTTGAACCCCTTGCTGCAGCCACTGTGTCAATCCATCCCTTCAAGGGTCTTCCTCTTTTTTGCTGACCCTCTACATTACCAAGCATGATGTTCGTCTCCAGGAAATGGTCCCTCCTGATAACATGTCCAAAGTACTCAAGATGAAGTCTTGTCATTCTCGCTTCCAAGGAGCACTCTAACTGTACCTCTTCCAAGACAGACTTGCTCATTCTTCTGGCAGTCCATGGTATATTCAATATTCTTCGCCAACACCATAATTCAAAGGCATCAGTTCTTCTTCTGTCTTCCTTATTCATTGTCCAGCTTTTGCATGTATATAAGGTGATTGAAAATACCATATATATATATATATACATATATATATACACATATGTGTGTATATATATGTGTATGTATATATGCGTGTATATAGTGTTTGCATGTGTATTAAACACAACAAAAAAGAAAAGTAAGCACAGAGAGCTATGGGGACCCAAAAGTCAGGGAAACCCATCCACAGTGATGCTTCAAATTAGTAGTAAAAGCAAATGATCTTAGCTGCAGAAATAAAAGCGAAAATGTTACCTCAGGCGGAGGAAGCAGGGTGTACAAAGGCTTAAATCATAAGACAACATCCTATGCTGCACAGGACAGCTCCCCACAATAAAGAATTATCCTACCCAAAATTTCAGTATTGCTAAGGTTAAGAATCCCTGACGTATAATAATGTGGGTGCCCATTCTGAGAGGTCCATCCGTATACTTCTTCCCTAGACTTCCTTATCATCCACCTTCCATTCCTATTTCTTCAACATACCTGACCATCTGGCCAAATCACCAGCAACAACTCATAAACCAATGCATTATTCAAAGATCTGCCCCCTGGGAGGTTTTTACTTCACCACTGTCCTTCAAGGTCACCCCTTAATAGAGCTGTAATGATGCAGCTGTCCACTTTTGGATTGTACTAGCATAACATATAATAAGGAGATCTGCACTATGATTCTCCTTTCTTGCCAGAAGCTGCATACAGATCCCTTTGCAATGCACACATTATCACTGGATCTGCTGGATCATAGGGCCCTAGTGGTAGAGCAGCAGGCACTGCAGCCTGTACTTGATGCAGAGCATTCATTCCACTGCTGCCACTCACACCTGGTAGCCTTGTAAGTGACTCTATACATAGGTAGGAGTAGCACCCTCAAATGTGCTTTATGTGGCCTCAAAAAAAAAAAAAAGAAAAAAAACATACCAAGTATTGTGCCACTTTTTCCATGGTAGACTGTGAGAGGTACAGCAACTTATCTTTCTCCTTGGAGGCAGTATCTCAACATACTCCAGACATTGATCCCCCAGAAATTTCACTGAAGTCAATCTTTGTGCAGTTTATGTCCCACTCTTTAGTTTTCATGTATCTCACTACCCATTGCCATCAAGTCAATTCTGACTCATAGCAACCCAATGTGACAGAGCAGAAGAGCCCCATAAGGTTTCCAAGGCTGTAAATCTTTACAGAAGCAGACTGCCACATCTTTCTTCCATGGAGTAGGTGGTGGATTTGAACTGCCAACCTTATGGTTAGCAGCCGAGCCCTTAACCACTGCGCCACCAGGGCTCTTTATATGTCTTACTAAGATATATAAACTGCTATTTTCTGCTTATCAGACTCAATCAACATAATGTCATTAATGTACAGGACCATTGTGATGCTTTGTAGATGTCAAAACAATTTCTCTGCAGACTGTACTATGGCAAAGGGTAGAAATGACATAGTCCTGAAGTAAGAATGTGAAAGTCTACTTCTGGCTGTGCCATATAAAATCAAACTGATTCTGATGTCCTTGCAAATCGGTATGGAATAAAAGGGATCATCCAGATCAATAGATGCATGCTAAGTGCCAGGGGCTGTGTTTATTTGTTCCAGTAAAGATGACACATTTGGGATAGCAGCTGCAAACAGAATTATCACCTGATTAAGTTTATGGTTCACAGTCATTATCCAAGATCCATTTAATGATTTCACAAACCAAACAGATGAGTTAAATGGGTATGTGATAGGTATCTCCCTGCATCTTGCAAATTTTTAATAACATTAATCTCTGCAATTCCTCCCACAGATGCAATATTGGTGGAAGCTCTTTCATGTTTACTATCTTTGTAGAGAGAAGTTCCAAGAGCTTCCAATTAGATTTTCCTACTATATAGGCCCTGACCCCATGGGTCAGAGAGACAATGGGGGGATTCTGACAGTTGTCAAGTATGCCTATCTATTAAACATCCAGAAAACACAGAGCAAGTCCATTGACCAACTGGGTCCACTGCGAGTTGGACTTGGACTAAGATTTCATCTGTCCCCTGAATACTGGAAGCCTCCACTTTAACTGGTGGGCTAGAGTGTGTATTTTGTGCCACAGGAATTAATGTCAGTTAAGATCCAATGCACATATATGGATCTCTTCTAGTTGGTTGGCCAGGTAGCTATCTTTCATATTTCTTGACATAAACAAGTGAGCACTTCTAGTATTTCATCCATTTGTTAATGTCTGATAATCCCTAAAAGATGTGACTATTTCCTTTTCCACAGTCCCTTTGGGTAAAGGCTTAGAGAAAGATTTATGGTATCTACTTGCAGCAATGGTACAAGGAAATGTGGCTTCCCCTTCAAAGACAGGTCTGGATCTGTAAACCGGCTTAGGGCAGGGAAACTTGGTGAGTGGCCCTGACTGTCCATTGTGGCAACTCAAGTCAGGTTTTACGCCACCAGAACTACAGTTTTTTCTATTACAAAGATCAAGCAACACTCTGCTAGACTGTCCATCTATTTCATTCATAGGAACACCACAATCAATTGGCCACTGCAAAAGATCCCTGCAGCCCAGTGTATTCTGAGGACCAGTATATCCCTGTTGCCCTTTACAATAAACATGCCCACCTTGGCTTTGGTGTATAAGTGCTTCCACTTTGCCTTTAATATTCCAGGAATCCACCATCCCCATTAAAATCAGGTCATCCAACTTAATGGTGGCATCCTCCATGGTCATACCTGTCCTATGAAGGAGAGCAATTACAGAGATTTTCAAGGATACAGGTGTTCCCCTTAATGGACGTTTCTAAGTCGTAGTGAAGCCAGTGTCTTCTGGGCTTTCTCAATGGTTGAGAATGGGGGTGCAGTTTGTACATGATACATCCATTCCCACATTCCTATTTCCTGAAGTCTTTGGATTCTCTCCTCCACTTCATGCCCAGAAAGCTCTGGCATCTCAACCTAATTAAATATAGGCAGTGGTGTGCTGAAGCCAGTTCATACCAGCTCACACAAGCCTAGTGTTAAATTTTCAGCAATTTCACAAGCCAGTTGGTAAGCATAGTCATTGTTAAAAATTAAATACGTAAACTTACAACTTCAGTAAAGATAAAATCCATACCATGGGATGAACAAATGGGCACTTACCTGTCTTACCTTGGATTTGCATGGTAAAAGTGATTCTCTCTGGAAAAATTGTAACATGAGGTTTAGGGGTCTGACTTATTCTACCTTTATTGTCCTGGAACTATCCAGCTGAGAAATTAACAAGCAGCTTCACTTTTCTAAGACCATAGTTTGCTCATCTGAACAATATAAATATTAATATTTACCTCCCTCAAAGAGTAGTTGTGAGGATTAAATGTGACAGTGTACAAAAACACATAGCACAATGCAGGCATGTAGAAAATTCTCCATGAACATTAGCTATTACTATTATTTTATAAGAAAATAACATTACATATTACGCCTAAGTTCTACATACAAAAGTGCAATGCAGCAATCATGCACTGTCTGGAGTACCCGGACAAGAATAGTCAAACTCCAAAATGTCCCAGGGTCAGTTTTTGCCACTTGACTTTTCTGAAGCAGCTGTGCTCTCTCAAACTGACTGAAGTTTTATACCTTCATCTCCTCTGATGGGGGCTACGTGCATACCCACGGCACTGGCTAAGTTTGTCCTTGAAGCAGCTTGACTCTCTAACCTTAAATAAACTCAGCAATCCAGAGCCTATGACAAATGCACAGAAAGGACGACGTTACTACAGAGGAGCTGCTTGATTTATTGTGCCTTATGAAATAGAAACCTCCTCACATCATGGGAATCAGTGATGGAATTTCAAAAAGAATAACAAAATAAAATCAGGAACGGAAGAAAAAAATGCCTGGGTCCAACTAAAAAAAAAAATTTTTAATAAAAAATGCAAACCAGATGCAGTTAGAGATGACTGATAATTAAGGATGATAAATGACTAATGTTTTCTATTGAATTATCCAGTGCACACTATTGTTTCTACATGAGGGAACAATTTACATATGGCTGCTGGGCTATCTTTTTACCTAAATTTGATTTCACAGGCAATTCTCCCAATCCCAAAGTGCCCTTTCCATCACTGGGTTCCGTATTTCCCTCAGGAAAGTGACTATCTTACCTTTCAGAGATTTCTTTTACAACAATAAGAAAGGACAGGATTGATTATGGATAAATATTCTCTCCAGTGAGCATAAAAATTATGCAACAAACCCACAATAAGTAGGATAGAAACCCCGTTTCCCCAGTGAAGATGATACATTAGCACAGAGCTACCCATATTCCCAATCCCAGTCTATTTTGTGACTAAGGGTGTGTGTTTTTCAGTCACATGTAGCAGGTGAGAAACAGACACTGTGATTAAACCTTTCTTTAAATCCCAGAACAATCCATCTTTCAAAGTCATTTCTTATGACTGTGGCCTCTTTCCTGAGCTCCTAAAGAGTTTCGAGTCTATACCATATAACTGAATATTAATAACATGCTATCTTTTACTAGCAGCCATTGTTTAACCTATGCTAGTATTATCCCAACATTTAAGATTGGGGACAAGGTAGAGACTTGATCTGCGGCTCCCATTGACTTAACACCATGTGAGCGCGTCGAGTATCCTCAATAAATACTCACTGACTGGCTAACAAGGAATGTTTGCTCAATCATTAGAATTACGCCAATATTCAGCTGAGACAACTAGCTTCAACTCACACTTGGTTTATATAACTTCAGGATTTTTTTTTAAACATGAGGCGACCGTGTTAACCACATAAGGAGAGTTGTAATAAAGAAGAACAAATTAATGATCAAATGATCCACCTCTTTTTACCTCTGGATAGTCCCACTTAAAGCCTAACATTAGCCTTTCCAAGCCAAAGTTACTTTTACTTTGAAATTGTCAACTGAGTTGCCAAATTTTCACTCCAAAATAGGGAAGAAAGTAATATTTACTTTATATGTGTTGAAGGCAAAACAGCCCCTGCCTGAGAAGAAAGAAAATGTGTTCTGAGAGAAAACCTGATTCCTCCCACCCATCCTTCTAGGCCCAGTAATAACACTTTCTATCCAGCCGGCAAGAGAGTTTTGGTTTAATTCACCTTATTACCTGATGACATTCTACAGGACATTTCCTGTGGCTCCTAATGTAGTTCATTTAGTTATCTTGAACAATAAAACCTCTCTACACTTGCTGCCTTGCTTGTAAAAGAGGAATAATTCTGCTTCCCAGAAAATGATGGTTCCAGTAAACTTTGACAGAATCAAATGACAGGAACTACATAAGAAAGGAACGTGATCTGTTGGAGCCTCTTATCTCATCTGGATGTCCACGTATCTTGTTTGATTTCCTAGTCACACTCTTCAAAGCCCAGATGTTGCACATGTGGAACGGAACAGGTTGGACGCTGTGGTGATAACAATGTTAAATAGAAGTCACTCTTCAGTTCAACGTCAGACAGCCAAATTGCTCTGTTAGTTTTAAATTTTAAAAATCGGCCCCAGCTGCTCCAACTTCTTTTGGCTCCTGATGTAGAAAACTAAATAAAGACAAATAATTAATCAGCTTATTGGAAAGAAAGTAAGCAAATGTCATGTGATTCAGAGACTGAGGTTAGGATAGTATGGGTCACTAGAAAGCTATTTTGTATCTTCTTGTAGACTTTTCTCATGAAACATTGGGTATAATACGGCAAGTGGGTGAAATCCCCCCAAACATTCTGCAGAGCGTGGGTCTGGTGATCTATGTCCTTATGGTGCCATAGTGAGGAAATACATTACTCAAATTTACTGCAGATATTTGCAAAATACTCTATTGCTTAATTGTCTGATTTTTGTGGGGGTAATAGGGAGAGAGGGGAGTTTCTCCCTTAATATTCTTAGTAGATTTAAATATGACTCCTTACAAGTAGAAATTAGTAACTGCCATAATTAATTCCATTTTGATTCAGATAACAAACTACTAATTATAAAACTGCATTAATGGTTGAACTATGATTAGAAGAAACACATATAGACAACTATCCATTCCTCATTTATATGGTATCTATATCATAAAAGCCATAATTCTATGGCATAAATGTATACATCATAATTATTGGTACTTTCTTAAGCAATGTCTAACTATTTGGGCTTAGAGACAAAGTAGTATAAGTTTAGAAGTTTTGTAGAGTTATAGCTTCTTGTTCTTTCAGTTGAAAGTTACAGAAACCCTACTCAGCCTAGCTCAAACAAAGTGAATGCATGGTTTACATAACTGGGGAACTAAAGGTATGAGTCTCAGGCAATGCTTGATCCAGGGGTTCAGTCAATGTCATCCAAATTCTGTCTCTTTTCTCTTGGCTTTATAGTCTCTTGGTCTGGCTTCATGTTCAAGCAGACACACCCACTGGTGGCACTACATGCATGTTGTTGTGTGCCATTGAACTGATTCTAACTAACAGAGACCTTAAAGACAGAGTAGAACTGCCCCATAGGGTTTTCTTAAGTGGTAGTCTTTATGGGAGCAGATCACCAGGTCTTTTCTCCTGCAGAGCTGCTGGTGGGTTCAAACCACTAACCTTTCGGTTAGCAGCTGAGCACATAACCACTGCACCACGAGGGCTCCTTACTATATGCATACAGTCTTTAAATCTAGGGATACCTGAATGAAGGGTTCTCCTGGTCCCAAGCCTATCTCTGATTGGTCAGGCTTAGGTCACATGCCAAACCCTGGAGGAAAGGGAAAGGTCAAGCCAGAATTGCATGAACTGAAATTGGGAAAGATGATTCTCACAAGGAAATAAGGTTCTGCTACCAGAACCTTTAATGGATAGTAGAAATCCATTTCATATGGCCTCTTGTCCTCAGTTTCACCCCAGCTCCCACTGAACTCAATACCATACTAAACAGGCAGAAAAGGGAAATGCGGTGAAATTCTAATTGCCAAGGTTATTGTGGCAAAAGCACTTAGTGCGCACCAACCATCTACATGGTCATCTACATTTCTCAGCCTCTCCTAGGGCCTTGTACTAGACATGGCCAAATAGGCTCTGAACCACAGTGACACATGTCACTTCTGGGCCAAGGCAGCTACAGACCAGTGTGCCTTCTCCATCTTGCTCTTCCTTTGCAACAGTGATCTTGGAGGCTCTGCGGTCCAAATAGGATAGCTACCAGATGGAGGGGGGCTCTCCAACCCAAACAGGACTCCATGTAAGCAAGAAATGAACTTCACTGTGGTAAATTACTAAGATTTTGGAATTTCCCTATTGCAGCAGCTAGGGTTAATTAGCCTAACTAATGCATACTATTTTAGCTATAGGTCATTTTCAAAGTATTTTAGCTTATATCCTCCCAAACTCACGCCAAGAAGTATTCTTTGATGAGAAAAATCTAGATATTATTTATTTATTCAACAAACAGTGTGCTCCTACGATAAAGAATCAAACCCATGCCCTGCATTTAAGAAGCCTGTACCACAGTGGAGAAAACCATAACCAGCAATTATGGTGTAATAAGTACTGAGCACCATGAGAGACAAGAGCCTGCGCAGGTAGGAGACGACTTCCTGAGGAAGAGATATCTCAGCTTAGTCTTCAGGGACTAACAGCCTGGTAAAAATGCCAAGTAAAGGATATTCCAGGCAGACAGCATAAGCACAGAGGTGACCAGAGCAAGGAGGACTGGCTAGTTTAATTTCTTAAGTAATCAGGATATTCAGGACTCCATGTAGAACCATAGGCAGCTTATCAAACTCATCCTCTTTTCAGAAGGCATGATTTTACAGCTGACTAAGCACTTGGCTGCTAACTAAAAGGTCGGCAGTTCGAGCCTACCAGTCTCTGGGTAGGAGAAAGATGTGACAGTTTGCTTCCATAAAGATTCAAAGCTGTGGAAACCATATGAGGCAGTTCTACTCTGTCCTATAGGATTGCTATGAGTTGGAATCGACTCGACGGCAATAGGTAAGTTGTGTTTTTCCTGTGTGTTCACAAGAACAGTTCACGGTGTGTTACATGAATCTTGGTTTGGGGACTCCTGTTGTCCTGGAGTTGATCCCATGAAGCTGAGATACAGCCTTTCATATTGATACTTCTGCAAAGACCATTAGGAGCCCCAAGAAAGCCAGCCAGAAGTCAGGACTCATAGACTGAGCTAACTGGCTCTGTGAGTTAGTGTTCGACTAATAGGAACAAAGCTAGACCTAAACACTGTGAGGTTCAGTAAGCTTCCTTTTGACTCCTGACTGTGCGGTAGACCCTTAGCCTAGATGTTTCAAGACCTAACTGTGGCTAAGCAGTACAGATCTGCCACTCTGATGAAAACACTACTTAGAGACCACATTTCTTGGTTTTTGTTGTTAGTTGCCATCAATTCGATTCCAACTCATGACCCTGTGTGTGCAGAGTAGAACTTCTCCATAAGGTTTTCAAGACTGTGACCTTCTGATCACCAGGCCTGTCTTCTACAGCACCTCTGGGTGGGTTAGAACCACCAACCTTTTGGTTAATAGTCAAGCACTTAACTGTTTGTGCCACTCAAGGACTCCCTTTCTTGAGGGCAGGTCAGTAATATATTTCAATATAATGGGTGGCATATTTTTATATAAAAGGTATGTACTTTATTCATTTCCCTATCAAAAAGATCATTGCTTAGGGAAACTACAGATTTCCCTATATTTTTCATGTTTCAATCTGTATCAAGTTACCAGATAACAGGTTTGTGTGTTTTTAAAGTTTGGTTATTCACATATATCCTGCCTTGTTCCAAAAGATTTTAGGTAATTTATAAGGCTATATAAAACACAGAAGGATAGCATAAATCAAAAATAGGTATAACAGAGACATGCTGTTTAGAGAAGAAAGTGGTTTACAACAGTTACATAAATACATAATAATGCCAAGGTATAATACAGAGATGTATAATATAATGGAGAAATGCATACATGCGTAGAAAAAGATTTCAAAGATTTTTTTGTATTTTCCAAATAGTCTAAGATAAGCATAATTGTTGATAATTATAAAGGGTTTTTTTTTTAACCCATTGCCATTGAGTCAATTCCAGCTCATAGCAACCCTATGGGACAGAGTAGAACTGCCACATAAGGTTTACAAGGAGTGGCTGGTGGATTTGAACCGCTGACCTTTTGCCTAGCAGCCGAGCTCTTAACCACCTTGCCATTAGGGTTTTTTTAAGTATATGGAAAAAAACAGACAAAAAAATAAACCAAAAAAAAGACAAAAGCACAAAAACGTATAACACAAAGTTAAATACACTTTGATAGAGGAGTCACAAATTGAACTCAAACTGTCTAACAGCTACTATGAAAAGGGAAACTTGATTAGCTACACATTTCATAGTTTGTAAAATTAAAAGAAACTGTTCATGAGAAATACTGATATTTCTGTTATTAATACTGGGAAAAATTTCTCCCAAAGTCTTCCCTAAGAGACACTAAAAATAATAATAATAATACACTCATAAGAACCTTTTGATGCTAACTGTAATAGAATAAAATAGGCACTAATTTATATTGATGTTACATGAATTCTTTGGCTCCTCGGCAAGTAGGCAAATAATTATTTCCAGAGTGATTGATTTTATGTTGTGACTTTGTAATTCATGTATCTATTTGAGAATCTTTATAAAGAGTGGGTCATAATTTCCCATTAGCAGACTTCATTTATTAACTAAAGAAACTAGCCCTAGCACTTAAAAATAAAAAGTGGAATTATCAATATGTATTTGGTGTACTGAGTCCAGTGATTCAGATAGTATTTTACAATATAGTTTTGTTCAGTAGTCTCTCTTTGTAGTCTTCATGAAGGGGGTGGAGGCTTAGGGCGAGTGCTCATTCTCCTGGGCTTAAAGTAGGCAAAGCTCTCTCTGAGTTAGTACTCCACTGGGGCTCCCTGCATGTCTGCTATGATACGAAGATGCATTTTCAACTATGTTCAGGCCCAGCTATAAAAGGCTACAGGAGAAAGCCTTACACAGGACACAGAGCCAGAAAGATGCTCCTGGAAATCCTGGGTAGGAGAACACTAAAACTCTTTATGGAGGATCCACCATGATTGAGCCCCAAATGCTCTATTTTGACATTCAACTTTTGTGAAGATTGAGGAAGACAGATAATTTGTTCTCTCATTTCTGTTTAAATCTTAAATTACATATTAAGTATAATTGTTCTGATCCTTTCTATCTACTGGGAAGACACCATTTTACAGATGAGCACATGGGGTACTACGTTTAAATTTAAAATTCAATGGGTCAACTCAACAAGCATTTATTGAACATCTAATATACTTAAGGTATTCTATTAGGTGTTGTGGAGTCTGCAAGGACAAAAACACAAGCATGTGACTTTCAGAAATAACAGTTTTCTTTCCAAAATATAAGTGCTGAAAATAATTATCAGGCCCCACTGCACTGCCTATGTTCAATGGTGCAGCTTCTGCATTCATATGAAGATCAGACTCAGAGGCATGTGTTCCATGATCTCATGCTGAAGAACATTAGTTCATCTTCAGAAGTCTCCAAAAATAGAAAATCCCCACCAATGTTTTAAGCAAAGCAGATCCCATTCGAAGTGAAACAATTAAGCAAATATTTTTCTCAGCTGGGATCCTAGGAGATGCCATTAGGTATCCCACAGTGGTTCTCTCAAAGTGGTCCATAGACCTGCACTGGACAAGATAGAGGTGATTTGAAGAGCCAGAAGACACAAAGGAGTGCTCAGGCCATACAACCAGTCAACAGTGAGCTGGGATTGAAAGTCAGACTCTCAAAATTTGGACTTTGTCCCAGCAGCAGCACCTGAAAACATGGCAGATGTGCAAATCTCAGGCCCCTTCTAAGACCAACTGAGTCAGAAAGTCTGGGGTGGGGCCAGCAATCTGTGCTTTAACAAATACTCCAGATGATTCTGATACATGCTAAAGTTTGAGAATCACTGGTATACTACGACATGGAGAAGATTTTAGCTGAGACTTGATGTTTCCAGCTGTGGCCATAATGTTCTGAACCTGTTATGATGCTCCATCTCAACACTAGAGGCCAATTACAATGTGACTTCCAATCCCATATTCTTAGGAGAGTTCATATAAGTTTCTGAGAAAAAAAAAAATTGTTTTCTCCCTCACTGATCAGTATGCCAGCTTTTATTCTTAGAACCAGGCCTGCACTGAATTATCTGCAAAGATCTCAAAGGTCTTAGTATTCCACCAACACATCGGAAGAAAAACCACTGACAATGTGTTGATGCCTACTTTTTTTTTTTTTTTTTTTGCTTTGCTTTTCTGTGACTGAGTTACTGAAAACAATTCATAGTTTTTGCAGTCCTGGGCTCTGTAGGCTAATGGGAGATCTACTAAAAGTGTCATAAACTCAAAACCATTTAGTAAACAAAACTAAGAATTCAGGCTATGATACCAATGCCAGTGGCCGAAGTGGCTTACAATTAAAATGTGACGTCGGAAGCAACAGAAAATGGCACTCTAGGCAGAAGCACCACGCCATCCCTCCACAGCAAAGATCCGAAAAACTAAGCCGAACAGAGAATACAACAATCCTGAAACCCTAAAACATCAAATGAAGAGATAAAGAACTCAGCCAAGCACCAAATGAAGTGAGAAAACTGACAGAGAATGGAGAGCGAGGAGAGATTCATGCAGAGGTCCCCTACCAGCTAACACAGCGCGGATCTGCCATCTTGGACTCCTATCGGAGACCAGCAAACGGGGAGTACGAGAAAGCAGCCTCACGGAGCTTCCAGCGGGAGACAAAACAACCAGTAATTTGCGATCTACGCTTTCCCATCCCCCACCCTTCTTCACCCCGACTCGGGCTCCTTTCCTTCCTGCAGTCACAATCGCTTGACGGGAATCACTTGCTGCTTGGATTCCACACATCCGAACGGGCCAGCTCTCTGAGTGCTGTTTGTTGGCTGCTGGGGTTG
The DNA here is from genome assembly GCA_030035585.1 of Dugong dugon. Lineage (NCBI taxonomy): Eukaryota > Metazoa > Chordata > Mammalia > Sirenia > Dugongidae > Dugong > Dugong dugon. Next base: position 146,832,630 of record CM057464.1, on the reverse strand, counting down.
CTTTTTTCCACTTCTTTTGATTTCTTCCTTCCTTCACCACCCCCCCCCTCCCTTTGCTCAAATACCTGGCTCCGTGCACCATCTTTGCTTCTTCCTGAGGGGCTGTGGAGCTCCGTTCGAGTGTGAAGCTGCTTGCCAGTGTGGGCTGCTGCGCTGGTGGGATCTCAGGGCTTTTGTTTGTTTGTTTGTTCTGAATTGTTTGTTTATTTTCTTTTCCTTTTCTTGAGTTGGGAGCCCCTTCTGGCCAGGCGGTGCTGCGTGGCAACGAGACTTCTCCCTCGGCTTGAACAGACATGCATAGGGATCCCTGAGGACATTTCTTTTCTCGTTGTTTTTTTTTTTTTTTTCCTGTTTTCTTGGGGGGCCTTTCTTGTTCTCTTTTTTTTTTATTGATTGATTTTGTATTCTTTTCCCTCTTTTTCCCTTTTTGTCTTTCTTCATTGCTCAGTTTCTCATCTCACTATATCTTCCTTCTCCTTCTGTTCCCTGAATACCTGGCATTGTATACCTCTACGCCTTCTAGCCAGGCTGTACTGCAACACCTGAGAGCGACTTCCCCAGACCTCATAGCTGCACCAGTGGGATCCCTGGGAACTCTGTGGTTCTTTAACCTTTCCAATTTTTATTTATTCATTCTTTTCTTTTCTTTTCTTCCTCTCCCCCTTTCTGTTTTTCTCCATTTCACAGTCTCTCATCTCTCCATTCCAACGGAAATCTCCCCTAGCATTCTCTTTTGTTTGTTTGTAACTTTTTGGCTCCTTTTCCTCTCTCCTCTCTCCCATATCCATCTTAGCTCCACACATAACAATCTCCTCCCTGCTGCATCCTGCCTACCTGCACCATGCGCTTGACATCACACCACCAAGCAGCACAGGCATGGCCTACTGGAACCTGCCCTACACTGATTACCAACCCACTCTGGTGGCTGTACTAAGTGCCACAAACAACCCAACCAAGCAACTCCTCTTCAGCTAGACCTGCCCTGCCATACCATATCTGAGTGACTGACCCTGCCAATTGGAGAAGGAGGAGAAAAGCATTGTGCCCACAGACGAGCAAACAACAAAGAACACACACTCCAGCAGCTCAGACATAGTCAAATTTAAAAACAAAAGGGAAGGGGGGATGAAACAAACAAATCTACAATCAATAAACAAGAAAAATAACTACTGAATGCCCCAAAGAGCACAGACAATATCAAAACATTTACAAAAACAGGACAGGATGGTTCCAGCAGGCATCCAAAATAAAACACCAGATGACTCTCCTCTGGAAGAAAAGGCACTAGAACTACGTGATAGGGAATTCAAATCTCTAATACTCAGAATTCTCCAAGAGCTGAGGCAAAAAGCTGACAAACATGAGGAAAAAATAGACAAATTCATGGAAAATACAGACAAAAAATTGGAAGAATTCAGGAAAATAATGCAGGAACAAAATGCCAAAATAAATTCACAACTAGAAAGTATACAAAGACAACAATTAAAAACCCAAAAGATAAACAACAATATTTCAGAAATGGATGGTGTCATAGAAGGGCTGAGAAGCAGATTTGAAATAGTGGAAGACAGGATGAAGTGGAAGACAAACACTTGGATACAACCTGTTACAGGAAAACTCAGAAAAAAGAACAAAGAAAAATGAAGAGACCCTGGGAATTATGTGGGATACAATCAAAAGCAAAACTTTGCGAGTGATTGGAATTCCAGAATGGGGGAGAAAACAGAAAACACAGAGAGGATCATTGAAGAACAGCTGACAGAAAACTTTGCCAATATCATGAAAGATGAAAAGCTGGCCAACCAAGAAGCTCAACGAACCCCATATAGGAGTGACCCCGAAAGAAAATCACCAAGGCATACCATAATCACACTCGCCAAAACCAGAGACAAACAAAGAATCCTGAGAGCAGCTCATGAAAAACAAGAAGTGACATACAGAGGAGAAACAATAAGACTAAGTTCAGATTATTCAGTAGAAACCACGCAGGCAAGAAGGCAATGGGATGACATATATAAAATCTTGAAAGAAAAAATTGCCAGCCAAGAATAATATATGCTGCAAAACTCTCGTTCAAATTTGATGGTGATTTTAGGTCATTTCCAGATAAACAGAAATTAAGGGAATATGTAAAAGTCAAACCAAACTTACCAGAATTCTTAAAGGGAGTTCTTCGATGTGAGGACAAACAGCTTCAGCTTACAGGCAGAATCTAGGATGCAGGATTGTACCAGCTAGATACCAATCTAGGAAATGAACTCTCGAGGACTATCCAAAACCAAAAGAAACACAACAGGGAATCAGAGCAGTTAATCAGTAAATGACAACAACATCAAAACAATAAAAGAGGGAATAAACGGCATAGGTATAGAAACTTCTAATGGAGAGGAAGGCAAGGCAATACCAAGTAATAGTAGACTGCTTCAAACTTAGAAAGATAAGGGTAAAATTCACGGTAACCACAAAGAAAGTTAACAAACATACTCATTAAAAAAAAAGAGGAAAAACATAAAGTCTCAGCAGAACCAAAACCTACAAAAGCAAAAGAAATGAAAAAACAATCCACAAACAAAAGTAACTCAGTACAAGAGAGTAAGAAGAGCAAAGAAAACTTCGGCACCACAAAAAAAGCACTACAAAATGACAGCAACAAACTCACATCTATCAATAATTACACTGAATGTAAATGGACTCAATGCACCCATAAAGAGATGGAGAGTGACAGAATGGATAAGAAAGCAGGATCCATCAATATGCTGTCTACAAGAGACACACCTTAGAAACAAAGATGTGAATTTATTAAAACTCAAAGGTTGGAAAAAAATATATCAAGCTAACAACTACCAAAAAAGAGAAGGAATGGCAATTCTAATCTCAGATAAAATAGAATTTAAACAAAATCTACCATAAAAGACAAACAGGGACACTATGTAATGATGATCATGAAGATATAACCATAAAAAACATCTACGCACCCAATGACAGGGCTCCAAAATACTTAAAACAAACTCTAACAACACTGAAAAGAGAAATCGACAGTTCCACAGTAATAGTAGGAGACGTCAACACACCACTCTCAGTAAAGGACAGAACAACTGAGAAGAAACTCAGCAAAGACAGAGAAGACCTAAGGGCACACTCAGCTGACTTGACCTCATAGACATATATGGAATGCTCCATCCAAACGCTGCAAAGTACACATTCTTTTCCAATGCACATGGAACGTTCTCCAGAACAGACCATATCTTAGGCCACAGAGAAATCCTCAACAAGATCCAAAACGTTGAGATAATTCAAAGTATCGTCTCTGACCACAATGCCATCAAGGTAGAAATTAACAATAGAAAGAGCAAGGGAAAAAAATCAATTACATGGAAACTGAATAATACCCTGCTTACACATCAGTGGGTAATAGAAGAAATCAGAGATGGAATCAAAAAATTCCTAGAATCAAATGAGAATGAAAACACATCATACCAAAACCTTTGGGACGCAGCAAAGGTGGTCCTCAGAGGACAATTTATAGCAATACATGAACATATCAAAAAAGAAGAAAGGGACAAAATCAAAACATTAACTACAGAACTCAAACAAATAGAAAGAGAACAGCAAAAAAGCCCACAACCACCGGAAGAAAGGAAATAATAAAGATCAGAGCAGAAATAAATTAAATAGAGAACAGAAAAACAATAGAAAGAATCAACAAAACCAAAAGTTGGTTCTTTGAAAGAATCAACAAAATCGACAAACCGCTGGCCAGACTGACAAAAGAAAAACAGGAGAGGACACAAATAACCCAAATAAGAAATGAAATGGGGGACATTACAACAGACCCAACCGAAATAAAAAGGATTATAACAGAATATTATGAGAAACTATACTCCAACAAATTTGAAAACCTAGAGGAAATGGATAAATTTCTAGAAACACATGGCCTACCCAAACTACAACAAAATGATGTTGAAAATCTGAACAGACCCATAACAAGAGAAGAGACGGAAAAGGTAATAAAAAAAACTCCCAACCATAAAAAGCCCTGGCCCAGATGGCTTCACTGGAGAATTCTACAAAACATTTACAGAAGAGCTTCTACCAGTACTACTCAAGCTATTTCAGAGTATAAAAGAGGAAGCAACACTTCCAAATTCATTCTATGAAGCCAGCATAATGCTGATACCACAACCAGGCAAAGGCATCACAAAAAAAGAAAATTACAGACCAATATCTCTCATGAATATAGATGCAAAAATTCTTAACAAAATTCTAGCCAATAGAATTGAGCATCATATCAAAAAAATAATACACTACGACCAAGTAGGATTCATACCAGGAATGCAAGGATGGTTCAACATTAGAAAATCCATCAATGTAATACACCACATAAATAAAAGGAAAGAAAAGAATCACATGATCAATCCAATTGACGCAGAAAAGGCATTTGACAAAGTCCAACACCCATTGCTGATAAAAACTCTCAATAAAATAGGTATAGAAGGGAAATTTCTCAACATAATAAAGGGCATCTATGCAAAACCAACGGCCAACATCATTCTTAATGGAAAGAGGCTGAAAACATTCCCCTTGGAAACAGGAACAAGACACGGATGCCCTTTATCACCATTCCTATTTAACATTGTGCTGGAAGTTGCAGCTAGAGCAATAAGGCAAGAAAAAGAAATAAAGGGCATCCAAATTGGTAATGAAGAACTTAAACTGTCCCTGTTTGCAGATCATATGATACTATACATAGAAAACCCTGAAGACTCCACGAGAAATCTACTGGAACTAATAGAAAGATTCAGCAGAGTAGCAAGATACAAGGTAAACATTCAAAAATCAGTTGGATTCCTATACACCAATAAAGAGAACAATGAAAAGGAAATCAGAAAATCAATACCATTGTCAACTGCCCCTAAAAAGATAAAATACTTGGAATAAATCTGACCAGGGATGTAAAAGACCTATACAAAGAAAACTACAAAACACTACCGCATGAAACCCAAAAGGATCTACATAAATGGAAAAACATACCATGCTCATGGATAGGCAGACTCAACATTGTGAAAATGACAATTCTACCCAAAGCAATTTACAAATACAACACAATCCCAATCCACATACCAACAACCTTCTTCAAAGAGATGGAAAAACTAATCATTAACTTTATATGGAAAGGGAAGAAGCCCCAAATAAGTAAAGCACTACTGAAGAAGAAGAATAAAGTTGGAGGACTCACACTACCTGACTTCAGAGCCTACTATACAGCTACAGTAGTCAAAACAGCCTGGTACTGGTACAATGACAGATACATTGACCAATGGAACAGAATTGAGAACCCACATGTAAATCCATCCACCTATGGTCACCTGATCTTCAACAAGGGCCCAAAGTCCACCAAATGGGGAAAAGACAGTCTTTTTAACAAATGGTGCTGGCAAAACTGGATATCCATCTGCAAAAAAATGAAACAGGACCCATACCTCACACCGTATACAAAAACTACTTCAAAATTGATCAAAGACCTGAATATAAAACCTAAAACTATAAAGTTCATAGAAGAAAAAAATAGGACCAACACTTCAGGCCTTAATACATGGCATTAACAGGATACAAACCATAACCATCAATGCACAAACCCCAATAGATAAGCTAGATAACTGGGATCTTCTAAAAATCAAACACCTATGCTCTTTGAAAGACTTCACCAAAAGAGTAAAAAGAGAACCTACAGACTGGGAAAAAATTTTTCGACACTACAAGTCAGACAAAGGTCTAATCTCCATAATCTACAAGAAAATCCAACACTTCTACAACAAAAAGACATATAATCCTATTAAAAAATGGGCAAAGGAAATGAACAGACACTTCACCAAATAAGACATCCACATGGCCAACAGATACATGAGGAAATGCTTGTGATCACTAGCCATTAGAGAAATGCAAATTAAAACCACAATGAGATACCATCTCACCCTGGCATTACTGGCACAAATCAAAAACACTGGAAATAAAAACGTTGGAGGGGCTGTGGGTAGATCAGAACTCTTATGCACTGCTGGTGGGAATGCAAAATGATACAACCATTTTGGAAAATGGTATGGTGCTTCCTCAGAAAGCTAGAAATAGACATACCATTCGATCCAGCAATCCCACTCCTAGGAATATATTCTAGAGAAATAAGAGTCATCACTCAAATAGACATACACACACCTACGTTCGTGGCAGCATTGTTCACAATAGCAAAACAATGGAAACAACCTAGATGCCCAGCAACAGATGAATGGATAAACAAACTATGGTACATACACACAATGGAGTACTATGCAACAAGAAAGAACAACAATGAATCTGTGAAGCATCTCATAACATGGATGAAACTGGAGGACATTATGCTGAGTGAAATAAGTCAATCACAAAAGGATTGCGACTCCATTGTAAAAACCCATGAAAAAGTTCACACATAAAATGTAACAATCTTTGTTGGTTACCAGGGATGGGAGGGGTGGGGGGGAAATACTAAATAGGCAATAGAAAAGTGGTATCTTGGATGAAGGGTGAGACAGTACACAATACAGGGGAAACTAGCACAACTCTTACAAGAAAAGGTCATGGAAGCCCCATAGACACATCCAAACTCCCTGAGGGACTGAATTGCTGCGTGGAGGGCTCTGGGGACCATAGTCTCCGGGAACATCTAGCTCAATTGGCACGACACAGCTTATAAAGACAATGCTCTACATTCTCCCTTGGTGAGTAGTGTCTGGGGTCTTACAAGCCTGTGAGCGGCCATCTAAGATACTCCACTGGTCTCATCCCTTTGGGAGCAAGGGAGAATCAAGAGAACAGGATACAAGGAAAAGATTAGTCCAAAGGACTAATTGTCCACAGCTACCAAGGCCTCCACCAGACTGAGTCCAGTACAGCTAGATGGTGCCCAGCTACCACCACTGACTGCTCTGACCAGGATCACAACAGAGGATTCTGGACAGAGCTGGAGAAGGATGTAGAACATAATTCTAACTCACAAAAAAAAGACCAGATTTACTGGCCTAAAGGAGACTGGAGAAACCCCAAGAGTATGGCCCCCAGACACCCTTTTAGCTCAGTGGTGAAGTTACCTCCGAAGTTCGGTGTTCCGCCTGGGAGTGGACAGCCCCGTAAAACCAAATGAGACTAACGAGGTACAGTAGTCCAGTGACAAGGGCAGAAGGCAGAAGGGGACAAGGAAGCTGGTGATAGGGAACCCAAGGTTGAGTAAGGATATTGTTGATGTGTTGTGAGATTGTTAACTATTGTCAAAGGGCAACATGTGTAGTAACTGTTAAATGAGAAACTATTTTGTTCTGTAAGCCTTCATCTTAAGTGAGAATAACAGCACAATTGGAAGAGCGTAGTCCATGTCACTGAACTGTGCATGTAGACATTTTTGAAATGGTGTATCTTTGGCTATGTGTATTCTCACCAAAAATAAGGTTGAGAAGTTAGAGGGTTGACATGTTGTGGGGTTGTTAACCAACGTCATAAAGCAATACGCGTACTACTGTTTCATGAGAAACTATTTGTTCTGTAAGCGTTCACCTGAAGTACAATAAAAAAAATAAAATAAAATGTGACGTCGACTTTTCATGATTTTTACAGCTAATCAGAAAGATTGATTGGCATCCCAAGGAAGCCCCCCAGAGGAAACAGAGCTGCATGCAATGATTAATGATAACCAGTTTCCACTTACAGTGGAAAACTACTACACTCCAAACGTTCATGTATAGCAAGGAGAAGGCCTATTATTTCTGAAGGCAAAGAACTGATCAGAGTTGGGGACATAATAAGGCCATAAATGACATTGACTTGCCCACTTCTTCCATGCATCCGTCATGATCAGCTCAAGTCCCATCACCTCTACAAAGCTTCTCTCACTGGCCTTTTATTTCCTTCTCCTACAGTGCAAATTATTGCAACCTGCAAGGCACAGTATAGTGCTGAGTTAGCATGGAGTCAGACCATCCTGACTCTTCCACTTAGGAGGCATGCAATGCTGGGCAAACTCTTAATCTCTCTAAGCATCAGTTTCCTTATCTGTAAAAATGTAGTAAATAATATTATCAATATCACAGAATTGTTTTAAGGACCAAATAAGATAATATATGTAAGATGTTTTAGAACATTATTTAAGTAAATACTGAATAAGTAGTGCTGTTATGGTGTCATTACATTCTGATTTGGTTTATATGGGATGGTGTCACCACGTAGAAGTTATGTTCTTGGAGGACAAGCAATAGGTCTATGACTTTTTATAGAAGAGAGGGAGGGAAAAATGAGGAAAGGAGAGAAATTCATTCAGAATTCTCTCACCAATTTGCTAATACCTGGAACTCTGTCTTCAGAGCTTCATTTCTTTGTTTTCATTCTCTTTTTACATGAGTCTAACCTGTTTTTGCAAACATTTCTCCCTTAGGATGAACGCAAGATCTGAAATCATTTTTTTTTTATTTAAATTTGAAGAAAGAGAACATGTGAGGGTACCAATTACATGAGAGGGGGCAAAAAGAAAGAAAATAAGAGAAGAGGGTGTCTGTGGCACCAAGGACAAGCCTTGCATACTTAACAAAATTCCCTGGCTTCTGGCCATCAGCAGCATACAGGAAACCACTATAGAGACTAACATGTCTCTTGATCCTGATATAGGAATGCTAGATTGAAAGCAAAAGAAGTGAAAGTTTTTTGACTCTCAGATGAGGAGAACATCTCGATCACTCTCTCCAAACATTAGTCTCTCCTTCATTTAACTCCTATCCAGAGAGCTTAGAAAAGAAGAGGCAGTCCACAGCTAGCACTTAATCTGTCATCTGTGGGTTTGTTTTTATTTTGCTCCCAATCCACCCAGAGGGACCAACTGCAGAGTAGTAACATCTTAACTCCTCTATTTGACTCTTCATAAATGAAGGTAATTTTATGGGTCAATTCTAATAGATCCTTTTTTGTTTTCAGTGAAAATAATAAACTCCTTCTTCATCTGAAAAAGAAAAAACATCTTTTATGCAAAGGTATCACTATTCTCAATCTTTCACCTAATACCCACAGTCTCAGACTTCAAAAACAGAAGAAAAATTGCTCTAAAATATCTCCAATAACCAGAGAAGAAGATGCCTCTGAATGATGGCAGGTACACTGGTCCTGGATGACAGGTTCCTGAAACAGAGCCACCCTTCTGGCAGCAGTACATGGAGAGTTGTCAGCATGAAACTGTTAACAAATGGGAGTTAGGACACCGTGCAGCTTTGCAGCTGGATGGTTATCTCCAATTGCAGGGTCCAGACAAAGATCTAAAACAACTAAAACCAGCAAGAACACCTAGGTATAATTCAATGTTGGGGTTCCGTTGTATTGGAGAAGTTTGCTTCATCTAAGGGGGGAAGAAAAACTAGGTAGAAACCAGAAAAACCCAAACAATTACTGTTTTGGGGATGTTGTCAGAATTCTCCCAGAAACAGTAAAGATAAAGCAAAGCAGAGTCAACAGAGCTAACAGCATTCAGGTCAAACACCAAAAAGCCAAAAAATGTGTCCAGAACCATCTCAGTGTTTATACAATTTGCTGAGCATCAGCTGTGTGCCAGCCACTTTCATAGCTTACTTTCTTACATGCTTCCAGTAACTCTTTTTATAAATGAAAAAATAGGGGCTAAGGGAATCGTATTTATTTATTAAGTAATTATTATTGAATTTATTTATTTAAGTAATTAAGTTCCTTAAGACCACATAGTGTATAAGCAACAAGATGCCAACTGTTTCATATATTAATCTCCCCCACTTGACAGTAAACTCTATGAGGACAAGGATTTTAAATTTTACTCAATGCAATTACTTAAATGCAAAGAGTCAAGAATAGTCAAGATCCTTTTGAATAAAAATGTTTTTAAAAGAAAAGAAAAGGTAAGATGACTTGCTTTTCTAGATATCAAATATCAAATCATATTCTAAAGGTATACAGATTAAGACAGTGTGGTATTGGTACAAGGATATACAATTAGATCAGTGGAATAAAAAATAAAAAGTCCCCAAACAGACCCAGGCATAAAAGGACACAGGATTTATGCCAAAGGTGGCATGGCAGAGCAGTGAGGAATGGATAATCGTTTGAGTAAATAGCACTAGGAAAACTGGATATCTTAATGGAAAAAAAGGAAATTTGGCCTCCCCAACATTAAAATCAATTCAGCCAGCAGCTGCCCAGGATTAGAGGGTAAGTTATTTTATATTCAAGTTTTCAGTCTCTAGATGTGCCATGAAAGTGGATGGATGAAGCACTAAGGGGGCCATCCTCTACCCTGTCTGGTAGCATGACTCCATGTGGGCACCTCTCAGGCTGGTGGGACTCAGCCCATGCCCTCATCTCACCTCAGTACTACAGGAGTTGTGTACCGTTCTCCAGGCCAGCCTTAGCAGACACTGTGATAGAACAAGAATATTTGATCAATTATCTTCTCTCCTTTATACTACTCTCATTAGCAGAGTCCCTTTATAGCAGGTGGTCTTATTCAGCTTTCTACTTAACAATAAAAAAGAAGCTTCAGATGCAGTTATTTGGTGTTTTAAAACTCCTTTTTCAGAGGCAAATGGCTCACATTTTTATAAGTGGAATATTGTCAATGGTTTTTAGCTTTAGACATTAACCCGTCTTGATTTCTGCTTTGGTACTGTCTTTATCACTAGTGTAAGTGGTGACTTCTACACCTTTGCTAATAAGGATCTCAGCAATGATCTGGATGCTCCTGGACTCAGAGCAGGGGCCCCAACCTTGCCTGGGGGTTCAACCTTCACTTCTAAAGTAAAAGGGGTTTCTATTCTAGTATCAAATAATCATAGCCAATTATCCTTTTAACTATACCTTTTCTGCACCAAAGGTACTAAACAAACACAAAAACAAGGCCGTTAAACAAACAATTAAGAGATGGAAAACAGATAAAAACCACTTCTTGCCATCACAGATTTTTAAAGAAAATATTTACCTTAGGATAAAGATAGAATTACCAACCAGTCTGAAGGATCAGCAACCTGCAAGCCCAGGTTCCTTTCCTCCAGATCTGGTTCTTGCTTACGTGGTTTCATGTTCTGACCTTGTGTTTTCGTTCAAAGTAGAATTTGCCTTTTAAGGTTTATTGAGTATTATGTTGTCAGAAATTGTCATGGTTCATTAAATACACAGTTTCAAAAGAGAGTTTCTAATCTTTAATTGGAAACCCTCGTGGCATAGTGGTTTAGAGCTTCCGCTGCTAATCAAAAGGTCGGCAGTTCGAATCCACCAGGCAATCCTTGGAAACCGTATGGGACAGTTCTACTCTGTCCTATAGAGTCGCTATGAGTTGGAATCAACTTGATGGCAACAGGTTTGGTTTTGGTTAATCTTTAATTGTGACTTTAATTGTAACTTGGAGGCAAATTAATGTTTTCCTTTGAGTCTACCTTTCCAGTTGCTGAATGCAGGGTGATCAGGAAATGCAATCTAATAGGAATGCTATGAATTAGCTTCACATCTGTTCTGGACAGTGCAGTCCACTGTGCATTGGAGTAATGCTCATACTGCTTTCCACTCGGTGGTTACCATACTGTAAGCAATGCTTGTGAGCAATCCATGTCTCTATGCATGTCAGTATGCTACCTAGTAAGATTAAGTGGTGAGGGATGAGAAGGAGATGCTCACCCAGCAAGAAGCATGTTTGGACCTTCTTAATATTTTCTTGGTGGTTGCTGAAAGACAGGGTCTTTATCAGTGATCCTCAAAGATTTGGAAAGTAGGTATAGGATCACATAAGAACATTTTTCAAAATAGTCATGCAACCCTGCTCTGCATCCTGAAATTCTTACTGAGTAGTTCTGGAAGGGAGTCCCTTGGTAGCTCAAATGGCTTAAGTGCTTGACTACTATTCAAAATGTTGGTAGCCATGCCTCAGAAGAAAGGCCTGGTGATCTTCTTCCAAAAGGCCACAACCTTGAAAATCCTATGGAGTTCAGTTCTACTCGGCACACATGAGGTCACCACGAAGAATTGAATGAATAACTGGTTTGTTTTTGTTTTTAGTTCTGGAAGACTAAGGATGATGGAGGACAAACGGGAACGGAGAGGTCCCAGGCATGTATGTGTTAAAAAATTGCTCCAATGATTCCAATTCACTGTGCCCACCCCTTCACCCCCAAAGTAAGAATCATAGGTTATATATAAACTATGAACTATGCAAGAAGCATGTTTTACTCACCATTGCATTCTCAGGTCTCTGCATTGCGTCTAACGTTGTTGTTGTTAGCTGCCATTGAGTCAGCTCCGACTTATGGCGACCTTACATATAACAGAGCAAAACGCTGCCCAGTCCTGTACTATCTTCGTGATCATTGGTACGTCTGAGCCCATCGTTGTGGTCATTGTGTCAATCCATCTTATTGAGGGTTTCTCTCACCTTCGTTAATCCTCCACTTTACCAAATGTGGTGTCCATCTCCAGTAATCAGTTCCTCCTGATGACACATTCAAAGCGAGAAAGTTGGTCTCGGACAATATTCTGTGATCCATAGGGTTTTCATTGGCTAATTGTCAGAAGTAGATCACCAGGCCCTTCTTCCAAGTCTATTTTAGTCTGAAAGTTCTACTGAAACCTGTTCACCAAGGGTGAGCTTGCTGTTAGTTGAAATATCAGTGGCATAGCTGCCTGGAACATAGCATGCGCTTAAACTTCAAGCTTTCCTCTAACACAGCGTCCTCATTTTGCTTTGCCAACTGCACCTCACCAGGCTGCTAGTTCAGGGCTGAGCAGTAGTGGATGGGATAAAGCAGTTCAATCAGAGAAGGTAGCAGTTGACTTTACCAGTCAAAAGACAGCACGTGGTCTTTGAATGAGCACTGGACCAAAAGTCAGGAGGCTCAAGCTCCAGTCCAGCTTGTTGCTGACCGCTGTATGACCCAACGCTTCTCTGTGTCTTCTGCCCATATAGACATGGGCTCAGTGGTAGTGGTGGTTTTAACTATTACTGGCTTACTTAATCCTGACAATGATCCTGTGACATATTATATATCTCAATTTCACATATGAGGAAACTGAGGCCAAAAGAAGTTATGGAACCTGCTGAGAGTCACCAGCTGAGCTGGTATCCTGATTCCTAAGCCAGGAAAGCATCCCCTGTGTTATCCACCTCCCCCAATAGCCGTTAAATGCATTTCCAAAACTGAAATGATAGGCACTGCAGTCTTCTTGTTTATAAATGGAAGATTTTGGATGAAAAGATTGTCTTCATTTCATCTTTAATTATGTTAAATTGTCCACATATCAAATGCCCACCTCAGGCTTCTGCAGGAGGAAGAATCTTTGGGAAGCAACCATGTCCCCTGTTCCTTTCTAGGTTTTTCTGATTTGTAAGAAATAGTAACTAGTCCTCTATGGGCGTTTTATGAGTTGATTTGTGTCCCCAAAAAAGATATGTTCAAGTTCTGCTTGCCCTACCCTGTACCTGTAAATGCGACCTTATTTGGAAATGGCATCTTTGCAAATGACTTTAGTTAACATGAGGTCCTACTGGAGTATCTGAGCCCTAATCCAATGTGACTGGCGTCCTTATAAGAGGAGAAGAAGAGACACAGAGGAAAGACGGTCATGTGATGACAGAGGCAGACCAGATGCTGGCAAGGAAGGGTCTTCCCCTAGAATCTTCAGAGAGAGCACGGCCCTGTCAAAATCCTGAATTCAGAATTCTAGCCTCCAGAGCTGTGACAGAATAAATTTCTGTTGTTTTAAGCCACCCAGTTTGTGGCAACTTGTCACGAGAGTTCTAGGAAACTAATACAGGGGGCTTGTTGAAAGAAGGGACTTGCAATTTCCTAATTTATCTCCCGTTTTCAAAAAGTTTTATGATTGTCTGAAAGAAGCTCTTCCCCTAATACATTGCTTGCCCATTTGTCCTTCACTGTCAAGTTCATGATGAAACAGTGAAACCAGTCAAGAAGGAAAAGACTACAATCAGCGCAGGATGGGTGGTGTCATGGATTGAATTGTGTCCCCCAAAAATATCTGTCAACTTGGCTGGGTCATGATTCCCAGTATTGTATAATTGAGTACCATTTTGTAATCTGGTGTGATTTCCTTATGTGTTGTAAATTCAATCACTATGATCTAACAGGATTGATTAGCAGCAATTCTACTGATGAAGTATACAAGATTGGATAGTGTCTTAAGCCAATCTCTTTTGAGATATAAAAGAGAGAAGAACTCATACCACCAAGAAAGCAGCACCAGGAGCAGAGCGCAAAGCTGAAGTTCCTGCACTGAGATGCTGCCCGGCTAAGGGAAGACTGATGCATCACAAGGAGCTTCCTCCAAGGCCGACAGAGGGAGAAAGGTTTCTCCTGGAGCTGATGCCCTGAATTTGGACTTGTGGCTGACAGGACTATGAGAGAATAGATTTCTCTTTGTTGAAGTCATCCACTTGTGGTATCTCTGTTATAGCAGCACTAGATGACTAAGACAGGTGACAAGATAGAAGTTTAAATTCTGCTCCTCTGCATCCCTGCTGTGTGACCTTGGCCAGGTTACTTAGCATCTCTGAGCCCCAGTCTCCTTACGCATGAAATAAGATTGCATATCCTATGCCATAGAAGAAGCTGTTGTCTTGATTTAAAGAGGTAACAGGATGAGGACATGCCCAGCACAGTCATTGGCTCTGAGTTCTCTATAAATGTAGCTGAATTAGAAAGTGCAGGAAGGCTACACCATAGGATCATCATTTGTACATAATAGTCAGCTTCAGAGAAAACACTTTTCCTGAGATAGTAAGACTCCTTCTTACTTCCCCCAGTGAGATGCATAGGACAAGCCTGCAGTTAGAACTGAAGTTTGGAGATGAATGACTTTTGAGCCTCAAGCAGATAATCCTCCTCCCTCCCCACACAAACACACACCTGGCTGCTCAGGCGGACCTCAGCAGCCACCATCACAGACCTGCCCGGTCCTGAGAGAGAAAAAATCAGGAAGCAAAGCTTGATTTCAGAGCTCTCTACCTTATTTTCTCTCGTACAACTTCAACCCAGGGACCCACGGCTCTGGGCTTCCCTGGCAACTGTATAGTAAATTTTACTCTGTTTCCTATTTTAGGGATAGAAGGTACTCCTCCTCTGGAACTGTGTATGTGTTCTCAAAAGGGTCAAGAGCTCCAGCTTAACCCAGGGTGCCAGTAGCAGTTGAGTGCCAGGGCTGTCCTCAGTTAAACCAGAGGTCAAGGGCCCTAAATTGTTGCATCGACTCTTCCCCCCTCCATCCCACCCCTAGCTGTGCTCAGGAATCAGCATCAATACTTAGACTTCACCACCTAACTTTTCCCTCTCCTCCACAGTTCTACTCTGTCACATGGGGTTGCTATGTGTCAAAAATTTACTTAATGGTACACAAAAACAAGAAACCCCATGCTCACAAGACACTGCCCCTCTCCCATTCATCCTCTCCAAAAGTTGCCAACCTCTAGTTCTTTCTAATCCATTGAGTGAAGAAGACCAGCTATGGCATCATCAGGAGTATTATACTAAATAGTGTTGTAAGAAATAGCCACAGTAGTAGATAGTTTCACTCCTCCCATGGGCCCTCCTTGGCCCACACCCAAAAGTTTTGATCCAACATCCTATCCTCATTCTTACTCCTAGATCCTGACCTCAGTTCCACTATTATGAAACATTCAAATCCCAGAACCAGAAGGCCCAAATCCTCCCAGCTTTCTGTCCTGGGCTTCAAAAAGATTTGGCTCACCAAATGGTTTATTTTCCCTTGGCTTGTGATTTCCAACATCATTACAAATGACAACATCTGTCTAGAGATCCTCGCCATTCAAAGAGTGGCCCAGCACCACTTGGAAGCGTGATGGAAATGGAGAATCTCAGGCCCCATCCCAGACCCATCTGCATTTTCACAAGATGCCCAGAACACTCATCTGCACAATAAAATTTAAGCAGCTCTGGTCTAGAATACAGAAATGTCTGTTGTAACAGAAAGTTTAATTTATTCTTTTCTTAATCCTCCACTCCAGGACTTCTTTACAAAATCAAACAGAACTGTTTCAGAAATATTTTCTTAATTTAACTTCCATTGAATTTGGTTAATTAAAAAAACTATTAAGACTTTTTCCCACATTCTCAGGGAAAATAAGTATTTCTATATAACTCTGACATTTTATGACATCCAGATACCTAGACTAATCCTAAACATATCCCGTTATATTGATTTATGCCCAAAGTCCACTAAGTCTCTAATTTATTTTTAACTAAAACTTAGTTTTTGCTTTTTTCATGTTATTAAACAGGTTTTTATAGAAAAATCAGAAAATACACATAGTTAGAATGAAAATAAAACAAATCAATAAAATAAAATAAAAATGCCCAAAGATAACCACTGTAAGACACTGGAATACTTCCATGTGTATGCAATATTACTATATATAACAGATTATAAAATGGGATCACATGGCACATATTTTTTTTCACTTAATCTTAAAATAAAATAAATATTTATCTACAATATTTTTTAATGGCTGAAGAGTATTGATTATATTTAGAATATCAAATCAACCAATGTTTCACCAAGATCAGTTTCCATTTTTTCCAAAGGCATTTTTAAAATAGGAATTATCTGTTATTAGTTATCCTCTAGGCTTGATTCCCACCACCCGTCTGTCACTTCGTCATACTGTTGTGGCTTCCATGTTGCTATGATGCTGGAAGCTATGCGTCCAGTATTTCAAATGCCAGTAGGGTCACCATGGTGGACAGGTTTCAGCAGAGCTTCCAGACAAGGAAGAAAGAATTGGCAATCTACTTCCAAAAATTAGCCAACGAAAACCCTATGGACCACAAGAGAATATTGTCCAATATAGTGCTGGAAGATAAGCCCCCTATGTTGGAAGGCATTACAATAGTTGCAACAATGGATTCAAACATACCAAGGATCACAAAGATGGTGTGGGACCAGGCAATGTTGTACACGGGGTAGCCATGAGTCAGAGCCAACTCCACAGCAACTAATAACGGGCTGGATTCAATTTATCTTTTATACGACAGTATTATTTACTCGAGTGTTCCTGGGTGACACAAATAGTTAAGTGCTTCACTACTAGCCAAAAGGTTGGTGGTTTGAACCCACCCAGAGGTGTCTCAGAAGACAGTCTTGGCAATCTGCTTCCAAATGGTCACAGCCCTGAAAACCCTGTGGAGCACTTCTACTCTGTACACGTGGGGTCACCATGAGTAGAAATCAAATCAACAGCAACTAACAACGATTATTTATTCATTTAATTAATCTGTATGACCTTCAATCCCTTGTGTTCACTGATAAAAAACTACATTTGTGGGAAACGTGTGTGAATTTTTATGTAGCTATTTGAATAGATAAAGCAACTAAAATCTGTCAGTTAAGTAATATCATTTGATTGATGGTCATTAAATGGATTGGCCTGTGCTAACATTAATGTTTTCCATATGGTAGATTGATAAGTTATACATGAATTTTTTTTTTTTTTTTTGGTCCTAGGGCTAATTTTTAACTCAAAGTTAAAAATTCCAAAAGTATCTGAAGACCAAAATCATAAGTTTTAAAACAAAAACACACTGAGGTTAAGGCCACAAAATTACCTATGCCCTGGTGATTATTAATCACTATTACCTGTTCACATGTATAAACCAAAACCAAACCAGTTGCTGTCAAGTTGATTCTGACACATAGTGACCCTACAGGACAGAGTAGAACTGCCCCATAGGGTTTCCAAGGATTTGAACTGATGTATTTGAACTGCCGACCTTCTGGTTAGCAGCCCAGCTCTTAAAAATTGCACCAACAGGGCTCCATTCACAGATGCAGACAAATATAATAAACTACAGCAAGTTAAGGGAGAAACATTGTAAATAAAGTTTGAACAACCTTAAAATCTTTTATACCTGGCTGTGAAACATCATCCAGTCAAGGAAACGGATGTGAAGTTGTAGTGATTGGTACACATGCCCACCATCCTCATTAAGAACTAGACGGTTATTTTTCCAAAATACGAATGGTATTCAGATTCCTTTGCTCAGTTGGGGTTCTTGGGTTTAAACCAACAGAAAGGGACTCTGTCTATCTTAGGTGAATAAAAATGGACTGTATTTCAAGGATATGGACTATGGAATAGCCACAGAAGGAAAAGCTGAACAGCTAGGCCTCAGGCCCCACAGCAATCTGGGAAGCTTTGGGCTCTAGGAAGCAATCTTTTCAGCTATTGTGATAGAATATAACAAGTTTCAGGCTCTTAATTACGGAGCATCCAGTTGGCCTGGCTTTAGCCACATGACCAACCTGGCCAAAGGAGGGGAGATGACCTTGACTGACAACTCCACCAACCTGCAGGCCTCAAAAGAGGAAGGTGATATCACCAAATGAAGGAGAAACACGTGTCTGAGCAGGCACACAACAGTCACTATTTTCTAACAGTGTTACGGCTTACTATTGGTTAATGGCAGCAAGAAGGAAGCCAATATACTCAAATGTCAGACTGAACTAATTACAGGTATCATAAACTAAAAACACTGACTGATCCTTAGTTTATTCCGAGAATCATGAAGCATGTAGAAAATAAGCAAGCCCGTGAATTAAAAACATAATGATTTACTGACTGTTGTTGTTGTTAGGTGCCGTCCAGTCAGTTTCGACTCATAATGACACTATGCACAACAGAACAAGACACTGCCCAGTCCTGTGCCATCTTCACAATTGTTGCTATGTTTCAGCCCATTGTTGCAGCCACTGTGTCAATCTATCTCGTAGAGGGTCTTCCTCTTTTTGCGGGCCTTCTACTTTACCAAGCATGATGTCCTTCTTCAGGGAATGGTCCCTTCTGATAACATGTCCAAAGTATGTGAGACGAAGTCTTGCCATCCTCACTTCCAAGGAGCGCCCTGGCTGTATTTCTTCCAAGACTTGTTTGTTCTTCTGGCAGTCCATGATATTTTCAATATTCTTTGCCAACACCATAACGCATCAATTCTTCTTTGGTCTTCCTTACTCATTGACCAGCTTTCGCATGCATATGAAATGATTGAAACATCAGGGCTTGGGTCAAGTCCTCAAAGTGACATCTTTGCTTTTTAACACTTTAAAGTGGTCTTTTGCAGCAGATTTACTCAATGCAATATGTCATTTAATTTCCTGACTACTGGTTCTAGGGGCATTGATTGTGGATCCAAGTAAAATGAAATCCTTGACAACGTTAATCTTTTCTCCTTTTATCATGATGTTTGCTTACTGGTTCAGCTGTGATGATTTTCGTTTTCTTTATGATGAGATGTAATCCCCACTGAAGGCAGTAGTCTTTGCTCTTCATCAGTAAGTGCTTCAAGTCCTCTTAGCTTTCAGCAAACAAGGTTGTGTCATTTGCATATCGCATGTTATTTACTGACAGGCACAGTAAATCGCTTCAGGCAGAACAGATCATTTTAGCTTAAATAAGCAAATGACAAGCCTTGACACTAAAAGTTTAAAAATTATGTTAATGATTATCTTTCTTCTCTGGTAGCCAGGGCTTCCAACCAGTTCATTCCAGTTTGAATCCCTGCTGAGAATTCGCATTTCTACCCCAGATATACTGAATCAGAAGCTACATTTCAACAAGATCCCCAGCTGATTCTTATGTATCATAAATTTTGAGGCCCATTGCTTTACTAGTGGTTCTCAGAACTGGTCCCTAACCAGCAGCATTAGCATGGCCTGAGAACTTGTCAGAAATGCAAATTCTCAGCAGGGGTTTGAACCAGAAAGAACTGGTTTGAAACCCTGGTAACAACATATGTAGTGTTTTTAGTGTCTTGTTTTGAGGTTACACCAGCGCTTCTCAAATTATAATGTGCATACAAATCACCTGGGGATCCTGTTAAAATGCAGACTGTGAGTCAGCAGGTCTCAGCTGGGGCCTGAGATGCTGCATTTCTAATAAGCTCCCAGGTGATGCTGCTGATGCTGGTCCACAGGGGACACTTTGGATAGTAAAACACTGGAGGACTGACTGGGCCTTTCCCTCCTTTGTGGATCACCTGTGGCCCGTGATTCTCTTTTTACATTATGCAGTCCCTCATTCAGCCACGTGACTTCTCACTAGCCCTTCCAATAACAGGAGGCCACTTAAGTTTTGGCAGCGGTTAGAAAGCTTTGACGGGGAACTGAAATGTGTTTTGTGGGAAATGATCCCATTTCCCTGAGCACAGAAAATGCATAAACAATAACTTTGTCCTCTGATTCGAAGGTGGCCAACAAGCAGTCTATGTTGCCTTCACAAAATGCTGTTCAACACAGAAATATGATATACTGACTTAGCTTTAGCTCTTAAAACGAGGCATTGTTGGTCATCAGAGTTGGGGGATTCATTTCTCGATCAAAATAAAAAAGGAGAAGTTTTGAAACTAATCTATTGTGTGCCTGCTGGACAAAACCCAGGCCTTGTCCTCACCTCCAGCCTTGACTGGCCACATCCTGTGAGCAGGGCCAACCCAGACGTTCTGGGTGCTGTGATGTTCTTTTATCTGCACCTTGTCACAGATGTACTGAGCGACAGAGCAGCTTGTGAATGGCCTATTCTCTCTACAGAGATGCACAGTCAACAGCGTTCTTGTAGCCCACTTGGCCTAGCTCGCCGGAAAAAAGGAGGGGGACTGCACACCCGCTCTGGCATTTCACTTCTCTTGGTGGGCAGCTTGAGCTGGAGAGCCAATGATAAGATAAAAACAAAAAAGATACAGCAATGTCAGATTCTGAGGTGAAGCATTATTTTTAGAGACTGTAGGTACTACAGTAGCTAACCCTTAGGAAAAAAACAATTTCTCCATTTTTAAATTTGAGTTCTTCACTTACAGTTCTGAATTTAAGAAGTATAATAAAAATTCTGTAATGGAGGCTAGGGTGGGACTACAGCATGAAGAACCTGTTCATGAAGGGTCTAAGTTTCAATACACTTGAAATAATCCATAGGGTGTATATATTCTTTCTCTGGTTCTTGGTGGTCCCTGTCAGTTCATTTTCACTAGAACGCTGGGGAGTGGAGGGCTTGGGAAAACATCATGGTCGGCAGAAACAGTTCCTGTCCATTTTTCTATTGACCGTAATTTGTTTTCCTCCCTTTCCTCCAGATAAATGTTCCAAATATTTCTCAGAGCTGTCTTTGGACATGGTAAGATGCAGTTCCATGTCAATGGAGGCCTAACAGTTTTGTGAGAGGAGGATTTAATTCCATAAAAGGCCCTATGGTTAGGCATTGAGAACTCCAAGATGAGTGGGCCAGAGGCTTTATCCTGGAGAAACCTACAGTCCATGGGAGACAGTAGCTAGTAGTTATTGGTAGTAGAGCATAATGGTTAAAGGTACAGATCTCATCAGTAAGATGTAGGTTTAGATCCCACCTCCAACACTCCTCACCATTAAACAACTCAAATTGCTTAACCTCTGTGAATTTGTTTCATTTGTAAAATGGATACAATAATTCCTAGGTCATAAAATGGTAATGAAGAAAATGTTGCATAAGAAAGCACTTAATGTAATGTCACTCCATTAAATATTTAGTATATACTAGACATGATATAACCACTGGTGGCGCAGTGGTTAAGCGCTCGGCTGCTAACCAAAAGGTCAACAGTTCGAACCCACCAGCCAGTCCATGGGAGAAAGATGTAGCAGTCTGCCTCCATAAAGATTACAGCCTTGGAAACCCTATGAGATAGTTCTGCTCTGTCCTGTAGGGTCGCTATGAGTTGGAATTGACTTGATGGCAATGGATTTTGGGTTTAGACACAATTATCATCAGCATTGCTGCTCATTGAATCCCCCCACTCCAGTACCTGCCTTCTATCCACTAACTGCATTTCCCAGCATTCATGTTCTGGTTCTGCTGATGAGGGTTGTCACGAATACTCACATTAGCTACGTGACTCCTGATCTAAAATATATTGGAAGAGTGAAGAGGAGTACCCTAAATGAGATTTGCTCTTGACTTGCTCCATCTCTGGGATCTTTCTGGAACCAGAATCTTGGGAGTGAACAGAAATTTAGAAATCTAATAACTAACCTATTTTATAGTAGAGCTATTATCTGCCCTACCTTTGGCCATCAATAGGGAGACAGAATGGTGTTGATAAAGGGAGCAGAGCTGCAAGGAGCTGACTCATTCTTCAGCTCATTCTCCAGAGAAGTCTAAGAGAATAACCAGAAGACTTGAGGCAGGCTCCTAGGCTCCTCTGAGGTAACAAAACAATAACAAAAGCCAGCCAATTCAGTCATGAGCATTGGCCCTAGCCTTTTGAAATACCGCTGAGGAGATGGAACTGCCTTGCTAAGCCCCTCAATCCTTGCTTGCCCTCTAGGAAAGATGCTCTGGTAGAAAGACTTTGAAGACAACCACGGTAGTAAAGAAGTAATCTCTTAGACCCCCAGGTCTTGACCTAGGTGGCTTAGTGCCACCAATGTCAAAATGCTAAAACAACCTCACATCCAGGTGGTGGGTTTGACTGATTGAAGGCAATGGCGCAGATGACACATTTTCTGTGTTTTTGTGAAAACTGATTGCTCTCTGGGCAAAAGCATTTTAGTTATTTTAACTGTTACCAAACCAATTATAAAGCTCCTCGTGTGAACGAATTTTAAGAAATTTATTTAACTGAGCCAGCTTTAATTCATTGATCAATATGATTTCTTCTAGAATTACTGTGGTCAGAGCTCTGCTTTATATTCAACACTGACCGATAACCCACTAACCCTTTCCAATCAGAAGCAGGCACTTTTCAGGCTTCTCAAAAAGAAAAAAGAAAAAAAAAACCCCACTGCCATTGAGTCAGTTCTGACTCATAGCAACCCTACAGGACACAGAACTGCCCCATAGGATTTCCAAGGGGCAGCTGGTGGATTCGAACTGGCGACCTTTTGGTTAGCAGCCAAGCTCTTAACCACTGCACCACCAGGGCTCAAAGCTTCTCCAGAGATCCCCTAATAGAGCAGTGAACAGAACCAGTGTTTCCATCTAGACATCCCAATATAATTCACCAACACAGACTCTTAGAAAAGTATCTGACTTTTCCCTAATACATAGAAGATAAGTAAATTTGAAGATAATCTGCTTCCCCCACCAGAAAGTCAAGACAGCCAGACACCATCAGATATTTACCTGCAGAGTAACTTTTACTTCTTGCCCAGAGGATTAGGAGTGAGGGAAAGAAGAGAGCCAAACTTGGACACTCTCCTAGGCATCCAGAGCTTTGATTAGGCTGCTCTGTAAAGGAAAAACAATGTTCAGAACAAGTTTATGATCTATCAAGTCTCTGCAAATAAATAATTGTCTCTTAAAAAAAGAAGAGCTTACAAAGGGCATAAGACTAGGGTCACTGATAAAATTGCACCAGAGTTCACTGACAGGAAGGACATTGGTCCCTTCCACAATCACTGCACGACTCTCTATTTAACACCATACAAGACACAGCGGGCTGGACCAGAGCTCCTATCTGCACTAGACAGGGCTTCTCCAGGGCCAGGTGCAGACACATACAAGTGAAAGCTCGGGTTATCTCTGCTCTTTGCTTCCTATCTTCTGTGGATAAACAAGGGCTCCAGCCCCTGGATATCAGGCCAAGTCCCCTTCACACATGCAAGTTTAACTACACATTGGAGTCTGCATTCCTTCCTGAAGTATAATTTCCTCTGAAGTAAATGGCAAGGTTTGCCTCAAGGAGGATGGTGACATCAGTCCTGAAGCAATAGCCCTACACCAAAAAAAAAGAAAAAAAAAACCCATTGCTATCAAGTCATTTCTGACTCATGGCAACCCTACGTGTCACAGAGTAGGACTGCTCCATAGGGTTTCTTGGGTGTAATCTTTACAGAAGCAGGTTGCCAGGCCTTTCTTCCCTGCTGCCACTGGGTGGATTCAAAACCCCAAACATTTAGGTTAGTGGATGAGTGAAAACCATTTGCTGCATCCAGGGAACTTTAATAGCCCTATCCTGTTGCCGCTGAGTCAATTCAGACTCATAGCAACCCTATAGGACAGAATAAAACTGCCCCAGAGGGTTTCCAAGAGGCAGCTGATGGATTCGAACTATAGACCTTTTGGTTGGCAGCCACAGCTCGCCTTAGCTCTTAACCACTGTGCCACCAGGGCTCCAATAGTGAGCCTATAGCAGTATGCATTTTCTCCCTTATATGTGATTGGAAACCACTCTACAAACCAGAAAGGAATCAAGCTGCCCAGGAAACAAGCCTCAGCTGACCCCAAAGGTGGCGGATCAGGCAGCTACAAAAGGAGTCACATTCTTTGCTTAGGTATGCACCTAGGAGAGGCTACTGCTTCTAGCTGGGTGACGGGAAAACTGAAGAGAGGATTTGAAAACTGACAGGAAATAAATCCACCTTTTATTCTTCCCTATTGGGCCCAATAGCCTCTCCACATCTCGGCATTGGAAGCTTTGAAAAATGAAAGGGTTTCTTGGGTAACACCCCGGAAGATTCAACTCCTTCCCATGGTAAAGATGCCTGATGGATTTAGCCTTAAGTTCTGGAGTTTTTTTCTTCCTGGTCTTTATAACCCTTATGTAATTAAAATTATATAAAATGTATTCATGTTTATCATCTTAATGGATTCTCATACCAAGAGAGACAGCTAAGGAAATACTACTAGTCTTAGGTGAAGGGTGAGAAATAAGACAGATGAATTAAGAGTTGACATGGTACAGCTGGGGTGGACCCTCTAACTCCTGGTCCTTGTTCCTGCCATTGTCCTCATGGGTGTTGCAATTCAGGCTTCCTATTTAGGTCAATTCTGTATGTTTGGCACCGAACTAAACCATCCAAGACCGTGGTTGTCTCCAGGGCAGGGAACTGGGTGGCTGAGAGAGCCACTGGCAGGGAAGGAGGGAGAGAGGAAAACTTTTCACTAGGTATACCCTTTCAAACTGTTTTGAATTTTTAACTGTGTAAATTTATTGTCTATTCAAAAAATTCAAATTAAATTTTTTAAAAAGGACTGTAGAACTTTATAGAACACTGAAGAAGCATGAGAAAGATGGCTGTAGAACTTTATAGAGGGAACATGAATATACAAAGAAAATGATTTAGACGTTAAAAGAAAGAACATACAGTAAAGGAGAAAAATTTTCAATACCTTTTCAGATTGACTACACCACCTCAGTCTACCTCTCCTACCATTCCCGACCTCACTTAATACCCCTTCCAGGGAACAAGGTATTAAAAGTGATATATTCTTATTTTGTTTGTTTGTTTTTTAAAGTACCAGAGTTTGGGACTCAGAATAAATATTATTAAACAAAAATTAATTAAATCAAAGACTATGTATAACTTTGGCCTAAGAAACACATTTTATTCATCTTTATGTTCATAGATCTTAGCACAGTGGTTGGTGGTTGGCATGTATCGGGCAAGATGTAAATGTTGAAAGAGAAGCAGACAAGGAGAGATGCAGGAAAGCAGAGAGGAAAGAAGGATGACAAGGGCTAAAGGGTTCCATCCTGTCTTCCCTCTAGTCCTCATTATTCCTCATTATTACTTGCTTGTTAAAAGAGCATCGGAATATGGTGACTCTAAAAAAGGTTGGACGCTCTCAGTAGGCTCTTTCAAAGAGATGGAAAAGAGAAGTGCTGGAGTTTCTGAGCCATTTTCTTTCAGGGAGCACTCTGTCTTAGAGGACAGCACAATAGACCTCAAGGCAAAGCCCTGAAATAAGCAACAGTGTTTGAGTCATGAAGTGTTTTTTACTTATGGTAGGTTCCTTGAGGTTGATCAGTAAAACATCCTCTATGTATATTGCTAGGATTTCAAAATCATGACACTTCAACAGCTCATTTGTCTTGGAGTAGAGAAGAAGCTCCCTGAGACACTGTTTGTGCTTGTCCTTAGGGATAAGGACAAACACAAGCTGGCAACCCACAATCGTTATTTTCATCAGCTTGCTCTTTTGCAGGCCTACACCGTCAGCACTGTGAAGAGTGAAATCAATAAGAATAATCTCTCTCGTTGCAAGAGGCCAACTTGAGACTGTTTCTTGGCTCTGGAGCAAGTATCTGTCAGTCAGGGTCAGGGAGGTTTCTGCTGTATTTATCTGGGGAATCTTACACAGCATAACCAGGAACCTAAGAGGGCTTTATAGACGGAGAAACTGAGGTCCCCAGGTGGTAATGCTTTGCTTTGGGCAGCCTTAAGGATATGGCTCGCCTCAAGTTGGGCTCTCGAACACAGCTAACAAACACATACGGTGGTTTTACTTTTGTCCCACCACAAGCCCAACTCAGAAGTCATTAACTGAAACCCAGAACCAAGGGAGAAACAAACTCTAGAGTAACGGCAAAAACCTCCTTTCCACAGAACTCCTTTGTCAAGGAAGTGAAGTGCCTCAGCCCCATGGCACCATTTTGTAAGAAGTTAAAACTTCCTGTAAAGCCTTTATATCACCATAGGGGAACCAGCATAATAGGGAGTGACTTCTCCCAGGATCAAATTGAGACTCCTTAGCAAGGTATAAAACTCCTTTATGATCTGACCCTCGTTACCTCTCCGGCTTCATTTCTCCTCTTCATCTAACACGTTTAGCTCCAGGTGTATGAACAACTTGAATTAACACCCAAATGTGCTTCTCCACATGTTGTTCCCTCTGCCTTGAATCCTTCCTGCTCTTACCACTCAACTTCATCCAGCGATTGACCACACTGTATTTTAATTGCCCTGGTGGTGCAGTGGTTAAGTGCTCAGCTGCTAACTGAAAGGTTGGCAGTTCAAATCCACCAGCTACTCTGTGGGAAAAAGATGTGGGCAGTCTGCTTCCATAAAGATTACAGCCTTGAAAACCCTACGGGCAGTCCTACTCTGTCCTATAGGGTCACTATGAGTCAGAACCGACCAGACAGCAATGGGTTTTACTTATCTCTTAGAAGCAGGGATGATGACTTGGCCCACTTACTTTGGACACGTCATCAGGAAAGACCAATCTCTAGAAAAGGATATCATGTTTGGTATAGGGTCAGCGAAAAGAGGGAAACCCTCAATGAGACGAATTGACACAACAGCCAGAACAATGGACTCAAATATACCAATGATCATAAAGATAGTGCAAGACCAGGCAATGTTTTGTTCTGTTATACATCAGGTTGCCATGAGTTAGAGCCAACTCAATGGCAACTAATGACAACTTATGTCTTTGTTCCCCACCCACCCCGCACCAGCCTCAGACTGTGAACTCACTGAGGACAGGGGCTCTGTCTTATTCATTGCTGAAAATGGCAACAAAGTATATACAGATAAACTTGATTGGCTTCAAGGTCTAGCCACAGCTTCCAAAATAGTGACTGATACTCCCTTGCTGTAGGATGGACCAATCTATCCCTACTTATAGTTAACTGAAAATGTGTAATACATCTTCCCTGAGAAGGCTGATCATTAATTACACCGTGCCAGTCTTACCCTTCTTAGGAACTCACTTCGAATCATAAAGCAGTCTCTCTTGGGCTCAGAAAGCCAAACCAGAGGCAAAAACAAGGTTCTACTGTTTCTCCAAAACTAAGAAAGAAAACATGCTAACAAATGCAAGATCAAAAAAATAAATTTTTATTCGTTTATCTTGCTCCAAAAGATAAGATTGTTTGTAGAATTAAATGTCAAGGGACCTCATAACATTTCCTGGCAGAATTTGTGTGTGAAGCTTTTAACCAGTCAGTTTAATCCAAATTAGTAGGAGCTTTAGAAAAGGCTTTTTTGGCTGGTCCACAGCTGGAAAGAGGTTTTGTCATGAACTCTGCCAAACGCAGAAGGATATATAAAAAGAGGGTGGGGGAAATTGGGATTTTTGGCACAACATTTTTTAATAAATGAAAAAACAAATGAAACCCCAGATTTAATTAAAATTTTTCCCATATTCCAGCCTACCTTGTAATTTTTATGTCGCTGTCCAAAAGCCATTATGTAGTTACTTAAATAGGAGAAAGGAAGAGGAAGTATTTTTAATTTTAAAGGATAAGAAGAGGAAAGGAAAAATGCTTAGTTTTTCTTTTCCACATCCTGAGTCCCAACTGTGGTGGCCTTTGCATTTCTTTGGCTGGTTTTTCTTACAGGCAACTAAGAACAGCTTATCAGTTCCTCCAGGTCCTGACTGTGTGACATAGCATGCTATAGAACTTATAGAACAAATGGAGCAGAGCACATCCACCCATTCAGCTCAGGCAGAAGCACATCAACCCAAAGCCAGTGTTGTTCTCGGCAGCTTCAAGTGGCGCAATGGAGTAATTCCACCTTATTAGTATTTTGAGTATAAATTGCTCGTAATAAACTTGGAATTGCTTGATTCAGTTTCATGAGTATTGTACTATGCCAATTCTCTTTGCCAAAGACACATATCATCCAATAAAAGGAAAAAAATACACAAAATAAATCTTAGAGCTGTACAGTGTACCTTAACTCAGTGGTTACTTGTCCCATATTGGGCTCTTCCACTCCTACATATGTAATCTTTGTCCAGCTTTGGTCTTGCATGGTCAGCTGCCTGCTGGGCAGTTCTTGCTGTTCCGTAGGCTCCTCATGTTCAGGATATCCAAATCTAAACTTCTCCTCTTCCCACCATCTTCAATTCCAGTTTGTGTCACACCATCCACCCAGTCATCCCTGACTCCTCATCCAATATTCAACCATCACCAGGACCTGCTTATTTTATCTCCTAAATATCTCTCATCTATCCTTACTACCACTGCCCTAGTCATAACTCTTACATCTGTCACCTGAATGGTGGATCAATCTGACTAGCATTGCAGCCTCTAGTCTTGGTCTTATCTCCCTCCACTCCAAACCACCACCACCAGAGTGATAACCGAAATTAAGTTGTATCAGTATTACCTTCTCACTGAAAATCCCTGAGATAGCTCCCTCCCCTCAAAGAGGAGAAAGCCCACAGTACTCAGGTAGGAATTCAAAGCCCTCTCCACCATACTCTCTAGCTTTACTTTGTTGATACCCCAGCTCACACTTCATGCGTCAGCAGTCCTGAACTGCGTGTTGTTCCTCTACACACACCTCTCTCTATGCCTTTGCTCCCAAGGACCCTCTGTCTCACACAGATCCCTTGAACTTTATTACATACAGCACAGTAAGCAGCATGATGATCTGCATATTTGAATAGGTTCTTCCTTATCCTCAAGTCCCACAGAGATGACCTGGATAGGCCCAGATGGGTACCTGCACCTGCAGTGGGTTCCATTATAGGAGAGGAATCCTGAGCTTAAAGAATACAAATCTTTTTAATGAGCAGTAAGCATGCCTGCCCATAACTCTGGAAAGAAGACATTATCTTGCAAGGCTGTATACAAACTCATGTCCAGTTGTGGGGAGGGCAGAAGGGGAGATATGATCTCTAGTTTCCAAGGCTGTTCACCCTATAAACATCCTTGAAAAGAGTCCAGGACACAGGCAGTCAGTGCGTCATTTAACAAGACATACGGAAATGCAAGAGATCTATGGAGAATTGTCTCCAGTAGGTATAAATTACAGGAAAATGAGTAACGCAAAAGCAAAAACACATTTTACTGTTTGTGCTGGAAGTGCTCAGACTCGTGGTGAGATCCTCTACTCCACAATTTACAAACAAACAAACAAATATGAAGGGGCTCACAGGCTTTTAAAGCTTACCAATACCAGCTTTGACCATCTCGACCGACTTCACAAACTTACAACACATGAGACAAAATACTCTGACAGTCCAGCAAAGCACAACTCCAATATCACAAGCAACATTTCCATGTTAATTTTCTCCTCGGTCTCTCTCTTTTTTTTTTTTTGGTAAATCTGACTAACTTTGCACATAAGCCCAGCTAATCTTCACTGCTAGATGTTAGCCAAATAGAGTGCTTCGGCTCAGCCCCCAGGAGAGTCAGAGAGGCTTAATTAGAGATTTTGAAGTCATGGAGGTTAAAGCAGATTCTTCCTGCAACATGATCATCTTTAGTAAGAACATTCAAATTCTAGAACAAAAATTTACTGAGTACATCCTAATATTCCAAGAAATAGGGCTAGCACATCTATTAAGCACCATTTTGTTCCATGACCCAGGCTTCTTAAGAAACTGCCATGACAATTTAACCTCCATCCCCCGAAGATCCCATCTACAATGGCTTACAAAGGAAGGAATAAGAGCCAAATTCCAGGTTGGCCTCAGTTTTGTCTAAATGTCAAGTTGCTTATCCCACACGGTGAAACATACGAACATCCCGAGGCAGCCCTCTGTTAAGGCAATAGGGTCAGGTTCCCTAGTAAGCTTTTTCACCCCAAAGGATAGACAGGAATGTGCTGCCTCTATGATCCCATGGCTAGACAGAATCACAGATATGTTTATCATTCCAATTCTTTACACTCTAGACCTTATGTTCTCAAACCACTCTGTTTTAGAGAATATCTCAATGTTTTAGTAAAGTACAAACACCACCAGTCTAGTGTTATTGCGTCCATGGGTATGTTCTGGATGAAGGCACTTTTTTTTTGTTTGTTTGGATTACAAACCACATTACTTGATAAATATTTGAGAAAAATGGGAGTAGGTGAATTGGAAGTAAAAGTAGTCTTTGCTTATTCTATGAATACAATCCTTCTAAGAAAAACGGATTCTTGCAAGTGTTTAGTTTTCTAAATAGCTTTATAATGGAGCAAAATCACGCTCTTGGAAAAAAGATCCAAGGCCCTTACTCTGGTATAATTTATTCCTTTTTAGTGAAACAGGAAGATCAACAATAAGGTCACCAATTTCCTCAGCAATACCCACCTTCACTTCCATCCCTAGGGTCCATTAATAAATTTATTTACTTATACTCTGTTTTATCTACAAAGGATTTCTTTTCTATTAGAACTACTAACATCAGCTTAGTTCCACTGTGCTTTTTCAAAGGAGATTTATTAAAATAGTATAGAAAGAAAATTGTTTTTTTAAAAAGTCACTTTAATTTTCAACACATAAACATTATATTTTATTCCATAGCTCTCTGATCAACAGTATTTGATAATTCTTCCAGAATAGGATGTCAGCAGTCCTTCCAACCCAAAACGACTAAGGCCTTTGATTCAAGAGCCAGATTTGCTCATACTGGCATCTAGATAACACAACCTTAATACCAAATTAATTTCCTGATGTTAAAAACAAAGTCAAATCCCTACTTTTAAAATGTACATTGTATAAAGAGTATAAAACATATTACCTAAAAATCTATTTTCATGTCTCAAACTTTTAAACAGGGCTTTGAAACCAGTTCATTCAGGTTTGAACCCCTGCTGATAATTTGCATTTCTGACAAGTTCCCAGGCAATACTAATGCTGCTGGTTAGGGAGTCAGGACCAATTCTGAGAACCACTAGCAGAAATGCCCTATAGGGTTTCCACGGAGCAGCTGGTGGATTCGAACTGCTAACCTTTTGGTTAGCAGCCAAGCTCTTGACCACTGAGCCACCAGGGCTCCACTAGTAGAGCAGCCAAAAGAAAA
The DNA here is from genome assembly GCA_030035585.1 of Dugong dugon. Taxonomy (NCBI): domain Eukaryota; kingdom Metazoa; phylum Chordata; class Mammalia; order Sirenia; family Dugongidae; genus Dugong; species Dugong dugon. The sequence continues at coordinate 146,801,095 of CM057464.1, read as the reverse complement.
AAGAAAAAACCAAACCCGTTCCAACTCACAGGGACCCTACAGAACACAGCAGAGCTGCCCCTTGGTTTCCAGGGATCAGCTGATGGATTTGAACTGCTGACCTTTTGGTTAACAGCTGAGCTCTTAACCACTGCACCACCAGGACTCCTGTAGAGTAGTGGTTCTCAAAATTTATTATACATAAGAATCACCTAGGGATCTAGTTAAACTGTAGATTCTGATTGTCTGATCCTCATGTATAATAAATTTTGAGAACTGCTGCACTACTAATAATCCCTAACCAGCAGCATTAGCATCACCTGGGAACTTCTTAGTAATGCAAATTTTCAGCAGGGGTGCTAACCCTAACGAACCTTTTGAAGCCCTGCTTTCAAAGCACACTCTTCATCCAATAATACAAACATATTCCCTGTAATGCATCTGGTGATGTTAACTCATACTCTACTTTCCTCTACCAAACTAGAAATAAGATTCTTTTTAGTTTTAATCACCATCCTTCTTATATGTGTAGGAAATCTTCAAATTTTGAGTTATGTTTTTTAACAAGGAAATAGTGGTCACACAGGCTTATCTCCCAAAGCTTAGACAGTATGAAAATGTTTTATTGCTTAATTCTTGCATTTAAAGAATTAGTCATGAGGAAGTTAGTGGTGAGCTAGCTGAAAGCTGGGTCACCCTGGGCAGGAAGTGGCTGAGAAATCTGTAGTCCTAGATTTTAAACTTTTTTCATCTGCTGGCCACTTTGGCTAAACACACCAAAGACCACCTACTCCACTATTCCCTCCCAGCTGTTACAGCAAAAAAAAAAAAAAAATACTTACCAGAATGAATAGGAAGGAGGTTACTTCTGATGAAACACCACCAAGGTAACCGTCTGGATTTTATGGATATTTAATATTTGCCAGAAACCAAATTATGGATTTTGTCATATTATAAACATTGAAGAGACCAGCCCACAGACCATCTAGGGTTCCCTCACAGATTACACTGTGAATTCAAACTACAGGGCTATCTGAAATGCTGGCATTTTGCTAGGTGATATTTCTGCTGCCAAGTACATGAGGAATACAGGGGTCACATGTAAAATTAAAGCAATCCTGGAAATGATCTCCTGTAACTTATGTAAAAAGTAATAGGACACTGATGCCAGATAATAATGTCTCTCCTTTTAGAAAAACAGGGTTTGAGACCTTTGCTCTATCTAGAATCAAAATTGACTGAAAGTGACATTTTAGGAATGGGAGACTGAACTTACCAATATGAAAATAAGCCTCATAATAATTAGACAAATTAAAGATCAGAAGACTTGATTAGTAGTAACACAAAATAATTTGATTTTTTTTTTAATGTTAGATAATTTTTAAAAACAAAGTAACTAAAACCAATTTTTTTTTTTCCAGAACTACCTGGACTAATTTTTGTGACAACAGAAAAAGGGCTAAACTAAAATCTCATATTCCTCATTTAGTCAGCTACAAAGTTACAAACTCACCCCCCATATAACCTCAAAAAATTTTACATAAGATGGTTTATAACAGAAATACTGAAAATAAATCATCCTTGAATACTTTTAGATTTCCCCAGTGCACCACAAATCACATCCAGAAACCCAAACAAAACAATCACTGACATGTTTGAGATCTGCTGTGGAAACCCAGAGCTGCAGGACAAGAAAAGGAGAGGACGAAGCAGATAGCCTGCCCTTTGCTTGGGCAGCACTGGTCTTTTGGAGGTCCTAACACATGCACGTTAATATCATGAGTCCATAAAAGCCAGCAGAAATTAAAATAATAAATAAAAATAGGCTCTCGTTAGAGGGATAGGATCCATTTACCACTGCTCTGCTGAGGTACATTTGACCACTGAAGGCAGGAAAGCTATTAGCTTCCTGAATTAATGGGTAGATGGTTTTCAAATGAGCTATTTTCATGATGGATACAATGCGGACTCAGCAAAGTTTCTCCTTCAAGAAAAATATAGCTTCTATTTCAAAGGGCACTGATTGGGCTTAATACCATTAGGGAACCATCAAGGATTTGTGTTGCTGTTACTGTTTTAACTATCAGTTACTTTCTAAACCAAAAATTGTGGGTAGTTAACTTGAACAACAGTCAAGGTTTAGGAATGCAAGAGCAAATCCAAGGCACAGACGAGCTTCAGACATAACCAGGCCTCAAGGGGTCTGAAATCTTTTCAGGTTGTCAGGTCCTAGCTTTTTCTCATTGCCACCATTATCACTGTTATTACTAACTTGTCTGAACTTTATAAATAAAAATTCATTTAAATTCATCACAACCTCCCTGAAAAGCACTCAATAGCACATGCTTTTAAGAATTCTCGTAAGCTTTATTAGTGGCAATGTAAATCAGTTACAATCAAAAACCAAATTAAACAAACCTACCTAACGCATAATTCTCAACTTCTAGTAACTGCCTATAACACACCCAGCAGATATCTGTTTAAAAAGCCGGCAACAATTATTCCCTTTGTAAATTAAGGGTAAAAAATATAACTGTGTTAAGTTCCATTAATACTTGAAAGTACAAATATAAATTAAATAAATTTCAAAAAACCACATACAATAAAATATTCTATAAAACGAAGCTAATTTTAAAAGGACTGCTCAATTTACTTTGTAGTTTTTTTTTAATAAAATCATTTTTAAAAGTACATGTTTTCTGGATCATACATGAAAGTTCACATCCAGATGTCTTTTCCATGAAATCCTTATTCTTTCTTCAATGTCAAAATCTTAATTTTCACTCCTGGCTGGTCTTTTCTTCCTTGGCAACTCTTTTTGTTATCCCACTGAAATATTTCTCACGAAAGGAATTATGACCTTGGTAAGGCAGAATCTGGTCACTCAACAGGTGTGAATACTGGTCCCGGTTCTGACAGGTTGGAAAATAGAGAAAATAAAGATGTTTATTTCATTTCCTTAGTTAGCTTGCAATGAAAGTAGTCATTTACTAGAAACAAAACTTCATTTTTTGTTGTACATTTGTGTTTTTTTGTTGCCGAACTTAGAAAAATACCACTCTTTACATCTGTATCATGCTTGAGTATCCAAAGCTTTCACTCCACCTCATTTGATACTCACAAGAATCCTCCGCAACAGAGAGGACAAAAACTCTGAGAAAATAGGCCCAGAGAGTTCTGGTAAAGAGGTCATCTCAAATAGCAGAGAACTACACTTGCCTCTTCTGATTCCTAGTTCAGCACAAACTCAAATCACCTATGACTATGACTACGCACCATCAAAGAAGGAAGCTTCTATTCCAGAGGAAGGTGTGTAACAAAAAATCATTGCATGTGAATGGCATCACACAGATAGATAAAATAGTATGAGGATATATCCAAATTCACATAATGAAGTAAACAATTTCTAGCAACTTTAAGTAACCACAGTACATGAGTATATAGGTTAAACAAGTGCTTTCCACACTTCTAGACTTCAGAGACGAGTAAGGACTAGTCTTCAAATTGACATTTGGACATTGAAAATAACCATCCGTGTTAGACTGCAAAACACATTTAGGCTTAGAAAACTGAGGAACAGGAAGACTGGCAGGAAACACTGAAACATCAGCTTCTCATCCAATTTCACCAACCATCCCCAACTGTGAGAAAACATCTAATTAGCAATAAAATCTCATTTCTCATGCACTACTGTAAATTCATATTCAATTACATATGGATTAATATGATTTTGAAAACAGGGAAAATCAATCAGAAAACATGAAGCCTAACTTTTTATCCTAATTTCAGTATCAAAACGTTGTTGTTGTTGTTAGGTGCCGTTGAGTCGGTTTAAACTCATATCGACCTCATGTGTAACAGAATGAAACTGCCCAGTCCCGAGCCATCCTCACAATCATCGTTATGCTTGAGCCAAATGCTGCAGCCACTGTGTCAGTCCATCTTGTTGAGGGTCTTCCTCTTTTTTGCTGACCCTCTACTTTACCAAGCATGCTGTCCTTCTCCAGGGACCAATCCTCCTGATAACATGTCCAAAGTATGTGAGATGAAGTCTCGCCATCCTTGCTTCTAAGGAGCCTTCTGGCTGTACTTCTTCCAAGACAGATTTGTTCTTTCTTTTGGCAGTCCGTGGTATAGTCAATGTTCTTTGCCAACACCATAATTCAAAGGTATCAATTCCTCGGTCTTCCTTATTCACTGTCAGCTACTAATATATCTGGATTATATCAATCCTCAAAATATTTTCATATTTTTGCTTATTCCTGTGTGAAATGAATTATCTTCATCCTTTCCTTCATCTCTAACATTAACAAAAACCGAGGTTTAGCCAAATAAAATTACGTTGGCTTATTTGTTTATTCACAAACTATTTTCTACACACCTTAAAAAAACATACACACAACAAAAAAATATTAAAAATTATTTCATCAAAAATAGCTGGCTATTTAAATTTTATGTCACTAAGTTTATCACAGTTCCAAATTCCTATATGCACAGGAAAATCAGCCAATGGTTACTAACTTCCAGCTATATACAATCTCCAAAAGATAAATTTTATCTAATCAGCCTGTAAGTACACAATTAAAAAAATACCAAGTGAAAGGTAATATTTACTGGACATTTCTTATATGCCCAGAACTATGCCAAATGCTTTACATGCACCATCTAATAAAAACTCACATCAGTTCTAAGAGATAGGTATACTATTAGCACCATTTTACAGATGGGGAATTATTTAAAAGTACCGGCCCAAGATAACACAGCTGGTAAGTAGCAGAGCTAGGATTTGAACTCAGGTCAGTTTGACCCTAGAGGCTGCACTCTAAACTACAACATAATAAAGGATTACTCCAGAAGGGCTAACTGCTTTTCCCCAACTCAAGAAGTAGGAGGAGCTCTGGGAATAAACAAGTGATGGACTAAGGCTTGGATAGCAGGGCTGCCTACCAAGAAAGGAACAGAACTGAGTGAGAAGTACAATCATACTTCTGTTCTCTAAGACAGTACATTTCAATGGCACAAACTTTTCACACCTGGGGGAGAAATAAAGAGCCATGTTGAGGGATACCATAACCCTAGCAGTACAGTCGACTTCACAGGAGGGTGAACCTGGGACAGCAGCAAGACAGAACAAAAATGTTCCAGATATAACCTTGACTTGTTCATTTCAACTTTTATCAAAAGTTTGCCTGAAGGGTCGTAAGAAAGAAAGGGACATGCTATCATCCATACACTCCTCCAGGTATCTTCATTCTGTCCTTACGTCCAGTAAGATCACTAGGATGTCTGCCAACTTCCTGAACTACATTAGCTTAATCCTGGCCAAAATGTTTTTTACTTGGTTATACTATTTTAAGGCTATGTCCAGAGGATGTCCTCTGTCCTGCTCCTATGCTGCCCCTTACAGTTCTTGACATCATTCTCCAACCAGTCATCAAAATTCAAAACCTGGTTCTAACCCCTCTCCCTCCTCTTCTCACATTTGAGCAGGCAACAAATCTTAAATACGCTACATCTTAAACATCTTAAATCCACCGCTGCTCTTCACCCATAATTCAGTCATTTAGTTTAGGCCTTCCTCATCTCTATTTTTTCCCCTCAGTGGCCAGTTATCCTGTCTTCAGTGGCTCCCTTTCCAGTCTATTCTCCATACTGAAACCAAACTCAACTTATTAAAACACAAATCTAATATGCCAATTTCCTGGCTAAAATACAAATGAGCAAATTCTCCCCAATTCTGAGGTTTATTCCTTAACGTTTGGGAGTAAGATTCAATGACACATCAGTTTGCTGGATGACACCTCCTCACTTCCCTCACCTGTATAAGAGGAATCAGAACACAGTCGGGCAATGAAGTCCTTCCCAGCTCAGCCCTCCTGTCCTTTATTCTTCCTGTGGCTCCTCTAGGCCATGCAAGATCATCTCCACCCCCATGCACTATGGACTACTTCCTGGAATATCCTGGAGCAAGAGTAGTGAGGAAGATAAGGTCAGACAAACATGGATGATTCCAGTGCTGAATCTTAGAAGGCAGAGTCATGTTAGGACAGCTGAGGATGGGCTGGAGGGGTGACTCAAGACTCAGCTGCTAGTGTGCCTAGCAGACCTCAGCCACTGTTATGCAGCTATGCAGCTATCAGGGGGAAGCAGAAGACAAAAGCAGAAGCACCACAGAAGATGGGTTTCCTTCATGGACCTAAGAGAGAGCTTAATAAAGCAGCTTGTTTTTGACTTGAAAGATATAAAGGTGGCAAACTGATGATAAAGAACAGAGAAAATGAAGATCAGAGTCAGAAACAAGGAATGAATAGGAGAAGACTGGAAAACCTAAAAGTAATTATTAAAATCTATGCTAACGAATGATTTTCAAGACAACGTGCACTACCTATGATCCCAAGATTCCCTCACAACGAAGTAAAAATAAGACCTTAACAGACTGGGTGTTTAGTGGAAAAGACATACATACTACTAGAAAAGTTGGGAAAGACTATTAATCTTATAAATGCAACCTCTGGAGGAAAAAAAAAATTCCTATTTTCTTTATTATTATTTCTTTATTATTATTGTAAAGAACAATTGGTGTGAAGTACGGGTTTGTGTCTTATGCTGAAATGCCTATTGCTACAAGACTGCTTGCACCCTATGAAACAGAACCACCATAACAAAAAGCCCTGTAGAACCCAAAAGCTCCAAATTCTTTGTGCAGCCATTCTATTACCTAGCAGCATTAAGTCCTGCTTCAAGGTATGCCAGAGGCTTCAAGGATTTTGGCTACATTTTCACTTATGTGGAAAAGACACAGCTCATAAAATGTGCCACATGATTCAGTATGACTATGTCTATGGTCTAACACATAATCATTATATACGTAGAATCAGATACAAATGCCATATACCTATGAACAACACACATTTAAAATCTACCCTTTGTTGTTATTAGATGCCATTGAGTTGGTTCCAACACACAGCAACCCTATGTACACACTGCCTGGTCCTGTGCCATCCTCACAACTGTTGTTATGCTTGAGCCCATTGTTGCAGCCACTGTGTCAATCCATCTCACTGAGGGTCTTCCTCTTTTTCACTGACCCTCTATTTTACCAAGCATGATGTCCTTCTCCAGGGACTGGTCCTTCCTGATAACGTGTCCAAAGCATGTGAGTCATAGTCTCGCCATCCTTGCTTCTAAGGCGCATTCTGGTTGTACTTCTTCCAAGACAGATTCGTTCATTCTTTTGGCAGTCCATGGTATATTCAATATTCTTCGCCAACACCATAATTTAAAGGCATCAATTCTTCTTTGGTCTTCCTTACTCATTGTCCAGCTTTCACATGCATAGAAGCAACTGAAAACACTCTAGTCCATGCGAAATATACTATACTGTTTGCGGCATTCGGAACTTATGTTGCCTCAATTCTAAGAAAACAGCAAACTCAATTTTTGTTTTCTTTTTCTCTACCTCTCTTTCATCCTATCTATAGTTTAGTTTACCAAAGCTACCACTTGAGACGATGATATTCAACTCGACATATTTTTCACCACCTTTTCATGTCTCTTCTTTATTCACATTCCCTGCCCATCTCAACTAAGAATATCTTCAGACCTTTTTTTTCAACTCCCTATCTCAAAGGCCAAAGTGTTTACTTAAAAGGAGAAGAGTATCCTCAAGGCACCAACCTTCTACCTCCCTCATTAACTCCAGCTTGTCCTGATGTTTGAAGTTTGATTTCTCTACTATTTCCAAATCTACCACTATCATTCATGATAACATCTAGATAGCATAAAACCTGAGGTCTGCCAATTTTTACTGAGCAAGAAATACTTGATGGAAAATAAAAACACACAAAGAATTATGAAATGCCAAGAAATAAAACTGGTGATGACAGATTAGACTACCTTTCCCAAATTTCATAACTACTGTTTAAATTTGGAGTCTGGTTATATTAACAAGATATGAATAAAATATTATATTGAGACTGTTGATTACATTGTTTATTGTTTCTCATCATTTTATTATAACCAGGAATTGAGAGTTTCTGTAGAAAAATTTCTGCTATCACAAATGGCTATATAATGGAAATACATAGCTTTCAGACCTATCACTTAACCTTATAAGACAATCAGTAATTAAAAATATTACAAGAAATAGGAGTCCCCGGTAAGCACAAATGGTTTGTGCTCAGCTACTACCAAAAGGTTGGTGGTTTGAGTCTACCCAGTGGTGCCTTGGAAGAAAGGCCTGGCAATCTACTTCCAAAAGATCACAGCCATTGAAAACTCTATGGAATCAATACAATAAAAAACAGTTACCATGGAGTTGATTCCAACTCATGGCAACCCCATGTGTTGCAGAGGAGAACTGTACTGCTTAGGGTTTTCATGGCTATGACCTTTCAGAAGCAAAATGCCAGGCTTTTCTTCTGAGGCACCTCTGGGTGGGCTCAAACTGCCAATCTTTCAGTTAGCAGATGAGTGCTTAACTGTTTCCACCACCCATGGAGTCAATACAGTAGGACTCAATTTAAAAAAAAAAAAACTATAAGAAACATACAAGTTCTGATTCCAGAAAGAAACTAATATATAGTTAGTACCAACTATGCTAAGTTCTTTATATAAGTCAATTATTTAATTTTCTGCATCTTTTCATGGTAGATTATTATCTACTTTGAAGATAAGGAAACTGAGGCTGAAAGAGTTTAAATAATCTGCCAAAAGTTAACACAGCTAGTAAGTAGCATTGTAAGAATTGTAGCATAGGTAAGACTTCAAAGTTCATGCTTTTTCTGCTATACATTTTTTTTAGTAGAAATCATATCAAAACAACAGCTAAAGAGTTAATTTCCACATGGTAGATTAGTGGGTCTTTCAAAATGGAGTTTGACATTTAGAAGACATTCCTCACCAAACAGCAACATTATGGTAGCACATATTTCAGATCTAAACTTTTAGACAGAACGCTGTTAACCACTGTCCCACCCAACCAATTTCCTGTTCTATCAGTACTGCTAATTCTAAACATAAGCCACTCGAGGAATTTTAACACACTTGCCAAAGAAACCAAAGCAAGCCTTACAATTGGTAGTGTACTTTTATGTGTACACTGCCCTCTGCTGGCCAGAGCAGACAAATGCTTTCTAGTATTTCCTGATGTGGATTGAAACAGTTTTAAAAGCAAAGCCAACCAGGCATGAGGCATTCAGGGGTGCTGTTTCCTTAGCTGTTTGTTTGCGAGTTCTGCCAGCTGTAAACATCCATATTGTCACACAGCTCCAACATGACCAGGACAGCTTTTTTTCCTTCAGGAAGAATTATTTATTCAAACCATTTCATTTTTTAAAGAATGATGTGGAAATACATATTCACCTTGGTGATTCCAAGATGCATAATTGTCATCTATGTGCAACCTATAATTGTAAAATAGTCTTTAGAACAAGAAAGAAGTATGTAGACTAGACATTACTCAATTTAATCCTTACCTATTTTCACAACTAACTGTACATCAAAAATACACTGTCAAAAATAACGAAAAGATGACACTTCATAATTTAATAATAAATTTTAATCTCAAAGAGAACAAATTCACAAGAAATAAAACAATGTTCTCTAGTAACATTTGAAACTGACAATTTAAATAGATCTACTGATATTTTGGGTTATCACTGTGAGAAGTGCTTCTCAAACTCAGCATCATAAACTGTTCAGACTTTAAAGGAACTAAAGATACTGGACTGAGAACTCCACTTTGTGAAAACTACTCTTTTCTAATTACTACCTTTTCCCAGAAATTTGCCATTCACTTTTATCGCCTACTCCTTAAACAACTAAAGGAAGGTGTTAGGATTCTGTACAGTGTGGTGAGACAGCTGCTTTTCTGATTTGTTTCTTATGAAAAAAAAAAAGAGGCCCAGGCATCATGACATTACAATGTTTTTGTACCTTTGATTTTTGAAGGGTAATGTCATGGTAACAGTGAAATTCAGTGTTATTTTCAAACAGAAAATGTTTGGCTAGTCATGACTATCTGCTTCTACTCTTCCTTCAAAAGGATGATTTAAATACTGTTGAATTCAATAGTTTTTATTTTAGACGGGACCAAAATAACCACTAAACAGTTACTATTCATCCCATAAATAGTTACTGAGGGGTGAGCAAAACAACCAAGATTTATGAATTCACAGGGTTTATATGCCAGTGAGAGACACACACATTAAACAATATACACTCAACATACACTTGCAAACTGTGATTAAAGCCTGGTAAAAGAGTACCGTAAGAATATAAGGAGACAGCTACTTAGGCAGGGTGAAGGGGATGGACTAAAGAAGTGACTTTATCTGAGATCTAAAGAATGAATTAAACTTACACGAAGAATAGGGAAGACAACATCCTAGGCAAAGGAAACACAACATCAGAAGACCCTGAGACTGGAAAGAATTGAGTACCTTCTGAGAACTGAAAGAAAGTCAGTGATCTAAGGCTTGAGAAAAGGAAGGTGGCATAAAATGATAGTGGACAGACAGGACCAGATCAGGCTGGTCCATGGAGATTATGTGAAGAATTTCAGACCTTATTCTAAATTCCACAGAAAGTCATTGATGAGTTTTAAATGGGGTGTTTCATTATCTATTTACATTTTGAAAGATATTCTGGCTACTGGGTAAGAAATAGAATGGAAGGAGCAATTGCAGAAGCAGGGAAACCAGTTGAGACTACTGTAGTAGCCCAAGAAAGCAGTTCTGCACAGCAGTACTTTCTTAGGGGGATAAAAACATAACCAAGAAAATTCCTACCCACTCAGTTATCCCAAGGCAGATTTCTGAAAGTCATACTTAATTCCTGTCTCCCTCATGCCAGTTATGCAATCATTCACTAAGCTCTCCCCTGTCTACCTTCCCAAAAGCTCTCGATTCCATCATCTTCTCTACAACCTCCAGTCCTACCTTTCTGAGTTTATGGCCTCATCATCTTTGCCTAACCATGCCTCCTCACTGGTATCACTGGTATCTTTCCACACCTCAGACTTGCCTGCACATTAAAGCCAGAGTGACCTTCATAGAACATTAACTTCTGTCACTCTCCTAACTAATAACCCTCATGGGATCACCATCATTTGAAACTCTTTGGTACATAAGGTCCATCAATATTGAGCATCCTTTTAATACCTTTAGTTTATCTCCAGCCATTGCGCCATAAATACTTAGTATTCCAGTCACGCAGAAATGTCTATGGTTCCCTGAATGCACCACAACCCTTCCCATGCCTCTGGACTTTACCAGTTTACCCACCTGGTGCAGTGGTTAAGTGTTTGGCTGCTAACCACCAAAAGGTCCACAGTTCAAATCCAGCAGCCGCACCTTGGAAATCCTATGGGGCAGTTCTATTCTGTCCTACAGGGTCACTATGAGTTGGAATTGACTCGATGGCAACAGGTTTGGGGTTTTTTTGGGGTCACCTCAAGCATCATCTCCTCAGGTCGTTACTATCTTTTTGCAGATCACTACAGTAACAACTCATTATGTTGCAATATTTGTGTGACCATTTCTCCCACTGAACAATTCTCTAAGGAAAAGGACTATATACCTTATTAGTCTGTGCAGCCCCAACATCTGACATAAACAGTCCCATAAATACATGCTAAGTGAAGGAAGCCATGGCTTTCCCCTTAGGGAACATGTAATCAGGTTGGAGAAAGAAAATGTTTAATAATATAAAGAGTACACTAGGATAAAAATAAAGACATAACTTTCTTTCTCGTTTCTCATAGCAGCTTTTTCAAAATTTCACCTGTCCTCAAGTCCTTACATTAATATCTATTTATTCACTCTCAGCCAAAACTTCTTCTTTACACAGAAAACAGTAGTCATCATATACGAACTTCCTCACAGCCTCATCCCTCTCACACCACCCCCATCCCCACATTCTGAGTAAAGCCAAAATTCTCTCTTGTACTGTCCCTTTACTGCCCAAAGAGTTAATTTTATAGAACACCCAAAACTTCAGTGACAATACCTAAGGAAAATTATCAAATTATAAAACCACTGTTCTTCATAAAAACAAGGACTCTTCCTTCCTCGAAAGGTGTCGACTGCGGGATGAAACCGCAGGACTCTATAACCATTCAACAGAAAACCAACTGGCTTCTATCTTAATTATACGTCAGGTTTAAGTTGTGCTTTTACTCACTGACAGTTCCTGATAATGACGTAACGATTTCTTTCACCTCACACGTATTAACCTTAAGTCATTTGTATTCTCAAAGCGACAGCAGTTTATACAAAACAGCAGTTTCACTGCAAACACTTGAATACAAATGGCTTCTGAGACTTATTCTGTAATAAGTGAAAACCAATGAGACTATCACCATAGGTAAGCCACTGACATGCACACTGCTCATCTAAGTTTGTCAGGAAGGACTTCTGGATTATGAAATAGACTAAAGTTATGCTATACATTTTTAAATAAGGTGAGCGAGGAGGGCAGAGATGACAGAGAAACACAGTGGGTAGATTTTCTTTCTTATAATTAGCAGAGAATGAAATGAAATGTAAATGACAGCGCTGAATATAATGGGCCTCAGTTCAGCTTCAGGGTAATTACCCATGTCCGGCTTTTGTTTAAAAATCTTGCTCCCCTTATCAAAGCTTCCCACTGTTCTACATCTGGTACTGGACAGTAGCTATAGAAACCACTTGTGCTAAAGTTATACAAGTATAAACAGCACTAGGCCATTTCCAAACCAAGGACAAGCAGGTCAAAAGTCTGGCATTCAATACATCTAAGAGGAACCCCTAGCATTATTCTTAACGGGAACAAGGTAAGGTTGGAAATCTTCAACCCTAAGGGATTTACGTACAATCAGTACTTTTAAAAAATATCATTACTCTGTAAGATATTAAATTACCTAAAGTCTATGAAAATCATATATATATGTTACTCTTCCTATCTAAATTTCTGAAACATGGGTGAAATGTAACGATTGAACTTTGACTTCTGGCCCTTAGCACATAATTTCTTCCTAATTATGAAAACAGCACTGTAGATATTCGTGCTATCATGATGATATAAAATCATTAGCACTTTGTACATGCTGTCTACTAAATTCTATAACTTTTTATAAAATTCAAAACTTAACCTCAAATGCTAAAAGAATAGAGTCAACATCAGATAACAATTTAATGACAATATACACCTGCGCCTCACTTACCAACTATCTCCTTATCTGGTTATTTCACATCTACAACAATAGTAAAAGATCTACCCTCCGACTATTTTGCGTATTAAGGAGAGACCCGGTGGGGGGTGGGGGGAGGAGAAAGAGGAGGAGAGTAAGGTTTGCGAGAGGGAGGAGGCCAAGGGGCCGCCAGTACCCAGGTCAGGCAGAGGAACCGGGCGGGGCCCACAGTATGGGCAGGCGGGCAGGTGGCTTAGGACCCAGGGCTGCAGGAGTTGGGCAGGGGGCTCAGAAGTCTCTTCTTCCAAAGGGGCTTCTCTGCCACCTCCGTAGCCTCCACCAGGCCCAGGAAGCCAGGCCACACCTGCCCAAGACCTGGGAGCCACTTGTCGCCAATGCCCGTCTCTGGGGCCTTTGGAGAGGGAAGGTGGAGAAGCGAAGTGTGGGGGTCCTTGCGGGTGGGCCCCAGCTGCTCCAGAGACAGCAGGCTACCCTTGATCACCACCACTAACCACCTCAGTCACCCCCCTTACCCCACAGCAGAAGGTCCACGATGGTGGGGAAGGTGTTGTGGGGAAGGGGGCCTGCCGCACCACGCACATTCCAAGACGTGCCCAACGGTCGGTGAATAATTGAGGGGGCGATACCGGCAGTGAAGACCCAGTGCTGCCGACTCTCGCATAACGCCAATTTTCACATAATGACCTGGTCTTTGGAACCTACGTAACTATGTCGGTAAGTGAGGAGTACGTGCATTAGTTTTCATTTCTAATATTTAACTAAAACTGAGAAAAATCTTGCTTACTCTCTTAGGCAGCAAAGGATGAGTAACAAAGGCACGCCCAGGCACTCACATACATACTCTCGTTTTAATTTGGAGACTGTTCATCACCTGAGTGACTTTTTAAAAAATCTTCACAATCTATTAAAAGAAAAACTAATAAAAATTCATACACTAATATAAAAATCAAAAAAAGGCAAAACTATTTTGCTTAGAGATGAAGTCAATACTGATAATATTACCAAATAAAAACAGCAAGAAAATGACTACCACAAAAGCCAGAACAGTGGCTACATCTGCAGGGGGCTGGGGGAGGTGGAGGGGGGTGGGGATGTTATGATTAGAAACAGACACAAAAGGGGGTGGTTCTGGGATGCTGCCATTACTCTGTATCTTGACCTTGGCACTGATTACATAGATGTTCAGTCTATAATTTATAATCGTGCATTAAATTGTACATTTATGTTTGGGGCAAAAAAAAATACATGTTAAAATCTCAGTGTTAGATTCCTAGTGGGTCATGAAGTGGGAGGAGGATACCAGTTCATGTCTGATTTTGAAAAACACAAGGAAGAAAATTCTATGTTAATATTATACATGATTATATGTTATTGTATATTATATATAACCATATAAAATATATATAACTATATACTAATGTTTATATGTTAAATATCCAGATAAAGAATAAAGAGAAATAAAAAAAATACAAAAATGAAGAAATGTGTCAGTTATACAAAAATTATAAAAGAAGCTCTACAGGACTACGCTGACTCCATGCATTAACATCCTATTTGCGTAAACCATTTTTATCTTGGACTCCCTGGATCATACCTTATATATTTGCAACTGACCTATGCCTAAGATTGTGTAATGCTAGTATAGTAAAGGCTGTTTTACTGTCATAGCTTGAAAACATGAGCTTTAGAGCTAGAGCACAAAGACAGATACTCTCTCTGCCTTCAGAGAACTGCTTGTTTTCTACAAATAAAATAGTTATATCCATATAGCACCATATGTAACAGAATCCAGGTATCTTAAACAATTGCCTTCCTGGGCCTGGGGCAAAGTAGACTTTTGCTTGTTCTTGGTTTAACAGAATAATTTAAAACTAGTTATGATAGCATTAACAAAAATCCAGTTTGTGTTGCAAAATTATTTAGTTGCAGAAGTATAAAAAAGTCAAATGATGACCATCAAAGATTGAAATTCAAGGAAAAGTAACATTAACAGCAAAAGCAATTCACTCAGAACTAAATAGGTCACATGATCCTTAAAACTGAATTCATGCAACATGATATGTAGTATCAGTGGCTGTTATGAGTCTTTTTCAAACATTTTAAGTTAAAACAGAACATAAAGATAATGCAAATTTGTTTCCTTCTACATTGCTATGTAAAATAATTTTGAAAAACTCTATTGCGCGCGTGCACACCCACGCGTGCAAACAAAACATTTTGATAGCAATGAATATGATATTATATAGGACCTAGACTGGATTTATATCCAATTGCCAAATTCTTACTTAGTGTCACTTATTTTTCTCACCTATAGGTAAAGTAACTATATCCAACCAAAACCAAAACCAAACCCCTTGCCGTTGAGTCAATTCTGGCTCATAGTGACCCTACAAGACAGTACAACTGCCCTACAGGGTTTCCAACATGGATTCGAACTGCCAACCACTTGGTTAGCAGCTGAGCTCTTAACCACTATGCCACCAGAGGTGTTATATGATTTAAATATTTCATGCCTAATTTCTAAACTTTCTTAGCTCTGATTAAAAAGAAAATATCCATAGTCCTGACAAAAGATGGGCAAAACACATATTTCAAAAGGAAAAGTCAACCAGAAGGGACTACCTTTAATTCAAATAGGTGCCAAAGAAATACATAACATTAATCCTCAGAAACTATAATGCATAATGGAAATAGGCTTTTATAAGCATTAAGTTGGCCAAACCCCATATTTTATGATTAGCAACCCTACTTTACTATCATCCTAATATGTAAATTACTAGCCATAAAGACTAATTTCTTCCACTTCAAGCCATTCAAAAGTCATTTTCTCAAAAAAGTAACCTCTGTGCCTTTTCTCCTTTCCTCATTTAAACAATGCTGTTACAACGTTAATGGTTCTTTCTCCACAGCCTCAAAATCTTTCAGTCCCTTTAGTCATATCTCTAAATTCTGGCTACCTTCCATTCTGATTACTGCATTCATCAGCTTCATGTTACTGGTCTCTTTCATTCACTCCAAAATAAAAAATTAGATTACCTTTCATCACCTACCTCTATGACCTTCCAATATTCCCTATTTTAAATCACCTGAGTTCTACTGCATAGCTATAAATAATATGATAACTGATTTACACAATACTTACAACTTTGTTATAATATTAATATACATATAACATCTCACCTATACTTCGGTACCTCTCAGACAACCAAGAGCATAATGTAGCACTGTCAGTTAAACAAGCTACAAAGCAAATAGGGGACAGGTTGACTCAATTAACGCAAAGGTAATTTAAAATAATTTTTTTTAATATTAAAGCAAGTATCTATTATAGAGTATGAAAATTATGTGAGTTTTTAAAAAAGATTTCAAGGAAATCTTGGAGCTTGAAAAGGGCTACTTTGGATATTCTTCTGTCCGTACAAGTATACTCTGGTAGAAAAGGTTGAGAGGAGTACTGCTTTAGATGACTTTCATTGCAGACATAACCATTATACTCATATTCTGATATTTTCTGGACAACCACAGAGATCAGCATTTTAATCTTACAATTTTATATGAGAAAAATGCTTTTTCAGGAGTAAACAATGTGACAGCTATATATAACAGCATCAATTACTTCTTGCTTCAACAGGGGAGACAGTTCTACTAAAACAAATCACATTCTATTCACGGCCCAGTGAGCAATACTAGCTAAACACAACAGGAGAATGAGAGGATATTTTTAAAAGAAACTTGTAATATACCGCTCAAGAATATTTACCTTTTAATCTCAGAACATTCTAACGGTAAAAAATATGCTTTGGTAGAGAGGCAATATGGTATAGAAAAAAGACGCAGAATTTCAAGTACAAAGTTCTGGTCTCAACTCCGCCACTTACTAAATTATTTAAGCGAACCGTAATAGGCCTGGGAGCCCTCGTGTCGCACTGGTGAAGAGCTCAGCTGCTAACCAAAAGGTCGGCAGTTCAAATCCACCAGCCGCTCCTTGGAAGCCCTATGGGGCAGTTCTACTCTGTCCTACAGGGTTGCTATCAGTCAGAATCGACTTGACAGCAAAGGTTTTGGTTTTTGGTTTGGTTTGTAGTAGGCCTAAGCTACTTCCTCATCTCTAAAATGGGAAAAATAATAAGGTTAAATGGATTTAAGTTTTGTAAACAATAAAGCATTATAAAAGTGTTATGTATCATTCACATGTTTTTTCAGAATATATAAACAGGAAAAAATGACCCAAAAAATGGCCCTTTTTATCAGGCATCTTCATAATTTTAACATGGTTATCCAATTCTTTATTTACTAGTGATGCCCAATAAGCAAGTCTAAAAACTATAGCCTATAGTGTAAACAGATAAAATTTTATAAAATACCCATATTTTTAGATAATTTTTACATTTATAATTTATATTTTAAAAGAAGGGAGAGGAAGAACATTTTATAACAACCTAACAAGTGGGCCAAAAATTATACTGAAGTTAAACCTAACAAGTGACCAAGGAGAAATGAACAGACACAGTACACAAAAGTGTAAAAATCTAAAACGAACGGCCTTCTATTGCCAAAATCCAGCAGTGCTTTACAAGCCTGAGACTAATTTGTTAGACGCACATGAGAATTGTTTGACAATTTTATGTCATCACTTGCATTATAAAGCACTGGGATCTTGCTGCAATTATATACACTCCTCTACATACAAACAGAAGGTAGAAATGAAGTAATTAATTAAAAACAAAACATGATTAATTTAACATGACAACCTATTTTCAGTTATAGTGAACTCCACACTAGTTAAAATTCACTGATTAAATGTCATCTTATAAAGACCATTTCAAAAAATTGGTTAAGCATTATTAGGCTTTTCCTTGTTTTTTTGAATCAATTTGAAAATGACAAAAATAAAATGATGAAAGGCAACCAGACAAAAATTAACACTGTTTTTACAGGTTTAAAAATACCTGAGTGCCCTTATTTATCATCTTTACGTAGAAGAAAATTTCTCAGAAGCATCCTTAGATCATTCCGTCATCTCTTCTTCTGAGTGTCAAATAAATTTGCTTAGAGAAAAATTATAAATCTGGAAAAAAAATACTATACTTTCTTAAACAAATTAAATTCAGGGGAAAGCAAATATAAAATTAGCCCACAATGGATCTTAATTTTTCCATTAAAATATAAACGGCTGATTTAGCATGTGGTCCCATTAATTATTAAAGAGTCTTAAATAATATCCTTAATATCAGGATATCCTTGTTTCAAGCCATCATAGCCTTTACATGGTACGAATACTATTTACGTAGGTAGGCTACGCAATAAAGAATGCTGACGTCATTTAGTTTACTTTCTAATATCAAGACTTAAAACTACAAAATCTATAGGCTATATTTATTTTTTACATGTATAATTCATGTGCCTGGCACATAAATGTTAGCTATTAATACTATTACTACCTCAAATGATAACAGTTTAAGTGCTATGATTTCTAAGAGTTGTAACAGTACTATTTGAGTTATCCAACATTTCACTTCTCTCAAAATATTAAAAGATAAACATACGCATGAGATGTCACTGACTGGGGGAGGATTAAAAAAGCATACTATAACATACAACAGAAGTCTCTTATCAATGTGATAGAGGCCGGTAATAGTTGCTTAATTGAAAAAGTCAATACAAACCAGGAAAAAATAAAAACCTTTTGCAAACAAATTAAGACCGTACTTTTACTTAAATAATATATATTCATTTATCAATCTTTTGATATAGAATCAAGACCTATAAAAATTTCCAGTTTGACTTCTATAAAATGGTACAAAATTGAAAGCTCTTAGAAAGAGTTACGGATTGAATTATGAACCCCAAAAATATCTGTTGTAAATCCTAAACCCTATACTTATGGATATAATCCCATTTGGGAATAGGGTTTTCTTTATAATGTTAATGAGGCCATATCAGTGTAGGGTGTGTCTTAATCTAATTACCCCTGAGATATAAACCAAGCTGATTAGGAACAGAGAAGGAAGCAGAGATAGGGGAAGATAGATGCCACCACTACATGAGTATCACCAAGGAGCCAAAGAACAGGACCTGAAGAGACAAGGACCTTCCCCCAGAGCCGACAGACAGAAAAAGCTTTCCCCTAGATCCAGTATCCCGATTTCGGACTTCTAGCCTCCTAAACAGTGAGAAAAGAAATTTCTGCTCATTAAAGGCACCCACTTGTAGTATTTCTGTTATAGCATAACTAAGACAGAATTTGTTACTGGGACTAGGGCGCTGCTCTACCAAATACCTAAAATGTGCAAATGGTTTTAGAATTGGGTAATGGATAGAGGCTGAAAGAGTTTTAAGGTTCCTAATAGTGAAAGCCTAGACTGCCTAGAAGAGACTGTTGGTAGAATTATGGACGTCAAAGACGTCCTCTGGTGAAGACTCAGAAGGAAGTTAGGAGAGCTATAGAGAAAACCTCTGTCATTTTAGAAAATATATACAGTACCAGGAACAGAATGTTGCTAGACACGTGGATGTTAAACGCGCTTCTGGTGAGGCTTTAGAAGAAAATGACGAACATGTGATTGGACAACGCAGGAAGGGTGATATATTTTATGCAGTCGCAAAGAACTTGTCTGAATTACGTCCAAATATTTGGTGGACGGTAGAAACTGTAAGTATGAACTTGGATATCTGGATGATGAGATCTCTATGCAAGATCTCAAAGGGGCAGCGTGGTTTCTCCTTGCTGCTTATAGTAAAATGCAAAAGGAAAGAGATGGACTTAAAAATGAACTACGCAAAATGAAAACAAAACTTAAAGATTCGGAAAATTCTGTTGTACAAACTCAGGGCAGGTGTTCTAGAATTTTCACCAAGGACGTGGTTACACAATCTTTTGTTAAAGAGATTAAGCCTGTGACTGATGGATCTAACCAACTACCACAGGAGAAAACCCACCAGCTTAGACTGAAGGGGACAGACAGGATAAAAGAAAGAAAAGCTGTCTGCCTCCTGGAATTCTACAGGCAGGAAACAGGCCAAAGGAGCTGCATTTGTTGTCTTCCAAGAAAAGAAAAGGACCATCTCTGGAGTAGCAAAAGAGATCAGCAGAACTGTTGGAAGGAACATGGGAAGCAGGGCTGACTCTGTTTCAAAGGCTGGAGCCAAAGTCTCCTGGGTTTCAAAGGGTGAAGCAGAAATGGGGTAAGATAGATGCCATGCCACATGAAGATCACCAAGGAGTCAAGGAATAAAAGCTGAAAAGAGACAGCGACCTTCCCCTAGAGTGGGGAGAGAGAGATCCTTCCCTAGAGAGAGACAGTACCCTGAACTCAGACTTCTAGACTCCTAAACTGTGAGAAAATAAATTTAAGTTCATTAAAACCACCCACTCGTGGTATTTCTGTTATGTTTTTGTTCTTAGGTGCCATCAAGTTGGTTCCAACCCATAGCGACAGAGTAGCACTGCCCTACCAAGGAGTAGCTGGTGGATTGGACCTGCCAACCTTTTAAGAGCCAAGCTCTTAACCACTACGCCACCAGGCTCCATTTCTGCTATAGAAGTATTAGATAACTAAGACACAGAGCAATCTGCATACAGAAACCTAGACTGTGATAACTTTTTCTTCGATCTTTCATAGTTATCTCACCCATTCCCAATTCGAGTCTTTTTTTAGCAACTCAGTTTATCCTGCCTTTCTAAAGCATTCAACTTAGTTTTCATAGAAATGACACCTTTTATTTTCACACTCACATTTTACTGGTTTAACAAGTATTTAATCAGATTACACAATTACTATAACAAATATAGCTGGAATAAATAGCCTTGGTAACAAACACAACTAACTCTTGGTAAACAGTTCAGCTGGTAGGTGCAGAGTGTACAGATACAGCAGAGGACAAGCAATTAAACAGCTGAAAGCATTTTATAGGCAAATTATAGGCATCAGGCAATGTGTTTTAGAGCAGGAACAGACAGTATTGGTTAATGAACAGTCTGAGATGAGAAGAGGGCTTCTCATCTACATTCATATAAATGCTGGCCATTCTACATGCCACTTTAAAAGGTTGTCACTGTGTCAAACAATCTGGAAATCCCTCTTTCGGAATTTCTGAATCCACCCAGCATTTTAAGATGTTCAATGCTATGTCATCATCCTTAGGTCCGGATTTAATTTCCAAAACTAACTTTAATTTATTAAGTGACACGTCTGGTATGAAATGTGAGCAGCAAAGTCCAGCAATACCATTTGAATAAAAACAAGGTATTACTATAAAGTAGAGTAACTGTTCAATATGAATAACATATTTCTTTAAAGGTAAGCCTAAAAGATAAAGCTTCAAAAACATGCTGAAGAATTATGACATAAATAGAAAAAATACAAAGAGACCTTCCCAAGGATAGCCATCATTTCAACATCAATTTCTAGTATTTTTATTTCAAAAATGACTACACATAATCTTGTGTTAATCACATCACATACACCCATACATATATGTATACATATATATGTGTATATGTGTGTGTACAACCAGAATGCTCCTTAGAAGGATGGAGAGACTACATCTTACATACTTTGGACATGTTGTCAGAAGGGATCAGTCCCTGGAGAAAGACATCATGCTTGGTAAAGTAAAGGGTCAGCGAAAAAGAGGAAGACCTTCAATGAGATGGATTGACACAGTAGCTGCAACAATGGACTCAAGCATAGCAACAATGGGCTCAAGCATAACAACGACTGTGAGCACGCACAGGACCAGGCAGTGTTTTGTTCTGTGGTACGTAGGGTCGCTATGAGTCAGAACTGACTCAATGGCACCTAACAACAACAACAACGTGTGCGCATACATTATATACAAACACATACACATACACAGACATATATATATAATAGATACAAATCAATTACTTATACACATGTATAGTTTAGCTTTCTGCAATGCTCTAATACTGGAGCCTGATTACTGAGGAAAGTTTATGTCAAGCTGGGAAATTTGAACCTTATTCAGTAATAAAAATGAGTCACTAAAAGTTTTTGCTTAAGGAAGTGACATAATGTATGTAGTGTTCTGGAGAGATCTGTTTAATAGGCAAGAACTAGAGGTGTGGAAAATGGAAGGAGAAAGATCATTTAGGAGACTATCAATATAAACCAGGTGTATGATAATAATGTTTTGAATTAAAGACTTCAAATGGCAATAAAAAGAAATTGTATGAAATAATACACGCAAAAAGCACTATACAAATACTAGTTTTCATTACTGTGAAAGAATTCATAAGATGTAAATTAGATGACAACAATCCAAATGCTGTATAGTGATGGGCATCACAAAATCTTCAGGCAAGAGCACTACATTCTTCTGCCTTGTCCTACAGATCCAAAGCAAAGATGGGGCTCTTCCAGGTTTCCGGTGAATTGGGGAAAGCTCTGGTTATCAATCCAGATTAAGTTCAGCCCAAAGAGCACTTTGTAGATTTAATTAAGCCCCATTATTAGGTATTATTCATTCACATCAATTCTGAGCTGGACATGAAATGAGAGATGTTTTGCTCTTTCTTCTCAAAATTAAATGAGGGTGTGGGTGTGTGTATGAGAGAGAGGGAGAGAAGAGAACACACATGTTCTGTGCCAACAGATGGGGGAGAAATTACTTTCTCCTTTATAAAGCAACATTTTCTCTTCATTAGAGTCTGTGATCAAATAAGTTCTGCTTTTGGAGAAAAAGAGTAACTAGAGATTGCTAATTAAACAACAGTTGTTTAACTAAGAGCGCTCTGCTTTTGTAACTGAGTTAGCAATAAGAACATCAAGTGAAGCCTGAAAAGTTAAGATTAGCTTCTAGTTCTATTCTTCTATTCAACTTCTATATCCTAATCTTAGCCTCTACCCAAACCAAACACGATAAACCTCTTCAAATTCTGTCTCTTCCTGAATTCACCTGCAATTTTTAAAAAAAAACAAAGGCTAACATTTCCAAATTCCATTACAGGAAAACTATTTAGAAAAAATGTATTTCTGAATCTTCCAAAATTTATCCTAAAAACACTAGGACAATTTACCTCAAATTTCTTCACCTTTTCCATTGTTATCAACCGCCTTGATGTGTGACTGGAAAGCTTCTGTTCACAGTTGCTAATGAGCTGCAGACAAGGGTGCCAGGGTACCATCTCTTCAGTGTATCTGACGAAAGAACAGTTGACTGTTATGAACACTCGTATGTGTGCCCCACACAGAATTATCATGGGGTTAGCCAGTGTGGTACGGAACATCCTCCTCCTACACACTGTACATATTTTGCATATGCTAACTGTCCACATAATGCATAAACAATCTACCTGTACTTTCAAAAAGCACAATATTTTAAAATTGGCCACATCCCAACAAAAGCAGTTCAATTTTTTCACCTGTGGAAGAGAGAGAGAATACAAGTATCTTTTACTGAAGGATGCCAAATACTTAAACTATAAAAAATACAAGATGATTCCACCTTATAAGTATCCCACAAGAGCTGATATGACAGAGAGAAATACACTCTACAACAGCCCCTTCACATTCACAAGGGACTGATTTATATGGAGATTTTTATAAATTCCCAAAGTATAAAATCCATGACAGCATATTCCTTGCCCTATAAAATAAAGCCAAGTGCGCCTGCAAAATTTTAATGACATCTTGAGACCTCTAATAATTTTTCAAATACAGGACTAAAGTTATTTATAAAATGATTTAAATAAACTGCCACTGAAATAAACACCACAGATTAAATCAGTACTGTGGTCACAGTAGCCATGAAACACAACTGAAGCCAGGCTGGTAAGTGGTGCTGTACAGCACATGTACTACACGGATGGAGATGATGACACTGATACTGCAGGCCAGAGTCAGGCTGCAATCGATCAGGACCTGACTCCTGACAGGTTGATGGCATCAATCTTGGCAGCAGAAACAGGTGACAGATGTGGGAAAACAGTATTTATCTACAGAACAGAATGTGGAAGAACAGCAGGGGAGAGGGCTCACTAGCTATGAATCCCTTTGTGTGTAACTTTGTGTAGGCTGTGATTGTCAGTTTTTATTTGTTCTTTGCACATCTTTATACATTCTTCAATAGTCTGTGCGAGCATTTATTACATCAGTAACCTTAAAGCTCTGATCCAAAATGGGCAAGATGCTGATTAGTATTTCATGTAAAGAGCCACCATCTCAGCTAGACTATTCTAATACATCCATATTGTCTTCACCACTACTCTGTTACCAACTTTTCTAGGTCTCTCTGACCTTCAACGAGCAATCCCTCACTACCTTTACCACATGCTCAAAACCTTCATCACCCACTTACCAAGCAACATTCATAATGCACTTCACTTTATTATCAGTGGAAAGAATTCTCTTGAAGTCATTCTCAGCCTCCTTCCTTAAGGCTATCCAAGAAGTAATGAGCATTTCAGATTTTACCTCATCTAATAATTCCTTAACATTCACTTCATACTAGGAAATGTTGTACTTCTTATAACACCAGCTGACATCAAATTTGGAATCTTCATACAAAGCATTTATAAGAATGAATACCTTCTACACCCTGGTTGAGAGATTAAAAAAAAAAAAGTATAACAGAGAAGGAACAGCCTTGGCCTTAAGCTTGCAAACAGCAAGGTGTGGATGCCTGAAACAGAGTTTCTCAAACTTAGCAACACACCCACTTAAAGGGGGGAAAAAAAAAAATTCCTTTAATTTCCTGGGTGGACTAACAAAGTATTTTTATTAAAATGTTACTTCAGTATGTACAAACATAAATTAGGCATAAACTTATGTTTGTATCCCTTATACAATTATAAAACTAAAACAAACTTATAAATCAAATTCAAAAGTAGAAAACCAGTACAACTTGAATTAATATTTATGACTGCTTGGCCTAACAGCAGAAAAACATATTTATATGTTTTTTTATTTTTTCAACTTTATTATTTTGGTTTTAAGCATGAAGGAACATCATCTGGGTTAGTAATCTATTATTTCAGTCAGCCAATCAATTTTACACTATAGTCCCAGAATAGCATACTAAAATATAAAGAACAGTATTTAACAAAAACTATTCTCTACATATTTACTAGTATATTTCATACCAACAGACTGTTTGCAAACTGTTAAGTAGAAGATATAAATTTGTCTGATGATGGGACTATCATGACAGTATTCTATCTCAATTCCCTGTTTTTATTCCTGTCCTCCTACAATCTAAGTGGTCTATTAAAAACCTAAATTAGCCAAATAGGCAAATCCACAGAGAGAGAAAATAGATGGCTGATTGCCAGCCAGGGGTGGGTGATTGCTAATAGGTATGGGGTTTCTTGTTAGGGGATGAAAATGTTCTGGAATAGTGGTGATGCACAACTTTGTGAATATATTAAAAACCACTAAGTATACATTTTAAAAGGGCAAATTTTATGGTATATAAGTTATATGTCAATTTTTCTAAAGCAAAAAAAAAAAAAAAAAGTGACAGTCACTCCTTTTCCTGTGAATATCCTCATGCTTCAAGTTAACTACTTTCCAAATGTCACTACAGGTTTATTTCCCATTTGAGAAGCAGACTTTGCACTGATTGAAGCACTTACTGAAAACAGGTTGAGGAATCACTTTTCCCTGTTTCCTAGATAAGAGATGAAAAATGTGTTCTCTTCACTGATCAGAGTCACCATAAAATTCACTTTATTACAATTAAAATTTATCCCCAAATCCCACTTTGGGGCACTATATTAGGTTTCTTCACTTGGTCATCATTTTTATCACTAGCACCAGTAGGTGGACTTTTATTAAAGGTCATCTTTCACAAAGAAAATTTTTTATCACGTCACAGAGTTATCTGTGCGTGATGACAATTTGATAACAAAAGTTATGAGGATATGTGGAAGCTGGGCAAATAGCTACATTCACTCAGTACCTTAGTGACTAACTCCTAAAACATCAAACACACATGAGTTGAATTTATGCACCGTCCAAATGAATATAGCACAGTTCTTCAGGGTCATTTGCAAGTTGAAAATATGAATAATAAGCTCACAAATATCAACAGTCTACAGTAACTCTATGTGGAAGTTTTCTATGAGTAAGAAGAACAAACAACTATGAGAACACAGATGAGGAACTGACTAATTTGCTGAGAAGGGTCTGGAAAAGTGTCACATTTAAGCCAGGCCTTAAAAGATAACTAGAATTTTACTAGTTGAGGAAAGGGTGTATCAAGCAATGTGGGCAGAATAAAGGTGAAAAGATGTAAGTATACAGAGTATCTTGACATTGGCAAAAGGTCTGACATCCTGGAGTGGGGAAACACTAGAGGAAGGAAAACAGCAGAAGCTTGTGGGAGCAGTTTCCTCACCGCAATTTAAATTGTCAAAATAGTGAGAAAATCTTTTTCAATCACATCTCCGAAATTTTTTCACATACAACTAAGCTTTTAGGTAGTATTTTTTTTTTTTTTTTTAATGACATCTTGTTACACTTTTCAAAATGTCCTGGGTTTAAAGAATAATACCTGAACTTGATTATAATGTGTAATTCCTGATGTTTAAACTTGTATCATGTAACAGGATTTGGCTGAGTAAATCACTTCAATATTAGGACTGAAAAAAACAAGCCCACTGCTATCCAGTCTATTCCAATTCATAGTGACCCTACAGGACAGAGTAGAACTGCCCCACAGGGCTTCCAAGGCTGTAATCTTTACGGAAGCTGACTGTCACATCTTCCTCCTCGAGAGCGGCTGGTGGGTTCCAACTGCCAACCTTTTGGTTAGCAGCCAAGTGTTTAACCACTGCACCACTGGGGCTCCTTTAACATTAGGACTAAAAGCCTATATTCACTATACCAAAAAAGTTTTAAAACTAAACTGTACTTAACATACAATCTTAAATTGAATTTCTTTTTAATTCCTACCTTTTTAAAAAAGCTACATTTTCAAGGTAACATAATCAAACTGAATTCTAAATTACCTACTTGAACATATATTTAATTCACAGACAAGAACATTATTTTAAACTTTTGCAGACCATTTTAAGTCTTATATTCATCTTGATAATGTGTTATTTTAAGAGTAAAGATTCTGAATGACGTATGCTGCAAAAGTGAGAACAGTTCACTCTTCTAAGATAAACTTGAGGCTAACTAGTAACTTCATTAATAAGCTAATTAATAACAATTAATAATTAATTAATAAGATCACCTTAGGCGGAAAGGAGGAGAAAACACAACAGTGTTCTAATACCAAACATCACAGGAACTGGAAATAACCCTTTTAGGGACAAATAAGTCAAAGAAATAAACAGTATAGTAGTCTTCCCGTGTGTGCTGGCCACGTACGTGGAACAGTACCTGCCCCTTGATAAAATATCTGAGGTAAAAAGGGAATTGATTGAAAAAGAAAGTCTTTCTTACTGCAAAAATGGCATGAGGCCCTCCTCTAACTTCACAAGGGGGAAGAAGAATCAAGATCAACAGCCCAAGGCTGATTCCTATGAGGTGAAGGTCAGACATACCTCCTCCCTCCGCCACCTTTACCAATTCTGACACCAATCGTCCCTCCCACAGCAATCTCTATTTCTCTGCTGGGTTCGATAACTCATTTGCAATGGCCACACAGAACTCACAGACAATACTCATGATTATGGGGTTTATTAGAGAAATAACAGATTACAATTCAGGTTCAGGAATGCTCAGGATACAGTTCTTCTACCAGCATGGCCTCTTCCCAGCCGTGCTCGCAGGCACACCTCTCTCTGGCCCTCGGCCTCTGCTCTGCTCAGGCAAGTGTTACAAAGCTCTTTTAGCTCTGCCAATAAGTGCTCAGGGGCGCTGCACTCCTCCAGTAAGCCTCGGCCCAAAGGCGTTTAGCTTTTTCGCTCTGTGGGCCAGGAAGCCTACTACGCTGTCTCCTGCCAGTCTCTCCTGCTGTCGTTTCTCTGCCACCACTTCTCACAGTCTTCCGTGTTACAGCTCTGTCTCTCAGTCTCCTGGTTCCAGGAGTTTCTCAGCACAGGGATCCCAGGTCCAAAAGACACACCGGCTTTTCTTCCCTGGTGATGGTGGGATCCTCTCTCCGCTCTAGAATTGGCTCTCTTTTAAGGCAAAACTGACCAATTCCCTTGGTGGGCCACAGTCACCCTATCTGCACAGTCCCACTCAATCACTTTGGTGGGAGTTACAAGACCATTGCTAGAAAGGCCACACAAAAACGATCCATCACACCACACTTTTCTACTTCTAGAAATGTCCCTTTGGTTACAGGCATTTGGAAATTCCCCTAAAATAGAGAAGTCGCTGAAGAAATATCCAGTGGCTACTTTTTAACTTTAGAAATACTGAAAGTAGTTAAAAGTACCTCCAATTTTACTTGTTATAAGCATGAAGAAATAAATCAGAGAACACTAAAGGAAATTCTTAACCATATATAATATCAACTATAAGTAATGAATGACACAATACTGGACAATCAGATATCTTCAGTTAAAACTTAGCCTTGCAGGACTGCCCTTGCCATGTTCCACTCCTTTTGCTTCCCAGTGCAAGGAAGTCAGTGGTAGACCCACCATGTGGCTCTGGAGGGCAAAGGGATCTAGCCTGCTGATACCCAAGGATACCAGGTGCTTGTAGGGTGAGGAGATGCAAAGGTAAGTGGATAGAGAAGACAGCATGCATGGTTGGGAGACTGGTTACACTGATCAAGTAATTACAATGATTAGGGAAATACCTATGTTGGTGGCCTGGCAAAACAGCTATGGCATATCAGGAACTGAGCTAAGTGTGGTATATAACAGGAGTTTACAAATTTTTTCTGTAAAGGGCCAGACGGTAAATATTTAAGGCTTTGTAGGTCACATGTCTCTGAAACATATTCTTCTTTGTTTTTTAAAAACAACCCTTTAAAAATGTAAACACCAGTCTCAGCTGAAGGTCCTTAAGAAAACAGGCTGAAGACCCAACTTGGCCCATAGGTTGTACTTTGCAACCACTGACGTAAAATAAAAAGATCAAAACAATTCAACCAATAAGGAAGGGGATTGTTTTATATGTATATAAACAAAGGTTATCAATACACATTAAATACATAGATACTTACCCTGAATATAATTAAAAAACCAAACCAAACCCACTGCCATGGACTTGATTCCTACTCATAGCAACTCTGCAGGACAGAGTAGAACTGCCCCATAGGGTTTCCAAGGCTGTAAATCTTTCTGGAAGCAGATTGCCACATCTTTCTCCCGTGGAGTGGCCGGTAGGTTTGAGCTGCCTACCTTCTGGTTAGCAGCCGAGTACTTTAATCACTGCACCACTAGGACTCCTCTGAATACAATTAGACATAAGGAAAAAATTATGTCCAATTTACAAATAACACAAGAAAAATGACATTAAAAATAAAATTATGTAAGATTACATACTCTGGTGTGTACACTGGTAGCCAATAGACTAGTCTTCCACCTAATACGAGGGTCTCAGCAGCAAAGTTTAATAGGTCAAAAAACATATCGCTCAGATGGTAGCTCAAGGAAACAGGAACATGGCTTTCTGGACTAAGCAGAGAAAAGAGAAATTCAAAATCAGTAAAAAATGTTAAGATTGTTAACCAAAAAGCAGCAAAATGCTTCTCAAAGTAGCAACTCTTCATATTTAAATTTCAGGCTTACCATTTTTCTATTCCCTTTGGCATTTCCTTCTGCGAACCTGTTCTTCTCGTAGATTCTCTGATACCGTACGGAGCTAGACAGAAAATGGGGTAATATGGATAGTCACAAGTCATCTAATCACCAAGGAAGGGGAGAAAGACATCTTGTGCCTCCAGATATGACACTTGAGGACACAACATCAACTAGGCAATATCAGAGCTAAGAATGAATAACCTCAGGAACATTCTTTTTTTTTAAAGGGGTAACTATTGTCAATACCATAAAAGACAAAGACAAGCTATGGAAGTGTTAAAAATTAAAGGAGGTCTAAAAGATATGATTACTAAATGCAATATCTGACCTCAGACTGGATCTTGTAATAGAGGGGAAAAATATGCTATAAAGGATATTAGTGAGTCACTTGACAAAACTGGATGACAGACTATAGATTAAAATATTGTACTGATTTACTGAAACTGACAACTATACTTTGACTATCTAAGAGACTATCCCTATTTTTAGGAAATACACACTGAAGTTTAGGGGTGAAGGGTAACAATAGATGCAACTTACTCTCAAATTCTTAACTACTCAATTAAATTCCTTTCCTGTCCTACATTAAAAATTTTTTCTTTCTTACTACATGAAGAAGTTGAGAACGGGAGGAATACTAGTATGAGCTGGCATTTTTGTGTGTGTGTGCTGATTAATTTTGTAATTTATATGTAAATGACTTTAGGAAACTAATACTACTCCTACTTTTGTATAAAACTAAACTTACGATCAGTGATGATTGCATCAAAATATGTGCCCTTCCTCCAAGAAGGTTTAGATGCATCTGAAACCAAGACATCAAGGTAGTACTTCTCTAAACCATACTGACGAAGATTTGCCCTAATGTTTTCATCTGGTCCTCTCCATTTCTGGTTTTTTCTACTAGCCTTTCCTGGAGGAAAAGAAAAAGGAAGGTAGAAAATACTAGATTAAACACAACATTCTTATTTCCTATTAATTAGCTAAAAGTAATAATTTAACTTATCCAAACCTACATTTACTCAAATAAAATTTGCTTTTATTTAAAGTTTTAATTTTATTTATGTAAATAAACAATTATTTTGATTATAAAAGTTATTATAAAAATATATTTTGCACAGTAAAATGTACTGATGTCTAACTGATGTGAGCCCATGTTGTTCTGTCACCTTCCGAGTAAAACTGCCTTAAAACACTTATTCAATACTTACTGAGTACCAATTATATTCTAGTAAGATACAAAGTTGAATAGGTGACTTGTGACTATCCGTATTACCTCCATTTTCTGTCTAGCTCCATATGGTATCAGAGAATCTACAAGACGAACAATTTGACAGAAGGAAATACCAAAGGGAATAGAACAATGGTAAGTTTGAAATTTAAATATGAAGAGTTTCTACTTTGAGACATTTGGGACATCTCTGACCTCCACCTCACAGCAACCAGTTTGTGCTGATCCTTACAAAAGAAATTATTCGTTTAAGAGGTCAGAGAAAATTGCAGAGGGCTTAGGGAGACTGAGATGGAACAGACAAAGAAATAAAAGAAGTGTCCAATGAGACCACCGACTAGGAAACCAAAGGGGGTTTTATGAAGGTCAGCACTGCCAAATGCTGTAAACGTACAGCCTCAGTAAGAGTTTTGAGCAGAATGATAGGCACGGAAGCTGCAAAATAAGGGGCAGAAGAGTGAGAGATGAAGAGGAGAACTGCAAGTAAATACTAGTTTTTTAAGTAGCAACAGGAAGAAGAACACAAAGTGGCCCTATAGGATTGATAGAAAAGGTGTTTGTATTTTTAGGAGAAACTTGAGAATTTTTTTTTTTTAATAAGAATTGACTTTTTATTTATTATGGTGAAAATATATGTAACAAAACATACACAAGCTCAACAATTAAGAATTGACTCTTAATGCCTAATATTAGGCACAAACAGAAGTGATTTACCCCAAGAGGTAGTCTGTAAGGTATAGCGGACAAAACTTAAGGAAACCCAAGTCCATTCAGGGATTATGGAGGGTGGCATCACGGAGGCAAGGCTGGGGAGTGACTGAAATCAAAAGAGGCTAGTGATGTGCCCTGCCTGTAGGAATACCATGTGAACACAGAGATTGAGGAATAGGACAAAAACAAGAAAGGAGGACAAAGAGCAACAAGGTATGGACTGGTCCAAGTGCACAAGCCCTAGCTTCTGGGTTGTGGACCAACAGATGAGAGTCCCGTCACAGAAATCCACCCCCCATTAATGCCCCAGGAGTTCCTGTTTGGGCAGCTAGATGGCTTGGTCTCTCTCTCTTTCTTCTCTGTCACATCTCTGTGAAGAGTTGATGGCTTCCATTTTTTAGATGCTTCTCACCATAACCTCCCATCCTCCGCCAATCTCTGCTGGCAGTCCATGTTATGTCACTCTAGAGGTACCACTCCAAAAGGATGGATCATGGCCAAGTACATACAACAAAATGGAGAAGTAAGGCAGAGGTATGACTAAGGTCTAGACTCAGCCTGACACTGGAATAAAATATATCAAAATATTAACAGGAGTTACCCTTGGGTGATGGGTTTATGGATGATTATGATGTTTTCTCTGTATATTCCAAATATTACTGTTATACTTCGGGTAAAAAATAACAAGGTTTAAAAGCACTACAAGCGAAAAATAACAAAAGAAAATTCCAGGAAGCAGTTTAAAAGGGGGTTGGTGTTTGGTGGTAGAAGAGGAAAAATCCTATAATCACAGAGTAGGTGAGTGGAGCCAAGAAGTAAGGTATTTCAGTGGAAATTCAGGCCTAAGTGCAAAATCAAATATCAACAGAGTGCAGACGCTAGCCAGTGTACTTTGGTTGGGGGCACAGCCCTAATTCATGGAAGGATAAATGAAAGAGACAAGGCAAGACTCCAGTTCTAATTAGACATGGGGATACAAAGTAGGTGTCCTGAATAGGAAACATAAAAATATACTGAGATAAAATAGTAGTAATGAGAACTAAGATATTCAGGAGACAGGAAGAAGAGACTAGGGTTCCAAAAGGGGGTGCAAGGTTCTGGTAAGATGAGTAGTAAGTGATGGAAGAGGTGTAGTTTGCCTCAGGTATTTTAGCTATTTCTGTGTAAAAAAGAACCACAAAATATCAGTGGCATAGAAAATAAGTCTTTATTTAATTCACATATATGTGGATCAACTGAGGGTCAACTGATTTGACTGGGCTCAGCTAGGTGGCTCTGCCAGTCTTGGTAAGCTTCCTCATGTGCTGCAATTCAGCTTTGGATTGACTGATATAAACTCAGTTCAGCTGGGATGTTAGACTGAGACTATTTTAGAGCACAGGAGAGGTTAGAAGCATAGGGAACGAAGGACCTACCTGACAGCATCTTGGCTAAGCTCTGAGGAAAATTTACCTCAAACAGAATTCTACCCAAGTACACCGAAAAGTTAGGACATAACTTTCAAACACTTTAGTAAATAGAAATTTAAATAAATTATATAGGACAATTTACTTAAAGCAAACATATTGCCTCTACTAAAAGCCAATTGGAATAACTCTTAGCACTTTATCTACTCTAACATACTACAGACAAAGAATATCCTTTTCTGGTTAGCTCATTTATGTAAACTTGATAAAGTATAACTCATTTTCCACACGATAAATATTACTAAATTCCTTACAATAAAGAAAGGAAAAAAGACAGGTTGTTAAGTACAATATATCAAATTTCTCTGAAAAAAGAAAATAAACTATAATAAATTCTTAACTATGCAATAATTTATATTGGGTCAGAGGAAAAGAGAAGTGTTTTAAGGGATGATTCAAGTTACAATAATGAAATGTCAGCAGAAATACAGTTTCAAATTTATCAAGAAAAATAGCCATTTTTAATAGTGTTCAGCTATAAGGAAATGCTTTCTCAGTTTAATTCAACTCCATTCCATCACATATCATTAGAGAAGCTTCTAAAATTGAAATATTTTCCAAAATTGCCTCAAAAGCAAAGCAGATCCTTATCTCAAATTACTCTCAATCTAAGGCAGAATCTTTAAAGTTACTGCCACCAGAAGTATTTTAAAGATATTTTGGTCAGTTATGAAATTTAAAATGTATATGGTACTTGAAGGACTCAAAATTAATCCAGTATATGCACAATGTATAATTACTGAATAAATGAATGGTGATAATCTTTAAACATAAACTGTGCGCTGTTTATTAACATGTACATCCTGATTACAAAATGGCTAGTACCTATCTCCTACTTCTCTCTGAACCCTGAAGTCCACAACCTTAAATATAGTTTGTCCACATTTTTATCTTTCTTACTAAGACTGCAAATACCTCTAAGGGGGAGGGCTTTGCTTTACTCATCTTTGTGTTCCCCCAGGAGATCACTCTGCACACACTGGATCCCTTCATAAAAAGCAGATACCCAATGAAGTCTTAATGTTGCAAAAACAAACACAATTATATTACATCACAACTTTGCATTTTAATACTAAAAATAGATGTACAATACCATATAAAACTATTTTATTATTTTAAAGCTCATTTGGTACAACAGTGAAGACTGTAATAGTGTCTGGAATTTGTACTCACCCAAGCCATGAACTGTGTTGTAATCTATGTCTGTCCCATATACATATGCACCAAAATGAGCAGATGCTATCAGCAAGCCACCTGAAAGATCACACAAGTATGATTCGATAACCAGAAAATCTCAAACTCTTATTTTTTCCGTATTTAATCTGATCCAGAATCTTAAAAACTAGCTGCGGACAGCATACCCTGGAATGATGCTGGTCCTGGCCACATTTAGCAGGCCTCAGAACTGAAGAGACAAACACCTAAGCTATGATCACTGAAATGATCAAAAAGCAGGGAATTAATGTATGCCTTGGCATGAATACTTTAAAAAACATTATCTTTTTTGGTCAAAATAACATAAATTTATACATTTTCATTTTAATTTGAGAGGTCAATACAAAAGCACCTTGCTCCTTTCTTATATACGAGCACATAAGGCTGCTATACAAACAACTGGCAATAAACAAACCGACAATTGGGCTCAATTGAACTCGAAGGGTTTCAAACATTTAAAGTGGGCATAATTAATATGCGAGGCATTAATTTTTACAAAAATTAAAACATTAGAACAAGATATAGTTACTCCTGCAATCAGTCAAGTAACTGTCCCTCCTTTTATAATGGTAAATACAAATTTCAGAATAACTATTATCAAACATAGGCAAAAATAAGTAATACAAATACTTTTCTGTTTTATTTAGTTCTGTGACCAAAGAATAACTGTCCCAATACAATTTGATCAGATTAAGGTATTTGGCAGGTGTGATCACTCACATATGAAGAAAAGCCCTAATAAACATTTAAAAAAAAAATGAAATCCTTTCAAATAAAATGTGATAGTATTTTTTAATTTTTCTTAAAAATTATTCATAAATTAAATTTTTATTTATTCATAAATATTTATATTTATTAAATTGTACTTTTATCATCCAAATTAAAATGTTCTCAGTGCTTAGGCAAGTCTTAATAGTTAAAATCCAGAAAGATCTGTCAAACTGAAATCAGAAATATATTCTTAGACTAAAAAATAGACACTCTGACAAGGGAAAAAACTAGGGTTCTTTTTCTTATATCCTTCCCAAACCTAAGTTCTAAAACTAAGATGGGTAGTGCCTCCAGAGGGTCAAGATCTATAAAGTAATGGTGTCCCTTCCACAGCCATTTAAAACATAATCTGGCAACTTGTACTTAAAAATACTTTGTTTATGAAAAATATTGTAGCTGACTGCTTCCTACTGAAGAGGGAAATGGAGGACTGAAAGTACAGCAGAAACCAAAACCTAGGCCCCCTCATACTAACTTTAAAAATCATCTGTGTGAAAGGTAGAGTAAATAAGACCTCACAATTCTTACTTTGTAAGTGGAATAGTCCATATTTAGGATAGGTACTATATGTGGGGACTTGGAATACTCACAAAATCACTTCACCCAAATTATGAGGAATTACTACAATTCTGCCAATTTAGGCAGATACTCACCTAGAAGAACTAGTTGTCAAGGGGAACAGAAAAGCTTTCCTGTGCTTCCTTAAACAGAACCTTATCCATTTGGTTACAGTGAGTTTTGAGAAGACCCAATTTACAGTACACTGCTGAAAGGAGATGAATAATCTGTTAGACTGTATCTGTTAGTTAACTTTTTTTAAAGCTTTTCATTTTTAAAAATAAAATAATGAATTAGCTACTCTGAACTGATCACTGGGCCAATCACTGTTAATCCTCTGTTATTTCTCAGTTAAAGTGAAGCATCTTCATACCTCAGTTGGAGTTTTCTTGGAAGCTGTTTTAGTAGAAGGATACAAAATAGGAGGGGTGAAGTGTTAAGGGGGGCAGGTCGCATGACTCACTGATTTCTTATTATGCTACTAAATGTAGGAATACCACACATGTGATCTAGACAGACAAATCAGTGCTTTAATTTCTCATTACTTAAACAGTAACCACTTTACATTTAAGGGTAAGAAGCCCTGGTGGCACAGTAGTTAAAGCAATCAACTGCTAACCAAAAGGTCAGCAGTTCGAAAACACCTGTGGTTCTGCAGGAGAACCAGGTGGCAGTCTGCTTCCAGAGATTTGCAGTCTTGGAAACCCTATGGGGTCACTATGAGTTGGAATCAACTCGATGGCTGTAGGTTTGGTTTTTTGGGGTTTTATGTTTAAGGGTAATATCCTCCAGGCAAAAGAATACAATAGCAAATGGACTTTCCTCTATGACATGTATATTCTATACAGAAACAAATTCATGATTTTCATCTCTAGAGATTTATGTGCAAATCTTCACAAATGTGTGGAGAGTCTGGGCTTTGGTTTTGCTGAAGGAAAGGGGAAAAAAAAAAGGAGGAAGAATAGTGATATTATACTTCTATTTTATCCTTTTTAAAAAAAAAAAAAAAGTCCTAATTAAACTAGCAGCCTGAGCAAAAGAATACTGCTAGAAAACAGAAATGCTACTACACAAACCATGGGAATGAGGACAGGGGGATTACAAAGAGTTGGAGACAAAATGGGAAACAGAAAATAGTTACACAGATCTACAGATATCCATTATCTCATGCTCCTAACTTTCTCTTTTTTTCTTTCCCATAGCTTCCTCCCAGACCTAGGACAGTTACCTTCCCAACACCTGGCTCCTGTGCCTACGTGCACTTTGCAATGATACAATTTCAAAAGAAGCCACATTGTTTTCCTTATACGTATCTGAGGCACAAGAGGCCAAAAAGTATACATTAGTTTCCTGGGTGCATCCTGAATTACAGGAGGAGCTGGCTCACTTGAGAGAAGGGAATGGAAGAAATCAGAGCTGTGGTTGCAGAGCTCTATCATAAAACCACATCACAGATACCTACAGCATTCAGCAGACACTTGAACCAATTATTTTAGATATAAACAAAGAATTAGAAGTTTATAATTTTAAGCCTCAATTTCCTTGTCTGCAGCCATAATTTGCCAACAGTTGCAAATTATATATATCCTGGAAATTAGCCACAGAGGGGAGGAGAAAATGAGTGCATGGACAAAATGTTCATCATCACCATTCAATATTAACTATATCTAACGTTTTTCACCAAAAAAGCATCTAAGTTCTTAACAATAATTTAAAAAATGATAACTATCACAGTTGATGGCCTATCATGTTTCAGGCAACTCCTTAGAAATATTATACATATTACCTCATTTAATCCTCACAATATATTCCTATTCCCATTTTACAAATAATGGAACTGAGGCCCAGACAAGTATTTTGTCCAAAGTCATACTGTAATTGGTAGAAGGATTTAAACCTCATTCTATTTAGTCTTTTTTCTATGCCATATTACCTCCTTTGAGGTCAGCACCACTTGAAGCAAATATATATTAGTTTACCAATTTATAAACAAAAGCAAAATTTGTTATTAAGTAAAGCTGCCCACTCAGTTAATATGAGTTGTACACTATTTACAGTCTTGTGCTACATCACAGGTAGGGCTGCGCCATTATAGGCATTCAATATACTGACGCTGTTCATTCCTTTTGACATGCTCACAGTCAGAACAGTTGTTGCTGTTGTTGTTGTTGGTTGCGTGTGAGTCATTTCTGACTCATGGAGACTCCATGTGTGCAGAGCAGAACTGCTCCCATAGAGCTATCAAGGCTATGACCTTTTGGAAGCAGATCACCAGGCCTGTCTTCTGAGGCTCCTCTGGATGGGTTTGAATTGCCAACCTTCCGGCTAACAGTTGAGCACTTAACTGTTTGCACCACTACTACTTCCTAACAACTGAGAGATGATCCAGTGGCATGAATCTTCCCCTTTGGGAAGATGGAGATTTACAACTTAAAAAAAATCTTACTAAGGTGAGAATCAGTGAATTTGCTAAAATGGAAAGGGAAGTATGTTTCTGCAGCTCATAATGTCTTTCTAGATAACAGTAGCAGACTGTCTAAAAGAAAAAGGAAAGGTATTTATGCAGAAAAAGACTGTATCTCTCCTTTCAGTTTCCTAGCTTTCTACCCCACTCTATAACATTGAGAAAATCACAGGTCGTAAGTGGTCAATGGGTAATGCATTTGGGAAACTACATACATCTCAATTTCACCTTTAAAATGTAAAAGGGATTACATACACTTAATTTTAAAAAATACTAAAAAAAAGAAAGAGAAGGAAAAATACCATCAAATACTTTGTGAAAAACTATGGCCACGGAGGAGAGCACAGGACTACTTATTTCTCCAATCCTTCAGAAGGTACTACCCATTGAATAGGCAAAAGGTCCAAAAAAGAGAACAAACTGTGCTTAGGAACTACGCTATTCACAATTATCAACTATTACCAGTTCCAAGACCAAAGCACCAGAAACTGGCTAAAATCCTAAAGTTATGATTAAACCACAAATATAAATTATGAAAATGTATTCTAGCAGAATCTTTGCAAAGATCTTTATCACATTTTCCATTAATTGTCCTATATGAAGAATCAAATAAGCTTCCGTTTATAAGGAACTACCCTAAAGGAAATTAGGGGCAAGTCTTCTTGTACCTCACCACACTAAAGACAGCCAGCACCTTGACTGCTGTGGAAGTCAGCATTTCAGAATAAACTTGGCTTCGTCTATGTCAAGGGAAGGAAATTTAACTTAATACTAGGAATTCTATTTTAAGCTCTCTCAGTTCTCACTGTGGAAGAAGGCGCATATAAATATGGATAGGGGTAGGCAAGAAAGAACCCCTAGAAAATGGACTGGAATTTGTAGTACAGATGAAAATTCAAGACTTCTAAAATATATATACATACATGCATGTCTAGGTGAATACACACACACTCACACATATGTATGTAGGAACATGTGCATGTGTACATGCATATACATGCATATTGTGTACCCAAACCAAAAACCAAACCCATTGCCATCGAGTCGATTCTGACTCATAGCTACTCTACAGGACAGAGCAAAACTGCCCCATAGGGTTTCCAAGGCTAAAAATCTTTACAGAAGCAGACTGCCACATCTTTCTCCCATGGAGCAGCTGGTGGGTTGAACAGCTCACTTACTGGTTAGCAGCCAAGCACTTAACTACTGCACCACTAAAAACCAAAACCCAAACCCACTGCCATCGAGTTGATTCCAACTCATAGCGATCCTATAGGACAGAGTAGAACTGTCCCATAGGGTTTCCAAGGAGTGGCTGGTGGATTAAAACCGCCAGCCCTCTGATTAGCAGCCAAGCTCTTAACCACTGCACCACCAGGGCTCCTATACTGTGTACAAACATACATATATATCCTAGCTTTGTCCACTGAAAAAACCTGGAAGCAAAGATACCAAGAAGCCGGACTATATGAAGAAGAATGAGGCATCAGGATTGGAGGAAGACTAACAGCCTGCCTTATGCAGATGGTGCAACCTTGCTTGCTGAAAGCAAAGAGGACCTGAAGCACTTATCGGCACTTACTAATGAAGATCAAAGACTACAGACTTTAGTATGGATTGTACCTCAATATAAAGAAAACAAAAATCCTCACAACTGGACCAATAAGCAACATTATGATAAATGGAGAAAAACACTGAAGTTGCCAAGGATTTCATTTTACTTGGATCCACAATCAATGCCCATGAAAGCAGCAGTCAAGAAATCAAATGATGTACTGAAT
The DNA here is from genome assembly GCA_030035585.1 of Dugong dugon. Classification (NCBI taxonomy): domain Eukaryota; kingdom Metazoa; phylum Chordata; class Mammalia; order Sirenia; family Dugongidae; genus Dugong; species Dugong dugon. Next base: position 146,761,049 of record CM057464.1, on the reverse strand, counting down.
TGGGCAAATATGCTGTAAAAGACCTCTTTAAGTGTTCAAAAGCAAAGATGTCACCATGGTGTAGAGCCCTGGTGGCACACTGGTTATGAGCCTGGCTGCTAACCAAAAGGTCAGCAGTTCGAATTCAGCAGCCACTCCTTGGAAACCATACAGGTCAGTTCTACTTTGTCCTATAGGGTTGCTATGAGTCGGAATTGACTCGACAGCAACAGGTTTGGGTTTTTTTGTTTTAATTATATGGTTATCAATTTTAAAAGATGAATACATTTTTTTGACCTTGTGACTTTAAAGTCTTTCTTACCTGCAAGAATTTTCCTATTCAAATAAGGTACAAAACTTTACAATGTATAATATGTCTACAACATATAGTGTTGCTAGTTTATTTGTTAAAAAAAGAGATTGATGCTCCCCTCCTCTCCTGCACCAATGCTACTGTTTCACTTGGGAAAAAAATCCATAAAATTCTGTCAACATCATCTTCTTTAAAGTGGTAAAATTGTTAAATACTTTCTATTACCCATGTATGCGGTTGTCGCTTAGCCACTACTGAATGATTAAGAGATTATTCTGTCCATTTAATCTTTTAGCAAAAGTATTACTATGACCTTGACTAACATAAACAAGTAGCATCTCTAACACTAGTTTAACAGTTAAATAAAAATACCTGTTCCAACAAACGGATCAAAGACAATATCATTTTCTTTCACTTTTCCATGGTTGGCCATGATGAATGATAAACCGGCATCCATGCTTGTATTTCCAATAAAGTGTCTCTTTTTGACACTATATGACTCAATAAGCTCCCTCTGTCCATCTGCAATCTAGATCAAAGGTATTTTTCACTAAGTATAACCATTTAGAAAAGATTTAAGATAATCATTCATAATAAAACCAGTTTGATGATGAGAGCCTCTTACCACTTTCTACTGCTCTAAATTTATTCCTTTAAAAAAATGTGATTGAGGTAGTTATGAACAAACACCATCTATTTCTTGATGTCTTTCAATTTACTGTGTCTTTTCAAAGAAAATCTGAATTGGATTTGAATGCAATTATTCCAGGTGTTGGTGATGAATAAATCTGACCTATCATTAATGACATTATTCTATAACATAAGCCACAGCTTCCACCTACCCACCTAAATCCTCCGGGCAGTAAGCAGAACTGTTCTGCAGTAATTCTATTTCTTTTCAGAATGGAAAATCTAGACTGGAAAGCTAGCATCATAGAACTTCGCCTTTTCTCTGCTTTATTGAAAAAGCAGTCCAGATTTTCTAATATTTCTTAATGTTTCCAGGTACATCACTTCCTCCCAGAGTTTTATATTTAACAAGCCTCTTGAACTTCATAGAAATCCTTGCCAAAAAAAACCCACAGCTACATACTCAACATTGATTTTAATCCATACAGTACTTCTGACCCTTCGGCTACTTTAAAGCTCTATAGTTGAGTCAAGTTTAGTTTTTAGAGAAACAAATGGAGTTTAGCTTTTAAAGATAACAACAAACTGTGAGATGGATAGAAAAAACACCTGCTTACCCATCTACCAAAATAAATGTTATGTGGACTCTCAGGGATGCAGTTTGGGTCCAAACCATAATCCTCCAAAATAGAGAATATATGCTGTGGCTTCTTTAAATTCACTTTTCCTTCAAATGGCAGAAATTCAAGTGCCTGAAAAATAAAAATAATTCTACTGTAATAATTCTACAAAAATTTAAAAGGAATGGTGCTTATCTAATAATACCTAACAAGTCCGGGGTCAGCATATAATAAGATAAAACATGAAAAGTACTTAGCATAAAACGTGGTACAAAATAAGCACTTCACAGATGTTAGGTATTACTATATGTCAACAACAGCTAGACTAGATTAATTCTATAGAACTTGTGTTAAATTCACTTACATCTATTCGTCTGACTTTTTCTTCTTGTGTCAATGTTTTATTAAATGTATGAATCTTTACTTTGTACGTGGAGTCTGAATGTAGATATGGAACCTAAAATAAAAGCAGATAATTTTTTAAGTTTAGTAATTCTACAGTATCTGCAGATTTGCCTATATAAAGCCATATTTTATTACGCACCATCTTCTCCACAGGGTAGTTTTTAAGAGAACTGTACAGCTCCTCTGGAGATTTTCCATGACCCCATAGTTCAAATATAGACCTAGGGGATAAATGATCAGTACTAACCTCAGTAAAGAAATTAGTTCACACGGTAACAATTAACAGTTATTTCACTAATTCTTTATGCCCAATCTTCTAAAATGGTTATTGCTGATGCCTTCTAAGCTATAAAAGTGAAATCCTGGAAGCAAATATAGCTTAAGTTCAAACCACACATAGGAAATCAACTTTACACAGAAGGAGGGAAAATTCAATATAAGTCGGGTTTTTTTTTTCTTTCAATTTTTCATGATTATATTTTTATACTAGAACAAATGATACAATAAAATTACTTGTTATTTTAGTGAAACTGGTAAAAATCTGCAGGGAATTCAATTTTTACCAATGTCTTCTCTATATAAAAAAAGAAAAAGGATCAGATAAAAAACGTTACTATTAATATTTAGCTACTATTTTGTAACATTTAATTGCTAACAGTTGCTATCATAACCATTACAAGAACAAAATTCTTACTATAAAAAAAATTGTCAAGCTCTCATCAAAGTCAAAGAACATTTAAACAATTACAAGCAAAATTTCATTGCAATCAGACTACACATCTCTTGGAGTTGGAAACCCTGGTGGCGTAGTGGTTAAGAGCTAAAGCTGCTAACCAAAAGGTCGGCAGTTCGAATCCACCACGTGCTCCTTGGAAACCCTATGGGGCAGTTCTACCCTGCCCTATAGGGTAGCTATGAGTTAGAATCGACTCGATGGCAGTGGCTATCAGCACTGTTTCACTCATCTAAATTCAAACAACTACTTTATAATAGGAACTAATGCTGCAATTGGAATGTAAACGTTATCATTTGAAAACTAATTCCTCCTTTTCTTTCTACTAAATTTATAGACAGAGGGCTTCTATAATAATACTACTCTTACTTTGTTGTTTTTGTTAGCTCCTGTCAACCCCATACACGACGGGAACAAAACCCTGCCTGGTCCTGCACCATCCCCATGACTGGCTGCAGATCAGATCATTGTGATCCATAGGGTTTTCTTTGGATCATTTTCAGAAGTAGATCCCCAAGCCTTTTTTCTAGTCCGTCTTAGTCAGGAAGCTCCACTGAATCCTGTTCCACATCATAGCAATGCACAAGCCTCCCCAGAGAGACAGGTGGTGGCTGCTCAAGAAGTACGCTGGATGAGAATCAAATCCAGGTCCTCCACATGGAAGGAGATAATTCTACCACGGAACCACGACTATCCTCTCCCCTACTCTTACTTAACTATCACTTAAAGATTAACTTTAGCTATGTAAAACATACAAAGAATAAAAAGCAACCAAAAAACAAACAAACTATTCATTCAGGTTTTTGTTTCTTATTCTTAATGTTTAAAAAATTATAAGCTGGTTATATTCATTCATTCATTCAACAAATATTTATTAAAGACTACTGTATGCCAAGAATTGTTCTAGGCACTGGGACAGAACAGAGAACAAAACTTGCATTCAGGTAACTTACATTCTAAGGGAGAAGAAAGATTCCTGGAAGCATAAACTGAGGGCAGAATAGATAACTGTCAATCTGAGAATGACTCTGGGTAGGAAAGACTCTAGGTATGGAATACTTTGAAAAGCAAAGATAATAAAAAATAGTAAGAGCTAACATTAATACAATTCTAAGTACAAGGGCCACAAGCTATCTGGTGGCTTGCATGTTGCTATGATGCTGGAAGTTATGCAACTGGTATTTCAAATACCAGCAGGATCACGACAGTGGGGCTTCCAGACTAAGGCAGACTAGGAAGAAAAGCCTGGCGATGTGTTGTCAAAAATTAGCCAATGGCTCACAACAAAACACTGTATGACCCCCTTCCTTTGGACACACCATCAAGAGGGATCAATTGCTATAGGAAGACATCATGTTTAGTGACGTGGAGGGCCAACGAGGGTGAGGGAGACCCTCAGTGAGATGGACGGGCACAAGAGCCACAATGATGGACTCAAGCATGCCACTGATCATGACAGGACTGGGCAACATTTCATTCTGCTGTAAATAAGGTCACCATGAGTCAGAGTCACAGTCAACTTGACGGCAGCTATCAATCTAAGCACAAGAAATTGTTCTAAGGACATTTAATATTAACTCATTTATTCCTTCTGGTACCTTATGAGGTAGCTGCCAGTATCATCACCCATTTAACTAATGAGAAAACTAAGGCACAAAGAGATTAAATAACTCTCAGATCACACAATAAGTTTTGGAACCACAATTCAAAGCCAGTCAGTCTGGCTCCAGAATCCATGCTCTATACTACTATGGTACATTGCTTCTCAGAAATAAAAATGCAAAAAACATAGGAATCCCAGGCCATCCAGGAAAGGGACAAACAATTCTTCACAGCTCACAATAATCCCTAACAAACTATTACACAGTACAGTACAACTAATGCTTATAATGATAATGTAGAGTCAATAAAATATGAAATAATAACTATATATCCCTCTTTTCTAAAGGAAATTATACAACATATTAATAAATTTATATTTATAATGGTCAAAATAAACAGATTTGGGATTTAACATCACAAACTTCAGTTAATACTGAAACATTAATTTACAATACCTTTTATGATTTATACTTTTTCAGAGTAAACAGTTTTCCTAAATATAACTGCACTATTACAATACATTAAAAAAAACCACAACAAAACCTGTTGCCGTCAAGTCGATTCCAACTCACAGCAACCCTATAGGACGGAGTAGAACTGCCCCATAGAGTTTCCAAACAGCACCTATGGATTCGAACTGCCGACCTTTTGGTTAGCAGCCATAGCACTTAACCACTACGCCACCAGGGTTTCCATTATGATATACAGTTTAGAGATTATACAGCTAAGGCTCATACAGACTGCCACATTTCCCAAGTGCCACATCTCTATAAGAATGGATGTCACCTTACAACAATATAAAATCAACAATGAACTAAAACCTTATTAGCAAATAAAAATGCTTTAAAAAACTGTCCTTTGAAGGAAATCGAGAAATGGAACTGAGAAGGGTACACAGAGTGCTTCAGTGGTTTATATTATACTTTATTTACCTAAAAAAAAACAAAAAAAAAAAAGGAGTTCCGGCAAAATGGCGCTCTAGGCAGAAGCACCACACCGTCCCTCCACAGCAAAGATCCGGAAAACTAAGCCAAACAGAGAATACAACAATCCTGAAACCCTAAAACATCAAATGAAGAGATAAAGAACTCAGCCAAGCACCAAATGGAGTGAGAAAACTGACAGAGAACGGAGAGCAAGGAGAGACTCATGCAGAGGTCCCCTACCAGCTAACGCAGCCCGGATCCACCATCTTGGACTCCTATCGGAGACCAGCAAACGGGGTACAAGAAAGCAGCCTCACGGAGCGTCCAGCGGGAGACAAAACAACCAGTAATTTGTGGTGTGCGCTTGCCCACCCCCCACCTGTCTTTGCTCCGGCTCAGCCTCCTCTGCTTCCCGCGGCCACAGTCTCTTGACCGGGAAGCGCCAGCTGCTTGGATTCCACACGCCCGAGCAGGCAGCTCTCTGGGTGCCATTTGTTGGCTGCTGGTGTTGCTTTTTTCTGCTTCTTTTGATTTCTTTCTTGCCTCTCGCCAACTCCGCCTCCTTTCGCTCGAGTGCCTCGCTCCATGCGCCATCTTTGTTTCTCCCTGAAGGGCTGCAGAGCGCCGGTAATGTGTGATATACGCTTTCCCACTCTCTACCCTTCTTCACCCACACTCGGACCCCTCCGCCTCCCGCGGACACAGTCTCTTGTAGAGAAACACCAGCCCTCACTAGCTGGCTTTCTGAGTGCCATTTGTTGGCTGCTACTGTTGCCCTTTTTTTTTCTGCTTCTTTTGATTTCTTACTTGCCTCTCGCCACCTCCCCCTCCTTTCACTCGAGTGCCTGGCTCCATGCACCATCTTTGCTTCTTCTTGAGGGGCTGCTGAGCTCCATTCGAGTGTGGAACTGCTTCCCGGTCTGGGCTACCGCGCTGGTGGGATCCCGGGGCTTTTGTTTGTTTGTTTGTTTTGAATTGTTTGTTTTCTTTTCCTTTTCTTGAGTTGGGAGCCCTTTCTGGCCAGGCAGAGCTGCATGGCAAGGAGACTCCCCTTCAGCTTCCACAGACGTGCAGAGGGATCCCTGAGCGCATTTCTTTTCTCGTTGGTTTTTTTCTTCTGTTTTTTGGGGGGGCCTTTCTTGTTCTTTTCTTTTTTTTTTTTTTAATTTGCTTTGTTTTCTTTTTCCTCTTTTTCCCTTTTTGTCTTTCTTCATTGCTTAGTTTCTTGTCTCTATATCCTCCTTCTCTTTCTGATCCCTGAATACCTGCTGTTGTATACCTCTATGCATTCTAGCCATGCTGTACTACAACACCTGACAGCAACTTCCCCAGACCTCACAGCTGCAGCGGTGGGATCACTGGGAACTTTGTGGTTCTTTAACCTTTCTGATTTTTATTTATTCATTCTTTTCTTTTCTTCCTCTTCCCCTTTCTGTCTTTCTCCATTTTATAGTCTCTCATCTCTCCACTCCAACAGCAAGCTCCCCTAGCACTCTTCTTTGTTTCTTTGTATGTTTTTGGTTCCTGTTCCTCTCTCCTCTCTCCCATATCCACCTTAGCTCCGCACATAAAAATCTCCCCGCTGCATCCTGCCTACCTGCACCATGCGCTTGACATCACACCACCAAGCGGCACAGGCACAGCCTACTGGAACCTGCCCTGCACTGATTACTGACCCACTATGGTGGCTGTAGTAAATGCCACAAACAACCCGACCCAGTAACTCCTCTTCAGCTAGACCTGCCCTGCCATACCATATCTGAGTGACTGACCCTGCCAGTTGGAGAAGGAGGAGAAAAGTACTGAGCGCACAGATGAGCAAACAACAAAGAACACACAGTCCGCCTGCTCAAACACAGTCAATTTTTTTTTAAAACAAAAGGGACGAAACAAACAAACCTGCAATCAATAAACGAGAAAAATGACTACTGAATGCCCTGAAAACAGCAGACAATATCAAAACATTTACAAAAACAGGACAGGATGGTTCCAGTAGGCATCCAACGTAAAACACCAGATGACTCTCCTGTGGGGAAAAAAAAGCAATAGAACTACCTGATAGGGAATTCAAATCTCTAATACTCAGAATTCTCCAAGAACTGAGGCAAAAAGCTGACAAACATGAGGAAAAAATAGACAAATTCATGGAAAATACAGACAAAAAACTGGAAGAATTCAGGAAGATAATGCAGGAACACAATGCCAAAATAAATTCACAACTAGAAATTATACAAAGACAACAATTAGAAATCTAAAAGATAAACAACAAGATTTCAGAAATGGACAGTGTCATAGAAGGGCTGAGAAGCAGATTTGAAATGGTGGAAGACAGGATCAGTGGAATTTAAGACAAACACTTGGATAGAACTCTGTTTGAGGAAAACTCAGAAAAAAAAACAAAGAAAAATGAAGAAACCCTGAGAATTATGTGGGACACAATCAAAAGCAAAAATTTTTGAGTGATTGGAATTCCAGAACAGAGGGCAAAAACAGAAAACACAGAGAGGATCATTGAGGAACTGCTGACAGAAAACTTCTCCAATATCATGAAAGATGAAAAGCTGGCCATCCAAGAAGCTCAACAAACCCCATACTGAAGAGACCCCAAAAGAAAATCACCAAGGCATATCATACTCACACTCATAAAAATCAAAGACAAAGAATCCTGAGAGCAGCTCATGAAAAACAAGAAGTCACATACAGAGGAGAAACAATAAGACTAAGCTCAGATTATTCAGCAGAAACCATGCAGGCAAGAAAGCAATGGGATGACATATATAAAATCTTGAAAGAAAAAAATTCTCAGCCAAGAATAATATATCCTGCAAAACTCTCGTTCAAATTTGATGGGGAAATTAGGTCATTTCCAGATAAACAGAAACTAAGGGAATACATAAAAGTCGAACCAAACTTACAAGAATTATTAAAAGGAGTTCTTCGATCTGAGGACAAACAGCTTCAGATCACAGGCAGAATCTAGGATGCAGGATCGTACCAGCCAGATACCAATCTAGGAAATGAACTCTCGAGGACTATCCAAAACCAAAAGAAATACAACAGGGAATCAGAGCAGTTAATCAATAAATGACAACAACATCTAAACAATAAAAGAGGGAAAAAACTGCATAGGTATAGAACCTTCTAATGGACAGGAAGGCAAGGCGATACCAAGTAATGGTAGACTGCTGCAAACTTAGAAAGATAAGGGTAAAATTCATGGTAACCACAAAGAAAGTTAACAAACATACTCATAAAAACATAGAGGAAAAACATAAAGTCTCAGCAAAAACAAAACCTGCAAAAACAAAAGAAATGAAAAAACAATCCACACACAAAAGTAACTCAGCACAAGAGAGTAAGAAGAACAAAGAAAACTTCAGCACCACAAGAAAAAGCACTACAAAATGACAGCAACAAACTCACATCTATCAATAATTACACTGAATGTAAATGGACTCAATGCACCCATAAAGAGACGGAGAGTGACAGACTGGATGAGAAAACAGGATCCATCAATACGCTGTCTACAAGAGACACACCTTAGAAAAAAGATGTCAATTTATTAAAAGTCACAAAGGTTGGAAACATATATCAAGCTAACAACTACCAAAAGAGAGCAGGAGTAGCAATTCTAATCTCCGATAAAATAGACTTTAAAACAAAATCTACCATAAAAGACAAAGAAGGACACTATATAATGATTAAGGAGACGATCCATAATAAACATCTACGCACCCAATGACAGGGCTCCCAAATACATAAAACAAACTCTAACAACGCTGAAAAGAGAAATTGACAGTTCCACAATAATAGTAAGAGACTTCAACACACCACTCTCAGTAAAGGACAGAACAACGAAGAAGAAACTCAGCAAAGATACAGAAGACTTACAGGGCACAGTCAGCCAGCTGGACCTCATAGACATATATAGAACATTCCATCCAACTGCTGCAAAGTACACATTCTTTTCCAATGCACATGGAACATTCTCCAGAATAGACCACATCTTAGGACACACAGCAATCCTCAACAAGATCCAAAACGTTGAGATAATTCAAAGTATCTTCTCTGACCACAGTGCCATCAAGCTAGAAATTAACAATAGAAAGAGCAAGGGAAAAAAATCAACTACGTGGAAACTGAATAATACCCTGCTTACACATCACTGGGTAATAGAAGACATCAGAGATGGAATCAAATCCCTAGAATCAAATGAGAATGAAAACACATCATACCAAAACCCTTGGAACACAGCAAAGGCAGTCCTCAGAGGACAATTTATAGCAATAGATGAACATATCACAAAAGAAGAAAGGGACAAAATCAAAACATTAACTACAGAACTCAAACAAATAGAAAGAGAACAGCAAAAAAAGCCTACAACCACCAGAAGAAAGGAAATAGTAAAGATCAGGGCAGAAATAAATGAATAGGGAACAGAAAAACAATAGAAAGAATCAACAAAACCAAAAGTTGGTTCTTTGAAAGAATCAACAAAATCGACAAACCGCTGGCCAGACTGACAAAAGAAAAACAGGAGAGGACACAAATAACCCAAATAAGAAATGAAATGGGGGACATTACAACAGACCCAACTGAAATAAAAAGGATTAGAACAGAATATTATGAAAAACTATACTCCAACAAATTTGAAAACCTAGAGGAAATGGATAAATTTCTAGAAACACACAGCCTACCCAAATTACAACAAAGTGATGTTGAAAATCTGAACAGACCCATAACAAGAGAAGAGATTGAAAAGGTAATAAAAAAACTCCCAACCAAAAAAAGCCCTGGCCCAGATGGCTTCACTGGAGAATTCTACAAAACATTTACAGAAGAGCTTCTACCAGTACTACTCAAGCTATTTCAGAGCATAGAAGAGGAAGCAACACTTCCAAATTCATTCTATGAAGCCACCATAACGCTGATACCAAAACCAGGCAAAGACATTACAAAAAAAGAAAATTACAGACCAATATCTCTCATGAATATAGATGCAAAAATTCTTAACAAAATTCTAGCCAATAGAATTCAGCATCGTATCAAAAAAATACTACACCACGACCAAGTAGGATTCATACCAGGAATGCAAGGATGGTTCAACATTAGAAAATCAATCAACGTCATCCACCACATAAATAAAAGGAAAGAAAAGAATCACATGATCATCTCAATTGACGCAGAAAAGGCATTTGACAAAGTCCAACACCCATTCCTGATAAAAACTATCAATAAAATAGGTATAGAAAGGAAATTTCTCAACATAATAAAGGGCATCTATGCAAAACCAACGGCCAACATCATTCTTAATGGAGAGAGGCTGAAAACATTCCCCTTGAAAACTGGAACAAGACAAGGATGCCCTTTATCTCCACTCCTATTTAACATCATGTTGGAAGTTCTACCTAGAGCAATAAGGCAAGAAAAAGAAATGAAGGGCATCCAAATTGGTAATGAAGAAGTTAAACTGTCCCTGTTTGCAGATCATATGATACTATACACAGAAAAACCTAAAGACTCCACGAGAAATCTACTGGAACTAATAGAAAGATTCAGCAGAGTAGCAGGATACAAGATAAACATTCAAAAATCAGTTGGATTCCTATACACCAATAAGGAGAACGATGAAAAGGAAATCAGGAAAACAATACCATTTTCAATAGCCCCTAAAAAGATAAAATACTTAGGAATAAATCTGACCAGGAATGTAAAAGACCTATACAAAGAAAACTACAAAACATTACTGCATGAAACCCAAAAGGATCTACATAAATGGAAAAACATACCATGCTCATGGATAGGCCGACTCAACGTTGTGAAAATGACAATTCCACCCAAAGCAATCTACAAATACAACACAATCCCGATCCAAATACCAACAGCATTCTTCAAAGAGATGGAAAAACTAATCATTAACTTTATATAGAAAGCGAAGAAGCCCCAAATAAGTAAAGTACTACTGAAGAAGAAGAATAAAGTTGGAGGACTCACACTACCTGACTTCAGAACCTACTAAACAGCTACAGTAGTCAAAACAGCCTGGTACTGGTACAATGACAGATACATTGACCAATGGAACAGAATTGAGAACCCACATGTAAATCCATCCACCTATGGTCACCTGATCTTCGAGAAGGGTCCAAAGTCCATCAGATGGGGAAAAGACAGTCTTTTTAACAAATGGTGCTGGCAAAACTGGATATCCATCTGCAAAAAAATGAAACAGGACCCATACCTCACACCGTATACAAAAACTACTTCAAAATGGATCAAAGACCTGAATATAAAGCCTAAAACTATAAAGTTCATAGAAGAAAAAATAGGACCAACACTTCAGGCCTTAATACATGGCATTAACAGGATACAAACCATAACCCTCAATGCACAAACCCCAATAGATAAGCTAGATAACTGGGATCTTCTAAAAATCAAACACCTATGCTCTTCAAAAGACTTCACCAAAAGAGTAAAAAGAGAACCTACAGACTGAGAAAAAATTTTTGGACAGTACAAGTCAGACAAAGGTCTAATCTCCATAATCTACAAGAAAATCCAACACCCTCACAACCAAAAGGCAAATAATCCTATTAAACAATGGGCAAAGGAAATGAACAGACACTTCACCAAAGAAGACATTCAAATGACCAAAAGACACATGAGGAAATGCTAGCCATTACAGAAATGCAAATTAAAACCACAATGAGATACCATCTCACCCCAGCATTACCCGCATGAATCAAAAACAATGGAAATAACAAATGTGTTCGAGGGGCTGCGGGGAGATCAGAACACTTATGCACTGCTGGTGGGAATGCAAAATGAAACAACCATTTTGGAAAATGATATGGCGCTTCCTCAGAAAACTAGAAATAGACATACCATTCAATCCAGCAATCCCACTCCTAGGAATATATCCTAGAGAAATAAGAGTCGTCACTCAAATAGACATACACACACCTATGTTCGTGGCAGCATTGTTCACAATAGCAAAACGATGGAAACAACCTAGATGCCTATCAACAGATGAATGGATAAACAAACTATGGTACATACACGCAATGGAGTACTATGCAACGAGAAAGAACAACAATGAATCTGTGAAGCATCTCATAACATGGATGAAACTGGAGGACATTATGCTGTGTGAAATAAGTCAATCACAAAAGGACAAGTATTGTATGAGACCTCTATTGTAAAAACCCATGAAAAAGTTCACACACAAAATGTAACAATCTTTGTTGGTGACCAGGGATGGGAGGGGTCGGGGGGAAATACTAAATAGATAATAGATAAGTGGTATCTTGGGTGAAGGGTGAGACAGTACACAATACAGGAGAAACTAGCACAACTTGTACAAGGAAAGGAAAGGTCATGGAAGCTCCATAGACACATCCAAACTCCCTGGGGGACTGAATTGCTGGGTGGAGGGCTCTGGGGACATTGGTCTCGGGGAACATCTAGCTCAACTGGCATGACACAGCTTATAAAGACAATGCTCTACATTCTACCTTGGTGAGTAGTGTCTGGGGTCTTAAAAGCCTTGAGCAGCCATCTAAGATACTCCACTGGTCTCATCCCTTCGGGAGCAAGGGAGAATCAAGAGAACAGGACACAACGAAAAGATTAGTCCAAAGGACTAATTCACCACAGCTACAAGACCTCCACCGGACTGAGTCCAGTACAGCTAGATGGTGCCCGGCTACCACCGCTGACTGCTCTGACCAGGATCACAACAGAGGGTTCTGGACAGAGCTGGAGAAGGATGTAGAGCATAATTCTAACTCACAAAAAAAAAGACCAGATTTACTGGCCTAAAGGAGACTGGAGAAACCTCTAGAGTATGGCCCCCAGACACCGTTTTAGCTCAGTGGCGAAGTTACCTCCAAGGTTCACTGTTCAGCCTGGGAGTGGACAGCCCCGTAAAACCAAATGAGACTAACGAGGTGCAGGAGTCCAGTGACAAGGGTTAGAAAGCAGAAGGGGACAGGGAAGCTGGTGGTGAAGAACCCAAGGTTGAGTAAGGATATTGTTGATGTGCTGTGAGATTGTTAGCCATTGTCATAGGGCAACATTTGTGGTAACTATTAGATGAGAGGCTGTTATTGTTCTGTAGGCCTTCACCTTAAGTGAGAATGACAGCACAATTAGAAGAGCGTAGTCAACGTCACTGAACTGTGCATGTAGAAATTTTTGAAATGGTGTATCTTTGGCTATGTGTATTTTCACCAAAAAAAAAGGTTGAGAAGCTAGAGGGTTGATACGTTGTGGGGTTGTTAACCAATGTCATAAAACAACACGTGTACTACTGTTTCATGAGCAACTATTTGTTCTGTAAGCCTTCACCTGAAGTACAATTAAAAAAAAAAAAAATCAGTGGTAAATATCTTGAAATGCTGAGATTTAACCAGGTAAGTACCAGGTTTTTGTTACAGCATTCACTCTAATTTTTTTTTTTTTTTTTTTGCTATGCTGGAGATATTTCAAGTTAAAAATAAATAAAATTAACTTTCAATTCCTGTTCTAAACACAAAAATTTGAGTTTAAGTTAGTATTGAATCTATGTCTATAAAGTCTATTTTAGTTACTTCATTCTGTATGTAGGAATACATGCATGGGTACATGCATATACATGTATATTGTGTACCCAAACCAAACCCACTGCCGTCAAGTCGATTCGGACTCATAGCTACTCTATATTAGTCAAATATATACATCAGAAGATATGGGCTTTGATGTAAGTGTAAAAGTTCTTGATACTCAAGTAGCTATTTTAAATCGAACAAACCGTATCTTTAGAATTCAAATAATGTCTTACAGCCATAAATTATAATATGCTAATCTAAAGTAATAGTTATTAAAAGGGTGTGTTTTTTTAGTTATGTTTCAGTTTTCTTGTCATTTTTACTTAATAAATAAGACCCATTAACAAATTTCGATTAGAAGCTTAGTTAAGAGAAGATAAAATCTGCGACTGAGGGATTCAGCAGATTGAATTTAACTAAACATGGGATTGTAGCTTATTCAATAATACAGTAATTACACATCAAGCGTTAAAGCAATGCTAACCATGTTAATAAAATTAGATCTATGTGAATTCTTATTTGAATTGTATTATTAAATACTATAATTTCTACAGAAAAGATACTCTACAGCAATCTGCCAAAATACTCAGGAAAAAAAGACAACTCAAGGATAACATAAGCTGCTCAATTTTTAGGATAGTAATTGAGAATTCAGCTTAATTTGCAAAGCTGAAAATAGAAAAAAAATTTTAACAGTACAAAAAAATAAAAAACAGAAAGAAAAAGGAAAAAGAGTAGATGCTAATAATAAAATCAAGAAATACTCAGGTAGTATAAACAATGCATCAAGACATGCATTCATACTAAGATATGAAAATCAGAATTCATTTCTCTACCACATAAAACAGAAAAACATATTTCTTGACGGTCTTCGCCCTGTCATCTTGCACTTCACAAATACACTCATCAAACTAAAAATCACATATAAGAAAAACATTTTTGGATTTCGAATACTTTAGACATAATTGAATGTGGCATCTATCCTATTAATGACATAGCGTTTGTTTCATACTATACTCCTGCTTAATATGGAAGTTTCAAAAAATTATTCTACATTTCACCACTGAGATTCTCTCACCCTCAGTTTCAGCAGAATAGCTCTCCTCCGTTCCCCCACCACCATCCGGTGGCAAAAGCATGTAACTGCAACCTAAACTGAGCCTTCCCCCACCCCACAACCAACCTCTGCTACTTTCTGACAATAGAGCAAAAAGGAGGTCAGAGTAATTACAAGGAATATGGTGTACACTCATGCAGGAGAACACTATAAGTTCCTCTTACTTGGCACACACTGTCCGTTTCATTAAGTTTCTGGCAATATCTTCAGAGGGAATGCTAAGAATCCAAAATGGAGACTGAAAGGAAAAATAATAATATACAATTTATTTCTAAGTGGTTATGTGGCCTCATGTGCTTTCATTCAAGAAGTCAAAAAGGAGAGATTCCTATTTCGTGTAAGAATACATGATCTGACTCTAACCAAAATAAAATCGTTCCAAAAGTAAAAATGTAAATCAATAGGTGACCTCTTAAGATAGATAATATAGTACAATGCAAAAACACGTTTATAAATGACCCTATAGACGAAGATGTTAGCAAATTAACTTTACTTAAATTTAAGGTTAATTTTGCACTTGTCCTTTCATTAAAGTTGATTGACTAAAAGAACTAATGCATTTTATGCACCAAAGTATAATCTCTAAAATTTTTTTCTATTGTTGCTAATCGTTCCTTATAAGTATTTTATTTTTAACTTCTAAGTAATGTATTTATTTGTCGCTAAATGATCCCTCTTTTTCTAGGTACTTGTGGCCACCCAAAAAGCGGAGGAGGGGCCCTTTGGAATAACTGTGATAGAAAATCATAGAATACATTTTTAAATTATCATTAATTTTTATAACTTTATTATTTCCGCTAAAGAAAAAAACTCTAGGTGCATCAGGGGATTTTCCCTAATCCCGTCTCAACATCCAAGATTAAGAGGACTTTCAAGCCCCACTCAGATAACCCCTTGCCAGAACACAGCAAAACTCAGAGGAACGCTAACCTCTCTGTTCATCACCTTTACCCAGTTTGACCCACCCTCTCCCTCCTTTCCTCCTCCTCTTCCCCTCAAGTGAAAGTCACTCAGGAATAGAATTCCCACCCAGGGGACTTTCAACTTAAGTTCTCTCAGCTCTTGAAAAAAAAAATTCTCCCTGTCCATTCCCTCTTTCTTCTTCTAATATTTACACTACCCTAGAGAAAAATACAAAATAATCCAAACAGGAAAAAAGATTGTCATCTTAGCATTATTTTTATTAAAAAATTTTAAAAGCAACCTGACTGAAAATGAAATGGTTAGATTATTATGGTAGAGCTAGTCAATCGAAAATATTATACAGCCATGTTAGTGATGAAGGCTGTGCCTCTATTAATGTGCCTATATTAATATTACCAGCACAAACAAAAGAACTCAGAAGCCCGTGATCAGTGGGATTACAACTAAGAGGGAAAAAGTATATGTAAAAAGACTGGAAGGCAGTACCACCAAATTATAAATCAGGTCAAGGAGGAAGAACTGTGAATGATTTTTTCTTTTCCTATTTCCCAAACTTTTTCTAATACACTCTGATAAATTATCATATACAAAAGAAAAAGCTCATAAATTCACAATCTTACATAATATACAATTTCAAAGTTTAAAATGATTTCCAATCTAAGCCCAAAGTTCAGCTACTAACACTAAAAACTCTAATTCTAAATATACATCATCAACAGAAGACAGCCCTTTTTTTTAATAAAGGACACAGATACAAATTATGGAACAACTGTTAAATTAAAAATTATAACTAATAAAATTAATAAATACTGGAAGTAAATCTAAATTAGTTTCCAAAACTACAATTTTTCAAAATATCCTTTTTATTCAATTACCCCTAGAAACAGAGATAAGTAACCTCACAAATATAAACATAAGATACGCATTCTTCTCTTCAAATCTCAAGCTTCCATTTGTAAGTATACTGCACAGGCTCTAATGAAGAAATAGAATTTAACTTACCTTTCCATAAGTTTCCTGACTGCTAGCAAATTGACCTCCAAAAAGTAAAAGCAAAGATTTTATTTCCTATAATAAAAATATTATAGAGAATACATTTTAACATTATACTCACATTCAATTTCAGTTTTTAATAACAGCATTTATAATAAAACACTTCAAAATTGTTCTTCAAGAACGTTACTACAGTTTTGTATCATTTACAAATATCGCATTCTGTACAAATAAAAAAAGAACTGCTACAGGATGTTGTAGAAGACACTCAAATATCAGTTAAGGGCTTATGCTGACCAATCTTTTAGATTCCTTCCATCCCTCAGAATTCACAAGAAATGTTGCGAGTATGGAGAGTAATAATCACTCAACAGGTATTAATAAGAAAATTAAAGCATTTTGGTGATCTCACATTAGGCAGAGAGAACTATGGACTAGTAACTTTATATAAGGAAAAACTACCATTAATCAATTAACTAGTTGCTCCTAGTTTTCAGAATTAAGTACATATTTATCCTAACAAAAGGGAAAACATTAAATTAAGAGTAATTAACGTGCTCAAAGACTCAAGGGAACACTAAGAGACAGAAACCCAGGTGTCTTAATTCAATTCAATTTCTCAAACTGTTTAATGAAACTGGTTAGAAAAACAAGAAGCGAGTAAATTATTTTGGGAAATTACTATTAAGAACCATGGGAAAGTACATGCTAATGTTTTTTAGTCAGAGTGCCTGTGCTAATAAATTGGTAGAGACCAAGAACAAGGACAGGGAGCTTTTAATCAAGTTTTTAGTAATTTCTGCAGTGGTTACAAAAGAAATTTCTAAGGGTCCCAAAATAAGTAGAAGGTAGGAAAACTATTTCAGTGACCTGTAGGGTTTAGTACAAGGGCTAGCACGAAATAGGCATCTAATAAATATTTACCAAAGGAATGAATAAATGAATGATCTCTTCACCTAAAAAAAAAAAAAACTCGCTGCCGTCGAGTAGATTCCAACTCATAGCAACCCTATTGGACAGAGTAGAACTGCCCCACAGAGTTTTCAGGGAGCGCCTGCTGGATTCAAACTGCCGACCTTTTGGTTAGCAACTGTAGCTGTTAACCACTACACCACCAGGGTTTCCTCTTTGCGTAAAGTACTCAGCGATTTCTAGTCTACAAATTGAAGCTGGCTAGATTCCTAGTTAAAACCCAAAAAAACACAAATTCGTTGCCATCGAGTCGATTCCGAGTCATAGCGACCCTATAGGGCAGAGAAGAACTGCCCCACAGGGTTTCCAAGGAGCAGCTAGTGGATTTGAACTGCCGACCTTTTGGTTAGCAGCCATAGCTCTTAACCACTGTGCCACCAGGGCTCCTTGAGCTGACTTAGTGGCTCATTTTTGATAAGCAGAATGTGAAGGCAGAATGTGAAGGAAGAGACAGTATGTGACTTCCCAGGCTGGGTCATAAAACACATTATGGCTTCAGTGTGGATTATTCCCTCTAGGGGACAACAATCCCCATGTTGTGAGGCCATTTAAGCTACAGGGTTGCTATGAGTCATAATCGACTAGATGGCAACAGGCTACGGCGAGGACTAAGGTGCACTTGACCCAAGCCAGGGTATTTTCGATCACCTCATATGCACGTGAAAGCTGTACAATGAATAAGGAAGACCAAAGAAGAATGGATGGCTTTGAATTATGGTGCTGGCAAAGGATGCTGAATATACCATGGACTGTCAGAAGAACAAACATTACCTGTCTTGGAAAAAATACTGCCAGAATTCTCCTTAGAAGAGAGGATGATGAAACTCTATCTCATGTACTTTGGACAAGTTATCAGGAGGTACCAGTCCCTGGAGAAGGACATCATGCTTGGTAAAGCAGAGTCAGCAAAAGAGAGGAAGACTCTCAACGAGATTGACTGACACACAGTGGCTGCAACAATGGGCTCAAACATAGCAACAACTGCAAGGATGGAGCAGGACCAGAAAGGAACTGAACCCTTCTGCCATAGCCACGTCAGTGCACAGCACTGCAAGTGGGTCCTCCAGCCCCAGTCAAGTCTTCAGATGACTGCCATACTGGCTGGCACCTTGACTATAACATCAGGAGAGACTCTGAGCCAAAACCACACAGCTAAGCCATTCCTGAATTCCAGGCTCATAAAATGTGTGGCATAATTTTTGTTCTTTTAAGTCACTAAGTTTGGGGGTAATTTGTTATGCAGGAATGGATAACTAGTACAGAATGTATAGATAGTATTCCTCTATCTTCTTCCAGTAGAAATATGGAGGCTGACAAACTTAAGTCAAATTCCAAATCTGGCATGTAGGTTGTGTGACCTTAAACAAGTTATGCTTTGGTTTTATCATCTATGAAATGATTACTGGGGGGAAAGGCAATAAAAAGATCAGGAAGAAGTGTGAAGGTCTCAGGTATATTTTAATAAACACAGGAGACTGGAGATAATAAATCAATTAAACTTAAATTTTGACACAGAGAGAAAAAAGTGATCCTGGTATCAAGATAACTGGGAAGAAGTTAAAAATGGTATAATGAAAAAGTATAAATGAAATACAGTACCACTATAAGTCAAAAAAGTATATTCTTGATAAAAATCCACAAATCTAGAAGTTTGGGATAAAAGAATACGTACGAAAGCCTAAAAGGAGAGAAAAAGGGGGAATAACAGATTTTAGGGTACTCTGGAGCCCTGGTGGCAGAGTAGTTAAGAGCTCAGCTGCTAACCAAAAGGTCAGCAGTTTGAATCCACCAGCCACTCCTTGGAAACCCTATGGGGCAGTTCTCCTCTGTCCTACAGGGTCACTACGAATTGGAATCGACTTGGTGGCAATGGCTTTGGTTTTTTGGTAGGGTACTCTGCAGGCTGCATGGACAAAATCAGAATGTAGGCAAGACAATGATAGTTATGGGGGACTTCAATAGCCCATATGAAATATGAGTAAAAGCAAGCATTTGATAAATTCTTTACTTGTCTGAAATTCACCTCTCAGGAAGCAGAGAAAAAGAAAGGATTGATATACTGAATTTCATGTCATTAACAAGAGAAATCTGTCTGAAGATGTGAAAGCAGCAAGATCCTTGGGACAACACAGGTGTGACATCTCAGAATCAATAATACACAGGAGATAAATGAAAAGCACAAACATGTATCACAGACAACAGGAAAATAGATTTCTCAAAGTGCAAAATATATAGGTATAATGCATACAGTTTAAAAGGCCTTTTTAGAAGGGAAAACCGTAATATTAACAGATGACAGAGAGAAAAGAGAACCACAAATTTCTATCATGTTTTCATCTATCTGAAGAATGACAGTCAAATCAGAAAGGAAGAAACACACATAGTTAAGAAATTGTAGACTAGAATATGGGAAGGTTTTAAGGAATGCCCATATCCCATGCTCAGAGCTAAGTTCAAGAATACAAAGATGAATAAGCCTTGGATCCTGCCACAGGAACTCAAAGTCTACTAAAAGAGACAGGTATGTGTAATACGATAAAAGAGTGGCAGGGTGATGACAGACCTGAGGCATTTAAATTTCAACACCAAACAAAACTTAGGGCTCTGAAAAATTTCAGTTACAGCCACAGTAAGCTGTCTTAATTTCCGAGTGCTTCCATAACCAAAAATACCACCAGTGGGTGGCTTTAAAGAACAAAAATGTATTGTCTCACAATTCTGGAAGCTAAAAGCCCAAATTCAGGGCTCCAGCGGGAGGTCCTTGTCTCTTTCAGCTTCTAGTAGCCAACAAACATTGGCATTCTTGGGTTTGTAGATGCATCTGCTATGTGTCTGTCTTCCCATGGCATCTTCCGTGTGTGTGTGTGCGTGTGTGCGTGTGTGTGTAAGAGACACCACTCAGAAGGAATTAGGTTTTAGGTTTAGAATCCCTCCTACTCCAATATGACTTCATTAACATAACAAAAGAATTTAAGAGGGAAGAGACAGGTAAAATTACAAGTACTAGGGATGCTATTCTTGAGACTACAGCCTAACCACTGTATTCCCATTGCATTGCCTTATGATATGCACTCATCCTTCTTGGCCTGTCTAGTTCCACTCTAGTATCCTCTAAGTGCCTTCCTTTAACTGATCCCTTAACATTATTGTTCTAAACAAAAATGATCTTGGCACTTCCTTCCTTAAAAAAAAAGTCAATGACTCTCCACTAAATCTAAAAGTCTAAACTCCTTGGAATGGATTCAAAAGACTTTAAAATCTGGATCCTACCCACCTCTCTAGCCTCATCTCCCACTACTCCATTTCCCCCAACACCAACCACACCTCTGCCTTTGCATATGTTTTTGTTAATCACTAAAGTGGGCTTTCCGGTCCTCTTCACCCACAGAACATCTCCGCCTCAATTAAGACCCAATTAAAATATTGCCTCCTCTATGAAACTCTATGCCCTTGCACCTCTACCTTCCCCATGCATCTGTCCAGTAAAACATTTATACTGAATCAATGCCAGAGTCTTCCTTCATAACGTCTACAGCCAACAGGTCGAGCACTACTGAAGAAAATCACAGAATCTTAGCACAATTACAAACACATGATTTCTGTCATCAGCTGGGTTTTTAGCATTGTTCTAATAAATGTTGTTCTCAGTGACTATATTTCAAATTCTACTCTTTTTCCCTAATGTCCGATTCAACTGCTGTTCCCCATCTCTCAAGAAATAACTTTGACTCATTCAAGGTTAAGGCCTCAGGCAGTCACCCCATCCTAACCCTCTTTTACTCAATCTCCCCTTCTACTGAAAGGCCAACATGTGCCACTGTGCCCTTATACCCATCCTCCCCTTCACTCCTCAGCCTACAAACATTGCTCAATCACTACTCTTGAGGGGGAGAAAGGGGTTCCTACCTTGATCCTAACCAGTTGCTGCTGAGTCGGAATCAACTCATGGCAACCCCATGTGTGTCAGAGTACAACTGTAATCCCCCTCAAACTTTAACCAATCTCATATTTCCTCTTCTTATGCTCTTAAGAGCACTCTACCCTATCTCCCCCTCCTCATTTTCCAGTGACTACTAAACCAAGTAGTCCAGCTTTTCCACTTAACTCTCCACAACAGCTCTAAAAAAAATTGCCAACTTTCTTCTAATTTAGAGTGTCAATAAACACTTTTTCATTCTTGTTTAAGCAAAAAGCAATTGCATTCAACGTTATCCATTTCTCCGTTTCCTAAAATTTTACCTTCCTGATTTCTGTGGCTTTATATCCTTCCTATTCTGACACTTATCTTTTTCATTGCCACCTCTTCTCTGACCTCCCTTAACACCGATGTTTCCAAGCATCTGCACTAGGCCCATCACTTTTTTGACCTTACACTTTCTAAGTAATTTCATCCTCTTAGTTTTCCTATATGGACCCTGGTGGCACAGTGGTTAAGCGTTCAGCTGCTAACCAAAAGGTCGCAGTTCGAATCCACCAGCCTCTCCTTGGAAACCCTACAGGGCAGTTCTACCCTGTCCTATAGGGTCGCTATGAGTCAGAATCGACTCCACAGCAACAGATTTCCATGGTTTTTAATTTTCCTATGCAGAAGATCCTCAAATATTTATTAATATTCCAGATCACTCTATCATGCTCTTTGCACACTCATATATCCACTGTCTCCTGGTCATCTCCACTTGGATGTCACACAAGCACATCAAATTCAGCACAACCAAAATTTAAGTCATGTATCCGCTTATGTTCTCTAGCGTACATGGAGGCACCCCTGTGCATCTCAGGAGTCATCCTTGACTGGTACTTCCCGCCCACCATTCAATCAATCATCAAGCCCTGATGATTTTATCAACTAAGTATTTTCCCAGTCTGTCCAATCCTCTTATCCCTTGCCTTCTTAGTCTATTAATAAGACGATTCCAGTAGACTCCTAACTGGTCTCTGGCTCCAGTCTTATTTCCCTCAAATCTCAAATCCGCCCTCCATATTGCTGTGGATGTGATTTTTTTTTTTTTAAATCTGATTGAGTCATTCCTTTGATTAAAACCCTTCAATAAATTCCCCTTCCAAACTCCAGAGTACACAAGGCTTTGCTGCCCTGGAGTTTACTTCTCCTGCACTCTTACCATTCTCTGCCATCTACTTGGCCTGGCTAACTCCTATTCATCCTTTAGGTCATAGTTCAAATGCCTTCTTCTAATGGAATCCCTCTCTAAAGGCCAACCTGCCCCCAAACCATAAAGATGATCCAGGTCCTCAGGAGTTCATTCTAATTGTTTTGTAAGACATATGCCCTTGAAAAATAGATTCCCCTTCTATATGCTCTCATATGTGTATCTATCACTGCACTTACTACGTTATTATATAATTCTGGGTTTTATGTTTTGCTCAGCCCTTTGTCTAGACAGTAAGTTCCTTGAAGGCCCAGCCACTGCCGTGGAGTCGATTCCAACTCATCGCGACACTATAGGACAGAAGAGTAGGATTGCCCCATAGGTTTTCCAAGGCTGTAAATATTTACAGAAGCAGACTGCCACATCTTTCTACCGTGGAGCGACTGGTGGATTATAACCATCCACCTTTTGGTTGGCATTAACCACTCTGCCACCAGGTCTCCTTCTCTCTGAAGGCAGGGGCTGTCTTCAACATCATTGTATTCGTGTCTGGCACATTCAATAACAGGTATTCTGAAAATGTTTGTTGAGTAAATAAAGTACTTTTCCCAACTTCCCCATCACACTACCTCCTCCATCGAGCTTGACCCGCATATTTGACACTTAAAACACTGCCTTGAGTGTTTCGTTTCGGATGTCTCCATCCTCCGCTAGACGAAGAGATCTTGGAGGGAGAGAGCCCCTCATTTTCACCTGCTAACTCCAGTACCCGGCACACGAGCAGAGAAATGAATGAAAATGCTTGGCCACTATGAGGTGGTCTGTTTCGTACTTTTTCACACACCCTTCGCGGCGCTCGGATTCACCCCAGGGGCCGAGGAATTGGTGGACGCGTGATCCCCCAAACAAGCACAGACCTCCAAATCCCTGAGTACTAAGCCTGCATCTGCCGCCTCCACCCACTACCAACCCCCGCCCCGCTGTCCCCTCCGGGTCGAAAGTTGCGAAAGGCGCTGCGCGCTCACCGGTAGACGAAACTCCAGGTGCTCCTGCGCCATAAGCAGCAGATACCTCTTAAACGTGCAGGGCAGCGCCATTGCCGCCGCCCACGGTGCGCCGGCGCGGACAGCGCGATATTTCTCTCCCTCACTCCTACCCCTTCACCGCTGATCGGCGTTTCCGCCAAGGCGGGTTCCTGAGCGATCGGAAACGGAAGCAATGCGAGACGGGCGCTGTCCCGCCGTTCCTTGCGGGCGCACACCGAATTCTGGTTGCTATGGGAGAGGTCGGGTGTTTGGGGATGTACTCTCTCCGTTGGAGCTCCCAAAGTCCGGTAATAGTTGGAGTGAGGGGCTGCATTGTTTTCCCGAGCAGGTTTCGACCAGATAATGTAATTCCTAGCGGTTCTCCCGCCTGGAATGTGATACAAAGGATATCCTTTATATCCCCAGCATCATGTGCCAGGAACTTAGTAGTGATTAAGAACGTAGGTTGTGGTTGTCAGTCCAAGCTTGAAACCTCTCAGTTCCACCATTTACCAGCTATATGTTCTTGAGCAAATTTCTTCACCTCCTAGCCTCAATTTTCTTACCTAAACTGGGATAATACTGCTTCCTTCAAGGAACTGTCACTAGGTTTAAGTAGAGCGTTTAACAATACTTGGCATAGTGTATGGGCTAATAAATTGTTTTTATGGAGACTTTTCTCTTTTAAGAGCCATATGAGAATTTCTTTTAGGAAGAGATTTGCCTTTGTTAGGAAAATGTCTTGATAAGTCCACTTGGGGAGTCCTTGGATGGTGCAAACGGCTACAAAAGGTTGGTGGTTCAAACCTACCCAAATGTGCCTCAGAAGACAGGCCTGGCTATCTGCTTCTGAAAGGTCACAGTCTTGAAAACCCTGTGGAGCAGTTCTACTCCGCATACATGGGATCGCAAGTCGGCTGCTAACAACGAAGTCCACTTGAGATAAGTGTCTGAGGAACAGATTTTTCTTGCCCCAAGCCTCCAAAGAAGGGGATAAAAGTGCTCTGTGTGAGACAGTTGTTTCCTCTTTGAGAGGCCAAGGTGGGGCAGAAAACCAATGAAATATTAGAGAAAGGACGTGCAGTGCTTGATATGACCCATCCCCAGAAACTGTCAAATCTTCAGTAAAATTATCCAAACAACAAAATCTGATGGGGCACTTTTTTAGGAGATATCAAAGAGTTAATTTTCATGACTGAATTAATATGATGCTGTGCAGATAGCAAATGAGAATGCAGAGCCTAGGAGAACCCAGATGGAATCAGGTTACAATGGTTTTCCACCTGGGATCCTTTGAGCTAAGGTTGAGGAAGTTGTACCTTACACTAAATCCCCACTCCAGAAATTACCAGGAGAGCATCTGAATCATGAATCTCAGACTGTTGGAATCATAGTGTTATGGATTAAATTGTGTCTCCCAAAAATATGTGTTGAAGTCCTAGCCCCTGTAAATACGATCCTGTTTGGAAATAAAGGTTTCCTTTTGTTATGTTAATTAGGACATACCAGAGTAGGGTGGGCCCTAAACCTAATTACTTGAGTTATAAAAAGCAGGACAGAGACACACACACAGAAGTAAGGCAGACACCATGTGAGGACCGTATACAACAAAGAAATACCAAGGATTACCAGCAGTCACCAGAAACTGGGAAAGAGGCCCATAGAAGGAATTGACTCAGCCAAGGCCCTGATTTAGACTTTTAGCCTCTGGGACAGCAAGAAAATTAATTTCTGTCCTTTAAAGCCACCCATTAGTGCTATTTTTCTTACAAAAGCACAAGGTAACTAAGACACGTGGTGTGGGGAAGTAGAGATTAACCTTGCACAGGCCATGAGGGTTAGTGTGGAACAACTCTGAGATCAATTAAACTGCCTTCAGGGGACTCCCAGCCAGACCTGTTACATGGTTTTGAGCTTACTGGAATTATTAAGGAGCTGCAGAAGAGTAGGGACTTTGAAAGTTAGTGTTCAAAACCAGCATAGAGACATGTTTGTTTTTATGTACTAGAAGGGGCAAGGAGGTTCATAGTCTGTCTTCCACCAGGGCAGATCTAATGGAGACTTGGTTCCTGTAGGACTGCTAATAGTGCAAGCATTAGAGCCTCTGACTAGGCTGCTGATTACAAAAACCAGAGCCATTCCTGGGAAGTAAGCACCAGAAGTTAGGAGAATTTTGAGTTCTGGTTAGAACATGCCACTACAGTGTTGAGACTGGTACAACACAGAGTCATCAAAGTAATTGAATAGTTAACAGGTCCCAGCAGCAGGGGTCATAGGTAATGTTAAAACTGTCCATGCATATACTTGTGTAACCCAAATCTCTATCAAGATATAGAATAGTATCATCACCCCAGAGTTTCCTTATGCCCCTTCCAAGTCAATCTCTGCCCTCACACCAGCCCAAAAGCCACCACTGCTGATTTTTTCCACCTTATTTTTGCCTGTTCCAAAACTGCATATAAATGGAACCCTATAGTATATACTCTTGTAAAAGCTTCTTTTCACAATGTTTCTGAGATTCATCCATGTAGTATGTATAAATGGCCCATTTTTGTTGCTGAATAGTACTGCACTATATTTTAAGCCTGAGGTGCCTGTTTTATGTCAGAAAATACAATACACTTACTTGGAAGTTTATTTGGCTTAGGGATAATTTATGCATAATTGCTGACTGTGGATCCATCTCTACCTATGTGGTTTTAATAATCATACAACAAGGATCTGACTTGATTTAATGAATTTGAGATCTGATTTTTTGTATTTATATTACTAGAAGAAAACTGATTGATGAACAGAAGAATCAACAGGTATCAACTTCATTTCAGTGACTTGACAATTAAATTGTGGGCATCAACTTTTGCAGGTGATCTTTTGACATCAAAATCTAGAAGTGTTTGAGTGTTACAACAATATAGACTGTGCTCTTGACCTTGGAATCTTTATATTAAAAAAGAGGTATTTCAACATCTCTGACAGTGAATCCTTCACATATTACAATTAGCCAATTTATTAAAGACTTTCATTTGGAATTCTGTTTGTAGTACTATTAAAAGAGACCCGAGAGGCAAAATTTGATGCAGTATTTTTCCATTTTTATTTAGCTTTCTCCTAGCTAAGTAAGCACAGTTTGAAATAGCTTATTATTAACAACTTTATAATTCTGCAATTACAAACAAATACTATCATAACAAGTACAAATAATGCTCTCAATACTGCTATACCCATTTTTAAGAAAGGTTATAAATTAGCTTTGTGTTGGTTAGTGGTTATTAACCACTCCCTCGCTAGTGGTTACATAGCTAGGGAGTTACCACTACTGAAAAGGCTAAATGAATTTTAATTGTAATTTGATTATTAATCTTTACAAGCAAAAACAGAGAATCTAGACTAAAAATATGAGTTTCCAAGGGTTTTACAACAAAGAAGAAAAATTTGTATGAGAGAGTATATAAATTAAATCAATGGGATAATCACATTTTTGAAGAGACCCATTAGGCTTTAAATACCTTAAATATCTCTCACACTATTGTCAATTATATCATTGCAAGTTCACACAGGAAAGCAAGGTTGCACGTGTTGAAATTCCTTTCCTGGAACTGGTCAGATTTTCACTGATGTACAGAAACTTGTAACTGTCAATCCAAATAGGTCCTCCGTGAGCTACTTCACAAAGCAGTACTGAAAAACTTGCAATGCAATTTTAAGAGGCCATAACCCCTACTTCCAAATCCCCTTCTCCGCCTCTAGTGATTAAAATGAAATTTTGACTTTCAGTTCCATTGTCAAGTAAATAAAAGTGGAAAAAGAACTTAAGAAAAGTACATGTGGAGGTATTAGCCTAAACTGCCACTGTCTGCCTGCCTAACATTGAGTCTTCAATACTGAAGTTTTCCTGCCACTTGCTCTCAGAACTGTTTCTCCCTCCACAGCGTCTTCTGTGGACATATAACCATTATAGCACTTGCTACACTAAATTCTATTCACTAATTTTGTCTGACCCCTGAATTAGCAATTGAAGGCAGACTGTCTTTTCTCATTTCTATATTCCCTGAGCACAGGGTCTGGTACATGTTAAATGCTCAAAAAATGTTTGCTGAATGAATAAATGAATGAATTAAACAATATTGACTCCAGATGTTTTAACCAAATATTGCAATAAGTATTTCATTACTTAAAACAATTTTTTTTTAATAATGCCCCCCAAAAAAAAGAGAGAGAGAGGGAACTAGTAATCACAGCCTATTTCCAACATCAGTACATTTTTATGTTTATTTATATTCCTGTACACTGGCACAATATAGGATTAGCTTTGAGCACCTGCTCTCCATTCATATTCACCATTGTTACTGTAGATTACACAGAAGTATTAAAATGGCTTAGCACCAAAAGGCAATTCCTAAGAAATATGCCTTATGAAATGATATATCAATAATATTATTATTATAGTTATTAAAATAAATTTTGTCATCTAAGCCTATATCCACTTTCAAATCAGGCCTTTTTTATGATGAAAGCTCTCTTTCCACTTTTTATTCTAATTTCCCTTTGATACAAAAAACAAGCCATAAAGCGACAGTTTCTACCAGTTTTAATAAATCAATATAACCATTTTATGCTTTTCCTCATTTACTTTCTTACAGGTAAAATTCCATTACAGTGAATTCTGCTGGACAGCCAAATTGTGTTTGTTTGTTTGTTTTTAAATTCACTGTTACAAATTATGTTCTCAGCTTTCTGGACCAATATATGACAAAGATGCTAGGCTTCAGGAAATGAAAACTAACATCTGAAATTTAAGTGAAAAGTGACACATATACAATTCTTCCCACCAACAAAATCACAGATTGCTGTGTATTGTGGTATTCTATATTTTGAAAATTTACATACAATCTACGGAATTGTCAATAAGTAGTTCTTTTTCTCCTTCATAGTAATAAAGGTCCCAATAAAGTACCTTCTATACTAGTTTATTCTTCATAGTGAATATGCATAAATAAATAAATTGCTATTAAAATTTGATTATCTACTGAGAAATGAAAACTTTGAATCTTTTAATACAGAGCCCTTCTTGATCAACTGAATTTGTTTTAGTGGTATTTTACCTATACAGTATCTTATAACTTTGATAAGTAACCACTGAAACAAAAAGGTCAATGACAAAGCATTCGTATAAATTACATCGCTGATCTCAGGAAACACTCATTCAGAAAGGACTTAAGGCTTCTCAGGAACAGCCTCTCATAAAACCCAACAAACCTGAAAGTTGCAATTAAACCTCAAAGGGACCAAAATATTAGTTTATGCTAAGCCAAGATTAGGAAAATCTTCCACTGTTGACATTTTCATGTTCTTAGTTTTTCAATCAAATAATCAACCTGTAATTTGAAAGGAAAAAAAAATTAATGCTAGATATGATAACCTGTATCAAATAATTCTAAAGGCATTCCTATTATAATAAGCCACAGCATAAGAGCTGGATACTACACATGTTGTTCCTAAAAACATTGTGCCAAAAAAAATTCGAAATATAATAGTTCATAAACTATAGGAAAGTTTATATTGTATATAAACAGGCAGATTTTTACCTATTCATTTTGCATATTCATTAAAAATTTTCAAAAGGAAAGGGAAAATACATATAATACTAAAGCTTTACAAAGTAAACTAAAATCTCATTATACCAATTCAGAGAGCTTTTCTCTTATCATCTTATATAATCTGGAACATTATATAAGAGATTTTAGAACAAACGCTAATATCTTAATTTCTTCAAAGTCTCATAAACATCAATTTCTTCAAAGTCTTATAATATATACTGACAAAGTCGCAGATTTAAGAAGAGTTCAGATTCCCAGGATGAACGATTGGCAAATCTTACAATTTTGTTCACTTTTTTTTTCCAATTAAAAAATAAGTTAGTCTTTTGTGTAAGAAAATACAGTTAAAAACATTACAGAAATGTATTGTAATTACTTTATTACAAAAGCATGGATCTTGTAGAAAATATTGCACTGAATTTTAAAGAGACTGCACTAGCTGTTCTACAGAATGTCCCACTTTTTTATTTCAAATATATGTGTGTGTGTTCATATATATTTTAAATATATATGTTTTTAGTTAAATAAAATCATCTGGACACCCATGTTAAAAAGGACAACATGTCTGAAATATGATGTTTCTAGAAATCAGATGCTTTTTAACTTCTTTACTATAACTAGAATAACACCATGCATTAACTAATGGTAACTAAATATTATTTGATGGTTATTGAGATATAGCAACTATAAGTCACCTCATCATCATGGACATATAAAATAAGAGCCTGGTAAATTACTGGCCAAGAAGCCCTACAAGGACCTAAGTCATTTAATAACTAAGGCTTGACTGTCAGAACCATAGGCCTCTAAACAGCTGAATTCTATTTCGCTTTTGCCTCAGCAAAGCAAAATTCTGCAATTTTTTAAGACACACAGCTTCAATCTCAGATCTGGTAGTTGGTGCTACTACTGCAGCCCTTTTTTATGGTGTTTAAACTGACTATCAGAAATCATAAAAAGTCAACTTCTACAATGATGATGTTGATGGCTATGATGATAAAGGCAGTAGGTAATATTTACTCAGCACTTACTATGTGCCAGGTTCTGTATTAAGCGTTATACATGTGAATTACCCCATCAATCCCTTCATTAACCCTATGAGGCAGGTACTATTATCTATCTGCAGGAAATAGATAAGAACTTGAGCCTTAAAAAGGTTAAGTAACTTGGACCTGGTCCCTCAGTTAAGTAGATATGACTCCAAAGTCTAGTGCTTTTATCATATCCCCTGTTTGCAATGGGAAAACTTAGCCACAGCACCTCTTCCTATCGATCTGATGACCTGGAAAATCCCCTAAATTAAAAAGATTATTTTGGATATATGCAAGCAATATGCTAAAACAGTTGACTAATTCTATGAAAGCTCTAAGTACCTACTGTTGCCAAGTAAAGAAAAACTAAAAAGGACAAGTTATTTTAAATACATTTGTATGCTGTTGATACAACAATAACACTTACTGTTATAAACCAGTAGGAATTGGCTCTATAAATCAATTTTGATATGAAGCCAAGCTGATTCACTGGTGCTAGAACATGAAGGTGTAAATGGGAAATGGAACAGAATGGCGGCATATGGAAACCCATCCTAAAACAGAAAGGTTAGTGACAATTGACATATCTGTCTACAATAGTTTAAATCTGTTTTTCAGGTTGAAACACATACATATTAAAGACATCCAAAATAGTACTATTTTTCTTTATATACCAGAGTATTCACAATTCCTCTTCCTTTCATGTTAAGTTCACAGTAACATAAAACTCTTCAAGTATCAAGAAAGGCCGTAACAGCATGTTATGCCTCCGTACAACATTTATGAAGTCTGAATTGCTACTCTGTCTTATAATTTCAGTTCTTATCATATAAAGCTTTAATTCTTCTAAGATATGTTTCTACAATAAATCTTTTAAAAAATTACTGAACTCTCAGGTAGAAATAGTTCATTTACTCCAAGACACAGCCAGTAGATGGTGCTCTTTCTTCCTATCTCTAATAAAGTTGACCAGGCCATTTCCTTACCAACCAACAATATTTCAGTAGTGAGATTAGTTATATGACCATAAAAAAACTTTATCATCACATAAGTTTCTTGCTTAACACTTAAAATAAATTAGATGATAGTTATAATTGTTTTCTTTATAAAGCATTTAAAAGAGAATTCCTTTAAATAGTAAAAAAAAACATTAAAATATGACTTAAAAATGTAAAAGTCAATTAATAAACAGTTTTACAAGTCCACATATACTGAGTGGAGCGAGAACACCTGTGCTGCTTCTGGCCAAAGTGTCTCAAATACCATCTGTTCCTTGTCATTATCATAGTTGGATTGTGCTTAACAGTTTTCAGAGGATTTTTGCACACATCATCTCATTTGGGCCTATAAGTAGACAGAGTAGGTATTATTTTGGAGAGTTTAACGACTTGTCTGAAGTCACACAGTCAATACAACAAGTAGCATAGACAGTATTAGAATTCAGATATTCTAACTGTGTGCTACAAGTAATCTCCCCTATACTGTACTGCCTTGGTCACAACAAGGCAAAGTCAGATTATCTTTTAAAAAGAAGAACATTGCTCAGATTAATTAAAACATTTGACAAACTGAACATAGTGTGCTTTTGCAAAAACTCTGGCAATCATCAGTTCAGCAGACAATGACTTCAAATTAATTTCATGCTGTTGCTGTTGTATGCCGTCAAGTCGATTCCGACTCATAGCGACCCTATAGGACAGAGTAGAACCGTCCCGTAGGGTTTCCAAGGAGCGGCTGGTGGATTTGAACTACCGGCCTTTTGGTTAACAGCCTGAGCTCTTAGCCACTTCACCACCAAAAAGAAACAAAACAAAACCCATAGCTGTCAAGTCAATTACAACTCATAGTGACCCTACAGGACAGAAAAAAACTGTCCTATAGTGTTTCCAAGGAGCAGCTGGTAGATTCAAACTGCCCGCCTTTTGGTTAGCAGCCAAGCTGTTAGCCACTACGCCACCAGGGCTCCACTATGCCACCAGGGCTCCTAATTTCATGCTAGAAGTATAATAATGTATTTTAAAATCACATAAAAGTTTTTCTAAGAAAATTCAATTTACACACAATTTTATAGGAATATGTGTATTAAACAAGGCAAGGTGGACTTGTAAAAATTTCTACCTACTACCCATTGTGTAAGGAGCCCTGGTGACATAGTGGTTAAGCACTCGGCTGCTAACTGAAAGGTTGGCGGTTCAAACTCACCAGCCCTCTGAAGGAGAAAGATGTGGCAGTCTGCTTCTGTAAAGATTACAGCCTAGGAAGCCAATGGGGCGATTCTACTCTGTCCTATAGGATTGCTGTGGGTTGGAATCTACCTGACGGCACACAACAACCCATTGTATATACTTGTCTGCTCAAACAATAAGGAGATTATTAGAAGATGTTAACATGTGAGAGGAAGAAGTTTTGTTTATTAAATTTACACTACAAATGAACTATATTCTCACTTTTAGGAAAGCTGCATTTAAACTATGAACTCTGCCGTCTCTGCTTCCATTTTGCATTAAAAAATTAAATTTCATAAAAACCAATAACATATAACATTGATTTTATCTGGAAGTAAACATACCTCACATTTTTAAAGTCAGTGAAATTATTCCTTTCGAGGATGGTTTTTCCAACTGCTACCATGTTTTCAACTACAAACCAGGAAAGAAATTACAATTATCATTATACTATAGGAGACGTTAAACCAAAAAAAAAAAAAAAAAACAAACCTGTTGCCATCAAGTCAATTCCAACTCATAGCAACCCTATTAGGCCAGAATAGAACTGCCCCATAGGGTTTCCAAGAAGTTGGTTGGCAGCCACAGCTCTTAACCACTGTGCCACCGATGTCATTAAATTGCTACTAATCTTAATTTTTAGGGTTCTAGTAGAAAATTACATAAAATAGCTAAACATTTAAAGACAAATTCAATAACCCTAAGATACTGAAGATTGCTTAACAACGACTGAAACAAAGGTTCAAACGGAGACACAGTTGCAACATCACTATCACAAAATATTCCACACAGGCTGTATTTGGACAGCTGTTAAGGATTATTTAGGACACCTGAGGCTACTAAGTCTAATCATAAGAATACGAAGTAATTAAACAAACTGTATGAATTAAGAAGACAGGAAAGCTTTGAATTTGTCTTTGAGTTCAAAGCAGAGAAACGATATTCCTTCAGTGAGCGCAGCCTTGTTTAGCCAAACATTTGTATAATGACTACAGCTTCCAAACTATATCTGCCTTAGCATCTTTCTTGCCTCAGTGCTTTATGGCCTTTGGAGGAATAATCCTCCCCATCAGAAAAATTTTGGTAACCTGGGATCTTCAAAACACAATGCCACATCTTAGGACTCCTTTATTTTTGAATGGGGTAATCATGTGTTTAAAAAGAGGCAGAAGTGAAAGAACCTACAGAAGATCATTGCTATACTGAGGCATATAAAATCACTGCTAATGTTTACTTCTCCAAGTCAGGCTTGAGCCAGGAGACTGCAATGACTAGGCCAATACCACAGAGTCAATAAAAAGCTCTAAGTTACTGCAAGCCAGACTGTATCTTGTTTTCTTTTAAAATACTCCCAAGATCCCCAACGTGGGTAAGTATAAAGGACTAAATTTTTTCCTTCTAATTTCCTTAAAAGACATATGACTAAAAAAAGAAAAAAAAAGGTCATATGACTATATAAAGCAAAAATTACTACACTATTAAGGGACTATAAAGTAGGTAGGTATAACATATATGACAACAACAGCACAAAGTTTGTTGTAAAGTTTCTTAAATTTTACATGAGTTGGTACAATATTAATGCTAAGTATACTATGAAAATTAAAAGATGTTTATTGTAATCTCTCTAGAGCAACCACGAAAAAAACAATGCAAAGAGAAATAGCTAAAAATGCAACCCATAAACCCACTGCCGTGGAGTCTATTCTGACTCATAGCGACCCTATAGGCAGAGTAGAACTGCCCTATAGGGTTTCCAAGGAAGCAGCCAGTGGATTCGAATTGCCAACCCTTTGATTAGCAGCCAAGCTCTTTAACTACAGCCTCACCAGGGCTCCAAAAATGCAACAGATAATTTAAAATAGAATACTAAGAAATACATTTGATCAACCACAAAAAGGCAGGAAAGAAAACACAAGACAACAAAAACCAAATGCAACAAATAGAAAGCAAATAGCCAAGATGATAAACCTAAATCAAACTATATTAATAGTTAAAAAAAAAAAAAAAGCAAGACCCAACAATGTGCTGCCTCAAGTCTTTAAATGTAAATATTCTGTTTGAAAGTAAAAGGACAGAAAAAGATACACAATGCAAACAATAAGCCATTAGAAACTGGAATAGCTAAATTAATATCACATAAAATAGACTCAAGGAATACTTGCAGATATAAAGAGGGACATTTTATATTGATAAAAAGAGCCAAATCACTGAGAAGACATAACAATTAATACTTATTCACTTAATAGGAGATTCAAAACACATGGAGCAAAGAGGCAGCGTCCACATGGCACTATAGACAGAAGCACCATGCCATCCCTCTGCAGCAAAGACCGGAAAAAAACTAAGTAAAACAGACACAAACGTCAATCCTGGAACCCTAAGCATCAGATGAAGGAATAAATCAAGCACCAAATGGAATAAGAAACTGACAGAGAAGACAGGAGGAGGAGAGCTATGGAGTGGAGGTCCCCTAACAGCTAATGCAGCGGGGATTCACCATTTTGGACTACAGCCACCAAGGAATGCAGACAAGGAGTACAGGAAGGCAACTTCATGGAGCTCCCAAAAGGAGACAAAACACCTGGTAACCAAGGAGGATACAAGCTTTCCCATCCCCCACCCATCTTCCCTCTACACAGCCTCTGCCACTTTCCAATGGGCCATAGTCGCTTGGCAGGAGAGACACCAGCTGCCCGGGACTGCCCCACCCCCACCAGCTGCCCCTTCAGTGCCGTTTTGGTTTGCTTGTTTGTTTCTGTTTGCTAATTTTTTTTTTTTTTGGCTCTTTTCATTGCTTCTCTCTCCCTTCCTTCATTTCCTTTCTCCTGCCCAGCTAGCCCTGTGTGCCGTCCCTGCCTTCTTGACAGGGTGTGCCACACAGCTCGGCTAGAGAGCCACTGGCACACAGCCACCTCAGGTTTGCACTGCCCCACCAGCAGGCTTCCTCAGCACCATGTTTTATTTTATTATTTTTTTCCAGTTTCTTCTCTCTCTATCCCTTTCTTTTCTCCAGCCCACATAGCCCTGAGAGCTGCCCCTGCCCCTTCTCAAAGGGCAGTGTTGTACCACTTGGCTAGAAAGCCACTGGCAAACAGCTTCCCCAGGTCCAGGCCATCCATGATGGCCAGCTCTATTCAGTACCATATTCCTTTCTTTGTTGTTTTTCTTCATTTCTTCTCTCTCTATCCCTTTCTTACTTTCCTTTCTCCCATCCCACCCGGCCCCGTGTGCTGTCCCTGTCCATTCTTGATGGTCTTTGCTACACTGCTTGGCTGGGGGACCACTGGCACATGGCCTCCCCAGGTCCGCACTACCCCCACCAACTGGCTCATTCAGCGCCGTATTTTTTGGTTTGTTTGCTTTGTTCTTTTTTTTTCCCTTCTCTTCTGTTTCCTCTCTCTCCTTTCCGTCCTTTCCTTTCTCCCGCCCACCTAGCTCTGTGCACCTCTCCTGCCCCTTCTCAAAGGGCCATGCTGCACTGCTTGGCTGGAGAGTCACTGATGTACAGCCTCCCTGGCTCTGTGCTGCCATCACTGACTGGCTCCTTCAAGCACCATTTTATTTATTTTTTGTTTGATTGTTTGCTTTTTTGTGGTTGTTTCTTCTCTCCTTTTTTCCTTTCCTTTCTCCCATCCATGTAGCCCTGTGTGCCGCCCGCCCCCTTCTTGGTGAGCTGTGCTGTACTGCTCAGCTGGAGAGCCTTTGGCACACAGCCTTCTCAGGTCTGCAATGCCCCCCGAGGCTGGCTCCCTCAGTGCCATATTTTTTATTTTTCTTTACCTTTCTCCTTTTCTTTCTCCCTCCCACCTAAGCCCTGCCCTACCTCCGCCCCTTCCTGACAGGCTGTGACATGCCACCCTGTGAAAGAGACATTGGCTCACCGCCACCTCAATTCTGACCTGCCCCCAACAGCCAGCACCTGCACCAACATATTTTGTTGTTGTTAATGTTTTTACTTTACTATATTTTTTGTTTGTTCGCTTCTCTCTCTTCCGCCTTTCCTTGCCTTTCTCCCACCCACCTAGCCCTGTGTGCAACCCACGCCGCTTCTCAACAGGCCAAGCCATACCGCTCAGCTAGAGGGTCACTGACACATGACCTCACCAGGTCTGCTCCACCCCCACATGCCAAATCCTACAGCGCCAGCATTTTATTTATTTTTTCCTTCTTTTTTTGCTTTTGTTGCTCTCTTTCTCTTCTTTTACTCACCCACTTAACTCCACACATCACATCTTCTCCCTTCCCTCATGCCTATCTGCACTGCATGCAAAGCGTCGTGCCCCCAAGCGGCACTGACACAATCCCCTGGACCCCGCCCTGCACGGCACCCTAGCCCCACCCCATCAGCCCCAGTTCGTGCCACAAACTACCCATCCCTGCACTTCCCCCCTCACTGGACCCGCCCTGCTGTACCATGGCTGAGAAACCCATCCTGCCCAGCTGGACAAGGTGGTGAGAAGCATCGTGCCCAGCTGGCCTGCCCAGGAATAACCAAATAAAACAAAAAAAAGCAGGATAAAACAAATCTATAATCAGTAAGTGAAGAAAATAATTCCTGAATGTCTCAGAGATAGCAGACGGTATCAAAACATGTAAATAAAGTAGGACAGGCTATCTCTAGAAAGTGACCAAAATAAAACCCAGACAACATTTCGGTAAAAGAAAAGGCGTTAGAACTACCTGACAGGGAATTCAAAACACTAATATTCAGGGTTCTCCAAGAGATGAAGGAAAATGCAGATAAAAATAAAGAAAAAATACACAAAATCAGGAAAACACAGGCAAAGCAATGGAAGAATTCAGGAAGATACAGGAACAAAATGTCAAAATAAACAACAAGAAATCATACAAAACCAGCAATTAGAGGTCCAAAAGATAAACAACAAGATTTCAGAAATGGACAGTGCAATAGGTTTTAGGAGCAAAAATGAAACAATGGAAGACAGGATCAGCGAAACTGAAGACAAATCCTTTGATCCCACTCTGTTTGAGGAAAAATCAGAAAAAAGAACAAAGAAAAAGGAAGAAACCCTGAGAATGATGTGGAATACAATCAAAAGCAAATATCTATATGTGCATGTGATCAGAGTTACAGAACAGGGGGAGAAAACATAAAACACAGAAAGGATCACTGAAGATTTGCTGCCAGAAAACTATCATGAAAGACGAAAAGCCAACCATCCAAAAAACTCAACGAATCCCATACAGGATAGACCCCAAAAGAAATTCACCAAGACATATCATAATCACACTTGCTAAAACTAAAGACAAAGGAAGAATCCTGAGAGCAGCTCGAGAAAAACCAAAAGTCACATACAAAGGGGAAACAATAAGACGAAGCTCTGATTACTCAGCAGAAACCATGCAGGCAAAAGGATGACATATATAGAACCTCGAAAAAAAAATGCCAACCAAGAATAATATATCCTGCAAAATTCTTGCTCAAATATGATGGTGAAATTAAGACATTTCCAGATAAACAGAAATTAAGGGAATATGTAAAACCAAACCAAAATTACAATAATTATTAAAGAGAGTCCTTCGGTTAGAGAACCAACATCAGACAACAACCCGAATCTAGGACACAAGACAGATACCAACCTAGGTAATGAACTCTCAAGGATAAAACAAAACTAAAAGATTTACAACAGGGCACCAGAGAAGTCAATCTGTAAATGACAACAATGTAAGAACAATAAAACAGGAATAAATGGTGTAGGTATAGACTTTCAAGTGGAAAGGAAGTTAAGGCAATATCGAGTACTAAAAGACTGCTTTAAACATAGGAAGACGTGGTAAACTTCAAGGTAACCACAAAGAAAATTAACAAACCTACTTATCAAAATAAAGAAGGAAAACAAACTCTCGGTAAACACAGAATCTACAAAAACAAATGAAAAAAAGAATCCACAAACGAAATTCAGCACAGAAGAGTAAGAGGAACAAAGTAAAAGTCAGCACCACAAAAAAAAGCACTAAAAAATGACAGCAATAAACTCACACCTATCAATAATCACACTGAACATAACTGGCTTAAATGTACCCATAACAACACAGAGTGACAGAATTAGTTTTAAAAAAAAAAAAAAAACAGGACCCATCAACACGCTGTTTACAAGAGACACAGAGACACACCTTAGAAACAAAGACATAAATATATGAAAAATCAAAGGATGGAAAAAATATATCAAGCAAACAACAACCAAAAAAGAACAGAAGTGGCAATACTAATCTCAGATAAAATACACTTTAAAATAAAATCCACCATGAAAGACAAGGAAGAACATTATATAATGATTAAAGGAACAATCCACCATGAGGACATAACCATAATAAATATCTATGCACCCAATGACAGGGCTCCAAAATACATAAAACAAATTCTAACAGCACTGAAAAGAGAAATTGACAGTTCCACTATAATAGTAGGAGACTTTAACACACCACTCTCAGTAAAGGATAGAACATCTAGAAAGAAACTCAACAAAGATACAGAAGATCTAAAGGCCACAATCAACTAACGTGACTTCATAGACATATACAGAACACTACATCGAACAGCAGCAAAGCATACATTCTTTTCTAATGCACACTGAACATTCTCCAGAATAGACCACATCTTAGGCCACAAAGCAACCCTCATAAAATCCAAAACACAGAAATAATACAAAGCATTACCTCTGATCACAATGCCATAAAAGTAGAAATCAATAACAGGAAGAGCAGGGAAAAGATCAAATACAGGAAAATGGAATTATACCTTGCTTAAAAACAACTGCACAACAGAGGGAATCAAAAAATTGCCAGAATCAAATGACAATGAAAACACATCATACCAAAACCACTGGGACACAACAAAGGCAGTGCTCAGAGATCAAGCTATAGTAACAAATGCACGTATCAAAAAGAAGAACAGGCCAAAACCAAAATGTTGGCCCTACAACTCAAACAAATAGAAAGAGAAGAGCAAAAGAAGCCCACAGGCACCAGAAGAAATAATAAAGATAAGAGCAGAAATAAATGAAATAGAGAACAGAAAAACAACAGAAAGAATCAACAAGACCAAAAGTCGGTTATTTGAAAAGATCGACAAAATGGATAAACCACTGGCCAAACTGACAAAAACAGGAGGGGAAGCAAATAACTCAGATAAGAAATGAGACAGGAACATTTCAACAGACCCAACTGAAATAAAAAGGATGATAACAGAGTACTATAAAAACTATATTCCAAAAATTTGAAAACCTAGGGGAAAAGGACAAATTTCTAGAAACACACTACCTACCTAAATTAACACAAACTGAAGTTGAAAAAAATGAACAGACCCATAATAAGAGACTAACAAGTAATTTAAAAAAAAAAAAAACTCCTAACAAAAAAAAAAGCCCTGGCCCAGACGGTTTCACTGGAGAATTCTACCAAACATTGAGAGAAGAGCTCACACCAGCATTACTCAAACTATTTCAGAACACAGAAAAGGAAGGGATATTTCCCAGTTCATTTTATGAAGCCTGACAACACAACCAGGCAAAAACACTACAAAAAAAGAAAATTACAAGGAGGGGCAGGACCAAGATGGCAGAGTAGTCAAATGCTTCCTGCAGTCCCTCTTACAATAAAGACCAGAAAAAACAAGCAAATAGATTATATATGACAATCTAGGAGCCCTGAACATCAAAGGCAAAGTTGAGGAATCAGACTGAGTGGCGGGGGAAGGAGAGACAGTTCAGAAGCAGCGAGGAGTTGCCAGATCTGACCCAGTGGGAACCAGCACCCTGCAGGCCAGATCGGCTGGTGTCCATGATGAGGCAAGCAGTGGCGCTCGGGACACGTTTTCCACATTGGGAGAGACAAAGTAACAGAGAGTCTACTCTGGCCTCCGAAACAAGTGATAAGCAGCACTCGATCGGCAAAAGATAAGTACATGTATCTAACCCACCGCACGGATCAAAAAATACTGTTTGGGAAGAAACGTGCTCCCATTTACCTGCCTCCTCCCCACTATGCACTGGGTCGCGGGCCAGTTTCAGCAATTGACCTGTCCCCTGGGCCAGAAGCAGGACCTGTCACGTGCCCTGAGCCATCCTCCCAGCCTTGGAGAGGGAACAAATTAAAAAACAGGGAAAAAATAATCTGCCAGCTCCCCTAAGTCAGGAACTCAGGGAAAGCACAACTCCTTTGCCTGGGAACAGGCATAAGGGGTCCATGAACTTTGAACGCCTTCACCCCTGCATAGACTTGTGTGGGCCCATTTCAACAGAGTAGCTTCTCATTAGCGCAATACAACAGGGTATACACCTGAAGCCTAACTTCAACTGTATCAGCTATATGGTGTATGCAGTGGCAGGTCTGTGACATTTGACATCGCTCTGCCCATTAAGCAGGGTCCTCACCTACCCATCTGAGGAGCCTGAGGACTGCTGGCTCCACCCACACCATCTAGCCACCTGTGACAGGAGTCCAAGAATAAGTTCTTAGAGGCAACAGCACTGGGTGCCCATAGTCCAGCTAGAAAACACACCCACCTACCCAGTCTAGGGAAAAGGGACACACTTTCCTCCCAGACACTCAGGTGCAGCCATCAGCCCCTTGCCTTGCTCAGTACGTGACCCCCTACTGCAGCCAGATACCTGTGCCTACTCCAATCACCCCTGCCCATCTAGGACTGTAGGTGAGAGCCTGCACTACACACCTGGTAACCAGCTACGTGAACACCTGTGCTGAATCCACACAAGAAAAGTAAATGGACTCCTGGGCTCACATACCTAGCAACAGATCTAACCACCTGGTGACAGGACGTTAGAGGTAAACATGTGCCAATAATCAAGCTAGGTCACATAAGCTGCCTATTTGGGCATATCAAAACAAAACAAGAAGCTAGGACACACTAAGCAAACATAAAATAAATAAATATAATAACTTATTGATGGCTCGGAGACAAGTCAATATCAAATCACATGAAGAGGCAGACCATGATGGCTTCAGCAAGCTCCTAAAACAAAGAATAAAAGAATCTTCCGAAAGAAGAGAACTTCTTGGAATTTCCAGAGGCAGAATACAAAAGATTAATATATGGAACTCCTCGAGATATCAGGAAGGAGATCATTCAAAATGCAGAACAAGTTAAGGAACACACAGACAAAACAATAGAGGAACTTAAGATTATAGAAGGCCATAATGACAAATTCAACAGGCTGCAAGAATCCATAGAGAGACAGCAAACAGAAATCCAGAAGATTAACAAAAAATTTCAGAATTAGACAATTCAATAGAAAGTCACAGGAGCAGAATTGAGGCAATGGAAGTCAGAATTAGTGAGACTGAAGATAAAGCACTTGACATCAACTTATTTGAGGAAAAGTCAGATAAAAGAATTTAAAAAAATGAAGAAACCGTAGGAATTATGTGGACTCTATCAAGAGGAATAACCTACAAATGACTGGAGTACCAGAACGGAGCGAGGATAACAAAAAATACAGAGAATTTGTTGAAGATTTGTTGGCAGAAAACTTCCTTGATATCGTGAAAGAGGAGAAGATACCTATCCAAGATGCTCATCAAACCCCACATAAGGTAGACCCCAAAAGAAAGTCACCAAGACATATTATAAAAAACCAAAGATAAAGAGAGAATTTTAAGAGCGGCTAGGGATAAATGAAAAGTCATCTACAAAGGAGAGTCAATTAGAATAAGCAAGGACTACTCAGCAGAAATCATGCAGGCAAGAAGGCAATGGGATGACATATATAAAACCTTGAAGAAAAAAAAATTACAAGCCAAGACTTATATATCCAGCAAAACTGTCTCTCAAATATGATAGGGAATTAGGGCATTTCCAGATAAACAGAAGTTCAGGGAATTTGCAAAAATCAAACCAAAATTACAAGAAATACTAAAGGGAGTCCTCCAGTTAGAACATCAATAACATCAGATAACAATCCAAGACTAGAACACAGGATGGAGCAACCAGATATCAATCCAGATAGGGAAGTCACAAAAACAAATCAAAGCTAAAACACTGTAAATAGGGAAACAGAGACATCAATATGTAAAAGATGACAAAATTAAAACAAAAAAGAGGGACTAAAAAAATGTAGTCATAGATCCTTCATATGAAGAGGAAGTTAAGGCAATATAAAGAAATAAAAGATCTGTTTAAACTTAGAAAAGTAGGGGTAAATATTAAGGTAACCACAAAGGAAACTAACATTCCTACACATCAAAATAAAAAAACAAAAAAAGTAAAGACTCAGCAAATACAAAATCAACAACAATAAAAAAGATGAAAATATATAAAGAAAAACAACTCAGCACAGAAGATTAAGTGGAACAAAGAAACTGTCAACAACACACAAAAAAAAGACATCAAAATGACAGCACTAAACTCATACCTACCAATAATTACGCTGAATGTAAATGGACTAAATGCACCAATAAAGAGACAGAGAGTGACAGAATGGATAAAAAACACGATACATCAATACGCTTCCTACAAGAGACACAACTTAAAGACACAAACCAACTAAAACTCAAAGGATGGAAAAAATATATCAAGCAAGCAACACTCAAAAAAGAGCAGGAGTGGCAATATTAATCTATGACAAGACAGATTTTAAAGTAAAATCCTCCACAAAGGATAAAGAAGGACATTATATAATGATTAAAGGGACAATACAGTAGGAGGACATAATTATAATAAATGTTTACACACCCAATGACGGAGCTCCAAAAATACATAAAACAAACTCTAACAGCACTAAAAAGATAGATAGACAGCTCCACAATAGTAGTAGGAGATTTCAACACATCACTTTCAGTGAAGGACAGAACATCCAGAAAGAAGCTCAACAATGACATGGAAGATCTAAATGCTACAATCAACCAACTTGACCTCATAAACATATACCAAACACTCCACCTAACAGCAGACAAGTATACTTTCTTTTCCAATACACATGGAACATTTTCCAAAAGAGATCACATATTAGGCCATAAAGCAAGCCTTAACAGAATCCAAAGCATCTAAATATTACAAAGCATCTTTTCTGACCGTAAAGCCATAAAAAGTGGAAATCAATAACAGAAAAAGCAAGGAAAAAAATCACACACATGGAAACTGAACAACACCTTGCTCAAAAATTACTGGGTTATAGATGAAATTAAGGACAGAATAAAGAAATTCATAGAATCAAATGAGAATGAAAACACATCCTACCAGAACCTTTGGGACACAGCAAAAGCAGTGCTCAGAAGTCAATTTATAGCAATAAATGCACATACCCAAAAAGAGGGGCCAAAATCAAAGCATTAACTCTACAACTTGAAAAACAGAGAGCAACAAAAGAAGCCCTCAGGCACCAGAAGAAAGGAAATAATAAAAATCAGAGCAGAATAAAATGAAATAGAAAATAGAAAAACAACTGAAAGAGTTAACAAGACCAAAAGCTGGTTCTTTGAAAAGTTCAACAAAATTTATTAACCATTGGCCAAGCTGACAAAAGAAAAACAGGAGAGGAAGCAAATAAGAAATGAGATGGGCAATACCACAATAGACCCAACTGAAATTAAAAGGATCATAACAGAATACTATGAAAAATTGTACTCTAACAAATTAGAAAACCTAGAGAAAATGGACACATTTCTAGAAACACACTACCTACCTAAACTAACACAGAGGTAGAACAACTAAATAAATCTATAACAAAAGAAGAGATTGATAAGGTAATTTAAAAACTCTCAACAAAAGAAAAACCTGACGGCTTCACTGGAGAATTCTACCAAACCTTCAGAGAAGAGTTAACACCACTACTACTAAAGGTATTTCAGAGCACAGAAAATGATGGAATACTCCCAAACTCATTCTATGAAGCCAGCATAACCCTGACACCAAAAAAAGGTAAAGACACCACAAAAAAAGAAAATTACAGACCAATATCCCTCATGAACATGGACACAAAAATCCTCAAAATTCTACACAACAGAATTCAACAACATATCAAAAAAGTAATTTACCATGACCAAGTGGGATTTATACCAGGTACGCAGGGATGGTTCACATTAGGTAAACACTCAATGTAATCCATCATATAAATAAAACAA
Source organism: Dugong dugon (assembly GCA_030035585.1). NCBI lineage: Eukaryota > Metazoa > Chordata > Mammalia > Sirenia > Dugongidae > Dugong > Dugong dugon. The sequence goes on along the minus strand of CM057464.1, from coordinate 146,716,165 downwards.
AAAGGCAAGAACCACATGATCTTATCAATTGATGCAGAAAAGGCATTTGACAAAGTCCAACACCAATTCACGATAAAAACTCTCAGCAAAATAGGAATAGAAGGAAAATTCGTCAACATAATAAAGGGTACTTATACAAAGCCAACAGCCAACATCATCCCAAACAGAGAGAGTCTGAAAGTATTCTGCTTGAGAACAGGAACTAGACAAAGATGCCCTTTATCATCACTCTTATTCAACATTGTACTGGAGGTCCTAGTCAGAGCAATTAGGCTAGAAAAAGAAATAAAGGGCATCTAAATTGGTAAGGAAGAAGCAAAAGTATCTCTATTTGCAGATGATATGATCTTATACACAGAAAACCCTGAAGAATCCACAAGAAAACTACCTGAACTAATAGAAGATTTCAGCAAAGTATCAGGATACAAGCTAAACATACCAAAATCAGCTGGATTCCTCTATCCCAACAAAGAAAACTTTGAAAAAGAAATCACCAAATCAATACCATTTACAATAGCCTCCAAGAATATAAAATACTTAGGAATATATCTAACCAGAGACGTAAAAAACCTATACAAACAAAACTACAAGACACTACTGCAATAAAGCAAAAGAGAACTACATAAGTTGAAAAACATACCTTGCTCACAAGACTCAACATTGTGAAAATGTCAATTCTACCAAAATCAATCTATACATACAATGCAATCCCAATACAAATTCCAATGGCATTTTTTAAGGAGATGGACAAACAAATCACCAACTTCACAAGGAAAGAGAAGAGGCCCCGGATAAGTAAAGCATTACTGAAGAATAAAGTGGGAGGCCTCATGCTACCTAATTTTAGAACCTATTATACCGCCATGGTAGTCAAAACAGCCTGGTCCTGGTACAACAACAGATACACAGAGCAACAGAACAGAATTGAGAATCCAGATGTAAATTAATCCACCTATGAGCAGCTGATATTTGATAAAGGCCCAAAGTCTGTTAATTGGGGAAAAGACAGTCTCTTTAACAAATGGTGCTGGCATAACTGTATATCCATCTGCAAAAATCTGAAAACAAGACCCATTCCTCACACCATGCACAAAAGTTAACTCAAAATGGATCAAAGATCTAAATATAAAATCTAAAACAATAAAGATCATGGAAGAAAAAATAGGGACAATGCTAGGAGCCCTCATACATGGCATAAACAGAATACGAAACATTACTAACAATGCACGAACACCAGAAGAGAAACTAGATAACTGGGAGCTTCTAAAAGTCAAATACTTATGTTCATCAAAAGACTTCACCAAAAGAGTCAAAAGACAACCTACGGGCTGGAAAAAACATTTTTGGCTATGACAAATCCGATCAGCGTCTAATCTCTAAAACCTAAAAGACACTGCAAAACCTCAACAACAAAAAGAAAAATAACCCAATTAAAAAATGGGCAACAGATATGAACAGGCACTTCACCAAAGACATTCAGACGGCTAAAAGACACATCAGGAAATGCTCACAATCATTAGCCATTAGAGAAATGCAAATCAAAACTACAATGACATACCATCTCACCCCAACAACACTAGCATTAATCCAAAAAACACAAAATAATAAATGTTGGAGAGGTTGTCGAGAGACTGGAACACTTATACACTGTTGGTGGGAATGTAAAATGGTACAACCACTTTGGAAATTGATTTGGTGCTTCCTTAAAAAGCTAGAAATAGAAGTACCACACGATCCAGCAATCCCACTCCTTGGAATATATCCTAGAGAAAGAAGAGCCGTCACACGAATAGATATATGCACACCCATGTTCAACACAGCACTGTTCACAATAGCAAAAAGATGGAAACAACCTAGGTGCCCATCAACGGCCGAATGGATAAACAAATTATGGTATAGTCACACAATGGAATACTATGCAACGATAAAGAACAATGAGGAATCCATAAAACATCTCATAAAGATGAATCTGGAAGGGATTATGCTGAGCGAAATTAGTCAGTTGCAAAAGGACAAATATTGTATGAGAACACTATTATAAGAACTCAAGAAAAGGTTTAAACACAGTAGAAAACATTCTTTGATGGTTACGAAGGTGGGGAGGGAGGAAGAGGGGTATTCACTAACTAGACAGTATATAAGAATTATCTAAGGTTAAGGGAAGGACAACACACAATACAGGGGAAGTCAGCACAATTGAACTAAATGAAAAGCTAAGAAGTTTCCTGAGTACAACCGAACACTTTGAGGGACAGAGTAGCAGGGGCAGGTGTCTGGGGACCATGGTTTCAGGGGACATCTAGGTCAACTAGCATAACAAAGTTTATTAAGAATATGTTCTGCATCCCATTTTAGTGAGTGGTGTCTGGGGTTTTAAAAGCTAGGAGTGGCCATCTAAGATGTATCAACTGGTTCTGACCCCCTGGAGCAAAGGAGAATGAACAACACCAAAGACAAAGGGAAAATATTAGCCCAAGAAAGAGAAAGGGCCTCATAAACCAGAGACTGCATCAGCCTGAGACCAGAAGAACTAGACGGTGCCCAACTACTACCAATGACTGCTCTGACAGGGAATATAAAAGAGAGTCGCTGATGGAGCAGGAGGAAAGTGGGGTGCAGAACTCAAATTCTAGTAAAAAGACCAGACTTAACTGTCTGACTGAGACTGGAGGGATCCCAGAAGAAATGGCCCCTGGGGTCTGTTAGCCCAGAACCGAAAACTTTTCTAAAGCCAACTCTTCAGACATAGATTAGACTGGACTATAAGACATAAAATGACATTCATGAAGAGAGTGCTTCTTAGCTCAAGTAGATACGTGAGACTAAATGGGCAGCTCCTGTCCAGAGGCAAGATGAGAAAGCAAAAACGGACAGGAGGTGGTTGAATGGACACGGGAAATCCAGAGAGGAAATGAGGAGTGTGCTGTCACATTACAAAGAGAGCAACTAGGGTCACATAACAATGTGTGTATAAATTTTTGTATGAGAAACTAACTTGAACTGTAAACTTTCAGTTAAAGCACAATAAAAAAAGAAAATTATAGACCAATCTCTCTCATGAATATAGATGCAAAAATTCTCAACAAAATTCTAGCCAACAGAATTCAATGACATATATATATACCCCATGACCAAGTGAGATTCATACCAGGTATGTAAGGATGGTTCAACATTAGAAAATCAACCAAAGTAATCCACCACATAAATAAAAGAATCACATCTCGTCTCAATCGATGCAGAAGAGGCATTCAATAAAGTCCAGCACCCATTCCTGACAAAACCTCTCAATAAGATAGGTATAGAAAGGAAATTCTTCAACATCCTAAAGGGCATCTATACAAAACCAATGGCCAACATCATTCTTAATGGAGAGAGGCTAAAAACAGGAAAGACGATACCCGTTATCACCACTCATATTTAACATGGCTGGAGCCCTGGCAGCATAGTGGTTAAGAGTTCGGCTGCTAACAAAAAGGTCAGCAGTTCAAATCCACCAGCCACTCCTTGGAAACCCAATAGGGCAGTTCTACTCTATCCTATAGGGTCGCTATAAACAAAGGGCATCCAAATTGGCAAGGAAGAAGTAAAATTATCCCTATTTGCGGATTAATATGATAGTATACATACAGAACTCAAAGAACTCCACAAAGAAGCTACTAGAATAGAAAGATTCAGCAGAGTAGCAGTATACAAGATAAACATGCAAAAATCAGTTGTTTTCTATAAAGCAATAAAGAGAACTATGAAAAGGAAATCAGGAAAGCGATACAATATATAATAGCCCCTAAAAAAATAAAATACTTAGGAATAAATCTAACGAGAGATGTAAAAGAAAACTACAAAAGAAAGAAAACTACAGAACGCTACTGCAAGAAACCAAACAAGACCTACATAAATGGAAAAACATACCATGTTCATGGATAGGTAGACTCAACATTGTGAAAATGTCAATTCTACCCAAAGTAATCTACAAATATAATGCAATTCCAATCCAAGTACCAAAGCATTCTTTAGCAAGATGGAAAAACTAGTTAACTTTATATGGAAAAAGAAGAGGTTCCGGATAAGTAAAGTACCATTGAAGAAGAAGAATAAAGTAGGAGGATTCTCACTACCTGACCTCAGAACCTACTATTCAGCTATGGCAGTCGAAACAGCCTGGTACTGGTACAACAACATACACATTGACCAATGGAACAGAATCGAGAACTCAGATGTAAATCCATCCACCTTTGGTCACCTGATTTTCGACAAAGGCCCAAAGTCCATCCAATGGGGAAAAGATTGTCTTTTTAACAAATGGTGCTGCCAAAATTGGATGTCCATCTTGAAAAAATGAAACAGGACCCATACCTCACACCATACACAAAAACGAATTCAAAATCGATCACAGATCTAAATATAAAACCAAAAAGTATAAAAATCATAGAAGAAAAAATAGGGTCAACACTAGAGGCCCTAATACATGGTATAAATAGGATACAAACCATAACTAACAATACACAAACACCAGAAGGTAAGTTAGATAACTGGGATCTTCTAAAAATTAAACACATATGCTCTTTTAAACATTAAACGCTTATGCTCATCAAGACTTCACCAAAAGGGTAAAAAGAAAGCCTACAGAGCAGGAAAAAATTTTTGACTATGACAAATCCGACAAAGGTCTAACCTCTAAAATCTGTAAGAAAATTCAACACCTCTACAACAAAAAGACAAATAATCCAATTAAAAAACGGGCAAAGGATATGAACAGACACTTCATCAAAGAAGACATTCAGGTGACTAACAGACACATGAGGAAATGCTCGTGATCACTAGCCATTAGAGAAACACAAATCAAAACTACAATGAGATACCATCTCACTCCAACACTACTGGCACAAATAAAAAAAAAAAAAAACAGAAAATAGCAAATGTTGGAGAGGCTGTAGGGAGACTGGAACTCTCATGCACTGCTGGTGGGAATGCAAAATGGTACAACCATTTTGGAAAACAATATGGTGCTTCTTTAAAAAACTAGAAATAGAAATACCATACAATCTAGCAATTCCACTCCTAGGAATATATCCTAGAGAAATAAGAGCTGTCCCACAAATGGACATATGCACACCTGTGTTCACTGCAGCATTATTCAGAATAACACAAAGATGGAAACAATCCAAGTGCCCATCAACAGACGAATGGATAAACAAACTACGGTAGATACACACAATGAAATACTACACAACAATAAAGAACAATGATGAATTTGCGAAACATCTCACAACATGGATGAATCTGGAGGGCATTATGCTGAGTGAAATAAGTCAATCACAAAAGGGCAAATATTGTATGAGACCACTACTATAAAAACTCATGAAAAGGTTTACATACAGAAAGAAACAATCTTTGATGGTTACAAGGAAGGGGAGGAGTGGGGACAGAAAAACACTAAATAGACAATAGATAAGTGGTAACTTTGGTGAAGGGCAGGGCAGTACACAATACTGGGGAAGTCAACAGAACTTGACCAAAGTAAGGTCATGGAAGCTTCATAGACACTTCCAAACTCCCTGAGAGACCGAATTACTGGGCTGAGGCCTGGGGACCATGGTCTCAGAGGACATCTAGCTCAAATGGCATAACATAGTTTATAAAGAAAATGTTCTGCATCCTACTTTGGTGAGTAGCGTCTGGGGTCTTAAAAGCTTGTAAGTGGCCAACTAAGATACTCCATTGGCCTCACCCCATCTGGAGCAAGGGAAATTGAAGAAAACCAAAGACACAAGGGAAAGATTAGTCCAAAGGACTAATGCACCACAACTGCCACAGCTGCCACCAGACTGAGTCCAGCACCACTGACTGGTCTGACAGGGATCATAACAGAGGGATCTGGATAGAGCTGGAAAAAAATGTAGAATAAAATTCTAACTCACAAAAAATTAGACTTACTGGTCTGACAGAGACTGGAGAAATCCGGAGAGTGTGGCCCCCAGACACCCTTTTAACTAAGTACTGAAGTCACTCCTGAGGTTCACCCTTCAGCCAAAGATTAGACAGACCCATAAAACAAAATGAGACTAAATGGGCACACCAGCCCAGGGGCAGGACAAGAAGGCAGGAGGGGACAGAAAAGCTGGTAATAGGGAACCTAAAGTCGAGAAGGGAAGAGTGTTGACATGTCGTGGGGTTGGCAACCAATGTCACAAAACAAGACGTGTGTTAATTGTTTAATGGGAAACTAACTTGCTCTGTAAACCTTCATCTAAAGTACAATTAACAAACACAGACAGGACCTCATACCACCAAGAAAGAAGCACTGGGAGCAGAGCACGTCCTTGGACCCAAGGTTCCTGAGCAGAGAAGCTCCTAGTCCAGGGGAAGACTGATGATGACGAGGACCTTCCTCCAAAGCCGACAGAGAAAGACTTCCCCTGGAGCTGATGCCCTGAATTTGGACTTCTAGCCTACTAGACTGTGAGAAAATAAATTTCTCTTTGTGAAAGCCACCCACTTGTGGTGTGTATATTAGAGCAGCACTAGATGACTAAGAATTTGGTACCGAGAGAGTGGGGTGCTGCTCTAACAGATACCTAAAATGTGGAAGCAGTTTTAAAACTGTGAACAGATAGAGGTGCGGCAGCAGCAGAGAAACGGCAGTGGCAGAGAACCAACAGCAGCAGAACCAGGAGACCAGTAAGAGACGGCGCTGGAGCTGACCCACGGAGAGAGACAGCTAAGTGCCTGTGCACAGGAGGCTTCCTGGCAGAGTGGGGTGCCTCCGGGCACTTATCGGTGGAGCTATAGAACTTTGGAACACTTGCCCCAGGAGGGTAGATGCGGGCATGAGGGCTGAGGGCCAAGAGGCCACAGGAAACAGAAGCAGAAGTTGAAGAGACAAAGAACACAAGAAGCCGAGCTGCCTCAGTCTCAAAAGGTATGGCCAGGATCTCAGGGGTTTCAAAGGGTGGAGCCATGGCCTCTGGTGTTTCTAAGGGTGGAGCTGCCATTCAGATGGACTGGGAGAATGATGCGCCTAAAGCCAAGGGAGCAGAGTTGCCATCCCAGTGGGTCTGGAAGGCAGAGCCGAAACCCAGGGCCGAGGGTCTTCCACTCAGAATCTGGAGGCTGTGGCCAATACCTAGAGTCTGGAGGGCAGGGCCATTGTGGAAATTGTCTTAGGGAACAGAGGTTTATTTTCAAAGCCTTGAGGGCTAATGTAATGTGTTCTACTGACTTGCTTGGTGCCTGTTATCCCTTCTTTCCCTCCAATTTTTCCCATTTGTAATGGAAATGTCTAGTTTGTGCCTGTTCTGCCATTGTACCTTTGGAAGCTAATAACTTGTATTCTAGATTTCACAAATGAAGAGGAATTTTTAAATTTTGGACTTGGAGTTAAGACTTTTGGCTATGATGTGATGGGGTGAATATGTTTTCCATGTTGCAAGGATGTGATTTTGGGGGGGCCAAAGGGTGGTATGTCGTGGTTTGAATTATGTCCCCCAAAAAATGTGTATATCGATTTGGCTGGGCCATGATTCCCAGAATTGTGTGGTTGGCCTCCATTTTGTGATTGTAATTTTATGTTAAAGAGGATAAGGGTGGGATTGTAACACCACCCTTACCCAGGTCACAACCCTGATCCAAAGTAAAGGGAGTTTCCCTGGGGTGTGGCCTGCACCACCTTTTATCTCTCAAGAGATAAAAGGAAAGGAAAGCTAGCAGAGAATTGGGGACCTCATACCACCAAGAAAGAAGCACCGGGAGCAGAGCGCATCCTTTGGACCTGAGGTTCCTGCGCAGAGAAGCTACTACTCCAGGGGAAGACTGATGATGACAAGGACTTTCCTCCAAAGCCGACAGAGAGAGAAAGCCTTCCCCTGGAGCTAACGTCCTGAATTTGAACTTCTAACCTACTAGACTGTGAGAAAATAAATTTTTCTTTGTGAAAGCCAAAGGAAAAAAAAAAAACCACGCACACAAGGAGCAAAAACTATTAATTGTTCTAGATTTTACTGATGTCTACTCTCATTGTTTTCTTTTTTGTATTCAGAGGCCCTGGTAGTGCAGTGGTTAAGCACTTGGCTACTAACTGAAAGGCCGGTGGTACGAACTCACCATTGAACCTGCTAGGCACTCCTTGGGAGAAAAATGTGGCAGTCTGCTTCCGTAAAGATTACAAGCTTGGGAACCCTATGGGGCAGTTCTACTCCATCCTACAGGGTTGCTATGAGTCAGCATCAACTCAACAGCAATGGGTTTGGGTTTGGTTTTTATTTTTATTTGATCTGCTTGTCTTTTTCTAGTTTCTGTATGTGTAAACTTAAGTCATTGGCTTTAAACCTTCTTTTTTTATAGCATTTAAAGCTATAAAATTTCCTCTAAGCACTGCTTTATCTGCATCTCACAAATTTTGATATGCTATGTTTTTATTACCAATTAACTCAAAGTATTTTCTAATTTCCCTTGTGAGTTATTCTTTGACCAATTTATTTAGAAGTTATTGTTGTATATTGTTTGACTTTAATATATTTAGGGCTACTCTGGTGGCACTGTGGTTAAGTGCTTGGCTGCTAACTGAAAGGTCAGCGGTTCAAACCCACCATGCATTCCACAGAAGAAAGATGTGGCAGTCTGCTTCCCTAAAGATTTACAGCCTTGGAAACCCTATGGGGCAGTTCTACTCTGTCCTATAAGGTCACTGTGAGTTGGAATCAACTTGACAACGGTTTTATCTAGATGTTGCTATTCTTCTAATTCAATTCTATTGTCATCGGAGAACATATATTAAAATTTAATCATTTGAAATTTACTAAGCCTTATTTTATTGTCCAGAATATGGTCTACCTTGGTGAACATTCTATGCTCTTAAAAAAGTATATATTCTGTAGTTAGGCGGAGTTCTATACAAGTCAATTAAGTCATAGTGGTTGATAGTGTTATTGAGCTTGTCCATATACTTATTATTTTTCCAAATTTATAGATTGTATAAAAATCATAAATTGCAATAATTGTTAAGCCTTTATTATAGAAGTATTCAAATACACACAAAACAGAAAGAATAATATAATGAAATCCCATAACACCACCATGCTTACTTCAAAATTATTAACATTTGATTTGCAAGTTTTAAAAAAAAAAAAAAAAACTAGTTACAGCAACAGCCTCCATTTTCCAGAAAGCCACCTCCACCTTGAAGATAAATGTAAGAATTCCTAAGAACCCAAAGGATGATCTCTAAGAAATAACTACAAACATGAAAATAGAAACTTTTTTTTTAAGAAAAAAGAAATACTAGAATATTTCAATCACTGCCAGTTAAATTTAAACTAGATCCAATTTTTCGCAGCTCAAAAGCTACCCTCAAGTTCTAAATCAGATATGCTCTGAAATGTGCTGACAGAACTTTAGATGACTAAGGAGGTTTATAGTACCCAGCAACAACAATTTAAAAACTGGTAATTCAGTAGCCTAAACACTAATGAACTACACATCAACGTTTTCCATCAAACAGGTTTCTTACTCACATTCAAAAAATCTGGTCCAGTTTATCTGTTTTATAGGCTGCCTTGGAATACTGAACAAACTAATCCCAGACCTTGGTGAAAAGGCTATCAAAGTAGATTTGAAGCAAACTTAGAAATGTCTTAGGAAATGATAGCTGACAAGTCACAGAAGGCAAGAAAAGGAAAACGTAAGATAGTCAAGAGACAGGATTCAGAATCTCCTTTACAGAGGCTAAAACTTCATCACTAAAATCCCATAATTAAATTTTGGTGCTAATTAACTTCATCAACACAGTTAAGAACCTACAACAGACATAAAATGATACTCGTGAAAAGTGTGCTTCTTAGCTCAGGTAGATACATGAGACTAAACGGGCAGCTTCTGTCCGGAGGTGAGATGAGAAGGCAGACAAGGTTAGGAGCTGGTTGAATGGACACAGGAAATCAGGGGTGGAAAGGAGGAGTGTGCTGTCACAGTATGGGAGAGCAATTAGGGTCACATAACAATGTATGTATAAATATCTGTATGAGAGACTAACTTGAAATGTAAACTTTCACTTGAACTACAATAAACAAAAAAAAAAGAAAAAAAAAAAAGAACCTACAACAGGGCGTTACTACCAGGCAATATGAGTTCATATGCCATATCCTAACTTACTTGTTTGTAATTATTCATAGCACCTTTCATTTTCAAAGTCAAGAAAGCTATCATTTAAAAAGTAATAACGAAGCATTATGTTATCTATTAAAGTATAAAGAATAATCCAGTATGGTAGAGGGTTAATATATGAAGACTGGCCATGAGTTAGTAAATGTTAAAGTTGGGGTATTAATACACAGGGATTATACTATCTTCTTTATTTTTGTATACAGTTGTCCCTCGTTATCCACAGGGGATTGATTCCAGAATCCTCCCTCAGATACAAAAATCCACGGACGCTCAAGTCCCTTATATAAAATGGCATAGTATTTGCCTATAACCTATGCACATCCTCCTGTATAGTTTAAATCATCCGTAGATTACTGATAATACCTAATACATTGTAAATGCTATGTAAATAGTTGTAATACTGCATTGTTTAAGGAATAATGACAAAACATTGTAAATGCTATGTAAATAGCTGTAATACTGCATTGTTTAAGGAATAATGGCAAAACAAGGGACCACCAATGCTCAAGCAATAAGTGCTAGAGAGAGACTGAGAATCTGTGAAATGGTGGGAGGCTACACCAGGGTATGCCGACACATCACTTCATTCCCATGGATTCAGCACAGTGCTTGGCGTGTGGCAAATTCAAGTTTTGCTTTTTGGAACTTTCTTTTTTTGAGTATTTTCGATCCACGGTTGGTGGAATCCACAGATGCAGAATCTGTGGCTACAGAGGGCCGACTGTATATTTGAAATTTGTCATAATAAAAGTTCTAAAAAGTCACTGTCATATTGAATTATGTCCCCCAAACAATGTGTATATCAGTTTTGCTAGGCTATGATTCCCAATATTGTGTGGTTGACCTCCATTTTGTGGTTGTAATTTTATGTTAAAGAGGGTTAGGGTAGGATCATAACACTCTTACTAAGGTCACATCTCTGATCCAACGTAAAGGGAGTTTTCCTGTGGTGTGGCCTGCACCACCTTTTATCTTATAAGAGATAAAAGGAAAGGGAAGCAAGTGGGGCAGGGGGAGGGAACTCATACCACTAAGAAAGTAGTGCTAGGACATGAGGTTCCTGCACTGAGAAGCTCCCAAAACAGCGACAAGGACCTTCCTCCAGAGCTGATAGAAAAAGCCTTCCCCTGGAGCCAACGCCCTGAATTCAGACTTTTAGCCTACTGGACTGTGAAAGAATAAACTTCTCTTTGTTACAGCCATCCACTCGTGGTATTTCTGTTACAGCAGCATTAGATGACTAAGACAGTCATAATATTCCTTTTTCATAATTAAAAACCTGGATAGAGTTTATCTTCACTGCCATCACTGATGCCAATTCATGATATGCCCAGGAAGAATACTGCCATCATCTTACCCAGTTCTACGTGATCTTTCTTTAGATCGTTGCAGTTTCCAACATGCTTCTTTGGCACCACAAGATAATGATGAGGTGCTGCTGGTTTGATATCTTTGAAACAAACTAGGTCTTCATTCTAAAGGAAATAACATAGTATTTGTCATTCAATGAATTATTCAGAAGAATTCCCTAATGTTGTACTGGCATGACTTAAACATCATAAATCCCAGTGTGATAAGGGAATGGTACTTATGTTACAAGGAGCCCTCGCGGTACAATGGTTAAAGCGCTTGGCCACTAACTGACAGGTTGGTGGTTCAAAACTACCAGGGAGAAGAGACCTGGCAATCTGTTCCCATAAAGATTACAGCCTAGGAAATCCTATGGAGCAGTTCTACTCTGTCCTATATAGTTGCTAGGAGTCGGAACTGACTTGATAGCACACAACAACAATAACTTATGTTACAACTAAGAAGAACCACCAGGAAGCTCAAATATTTTGTGATTATGTATTAAGTCTATAAAGACAAGCTTTAGCTTCCTTCATGAGATTTTCATTTATTCCAAAGAATAAAAAGACTTTTTATAAAGTCCATTTCATAAGAAACGATCATGAGTGAAGTTCATCTTCTAGCACTATACTGGACAATATTCTGTTGTGATCCATAGGGTTTTCATTGGCTAATTTTCAGAAGTAGATCACCAAGCCTTTCTTCCCAGTCTGTCATAGTCTGGAAGCTCTGCTGAAACCTGTCCACCACGGATGACACTGCTGGTATCTGAAATACCAGTGGCATAGTTTCCAGTATCATACTAAAACACAAGCCACCAAAGTATAACAAACTGACAGACAGGTGGTAGGTTTTATATCTCTTACATTGATCAACTTTTCTTCATTTCCACTGCTATGTTCTTATTTCAGGCTATCATCAGGCTGGATTACTCCAATAGTCTAAAAGGTCTCTGTGCCTCCAGACTGGCCCCCTCCAAATCATTCTTCACAACAGTGCCAGAATGATCTCTCAAAAAGCAAATCCCTTCATGTCACTCCTCAAGCCTCTGCCATCCCCTCAAACTCTATGTTCCAGTCAAACTGAATTTCTTTTAGTTATTCTATGGCACAAAGTTCCCTCTTGCCTCTGAACCTCTGAAGGTTCTCTACCTGGAATATTCTTCTCACCTGGTCAACTCCTACTTGTTTATTCAGGTCTCACTTCCTCTGGAAAGCCTTCCCTAATGCCTCAAGTCTGGGTTAGGTGCCCCTTCCTCCAGCCTGTAAAACCACCTTGAAGGGCACTGTAATTGGCTGACTCCTCTGTCTGTATTCATTCTCTCTTTAGACTACAAAATCTGGACAGGGACTATCCTTTATCTTGTTCACCAGAACAAACTGCTTAAAAGGAATTCAATTTATTTTTAATGAATGAATGAATAATTACTACATCCATAGGGTCGCTGTGAGTCAGAATCGACTCGACTGTAATGGGTAAACAACCAATGCAACCTTTGGACCTGAGTCAAAAGGTGGTTTCTTTAAAGACAAGTAAAACCAGCAGAACAATGTGTATCCAGATATCTATTTAAAATATCTGGGGGCAAAGTCTTGGTGCTCTTAAAATTTCTACGTGTCCCAAGGGGTAATACTTCCATGAACTTCAACCTTCAGTGAAAACCAGAGGCTATTACTAGTTGGACCTGAGGCCCACTCCTCCCAGCCTATTTTCAGACAATCTAATAAAGTTTTTCACAATTACATTATTTATTTTCTACTAGTTTTCTCTTAGGCATTGGTATCAGAATGGGCAGAATTTAAAAGTAGTCTCCAAGAAAGGCGGGGGAGAAAAAAACCTTTAATAAAAGCAGAGGTCGCAAAATGCTATTTTCCTCCAAGTCCCTCAGAGAGAGGCCTTGGCTCTATCGCTATGTTATATCCCCTCCGAACAGTAGAAATAACGCTGGAGACCCTTCGCGACCCCTGAGAGAAGCGAGTCTGTCATTAACACTGCAACACCAGCAGAAAAGTGCATCCAGCTTCGCCCTGCTCCCAGCCACACTGGGGAGTCTTCTCTCCGAGAGCTTCGAGTGGCGATCGGATCCCAGTCCACACTGCCGAGGTCTCCCTCAGCCTGCTCCGAGAACAAATCGGGATCCTCCTCACCGCTATCCATACTGGCGAGGCTCTCTCCCTCGGGAAGCTCTGAGGGGCTGTCAGGACACTCACTCCCGTCCACACTGGCGAGTCCTCCCTCGGGGATATCTGAGGGGCTGTCAGGAACTCCACCCCCGACCACACCGGCAAGGCCTCCCTCGAGAAGCTCCGAGTGGCGGTCGGAACCCGAAACCCACCCTCGCGGCCCATCGCAGCCCACCTCACAGGGCAAAAGTTCGGTGCTCGGTTCCTGCCCCCGCGCGATCCGGCAGAACAGGCACTTGAGGTCGTAGTCCTCGAGCTCCAATGACCCTGCGGCGACCTCAGAGGTCTGCGTTGGGGACATCGTCGGTTCTGCAGTCGTCGCTGTCTTACAGTTGGGGTCTGACTCGGTACCGTAGCACCTCTGCTCCTCCGCCATCGCACCTGCTCCCGGCGGCGGCTTCTCTAGAGCAACTAAGCCCAGAGAAGTGTCGGCCTCCCACACCTTCCGGGCTCCATCTCGAGGCGTCGCCCCTCGCCTGGAGCTAGGTGGGCAAGTGGTGGACGCATGCGCTGATCCAGGCTGACGGGAAAGGAAGGGCGACGCGATGTTGGGCCTCTAAGCCAGCAGCCATTAGGGGGCGCGCAAGGGCGCTGAAGGGAGGAGCCGGCAGCGGTTGTGGGAGTCGTCCCTCCACCCTGCCTCTCCTTGACAATAACGCTGGACGACTGCCGTGACGCAGAAACGCGCCGCGCGTCTCGATAACGTCACTGGCGTGCAGATTAATCCAACCTGTTGGGTGTTTTGAACTACCTCTTCTTTAAAATATTCCAAAGCCTGTAATATAACCTGCCCCAGTTTATTACACTCTTGTTTTAAAAAAGATTTTAAAATTTATTAAAATGAAGAGAATGAACAGAACTTACAGAGCCTTGTTTTCAGTATAGATCATTTTTGGTGCTTTGTGTATGCATTTTCTAACAATAATGTTAGGTGCTTAAGCAAAAAGTCCAAAACTCAACATCTTAATCAGCTAGATCAAAATAATGGCCTTTTCTATCTCACATTCCTCTTACACAAGCAAGTGCCGAATCCTGTCGTTTCTAGTCTGAAATATTCCAGAAATTCACTTGTCAATGCCTCATGCCTCACCTAGACTAGTGCAATAATCTTCTAGTTAGTTTCCCTTCTTCCTGATTCTCCTTTTATACAAAAACCCTTCAGTAACTCCACCTGCCCAAAGAAAAAGTAACCATTTCTTAGCTTGGTATTCAAGGTGAAGTCTATGATCTGACCTCGACTTCATTATAAAATGAAAAACGTTATGATACTTAGCATTTGCTGAGCACCTAAAATGTGCCATGTATTTCTCCAATTGTCAAAACAATTAAAGCAAAGTTGGCTTTATAATCCTCACTATAGAAATGAAGAAACAAACTCAGAAAGATCTGCCCAATGCCACACAACTGATTGTTGATAGTGCCAGAGTTCAGATAAATGTTTGTCTAACTCCAGAACCCACCAGCCTTTTCAGAACACAGAACTTTTTTAGCATGGATAAATTTCCTGAACTAGCCTATTACAGTAGTTGTATACTTGGTATTTGTTGATTTAGAAAATACGTAATAACAAATCCTATTATGAATTCAATAATGCTTGTAGATGAAATTATGTTGTATTAATAATCGCTCTTATTTCTTTAGGTATTTTTTTGTTAAAATCATGATTTGAAAAAATCACGATTGTGTTGCATGCAGAATGACACGTCAGGATATCACCTGGTGTGAAAACAAGGATATGGTCGTAAATCACATTACTGTTATCAACAACAAACATTTATTAATAGCCAACTTTGAATGTCATACCATACTTAAAGGAAACCTTCACTTGTCCTTGCTTTCCACGTTACTTACTGATCCATTTCTCTGCTCCTCTCTGCAACAAAATTCCTCAAAATAGTGTCAATACTCTTCCCAATCCCTCTTCTCCCATTCATTCTCACATTGCCTCCAATCAGTCTTTTGCTCTCATTAGTCCAACTGCCTTGTCAAGGTCACCAATGACCGTGTTGCCAGATCTGATGGTCACTTCTCAGTCCTCATCATCCCAGAAACAGTCGATCATTCCCCTCCTTGACAATTCTTTCTTCTCTTGGTTTCCAGGACAGCACACCTTCTTGGTTTTCGTCTTACACAATTGGCGGTTCTGTCTCAGTTTTCTTTGCTGCTTTCTTTTCTTCTTCCAAACCTTTCATCATTGGAGGACTTTGGTCCTGGATTCTCTTCTCTTTATAGCTATACTCACTCCCGTGGTGATCTCATTCAGTCCATAGCTTTAAGCACCATGTATATTCTGATGACTCACAAATCTAAATGTCTAGTAGAGACCTGTTTTTTGAACTCCAGAATTGAATACACAACTACCTACTCAACCACCCCATGTAAATGCTAACAGATGTCATAAACACGCCTGAAACTGAGCTATTTTGGAGAGAGTTCTTCTTCCGCCCAAAATCGACTACCATCTCAGTTGAGGGAAACTTTATTCCACCAGTTGCTTTGGCCAAAAACATTGAAATCATACTTTATGTTCAATCCATCAGGAAATTCTTCAAAGTATATCCAAAATCTACTATTATCACTGCTATCCCTCTTGGCTGAGCTACAATAATCTCTCATATTAGTGCGATAACCTCCCAGCTGGGCTCCCTTCCAATCTTACTGACTAGTCTCAACATAGCAGCTAGACTGATCCTTTTAAAATTAAGTCTGATCATGTCACTCCTCTGTTCAACATCCTTCAGTGGTTCCCCATCCCACTGAATAAAAGGTAGTTTACCTGTAAGGTCTGTAAGTCTCTACATCATATGTCACCTGACCAACTCATTACATTCTGTCACCAATTGCCACCAATATTTCCATTGATTGCTCCAGTCACACTGGACTCTTTGCTATTACTTGTACCATGTAGGCATGCTCCCACATTCAGGCCTTTGCACTGGCTGTTTCTGCTTGGAATACTCTTTCCGCTGCTCGTCATACAGATTACTTTCTCCTCCAAGTCCTTGCTCAGATGTTTCTTTCTCAGTGAAATCCACTCTGACCACTCTTGCAACCCACCTCCCACTCACCCTCAACACTCCCATCCTCTTTACCATGCTCTATTTTTTTTCGACTACATGCAGTTTATTTCTTGCTCATATTCATGTTCATTGCATGTTGGCTGTGGATTTTCAGACTTCATCTCATGACCCAGGCTGCAGGAACAGCCTTTGTCTGGGATGTTGCTGGTCTTATGCCAATTAGGATGCAAGTTCTTGATGGGTAGGATATGGCCGTCTTTACCATAACATCCAGTCTAGTATCTGGCACACGTTAGGTGACAGAAGAACAATTGCATGAATTAATGGATGCATGGAATGTACAAATTAGGAAATGAGAGTGAAATCCCTGCGTTCTTAATGGTGCCACTGATGGCATAGCTGCTGGTATTGTTCTTTCAAGCTCAACTTTCCTTTTTGTGGGTTCTCATTTCTCCTCCTAATGCCAAATGAATAATTCTCTTTTTATTTGCTGCTTCATATACCAGCTAAGCAATATAATTTTTTTAGGCAGAGTTGTTCCGGGAAAGACGTCATGAACCTCAGAGGCTGCCCGTGGATCAGACACACAACTCTATTGACAATCAAATTCTCTCTCAAGAGTATCCCAGAGCATCTGCTCTTAGCAGGAGGCTGCTGGCTGGGGGCTATTCTTAGAAGGGGACAGTGGACCCTTCTAGTACAAAGGATTAGCTCATAAAAGGAGGTGGAACAACTGGCCACCATTTGTGGGGGAGGGATTAGATTTCTTCTTCATATCATGCACCCAGGGACAGATTACCCAATAAACGAGGTAGATACAGGCTTACTTGTCCTTACTTACTAATCTGTAGTGTACCATTTCACCTGTTTTTTTTTTACCACATCTTTGAGAAACCCACATGAAATTGTGTGCTACAGATTAGTAAGTAAATACAATTAAGCCTGTGCGTACCTTGCTTACTGGTCAATCTGTCCCTGTATGTACCCCCAAATGAAATTAGGTACTTAAATGTTAAGAGTAAAACCAAATAACTATTATAGACATTTTAAATGTAGATGACTATTTACTTTGTCTTGGGGTGGAAAGGAAAGGTTTTTACTAAGTGCCCAAAATGGGATCCATAAAATAAATGACTAATGTAGCATTTCTTTAAGATCTCTATCTGTAAATACCATAAGCTAGATTGAAATACAAATGGCAATTTGGGTAAAAATATTTGCCGCGTGCATGAGAAACATAGGATTAATAATCCTAATACAGGAAGAATTCTTAAAAAACAATTAGAAAAATTTGAAGATTCCAGTATAAAAGTAAGCAGTGAATATAAAAGCAATCTATTAAAAGAGAAAGTACAATCAACAAACACGTGAAAAAAATGTTCAGCCTTAGTAGAAATCAAAGAAGTCCAAGTTAAAAACAATGAAATAGCTTTTTTCACTATTGAATTGGCAAAGATTCCTTTACAAAAGAGCATTCAGTTTTGTCAGAGTGCAGGGAAAAAAACCACTCTCACTCACAATTGAAATAATGCGTTCTACATTCCAGATGACATAGTGAAATTGTTTCAGGAGTAAGGATGGGAGACCAGCTGTGTGATGACATACAGAGCTTTATGAGGATTAAAGAGCTGGAAATAAGGGGTGACCTGGGACTCTGGGGCTTCCTGTCTAACTGATATGAACAAGAATAAAGAACATAAACAGGAAATTAAAGCAATCAGAAAAGAACTTCTATAGACTCTCTCTAAAATGTCTACCCATATACTTGGCCTTTCTGTTACCAAAGATAATATTTTGGTAACAATTTCTCCACTTATACATTAGATCCCATTGCCTCCTACCCACTCAAGAACACAGCTCCAGAAATTCGCCTATTACCTCCTACATCATCAATTTTATTCTCTTTACTGAATCATTACTATTCACCCACAGAAATGCTATAATTTCTCTTACCTTTAAAAAAAAAAAAAGAAAAGTTTCTTTTGAGCCTACTTTCCCCACTAGGACCTGCCCCGTTTATTTGTTGCTCTTTTCGGAAATCTCCTTGAAAGAAATATCCCTATTAGTGCTCTCCAATTTTTCTCCTCTCATTCTCCCCTAAACCCATTTTTCTTTCAAGCTTTCATCTCCACCACTCCATCAAGACCGTTCTTGTCTGGGTGACAACTGACCTCCACAATGCCAAATTCAATGGCCAATAATTAGGTCTTGTTTTATCTGACCTATTACCAACATTTGGTACATTTTATCACTCCCTCCCGCCTTGATGGGCCTTCTTCATTTATCGTGGTGCTCTCTTGATGTTCTTCTTCTCTCCTAAGCTCATTCTCCATTTCCTTTCTATATTCTCTCTAAACTCTCAGTGTTGGAGTGCCCCAGAGCTCAATCCTTGGTCTTCTTCTCTGTCTACATCTACTTCCTTAGTGACCTCAGCCATTCTCATAGCTTTAAATATTATATGCCCCTGACTCGCACACTTCTAACTCCATTCATACATTTCTCCCAAAATCAAAATCCAGCTGCCTATTTGATATTTCCACTCAGGTGTCCAAATAGACTGAAGTACTTTTCTTCTCATACAAACCTCTTTTACTCATAGACTTCTGATCTTGGCTGATGGCAAACTAATCCTCCCAGCTCTAGATCCTGTCGTTCTTCTGCTCAAAACTTCCATTCCCATTAGCAATGATTAAATGACTTAGCCAATGTCACCCCATTAGTTTGTGACAAAGCTGGGACCCAAACTCAAGCAGTCTGACTAAAGCTTGTGCTCTTACCCACCACTTTGACACATGCATATGTTCAGTAGGTTACAAGTATGTCTATCTTGTATGATGCCATGTTTGTTAAATATACATACGGACTTGTAAGAAAATGCCTGAAAGCATATATACCAAATATGTTAGCAGTGTGATCTCTAGATGGACAAATTACAGTTTAATGTTTTTCATTCTTTTTATTTATCTGAATATTTTACATTTTTAACCATGAAAATATATTACTTTTGCATAAGGAAAACATCCTAACAGATTTTTTTAAAATTCAGCCTTCTAGATGAATTGCATTTCCTTTAATAATTCTCTGCTTCATAAATAACCTCATTCCATAAATTTTCAAGTGGTTCGACCCTCATGTCAAGGATACAGTGCATTTACAGGTGGATTTCTGGCAGAGATGGGCAACCGAGCTGTTATGACAACACATCTGATACTTAATGGTGTCTCTTGCCATTTTATAATGAAGATGTGAAAAATGTGTTGATGAGTTTGTCCTAATCTGATAAAATATCATCTCTATAACAGGCACTCCATTTTCCATATCCTAAATAGAAATTTCCTGAACATGAATGCAAAAACCTTCCTTGGATTATATTTAGTACATAGGAATAACTTACTGCTATTTCACAAGCCGGTATCTCAAGACTTACGTTTTTGTGATGGCAAATAGAAAAACAAGCATGAGCATGTTTTTCCCTCCTTAAGAAAAACAAGGTAAAAGAAAAGGAAATACTTGAGGTTAAAGTGGCTATTGCCTGGCACTAAGGCATGTATATTGGCTTCCATCTGTTAGACTGCGGGCGAAATGTCTGGGCAAAGGAAGGGGAGGGAGGAGTACTTGTGTGTGGGAAAAGAGAAATTTCCAGTTTCTGATTATTCAACTGCCTTACTTAGTGCTCTGTTTGAACAAATATTGGCAGACGGCTGTTTAAGCTTTGCTAAAGAACTTTAACGGAAGTCCTGACCTTTGTTCTTGAGTGGAAACTGTGTAAACTTTGTTACAGAGAAAATAACAAAAGAAAAAAGATCCCTTCTCCTTATGATTACTTCCTCATCCCTGTTATTTCCCTGAGAAATTATTTTGTTTATCTATGGAACATAATACAGACCATTATGCTTTTTTCCATAATACTTTCTAAGCCATATCCTCAAACAAATCATTGAAAGTAAATCCTATTCTTTACCAGGAACAAGACCGTACATGGACTTTGCATTTCTGATAAAGAATTCAGCATCACAAAGTTTGATATGACTAATACCATAATACTCACTTATCTTTGTCTAGCATTTAACAATTTTCTAAGGCATCTTCATATACATAAATTAATTTGACTCTTATGACACCTAAGAGAAGATATTATTACCCCTATTTTAGAAATGGAGAAAATGGTACTCAGGAAGATGAAGCAGACTGCTCAGGTTCATTTAGCTGATGCAGAGGATAGAAGGGTCATCTTGCAACCTTTCCAGTAACACCAGAGTTTGGCAGCAGAAAGCAGTCAACACATATTGGACTCCTGAAGGTCAGAGGCACTTCCTGTCTTCTCCAAAGCAAAGGGAAATAGCTGCTTTGTAAATCAGCACATCTCCAACACCTTGAAGTTAATGTCAATTTTCTTTTCAAATTCACACCTGTATACCTGTATCATCTCAAGGCCAATAAATCTCATCTACCCACTCATCAGAGTTCCTGGGTGGTGCAAATGGGTAACACGCTCAGCTGCTAACTGAAAGATTGGAAGTTTGAGTCCACCTAGTGGCACCTCAGAAGAAAGACCCGGCAATCTACTTCCGAAAAATCAGCCACTGAAAACCCTATGGAGCACAGTTCAACTCTGACACACATGGGGTCACCAGGAATCGGAATCAACTCAACGGCAACTGGTGGTTGCGGTGGACCCCATTCATCCTTGTTCTAATTAGTTTCCCTAAAAGTAAAAATGTCTCTTTTTACTCATACCCAAACTTCCCTATGCTTCTTTTCCCCAAACTTTTTTTTCCACCGGTGACCTCCTTTGAAAGTCTTTCCACTGTAAAAAACCATAATTTCATCGTAAGCACTCAAATCCATATTCTCAACCTCCTCACAGAACCGTCCCTTCACCTTCTTGCCTTAACTGAAACCTGGCTTCCCCCAAGGACATCATTTCCCTTGGGCCTTGACAAGCAAAAGCTGCATGTTCTCCCCACTTCCCAACATGCTGAGAGAGATATGAAAGCAGTATTGGCAGTCTCCTCACTGCAAACTGCCAGTTCCAGATGATTCCATTTCTACTTACACGCAACTCCCCGTCCCCTACCTCTTTGAGTCTCATGCTATAGCATGAAGCACAATCACCATCATTTCCCAGCTTCTAGGTCATGCACCCAGATTCACTGAGAACTTCAGCACCTGGCTCACAAATGCTGCCAAACTCCTTCCATTATCTCCAGTAACATCTGTGTCTATGATTCACAGCTTCTCAAACACCTGGATTTCAATGCCCTTTGCCTCTTTGTGCAAAGCCCTAACTAGTAGGTTCACTGAGAATCACGGCTTCAAAGCCCTGCTCAGAACCTCTGAAACCTCAACTTCATTGACCCTCCATATCACTGTAAGAACCTGTCCCGGCAGTTTTCACACTCTCCTGACTTCTTGGTAATTTCTGGTCTTGATCTTTCCCTCTTTAACTATTTCAACTGCCCTCCCATCTTCACTTCCTTTCCTCTAGACCCCAAACCCACTGCTATTGACACAATTCCTACTCATAGTATCTTACAGAGTAGAACTGTTCCGTAGGGTTTTCTTGGTTGTAATCTTTACATAAGCAGATCTCCAGGTCTTTCTTCTGCAGCACTGCTGGGTGGGTTCAAACCATCAACCTTTCAGTTAGTAGCCAAGCACAAACTGTTTGCACCACCCAGGAACCTTTTTTTCTTTTTTAATTGTACTTTAGATGAAGTTTCACAGAACAAACTAGCTTCTCATTAAGCAGTTAGTATACATACTGTCTTATGACATTGGTTAATAACCCCATGACATGTCAACACTCTACCTTCTCCACCTTGGGTTCCCTATTACCAGCTTTCCTGTCTGTCCCCTCCTGCCTTCTAGTCCTTGCCCCTGGGCTGGTGTGCCCCTTTAGTCTCATTTTGTTTTATGGGCCTGTCTAATCTTTGGCTGAAGGGTGAACCTCGGGAGTGACTTCATCACTGAGCTAAAAGGGTGCCCTGGAGCTATACTCTCGGGGTTTCTCCAGTCTCTGTCAGGCCAGTTAGTCTGGTCTTTTTTTGTGAGTTAGAATTTTGTTCTACATTTTTCTCCAGTTATGTCCAGGACACTCTATTGTGATCCCTGTCAGAGCAGTCAGTGGTGGTAGCCGGGCACCATCTAGTTGTACTGGACTTCAGTCTGTGGAGGCCATGGTAGTTGTGGTCCATTAGTCCTTTGGCTAATCTTTCCCTTATATCTTTATTTTCTTCATTCTCCCAGGGACCTTCTATACACCAAATGCTCACCAATTCCCTGAATTTCTTCTGGACACCCACTGCGCCCTCCCTTTGTCTTTTTGCTATGCTCTCAGGTAACTCTATCTGCCATGATTAACCAGTGGTTAAAGGCATATGCTGGGGAGTCAGCCTCCCTAAATTTGAATCCCATTTTTACCATTTCATAGTGATTCCCCTTGGGAAAGTCATTTAATTTTTCAGGGCATTGATCTCCTATTCTGGAAAATAACAATAGTAACAAACAAACAGACTGTTGCCATTGAGTCGATTCCAACTTATAGTGACCCTATAGGACAGAGTAGAACTGCCTCATAGGATGTCCAAGGAGTGGCTGGTGGATTCGAACAGCCAGCCTTTTGGTTAGCAGCCTGACCTCCTAACCGCTTCACCACCAGGGCTCCAATAACATATTTATTGACCATAACAAGTCATTACGAAGATTAACTGAGATAACATATGTAAAGTATTTAAAATAGTGCAGAGCCCACAAGTGCTCAATAAAGGTTTACTATGCTCACAACTGAACTGCTTGGTGCTGCTTCTAAAAAATAAAAAAAAATCACATAGCCGAATTAATAAGTGCTAATCTGTAAATAGTCCAAATCTGCAAAGCAATGCTAAACACAAGCCAGTAAAAATCCTCCTTTTCTACTCCTCTCTCTAGATGTTGCCAGTTTAAGGGAGACTCTTGAGAAAATACCCTTGTAGGGCCTGAGACCCTCTGATATTATCAGAAGTAGATAGGATTAACAGACTGACTAATGTCTATTGTTCTTAAGCCAGGAACTGCCAGGATTTCACATGAACACTTCCCAGAAGACAGACTGGAAAAAGAGGGTAGAAGACATGAACAGACATCTCACAGAAGAGAAAACATGAATGGCTACGAAACATCTAAATAGAGGTTCATCCTCATTAGTAATCACATAAATGCAAATTGAATACAGTGAGGTAACATTACAAGATAATTTCACATTGTTTCACAGTGAATTGTACCATTTGCACATCTATTAGAGTACCCTGTCGAACACCTGATACTGTCAGCTTAGTTTATGCCGATCTCAGTGGTGTGTAAAGTCAACATTTACATATCCCTTGACCCAGCAGTTTCATCCCAGTGACACTCTTTCACATGGGCCTCAGAAGACGCATACAAGAATGGTCAGAGAACCACTGATTATTAAAGCAAAAAACTGGAAGCAACCCTGTCCACTGACAGGGGGATGGATAAATGAAACATAGCATTAATAACAACATGAACAAATCTTAGCAATAATATTGAAGGGGAAAAAAAGTATGTCCTGAACAAGTACCTATATGTAATATGACAATTTTTAGTGGACAAAGTCAAACATGACTAAATTATATACTGTTTAGGAATACATGGATGTGTGATGCAATTATGAAAAAAAAAAAAAAGCAAGAAATGTCATTTCCTCTTCATTTTAAAACGAATTTTTGAGAACCTGACCAAGTCTCCTCCTCAGAACAACTGTGCTCATTGACACTTTGAAGTGGACAGTGGACAATAAGAACCCGTTCTTATAGTTACAGCTGCCCCATAATCCAGTAGGTCTCAGTACATCACACAAAGGTGTGATATAAAGACAGGATGGGGAGGCTACCTTCAGTCTACAGAAAGCTAATCTGAGGAAACGGAGAGGAACGAAGCAGAGAGTTGGTTCTGAGAAGCACAGAAAAGAGTTGAAATGGTCTCATTTTCTGGTTCCCGTCTTTTGTAAGATATAAATTAACTTTCTTAGTCCTCACACTGGAGATCACATGATGGAATTTTGCAAGATCAAGAACTTACTGTAAATACCTTTTTTCAACAACATAAATGGGGACTATACACACATAGACTTTGCCAGCTGGAATATACAGGAATCAAATCAACTTTATCTGTGGAAAGAGACAACGGAGAAGCTCGATATCATCAGTCAGAACAAGGCTAGGGGCCCACCTCGGTATAGACCATCGATTGCTCATATGCAAGTTCAAGTTGAAGCTGAAGAAAATTAAAATAAGTCCATGAGAGCCAAATTGCAACCTTAAGTATATCCCACCTGAATTCAGAAACAGTCTCAAAATAGATTTGATGCACTGAACACTAATTGATGAAAGACCAGACGAGTTGTGGGATGACATCATATATGAAAAAAACAAAAAGTCATTAAAAAGATAGGAAGAAAATGAGAAACTGTTTTGTTCTGTAAGCCTTCATCTCAAGTGAGAATAGCAGCACTATTGGAGGAGCGTGGTCAATGTCACTGAACTGTGCATGTAGAAGTTTTTGAAATGGTGTATCTTTGGCTATGTGTATTTTCACCAAAAAAAAAAGGTCGAGAAGGGAGAGAGTTGACATGTTGTGGAACTGTTAACCAATGTCATAAAACAGTATGTGTACTGCTGTTTCATGAGAAACTATTTGTTCTGTTAACCTTCACCTGAAGTGCAATAAAAAAAAAAAAGATAGGAAGAAAGAAAAGACCAAAATGGATGTCAGAAGAGACTCTGAAACTTGCTCTTAAACAGAGTAGCTAAAGCGAAAGGACGAAATGATGAAGTCAAAGAGCTGAACGTAAGATTTCAAAGGGCGGCTTGAGAAGACAAAGTAAACTATTATAATGAAATGCGCAAAGACCTGGAGATAGAAAACCAAGAGGGAAGAATACGCTAGGCATTTCTCAAGCCAAAAGAACTGAAGAAAAAAATTCAAGCCTCGAGTTACAGTATTGAAGGATCCTATGGAGAAACATCAAAAGAAGATGGAAGGAATACACAGAGTCATGGTACCAAAAAGAATTGGTTGATGTTCAACCATTTCAGGAGGTAGCGTATGATCAAGAACCAATGGTATTAATGGAAGAAGTCCAAGCTGCGCTGAAGGAATTGGTGAAAAAACAAGGCTCAAGGAATTGATGGAATACCAGTTGAGATGTTTCAATAAATAGATGCAGTGCTGGAGGTGCTCAATCATCTATGCCAAGAAATTTGGAAGACAGTAAACTACTTGGCCAACTGACTGGAAGTAATCTATATTTGTGCCCTTTCCAAAGAAAGGTGATCCAACAAAATGTGGAAATTATTGAACTATATCATTAATATCGCACACAAGTAAAACTTTGCTGAAGATAATTCAAAAACAGTTGCTGCAGTACTTTGAAAGGGAACTTCCAGAAATTCAAGCTGGATTCAGAAGAGGATGTGGAAGTAGGAATATCATTGCTGGTGTCAGATGAATCTTAGCTGAAGGAAGAGAATACCAGAAAGATGTTTATCTTTATTTTACTGACTCTGCAAAGGCATTTGACTGTGTAGATTATAAATTACGGATAATATTGAGGAGAATGGGAATTCCAGAACATTTAATTGTGCTCATGAGGAACCTGTACGTAGACCAACAGGAATTTGTTTGAACAGAATAAGGGAATACTGCATGATTTAAAATCAAGAAAAGCATGTGTCAGGGTTGTATCTTTTCATCATACTTATTCAATCTATATGCTGAGCAAATAATCTGAGGAGCTGGACTATATGAAGAAGAACTTGGCATCTGGATTTGTGGAAGACTCATTAACAACCTGCGATACGCAGATGACACAACCTTGCTCGCTGAAAGTGAAGAGGACTTGAAGCCTTACTGATGATCAAAACAAAGAAAACAAAAATCATCACAACTGGACCAATAAGTGACATCGTGAAGAACAGAGAAAATACTGAGGTTGTCAAGGATTTCATTTTACTTGGATCCACAATCAATGCCCATGGAAGCAGCAGTCCAGAAATCAAACAACATATTATATTGGGCAAATCTGCTGCAAAAGCCCTCTTTAAAGTGTTAAAAAGCAAAGATGTCACCTTGAAGACTAACGTGCGCCTGACCCAAACAAAAAAAACCCCAAACCCATTGCTGTCGAGTCGATTCCGATTCATAGAAGCCATGGTATTTTCAATCACCTCATATGCATGCAAAAGCTGGACAACGAATAAGGAAGACCGAAGAAGGGATGCCTTTGAATTATGGTGTTGGCGAAGAATACTGAATATACCATGGACTGCCAGAAGTAGGAACAAGTCTGTTTTGGAAGAAGTGCAGCCAGAATGCCCCTTAGAAGCGAGGATGGTGAGACTTTGTCTCATGTACTTTGGGACCAGTCTCTAGGGGAGGACATCATGCTTGGGAAAGTAGAGGGTCAGCAAAAAAGTGGAAAAGCCTCAGGGAGAGGGATTGACACAGTGGCCACAACAACGGCCTCAGACATAGCAAAGGTTGTGGGGATGGTGCAGGACCGGGCAGTGTTTCGTTCTGTTGTACACAGGGTCTCTGTGGGTCAGAAACAACTTGACAGCACCTAACAACAACAGTCCTCACAAAAGTGTCATGTTATACCCATTTTACTGAAGAGGAAACTGAGGGTAAGTAACTTGCCAAAGTCTTGGTAGTCTGGCTCCAGAGTCTATTATCAACCACACCATTAAACTGCTTCCTCTATAAAACCTTTGGTTTGGCACATAAGGCCCTTGTTAAGAAGGCCGCTCCCTTCTCCTCTAACCACATTCCCACTAGTCCTGCACACACCCTGGGCTCAGTCAGGTGGAATGCTTGCAGTTTGCTAAAGATTGCATTCGGTTTTCTGGCTTTAGCTCTCTGCTCTGGCTCATTCTGCATCCTAGAATGTTCGTCCTGCTTTCATCCCATGGAGAGCTCCTCTTTGCCCTTTAACTCTAGAGCATCTTTCTGTCTGAGGCCTTCCTTTACTGCTCCAAGTCCCTGGAAGGGTTATGTTCCTCCTCCTTCATGTTCCCATAACCTAATATATACCTCTATTCTAGACTTGTCGCACTCAGTTGTAACTCCGTGTTTACATGTCTGGCTCCACAGGAGCGTGTGAGCTCACTGAAGGCACAAGCTGTAATTTTTTAGTCTTTATAGAGTTAGAGGAGAGCACTGGGCCTTGCCCAGAGCTGGCATTAAGAAGGAATTGAAGTCATGAATGCTTGTTCTTATTGGTTCCTGCTATATTATAAAACAAAGACTCACAGACTAACAGACTATTAGCTTTGTTTATCACTCAAATTAATTAACAATCAGTGTAATAGGATTGCTAGAGACTAGAGACAAAAGGGACTGCAGAGGCCATCTTGTATAACTGATTCATTCTGAAGGTGAAGAAGCTGAGACTCAGAGAAGTTAAGGCACTTAATCATGGTAACATGAGTAAACTGAACTCCAGTGCTCCTAAACAGAATGCCACTAAACTAGTTGCCTCACTTGCCAAGTCTTATCCAAGGTTAGCAATTCATTAAACAGTAAAGGACTCCAAGTACCATGAAGTTTAAATGAAACACCTGAGAAGAAAATTTCATTTTCAAAATGCCTGATGTAAAATTAATATAATTAGAATAACAATCATTTAATTTTTATTTAGTTTGCATCTCTTAGCATTTAGAAGAGTTTGAGAAGAGTGGCTTGAATGATTCTGCTGCCATTGCTTTTTATTTTAATCCAAATTTATGTAGCCATGAGGCATGTTCAAAAATCACTAGATTGAGCATTGTTTTTCAGAAATCATCATTGCCTCAAACTGTGGTCACAAAAGGACTAAACGTGCCAATCTGGAATCTCAGGTTCTAGTCCTGCAGCTGACACGAATTATTCCCGTAACCTCTATAGGCCTCAGGGTTTCATTTTATAATGAGGAAGTTGAATTAGGTAGTCTTTTAAGTTCCAGCTAGAAATCTGAAAATTGTTGAATTACTGTTTTGAAAGAGTGTCTTAAATCAGACTGTCCTCTTGTTCACATCTCTTTGTTCCTCTTATTCTCTCATCCTCTCCAACCCCAGGCACCTCTCCCTTGAAGTGATAAGGGGGATGTGTTTGGAGGGGTTCTGAGGGAAGAACGTGGTCTTAGGCTCCTTAGAAGCTGCTGGGGCTGACCATCTGCCTTAATGATTATGTTATTCTAATTATCAAGTTGATTTTAAGTCAGGCATTTTGAAAATGAAATTTTCTTTTTAACTATTTCATTCCATTGATTGAGGGGCCCCACTGCCAGGCACTACTTCATTTGCTTCTGTTATGTATGTTTTCTTATGCTCTCAAATCACGTCTGGTTCTGTAATGTCCTTAAACCACATATGTGTGAGACACTATTATGTATGCTTCTATAATGCTTTTTACACTGTTACAAGGTTTTTATAATGCTTTTAAACACCTGTGTATAAGTCCTGTCATGGACTAAATTGTGTTCCCCCAAAATATGTGTCGTCTTGGCTAGGCCGTGATTCCCAGTATTGTGTTGTTGTCTTCCATTTTGTGATCTGATGTAATTACCCTCCGTTTTGTGATTTGTTGTAAATCCTAATCTCTATAAGTGAATGAGGCAGGATCAGTGTGGGGTATATCCTGAATTACACCCTTGCTCAAGTCACACCCTTACTTAAGTCATACCCTTAAAACTTTTTGTCTTACAAGAGATAAAAGGAGAAAGAAGTGAGCAGAGAGGAACGATCTCACTACAACCAAGAAAGAATACCCTGGAGCAGAGTGTGTCCTTTGGACCTGGGATTCCTGTGCTGAGAACCTCCTAGACCCAGGGGAAGATCGATACCAAAACATATGGAGATCTCTAATAAATGCCAGGCCCACAGACGTTGAAAGGAGATGAGGACCCTCCCCCAGAGCTGACAGAGAAAGAAAGCCTTCCCCAAGAGATGGCACCTTGAATTTGGACTTCTCGCCTCCTAAACTGTAAGATAATAAATTTCTGTTTGTTAAAGCCATCCAGTTGTGGTATTTCCGTTATAGCAGCACTAGATAACTAAGACAGTCACTGTTATGGATTGAATTGTGTCCCTCAAAAATGTATGTCAACTTGGCTAGGCTATGATTCCCAGTATTGTGTGGTTGGCCTCGATTTGTGATCTATGTAATTTTCCTAACTGCTGTAAATTCTAATCTCTGCCTGTGGCTAACGAGTCAAGATTAGATTATATTAAAGAGGATTAGGGTGGGATACAACACCCTTACTCACATCACAGCCCTGATCAGATGTAAGAAGAGTTTCCCTAGGGTGTGGCCTGCATCACCTTTTACCTTATAAGAGATAAAAGGAAAGAGAAGTGGGCAGAGGGATAGAGATCTCATACCACCAATAAAGAAGAGCTGAGAGTGGAGTGTGTCCTTTGGACCTGGGGTCCCTGCACTGAAAAGCTCCTAGACCAGGGGAAGATTGATGACAAGGACCTTCCCCCAGAGCAAACAGAGAGAGAAAGCCTTCCCCTGGACCTGGCGCCCTGGATTCAGACTTCTAGCCTCCTAACCTGCGAGAGAATAAATTTCTCTTTGTTAAAGCCATCCACTTGTGGTATTTCTGTTATAGCAGCACTAGCTAACTAAGACAGTCACTTATAATGTGAAGTTAGAAATAGGGAATTTCTGAATTTAGAAATAGAAACATATATATATTGCTCTTTAACCATGAACTATAACGCTATAATGCTATAATCCTGTTTAACCATGAACTGTAAGTTGTTTAGAAAGTTGTTCTCATCTTGGAAATAGGTAATAGAAATATGTGAAGTAGATTGTAAATAACATCTGTAAATTGGGCTGTGCACCTGCACTCTGTGATGATGAAATGCAACAATTAGCAAAATATAAATATGTCACTAAACAATTCCCATAATTTTTAATTAATTAACTTGGCCTTGAAACATATGAAGTGAATAAGAACATAAATGTCATGCCCTAATTGGCAATAATTCAAATCTCTATAAATTAACAAAACATAAATATGTCATACAACAATGCCCTGAATTTGTAGTAAAGCATGTCAATTATAGTTGGACATGACAGCACACATGGTATGTAAACTTGTGAATTTCTGCTCATTTTTAGACAGGACGGAAGCAAAAGATCTCTCTGGCTCTTTGAAGAGCCTCCTAAGGTTTTTTCTTGTCACAACCGACCTCAGACCCTAGCTACAGCGGACCTCCTCTGAGTTTGAGGGTTGGTCAAGTCTCTTTCCTGAGACAGTCTTTAAAGGTAAAAAACTGAAGTCTAAATATTTGGACTCTAACATTTAAACTAGCATTGTAATTGTCAATTCTGATTCTCCCATGCTAAATGAATGTCTTGAGGTCTTACTTGAGTGCCTTGCCATGACTATCTTGCAATAAACTAAACGAGTTTATGCATGACAAACCGGAATATCATCTGAACATTTCTTTATTTATTCTTAAGAAAAAATCCTCTGGAAAAGCTCCTCATAACAACCACCCAAAAAACAAAACAAAACAAAAACCCAGTTGCCATTCCCATGTGTGCAGAGTAGAACTGCTCTATAGGATTTTCAAGGCTGTGACTTTTTGGAAGGAGATGGCCAGGCCTTTCTTCCTTGCCAAGTCTTTCTTCTGAGACTCCTTTGGGTGGGTTTGAACCTCCAAACTTTTGGTTAGTAGTTGAGCACTTAACCATTTGCACCACCCAGAGATGAGATATTCCCTCCCATTTTACAGATGGGTGAGTCGGCACACAGCTTCAGCGCGGTAGAACCAGCATTGGAGTCTGGTATCTCTGACTCTGAAGCTCTCTCTCCTCTACCTTCTCTTTTCTATTTGTCTAAATTTTGTTCAAAACCAGCTTGGAGGGAGGGGGAAGAATCATCTTCCTTTCTCATCTTCTATACCTCCAAGTACGCCTTTGTCAGTCATTCCTACCAGGGGCTTTGCTGGAAAAACTAATAAATGAATAGGAAAGATAATCAAGGAGTGAAATACAAGTTTATTGAGAACTCCTAGAAGACCTCATTTTAGCATGGTGTCTAGCATATAGTAGGGGCTCAGCAAACGCTTCTTAAATAATCCAATACAATATTTTGTAAGAAGCTGGAAAATTTAGAAAAAATGTTCAGTCTTATCGGGAAAGGGAATAATAGTAATAACAAGCCACATTTATTTCTAGACACTTGTCTAAGCACTTTACATATGTTAATCCATTTAATCCTCATGGCATCCATTTGAGGTAGGTACAATTGTTCTCATTTTACAGGTAAGGAAACTGAGGCACAGAGAGGTTAAGCAACTGTGCTAAAAAAATTAGGTGCCAGGATCTAGCTAACATTTACAGCTTTGCTTTCACGGTACCAGGTGCCATGACTAATTACTTTGCATACATTATCTAATTTATGAGAAATGCTCTTTATAAAACGACATTCTTAAATTTTTGCCTGATAAATTTTCCTTCCTAAATCAACACAAAAGTCTAGGACTGGAGAATCCAATATACCTCATGCCCTTGCACTCTCACCCTACCCCAACATCTAAGTGCAAAATCAATTCAGTTTGATCTTCATTTAGATGAACTTCTGATCCCTTTTTTGGGTTCACTTTTGGAGACCCAGACTATGACTCACTGACAAGGCCTTAAAACCCCAAGGCCCTAGAATGGCTTTTCCGTCTGCCTTTTCAAGAATGCCAATCACGAACCTGAAAACGAAGGAAGCCTCCCCTTCTAGGGATCATTCCCCAGAAATCCTTCCCCAGCCTTCTCGTACCGTGTACAACCCCTAAGACACGAAGGAAGATCACAAGCAAGAGAGAGGGGGGCCATTCCTTCTTGCATCACAACAGTCCATATTAAAAAAGATGCAAGTAAAGTTGTGATTATGGACTATTGCAATGCAAAAAGGAATGGTCCCGTCTCTAGTTGCTTGTGATCTTCCTTGGTGTCTTAGGGGTTGTACACAGTACGAGAAGGCTGGGGAAGGATTTCTGGGGAATGATCCCCCTAGAAGGGGAGACTTCCTTCGTTTTCAGGTTCGTGATTGGCATTCTTGAAAAGGCAGACGGAAAAGCCATTCTAGGGCCTTGGGGTTTTAAGGCCTTGTCAGTGAGTCACAGTCTGGGTCTCCAAAAGAGAACCCAAAAAAGAGACCAGAAGGAGGAGAGCTAGGAATTCAAAACCTGTGTTTTTGTCCCAGCTCTGCCACTAGCTATGGAATGTTGGGCAATCCATTAACATCTCTGGGGCTCACTTTCTTCAGTTGTGCACGACAGTTCTGTTAAACTCAACAAGTGTTTATTGAGTGCTTTCTAGATGCTGAGTACCCTGGTAGGCATTGGGGATATCAAGATAAAAATGACATGGTTCTAGCCATCGAGGGGCTCCTAGCCATGGAAGAGCTTTCTTTCTAGAGTAGAGGACTGTGGGTCTTGGTGACTGAGGTTGTTAAGCAAAGTGTGGGTAGCTATGTGGTGGAGATGTTGAAATGACTGGACAATGCCCGCATACTATTGTGATTTAGAGCTCCGCTCTAGGGTTAGTCATGACTGAAGACATCCTAGTTCTAACCCTCATTAGCTCTGTGATCTCAGGCAATTACTTGCCCTCCTGAAGAATCAGTTTCCTCATCTTTAAAATGGAGATAATAATTGCACTGTATTCGTTTTGAGAATCAAAACAGATAATGCATATAAAAAAGGATGGTGGACAGTTGTCATCGATTGAATTGTGTGCCCCAGAAATATCTGTCAACTTGCCTATGCCATGATTCCCAGTACTGTGTGATTGTCCACCATTTTGTCAACTGATATGATTTTCCTATGTGTTGTAAATCCTATCTCTATGACATTAATGAGATGGGATTAGTGGCAGTTATGTTAATGAGGCAGGATTCAAACTACAAGATTGGATTGTGTTTTAAGCCAATCTCTTTTGAGATATAAAAGAAAGAAGTGAGCAGAGATATGGGGACCTCATACCACCAAGAAAGCAGCGCTGGGAGCAGAGCATGTTCTTTGGACCCGGCGTTCCTGCATGGAGAATCTCCTAGACCAGGAGAAGATTGATGACAGGAACCTTCCCCAGAGCTGATGGAGAGAAAGGACCTTCCCCTGGAGCTGATGCCCTGAGTTCGGACTTCTAACCTGCTAGACTATGAGAGAATAAATTTCTTTTTGTTAAAGGCATTCACTTGTGGTATATCTGTTATAGAAGCACTAGTTAACTAAGACAATAGTCATACTAAATAAATGTTATATGTACTCCTCCTCCTCTTTATCACTATTATTATTGTTAATATATAAGTTCTTCCTCAGCACGGCATCCTGGCAGAGTTTTAGAGATCTGGGCAGAAGACTGTCCATCAACCTTACTTGAGTCCAAGCTTACTCCCTGGAGGATGTTACTTAAACTGAACATCCTTGTCCCAGGACCTTTCCTAACGATATTGACATGTGTTAAGTGGATGATCAGAGGCCAATGCAAATTGAAACTGACCATGAGAGAGGTTATTCCTAAATGTTCTGAAGATGAGGGGGTGTAATTTAACATACAATAAGCAAGAGGATACATTTTAGATAAGGTGAAGGATGGTGTTAATACATAATTTGGGAGGTATTTAAATGAGAAATGAAAACCAAGATTAATAAATCTGACTTGATCTTAAAAATTATGATCCAGAAGTCATAATAGAAATGACTGTTAAATCTAAGTACAAACAAATAACATAAAAACTCCTCTTGTATGAAAAAAGTATGTATTTTAAAAATAGAAACTGAGCAAAATATTTGTAAAACATATATGAAAAGGAAGTTGGTAAAAAGTCTTCAATGTCCTCATCTTTGGATTAGTGGTTGCTGTGTAAATTTGAATAGTCATATTACTGGTATTCCTTGCAGGCATATGGGTATTATTCTATCACTGACAGTGTTGTACTTCAGGATAGATCTAGAAATGTTCTTTTGATGATGAATGTGATGCCATTCCTCTTCAGTTTGTCATTCTCAGCATAGTAGACAATATGATTATTGGATTAAAAATGTCCAATACTAGTTCATTTCAGCTAACTAATGCCTAGGATATCAGTCTTTATGCATTCCATTTCATTTTTGACAACTTATAATTTTCCTAGATTCATACGTCATACGTTTCACATTCTGATTATTAACGGATGTTTGCAGCTGTTTCTTCTCATTTTGATAATTTGATAATTGATAATTACTGGTGATTGGAATGTGCAAGTAGGAAACAAACAGGAAGGATCTGTAGTTGGAAAATACGGCCTTGGTGATAGAAATGACACCAGAGATTGCATGATAGAATTTTGCAAGACCAATGACTTCTTTGTTGCAAACACCTTTTTTCAACAACATAAATGGCAACTATACACATGGACCTTGCTAGATGGAATACACACAGATCAAATCAACTACATCTGTGGAAACAGATGATGTAAAGTTCAACATCATCAGTCAGAATAAGGCCAGGGGCCAACTGTGGAATAGACCATCAACTGCACACATGCAAGTTCAAGTTGAAACTGAAGAAAATCAAGATAGGCTCACGAGAGCCAAAGTATGACCTTGATTATATCCCACCAGAATTTGGAGACCATCTCAAAATAGATTTGATGCATTGAACACTCATTGATCGAAGACCAGATGAGTTGTGGGATGATATCAAGGACATTATACATGAAGCAAAAGGTCATTAAAAAGACAGGAAAGAAAGAAAAGACCAAAATGATGTCAGAAGAGACTCTGAAACTTGCTTTTGAATGTAGAGCAGCTAAAGTGCATGAAAGAAATGATGAAGTAAAAGAGCCGAACATAAGACTTCAAAGGGCAGCTCGAGAAGATAAAGTATTCTAATGAAATACACAAAGATCTGGAGTTAGAAAGTCAAAAGGGAAGAACACACTCGACATTTCTCAAGCTGAAAGAACTGAAGAAAACATCCAAGCCTCGAGTTTCAATATTTAAGATTCTACGGGCAAAATATTGAACGACACAAGAAGCATCAAAAGAAGGTGGAAGGAATACACACAGTCACTGTACCAAAAAGAACTGGTCAACATTCAACCATTTTAGGAGTCAGCATATGATAAGAACTGATGGTACTGAAGGAAAAGTCCAAGCTAGACTGAAGGTATTGGCGAAAACAAGGCTCCAGGAATTGACAGAATACCAGTGGAGATATTTCAATAAATGGATACAGCGATGGAGGTTCATATACTCAACTATGTCAAAAAATTTGGAAGACAGCTACCTGGGCAACCGACCAGAAGAGATCCATATTCGTCCCCATTCCAAAGAAAGGTGATCCAACAGAATTTGGAAATTATCGAACAATATCATTAATATCACACCCAAGTAAAATTTTGCTGAAGATAATTAAAAAATGGTTGCAGCAGTACATCGACAGGAAACTGCCAGACATTCAAGCTGGATTCAGAAAAGGTCGTGGAATGAGGGATATCATTGCTGATGTCAGATGGATCTTGGATGAAAGCAGAAAATACCAGAAAGATGTCTACCTGTGTTTTATTGACTATGCAAAAAGATTGAACTGTGTGGATCATAACGAATTATGAATAACATTGTGAAGAATAGGAATTCAGGAACACTCAATTGTGCTCATGCTAAACCTGAACATAGACCAAGAAGCAGTTGTTCGAACAGAAAAAAGGGGATAATATGTGGTTTAAAATCAGGAAAGGTGTGTGTCAGGGGTGTATCCTTTCACCATACTTATTCAATCCATATGCTGAGCAAATAATCTGAGAAGCTGGACTATGTGAAGAATGCGGCTTCAGGATTGGAGGAAGACTCATTAACAACCTGTAATATGCAGATGACACAACCTTGCTTGTTGGAAGTGAAGAGGACTTGAAGCACTTACTTATGAAGACCAAAGACCACATCCTTCAATATGGATTATACCTCAACATAAAAAAACCAAAAATCCTCACAACTGGACCAATAAGCAACATCATGTTAAATGGAGAAAATATTGAAGTTGTCAGGAATTTTATTTTACTTGGATCCACAATCAATGGTCACGGAAGCAGCAGTCAAGAAATCAAATGACGTCTTGCATTGGGCAAATCTGCTGCTAAAGACCCTTTTAAAGTGTTAAAAAGCAAATATGTCACTTTGAGGACTAAGGTATGCCTGATCCAAGCCTTAATATTTTCAATCACCTCATATGCATGAGAAGGCTGGACAGTGAATAAAGAAGACTGAAGAACTGATGCCTTTGAATTATGGTATTGGTGAAGAATACTGAATATACTATGGACTGCCAGAAGAACAAACAAGTCTGTCTTGGAAGAACAGCCGGAATGCTCCTTGGAAGCGAGAATGGTGAATCTTCATCTCATGTACTTTGGATGTGTTACCAGAAGGGACAAGTCCCTGTAAAGGGACATCATGCTTGGTAAGGTAGAGGGTCAATGAAAAAGTGGAAGACCCTCAATGACATGGATTGACACAGTGGCTGCAACAATGGGCTCAAACAGCAAAGATTGTGAGGATGATGCAAGACCGGGCAGTGTTTTGTTCTGTTGTACATAGGGTTGCTATGAGTCGGAACTGGCTTGATGGCACCTAACAACAACAACATATGAAAACGGATAATTTTGGGACTATACAAAAGTAACACTTACAAATCAACAAGAAAAAGATGAATAACTCTGTAGAAAAATGTACAATGGACGTGAACAGACTATTCAGAGAAAAAGACATACAAATAGCCAATACATGCGGGAAAATGTTCAAGCTCATTCACTATTAAAGAATGAAAATTAAAACAAAATACTATTTTGACAAAGATTTTTTAAAAGATTCATAATAACCAATAAACAGTATTGGTGAAAGTGTGAGGTAACTGCTAACTGGCATGATCATACACAGCTGCTGTAAACTAGTATAATCTTAACCTTTGTGGAAGAATAACTGATAGTATCTTTAAAATTAGAAATGCATTCACTCTTTGATTTGATCCTAAATATTATCCAAAAAATATGCAATTCATAAATGCACAAAGTTCTATACAGTAGGTTGTTTAAGAATTGTTTGTAATCACCCCCCTCCAAAAAAAAAGTTCATTATGAAAAAGTGGTTAAATGATAGACCCATGAATGGAGTAAGTCCACATATATTGATATAAAATGTTGTTTGTTAATTGATGTAAATTAAAAGGGAAAATTTAAAATGGTATAAATAGATACATAGGATGCTTCTTTTTACATAAAAAAAGATATAAATAAGCTTACATATCACCCAGGTAGAGCTCATAACTTCTAAGGACTGAGAGGCAGCAAAGCATAGTGGTTAAACACACAGACTGTGGAGCGACCCCTGGGGTTTGAATGTCAGCTCTGGAGCTTACTAGCTATGTGAACTTGGGTGAATTACTTAACCTCTATGTGCCTCAGTTTTCTTATCTGTAATGTGCGAATAATGATAATAACCACTCTATGATTGGTATGATGATTAAGGCATTTATAACAGTACCTGGCATAAAGTAACCAAAAACCAAACCCGTTGCCATTGAGTTGATTCCAAACCCATAACAACCCTTTTGGGCAGAGCAGAACTGTCCCAGAGGGTTTCCAAGGAGCAGCTGGTGGATTTGAACTGCCAATCATTTGGTTAGCAGCCCCAGCTCTTAACCACCGCACCACTGGGGCTCCTGTAAGCACTACATTTAATATTAGTTAAATAAATAAAATAACAACTTCTAATGGAGGAATCAGCTAATGATATAACTGGGTGATCCGATCATACAACACACGGACAGGGATCTATGCCAATTCTCCCTGGGACCTCCCATGCCAAACCTATCCACCTTTGTGTCTCTTTGGAGGATCTAATAGGGAAACAAGACTGCCGCAAAGGAACAATCCTGGACCTTTTTGGATATGGAGTAACAGCGGGGTGTGTGATAGCTCTCAAGCTCTACGTCAGTATCTCAGCACAGCACGTCTTTGCAGGCATATGCTTATTGTTAATTGGAGTCTTCGAAGTGCTGATCCCAGTCAGTTTTTAGGTAAAATGTGGCTGGTCTATTAGCCAGTGAAGTTAAGCCAAGAAGGACTGCTATGGGAACTGAAGGCTGACACCGGCTGAATTTCAAATGTTTTCAAGATGCTATCAAGCGGAATTTTTTTAGCTGAAGAGGCGTGAGAAAACACGCCTTGCCATCAAAGCTTGTTGAATATGAACAAGGCTGGGTGTTTTTTGTTTAGCATTTCCCTTGATTATGTCAAACCAGATCAGGATTACCAAAAGTAACCCTAGAAGTAGAGGGGTTGATCAAATGATAGGGCCCTTGTTGATGGCTAATGGGACTCTAAGGCTATTTAATGGTCTCTGTCTGATGGCCATTGACAACCTTTCACTGCAACGGTTGATACTGAAAACTTTCACCATGTATAGTCAGATTCTCTGGGTGGGCATCCCAACTGGCAAACTTGGTAAGGAAGATTGGTTATTGAATAGCACTGTCTAAGGCATTCTTGGTGGTTCCATTATTCCTGAGTGTTCTGAATATGCATAATTCTGTAGAAGGAAGGAGACATTTTTTTTTTCTTTCCCATTGTCTATCATGAGTGGTAGATGGGTGCCCGGTGAGGGATATGTCATTCTATAGGGCTGCTATGAGCAGCGGAATGTTTGGTGTAGAAAGAAAATCTGTGTTAATGGTCAAGCCAGTAAAGCTTCATGTGACAAAGCCTAGGCATTGAGAGAGGCTTACATTACCTTTGGTTAGAAGATGTATTTAGTTAGAGATGGAAATAAGTAATCCTATAGAGATCCACATTTTTAGTATGGAAAGACTATGGGAGAACTCGGCTCTCAAGCCCCTGTAACCTGGGTGGCTCAAGAGTGCTCTAACTGAAAGGTTGGAAGGTTGGTGGTTTGAATCCAGTCAGTGGCACTGTGGAAGAATGGACTGGCAATTTACTTCTGTAAGATTTTAGCCATTTAAAACCCTATGGAGCAACAGTTCTACTCTGAAACACATGGGGTTGCCGTGAGTTTTTCTTTTTTCTTTTTTTTTTTTTTTTGTTACCTACATAGAGACATGTTAGGGGGTGCCAAGCTGTGTGACGATCCATAATGCCAGAGACAAAGTGTCTGGAAGCAAAGGTTCTCTTCTGGTGTGGGAGTAACAGCCTGAGTTAATTGCTAATGAAAATACGATTTGGCACTAACATCTTAATCGAGAGCTGCACTGTTCAATATGGTAGTCACTGTCCACCTGTGGCCATTTAAATTGAATTAAAATTCAATAAAATTAAAATTTCAGTTCCTCAGTCACCCAAGTCACATTTCAAGTGCTCAACAGACACATGTGAATAGTAGCTACTGTACTGGACAGTGCAGATTCATGGAACATTTCTATCATTGCTGAAAGTTCTATTGGATCTGGAAGATAAACAATAGGCCCCTAAAGAAACACCATTTCGATGACTTTGTCGACCATACTAGGGAGGCCCTGTCTAGTTTTTATTTTGAACCATTAGAGATTTGAAATAGAAAGGGAAGGAGTAGGACCCTAAATTTTGGTGTGCATTGAGAAGGTTGATTTTCCCAGGAAAACACACCTACTCTTAGGAATCACTATGGATAATGGTTATAGGCAAGGAGGTAGGAACAGAGGATGTGGTCTCTTGAGGTTAGGGCTTTCCCTGAGTGAGAAAAGATACGTGACCCAGTAGGGCAGAAGGAAGTGGTTCAAGTCATTTTTTTATATTTGCACAGTAATTGAGTGTGGCTGCCCTTATCTTAAACTTTCTGGAACTTCCCTTGGCTTTTGACCTCCTTATCTTGCTTCATCTGATTATATTGGTCAAAATGGGTTAGGCATCTTAAGAAGGTCATGAGTCTCAGCTTTCCTTTCTGGTTTAAGAGAGTCTCAATGCCTTCCTCAAAAGGAAAGTAGTTCATTATTAGTCTTGTTGCATGTGCCTTTAGAGCTGGATGAATCAAGGAAAGGGAAAACAAATGAAAGGCAATCATACTTCTCACACTAGTTTAGGGTGTCCCTGGTGGCTTGTAGCATAAAGACGTGTCTAGATAATTTTCAACAGAGGCTGATGAAACATTTGGTTAACTCCTCCCACCCAAATTCTTTGATATGAACTTATGACATGAGGAATTGAGAAAAAATAATGACTGTTTGGGGATCTTCATCTTTAGGAGATTGGTGGCAGGCTGGTAGTGGAGTTGCAGTGTAACCAACAAGATGACAAAGAAAATTTATCAGCAGGTAAGATCCCCTTGTGAAAATCAGAAAGTGGGTCAAGAGAGATGGTAAAAGGAGGAAGTCACTATTCAGAGAAAGGCTAGAAGGATTAAGAATAGAGAAGAAGGTGGTAGACAGAGTCAAGAGTGGTCTCTAGTAACTATAACAGGCATAGTTTCTATGAACTGGTAAAAGAATACGAGGCTGGCTACAGGGAATGAAGTGGGAGTTCCAAGGCAGCAATGAAAACATAAGCATCGCACTTTGCTTATCGTTGGATATTTCATTATCCTTTCACCTAACAAATACCCGCTGAATGAATCCTCAAGAAAGAAAATCACACTGAATGCATAAATTCCTTTATTGAAAATATTGGGATAGCACTGCATTACATATATTCAATATCCATAAATGAAGGATCACGCATTTGAACAATACTGTTTTAAATAGAGAACACGGCATCTGGATATGCTCTCACAAGTACAGTATCATGGACTAAACTAGATAAGAGTGAACTATATGCAAAATGAGCTAATAGCACATGGCTGCAAATGGCATAAATGGTAACCGTAATCATTATGAGACATTCCTGGTATCTCACACTAAAACATTACTTAAGTAGCAGATTAAGGTTAAACTGCCAGTATCTTGCTAATTGAGAGTTCTCAATAGGAGATCATGGGTGAAAAGCACACCCAGGCTACATACAGATTTAAAATTTTATAGCATTCACTTAAAATCACATGGACTGTGAGTAGAGTCCAGTACTTGCTGATCTGACAGGAGACCACCCGGTAATTTGTTTGTTCCCTTTTATGAACAGTCTAAAACGAGAGAATAACCTAAAAGAAATATTCTGCCGGCTTAAGTCTAATATTCTAAGAACTTAACACTCACAGGTATGTAAATACTACTTATTAATTTTTCCCCTCAAAGATCATTAGGGATACAATTTAGGACAGACCACTTCTCAGCTTTGGCTATTATTTGAAATTTTTTTCCATTAGCAGTCTTTGGCTTTCATCAAATTCTGGCAATCGATAATATTGGTTAAGTTTTTGACAAGGTTTTATTACTATTATTGTTATTATTTTTAATAAAGGAGTTGTTTAGTGATGTGAAAATGAGTTAATTAAAAAAAGGTTTCCCTTTTTATTCCAATTTTTGTATGAATGCATTTCTTTGCATTGCTTTCTCTCATATGAAAGAGTCTAGAAATGAAGACTATCGGGCTCATTTAAAATTTTTCATTTGATTTAAAAATTGTAGAAATTAAAACATTCGATTCTTTTTGAATGAAGGCCTGCTTGCTAAGGTGAAAACTTCGGGAAAATTATGCAACACAACCATGAACATGAAGTTTTTGTTTAAGACGCATGATTTTAGAAGAAGCAAAACACTTTCTTCTCAGAAGCAGAGTTTAAGCCTAAGTTCACAAAGGTATCCATTTTTATAAGCATCAACTTATGGCTGTGAAAAATGGCTCTTTCTACTTTACACATGCATATAAATATGTCCATGGTAAGTAACTAAAAAGTACCTTTTTAACGGCCTACACTAGTCAAATCAATGAACATTGATGACGAGTTTCAAAAAATTCAGAATTATGCACTCAATACACATATGCTGTTTAAGACATATCACCCTAAACAATCAGGGCAAAAAAAAAAAAAATTCAATATAAAATTATAGAAATCAAATGGATTTGTTGCCAAAACATAGTACAAAATCTATACATATATTTTAAGATTTGACACAATAAAAGAAAAAACAACTGCCAACACATTTCTGACAATGTATTAAAAATAATAAATAAAAGTTTCAAAAAAATCATACACTCCCTTTAAGTGCTGGGCACTTTCATTTTTCTAAATAAGACATCTTCCATGGCAAACAACAGTATGCTATACATTTTGGTAATGAAAATTACACTGATAAATATCCAAGGCATGTATATATTTCCACAGTCTCTTCCCTTCCTCTGCCCGCCCCCACGACAGTTACCAAAAATAAACATTGCATTCAACTCATACATTTTATAAACACTCTGATTCCTCACTGGATGGATGTGAAGCAAGTGGGGGTATAATCTGAACTTCAAATTTCTTTCTTCAGTGTCTGCCCTCCACATGTACCTTTCTGAATCTTTCTGCAATGTAATCGTTCTCTGAGATGACGGCAGAAAGAAAGCGTTATGATAGGATGAGGCAGCCTGGGCCAGAGCTTCATCTTCCAGCCAGCATTAGTGAGGCTGATCGAACTCAGTCTTTTTAATGTTATATCTTAAGGCATTCTCAATCTCACTCAAATGTCCATACCTCTAGGTCCTGAACTATGAAATCTTCCTTTTTAGAAAGAATATCATTATTGAAAGTGCTGCAGCAGTTGCTTCGTCCATGGTATAAATCAGCATCTAGCCATAAACCAAATCTTCCCCTGGAAAGGTTTAAAAAAAAAAAAAAGGTGAAAACATCTGAATCTTATGTGGCACACTTTCCATCCTCCCTTGCCCCTTCTTTCCTTTATTCTATAAACAGACAAAACTCTAAACTACTTGTAAAACAAAGGATTAAACAAAACAAAACAAAACAAAAAAAACACCAAAGCTGTTGTCGTTGAGTCGATTTCAACTCACAGTGACCCTAAACGACAGAGTAGAACTGTCCCATAGGGTTTCCGAGGAACAGCTGGACGATTCGAACTGCCAACATTTTGGGTAGCAACTGAGCTCCTAACCACTGTGCTACCAGGGCTCCAAAACAAAGGCTATATTCCCTTTAGATGACCCATCTTTCCTAAAAGACAAATCGTAGTAGTCCCTCATTTCAACTTATAAATAAGTAATTTTATCTTTGACTCTTAGTGCCATGTGTTAGGCCACTGTCCTAATTAACCTAAATACCTGGACTAGTTAAAATCACCCGATACCTAGGTTTAGTTACCTGTGTCAAAACAGATCTACTCAGGTCAGGTGGTAAATCACAACAACAATAAAACCTTACCCTCCACCACCAAGTTCTAAAGAACTTATGTCTCCATTGATAAAGTATGAGTTTTCTCCACTCCACTTAAAGACCTTGAGGAGGAAACACAAAACAGAGAACAGCCATTTTAATCTGGAGAATTAGCAAAGAAGGAATACTAGTAATAGTATCTTTGTGTGGAAGGGAACCACTCCATTGGCTGAGGAGGCTCCTGACTGCTTGACCTGTGCCACAGCAGGATCAGATCTCTGAAGGGATTATGAAGAAAGACCTTTCAGGCACTCGGGCTCCACACCTGCCCCCTCCCTGGGTCTCAGACTATGCAGAAGTGGAGTTCCCAAGGCCTGGGGACTCTAAGCAGTGCGTGTGCTACCGTCAGGAAGTGCTGACCCAGGTTAGAGTGTGGTTTCTGACTACATATTCCAAGATGAGGTTGTATGACAGCTGCTGGTCCAGTGCCCACCCTGAGCCCCCACCACTCCCGACGTGGTGACATCAGGAGGTCGGATATTTCTCCATATCTAGTTACCTTGAAATTGGGGCTAAAAGTGTAGAGAAAAGTTTCGCCTGTGCCATAGTAGTGGTCACTGAACTTGAAAGGATGAGTTGCATATGCTCCAAAAATCTGTCAAAAGAAAACAGAAATGCTACCTACTTTCAAACGCAAATCTCCCAAAGAAAGGCTTTCTGAAATATTTGTGACACAATCCTGTTCTGAGATCTCATTATACCTCTTTCAACAAGAATTATTGCTAAATTG
Organism: Dugong dugon; assembly: GCA_030035585.1. Classification (NCBI taxonomy): domain Eukaryota; kingdom Metazoa; phylum Chordata; class Mammalia; order Sirenia; family Dugongidae; genus Dugong; species Dugong dugon. The sequence goes on along the minus strand of CM057464.1, from coordinate 146,671,404 downwards.
GAGCTCTTTAGTAAAAAAGACCACCAACAGAGTAAACAAAATGTCCCCAGCTCTAATTGGAATCCAAGTAGCCAGGCTCCCTGATACATGGAAAATCCATCAGAGGAAGCTTAGAGAACTTGCTTGTCAAAGGTCAATGATTTATTCCAGTTTAAAAGACTTCCAAAATTCACTATGGAGACAAATTTCCTTTAGTGAATAGAGGCAATGTATTGGGAACATTAAACAAGAAAATGTATCTCAAACACAGAAATGAGGGCTTGGGGGAACAAAGCCACGTCTCTTATATGTTTTATAAGATTGGGGCCAGACATTTCCCCGGAGAAACTTTCCCCCATTTTGATTTGTAAAAATGAAATTCTTATGCTTGTCAATAATTCTATCCTTAATATGACTGATCCAACATATTTTACTTTGAAATGGTCTTTAAGAAAAAAAAATTCCTTAATATTATGAACTTTAAAATGGATTCATGTGTTTACATTAATATTTTTCTATTTTTTTCTTGTTAGGAGGTGGAGAGGACAGCTAAATTACCTGAGAAGCAGCATTTTCAGAATATGTATGTCTGCTACTTCAGCTTCCTACCCTTCTGCTCAGATCCTGATCAATATTTGTGGGGTGGGGGGTGTGAGGGGATAAGCATATATACTTTGAAAACATCCTTAGGCGATTCTGATGTACCCTCTTCCAAACCCCACGTGAGAAATAATGCTTTAAATGGATGTTACCAGAAAAGTCTTAGACTTTTTCAAAATCGTTATAATTGGATTATAATCACCGTGGGCTCTCTTTCTCACCAATGACACTCAGTTTCCAATTACTTGAAATACTAATCTCAGGCAAAGTATAATTTCTAACCAATGTTCATAATATTTCCTGCTATCAAACTTTTCCCCAGAGCTGCTAAGAACAAACAAAAACAAAAACATTAAAGATCTTTTTCCCTTCTTCTGGTCATCTTCCAGTAAAATAACTAAAATACAACTGAGACAGGCATCTTTCTTTCAACACCAGGTGCTAAAATATGACGAAGCCATGTAGCCATCAGAGGAGTAAAGCGGGCCCATTTATGACCAATAAATAGGAAAAGTAATCCTTGCTCTCATCCTACGGATGATTCTAAATAATTACATTCCTTCTTAAATAATAATTTCTTAGCAATCAGGGAACTTTGTTTAGTAACTGGGGACTGGATTATACCAAGGAATTACTGTTAGGTCCATAGCATTGTGATTATTTAAGAAACTGCCCATTTTCTTTTTAGAGATGCATTCTAAAGTATGTAGGGGTGAAATGATATGATGATTGGGATTTATTACAATACTTCAGCAAAGAAAAAAACAGAAGGCAAAGAGAGGCAAGACAGATGAGGCAAATGTAGCAAAATCTTGCTAACTGGAATATGGGCAATGCAGGTTCATTTTACTAATCTGTCTACTAGTGTGTAAATCTGAAGATCTTAATTTAAAAAAGGTTTTCTTTGACAGGAATAGGCCTCACCTGATTATCCATATCTTTGATGACCAATAGAACAGGACTATCTAGCGATGCAGATTTCCGATATAGAGTTTTCAAGCTGGTGCCATGCTCTAACGTGCTATATGCAAGTCTCCACGGATACCCCTGCACCCTTGCTGGAAGGCGTCGGGCTAGCTGCAAATCCAAAGATGGAGATGTAAATATACATTTCACCCACAAATCACTCATGAACTTGCAGCACAAAGCAACTGCCTGTGGCTCAAAGTCAAAATTATACACTTACTTACATGTTGTTCCCCTTTACTCTGGCAAATATTTGCCACTATAAACCAAGAAAGGGAAGAGAAAATCATTGCTCTGGCAGTGTTTACCTTGGCAGGGATGCTGCCCAGGGCGTGCTTTCCCCCTCAGGGGTCTGACAGTGGGGTGTTATGCTACTATATATTTGAACACACAGTACCTAGCTTCACAAACAGGTATGAACGAGACACATGCTCTTCCTTTCACACTTCAACTGGACTTTCACCAAACAGTTCATATGTTTCTCCAACTGTTCCTTCTAAACCCTCAGAGGCTCAGAGCTGCTAATGAGAACTGCAGCCTCCCACAGAAGTGACAGCAAGAAAACAACGAGTGTCTTTATGCCAGTAATCAGATGTAAGGAGCCCTGGTGGTGCAACGGCTAAGCCCTTGGATGCTAACTGAAATACAAGTATATTTGCTATATTACCCACCCAGTGGCTCTGCAGAAGAAAGACCTGGTAATCTGCTCCTGTAAAGATTACAGCCTAGAAAACCCTATGGGGCAGTTCCACTCTGTCACATGGGGTGGCTATGAGTCGAAAATCGACTTGACGGCACCTTATAACAATTGTTAGGTGTAGTCTGTTCTCATTGTCAGCTGTATCTTTCATCTACATTGAGATTTACCTTAAGCTTGGTTGTCATAAATATCAATAATGTGTATCTCTTCAGAAATAGTAACAAAGGAAGTCAGAAAGTGCTGAATTCTTCAAAGTGCTTAAAATCAGTTCTGTTACCAGCATTAACCCCATCTCTGTAACTGCTTGGTCAAGTCTCTTGGCCTACTTGGGCCTTCATAGGCTTGTTTGTAAAATGAGGCGGTTGAACTTGATGATCCTTTAACCAGTTACTACAGAGTCAATTCAGACTCACAGCGACCCCATGAGTGTCAGAGGAGAACTATGCTCCATAGGGCTTCCAATGGCTGATTTTTCAGAAGTAGATCACCAGGCCTTTCTCCTGAGGTGCCTCTGGATAGACTTGAACTTCTTCTTATATATATATATATATATTTTATATATATTTATATATATATAAAAAATTATATTTATTTTGTTATTGTTGAGAATATATACAGCAGAACCTCTAACTTTTAGGTTAGCAGCTGAACACGTTGATCGTTTGCATTACACAGGGACTACGATGATCCTTTACGGTCTCTAAAATTCATTGTTTCTAAGCTGATTTAGTGAGGAAAATATAACAGATTCCTAACTAAGGTTTAAATACAAGCACATTATAATATTTCATAAATTCAAAAAATTAGAGTAACAGAGACTTGCAGAAAATATAAAATACACAAAAAAATTGCAGAAAAAGGAAAAATCTTCATAGTGGCAGATATTTTTCATAAAGTAAGTAAAGTGCATTTGCTATATTATGTTTATCGAGTCCTATACAATCAAGTCATCGGAATGTTGCAATAATCACTAGGATAAATCCGGAGCATTTCTAAGCACATTAGAACTAGGATAAACGAGTTGTTGTTGAGTCGATTCCAAATCATGGTGACCCCATGTGTGTCAGAATACAGTGTGTCAGAATAGAGCTGTGCTCCATAGGGTTTTCAGTGGTTGATTTTTTGAAAGTAGGTCTCTAGGCCTTTCTTCCAAGGTACCTCTGGGCAGACGTGAACCTCCAACCGTTTGGTTACCAACTGAGCATGTTAATCGTTTGTACCAGCTGGAGACTCCAAGGCTATGCTAGGACACTTTAAAAAAATTGATACGACAAGAAATGGCCTTTCCTTTGGGTTTGTTGGGAGACAGATGTCAGTCTCTGATCAACTCCTTACACTCCTGAGAAGGCACCGGGGAATGCTGCTGTGATCTCTGAGAAGCAGAGAAGGGGACACCAGCGTTGGTTGAACCATGGGCGTTACTCCTTTCTAACTTGGTTCATTCTTTACCCAGAGGGAGAAGAGCAAATGCCGTCAGGGATGGAAAGTAACTTTTTAAAGCCTAGAAGACCCCTTCCAGAGGACCCAGAGGAAGCCCACCTGCTCTATGTGCATGTTCTCCAGGAGAGCACTGTGGGGCTGCAGGATCGGCAGCACCTCCTCCTCCTCATCATCATAGTAGCTGCACGTGCTCTTCCTGCGCTTTGCCTCCTCAACAGTGATGATCTGAAATGCAGCAACCAACCAACCAAGACAAATGATGTATTAGTTTCTCCTCAGACTGCTACAAACTACCTCAGGTACACAACTGCCTGTAAAATGCGGCGCATTGGTTCCACAGGACATAAATTGAAATGGCACTTTGGGGAAAAAGCTAATTTTTCAATTTCAGAACAAATGCAGAATTTAAAACAGTACAGCTGAGGCATTTAATATTTAACATACACAAATTAAAGTCACAAGTTTTTTTTATTTTAGTATCATTGCCGTTTGCTCAGTCACTGAGTGAGAATTATGTATAATTCTACAACCAGCATGGTGGTATTATATGCCATCAAGTCGATTCCAGCTCACCTCTGAAATGCTCTAAATTATTCTCCTTTAGCCTACATCTAAGTTTGAATTGTTAAGGTACTAATCAGAGCTCATTCAGTAAGTCTTCTAGAAACAGACAGTTGAGGAGGATAAAGATAGTTTCTTAGTCGAAGTTCCTAATGTTTTCTCTCAAAGCTGTGAAACGTAGCAACCGACACTGACAGAAACAACGAATGGTAACAACACTACCAGGAACAACACAACAAAGAGGCATGAAGGTTTAATCTAAATTCCAATTAAGTTATGATTTTTTAAGTACAGTTCAGAAATGATCAAAGTATTCTTTCCTTCTAGGCTGAGAAATATTATGATGTACACATTTATTATTTTGCAGCTATGCTTATGAATTACCAAAGTCCATTTCACCTTAAAATTCATCTTTCGTCCCTCCTAAAGTCTGTATAAATCACTAAGTTATTTTGAAATTGACGGATATATTAGGCAACTAATTCACCGAAATTCCTTGGTACCCGTATTAATGCAATTAATGTAACATTTGAGTTACATCTAGTGAAAGCTGTCTGATAATGCACTATTCAAGTTCTAAAATACACAGCGACAGATATAAAGTACATGCCATAGTCTGAGCCAAACTTACAGGTAAGGAAATCAGCTTATAAATCTTCCTATCTCCTCAAGGAGTATTTACCTAAAGAAAACACTGTCAAAGAATCACAAATCGAGCACTTTAAATGCATTAAGTAAAGCACTATACTTTTGGTGAACTCAGCATTTACCACAGGTACAACAAAATGAGGCTATGAAATAAAAAAGAAAAAAAAATTAAATAGGATTTCTGACTCCAAAGGGAAAGGGCAAACCACACCAAACTGTTGTTCCTGTTAACTGCTGTTGAGCAGACCCCCTCAACCATACACATCTCCAAAAGGAATAAAAGATCTGCTCCAGCTGAAGTGTCAGCACAATCCTTTCTAATTAGAAGGCATTTCAAGACCTACTGAATGGAAGATAACTGAGGATTCACCAGCCCCTCATCATCTCTCAGGGACTTAATTCCACATACCTTCACAAAAGGCTCATGGTCAGGTCTGGCACAATAGAAAATCTGAATGTCCACAGGCAGTCTTCGAAGTCTCATTGTGACCAGTGTGGACTGTCTGCGTACTCTCCAATGAGGAACAGGCTTCCTCTGTATCTGCATCCACACCACATATACTTGTGGCCACACAGAGCTACAACTGTTCTTGCTTTATCTAGTTTCCTGCGTGATTTGAGTTTCTATTTCCCTTAGGAGAGGGTTTAACATTTCTACAGGAACACACCCAAATTAGGACTTTAGAGCAAACACACACTTCCTGTCAGGCATAGCTGTGAGACTGTAAAATAACTTTCACCTTTGAAATGGTGGTTTCCTAACAGCCTAAGAAAAACAAAACCCTATTGTTTTTTTTTTTCCTTTTTCTTCTTATACTTTTCTTAACTGTCCTGAGGCTCACCTACTTAGCTCTGCTTTTCAGAGTTTTTTTTCATCACCTTCTCTGAGAATAAACGTTATGCATATTCCCTGAAGTTTGATTCTCAAAGGAAGAATGAAAAGCAGAAAAGGTCAAAATTGTAGAAGTGAAAAGGAACCTTTAAACAGGTAGGTTCATTTCAGTTAGAACAACAGCATTTCACTTCAGTACCAAGTCATTTTGTTTGATATGAAGAATTAAAAGAATGGGAGAACATCTGGTTTCTGTGAGAGAGGAAGATGCCACTTTAGTTGGAAGGCAGCTTTATAAAACAGCAGGCAAAGTAATGATCACCTTTCTACATTTTAGAAAATTAGTCTTAATAACTGATGAACCTGGTGAGTCCTCCTCTACTCTCCAGACTGGATGTCAGGGGATTGGAAAGAAATGTAGATCCCCACTGGATCAATTTTCAATGATTTCTCTATGTCTTTTCCGGATGTGAAATGACTATCTGATCTTGTGGACTGCTGCAGGGTTTAGAGTGTGGCTGCATGGCTCATCCTGGGGCTCAATTATAAAGGGAACTCTGGCAGACCCTTAGTTCACTCTCAGTGCAAGAGCCTGCACATGACCTGGGACAGAACCACCCGGATTTTGTGCCAGTGAGACAGTACTTTTTCTTCAGGACCTGGCACTTCATGGCAGCTAACATTTATCCAGTGCTTCCTAAGCTGGTGAGTGTCAGGTGTTGTGCCAGGCATGGGGGACCCAAAGCAATCCGCAGCCCTCAGTGGTGGTGGTGTTGGTGTGGGGCTGAGGGGAGAGAGTAGAAAGAGGCATTTATAAACGAATGATGAATGTCATTCCTTGTGATACAAATGCTAAATGCTAAATGTGATACAAACGCAAAAAACTAAAAGCTCAAAGGACGTTGGGTCTACCTCCTTTGGGGAATTCTGAGGGGCTAATTCATAGAGGAGGTGGTGCTTCAGTCTGAGAGCGGAGGGTGGAGTGTGTGTGTGGCGGGGGTGGTTCCAAGTGGAGGGCATAGCAGAAACACAGAGATATGACACAACATGCTGGTTTCAGGGAAGAGCTTCCAGGTTCACTATGCCTGGAGAAGAGAGAGCAAGGGAAGTAGAGATGAGAGAGGTGGATGAGGCTGGGGAGGGAGCAAGAGCTAAGACAATGAAGAACCTTGATGCCATGAATAGGCTTACAATTTATCCTTAAAGGCTAGTGTTTCTAAAACCTGGCTGTTCTTCAAAATCACCTGGGAGCTTTTCAAAATACAGATTCCGACATTCCTCCCCCAGACCTACTTTAAGATTCAATTATAAAATAAACATTACCCAGGTAGTGATTCTGATAAATTGTCCAGGTGGGTAATGACTGCTACAGACAATGGGGAGCCACTGAGGGTTTTAAGCATGGGAGTATATGATCATGTTTGTGTATTTATATGCCAAAGACTTATCCCAGTACATATAAAAGACCTTTAAACACAGCAAGGGAAATATCACAAATCATTAAACAGAGTTGGAAAAATTAGCTATTTAAAAAAATCATACATCAGAATAAACTTTAGATTGAGTCAAGAGTTTAAATTAGTACCATAGGGCCTCCTATACAAAAAGTGGAGTCCTAGTGGTATAGTGGTTAAGAGCCTGGCTGCTAACCAAAAGGTCAGCAGATCAAATCCACCAGTCACTCCTTGGAAACCCTATGGGGCAGTTCTACTGTGTCCTATAGGGGCGCTATGAGTTGGAACCGACTCAACGGCACCTAACAACAACAACAACATACAAAAAGTACTAGAAAAAAAGTTTTACACAGAAAAAACTATAAACAATATTAAGACAAACGAGCAAGGTGAGAAAAATCTGTCAAAAATACAGGAATCCTTAACACATAAAGAGTTCAAACAAGTGATAAAACTTACCATATTTTTTGCAAACAACATGCCTATATAAATAATGCGTCCACATATATAATGCTCATAGCACGCCTAGGAAATTAATACGTGAGGGAGTTGTGCGGTTGCCAAAAATCATATCATTATTTGCATAAAATACAGTAGGACACCTTAAGGAAAATGGGCAAAGGAAATGATTTGGTAACACAGGGAACAAATATATATACATATATATGTATTTTGCGTTCTCAATAGTAATCAAAGAAATGAAAATATATCAATCATTTTTCAGCTTCCAAATTAGTAAATATTTCAGCTTCCAAATTAGCAAAAAAAAAGTAATAATACTTTCTTCTGGCAGCAGTACAGTGAAAAAGGCCATTCTTCACACACTGCTGGCAACTAAGCTGGCATTGCATAATTAAAAACTAATCTTTTGCTATCGAGTCAACTCTGACTCATGGCGACCCCATGTGTCACAGAGTAGAACTGCTCCATGGGGTATCCTTGATTGTAATCTTAATGGAGGAGCCCTGGTGGCATAGTGGTTAAAAGCTTGGCTGCTAATCAAAAGGTCGGCAGTTTGAATCCACCAGCTGCTCCTTGGAAACCTTATGGGGCAATTCTACTCTTCCTATAGGGTCACTATGAGCTGAAATCAACTCAACGGCAACGAGTTTAATCTTAATGGAAGCAGATTGCTAGGGCTTTCTTCTGTGGTACTGCTGTGTGGGTTTGAATCACCAACCTTTAGGTTAGCAGTTGAGCGCAAACCACTTGTGCCACCTATGGAAACCCTGGTGGCACAGTGGTTAAGAGCTACAGCTGCTAACCAAAAGGCTGGCAGTTCAAGTCCACCAGGTGCTCCTTGGAACCTCTATGGGGCTGTACTACTCTGTCCTATAGGGTCGCTATGAGTCAGAACTGACTCGACGGCAACCGGTAGAAACCGTATGAAAAATTAGGAGCCTTAAAAAAGCTAGTACCCTTATACCAAGTAATTCCATTTCCAGGAACTATTCTAAGGAAACAATAAGAGATGCAGATCAAATGTAAAACTTGAAACAACATCATGATTCTTAAAAGGGAATTTTTAAATAATCATAATAGTGATAAAAATATTATGCAACCATTAAAAACGAGGCTCTTAAAAATGTTTAATAATATGATACAATTCTCACAAAATGTCGGCTAAGAAAAACAAGTTACAAAACTGTACACAGAACATGATTCCATATTTGCAAAAATAAAAAAACAAGACTCCCTCCTCCACCAGAACTAAGGAATCACCCTAAACAAAATAGGGGAAAAAAAGAGAGGAAATATACAAAAGTGCTAAAAGCAGTTAGACGTGATTTTAAAATTTTCTACATTGTACCTTTTTTTGGTTTCCAAATTTTTGGCAATAAACTGGTATGTATTATTTTACTATTATAAAATGAGGAGGTAAGGTTTATTTAAAGAGCTTGAACATGGGAGGATGGACTGTGGTTGGGGGTGGGAATGGAATTTGGAGGCTCTTGGGAGTCCACGCGAAAGGTGCTGAGAGCCTGACCAGGGCAGTGAAGGTGGAGGTGTACAGAGGCCTCTGCACCACTTAAGAGAATCAACAAGAACCTGTGACTAACTAGATATGGTCAGCGAAGGAGAAGAATCTGGGACGATGACCTGGTGTCTGGCTTGGGGGACCGCTAATTAAGATGGGAATACAGGAGGAGAAGCAATTTGGGGGAAAGATGATGAGTTGCGTTGACAGGCTGAGGATGAAATGCCTGATAGATTCTAGAGGAGTGCAAGAATCCCCTTCCTCACCCACAGACGAGGAGAAACGCTGTTACGGTGGATGGTTTTAAGGTAATGCTAGTGGGCAGAGCTTGCTCTTGCATAGGAGGAAGCTTGGCCAGTATTTTTCTCCTCATAGGACTTTTGTACTCTCTTCCACATGGTGAGAAAGCAATGATAAGGTGGCCTGAATAGATCCAGTCACCACTCTCTTCAGCTATCTTTTCTTTCCATATGTCCCTAGTGTTGGCAAGAATGCTAGGAGTTTGCAACAGGCTAACCCATTTCTTCCTCCTTCTCCACCCCCTTTTTCCCTCTTCCACCACAAGTGTAGAGACTACCAGCCTGATGGACTTGCCCTCTTTTACATCCTCTTCAGTGGCTGGACCTGTGAACGCCTGGGGAAAGCTGCCCAGGCCCACTCTATTCTACTGTAGATCCTGAAGCAGATCTCTTTCTCTCTCTGCATGCTTCTCTAGCGCCTGTTCCTCTGGGGCTGGTAGGTGTGGCCTCTTTTCCCACTGGAGTTATCAAGAACTGGGATTCAAGTCTGGGGGTTAGTGGAAAGAAGCAAAATAGGCCTTGAGAGAGCCGCTCTGGCTCAAGATAGTCAGACCTAGTCAGCAAAAGATAAAGTTCCTCACGTGGTCTGAAACGTCTCCCTGGAACTACATATTGGGGCCAGAAGCCACACTCTCAGTAAGAAAATGTACTGTTCTGGTTTTGCTTCTTCTGTGCACATATTTCATGGGGCCCTCTTAGGGAAGAATGACCCTATGAGGAAAGGACTTGATATTCCTGGGTCCCTTTTCCAGAAGACCAATGACAAATCATCTCTGTCTCATGAAGACTTCCAGCAGGCCTGTGGGGCATCTATGAGATCTAGAGTAGCAACTTGTAAAAAGAGGTGTGTGGTGCAGGCAGATGTGGGAGTTAGCAGCATAAATCATGAGAATTGATAAGCTCATCCAAGGAAGAGGTAACAAACCAGAAGAGAAAGAGGGCCAAGGACAAACTCCAAGGGAGCATCAAAAGAAAAGAACAAGCAAAGTAGACTTGTAACGACTGGCCAGAATCAGGAGGAAAAAACATGGGGGAAAAAAAAAAAAGATATAAACAAGCCAAGGGAAGGGAAGCCTGATTGATAGGCTTAAATATCTTTAAACAATGGTTTCAAACAAGGAGAGCTCATGCACTCTGGGGAGACGAGCATGCAAACAAGTAACCTGCTAGACAACATACTCCAGAACTATGGACAATGGGCTATACACAAAAGCATCACTGAAGTGACAAATGAGCTGAACCTTGCAGGGCAGGAGGAGTTTGTCACAGAAAGCTCTGCCTGTGACACACATTCAGGCTTGGAGGGAGTGAATGAGAAAAGGAATGGAGAGTGTCAATACATATGTGAATGGACATGGCATTCTAGAAGGAATTAGATCTAAGGAGCAGGCTTCATTACCCTAGGTCATTCCAATCTGGATAAGAATCCAACTGCCCACTCAATGAATCTAAAAGCAGGCTGTGAGTGCTGCTGGAGCAAACTGCCCCACACCGCAGCCTGGTGCCACTATCAATGCACGGTCTCAGACCTCAACTGAGCCTTCAATACCAGGAAGCCATCCTACTAGAGTTCCTTATTTAGCTTTTTTCCCTAGTCTCCTTGCTATTTCATACCTTTTCCATACTCCTTTAACTCCTTCATTTCTAAGAAATGTCCCCTCCTTCTGCTTCAGAGGAAATAGAAGATATTAGATGAGAAATAACCTTGATTCACCACCACTGAATCTATGCTTAATTTGAACACACTTCCTCTGTTTTGGTAGAAGCCCTGGTGGTGCCACGGTTAAGCACTCGGCTTCTAACTAAAAGGTCTGCAGCTGGAACCCACCAGCAGCTCTGCAGGAGAAAGATGTGGCAGTGTGCTTCTGTAAAGATTACAGCTTTGGAAAATTTCCCTATGAAGCAGGTCTACCCTGTCCTATTGTGTCACTGTGAGTCAAAATCAACTTGATGGCACAAATAACAACATCCTCCTTTGTGGAATCCCTGGGTGATGCAAATTGCTAATGTGCTCAGCTGCTAACCGAAAGGTTTGAGTACATCCAGAGTTGCAACATCATGATAAACAGAAAATACTGAAGCTGTCAAAGATTTCACAATCAATGCCCATGGAAGCAGCAGTCAAGAAATCAAATGACGTATTGCATCAGGCAAATGTGTTGCAAAAGACCTCTTTAAAGTGTTAAGAAGCAAAGATGTCACTTTGAGGACCAATGTGTGCCTGACCCAAGCCATGGTATTTTGAATCACCTCATATGGATACAAAAGCTGGACAATGAATAAGGAAGACTGAAGAAGAATTGATGCCTTTGAATTGTGGTGCTGTTGAAGAATACTGCACATACCATGGACTGCCGGAAGAACGAACAAATCTGTCTTGGAAGAAATACAGCCAGAGTGCTCCTCAGAAACAAGGACAGCAAGACTTTGTCTCATGTACTTTGGACGTGTTATCAGGAGGAACCAGTCCCTGGAGAAGGACATCATGCTCGGTAAAGAAAAGGGTCAGCAAAAAAGAGGAAGACCCTCAAGGAGAGGGACTGACACAGTGCCTGCAACAATGAGCTCAAAGATAGCGATGATTGTGAGGATGGCGCAGGACTGGACAGTGTTTCTTTCTGTTGTACGTGGGGTCGCTATGAGTCAGAACCAACTTGGCAACACCTAACAACAAAGAGATGCCTTGAAAGAAAGCCCTGGCAATCTACTTCCAAAAAATGAGCCATTGAAAGCCCTATGGAGCACATTTCTACTTTGACATACACATAGGATCGCCACGAGTCAGAGCTGACTCCATGGCAACTGGTTATTCCCCTTTTCTAATGTCCAACTTCCTGTCTAAGGCCTCTTCTGTTCCAATATTCCCTGCAGGTTATCAGAGACTAGCTCTCCTGATCATTCCCTCCCTCATTCCTTTATCTTCCGTATCTTCCACTCTATTGTCCCTTCTAACCTCATCTAAAATGTTAAAATTTCTCTCACAAAGGAAAACCTCCATCAACCTTATCCCTTCTTCCAGCTTCTCCTATCATCTTGTTTTTTTTCTCCACAACCAAATTTGAGTTGTTTACCCATATTTACTAGCTACACTTTCTCACCTCCTACTAATTCTCTGACCCACTAGAATCTAAATTTTGACCCTACCAGTTTAATAAAACTGTTTTTGTCAAAGTCACTAACTACCTTCTTGGTTTTAAATCCAAAAGACATATCTCAGTTCTTATCTTTTGACTTCTCTGCAGCAGTAGTCATTTTTGACCAATCATTCTCTTCTGAAAACATCCTCTTCCCTGAATGATTTCCCTTGTTTCCTTTTCCCTTCCCTGGATGCTCCTTCTCAGGCATCTTTGCAGCCTCTACTTTTTTTGTTTGGCCCTTTAATGCTGGTATCCCTCAGGATTCTGTTCTGAGCCCTGTTCCCTTCCCACTCTACATATTCTCCCTGGATGACCTCTTTTACACCCATAACTTCAATTTCGCTAATAACTTCCAAAAGTGCATCTTCAGATCTTTCCCCTAAGTTTCAGATTCATATTTAATTGTCTCCTGAACATTCCATAGGCCTCTTAAACTCAGATTAAAATAAAAAAACACAGAGCCTTTTCTGCTAAATGTAATCCTCTTGCTATCTTCCTTATCTTCATGAAGGATAGGTACCAATATCCCTCCATTTCCCACTCTGGAAACCAGGAGATCAACCTCAACATCTTCTTTATTACTATCCACTTCTAATTACTCAAAAATTCCTGTGTATGCCACCGTCTATCTTTCAAAGCCATCCAGTTTTCTCTATCCTCATTGCCACTCTCTTTCAGTAACCATTATCTCTCAGTCTTGATTACAAGAGCCTCCTAAAGGTCTTCATGCCTCAATTATTGTCCATCTCCAATCCATTAAGCATTTGTAAGCCAGAGACAGCTCTCTAAAATGCATATCTGTGTACACTTCTCCATGCTAAAAAAGTTCAATGGCTTCCTACTCCCCTTAGGAAAATAGCCTAACTTGTACACATGGATCAGAAGATCCTTCAGGATCTGCCCTTGCTTGCTCCAGCTTCATTTCTTGCCACCCCCTCGGCCTTTCACTCTATGCGCCAGTCACACTGAACTTGTTTTACTTCATCAAATGCCCCATGCTCTCTTTTTCTCCCCGAGCCATTCCTCTGCACAAACTTATCTCTCTGGCTAGCATATGTTCCATGCCTTGGCCCCACCCCAACTACCTACACTTCCACTTCTTCATATCAGTTCTTCTTGGAAGCCTTCCCTGAGCCCCTTGGTCAGCTTAGGTGCCCAGCTACATGCTCCTACAGTGTTTGGCACTTCACCTACAATGGCAATTATATCATTGTATTATAATGTATCTATACCCATTGCCATCAAGTCAATTCCAACTCATAGCAACCTTATAAGACAGAGAACTGCCCCACAGGGTTTCCAAGGACGCAAATCGTTACAGAAGCAGACTGCCGCATCTTTCTGCCGTGGAGTGGCTGGTGGGTTTGAACTGCGGATCTTTCTGTTAGCAGCCAAGTGCTTAACCACTGCACTACTAAGGCTCCTTAATGAATCTGTATTCAATGCCAAATTATACTTGTCTCATTCACTGTGTTCCTAGCAAGGTGAGGGCTTGGTAAGTACTCAATAAAAATTATGAAGGGCTTTTAAGATCAAATTAAACCCACTGCCATTGTGTCAATTCTGACAAATTTCAGCCTACAGGTAAAAGGAATCCAGCAGCAGTTTCTAAACAGGAGAATGATATGACTTGATGGTAAACATCATGAGGGCAGGGACTATCTTTATCTTGTTTACCACTGGATCCAGAGTACCTAACATAGCTCTGGCACATAACAGACACTCAAATATTCATTGAATAAATAAATGAAGACTTAGAAAGAAGATACGGAGGATGGATTGGATAGGGAAGGGTGACTGTGGCAAAATCAATTAGCAAAATGTGGTAAAAGTGAAAGCAAAGTAAAGAAGGATCAATTGAAAAAGATTACAGAGGCTAGATTTAAGAGACATTCCTGAGAAAGAACTGCAAAGATGTGGGGGCTATTTAGATTTGAAGATGGAGAAAGAGTTGACGTTTCAAACCTCTCCAGTTTGGGTGATAGGGAGGCTATCTAAACCTAAGTGAAAAATACATGGGGCAGAACAGACCCCTGAAGAAATGAGTGTTGACCTGGAGATGCACCCTGACCACCAGGTGGATGTGCCTACTTCACACATGGACTGGAAAAGGAGATAAAGACCTGGGAATGGTGACCACTCAGGTAGACATGGAAGAAAATGAGAAGTTCTCTAGGGGTGATGGAAGAGAGGAGAATAGAAGCCTGGAGGAAGAAAACATTTATGGGGTAAGGCAAAAGAAAGGAAAGGAGTAAAAGAAATGGTCAGAGACAGCAGGGTGAAGGTGGAGAATGGGCTGTAAAAGCCAAGGAGGAAAAATTTTAAGAGTGTGGGTGAGGTCAGCAGTGTCAAATGCAGAGGAGAGTTCACGTATAATGGAAATGGTGATTAGGTAGTCTATGGTGACCACAGAGGGGCTGATTTCAGTAGTGATCAAAGAACAAGTTGACTGTAAGATGTTGAGAAATAAAAGGCAGTGAACCAATTTTTTCAAGAACTTTGGTAGGGCTAGAAAGGAGGATAAAAGGGAAGAACCTTAAAAGAGATTAAGGGTAAAGAGAAGTTTTTTTTTTTCCTCTTTCTTCTATCTTGATCATGTCTTGATAAAGGAGAGGGACCCAGGAAGGAAGGAAAGAGTGATGACATAGGAGAAGACAGTTATAACTGATGAAAAAAGAATTAGCCTTAGTGAGGGGAAATATACACCCTTTCCTTGAGTCAAAAATGAGGGTACTATAACAGGTAACATTACGAGGACAGGGACTAACCTTATCTTGTTTACCACTGTATCCAAAGTATCTAGCACAGAATCAAGTATTTTTTGGCACATGGTAGGTACTCAAATATTCACTGAATGAATACATAAATGAATGATGTCTTCTTCGGAAGATGACTCTAGCTAAGGTATGGAGGATGGACTGGATTGAGAAGTAATCCAAGGAAGTACAGAAGAGGGAAAGTAAGGAAAATCTTGTCCAGTTGCCTCTTCTTTGTAAAAGGAAGAAATGTCCAACTTCTGGGATTCAAGGAGTATGAAGTAGGCTAGGGAGATTAAGAAGAGTGATGTTGTTGTTAGGTGCCGCTGAGTCGATTTTCAGCTCAAAGTGACCCAATGTGACAAAGTAAAACTGCCCAATAGGGTTTCCTAGGCTGTAATCTTTATGGGAGCAGATCGCCAGATCTTTCCTTCTGTGGTAACACGGGGTTCAAACCACCAATCTTTCAGTTAGCAGCCAAGCACTTAACTGTTGCACCACCAAGGCTCCTCAGGAAGAGTTCAAAAATGGAGATCACTAGAGGTGAGATATTTGTAACAGCTCATTCTCGCTGGCTAAGAGGTTTTCTCCATCAGCGTTTAGCAGCCTAGAAGCAGACGAAAGTGTGAGGGTGGATTTACCCAGGATTGCATACTGGGGCCAAGGAACTTTCTGGTAGGTGCGATCCTGAATTCATTACCCATCTGTCCAAGCTGGGAAAGAAGAAATGCTATATGGGGTCCAAGCGATGAGCAGAATAGGAAGAGTGTGAGGAATGAGACACTACAGAGCTCCATGGAGATGAAGAACAAGCTTAGTGGTAAGGAAGAGCAGACGTATTTCTTCTTGTCTCATCCCCAAGCCTCCCAACTTTGTAAGCTTTTTAAGCGTATTCAAAATCATATTTCCAGGTCCCTGCCCAAAAGAGGTACTTGATACATGCTTGCATGATTGGAGAAAGGGATCAGTATAAACCAGAGGCTGGCAAATTACAGCCAGTGGGCCAATCCGGCCTGCCATATGCTTTTGTATGACACACGATCTAAAGTTCATTTTCACAGTTTTAAATGGTTGAAAAAAACTAAAAAAAAAGATAATATTTTGTAACATGTACTAATTATATGAAATGAAACACAGCCATGCTCAATTATTTACACACTGTCTATGGTTGCTTTTGTGCTACAATGGCAGAGCTGAACAGCTGCAATAGAGCTCGAATAGCCTGCAAAGCCAAGAATATACACTATCTGGCCTTTTAGAGAAATGCTTGCTGGCTTCTGAACTAAGGCATTGGGCTATGAGTGACAATATAACGGGATCAGTCAGCATGGTCAGAAAGACTGTGTATATGCGTGGTTCTGGCACATGTAACTAGCTACGAACCGAAGAGTAAAGTTATTTTCCTCTGTAACTTCACAGTTACACAGGAAATCTAACTTCTTAACAGCCATTAACTTGGAATCTGAACATGAGAACACTGCAATTGCACAGGCCACAGTCTACCCCCATCTCAAGTGTTCACCTCCCAGCTCTTGGTCGTCGGTTCACTGAAGAAGTTGTCAATCATATTAAGTTCTTCCTTTTCCACTACCACAAAGCCTTGCTCTTTGGCATCTTTCCCATAGACGTCAGGAGACCACTGAACAAAGAACGTGTACAAGTGATCCACCCTGAAAAACATGAGAGTAAAAGGGAGTTATCATCACATCCATTTTCCTGGCAGGCACTAGTGCTGACATGGGCACATAATATTATCTCTTTCCTGCTTGCCTAATCTGTTTTGCTAATTGGGAAACTTCTCATGGTGAAGACTACCTCTACCAGTGGCCTTTCAAACTCTGGAACTGAGTCAAGAAATGAAACCAAGAGTCCCCAGGCAATGAGGAACTGTCAAAACTATCTTTCAATCTTAGAAAAAGATCAAGAGGTGGGATGTAAATCTGAAAAATACAATGAAATATTTACACCAAATGTTTTTCTCACTGGGTCTTCTTTTATTGGACACTTGTATTCACAGAAAACAAACAAAATGAATTGAGGCTTTCTCTGGAAACAAATACTCTGACGATGTAGACTGAAGCACTATTATAATTTTAATAAAACATCTTGATAACTAGAAAGTGTCAGGAATAATACTAGCTATTATTTTATATTAGAAAGAGACCTAATTTTATTGACATAGTAATGTAGTTTGCTACCCATTTTCTCTGTTCTCTTATACGTATTCAATACAGAAAGGCGCTGAAGCATCTCTTAAGGCTTAATCAATAGAGAGATGGGTAGTTCCTGAGCAGAGAATGTGAGCTCTCAGTTCCATGCCTAATTTATACCCCCCTCCCCCACGTATGAGACTATCACAAGTCACAAGCACTCTGACCTCAAATTCCACACCTGTAACCACTGTAGTAGGGGAGTGGGATGGGTGGGATCAACTGATTCTTCAAGTCTCTTCTAATTTCAAAACTAACACAACAAAACAAAACAAACAAAAATGTCACCCACAATTCTGATACTTCAATGGATCAAACTGTTTTTAGGTTTCCACTTCCTACTAGTCCTTGTCCACACATATACACAATTTTCTTATCCTTGTAATCAGAGCTAAGACATAATTATTTTTCATATGTAACATTATATAATGTACATTTACCACATATATTGCTAGTCTTTGTAGTTATTTTTTAACGGCTTTTTTTCATGAAATTATAAACCATAATTAGCTTGTATTCTTATACTGTCAGGGCATTTAACTTGTTTCATTTCTTTGATTGTACTAACTTTGCAATGTCTAAGCTTTACAGTCTAAGTCTTTCACCATCATTTGAGTTATTTTCTCAAGAATAGTTCCCAGAAAAGGAATTACTGGGCCAAAGGGCATGAATTCATAGCTGATGATTTATCCTGCCAAACTGCTCCTGAAGGTTGTTGGCTAGCTCACTCTGCCACCTGCATTGTGTATCTTAGTTTCATCACAACCTTGTTTATCCCTTTTTCTTCTCTGAATGAGTGAGTTTAATGCATGTAAGTTCTACCTGACTCAATCTGCAGTTCTTTGAATGTGAGCAGGTGGACCCTTTTCAATGTCTTCTTCCTGGTTGAGGCTTTTCTTTTGTGAATTAACTCTTTGTGACTGTGGAGTCAGTGTTTTTCTTTTCAGTCTGTGGGAGCCTTTATGTAATGTAAACATTAACCATTATCAAACGTATTACTATGCTGTTGTTTCCCTTTTTATCTTAATCGTGACTTTCCTCCCATAGGACAAAATTACCAATTTTCATACACTTTAAAGGTATAGTTCCTTTGTGATTTCTCCTACTCTTCAAAACATGGAAAGTTATCATCCCACGCAAGGTGCAGATCAGTGAGTATGATACACTACTATTTTCTATTAAAAAAAAATATATATATATATGCTATTATTATACATGGAGTACTCTGAAAGGCTACATAAGAAACCGGTTAAAATGGTTACTTCTGGAAAATGGAGATGGGTAGGAGACTTACTTTACTTTACACATATCTTTCTTTAAATTATCTTAATTTTTGGAGTAGGTAGTACATTCATATGGTTCAAACATAAAAATTATATTTAAAAAAAGCATTTCATGAGAAGTCTTCTCCTTATCCATATTCCTGCCCACCCTATTCTGTGCCCACCTCTGGCTCCTACAGGTGACCACTTTTTTAGTTTCTTGTGTGTATCTGTAGTGTTTTTTTATGCAGATACAAATATATATGAATATTCTTTTTGTCTTCCTTTCCTTAAACAAAACATAGTACTATTCTTTATCTTGGTTTTTTCACTTAACAATTTATCATGAATATCTTTTCACGGCCATATATATACAGCTTCCTCACTCTTTCTTTTACAACTACATAGTACTTTGCTGCATTGATTTACCAGAGTTTATGTAACATCTTGGGTCATTTCGAAGATTTTGTGAACAATGCTATGCAAATAACTTCAGACAGGAGTTATTTTACACGTGTACAGAAATACACATAGGATAAATTCCCAGAAGTGGGACTGCATTGCCAAAGGATCAATTCACTTATATTTTTGATGTATAATATTATGTTGCTCTTTATAGGGGTTATATTATTTTTGACCTCCCACTAGTAATATGTACATTCTTTTGGACCTTTGAACAATTTTTACTATGTTCTATTAAAAATATAGATTAATTTAGAAAACAAGAAATAAAACACCACTCCAGTGAGGTTTGATGTATACAATTCTAACTCTCTTAGTCTTTTTGAAGTCTCCTTACTATTATTGTGGAACTATCAATTTTCTTTTCAGTGCTGTTAGAGTTTGTTTTATATATTTTGGAGCCCTGTCATTGGGTGGTAGATATTTATTATGGTTATGTATTCATGGTAATTGTCCCTTTCAACATTATATAATGTCCTTCTTTGTCTTTTATGGTGGATTTTGTTTTAAAGTCTATTTTATCTTAGTACTGGCATTCCTGCTCTCTTTTGGTAGCTGTTTGCTTGATATATTTTTTTCCAACCTTTGATTTTTAATAAATTTATGTCTTTGTTTCTAAGGTGTGTATCTCTTGTAGATAGCATATCGATGGGTCCTGTTTATCCATTCTGTCACTCTCTCTTTATTGGTGCATTTAAGTCATTTATGTTCAGTGTGATTACTGATAGGTGTGAGTTTATTGCTGTCACTTTGTAGTGCTTTTTTTGTGGTGCTGACGTTTTCTTTGTTCCTTTTACTCTTCCGTGCTAAATTACTTTTTTGTGTGTATTTTTTTTCATTTCTTTCGTTTTTGTAGATATTGTGTTTACTGAGACTTTACGTTTTTCTCCTTTATTTTGATGAGTAGGTTTGTTAACTTTCTTTGTGGTTACCTTGAAATTTTACCTCTATCTTCGTAAGTTTAAACCAGTCTTTTATTACTTGATAACACCTTGACTTCCTCTCCATTTGAAAGTTCTATACCTACACTGTTTATTCCCTCTTTTATTGTTCTGACATTGTTGTCATTTACAGATTAACCTCTCTGGTTCCTTGCTGTAAATTTTCTAGTTTTGTTTTATCCTTGAGAGTTCACTATCTAGGCTGGTATCTGGCTGATGCTGTGTTATGTGCTAGATTCAGGTTGTTGTCTGATGTTACTGGTTCTCTAACTGAAGGACTCCCTTTAATAATTCCTGTAAATTTGGTTTGGTTTTTATGTATTTCTTAATTTCTATTTATCTGGAAATGTCCTAATTTCACCATCATATTTGAGTGAGAGTTTTGCAGGATATATTGTTCTTGTTTGGCAGTTTTTTTCTTTCAAGATTTTATGTGTCAGCCCATTGCCTTCTTGCCTGCATGGTTTCTGCCGAGTAATCAGAGCTTAGTCTTACTGTTTCTCCTTTGTATGTGACTTTTGGTTTTTCTTGAGCTGCTCTCGAGATTCTTTGTCTTTGGTTTTAGCAAGTGTGACTACATGTCTCGGTGTTTTTCTTTTGGGGTCTATCCTATATGGGGTTCATTGAGCTTCTTAGATTTTCATCTTTTATGATATTAGGGAAGTTTTCTGGCAGCAATTCTTCAATGATCCTTTGTGTTTTCCATTTTCTCCTCCTATTCCAGAACTCTGATAACGTGCAAATTTTTGCTTTTGATTGTATCCCACATCATTCTCAGGGTTTCTTCATTTTTCTTCAGTCTTTTCTCTGGTTTTTCTTAAAGCAAAGTGGTATCCAAGGATTTGTCTTGAATTTCACTGATCTTGTTTTCCATTACTTCAAATTTGCTCCTAAACCTTCTACTGCACTGTCTATTCCTGAAATCTTGTTGTTTATCTTTTGGATTTCTAACTGCTGTTTTTGTATGATTTCTAGTTGTTTATTTTGATGTTTTGTTCCTATATTATTATCCTGACTTCTTCCATTGTTTTGTCTGTCTTTGCCATGATTTTGTCTATTTTTTTCTTATTTTTGCCTGCATTTTCCTTCATCTGTTGGAGAACCCTGAATATGAGAGTTCTGAATTCCCTCTCAGGTAGTTCCAGTGCCTTTTCTTCTAGCAGAGTCATCTGGTGTTTTATTTTGGTTGCTTTCTGGAGCCATACTCTCCTGTTTTTTAATATGTTTTGGTATTGTCTGCTGTCTCTGGGACATTCAGAAATTATTTTCTTTACTTATTGATTGTAGAGCTGATTGTTTCATCCTACTTTTTTATTTTATTTGGTTATGTCTGGGAAGGTGGCCTAGGTGGTTTTGTTGCTTGC
Organism: Dugong dugon; assembly: GCA_030035585.1. Taxonomy (NCBI): domain Eukaryota; kingdom Metazoa; phylum Chordata; class Mammalia; order Sirenia; family Dugongidae; genus Dugong; species Dugong dugon. The sequence goes on along the minus strand of CM057464.1, from coordinate 146,649,815 downwards.
TTGCCTATGGGCACGGTACTTCTCACCACCTTGTCCAGGTGGGTAGGGCGAGTCACTCAGCTATGGTGCAGCAGGGCAGGTCCAGTGGAGGTGAAGGGATTGGGGGTAATGGGGCCGGGCTGGGGGCAGTGCAGGGCAGAGTCTGGGGGACCATGTCAGTGCCACTCAGGGGCATGGCACTCAGGGCACAGTGCAGATAGGCAGGAAGGAAAGGAGAGGATGTGATATGCAGAACCAAGCAGGCGGGTAAAAGAAGAGAAAGGAGAGAAAAACAAAGGGAAAAAAAAAAGGCAAAAAATGAAGTGGAAAAAAAGGAAAAAGTAAATAAAATGACGGTGCAGCAGGATTCGGCTGGTGGGGGTGGGGCAGACCCAGCGAGGCCATGCGCCAGAGACTCTTTAGCTGAGCAGTGTGGCTTGGCCTGTCGAGAAGTGGCGTTGGTGGCGCATGGGGCTAGGCAGGTGGGAGAAAGGAAGGAGGGAAAAGAGAGAAGAAACCAACAATCAAACCAAAAATAAAAATAAATAAATAAAAATAATATAAACAACAACAATAAAAAAAATATGGTGGTGGGGGTGCCAGCCGTTGAGGGCAATGTAGAATTGGAGTGGCGGCAAGCTGATGTCTCTCTTGCTGGGTGGCATGGCACAATCCTTCAGGAAGGGGTGGAGGCAGTGCAGAGTCTAGGTTGACAGGCTGTGATGTGATTTTTTGGTTTTTCTTTTGTTTGTTTTTTGATATATAGATAGATAGCCTTTTTTGTTGCTTCTCTCTTTCTGTCTCTCCCTTCCTTCCTTTCCTTTCTCCTGCCCAGTTAGCCCCATGTGCAATCTCCTCCCCTTCTTGATGGGCTGTAATATTTTTGGTTTTGTTTGCTTTGTTCTTTTTTGTTTGTTTGATTTTTGATACTGTTTTTTGGGCTTTTGTTGTTGGAAGGAAAAGGAGGAGAAACATAAAGAAAAATAAAGATATGGCACTGAGGAGCTGGCTTATAGGGGCGGTGCAGACCCGGGGAAGCTATGTGCCAGAGGCTCTCCACCGAAGTGGTACAATACAGCCCATTAAGAAGTTGGGAGTGGTGCACAGGGCTGGGTGGATGGGAGAAAGGATGGAAGAGAGAGAGAGAAGCAACAACAAAAAGCCCAAAAAAACAGTATCAAAAATCAAACAAACAAAAAAGAACAAAGCAAACAAAACCAAAAATATTACAGCCCATCAAGAAGGGGAGGAGACTGCACATGGGGCTAACTGGGCAGGAGAAAGGAAAGGAAGGAAGGGAGAGACAGAAAGAGAGAAGCAACAAAAAAGGCTATCTATCTATATATCAAAAAACAAACAAAAGAAAAACCAAAAAAATCACATCACAGCCTGTCAAGAAGGGGAGGGGATGGCACATGGGGCTAGCAGAGCAGGAGAAATAAAAGAAAGGAAGGAAGGAAGAGAGAAAAAAGCAGCAAAAAAAAATAAAAAAACAAAAAATAAAAAAACAAAAAAAATTATGCTGAAGGGGCCAGCTGGTGGGGATGGGGCAGACCCTGATGGCAGTGAGCAACTGTGGCCTGCTGGCAAGCAGCGGAAGCCTCGTACAGGGAAGAAGGGTGTGGGGTGGGACAGGGTGCTCTGTCCCCTGTTGGGAGCTCTGTGAAGCTGCCTTCCCGTACTCCCTGTCTGAGTTCTTTGGTGGCTGTAGCCCAAGATGGTGAATCTGGCCACATTAGCTGGTATGACACCTCCACTCTGTAGCTCTCCTCGTTCTCTGTTCTTTGTCCGTTTTTTATTCCATTTGGTGCTCGATCGAGTTCTCTATTCTTTCTTTTGATGCTTTGGGTTCCAGGATTGACGTCTGTATCTGATTTACTTAGTTCTTGGGTTTTTGCTGCAGAGGGATGGCATGGTGCTTCTGTCTATAGTGCCATGCTGGCTCGGCCTCTCTTCTAGTTTTTTTTAACACTTAAAAATTTAGTCCATCTTAAATTTATTTTGGAGTATAGCTGAAACCAAATATGCTTCATTCTAACTTTTGGTAAAGGAGACATTTATTACATGTTTACATCCACACTGCATAAATTTTATGGGCACAAATGGGTTCCTAACTACTTGTTGGATAGTTGACTTGTAAGAGAAAGACAGCCTTGATACTGGGAGCTAGCCTAGTACTATTGGCCAGGCTTCAGTGTTGCTAGGAGCTGGCCTGGCACTCACAGCTAGGCCCTAGTGTTCTCCTGCTGAACATAAACAATTTCAGAGAACATCGACATCAGACAAGGCCTCTCTGTGCCCATGATGAATGACAACAACAACAACAAACCCATTATATAATCACATTCAAACACAGGAAAAACATGAACATTGTCTAACAACAAAAATGAATAAATATCATCCTAACATGGCTAATATGAGAGAATGTACTCTTTACCAACTACAGCATTAGCCTCTCTAGTCTATCCTCCTTTTAGATAAAATTTATTAAGATACACAATCATAGAATTACCCATTTCCTACAGCATCCAATCCAGAGCAAATCCTTGCTTCCTTAAATCCTCCCCAAAATCTCCTTTCACACACCTAAATCCTGTAACTCTTTTCTAACAGTCTCTTACTGACATGGCCCGTGGTTCTGCCTGCTGTTATGTTCTCTCTCACTGCAATGAGTAAATAAACTCAACTTGTTGAACCGTAGGTGTGTTCCTGGGGGTCTCTGGCTGACTGGCATTGCTTCCTTCAACAAATACTTGCTGAATGCTCACTATACGCCAGTCACCTTGCCCTCATGGAGCTCACCTTCTGGAATTCTAGAGCTGGCAGGGAAATTGAATGTCATTTAGTACAACCAACTCTCTTCAGAGATAAGGTAAAGGCGCTCTGAAGTCAACAATCAGTGTCACAGCAAGGACTAAATCTCCAAGGTAGGCATCAGGGTTCTTTCGTCCACACTACTTGGGAGGACAAAGTCCTCCCCTTACCCCACATGAAATTCTGAACCATTCCCAGTTAATTTCCTAGTTACTACACAAGATACATTTTTAATCATTTTTAGACCCAATTTCCTGAAGGACTGTTCCTTTGTCCTCTTGACATGTCCTATCACTGGTATTCCTCTGCCTACAGCAGGCAGGGCAGCAGCCCTCCCTCTTTTACCAGGCCTTGGGCTCTGTCTTCTCTATTGCACAGGAAGTTGTTCATAAAAGCATAAACACTGAGTGAAAAAAGCATTCTGAGAAACTAATATGCTGTTATATATCCTATGAGACTAAAAGGGAGTGAGGGACGAGGCCTGGATTTGGAGTTAAGATTTCATTTCTCCTCAGACATTACAAGAAGATGTAAATTGTGAAAATAATTTACTCAACAAAACAATAAAACCCAACAACGTATTCAGTGAGAGAATCTACCAAACAATTGCCCGTCACTTTTTTATTTCTGATGATGAAGACATTACATTGTTTGGGGAGACCATTTGAGCAGTCCTTTTTAATTGTGAAGTAAGTCCAAAATAAGTGGGACTTATTCTGGGTGGGAGAATATAATTGGACACTGCCTGCTTGATGACAGCAACTCATTCCTACAACCCCTTGGGAAGGCAGTGGAGTGGATGGTGGGAGAGAGGGAATATTTGCAGAAGGTCCAAAGGACTTCCTGGGAAGGAGGAATCTAGTACCTAATAAACTTCTCTTTTGAAATTCGAGATTATTTGGCCATCTCTGATGAATTGAGGGGGTCCTAACAGAGAAAAGTCCACAGGAAAAGATACCAACTCTCTCTCCACCTCACCTTTCCTGAAGGGAAACTCTCCAAGGGGGTGGGAAGAGATTACAGTTTAAACCGATGAACTGGGTCTACATCAATGCCATAATTGCTTTAGAAGCAGGCTAACTTGTGCACGGTATGCTGCTGAGGCTGAAACTTAGACCAAGCCCTGCCACTCTGGGCATGGGATGGAAGGAAATGATTGCTTATATTGTATGTATATGTGTGAGTTCCTGAGGTGCTGTAACACGGGGATGGGGTTTTGCAAGGTCAGTTTTGACATAAGGCATTCTTGCCTACATGTGCCATTCTCTCTTGAACCCTGGGCAGGGATCTGCACCTGCAGGCCAGGGGGTGGCCAGGTCAGGGGGCTTATCTCAAGCCTGGGCAGGGATCTGCACCTGCAGGCCGGGGGGTGGCCAGGTCAGGGGGCTTATCTAAAGCCTCTTAACACTGCTGGGTTTTCAGTGATGGTGAACCAGGCTTCTGGGTTTGGTGGGGGCCAGAGTGACCTATTCTAGAGCAGTCAAGAGCAGCCAGGGCCAGCCTTTTAAAATGAGTAAGCAGTGGGGTTCTTCAACTTACCATAGAAGGAAGGTCTCTGGAGAGGGGGAAAAAAGGTATTCTGTAAATATCACAGAATAAAGGCTCAGAGTAATGAAAGTTTTAATATTAAAAAGAGAAGCAATCTTATGTTTTAACCCATGCTGGTGAGATAGAACATACCAGCTACCTAAAAAGAACCCTACCTTCAAGAACCTTGCACTGTATAGTAACTCAACAAGGCAGGTATTACTAAGACCAATTTAAGGGTGAGGAAACTGAGACTCAGATTCTTAAGAAAGAATAATGTGTTCAACCACCCGAGCCCTAGAAATGTTCTAACCAGTCCAAGCTGCATGTTGAATGTCAAGGGGTTCAGGCACATTCTTGTACCTGTCTGTAGTCAGAACTCTCATAGGATGTATCAATACTCCCTTGGTTTTGGATTTTATTAATGAAGCTAAAGTAATACTAGTAGGATATCCTCGGTGGCCCTTATGGCACATCCTGCTCCCTCCCCATTCCTGCTGCTGCACCTTCCACCCACAGGCACACTGTACTGCTCTTCAGGCCCCGGGACTCAGCCAGCCAGCACCGTGCTCTGTGCCTGGGGAGCCTGGTGAGGCTAGCCACCTCATTTCAGCCATGCTTCTGGGAATGGCTCTCTTCTGGCTGCAGCAGGCAGGGCAGTTACTCTGAATTGCCTCCCTCCTTTTCCCAGTCCTAGGCTCTGTCTTGACAGCCAGTAGGGTCACCCCAACTTTGGGAAGCATCAGGTGAGGTTAAATAGGAAACCTCAAAAGTACATTCTGCAATGGGGCACCCTGACAGGAACTGTCCATGTCTTTTCTCTCAGGCATGCAGGGCAGTGGCACACCGTCATTTTCCTCAACAATAGAGAAAATTAAAATTCATTTGGAGTCAATTTGCTTAAGTTCTAAGGCCACTGGAGACCAAATGGAAAGAATCTACTTCTGTTCTATTCTCAATCCTTCATTTGTTATTTTTACTGTTTAATTAGGGAAGGGAAAGAGGATATGACTTCAACTTTTTTTCTTCCAGATGAGGGTGGCCTTAGATTATTTAACCTTATTCCTGGAATGGTTCTTCTGGGTAACTGGGTTTTCCCAGTGGTTAGTTTCCAGAACTCAACCTGCCCTCTGAAACAGGTCTCAAGTTCTGAAATTCCCCTCCTTGTCCCTCTGCCTTCCACCTCGCCCACTTCTTCCTCCCAACTAAGCCAGTTCTGCTCTCACCTTGACCCTTCCTCCTCCTCTTTCCCCAGCCAGTTAGTCCCTCCTGGTTTCAGGCAGGCACTTCCAGGCCAACCTTTTCATTTCATGCTCACTGGCATCCCCTAGAAGCCAGCAGTTTTGACTGTCTACTACATCTGCTCTTCTAAGCAGCCTCCCACAGAAACAAAAAATTGATCACCTTTCTAACTCCTCTACTAGAATGATAAATGTTGCTGGACTTGCTTATTCATTCTTAATGGATCCACTACAAATCAAAGTCACCTAACCTTGGCTAGAAAAAAGCCCTCCCTCAGTGTGGCTCCACACTCCCCTCTAGCTCATTTCCTATACCACTCCACATAGGAGCTATTCCAGACCTCATCCCCTGTCATATCCACCGCCTCTCGGAATAGAGAGTTCGATGCTGTACTATTCTAATAATGCACTCCTTTCCACTAGCCCTCTTAGCGATCTTTTTCTTCAGAAGAAGTAACTCCTCTTCTACTCATTTTAACCCTCCTCTCTGTACTTTTTATAGTCTCATTTCTTGGTGTCTTTCTTTCACTACTTTAATCCCGACCTCTCCCAGCCCTTCCATCCCCTTCATCTTGATCCATAAACCTGCTCGCCATCTCCCAAACCTTAAAAAAAAAGTTTGTGGATTTTGTTTCTGCCTAAAAGCTCTTTACCCAAATCTCACCTTCCCTTCAGAGTATATTGTTAATACTTGGGGTTAGTATATTTTCCAACTCCTTTTCATTCCTGAATTCTTCCATTCTGATTTTATTAATCTTTCAGTATACGTGCTTTATTAAATCTGCCTCAGATGCTTTCTGAAGGAGGAAGAGTTTTTAAATCTTGTTTCCTCCCATACCATGTCACTGAAGCTGATTTCTCAAGTCACCAACTGTCAAACCAACAGTGTCTCAGTCATCATTTGTCCTGATCTCTGAACACCTGACACTGCTGATGACTTACGTATGGTCTCCCACGAGTAACTGAGCTTCTCTGGGGCTCGGCCACTTCAGGGCACTAGCCAGGCATCTGGCTCAGACAACACAGTTACCAGTAATTGCTGCTACACTGGCCTGCTAGCTGATCATGAAGCAATGGGTGCAGTAACACGTGAGCAGAGAACTGAGTCAAGCACTGAGTCCTGGGAAATGCTAATAGTTAAGGAGAAAGCAGTATAAGTGGTCCTGGAAGAAGCCCAAGAAGAAATGGCAGAGAGGTAGAATAAAATACAAATTGGATCACTTCACCAAGCTGGCTTAAAATCCTTCCAATGTCTCCTCAGACGTTTTAGGACAAAGGAGCCCTGGTGGTGTTAAGAGCTACAGCTGCTAACCAAAAGGTAGAAGGTCATCAGTATGAATCCACTAGCCTCTCCTTGGGAACCCTACGGGGTAGTTCTACTCTGTCCTATAGGGTCACAGGTTTGGTTTTTTGGTGAAATGCCTTGGGGCTGCCTGGGAGCTTTGTTTCTTGCCACTCCCCCAAATGAACTCTTTATTCCAGCCATATGCACTATGAATCTTTGCTCCAACATAGCATTCAGGCCTCTGTGCTTATGCTGTTACATATATATATATATATAATAAAAGAAATGACAAAGGTAATCCCATCGGAGAAGCATTTAAGGTTGGGGTCAGAGAAGGCTCCCCAGGGACCATGGGTAAGTTGACAGTTGAGGGAGGGAGGAGCACACAAGACAGTTACACAAGGAAGAGGAAACAGCATTCTATTGGAAGGGACACAGGCAAAGACATGGCATTTTAAGAGCAGGGTGATGCCGTATCGAAGTCAGACAGGACATGGCAGAGAGAAGGGAGGGCAAAGCAATCAGGTCCTTGGTGACTTCCAAAAGAGGATTCTGTAATGGCGTCAGGGCTGCTGAGATGCAGAAAACCCAGGCCCTGCCCTAGAGCTCTCAGGTAGAGGGGAGTAAACAAACAATCCTAACAGCACAAACAGCACAGTGATAGAAGTAAGTGGGCATCTGAGTTGGGGTATATATTTTGAATAGGAACTAATCAGGCAGGGGAGGAATTCCTGACAGGAAGAATGAAAGAGTGAGACTTTTGTTTAATGGAATGGCAGGAGATGGGAATGAAGGAGCTAGTGGGGCTGGGTAACTAGGTCACAGAGGGCCCTGGGCACAAGATAAAGAAATTGGACCTTATCCAGAGGACACTGTCTCCCAAAACGTGGCAGGGATACCTCCAATGACTTTAAGGGTACACAGAGGAACATATTTTAACAGTTATATACTTACTTAAAGGACATTAGTAAAAAATACAGCTAGCATATTAAACATGGGATTTCATAACTATTACTGTTCAGGGATATGATGCTGGAAGCTATGCTACCAGTATTTCAAATACCAACAGGGTCACCAGTGATGGACAGGTTTCAGTGGAGATTTCAGACTGAGAGAGTAGGAATAAAGGCCTGTTGACCTACTTCTGAAAATCAGCTAATGCTAACCCTTTGGATCACAACACAATATTATCAGAGGCTTTGACTCGCTTACTTTGAATGCATCATCAAGAGGAACTAATCACTGGAGAAGGACATTATGTTTGGTCAAGTGGAGGGCCAGTGAAGGCAAGAGAAACCTTCACTGACATGGATCGACACAATGGTAGCGACAATGAACTCAAACACACCAATGATCATGAAGACAGTGCAAGATAGGGCAGCGTTTGATACTGTTATACATGGGTTCACCATGAGTCGGAGTCAACTTGACGGCAACTAACAACAACACAGCTCGGGGAAAAACCTAAGTAAAATAAAAAAGGATGAGTTAAGTCCTTTAAAAAAAAATAAAACTTATTATTAAGTAAATCCTAGTATAGATGGTATGCAAATATGGGGATATTTTCCAGGTAAGTATGTGAATGACTGAAGCTTGAGAAGCACTGCTGGAGCACTGGGGAGGCAACACCAAGGGCTGTAGCAGCAGGGAGGAGACATGGCCAGGTCGGTAGTTTAGAAAGAATGCTGCGGAGCCCAGTAGGGAGGGTCGGGAAGAGACAGGTCCAGAAATAAAGGGTTTGCTGAGATGACTACAACAGTGATCCAGGTAAGAGACGATCCAGGCCAGACCAGACCAGGCCAGACGAAGGCAAGGCAGAGGGATGGGGAGGAGCTTGCCATATACACTCTTCCTGCACAAAACCAGTTCCAACCTATCTAGCAACAGTTAACATCAAAACCTGGCACTCAGGCTTGGTTTACATTTTCTGTTTAATTACAAATTTGGTTTTAATCAGACTTCTTCATAAACCTCAAAGGTCTTTATCTTTAACACAGGATTTAATTTCAGGGATTCATCCTACAGTAGACACCATATTCAAATTACAAATCCCCATTTAGCAGATAAATTTGTCATCTCTAAAGAAGAAATTCAAAGAAGGTAAATGATACCGGCTCTTGGGAGGCAGCAGCCTGATCTCAGAGACAACAAAGCACTGCAGATTGTAGGAGAAGAAGTAACAGCAGCAGCAACAACTATCACCGACAAAGCTGAGGGATATCAAACCTGATGAAAAATCTAAGAGTCGATGCTTGGAACAAAACTTTATTCTACTGTTCATACCTTAGGCCTACGGACTTTAGGCATAATTACAATCTATTTTTTTTGAAAAAGACTCACTACTAGCTGTGGCAGATTTTAGTTTATTGTTGTTTATTCTTTTTTTTAACATAACTGTGGGATAGAAAAAGCATAGGAAGTTTCCTTAATCTTCCTAAGCTTCAAAAATGAGAATAAGAAGAACTGCAAGTAAGTCCATTATATTTTCTAACAGATCTTTTAGAAAATTTCTTCAATGTGATGATCTAAAATCTTGCTACCACATAAACCAATAAACTTGACCCAAACTTGACCCAAATGACCCAGAAGTAGCTAAAACAGTATTGTCCTATAATAGGCCACTTGGCTGGTAGAAAAAGAAGTTGGGGATATATACAAAGTATAACTCCCAAAACATCCACTTGATTTCAAAATTATAAGCAGGGACGATTACGCAATTTAAGAGCGACAGCATTAAAGACATAATTCAGAGTACATTATGGTACAGGGAGTTGGAAATACTGAATGAAGACAAGAAAAAGAGAAGAAAGAAGGTGACCTGGGAGATACTGAAATGAATGTCCACACAGTCCACTGTTCACTTGTATTGTCCATTATAAAGATACTCAAATGCAGTTCAATTTAAAACATCCAGAAACTCCATTCAGAATACAACCACAGAAGCCTTCTAGGGCAAAGCACTCCCTGGCCACCAAGGTTGTAGTCAGAAAACTATCAGCTTTAAAAATCTTGCCCTATGCTCAATGGCTTGGCCTGCGGTTCTTATCTGTAACAAGTAATTTGCCCTGTAAGGTTTCTTCTGGTTGCCACATTCCACAAATGAAACCAATGGTTAGGTTTCCCTCATCCTGGTGTAATGCCCATTATTAAAGTGCCTTCGTGTGATTACCAAAACCCACTGCCATCAAGTCGATTCTGACTCATAGTGATCCTACAGTAATTATCAAAAGTAAACTTCATTTACAAAGTATCAACTAAATACACATCTTTGTTCTGATTCACCAAAAATAACAGAAAAGCTTTTTTTATAATCATTGATCAAAATAACAGTTATAAAAAACAAAACAAAACAAAACAAAAAAACCAAACTCACTGCCATTGAATCGATTTTGACTCATAGCAACCCTATAGGACACAGCAGAACTGTCCCATAGGGTTTCCAAGGTGTGGCCGGTAAATTCGAACTCCCAACCTTTTTCGTTAAGGATCACTCAAACATAAGCAAAAAACTTAGGAGGCCTGGTGGCACAGCGGTTGATCACTCAATTGCTAACCAAAAGGTTGGCAGTTCAAACCTACCCAGCAACTCCACAGGAGAAAGGCTTGGGGATGTGCTCCCATAAAGACTGCAGTCTAAAAAAATCTTGTGGGGCAGTTCTACTCTGTCACATGGAGTCTCTGCATTGAAAATCTACTCCATGGCACCTAATAACAACAAAAGTTTATTTTAAAATCAATGCCAGAGGCCTTAGGCCAGCAGCCCATACTCTATACTCAGCCAGCAGGTAAGTATTCTGTTTAGTCCACACACTATTTAAAAAAAAAAAAAAATTAAACAGTGGCAAATATTTAAATATCGGGGAGATTTTTCACACAAATCTGTATTTCAGCTTCCTTTGAAAAAGATGGGAAGGTCTAGCAACACTAGGCCCATGTCCCCACAATAGCAACAACTGCCTGGAGGTGTGCAGCAACTGTTCCCTAGAGCAAGGCTCTGTAATTAAAACTGGTTCCCTCCTTCATCCAACTCCATTTCTCAGCTGAGGCCCTGCAGGCATTTAGGCTTGCAACCTAGAACAGTCACTTGGATCCCTAGTATAATTAGTTTCTGCATACTTACTCCCAAACACTGTGTGCAGGACCCACTGGCAGAGATTAGCCTGCAGTGGAAATGGGCCTGGAACAACTCCGAAAAGTGCTGGCACTCCTCTACCAGAAAGCTCAGCCACCACAGCAAAGAGATCACTTATAAAGGGAGTTATTTTCTAATGAGCTCAGCTCTGGCTACAGAGTCACCAATTAGCTCAGGAATTTGCCAAAGCTGGTTACTAAAGTTACTTACTGAAGGGTGGTTGCTTAATAATGTGCTTTTGAAAGGTGCTGATGATTTTCCAGAATCATCTAGAATCTATTTATAAAACAAAAGGTAAAATGTCCAGGAAAAGAATAAGAGGGAGCAAGACCACTTCAAAGCATATTAAAGTATTTTTTAAAAAGGAATGAAAAGATTTGCATTGTTGTTGTTAGGTGCCGTCGAGTTGGTTCTGTCTCACAGGAACCCTATGTTCAATAGAATGAAACACTGCCCCGTCCTGCACCATCCTCAGGATCGTTCTATGTTTAAGTCCACTGTTGGAGACACTGTGTCAATCTATCTCTTTGAGGGTCTTCCTGTCTTTTACTAACCCTCTACCAAGTCTGATGTCCTTCTCCAGGGACTGTCCCCTGGACATCATACATGAAGAAAGCAAAAGGTCATTAAAAAGACAGGCAAGAAAGAAAAGACCAAAACAGATGACAGAAGAGACTCTGAAACTTGCTCTTGAATGTAGAATAATTAAGTGAAAGAAAGAAATGATGTAAAAGAGCTGAACAGAAGATTTCAAAGGGCAGCTCAAGAAGACAAACTCAAAATATTATAATGAAATGTGCAAAGACCTGGAGATAGAAAACCAAAAGGGAAGAAAATGCTTGGAATTTGTCAAGATGAAAGAACTGAATAAAAAATTCAAGCTTCAAGTTGCCATATTGAAGGATTCTATGGGCAAGATATTGAATGATGCAGGAAGCATCAAGAGAAGACGGAAGGAATACAAAGAGTCACTATACCAAAAAGAATTTGTCAACATTCAACCATTTCTGGAGGTAGCATATGATCAAGAACCAATGCTACTGGAGGAAGAAGTCCAAGCTGCACTGAAGGCATTGGTGAAAAACAAGGCTCCAGGATTTGACGGAATACCAATAGAGATGTTTCAACAAATGGATGCAGCACTGGAAGTGCTCACTTGTCTATGCCAAAAAATTTGGAAGACAGCCACCTGGTCCAGTGACTGGAAAAGATCCGTATTTACGCCTATTCCCAAGAAACGAGATCCAATTGAATGTGGAAATTATCGTACAGTATCAATATCACACCTAAGTAAAACTTTGCTAAAGATCATTCAAAAGCAGCTGCAGCAGTACACTGACAAGGAACTGTCAGAAATTCAAGCCAGATTCAGAAGAGGATGTTGAACCAGAGATATCATTGCTGGTATCAGATGGATCCTGGCTGAAAGCAGAGAATACCAGGAAGATGCTTACCTGTGTTTTATTGACTATGCAGACATTCGACTGGGTGGATCATAACAAATTATGGATAACTTTGTGAAGAATGGGAATTCCAGAACACTTAATTGTGCTCATGAGGAGCCTGTACTTAGACCAAGAGGCAGTCGTTTGAACAGAACAAGGGGATACTCTGTGGTTCAAAGTCAGGAAAGGTGTGCGTCAGGGTTGTATCCTTTCACCATACTTATTCAATCTGTATGCTGAGCAGATAATCCGAGAAGCTGGACTATATGAAGAACAGGGCATCAGGATTGGAGGAAGATTCATTAAGAACCTTCAATATGCAGATGACACAACCTTGCCTGCTCAAAGTGAAGAGGACTTGAAGCACTTATTGATGAAGATCAAAGAGCACAGCCTTCAGTATGGATTACACCTCAATATAAAGAAAAGAAAAATCCTCACAATTGGACCAATAAGTAACATCAAGATAAATGGAGAAAAAATGGAAGTTGTCAAGGATTTCATTTTGCTTAGATCCACAATCACTGCCCATAGAAGCAGCAGTCAAGAAATCAGACAACGCACTGCATTGAGCCAATCTGCTGCAAGAGAGCTCTGTGAAGTGTTAAAAAGCAAACATGTCACTCTAAGGACTTAAGATGCACCTGACCCAAGCCACGGTGTTTTCAATCACCTCCTACGTATGTGAAAGCTGGACAATGAATAAGGAAAACCAAAGAAGAACTGATGCCTTTGAATTATGGTGTTGGCGAAGAATACTGAGTATACCATGGACAACTAGAAGAACGAACAAATCTTCTTGGAAGAAGTACAGCCAGAATGCTCATTAGAAGCAATGACAGTGAGACTTTGTCTCACATATTCTGGACATGTTATCAGGAAGGACGAGTCTCTGGAGAAGGACATCAAGCTTGGTAAAGTAGAGCATCCGTGAAAAAGAGGAAGACCCTCAACAAGATGGACTGACAGAGTGGCTGCAACAATGGGCTCAAACACAGGAATGATTCTGAGGATGGTGCAGAACTGGACAGTGTTTCACTCTGTTGTACGTAGGGTCGCTATGAGTCGGAACTGACTCGATGGCACCTAGCAACAACTTAAGGTAATTGTGGCCCCAAGAGGATTAGATAGCTTGCTAATAATGCAAATGAAGTTCATGACACTCCATTGGGGGTAGGACCATGCAAATAAGGTCTACGGAACCCTAACAACAGGATTGGTCACTTCTGGCATCCTGCTAGGTTTAAAATGAGCTATCCCAGAGGTTGGAGGAGAGGATCTCACCACCAAGGAAGAAGAGCCAGCAACAGAATGCGTCCTTTGGACCTGGGATCCCTGCACTGAGCTCGTCCTAGACCCAGGAGATAGAGAGAGAGCTGTAATACAGAAGATGGCAAGGTGGTGAGAAGTAGCGGCAGAGAAACGGCACCAGCAGAGACAGCAGAACCAGGAGACTGGCAGGACATTGGTAGGAGAAGGCGTGGTGGGATTCCTAGCCCAAAGAACAAGAAAGTTGAGTGCCATTGGGCAGGACGCTTGCTGGCGGAGTAGGGTGCCTCCAGGAACTTGGTGGAATTAGGCTTGCCAACCCACAGAGCTAGAGCTTAGTGTCTTTGGCCCAAGGCTTACTAGCAGGGTGGGATGCCTTAGGGCACTTATGGGCAGAGCCGAAAGAGCTTTGTAACACTTACATGAGCAGGGCAGAGGCTACGCGACCAGAGAGGGCTGTCCCTGGTCTCATGGTTGAGAAGAGACTGTCCTTATGGAAGGACTGTATCCTGAGTGTTCCTGAACCTGAACTGTAACCTGTTACTTCCCTAATAAACCCCATAACTGTGAGTATGGCTTGTGAGTTCTGTGTGGTCAATGCAATGAATTATTAAACTCAGCAGAGAGTGCCGCAAAAGGGACAGTTGATGTCAGAACTGGTAAAGATGGCGGAGAGAGGAGGCATGTCTGACTTCTGTCTCACAGGAATCAGCACTGGGCTGTTGCTCTTGATTCTCCTTCCCCCTTGTGAAATTAGAGGAGGTCAGATGTCTCCGCCATGTCATTTTCACAGCCAAGTAGGACCTAAGTAGAGCTCTAGTGGCTGCTAACCAAAAGGTTGGCAGTTTGAATCCACCAGCTGCTCCTTGGAAACCCCATGGGGCAGTTCTACTCTGTCCCATAGGGTTGCTATGAGTCAGAATTGACTTGACAGCAGTGGGTTTGGTTTTTGGTTTCAGGACCTAAGTTGTTCCAGAAAGTAAAACACTTTAAAGACTATTAAACACTGTCGTCATCTTGGCACTCAGTCCTCCAATGTCATTAAAGATTTCAATTTAGCCTGATTCTACTAAGAGCAAGATGACTTTTGATCAGAAAATTTAGCATTAACTATGGCTAAAGATTTCATGTTAGAAAACTAGGTCAGCTTGTGATTCCATTAATTTGTCCTTTATTCTCTAAGGAGAGTGCAATTAAGACCATTTTGCTCAGTCTTCATGCAGGTTCTTAGGACCTGGACATCTTCCCATTGTAAAATGGGTTTAATAGGAGAATCAACTTTTTTTATGATTTGCTTCTCATTATGAAAGTAATGCCCACTCACTAAATATATGCAGACAGAATATTTAATGGCAGACAAAGATGCTCTTTCATGTAAAATCAGTTTTAAAAAGTGTGTATTTGTATACATACATATACACATATAAATATATGTGTGTGTATGTACACGTGTGTGTATACACACACACTGTAGCTGCAACAATAGGCTCAAACATACCTACTATTGTAAAGATGGTACAGGACTAAGCAACCTTTTGTTGTTATATATAGGGTTGCTATGAGTTGGAAATGACTCAACAGCACCTGGCAACAACCTAAAATAGTATTATTACATTAACCTACACATAGAAAAAAGGCTGAAAGGCTACACAAATAAAAATGAATAGTAGTTAGGTCTGTATGACAAAATAATACGAGATTTTTATTTTTTTCTCTTTCATTTTTTTTGTATTTAGAAAATATTATACAGAATCTTTTGTTTTATTATAAGACAAATATTTAAATTTTTTTTAAACCTATTAGGCTGTAAGCTCATTTATTCATGCATCCATCCAAGTAACATTTAGGAGTATCTCTTATACAACAGACCCTATGCTGTTTCTAGACCAATAAGCAACATCACGATAAATGGAAAAAGTATTGAAGTTGTCAAAGATTTCACTTTACTTGGATCCACAATCAACACCCATGGAAGCAGCAGCCAAGAAATCAAATGACATATTGCACTGGAAAAATCTGCCGCAAAAGACCTCTTTAAAAGTGTTAAAAAAGCAAAGATGTCACTTTAAGGGTTAAGGTGCGCCTGACCCAAGCCATGGTGTTTTCAGTCCCCGCGTATACATGCAAAAGCTGGACAATGAATAAGGAAGACTGAGGAATTGATGTATTTGAATTATGGTTTTCGTGAAGAATACTAAATATACCATGGACTATCAGAAGAATAAATAAATCTGTCTTGGAAGAAGTACAGCCAGAATACTCCTTAGAAGCGAGGATGGCAAGACCTCATCTCATGTACTGTGGACATGTTATCAGCAGTGACCAGGCCCTGGAGAAGGACATCAAGCTTGGTTAAGTAGAGGGTCAGTGAAAAAAAGGAAGACCCTCAATGAGACAGACTGACAAAGCGGCTGCAACAATGGGCTCAAACATAGGAACTACTGTAAGGACGGCACAGGACTGGACAGTGTTTCATTCTGTTGTACTCAGGGTCCCTATGAATCGGAACCGACTCCATGGCACCTAACAACAACAACATGCCGTTTCTAGGACACAAACTCATAAGACCTGGCCCCTGCCGTGAGGCAGCTTACAGTCCAGCAGGAAAAAGTCACAGGTAAGCCATATCTGTGTAACAATCTGGTAAGTGCTATGACAGAGGTGGAGTACAGTGGAGTGGCATCTAAACCAGCCTGAAAAAGTTTCTTAGAGGAGACATTTGAGCTAATATTCGCATTTAGGTGAGATGTGTGTTGGGGGAGGAAGTCGGGCATTCCAAGCAATCCATCTTGTAAGTCTGATTTACACATCTTAAAGCTAAAACATGGCCAGTAGTCTATAGATGGGCCAAAATGGAAGTAAAGATGGAGATATGTTAAAGAGAATAAGCTAGATGTGGTGACTGACCTATGATATGGGGAGATGACTTACAGGTAAGATAATGTCCACATTCTGGCTTTGGGAACTGAATGGCTAGTACTACCATTTACTCTGATGGAGAAAACAAGAGGCATGAGCTGTGAGGCCAGTGGCAGGGATAAATGTGGAAATAAGACACCCAGTTTGAAGCATCATCAGTTTTAAGTTTGTTTGATCCATGAAGGATCCAAATATTGAAGGATAGAAGGTATATATTTGTTTGGGGCTCAGTAGAAAGTTCTAGACTGAAGATAGTTGGCAATGATTGGCATACAAGAGAATTAATGTGTATAGGTGGTTACACACACATACACACACACACACACACACACACACACACACACATATACTGAGAAAGAGAGAGGGACATATAAAGGCGAACCAGTGGAAGGAAAAGACTGGGAGGGAATGGTGGAGAGGAGGAAAGAGTGTCAAAATAAAATAACAGAACAAAAAAATGCCTCTTTGCTATTCACAATATAGAGGATACCTAACAGATTTTAGGGTCCTAAGCAGAATTTTTAGGGAAGGATCTGGGTACCCTCTCTGAGTAAAGCCTCCTAGATGATTTTATTACAAAGCTGGGTTTGGCATGCACTGATTTAAGCCACAAATTCTTCATTAATGCCATATACTTTCATATCAGTGAAATAGAACACATTCCTCTACAGGCTTTAGCCCCCAACATCTCTGACTTTAGAAACTAAAAACAATTACTCTTGTAAAGGGAAGGGCACCAGACTCTGATTGTCTGTGTGCCTGTGGGTAGTTCACCAAGCAAGTGTAGGTTGGGAAAGGACTGCATCTGCCAGTCCAGGAAAAGATCATTGTAGAGTATACTGCTTTGGGAAACACAGGTTTGCACAGGTAGAGAAGCGAGGGGAACCACCTGAGGAATATTGTGTTAAAAAAAGATGCCAAGCTAGGAAAGTCTTAGGTATGTTTGGCAAGATCAAGCTTACTAAAGCAGCAGTGAGATAAAGAAAAAACTGGAAAGGCAGGTCCAGACATATTTAGAACAGGGAAGTGTATAGAGACCAAAGTTTATGAGTGGTTAACAGGGGCGGGTGAGAGGGAGGGGAAAAGGGAGACTCACTGCTTAGGGAACACTGAGCTTCTGTTAAGAGTAATGGGAAAATCTGGAAATGGATGGATAATGATAGCGGTTGAACAACATGATAAACGTAACCAACATTAAATTGTATATGTGAAGAATGTTGAAGAGGCAAATGATTTGTTACATATATATTTCCCACAATAAAACAAAACAAACAAAAAACCCCAGGAGTTTAGACTTTAATCCTGAAGGTAATCCAGCAAATATTTATGATATTCTTGTGGCAATATAACAGGACCAAAATGCTTTTTTTAGATTACCATAGCTGTCAGGTAGAAAGTAGATTTTGAGGGAAGAATTAGAGAATAGGAAATTGTAGCATTTTAGGTACAAGATGCTATGTTTACTGTAACAGTAATATAAAATTAGGTACCTGGATCTTGCGATAATAGCTTTGGAGGATGGGATTTTGTTTGCATTTTTGTTTTTAGCTAGGCAAGCACTGTTCTTCATTCTAGTAATGAGCCAGCACTAGAACCAGCCTGCAACTACTTTAGCACATCTAGTATCAGAGAGAGGAAAAACAGGAATAAATCTAGAGGAAATTTTAGTCAGGCTTCTTATTTCCATACAATTCTATAATTAAAAAAAAACCAAGATGTTGTCATCAAGTCGATTCCCACTCATAGCGACCCTACAGGACAGAGTAGAACTGCACCATAGGGTTTCCAAGGAGCGGCTGGTGGATTCAAACTGCTGACCTTTTAGTTAGCAGCCTAACTCTTAATCACTGCCACCAGGGCTCCAATTTAATTAATAAACACTCATAAGATGCCATCCATAGAACATCAGTCACTCTCCCCATAGTAGCAGAAATACACCTGAACAGATGGCATGCACTTTAACAATGCCCAAAGAGGTGAACAGATTTGGGGACACTCCAAATCTTTATGGAGCCCTAGTGGTGCAATGGTTAACAGCTGGGCTAGAAATCCTATGGGGCAGTTCTACTCTGTCCTGTAGGGTTGCTATGCGTCAGAATCGACTCGAAGGCACATAACAACAACCGAATCTTTATCTCCTCAGTAGCCAAGAAATAGGCTGCATGTATAAAGTCTCCCTCTTCCACCCCTATTTCAGAGCTTTATCAACCAAAATGAAGAGTATAATTAATTCAGTTTTAACAGTCTGTTCTGGTATAGGGTTATGAGCATGGGATTTGAAATCAAAGAGACTTGTGTATAAATCCTGAGTTTTATATTTGCTAGTTTGAGCAAGGTATTAAAACTCAGTGTGTCTCAGTTTCCTTATTTGTAAAGCGGGAATAGTAACACATGCCTCACAGAACTATCCTGGGTATTAAATGAGACAATTCACATAAAGTACCTGGAACCACTGTGCCTAGCACAGAGCCAAGGAGAGCATCAATTTAATGCCCTGTGCCCTCTTGCCTCTCTCCGACTTGTTGCTGTTAGGTGCCGTCGAGTTGTTTCTGACTCACAGCAAGCCTATGTACAACAGAACGAAACACTGCCCAGTCATGCGCCATCCTCACAATCATTATGCTTGGGCCCACTGTTGCAGCCACTGTGTCAATCCACCTTGTTGAGGAGGGTCTTCCTCTTTTTCACTGACCCTCTACTTTACCAAGCATGATGTCCTTCTCCAGGGACTGATCCCTCCTGATAACATGTCTGAAGTATGTAATACGTAGTCTCGCCATCTTTGCTTCTGAGGCATTCTGGTCGTACTTCTTCCAAGACAGATTTGTTCTTTCTTTTGGCAGTCCATAGTATATTCAGTACTCTTTGCCAACACCACAATTCAAAGGCATCAGTTCTTCTTCGATTTGCCTTATTCATTGTTCAACTTTCGCATGCGTATGAAGCACTGAAAACACTATGGCTTGGGTCAGGCGCATCTTAGTCTTCAAGGTGACATCTCTGCTTTTCAACACTCTAAAGAGGTCTTTTGCAGTAGATTTGCCTAATGCAATGCGTCTTTTGATTTCCTGACTGCTGCTTCCATGAGTGTTGATTGTGGATCCAAGTAAAATGAAATCCTTGACAACTTCAAGCTTTTCTCCGTTTATCATGATGCTGCTTATTGGTCCAGTTGTGAGGATTTTTATTTTCTTTATGTGAGGTATAATCCATACTGAAGGCTGTGGTCTTTGATCTTCATTGGTTAAGTGCTTCAAGTCTCTGACTTAGAACTGAAAGCTGAGCTAGAAGGCTCATTTCTTTGATGTTCCCCTTTGAGTTTTTAAGAGTGGAAACCAGCTTTGGGTGATAAAGATATTACAGAGGCATCTTTGTAAAAGTATGTGCTCTGCCAGAATATTCTGATGCAATTCATAAAGCTGCAATTCAGGTACCAGAATTACATCAGGATACAGTGAAGCTTAGCACCCACAGCTTTAAAATAAACAAAATTTCAGATAGATGGCACATCGTGCAAAGCTCAGTACTACTCTTGAAGCTCAGGCTTTGCTCTAACTATTCCAGAGCTAAGAGTGAGCACTTTTTGAAAGACAAGAGAAGATACAAAGAGAGTCAAAGATAGATTCTGACTAGGATTTGTCGTCAACCAGTCATCACTCCTAACAATACAATACAGCTTTGGTAGCCAAAAGGTTACATACACAGTCTTCATATGTATGGCTGCTACTACCAGATATGTGAAAAAGGAAAGAAATCTCAATTTGCATTTATTATAATAAAGAATTTAAAACCAACATAGATGAGGCCAAAATAGTCTCTAGATATACATGGACATCCCAATTAATCTCATAAAATTAAAATGTGATTAGATAAAATAAAAATATACTCTATTGAACCAGTACAAGGAAAAATAGTAGAAACCTAAAGATAAAACTAAGAAATTCCTACAGAGGTCAGCTGAGAACAGCAACTATGAGCTAAAGCTCTACTCCAGGTAGAAGAATTAACTAACTACAAAACACCTACTACTTGCCTGTGGATCTAGCTCTTCATTGAATATCTTTGGGGAAATAGACCCTAAAGAAAAGACACCCTCCGTAAAAGTGGGGCGTGGACATTTGGTTGTACTCTTGGGTTAGGCAACCGTGGAGAGCTCTAGAGAGGCTGAAAAAAGTACTACTGCTGGTCACCAACTGGAAACTGAGTGATACGCGTGCAACACAGAAAACACCTGTAAAAAGGACAAATACCTGTGTGTTCATGTGTACTAATGTGTACTCATTTTTATTTTGAAAGTACAAAACAATCCCAACTTTTATAAAGTGCTTGAGAATTTCTATTATTCTTGACAGTTATATAAGAAAGTATCATGCTTTCTAAAATAGAATCAACCTGTACATGACTATTTTATATAAATCAAAAGGCTTGCTAATCTTATTTAGAAGCTGATATGAGAAATATGACATTTTAGGATAATTTTTACTAGTTAGATAAATGTGTGCATTTGCACGTCAAAGTATAAATACATTTTCTATTATTAAAGGAGTTACAAGGAATAAAAACTCTCAGCCTACTACCAGCCTTTCCTTAACTAAACAGATGTTATATAACAAATGCTCACTCAATTTTAAAACAAATATTTTCAAGCTACATTTTGCTTCCATTTTTCATCTACTAAACTGACAAAGATAAAGAATCATAATACTTAGATTTCCCAGCATGTGGGGACAACGGCACTCTTATAAGCTGCTAGTGGGTATATACATTGCCACATCCTTTCATGTGCAACAGGGATTGGAAGCTTCAAACATAATCCAGACCACCTGAAGGATTTTACAAAGATGTTTACTATAGCATTGTTTATAATGGCAAAAAATTCAAAACAACCTAATATCTAAAGTAGGGACATGATTAACTTAATGAGGAAACATCATTGGGTATGAATGATATTGTTTATATATACATAACAACATAGAATTTGATATGGAAAATGTATACAACATATTAAGTGCAAAACAGAAGATTGCAAAATGGAACAGGATGATCCAATATATGTTAAGTACAAATGCTAAATATTTATGCACAGAATAATGCCTGGTATGAAATATAAAAAAAAACGGCAGTGGCTATTTATTGTTGATGGAATTACAAGATTTCTCCCTCCACCCTCCTGTTTTGCTTATCTGTATGTTCAAGTGTAGCTAAATCACCTAGTATAATCATTTTCAAATTAAAAAAATGTTAAAAGTACGCAAGGGTATGTTTCTCTATCTTTTGCCCCCTGCCCCTTTCCCTCTCCCCTTACTAGCTTATTATACAAATCACACTAGCTAATTAATTCAGCTTGGATTAAACATTTATGCATGACTTGGCAAATTCTACATAATTCCTGCTATTTAATTCCATTTCTATCTTATTTATTTTATAAGCCGAATAATATAAAATTAACTATCATAAAATATTTCAAGATTAAGAGGCCATAAAAAATGGGAAAAGAGAGAAAAGTTTTAATTTGAACAGGAATTGTAGGTTCTTTCTTTAAAGAAAATGAAATAATCTTTGAGTACTGAGAAAGAAAAGAAAAAGGTAAATCATAGTTTTTTTATTTATATGAACAGTATCCCAATCTATGTAATATAATCATATATTAAGTATCTAGAAAGTGCTAGGCACTGTTTTCAACAGCTTTTGATAAGCTCCTCGGGGTAGAGACCTAGTCTTATTTATCTAGAACTAGCCCAATGCTTGTCAGGAAGTATGTACTCAATAATTGTTCAAATAATGATCTAATTACTTAACTCTCACAGTGACCCCATTTTGTAAATGAAAAAATTATGTTTCAAGTAGATTAAGCCAGTTCATTCTAAGGCCCGCACCTCCTAGGGGGCTGGGATTCTCATCAGATCTGCCCAATTCGGGGCTCCTTATCTCACTGGAATGAGCAGCTCAAGATGCCATACATTTTCCAGGGCAAGGGAAAGTACTGTCTTCTTCTTACATCTCAGACAGCATCTAGCATAGGCTTGTTCAAAGTGAATGTGCAAAAATAAATGCTTGTCATACCAATCACCACATTTTTTGTAGAACTATTTATCAATTTAGGGCTACCTTCCACATAACACCAAAACTCCTAAAGGTATATTTTGTGTTTATGGATACAAAACTATTGATCAATAAGGAAGTTAAAAAAATGTTTTAAATAAATTTATTTGAAAAAAGGGTTTTAATGTATTTTTGTTGTTGTTAGGTGCCATCAAGTCAGTTCCGACTCGTAGCAACCCTATGTACAAAAGAACAAAACGCAGCCCAGTCCTGTACCATCCTCACAATCATTGTTATACTTGAACTCACTGTTGCAGCCACTGTGTCAATCTAAGGAATCAGGGTTTAGTAAATGAAATAATGTATATGTAGGTGAATAATTATTGTGAATATAATGAAGTAAAATGAAGTTTTAAGTAGTTAAATCCCCAAATTATTTAATATCGTGGCTCACAACTACTTTCAGAATGGTATATAGTCAATATCTAACACTAGACCAGTGGTTTTCAATGTAGAGCAATTTTGTCCTCCAGGGAATATTAGGCAATGTTTGGAGACACTTTTGGTTGTCACAACTGGGGAGTGCTACTGGCATCTAGTGGGCAGGGGTCACAGATGCCGCTAAACATCTAACAGTCCACAGGACAGTCTTCCACAACAAAGAATGATCTGTTCCAATGCTGGAAAATCCTGTTTTAGATGACTAAAATAAGGTAGAATTATCTACTCTCCGGGTGTTTAAATTAGCAACAAGGATGACAGTAGGAAAATCCATTATCTCCCGGGATTGTAAAACAAGTTCTGGACACTTTGCAAATCTCCCAAGCACACCACTGTCATCCTCAGCTGATTCGAGAGAAGTGCATTACTCTACAGGCTGCAGTGGAGACAAAGGAGGGTTGAGAACTAATATGCACTTAGTAGCCAGTGAATGTGAGCATGTTTCAAGTAGCAGCATACAGGTGTGCAAGAAGAAACTGCCAACTTTCCTGGATTCAGGGTGATCTTGAATCAGCTTCTGACAACTACCAAGTTAAATACAACTATTACGTTATCAGGAGAGGCTAGTCCCTGGAGAAGGGCATCATGCTTGGTAAAGTGGAGGGTCAGCGAAGGCGAGGAAGACCCTCAACTAGATGGATTGACACAGTGGCTGCAACAATGGGCTCAAGCATAAAAACGATTGTGAGGATGGTGCAGGACTGGGCAGTGTTTTGTTCTGTTGTACACAGGGTCACTACGAGTCCGAACTGATTCGACAGCACCTAACAACAACAACAACACTGTGTATTTTAAGGAGTCCTGGTGGTGCAGTGGTTAAGGGCTGGGCTGCTAAATGAAAGGTCGGCGGTTTGAACCCACCAGCGGGAGAAAGATATGGCAGTCTGCTTCTGTAAAGATTACACCCTTGGGGTGTACACTCTGGGGTCAGTTCTACTCTGTCCTGTAGGGTCGGTATGAGTCGGAATCAACTCGATGGCAACAGGTTATTTTGTATTTAGACAGTGTTTAACTACCTCATATCTCTAATTTCCAGTATCTAAAATTCAGTAACAAGAGTTGAGGGGAGGGGGACAAGAACAACAGAAGATAAATAACTAAGGACTACATGCAAGGTTTCCACTCTTGCTTCCTCTCCCCACACCACCATTTTCTTACTTTGTAGAGTATTCATTTGACCATAGAGTTAGGGAAGCTATAGAGCACACTGTAAATGAAGAATGAAATTTTTAGTAGAGTTAATTTCTTGGTAATAACAAGAAAGGAGGAGGTAAACATTAAAATAAAGTATTAGGAACAATGGCGAGGAAAAAAGAAGCAACCATTTGTGAAGTTCTGTCATACAAACATCAAAGTATTATTCTCCTGTGAGAAGAAGCTTTGGTGCACTAGATGAATCAAAGGTGCCTCCCAATGAAAACAAGCTGCCGCATCTATAAGGTCTCTGAGAAAAACACTGTATTCCAGAAGGAGGCCACTGCTAAGATGACTTCCCTCTGCTGCTGAAAATCCAATGGACACATGAACAACCTCTAACCATTAGAAAATAGAAAGGCAAGAATATTCAGTTTGATGTATTAAGGGAACCCAGGATATTATCAGGTGAATAAAGCATTACATGCTCCTTCAGGACTGCTGATGAGCCTGATGTCTTGAAGAATTTCATACATTATATTTAAAAAAAAAAAAAAAAAAAAAAAGTCTCTTCCTTCACTGTGCAGGAGGAGGCCTGAGTGGGAATTAGCTATAGGGATGCTTCATCTTTCCCCAACTTAAACTAAAATGTGGGGTCCTCTAGGCCAGGCAGAAATGGAAATAAAGGAGCAATGAAAACAAAATTTCCTAACACCTACACAGAAAATCTATCACCATTAAAACAGTGACATATGATGCCTCCAAGAAAATCTTTAGTTAATTAATAATTAGTTACAAAAAACAAAACAAAACTAAGTATGCTAGAATATTTGCTGGCCACATAGTCATGGATACTACAAAATACAGTATAATGGAATTCAGTAAGTGACCTACTTTTTAAAGTTCACAAAAAATCACTTGTATAAGAGGTCAAAGACAAGCACCCTTTCAACATTAGAGATTTCTTCTGGGTTAAAGAATGACAGTAAAATAACTACATGTGTGGAACTGCTATAATTATTCTACAGGAGTTCTTGGTGCACACAGTTCCATTAAAGAGAGTAAGACTGAAAAAAAAATTTCCTTATGTTATAAACATTTTCCCAAAGGAAAAAAAAGACTATATATGATAGGTAATTTTTCTAGATAGACCATAAAAGCTCACAAAGCCCACAATGTGGCTGAAGGTTTTGGCACTTTGTTCTTGTCATCAATCAACCAGGAGACTGGCCTGAATCTCTCAGGTATTACACAGCTGTGAAATTCTGATTTTTAGGACTCCAATCAAACAGGTCTTCAGAAATTTACCTTGCTTCTGTTGAAACATTCTTATATAATAAGAAAAGACACATTTTCTTTTTTTCTTCCTTCAGTATCCCAAGTTTAAGGCTTCAGTGAGATACTGTGGGGTATCAGTGACTCAGCAGCATGAGAAATGGGGGTTACAGGCACAGACAGAAGAGTATATTATATAAATGCAAAACAAATGATGTTTAATGTCCATATTAACTTGGGTTTTTGTCTAATGATAGGGAAAATGTGATTAGCAAAATAATCCTGTTAATTACTTTTCACATTAAATTATCATCTATTAAAATGAGACTTCTCTCTTAATGAGAATTGTCATTCTAGGCA
This sequence comes from Dugong dugon, assembly GCA_030035585.1. Classification (NCBI taxonomy): domain Eukaryota; kingdom Metazoa; phylum Chordata; class Mammalia; order Sirenia; family Dugongidae; genus Dugong; species Dugong dugon. The sequence continues at coordinate 146,623,892 of CM057464.1, read as the reverse complement.
ATAATCAGCCAGATGGCGTGCCCTTGCTTGGGATTTAATTTTGCTTTACTGAGAATTCATTCTTAAGGAAGCTCACTGAGTTATTTGCTCTTGGCAGTTGTGTTAGCCAAAAGGTTTGCCCAGATGATGATGTTCAACGACTAGTTAGGAGAAGGAAAGACGTGTGAGTCTAGCCATTTCAAAAATGAATTGCAAGGCCTTTGTAAAGACGTTTTTATTCTACCACATATATAGAAGGAAACGCTAACTTTTTTCTAAAAATAATATTTCCTAACTATATTTATTATAAGGAAATCTTCATTGATGTACTGTTGAAGAATTTTTATGCCACTATCCCTGATGTCAGGTCCCTTATGGCGCAAACAGTTGAGCACCTGCCTACTAACCAAAAGGTCTGCAGTTTGTGTCCACCCAGGGATGCCTTGGAAGAAAGGCCTAGCAATCTGCTTCTGAAAGGTCACAACCTTGAAAAAACTATGGAGCACAGCTCTACTCTGCAACACATGAGGTTGCCATGAGTTGGAATCAACTTGATGGCAACTGGTTTTTTTTTTCCCCCAATGCTATCCTAGACTGTCACATAACTAATAGAATTTCTTCTTTGGCAACTTAAAAATACAAATCTCTCTAGATGGATGCTGCTCCTCAAACCCAGCAAGGTGATCACATGTTCCATTTCTCATGCTGCTGAATCACTGATACTCCTTACATAAGGCCAAAGTAATCTTTAGTTTGCCAAAATTATAAGCACTTCAAAAATTACTATCATGCCTCTCTACAGCACTTAGAGAGTTTGGATCTATTCCACAGCATTCCTCTAATCTCAGTGGAAGAGCACTTCCCAATTACTAGCACTTGAGAATATCTACATCTTCCTCCATTTAAAAATCAACTGAGTAGAAAGTTATGAAACCAAGTCAGCACACAGTAGCTATGAAGATGTCACATTTGCTATATTAAAATCATCCTTTAATAGAAAGTCACTCAAATAACATCCTTCTAGAAATTCTAAAATGTACATTTTAGAGAAAACCATTATTCAAGAAGAAAATTAAGTATTTTATAATTTAAAAAAAATTAACATATAATTAGAATCTAACTGACGAACAGATTTTCAATTTTACCCCACACTCACCTCTCCCGAGGAACGGCAAACCAGTACTCTGGCTGCTTTCTTCGTTTGCCATACTGTTGGACCATGGCGGCAGAGTGGGTGGCAAAGGATTTTCTCATCGGTTTTCCCACCTTGATGCACAGAAACATGGGAGGAGTCTTGCTTTTCTCTTCTTTTGAAGGAAGTATATCTGAATCACACATGAAAAACCTGTCCTCAATATTGGCAATTTTGGTGACACTGAAACTTTTCAAGTTATAAAGAACAGTGTCCAATCCCCTCTTGGTGATGGAAAGACAAAACATATTGCAGAAACATCATACAACAGCATCTCACTAAGGCTGAATACATTTTCCAGACCTTCTTTAGCACAAAAGCTTTGGATGTTTCAGGTTGATCTACCACATGAGAAGCTACATACTGGAAGTAAGCATAAAAACCAACACCATAATGCAATTCAGTTCAGAACTGAAATATCTTCAAAAAAGATTCTAAATTCTTTTAGATTTGGAAACTCAAGGTAAAAAAAGAAAGTCACTTGAAAGATTTTTTAAAAAGCAAACTATCTTTGAAACAGAAATCAGTCATAGGACAAGTTCCATAATAACTCATTAAACTCACTGCCGTCGAGTCGATTCTGACTCATAGCAACCCTATAGGACAGAGTAGAACTGCCTCATAGAGTTTCCAAGAAGCGCCTGGTGGATTCCAACTGCTGACCTTTTGGTTAGCAGCTGTGACACTATGCCACCAGGGTTTCCAGTTCCATAACTGATATCACTTATTGCTAATTTTTGCCAATTATTAATAATCAGCAAGTCTACTCTCTATTGAGAAAACACTCACTGTTCTAAAGTAATTTTACTACTATTGCTATTGCATATGCAAGTTTTAGAAATACAATTGTAAAACAGGTTAAAAAGACATTAAAGAAAAATGACTTACCTTCAATGGGTACCTGAATTCTCTTTAATAGCCATAACTGAATTTCGGATTTATTATCCATTTGCGCACCTTGGCAGCTATTGTCCAGAGAAGACTCCAAAGAGGAGTCCAGAGACTCTTTAATCGTATTTTCTCCTGTAGAAGGGCCCAGTTGCAGTGGAAGGAGTGGGCTCTCTTTCATCCAGGTTTTATCTGTCTCTTTATTTTCCTCAGTTGAGGGATCACCTGCCTGGGGAAGAGAACTACTAAGGGTGATGTCTATTCCTATGGGTTCAATGCTTTTGTCATCACCTAATTCTGCCTTCAGCAAGTTTTCAGGTAACTGTGATCCTTCTTTGTTCTTATTAAGGTAATACTCGATGAGTTTAACTTTATCTAGATCTTCATGTATGTTCAGTGTGTTTTCCACCTGGCTTTCTGGGGAACCGGATTGCTTGTCCACTTCTGGTATTATATCTTGTTTCTCACAGGTTTCTAAATCTAGGGCCCCTTTCAGTTCAGCATCACTCTCTGTTCCTGAAAAGTTCAGGGCTGACTGCACCTGCCTTTCTGTAGCAGAACTGATGATTTGGGACTTAGCTTTGCTTAGGTCCTCTGGATCAAGGCACCCCTTTGCATTGTCTCTTTTATCCATTCCACTATCAGTTTGAGAAGAAAGTTCCTCCAGGTCAACGAAGTCATCATCTTCCACTAAAAGGGAGTTTTCTTTGGCTATAGATTCAAATGCAGTGTCAGGAGGTTCCTTGCTGACCCCAGTCATGGTGGTAGATCTACTGGTTGCCTCGATAGAGGATTCCAGTTTCTTTAACTTTCCTGACACAGGGCTGCCTGAGGGCTTTGTATGTGTATCATCGGTTAACTTCTCCAAAGGTCTTGTTGATTCAGAATCTGTATTGATGGTTCTCTCTCCATTCTGCTGCCGTTTTTCCTTGTTGAGATATTTAAACTTACTGAATGGGTTTATATCCTTTTCAGAAGCCAAGTCTTCCCATTCTCCAGGCCTGTACAGAGGACAAAGATCCTGAGGTAGGTCACTGTTGGGGAAAAATGGTGGGTGCACATGGAATGTTAAAACAAAACCAAAAACAAAATGGAGGAAAGGCAAAACAAATCAAAATCCAACCAAAAACCAAAACGTAAAATATGCTGCAAGTTAAATTTATGTTTAAATGATTTCAAAATAAAGAAATGAAATCAATAAATTGACTTCAAAAGGAAACATAAGTCAACTAAAGGAAGTGGCAAAAAAAGAATTATGATGTAGCAAACTCTACTAGAAGCACATGAATGGTTTTGAAGTCATGTATGAATATGGAGATGTCACCCATCAGATTTTTAAAGATGAAATAATAATGTTTCCGATTTTCATGAAGGAAAGGACAAAGGAGGGAAAACATTTTAGCATCAGTGGCTGAAATTCCTTAAATATTCAAAGCTCTTCATTTTCATAAAACAGTCTAGAGACCAACTACATTAGTTCTGAATGGGTCATTTACTTAGCAACTACTGGTTTCATAGCTCTACAAGGTGACTGGCCCTGAACCATCATTATGGGTTTCATGGATTACGATCTAATGCTTCCAATAACAGATATTCTCCCACCCCTGAAGGAAATGCAAGAAACATTTATGTAAATATAGCACAACTTATGTAAATATATAGCACCTGTACCATTTAATAATTTCTCAAATCTACAGAAAAGTAAACTGGTTTATCAGCTGAAACATATTAATAAGAGATGCTTCACTACCCAGACTTGGATTACAAAGAAATAATGATTATACACGTTTTTCTAGTTTAAATTGTCAGTAAACAAATATTTTTCAAATTGTGACTAGAAATGCTTTGAGCAATCCCATATTTCTACTTATTTTAGTGCTATTACTGGATTAAAACAGGGACATAAAACTCCTTTTTAAAAATAACATTTTCAGATTTCAGAAATAATTTTAATTTCTAAAAAATTTAGATCATTTTTAGGCTATACTTTCCCTATTATTTTGTACCAGGCAGTTCTTAAATTACAAGAAGACTGTCTCCTCAAAGTTATTCTATAAATCACTTGCATGGAATATCCATGCTTTTTCTAAAAAAAAAAAAAAAAAAGCCTACATAATTGTTAGGCTCTGACAAATGCTGTAAAAAGCCTCTTTAATTCATAATTCATTTTGATTCAATAAACATTCATTGATCCACTAAGTACCACATGCTGAAAGATGATTGTGACAGCGTCTCTGTTTTGCAGGAACTTACATGTACCTGGGCAGCATGCACAAAATGTTCTGTCCAACACTAGCATCCCAGGAGATGTTAAGGATGCATCAATCCTAGAGTCAAATAAGTTAGTATAATGTGGTTTAACTTCCATATTGGGACTCAAATTTTAATTTGGCATATTAAAGGCCGTAAGAAGTTCTGCATCAAAGAAACCCAGCTTTTCACAGTCTTGGTTAATAAGCAACACTTTCTTCTATAAACATCCAAGTCCCTTCTCCTTATCTCTTCCTTCCCTACCTAGCTTGTCCCCTCCAAAGAACACATTCAACTGCACTTCAAACAGCCACCTAAATTACCTTGTTCACCCTATCCCTCTTGTTCTTCTACCTAATCCAAGCCGCCAATTCCCTACTTGGGATTAATTTAATCATTTGCTTTCTTTGCACTGCAGTTGCCAAGCTTTGCTGGGGCAAAGTATGTAATGGTGCCAAATGGCTCCATTGCTAATTAATGTTTTCTAGACTCAGCCAGGCACCTAGTAATGATCAATAATCCCTTCAATTGTTCCCATCCTATTCTCTGTGGCAGCTGGAGTTACAAGACATCTACACAAAAAATACAAAACCTTAAGGTAAGGCTGGAGAGATTTTACATGCACACCACGATTTACATAATGCAGTTAGATAAGTTGTACTTATTCCTTTACCACATGACTTTTGGTAATAATTAAATCCTAAAGCAATTTTTAAACTTTCTATAATTGATGGAATTCCGAAGACAGTACAAAGTTCATTTCACACAGATTCCACTCATACATTCTATTTTGCTCATTAGTGCACATGCTGTTCATCAGACAAACAATTCTTTATATACTTGCATCCAAGGCAGGAATCAATGCACAACCCTGAAATAATTTCAACAAATTAGGAGCCAATTCTTAACTTTCCTCTCTCCCCCAGTCACAGCATTATCCCTATTCTAGGCCATTAAACGTAATCTCACATTGAGAGAAATCTTTCTGTAGAGATGTACCTTCCATTTCTACTATTAAACAGAATACTTACCACCTGGCCTGAAGATGTGCATTAGTGTTACCCTATTAGAAGCCATCATTGGCCAAAAAATGCCCTATTTGTCTAGCCATCCACTTTCAAACTTACCTATATCTTTAACTATTCTTATCTTGTTTCCTCTTATCCACAGAGAACTCAATGTTCATTCCTCCTTTCTAAAACTAACTCTTTCATTTCCTCTCCTCCTCTTCATCTAAGATTCCCAAAATGTCCCAGGCAGTTGGACACTCCCTCACATGGGCTCTCTGTGTACACTTCTATGTTTACAGTGCCATTTGATTATCACTTCTGTGCATGTGTCTGTCACACCCAAGAGACTACAAGCTCCTCAAGGGCAGGGGTCATAACCCACTCGTCCTCATATCCTTGGCACAAAAGAGGCATGCACTAACGTGCACTGGAAGCCTGGATTAGCATGGATAACAGGATTCCCATGGGACAATGCATTCAGAGTTTCAGTTATGAATTAAATGTTCAAATAATAACAAAAGCCTACACATCAAGCACCAGGCTATCTTCTAAGAGCTTTGCGTATATCAATTCATTCAGTCCTTCTAACAACCCTATAAGCTGGGGACTACTATTAACTCCATTTTACAGATGAGGAAACTGAGGCTTGAGATTAAATAAACGTGCAAGTCATGGAGCCATAAGTAGCAGAGCCATAAAGCCCAGGAAGTGTGGTTTCAGACCCAATCATCATGTCATATTGCCTCTTAACCTCTGGCTTTGAACACTTCTAGTGGCAAAATTTAGAAACTACCTCAGTGTCCATGCTCTGATGGTAGCTTGGGAATGGGAAATACTGAGTGGATCAGATACTAAATCCCTAGGAACTTTCTGTCTGGATTAGTTCCCTACTTACCTTCCCTTCTTTTTAGATGAAAGTCCCAAGGCTAGCTTCTCTTTGTACTGTTAGTATCATTGTTTTGCATCTTCTTTTCTATTACTGAGGGCTTCTAAAGATTTTTATGGCTAGCATATGTAGAGAAACAGACACACTGACAAAATGACAGTAAAAATCAGATTACCCCTACAAGTGAATAGTTCCCTGAGCTTTATAAACTCTCTTTCTTCATGGGGAGTTTCCCTCTTTTTTGCAATAGACTGAGCATTATAAGGCAAAAGAAATCAGGACTAAAGTAATATTCATCTATACTTCAGAGAAAAAACAAACCACTGTTATTTCCTTTTCAATCCACTTAAGGCAGTCTACCCATAGGGAAGGAGGCTACTGTACTGTCCACTAAACCTCTCTCTATGCAGGAGCAAGCAAAGACATGAGTTAGGAAGACTGCCTATTCTGGAATTTAAATGGGGAAGAGGAAGAGAAGGAAGAAAAGGAGGAGGAGACAAGAGAGGGGGTAAGGGGTGAGGGGGAGGAAGAGAATATCTTTTTATGTCCAACTTTTCCTTATCATCGACTTTATTATTTTCATTCCCTCTCATTTTCCTATTTTTTAAAAAATTTAGAACACAAATTTTCCAGCTTGAAATTTACCTCTACATAATCCCTCACTCCTGCAAATGCCCTCATTTTTAAATTGCCGTTAATTCTCTCAATACCTCTTTTTTCTGGTTAACAAAGAAATGTGTCTTACGAGGGTAAGGCATCTTTGATCTTCATGTGGGAAATGTCACTGTAGAGGGCAATGGAAACCACCTCTTCCATGGGGCAGATGAGGCCGTACTCCTCACACCCATTTTCAATAACCAGGGGATCAGACTTGTGAGGGTCAAACATGATGTTGTTAGGAGTGACAATCATGACGCCTCCAACTACACCCTGCAGGAGAGATGGATAGGACAGAATTACCAGAGAGGTATGCTTTCAACAACCACCATAAAAGCTTTATAACTAGCTCATAGTGCCATTCCAATTGTTTTGTGACCCAGAGTATCAGCATCCTACACGACAGTCACATCTCTTCAGTGAGTGTTGAAAAAAAAGCAATGTTAGCTCTGTGTTGTGGGGCAGGGAAAACACATTTGCCTTACTCTGGCAATCACATTGATCCTGGTTCCAGCACAGAAAACAGCACAATTAACAGTATGACCTTGGGTTACTCATGTGTGCCTCAGATTCTCCAGATGCTTGTCTGTAAAATGAGAGGGGTTATCCCAAATGTTTTCCCAACTGAGAACACTATGCTTTACAACTCACTCAACAAGAATTCACCATCGGTCGATCAGGTAGGTGCATGGTCCTGTGCTAAGGGAACAGATATTCTTGGGGTGATGGTGCCAAAAAAACACCTAATGTTTTTGTCTAAAATGTTTAAAATGCATAAATCCAGCAAAGACTCAACATAAAGAGGATTACAAGATATTCGTTGCCAAAAGTGAATATAGCTGAACTATGGAAACTAACAACTTCCCATCTGTCGATTTTTTTGTACTGTGGTGGCTTGTGTGTTGCTGTGATGCCAGAAGTTATGCCACCAGTATTTCAAATATCAGCAGGGTCACCCATAGTGGACAGGTTTCAGTGGAGCTTCCAGACTAAGAAAGACCAAAAAGAAAGGCCTGGCGATCTACTTCTGAAAATCAGTCAAACCTTATAGATCACAACAGAACACTGTCCAACTCGCTTGCTTTGGACACGTCTCCAGAAGAGATACAATTGCTGGAGGAGGACATCATGTTTGGTGAAGGAGAAGGCCAACAAGGGCATGGGAGACCCTGATTGAGATGGACTGGCACAGTAGCTACAATATTCTGGCAACTGCAAGGACAATGCAGGACCAAGAAATGTTTTGTTCTACTGTACATAAGGCTGCCATGAGTCGGAGTCAACTCAATGGCAGCTAACAATAATCCATGGAAATTAAAGGCAAAAAGCAGTAACTTCGTGGGATCTAAAAAAATCTAAGGCTTGGTTAGATTACATTATAGACCTTGATATCCATGGAGATACATCTACCAGGGGCAGCAGAATACAGATGACTCCTTTTCGGTAAATAATTTATTTTGTACTCTTAATGAGTTTATTGATTGCTTTTGCAAGAAGTTTTGCATTTCATGCATTACTTACTTTTGGGTACAAAAGTTATAAATGCATTTCAATAACTTATTTTCTTTTTATTTAGAACCTGACATGAACTATTATGAGCACAGGAATCCACTTTACACAACATAACCCCTCTTGAGAGGCTCACTAAACGTTGCATCTGTTCGTTGTAAAAATATCAGCAACCAAAAAACTAAACAGCATGACACAGCAGACATTATTTTTAGTACCAGGATCATTAGCAGCAAATACAGGGGAGAATTTATCATTTTTCAGGTTAGGTGCTAAGCTCCTTACATGAATTATCTCTCTTAATTACCATACCCTATTAATTAAGCTTTATTATTGTTTCTATTTTATAGTTAAGGAAAATGGAAGCTTAGGAAATATAAATACCTTGCCCTTAGTCTCAGAGCTAGTGGGTGATAGAGCTGGAATTTAAATTCATTGAGTCTGACTCCAGAATTTGCTGTTAAATATATATGATACTGTCTCCCTAACAATTTATAGGTCAAGAACTGAAAGATAAAATGATAATCTAAGGTCACAAAGAATCACATTTCCACTCAGTGATCACATTGCCTCAATAAATAAAACGGGAGGCGTCCAACAGAGGGAGTACTAATGGACATTTGTCAAATCTTAAGCTGAAATTTTGGGTAAGATATTTTAATGTAGCATCACTTCCAGTAACTTGGGAGCCACATTTAATTTTCCATAAATTCCCAGAAAATGAAACAAATTGCACTACCATATACCTTTCCATCAGTGAAGTATCGACAATTCATTTTTAAAAATTTTACGACGCCTGGCTCATCTTCTTCAGACGCAGATGACAAGACTCTTTCAATAGGTTTTAAGGCCTTTCTTGCTAAATCAGCATCCTTAGAAAGTAAAAATTTCCAAAATAAATACAAGCAGTATTTCAAAACAAATTAATTATATAAAGCATACCCTATAAGTTCCCTGTAAGTAAACTTTTTAACTTGAACCTTAAAAAAAAGGCAAAAGTCTTTCACCCTTCAAAAATATTACAAATACAACAGGTACCCAAATCACACTAAGATTTTAAAAAAAAAACAAAAAACATGTATGAACCTACAAAACTGAGTCATTAAACTCTTTAGAAAATAAACTAATATGAAAATAATGCATATAAAACTCATGATTAAAATTCTCTAGAAAAAGGAGGAGTATAAAGAAATTATCAGTCTCGTCAGACATTTAATTTCATAATTTTAACCAAGTCATGCACATTTGACTTTGAGAGTGTAAACGTGAACCAACTTTTCTTGGATAGGATGTGTTCTCTAAAGTAATGACAAATTATTTACCCTACCTATTTGGGGGAAATTTTAGATGTAACCTTATGAAAAATAACATGTAGAATTCTGTAACTCACAAAAAATGTTTTTGATAAACATGAACTTCAGTGCATGAAGGGCATACATACGTACAGGCAGTTTATCATATTCTGCATCTGATGATGACGGAGAGACAGTAGCACCAGGGCTGGATGATGATAACCTTAAGGTACTGGAAGGAAAGTTGGCATCTGGCACAAAAAGAACCTGAGAATGGGAGAGGTGTTGGGTAAGTAAAAAGAATCAGGCAAACCACTAGCCAGTGTTTAGGGTGGTTACTCTGTGCACAGTATGATGCTAGGTGTTTGTCTAAAACCTAACTGGCTTTTGTGAAACTCATAAGCTATGTGGTGTCTTCTAGACTAAACCATGAAATAATGCTCAGCAACATGAGAGTGTGTATATTGTTGGAAACTACTGAACACACCTGCAGACACTGCAGGAGCTCACAAAGAAGACAGCAAGGTAGTATTCAGGGCAGGCCATGTGAAGTAAGTGTGCCCAAGTGAAGCCTTGAAGAGTAAGTAGGATTTGACAGGTAGGGAGGGAAGAACCTTCTAGGGAAGGGGACTAACAATATAATGAAATAGAGGACAGAGAACCATGGCATGCTTCTAAACATAACACCTATGCCGGGTGGAAATGGAACAAATCCAGGCTTGCTAACTCCAAGCAAGCTCTGAGTGCTAAAGTACGTAAGGTCCTTAACTGAGAAACTGTACAAGGTAATAGCAATACAATAATCTTAATATTTTCTCCATCAGTGTCTGGGTTACCTAAAAACAAAAATAAAAATTCAACAGATTATTTAAAATAGTCTCCTTCTAAAAGATGTTCGGTTCCCTAAATGTTATTATGATCCCGTTATTCAGTACTCTTAATGAGACATGCTACATTTTGGCTTACATCACATACAGTCTTAAAATGTTGACCTCTAATGTTATAAAACAGAATTCAAAGCTAATCATATAACAACTGATCAATATTATTTTTCATTGTCTCCCATCCTTCTAGTCTTGTCTGTTTTAACATTAGTCATTTAAATCTAACTTCAACCCAGAAAAAATTTGAGGCAACAACAAAAGACACGTTAAAATAAAGGTAGGAGAGTTAGAGTCAAGGGGAAATAAGATGAGGACTGATTACTACTAAAAATACGTGCTCCAAAATCACTAAATACTCACTGAGAGGTGGGCCATAAAACTGGCTGAGTTTCCAAACAAGCAATACAAAGAGATGTAATTAGTTAGTTACATCATCCAATTAGTTACAGAATTCAATTTCCATAAAATAAAAACAATTCAGTTTCTCAGAAGTACAAGCATTCTCCCATGAGGTCTCATTAAAAAAAAAGAGGGTCCTAAACTAACAATTCGCCCTCTACGCACTCACAGTAAATACAACAACCAATTTGGGTGACTGTTCTTTATAAAATCTTCAATTCCGATGTCAATGGCAAAAACGCCCAAGCTTAATTCTATAAAAGCAACTTTATAAAGGGCTACAATGGTTTAGTCTTGGTATGCAGCTCTCTTATTTATTCTACATATATCAACTAGAGCAATGCGTGGATAGCATTTCTTTCAAGGAATTCTCCGTAAGTATTCGTTTTTTGCATCTGAGCTTTTGACAAGTATTTGGCAACACAGGTTGAACTTCTAGTCTCAGACACATTCTAAATGGCAAATCAAAGGGGTAATTCCTATGCTTATACTGTTAACTGCACTAGAGATAGAGGTGACATTTGAAAGCTGGGAAGCTCAGCCAGAACACGTGCCACCTCAACATGGAAGTGAGCCTGGGTCACAAGGAGGGGTGAAGCTGTCCTAGTGCCTTCACTAACTATTTCTGGATTTGTTTCAACACATAGGGAAATGAGCATTTGAGGTCCCCAAGTTCTTTACCAATTTTTATGCCTCAGTTCTTTTTCTGAGTTTGTTTTTTTGGCTTTTAAAGCAACAAAAAGTTTAGAGTGAGATTTTAATTCAGTAAGCTCCCAGGCAACCTCCTTTGTAAATCACCTTTCACATTCAGCCACTGATCTGGCCAGACCAGTTTTCTTTCCTACTTCAAAGTGATCATCAAACCAATCTCTACAAGGGTGAGCCTTAAACTTTCCAGAACCAGAGTAGCTAAAACAGGTTTTTATTTATCACATCTACTAAAATAAGAGGGTTACCTACACCTCCAGGTATCAAGACAGAGTATTTAAAAATCCTGGAAAGCAAAAAGTCAGCTGGAAAGCAAAAGCTCATCTACAGTTTTTGAAAGCTCCTCCATCTATTTCACTCTTCTTGGTTTCCCATCTTTGACAGCAAAACCATGAGTACAGAAGGGTCCTGGAACAAGTGAACAGCACATAACTAGTTCTATAAGGGCCAGACAGCACTATAAAGGCTAAAAGGATACCTGAGATAATGTGGCCCAACACCTAATTCCAGAGATTAGGAAACTGATGTCCAAAAATGAAAGTGATTTGCCCAGGCCACGTAGCTGCTACAAGGCCAAATGGAAACAAAACTTGGGGGCTCCTATTTCTGGTATTTTTGCCATTATGGTAGGCTGTCTCCAGGTAGCACATTAAAACAGTTTTTATACCTCTTATTGGCTGCTGGACCTTATTCCAGTACCAATAAACTATCTTGCTTACAGACACAGTCAAAAAACAAGGCATCTCCAGAAATTATTTTACTAAGTTTCAGTGACTAAAGTCTTTAGTCTTGAATTAGTAAATGTAAGTCTAGGCTCTTTTCTATGAATGCTATGTATTATACAGCAATACCTCAAATTATAAGATAAATCCAACAATGAAAGAGACTAAAATCTGTTAATTTTCTTAGAGATGAAAAGTTATTAATTTCTGAAAAGTGTTAACGCATACTTTCCCCAATTACCTGGCATTGACAGTACCGTGTACTAATTCCTCCTTTTGACAAGAATACAAATACCAAAAGCACTGTAGTACAAACTGGCCAATGTGTGCCTTTGTTGGCTGCATGTGCTGATCTTAAAAAAAATACAAAGAACATTATCACTATTGTCTGAATGATGTTGTGTTTAAAAGTAGCAATATCCACCCTGAAAGAATTAAACGTCACTACAATGTAGAGAGGACACGTGGTGGCACAACAGTTAAGCATTTGGCTGCTAACCAAAAAGGTCAGCAGTTCGAATTCGCCAGCTGCTTCTTGGAAACCCTATGTGGCAATTCTACTCTGTCATTAGGGTTGCTATGAGTTGGAACAGACTTGATGACAATGGGTTTGGTTTTTTTTGTTTTACAATGTAGAGAAGCGACTGACTGTTTACCAAAAGGTTGGCAGTTCAAAACCACCAGCGGCTCTGTGGGAGAAAGATGTGGCAATCTGCTTCTGCAGAGATTTACAGCCTTGGAAACCCTACAGGGTTGCTATGAGTCAAATAGACTCAATGGCAGTTGGGTTCTGAGTTATAATGTAGACAAAGGAATCCCGGTAGCACAATGGTTAAGCATCTAGCTGCCAACTGAAAGGTCAGCAGTTCAAACTCACCAGTGGTTCTGTGGGAGAAAAGACCTGATGATCTGCTCTTGTAAAGACTACAGCCTAGGAAACTCTATCGGACAGTTTTACTCTGTCCTACAGGGTTGCTATGAGTAAGAACTGACTTGATGGCACACAACAACATAACTCAGAGACACAGTACGATGCTCAACACAGTACGAGTCAACAATGGAACCCAAACATGCTCATGGTGACCTATGAGCTCCACAGATGGGACTGGAAAGCTTGACTTGAACTAAGATCTTCCAGTGACTGAATCATTTAAATTTATTGACTGAACATAACTTTTTAAAGTGGAAATATAGGAATATATTACCTTACACCTGTAAAAAGTTGAATTGGCAAAAGTCGCGTGATAGATATATTTACAACAATGACCAGAAAAAAAAAAAAAAAAAGAGTAGCAGCTGAGGCTGCTCATGTACAACCAAAAACCTCATGGGATTTGGTTCCTTGGTCTGGAGGTTTAGTGGCATGGTTTCATGGCACATCCCAGCTAACTGGCCTAATAACGTGTTTAGTGCTTCTGTTCTACTTCCTAGCTTGTTGTATAGTGCCTGGGATCTTAAAAACTTACAAGTGGCCACCCTAGGCATGGCAATTGGTATCCATTTGCCTGGAGCAACAGAGAGAGTCAGGAATAGGAGGAGGATATGGAATGCATGGCTAATGAACAACTGCCTCCTTTGCCATGGGACCAGAAGAACTGGATGGTGCCTGGCTACCATTATTGAACATTTTGATCAAACATTCTATAGAAGAATCCTGGTGAAAATGCAGAAAAGAATTTCAAATTTTCATGGACTACAGACTTTCCAGAGCCATGGAGGCTGGATGCACCCCTGAAACCACTGCCCTGAGATAATCTTTAAACCTTAAACCAAAAATGTCCCCTGAAGTCTTCTTAAAACCCAACAGTCTAGCTTAACTAGTAAAAACTGTCTGCCTTGAGCACTATGCTTTTTTAAGAACTATCTATATGAGATCAAAGTGACAACAGCAACTTGAAAGATCAGATAGGAACCTTAGGGGGCAGTGAGTTTATGTTAATGGGTGAGGAACAACTCAGAAAAGCAGCGTGAGAATGGATCACAATTCAAAGAATGTAATCAATGTCACTGAATTGTACATGTAGAAACTGTGGAACTGGTGTATGTTTTGCTGTGTATATTCTTAACAACAACAACAACAATTTAAAAAAGGGAAAAAATATATAGAAGTTACTAAAAAAAAGTTTGCTAGATTAATCTAGAGTGACAAAATTACACATTTTGACAATTTCAGTTTCACAAAATACTAAAAGCCCGGAAAAAAATTGTGTAAGGTCTTTTGTTGATGGTCCTGCTGAATTCGTCTCTGCCTTTGGTCAGGCTGACCACTCTTTTCAACCTGGTACCACTGTACCAAATCAAGACAAAAAAGACAAAGATTCTGCCTAATTTAAAATAAACAATGACCAGAATATATTCCAGGAGTGGACTAAACTGAAACTTGCAATTTTGAATTAAACATTCTAAGAACATTTGTTAATACAAAAAAAAAAAAAAAATCACATTTATTTAGAACTTCTCTTAATGCCCTAGGAAATACCTGCTACACAAACTAGCAATCATTATGATAATCTCTGTTAATCCTTTGCAAAGTATTCCTCTCTGAACAGCTCAATTTTCAGTATATTTGGATTTAGAGGAAAGACTGAAGCAACACACATTACCATTAATGATAATCCTGTCACACTAATAGTGAAGCATTAAAATGGCAGTAAAAAATAAATGAAGAATTTCTAAAGTCATATTTAACAATAAAATAATTACCTGGCCTGGAACAATAGTATGAGTGAAAAGTTTGTTCAGTTCTACTAGTTTATTGGGAGTGATGTTAAACTTCAGTGCTATGGAGTTTAGAGTGTCCTGGCTTCCAGTCTAGAATAATCAAACAAACAAGACTCGTTACACATAGGAAAAAAATATTCTTTTTGCTAGACAATATTAATCTATTCACAATGAGTGAATAAAAACAGTTCCATCCAGACATGTCATGACAGAAAGAGAGAATATGTTCTCAGTTCTTAAGAAAACCACATAACAGCAAATTCTTAAACACAATTCATGTCTGGGCTCTCTCATCTTCAAATTTCACTGTCCAGCCATAGATTTCTAAATTTGCTCTGGCACAAGTTAGGAGTATGCAGTAGATGTCCATGAGGTATAATAAAAAACTATAAGAGGAAAAGAAACCAATAAACATACAGAAACAGGGGAGTGGGGTTAATTTCTCTATTTCAATCGCCTGTCTACTTGCCCGGCCCTTCACTGCACTCTAAGCTCCTGGATGGAGGCCTGCTCATGGCCATTTTCCTTAGTGCTCAGCACAGCACCTGACACATGAAGGCACTCAAACACCTGAAGGATGCATACTGTGGACGGCAGGGCAATCTGAAAGAAATTCAGATTAGCTACCAATGATTGTTCACTGTCATTAAGTTGACAATTTCCCATGGCCAGCCAAATTTAGAATCATTCTCCAAATCTAGAAGAACCTGTGATACAGATCCCAGTTATACACTTCGTTTTGGGGTGTTTTGTTTTGTTTCGTCTTCCAGTAATAGAGGAGAAAGAGGAATAAGGAAGGCAGTGAGAAGGTGAGAAATATAATCAAAAAGCTCCACCCAGGATCATCAAAGAGCCCTTGCTAGTGGTAGGTCACTTTGGTCAAT
Organism: Dugong dugon; assembly: GCA_030035585.1. Classification (NCBI taxonomy): domain Eukaryota; kingdom Metazoa; phylum Chordata; class Mammalia; order Sirenia; family Dugongidae; genus Dugong; species Dugong dugon. The sequence continues at coordinate 146,607,911 of CM057464.1, read as the reverse complement.
GTTACTAAAAGTTCCCATCTACAATCCTGGGTCAAGACTGGTGGCTGTCCCTACAAGTGGAACTGGCTACACCAGCGGAGTCTTGAATTAGGTGGAGATGTGGGGAGTCTGCAGGAGGAGGTGAACTGACTGGGGAGAAGGTGGAGACATACAAGTGGAATTAAATGCATCAACTAGTTGAACTGTCTTAGAATATTGATAGGTTATAGTTACAGAAGAGGTCCCTGGGTGGCGCAAATAGTTTGTGCTCGACTACCAGCCTGAAGGTTGGTGGTTAGAACCCACCCAGAGGCACTGCAGAAGAAAGGTCTGGCAATCTGCTTCCATAATGATTAAAGCCCAGAAAACCCTATGGAGAAGTTCTACTCTGTAACACGTGGGGTCGTCATGAATTGGATTCAACTTGATGGCAATAGTTTTGTTTTTTTTTTTTTTTTTTTTTTTTAATAGTTACAGAAGGAGTCCCTGGGTGGTGGAAATGGTTACTGCACTTGGCTGCTAACCAACAGGTTGAAGGTTCAAGTCCACCCAGAGGCACCTCAAAAGAAAGGCCTGGCAATCTATTTCTGAAAAACCAGCCATTGAAAACCCAGTGGAACACAGTTCTACTCTGACAAACATGGGGTCACGCAGGGTCACCATGAGTCAGAGTTGACTCAATGGCAACTGGTTACCATTTAAACATTTTAAGTTACAGATACCACTGAGGTAGCTTCAAAGCCTTTCTAGAAATGTTTTATAAAATCACTGAAAATTTAAGTAAACAATATATGCCCCTACTTCTACCCTGGGCAAAATCATCTCTAGCAAAAACAAAAACAAAAATTTTAATATATATATTTACATAATTACTCCAACTCAGAGGTTTTCAGGGTTTAGAGTTAGTACGAGATACAAATTGAGAATACAGACTCTGGAGCCAGACTGCTGGATATGAATTCTGGGTCTGCCATTTACTAGTTGTGTGACTTTTGCTTAACTTCTCTATGTCTCAGTTTCTTTACCCATCAAATAGAGCTAACTGTAATATCTGCTTCATGGCACTTACTTCACAGTCAGCGATCAATAAATTTGCTTCATATTTTTATGAGTAAAGCTTGTGGAAGATACAGTGCATGGAGGGCTCAGTGAAGGAGAAAAAAATTTAACAATTGAGTTATTATATAAGGGTAAAACAAACAAAAAGAATTAGGCCACAGGCCCTGAGAGGAACGCTGGAATCATTTAATGTTTGCACTAAACCAGAATGCTTGAACATTCACAGCTTGGGAGCAATATAAGCAATCGGGTAAGCACTAGTTCGGTTCTCTAACTACGAAACTTTTATTTCTAATGACAAGTATACAAAATAACTTGCCAAGTAAAACTAGTCTCCATAACATATGAATCAAACAGGGAGGCATATCTATATTACTGTTTTGATCACTTACTTACATTCATTAATTAATCTGGGCTTTATCACTCTCACTGCACTCCCTCGTATATACTATATAAACAGACACCAAGCAAACAGCACTTCTCATTTCTTTGAAGGGTCTTGTGAGTCACTGCAGGACACACATGGATCTTAAGAATTATGGCTTTAGAATTAGCAGTGATATTGTCGATAAATAATTTAATCCAACATCCTAGAGTACCTACTATGAGGTAATGCACTGTGCCAGTGTTACCAGCGTCAGCAACACATTTCAGATAGTGGTAATGTGAGACATAATCACCCTAAATCCTTTCTGGAAATAAGTGGGCCTGTACACCACAAAAAGATGCCTAGAGATGTTCACAGACCACTGGGCAGGAAATCCCTGTACTCAGGGCTCTTCAGCATGACTCCACAAAGGCTTGGAGATTTACCATTTCAAAAGAAACACCACTGAGGGATCAAGTCTTGCTGCTTGCCTTATGAGGGCCTGGCATGGCACAGGAATAACAAATATAAAACAAACTGACCTTAGGGGAACACAACCAGGAAATGGCAATAGCACTTGATTTCTATTTAGAAGTCGAAGAGAACACTCTGTGATAATGCTATTTCATAGTGAATTAAAGCAGATCTATAACTGAGTGCCCACATTGTGCCAGGCCTTGAATAAATAAGATATAGCTCTTGGCCTCCAGGAGCTCATCAAGCAGTGAGGGAGGTGAGCACATGACACACAGCGTGAAAGTATAATAATGGACACATTTATAGCCTTATTCATCTACTGATGCAATAATATTGAGTGCCTACACTCTGCTAGCACCAAGAGTACAATGGTGAACAAAAAGGGGCCCAGTCTCTTTTCATGGATATATGAATTAGGGCATGAGACAGGTATTAAAATAACAACCACACTAAATGAACCAATAATGTTAAGCTGAGATAAAATATGTGAAAGAACATGATTCTATGAGAGAGTAAAATGAAGGAACCTGACCTAGACTTGTAGGATGGTTACAGAAGGTAGGCATGACTATGGCGAGTGAGGGGAAGATGCCAAGGATAAAGGATTTGGCTTGTACAAATATGTCGATGAAGGGGTCACTGCTTCTTGTAAAGGACCAAGTAAGCATGGAGGTCCAAATGGGTATGTTGAGTATGTAGATGAATATACGGTTTTGGAATTCAGAAGGGATGTCTGGTATGGAAACCTAAAACTGGTAGTCATTGGTATATCAAAGGTAATTCCAGTCACAGGTGTATATGAGATTGCTGGGAGAAAGTATAGGGGGAAGAGAAATGGTCTACAACAGGTCTTAAGCCTCATGATTTAATACATACATAAGAGGAATGCAGCTAAGACGCAGGATGTGTCACGGAAAAACATTATGCCAATCTACCAGTATTAACAAGTGTTTGAGCCATCTTGTTCGTACTTACAGTGTACTCCATAGTACCATGTGGCTTCTGAACCACCATCTTCTTCTCTTTTTTATCATGTGTTTTGTTCTGATTGTCATCTGAAGAATAAATTGTATGTAAATGAGTAATTTCATTTTCAGCAACTGAAGATAGGTTTACTTTACAGTGTACAAGACCTCCTTTTGAAATGATAAAAAAAAGAAAAGCATCAAAACACCAATAAAAAAGTGGACTACGGGCAGATGTATGCAATACTCAGAAAAGTATGTCGTTAGACAATGAACATATGAATAAATGATTAATGCTAACTGTGAGAAAATAATACAAATAAAAACAATGAGGTAATTAGTTATTAACATAATAGTTTAAAATGAGAATGCAGAATGATGATGAGGTTAGAGTAAAACCAGTGCAGTCTTGATATAAATGATACATATTGCAAATCAGCACAGCCCTTTTAGAGAATGATTTGGCAATATGTGGCAATCGCCATAAAAGTGTTCTTTCTCTGATTCAGTAATCCTTCTCTTAGGAATTTATCCTAAAGAAAAATTCAAAAAGAAGAAAAACGCTGTATGTCACAGCATGTGGTCAGTGCAATATTATTTATATTAATGAAAAGCTGGAAACACTTATATATCCAACAACATATTAAAGTGAACCACAGATTTTTGCTGTTTTTGTAGGTCAAAAACAGCCAACTACTGCCAGCTGCATGAGAGTCAACCTAATTGTTACAGTTAAATGCTAATCTAACAGAATGTTATCCAGATTAAAAAAAACCATAGAGACATATTGCAATGGATAAAAATTTAAGCGACAAAAAGGATGTAAAATTGAACTGACTACAAAAAGATGCTCCAACTTATATGTGATCCGAAAAATGCAAATTGAAAGATACCGTTTTACATCTATTAGCCTGGCAAAATAAAAAAGCTGGGTAATTTAGTGTTAGTAGAGATGTGAACTGCTACTAGGAACGGAAACTGGTAAAGCCATTCCAGCAAATTAAGTACAGAACCTGGATAAGCTAATAATCTAACTCATGGATGTACATCTTCCCTAGGAGGTATACACTTTATGTGTACCATAAAGTGACAAGTGTCATCTATGGCAGTGGGAAGCTGGAGGGTAAACAAAACGTGGTGTATACACACTCTGGGGCATTAGGTGGTAATGAGAAATAACAGATTAGAAGTATACACAGTGACATGTTTAGATTAAGAGAAACAGAATGGGATCTACAAAACAATATCATTTATGTACCTTTAAAATGTATGCAAACAAAACCACCACACACATTTTTCAAGGACATAAACAAATAAAAGGCTATACACTACATACAATAGATTGGAGTGGGGTGAGGAAGAAAATGGGAGTGGGAAATGAGGATAAAAGGGAATTAATGAATAAATAACAAAGGGCTCAGCTCTGACCAGTGATGACACGTCATGAACTGAGAAACGTGATTAACTCAGCCCTCTACACTTGAGGTCCCACACACACACACACACACACACACACACACACACACACACACACACAAATATATCAACAGTATAATTTCATCTACATATAAAATATGGCTGTACTGGATGAGACCTGGAAGGTAACCAAGAAACCTGAAAAGAGTTAATTCCTGTGGGATGGTATTTGACTTTTAAAAATTTCCTTCATACTGTTTAAAAATAAAAACCAAGAGAGAAAAATATATTTAAGCAGATGCCGCCATTAAAAGTCATGTTCTAGACATTTGTACATTCAAATAAGACTATTCATAGAACCAGAGACCCTGAGAATTCCTCTAGACTGTATTAAAAAAACTACCTCACTACCTTCCAGTGGCCACATCTAAATTACTTCAGGAAGATGGGACTAATGACTATGTGTTATAGATATCCAGTTCTCCAGATAAGAAGATTTCTACACAGCCTACCCAGAAACCCAATCACAGTATTTTCCAACTCTTTTATAAGATAAAAAGTGTAAAAACTGGTTTGTATAGTTCTGGGCACGTAAGCAATAAATGTTAGCAACACTCTTCTTTCTTTTTTCCTTCTAAAGAGTCAGAAAAAAAAATTGTTTTTGTTTTACACACGTGGAAGGTGGATACCCCAGGCTTGTAACTCCCAGATATATTCTTTCAAGGGACCCTTTGGCATTAGGTTAAATGTTGTTTACTCCTCTTAACATCTCAGCTGCACTCTCTTTGTTGTGCATTCCCGTCCTTTCTCACTGTCACCATAATCACCTGTCACTTGAGATCTTCTTGCTTTCAAAACAGCCTCTTTATATCCCTTTGTAGGCGCTTCCTGTTTCTAGAACATAAGATATGCTTCCCTCTTCCCATCTGTGGCAGCTTCTGTTCCACACCCTTCCATAAGCTGTACATCATGATCTCTAGCTGCCAGTAGGGAGTACTATTATAAGACACATCAACTCTTCACCCAGCTGCAAAAGAAAAATGTGTGCTGGATGAACTTTCAGGGTAATCATAACTAGATATTCCTGAATTAGTACAAAAATCAAATTACTTTCCATTGGCACAGGTGGGTAGGCTAGAAAAATGCCAAACATGGTAATATTACTGAAAAAGAAGAAAAGAAAAAGCCTGTCCCTCTGGAGTCTAAGATTTTGAGACAGTTGAGATTAGGACTGTGATGTACCCATTTTTGAATGTCTTGTGTCTTAATATGATACCCGACATTTAGGATTCAATGAATTTCCCAATATAGGTCAAAGAGCCTGATGAGTTTGGTTGTGGGCCAACACTACACTGATGAAATCACACGCACCTGTCAAAGCCCCAAAATGAATACTACATTTTACAGTTGACCCAATATAGAAAGCAGAGGAATTGGAAAATTCTTAGGATCTTATTTAATTGTCTTCATATCACTGCAGCACAAGGTAAGGTTTCATATTACTTCCTAAACTTTTTTTGCAGTGAGTTTTAAAGATGGTTATCTAGTAAGTGAAGTCCCGTATATCTTACCAAGCCGAGCTCTGCAGCACCTAGTCCACAATGCACTGGTGAGGTTTCTGGCCCTAGAGAGAGCCGGGAAGAGACCTGACCTGCAGCAGGGAAGGACTGCTCTTCTGGGCTTTGGGACAAGGTTCCAACTCCAGTGTTTCAGGCTAGGACCCATGATCATCCCCAAGGGTGGAACTGTCTCCCACTGACACTGACACCTCTACTTCCAGCTTCAGGCCTTTATAGTCTACCCAAACGCTGACCCTCTCCCTCCTCCTTTACAGGAACTTGAGGCAAACGTAGCCGAAGGATCCACTGCCGGAGGGGAAAGTTAGCCAAGCGTTCCTCAGAACCCATTCAGAGCAAAGGAACTGAACTTCTTAACGGCCCCACCCCCAAAATGAAGTTTTCAGAGTTGGATTTTCCCAGTTTAGTTAAGGAAGTAACTGTGGCAAAACTGACAAATACCTAGAGGAACGAAACACAGGCCCTTCAGCCTAGCTTACCTTGTTCTGCATAAATTCGGGGTCGTGGGGCAGGTACCTTTGTTGTCCTCAACCCAGGTGGATCTGGTACCCTGCCTACAAGTCTTGCTCTCCCCCCACAACCCCCACAATGCTAGGGGTGTCGGGAACCCAAGACTCTGAGCTCCTGAATCTGAGAAGATCCCCAGGAATGGGTTTACTGAAAGAAACACTCTCTCCCTAGGCACTGGGAGCCCAAGAAAGGGGAGAACAAACTCCCTACGACTTCAGGTCTCCTTCTTTTTTTCCCTTTAGAGCATACCTAATCAAATCCACTTGCAGAAGCAGATGATTCCGATTGCAGGACAAATAATTAGAATGTACATTTCAGATATAAACTGGAAACTGCAGGTGTTGGTTTTGCACAAAAACAGGCACGGAACCCTAACCTAAGCTCTCCCCAACTCTCTATAGTACTGCTGTTCACATGCAGCCATCTGGTGCTGAGTCAGCCTCTTTACATTAACTTCTGGCTGCTCTAGCACCTCCTGTGTTGCTGGTGCTGATGGCAAAGCAGCTTCAAACATCTGCTGAAGCTGTTGCTTGAAAAGGGCCATACTTCGCTCCAGAGTGGTGAGAGCTGAATGAGTCTGTATGTACAAGAAGTTTCTTTCTAAGGGTCCACTTTTGGTCCTGCCACTCAGGGCATGTGAGGTTACAATGGTGCACAATGCAGCCTAAAACACATAAAGTCATCTTAACCAGTGCCTCTTGCATGTTCAAAAGAGCATTGAGATGACTAGCATTTTCAAACAGGGCCTCCAAACTGATCTGGGGTAAACAAAAGAGCTTTAAAACCAATCTGTTCATCTCATACTAAGGCTGCTGTTCCTCATAAAGACTAGAAGACATGACACCATGTTAGTACTTAAGTCTTTACAACTTGGAAGGAGTGCTCTCTAATTTTATATTACCTAGAACTGGGAAAAACCAACATTCTTTTAGTTAACCTAACAATTTCTTTTCCTTTTGGAGAGGAAAACAAAGAGGAACAAATAGTCCACTTTTCACCAGCAATTTTTAAAATGTAAATCTAATTATTTGGGACTGGCAGATTTAAAAGAACAAGATGTTGGCAACCAACGGTAAACAGACAGAAAATCAGACCAAAAATGCAAAGTCAACGAAACTTCCAAAAGCTTTGAAAGTAATGATGCTAAGAGTTGAAGAAAATAAACTTGGAAGGGCATGCAGTATTGAATTCAAATAGATATCTGTCTGCTATGTATTGGGTATTGATAGAGGCAGAGGAGGAGGAGAGGAAGAGATGATAAGAGTGATTATTCTACAAGACGTTACACTCTAATACAGGCTTTCTCAAACTCAGCACTATGGTATTTTGGGCTGGATAATTCTTTGTTTTGGGGGGATCTGTCTTGTGCATTGTAGGATGTTCAGCAGCACCTGGCCTATATCCACTAGATGCCAGTAGCAACCCCTCTTCCCAGCTGTGACAACCAAAAATGTCTCCAGACGTTGACAAATGTTCCATCAGGGACAAAACTGTCCCAGTTGAGAACCACTGATTTAATAGGAGTGATACGACAAAAACAAGACAATCATTCTAAACAGAAAATTGTGGTGATGATGATGAAGAAAATTAATGAAGTCGCCTTTAATTGGCTACTTAACTCTGTGCCTAGCACTATGTGGTAAGTACTTTACATGCATTACCTCATTTAATCCTATGATGTAGGTACCATCATTATCTCTATTTTATACGTGAGTAAACCAGGGCACAGAGGGATTAAGTAGCTTGGGCACTTCTAGTATTCTGTGTATGTGTGTGTTTTGAATAATACTTTATTGTGCTTTTGGTCAAAGTTTACACAGCAAGTTAGGTTCTCATTTGACAATTTCCACACAAAGTGTTCAGTGACATTAGTTACATTTTTTACAATGTGTCAACATTCTCTTTAATTGTATTCTGGCTGTCCCATTTCCAGTCCTCTAGGTTCCCTGACCCCTCATTTTCTCATCTTTGCTTTAGAGTAAACGTTGTTGACCTTTTGGTCTCATACAGATGTTTTTTTATTTTGTGTGCCACCTGCTATTTTGCTAAAAGGTGATCTCAGGCTTACTTCTAGTATTTTTATTTCAAGTTTCATGGAGAAGGCAGGAGTCCCTGGGTGGTGCAAATGGTTCACACACTCAGCTGCTAACCGATAGGCTGGAGGTTTGAGTCTACCCAAATGCTCCTTGGATAACAGGCTTGGCAATTTACTTCTGAAAAACTAGCCATTGAACACCCTGTGGATGCTGAGGCTGTTTATGTACAACCAACACCTCATGGAATTTGGTGTCTCAGTTTTGGAGGTTTAGTGTCATGGTTTCATGGGATTTCTCAGTTAACTGGCCTAATAACATGTTTACTACTTCTGTTCTACCTCCTAGTTTGCTGACTAATACCTGGGGTCTTAAAAGCTTGCAAGTGGCCATCCAAGGCACGACAATTGGTCTCTATTCTTCCGGGACAACAGAGAAAGAAGGAGAGTTAGGAATAGGAGGAGGATGTGGAATGTGGGGCTAACTGCCTCCATGAACAACTGCCTCCTTTGCCATGAGACCAGAAGAGCTGGATGGTGCCTGGCTACCATTACTGAATATTTTCATCAAAGATCCTATAGAAAAATCCTGATCAAAAAGGGGAAAATGCAGAACAGAATTTCAAATTTTCATTTGACTTCAGGTTTTCTGTAGCCATGAAGGTTGGATCACCCCTGAAACTACTGCCCTGAGATAATCTTTAAATCTTAAACCAAAAATATTCCCTGAAGTCTTAAGAGCCAACAAGTCTCTCTTAACTAGTGAAAACTGTCTGCCTGAGCATTATGTTATTTTAAGAACAATCTATATGGGATCATATTGACAACAGGAACTTGAAAGATTAGATAGGAACCTTAAGGGGCAGTAAATCTGTTAATGGTGGAAGAACAACTCAGAAAAGGAGGGTGAGAATGGTTGCACAACTCGAAGAACGTAATCAGTGTTACTAAATGGTACACGCAGAAACTGTGGAATTGGTGTATATTTTGCTGTGTAAACTCTCAACAACAACAACAAAATAAAAAAGAAAGAAAAGTCTGCGGAGCACAGTACTACTCCGACACACATGGGATCACCATGAGCCACAATCAACTCGATGGCAAGCTGGTTATGGAGGCAGCATCTGGGACAGGCCTAGAAGAGTTGGGTAAGCTTTGGCTATCAGAGATGGTGGGTGGGGAGTTCCACATGGGTGGAAACAATGAGCAAAGGCACAGAAGTGAGCAGAAAGGCATAGGCTTCAACAAGACACGGACAAGCTTTCTGATGTTCGCTGAGTATAAAGTAGATTAGGGGATTTATGGGAGGTAAGCCTAGCAAGGTAATTTGAGACCCTAAAGTGGAATCTTTGGAGACAAACCTCGTTTGGTAGACACTAGGGAGTCTTTTTTTTTCAGCAGTGAAGGAACATGCTAAGAGATGCACATTAGGAAGAATCTTCTGGGTTAGAACCTGGGACTGACTGAGACCCAGGGAGGGACTCAAGGCATAAAGACCAGTAATGGAATCATGGCATTAGTCCAGGGAAGAGGTAATCAAGACTTCTACTAAAACGGAGGCAGAGGGGATGAGAATGCAGCTGAGATGCCAGAAACTTGGCCATTGACCAGGTGAGGAATAAAACAAAGATGGTATAAAGGATCATTTGAAGATTTCAAGCCTCTATGAACTGAAAGAAGTTAGTGCCACTGACAGAAATAGACAAGTCAGGAGGAGGACCTTGTCTTTTCCAGCTTTTAGAACCAAAAAACCAAGCCAAACCTGTTGCCGTTGAGTCAATTCCGACCCATAGTGACCCTATAAGACAGAGTAGAACTGCCCCTGTAGGGTTTCCAAGGAGCGTTTCACTGACTATGCAAAGGCATTCAACTGTGTGGATCATAACAAATCACGGATAACACTGCGAAGAATGGAAATTCCAGAACACTTAATTGTGCTCATGAGGAAACTGTACATAGATCAAGAAGTAGTTGTTCGAACAAAACAAGGGGATACTGTGTGGTTTAAAGTCAGGAAAGGTGTGTGTCAGAGTTGTACCCTTTCACCATAGCTATTCAGTCTGTACGCTGAGCAAATAATCTGAGGAGCTGGACTGTATGAAAAACAAAGTGGCATCAGGATTGGAGAAAGACTCATTAACGACCTGTTATACAGATGATACAACCCTGCTTGCTGAAAGTGAAGAGGACTTGAAGCACTTACTGATGGAGATCAGAGACTACAGCATTCATTATGGATTACACTTCAACATAAAGAAAACAAAAATCCTCACAACTTGACCAATAAGCAACGTCATGATAAACAGAGAAAAGACTGAAGTTGTCAAGGATTTCATTCTACTAGGATCCACAATCAACACCCATGGAAGCAGCAGTCAAGAAATCAAATGACACACTGCACTGGACAAATCTGCTGCAAAAGACCTCTTTAAAGTGTTGAAAAGCAAAGATGTCACCTTGAAAACTAAGCTGCACCTAACCCAAGCCATGGTGTTTTCAATTGCCTCATATGCATGTGAAAGCTGGACAATGAATAAGAAGACTAAAGAAGAATCGATGCCCTTGAATTACAGTGTTGGCAAAAAATATTGAATATACCACGGACTGCCAGAAGAACGAACAAATCTGTCTTGGAAGAAGTACAGCCATATGCTCCTTAGAAGTAAGGATGGCAAGACTTCGTCTCACAAAATCTTCATAGGTTCCAGGAATTAGGAGAAGACATCTGTTCTTTTAGGGGGCATCATTCTGTCTGTCACAAATGCAGAACAGATTTATAAGAAAAGATAGGAAAAGAGATTGTGATTCAAAGGGGATTTTTGAGGATTCAAGAAGCGATCTCAGCTGTGACCTGTGTGGGGAGGAAGGGTGGCAGAGAATGAAGTGCTGATTAGATGTTTTGGTTCTGAGAAAAACAGGCAAGAATGAGATAATACAAATGTCAGTCAAACCCCAGCATCTGGCTCCTGTCACAGACCTCTGTGGACTGGGTAAAGTTAGGACAGTGGACATCATTCATTATCATACTTGAAAACAGAAAAAAAAGAGAAACCTATGGAGTCCCTGGATCTTGGGTCCATAATTTCTACAGATATAGGAAGGACAGAAAGACAGAACGTAGCCTTAGATTGTTGTTGTTACCAATTATCTGAACAAGCACAAGCAGAATTTTTGAAAATTATCAGGTTTTCAAATTCTATCAGGACTAAATCTGCACTGGTCTTATACTTACCCAGTGTGTGCAACCCTCCTTCTTCCCTCACTTTCCTTGAAAAATCAGTTCTCTCGCATCCATCTATCTTTATCACAAGACAGTCTAAATAGGGTACATGGTGCTGATAGCATGGTACCCTTAACACCTTGTCTAAACAGGGAGGGTCGCTTCCATAGCATCCAAATAAGGGGGATTCAGAGAAGCAAAAAAAATTAGCTGTTTCTCTAGGGCTTTCTAAGAAACGGGTACCCTTATTTATCAACATGAGAATCTGTTTTCAATAACAGACATATCCTATACTGGAAAATGATGCATCCAGCTATGACAACCTGATGACATTAGCCATAAAATCAGGTCATGCACCATCTCCCTTATGTCATCAAACATCTTTCTGACTACCACTGGTGTGGGGGTCAAAATGAGATGGGTTCATCTAGCAGTGGTGATACTTTCTCATGGGGTGCATAATGTTAAGCAAGTTACTTACATTCTTTATGCCTCAGTATTCTATCTGCAAAATGAAGAACTACCTCACAGAGTTGTCCAGAAGTTTACATAAGATCATGAACACATTCTGTTTAGCTCAGAGCCCGGCACAGAGTAAGTGCTCAACAAATGTTATCTATTATTATTAATAATAATGCAGTCAAAAGAATAATAAACAATGGGCAAGAAGGTTTAATTCTACCAATGCCAAGAGTGATATAGCATTAATATGGCAGATTACTGTAAATTACTTCAAGGAAGAAAACTAGTCTGGTCACTTTGATACATACCGCCCCCCGCCCCGAAAAAAAAAGGCACTGATGAAATGGTTGCTATTGTTAGGTGCCACTGAATAGATTTCGACGCATAGTGACCCCATGTGACAGAGTAGAATTGTCCCGTAGTGTTTTCTAGGATATAATCTTTATGGAAGCGGACTGCCAGGTCTTTCTCCCTGGAAGCCACCGGACAGGTTCAAATCACCAACCTTTTGGTTAGCAGCTGAACACTTAACCATTGCACCACCAGGGCTCCTTTTGATGAAATTAAACAGCCATCATTATGAGTTAGAATCGACCTGATGGCAACGGGTTTATTATATTAAAAAAAAAAAAATAGAAAAAATACAACTGTTAGAAAACTTAGAGAGGAACTTCTTTAACATGAAGACTTTTTAGATACTATTTGATGTTCATTAGAAATATGCTTCTGAAAAAGCAATGCAACCCCCAAGAGTAAATATCAAAAGCAATTTCCCCATGTAAGAACCAAATTGAATGAATTCACGGTATCATTTGCAGGTCTGTGGCAACTGATTTATTACCTCACTATAGCCTGAACTACATCACTGGTGAGGCCTGGCCCCTAGTTTTATGAAGGATTCCAGGTGTGCAGTAAGAGGGATACCCACAGACACTGCACAAGCATTTCTTCTACTGCTGTTGTGCTGTGGAAGGCAATGACTAAGAGCAGTTCCAGCAACATTTTTAAGGTTTCTGGGCATGATATCTACATTCCATTAAATTTTAACATGGAGGCTAATCTGACGTGATGCAAGGCCAAACCACAAGTATTTAAGTTTATAAAATAAACTTTGTAATGAGGAAGAATGTGGAAAAGCTACAAACGTAATAGAGACATTCTGGAAATCCCATGGATGAAGAGGGGATGCCTGCCGTTCATTGGAGGTCACCTTTCACAAGACTGAAAAGTAACACTTGTGCACAAACACACTATGGGGCACCCATGTGTTCACCAATGGTCTCTTTAGAAACTAAGCACCATTCCAACCTCTCCTAAAGTATACCTATTTAAACTGAGATAAACCCTTACATCACAAACCAAAAGGCAACGATTAAAAATGAAAAGTAAAACACTAACCAGCATCAAAACAAGAATTCATGCTATCATGGTTTTATTCAATTTTGTTTTGGAATCTCTAGTCAAAGCAACAGATAAAACTGATCTAAATAATGAAAAGAAATAAATGAAAATTTGATTATTAACAGATGACTTATTTAGAAAAACAAACATTATCATAAAAATTTCCAGGATTTAAAAAAATATCAAGTAAGGTGGCCAGATACAATAATCAATCACTTTTCTTTATATTTGCAAGAGAAATGTAATCAGAAAAGTTCCAGGCAGAGTGGTATCAAACTATAAAACACCTAGGAATAAATATAAGAAGATATGTAAAAAGAAAACCAAAAAACTTTACTGAAGTATATAATAAATGGAAGCTTCAATAAAAGGAGGGATATATAATGCTCCTTAATAGGAAATCTCACCCTTTTAAATATTTCTCTTTCTCCTCAAATCAATTTTTGAATTAAGTGCAACTTAAAAATACAATTTTTTTTGGAGAAGGGAAACTTGACAAATTGACAACCAGGTGTATCTAGAAGCATAAACACATAAGACTATCCAAAATTATTTTTAAAAGAGAATACAGGTAGGAACATTCTACTGATGTTAAAACACATATTTATAATAAAAAACCACCTTTTATTAATAACTAAAAATAGATCAACCATGACCTCATCTGCCCTGACTAGAAGAACTAGAAGGTGCCTGGCTACCATTACTGACTGTTCTGATCAGGGTCACAATAGATGAATCCTTACAGAATCAGAGAAAAATGTGGAACAGAACTCAAATTCTTAAAAAATCCAGACTTACTGGACTGGTTCAGACTAGAGGACTCCCTGAGACTATTGCCCTGAGATACATTTTAAACCTCAAGCTGAAATTATCTCTTGAGGTCACCTTTTAGCTAAATAACATATTGGCTCATAAAATACAGAATATTACCCATGAATAATCAGCTCCTTTAAAAAATCATCTACAGGAGACCAAACAGTCAAAAATTACTACAGAGCAAAGAAGAAAAGGTAAAGGGGTGGGTAAACTATACAGGAAAACATACAACCAGAACCAAATGAATGAGAATGACACCTTGTGAAAAATGAGATCCATATCACTGGATAATTTGTGTGTTGCTGCTAGGTGCTGTGATCGTTAAGGTTGTGTGTCAACTTGGCTGGGCCGTGATTCTCAGTGGTTTGGCAGTTGTGATATAGTCTGGCAGTCATGTGATCATGTGATCACTTCCATGATGGGATTTGCTGTGAGAAGCCAATCAGCTGAAAGGGACTTTCCTTGGGAGTGTGGCCAGAATCCAACATAAGTGGACTTTCTGACAAGTCTCATGGGCTTTTGCTCGCTCTGAATCCTGCAGCTGGCTCCTGTTTGTCAGACCTCTGGTTCTTGAGACTTGAGCTAGCAGCTTACCTGCAGTCTTGCCTGCAGATCTTGGGATTCCGTGATCTTCAAAGCCTGTGAGCAAGAGTCCTGCTGCTGTGAGCAAGAGCCCTGTGGCTACATGAATCATGAGAAGCCTCTATCCTGACCCACAGACTTGGGACGTTCCAAGTCTCTACAATCCCCTGAGCCATTTTCTTGATATAAATCTCTCTATATGTTTATATGCTTAACTGGTTTTGCTTCTCTACAGAACCCAGCCTAAGACAGGTGCCAATGAGTTGCTTCCAACTCATAGCGACCTTATGTATGATAGAACGAAACACTGCCCAGTCCTGTGGCATCCTCACAATGGTTGCTATGTGTCATGGATGGAATTGCATCCCCCAAAAATATGTGTATCAATCTGGCTTGGCCATGATTCCCAGTATTGTGTGACTGTCCACCATTTTGTCATCTGATGTGACTTTCCTATGTGTTGTAAATCCTATCACTACGATGTTAACAAGATGGATTCGTGGCAGTTATGTTGATGAGATCTACAAGCCAATCTCTAAAGCCAATCTCTTCTGAGATATAAAAGAGAGAAGCGAGCAGAGAGACGGGGGGGCTCATACCATCAAGCAGCGCCAGGAGCAGAGCACATCCTTTGGACCCAAGCTTCCTTCATGGAGAAGTTCCTAGTCCAGAGAAAGATGGATGACAAGGACCTTCCTCTAGAGCTGACAGAGAAAGCCTTCTCCTGGAGCTGACACCCTGAATTTGGATTTCTAGCCTACCAGACTGTGAGAAAATAAACTTCTGTTTGTTAAAGCCATCCACTTGTGGTATTTCTGTTGTAGCAGCACTAGATAACTAAAACACTATGTTTGAGCCCAATGTTGCAGCCACTGTTTCAATCCATCTCCTTGAAGAGCTTCCTCTTTTTCGTTGACCCTCTACTCTACCAAGCATGATGTCCTTCTCCAGGGACTGGTCCCTACTGATAACATGTCCAAAGTACTTGAGACGAAGTCTCATCATCCTCATTTCTAAGGAACACTCTGGCTGTATTTCTTCCAAGACAGATGTGTTTGTTCTTCTGACAGTCCATGTCATACTCAATACTCTTTGTCAATACCACAATTTAAATGCATCAACTCTTCTTTGGTCTTTTTTATTCATTGTCCAGCTTTCGCATGCATGAGGCAATAGAAAATATTATGGCTTGGTTCAGGTGCACCTTAGGTGCAAGGTGACATCTTTGCTTTTAAACACTTTAAAGAGCTCATTTGCAGATTTGCCCAATGTGATACGCCGTTTGATTTTTTGACTACTGTTTCCCTGGGGGAGCCCTGGTGACATAGTAGTTAAGAGATTGGCTGCTAACCAAAAGGTTGGTGATTCGAATGCACCAGCTGCTCCCTGAAAACCCTATGCGGCAGTTCTACTCTGTCCTATAGGGTTGCTATGAGTTGGAATTGACTCGACAGCAAAGGGTTTGGTTTTTGGTTTGGCTTCCATGGGCACTGAATGTGGATGCAAATAAAATGAAATCCTTGATAACGTCAATGTTTTCTCTATTTATCATGATGTTGCTTATTGTCCAGCTGTGAGGATTTTTGTTTTCTTTATGTTGAGGTGTAATACATATTGAAGGCTATAGTCTTTGATCTTCATCAGTAAGTGCTTCAAGTCCTTTTCACATTCAGAAAGCAAGGTTGTGTCATCTGCATATCACAGGTTGTTAATGAGTCGTCCTCCAATCCTGATGCCACATTCTTCTTCATACAGTTCAGCTTCTCAGATTATTTGCTCAACATACAGATTGAATACGTATGATGAAAGGATACAACCATGACACACATCTTTCCTGATTTCAAACCATGCAGTATCCACTAGTTCTGCTCAAATGACTGCCTCTTGGTCTATGTACAAGTTCTGCATGAGCACAATTAAGTGTTCAAAAATTCCCATTTTTTGCAATGTTATCTGTAATTTATTATGATCCACACAGTTATACACCTTTGTATAGTCAATAAAATGCAGGTAAATATCTTTCTGGTATTCTCTGTTTTCAGCCAAGATCCATCCGACATCAGCAATGATATCCCTCATTCCATGTCTTCTTTTGAATCTGGCTTGAGTTTTGGCAGTTCCCTGTTGATGTAATGCTGCAAGCATTTTTGAATGATCTTCAGAAAATTTTTCCTTGCATGCAGTATTAATGATATAGTTTCATAATTTCCTCATTCTGTTGGATTACCTTTTTTTGGAACGGGCACAAATATGGATTCTTCCAGCTGGCTGGCCAGGAAGCTATCTTCCAAATTTCTTGGCGTAGACAAGTGAGCCCTTCCAGTGTTGCATCCATATTCCATCAACTCCTGGAGCCTTGTTTTTAGCCAGTGCTTTCAGTGCAGCTTAGAATTCTTCCTTCAATACCATCAATTCTTGATCATATGCTACTCCTCCTAAAATGGTTGAACATCGACCAGTTGTTTTTGGTACAGTGACTCTGTACTCTTTCAATCTTTTTTTGATGCTTCCTGTGTCATTCAATATTTTGCCCAATATTGCAACTCGAGGCTTTAAGTTTTTCTTCAGTTCTTTCAGCTTGAGAAATGCCAGGCGTCTTCTTTCCTTTTGTTTTTTTTAACTCCAGGTCTTTGCACATTTCATTACAATACTTTATTGTGTCTTCTAGAGCCACCCTTTGAAATCTTCTGTTCAGCTCTTTTACTTCATCATTTCTTCCATTCACTTTAGCTACTCCATATTCAAGAGTAAGTTGCAAGTCTCTTCTGACATCCATTTTGGTCTTTTCTTTCCTGTCTTTTTAATGACCTTTTGCTTTCTTTGTGTATGACAACTTGATGTCATCACACAACTTATGTGATCTTTGGTCATTAGTGTTCAATACGCCAAATCTATTTGTAAAAATGGCATAGAGGTGGTGTCTGATGTCCTCTAACTTCACCAGGGGAAGGAGAACCAAGATCAGCAGCCTAAGTCTAATTCCTATGAGGTGGAGGTCAGACATGCCTTCTCTCTCCGCCATCTTTACCAATTCTAATACCAATCGTCCTTCCCACAGCACTCTCTACTTCTCTGCTGGGTTCAATAATTCATTGCAATGGCCACACAGAACTCACAGATCATACTCACAATTATGGAGTTTATTAGGAAGTAACAGCTTACAATTCAAGCTCAGGAACATTCAAGGATATAGTTCTTCCATTAGGACAGCCTCTTCCCAGCCATGCGTGAAGGCACACCTCTCCCTGGCCCTCTGCCCAAGGCATTCAGCTTTCTCCCTCCGTGGGCTGGGAAGTCCACCACGTGGTTTCCTGCTGCCAGGTCTCTCCTTCCTTGGTAGTGGTGGGATCTTCTCTCTCTTGCCTCTGGGGTGGCTTATTTCAAGCCCAGCAGGATGGCAAAACTGACCAACCCCCTGGGTGAGCTACAATTACCCTATGTGCACAGTCCCACTCAATCACCTGGGTGGGAGTTCCAAGATCATGGTGAGAAAGGCCACACAAAAACAACACATTACACTGCACTATTCTTGAGATGGTCTCTAAATTCAGGTGGGATATACTCACGGTCATACTTTGGCTCTTGTGGACTTGTTTTAATTTTCTTCAGCTTCACCTTGAACTTGCATATGAGCAACTAATGGTCTGTTCTGCAGTCAGCCCCTGGCCTTATTCTGACGATATTGAGCTTCTCCACTGTCTCTTTCCACAAATGTAGTCGATTTGATTCCTGTGTTTTCCATCTGGCCAGGTCCATGTGTATAGCTGCCATTTATGTTGTTGAAAAATGGTATTTCCGATGAATAGGTCGTTGGTCTTGTGAAATTCTATCATGAGATCTTCAGCGTTGTTTCTATCACTAAGGCCATATTTTCCAACTACCAATCCTTCTTCTTTGTTTCCAACTTTCACATTCCAATCACTAGTAATTATCAATGCATCTTAATTACATGTTTGATCAATTTCAGACTGCAGAAGTTGGTAAAAATCTTCAATTCATCTTTGGCATTAGTGGTTGGTGCATAAAATTTGAATAATAATCATATTAACTGGTCTTCCTTGTAGGCATACGAATATCCTGTCCCTCACAGCACTGTACTCCAGGGTAGATCCTTAAATGTGTTTTTTTGACAACAAATGAGATACCACTCCTCTTTAATCTGCCATTCCCAGCATAGTAGATCATATGATTGTCCGATTCAGTATAGCCAATATCAGTCCATTTTAGCTCACTAATGCCTAGGATATTGATCTTGAAGCAATCTATTTCATTTCCGACAACTTTTAAATTTTCCTTAATTCATAGCTTGTTCATTCTACATTTCAATTACTAACAGATGTTTGCAGTTGTTTCTTCTCCTTTTGAGTCATGCCACAACAGCAAATGAAGGTCCTGAAAGCTTCACTCTATGCACGTCATTAAGGTGGACTCTACTTGGAGGCGGCAGCTCTTCCCCAGTCGTATTTTACATGTCTTCCAAACTGTGAGGCTTATCTTTGGGCACTGTATCAGACAATGTCCCACTGCTATCCATGTTTTCACTGGCCAATTTTTTTCATAAGTAGATTACCAGGTCCTTCTTCCTAGTCTCTTAGTCTGGAATCCCTGCTGAAACCTATCCATTGTGGGTAACCCTGCTGGTATTTGAAATACTGCTGGCATAGTTTCCGGTATCATGCAACATACAAGCCACCACAGGATGACAAACTGCCAGACGACTGATGGAAATAATTTGTGTAGAAACTGTTAAATGGGAACTTAATTTGCTGTGTAAACTTTCGCCTTAAACACAATAAAATATTACTAAAAAACAGTGACTAAAAAATAGAACTGACATAAGGGAATTTAGTATGAAATGAAAGCACCATTATTAAATTAGTGAGAAAAGGACGGCTTTTTCTATAAACATAACTTCATGTTAAAGGAGAAGCTTTGGTGTCAGACTGTCAATGACAGTCCTGTTTTGCCAGTCACTCACTACTCTGTGACCCTGAGCAAGAGACTTTACTTCATCTAAGACACAGTTTCCCCGTCTGTAAATTGGGGATGCCAACTGAACTCCCACAGAGAGTTATTTTAAGGATTGTTGTTGTTTTTAGTTGCTATCAAGGTGACTCTGACTCATAGAGAACCTATATACAATAGAACAAAACGTTGCATGGCCCTGTGCCATCTTCACAATCATCAGTACGCTCGAGTCCATTGTTGTGACCACTGTATATTTTGAGTTCCTTCAAACCTAGGGGGCTCATCTTCCAGCACTATTTCAGACAATATTCTATTGTGATTCATAGGATTTTCATTGGCTAATTTTCTGAAGTAGATCACCAGGCCTTTCTTCCTAGTTTATCTTAGTCTGGAAGCCCTACTGAAACCTGTACACTATGGGTGACCTGGCTGGTATCTGAAATACTGGCAGCATATTTCCACCATCATAGCAACCAGCAAGGCACAACAGTACGACATACTGACAGAGGGGTGGTGGACTGTAAAGATTAAACAAGGCAATTCATCTAAAGAACTTTGCCTAGGTGTGAAGTAAGGATTATTAATTGAGGTAATTGAAGTAAGGATTATTAATTGAGGTTGGGTAAAACATTGGCTAAGATTTGGAGAAAAATTTAGATCACTCTTGTATCAATTCAGATGGATAAAAGATTCAGAAGTAAAAGTCCTAAGTGTCTTTAAAGAAAATATAGGACTTGCCCTTGCTTAAAGAAATAATGTAGTCTTTAATGGTGATGGACATTTCTCAAATATTGGCCTTACCAGGTAAAGAACATAAAGAAAACAAAAATCCTCATAACTGCTGAACTAATAAGTAACATCATGACAAATGGAGAAAATGTTGAAACTGTCAAAGATTTCATTTTACTTGGATCCACATTCAATGCCCATGGAAGCAACAGTCAATAAATCCAACGCGGCACTGCATTGAGCAAGCCTGCTGCAAAAGACTTCTTTCAAGTGTTAAAAAGCTAAGATGTCACTTTGAGGACTAAGGTACACCTGACTCAAGCCACGGTATTTTCAATCATCTCATATGCTTGTGAAAGCTGGACAATGAATAAGGAAGACCAAAGAAGAATTGATGATTCTGAATTATGGTATTGCCAAAGAATACTGAATACACCATGGACTGCCAGAAAAACGAACAAACCTATCCTGGAAGAAGTACAGCCAGAATGCTCTTTAGCTCCTCACATACTCTGGACATGTTATCAGGAGGGACCAGTCCCTGGAGAAGGACATCATCCTTGGTAAAGTAGAGGGTCAGTGAAAAAGAGGAAGACCCTCAACAAGATGGATTGACACAGTGGCTGAAACAATGCGCTCAAACATAGCAATGATTGTGAGGATGGTACAGGACCAGGCAGTGTTTCGTTCCGTTGTACATGGGGTCAGTATGAGCTGGAACTGACTCAATGGCACCTAACAACAACATAAAGAGTGCAATTAAAATATTCAGCATTATTACTTAGCACTTTATGAATAACTTCTGGAACACCTAAATCATTAGGTGTTATAATAAAACAAAAAAGAAAAGCATGTCATGATGAGCCTTTTATCTCCTGAACATGGAAGAGGACAGGGGTTGCTGGGAAGAATGAAATCTGTACTCAATATGAACTCTGAAACACAGGGAGACACCATGCAGTAAATGTTACTTTACTTCCTTCAAGTCCTTCTATAGTCCCTGACTAAAATGAGACATACTAAACTAAAATCTAGAACACAAGTGCCTCAAGGGCAGGTTAAGTTACCTATCTTATGGAATGATTTACATCAGAACCTAGTAGCAGGCCTTCAAAACATCTGTCAACTGAATGAATCTAGGTGACAGGGTAACAATCTAACTAGTGAGTTGTCTGGGGAAATAGATGCTTGCTTGGTTGCTTTATCAATAGCAACTTATTTTAATCATTGTCATGGTTTGAATTATGTCCCCCAAAAAATGTGTGTATCAGTTTGGCTAGGCCATGATTCCTGGTACTGTGCGATTTTCCTGTATGTTGTAAACCTGCCTCTATGATGTTAATGAGGGAGGATGGGTGGCAGTTGTGTTAGTAAGGCAGGACTGGATCTGCAAGACTGGATTGTGTCCTGAGGCAATCTCTTGAGATATAAAAGACAGAAGTGAGCAGTGAGACAGGGGGACTTCACACCATCAAGAATTTGGACCGCGTCCCTGGGCCGAGAAGCTCCTAGTCTGGGGGAACACTGATGAGAAGGCCGAGAGAGAGAAAGCCTTCCCCTGGAGCTGACGCCTTGAATTTGCACTTTTAGCCTACTTTACTGTAAGGAAATAAACTTCTCCTCATTAAAACCATCCACCTGTGGTATTTCTGTTATGGCAGCACTAGATGACTAAGACAATCATGAAACAGTATTTTTAGTGTAACTACATATATGACCAGGGCTAGTGGTTAACCCTAGAGAGAAATTTTGACTTCACCATCCTTCAAATCACAGCTCTGGGGTATATGAAACTAGTTATAGTGAACTTGTCCCTCCTTACTAAAAAACAACAATGTTCTTGGGACAACGTATAAAACACTAAAATTTTAACATTTTTTTTATCTTTTGCCTTATTTTTCTCTCAGAGTTGATTTCGGGAAAGCAGAATGATATATGAAGCCTTCACTCAGGCTTTGGTCTGAAGAGAGCTAGCATGACTCCCTGCTCCATGCTGACTGGCAGTGGGACTTTGGGCAAGTTATGCAGCTTCTCAGTTTCTTTATTTGTAAAACAGGCTACCCACCACCTTGTCAGATCATGATGAATAGTAAGGGAAGTAATAAAATAAAGCACCTAGCACACAAGGTGACACCCATCGAAAATAGGTTCTTTCTGCTCTTCCTCACGCTTGATGCTTCTCTTTTCCTTCCTATTCTCTTTCCCACCCTCCAAAAGTTCTTTTCAAAACATTTTTTGTTTTTTCTTTTTCCAAACAGATCAAAGATTTAATTGGGCAAATTTAAACTTTTAGAAGAACATACAGGAGATATAAAAATCAATTCCACGTGAATCAAAACTACTTATTGTTGTTTAAAAATACAGATGATCAAAAAGAAGAAAATAAGAATGACTCATTTTACCCCTATTCAGAGAGAACCATTTTTGCATTCTGCAGAATATACTTCCAGCAGCTTCTTACCCCCTTTTTACATGTATGTAGATGAATTATTTTTTGAACAAAAATAGGATCATAATCTATACACTATTACCAACCTGTATAGGTTGGTAATACCATTTTGTAAACACTATTTTGTAAACATCTCCCCTGCTATTAACTGTTTTTCTACATCATTTTAAATGGCTCATAGTATTTTTATTTTTCCACAATTTTAAACAATGCCATGATAGTCACTGTAATTAAATCGTATAATATGCTTATTGATTGTTTCCTTAGGATGAATTTTTACAAACAGAACTGATGAGACAAAAGGTATGCAAAAGATAAGGCTTTAGATAAAAATGGTTGGCCTCCAAAAAGATATGGCCACGTAACTCTCCCCCCATCAATGTATTCAAGTGTTCTTCCCTTGCACCCTGCCCAGTACACTTCCGATTTGTTTTTTTCAAAGCTTATCATTGATCGTATTTAATCTAATCTCTGTTGTCCTTCCCTTGGACCAAACCACAGTAGAGGCAATTCTCTTAGAATGAGATTTCTCATAACACAAGGACAATATAACACAACAGATTGATTAGGGAACAAGATTTGTATTATGTAGACCACTATAATTACATATGTTGCAAAAGACCTCTTTGAAGTGCTGAAAAGCAAAGATGTCACCCTGAAGACTAAGGAGCGCCTGACCCAAGCCATGGTATTTTCAATTGCATCACACGCGTGCAAAAGCTGGACAATGAATAAGGTAGACCGAAAAAGAATTGATGCCTTTGAATTGTGGTGCTGGTGAAGAATACTGAATATACACCATGGACTGCCAAAAGAATAAACAAATCTATCTTGGAAGAAGTACAACCAGAATGCTCCCTAGAAGCAAGGATGGCAGGACTACATCTTACTTACTTTGGACATGCTTTCAGAAGGGATCAGTCCCTGGAGAAGGACATCATGCTTGGTAAAGTACAGGGTCATGGAAAAAGAGGAAGACCCTCAACGAGATGGAATGACACAGTGGCTGCAACAATGGGCTCATGCATAACAACAATTGCAAGCATGGTGCGGGATCGGGCAGTGTTTCGTTCTGTGGTGTACAGGGTTGCTATGAGTTGGAACTGACTCGACGACACATAACAACAACAACTATAATTATAACAGAACTAGAGTCTGAGCTCAAGCTTGTAGTACAACAGGTTCTTTAAGACACAGCTGATTGATTCACTGACTTTGTACTTTTTTGCCCTATCAATGACAAGAATACAATATACTGTGTACTGAATACTGTACTGAATACAAATATTCTGTGTTAATGGGAGTGCTGGGTTGTGAGAGGAAAGCAAAGCTGTGTCCCTTGAACTAAATCACAGCTGGGATATTTGTTTCAGAGCTACTTATTCGTAGACATCCATACTCCTTAACTAATGGAGTTTCTAAGGAAACATAACTCTGAAATTCTAGACTCTAAACCCGTTTTTCCCTTTTGAACAGTTTTTAATAGAACAAAGTTTTAACACGTTATTGATACTTTAAGCAAGTTAGTTTTTGCAACCAACGTGGACGGAAAAGTCAACAGTGACAATGCTGAAAACAGGGCAAACCCACTCCCATCGAGTCAATTCCAACTCATAGTGACCCTATACGACAGAGCAGAAATGCCCCATGGGGCTTCCAAGGCTGCAAATCTTTATGGAAGCACATTGCCACATCTTTCTTCCACGGAGCGGCTGGTGGGTTCGAACTGTTCGAACTTGGTTTATCAGCCAAGTGCTTTAACCACTGCACCACCAGGGCTCTGAAAACAGAGCAGGGGAGAGAAAAAAAGTAACAACAGTCCATCAAGCCCCAAGAATGGCCCAGAATCCCCCCTCGAATCTTGAGAAGCCGACAAATTCTGAGAATGGAAACTTCTCTGTACTCCATGGGTCTGTCTGTTTTAAGTCTCAGGTGCTCTCAAACCGATCAGTAATGTGAGGCCAGGAAATTGGGTTCTTCAGATTGTAAAATATGAATCAACGCAGGCAGGGGGATATTACATGGGATATGCAAAACTGGATTTCCTCCTTGTAAAACAGATTTTGGATTATTACTATCTTTGCTTTCTTTTCCAATTCCGCTTCTCAATGTTTGTTAGTTTAATTTGAGGATTACAAAGCTAGTTAACTATTACCTAACCAGGGGCTTGGGGGATATTAGTTAGATCTTAGGTTTTAAGAAATTTTTATGCCTTTTACATTCATGTTTATAACCATGTTTATAATGGTCATTATACATTTTCAATTTTATGTTTAATTAGTTTCAATACTCACTACCAATGCTTTTATAAAAATACTTTTTCCATTCTTGAGAACTAGACTTTGACATGTGCCTCAGTTAGACAAGAACACTTCTTTCTCAGTAAATTTGTTTCAGGGAAGGCATGACACAAAAGAGACCTTGTGTGTCTGAGAATGTCTTGTCTTTGAGCCTGAAAAACAACTTCTGCCTCAAAACTCTGAATAAGATATTAATTCCTTTCGTGTTCATTACTTTGAACAAAAGTCTGTGCTACATCTCTTCTCTGCTCCTTTGTAGGTAACATTGTTTTGAAAACATTTATCCCTTTATCTGTGGCCTGCAAACATCTGCCACAATTTATCCAAGTGCTGTGGTTTCCCCTTTATTCTGCTCACATATAATGAGCTCTTCAGATTTCTAAACTCAGGTATGAGTTTCAGCTCATGAAAGCTTCCTTCTGCATACTATCTTTGATTACTGCTTCTATTACTATTGTTTTAGCCTCTTCTCCAAGAACACCATTGACTCTGGGACTCTTCATTCATGCCTCCCATATATTTCATCTTCTCTCTTAAACACCCCCTTTTCATTCTTGAGGTACTTGTCATTCTTGTCCTCTTCAATATCTACATTTTTATGGTATGACTTCATCTGACTTCCTTGATGGCCCCAAGAAGCACAGGCTTAACAATTTCTATCCTAATGATTAATTTCAATTTATTTATACCCCAATCCCTCATGTTTTCTTTACATTTTTCTTAATAAAAACAAGAACACAACATACAATTAAGTTCCTGACATCCTCTTTCCACATGAAAGTTTATTTTAATCCTTTCTTTGAGTCTTTGATACCTGTTGTTGTTGATTCTGACTCATGGAGACCCAATGTGTGCACAGGAGAACTGCTCCAATGGTTAATTTTTATGTGTCAACTTGGCTTGGTCAAACACTAGTCTAGATGTTGTTATGAAGTATTTAAATGTGATTAGCATCTAAATCAGCTGGCCTTAAGCAGATTACCCTTCATAACGTGGGTAGGTCTCTTGGATTTTGGAGACAACATATTCCTCATATGGATGTGCTACTCTGGCCAAGTTACTGAGTTACCTGAAAAGGTGATATGTTTTATTATTATTTTAAACGACAATTTACTATGTGCTAGTATATTCAGGACTTTATACATATTATCTCATTTAATCTTTATTTTTTGTTTATTATTGTAGTTTAAGTGAAAGTTTACATTTCAAGTTAGTCCCTTATATGAAAATTTATACATACATTGTTATGTGACCCTAATTGCTCTCCCTGTACTGTGACAGCACACTCTTCCTTTCCACCCGATTTCCCGTCCATTCAACCAGCTCCTAACCCTCTCTGCCTTCTCATCTCACGTCCATACAGAAGCTGCCCGTTTAGCCTCATGTATCTACTTGAGCTAAGCAGCACAGCCTTCACGAGTATCATTTTGTGTCCCATAGTCCAGTCCAATCTTTGTCTGAAGAGCTGGCCTCAGAAATTATTTTAGTTCTGGGCTGACAGACAGTCCAAGGGCTATGCTTTCT
The DNA here is from genome assembly GCA_030035585.1 of Dugong dugon. Lineage (NCBI taxonomy): Eukaryota > Metazoa > Chordata > Mammalia > Sirenia > Dugongidae > Dugong > Dugong dugon. The sequence continues at coordinate 146,581,078 of CM057464.1, read as the reverse complement.
GGGGTTCCTCCAGTCTCAGGCAGACCATTAAGTCTAGTCTTTTTACTAAAATTTTAGTTCTGCACCCCACCTTTCTCCTGCTCCATCAGGGACTCTCTATTGTGTTCCCTGTCAGGGTGGTCCTCGGTGGTAGCCAGGCACCATCTAGTTCTTCTGGTCTCAGGCTGATGAAGTTTCTGGTTTATGTGGCCCTTTCTGTCTCTTGAGCTAATACTTTCCTTGTGTCTTTGGTGTTCTTCATTCTCTTTTACTCCAGGTGGTTGGGACCAACTGATGCATCTTAGACAGCAACTTGCAAGCTTTTAAGACCCCAGACACCACTCACCAAAGTAGGATGCTGAGCACTGAAAAGCTGCTAGTTTTGAGTGGAGCCCAGAACAAGAGAAGACTCTTGAACAGGTCCAGGCTGCCAGGCAAGTTGCTCTGCCACTTGGACCACATGATCCAGCAAATCCAATGGTACTTAAAAGTTTCAGTGGCAGAAGAGAAGCTGTTTGGAGCCTCTGGTAGATCCTTATAGGTGAATAATAGTGCAGACTGTCAGGAATCTGGAACAAAGCCCTGTCATCCTCTCCTTTTAAGAAATAGCTTTTGGCTTGCTACTGCGACTTAGTAGAGACTGAACACTTAACCATGGGCCACCAAGTTACCATGCAAGCTGAGCTGCCCATCACAAACTGGGCCACACAGCTGGAAGTGCACAGCAGCAGTCTATCATCAAATGCAAGTGGTATGTAAGAGATTAGGCTTGAGCAGGCCCCAAAAGTACAGTAAGTTACATGAGGAAGTGGCCCAAGTACCCATGGTTCCCACTTCTGCTACACTACCTTCTCTCTCCCAGCCTGCCCCAACGGCCTCATGAGGAGTTCCCTATGATCAGCTGACTGAGGAAGAGGAAACTCAGGCCTGGTTAACAGATGGTTGTGCATTCTACGCAGGCACCACTGGCAAGTGGATAGTTGCAACACTGCATTCCCTTTGCGGGACTTCATGGAAGGATGGTGGTAAAGGGAAATCCTCCCAGCAGGCAGAACTTTGAGTAGTGCACCTGGTTGTTCATTTTGTTTGGAAAGAGAAATGGCCAGACGTGCAACTGTATACCAATTCATCAGATGTGGCCAATAGTTTGGCTGGGTGGTCAGAGACTAGGGGAACATGATTGGAAAATTGGTGACAAGGAGATATGGGGAAGAGGTATGTAGATAGACCTCTGTGAATTGGCAAAAGATGTGAAGATGTTTGTGTCTCATGTGAAAGCTTATCTTCTTATTTATCTCTTATCTTCTTACTTAACCCATAACATATGATGTATTAATTTTAAACTATAGTATATACGTTACAGGATATCAAGGAGAAGAATAACATCACCCAAAGACTTTGCATCATCTCTGGGGAAGGGGTTAGTGCATTTTCAGTTGTAAGCAGGATAGTTGTATCATGCCAGTGGAAATATGACTTTGTTATTGTCTTTATTTGGAAATTAAGTACAGTTTAAGGGGACATGCACGGATGGCAAATTGCTCAGTCAAACACCGGTCTAGATGCTGCTATAAAATATTTAAATGTGATTAGTATTTAAATCAGTTGGCCTTAAGTAGTGCAGATTGCCCTCTATAATGTGGGTGGGCCTCACCCAATCAGTTGAAGGTCTTAAGAGCAAAACCAGGCGGTTTCTCGAGGGAGGATTCTGTCAGAATTCCTCCCTCCACAACCCTCGCCACCTGACCTACCAACTTGAGACACAAGACTGCTGGGTTTCCAGCCTGTCACCTGAAAGACAGATTTTACTTTGTTATTGTACTTTAGATGAAGGTTTACAGAACAAATAGTTTCTCATGAAACAGTTAGTACCTATATTGTTTTATGACAATGGTTAACAACCCTACAACATGTCTACACTGTCCCTTCTCGACCTTGGGTTCCGTATTAGCAGCTTTCCTGTCCCCTCCTGCCTTCTAGTCTTTGTCCCTGGACTGTTGTGCCCCATTAGTTTCGATTTGTTTTATGAGGCATGATGGACCAATTGCTTGAGTCAGTTCCTCAAAATCAATCAATCTCTTTCAAACACAAGCACATTTTCACTCTCCCTCATCCCCCACTTCTCTCTCTCTCTCTCTTTGTGTGTCTATGTGTGTGTGTGTGTGTATTTCTTACTGGTTCTGTTTCTCTAGAGAATTCTAAGACATTTCCAAAAAATTCCTTAAGAGCTAATATAGATAAGTGGCATAAACAAAAAAAGGAGTCCTATGTATTAGTAAATATAAATGCAAGAACAGTAGTGTTTATTAAAGAAGCTTTTTTTTTTTTTGATGCCTACCATGTGCCAAGTGCTACACTAGGTGCTAGATCTAGATTTATCTGATGCCATCTGCCTCAATGTAACACTCCACTTCCTTTCTCCTACTCCCCCCCTTAAAAACAATAAAACATTTTTATAATCATCACAATTTCAATTACAATCAGGCAACTGTGGCTAATTCTAGTGACTCAATCTTTCCACAACATCTTTTATTAGTTATCTTAACTAATGTGTTCTTCTAAGTGTCAGGGATAGCAATGAATTATTATCCAAAGCTAAGTGAGGCACAGGTAAAGATAATTCAACATGTAAAAACATTATTTTGGAAAAATATGCAGATCAGGCAAATAATGTTACAGATGTGGAACAACTACAGAAAATCATTATTTTCTTGTATTTTGGCTACAGAACTTTCTATTTGATCTTCTTTTTGCAAAGCTCTTACTTGTAACCCATTACCTTATTCATTTCTCTATAATTTCTGATTATCAATATTAAAAATAACTACAAAATGTAAAATACGCCATAAAATGAAGAACAAAATAAAACTCCCTTGCCATTTCTGTATTCAGAAAAATAACCATTGACATATCAGTATATATCCTTCCAGTCTTTTTTCTATAAATACGTTATCAGTTGTAGTCTATTACCTTTTCTACTGACTTCTGTGTATTCCCTGAATTACTCACCTCATACCTCTAAGAAGCAATTTCCAGGCCCCTTTACACAAATCCACTTGGATGTTCCATAGTCGCCTCAAACTGTACATCTCCAAACACAAATTCATTATCTTCCTCCCTCCTTCTTGAGTTCTCTAGTTTGTCGATTCTTGACTCTGTTCTTTTGCTCCTTCACAAACTACACTGGTCACCAAATGCTGCCATTTCTATGAGCAATACCTCTCCTCAATGTGCCTTTTGTCCTTCCCCTGCTTCTGCCCTGGTTCAGTCCTGCACCCAAGAGCTCTGCCCCACTCTCTGACCAGCACTGTCTGCCTTCACACTCAGTCGTCTCACATTGCCTTTACATTCATCATTTTAAAATCGAGCTCCCCAACAGCTCCCTACTGACTAAAGAATAAAGTCCAAATCCTTAGAGTGGATGACAAGATCCTCCCCAGTTTATTATTTCCTCTTCTCCCCAGACTAGAGTCATGGAAAGAAGCAAAGAACTGGAACTGGGATTACTCTTGACTTAAGGTCTGATGCTCCACCTAGTGGTAGAAACAACATCCTGGGAAGGCAATCTGATATACCAGATCAGACCCTGTGAAGTCAAGTAAATCTGCCAAGATGTCTGTCAGCTAGAGTAAGATGTGGAAAGGACCACAGAGACCTGGAATTCAATGGCCCACCTAGTGGATTTATCTATGCACTGGATTCTCCTGAGAAAATGCCCCAAACCAGCTGTTATCATTACCACTATAGGATAGGGAGAAATGGGGAGAAACAGTTTAATGGGTGAGGGTTTTTATTTTGGAATCATGGAAATGTTTTGGAACTAGATATGGTGGTTGCATAACATTGTGAGTGCACCTAAATGACACTGTTCACTTTAAAATGGTTAATTTTATGTTAGTGAATTTTATCTTAATAAATTATTTTTTTAAAAATTCATTAAGCTCTGTAATATATTATAGAGTAATCATATTATCCCACTGGAATGTTACAAATTGCATGCTTTCAGCTGCTGGTACTTCATTTGCCTCTCCTGGAGCAACATCAGCAATGAAGCACTTATTATCACCCCAAAGGCAGCACCTTTTATCTCTGAAAAGAGCTGTTAGTAAGTTCTACTAAACATGGAGACAAAAATGTGTCTCACTGTAACTTTGGCATACCCAGGGCCAAGTTTGGAGTCCGAAGGAACAAGTCTCACTACACTGCTACAAGGCCAAGTTTCACATACTGAATTCTCAGAGGCATGCTCCCTCCTTGCCCCAACTTCTCTCTCTTAGCCTAGCAATCCTAAATATGCCATACCTGTATGCCACATCGAGTTCTGACTCCTAGTACCCTTTGTTGGACGCCTGGCAGCACAGTGTTTAAGTGCTTGGCTGCTAACCAAAAGGTCAGTGGTTCAAACCCACCAGCTGCTCTGAGGGAGAAAGATGCAGCAGTCTGCTTCCATAAAGATTTACAGCCTTGGAAACACTATGGGGCAATTCTACTCTGTACTATAGAGTCACTCTGAGTTGGAATCGACACAGCGACAATGGATTTACCCTTTGCTGATGTCAGATGGATCCTGGCTGAAAGTACAGAATACCAGAAAAATGTTTACCTGTGTTTTACTGACTATGCAAAGGCATTTGACTGTGTGGATCATAACAAATTATGGATAACGTTGCAAAGAATGGGAATTCCAGAACACTTAATTGTGCTCATGCTGAACCTATACATAGAGGCAGTCGTCCAAACAGAACAAGGGGATACTAAGTGATTTAAAATCAGAAAAGGTGTGCGTCATGATTGCATCTTTTCACTATACTTATTCAATCTGTATGCTGAGCAACCAATCTGAGAAGCTGGACTATATGAAGAACAATGTGGCACTAGCATTGGAGGAAGACTCATTAACAACATATAATATGCAGGTCATACAACCCTGCTTGCTGAAAGTGAAGAGGACTTGAAGCACGTACTGATGAATATCAAAGACTACAGCCTTCAGTATGGATTACACCTCAACATAAAGAAAACAAAAAAACCTCACAAACATGAAGTAAACAAAAAACCTCACAACTAGACCAATAAGTAACATCATGATAAATGGAAAAAAGATTGAAGTTGCCAAGGATTTCATTTTACTTGGATCCACAATCAACGTCCATGGAAGCAGCAATCAAGAAATCAAATGACGTACTGCACTGGGCAAATCTGCTGCAAAAGACCTCTTTAAAGTGTTTAAAAGCAAAGATGTCACTTTGAAAACTAAGATGTGCCTGACCCAAGCCATGGTATTTTCAATCATCTCACACACATGCAAAAGCTGGACAATGAATAAGGATGACTGAAGAACAATTGATGCATTTAAATTATGGTGCTGGCGAAAAATACTGAATATACCATGTGCTGCCAGGAGAATGAACAAATCTATCTTGGAAACAGTACAGCCAGCATGCTCCTTAGAACCGAGGATGGCAAGACATTGTTTCAGTACTTTGGACATGTTATCAGGAGGGACCAATCCCTAGAGAAGGACATCACACTTGGTAAAGCAGAGGGTCAGCAAAAGAGAGGAAGACCCTCAACAAGATGGACTGACATAATGGCTGCAGAAATGGGTTCAAACATAGCAACGATTGTGAGCATGATGCAAGATCTGGCAACATCTTGTTCTGTTATATTTAGGGTTGTTATGAGTCAGAAGCAACTCAACGGCACCTAACTACAACAAGAACCCTTTCTTCGCACTCCTTTCTGAACAGAGTCCAGGCTTGTGTGTGATAGGAACCATAACTGTGAGAATGAGCCCAGTGAAGCACGATTATCACCTCTACCATTTTAGATATGCCATTTATAATCATGCAGTTTCAGAATGCAATGGCTTTTGTAAGAAACTGCATAACACTGTGAATTCATTTTGAGATTTTACTGAACTAAAACTCTCAAGTCTATTTTTTTAGCTCATGGATGCTAGGCCATGTCTTCTTCATCTTCTATAGCCTAGCTGATGTCAAAAGGCACAGGCATTTCTATTAACACTTTTATGGATATGTCTACATACATTAAGAAAAATATTTCTCATACAGGGAAAGTGAATATTCATTTGACAAATGTTTATGAGTGCATAGGATGTGCTAGGCACTGTGCCGGACATTGAGAACACTGTTGAACAAGACACACTAACACATTTATTCCACTGTCATTTCTGTACATAAGATTGTATATATAAAGCAAGTGCCTGGAATACAAAGTAGTTATTCAGTAAACTGTTGCTATTACTGCTATGATCATTTATAAATTATAATCTTTTAAAAATCATTAGATTTTAAAATAAAAAATGCTGCAGTTATTGCCACCAATACTTACCAATATTATAGTATCTCTTTAACTCTGTACGTCTGATCTCCTTTAACTGATTATTCTTTCTCTTTTTTTTCTCATCAGTAATATATTCATCCTCTTGCACAGCAATATTGTACTTATCTTGTTCTAAAATGACTGCATTAGCATCTTCTTTTCCAGTATGACTCCTTGTAGCTGTAGCTGAGGGTGTTTCTGCATTTTGTTTGGCTTGTTTTTTCTTTTTCAATCTAGGAATGAAGGAAAAAAAAGAAAAAACTAAGAAAAGCATTGGAAAAATGATTTGCTAGTAGGAGTTATATTAATTTCATGCTGTTTGGCTTTGAGAAACTGATTAACTGATACAGAAAACACTTTCCTTATATTGTAAATAACATTTTTCTACTGATTTTTTCTTATCACTGAAAAGTTCTTATGTTGAGATCTGTGTCCTTTCCTCAATTTTACATCTTGAATACTTATTTCTGAGAAAAGTATTGGGAAATGCTCTAGGCCTGAGGAAAAACTAGGTTCTTCTATGCTGAGTATTTCCTATCAAGATATACAGCTACTCTACTATAATCCCATGCTTCATGTGTTACATATATTTTAAAAAAGTACCTCTGATTTTCAGTGCTACATTTAGACTGATGGACAAGCACATTTGTGAAAACAAGTCCATTATAATTGACTCACACTCTTGAGTATTAAGGTTTGGCAAGGTATAGGCTGGTTCAAGTCTGAGTAATTCTTCTTCTTTCTACGTAAGACAGGAGTACTGAAGAGCGAGCTGTATTTTCTGAGACAGAAAATGCCATGACAACACATAATTATCATTGTGATTACTGATAATAGCTGACTGATACATTAGTTCACATATTTGAATATTTGATGCTTTCAATTCTTTACTCCTAAGTCAAAGATGCATAAGAGATTAAGTTTATCATAATTCACTGAAATCCAACAACTCATAATATTTTTCAGTTGCTGTGTCACTCTGTAATTAATCGCTGTGACACTCTGTAATTACTATTTCTTCCTGAGAATGTTTTTAGCTTTCCAGAAAGTAAACCCATTGAGAATAAGGGCCTTGGCCTCCACCATATGTGGCACTCTGCTCTGCCTCAGAAAGTATACAGTAAATTTATTTTTTAATTAGGACCTTCCCTTCCCTTTCTATCCAGGCACAGTCAGCATTCTCTTAGCCATTTCTATCTCCTTTGTCTTCTTCAGCATCTGTACAATTTGGGTAATGGATAAGTAAATTTTCAGGGAGAAAAATGAGATAACTGTAGGATAATATGGGAACTAAGGCTTGATTTTACACTGCTTTGGTCTGTGATGTTGCACAAATCAATTTAACAGTCTGGAGAAGTCCCGACTGAGGCTTTGTCCCTTAAGAGAGCTTGACTTGAGACTAGGGACTAACTCCTTGAGCCTCAGTTGTTGTTTTTTTATTTTTTAATTTTTTTATTGTACTTCAGGTGAAGGCTTACAGAACAAATAGTTTCACATGAAACAGTAGTACACATATTGTTTTATGACATTGGTTAACAACCCCACAACATGTCAACCCTCTAACTTCTCAACCTTTTTTTTTGGTGAAAATACGCATAGCCAAAGATATACCATTTCAAAAATTTCTACATACACAGTTCAGTGACATTGACTACGCTCTTCCAATTGTGCTGTTATTCTCACTTAGGATGAAGGCTTACAGAACAAAACAGTTTCTCATTTAACAGTTACTACACATGTTGCCCTATGACAATGGTTAACAATCTCACAACACATCAACAATATCCTTACTCAACCTTGGGTTCCCTATCACCGGCTTCCTTGTCCCCTTCTGCCTTCTGGCCCTTGTCACTGGACTACTGTACCTCGTCAGTCTCATTTGGTTTTACGGGGCTGTCCACTCCCAGGCTGAACGGTGAACCTCGGAGATAACTTCACCACTGAGCTAAAAGGGTGTCTGGGGGCCATACTCTCGGGGTTTCTCCAGTCTCCTTTAGGCCAGTAAATCTGGTCTTTCTTTTGTGAGTTAGAATTATGTTCTACATCCTTCTCCAGCTCTGTCCAGAACCCTCTGTTGTGATCCTGGTCAGAGCAGTCAGTGGTGGTAGCTGGGCACCATCTAGCTGTACTGGACTCAGTCCGGTGGAGAGCCTCAGTTTTTTCATATATTCAGTGGTGATAATCATACCTCCTTAGCTACCTAACCCACCAAAAACCCACTGCTGTCGAGTCGATTTCAGCTCATAGTGACCCTATAGGACAGAGCAGAACTGCCCTATAGGGTTTCGAAGGCTGAAGCAGACTGCCACATCTTTCTCCCGCAGAATGCCTGGTTGGTTTGAAGAACCGCCAACCTTTTGGTTAGCAGCCAAGCGCACCATCAGGGCTCCTTAGCTACCTACCAGTGTCTTTTATTAGAATCAGTTGGGATAATATATGTTAACATATAACACAAAATAAATAGAAAAAGAAATAGTAAAATATTCCCTAATACAATCACAAGATGACATGAGAACTATAAGAATATAACATACTCAGCTTTTGGGATAAGGGTCCCATATTCTAACATGATATTTCAATCAGGCTGTTATTCATTGATATTAGTAGCAGCTAATTTCTCAGATTTTTATTGGCTAATAAATGAGTATATGGACTATGAGATAGGAGGAGCTGCAAAAAAAGTCAGAGATGAATATACTTCCCATCTTAGTTTAGCTATCGTTTCTGTTTGCTTGTTATATAACAGGAGCCCTGGTGGCACAGTGGTTAAAGCTCTCAGCTGCTAACCAAATGGTTGGCAGTTTGAATCTACCAGCTGCTCCGCAGGAGAAAGATGTGGCAGTCTGTTTCCGTAAAGATTTACAGTCTTGGAAACCCTATGGAACAGTCCTACTCTGTCCTACAGGGGCACTATGAGTCAGAATCAATTCGATGGCAGTGGGTTTCATTTTCAGGGTTTTGTTATATAACAAACCAAAACCACTAACCAAACAAAGCTGAAGACTCATAAAAAGGAATTATACTCAGTAAACATGTTTTCATTTTCTATCTTCAGATTTTAAACTGATTTTCTGATAAAAGAGTAGGTGGACCTTTGCAAAGTTGAGTCAGATAATGCCCTTAATAAAACGATTTCTCTCCCTATCAAGATTACTGTATGAGTCTGAAATCAATACACAGTATCCTAGATACAATACAGTGATCATCTCTTTGCTTAGGAGGTTTGTCTATGCTAAGAGCTGATCACTGTATTCAGAACGCTGGCTATGGGTATGCTGATCTTGTTGGCTGGTCAAAAACACGCTTGAGATGAACCATATTGTCTTCTTCCACAAACAATTCCTTCTAGGAGGAGAGAAAATAGGTGTCAAAAACTAGCTCTATGCAGCCTGGTATACGTGCTTCTTACGCTGAATTCTTCTTCTTTAAGTTGATTTAAACGTCCTCATTTCATTGTCCTCATGATAATTAAATTCATTCAGATCTAGAGCATGTGTTTTGATGAACAGCAGCACTGTTTGGGGACTTCTCATTAGAAACTAATGTTCACACATGGAAATAACAAAATGGGACACATTGTTTTATTCACCCCCCCCCCACACACATTCCCACACAAACCATCATTGTCAACACATACAGCCATAGTTGTTACTTCAGAAAAAATTGCTAGAAAATATCAGTATCAAACTAGTTTAACAGGTAAGAGTACAGTTTAACACTTATATTCTTCTACAATCAGCTGTATCTTGTTTTGACTACAGTACTCATGAAAACTTGTTTGTCTGGAGGTTATCTATTACTGGAATGTTCTGATCTTGAAAATGGTAATCAGATGTTTCTGAAAGCCCACTGTAAAATCATTCTTTCGAAGAAGTAAAATATATTTTGAATACTTTTTCTAAAGACGAAATAATTACCAATGACGAATGTAGTATAGTTAATATTCTTCAAACATTTACTTTTAGCGCTTTTATCTTTCACACTTTCTCTTTTGCTCTTCAAGTCAATATCTATCATGATAAGATATTCTCACAACAGGGTTTTATTATTAAATTACCGTTAACTGAAAAAGAAAAGGTCATGCAATAAACTAAACTCTCCTTATTTCACCTCAGCTTTTCAATGACCCCAAATGTACACTTATTTAAATGATCAACTACGAAATACTTGGCAAATCATCTAGAACAGATAAATGATTGAAAATAATGACATTTAACATATTTGATGCTATGAGTACAAGTTAAAAAAAAATTATGCTGCATTTGTTTTTCTTTAAAATAGGTAACAATTACACAAGTGTTTATTATTCAATCTCCTCATGCTACTATAGCCAAACCCTGTCAATTCTATCTCCTAAATCTTTCTTTCTCGAATTCACCTTTTCTTCTTGGTCTCTGCTCCTGTTGAATCATTTCAGGCTTTCATAATCTCTCTCTGCCTGTAATATTTTTATTTGGTTAAAGTTTTTGAAAATACAGAAAAGCAAAAAGAATAAAATTTAAATCAAACACAACTCTGCTAACAGCAATCATTGCTGTGGGGAGATAATGTAAAAGCCAGAATATAAGTGAAATGACATTATTTAGACCTCTTCCAAGGGCAGAAGATTAAGGCAAACCAAAACCACTATCACTGAGTCACAGCAAACTATAGGACAGAGTAGAACTGCCTCATAGGGTTTTCAAGGTTATAATCGTTATGGAAGCAGACTGCCACATCTTTCTCCGATGGAGCGGCTAGTGAGTTTGAACTGCCCACATTTCAGTTGGCAGGCAAGCACTTTAACCACAGCACCGCCAGGGATCCTTGAAGATTGAGGCAGTGTGGCTCCAAAACCATGATTCTGAGCTGCTTATTTGTACTTTTCCATGATGGAATATTAAAGGGCTTATTTATTCTGGAAACTCTTGACTTTTTTTTTTTTTTAACAGTAAAATGGTGTGTGCTGTTGTAGGCCACATGCATACCTCATTTTTTTTCCTCACCAATATCCCAGTCAGAGCCTTGGTGGCACAGTGGCTAAGAGTTACGGCTGCTAACCAAGAGGTCGGCAGTTCGAATCCACCAGCTGCTCTTTGGAAACCCTATGGGGCAGTTCTGCTCTATCCTGTAGGGTCCCTATGAGTCGGAATCAACTCAACAGCAATGGGTTTGATCTGGTTTGGGTTTTAATACCCCAGTTCAGGGTTAGCTGACTGACTGAAGAAATAAATAAGGTGATACTGCTAAAGAAAGCAGTTTCAGTAGCTGAGTGAAAATTGTTTTTACTCTGAAGCGTTTTCCTTTACAAAAGGAAATGAGTTCGGGGCACCGGAAGTAATCAAAGCTAGGGCCTTGGGCAAGGTATTTTGTGTGTCTCTGCCAAGGTCCCTTCTCTTGCTTACTGACATGGAGTGAAAAAAACAATATACAAAGGCAACAAATGAGAGGAGGATTTCATTAGTATTAGAATGAAAGCTTCATGAGGGCAGCGATTTAGCTAGGCTTTGTTAAATGCTGTCTTGTTTCCCAGGGTCTATGCACGGCATACATAATGTACTAAGTATTGAATGAATGAATGGATGAATGAGGCTATGTTCTGATTTGGTTGAGTTTCACTGGTACTTGATGGTCCTATAAGCATGCCATTTCACAACGTTCTCTGACTATTATGTTCTCAAAATAAACTCCAGCCTTCTTAATTAAATACTTGATTTAAAAAGAAAATCCATTGTTGTTGCTGTGTGCCGTCAAATCAATTCCGACTTATAGCAGCCCTACAGGACTGAGTAGAACTGCCCATAGGGTTTCCTAGGCTGTAATCTTTACAGGAGCAGATCACCAGGTCTTTTCTCCTGCGGAGATACCGGTGAGTTCAAACCATCAACTTTTTCGTTAGTAGCCGAGCACTTAACCATTGTGCCACCAGGGCCACATGTATTTACAAAGGTATTAAGCTATAACTAACTAACTAGTTGTCATTGAGTCAACCCTCACTCATGGTGGCCCTGTGTGTGTCAGAGTTGAACTATGTTCCAAAGGGTTTTCAATGACCATTTTTTTTCAGAAGTACATCGCCAAGCATTTCTTCTGAGCATAAACTACAGACTTCTTTAATTAATATTAAATTGTGGTTTTATATGATTCTTTCCTTAATTCCACATTTTGGGGTCCATGTGCTACTACTGTAAGGAGCCCTGGTGGTGCAGTGGTTAAAGCGTTTGCTGCTAACCAAAAGGTCGGCAATTTGAACCCACCAGCTACTCCGAGAGATAAAGATATGGCAGCCTGCTTCTGTAAAGATTTACAGCCTTAGAAACCCTATGCGGCAGTCCTACCCTGTCCCTTAGGGTCGCTATGAGTTGGCATCAACTCCATGGCAATGGGTTGGTTTTGGATGTTACTGTAAACATTGCCTTAATCATAAATACCTAGCATGGTGTTGTCCAATATGGTAGCCACTAGCCAGATACGCATTCCTATTAAATTTAAATTAATAAAAATTAAGCAAAAATTCAGTTTTTTAGTTGCCACATTTCAAGAGCTCAAGACTCATGTGCTAGTGGATACTGTATTGGACAACACAAATAATAATACTTCTATCATTGTAGAATGTTGTACTGGACAGCACTGACCTAGAGATACGGATTCAACAGTTAGGTTTATTAGGAAGTGTCTGGAGGGGAGGGAGAAGATAGAAATCATTTAATATTTAAAACTTAATAGCCATATGCATAGAATATGTCTACAAGGGCACACCAGAAACTGGTAAAGTGAGTTTCCAGCGAAGGAAAGGTTGGTGGCTGGGGAGAAAGAAAGAGTAGGTGTAATTACTTTTCATTACGTTCCCTTTTGTACCTTCTGAATTTTATACCATGTACAATAGCTATTTAAAAAAATAATAAATTTTTTTAAGAAAATGTTCAGCCTTTCAAGTCTCCTTATAAATTACAGGAATAATTTAACACTTAAATACAGTGAAATTTAAAAAACTGACTTATACTTTTTCAAAAAATTACATACATAATCTTTGAAAGAGCTTTCTTCTAACAGCAACTACTAGAGTTGACTAATGAATCAGCCACTACGCTAACATTTGACAAATATCATCTTAAACTCACAAAAGCCTAGTGAGGTAAGCAATTATATCTTCATTTTACAAATAAGAAAAGGAAGGCTGAGAAAAATTATGGCCATTTCCCAATGCCACAGAGCGTAGTTAAGTAGTGGAGCTGGAATTCAGAAAACTAGGTTGGAGCTAATTGCCAAAGGGCCTCCAGGGCTTCCCCTTCTTAAACTGTTCTATGGCATATATTTATATCTTGTTTTTAAAATAAAATCCACTGTATTTTGGAAACTCTGAACTATCTGGGGAAGAAATGGGCTTCAATGCTAAGTACACTTACAGGAAGGAAAGATTTGGGTTCTGGTCTTGGCTCTGTCAGTAATCAGCTCTGTGACCTTCTTTGGAAATATGATAAACTATCCAGGACTTCTAAGTTAAACAACAAGCAACAGGCTGACATGATTTTCAAGGTCCTGTCAGACTCTAAGTTTATACTTGGCTGAGAAGATTAGAAAACATGCTAAAAGTTGTTTTGAGGTTTAAAAAAAAGAAAAAACACCTTTAAATCTAAACAAAATCTTCCCAAGAGTCTTACACTTCACTTTGTTTCCCTTCTTGTCTCATGTTTGATTACATCTTCCTTCCAGGGCAAAGCTCCCAGCACTGGGAAAGTCCAAGGGTCAAGATGAAACATCATTGATATACAAAAGATATAAAAACAAAACAAAACAAAATTAGCATTTCCCTACAATTTGGGGCTAACAGCTCCATAAAAAAAGTAGAAAAGTCAACACTGACCAACCATAGGACAACATAGTTCTCTTTAATATAAAATTTCTTCTCAAAATTCCCTCTGTAGGGAAATAAAAGTACTAACATACAAGAAAAAACCTGTTGATGAAACCCATCACCGTCGAGTTGACACTAACTCACAGCAACCCTATAGGACAAAGCAGAACTTCCCCATAGGGTTTCCAACTGGTGGATTCAAAGTGCTGACCTTTTGGTTAGCAGCTGAGTTGTTATCCACTGTGCCACTAACGCTCCAACAGACAAGATGAAGATGTTATATTATTTTGTGAAAAAATTATATATGTGTGTGTGTACACAGATAGATACACAGACATACAGATATAATCCCGTTTTATGTGGGAGGAAAAAAAAACCTTCCAGAACAACTATTATACACTTAGATACCTATGTACATAGGTTTGCTGGATGTATGAGAAAACGGTTGGTCCACAGGGAGAAGGAGAAAAGAGGGGTAACTTTTACTTTACATTTATATAATTTGGTACTGTTGAATTCTTTGTACAGTAACCATATATTACTTTTGTAATTATAAGATCAATAAATTAAAAATCAAATTAAGTATCTGCAGCTATGGCAGCATTTTACTAAATCTTTTTCAATGGTTTATTCTTTCTCCTGAGTCCAGCAATCTCAGTGAACTCCTTGACTTCAGTTCCACGCCCTTCTTCATCAGACAGAGCTGGTATCCCTCAGGGGCTTTCTCTTGGTTCTTTGCCTATTTGGCTGCAACCCTGTCTTTTGTACTGTTCTGACCTTCAGAGTCTAGGCTATTTTTCTCCATTGCCTAATGCTGACTTTTGCCACTTCAAGACTCAGGGAAATGGGGTGCTGCAATGAAAGGAGCTCAGCTTACGGACCAGAAACTTCTGCATTTGAATCAATCTTCTTTGTTTCTTCTTAGATGCACATCTTCCAGCCAGTTGTTAACCTAAGTCTCAGGTTCCTCGTCCATGAAAGGGAGATAATGGCCTCAGATGGGTTCTGGTGATAATTAATAAATAGTACACAGAAAGCATACTTTTACTACTAAACATGATCTGTGCCTAGTTCACAGTAAGAGCTCAATAACCAAAAGTTATAACTGTGTTGTGTTGCTGCCACTGTTATTACTCGGAGATTTGTGAGGATCCAAGTAAACGAGATAACATACAATGCAGTATAAAAGAACAAAGAAGGTGTTTGATAAACTTGAGATATTATTATAATTAGGTATTTTTCTCATTGTACATAAATATTAATTTTATCTAGCCGTGCTATGAATTTGGAGTCCCTAGGTGGCACAAACAGTTCAGAGCTCAGCTACTAACTGGAAAGTTGGAGGTTCGAATCCACGAAGAGGAAGCCTTGGAAGAAATGTCTGGTGATCTGTGACAATGGTCACAGCCACTGAAAATCCCGTGTGCAGTTCTACCCTGAAACACATGGGGTCACCATGAGTTGGAATCAACTTGATGGCAACTGGTTTGTTTTCTTTTTTTTTGCTATGAATTTAGTCACTAGTGTAAAGCTTTTTATTCTTCTAGAAGAACATCACTTCTTGTATTCCACTGCATTTTGAGAGTTTATAAATAGAGGGTCAGTTTTCAGTGCAAATTTCCACTTGTGACATAAGCTAAATAAAATCAAACTAAGCTGGGAGTCAGGGGAAGGGATAGTATAAAAACAACTCGATTAAAATTTTCTCTTGGAACCATGGTTAAATAACAACACATAATTTAAGAGAAATCACTGAAAAAAATCTGTAGATGTACCTGATTCCAGCACCATCCACTGAAGTGTGGATTCTTTTTTTCACTTTGTCTAATTATGATAATGTGATTATTTTTTCGCCAAAGCAGTTCTCAGAGTAGAAATACTCTGGTTCCAAAGAACCAGAACAGTCAGAAAAGAGATCCTTTGGCTTTAGGTTCAATAACTAGAGATATATTGCTATACAGGTGAACACACACACACATATAACAGAATTTCCTTTGGCTTCAGGGAACAACCACATTCTAATAAAGACCATTAAATGGAACACCAATCAGAGGCAAGTGACAAAAATCCAGTTTCCCTCTTCTAAGATTTCCTTGGAGTCCCTAAACCAAAAACCAAACCCATTGCCGTTGAGTCAATTCCAACTCATAGCAACCCTACAGGACAGAGTAGAACTGCCCCAAAGGGTTTCCAAGGAGCAGCTGGTAGACCTGAACTGCCGACCTTTTTGTTAGCAGTCAAGCTCTTAACCACTGCGCCACCAGGGTTCGGTGGTGCAAATGGTTAACATGCTTGGCTGCTAACTGAAAGGTTGGAGGTTGGAGTCTACCCAGAGGAGCCTCAGACGAAAAGCCTGGCGATCTACTTACGAAAAATCAGCCATTGAAAACCCTGTGGAGCACAGTTCTACTGACACACATGGGGTTGCCATGAGTTGGAATCACTTGATGGCAACTTGTTCTTCTAGGCTCCCATTATGTGATTTAAACAGTAGTGGGGTCGACAGCTCTTAGGGGACTCCTGCAGGTGCCAGGAATAGCTGCAAATTCTCACACTCTCAGAGGAGTTCTGGGGTTGGTTCGTAATGGACACTTTGGAGAACCTTATATGCAACTCCCAGGACCAGGATGACAATGACACTGCCCACAAAATGGATGCAAACTGTGAAGAATGTCTGCCTTGTATTTGTGAAACAAGACAGGCTTTTGTTGCACACATACGGGATGCTGTGTCTGGGAATCTAGTTCCATTTTCTAAAAGTCAGGATGCTGAGTCACAGCCTGAACAAGTTACAGGGAAACTGGTGGCACAGACAATGGTGATAAATACCTCAGCTATAAACCAAGAAAGGGAACCAGAAAAGGGAACTTGTTCCAGGTAATACCAGAATCGTGTTGTGATAAGAGTAATCAGCAAATTCCTGTAAATACCATATTTAGATGTCAGGAATTATACTGTTTATCAACCAAGAATAAGCTGATAAACACAGCAACACAATGGTTAATCAAAATTTACAAATATAAATTTTAAGAAGTTACTAAGTACTTGGAAGTTACTTTTTCCTCTATGTTTTATAATGGCATTATATATGTGGCTTATTTAACTTAATACAATTAAAGCAAGTGGCTGTACTAGTTCCCCATGGCTGCTCTAACAAATTAACAAATTTAAACAATACACATTTATTCTCTTATAGTTCTGGAGGTCAGAAGTCTGAAATCAGTTTCATTAAGCAGAAATCAAGGCGTCAGTAGGGCCAAGCTCCTCCTGGAGGCTCTAGGGGAGAAACCATTTCCTTGCCTTTCGGCTTAGAGAGCTGCAATCCTTAACGGCCTTGACTCTAGCCCTTCTTCCATCTTCAAGTCAGCAGTGTAATGTCTTGTTTCAATGTCACACTGACTTCTTCTCTGCAGTCAAATCTCCTGTCTCCCTCTTATAAGAACACTTACCCAGGTAATCCAGGATAATCTTCTGATTTTAAAATGCTTAATTAAATCATATCTGCAAGATTTCATTTGCCACATAAGGTAACATTCACAGGTTCTGTCTATAGTGCCATGTTGTCCCTGCCTCTCAACATTCACAAGTTCTGCAGTTTGGACCTTGATGTCTCTAGGGGTCTTTATTTAGACCACCACACTAGCTAAATTAGCTTTTTTGTTATAAATGTACACAGAGCATCACATCACTATAGGGTCACAGTTTCCCATGCCCAAATCATAACTATGTCCACCCAAGAGGTAGCCTATACTACTTGAAAAACTTCGCTATTGGCAGCTACCAGTAATAAATGCATATTCCTAAAGAAAAACCAAAAAGTTTATTCAAGAATACCCTGAAATCTCAAGCTGCAATGAGAATATTACAAACACGAACTTTCCTTTTTTTTGTTGAGCGACTCCAAAATAGTCTCTTGGAGGTGAGGATATAGAAGGGAAATTTTAACAAGCAGGATTTCTAAAGGGGTAAAATATCTCATTTTTATATTTAATGATTTCAATCTGCACTGAAATTAGTTGTTCACTTTTTATAATCACTTACAAAGCAAAGGAAGTCTCCCAAAAAGATTTTTTTCTTTTACTAAAGCTCTCTAGCCTGCCAAGGAATCCTTTTTGTTGTTGTTAATTTTTTTAATTCAAAATGAATCATATGCTCTGACTTCAAAATAAATTTTACAGAAAATAACATCAGGAGATAGCAACGTATTTCAGTGACACAATTTTTCTGGAGAAACAGAAAAATTTTGATTTCTTGCAGCCATTTCAGCAAAACAGGCAGCTAATTCAAGCATGTTGTTGTTGTTAGGTGTTGTCGAGTCAGTTCCAATTCATAGTGACCCTATGTACCACAGAACCAAATGCTGCCTGGTCCTGCACCATCCTCACAATCATTGTGTTTGAGCCCCCCATTGGAGCCCCTGTGTCAATCCATCCTATTAAGGGTCTTCCTCTTTTCCGTTGACCCTCTACTTTATCAAACATGATGTCCTTCCTCCAGGGACTGGTCCCTCCTGATAACATGTCCACAGTACTGAGATGAAGTCTTGCCATCCTCGCTTCTAAGGAACACTCAGGCTGTACTTTTTCCAAGACAGATTTGTTCAATCTTCTGGCAGTCCATGGTATACTCAGTATTTTTTGTCAACACTATAATTCAAATGTATCAGCTCTTCTTTGGTCTTCCTTATTTATTGTCTAGCTTTCACATGCATATGAGGAGATTAAAAATACCATGGCTTGGGTCAGGTGCACCTTAGTCCTCAAAGTGATATCTTTGCTTTTTAATGTTTTTTTTTTTTTTTTTTAACACTAAACACCTCAATATAAGGAAAACAAAAATCCTCACAACTAGACCAATAAGCAACATCATGATAAATGTAGAAAACACTCAAGTTGTCAAGGATTTCATTTTACTTGTGTCTACAATCAACACCCATGGAAGTAGCAGTCAAGAAATCAAACGACGTACTACATCAGGCAAATCTGCTGCAAAAGACTTCTTTAAAGTGTTAAAAAGTGAAGACATCACTTTGAGGACTAAAGTGTGCCTGATTCAAGCCATGGTATTTTCAATCACCTTACATACACGTGAAAGCTGGGCAATGAATAAGGAATTCAAGCATAGGTACTATGAAAAATTTTAAGCAAAAATAAAATGATGCTAGGGATTTGGGTTTCGGATTTTAATCTAAATCCCTGTTAACTGCTTAAACTATAAAACATAGAGTAAAATAAAGGCTAAAATAAATACAGTCCTGAAAATAATTAGTTTATGATATAAATTAATGCTTTCCTGAAAAACCTAGTAATTGAAACATAAAGCTTAAGATCAGCAGAAATGGCCTCCTGGTAGAAAACAATTATGAGTGGCATAAAATTAGAATATGTTCTAACTCAACTTTTCTCCCGCCTCAACTTTTAAAATATATCCTAAAAATTTTAAATTGCTTCTGAACAATTTTATACACACACATATACTTACCCTCTTATAATAATATGATTTCAATGCCATAAACTATAAGTGGTTTCATAACTTGTCTTGCCATTATAGGTACTTTCAGAAAGAATAATCTGAGTTATAAAATTTAAAATTATTTTGGCAGATGGCCTCAATTTAGTTGGCTTCCATCCAATATATCCATTCAATTTCTTAGTGGTATTTTTTCCAAATGATATATATTGGCAGTTTCCTTGGGAAGTGACATTGCTTAAAAATGTGATTCAAGGAGTAGGCACTGGTAATACCAACTCTGCAAATTTTTCTTCTAAAATTAAGACAAAACTTTGGGGTCCAGAGCCCAAGGGTCAACCAAAAATAGATTTTTTAAGGAATAATCCCAGGCTTGCTTCTATACTTCTCTGAGGAACCACCTCCAGGGTGATAACCATCCAATCATATGATAGTCTTGGTCAGGGTCTCCCAAGAGCCTCATCGATGGTCATCTCTCAAGTATACTTTCTACTCTTAACCAACCACAAAAAACATCAGGCCCCAAACTTGGCCACAGAACCAATCCTGAGGAGAGCAGAGAAGATGATAAGACTGATAAAGACCTGTACAAAAGACATGCCATCTGCTCAGAGACGAGTAACTGGATACCTGCTGCATGTTCTGCTTGACCCACAAAGCACTTTTTAAAAGTCCAAATGACTGAATAAAGAGTGTTTAAAATGAGGATATTTCACATAAAAATTTGGATTTCAGGCTCATCCTAAAGAATCAGAAGACATAATAGCACTGATCAACAGCTCCACATGGTAAAGCAGGATAAAGCTGAGTAGCAGCAGCTTCCCTCCTCCGAAAGAGCATGTGCTATCCAGTAACCTGTCTCTCCCTTCCTTATGATGCCCTGTCATGGATTGAATTGTGTCCCCCAAAAAGTGTGTGTATCAATTTGGCTAGGCCATGATTCCCAGTGTTGTAACACCATCCTAACCCAGGTCACATCCCTGATCCAACGTAAAGGGAGTTTCCCTGGGGTGTGGCCTGCACCACCTTTTATCTCTTGTAAGAGATTAAAAGGAAAGGGAATCAAGTGGAGAGTGGGGGACCTCATACCACCAAGAAAGACACACCAGGAGCAGAGTCCATCCTTTGGACCTGAGGTTCCTGCGCAGAGAAGCTCCTAGTCCAGGGGAAGACTGATGACAACAAGGACCTTCCTCCAGAGCTGACAGAGAAAGAAAGCCTTCCCCGGAGCTGACGCCCTGAATTTGGACTTCTAGCCTACTAGACTGTGAGAAAATAAATTTCTCTTTGTGAAAGCCATCCACTTGTGGTATTTCTGTTAGAGCAGCACTAGATGACTAAGACATGGCCCAATACCTGAAGCTGGCAGTTACCACTTATTCTCCACTCATTAAATTACCTCTTTGGTCTCCAAGGTTTGCAATTTTTGTTCCAGACACCATAAAGTTTTCTCCTTGGGCCAATTCAGATCATCAGAAAGCTGCAGTCTTGGACCATATAGCGTTGGTCCACTGAAGAATATATTGGCATTATGCCCTGTCTTTTCATCAACAGATATTTGCAAGAAAAAAATTCTGTTTTTATGGATGTTATTAAAAACACTACCACTACATTTTTCAAAGCCTCCATGTAAAGGCCCATATAATTAGAGTTAAGAGCTAAGAAGGACTTTGTTACCTGTGGAATGAGTGTGCTCTCCTCATGGATAAGGAGAACTATGTTAAGGATTCCCTTTTTAACAGTAAACATGAAATACTTCTAAGTCAACCACACAATGAACAGCATGCATTTTACTGTCCTATTTTTCATTCCAATGCATACGTTCCCAGGTCTGGACTTTCAATATTAAGTGTATTTTGTAATTTTTAATAAAGGCAACAAACTATATTAATACAAGAATAATCTCAGCCTAGTCCTTGTACCACCTCCTAAGGGAAAGTCTTGGGTTTTCTGCTCAGCTTTTTCCCACTTTTAACACAGCTGTAAGAAATGAATTATGAGGGAGAGATGAAAAAAGACTTGGAGTGAGAGAGGAAACAGAAGAAAAGAGACCTAGAGGAAAAGGAGAAAGGTAAGGACATGAGTAGCTATACTGACTGGATTTATTTGGGGAGAACTATTGTGGCGGTTTCAAGAGAAAAACGAGTTTGGGGAAGCAACTGACAATCACATAAAAGGCACTGAGTCAAGAGAGATGCGAAAGAGTACTTTTTAGGTTTTACTATGCATAATGCATTTACTCCTCCCTTGAATGTTTGGAGCCCTGGTGGCACAGTGGTTAAGCGTTCAGCTGCTAACCAAACGGTCGGCAGTTCGAATCCACCGACCACTCCTTGGAAACCCTATGCGGCAGTTCTACTCTGTCCTACAGGGTCACGATGAGTCAGAATCAACTCAATGGCCACAGGGTTTTGAATGTTTTCGGAGAGGTGAAGTAAATATTCAGATTATTTTCAATTATTTTTTCTGTCATACTTTTTTCTTTGAATGTGACTTCGTGTTAGAACTAAACCAAAACAAAGCTCATTACATATGGGTTATGTATGTAAAGTCTTAATAAGTTGCCTCCAATCTTCGTGGAGTAAGATGAGGCACGAATGAACAAATAAATGAATAAAAAAATGAACAAACTTCAGTCCTAGAAAGATAAAGCAAGGTAGTTATAAGTTATCTATGTCAAATTTTACAAACTGATATAACTGTTGAATTTGGATTACATCATACAGACTAAAAGGGAGCAATCTCAAGTAAAGTTGTTTCACCCCCTTATAGTGAGGGAAATCAAACTCCATCCAGTATCAATCTACTAATTTAAAGAATAATATAAATCTTTTTTTTTGGGGGGGGGGGCAGACTAACACTTCCTCTCACCCAAACACCTGCTCATTTCCCCTAAATAAAGAGAACTAGAATTCCCTATCATTAACTCTTCGTCATACCTTATGTGTCACTTGGCACACTGGTGAAACAAACTTCAATATATGGCTTTAACTGAGTAATCAAACCACCTTCTCCAGCAAGTCCTGACCAAGAAACATTCGCTTTGATTTTATCATACTTTCTTTTTAATTATCTAAGAGTCGTTAATAAAAGGCTAAATTTTCATAGATTTACAATTGTTTACGTTGTTTTAAACGTTCTGACTGCAGAAATTCCTTTTAATTTTAGTACACTCTATAAAACCCTTTTAAATGTTTATAGTACTAAAACAACAGTCATCCAAATTTCCTGTGGATTTCCATGCTTCTGCATTAAGCCATAAGAAAACTCAGCTGGACTTTATTTTGGCTGAGATTAAAGGAAGCTTCTGAAGAAAACCAGAATAGAATGAAAACAATATTTCATTAGGAAGGGGAAAATAAATGTGTTTTTAACTATTACTGAGACTCTTTGCAGGGAATATCTCAGCTATAGTTCAAAATAAGAGTCAAATAAAAGATATTTTCAATGCTGTTTTTATGGATTAGGCCAAAAAAACCTCAGTCATCCTCAGGAAAGTGTCTCTTAAAAACAGGGGCTCAATATTTAACCCATGTATACATTATAATTTCATGATGGCATGGGCAAAAACTAAAATGCATCATTTGTAAACTATTACATCCTTAGTACGAGTGATACACACATACACACACACACACACACACACACACAAATAAGGCACTCTTTACCAATAGATCAATTCTTCTATGTGCAGATATTGTTTTGAAGGACTTGTGATAAAGAAAGCATGATAAGGAGTTGTTCATGGAGTTGTTACAATATTAAAAATGTTAAAATTATAAAATAGTAATTTAAAACGATAAAATAACTACCTAAGATAATAAACTATCTTTTCCATATTGTTTTCAAAGAATTATAAATTGTGGAATCTCAGGTAGGAAAGTTCGTTAAAAAGTCATCTCATCAAATTATCCATTAAATGATGGCATTAGCTACTACACTTAAATCCTGTTTCAAAAACTCCAATACCTAGAAACTCACTGAGACTCACTGTATATTACTATTATTCTTTTTAAACTCTAACTTCAGTCTCTAAGATTCCTATGGGTACAAACATTTTGTACTTGACTGCTAACCTAAAGGTTGGTAGTTCGAACCAACCCACTGATACTGAAGAAAAGGCCTATCTGCTTCGATAAAGATTACAGCCAAGGACACCCCATGGAGCAGTTCTATTCTGTAACATGTGGGGTCACAATGAATTGAAATCAACTCAACTGCAACTAACAACAACAACTCCAGTCCCTAGTACAGTGCTTGACATACTAGTCAAGTTTAGTAGACATTTCTTGGCCTCTCTACAATCTATTCCTCTTTGTTTTGGCATCAAGACCTTATTTTCAATAAATATACCCTCCCCAGTCTAATACCATTTCTGGGTAGGGCTCCAGCCCAACTCCAGGAGTGAAATGCTTGACTCAGTCTTGTCCAGTCAAAGCACTGACCCCCCTCTCCTCCTAGCTGCAGTGATTAGTCCAAGAACTGTACAGGATCCAAGCTGGTTCAAGCTGAGTGAATCTCAGGATTTGTGTGACCTACTGGCAAAGACACTCACTTTCCCTGCTGTTCCAGTAGGGAGATCCCGAGTGGCCAGCATTTACTTATCAACTAAAGCTTGAAAAGGAAGCCAAAAGAATGGGAAGGCACAGAAACTGGGTCATGATGACATTATTTAAGCCCCAAATCCAGGCATTCCTGAAGTCAGATCTAACTAGGGGCTTTTAACTTATGTGAGCCAATAGGTCCTCCACCTCCTTTTTTTGCTCCTAAGCTAGTTTGATTGGTTTCCTGGTACCTGCCCCCTTAAAATGGGTGTAATAGTTTCAGAGGACTTCCATAACAAAATATCTCAAAGTGAGTGGCTTATAAGAACAGAAATTTATTGTCTCATCATCCTGGAGACTAGAAGTCCAAATCAGACTGTCAGCTATGTTGATTCCTTCTAAGGCTTTGATGGAGAATCTGTTTCATGCTCCTCTTCTAGCTTCTGGTAACTCCAGGCATTCCTTGGCTTGCAGCTGCAATGCCACATGGCATCCTTCCTCTGCCTCTCTCTCTCTTCTCCTCTTTTATAAGGACACCAGTCATACAGGATTAGGACCCACCCTACTCCAATATGACCTCTTGTTAACCTAACTGATAATCCCAGGCTTGCTTCTTCAAAGAACATCTTCAAAGTCTCTATTTCCAAACAGGGTCCCACTCAAAGGTACAGGGGTTAGGACTTCAACATCTCTTTTTGGGGAGGTATCATTCAATCTATAACAAGGGGGAAGAGGGTCCTAACTATTATAGAAATCCACATTAGTAAGGTTGTTCCACACAAATGACCCCAAAATGTGGATTGGCTGAGCTAGGGTTGAATGGTAGCTGGGAAGTTGGTAGTCCCTGTCATGATAAAACAGATGCCTGTTATATCTTAAAACTGATCAAATGTCAAATGCCTACCGAAACTGCCTCATTAGGGGGCTTACGAGAATTTTTAGGATTCTGGAGTAAGTTGCTATGAGTCGGAATCGACTCGATGGCAGCAGTGGGCATCGGGGGAGTAAGCTGTCTACTTTTTTTAGCCTTCAGTAAAGTCTAACAATTACAGGCAAGCTTGGGCTATAATTGGTCTACTGAATGCAGAGTGAGACATACAACTCAGCTAAGAGAAGCCATTTGTCTATGGCTTGTAACAGCTGAGAGTCTTGTGACCTGGACTTTCATAGGGGTGGAAAAGCCAAAATATTTGCTCCCAAACTAAACTTAGTGCAAGGAACATAGGGGAGTCTGCTCTACAGAGATGAGGATCTGTGAGAAGCTGATTTTCCCCAGGTCCCTCCCAAACATCTCGTTATTCCCTCTGCCAGACACACAGGATAATGGCCCCACTGCAGTGACGCAGACAGAATGGTACAAGCTAAGGAGCAAATAAGGAGCCCTGGTGCCCTGGTGGTGCAACAGTTAAGCACTCAGCTGCTAACCAAAAGGCTGCTGGTTTGAACCCACCCAGTGGCTCCAAGGGAGAAAGACCTGGCGATTTGCTTCCATAAAGATTCTTGTGTTGCTGTGTACCATTGTGCTGATTCCAACTCATAGCAACCCTATATGACAGAGTAGAATTGCCCCATAGGGTTTCCTAGGCTAGAATCTTTTTGGGAGCAGATAACTTTTGTCCCATGGAGCCGTTGCCTGGGTTCAGAGGCATATCTACAGAAAAATGCTTATGGCAAGCGCTGAAATTGCACCCCTGCAGGCCCATAGCAGGGGTAATGTGCGCCCAAGGGCAATCCTAAGTTGCACCCACCCCAAGTCGAGCACCCAGGGGCAAGCTCTAAATTGCACCCTCTCCCCCCACCACCCCAATTTCAAGATGAATAGATGTTGACAGTGGCAACAGGTCAGCAGAAACACCTTGTTCCCTCTTATCCAGCTGCCTCAGTCAGGTGCCTTTCATATTTGTGGTGCCTTGGAATGTCATTCCACCCCTCATCTGGCGCTACCCTGGACTTGCGCCTGAGGGCAGATGACTCCCTCTACCCCCCTCCCTTCACTATGCCTCCATGTCTACAGTGCTTGAGGAAGGACATTGGGCCATACCGGGTTAACAGAACCTGCTCAGTGGTGCCCCCCACCTTCGAGTGGCGCCCAGGGCACATGCCCAACCTGCCATACCTTAGATTCCCCTCTGGCATGGGTCTGAACTGATCTTTCAGTAAGCAGCCGAGTGCTTAACCATTGAGCCACCAGGGCTCCTCTGTAAAGATTATAGCCTAGAAAAACCACAAGGGCAGTCATACTCTGTCACGTGGGGTTGCCATGAGTCAAAGATCAACTTGATGGCATGTAACAACAAGGAACAAATAAATAGTGCTTCTCCAACTCAGGCCACTATTTTATACTGCCCTGAAGCAGAGGCTCCAAGGGAAGCCGCTACTCTGAAACCCGGGGAGATGGGCTGAGCACCTGTCCACTGCTACAAGACCAAAATTCCCAGGCCCAGTTCTATCTCGATCCAAAGACCATAGCTCAGCCAAATCAATGCCTCTGGTTACTAGACCATGGGACTGGGCCAAGGAAAACAGAATAAAAGCCTGCTAAATTTTTAATGGAATTGTATTATCAGAGAAAAACCCTGAAATTGCTCAACTCCAAAGCAATCCCTAGGCCCCTGTCTTCATTTTCTAGTGCTGCTATGACAGAAATACCACAAAGTAAGGTGGCTTTAAAGAACAAAAACGTATTTTCTCACAGTTCTGGAGACTAAAAGTCCAAATTAGGCTTCCAGCCATGTTGATTCCTTCATTGTAGGTTGTTTCGGGTATTCTTTGGTTTCTTGGCTTGTAGACAACCCTCACATGGCATCTGCCTTCCCGTGTGTGTGTGATTGTGTGTGTGTGTGCACGCGCGCACGCATGCATACTGCTCTCTTTATAGCTCAAAAGTGATTACATTTAGAATCCATCCTACTCAGGGATGATCTAATTAACATAACAAAGAAACCCCTATTTCCAAGCAGGATTACGTTCATAGAGGGACTGGGATTCCACCACATATTTTGGGGACACAATCTAATCCACAAGGGTTCTCAAATTTATTTCCATCAGGAAATTGGCTGCAAGTGAGGTCCAGCCCCAGCAGGGTTCCTCCTCCATGTTCTCAGGGCAGTGGACAAGAGCAAGCCACTCCAGAGCTGATCTGGTGGCTGCCATAAGGCTGACCAGGGAAGTCACTCTATTGCCAGAGCAGGAAGAACCTGATATTCCTGTTCATCAACATCTGGTAAGTGCCACAGACCACTGGCCACCCTGTGCTGTTTCCTTTCTATGCTCCCCTTTCCCAAATGGAGTTTTTACTTCAATCCAATCAGAGTGACTCTTCACGCTACAGAGCATGCTACCAGAAAATACTATTGATCTTTCCTACCCAGTTAGATGTGAGGCAGGAGCTGTAGCAGGCATCTTGTCACCACACAGGAAACGTCTAGAGCCATCTGGCTCACTGTGGGGTCTGATAATGAAGGGGAAACAGAGCTAAGAGATGCACTATATGAACTCCGAATCTATGTATTCTTAATGCCACGCCTAATTCTGAATTTTGGGGATATGTGATCTAATTCATGACCTTTTATGCTTAAGGAGTCTGAGGTCACTTGCATCAAAAGGTAAGGAGCCCTGGTAGTAGAATGGTTAAGTGCTAGCTGCTAACTGAAAGGTTGGTGGTTCAAACCCAACCAGCAACTCTGCAGGAGAACAACTGCCAAAATCTGCCTCTGAAGTTTCCACCCACTGGTTTGACTTTCCCTCCCGTGTGCCGTAGGAGAAATGAGACAGACAGACAGACAGACAGACAGACATACACACATACACACACACACATTCGCTTTGAGTTGGAATTGGCTCGATGCAGTTCAGTTTAGGGGTGGCGGGCTTTCTGCTTCCAACTGTGGAAGGCCTGCCATGAGGTGCGGAAGTTTCAGTTCTCTAAGGCACAAGGGAGGGGAAGTCAAACCAATGGATGGAAACTTCAGAGGTAGATTCTAGCGTTCAGTCTCACAAGAACTTTATAAATGTTATTCATTTATTTATAAATAATAATGGTTCTCTGTATCAGTTAGTGTTCCTTTTGATGCAAAAAAAAAAACAACCCTGTTGCTATCATGTCACTTCTGACTCATAGCAACCCTATAGGAAAGAGGAGAACTCCCTCATTGGGGTTCCAAGGCTGTAATCTTTATGGGAGCAGATTGTCACATTTTTTTCCTGCAGAGTCGCTGGGTGGGTTTGAACCACCGATCTTTCAGTTAGCAGCAGAGTCAGTTAGTGTGTGGCTAGTTAGGGCATTCATTCATCCAGCAAACATATATATTGCTTCTACTGTGTGTCCTGGATACTGTGCTAAGCACTAAGTATACAGTGATGACTAAGACAGACATATCCTTTCAAAAATATTTGTGCATATTTTTCCCCCTAAAAACAGGCCCTTACTGCTCAGTACTTTACTACTTAATGTTACATATAGGAAGATATCTCTTTACGACTTCATTTGTGTTGCATTGAATTGCACTGTATGTATATACCTTTTTGTTTTTGTACAAACGATCTGTAGAATAAACTCCTAGCAGTGATCAAAGCCTACGTGCAGTTGAAATTTTGACAATTATCCCAAATTGCCCTCTGAAAATGTTGCCCCAGTTTGCACTCCTACACACAGTGCTTTTTGTGGGGTTTTACTTAACATTCTGCTGTAAAGTATGTGCTTCTTTAAGGTTCCTATTGTTGGTGTCTTGGTCTATGTCAGCTTCTCCTCCCTCCCTTTTCCAGTCTTTTCATCTTTTTTTTTTCCTTTCTTCCTTTTTTGTCTTCCTTCCTCCCTTTGCTTCTTCCATTCATCTATCCATCAATATTTATTAAGAGGCTATGACATACTGGACAGAGTGGTAAACAGCTCTGAATATCCAGTGTTGTCTTGGGCGGCACACAGTGCAAGCTACATTGAATGGGGAAGGAGATAATAGAGGACAATAATGCCTCTCTTGCCAGGCCACAGATGAGACTGCAGGTGCAAATGTCTTCAAGCTCCATCCATACTGTAACATGCTCACTTGAGAGCCATAAGCATAACAAGGGGCAAAGATATATCTTGTATGAAGAGAAAGGGAAGGTACTGGAGGTATTTAGCCTGAAGAAGAATAAAACCACCTCACGAGATTCAGTATCTCATCTTTATCAGTAAGTTAGCTTATGTGATTTTTAAGATACTTTCTAGCCCTAAATTTCCGTAAAAAATAAACAATTAAGCAAATAAGTAAGTTTAAATCTTGTAGGGATTGATTATTCAGAGAACAAAAAATCTTTAGTTTTTTTTTTTTATGAAATTGCTTAGGATTTTCTTCTAGCAGTAAGGGACCAACTATACCATGTCCACGTGTATTTAACAAGTATTATTAATATTTTTAAGTCACTTTAGATTTATCTAGTGATGATTTTAGATACACAGACAAGGGTTTAGTAGAAATATTCCATACAGACAAGTGCTTAATGGAAGCTTTCCATGGTTAAAATCCAACATTTGTGTTTATTAAAAAAGCAAAACCAAAAATAAGCCACCCACGTTTCTTTTAATACTCTCCCACTGTGTATCAAAGTACATCTTACTTTCTAAAATTCTCTTTCATTTCTAGATAATCCTGCCTACCAAATGCTTTTGTATGCATTATGATTTTTTTAAAAATAGTAAAAAACATTTACACCTTAGCATGTCTTTTTTTTTTTTTTAAATGTCCATTATTATTTCTCAGAGTAAACAACTTTGTAGAACCAACAAGAAGGAAGAGACAGTGAGAAGAGAGGAGGAAAGAACTCTTGCCAGTAACCACACCATAGTTTCTATACAGGAAGAGCTTAGGGGTAAAATTGATTATGGAAGAAAGAAGAGGCAAGCAGACTCTTTTCTAAGGACTGCATGCTTATTTGGGGTGGCTGCGTGGGAAATGTTGATGACAATGGGCATGGGAAGGTGTCTAAAGCCCCCAAAGCACTTCTTGCCTCTATCTTGATTAAAGCAAAAAACCAGCCCCACTGAATTCTTTTAAGAGTTTTGGTTGTCTGTCTAGTTAATTAAATGTTTTATATCTATGTGTGTGTTTTCATTACAAGCCCATTTGTCATTCCTGGTTTCTGCCTTTTTCCTTAATTTCCCGTTTTCTCTTCAGTGAGGTAAACTATGCAGATCACTTACAATCTATAGCCGCAAATTAACAAATCACCAAATTTCTAGGGCCAATTGCTTCACTCCATGGTAACACAGATTGGGGCAAGAATTTTATTTGGAATAAATACCTGTTTCATTAAAACACAATTTCTGGATGTTAGAAAAATAATTTATATAAGATACAAGAAAGAAAACTATTCATAAGTTGCAGAGAGAAACTGAAACTGGTAATAGAATTTTGGTGAGCAGAACATGTGGCAGAGGAGAAAGAAGACCCAGTGACCATGCCATGCTATGACACGACAGTGTGATAATGTCCCACAGATGAGAAATCTGGACCATCCTGGGCTGCAGGAAACAAGGGTGGCTGAGAGTTACTAGCAGGCCTTCATGAGCCCTGTCAAAGAACTTCTCACTCGGTGTAGCACCTGACCAGGAGGTAAACTTGATGCTGAGTTTCACCAAAACTGGCTGTGAACTCTGAGCAGCCCACCAGCCAAAGATGATAAAAAACAAAACAAACCAAAAAAACCTGTGAACTTAGGAGCTCTGGTGGCACAACAGTTAAGAGCTTGGCTGCTAACCAAAAGGTCACCAGTTTGAATTCACCAGTCACTCCCTGGAAATCCCATAGGGCAGTCCTACTCTGTCCTGTAGGGTCACTATGAGTCAGAATCGACTCGATGGCAACGGGTTCAGTTTTTGGTTTTTGAGTAACCTTGGTAAGCTAAGCCCTCCCAGGCCCTAACTGAAGGCACTTTACTAACCAATGAAAAATGAGACTGGCTAAAACCAATAGCTTATGAACTTATGGACTCATTCTCCATACCCCGGGCACAAACTTCAATCCTTAATTTAAATATAACTAGAGAACTGGTGTGTGTTCTCTTGCTTGAAAAGTAATAAAGTAAATTCAGGGCTTGTCTTGTTGATCCCTTTGACAGTTAAAAGAAGAGTGAAGTATTTGGGTGATCTCCCTGCCAGGGGAGACAGAAGCAACCAAAATTTGCTCTGGTAGTGCTGATTAGGTTTAGCGCACAAAATGACAAAGTAGAGAGCCTCCTAAAAGTGATCAAAGCCATCAGCTAAGAGGACTTTATCTAGACACATGGTCAAGGGACTGATACCTAATGGAAGAAATCTGAAATGACTCACTAGTGTCTTTGAAGTTCTGAGTAGGAATTCTTGGATCTGGGTCTTCAGTGATGTTTTCCTCTCATCTTCAAACTGAAGATTGTAATTTTAAATCAAAAGGAATATATGGAAATGTACAGTAGACAATGCAAAGAACTGATGTGAATGATAGGCTTCTCAGAGAATATAAGGAATCTCAGTGTCCTGGGCACATGCAAATCCCATGCAATTTGACATCTTCATGCATCTGCTTTGATGGTCGTCCCTCTGCTCAGACTCCCCTCCCTCCTTTTCTCTTCATGGCAAACATTACTCACATCTGAAGACAGCCCAAATGTCACCTCTTCTAAGATGGCACCCAGGCTTTCAGATAGTCGCTTTTTCTGCCCCACATCCTTAACACTTGGCAGTGGCCTTGGTTCCAGTCTATATTCCATTGTTACTACCTTCTTAAGCATCCTATTATTTCACCAGGTTGTGTACTCCTACAAATGTATGTTGAGGGCAAGGACAGATACACCTGATTTCATTGCCAGAGACTAAAAGGGAAATGACTCAAAAAGGGTAATATATTCTTCCATAATAAATTCTGTCCACTCCACAAGCAAGCCTGTTCAAGAGGCAAAGCTAAAAGGCATCTCAAGAATAAAATATGGCCCACAAGCTTTGGTTTTCACTGGACACTTCAAAGGAATGGCCAGAAAGCATATAATTAAGCTCGAGCAAAAGCAAAAACCAAACATAAGAACAACGACGGAAAGCTTAAGTTCAAATGCGCAGAATTTTGTAAATCTTACAAAGGAAAAATAACAAGGAAATGTTAAGAGTTGCTGAGACGATGAAGAACTAGGAAGCATTAGGCCCATGGCCTGCGGCACGCTGGGTGAAACTCACGTATAACAGAGATAAAGTAGATCTAGTCCAATCCTATTTTGTAGCTCTATCAAAGAGAATAAGAAAAAAAAAAATGAAGCATTCATTGCTAAGAAGGAAATGAAATCCAGGTTGAACAATGGAAGTCAGAAGAGGTACTTAGCTACTTCAAATGTGTTCAAGTCTTCAGTCCTGGATGAAGCAAGCCTTGAGTAATCAAATAATAATAGACCCATTACCAGTAGTCTCTGGAGGAATCATGGAGAAAGAAGATTGGAAGTACAGGACAGAGAAAGCTTGGTTTTTAAAAGAGAGGTTAAAAAAAAAAAAAGATTCTAGAAATGACAAATCAAGTAGCTTAATACCAACTCCCAGAGAAATAAACTAACATGCCTGTCTGTCAGATGCAGTGGAGATTCAGTCCCTGGGTGGCAGCCCAGATGACATCTGCTTTTCAACTAAAAGATTTTTATGATTCTGAAGTCAGGCATGGCGCCTATATTAGGAAGATGAATGGAGGAATAAAACTTTGAGACCAAGTTGAAATAAGCTTAACATCTGTAAAAGAAAATGCTATGCTGTTTTGTTTTGTTTTTCCTAATTTCTAAATCACTTCTTCCAGGTCTCCAGGGGATTAGTTAATTACCTGGTACCTCTACATTCTGACCTACTCTTAGACAGAGACTGAAGTACCTCATATGATGAGGTGCCTATAAAATTAAGCCTTTATAAAACAACAACAAAAAGCTCATAGAAATGACACTCATTAGAACTCTAAATGCAAGAAAAGAAATTATCAGCTGTTATTAGAGCTAACCAGATATAAGCTCATCACTACATGTTGTTTACTCGAAAATGCAGGAACATGTTTGCTACTGGCTTGCTTTTTGTATGTGGTAGGCTGCTACAGCTAGCCTAACCAGCTGTACTTATCAAATACACTGTACATCAAATTCATACATGGATGTTACTGCCTGCTGCAGTAACATCAGCATTTCATTTAAAACAGATATGAGCAATTGATGCTGGGCTATAATGACAATACTAAAATACTAATATTTTTAAATAGTCACTTATAGTTTATTTTTAAAATTCATATTAGTAAGGGAAAAAGTTAATACCACCAGAGTGCTCTAATTCCTAGCACTGTACTTCTGTTTCTTAAAATAATACTCAAAAGTTCTACTCAATAAACTTATACACTTAGGCATTTCCCAACTACCTCTGGACATACATGTATTGTGAAGAGAGATATTATATATAGCTGTTACAGAAATTTTCTATGGAAAAAATGATATAAAAAGTTTTCATTTTATGTATTAAAATTGAAATTTCTATTATGAACAGAATTATTCTAATTATGCTTACATTATATTTGGAGGTACTAGTGGTGCAAAAGGAACCCTGGTGGTGCAGTGGTTAAGAGATCGGCTGCTAACCAAAAGGTTGGCAGTTCGAATCCACCAGCCGCTCCTTGGAAATCCTATAGGGCAGTTCTACTCTGTCCTATAGGATCACTATGAGTTGGAATTGACTCGATGACAATGGGTTTTTGGTTTGGAGTGGTGCAAGGAGCCCTGGTGGTGCAGTGGTTAAGAGCTCAGCTGCTAACCCAAAGGTCGGCAGTTTGCATCCACCAGCCAGTCCTTGGAAACCCCGTGGGGCAGTTCTACACTGTCCTATAGGGTTGCTATGAGTTGCAATCAACTTGACAGCAATGGGTTTGGTTTAGTTTGGTTTTTAGTGGTGCAAATGGTTAATGGGCTCAGCTGCTAACCGAAAGGCTAGTAGTTCGAGTCCACCCAGAAGCACCTCACAGAAGAAAAGCCTAGCAATCTACTTCCAAAAAAGGAGCCATTGAAAACCTGTGGAGCACAATTTTACTGACACACATGGGTCACCATGAGTTGGAGTTGACTTGCGGGCAACTGGTAACCAGTGATATGGGAGTATTAGTTGACAACAAAGACATTAGAATTATATATAAGTAGTACCAAATCCTGGCTCCATTACTTCCTAGTTGTGTAAGTTGGAGAATTAGGAAATACCACGTCAAGCCTGTTTCTATGCCTATTAAATGAGGAAGACAATACCAACTCCCTCACGGCGTTGTTCTGAGTATTAAATGAGGTCATATCTGTAAAGTTTCTAGCACTGAGCAAACACTCAGCAAAAGGTCGTCCATGTTGCCAACAATATTTACACGCGAAATTTTAGAACATGTACAGGCCCTAGATGGACAAGGTCATGTAACCTAGTGTGACTTGTCTTCTGCTTTATTCTCTTGCTAACATCCTCATGACTTTACAGAGGGTCAGTCTTCAAGTTCTCCCTCTCTTATAGATCATCCCCACTAGCAGACAAACATGCTCTAATACTCCTCCTCTTCCATCTTTAAAAACTTATCCTTCCTTGACTCCCACATCTCCCCTCCTGCCATGGCCCTAATTTTTGGCTTCTAGTCTCACCCACGTTCTCAGAAGAACTGCCTAGAAGCTTGGCTTCCACTCCCTTTCTTTCCATTCACTTCAAAGTGGCTTCTCTCACCACTGCACTGAAGCTTCTTCTATGCAATCACCAAGTTGCCAAATTTAATGGATTATTTTCAATCCTCATCTTAGTATACCTCTTAGCTGCTCCCAAAACTGCTGACCATTCTCTTCTTCTTGAAATGCTCAGTTCTCTTGGCTGCTGTGATTCTACCTCTTTTGGATTTCATGTTACTTCTCTTTCTGTACTAGACCTCTAAATGTGGGAGTTCCCAGTTCTGCTTTCCCATTCCGTAGTCGGCTCTCTTTTCACTCCCTCCCTACATGGTATCATCCATTCCCATGGCTGAGGCCAACAAGTCTCAAATTTCCCCTCAGCCCAGATCATTCTATTTTCACTCCAGAGTCACATTAGCATCTGCGCATTTAGCAGTTCCATTGAGATGTCTCATAGGCATCTCAAACTTAACACATCCAAACCTAAATTCTTGAGATTCCCTCTCAAAACTGTACTTTTTCCAGTTTTCCCCATTTCGGTTAATAGTACCATCATCCATCTACTTGTTCAATCTGAATTCCTAAACACGGCCTACAGGGCCCTGCATGACCTGCCCCAACCTACTTCTGCACCCTTCTTGTACAATCCTTCCTAAAATGCACTGTTCCAGCCATAGTGGCCTTCTTACAGATCCAGGAACCTCTCAAACTTTTTCCTACCTTAAGGTCTTTGATTCTAAGTATCTCCTCTACCGAGAATACTCCCCTCCTTTTCTCCCTCCCCAGCCCTTTTCCTAAACACACAAATCACCTGGTGAACTCCTATTCATACTTGAGGTCAGCTTAAATGTCATTTTTTCCCAGAGATCCTTCTTAAACATCACTCCTGTCTAAGGTAGATACTACCTGTGGGGTTTAAACTAATTTTGTCCAAAGAATTTGCCCTTTGTCCTTGGTGTCTGAGAGATAATCTCCAAAAACACCCTTGGAATCTAAATGTCTTCGATAAGGACACCGGACCATACCTAACTAACAAGTCAAGTGAGATGATGAAGTGACTCTGGGGTGGGGCTGGTCAGGCCAGAAAGACGCACCTCATGATAGCTCATGATAACCTCATAATAATGACCAGCCTCGGGGGAGGGGGTTGGAGTCTGTACTAGGTAATGAGATCCACAATGATAGCTCTGGACATAGTAGCTCCATGGCTTCCTGGCTGGTGAAACGCATCAATACATTAGGATGGAAGCATGTCATTTGGGACAAGGAAGCACTGCAGGAACCCCACCAGACTTTGCCCAATGCATATCTTTTATACCCTTTTTTGCTATAATAAGGTTGTAATTGTAAGTATAGCACTATCTGTGCATTCTGTGAGTCATTCCATCTAAATTATCAAACCCAAAGGAGTAGTGGGAGCCAGCAGGTCAGAAGTGAGGAAGCCCAAGGAGGACTTCCAAGCGTGCAGCTGGAATCCTGAAGGTGTAGAGGGAAATCCTGAATTAGTAGCCAGTAGGTCAGCAGTGAGGCTGTTGTGGGGAATCCCAAACTAGTGCCTAGTGTCAGTCTATTTGGCAGTCTGATGTGAAATCTGACCTAGCTCCGGGTGGCCAGGGTCAGAGAAGTGCTGCGTGGGCAGATGGTGTCAGAACTGAACAAAGAAGTGGGAAAGTGGGAATTTGTTATATCTTCATAGATGCGGATAGAATAGTGAGATTCTGAGATTCCCACACGACTCACTACCCTTGCAACTCTCTTTCATAGCACCTGTTATTTCCCAGCATAGCAAGTACTGCAATTCATAATGATATATACATTTATGTGTTTCCTTGCTTAATGTCTTTTTGAAAAGTAATATCTATTATAAGGGCAAGGATCATGTTTGTTTTGTTTATCACTATCTCCTCTGGGCTTAAAAGGTTCAGATACTGTCTGAGATATAAGCAATGCATTAGTTTCTCTCATAATAAACATTTAATATTTCAAACCCAAGGATAAACATTATATGACTCTAATAAAATTGATTAAACCAAAGAACTCATAGAAGTCTTAAGTATCTAGATGCATCAGATAATATAAAAACAAAACAGTCATTTATACAAAATTAAAGATTTTTAATCTGCCCTATAAAGTTTTTTTCTTACAAAAGAAAAAAAAAAAACCAGATTATATATGCTCACAGTTGTGTTTAAAAAACTTAAAATTTTCTATCCAGTGAAGCAGTTGATTTTACACAGTAAGAGGAAATACCCCTCAATGTACCCCCCAAAACGATGGAGCCTTTGAAATGGAGATGGCTCAGTCCCCAATGATCTCACCAGCATCTGCTCCAATTACCCTCTGAAAATGAAATAACCAAATTATCATTCAGTTTTCTGCTGTGCTAACATAATTAATCTGAAATACCAAAATTCATCTGCTTTAAATTATATATTATGTAACTTCTAAAACAAAACCTCCTCTAGCTGTAAACTGTGAAGAATATGCACCATGGTTGTGATAATCAACAACAGCATATACTTACACACACAAGAAAAATTAAAGGAATGGTTAATGTCTTAGCTTAAATCATCCACAACAGTGATTTGATTTAAATCACTTGACCTACTTAAAAGTGAGATTAATCAATTTTGATTCTATTCTGCTTTGTACAACAGATGTGCCCTTGAAAATATATGTGCGAACTGTATTTTAAATGCCATAGAGATTTAGAAATATAGTTTTGGTGTTTTTTAGTATACAAAAGAATACTTAAAATGTAAATAACTGTCCTCTCATTTAACTAATTCACAAGTTCAAATGGCCATATTTTGGCCATCTTAGTTATCCCATCTTATTCAATAAATACATTAAGAAGTTGCATTTTAAATTTTTGTTGATGTAATCCTTATTCTTGTTCTCTGGTTCTTTCTATACTTAAATTTACTTCATATTCTCTATTCTCCACACCTAAACAATTCTTGTCTCATAACCAATGAGCTACATTTCTCATTTCAGTCCATGATATCCCCAACTCAAAGTCACCTTTGACTCTTGCCTCTCCCACATTTTTCTTCAAATGAAATTAGTTGCATGATTCAAGTAAGAAAATTAAGACCCCCTTCTCGCCCTCTGCCGCTTTCTGCCTCAGCAGATGCTAGACTCCGTCTTTCACTGGGAAAGGATCCTGGAAGTCCTCAAGCTAACTGCCTCATCTTCCCTCCTCATCCTCAGGATACTCAGATGCTCTGAGCTGTTGACACATCTGACTTTCCTTTATTTGGTGCTAAATCACATTTGCAAACCATAGACCAACCCATGTCTTGCTAGGTCTCCTTAAACCTGGTCCAGTATCATTTTCACTACCATTTTCATTGATGTGTGAGAAGCAAAGAGTTAAAACAAGTGGACAGGGCTGCTCCATGTTCACTGGTATAATACATCACAAAAAAAAAGAGGACAGAATAAAATAGAACCTTAACGATTTTGTTTATGCAAACTTCCTTTAAAAGGGATACACAAAGGAAAAAGGATGTAAACATGAATGAATACATGCCTTGTGGCTCAAGTAGCAGTGGTGATTCATTACCTTTACAACAGAAATGCCCAAATAGGAGTATTTCAACCCTGAACCTAGAGAGGAAATAACAGAGGAATTCTTGTCCGTCCCCCAATATAGAGAAAGTTCAGGGGATTCCTGATTTTTTGGTGGCATGTAAGGACTTTCAAAGCTTCCTTAAAAGAGCAGATTCCCTAGTTTGTCCCAAAGTTCCTAAGAATATCTCCATACCGAAAATCAGAAAATATCTGTATAGTATTTCAATATATTTAGCCATTTTATTATTTAGATCAGTAGTTCCCAACTATCCTTGAATTGATAATTCAGAAAGTTCTATAAAATTCATTTCAATGTAAGTTTAATGAAGAACGCATGTGCATAAGAGTGCGGGTTATGAGGCTGGGTACACCAGAGTTGAGTCCTGGATCTGCCATTTAATAGTTTTGTGACCTTGGGCAAGTTATGTAACCTCTATAAGGTTTAGAATCTTTATTGTAATTAGGATGATGACAGGACCTACTTCATGCGGTAATTATGGGATTCCATGAGAATGCAAATCAGTACCTGACATACAGTAAATATAACACATAGTAAATATTCAACAAATATTAGCTATCATTCATTGTGAATGACTGTTAGGTGTAGGACACTGGACTAGACCGTGTGAGGAATATAAAAATGAAAAAGAACTGACAATAAATTATAATGGACAAATAAGGCAGAGAAGATGAGAGCATTACTGGGTGTATTCCAGGACAGACTGTGTTAAGGGTCCCAAGAGAAGACAAAACGAAGACAAGCAATGCCCTCAGAGCCTCCTACAGGGAAGGCCACATGGCCACATCTAAGGGTGGGTGGGTGGGTGTGTGTGTGTGTGTGTGTGTGTGTGTGTGTGTGTGTGTGTGTGTGTGTGTGTGTGTGTGTGTGTGTGTGTGTGTGTGTGTTGTGGCAGGGGGCAGGGGGCTTAAATGAAATAGGAAAGGCCTCAAGAAGTCAGCGCCAAGATTGAAGATGAGACAGATTTTGACCAAGTAATGTGCACATCATTGTGTATAAAAGTTTAGAGAAAGGCAGTTCTTTGTACAGAGAAGGCAAAGTTCCAATGGGGCAAAGTCTAAGACATGTACAGAAAATCAAAATAGGAGATAAAGACAGAAAGATAAGATGGAGCCATATTGTTCAGAACCTTGAATGCCAGAGAGAAGGATTTGAGAAGCAGAAGTGACACATCTGAGCTAGGCCTCAGGAGAACTAATCAGGCAAGATGTGTAGGAGGATATGCAATGTGTATCTCACTTATGAGGGTAGAGGGAGTGATGACTGTGGAACTTTTAGACACATGTTTTGGAGAAAAAGAAAGGAAACTTTCTACTAAAATCACCAACAGCTGAATTGCAAGTATGAACTACGAAGCTTCAAACCTGTGACCGCAAAGCATTTTCTAGCTCAGAACTCAATTTTCTCTTGCTGAAGAGTCTTTCTGCCAGCAAAATTGAAAGGTGTAAAACGCATGTGATAAAAGTAGTTCAAGCCTACGGTGCCAACTTTAAGTCCAAACACAGGAGTCAGCAACAATGGAGGGAGAGGGGGCGTGGACATGGCGTTTAAACCACTTCTTTTTCATGTGCTTAGAAATTTATGTCGAGTCTGTGTCTTAGAGTCTGGTATCTTGGGTCTTTCCTTGGTGGCTATGACTACAGCATGTTTATGAGTAAGTTTCAGTGGATACATAAATCCCTTAAAATTTACACAAAATTTTGTGTCTTTATTCTTGGTTTTTGTCATTTTTTTTTTTTTTTTCATTTACTCTTGTACTCTTTATTTGTTGCTGTTAGGTGCCATTGAGTTGGTCACTGTGTGACCAAATGAACAAAATAATGAAACACTGCCCGGTCCTGAACCATCCTCATAATCGTTGCTATGTTTGAGTCCATTGTTGCAGCCACTGTGTCAATCCATCTCGTTGAGGGTCTTCCTCTTTTTCGTTGACCCTCTACTTTACCAATCATGATGTCCTTCTCCAGGCACTGGTCCCAAATGATAATATATCCGAAGTACGTGAAACAAAGTCTTACCATCATCACTTCTAAGAAGCATTCTAGCTGTACTTCTTCTAAGACAGATTTGTTTGTTCTTCTAGCAGTCCATGGTATATTCAGTATTCTTCGGAACACCATAATTCAAATTCATCGATTCTTGTTTGGTCTTCCTTATTCGTTGTCCAGCTTTTGCATGCACACGAGGCGATTGAAAATACCATGGCTTGGAATGGAACAGAATTGAGAATCCAGACATAAATTCATCCACCTATGAGCAGCTGATATTTGACAAAGGCCCAAAGTCTGTTAATCGGGGAAAAGACAGTCTCTTTAACAAATGGTGCTGGCTTAACTGGATATCTACCTGCAAAAAACTCAAACAAAACCCATACCTCACACCATGCACAAAAAC
Source organism: Dugong dugon (assembly GCA_030035585.1). Classification (NCBI taxonomy): domain Eukaryota; kingdom Metazoa; phylum Chordata; class Mammalia; order Sirenia; family Dugongidae; genus Dugong; species Dugong dugon. The sequence goes on along the minus strand of CM057464.1, from coordinate 146,540,271 downwards.
TAACTGAAAATGGATTAAAGACTTAAATATAAAATCAAAAACGATAAAGATCATGGAAGAAAAAAATAGAGACAACGCAGGAGCCCTAATACATGGCATAAACACAATATGAATAAGTAACAATGCACAAGCACCAGAAAAGAGACTAGATAACTGGGAGCTCCTAAAAATCAAACACTTATGTTCATCAAAAGACTTCACCAAAAGAGTAAAAAGACAACCTACAGACTGGGAAAAAATTTTTGGCTACAACAAATCCGATCAGCATCTAATCTCTAAAATCTACAAGATACTGCAAAACCTCAACAACAAAAAGATAAATAACCCAATTAAAAAATGGGCAAAGTATATGAACAGGCACTTCACCAAAGAAGATATTCAGGCAGCTAACAGACACATGAAGAAATGCTCACGATCATTAGCCATTAGAGAAATGCAGATCAAAACCACAATGAGATATCATCTCACCCCAACAAGGCTAGCCTTAATCCAAAAAACACAAAATAATAAATGCTGGAGAGGTTGTGGAGAGACTGGAACACTTATACACTGTTGGTGGGAATGTAAAATGGTACAACCACTTTGGAAATCCATTTGGCACTTCCTTAAAAAGCTAGAAATAAAAGTACCATACAATCCAGCAATCCCACTCCTTGGACTATATCCTAGAGAAATAAGAGCCGTCACACAAAAAGATATATGCACACCCATGTTCACTGCAGCACTGTTCACAGTAGCAAAAAGATGGAAACAACCTAGGGGCCCATCAATGGACAAAAGGATAAACAAATTATGGTATATCCACACAATGGAATACTACGCAACTACAAAGAACCACGATGAAGCCGTGAAACATCTTATAACGTGGAGGAATCTGGAGGTCATTAGGCTGAGTGTATTTAGTTAGAAGGACAAATACTGTATAAGACCAATATTATAAGAACTCAAGAAAAGGTTTAAACACAGAAGAAAACATTCTTTGATGGTTATGAGGGTAGGGAGGGAGGGTGAGGGTTATTTACTAACTAGATAGTAGATAAGAATTATCTTAGGTGAAGGGAAGGACAGCACATACTGCAGGGGAAGTCAGCACAACTGGACTAAACCAAAGCTAAGAAGTTTCCTGAATACAATCAAACACTTTGAGAGACGGAGCAGCAAGGGTAGGGGTCTGAGGACCGTGCTTTCAGGGGACATCTAGGTAAACTGGCATAACAAAGCTTATTAAGAAAATGTTCTGCATCCTACTTTGGTGAGTGGAGTCTGGGGTCTTAAAAGCTTGCAAGTGGCCATCTAAGATGCATCATTTGGTCCCAATCACCTGGAGTAAAGGAGAATGAAGAACACCAAAGACACAAGGAAAGTATTAGCCCAATAGACAGAAAGGGCCACATAAACCAGAGACTGCATCAGCCTGAGACCAGAAGAACTAGATGGTGACCGGCTACCACCAATGACTGCCCTGACGGGGAACACAACAGAGAGTCCCTAATGGAGCAGGAGAAGGGTGGAGTGCAGAACTCAATTTCTAGTAAGAAGACCAGACTTAATGGTCTGACTGAGACTGGAGGAACCCTGGAAAGCATGGCTCCTGGATTCTCTATCAGCCCAGAACTAAAACAATTTCCATGGCAAACTCTTCATACAGGGATGGGACTGGACTGTGGAACATAAAGTGATACTCGTGAGGAGTGTGCCTCTCAGCTCAAGTAGATACAAGAGACTAAACAGGCAGCTTCTGTCCCGAGGTGAGATGGGAAGGCAGAGAGGGTTAGGAGCTGGTTGAATGGACATGGGGAATCGGGTAGAAAGGAAGAGTGTGCTGTCACAGTATGGGGAGAGCAATTAGGGTCACATAACAATGTATGTATAAATTCTTGTACGGGAGACTAACTTGAAATGTAAACTTCATTTAAACTACAACAATAAAAAAAGAAAATACCATGGCTTGGATCAGGCACAGCATGGCTCAGGTCAGGCACATATGAGTCCTCAAAGTGATGTCTTTACTTTTTAACACTTTAAAGATGTCTTTTGCAGCAGATTTGCCCAATGCAATTGGTCATTTAGGCAACATGTTTTATATTAAAATTCAGTAGTGCTTATTTGTGGAAAGGACGATTCCAAACACTATATATTTTAATTCATTCAATCCTCACAGCAATCTTATAAGGTGGATACTATTATCATTTCCATTTAGAGCAAAGAAAACCATACCCAAGGTCACACAGCTGGTAAGTAGTTCTATAGAGAAGAAACCTGTAGGAAGCCCCGAAACAAAAGTTACTCATGCCTTGTACCCACAATAATTCCATCTGGTAGTTTTTTAGATTACAGCTGTACTGGGTCTCTCTCTAGGATCTAGGACAGTCCAGATTAATCTAGGATTTTAGGTTGAACAAAGACATGACTGACATTGACCCCTGAAATTAGTTTCATAGTGATACATTACATTGAACTGTGGGAAAGTATATTTAGAGAACTGGCACTTTATGTAAGGCTATCTTTGAACAATTGGTTAATGTGTTCTGGATCAATAAATTTCAAATAAATTTATTTTCAATGATGAAAAGTAGCCTCACTCCCAGAATACTAGCCACCAAAGAATCCTCTAAGTCAATGAGTCATTTTCAAGCTTTTTTTGCTCACAGTCTACAATAAAAAATAATTTAAAATTGTGATTTTATACATACTTATATTTAAAACACAATTTTCATAAAATTTATTTATCTTGACTACACACAACATACTCCGATATTTTTTTATTTCAGTCCAGTCTAGTCTAATCTATTCTGTTCCATTCCATTTAAAAAAATGCTAATTGCTATCCAATAAAGTGACCTACAGCTTGAAAAAACACTGATGTGCATGGAATCAAATCAAGTAGCTCGGTCTGTTCCTTAAAATGAAGCAAAAAGCATTAGTCTAAACTGTTAATAGCTAAAAGTCTTAAAGCTTTCATTTTAAATCTCTACAAAAAAGTTAGTGATTTCCTGAAAATATTAACACATCAAACTTGATCATGGATGTTTTACCCAGTAAAGAATGACAAGCAATGTATAAATGTTCCCTTAAGAGTTCAGCCTCAACCAAGAAGGTAGGAAACATAAGCCTGAAACCACATGCCAAGAGTTTAAATGGCAATTATCAATCACTTCAAATACGGCACCAGCAGCTTTTCCACAGGAAATGGTTTTGAAAGGGAGTGAGTTTGCATATTTCTTAAGAATAATTGCTGCATGCTGAAAAAATTTTAGTGATAAAAATTAAGATTCACAAGCCATTTATATTTCACACTAGAGAAGCTGTTTTAAGTATTTGTAGTCTGTCAGTTGTTCACCAAATATTTAACACGTTTTATATGTTAGCCACTGATTAACAAGGCACATGAAAAGAGTACTGAACTGTTGCAGCCTCCACCTTCCAGAAGGTCCATTTGGGGGGAGACAGACTGGAAAAACATTAAAAAAAATCTATTAAGATTATACATGAGGGTGTTCTTGGGAAGTGCTGTGCATCACTACAAGCACATATCCCTACAAGCAGGAACAGTCATCTAGGATGGTTCTTTGAAATTGAAATAAAATATGGTTTCCAGTAAAATCAACTAAAACATTCCACTTCCAAACCCATATACAATTCTTCCTATTTATCATATGATGATGCTAACCGCATGTTTTAATCTCCGTTTCAGACTAGGTAAAAATGAATACTTGATAAACAATTCTAATTTCAACTCCAATTTCATTACACAAACCGGTTGTTGTTGAGTCAATTCCAATGCATGGCAACCTACACAGGTCCTTCCTTAATGAAAGGATAGCTTGGTTTTAAAAAATTATGAGGATCAGAAGATTTATACATGTTCATCAGGTTCCTCCTGGGTCAACAGCTATGTAAACTGAAAAACATGGAATGAGATAAAGACACAACAGACTGGGATTCAAGGCTCAGACTCTCCATTTAAAGGATAAATGATTTGGGATAAGTTATTTAACCTCCTGAACCACAGATTCATCATCCGCATTTATATTTTCTCATATGATCACTGTGAGAACAGAGTGAGAGAATGTATGTGAAAGCACTTTGTAAAGTATCAACAAATGCTATTATTTTTTATTAGAATAGAAGGTATAGCGAAACTGATGGGATAAAATAGCCAACTATTAAGAAGGTGTAGAGTTAACATTTGTCAAACACTGAAAACTGTTCTCACTCATTGCTTTTCATGCATCAACTGAATTAAAACCTGTGATATGACTGAATATCTGAATCCAACAATTGGCAACAATAAAGTTTCTCCTCAAATCTTGGACATACTAAGAATAGTCAAATCTTCCCTAATGGTCCTTGGCCAGCAGGAATAAACAATCTACAGACTGTTAACTAAAGAAAGGGCACGAGTTCACATCGTAGCACTCCACCCATGTGGTATATTCATTCTCAGCCCAGGTGTACCACAAAGAGATGGTTCTTTCCTAGGGTTCAAAGACCGCCTCTGGGGAACCAAAGAGGAGGCGTGCTCCCCGCTATGTCCTTAACTAGTGCTGCACATGAGCCAGCCACGGTTCAGATGACACCTTTCACAGGATCTTCAAATTTATTTCTGCATTCCTTTCTATCATAGGCAATTACTCTTTTTAGACAAGATGCAATCCTAGAGAGTACAGTGGATCCCTCTAACACAACACCCTGACTCACACAGGTTGGGTATGCACTGACTACAAGTTCCTATTGCCTTTGTTACTTAAGACTCTGACAGTAACCACACTATGGGTGGATACAGTTGACCAGAAATGTAGCACAGGATGTCTTCAAACTGTAAACAAGTTGTTTTTGAAAAGGGCACTTAACAAGTTAGATTTTTAGAACCTAGGATTTTTTTCTCCAAATTAACTCACAACAGTGTTGTTGTTGTGTGATGTTGAGTCAATTCCAACTAATAGTGAACCAATGTGACACAGGAGACCTGCCCCACAGGGTTTCCTAGGCTATAAATCTTTACAGGAGCAGAACGTCAGGTCTTTTTTCCCGCAGAGCGCTAGTGGGTTAGAACCACCTACCATTCTGTTAGCAGCCAAGCACTTAACCATTGTGTCACCAGGACTCCTTGCACGACATTATAATTTAGAACAGTGTAAATTAATATTAAGCTGCCAGGACTGCCCACAGAAGTCTACTCAACCCACAGTGTAAATAGCAAGCAAGTCAGGGAACTTGTGTTCAATATGCCCTGTTGTGCCACTAACTTGTCACAGGGCCTCAGGCAGCACTGCAGAATATAAGCTCTGGATGGAGGACAGAGCCAAGTTCAAATCCTGCCTCAACTGCCTGCTGTGGAACCTCAGTGAAGTAATTAAACACATATGAATCTAAATTTCCACAGCAGTCAAATCACATTTGGGGATGAAAATTGTTACATATCAGACGTTTCGTATAAAGATAATCTGGATCAGTTTTCACAAAGCTTTTTCTATCAAGGCCCTCACAGGAAAGAATAACACTTACATAGCACCCAGGAGTAAGATGCTGCTCACAGCTGAAGGTGAATAGCCTGGTGGCTCTGGCCACCCTAGACCCTGCCTGGCCCCTTAGAGGGCTGTGCGAATCAGTACTTAACACGACGGCGTGTTAAGCAACATGATTGGTGAAGCTCTGATTACCAGTTAATATATGTAAAGTGCCCTGGATGGGGCCTGGCATATGACTAACACTTTTGCCTCATGGGCCTAAGGTCCAGCTGTTAAATAAAATGTGCCTTAGATTACTCAAGGCCCTTTGGACTATATAATTCCACTTCGTGATACGCCAGAACCTACTAGCTCATAAGCAATATAATCTTTGGGAAATTGTGTGATGATTCCAATTTGGACTGTTGTAACTGCTCCGTCTTCCCTAATCAGAACACGAGCAACTGATGGGATGGTGGTAGGGTATCAACATGAGAATTCTTTTCAGGGAAGATGAAGGTGCAGGTAGACAGAGAAGCTAAGGTGGGGAATGAACTGTTTTTAAAGGAATTCCTGAGTACTCAATGTGCTAGGTATTTTGCATATATCATCTTCATGGCCACCTTGGTTTCACTGTGTCTGAATGAGAAAGCTACACAGTTTACTATGCATACTTAATAAAAAGGCTGCACAGCGGGTTCAAGTATCAGTCTCCAGATCCTCCTCTCTGAAGAACGGGTCAAACCTCAATGAGTGTGGATAAACGACCAGATCTGGTTCAACCCTGGTCCTCCTCATTGTATCCTATTTGGGCTTCTTCTCACTAATTTTGGCTGGGATGCTTCCTTCTTCAAAACCATCTTCTTATTGGACTATTACTAGCCATCTTTAACAACTGAAGAAATGGAGGATGAGGGGAAGTTTAGAAAACGTGCCCAAGGTCTTCAAACATCAGGCGTTTTACTTATGGGTCAGAGGATGATGAATTGCCATGACAGAGGCTGGGAACAGAAATGGGGGGAGGTGTCAGAGGAGTAGGGATGGGAGATCAGATAACATCTACATTCTGCATCTTTCATCACTGAGGTTGAAGACAGAGGTGGTGAGGGTTCAGAAAGGAAGATGAAGCAGAAAGAACAGCATCACCCCCATCCGTGCTGCATACTGCTGGCTCTGATGGGGGTGGGGAAGAAGGGAGTGCCTTGGTGGGTGCAGCAGTTCTGCTTTTCATGATAACCAGGAAAGAGTGTGGGAGGGAAGCCAGCAAGTCTAGAGCAGAGGGACCTACATGAACAACACACAGTGGGCTGATGAGCCTGTATCACTCAGTGTGCATGCACAGGCTGTCTCAGACCATTTCAGAGGTGAAAAGTATACCTCTCATAAAACATTCTTATAGATAACGGAAAATGTATTTTCGATGTCCTAAATAAATTCTTGACCCTGAAAAATATGCTTTTAAAGAATTTCAAACAGACACACAAACAGCATAAACAGACCTACACAAAAATCACTAAATGGGTTCTAAATTCTGCAAAAGCCAAATAATGCCAAAATGAGTGTAGACAAAAAGACTCCCGTGTGGCACTACTGAACAAAAATGCCTGCATGCTAACTACAAGGGAAGGGAAGAGGAAGCAGGGGCCATAACGATCACGATCACTTCAAAGGGTAGTACAAAGAGTATAATTTGCTTTAATCCGTCAACGCACTAGGCTGCTATCTGAAACACTGGAGGTTTGAGTTCACCCAGAAGCACCTCAGAAGACAGGTCTTAAAATCTACTTTTAAAAAAACCAGCCTCTGAGCTGGGAACTGGACAGCCCCATAAAACAAAATGGAACTAATGAGGCACAGCAGTCCACGGACAAAGACTAGAAGGCAAGAGGGGACAGGAAAGCTGGTTGTAGGGAACCCAAGGTTTAGAAACAACAGTGTTGACATGTCATGGGGTTGTTAACCATTGTCATAAGGCAATATGCCTACTAACTGTTCAGTGAGAAACTGTTCTGTAAACCTTCATCTAAAGTACAAAGAAAAAAAAAAGAATTATCCATGTGAGATCAAATTGACAACAGCAGATGGGAAGCCTAGGGGACAGTGAGTTAAAGATAATGGTGATGGAATAATTTGGAAAAGGATAGTGAGAATAAGAGCACAACTGGAAGAATGTAATCAATGTCACTGAATTGTACATGTAGAAATTTTTGAAATGGTGTATTTTTGGCTATGTATATTTTCACCAAAAAAAAAAAAGTCCTCCAAGGTTGAGAAGGGAGAGTGTTGACATGTTGTGTAGTTGTTAACCAATGTCATAAAACAACATGTGTACTGACTGTTTAATGAGAAACTATTTGTTCTGTAAAACTTCATCTAAAGTACAATAAAAATAAATTTAAAAAAAAAAAAACAGCCTCTGAAAACCCTATGGGGCACAGTTCTATTATGACACACATAGGCTTGCCATGAATCAAAATTGATTAGACTGCAACTAGTTAGGTTTTGGATTATATAATGTACTAATTTTGTATATACAAAGTCTTTCAAAAGCACGGGAAAAAGTCTCATGAATCATTCAAACTGGAATAAACAACTGGTAAAAAACTACCCTAGAGATTCTGAAAACCAGGTGGGCCAAAGAGACAAGTAACAAGTAACAAGACAGTCCACTCCTGCCCTAACTCATTAAGGCTTATCTAGAATAAATCTATCTAGTGGTGATGTAGAGGAAGATTCATTAACAATCCGCGATATGCAGATGACACAACCTTGTTGCTGAAAGTGAAGAAGACTTGAAACACTTACTGATAAAGATCAAAGACTACAGCCTTCAGTATGGATTACACCTCAACATAAAGAAAACAGAAATCCTCACAACTGGAACAATAAGCAACCTCATGATAAACAGAGAAAAGACTGAAGTTGTCAAGAATTTCATTTTACTTGGATCTACAATCAACACCCACGGAAGCAGCAATCAAGAATCAAAAGACTCACTGCATATGGCAAATCTGCTGCAAAAGACCTCTTTAAAGTGTTGAAAAGTAAAGATGTCACCTTGAGGACTAAGGTGCACCTAACCCAAACCATGGTGTTTTCAATTGTCTCATGCACGCAAAACGTAATAAGTAAGACCAAAGAAGAATTGATGTCTTTGAATTATGGTGTTAGTGAAGAATACCGAATACACCATGGACTACCAGAAGAATGAACAAGTCTGTCTTAAAAGAAATACAGACAGAGTACTCCTTGGAAGTGAGGATGGCTAGACGACTTATGTACTTTGGACATCTTATCAGGAGGGTCCAGTCCCTGGAAAAGGACATCATGCTTGGTAAGGTAGAGGGTCAGTGAGAAAGAGGAAGATCCTTGACGAGATGGATTGACACAGTGGCTGCAACAATGGGCTCAAACATAACAACAACTGTGAGGATGGCGCAGGACCGGGCAGTTTTCATTCTGTTGTACACAGGGTCACGATAAGTCGGACCAACTTGATGGCACCTCACAACAACAACATCAACAACAGTGGTAATGGTGGATTAGTAACTTCTATTCAGAGATGCAGGCATATTTCAAGATAAATTACAAGAAAGGAAGGACAAAGTGATCCTCAAATTGCTAATTTTAATCCAAAATTATTCAAATAAGATTATATAAATTAGGATCCAAAACTGCTTTGATGTTAACTTCAGAGAGACAGAGAGAGAGAGAGACAGAGCATGCCCACAGAAGAAACATCAACAAAACAGGTGGCTATAAAGGATTTACCAAACCCAGTTATATAATGTTTATTAAACCACATGGTAAAAAAGCACACACAGAGAGTTCCGGCAAAATGGTGCTCTAGGCAGAAGCACCACGCCGACCCTCCACAGCAAAGGTCCGAAAAACTAAGCCGAACAGAGAATACAACAATCCTGAAACCCTAAAACATCAAATGAAGAGATAAAGAACTCAGCCAAGCACCAAATGGAGTGAGAAAACTGACACAGAATGGAGAGCAAGGAGAGATTCATGCAGAAGTCCCCTACCAGCTAACGCAGCACGGATCCACCATCTTGGACTCCTATCGGAGACCAGCAAACAGGGGTACAAGAAAGCAGCCTCACGGAGCGTCCAGCGGGAGACAAAACAACTGGTAATTTGCGGTGTGGGCTTTCCCACCCCCCACCCCTTAGCCCCGGGTCAGCCTCCTCTGCTTCCCACAGCCACGGTCTCTTGACCAGGAAGTACCGGCTGCTTGGATTCCACACACCCAAGCGGGCGGCTCTCTGGGTGCCATTTGTTGGCTGCTAGTGTTGCTATTTTTTTTTTTCTGCTTCTATTGATTTCTCACTTGCCTCTCGCCACCGCCACCTCCCCCTCCTTTCACTCGAGTGCCTGGCTCCGTGCGCCACCTTTGCTTCTTCCTGAGGGGCTGCACAGTGCCAGCAATTTGTGATATACGCTTTCTCACTCTCCACCCTTCTTCACCCACACTCGGCCTCCTATGCTTCCAGCAGACACAGTCTCTTGTCCACAAACACCAGCCCACACTAGCTGGCTCTCTGAGTGCCATTTGTTGGCTGCTGGTGTTGCTTTTTTTTTTTTTTTTCCCCTGCTTCTTTTGATTTCTTGTTTGCCTCGCTCTGCCTCCTCCTCCTTTCACTCGAGTGCCTGGCTCCGTGCGCCATCTTTGCTTCTTCCTGAGGGGCTGCGGAGCTCCATTCAAGTGTGGAGCTGCTTCCCGGTCTGGGCTACTGCACTGGTGGGATCCCGGGGCTTTTGTTCATTTGTTTGTTTTGAACTGATTGTCTGTTTTCTTTTCCTGTTCTTGAGTTGGGAGCCCTTTCTGGCCAGGCGGAGCAATCCTCAACAAGACCCAAAATGCTGAGATAATTCAAAGTATCTTCTCTGACCACAATGCCATCAAGCTAGAAATTAACAATAGAAAGAGCAAGGAAAAAAAATCAACTACATGGAAACTGAATAATACCCTGCTTACACATCACTGGGTAATAGAAGACATCAGAGATGGAATCAAAAAATTCCTAGAATCAAATAAGAATGAAAACACATCATACCAAAACCTTTGGGACACAGCAAAGGCAGTTCTCAGAGGACAATTTATAGCAATAGAAGAACATATCACAAAAGAAGAAAGGGACAAAATCAAAACATTAACTACAGAAGTCAAACAAATAGAAAGAGAACAGCAAAAAAAACCCACAACCACCGGAAGAAAGGAAATAGTAAAGATCAGAGCAGAAATAAATTAAATAGAGAACAGAAAAACAACAGAAAGAATCAACAAAACCAAAAGTTGGTTCTTTGAAAAATCAACAAAATTGACAAACCACTGGCCAGACTTACAAAAGAAAAACAGGAGAGGACACAAATAACCCAAATAAGAAATGAAATGGGGGACATTACAACAGACCCAACTGAAATAAAAAGGATTATAACAGAATATTATGAAAAACTATACTCCAACAAATCTGAAAACCTAGAAGAAATGGATAAATTTCTAGAATCACACAGCCTACCCAAACTACAACAAAGTGATCTTGAAAATCTGAACAGACCCATAACAAGAGAAGAGATTGAAAAGGTAATAAAAAAACTCCCAACCAAAAAAAGCCCTGGCCCAGACGGCTTCACTGGAGAATTCTACAAAACATTTACAGAAGAGCTTCTACCAGTACTACTCAAGCTATTTCAGAGCATAAAAGAGGAAGCAACACTTCCAAATTCATTCCATGAAGCCAGCATAATGCTGATACCAAAACCAGGCAAAGACATCACAAAAATAGAAAAGTACATCCCAATATCTCTCATGAATATAGATGCAAAAATTCAGAACAAAATTCTAACCAATAGAATTCAGCATCATATCAAAAAAATAATACACCACGACCAAGTAGGATTCATACCAGGTATACAAGGATGGTTCAACATTAGAAAATCAATCAACGTAATCCACCACATAAATAAAAGGAAAGAAAAGAATCACACGATCAATTCAGTTGACACAGAAAAGGCAACTGACAAACTCCAACACCCATTCCTGATAAAAACTCTCAATAAAATAAGTATAGAAGGGAAATTTAATATCTATGCAAAACCAATGCCCAACATCATTATTAATAGAGAGAGGCTGAAAACATTCCCCTTGAAAACAGGATGCCCTTTATCACCACTCCTATTTAACATTGTGCTGGAAGTTCTAGCTAGAGCAATAAGACAAGAAAAAGAAATAAAGGGCATCCAAATTGGTAATGAAGAAGTTAACCTGTCCCTGTTTGCAGATCATATGATACTATACACAGAAAACCCTAAAGACTCCACGAGAAATCTACTGGAACTAATAGAAAGATTCAGCAGAGTAGCAGGATAGAAGATAAACATTAAAAAATCAGTGGAATTCCTATACACCAGTAAGGAGAACAATGAAAAGGAAATCAGGAAAACAATACCATTTTCAATAGCCCCTAAAAAGATAAAATACTTAGGAGTAAATCTGACCAGGGATGTAAAAGACCTATACAAAGAAAACTACAAAACACTACTGCATGAAACCCAAAGGGATCTACATAAATGGAAAAATATACCATGCTCATGGATAGGCAGACTCAACATTGTGAAAATGTCAATTCTCCCCAAAGCAATTTACAAATACAACACAATCCTGATCCAAATACCAACAACATTCTTCAAAGAGATGGAAAAACTAATCATTAACTTTATATGGAAAGCGAAGAAGTCCCGAATAAGTAAAGCACTACTGAAGAAGAATAAAGTTGGAGGATTCACACTACCTGACTTCAGAACCTACTGAACAGCTACAGTAATCAAAACAGCCTGGTACTGGTACAACGACAGATACATTGACCAATGGAACAGAATTGAGAACCCACATGTAAATCCATCCACCTACAGTCACCTGATCTTCGACAATGGCCCAAAGTGCATCAAATGGGGAAAAGACAGTCTTTTTAACAAATGGTGCTGGCAAAACTGGTTATCCATTTGCAAAAAAATGAAACAGGACCCATACCTTACACCGTATACAAAAACTACTTCAAAATGGATCAAAGACCTGAATATAAAGCCTGAAACTATAAAGTTCATAAAAGAAAAAATAGGACCAACACTTCAGGACTTAATACATGGCATTAACAGGATACAAACCATAACCATCAACGCACAAACCCCAATAGATAAGCTAGATAACTGGGATCTTCTAAAAATAAAACACCTATGCTCTTCAAAAGACTTCACCAAAAGAGTCAAAAGAGAACCTACAGACTGGGAAAAAATTTTTGGACAGTACAAGTCAGACAAAGGTCTAATCTCCATAATCTACAAGAAAATCCAACACCTCTACAACAAAAAGACAAATAATCCTATTAAAAAATGGGCAAAGGAAATGAACAGACACTTCACCAAAGAAGACATTCAAATGGCCAACAAACACATGAGGAAATGCTCGTGATCACTAGCCATTAGAGAAACGCAAATTAAAACCACAATGAGATACCATTTCACCCCGGCATTACTGGCACGAATCAAAAACACTAGAAATAACAAATGTTGGAGGGGCTGCAGGGAGATTGGAACTCTTATGCACTGCTGGTGGGAATGCAAAATGATACAACCATTTTGGAAAATGATATGGCGCTTCCTCAGAAAGCTAGAAATAGACATACCATTCGATCCAGCAATCCCACTCCTAGGAATATATCCTAGAGAAATAAGAGTCATCACTCGAATAGATATATGCACACCTACGTTCATGGCAGCGTTGTTCACAATAGCAAAACAATGGAAACAACCTAGATGCCCAGCAACAGACGAATGGATAAACAAACTATGGTACATACACACAATGGAGTACTATGCAACGAGAAAGAACAACAATGAATCTGTGAACCATCTCATAACATGGATGAAACTGGAGGACATTATCCTGAGTGAAATAAGTGAATCGCAAAAGGACAAATATTGTATAAGACCTCTATTGTAAAAACCCATGAAAAAGTTCACACACAAAATGTAACAATCTTTGTTGGTTACCAGGGATGGGAGGGGTGGGGGGTAAATACTAAACAGGCAATAGATAAGTGGTATCCTGGGTGAAGGGTGAAACAGTACACAATACAGTGGAAACTAGCACAACCTGTACAAGGAAAGGCCATGATGACAGCCCATAGACACATCCAAACTCCCTGAGCGACTGAATTGCTGGGCGGAGGGCTGTGGAGACCATGGTCTCGGGGAACATCTTGCTCAATTGGCATGACACAGCTTATGAAGACAATGCGCTACATTCTACCTAGGTAGAATGTGTAGGTAGTAGTGTCTGGGGTCTTAAAAGCCTGTGAGCGGCCATCTAAGATACTCCACTGGTCTCATCCCTTCGGGAGCAAGGGAGAATGAAGAGAACAGGATACAAGGAAAAGATTAGTCCAAAGGACTAATTGTCCACAGCTACCAAGGCCTCCACCGGACTGAGTCCAGTACAGCTAGATGGTGCCCGGCTACCACCACTGACTGCTCTGACCAGGATCACAACAGAGGGTTCTGGACAGAGCTGGAGAAGGATGTAGAGCATGGTTCTAACTCACAAAAGAAAGACCAGATTTACTGGCCTAAAGGAGACTGGAGAAACCCCGAGAGTATGGCCCCCAGATACCCTTTTAGCTCAGTGGTAAAGTTATCTCCGAGGTTCACTGTTCAGAGCCTGGGAGTGGACAGCCCCGTAAAACCAGATGGGACTAATGAGGTACAGGAGTCCACTGACAAGGGCCAGAAGGCAGAAGGGGACAAGGAAGCTGATGATAGGGAACCCAAGGTTGAGTAAAGATATTTTTGATGTGTTGTGAGATTGTTAACCATTGTCATAGGGCAACATTTGTAGTAACTGTTAAATGAGAAACTATTTTGTTCTGTAAGCCTTCATCTTAAGTGAGAATAACAGCACAATTGGAAGAGCGTAGTCAATGTCACTGAACTGTGCATGTAGAAATTTCTGAAACGGTGTATGTTTGGCTATGTGTAATTTTCACCAAAAAAAAAAAAAGTTGAGAAGTTAGAGGGTTAATATGTTGTGGGGTTGTTAACCGATGTCATAAAACAACACGTGTACTACTGTTTCATGAGAAACTATTTGTGCTGTAAGCCTTCACCTGAAGTACAACAACAACAAAAAAAAGAAAGCACACAAAGAAAATAGTGGCTATTTACTCGGGACATAAAACAGATCAGAGTGGGGGTGTAGAGCATAAAAACAATATTTATGGTTTTAGATACAAATTGTTGTGCACGCCGACCTGTGAGAGAAATCTTCCTTTTGATTTTCTCTGAACACCAGCAGAAATCTGTGGAAGGTGGCGCAATTTACTTTATGGAAAACTGTGATTGCATCAGTTTGGCCTAATCCTTGGCCTGGGTTTACATTCCTTTCCAGAGATCTTGCCTGGACTACCCTTATGCACACTGGTCCAGAGAAATCTGCCCTATGTTTCCAGAAACCGGCTTTCAAGTACTAAGTTCTGTTGTAGTTGTACTTCATGGTAACACCAAGCTTAGTCAGAAGATATTTGAAAAGGTTTATAACTTTGGTTAGTTCTTTTCTGATTATGTGCTTTTTTAATTGTTTTTTATTTTTAACGGTGTGACTACTTCTGGCTGCCATTTCTGACTGAACTATGAGTGTGTCTGTTCTCTCTCTCTCTCTCAATCACTTCTAGCAACTGACCACTTACTTTTTCAAGAGCACAACTGATTTTTGTCCTAGTCCTGCTGTCCCTATGCTCCCATAATCACACTTCAGTATTTTTTAATGCTTTCCTCTTCATTGTTAGAATATTTTTCAGAAGGGGTCGAGATAAGCATGAAATTTAATTTCAGATTTGAGTTGAACAAACTACACTGTTCTTCCAGAACAGTTTTGGCTTCTGTTTATACATATTCTGTGTTTTAACAATGCATGACAATTGTTAGATAGATCTAGGGACCTTCATTCTTTATTTCTAAGTTGGGCAAGCCAAAACCACATCAGTTTAAGGAGTCCTCCTTTCTCTACTTCTTAGGAACAAGAAGTTAACTCTGAGCAGGTTGTTCATGAACCACTCGTGACTTTTACTGTTGGAGTCACTTTGGATTCAGACTAAGAAGGCACTATAGAGGTTAAAATCACTATGCAGAATATTTGTAGGCAAAAACAAAAAACAAAAATCTTGACCTAAATTCACATCTCATGTAAAAATAAACTCAAAGTAAATCACAAAACTTAAATATAATATGTAATACTACAAAACTTTTAGAAAAACATCTTCAGGACCTAGGGATAGGAGGCCAAGAGTTGTAACACTTGACACCAAAAGCACAATCCATAAAAGAAAAAGTTAATAAACTGAGTTGCATTAAAATTAAAAACTTTTGCTCTGCAAAAGACCCTGTTAGGAGGATAAGAAGACAAGCCAGACTGGGAGAAATAAACTGCAAACACCGCATCCAACAAAGGACTAGTATCTAGTATATATAAAGAACTCTCGAAACTCAACAGTACAAAAAAAACAAAATGCAACAAATAATTCAGTTAGAGATCCCAAGAACTAGATGGTACCCGGCTACCACCAATGACCGCCCTAACAGGGAACACAACAGAGAGTCCCTGATGGAGCAGGAGAAAAGTGGAGTGGAGAACTCAAATTTACATAAAAAGACCAGACTTAACGGTCTGACTGAGACTGGAGTATTCTCAGAAAGCATGGCCCCCAGACTCTCTGTCAGCCCAGAACTAAAACCATTCCTGAGGTCAACTCTTCAGACAAAGATTAAACTGGACTACAGGACATAAAATGATACTCGTGAAGAGTGTGCTTCTTAGCTCAAGTAGATACATGAGACTCAATGGGCAGCTCCTGTCCAGAGGTGAGATGAGAAGGCAGAGAGGGTCAGGAGCTGGTTGAATGGACATGGGAAATCAGGGGTGGAAAGGAGGAGTATGTGGTCACAGTACAGGGAGAGCAATTAGGGTCACATAACAATGTATGTATAAATTTTTGTATGAGAGACTAACTTGAATTGTAAACTTTCACTTAAAGTACAACAAATAATTCAATTAGAAAATAGGCAACAGACATTTCACTAAGGAGGATATGGGCAAACAAGCCCATAAAAAGATGTTCAACTTTATTAGCTATTAAAAAAGTGCAAATTAAAACCACAATGAGATATCACTACACACCTATCAGAATGGCTACAGTAAAACCAGTGGTAACACAAATGTTGGCAAGGATGCAGAGAAACTGATCACTTGTACATTGTTGGTGAGAATATAAAACAGTACAACCACTCTAGCAGTTTCTTACAAAACTAAACACGCACTTACCATATATATGAACCAGCAATTGTACTCCTGGGCATGTGCCACAGAGCAGTGATAACTTATGTTCACACAAAAACCTGTATACTAATGATCCTAACAGCTTTATTACTAATAGCCAGAAACTGGAAATAGCCCAAATGCCCTTCAATGAATGACTGTTTAGAAAAAACAAAACAAAAAACTGATATATCCATATAATGCAATACTATTCAGTAATATGAAGGAACAAACTAGAGATACATGCAATAACTTTGACCCATCTCTAGGAAATTATGCAGAGTAAAAAAAGGTAATCTTAAAAGATTACATGCTGTATGATACCATTTATATAACATTCTTTAGGGTCACTATGAGTCAGAATCAACCCAACAGCATACAACAACATATAACCTTCTTGAAATGATCCCTCCCCCACTTCCTGCCGGTCCCTACTGTTTAGCCACGGCTACAGAGCCACTGGACTGCAGCTGCCCCAGGTCCGCCTCACCCCAACCCACCAGCTCCTGCTGCACCACCATTTTTTTCTTCTTTTATCTCTTTTCTTTCTCCCTCCCACCTATATCAATATGCCACCTCCCTCCCCTTCCCACCAGCCCCTATAGCACCGCCAGCTGGCTGCTGCCCCAGGTGTGCCTCGCCCCCACCCACCAGCTCCCAATGCACCGTCATTTTGTTTTTCTTTCCTACTTTTCTTTCTCCATCCCACCTAGCCCCGTATGCCACTTCACTCCCCTTCCCGCCAGCCCTCGGGTCTGCCCAGCCCCCACTCGCTGGCTCCTGCCATACTGCCTTTATTTTTTCTTTCTTAATCTCTCTTTTCTTTTCTTCCTCCCTCCAGCCTTGCCCTGTATGCCACCTCCCTCCCTTCCTGTCGGCCCCACCACACTGCTGTGACTAGAATGTGCCCATCACTCAGGCCCACTGTTGCATCGCTCTTGCACTCTTTCCTTCCTGCTGGGTGACCAGCTGCTGAACAGTGGGAAGTGAGCCCGTACCATTCACCATTCAACACCTTCACCGATATGGTGAGGGGCAGTGAGCAGTCCCTGACCACTGGACCGACATCAAGAGGCAGACAGCACCTGCCCAGTCTGCCCTCAGCTACCTCGCCAAACCAGTGTACAGCAAAGCGGCCTCACTCTGGCTACTGCTGCACTCTCCACCCAGATAAGGTGGTGAGAACTATCATGCCCACAGAAGAGCAAGCAGCAAAGCATGCCCAGCCCACCTACCCTGATGTATCAAACAAAACAAAAAAGCAGGATGAAAAAAATGAACATAAAATCAGTAAGTAAAGAAAATAATACCTAATGTCTCAGAGACAGCAGACAATATAAAAATATATAAAGAAGCAGGACAAGGTGACTCCAGCAAGTGAACAAAACAAAGAATCAGATAACTTTACAGAACAAGAAAAGGCAATGGAACTACCTAATGTGCAATTCAAAAGACTAATATTTAGGGCTCTCCAAGAGATTAGGAAAAGGATCAAGGAAAACACAGACAAAACTAAGAAAAAAATACACAAAGTCATGCAAAACAGACAAAATCAATGAAACCACAGCCAAAATCAAGAAAAACAAAGCAACGGAAGAATTCATACAAATAATACAAGAACAAAATGTCAAAATAGACAATCAGAAATCATATAAAAACAGCAACTAGAAAAAAACAGCAAAAGATAAACAACAAAATTTCAGAAACGGACAACTCAACAGAAGGTTTTAGGAGCAAATTTGAAACAATACAAGACAGAATCAGCAAGACTGAAGACAAATTCCCGGATGCCACTTTGTTAGAGGAAAAATCAGAGAAAAGAATGAAGAAAGTCTAAGAATTATGTGAGACACATTCAAGAGCAAAAATCTCTGTGTGATTGAAGTTCCAGGACTGGGAGAGAAAATGGAAAACACAGAGAAGATTGTTGAAGGTCTGCTGGCAGAAACTTTCCCAAATATCATTGTCATGGATTGAATTATGTACCCCAAAAATTTGTGTATCGATTTGGCTGGGCCATGATTCCTGGTATTGTGTGATTTTCCTATATGTTGTAAATC
This sequence comes from Dugong dugon, assembly GCA_030035585.1. Taxonomy (NCBI): domain Eukaryota; kingdom Metazoa; phylum Chordata; class Mammalia; order Sirenia; family Dugongidae; genus Dugong; species Dugong dugon. Next base: position 146,521,387 of record CM057464.1, on the reverse strand, counting down.
CTGCCTCTATGCTGTTAATGAGGGAGGATGGGTGGCAATTATGTTAGTAAGACAGGACTCAATCTACAAGAATGGATTGTGTCCTGAGGCAATATCTTGTGATATAAAAGGCAAAAGTGAGTAGAGAGACAGGGGGACCTCCTAACACCAAGAAAGCAGTGCCAGAAGCAGAGCATGTCCTTTGGACCTGGGGTCCCTGCGCGGAGAAGCTCCTAGTCCAGGGGAACACTGATAAGAAGAAGGTCGACAGAGAGAGAGCCTTCCCCTGGAGCTGATGCCCTGAATTTGGACTTTTAGCCTACTTTACTGTGAGGAAATAAACTTCTCTTTGTTAAAGTCATCCACTTGTGGTACTTCTGTTGTAGCAGCACTAGATGACTAAGACAATCACGAAAGATGAAAACCTGACCATCCAAGAAGCTCAATGAACGTCATACAGGACAGACCTCATAAGAAAATAACCAAGAAGACATATCATAACTACCCTTACCAAACCTAAAGACAAAAAAAGAATCCTGAGAGCAGCTTGAGAAAAGCAAAAAGTCACAAAGGTGAAACAATAAGCTCTGATTACTCAGCAGAAATTATGCAGGCAAGAGGGCAAAGGGATAACACATATAAAACCTTGAAAGAAAAAACTGCCAACCAAGAATAACATATCCTGCAAAACTCTCTCTCAAATACAACAGTGAAATCAGGACATTTCAAGAAATTAAGGGAATTTGTAAAAACCAAACCACACTTACAAGACATATTAAAGGGAATAATTCAGCTAGAGAATCAACAACATTAGACAACAACTGGAGTCTAGGACACAGGACAGCATCAGCCAGATACCAACCTAGGTAAAGAACTCTCAATAATAAAACGAAGCTAAAAGACCTAAAACAAGGAAACAGAGACGTCAATCTGTACATGACGACAACAACATCAAAACAATAAAAGAGGGAATAAATGGTGTAGGTACAGAACTTTTAAATGGAGAGGAAGTCAAGGCAATATCAAGAAGTAAAGGTTCAAAATTAGGGAGATAAGGGTAAATTTCAAGGTAACCACAAAGAAAGTCAACAAATCTACTCATGAAAATAAAAAACAAAAACATAAAGTCTCAGTAAACACAAAATCTATAATAACAAAAGAAATGAAAAGAAAATCTACAAACAAAAGAAACTCAGCACAGGAAAGTAAAAGAAACAAACAAAATGTCAGCACCACAAACAAAAGCATAACAATATGACAGCAATAAACTCATACGTATCGATAATCACACTGAATGTAAATGGCTTAAATGCACCTGTAAAGAGAAAGTGGCAGAATGGATAAAGAAACATGAGACACACATCTTAGACACAAAGATATAAATATATTAAAAATAAAAGGATGGAGAAAATATATCAAGCAAACAGTAACCAAAAAAGTACATGAGTGGCAATACTAATCTCAAATAAAATAGCCTTAAAGAAAAAATTCACCATAAAAGACAAAGAAGGGCATTATATAATGATCAACGATAAGGGACAATCCAACAAGAAGACATAACCTTAATAAATATCTACACACCCAATGACTCCAAGGGGCTCCAAAATACATAAAACAAACTCTAACAGCACTGAAAACAGAAATTGACAGTTCCACAATAACAGTAGGAGACTTCAACAAACCACCATCTGGAAAGAAACTCAACAAAGATACAGAAGATCTAAAAACCACAATCAACCAACTTGACCTCACAGACACATACAGAACACTCTATCCAACAGCAACAAAGCATCCACTCTTTTCCAACGCACATGGAACATTCTCCAAAACAGACCACATTTTAGGCCACACAGCAACCCTCATACAATCCAAAACACAGAAATAATACAAAGCATTCTCTCTGATCACAATGCCATAAAAGTAGAAATCAGTAACAGGAAGAGCAAAGAAAAAAAAATTAAATATATGGATACCGAATTACGCGTTGCTTAAAAACAACTGGGTAATAGAGGGAATCAAAAAATTCCTAGAATCAAATGAGAAGGAAAACACATCATACCAAAACCACTGGGACACAACAAAGGCAGTGCTCAGAGGTCAATTTATAGCAATAAATGCACATATCAGAAAGAAGAACCAGCCAAAATAAAAATGTTTGTCCTACAACACAAGCAAATAGAAAGAGAAAGGCAAAATAAGCCCACAGGCACCAGAAGAAAAGAAATAATAAAGTTAAGAGCACAAATAAAAGTAATACAGAACAGAAAAACAATAGAATCAACAAGAAGAAAAGCTGGTTCTTCGAAAAGATCAACAAAATCGACAAACCACTGGCCAAACTGACAAAAGAGAAACAGGAGGGGAAGCAAATAACCCAAATAAGAAATGAGATGGAGGACATGTCAACAGACCCAAATGAAATAAAAAGGATCATAACAGAATACTAGGAAAATTGTTCTCCAACAAATTAGAGAACTATCCCTATTTGTGAATGATATGATCTTATACATAGAAAGCCCCAAAGATTCCACAAGAAAACTACTGGAACTAAAGAAAAATTCAGCAGAGTAGCAGGATACAAGATAAACATACAAAAATCAGTTGGATTCCTATACACCAATGAAGAAAACTTTGAAAAGGAAAACAGGAAAACAATACCACTTATAATAGGCCATAAAAAGATAAAATACTTGGGAATAAAATCTAACCAGTGACATAAGAAGACCTGTACAAAGGAAACTACAAAACACTACTGCAAGAAACCAAAAGAGACCCATAAATGGAAAAACATACCACGCTCATGGATATGAAGACACAATATTGTGAAAATGTCAATTCTACCCAAAGCGATCTACAGATATAATGCAATCCTGATTAAAATACCAAAAGATTCTTTAACGAGATGGAAAAACTAATCACCAATTTTATATGGAAAGGAAAGAGGCCCCAGCAAAGCAAAGCGTTATTGCAAAAAAAAAGAACAAAGCACATTAAATGGGGAAAAGACAGTTATTTTAACAAATGATGCTGGCAAAACTGAATGTCCATCTGTAAAAAAAATGAAACAGGACCCATACCTAACAGCATACACAAAAACTAACTCTAAATGGATAAAAGACCTAAATATGAAACCTAAAACGATAAAAATCATGGAAGAAAAAATAGGGACTATACTAGGGGCTGTAATACATGGCATAAATACAATACAACCATAACTTAACAATGCACAAACACCAGAAGATAAACTACATAACTGGGAGCTCCCAAAAATTAAGCAGATATGCTCATCAAAAGACTTCACCAAAAGAGTAAAAACATAACCTACAGACTGGGAAAAAATTTCTGGCTACAACATATCCGACAAGGGTCTAATCTCTAAAATCCATAGAATACTTCAACACCTCAACACAAAAAGACAAATAACCCAATTTAAAAAAGGGTAAAGGATATGAACAGACACTTCACCAAAGAAGACATTCAGGCAGTTAACAGACACCTGAGGAAATGCTCAAGATCATTAATCATCAGAGAAATGCAAATCAAAACTACAATGAGATACCTTCTCACCCCTACATTACTGGCACGAATACAAAAAAACAGACAGCAACAAATGCTGGAGAGGTTGCAGGGAGATTGGAACTCTTATGCATTGCTGGTAGGAATGTAAAATGGCACAGTCACTATGGAAAATGATACAGAACTTCCTTAAAATGCTAGAAATAGAAATATCATATGATCCAGCAATCCCACTCCTAGCAATATATCCTAGAGAATAAGCGCTGTCACATGAATAGACATATGGACACTCATGTTCATTACAGCATTACTCACAATGGCAGAAAGATGGAAACCAACCTAAGTTTCCATTAACAGATGAATGGATAAATTATAGCACATACACACAGCAGAATAGTATGCAACAATAAAGAACAATGACAAATCCATGAAACATCTCACAACATGGATGAATCTGGATGGTATTATGTTGAGTGAAATAAGTCAATCACAAAAGGACAAATATTTTAAGAGACCACTGTTATAAAAACTCAAGAAAAGGTTTATACACAGAAAAAAACAATCTTTGATGGTTATGAGGGAGGGGAGGGGAGGGGTGTTGAGGTAAATCCCTAATTAGATAGTAGACAAGTGTTAACTCTGATGAAGGGAAAGACAACACAGAATATAGGGGAAGTCAGCACAATTTGACCAAGGCAAAGTCACAGAAACTTCCTAGACACATCCAAATACCTGAGGGACCGAGTTACTGGGGGTAGGGGCTGGGGACCATGGTCTCAAGGGACATCTAGGTCAACTGGCATAACATAATTCATAAAAATATTCTACATCCCACTCTAGTGAGTAGCATCTGGGATCTTAAAAGTTTGAGAGCGGCCATCTAAGATACATCTATTGGTCCCATCCTGTCTGGAGCAAAAAAGAAGGAAAAAAACCAAAGACACAAGGAAACCATTAGTCCAAAGGACTAATGGACCACATGAATCACAGCTTCCAGCAGCCTGAGCCCAGAAAAACTAGATGATGCCGAGCTACCACCACTGACCGCTCTGACAGGGATCACAATAGCGGGTCCTGAACAGAGAGTGAGAAAAATGTTGAACAAAGTTCAAATTCCCAAAAACAGACCAGACTTACTGGTCTGACAGAGACTATGGCCTTAAGACACCTTTCTGAACTGGAACTGAAGCCATTCCCGGACACAGCCTTTCAGACAAACCACAGACAGGCCCATAAAATAAATAATAACACCCAAGAGGAACCTGCTCCTTAGAACAATCAGTTATACGAGATCAAAAGGGCGACAGTGGCCCAAAAGCAAAGATAAGAAGGCAGGAAGGCACAGAAAGAAAACCAGGATGAAAGGAAACGGGGAACCTAGGACATAAATGGGGAGAGTGCTGACACATTGTGGGGAATGAAACCAATGTTATGGAACACTTTGTGTACAAACTATTGAATGGAAAACTAATTTGCTCTGTAAACTTTCGCCTAATGCACAATTTAAAAAAATTTATAGAGGTGGAGAAGAGATAAGCATCTGCCAGGGTAGCAGATGGAGGGAGGATGATGGGTGTGGTATAAAAGGGTAGCACATGGGAGCCTTGTAATGGAACAGTTTTGTATCTCGACTGTGATACAGGGGTGATAAAATTGCATAGAATGAAATACACACGTGGAGTTCTGGAGGTGCAGTGGTTAACAGCTCAGACTGCTAACCAAAAGATCAGCAGTTTGAATCCACCAGCTGCTTCTTGGAAACCTGTGGGGCAGTTCTACTCCGTCTTATAGGGTCACTATAAGTCAGAATCAATTAGAAGGCAATGGGTAAATACACACAAACACAAATGAGTGCATGGTGAAACCTGAATAAGGTTGGTGGAGTATATCAATATCAGTTTTCGATTTGTGATATCGTGCTATACTTATGCAAAATGTCACCACTGGGGGAAACCAGGTGAAGGGTATAGGGAGGGGATCACTCTATATTATTTCTTACAACTACACATGGATCTACAATCATCTCAAAATAAAAGGTTTTTAAAAATCGCTATGTAGTTCTTCCTTATTCTGTCATATTTTTCTGATATCTCACCCATTAGATGCCTGATTTCTTCCTTCCCCCAAAAAAATCTTGCTGCTCTTTGTAGTCCTCCTAGTGAAAATCATTTCACTATAATTATAAGTTTAACTCTTGTTTTTCTACAAACTCTATTCATGCGTTATTACTTTTTAACAGAAACATGTCCTTGGGAGACAGTCTTGTATTTGAATAGTGACTCTCAACCTGTATGAAAGGGATAAAATACTTGTGAGTCTTACTCTTTCTTTAAATGGGGATAAAGTAACCTATGTCATAGGTTTATTGTGAAAATAAGCAAAATAATAAACACTGCACTTGGTACATAGTAGGTCATTAAATGTTTGTTTCCCTCCTTTTCTATTAACACCACAAAATTCATCTTAATTTCTGGATAACACCACCAACAAAAAAATTTGATCTTATACTGCAAAACCTCAACAGCAAAAAGACAAATAACCCAATTAAAAAACGGGCAAAGGATATGAACAGGCACTTCACCAAAGAAGATATTCAGGCAGCTAACAGACACATGAAGAAATGCTCATGATCATTAGCCATTAGAGAAATGCAGATCAAAACTACAACGAGATATCATCTCACCCCAACAAGGCTAGCATTAATCCAAAAATCACAAAATAACAAATGCTGGAGAGGCTGTGGAGAGACTGGAACACTTATACACTGTTGGTAGGAATGTAAAATGGTACAACCACTTTGGAAATCCATTTGACGTTTCCTTAAAAAGCTAGAAATAGAAGTACCATATGATCCAGCTATCCCGCTCCTTGGAATATATCCTAGAGAAACAAGAGCCATCACACGAATAGATACATGCACACCCATGTTCATCGCAGCACTGTTCACAATAGTCAAAAGATGGAAGCAACATAAGTGCCCATCGATGGATGAATGAATAAACAAACTATGGTATATCCACACAACGGAATATTACACAATGATAAAGAACAATGATGAAGCTGTGAAACATCGTATAGCTTGGTGGAAGCTAAAACTTATTATGCTGAGTGAATTTAGTCAGTCACAGAAGGACAAATACTGTATAAGACCACTATTATAAGAACTCAAGAAAAGGTTTAAACACAGAAGAAAACATTCTTTGATGGTTATGGGGGTGGGGAGGGAGGGTGAGGGTTATTCACTAACTAGATAGTAGATAAGAATCATACTAGGTGAAGGGAAGGACAGCACACACTACAGGGGAAGCCAGCACAACTGGACTAAACCAAAGCTAAGAAGTTTCCACAATACAATCAAATACTTTGAGAGACAGAGTAGCAGGGATGTGGGGTCTGGGGACCATGCTTTCAGGGGACATCTATGTCAACTGGCATAACCTTATTAAGAAAATGTTCTGCATCCTACTTTGGTGAGTGGCATCTGGGATCTTAAAAGCTTGCAAGCAGCCGTCTAAGATGCATCAATTGGTCCCAACCACTTGGAGTAAAGGAGAATGAAGAACACCAAAGACACAACGAAAGTATTGGCCCAAAAGACAGAACGGGCCACATAAACCAGAGACTTCATCAGCCTGAGACCAGAAGAACTAGATGGTGCCCGGCTACCACCAATGAATGTCCTGACAGGGAACACAACAGAGGGTCCCTGATGGAGCAGTAGAACGATGGGATGCAGAACTCAAATTCTAGTAAGAAGACCAGACTTAACGGTCTAAGACTGGAGACGCCCCGGAAAGCATGGCCCCTGGTCTCTCCATCACCCCAGAATTAAAACAATTTCCAAGGCAAACTCTTCAGACAGGGATTGGACTGGACTGTGGGACATAAAGTGATACTTGTGAAGAATGTGCCTCTTAGACAAGTAGATACAAGAGACCAAAGGGGCAGCTTCTGTCCAGAGGTGAGATGGGAAGGCAGAGAGGGGTAGGAGCTGGTTGAATGTTCATGGGGAATCAGGGGCGGTGGAGAGGAGCGTGCTGTTGCAGAATGGGGTGAGCGGTTGGGGTCTCATAACAATGTATGTAAAAAAAAAAAATTCTGTATGGGAGACTAACTTGAAATGTAAACTTCATTTAATTACAACAATAAAAAAAAAATGGAAAAAAAAGTTAACTGGCGAAAAAAAAGAAAAAATTTGATCTTACTCCAAGGCTTACATTTGGAAAAAAGGAAATGTATCTTTAAGGAGCATAGAGTGGGGTTTGGTGGGGGGGTGAGGCTGAATTCAGTTCTTAAGCATTTCAATTTAAGAGATCGTAATGATCATTTTCAGCCTATGTTCTCACTCTGAGTTTGAAAAGATTCTGGGCTATCAAAACGCTTTACAAATCTTCAGCATATCATTCATTTTATTCTGATTAGTGAGTAGCTGTAAATAGTAAACAATTACATGCTAGATTACTTCTATTCAGATACCATCAAATGTATATATGTTGGAAGAATTCAAGCCTTAATAAATGCAAGGTTTCCCATAACAGAATTTCATCTATCTACCTACAAAAATAGTTTTTAGTAATAGGCTCCCCACAAGGCGATAAGCTTTAGATAATGTCATAGATTTTTAGCTGCAGCCCAACCAGTTAAGCTACAGAGCAGTAGGAGATAAGCATTTAGGATTTAAAATTCAATCTATATTACTAAAGGTGGGATTCATTATGCAGTTCAGTGTACAATGACAGCTAGAGTCTCTGAGCAGCACTGGTCTGAGAAAACTGTCAAAAGATTGAAACAGAAGAACCAACTGTTATTCCTCTAATACAAATAAGAAAAAGACCGAAATAAGAGATATTTAAGTCGTACTGGTTACCTGCTCAGTATATGAACACTAACAAAACATAAAATGCCAAGTAATACTTGAGAACAAAGTCCTTTCCAACATTTTTCTTAAAGCACTGATATAATTTTGCAAAGTGAATGCTTACCGAGCAAAATAACTTTGTTTCCGTTCCTTCTTCTCTTCCTTGGTATCCATAATACACGATCAAAAGTGCAAAGTAAGTATTTGGAAAAGTCCTTCTAAATCAAAGCATCATAACCCTATAATAAAAAACAAAAGGACTGTAAATGGAGACATTTATAATGGCCAATATGAAGAATAAACCAGAGTGGAACTACATGGCCCACAACAAATGGAAGATAAACTTTAACCAGGAATCCCCGTCACGTGAGTCATATACAAAGTACAAATGCCCAAGAAAAAAACTATAATTAAAATGCCAGTGTTAAACTATAAAGTAAAGGGCTGATAGAAAAAGACACTGAAGTATTCTTCTCACAATTAACAATTATTTCAAAATGTGCCAAAATGAGAATCTTCACTAACTTTGGAAGATTTTAGGCTAGATTTTCAGATGATAATTAGTTAAAAAATTTTGAACTTATAATCATTCTTTTCAAGTAGTTAATAACGAATATGTTTTGCATATAATTATAAGAATATGGTCCATGCAGTGGTTTACAAGAATGTTCTTTCTTTGAAAATAAAAATAACACCAGCATTCTATTTTATTTTCGGAAACATACCAGCTAGTACATCTCACTTGAGCAAATGTGGAAATGAAAGCACAGGAGGCTTATATGCTTGTCTCTCCCTCTCCCCACATCTGTGACCCTCAGTTATGTCTCCCAGGAACTATTTAAACCTAGAATAAAAGGCTGTCAGCAAATCATCTTCCTCAAATACCACTTTCGTCATGTCATTCTCCTGCTCAAAAGTTTTCAATGTCTACTTACTGATTCAACAATCTAAATTTTCTGCAGAATAGTAACACTTCCTAAAATCTATCCTGTTACCCTAATGACTAAAGAAAAATATATTCAATCAAAATCATTAATTCATTTCAATTAATAACTCAGTTCAATAATATATATTACATAAAAGTGTGATCACTTTTAAAAGATGTCACTTGGAGGACTAAAGTACACCTGACCCAAACCATGATATTTTTCAAGTCTTTCATATGCATGCTAAAGTTAGACAATAAATAAGGAAGACTGAAGAATTAATGCATTTGAATTACGGTGTTGGTGAAGAATATTAAATATACCATGGACTACCAGAAGAAGAACAAATCTGTCTTGGAAGAAATACAGCCAGAATTCTGCTTAGATGCAAGGATGGCGAGACTTCGTCTCACTAACTTAGGACATTTTATTGAGAGAGACCAGTCCCTGAAGAAGAAAATCATGTCTGGTAAAGTGGAAGGTCAGAGAAAAAGAAGAAGACCCTCAATAAGATGGATTGACACAGTGGCTGCAACAATGGGCTCAAACACAGCAATAACTGTGAGGATGGCACAGGACTGGGCAGTGTTTTGTTCTGATAAATGAGACATAATTTCTACCCTACTGGATTTTTACTGTTACAGAAAAATTTAGGATTTCAAGACTATGGGACATGTACAGCTATCGAGGAGGCACAAGGAGCCACTTGACCTACAGGAAGAGCAGTTAGCCTCATGCAGAGCCCACCCTATGTACTCCCCACAGGTCCAAAGGCTGATTATGAGCTTCCCAGGTAAAGGGGAAAGGGGAACAGGCCCAGATGAACAAAAGCAAAAAGACAAAATATTTTCCTGATGCTCCAGGGTAAAGTGTGAAATGCGGCAACTGTGGGAGCTGAGGATGAAGATTTGGGCAGGATCAGGATCATGGAAGACCTTACATGCTAAGGAAGACCTTGAAGATGTGTATGCTAAGCAGCTTGAACTTTATCCCAAGATGTTATCTATGCATTATGTGCTGCCCGGTCCTTCACTTCACCTATGTGAGACATCACTAAGTGATCATGCTGAACCCAAAGGCGGCCCTAGCAGCAGCCATGACCAAATTGATGACAGCTGGTTCACGAGATAAAACTTATTTTCCCATCTCTGATGTACATGAAAAGAAGCCACCAATGGGTTTTACATAATGGAGTGTGTCATACTTGGACTGTGGAGAATGGATTTGAGAGGATTAAGATAGGATGTGGTAGACTCATTAGAAAGATTTTAGGTTAAAATCAGTTGAGAGGAAAGGGTCCAATCTTAGGCAGCAATAGTTGAGCTAGAAAGAGCACGGATGAATTCAAGAAATATTTAAGAGAGAAGAGAGTCAAGATTTGGAAACTCACCAAATGTAGTCAACATGAGAAAGGAAGGAATGAAGAATGCCCTACAAGTTTCTGCTTCAGGGACTGGGTAGATTGTGCTATCACAAATAGGATACAGTATACATGAAGAGGGCAGACTGCGTGTGGAAGAGGATGGGGTGAGGTGAGCAAAAGGAGATGAGAGATCAGTTTTGGATATGTTGCCTTCGAGGTGCCTGTGGAATAGTCAGCTGGAGACATTCACCAGACATTTGATTACAAACGTGAAAAGAACAGGCAAGCAGTGAGGGCTTGAGAAAAAGATTTAGAAATAAATTCAGCATATGGTTGTGGTTAAGGAAAAAATAAAAAAGAAAAAATGAACAATGATGAGATCACCCTGGAAGAGTGACAACTATGCAAAAGGCCCTGTATGGAAACAATGGGGGATACAGTCTCAACTCTTACTGATTTACTTCCCCATCCCTGACATGGGCTCATCCTTGCAGTGTAATGGATTGCTTTTTGTGTGGCTTTTCTAGCTATGGTCTTGTAACTCCTACCCAGGTGATTAGGCGGGACTGTATGACATACAACAGGGTAAATGTGGTGTCCTAAGGGGACTGGTCAGTTTTGCCATCCTACTAAGCTTGAAATGAGCCACCCCAGAGAAGGGAAAGAGAAGAGTCCACCACCACCAAGGAAGGAGAGACCAGAGGAGAGACCAACAGAAGAGACCAGCAGGAGAGACCCACAGGAGATGAGAGAGTGGGCTTCCCGGCCCAGGGAGTGAGAAAGCTGAATGCCTTTGGGCAGAGACTGAGGGCCAAGGAGAACCCTACACCTGACCCATGAATTTGGGACTTGCCAGCCTCCTCAACTGCACGAGCCATTTCCTTTACATGGTTCAGTTCAGGAGTTCTGTGAGACGTTGCAGCAAATTAGGGAACCCAAAGACAGGAGGGACAGTGCTGAAGAGAGAGGGAGTAGTTGATGTTAGAGATGATGGAGTGGTACATCAGCTTGGAAAAGCTGGACATTTGGGACATCTTTAATCTCGTCTCACAGGAACTAGCTTTGTGCGGATCTTTATAAAAGAAATTGTTTACCCCTCAAGGAGTTTACTATCTAGTCAGGGAAAATAAGATGTGTGCAAAGAGCTAAAATGTAGGGTAGTAACTTGAAGTCATCTGTCTTAGTCATCTAGTGCTGCTCTAGCAGAAACAACACAAGTGGATGGCTTTAACAAAGAGAAATTTATTTTCTCACAGTCTAGAAAGCTAGAAGTCCAAATTCAGGGCGTCAGTTCCAGGGGAAGGCTTTCTCTCCCTGTCAGTTCTGGAACAAGGTCCTCGTCGTCATCAGTCTTCCCCAGGACTAGGAGCTTCTCTGCACAGGAACCTCGGGTCCAAAGGACACGCTCTGCTCCCGCTGTTTCTTTCTTGGTGGTATGAGGTCCCCATGTCTCTCTGCTCATTTCTCTCTTTTATATCTCAAAAGAGACTGCCTTAAGACACTATCTAATCTTGTAGATCTCATCAGTGTAACTGCCACTAACCCATCTTATTACACCATAGTGATACAATTTACAACACATAGGGAAATCACATCAGATGATAAAATGATAGACAACCATACAATACAGGGAGAATCATGACCTAGCCAAGTTGACAGATAATTTTAGGGGACACAATTCAATCCATGACACATATCCAACGAATAATACTAAGAATCTAAAAGATTCCAAATTCAATTCTGATTGAGGTGATAATGCAAACTTTTCAAGGCAGGTAGGATTTCAGTAGGTAAAGAGGAGAGTGAGGACATTAACTAGAGAAGGAATACCTAAGCAAAGATGTAGAAGTGAAAAGGGCAGACACATTCAGGGTACAGCAAGGAGGATGAGTGGATATCAGGTAAGGAAAGGGAACTAACCTTTATGGCTGACCACTATATCATTTATTTCAACATATATCCCATGTGTCATCTGTTTTAATTCTTACAACCATACTATGAGTTAGGTATTCTTATTTCCATTAAACTGAGGCTCAAACCCCCCCCCCAAAAAAAACCAAACCCACTGCCACTGAGTCAACTCCAACTCATAGCAACCCTACAGGACGGAACAGAACTGCCCCATAGATTTCCAAGGAGCGGCTGGTGGATTCATACCACCGACTTCTTAATTAGCAGCCATTGCTCTTAACCACTGTGCCACTGGGGCACCTAGTATATAAGAGATACTCCCTACAGGGTCACTATGAGTCAGAATCGACTCGACAGCAATGAGTTTCCCAAATGGTAGTTGGATGGATGCATGAATAAACACGCTTACAGCACCAGGTGTGGTGGAATAGGAATTTAATTCCAGTTTTGCATATATGCCAACGCTTTTCAATAACCTTTGGAGCTAGAAAGCATTTGGAAATGAGGTTGAAAAAGTAGTCTCTCAGGTCAACAGTGTTCAATGCCTAGGGTGAATTCTGCAAGTTAAGACAAACATAGTTGACCACTGTGGGAGGGTTGTCATTGATGACCTCCAAGAGAACCATAAGTGAAGTAGAGGGAGAGGAAGCCATGTTACAATGAGTTAGAGTATTCTGGAGGTGAAATAAAGAGAAGGAGAAAAAAAGATGACGGCTGAGTATCCAACTCTCTTGAGCTCAGTTTCACACTGTAGCCTGAACCCACAATGGGGGCTCCTCGTGAACTCTGGACTTTTATCATTATTCTTTCCTCAAGCTTAAGGTTAGCTTGTCATTTTCCTCTTTCTGACCAGATCTAGCTCTAGGCTTTGTTTCTAAAGCTTCAATGCCCAGTTTTAAAGCCTTCCCTGACCACATGTGGGCCCTTGTCAGTTCTCCTGAGATTATTTTGCAAATCACCTATCACTTACTGTGAGGCACTTCATCATACACTGTGTGACAATGCCACTTTACTTAGCCTCCTCGGGCACCAAACAAAGTTCCTTAAAGTCAAAACCCACTGTTCATCACATTCTCCTTATATGTCTCCAAATACCTAGCACAGAAATAGGCAGAAAATCCACATAAAAGCTAAGCAATGAAGTAAATTGGGGATAAAGTCAATTATAAGGCAGACTGGCATAAATCCAAGGATTCCTCTCAAATTAAGAACAACCTGGGAGCAGGGGTAAAGACTCAAGGCAACGTTCCTCAGATTCCAGAAGGGATTAGAATCCCAAGCTCTCCGCCACTGCCCTGGGCCAGGTTGTTTAAGTTCTTCTCCTGTATGCCACAAATATGTGATGATTCTGTTTATTAGATTTTCCCTCATGAATAAAAATGAAGTCATAACAATCTAATCGTAAAATTTGTATATTGCAGGCTGAGCCAGAAACTAATATTAGATTCCAATGGAAAAATACTGACAAAAATAAACACATGAGAAAAGATTAAATGATCCAAGAACTGACATCTGGTCCTGCTGTGTCTGTTCAGAACTGGCATGGCTTACTTTTTTTTTTTTTTCCCTCATATATTCTATTAGATAAATTCTATTACCATAAAATATGCTAATTTTTGGCTTCTTTTAAGTTTCTGGGAATTTTTATATTCCTTAAACAAGATAGATGCAGTCCTTCCAGGTCTAGATACACCGACAGATTAACCAGAAGGAGATTAGCAGAAGATGCTATAAAATGAGTCACACAGAGCACCACACAGCAACCTTCATACTTCAGAGAAAGAACCAGAGCTCCTTAAATCAATCTCTAATGGGAACTACACTTCCCATTACAAGTGGTTATAACGGGCTTCTTAAAAGCTCCTCTTTCATTTAATGTTGACTTTTCTTCACATCAATAAACTTTAGATTCATCCAAACACTGAATTACAAGAACATCCTGCATTTACAATATATGACAGACTAATAAAAAAAAAAATTATGAGGGAGTACAAGATGAATCTTCTATCTAAATATTTCTTCTTGCAATTTTAAATCAGGATAGCCAACTTAAACCTAAATTTATTTCATTATTGAAATAAAAATGGCACATGCACAGCTCATAAGAGCTGTGTTGAAGACAAAGTATTTTCTGTATTACCAGCAAGCTATCCCTGCTTGAGACCAAGGCACCACTCCGAATTTAAAAACAGAGCTAGCAGAGACTCTTCAGGTATGTCAAACTAGTGTGAACTCACCTACACACACAGAGTGGTTTTCTGAATTCACATCTAACACACTACAGTTTCTTGTACATTCAGGTATAATCAGCCAGGACTAGAAAAACACCAGTGTACCCATGACGTCCATCAACTATTTTTCCAACAACATGTTCCCTAATATACAAATAAAATAATGCTAGAATCTCACTTTGAGGCTTGCTTGCACTGAGTTTGGCTTCTTAAAGAACAGACTAAAATGTATCCTTCTATGTGGATATTTTCTCCTAGAAAATACTTATACTGAAATATAACAGACATTTAGTCTCTCTCAAGGCCAAGCAGTCATCTAAATAAAGGAAGGATATTCAAATTTCAGTGTTAACCAAGGTCAGAAATTTGAATATCCTCTTTAGCAAAAAACCTGCAAAGAAAGACACAGATACCAAAGTGTGCCACAAGCATGTAAGGGGAGCATCCAGGAGACAAACCCCTCAAATAAACAAATATGTGTCACAAAAACATGTACAAATATAAATAAATAAAATTTAATAGCAACAAAGAGCAAAAAAGTTATGTCTGAATCAAGGAATTGATCAAGGAGGATCCAGAGGTCTGCTACTTAGGAAAATGGGATGGAATCAATGGATGGCAAAATGAATGGAGAACTCTTCAATTCTTATCCCATGTTTTCTGCCTGCTGTTGTTAGTTGCTGTTGTTCTTGTTAGTTGCTGTCAAGTTGATTGCAACTTGGTGACCCCAGGTGTACAGAACAGAACTGCTCCATAGGGTTTTCAAGGCCGTAGCCTTTGGAAGCAGATCACCAGGCCTGTCCTCTGAGGCAATGCTGGGAGGGTTTGAACCACCAACCTTTCGGCTAGTAGTTGAGTGTTTAACCATTTGTGCCACCCAGGGACTCCTATACTCGGCCTATGGAACTGAAATTTGACCTGAAAAGAATTAAACAAATATGGGTTTCAGTGCTCTCTTACCTAAGATGAGTGAAGAGATTACATTAGAGCTCCTACCCAAACCAAAACCAAATCCACTGCTGTCAAGTTGATTCTGACTCACAGTGAGTAGATAGAGTAGAACTGCCCCATAGGGTTTCCAAGGCTATAAATCTTTACGGAAGCAGACTGCCACATCTTTCACCCACAGAGCAGCTGGTGGGTTAGAACCGCCAACCTTTAGGTTAGCAGCTGAGCGCTTTAACCACTGCACCTCCACGGCTCCTAGATAGTCTAAATGAGGACTCATCTCTGGGCTAGATGGATCATTTTGTAAGTGCTCTCTAAGAAGAGAACGTACAAATGAGATTTCCCAAAGATCGTCGGCAGGGTCCGAAATTGTTGAAGATTTGGGAAGTGCCAGAAGCCAGAAAACAGGGAAATATATTTTAATTTTAAAAAAGAAAGAAAGGGGATTGTGTAAAACTACACACTGGAGAATATCACATAGATCCCAGGCACAACTCTGGAAATGATAATTAAAGACAGGTTGGCAAGGACCTAGAAAAGGAAGCAGTGGACACAGATTCAGAATGCTCACAGAGAACAAACCATTCAGCAGAACAAGAACAACAAAAGAGTCAACCTCTTTTTGGAGCATCTATCATGGACCAAGTACCTTGCTGGAGATACAAAGATGAAGACAGCACTCACCTGCCAGGAAGCTCAGGTAGAACACGCAACTGAAACCCATTAGTTGGTAAAATGAGACGTTGCTAGTGTTCTGATATTGGCGGGCACAAAGAACTGCAGAGCATAGACAGGGAAGCAACTAACTCTGCTAGGAAGGAAAGGAGTGTCAGGAAAACTTCACAGGTGATGTCAGAGCTGGGCTTTGGAGGAGGAGCAGGATTTTCCGGATAACGAGTGTAGAAGAGGTTGGGCTCATCAGGCAGAATGAGGATGTGGAAGCTGTCATGACGAAACGAGAGTGATCGTGGAATTACAAGCAGTCAAGTATGGCTAGACTGCGGGGTTTTTGGTGGGGAGGAAGTTCAGTGAATGCTGGCTTAATCAAATTGTTGTTATTGTTGGTTGCCATGGAGTCGGCCCCCAACTCACAGAGACCGCATGCACACCAGAACAAAATGCTGCCTGATCCTGAGCCATCCTGATGAGTGGATCAGATCGGATCATTGTGATCCATAGGCTTTTACACTGGCTGATTTTTGAAGGTAGATCCTCAGGCCTTTCCTCCTAGTCTGTCTCAGTCTGGAAGCTCTGCTGAAACCTGTTTAGTATCACAGCCACACACAAGCGTCTACTGACAGATGGTGGCTATACCTGAGGTGCACTGGCCAGGAAGCAAACCCAGGTTTCCTGCATGGAAGGCAAGAATTCTACAACTAAACCACCAATGCCCTATTTAATCAAATTACACTGACCCAATTTCCCTTTTTGACATGGCTACTATTCTAGTGGATCAGGAAAATGAAGTAAACACAGTGTATCTGCACTTAAGAAGCATTTGATAAGGCTCTCTTGATCTGCTTATGAATAAAATGGAGAAAAGTAGACTGGATGTGCGTGGATGTTTTTATGATATAGGAAATCATTGAACCACTGTGCCAAAGAGTATGTGCTGACTGACATCATCCCTAGAGGGAGGATATTAATAGCTTAACATGGTATTCTTAGACCTAGTCCTCACCAGTAAACATATCACTGACTTGAATGAAAATAACAGTGACATCTTTATCAGAATTTGGGGGGGGGGATGATAAATAGCATCCTGGATAACAGCATCAGGATTCATAAAGTCTTCAGCAGTCTGTAGGAAGCAGTCAATTATTATAAGAGGGAATTTAATCCAAGTGACTCTCAGGTTCTCCACCTGGATGAGGTGCTAAGGAATGAGAGAGGTAGGGCTTAGTGACAGCATAAATGAATATGATTTGCAGATTTAAATGACAGTAAAAGCCGTACGTCCAGTGATGTGATTCTAATGCTCAACCATCCCCACCTCCCACCCCCAAAAAAGAGAAAAACACTAATACAATCAACCCAGAATAGAAATATTACGGTGGTCTGTTTCACCCTCTTTAAGAACTGGAATATATCAGCTCTGGGCCTTACACTATAGGAGAAATATAGGGAAATTGGAACAACCAGGAAGGCTAAGTGACATAAAACTATATTTTAAGAATATTTGTCAAAGGAGCTGGTCAAGTTTAGTCTGGAGAGAAGGCTTGGAATGAAATGATAGCTATTTTCTAGTATCTGAAGGATCTTTATCTGGTAGAGGATTTAAGCTTTCTAAGGGGTATATTTATGGGGCCCTCATGGCTCAGTGGTTAAGCATTTGCCTGCTAACCAAGAGGTCAGCAGTTTGAAACCACCAGCAGCTGCCCCTTGGAAACCCTATGGGGCAGTACTACTCTGTCCTATAGGGTCGCTATGAGTTGGAATTGGCTGGACGGCAATGGGTTTTTATTTTTTAAAGGGGTACATTTAAGACCTACAAGGGGTCTACCTAAGATCAGACAACAGATAGGGACAGAAAGAAGCTCAGTGTAAGGGAGTGCTATCTTACAGAGACGCCAGTGAGTCAGAATCAACTCCATGGCAACGAGTTTTGTTGTTTTTTGTTTTTGTTTTTTTGCATTTATCTTACAGACAGATGCAAAGAGCTGCCTCCAGATAGAGAGGGTGGCTTCCTGATCTCCAGTGTTAAAGCACAAGCTGAGCACAAGAAAGTAAAAGAACTGGGGGTGAGGGGACAGGATTAGTGGGAGGTAGAGCATGGAACACTAGAATAAAAAATAGTACTATAAATAATAACAAGTGTTTCTGTAATGGTAAGTTGGAACTAACCTTCTTCTTTTCTTTAGACTGTCCCAGTAAATATTCACGTAGTTCCTACAGAAGATATGAAAATTCCTGAGAGATAAGGGACAATTTTTCATTGTCTAGGACAGTCTCGCTCATTGCGGGGCATCTGGATTGCTGTAGACCAGCAGTTGTCCACTGTATCAAACCCAGCAACCTTTACTTACATAAATATGTAAATATTTTATAATATGCTTTTTATATTGAAACAAAATTCATAGGTAATATAATTTTCTTCCATACATAATCTTTAGAAAGCAACATACTGCCCAAAGAGAATTTATACCAGGTATTTCAATATGTACGAGTCCCTGGGTGGTACAAATGGTTAATCACTTGACTACTAACTGAAAGGTTGGCTGTTCAAATCCACCCATGGGTGCCTTGAAAGAAAGGTCTGGTGATCTGCTTTCAAAAGGTCACAGCCTTGAAAACCCTATACAGTGTAATTCTATTCCTTCACACCTGGGGTCACCATGAGTCAGTACTGACTCGACAGCAACAGGTTTGGTTTTAGTTTATTTCAATATGTAAGTCCTCAGGCCTGAGTTCATTAGATGGCATTATGAAATACCTATATGCCTGCACCTGCTTGGAGTCCTGGTAGTGAAGTGGCTAAGAGCTCAGGCTGCTAACCAAAAGGTCAGCAGTTCGAATCTACCAGATGCTCCTTCGAAACCCTATGGGGCAGTTCTACTTTGTCCTACAGGATCACTATGTCGACTCCACAGCAATGGGGTTGGTTTTTTTGGTTTTTGCGCCTACTTATATAGGACAAGTTTAGACATGGGAGAAATAAGATCAGAAACCATTTCACTACAGGAAAGTGTAAGAACAGAGGCAGAGGTGGGGGGCAGGGTTAGTGGGAGGTAGAACGTGGAACACTAGAATAAAAACTAGTGGTATAAATAATAACAGATGTTTCTGTACATGGTTAAGTTGGAACTAACTTTTTCTTTAGACTGTCCCAGTAAATATTCATGTAGTTCCCACAGAAGATATGAAAACTACTGAGAGAGAAGGGATAATTCTTCATTGTCTAGGACTGTCCTGCTCTGTGCAGCACATTTGGCACCTCTGCTTCCCACAACTAAACGCCAGTAAACCAAAATCCATTGTCATCGAGTCAATTCCAACTCCTAGCGACCCTATAGGACAGAGGAGAAATGCCCCATAGAGTTTCCCAGGAGCAAGTAGTGGATTTGAACTGCCAACCTTTTGGTTAGCAGCTGTGCTCTTAACCACTGTGCCACCAGGGCTTCAACATAACTGTGCCAACCAAAATGACCCTCCCGAGATCAGGGGTTTACTGCATCCACTGAAAACCACTATTACAAAAAAGAGTCAAGTTCTACAGGTTAACTGATATTTTTAATTAATTTTTTAAATAAAAAAATTAATTTTAAAAATTCCTTCAAAACTGAGACCTTATAAACTCTACACCCTTGAGAAGCTCTGTTTTCACTCTGCTCTGTGCTTTCCCTGAATAGCACTTACAACCCATGTTACTAAGGCAGAGCAGCACTTTTAAAGCAGAACAAGCCTGATTTGAATCCAGATTCCTGCACCTACAAGATACGTAGCCTTGGCCAAGTTGTTCAATTTCTGTAAGCTTCAGTTTTCTTATCTGTCAAATGGCTGTTGTAGAGATTAAATGTGTCTAAAGTATATCCTATAGTCTGGTGCTCTGTGGAATAGAAAATTCTACTACCTGAGATTCCAGTGAATTCAAGTGTTCATGAAAATTACACCGGCCTTGACGACCACCGCTACCCATTACTGTCAAGTTGATTCCAACTCATAGCAACCCTATAGGACAGAGTAGAACTGCCCCACAGGGTTTCCAAGGAGCGGAGTGGATTGGAACTGCCAAGCTTTTGGTTAGCAGCCAAACTCTTAACCACTGCGCCACCAACCAAACATTCATGAAAAGTACATCTACCTTGAACCAGATGCAAATCAGTCACAAAACAAACCATATAGCAAATTAACTCAAGCTAGACAGTTCTAGAGAATATAAAGTTGATAGCAAGCAGCAACAGTTAAACATTTATTGAATGTTTCCCATATGTGCCAAATTTTGTGCTCAATGCTGTTACACACAGTTTAATTTCATTCTCATGACTGTATGAGGGAGTTAATATTCTCAATCCATTACGGATAAGGAATCTGAAGTTTAGAAAGGTTAAAAAACTTATTCAAGGTCAAACAGCCATAAAAGCTAGGGTCAGAATGATCACCTCTGTCTGATCCCAAAGTCACAACCACTAATAATGCCTCTAATGCTATTTAGGAGCCTCGGTGGCACAATGGTTAAAGTGCTTCGTTGCTAACCAAAAGGTCGGTGGTTTGAACCCACCAGCCACTCCTTGGAAACACTACAGGGCAGTTCTACTCCGTCCTATAGGGTCACTACATGTCAGAATCAACATGATAGCAGTGGGTTTGGTTTTGGTTTTAATGCTAGGTTATTACCGCAGAATTTTTACCTCAATTGCCTGATTCTTCCTGGATTTATCTAGAGCTAAAAAGAACAAAAGGGCAAACACCAGCTTTCTGGCCAATTATTCTTTAGGGTGTAAACTCGGAACCGCATTAAGATTAATCATTAAACCAAAAACCAAACCTGTTGCTGTTGATTCCATTCCAACTCATAGTGACCCTATAGGACACAGAACAGCCCCATAGGGTTTACAAGGAGTGGCTGGTGGATTCGAACTGACAACTTTTTGATTAGCAGCCAAGCTCTAATCTAAAGATTAATCATTACTGTTCATTAATAAATGGACTACATGCCAGTGCATTCAATAAATATTTATTGTACTGAATTAATAGCTTAACATGGTATTCTTATCTAGGCCCTGTCCTCATCAGTAAACTTATCAGCAACTTGAATGGAAATACAGAGGCCTCCTTACCAGACTTTTGGAGGGATAAATAACATCCTGGAGAACAGCATCAGGATTCAGAAAGTCTTCAGCTGTCTACAGAAAGCAGTCAATTATTATAAGATGGAATTTATTCCACATAACTCTCAGGAAAGTACTTTTCCTTCACTCACTAAATTACCCCTTAAGTTTTAAGAACCGAAGTAATGATACATCTCTGAATATGCCAGAAATATATCCCTTAGCAGCTGGCAAACTTTTTTCTTTCTGTTTCGAAATATAACCTTCTACTAATTTCATTCCCCTAGAGAAAACTGAATCAGTAAATACAGAAAATCAGAAAAATGAAATTTTGATCTTAAAAAAAAAATTATTAATTTTAAATTACAAAGGTAATATATGCTTTTTCTTTTTTTCCCCCCAGAGACTAAAATCATAGGTCCTTTTTGAACTAAAAATTATTCTATAAAATTCTATAAAAATTCTACTAAAAGCTTTAAATGTATTGCATGTGTTCTCTCATTAATACTCATAAGGATATAAGAAGTCAGTTTTGAACAGTCTTCTACCTACATACAAAGGCAGATTCAAGGGGAGAAAACCTGCAGAAACTCATATAGAAAGTTAATGAAGGCAATGAAAAGCAGAACAGTCTTCTCTGCTGACCTCAATTCCCTGCCATAAGAAAAAACTTCCTCTTTCTCATCATCAGTCACTATTGCTTGGCTACCTGTTGCATCTATCTGTCCCTCACAAGAGTTGGGAAAAATCTGATGCCTGAGGATTCTAGCGGTGCAATGATTAAGTGTTCGGCTGCTAACCAAAAGGTTGGCAGCTCAAACCCGCCAGCAGCTCCTTGGAAACCCTATGGGGCAGTTCCACTCTGTCCTGAAAGGTCGCTATGAGTTGGAATCCACCCCACGGCAACAGGTTTGGTTTTTGTTTTTATTTTTTGGAGGTTTCTGGAGACACCTCCTCCTACTGATCGAGCACTAGGGGACCACTTGAGATGGTCTCTAAGATTAATCTAAACGAGGTGGGATTCAAGTGTCATCAGTAAAGAAACAGGTGACCTGGGAAGAAAAATGTGTCCTCAATTCATTTTAATATTATCAGACAGATCATTCCTAAAATCACAGGATCTCTGGCCTGTTCTACTTTTTTTGTAGACATCTCCTCATCCAGGCCCAAAAGAAATTAGCTCCACACTCTTCTGGAGTCTCTCTGCTGGAACTGAACCCAAGCTCATTCCCCCAAGGCCTTTCAGAGAACAGGTGTTGATGTGAACTTCTGTGCCAGCTCCCTGCACTCACAGAAAATGTCCTCACGCTCACTGTCTGCTTCCTGATCTTGCATCATGCTCCAGCTCCTTCAATTCCAGGAGAAAAATAAGTACGAGCAATGGTTACTACTACTACTACTACTACTTACTATTATAATTCTTTGGCGGGAGGTATCTATTTGATGGATTTGAATTAGAGTAAAAATCATTCATCCTTTGATAGATAAAAGGTGTTAAAAAGAAATAGATGGGGGCCATGGTTTTGGGGGACATCTAGATCAATTGGTATAACAAAGTTTATTAAGAAAATATTCTGCATCCCACTTTGGTGAGAGGCGTCTAAGGTCTAAAAGCTTGCGAGCAGCCATCTAAGATGCATCAGTTGGTCCCAACCCACCTGGAACAAAGGAGAATGAAGAACACCTAAGACACAAGGAAAATATCAGCCCAAAAGACAAAAGGGCCACATAAACCAGAGACTCTATCAGCCTGAAACCAGAAGAACTAGATGGTGCCCAACTACCGCCAATGACTGCCC
Organism: Dugong dugon; assembly: GCA_030035585.1. Taxonomy (NCBI): domain Eukaryota; kingdom Metazoa; phylum Chordata; class Mammalia; order Sirenia; family Dugongidae; genus Dugong; species Dugong dugon. Next base: position 146,498,088 of record CM057464.1, on the reverse strand, counting down.
TTACAGGGAACACAACAGAGAGTCCCTCATGGAGCAGGAGGAAACTGAGGTGCAGAACTCAAATTTACGTAAAAAGACCAGACTTAATGGTCTGACTGAGACTAGAGGAACCCCAGAATACATGGCCCCCAGACTCTGTTAACCGAGAACTAAAACCATTTCTGAAGCCAACTCTTCAGACAAAGATTAGACTGAACTATAAAACATAAAATACTCGTGAAGAGTGTGCTTCTTAGATCAAGTAGATCATGAGACTAAATGGGCAGCTCCTGTCCAGAGGCAGGATGAGAAGGCAGAAAGGGATAGCAGCTGGCTGAATGGACACGGGAACCGGGGGTGGAAAGGGGGAGGGTGCTATCACATTACAGGGATTGCAAGTAGGATCACATAAAAATATGTGCATCAATTTTTGTATAAGAAATTAACCTGAGCTATAAACTTTCATCTAAAGCACAATTAAAAAAAAGAAATAGAATGCCTTTCAAAAAAACACACAGTACATGAGCTCCAAACACTAGTTTTCAACAAATAAATTTGATTGTCTTTTGAGACTTTATTAATGAGAGACATAAAGTATGCTCTACCAGGTAAACTGCCATTTCACTAAGAGTCATGTGCTTCTTTGTTCTCCGTGGATAACATCTGTAATTGAATCCACTTCCAAAATAATATTGGTATACACCCATACTTGTAAAAATGCAAAATAAAATGTATGTAATTGAGTTATCACTTCTTAAAATTTTTTTTACTGTACTTTAGATGAAGGTTTACAGAACAAATAGTTTCTCATTAAACAGTCAGTATACATATTGTTTTATGACATTGGTTAACAACCCCATGACATGTCAACACTCTCACTTCTCGAACTTGGAGGACCCTTTTTTTGGTGAAAATATACATAGCCAAAGTTACCCCATTTCAAAAGTTTCTACATGCATAATTCAGTGACATTGATTACATTCTTCCAGTTGTGCTGTTATACTCACTATTCTTTTCCAAATTATTCCATCACCATTATCTTCCACTCACTGTCCCCTAGGCTTCCCATCAAACCTTTTGAGTTGCTGTTGTCAATTTGATCTCACATAGCTCTTTTTTTTTTTTTTGGTACCTTAGATGAAGGTTTGCAGAATAGTTTCTCATTAAACAGTTAGTACACATATTGCCCTATGACAATGGTTAACAACCCCAAGACATGTCAACACTGTCCCTTCTCAACTTGGGTTCCCTATCACCAGCTTTCTTGTCCCCTCCTGCCTTCTAGTCCTTGTCCCAGGACTGCTGTCCCTCATTAGTCCCGTTTTTGTTTTTTTTTTTAATGAGGCCATCCAATTCCCTGAACAGTGAACTAGGGGCATGACTTCACCACTGAGTTAAAAGGGTGTCTGGGGGCCATACTCTTGGGGTTACTCCAGTCTGTCAGGCCGGTAAATCTGTATGAGTTAGAATTTTGTTCTACATCCTTCTCCACCTCTGTCCAGGAACCTCTATTGTGATCTCAGTCAGAGCAGTCAGTGGTGGTAGCCGGGCACCATCTAGCTGTGCTGGACTCAGTCTGGTGGAGGCCATGGTAGCTGTGGTCCATTAGTCCTTTGGACTAATCTTTTCCTTATATCTTGTTCTCTTTGTTCCCTTGCTCCTGAAGGGGTGAGACCACTGAAGTATTTTAGATGGCTGCTCACAGGCTTTTAAGACCCCAGACGCTACTCACCAAGGTAGAACGTAAAACATTGTCTTATAAACTGTGTTATGCCAACTAAGCTAGATGTTCCCTGAGACCATGGTCCCCACAGCCCTCAGCCCAGCAATTCAGTCCCTCAAGGAGTTTGGAAGTGTCTGTGGAGCTTCCATGACCTTTCCTTGTACAAGTTTTGCTGGCTTCCCCAGTACTGTGTACTGTCTTACCCTTCACCAAAGCTACCACTTATCTATTGTCTGTTTAGTTCCCCCCCCCCACCCCTCCTATCCCTCGGAACCAACAAAGATTGTTTCTTTTTGTGTGTAAACTTTTACATGAGTTTTTACAGTAGAGGTCTCATATTAATATTTGTCCTTTTGTGACTGACTTATTTTACTTACAGCATAATGTCTTCCAGTTTCATCCATGTTGTGAGATGCTTCACAGATTCATCACTGTTCTTTATCGTTGCATAATATTCCCTTTTGTGTATGTACCATAGTTTGTTTATCCATTCATCTGTTGATGGGCATCTAGGTTGTTTCCACCTTTTTGCTATTGTGAACAGTGCTGCAATGAATATGGGAGTGCATACGTCTATTCGTGTGACAGCTCTTATTTCTCTAGGATATATTCCTAGGAGTGGGACTGGATTTTGTAGTGCCTTTTTTTTTTTTTTTTTTTTTTTTTTTGTGGTGCTGACGTTTTCTTTGTTCCTCTTACTCTCCTGTGCTGAGTTCCTGTTGTTTGTGGGTTTTTGTTTCATTTATTTTGTTTTTGTAGGTTTTGTTTTTTACTGAGACTTTATGTTTTTCTTCTTTATTTTGATGAATAGGTTTGTTAACTTTCTTTGTGGTTACCTTGAAATTTACCCTTATCTTCCTAGATTTGAACCCGTCTATTATTACTTGGTATCGCCTTGCCTTCCTCACCATTAGAAGGTTCTATACCTATACCGTTTATTCCCTCTTTTATTGTTCTGATTCTGCTGTCATTTACAGATTAACCTCTCTGGTTCCCTGTTGTAATTCTTTTGGTTTTGCATAGTCCTTAAGAGTTCATTTCCTGGGTTGGTATTTGTCTAGTACAATCCTGTGTCCTATACTCAGCCTGTGGTCTGATGTTGTTTGTTCTCAGATCAAAGGACTCCCTTTAGTAAGTCTTGTAAGTTTGGTCTGGTTTTTACATAGTTCCTTGATTTCTGTTTATCTGGAAATGACCTAATTTCACCATCATATTTGAATGAGAGTTCTGCAGGATATACTATTCTTGGCTGGCAATTTTTTTCTTTCAAGGTTTTATATGTCATCCCATTGCCTTCTTGCCTACATGGTTTCTGCGGAATAATCCGAGCTTAATCTTATTGTTTCTCCTCTGTATGTGACTTTTTGTCTTTCTCGAGCTGCTCTCAGGATTCTTTGTCTTTGGTTTTAGTGAGTTGGATTATGATATGCCTTGGTGATTTTCTTTTGGGGTCTATCCTATATGGGGTCTGTTGAGCTTCTTGGATGGTCAGCTTTTCATCTTTCATGATACTGGGGAAGTTTTCTGTCAGCAATTCTTCAATGATTCTGTGTTTTCTGTTTTCTCCCCATTCTGGAACTCCGATCACTTGCAGATTTTTGCTTTTGATTGTATCCCACATAATTCTCAGGGTTTGTTCATTTTTCTTTGTTCGTTTTTCTGAGTTTTCCTCAAACAGAGCTGTATCCAAGTGTTGGTCCTGAATCTTGCTGATCCTATCTTCCATTGTTTCAAACCTGCTCCTCAGCCCTCGTATGACAACTACCCGTTTCTGAAATCTTGTTGTTTATCTTTTGGATTTCTAATTGTTGTTTCTGTATGATTTGTAGCTGTGAATTTATTTTAGCATTTTATTCCTGTATTATTTTTTTAATTCTTTCGTTCTTTTTGTCTGCAGTTTCCATGAATTTGTCTGCCTTTTCCATGAATTTGTCTATTTTTCCCTCATTTTTGTCTGCTTTTTGCTTCAACTCTTGGATAATTCTGAATATTAGAGATTTGAATTCCCTATCAGTTAGGTCTAGTGCCTCTTCTTCTACTGGAAAGTCATCTGGTGTTTTATTTTGGATGCCTACTGGAACCATCCTGTCCTGTTTTTGTAAATGTTTTGATATTGTCTGCTGTCTTCGGGGCATTCAGTGGTTATTTTCCTCGTTTATAGATTGTAGATTTGTTTGTTTCATCCTGTTTTTTTGTTTTGTTTGGTTATGTCTGAGCAGGCGGGCTGTGTTCTTTGTTGTTTGCTCATCTGTGGGTATGATACTTTTCACCTTCTTCTCCAATGGGCAGGGTCAGTCACTCAGGTATGGTACAGAAGGGCAGGTGCAGCTGAAGGGGAGTTGCTGGGACTGGTTATTTGTGGCATGTACCATGGCTGACAGTGCAGACCGGGAATCAGTGCAGGGCAGGTTCCAGTAGGCCGTGCCTGTGCTGCTTGGGACTGTGATGTTCTGCACATGGTGCAGGTAGGCAGGAAGGAGGGGGTAGATTGTGATGTGTGGAGCTAAGACGGGTATGTGAAAGAGGTGAGAAAGGAGAGAGGAACAGGAGCCAAAAACAAACAAACAAAAAACAGTGCTAAGGGAGCCTGCTACTGGAGTGGAGACATGAGAGACTGAGAAATGGGGAAAAATAAAAATGAAAAAAAAAAAAGGGTAAAAGAAAAAAATGGATAAATCGAGAAACTGGAAATGAAGCAAGACAAAAAGGAAATAAGAGGGAGAAGAAAGCCAACAAACAAGAAAACCAAAACCAAAAAAAAAGGAAAAAAAGACACAAGAAAAAAGAAATGCCCCCAGGGATGTCCCTGTGTGTCTGCGCAGAGTAAGGGAGTAGCTTCCAAGCCACATGGTACTGCCCAGCTAGAAGGGGCTCCCAAGCCGAGAAAACAAAAAGAAAACAAACAAATCAAAACAGAACAAATCAGAGCAAACAAACAAACAAACAAAAAAGCCCCGGGGGTTCTACCAGTGTGGCGTCACGGGCCGGGAAGCAGTTTCACAGTCGAGCAGTTTTTCGCAGCCTTTCAGGAAGAAGCAAAGATGGCACACAGAGCCAGGTATTTGAGAGAAAGGAGGAGGAGGTGGTGAGAGGTAAGGAAGAAATCTAAAGAAGCGGAAAAAAGCAACACCAGCAGCAAACAAAAGGCACTCAGGGAGCCAGCCAGTGTGGGCGGGTAGAATTCAAGTGACACCGAGATGAAGCTGGTGTTTCCCGGCCAAGAGACTGTGGCTGCAAGAAGCAGAGGTGGCTAAGTGGGGGTGAAGTATGGTGGGGGTTGGGAAAGCCTATATCGCTGGTTACCGGTAGTTCTGTCTCCTGCTGGAAGCTCCATGAAGCTGCTTTCTCGTACCCCCTGTTCGCTGATCTCTGACAGGAGTCCAAGACGGCGGATCCATGCTGTGGTAGCTGATAGGGGGCCTCTACATGTATCTCTCCTTGCTCTCTGTTGTCAGTCAGTTTCTTATTCCATTCAGTGCTTGGCTGAGTTCCTTATCTCTTCATTTGATGCGCTGGGTTTCAGGATTGACGTGTGACTCTGTTTGACTTAGTTTTTCTGATCTTTGCTGCAGAGGGACAGTGTAGTACTTCTGACTACAGCGCCACGTTGCCTGAAAGTTCTAGTTATCACTGTTCTTAATGTGCTTTCAGCAGATTTATTTACATGAAGAATTATAGGTGGCAATAAACAATTTACACTTATACATAAGTAGGGCCTTGTAACATATTTATAAGCAATCCCCATCAATTCAGTTAAGCATTTACTAAGAACTTGTTTTATGCCTACTGCTGTACTATTATCTAAAACCTATGAATATAAAGAGGGCTAAATATGCCCTAAAGAAACTTCAATTTTTGACACAGGAGATAAGATTTACTTTAGTAAAACAATTAGAACAAAATGGTATGATAAAATTAATGCCAAATAAAATGCATATTGCACAGAGGAAGTGCTAATGGGAAGTAAGAAGAGGACCAGGTCACATGGGCCATGATTGTTAGGGAAGGTGTTAGAAGTGGGGCATCCCCCCAAAACAACTGTTTATGGTTATATTTCAATACTGCTACACAACCAACAGTCATATCAGCAAACCAGAAACAGTTTTATCCTTAATGAAAATGCCCTCTACCAGAGCACATTCAAGAGGCCAGCAAGTCACCAGATTCTGTCTCAGGTGTCTTGCGTGAAGATGGAAACAAGCATGCACTGCTTTGGTTAGTACAGTCTAAAATGCGGAAAATGAACATGAATTCATGTACAAAGCATAACAAAAAAGTGTCTAAGAGGCAGGAAATCTGCTCAACATGAAGCTGAATCAGCAGTATAAAATACAATGACCTCTTCTTGGGAAAAAATTATATGGTATTCAACTCTAATTTTCCAGGAGCCTGGATTAAGAACATCTATGGTTTAAGTACCTTTTCCTTTAAAGGTTTATTGAGCTGCTTGATACAAAAGTTCTTGCAGAATTTCAAAGAAAAACGGCCCTCTAGTAGACTGGATTACTGTCCTCAACTATTTACTCCCTTCCTCCCTACAGGAGAATTTATACATTCACTCCCTTTGCTATCTGAATGGAATAAGAAACTGACTGAGAACAGAGAGCAAGGAGAGATACATGTAGAGGCCCCCTATCATGTATCCACCCACTGACTCAGGCTTGGCCATGAGACTTGTTTTGACCAGTGGATGATGAGGATTAACAATGTACCTATTTCAGCTTGAGGCTCTACTGAGACCTGGCAAGTTTCTGCTCTCCGCTATGAGAACAGTAATATGCTCCAAGTAGCTGCTTTTCTTTCTTCGACCTAGATCCCAGGATAAAGACATGCGGAAGACATCTGAACCCCCATCTCAACTTTGGAGTCTAGTCCAGCCCTGCTGAGCACAGCCAAATCAGTCGACTTACAGATCCATGAACATGAAATAAAGATTTGTTCTAAACCACTGAGATCTGGAGCCTGTTAACAGCATTATCACAACAACAACAAAAAGACCTCAGAAACATCCTGATCCACATACAACTTTGTGGTTTTACCCGGAAGATCAAAACCATATACAGTAGTACATATATATAAATAATTCTACCTAGACCTGTGGTACCAAAGCCCAGAGACAAAAGCAACAAATTTAACACAAAAAGTCAAGGAAGTGTCCTTATTTTCAAGTAACCAATTTGCACGGCTATGGAGGTTTAAAGGAGACCTGGTGTTTAGTGGTTAAGGGCTCTGCTGCTAACCAAAAGGTTTGAACCCACCAACTGTTCCACAGGAGAAAGATGTGGCAGTCTGCTTCCATAAAGATTAAAACCAAAACTAAACCCATTGCCATGGAGTCGATTCCAACTAATAGCGACCCTATAGGACAAAGTAGAACTGCCCCATAGAGTTTCCACGAAGTAGTTGACGGATTCGAACTGCCAATCTTTTGCTTGGCAGCTGAGCTCTTAACCACTGCACCACCAGGGTTCCTATTTCATAGAGATTACAGACTTGGAAACCCTATGGAATGAACACAGGGAACCTGGAGTGGAAAAGGGGAAAGTGCCGTCACATTGTGGGGATTGCAACCAACATCACAAAACAATGTGTATAAATTTTTGAATGAGAAACTAACTTGAGCTGTAAAGTTTCACATAATAAAATTAAAAAAAGAAAAAGAAAAAGAAACCCTATAGGGCAGTTCTACTATGTCCTATAGGGTCACTATGAGTCCGAATCGACTCAACTATGGGTTATGGAGGTTTAGCTAAGAAGATATCATTTGATTCTAAGAGTGATTTATCCAGTCTTGGTATAGTCATTATGTATGAATATATTCACTATGTTGTTGTTGTTGGGTGCCATCAAGTCAATTTCGACTCACAGTGACCCCATGTGACAGAGTGGAACTGCCCCATAGGGTTTTTTAGGCTGCAATGTTTACAGGAGCATATTGCCAGGTCTTTCTTCCACAGAGCCACAAGGGGGGTTCAAACTGCCAACCTTATGGTTAGCAGCCAAATGCTTAACCATTGTGCCTCCTTATATTCACTACAGACTTTGATATAACTTACTTTGAGTTATTTCATACAATATCGCTGCTCCAAAAACTTTATTACTTTTTCACCGTATCTATTCTGCCACTTTCTCTTATAATTTTAAGGAAATGTGGGTATGTAATTGAGAGAACTGGTAAATATTATTTTGAGTATTAGAACAGAAAACTCATATAATTAACATCTATACCCAGGAAGTAATTCAAGCACAGCTTATCTAAATAGGTGAACCAACAAGAACTAACTTATCAAGGAAAAATCTTAACATAAAAGAGATTTGAAATATTAGGACAATGCAGCATCACCAGGTATTATGGTGCTCTTATCACACTTTCTTTAGCAATTTCGGCCCAACAAAGCCTTACTGCCAAGTGTCTCAGCTCATACTTACACTATCTTGCATTGCTTTCTAATTAATTGTCCCTTATGCCCACATTCCTTCCAATCAGACTAAAAACTCTCGAAAGGCAGGGAATGTGCACACACATACACACAAATATTCACAATCATCACAGCTCCTAGATCAGGCTGGACACAGAATTTATGCCTAATAAATCGATTTTTACTTGCTATGAATAAATACCTAAGAAAAATTGATGTCAGGTAAGATCTTGCCATCTATTTAGATCACTGGACTCCATTTTTTAAGTCACATTCCACATCACTTGAAAACATGAGCATAAAACCCTAATATGTTTATATTTTTTTACTTAATAAAAATGTCTTCTGTACTACTCTATATACATTATAAAACATGACAAAAGGAGAAGTCATAAAATGATGATGTAGACATTCTAACAATTTCTTCCCATACCCTGTGAATTGTCTTGTTCATGCGGTGCATGTACTCCACCTTAGATACCACTGGTCTAGACTATGAGAACAGATATATAAAAACATTTCCGGAGACGTACGCAAGATCTGTGAAATTCTAACATATTTGTAAAATTTAAACATATTCTCTGACAGATTCATGAAACTATCTAGATCAAAAAAGCAATATTTTAGCATTAATGATAGAGTTGTCCTTGCAGCTTGGATTAATTTATTTTATTATACTAACTAGTTGCCATCTAGTTGATTTCAGTTCACAGCAACCCTACGTGGCGTGTGTTAGAGTAGAACTGTGCTCCATAGGGTTTCCGATGACTAATTTTTCAGAAGCAGATTACCAGGCCTTTCTTCTGAGGTGCCTCTGGGTAGACCCAAACTTCCAACCTTTCAGTTAGCATCCTAGTGCATTAATCATTTGCAGCACCCAGGTATTTCTTTAATATGTTACCAGAATCCTGTTGTAAATGCATTTGCTAACTATGGTCTTCTCTGAAAATGAGCCCTTTAGTATTTAGGCTTTAGGAATGAAAATCTATTATTGGATTTCAGGCAAATTACCTACAAGACTGAGAGAACTAAATGATATAGCACTCTGATCTTGAAAATAAGGGAAAGAGAAGGATAGGCAAAGGGGAAGATGGAATGGAAAAATCATAAATCACCTCTAAGACTGTTATCAATATGGTAACATCCACTTTCCTACGTTCATGTGTATGTATGTGGATAGAACCGTGCTAGAAAACTGAAGGGTACACAGTGATATAAAGAGTAACACCTAAGTAATAAAGCAAGTCAGTATTTATTTAATGTGTGATATAAACAGCTAAGTGCCTGCTCTGGAGGTTTAGGGTTATGGTTTCATGAGTTAACTGGCCTAATAGTGTGTTTAGTGTCTCTGTTCTACCTCCTAGTTTGTTGCGTACTGCCTGGGGTCTTAAATGCTTGCAAGCTGCCATCCAAGGCACAACAATTGGTCTTCATTTGCAGAGGAAGAAGAAGAGTCAGGAATAGGAGGAGGATATGGAATCTGTGGCTAACTGCCTCCATGAACAACTGCCTCCTCTGCCATGAGACCAGAAGAACTGGATGGTGTCCAGCTACCATTACTGAGCATTTTGATCAAAGACTCTATAAAAGAAATCCTGATCAAAAGGGAGAAAATACAGAACAGAATTTCAAATTCTCATGGATGAATCCCTGAAACTATTGTCCTGAGGTAATCTTTAAATCTTAAACCAAAAACATACCCTGAAGTCTTCTTAAAACCAAACAATAGTTTAGCTTAACTAGTAAAAAAAGGTCTGCCTTGAATATTATGTTCTTTTAAGAACTATCTATATGGGAACAAAGTGACAATAACCAATTGAAAGATTAGATATGAACCTCAGGGGCCAGTTAAGTTTATGTTAATGGGGGAGGAACAACTCAGAAAAGGAGGGTGAGAATGGTTGCACAACTGGAATAATGTAATCAATGACACTGAATTGTACATGTAGAAACGGTTGAATCGGTGTGTTCTGCTGTGTATATTCTCACAACAATAAAATAAAATTTACAAAAGGAAAAAAAAGCTAAGTTCCAAAAGAACTGAAATCAGGGTAGAGTAGATGGCTTAGAAAGTGTTCATGGACACAAACTATCAAGCCAGGGCAGAAGACTGACTGTCAGAGAAGTGTGGAAGGAAATTCCAGATAGGGAGGGCAGCAAAAAGCTTGAGAAGTAAGGATTCTGACTATACTGGAGCACTGAGCCCAACTGGTGCAGAGTGGGAAATGAGGCCAAGTATGTGACATGTGAAAGGATACAGTGCCATCATCACCTAAGACCATTCTTTAGCTTAAACTTCCAAGAGAAAGCCACCACCACAAAAACCTTATAAATCATTTCACTTGGTCTACTTGAAAAAGTAGCTTTGGGGCTGATCTGTACCAAAGCAAGGTAGCTAAATGCAACAAAATACCAAGCAGATGGCATGTGGGTGAAGATGTTGAGGAAGTGAAATATTAGTAACTTTGAAAGAAGGAAGAGAAAGCAAAATATGTCAAAATGAATATGCATCTGATAAACAAAAGTTAAGAATATAACAATCCTATGTGTAGAAATGGCATGGAGGCAATGTCTGACCTCCTCCAACGCCACAAGGGGAAAGGAAGGAGAACCAGGAACAACAGCGCAAGGCTGACTTCCATGAGGTGGAGGCCAGACACTCGTCCTCTCTCCACCATCTTTACTAATTCTGACACCAACTGTCCCTCATATAGCACTCTCTACTTCTCACCTGGGTTTGATAATTCATTGCAACGGCCACACACAACGCACAGACCATACTCAAAATTAGGGGGTTATTAGGGAAGTTAACAGTTACAACTCAGGCTCAGGAATGCTCAGCTTACACTTCTTCCATTAGGACAGCCTCTTCCCAACGGTGCTCGCAGGCACGCCTCTCCCTGGCCCTTGGCCTCGTCTCAAGAGGCACTCAGCTTTCTTTCTCCATGGGCTGGGAAGCCCACCATGCTCTCTCCTGCTGCCAGGTCTCTCCTGCCACCCTTCTCACCGTCTTCGGGGTTACAGTTTGCTCTCTCTCTCATCTCTCTCTCCGTCTCTCTCTCTCTCTATCACTCGCTCGCTCCCTCTCCTGCTTCCAGGAGCTTCTCAACACAGGGATCTCGGGTCCAAAGGACACACTCTCCGCTCCTGACTGTTATTCCTTGGTGGTGGTAGGATCCTCCTCTCTGCTCTGGAAGCGGCTCTCTTTCAGGGCAAAACTGACCAATTCCTTTGGTGGGCCATAATTACCTTATCACACTGTCCTGCCCAATCGTCTGGAGTGGCCATACACAAAAGTAATCCATTGCACCGCACTGTGATACATTCATGTGAATAATTTCTAACATGTATCACTATTATACATATAGGTAATAAAAATGTAAAAAAAAGAAAATATAAATCACCTATGATTCCACCAATGGGGAAAAAGCACTAACATTTTGTCACTTTCCTGTCATTTCTTCTATGCAGATGCATTTTAAAATCAAAGGAGGATTTTTTTTTAACAGTTTGGTGTTTACTTTAATTCAATTGCTTTGAATATGTCCCATGTCATTAAATATTGCTCAAAGCCATGACTTTAACGGCTCAATATTTTATCATATACTGTTGTTGGGTGCTGTAGGTTCCGACTCATAGTGACCCCATGTGACAGAAAGAACTGCCCCATAGGGTTTTCTTGGCTGTAATCTTTACATATCTTTACAGGAGCAGATTGCCAGGCCTTTCTCCCGTGGAGCAGCTGTGTGGGTTCCAACCACCAACTTTTCGGTTAGCAGCCGAGCGCTTAATTAACCATTTGCAAAACCAGGGCTGCTTATATATGTATTATCAATTAAAAAATATCTCCATTTTGGATTTTTCTCAAGATTTCACAGTAACAACCATGACAATAACTAACATATAGATTCTTACTCCATACCAGACAGAATTCCAAGTGCCTTATATATAACTTATCTAAATCATAGGAAAATGTAGGGGGTAAATACTACAGATGAGAAAAAGGCATAGTGAAATTAACTTGCCCACGTTCACACAGATGGCCAACAGTGGAACAGAATTTGAAGCCAGGCAACTGGTTCCAGCATCTCTGCTCTTAATTTCTCTCCATACTGCCTGCCTCTCAGAGACAATGTGCTCATTCCTGAACTTAAACCACATCTCTTAATTATTTCCTTATGATTTAGAATAGAATCACTGATGTCAAGTGATTCAATGAGCTAAATTTGCTCTCCCTATAAGGTGTACCGAGGTAGTCTCTCACCATTTGTGAAAAAGAAATATGACCCAACTTCACCCTTGCTAGCATTGTTACTGACTTTTTAAATCTAACATTAATCTGCACATCTTTGATGCAATAAAGTTAAATATTTTTTCATGTCTCAGCCATCTGTAGTTCCTATGTTGTGAATTTTCTATTCCGATTCCTTACAATGGAATCCCTGGACACTGCAAATGGTTAACGCACTCGCTGCTAACTGAAAGGTTGAAGGTTTGAGTCTACCCAGAAGCACCTCAGAAGAAAGGCCTGTTGATCTACTTCTGAAAAATCAGCCACTGAAAATCCTGTGGTGCACAGTTCTACTCTGACACACATGGGGTTATCATGAGTTGGAATCGACTCAACAGCAACTTTTTTTTTAATACTTTACTACAATACTTTTTACACAGAATTATGGTATGTTAAATTGAAATTATTTTGGAAGGTACAGTGATTTGAGATTTCAAAGTGGGGAGCTAGCTAGCTGTTTCCGTGAGATGTTACAGATAGGCAGCGCTCTAGAAGAATTACCAGGACCTGGGGCTCAAGGCTCAGCGGTAAACGCCTGAGACCATAAGAACTGAGCAGGCCCTCTCAAGAGGCTGATTAATAGCCTGAAATTGTGCTTTATACTGTACAGCAAGAGCTATACTTATCCAATGGCTAACTAATGGCTAGAATACTCACCACAGCTACTCAAAACCCACTGCTACTGAGTCGATACCAACTCATGCTGAACCAATGTGTTACAGAGTAAAACTGCTCCATAGGATTTTCTTCACTGTAATCTTTACAGAAGCAGATCACCAGGCCTTTTCTTCCATGGTGCCACTGGGTAGGTTTGAACTGCCAACTTTTAGGTTAATTAAAAAACAAAACAAAACCTGTTGCCATCGAGTTGTTTCCACTTACAGCGACTCTACAGGACAGAGTAGAATTGCCCCATAGGGTTTCCAAGGAGCAGCTAGTGGATTTGAACTGTCGACCTTTTGGTCAGCAGCCGAGCTCTTAACCACTGTGCCACCAGGGTTCCTTTAGGTTAACAGTCAAGTGCAAACCATTTGCGCCACCCAGGAACTGTTACTCAGGGCATGATCAATTCCTGTTATCACCGTGTCTGGGGAAACAAATCAGTAAATGGGATGTCTGTTTAGTAAGATCAGAATTATAAAATGAAAATGAAAGATCTTGAACTATCTCATGAATTATTATTCTTCTTTTACATGGCATACTTGGTTAGTGATCAGAATAGTCTACCAATCAGAGTATTTCACGTGAACAGCACTGAACAAACGCTATTAAATTCTTACTCTCTGAGTCCTCTGTTAATTAGTCATCAAAAACAAACTACCAGATGCCAAATACTTTGCAATAAAACTCAGCACCCAGAAAATCCTCTTAATAACTTTGCTTGGAATTAAAAATATCTCATTCACACACTTCAGAGTCACTTCTTAGAGCAAGCCACTTTCTCCAGGTGATTAATGCCACCTATCAGAGTTGACAGATGACAGACCTGAACTGACAGATTTCAATTTCTTAAGGGTAATCTTTTCTCCTATTAAATCCCTAAAGTTTGCTGCTGGTGCCAGTTGCCATCGAGTCAGCTCCGACTTGTGACGAACCTAGGCGTACAAAAGAATGAAATGTTACCTATTCCTGCACCATCTTCACAACCACTGGCATGTTTGAGTCCGTTTGGACAATGTTCTGTTCTGATCCATACGGTTTTCATTGGCTAATTTTCAGAAGTAGATCACCAGGCCTTTCTTTCTAGTCTAATACAGATAATACTAATACAGTCTGGAAGTTCCACTGAAACCTACCCACCATGGGTGACCCTGCTGGTATTTGATATACAATGGCATAGCTTCCAGCATCATAGCAACACAAAAGCCACCACAGTACAACAAACTGGCAGATGGCAGTGGCCCTAAACTTTAGGGGCACCCTTTATGGAGGCTTTAGCTCCTTTATGCACCAAATACAAAGAAAAACCTGGAGGTGAACTCTCTCAGGTGAGGGTCATAATAAATATGAGAGCTATTTATAACGAGTGTTAGTACAATGTTTAAGAGAGAATTAGTAACGCCCAGGCTGCTGAAGAAAATAATATGGACATGTAGATTACTGAGGTAGTGGCAGTGTGGGGAAGTGGGATGAACAGTTACACAAAAGCCTCAACTTTGGGTTTTCTTGACCAACCTTAGCATGATATCCAAAATGATAAATAATTTTTACTAGAAAGCCGATTTTGCTATTTATAATGAGACAAGTCTCTTCCTGTTAATGACACCTACTCAGAACACTAAACTACATCTAGAAGGCTCCATGAGAAGCTTATGGAATCCCTACTAAGAAAGGCTCTCTGGAGGAAAACCAGGTGTAGAACTAGGTGTAGTCTGCTAATGAAAACAGGAGGACAGTGAGTTTCAAGTAGAAGTAACAGCATAGAGAAGAAAAACCATACACGATGCACGCGCAGGAAGTAACAATCAGTTTCATACTATTAAAGGAGATGTTCTTAACATGGGGTCAATAAACAAGGGCATGTAAGAAAAATTGGTGTGTATGGTGTAGCATGCAACCCTGAATTTTCATCCATGATTGGGGGAAAAAAAAAAGTTAAGAACCATCATGCATGGCAGGGAGGGGCAAGAGATGAACACCCCAGGGCCCAACAGACCAGGTTAAGTAAGATGCATGAACTTTTCCTGTGTATTATGGAAATCCTTTGGAAGGTTTGAGGAGGGAAGCTGAGGAGTATAACTGACTGACATGTGGAGGGCTGATCAGAGGAAAGCAAAATTCAGGTAACAGCCCATAGCATCAAAGAGACACTCAAGGCCAATGGCAGAGGAGTGAATTACAGAAATGGTTAGGAGATAAAACTGAGCAGACTGCATATTCATATTTGCTTGGATATGCATAAAATATCACTGTGGGATTCTCAAGAAACTGACCAGCACTGGTTGCCTATGGATAGGGGAAGTAGGTGACTGAGAAACAAGGAGGAGAGGTAGTTCTTTCACTGATACTGACATACCTTTTGAATCAGGTGAGGGTACTGCCTATTCTAAACATAAAATTTAAAAATAATAATAAAAATTTGGAAGTTATCAGAGCGAGATGCCTCTATGAAAAAGCATGCCCATGTTTCCTTCCAAATGCCTTCCGAAAAAAGTTATGCTTTTGAATTCCGATCATTTTTGCCCCAAATGCTCCCGCACTGCACCAATAACTGACCCTTCAGAAGGATCTAGATGATAAACCAATCAGACTTAATTTGGCATCATGCAGATGTAAATAACTATTTACCTGGCTAAATTCAACCAACTTAAACAGTTAGTTGTGAGGATACCAGAATAGAGAGAGTCTGGTCAATTAACTGAGGAAGTTCAAGCTTTTAAACGTAATGATAAAACAGAATAGACTCAGAGAAGAATCTATATCTGATTAGCAAAACAAATATGAATCAGATAAATCTACAGTCATATCTGCAGTCCAGGATGAGTGTAAAGCTAGTTTTGGCTAGTCCTTTGGCTTGTTGTTAGGTGCCACTGAGTCGGTTTCAACTCATAGCAACCCTATGTAGAACAGAAGAAAACACAGCCCGGTCATGTGCCATCCTCACTTTTTTGACAAATTTTCATACGGAATCTCCCGTTCACCCTAATATCGTATGGAAGTCAAGTACTCCAGAAATAACTATTAATTTACATTAAATTGAATGGCTTTACCATCTCCAAATTAGTAATAAGTGCACATAAACTTAATAGTTAAAAGATAAGTAGAATTTAATTTTGCAAAACTATGTATCATTGTTCCCCATTTGACTATACAAACTCAAATATCCTACACTTACAATACTTGTGCAAAACATATTTATTGTAACCAATTAAATTTCTTGACAATCAAAAACTTGGCATGTGCCCAGAGATGAATTCTGTAATGCTTTTATTTATTGTTTTTTGTTTTATATTTTGCTTCATTCCACGAAGGATATGATCCAGCTTAAAACAAAAAAATAAAATAAAATAAGCAACTATAAGTACATACAAATCAGAATTAAGAAAAAACAGGTAGAACAGAAGCTCTCGACCAGGGAGACAGTACATTTGATATTAGATCATAAGTTTTTATATGGTTACTAAAATTAAGTTGCAAATTTTACTCTGTGTTTTCTAGTTGTCAAAAGCAGAAAAGGAAATATAATCAGTATGAAAGTTTTTTTTGGCATTTAGAGCTGAATGGAATTTCTTGCACGGGTCTTCAAATAGAAGCAGTAGAAAAGACCATTGTCTTAACTATATCCTTAAAGTAATGTAACATGTTTCTAGTGATTGTCTTTATTAATACAATCCCTCAGAATGAACACAATTTGGGGGGAGGAGTGTCAAAGATACAAACAAAGTAACCCGAGTACATAGTTTCTGAGGATCTGGATAGACTCCTGGTCTAACACCTAGTATTGGAAGGGAATGGGTGGACATCAAGGCCTCTTGTCTGGCCAACCCTCTGGAAACATTTCAATTGAGCTTCTGATAAAATCTTTGAGCAGACAATTCATATTCTCTGGCAAGTGCAAAAACAATGGCACTCGGAAGAGAGATTAGTACACAATTATTTTTCAACCACCAGCTCTCTATATTTGAAATGCAAGGATATACAAATTTATAATTTTGGTTCCAGCTTATGTGAATTGTGTGGATTCTGCTGGACGTAAACAGAAAAAAAAAGAAAATTACGGGTTAGGATTAGCAAAGGGCGGCAAGTGACATTTAGCAAGGAAAGGAGAGGTTTGTACAACAAAATCTTGGGAAAAACACAGAAAGATAAGATAGGCTAAATCTAGGTCTTAGAATTGCATTCCAGTGTTCTTATGGAAGCGGGGAGTTGCGGGCTCAGAAGGCAGGACTCGGGAAGTGAGTCAACCAATCAATGAAGCATTGTACATTTGGATGCAAGACACACATAAGAAAAATGCCTCTTCCATTCTGAGATTAGAAACCAGCTCCTATTTGTGATTCCATGGCCAAGAGTGCCAGCGCATTGTAAGTGCTCAACTCCTGTTCGTCAAATGAACAAATTAGTGTTTATTACCCGCAACAAAGCCAAAATAAATTACTGCAACTATAGGGGCGGACTCTCCTGAAAAGCATTAAGCGAGCAAGGAAAAGCGATGTAATTGCTTAATACCTTTAATTACAAATTTAAGAGGTGTAAGCCCTGGTGGCACCAACGCTCTGCTACTAATCAACAGGATGGTTGTTTGAACCTATCCAGACACTCCAAGGGAGAAAGACCTGGCAATCTGCTTCTATTAAAAAAAACCCTAGGGAGCAGTTCTATTCTGTCACATAGGGTCACTATGAGTTAAAAACTCAACTGCACCTAACAACAAAATGCAACTGTCTTTATTTCATGAGGAATTTTTGCTTTTACTTAATAATAAAAAATTAGGTCCTCCTCTCCCCATAAATTTCCTCATATTGTTGGTTCCTTCAATCTTCATTACCTTTTATATAAAGGTGTTACTTCCTCCCCACCTCGGAAAACCCAACACAGCTGGAGAAACAACAGTAATAAACTATGCCTTATCCCAGTTTTGTGAAAATAGTAACTCTCATGGGTAATAAAAAGAGCCCTGGTGGCACCATGGTTAAGTGCTCTGCTGCTAATTGAAAGGTTGGTGGTTGTAAGCTACTAGCCACTCCTCGGGAGAAAGATGCGGCAGTCTGCTTCAGAAAAGATTTATAGCCTTGGGAAACCTATAAGGCAGTTCTACTCGGTCCTACAAGGTCACTATGAGTCAGAATTGACTCAGAGGCAATGGGTTTGGTTTGATTTGATGTACAAAATGTAGTGAGGATGGCAAAGAGGTATTAAAAAGATCAAAAAAGAGAAGAAAATCACTGGACCACTAGCAGGTAGTTTTGTTAAACAAAGACATTAAAAAGAAATACTGACTCATAAAATTTATATGACAGGAAACAAAAACACAACAGGGAATAATAATGCAAAAATAAAGCAAAATGAAACGTGATGCAGTTATCCTTGATTTTGTTTTCAAGAAACCATAAAATTTTAAAATTGAAAGGTATTATCTTCCAAGCCCCTCACTTTACAACCATCCTGGCTGTCAGACTTGGAAACTGATAAGCTTATATACTGAGGAAAACTCATACAATTAAAATTTTATCTATACCATGTATTTTGAATCATTTAGAACTCACAAGCACTTCTAAATATTTTTGCCTTTCCTTGTAATAAAATATACTGTAATTAGATCAAACCACAACTCAACTCTAAAGCAAGTTAAAACGTCACTTATTAACCATATCACTGCTGCCTCTGGAGTAACTTAGAATTTCCCTTAAAACAAATGGCGCTTTATTGTGTTTGAGAGCTTAATTGAAATAGGATTGATTACCAATAAGCCTGGAAAATTTGCAAGCTCAGACATGAAATTAATTTATATCAAGAGTTGGAGAGAATTACTTCATTTAATAACACATTACAGAAGAATAGCACACGTTCCTAAAAATGTCAAAATTCAAATTTAAATGTTAAGATAACCGAATTTGCCTTTTCATACACAAAAAAGTAATTTTGTAAATCCAGTGAAACTTCAACGGCCACAGAATAGAAAAAAACTTAATTCTAAATTGTCATCTGTAGATAAAGCTTAAAACACCATTAATTCATTCAACAAATCACTAAAAAGCACCCACTTATGCATCAGACTCAGAGGATTACAGGATTGAGCAAAAGGAAGGCTCTAACCTCTTGGAGTTTACAATTCATTTTCCAAAACTCTAAACCTTAACACATTAACGTAAAATTGTAGCTTACAAATGATCCATTTTCCAAAACTCTAAACCTTGTTGTTTAATATAAGACAAAAAATTATAGCCTTGGAAAAAATAATCTTGTCAAAAGCTCTGATGTATGAACTGTAAAACTGGGGAAGAAAAAAAAAAATGCATGACCAGTTTCTCAAAAAATACAAACCTTGACACCGAATTGGAAGTTAGGCTGAGCACAAGACTGCCGACTGCTGGCTGGCCCGGCGCATCCTTCCAGCAGATTCTCAACTCCCGACACCTGTATCAAACTTGCCACTAAATGCAACCCTTCACGTAACCAAAAGGTTCCTAAGTGGGCAGCACAAGGGCACTCCAGCCTCATCTATCTCCTGAATAATTTGACTTCTAGAAGGACCTTGTCTAACGAACTCTAAAATACTAACTGTCAGAGACTGAGCTATTGATTTTACATAAATCATCCAGCCAGCTTTGAAATAACACAAAAATCCACAGCCGCTAAAACAACGCTGTGAGCGGCTACATGTATGTGTTGGCTAACAAGACAGGAAGAACGAACGCATCTGCTAATCCAGCCAAACAAATACGGTTACATATTTCTACCTGAGCTGCTGAAAATCCCACGCCCCCTCCCCCAAATAAACCACAAGCCATCCTGTCCTCCCACCCCCAGCCCGCAGCCCGTACCTCACTGGCCCCCAGCGGGTGGGCGGGGAAGGGTCAAGCTCTCCTTCACCACCGCTCGGCCTCCCGAGCTCCAGAAGAGGTTTTCAGGTTAACAGGGGTCTCACGAAGCGCGCCCAGCGCCATTAGCACACCTCCGAGCGCTCCACCAAACCCTGGCGGGAGGCAAGTTTGACCGATCCTGGCCCCTGCCCCCGGCCTCTCTCCAAAGGCAGCATCAGCCTGCTGGCGGCGGCGAGGGAAGGTCCCTGCCTCACCCACCTACCTACTGGGCGGGGTCGCCAGCTCCTCGGGGTCGAGAGAAGGGGATCGGACGCATACATTTCTGGGAGCGGTGGCCTCTGCTGCTCGGTGCGGGGGAGAGCATCCTCTCTGGTGGGTGGAAGGAGGGGCTGGGGGAGGACCGTGCAGCGACGACGAGAAAGGGGAGGAGGAAGGCGCGCCAAGGCGCGCGCACTCGGGGCCCCGCGTCCCAAGCTGGTTGACGCAGCAGCCTCCGAGATTCCTCAGGCCTTTGCCCACGCGCGGCGCCGCGCTGCCCTTGCAGCTGCGTCCGCAGTCAGGGCATCGGCAATGGTAGACTCACTGACCCGGCCGCAGGCGGGGAACTGCGGGTGGCGCGACGCGGTGCAGAGGCCCGCCTCTAGCTCCGCCCGGCTGGCGGCGCGCTCTGTGCTCCTCCGCAGCGGCGGGAGTCGGGGAGCTCCCGCACCAGCCTCGGCGGCTCGAACTGCAGCTGCAGCATCTTCCCAGCCCCAGCAACTTCCGAGCTGGAAGGCTGGTCACCCCCTCCACCCTCTGCTACTGGTGCCTCAGTTACCCCTGCTCAGCCCCAGCAGCCCAAACCCAACGGCTCCGCCCCAGAGAGCTGCGCGCGCGGCCTCAGCAGGCCTCGGCCCATTGTGACGCCTGCCGAGCGCCCGCGCGCAGCTTCCTCCTCGGCCGGACGCCGGGCTGTGGATCTAGGGAGGGTCGGCTTTACCTAGCCCCGGTCCGCGTCCCCTATCGCTGGCCCGCCT
Organism: Dugong dugon; assembly: GCA_030035585.1. Lineage (NCBI taxonomy): Eukaryota > Metazoa > Chordata > Mammalia > Sirenia > Dugongidae > Dugong > Dugong dugon. The sequence continues at coordinate 146,477,176 of CM057464.1, read as the reverse complement.
TGATCCCTACTCTTCTTGGGAGGCCCGGCTTTGAGAGCAGAGCGGGAGTTTCGGCGTCTCCTTGAGCTTTAAAGCCCCTTCAGTTTCCTTCCAGCTCAGGGACTACTGGCCGCAATAAATTCATCCATCTGGCAGTAGTTCCCTTCCGGCGTTGGATTTAGCAGAGGGGCCCACCATCTCCTCCCCCTCCCGCTCCAGTCCCAGGTACTGCATCCTAGATGCTGCCAAATTGCAATCATTACAGCAGTAGGAGGTAACAACTGGGCCCTCCAGACAGACTCTTGGCAGAGATCAGATAGAACCTTGGCTGGGAGGGGTTTGCAACAGCAGCGGAACCCATCTCTACTTGGAGCTGTTCCCTCTATGGTCCCATGACAAGAACTGCAAGATGACTAGGAGAATCTGAGCATAGGGTTCACCCTTACACACAGAAAAATCTCAAGGCAGAACCCGCAGCTGGTCTGATGACTCTGGTGTGTCAGAGGTCATACACTAGACAGTAGATAGCGGCCTGCTGTGGGCTTTGACACTGCTTGTGCTTTAGCAGTCTCTCGCGGAAGATGGAGCGAAGCATTTAACAGTGATGGCTTTAGGATTTTGGTTGCAGGTGGTCATGCTATACACTATCTTGCAAAATATGGAATAATCTCCCATTTCTGAACTGAGCATATTTTAAATTGTACTTGGTTTTAGATTTTTTGGCTTGAGTTGTGAAGAATTAGAGACTTTTCTTTAGGCACTGTGTTTTTCGTAGATTATTTTGAAGGGGAAATTAGATTCTTAAAATCTAAAGAGCAGATTTCATTGTATCAAAAAGACATGGTTGGCAATTTCCGGAGAGAGTGAGCTGCCCTCACACTTCTTTGATGAGTGCTTTTATGATTCTGAAATCTAAAGTTAGTAAAAATTGGACAATAGAAAAGACATGTTCTATAGAGGTAAAAATTGTTACTAAAAAAAGCTAAGACTTTTTGAGATGAGTTCTTTCAAGCAAGTTGGAGGCCGAACCACCCATCTCACTTGGATGAGAATAAATGAGAAACTGTTGATGACGGCTCCTTTCAAGAGTGGCAAGGTGTGACTTTGAGGTATCTATTTTTATTAATTGTATTTTGCCCCAAATTCGGAATATGTCAATTATAGGAATATATATATGTACAGATATATAAATGATAGGATGAAATCACTTGTAAAGAAAATCAGGCTATTGTTTACTATTTAACAATGCGTAAAGAGGTCTGGTTTAGAATGGTAGTTTTCTGTAGGAAATGTCCATTCAGTTGCAATTCTTCACTATTTGCTGTCCTTTTTCCACCAGTAACTCCCTTTTGTTTCTCTCTCTGTGGACCCTATGTTCTGTCAAGAAACAAATAGTATTCTTTTTTATTGACAAAAGAATACAAATAAGTATATTTTAAAAGCAGTGACCATTAATTATAAAATGTTTGTCAGCCTTTCAGAAACATTGCAAATAATTTAAGGGTCCCCTTTACTATCTTCATGAACACTTCTAGGACTGCATTTCATATAATATGCTTATTAGAACATCTTATTACAGTGAAAGTTCCAGTATAATAAAGAATTCTACTCCCCAGTTTAGAGGAGAAACACTTCCTTCTTAAAAATTCTTCACTCATTCTTTTGCATTCACTGAGCAATTATTGATTTGCCTAAGCCTTGTCTTTACAGAGGAATCAGCAGAACTAAAACCATTTCCTTATCCACTATATCTGTACTATCCAACACAGCACCCCCTAGCCACGTGTGGCTATTTAAAAGCAATTAAAAATGTAGTCCTATTTAAAATGTACTTCTTCAGTTCTTTTGCCACATTTCAAATGCTGAAGTGCCACATATGACTAGTGAGTATCCTTTTGGACAGCAAAGAATACAGTATTTCCATTATTGCAGAAAGTTATTATATACAATAATTCAGGAACTTTTAATACACTAGAGATCAAACTTCTTTAGACTGTGTAATTCTTAAGAACATGGTACTCTTTAAGAATTCAGGCTCTAGCTTCAGACTGCAGCTCCACCATGTGTGTGACCTTGAGTAAATTACCTGACTTCAGTTTCTTTATCTGTAAAAGAGGGATGAGAATAGTACCAACCTTCCAGGGTGGATGAGGGGATTAAGTGAGGCAATCCGTGAGTAACGCTGAGACTAAAGTCTGGAATGTGGCCGTCAGTAAAAGTTAGCTGTTAGTCTAACAATAAACATTCATAAAGGTTTTCTTTTTAAAAATTGTATTCCCAGCCCCTCTCACTGCATCTGGCTCATGGAAGGTGCTCAGTAAATGCTGAGTTAATGAACAAATGTAATGTTACCAGTGTAGTGTTTCACGGATATGAGAGCCACTGTTAAATATGAAAACTGACCTTTCTATCTCTGTTGAAAGTTGAGGCTATGAAGTATAACGCAGGTGGAATTGTCATCTCACTTTTTCTGGAATAAATAATAGTGTTATGAGACTTCAGGGTAGATGTAGAGGCAATGATTTCTTCATCTCTTAAAAGAAGAAGAGAAGGGTCACTCTACCTGCTGTTCTTTTTGATGCTCCACTGGAGAGGCCTTGGGCCAGTCAGTGGGCAGCAGCTGGATCCCTGAGTTCAGGCATCAAGTGTTCTGTCAAGTGACTTCCTAGAAGGCTTGGGTTATCACTCCAAGGCCTAGAGAAACATCAACAACAATAATAACCATACACATGTGTTGAGTATTTTTCTTATATATCTAAATTTAAAGTAATTTTTAAATGATGTATGACTAGTATTTCTGTTTTATAAACACGACACTAGTAACCTCTCATGTGGCTGGAATTCTAGGAAAACCAGGAAATAATGCTTTAACACTTCCCCAAAATGAAAGACTCCCTGGGTAAGTCATGAGCTCAATATTCCTCTGTAAAGGTGTTGTAGAGGAGATTTGTGCATTGGATGAGGCGTTTAGGCTACTACAACCAAGAAAGTTCACTGTTCATTGGTTGAACTATCTTCCTTTTTATATCACAAAAAGAAAAACCTCTTCTCACACACCTGACTTGGGCTGGTTGAGACAGGAGTTCCACAGGAGACAAATACTGATGACATCTGTACAGGTATGTGGATATATCCTACATCTACATCCTACATCTTCATCCAAAAAGAATTGTCGACGTTCAGCCATTTCAGGAGGTAGCATATGATCAAGAACCAATGGTACTGAAGAAAGAAGTTCAAGCTGCACTGAAGGCATTGGTGAAAAACAAGGCTCCAGGAATTGACAGAATACCAAATGAGATGTTTCAACAAACAGATGCAGTGCTGGAAGCACTCAATTATCTATGCCAAGAAATTTGAAAGACAGCTACCTGGCCATCTGACTGGAAGAAATCCACGTTTGTGACTATTCCAAAGAAAGGTGATCCAACAGAATGAAGAAATTATCGAACAATATCATTAATATCACACACAAGTAAACTTTTGCTGAAAATAATTTAAAAAATTGTTGCAGCAGTACATTGACGGGGGACTGCCAGAAGTTCAAGCTGGATTCAGAAGAGGATCTAGAATGAGGAATATCATTGCTGATGTCAGACGGATCATGTCTGAAAGCAGAGAATACCAGAAAGATGTTTACCTGTGTTTTATTGACATGCAAAGGCATTCAACTGTGTGGATCATAACAAATTACAGATAATATTTTGAAGAATGGGAACTCCAGAACACTTAATTGTGCTCATGCGGAACCTGTACATAGACCAAGAAGCAGTCGTTGGAAGGGGAAACCATGTGGTTTAAAAACAGGAAAGATGTGCCTCAGGGTTGTATCCTTTCACCATACTTATTTGATCTGTATGCTGAGCAAATAGTCTGAGAAACTGGACTATATGAAGAAGAACACAGCATCAGGATTGGAGGAAGACTTATTAACAACCTGTGATATTCGGATGACACCACCTTGCTTGCTGTGATGGTTAAGATTGTGTGTAAACTTGGTTGGGCCATGATTCTCCATGTTTTAATGTAATCACTCCCATGACTGAATATACTGTGAGGAGCCAATCGGATGAAAGGGAGTCTCCTTGGGGGTGTGGCCCATATCTGTATATAAGCAGACATTCTGTCTCTTTGCTCTCTCTGGATCCTGCGGCTACTTCCTGTCGTCTCATCTCCCGTTCTTGGGACTTGAGCTGTCAGCTTATCTGCCGAACCTGGGATTCGTCGATCTGCACAGTCTGTGAGTGGGAGCCCTGCTTTCCCACCTTCCGATCTTGGGCTTGCCAGCTTCTGCAGCTGTGTGACTTGAGAGAGGCCTCTACCCTGATCCACGGACTTGGGACGTTCTAGCCTCCACAATCATGTGAGCTGTTTCCTTGATATAATCTCTCTCTATATATATATTTATACACTTTACTGGTTTTGCTTCTCTAGAGAACCCAGCCTAAGACACTTGCTGAAAGTGAAGAGGACTTGAAGCACTTACTTATGAAGACCACATCCTTCAGTATGGATTACACATCAACATAAAACAAAATCCTCACAATTGGACCAATAAGCAACATCACAATAAACGAAGAAAATATTGAAGTTGTCAAGGATCTCATTTTACTTGGATCCACGATCAGCACGTATAGAAGCAGCAGTCAAGAAATCAAATAGCAAATTGCATTGGGCAAATCTGCTACAAAAGTCCTCTTTAAAGTGTTAAAAAGCAAAGATGTCACTTTGAGGACTAAGGTGCACCTGACCCAAGCCATGGTGTTTTCAATCACCTCGTATGCATGTGTAAGCAGCACAATGAATAAGGAAGACCAAAGAAGAATTGATGCCTTTGAATTATGGTGTTGGTGAAGAATACTGAATATACCATGGACCAGCAGAAGATGAAGAAATCTGTCTTGGAAGAAGTACAGCAAAAAGCTCCTTAGAAGCGAGGATGGCAAGACTTCGTCTCACAAACTTTGGACATGTTATCAGGATGAACCAGTACCTGGAGAAGGATATCATGCTTGGTAAAGTGGAGGGTCAGTGAAAAAGAGAAAGGCCCTCAACGAGATGGATTGACACAGTGGCTGCAACAATGGGTTCAAATATAGCAATGTTAGTGAGGATGGCACAGGACCGGGCAGTGTTTTTTTCTGTTGTACTTAGGATCACTAGGAGTCAGAACCAACTCTATGGCCCCTAACAAGAACAACAACAACAATCCTACATCTAAAGAGGCATAAAAGAGTTCATTATTTAATAGCATTGAAGGCTAGATAGTAGACAAGAATTATCTTAGGTGAAGAGAAGGACAGCACACACTACAGGGGAAGTCAGCATAACTGGACTAAACCAAAGTTAAGAAGTTTCCTGAATACAACCAAACACTTTGAGAGACAGAGTAGCAGGGGAAGAAGTCTGGAGACCATGCTTTCAGGGGGACATCTAGGTCATTTGGCTTAACGAAGTTTATTAAGAAAATGTTCTGCATCCTACTTTGGTGAGTGGCGTCTGGGGTCTTAAAAGCTAGCAAGCAGCCATCTAAGATGCATCAGTTGGTCCCAACCCACCTGGAGTAAAGCAGAATGAAGAACACCAAAGTCACAAGGAAAGTATTAGCCCAAGAAATAGAAGGGGCCACATAAACAAGAGACTGCATCAGCCTGAGACCAGAAGAACTAGATGGTACCCAGCTACCACCAATGACCACCCTGATAGGGAACACAACAGAGAGTCCCTGATGGAGCAGGAGAAAAGTGGGATGTAGAACTAAAATTCTAGTAAAAATACCAGACTTAATGGTCTGACTGAGACTGGAGGAACCCCAGAAAGCATGGCCCCCGGACTCTCTGTCAACTTAGCACTAAAACCATTCCCCAGACCCTTCAGACAAAGATTAGACAGGACTATGGGACATAAAATGATACTTGTGAAGAGTGTGCTTTTTAGTTCAAGTAGATATATGAGACTAAATGGGCAGCTCCTGTCCAGAGGTGAGATGAGAAGGCAGACATGGTCAGGAGCTGGTTGAATGGACACGGGAAATCAGGTGGAAAGGAGGAGTGTGCTGTCATGGTATAGGGAGAGCAATTAGGGTCACATAACAACGTATGTATAAATTTTTGTATGAGAGACTAACTTGAATTGAAAACTTTCACTTAAAGTACAAGAACAACAACAAAAAAAGAAACTGAAAAAAATAACATATGTCAAAAAGAGGGTGTGGAGATATACTGTATGGCAGAGATCCTAAGATCCACATTTTAAAGATGTTAACGTCCCTGAAATTGCGATATGCCTTACAATGAAAATAAGCAGTGTTTTGGGTTTTTTTCCCTAGCTCTTCAGTACATAAAATAATGGTGCATGTTATAATTGATAGAGTCTTAGATTTAATGAAATATGATTAACACTTAACAACAGCTTCATTGAGATATAGTTCACATACTATAAAATTCTTCCTTTTAAAAAAAAAGAAGTGTTGAAGGCAGTGGCTCATTTTCACAACCTAGGGTCCTGCACATATTAAATACCATCTTGAGTATTTAGAAGAATATAAATGGGTATTTTTGTGGATGGACCTAGGTTCAGTTCTTCTCTTGGCGTGTTAAATAGTCTGAATAGGAGGTGGAAATCATCTTGCTATTCGAAAGGCAGAGTCTGTCAGAGTGTGTTGAGAAAGAAATAACATGTATGATAAAGGAGTGCTGTCTGGGTGCATGGCAGCATGTAGAATGTAAGGCTGATTATTTAGAGTAAGCCTAATAAATTTACCCCTTTATTTTATTCACAAGTAATTTAAAAATATTTGCTTTTGGACAGTTTTTGACTGTCTTATTTCTGTTAAAAATAGTTAATTCAATAGCTTGAGAATTCACTATATATTTACATTCTGAAAAACTTATTCAAATAAGCATTGGTACTAAGACAATTTGTAATTCTGAAATGAATCCCTAAATCAAAATGACATTAAATGGTGGTGGTTTTTTTGGATATATTGGGTGAAAGATATTTACAGTGCAATGTGCCAAAACGGAGGCTTTTCAAAGGAAAGATTTTTTACAATTTTATTTTGAAATAATTATAGATTCACCAAAAAATTGCGAAAAATATACAGGGAAGTCTCATGTACCCTTCACCCAGTTTCCCCCAATGGCAACATTTTGAATAAAAACAATATAATATCAAAACCAGAAAATTGACATTGGTATAATCTTTAGAGCTTTTTAAGATTTCAACAATTAAACATGCACTCCTATGTGTCAGTGTGTGTGTGTTCTATGCAATTTTATCCCATGTATAGATTCTTGAAACCAACATCCACAATCAAGACACAGAAGTGGTTTTCTATCCCACATGCTATCCCTTTACAGTTCACTCATTCTCCTCCACACAGCATCCTTAACTTTTGGCAACCACTAATATCTTCCCACGTCTATAATTTCAAGAATGTTGTATAAGTGGAGTTATACAGCATGTAACATTTTGGGATTGCCTTCTTTTTTTTTTTTTAAACTCAGCATAATTCCCTTGAGACCCGCACAAGTTGTACGTGTATCAATAGTTTGTTCTTTTTTATTGATGAGTAATAGTCCATGGTATGGATGTACCACAGCTTGTTTAACCTTTCACCCACTGAAGGACATTTGGGTTATTTCCAGATTTGGCTACTGCAAATAAAGCTGCTGTGAATGTTTGTGTGCAAGTTTATGTGTGAACATAAATTTTCATTTCTCTGGAGTAAATGCCCAAGAGCGCAATTGTTGGGCTATGTGTTAAGTGCATGTTTGATTTTACAAGAAACTGCCAAACTGTTCTCCAGGGTAGCTGTACCATTTTACATTCCCATCAGCAATGAATGCATGATGGAAGATGAAAGATGGTCTTTAATCTATTAAATAAACTTATTAAAGTATAGTCACACATTTCTTTTATATCCACTAGTCTAGAACTGCCCCCACAGGGTTTCCAAAGAGTGGCTGGTGGATTCAAACTGCCAGCCTTTTGGTTAGCAGCCAATCTCTTAACCAATGAGCCACCAGGCTCTTCCACTACTCTGATGTTGTTGTGTGTGCTGTTCAATTCCAACTCTACTACTCTATTATACTATAATTGCTTTTTACTTCAACCCCACTAGACTAAACTTTAAGATCAGGGATATTGTTTTGTTCACCTTGGTGTCCCTGATGCTAACATAGTGCCTAGCATATATTAAATGTATAATAAATATTTCTTGAGTGAATGAACAAATTAATGAAAAAATGAAGATAGCTGAATCAGATTGAAATCAAAATTGAAAAATAAACTTGTCTATTAAGTATGATTATAGCTGAACTTGAACTGGGTGCCATGATTTTTCTTTCTATATATAACAACATTTTCAGATCAGAAATTAGCACATGGTAAAGTGAGTCACTTATGGGCAAATTAATAAAAACCAAATGCTAAATTATGTTGGTCCAAGGTTATTCATTGTAGTAGTTTTGTACCAGCAAAAGTTGGGAAAACTGTATGCCCAAAGATATTGAACTGCCTTAATAAAACATGGTATATCTATACCATGCAGTTATCAAAAATAATGAGAAAACTCTTTATGTAATGAGTGGATACGCTTCAAAAGATATTAATTTTTTTAAGTTACAGGAAAGTATGTATAGTATACCACTATTTGTGTAAAAATAAATTTAAAAAGAATAGATATATACATAAAAATGTTAATTCTCCCTAAATTAATTTATGAAGTGTAGGGTGTGTCTGGACCATCTTGTGCCAGATGTAAAAAGTGCAAAGTAAGCAAGTGCCCCAAAACTGATAGGGACATGTCAAAAGCATATAGGAGCCAGCCTGAAGGGCTCCTTCCCTGCTGTGTTTAGCAGTGGCTGCTTTCCTCTACTTGAACCACAGCTGCAGTCAAGTGGCCCTCTCCTCCAGGCCAAATTTGGCACCACTTAAATATTAAATGAATAATCACGGTAATAGATTATAACACGTTGAACAAAAAACAGCAAAACAATATGTGAGTCCAAACTGATATTTAAAAATGAAATAAAGAATAAAAAGTGGGATGAAAGGAAAGTTCTTTACAGAAAAATGATAGAATTAAAATATCACCATTTTGCACTCAGCATATAATAATTGATTCAGTAAAGATCGTTAATGAATGCTAAAACCTTTGGGTGAAAGTTTGCTGGTAAACAGAATATTCACACAGTCTCAAAATATTGCCTTCATGGGTGATATCTGCATTTTTCAATATTGTTAATTACAAAGTATATAAAGGTGTCTTTACAGTGGAGAAAGATGGCAGACACCTTGATCAAATGATCAAAATTACTGTATTAGTTTCCTATTGCTGCTATAACAGATTACCACGAATTTAATGGTTTTAACAACACAAATTTATTATTTTACAGTTCTGTAGTTCAGAAGTCTAATACAGGTCTCACTGGGCTAAAGTCAAGGTGTTGGCCGGGCTACGTTCTTTCTAGATGCTTTAGGGAAGAATCCATTTCCTGGCCTTTTCCAGCTTCTAGGAGCCACCTGCATTTTTTAGCTTGTGTCCCTGTCCTCCATCTTCAAAGACAGCAGTAACAGGTTGAGTCTTAACATTGCATCACTTTGACACTGGCTCTTTTCCTCTCTTTTATTTATTAAGGACCCTTGTGATTACATTGGCCCATCCAGATAATACAGGATAGTCTCCCCATCTCAAGATCCTTATTTTAATCACATCTGCAAAGTTCCTTTTGCCATGTAAGGAGCCCTTCAAGCTAGCTCCTGTATCTTTCTGACATGTCCCTATCAATTTGGGGGCGCTTGCTTACTTTCTGGCACAAGATGGTCCAGAATCCAAAGATTAGTACATGGACATATCTGGGGGGCTACTATTCTACCTTCCACACTTACCATTACAGGTAATGCACCATACTAGCATCATGCATATCTTAATGTAATGCACCCAGAAGGACATATCACTTAAAATAGTTTTCCTGCTTGAAAAAAAATTAAGTTGAGGAACTTTCTGAAACAACTGTCTGATTCTTTTCAAAGGTGTGTATGCTAAAAGAAGGTTGGGAAACTGTTCCAGATGAAAAGAGACTAAAGGCACATGACAACCAATGCAATGTATAATCCCTGAGTAGATCCTAGACAAAAAAAAAAAAAAAAAAAAACAACCCTATATATGACATTTTTAGGACAATTAGAAAATTTGATTCTGGACTGTATAGTAATATTATTCTATCAATCTTAAATTTCCTGAGGGTGATAATTGTATTACTTGTTCTTAGGAGATATATGATAAAGTATATAAGAGTAAAGTATCATGATGTCTGCAATTAATTTTAAATGGTTTGGAAAAAAATATAGAGGGAGAAATTGAGAGAAAGCAAATATGACAAAATATTAACTGCTGAATCTAGATGAGTGCTGTAAAATAGAAATATAATGCAAGACACATATAATTTGAAATATTTTAGTAGCTACATTTAAAAATTAAAAAGAAACTGAAAATAATTTTAATAATATGGTTTATTTAACCTAATACATCCAATCATTATCATTTCAAAATATAATCAATATAAAATCATTAAGATATTTTACACTCTTTATTTTCATACTAACACTTCAAAATCCAGTGTGTGTTTTACACTTACAGAACATCTAAATTTGGAGTAGCCACATTCCAATGCAAAATAGCCACAATTTGGCTCTTCTTGTTAGGTACTGTCCAGTCAGTTCCCACTCATAGTGACCCTATGTACAATACAATGAAACACTGCCTGGTCCTGCACCATCTTCATAATTATTGTTATGCTTGACAATATGCCTGGTATTACTTCATTGGACAGTGCAGGTCTAGATGAAGCATATATATGTGTTCATTGTACTGTATTTGCAATTTTCTGTGGGTCTGCAATGTTTCAAAATAAAAGTGGGGGGAAATAGATATTTGTATATGCCTAGACTATTTCTGAGACGACACAGAAGAAACTGGTAAGCACTGATCACGTTTGGGAAGAAGAAAAGGGGAACTGAAGTGGGAGGGTGGTTTTCACTGTATCCTTTTGTACCTTTTGATCAATACTGTGACTATACCTATTAAAATTTAAATTAAAATCATTCTAAAAATGTTATCTGCTTTATCTTTTTTACTGAAAACCAGATATTGTAACGCTAAGCTCTGGTAACCCCCCATTTGAGAAGTACGAGCTCCACCTACTGAACTCGATTTCCCAGAATAGCTTCCTTCCTTGGTATAGGAAAGAGGTGTGAGTCCCATCTAAAATATAACAATTAAGTTTAGAAACTTCCTCTGGTGGTCTTTCCATCTTATTAGCCATAATAAATCCTTTTAATCCACCTGTTTTCATATTAGTAATTACTTTCAGATAAATTATGCCAACAATGTAAATTCCATTTCTGAGTTGTTGAAAACAAGAAACAATATTTGAGCACAGGTTCACCTAAATTCTGTGGTGATGGATCATGGCAGTAACTCACAGTGGCGACGGATGTTGTCAGCAAGTTCATTACAAATTTATATGTCTTAACTTAAGCCTCCTTCCAAGTTGTAGCGGAGCGAGGTCTCTTGGGTTACATTTCTTCAACTGTAACGGCTGGCACTTTCAAAGTGAGTTACATCCTATTGCCTTCTGCTCGTATTTCATAAGGGTTTCTGAATTGAGGCTGGGCTGTAAGACTTCTTGCTTCCGTTGATAATTGCATCGTTTCCTGTGTACTGTACCTAATGCAGGGAAATGAAGCAATTGCTCAGATAATAACACTTGCAAAATATGATAATGGAAACACAGTGGGTTTAAAGGGTTTTCTTGGATCCCTGCGCAATGCTAGTTCTTCACTAGGCCTATTATCCATAACTCTCTTCAGCTACATTAATCTGAAATACAGACAGGCAATACTAAGTAGATAATCGCGTCCTATAAAGCTACGTGGCCCTTCGTCACTCACATTTACAGAACACATGCTTTGTGCCAAGGACACATGCAGCGGTCGCATCCAGCTCGCCAAAGTGAAACGCTCTCCCCTGGTAGCAATGTAGTGTACATTTAAAATGTTTAGTGGGATTTAATATCCGCCTGAGAGAGGAAGACAGGAAGATAGGTTAGATTTGGAAAAAACTTCGATGACTAAGAAAATAATAAAACAAATTACACAGTCTGGACAGTACTTTAACTCTGTGTACACAGATTTATGTGTTGCATAATTAGAATGAGAATTTCAGGACTATAAGTAGGAATGGATCTGTCGGCAACGGATTTGGTTTTTCTACAACGGGTGTCGGTAGAGGATTAGATTTGGAGGGTCCAGGTTTACTCGATAGGTCGGCGGCTGAGCTGCGCCGGAGGGAGCAGTTAAGCATTTGCGTCGGTTTCGGAGGCGAGGCTGAAACCCAGAGCAAAAACGGAGGAGGTGGGGCTTGGAGACAGCAGCCTGTTTTCTGTTGGCCGGCTGGCTTATATAGCAATTTTTTTTAATAGACAAATAGAGTTTTGGGAGGCTTGTTTGTAACTTCCCTGGTGGTCTAGTGGTTAGGATTCGGCGCTCTCACCGCCGCGGCCCGGGTTCGATTCCCGGTCAGGGAAACATGTGTTTTTTATTTTTTTCCTTACAACCTAGCAGTAGAGATTCTTCTTTCTTCGTTTTTGTTATGGTTGGTGGTGTCGTTTTGCTTGATCATAAAAATTCAATTTGTTTTAAAATTTTATGAAATTTAAAATTTCATACATATTTATAGATAAGATTATTTACAATCAATCAAACGAAATGAATTCTAAAGTACTTTAAATAAAAGTCCATAAACTTGTTAAATCAACTCTAAAATTGCATTTTCCAGCTTTTGAAACTAATTTGCAAGTATATGCAAACGGTATTTTTTTTTTTTTTTAAAGACTTCGTTTAATCTTGAGCTTTGTTTGGCTCATAAAAGAAGACAATAGTTTTAAGGGCAAATTATACCTGTTTTCCATTATGCTTAGAGTAACTTTCTACTTCTTCTGTGTATTCAGATTATGTGTTTTGTAGATTATTTGGTATATTGGCAGCTGTTCCTACTGTATTGTCTTGTACCGATCTACGATGATCTTTTTTGAGATATGTGGTTGGTTAATTATTAAGTAGTTGTTTACCGTTTTTTTTCTTTTACTATCTTGGAAGCCAGAATGCTCGTTAGAAGCAAGGATGGCGAGACTTCCTCTCACATACTTTGGGCATGTTATCAGGAGAGACTAGTCTATGGAGAAGGAAATCAAGCTTGGTAAAGCAGAAGGTTAGCGAAAAAGAGGAAGACCCTCAACGAGATGGATTGACACAGTGGCTGCAACAATGGGCTCAAGCATAAAAACGATTATGAGGATGGCACAGAACTGGGCAGTGCTTCCTTCTGTTGTATATAGGGTCACTCTGACTCCACGACACCTAACAACAATAATACATTTCGTTAATTATTGTATCTTTTAAGTTTTTAACTTTCTCCAAGATATTCACACAAATATGGTAAATTTACTTCATTTAGAATGTCAATTTTCAGTATGTAAATCATGTGACCGAAACCAAACCCACTGCCTGAAGTCCATTCCGACTCATAGCGACCCTATAGGACAGAGTAGAACTGCCCCACAGGGTTTCCAAGGCTGTAGTCTTTACAGAAGCTGACTGTCACATCTTCCTCCCACAGAGCCCTGGTGGCTTCAAACTGCTAGCCCTTGGTTAGCAGCCGAGTGCTTAACCACTGCACCATCAGGGCTCTTTGTAAATCATATAGGCCCCTCAAAAGTGCACTTGAGTATCATTAGGAGCTCTTACATTCAGGGCCAAGTAGAACTCTGGGAGTTCCTTAAAAGAATATATGGAAATATTGGAGTCAAAGAGAAGGAAAAAAGTTCTATATAGACATAAACTTTCTTTGATCTTGAAATTTTAACATCAGCATAAGGGGTTAAAATGGGAGCCCAAGAGACTTTGGCGTTTGACAGAATATAGAGGGTTAAGAATAAGGAAGAATAAGTAATGACTCCATGATTTGTGGTCTGTATGATTAGTACAGTTGAGGTGACATAAAAAGTAATAGGGAAGTTGAGATGGGGAAATAGATTGAGGCAAGAAGGTAAATTCAGTTTGATCCTTACAGAGGTGACACAAACCGAACGAAACTGATTACTGTCAAGCTGATGCTGACACATAGGCAACACTATAGGACAGAGCAGAACTGCCCCACCGGGTTTCCAAGGCTGTACATCTTTATGGAAGCAGACTGCCACTTCTCTCTCCCGCAGGGCGGCTGCTGACCTTTCTGTTGGTTAGCAGCCCAGAGCTTTAACCACTGCACCACCAGAGCAACACAGTTATTGGAAATACAGGAATGGAACTTAGGTGCTAAAGATATAGACATAGACTTTGGAGCCAAGGGTGGGAGAGAGGGGAAAAGGGGGACTCTTTGCTTAGGGGGCACTGAGTTTCCATAAATGGTGGAATAATTTGGTAATGGATAGTGGTGATAGTTGCATATGATGAACATAACCAATGTCACTGAATTGTCCATGTAAAAAAGTTGAATTGGCAAATGTTTTATAATATGTATTTTTACCACAATAAAACAAAACAGAGTAGAATAGCCAAATATATTGTAGTGTAGTCATACAATGAAATACTACAGAGTCGTGAAAATGAATGAATTACTGCTCCTCTTGTCAACATGCTGAATCTCAGGAAGTCAATACCGAATTAAAAAAGCAAGTCAGATACAATATGATCCCATTTTTATGTAAAGCTTTAAAATGTAAATTAAAAATATTGTTTATTGATAGATGTTGTTAGGTGTTGTCGAGTCAGTTCCAACTCATAGCAACCCTGTGTATAACAGAATGAAATACTGCCTGGTCTTGCACCATCCTCACAATCATTGCTATGTTTGAGCCCATTGTTGCAGCCACTGTTTCAGTGCATCTCGCTGAGGGTCTTCCTCTTTTTCTCTGACCCTCTACTTTACCAGGAAGGATGTATATATTGATATATACATAGTTGTTGTTGTTGTTAGGTGCTGTCGAGTTGACTCTGACTCACAGCGACCCTACATCCAATAGAACGAAACACTGCCCAGTCCTGCGCCATCCTCACAACCATTGTTATGCTTGAGCCCATTGTTGCAGCCACTTTGTCAGTCCATCTCATTAAGTTTCTTCCTCTTTTTCGCTGTCTACTTTACCAGGCAGATTTCTTTCTCCAGGTACTGGTCCCTACTGATAATATGTCCAAAGTACATGAGATGAAGTGTCCCCATCTTTGCATCTAAGAAGCATTCTGGTTGTACTTCTTCCAAGACAGATTTGTTCGTTCTTCTGGCCAAAACCAAAAACCAAACCCATTGCCATCGAGTTGATTCCAACTCACAGTGACCCTACAAGACAGGGCAGAGCTTCCTCATAGAGTTTCCAAGGAACGCCTGGTGGATTCAATCTGCCAATCCTTTGGTTCACAGCTGTAGTACTTAACCATTATGCCACCAGGGTTTCCATTCTGCTGGCAGTCCATGGTATATTCAATACTCTTCACTAACACTGTAATTCAAAGACATCAATTCTTCTTTGGTCTTCCTTATTCATTGCCCAGCTTTCGCATGCATATGAGGCAATTGAAAACACCATGGCTTCGTTCAGGTGCACCATAGCCCTTAAAGTGACATCTTTGCTTAGTAACACTTTGATGAAGTCTTTTGCAGCAGATTTGTCCAATGTAATACATCATTTGATTTCTTGACTACTGCTTCCACGGGCACTGATTGTGGATCCAGGTAAAATGAAATTCTTGACAACTTCAATATTTTCTTTGTTTATCATGATGTTATGGTCCAGCTGTGAGGATTTTTGTTTTCTTTATGGTGAGGTGTAATCTATACTGAAGGCTGTAGTCTTTGACCTTCATCAGTAAGTGCTTCAAGTTCTCTTCGCTTTGAGCAACAAGGTTGTGTCATCTGCATATCACAGTTGTTAGTGAGTCGTCCTCCAATGCTCATGCCCCACTCTTCTTCATATAGTCCAGATTCTTGGATTATTTGCTCAGCATACAGATTGAATAAGTGTAGTGAAAGGATACAACCCTGGCACACATCTTTCCTGATTTTAAATCACACAGTATTCCTATATTCTGTTCCAGTGACTGCCTCTATGTATAGGTTCAGCATGAGCACAACTAAGTGTTCTGGAATTCCCATTTTTTGCAATGTTATGCATAATTTGTTATGATCCACACAGTCGAATGCCTTTCATAGTCAATAAAATACAGGTAAACATCTTTCTGGTATTCTCTGCTTTCAGCCGAGATCCATCTGACATTAGCAATGATATCCCTGGTTCCATGTCCTCCTCTGAATCCAGCTTGAATTTCTAGTTGTTCCCTGGCGATGTGCTGCTGCATCTGCTTTTGAATGATCTTCAGCAAAATTTTACCTGCATGTAATACTAATGATACGGTCTGATAATTTGTGTGTTCTGTTAGATCACCTTTGTTTGGAATGGTCACAACTGTGAATCTCATCCTGTTGGTTGGCCAGGTAGCTGTCTTCCATATTTCTTGGCATAGACGAGTGAGTACTTTCAGCGCTGCAACCATTTGTTGAAACATCTCAATTGGTACTCGGTCAATCCTGGAGCCTTGATTTTTGCCAATGCCTTCAGTGCAGTTTGGACTTCTTCCTCCGTACTACCAGTTCATAATCATACGTTACCTCCTGAAATGATTGAACATCCACCAATTCTTTTTGGTACAGTGACTCTGTGTATTCCTTCCATCTTCTTTTGATGCTTCCTGTCTCCTTTAATATTTGCCCAGTAGAATCCTTCAATATTGCAACTCAAGGTTTGAATTTTTTCTTCAGTTCTTTCAGCTTGAGAAATGCCCAGCATGTTCTTACCTTTTGGTTTTCTATCTCCAGATCTCCTCAAGTTTCATTATAATACTTTACTTTGTTTCTCAAGCTGCCCTTTGAAATCTTCTGTTAAGCTCTTTTACTTCATTTCTTCCTTTCTCTTTATCTATTTTACCTTCAAAAGCATCTTTCAGAGACTTCTGACATCCATTTTCTTCTTCTTCTTTCCTATCTTTTTAATGACCTTTTGTTTTCTTCATGTATGATGTCTTTATGTCATTCCACAACTCGTCTGGTCTCCAGTCATTAGTGTTCAATGAGTCAAATCTGTTCTTGAGATGGTCTTTAAATTCAGTTGGGATATACTGAAGGTTATACGACGGCTCTTGTGGGTTGTTTTAATTTTCTTCGCCTTTAACTTGAACTTGTATATGATCAATTGATTGTCTGTTCTGCAGTTGGCCCCTGGTCTTGTTCTGACTGATGACATTGAGCTTTTCCATTGTCTCTTTCCACAGAAGTACTCAATTTGACTCCTGTGTATTCTATCTGGGGAGGTCTGTGTGTATAGTCACTGTTTATGTTGTTGGAAAAAGGTATTTGCAACGAAGAAGTTGTTGGTCTTGCAAAATTCTATCATGCGATCTCCAGCATCGTTTCTATCATCAAAGCTGTATTTTCCAACTACTGGGCATTCTTCTTTGTTTTCAGCTTTTGAATTCCAACACCAGTAATTATCAATGCATCCTGATTGCATGTCTGATCAATTTCAGACTGTAAAAGTTGGTAAAAATCTTACATTTCTTCATCTTTGGTCTTAGTGGTTGGTGCGTAAATTTGAATAATATTAACTGGTCTTCCTTCTTGTTGTTGTTAAGTGCCATCGAGTCGGTTCCAACTCATAGCGACCCTATGTACAACAGAAGGAAACACTGCCCGGTCCTGTGCCATCCTCACAATCGCTTTTATGCTTGAGCCCATTGTTACAGCAACTGTGTCAAACCATCTCGTTGATGGTCTTCCTCTTTTTTGCTGACCCTCGACCAAGTATGATGTCCTTCTCCAGGGACTGATCCTTCCTAATAACATGTCCAAAGTATGTGAGATGTAGTCTTGTCATCCTTGCTTCTAGGGCGAATTTGGGTTGTACTTCTTCCAAGACAGATTTGTTCATACTTTTGGCAGTCCATGGTATATTCAATATTCTTCACCAACACCACAATTCAAGGGCGTCGATTCTTCCTCAGTCTTTCTTATTTGTTGTCCAGCTTTTGCATGCATATGAGGCAGTTGAAAACACCATGGTTTGGGTCAGGCACACCTTAGACTTCAAGGTGACATCTTTGCTTTTCAACACTGTAAAGAGGTCTTTTGCAGCACATTTGCGTAATGCAATGCGTCTTTTGATTTCCTGATTGCTGCTTCCATGGGTGTTGATTGTGGATCCAAGTAAAATGAAATCCTTAACAACTTCAATCTTCTTCATTTATCATGATGTTGATTATTGGTCCAGTTGTAAGGATTTTTGTTTTCTTTGTGTTGAGGTGTAATCCGTACTGAAGGCTGTGGTCTTCTATCTCCATCAGTAAGTGCTTCAAGTCCTCTTCACTTTCAGCAAGAAAGGTTGTGTCATCAGCATAATGCAGGTTGTTAATGCATCTTCCTCCAATTCTGATGCCCCATTCTTCTTCACAGAGTCCAGCTTCTTGGATTATTTGCTCAGCATACAGATTGAATAGGTATGGTGAAAGGATACAGCTCTGACACACACCTTTCCTGAATTTAAACCATGAAATATCCCCTCGTTCTATTCGAACGACTGCCTCTTGATCTCTGTACAGGTTCCTCATGAGCACAATTAAGTGTTCTGAAATTACCATTCTTCCCAATGTTATCCATAATTTGTTATCATCCACACAGTTGAATGCCTTTGCATAGTCAATAAAACACAGGTAAATATCTTTTTGGTATTCTCTGCTTTCAGCCAGGATCCATCTGACATCAGCAACTATATCCCTGGTTCCACATCCTCTTCTGAATCTGGCTTGAATTTCTGGCGGTTCCCTGTTAATATACTGCTGCAGCCGCTTTTGAATGATCTTCAGCAAAATCTTACTTGCATGGGATATTAATGATATCGTTCAATATTTTCCACATTCAGTTGGATCATTTTTCTTTGGAATGGTCACAGATGTTGATCTCTTCCTGTTGGTTGGCCAGGTAGCTGTCTTCCAAATTTTTTGGCATAGACAAGTGGGCACATCCGCACTGTATCCATTTGTTGAAACATCTCAATTTGTATTCCATCAATCCCGGGAGCCTTGTTTTTTGCCAATGCTTCAGTGTAGCTTGCACTTCTTCCTTCAGTACCATTGGTTCCTGATCATATGCTACCTTCTGAAATGGTTGAACATTGACCAATTCTTTTTGGTATAATGATTCAGTATACTCCTTCCCTCTTCTTTTGATGCTTCCTGTGTCGTTTAATGCTTTTCCCCATAGAATCCTTCACTATTGCGGTTCGAGGCTTGAATTTTTTCTTTAGTTCTTTCAGCTTGAGAAATGCCAAGCATGTTCTTCCCTTTTGGTCTTCCTTGTAGTCATATGGATATTATCCTATCACTGACAGTGTTGTACTTCAGGATAGATCTTGAAATGTTCTTTTTGATGATGAATGCAATGTCATTCCTCTTCAACTTGTCATTGCCGGCATAGCAGACCATATGACTGTCTGATTCAAAATGACCAATACCAGTTCATTTCAGCTCATCAGTGTCTAGGATATTGATATTTATGTGTTCCATTTCATTTCTGATGATTTCTAATTTTCCTAGATTCATACTTCGTACATTCCACATTACCATTATTAATGGATGTTTGCAGCTGTTTCTTCTCATTTTGAGTCATGCCACATCAGCAAATGAAGGTCTGGAAAGCTTGACACCATCCATTAAAACTGATTCTACTTTGAGGAGGCAGCACTGCTTCACCAGCTGTATTCTGAGTGCCTTCCAGCCTGAGGGGCTCATCTTCTGGCACTATATCAGACAATGTTCTGCTGCTATTCATAAGGTTTTCACTGGCTAATTTTTTCAGAAGTAGACCGCCACATCCTTCTTTCTAGTCTATCTTAGTCTGGAAGCTCAGCTGAAACGTGTCCACCATGGGTGACCCTGCTGGTATTTGAAATATCGGTGGCATGGCTTCCAGCATCACAGCAAAACACAAGCCACCACAGTATGACAAAGTTATAGACGCGTGGTTACATAGTTGGTAAACTATAAGTAAAAGAGAGATGGGAAATAGAGAAAATGGAGAAAGGATTTGAAAAGAAGCATGCAAGGAGCTTCTAAATAGGGCTTCAGACTGGTTCGTTCTGGTTCTAACCCTTGTTGAGAATTTGCATTTCCATCCCAGGTATACTGAATCAGAATCTACATTTTAACAGGATCCCCAGGTGGTTTTTATGTGTAATAAATTTTGAGAACCACTGCTATACTAGTGGTTCTCAGAATTGGTCCCTAACCATCATCATCATCATTGCCTGGGAACTTGTTAGAAATGCAAATTCTTGGCAGGGGTTGGAAAACAAGGAACCGGTTCCAAGCCCTACTTCTAAAATACTGGTAGTGCTAAGCTAGGTGGTGAGTACACAGGTGTTAACAGTAATTTGACTATTTAAACAGTTCCTCTCTAAGTCCCCAGGAGTCCCTGGGTGGTGCAAAGAGTTAAGCACTCGTCTACTAGCTGAGAGTTAGTGGTTCGAACCCAACCAGAGGCTTCTCAGAAGACAACCTTGAAAACCCTACGTAGCACTTCTACTCTTCATACATGAGGTGGCCATGAGTGGCATAGACTCCGTGGCAACTAACAACATAACTTATAAACAAAAAAACAAACTCCGTTGCCGTGGAGTTGATTCCAACTCATAGCAACCTTATAGGACAGCATAGAACTGCCCTGTAGAGTTTCCAAGGAGCACCTGGTGGATTCGAATTGCTGACCATTTGTTATCAGCCTTAGACCACCAGGGTTTCCAACATACTTACACATATGCTGGAACATTCTTCTGTATCAATTCAATATTTAACTTAAAAAGTTTTTAAAGGAATGAATGATGACGCTTGCTCTAACTCTTTGGGATAATGACATGCAAACAATATTTTGTTGAGCAAAATTCCACTCCCCTCTGTTGCCATTGTTTATAGCTAGTGCCTCTCTGAAGTAGGAAAATGGTAAATGTGAAAATAAACCACAAGGTGGCATCCTAGTCTTATGTACCTTATTTTGGTTATTCAAATCCAAGTAGGAGCCCTGGTGTGCAGCGGTTAAGCTCTCGGCTGCTAACCCAAAGGAGGAGGTTGGAATCCACCAGCTGCTCTGCGGGAGAAAGAACTGGCAGTCAGCTTCTGTAAAAAATTCACGACCTTGGAAATCCTTTGAGGCAGTTCTACTCTGTCCTATAGAGTTGTGAATCAACTCAACAGCAGTGGGTTTTGTTTGAGCTTTAATCCTGCTGACCTTGGAAATGTTGAGTGTGGTTTAAAAATCTAGGAATTATTGCATCCATAGGGAGCAGCAGAGGGTTTTTTTTTTTTTAAAGCGTTTCTCTTCTTCCATCATTTGTGCTTGATTTATTTTCATATATTCTGTGCTATCAGATTAAAGTTCAGGGAAGCAATTCAAATAAATCCAAGGTAACAAATATGCAAGTCCATCATATTTCATTCATTTAACCAGGGTTCATAAATATTTTTTGAGCCTCTCTTCTGTTCCAGACACAGGGCAAAGAGGCCCTGGAGACTTAAAGGTGAGCAAAAACGCAGTCACTTTCACTATCTTCATCTGTGGTGGTGGCGACAGACAGTAATAGAATCACAAATTTAAAACGTAATTGACAAATTCTATGAAGTATGTGGTTCATGTGATGCCAAAATGGGGCTTTGATCCATCTGCTGAGATCTGAACAATAAAGGGGAGTTACCTAGGTAAAGAGAAAAGAACGTCCTAAGCAGAAGGAATATGTGCAAAGCCTTGTAGCAGGAGGGAGCAAGGTGAACACGAGAGGCTGAAAGAAAGCCAGGATGGGTGGATGGCAAGTCAGAGACAGCAGAGGAAGGTGAGCAAAGGCCTAAGATGTAGGCAGGGGACATACAGAGCCTTGTAGACTGAGGTTAAGGATTTTGTCTTCATTCAAAGAGCATTAGGGAGCCACACACACACAGGAGGGGGCAGTAGCAGATCAAAGCCCATGTTCAATCACCTGTGAGTCAGCAGTGTTACCAGTAAATATGAAAGATTCTACCCTAGTGCTAGGTGGTGACACAACTCTGTTCACTTATGTGTGATTAGCTTTTTGATAATGAAAACAGTAATAGAATTTCAATCTTGACTATACTCATTAGATTTAAGAATCTTCTTTTAAAGAGACATGGCTCTATTTATTTGAATCAAACCAGAAACTTCTGAAGACAGGAAAAGTAAAGCATACTATCTTAAAAAAGGAGTTAGACCTATTTAGCTCATCCACAACAAAACAAAAAGCTTTGACTCCTGGAATATAAAAGGTATGAAAGAAAATGTTTACTTTATGGTCATGTTGTCTCAGAAAGAATCATGGAGACCTGGGTTATATGACTGTGGAAAAGATAATCTAATTAGGCTGGGCCTCAGTTTTTTTCACCTGAACTATGAAGCACTGGTCTACATTATGTGTCCTTCCAGCTCTGAAATGCTGTGAATCAGTAAATATATTAATAAAAAAATATGTACATGTTACTAATTTAATGTAAAGGGAATGGCTGTTGGGGGACCACTTTAGCATATGTTTGAATAGAGATATGTGAGTGGGAAAACAGAGGTAGAGTTTAAAATCAAATGAAACATACTTGGGATATTAAGACATTTTTAACAAACTAAATTTGAATAAGCTACCCAGAGACATTGCAAAAGAAGGTCCCAGCAATCTGCTTTTGACAAATCAGCCATTGAATACCCTGTGGAACACTACTTCCATTACCACAAGACTAGAAGCAATGGATGGTGCCCAGCTACCATTACTGAATGTTTTGATCATGGACTTAATAGATGGATCATGATCAAAAGGACAAAAATTGTGGAACAGAACTTCAAATTCATATGGAAACCAGACTTAATGGATCCATTGAGATTGTGGGAACCCTCAAATCTAATGTCTGGAAATAATCTTTAAACCTTGAACCAAAACTATCCCATGAAGCCATCACTAAACTATTTAGCTCAATTAATAAAGACTGTTTGCCTTGAGCATTGTGCTCTTATAAAGAATTATCTATATGAGTTTAAACTGATAATAGTTCATCTAAAGCATGAGAACTTTAACAGGCAGAGAGTCTAAATTAATGGTAATGAAACAATATTAGTAGCTGTAGTGAGGATGGTGACACACAGTGAAGTGTATAACCAACGTCTTTGAACTGTTCATGTAGAAATTGTGATGGGTATAAGTTTGGTTGTGTATGTTGCTACTAAAAAAAATAAAAGAAGTAGACAGAGGAAAAAAAACAAAAACAAAACTCTATAGAGCACAGCCCTACTCTGCACTTATGGAGTCCCCTTGAATTGGAGTAAACTCAACGGTAACTTTTTTTTTTTTTTTGACCCTACCATTTTTTGATCATATACTATGTGTCATGTCTTACAAACATTACCTCTATTTAATCCTCAGAAAATCCTTATATGTTTTTTAAAAAAATTCTATTTTACTGATGAGAAGAAAAAAAAAAAGGCTTACAGGTTTAATAATTTGTCCAAAGTTACAAGCTAATAAACCTCAAGGGATGCAGCTGAAATCCAGAGCTGTCTGACTCCAGAACCTACCCTTTTAATCATTGTACTATATACTACACACATTGAAAAACTGAGATACAAACAAACATGATTTATAAGTATGAAAGAGTAAATTGACCAGAATTATAAATATGGATTTCAGTTTATTTATAAATGGTCTGTTGAATAAGGACCAAGAATTTTAATAAGCCCCCACATCTTAAAACAAATAAAACTGCTCGATAGACTTGATTTCACTAGGTAAACATGCATTACCCTGGATATGACTGTAAAGATGCACTAGCATCGAATAACCTCGTTAATATATCTTTACCACATCCACAGAGGATAACTTTCACCACTTCTGTCATATTCTGAAGACAAATAATTTGTAACTTTGTTTCTTCTTTTGTCTCAAGCTTCTGATACCCAGAGCAAAAATGTTGCCTGCTAGATCTCGGTGTTTGAGGAAGTGGCTAAAGGCATTCATACTGAATTACCCCTCCTCTGTTGTTTTGTCCATGGCTCCCACTTTTGGGCATCCTTGGGGTTTGACAATCACATCAAAGGAGCAGCTCTGGCGTGAGAACCGGTCAGAGTGGGCCAGATAACTCACAGGATTATCACTGAGTCCCCTTCTACGATAGTCATGGTCAGGAGGCCCTTGGTGTTTCCAGTCTGTTCTCTTGGTGCAGCACATAAGCCTTTTGCCTGTTTAATGATTCAGCAGTGATGAACTTACGGATAACTTTTGGGGGGACTTACTGAGCCCTGAAGGGGGACATAATGGTCCATCGAGGTTCTATACTGTTCCTCTAAAGGATGCTTGTCACCGTAGGGAGTGCCTGCCCACTGAGCTTGGCCTCATCTGATGGTCACAGGGCTGCACGTGGTTTTTGATGTTGTCACCACACCTGACTGTTTGTACTGTACTGTGCATATCTTTCTGCTGTCAGAAAGATGTCCTAATAATAAAATCAATCTAATAGTAGCTGTTTGTGAGACTAAAAAAAGCTACTGGCTTAGTTCCCACTTAGGAGGTGGCTTGTGACTGTGGTAATGTGTTATGATGAGAGTAAAATATGGTGTGTGCCTCTATGTTTTGCCCTCATGACTGAGCACACACCTCCATCAACTTGCCAGACCCCAAGAGAAGCCTATTTAAAGCAGCTGTGCTGGGACAGACTGGCTGGGACAAGGGAAGAGGCCAGGTACAGAGAGCAACTGAACATTTCAGGAGAAAGTCTACACAAACGTCTCTGGCTGTGTTGTTCTGGTGGGGAAAAGTGTCTTTAGATTTTGTGTAATTAAGGGAAAAGATTAAAATAAAGTGATAAAACATCTAGGAAGTGGAATTTTACGGTACAGTAAATAATATTCAGCTTTATAGCTTATAATCAGAAAGCCGTTAACTCCATTAATACACTCAATTGTTTTAGGAATTTACGAGCAATTTTGAATTTATCACCTCTCTGACAGAAGCGAAACTTTATGAATAATAGCCATTCTTTGCAAAATACTTTTAATTCCGTGTGAGAAAATGTAACTTTGTTTTCATTGCAGTGAAAATACAGAACTATTACAATGAAAACTTAACGAGACAGACCTAAGAATTACTTGCCAAAGTTGTCCATCTTCTCTCTGTCCCTTAAGAAAAAGGTTATAATACATTTTATTACATGCATATACCATTTCCTATGCATGAATTTCCTCATTCCCACAGAATAACAGAATGACATTGGAGGTTAGGGAAACTCAGAATATTCTGCTTACGTAAGGCTAAGGACTTAAGAGACATACGGAAAGTTATCTAAGTATAATATATATATTTTAATTATAATTGTTAACTGCTATAAAAAGCCAGCGTAACTATTGGCTAAAGAATTTAGGTTAAAAAGCCCTTCCTAATAATGAGAATCATGAATAACAACAACTCGTAATAATGAGTGAATGGGTTACTGGGCAGGTCTTCATTCCAAATGAATAACGTTGTTTCATGATATGATGCAGCTGGAGTGTATAAATATTCTGAATAATTCAATATTCTCCCCTGAAAATAAAAACTCTTATCTTTTGCATTCAATGGAAGGATTTTTTTTAAAACTCCATTTATTCAGACATCTAGCCTTAATACATCACCATTTGCCTTACCTTTGTCAACTACCCTGAGCGAGATTATAGAATATGAAGTTCAGTGATTAAGATAAGGTAGGTGAGACCTGCTTGAAAGTTGAAAGTTAAAACCAGAAAACTATAATTTCTAGCTGTACCGTTTTATACTGTTTATGGAATAAAGCAGAGTTATACTTTTTTCATCTTTTCATATATTAGAAGGGTGAGATGGTAGAGGTTTTTGTGATAATACTGTAAACAGATTTACTTTTGTTATTAGTCCAGAGTGATCCCAGGCAGATTGAAATCCTTGGTTAGTCTGAATGAGTCTAAGAAAACAGTGTCAAAAGCCATAACTTACTGGTCAAAATCATGGGCTTTAGAATCAGACAGGCCTGGGTTGAGTCATAGCCCAATCTGCTAGGTATACCAAAAAAAAAAAAGCTGTTGTCGAGTCGATTCCTACTCATAGCGAAGTACGGAGTAGAACTGCCCCCTACGGTTTCCAACTGACGGATTTGTTCTACACCATTTTTTAATTTTTTTTAAATTGTTGTAGTTTAAGTTTGCAACTCGTTAGTCTCTCATACAAAAATTTATACATACATTGTTATGTGACTCTAATTGTTCTCGCTATACTGTGACAGAACACTCCTCCTTTCCACCCAATTTCCCGTGTTCATTCAACCAGCTCTGGACCCTCTCTGCTTTCTCATCTCGCCTCTGGACAGGAGCTGCCCATTTAGTCTCATGTATCTACTTGAGCTAGGAAGCACACTCTTCACAAGTATCATTTTATGTCCCATAGTCCAGTCTAATCTTTGTCTGAAGAGTTGGCCTTGGGAATGGTTTTACCAACTGGTGGACTTGAACTGCTGACCTTTTGGTTAGCAGCCAAGCTCTTAACCTACTAAAGCCTACTAGGTATGGCCTTAGACAATTAATTTTTTATTCTCTAATTCCTAATGTGTAAAATAAGGGTAATAATACTGTCTACTCTATAGGACAATTATGAGGCATAAATGCTGTAATAGATTTCCAGCACTTAGCCTGAGGCTAGCACAGAGAACCACCCGACAGTTCTAGCAGTTGATATTACATCTGATTTACAGTAGGTGCTGGTTGTCAGTTATAGCAGAGGACCTGCCTGTTCCTTTGAAGTTCAAAATGAGAGGACTGTGGGAGAAAAGTGCCACCCAATGGAAGAATGGAGATTTTGCCTATAGAACTATTTCTAATATGCCTCTGGGCCCTCACACATGCTGGTCTACGTATGCTAAAGGGCTTTCAATTCAAGATCTCCCACCTAAGTTCAAAGACATCCTTCCAAGGAATACGAACTACAGTTACAGTTTATAATGTCATGTTTGCTGTAATGCTTTGTTGTAGTTGCTGCAATATTCAGAACCTCAATCATTGCTTGGTTCTTAAAATAATTACAAGGGAAAGGCAAACTCCATTAATCAGTAAAATGCAGCAGGACAACTAGGAGTAGTCCCATTGGGCAATAAAAACATGAAAAGCTTAAAAATACACCTATCTTTAGATCGTTCTGCTTACAAAGCCAATCCAGATTTTTTTCACTAGAACGCTATCCTAATGAGATATTTTAAGTTAGCCAAATCAGCCACTTTTAAATCTGTGTATATCTCCAGCCACATATTTTTTTTACTTGCTTTCATTATATTCATTATGAGTACAACATTATGTTATATTATTGCTTCAGATCCAAGATGGATTGTTTTTTCAACATTTTTACATTCTGCAGATTGGGATGTGTCTTATGATGTGTGTGTAAAGTTATATCACGGTGGGTTTTTTTCCCTTAAAAAGCTGATTTTAAACCAAATGATGAAGTCTTACACTTACAAAATTATGGTAGTTTTAAAATCACATTGCTTTGTGAGTTGCCTAAGGTGGTAACTCTTACTTTGCAGACGCTTTTTTTTTTTTTTAACAATTGGCAAAAGGAACAAGTTGAATATATAAGACAATCAAAAAGGCTTTCTTAAGATTGAATAATGCATATATACATATGGATCTTAGAGACATCCCTCCAGTTAAAATTTGGAGTTTATTTTTCAACATTACCTAGATACTTTAAAAGTCCCTCAGATGTTTTCAAATAGGAAATAGCATACTTGTAATAGCAAAAAGATCTAAGAAGAGCAAAAAGCCTCCCTTACCAGCTCCCAGAAATTCCTTTCCTCTTTCTCAGGGCACCTCCTTCTTTTGAGGTCCCCTGTCCCCTGATGTGGAGTCCCTGGGTGGTGCAGATGGTTAAGCACTAGGCCGCTATCCAAAAGGTGGCTGTTTTGAACCCACCCAGAGGCATCTTGGAAGAAAGGCCTGGTGATCTACTTCCAAAAGGTCACAGCCATGAAAATGCTATGGAGTATAGTTCTACCCTGAAACACCTGGGGTTGCCTTGAATCAGAATTGACTCCACGGCAACTGTTTTTTTCTGGTAACCTGATATGACTAGCTAGCGGGGCAGCCATGCCTATCAGTGTTGGGCTTTAGGATCACTTTCATGTGCTACTACTACACACCATTCAAAACCTGACGCATATAGTACAGTGCTGGGCACACAGTAGTTACTCAATAAATACCTTGTAGTTCATTAACGTGAAATGAAGGAGTACAACGGTTAAGCGTTCTGCTGCTAACCAAAGGTTGGCAGTTGAAACCTACCAGCTGCTCTGAGGAAAAAAAAGACCTGGTGATCTATTTCCCGTAAAGATTATAGCCTAGGAAACCCTTTAGCACAGTTCTACCCTTTCCTAGAGGATTGTTCTAGGTCAGAATCAACTCAACAGCACACAACGATGCGAAATGCAAAACTGTGTTCTAATTAAGCATACATATAGCTTTTAACATTGGAGAAGAAATTGTAAAAATGCCCCGTTTTTCTTTTTAACTTTTACACAAATAAAAGCTGCTAATAAACTAAAGCCTAAGTTTTCTTTACCTTGAACTATCAAAATAATTGAAAAAATCATAACCACATTTCTATTTTAGTAGCAAACATGAACATTACCGCACCTAAAAGATGAAACAACACCCTCATAAAACACAGATTGGTCAGGGAAAACCCAATGGTAAATCTCATTTAACCACAGTGAAATGTGGAGTTAAAAGCTGACTATATGAAATACGGAGTCCTGGTGGCACAGCGGTTAAGAGCTATGGCTGCAAACCCAAAGGTCAGCAGTACGAATCCACCAGCTGCTCCTCGGAAACCTTATGGGGCAGTTTACTCTGTCCTATAGGGTTGCTACAAGTCAGCAACAGGTTTGGTTTTGGTTTTTTATGTGAAACATGGATTATGGCCCAATGAATTTGAAAAGACTGAAATTACTGACAATGATAACTTTTAGGAATGCGCACAGCCCTTAGTGATTACGTGATAAGTTAGTATGCAAATATCATAATAAATCGAAAAATCGTAACCCATATATAACTGAGAAGAAAAAAATATAAAAACAAACAAGATGGAAGAGAGAGGAAGGGAAAGAGGAAGGGGATATTATCTTAAATATCTGATCATAGTTTTTAAAAAATTTCTGATCTCTAAAATAGTTTACATTTCAAAAAAGGCTGCAATTACAATAGGCACAGAATCAGTTTTTAGATCGTATGATAAAAATTAATTATATGCCTATTTTCCAGAAATTATGCTTAAAAAGCAAATTCCAAATACTACTAAATCCATTTCATTTGCTATCTAATTCCATCAGAGTTATCTTAAGTTAAAATAACCACAGGACTTACAGACAGGGAAAATGAGGTGGTGTGCTTTTGCACACCTTTTTGTATGAGTCTGACTTGCTTACAGAATTAGATGAATTATCTACTTATTTTTCCAAATTAAAATAATGGAAAAGCCCTTCCATTTTCCCTCTCTGAGCATTGATATGTGTAATAAAAACAATATTTTCTATTACTTTCATATTATTTGGCTCAGCAGCTTCAGAACTCTGCAATAGCCTCATTTGAGCTTCACTGAAGGGAGGGATACCCACAAAATCTCCACAACAAAAGATTATTTTCATTGAGGTCCAGATGATCTATCTATCATTAGGAAGTATACATGTGCCTATCATGTATGCATGTGATGTTTTACAAGCCCCCTACAAAAGTTTTTGAGTTACAAGTGACACATTCTAGATTATTGTCCTATATTTGGTATAGTCTCATTTGGAAGTCTTGTATTTGCACTTTTCCAAGAACCACAGTTAAAATAAAAGGCAGAGGAAACAGTTCACTTCCTGCCTCCAAATAATGTCATATCTGCTTATGCTTAATTGATTTACAAGTTCAGAAAAATGCTGTTTTCACGCACACTGTGAATCACATCAGCCAAACCACTTTGAAAGCAAAAAAGAAAAGTCATGGCTTAGTTAGTAAATAAAGACTCCACTTCAAGATTCCATTCTACAAAGCAACTCATCCACATAAAAAGTCAAAAAGGACTTCATTTAATTAGTGATATGTAAAGACTTTGCATAGAAAAAGTTACAAAGTAATGCAAAAAAAAAAAAAACTAGGCACAGTAATTTTAAAACAAATATTTAAAAGTATAACTTTACATAATGTTTAACATTCTCATGTTTATTGCTTTCTCCACACAGCAGAGAAATGAAGTGCATAATAATACATGCTGTGTCTTTATCTTTCAAACATAAAATCTCACATGTTCAATTTCCATGTATTAAGATTACTTTAGGTCAGAAAACAAAAGCAAGAAACAAAACCAAAACACCTTTATGTAGCACTACTCTAAGCATGGACAAAAATAATTTATGTACATCCCATTGAATACATTCATCTTGATTTGGGATCAAATGCAATCATTAACTTGATGAAGAGCACTTAAGAATCCTGGCTTTTCTCTTCCCAGTGCTCTCTCCCTGTCTCATCACCTCCAGAAATGCAACTTATCCCAAAAGGTGACAAGAATTAGATATTACATGTTATCAGGAGAAAATGAAGAGGATAAACATATAAAAAATTGTCCAACTAAATAAATTAATCCAAACTCTTACAAACTGGACAGTTTTCAGGTTAGCATGAATCAAACAGTCTTGAGTGGGCAACACAGTAGCCAATTGCTTCTAGGTGTACTAGATAAATGTATGGTTTGTATAGATATAAAGAAGCACCATATTTTGAGCCACCAAAAAAGGAAAGAAAAACGCCTGGGGGTCTTGCAGGCAAGGCAGAAATGCTTGTTAATCCGAGCACTGATGGGATAATTGCTTATACCAATGCACTGCTAAATGTCACCACTTGGCAAGTCTGTACAAAGTAAGAAAACTAGATAAAACTAGGTCTTTCAACTTGAAAATTATTTTCCGCAATCCTTTTGGCCAATAAAAACCTGTTGGTTTCACAAGAATACTCTTCTCTGGAATTGTATTAAATGTCTGCAGCCTAATGCAAGACTTCTGTCCCTTTCCTTTCTGAACCCAACCTCTACGCTCTTCTTGTACAATATTATATGTTCAGAAGAAAACTTTACTAGCTCAGGCACTTATGAAACATTTATTTTTTTCCCCATCCAATTTCAAGAGAATTCAGTCAGGGTATTTCTTGTCCACAACTAAGACACACTGATGCATTGCTGGATGGTACAACCCATACATTTTCCAGGAAACTTCTAAATGGAAACAAGAAGGAAGTTTTCAAAAGTTGCTGATGTCAGTTAGCAAGCTGCCTTAAAAAAAAAAAAAGAGAGAGAAAAAACATAATACCACATTTCCACTTGTGAGGTTTGTGTCTCAAATAGCTTTATTGTTCCTTTGTGGATCTGTAGGCATCTGTATGGCTACCTTCTGGGTGCAGAGGTTTTAAGCTGACGCTGAAATGAAGGACATTCAATTACTATTGCAAGAAGTTCACAGAATAGCTTCCTGGAAAACTTAAAAAGCTCCAACTTCTGTCCCCCAGGGTCGGTAAGGTTTATTTGTTCCACTGCCTGTCTGCTGAGGACTGGACGTGGCTGATACTGACAAGGGTGGGGTGATGGCTGTTGCAGCTGCCACTGCTGCAGCTGCATTTGGGGGGAGCATGGGGAAGGCTCCGGCGAAGGACAGAGGGAAGCTGTGAGCAGCTGCGGTGGCTGCTGCAGCAGCAGCGTGGACGGTGGCCGAGAGGGACAAGAGAGACGTGGAGAGAGGTGGCACACAAGGGGCGACACTGCCCGTTGATGGCATTCGGAGGGCAGAATCGGCATGGGCAAACGTGGCGGTGAGGAGAGTGGAGCCGTGGGCAGGAGGCACTTCTGAAGTTGTGGAGAGGCGACAAGGGGTTGATTCTGAGGCATGGAGTCCGTTTGGTTGCAGCAGGGCCGTGGGAAGATGGTGGAAGGCAGCAGCCCAGTGATGCGGTTGTAGGGGGTGATGGTGGTGGGCCATGGAAGACGTCATTGCTGCCGCCTCCCGCTGGGAGGCACAAGTGCTAAGATGAGAGACAAGTCGCACGCGCAGTGGGTCCGAGGAGTCCAAGCCTTCCACGGAGCTCAGGTACCTTGCCACTTCTGTTAGGCACTCTCGGAATCCAATGCTCATGAAGTCCATGGCAAGAGCATGCGCGTCAAAGTAGCCTAAAAGGGGATTGGTGCAAAAGAGGGGAAAGGAGAGATTGAGAAAGAGGGTGTGAGACAAAAAAGCAGCAGAGAGAGGATGATATAATTACTACCAGTATCTACCAACTAATGTTCCACTCTGTCCTTGAGATTTGAGTAGAATAATACTTTCTGAAAACTTTACCAGCTATTTATGGTTTTAATTATTGCAGAAGTTAAGAAAGTATACTTTGTGAGATTGGAACTCTTATGCACTGCTGGTGGGAATGCAAAATGATACAACCATTTTGGAAAATGATACGATGCTTCCTCAGAAAGCTAGAAATAGACATACCATTCGATCCAGCAATCCCACTCCTAGGAATATATCCTAGAGAAATAAGAGTCGTCACTCGAATAGACATATGCACACCTATGTTCACGGCAGCATTGTTCACAACGGCAAAATGATGGAAACAACCTAGATGCCCATCAACAGATGAATGGATAAACAAACTACGGTACCTACACACAATGGAGTACTATGCAACGAGAAAGAACAATGATGAATCTGTGAAGCATCTCATAACATGGATGAAACTGGGGGACATTATGCTGAGTGAAATAAGTCAATCACAAAAGGACAAATATCGTATGAGACCTCTATTGTAAAAACCCATGAAAAAGTTCACACACAAAATGTAACAATCTTTGTTGGTTACCAGGGATGGGGTAGGGGGGGATACTAAATAGATAATAGATAAGTCGTATCTTGGGTGAAGGGTGAGACAGTACACAATACGGGGAAACCAGCACAACTTGTACAAGGAAAGGTCATGGAAGCTCCATAGATACATCCAAGCTCCCTGAGGGACTGAACTGCTGGGTGGAGGGCTGTGGGGACCAAGGTCTCAGGGAACATCTAGCTCAATTGGCATAACACAGTTTATAAAGACAATCTTCTACATTCTACCTTGGTGAGTAGCATCTGGGGTCTTAAAAGCCTGTGAGCAGCCATCTAAGATACTCCACTGGTCTCATCCCTTTGGGAGCAAGGGAGAATCAAGAGAACAGGATACAAGGAAAAGATTAGTCCAAAGGACTAATGGACCACAGCTACCAAGGCCTCCATCGGACTGAGTCCAGTACAGCCAGATGGTGCTCAGCTACCACCACTGACTGCTCTGACCAGGATCACAACAGAGGGTTCTGGACAGAGCTGGAGAAGGATGTAGAACAAAATTCTAACTCACAAAAAAAAAAAAAAAGACCAGATTTACTGGCCTAAAGGAGACTGGAGAAACCCCGGGAGTATAGCCCCCAGACACCCTTTTAGCTCAGTGGTGAAGTCATTTCCGAGGTTCACCGTTCAGCCTGGGAGTGGACAGCCCCATAAAACCAAATGGGACTAATGAGGTACAGCAGTCCAGGGACAAGGGCCAGAAGGCAGAAGGGGACAGGGAAGCTGGTGATAGGGAACCCAAGGTTGAGTAAAGATAGTGTTGATGTGTTGTGAGGTTGTTAACCATTGTCATAGGGCAACGTGCACTAACTGTTAAATGAGAAACTATTTTCTTCTGTAAGCCTTCATCTAAAGTGAGAATAGCAGCACAACTGGAAGAGCGTAGTCTATGTCACTGAACTGTGCATGTAGAAATTTCTGAAATGGTGTATCTTTGGCTATGCATATTTTCACCAAAAAAAAAAGGTCGAGAAAGGAGAGAGTTGACATGTTGTGGGGTTGTTAACCAATGTCATAAAACAATATGTGTACTACTGTTTCATGAGAAACTATTTGTTCTGTAAGCCCTCACCTGAAGTACAATTTTAAAAAAAAAGGGTACTTTGTAATTTACATGTGTGACAACTCTGGCAATGCAATATGCTACAGTTATTCTTGCAACCAAATATCACACTGGGAAAAAAATTAAGAACGTCCGTGTTTGAAGCACTTCCAGAAGGAAAAAAAGAAATGGTACCTCTCCTCTTGTACTGTGGGATAGTGAAATTCCCCAGCAAGCTTTTTCGTGGTAATAGAGTTCCAGTCTCTCTGTCTCTGTCACATGAGTGGAGATTAAAGGGCTTATCTGAAACATCCTCATTCTCTTAGCATTTATAACAGACATAAGTGCATCTTAGCAGCTTGAGGGCTTTCTTTCAGAACATGCTAAAATCTCATCTCTTAATAAGTTCATAAACGCTTTTTGACATAATTTTGTATCAGCAAAGTGAAAACAACTTGTCATTACTCTGTATGAGAAAAAAGTTAATGAAAACAAAATGAGGCCTCTTTTGGGGAATTTGGTTACTAACTGGAAGATCTGGAACATATAATTTTCTTTCAAGCAACATAAGGCTGCTTACCAATATGAGATTAAACCATCGGCCCTTGAGTGGATTCTGACTCATGGCCACCCCAACAGTGTCATTGTAGAACTGTGCTCTATTTTCAAAAGTAGATCACCAGCCTTTTTTCTGAAGTGCCTCTGTGTGGACTTGAAGTGACAACCTACGGTTAGCAGTCGAGTGCATTAACTGTTTGTGCCACCCAGGGACTCTGATATGAGATGTTATTGTTGTTAGCTGCTGCTGAATTGGCTCCCAACTCACTGCACAATGGGGTCAGCTGTGATGCACAGTGGCTAGTTTTTCAAAAGTAGATCACCAGGTCTTTATTCCGACTCTGTGTTAATCTTGAAGCTCTGCTGAAACCTCTTCAGCATCAGAGTAACACAAAAGCCTCCACTGAAGTGCAAGCGCTGACTGTGCTTGAAGTGCACTGGCTGGGAAGCAAAACCGGATCTCCTGCATGGAAGGTGAGAATTCTACTACTGAATCACCAGGGTCCTCTCCCTCCATGTGTAATTACCATACTTTAACTCCTAGTTTTCCTGAAGTTTAAGTATTTCTCTCCTTTATTGTTTAGATTACTTTTTTCTGGAATTCACCCAAGAAGTGTCTGTTAATTGTCTATTAATTTTATCAGTCTGTATTCATGCACTTCCCCATACCTATGATTTAGTTTTTATGCCATAAAAATGGCTGGAACCGTGTCACATTTATCATCTTAGTAGCTCTTTTTATCCCAAGACAATGCATTTGAATAAAAAATAGTAACGTCTGATTATTACAGTGCCTATTTAGAGCACAATAATAACCAGTCAACAAATGCCACCACTTTGAGTGTGTGATCTTCACTATGTACAAATGACTTTTCTGATTTCTTTTTCATTTTCTACTTTTTTTTTAAACAGAAATTTCAAATTAAAAGTTAAATCTACTCACTCTTGGGATGTGTATACATATGAATGAGAAATACGACATCAAGTAAGGTTATTTTCATTGAAGGTTATTAGCTATACTATCTTTTTTATGTTTTTGCATTTATCATCTATTAAAAAATATTTAAAAAATACTCTTATTTTGTAATCAGGTACTTTGGAAAAAGTAGTCATGTACATTCAGAGTCCTAAACCTAGAACATTTGGAAGTCCCCAAAAGATGTTTGGGGCAAAAATATATGCCATCAAACCGACAACAACGACAGCACAAAGCTGATACAAAAGAATATTATGAATGCGGAAGACTGGCAACAAAAATAGTTATTATTCCAGGACTTTGTCTGAGTTAGCAAACAAAGCCCCTGGGACTATGAGGGAAAGCTATTCCTGAAGAAGATGCCTCCACAGAAAGCATTTCACACGAGAGTCATCAGGGCTATGAAGCCTTCTGACTTCCACGACAGAAAGAGAGAAGTAATCATTGAGTAGACAGAGTCCAGAAACGCAGAGGGTTTACAAATTTAGATTACTCTACTAAATTCTCTCTAGAAACAATTGCAATACTAAGACAGACCACAGAGAATGGACTAACAGAATTGGAACCCCAGGAGCCCTCCAAGAGTTTTCATGTGTGGTCACAAAGTAAGCGAAATTTGTGGTTTGCTAATTATGTAATATTGTATGTGACTGAGTCCTCTGTTGCATCTAAGGAATATGTTGTTGTTGTTAGGTGCTGTTGAGTTAATTTTGACTCATAGTGATCCCATATGACACAATAGCTCTTTTAGGCTGTAATCTTCCCAGGAGCAGATTGCTACGTCTTTCTCCCATATAACCACTGATTGGGTAAGAACGGCCAAACTTTTCAGTTAGCAGCCAAGCATTTAACCACTGTACCACCAGGGCTCCTAAGGAATATAAATGACGTAAATCCTATCCTATTGCTAAATGCAGTGGGAAATTACAATGAGTACCTGTCTCCTACAAATGGATCTTGGGACAACAATAATAGCACATGTGTCCATACCACTTTCTGTGCCAGCACAGCTCATAGGGTTTAGGTGAATTAACTCCTAACAACCGTGTGAAACGCACACTATCACTGTCCTCATTTTACAGATGAGGAAACTGGAGCTCAGAGAGGGTTAGTAATTTATCCAAGGTCACAGAGCTAATAAACGACAGAGCCAGGATTTGAAATCGGGCAACCCAACTACAGGATACACGCCCCTCATCAATACACTCTAAGGCCTCTATAGCAATTGCAAGTCTTCAACAGCATGAGTCCAAACTGCCAGCCTCTCTTCTTACAATTGAAGGCCAACACACCCTCCTACACAATGACCTCTCTAATGACCCAGCAGTCAGATGACTTGTATGGAGCCTGCTTGGAAATGTCTTCTCATAAATAAACTATTCTGCGATGATTTTTAGGACTGTTCAGGTAGCCAAGAATAGCAACCAAGATGGAACTCAGTTTTGATAATAAATCATAACAATAATATTACAATTTATGCCAAATATTTGAAGCCCTGATAAGAATTCTTAGCCTTGTGGCTAACAATGCCAAGAAAGGTACAGCAGTCAAACAACTTTTCTTGCACCATCATTACTTCATTCAGTCTCCTAACATTAGCAGGGAGTAGTTGTGGACACAGGATCACGGGGTTGGAGGGGGCTTTGGAGCTCATAGTGCTCGTATAGGCCCCAAGGTACAGCAGAGAACATTTGCCTCAGGTCAAAGTGAGGCAGAGGCCAGGCTGGGCTAGATCACTGCTTCCAACAATTTAGTTCTTTTCTCTACAATGTAAGAATGTTTGCATTCTGTGCTTCGGACTATATTTTCATGAGCAGAAATCACAATTCCATCCTTACTCCTTATCCTTTCAGGACAGTTTCTAGAGAATGTACAACCTGGGTAGGTCACATCACGTAGGGTTCCCTGTACATGGATCACCCCCAACCTGATACAAGTACAAAACAGTTAAGGTCAGGGCTCTACAGGTCCTCACTAGTACAGCCATGTTGATGTTGTTGTTGGGTGTCACAGAGTTGATTCAGACTCACAGTGACCCTATATGACAGAGTAGACCTGCCCCACTGGATTTTGTAGGCTACAATCTTTATGGGAGCAGATTGCCAGGTCCTTCTCCTGCAGAGCCCACTGGTGGGTTCAAACTACCGACCTTTTGGTTAGCAGCCAAGCACTGAACCATTGTGCTACCACAGCTTCTTAGTACAGCGATACCAGAGTTAAATACTGAAATACTTCCATACCAATTGGTGAACAGTCACTGCCCTCCAATGTCATGGCGATCCCATGTGTTACAGAGTAGAACTGCTCCATAGGGTTTTCTCGGCTGTAATCTGTCGGAACTGACTCAACACCACCAACAAACCACCATCTTTACGAAAGTAGATCACCAGGCCTTTCCTCTGTGGTGCTGCTGGGTGAGTTCTAACTGCCAACCTTTTAAGTTAGTAGTCAAGTGCAAATCATTTGCACGACCTGAGAACCAAGATATTAGGTACTAAAAGGTTAATGCTGAGCACAGAGAGGCCTCTAGGATTCAGCTGCAGCACTTAGCTCCTTGCGATACCTCCTTTTTAACTCAGTTCTCAAATATACTGAATAACATTCTTGGCTAAGGTGAGTATCAAAGACCTCCTTGAAGGTTGAAAAAAGGATACAAAAGGGCAAAATCTAGTCTGAGTGATGTGTGGAGGAATTGGATAATTATATTTGAATTTCAGGATTTCAAGTTTATTTCTGTCAGGAGGTGAGAGTCGCTTCCTGATGACCTTGACAATCCCTCCCTCCCTAAGTACCTATCCAGTACAAAAGACATCACCCAGGGCACCGGGTCCAGAACACCTGCTCCAGTTTTCTCCCCCCAGGAGTGACTCCGCTCCATTAATGGTTTCTAATCCAGAGATACACTACCTGCACTTCTCATGTTCTGCATGATTTTAATCCAAGAAAACTCAAAATCTGAAAACAACAATGAAAATAATTCTAGAGTCACTTCCTTTGGAATAACCCTTACATTGAATCCTAGTCCTGACTTAATGGGAAAAAAGGAAAAAGAAGAGAAGAAGAAAAGAAAAACATTGCATCTAACCTCCTGTTTATGTTTGGATATTTGTATATTTGTTTTGTCTTTCTGTACAGATTCCAGCATGCTCTCCTTAAGTCCCAAACAAATCTCTGACCAGCCTACTATGAATGAAACTTTACTCCCACAGTATTATGAAAGCAAATACAAGCCTAGGGTCAAGTGCTTCTTTTATTCCAGAAGTTCTTTCCCACGAGTTCAATCCTGCCATTAGCTTGTTAAAGAACTGTTCAGCTATGACTTCCTTACAATATTAGGGGGAAAAGATGAAAAGGGAAAAAGGGAAAAAATGAAGTTACCTACTTACCTTTACCTCCTGTTGCCTGAAGCATCTTCAAATGATCCACTGTCATTTGCAGTATTTCAGCTTTTTCTAATTTTGCAGATCCCTTTATTGACAAATAATACAGTCTTACAAGTCCTATAGCAATTAATTTGGAACATTTTACACTGAATTTTGCATTATAGTTTCAATTTTCCCTCTCATTAAAAAATTCTAAACTTAATTGTTTGCACACAGAAATATCTGAATTGTTTCTAAACTTTACATGAAGCACTGATTACTATGTCACCTCTAGTGATAGGTATTTGCTATTTTAACACTTAAAGACTAAAAGAAAGCATAATAATTTTTTTTATCATAAGAATAATTATACCCCTAATGTGACTATCAAAACTATTACAACTGCAAAAATCTCAAATTTTGCATCCAATCCCCACCGTGGGATATAATATATTTTATTTTCTTAGGGGACATTGAACAGTCTCATATGATGCTGAAGTCTATACCAGTTGAATACAAACATTAGAGGATAAGGAGAGAGGATTTTAGCAAATTATTGTTAAAAGTAAATTTTTCAAAAACAGAATATTCTAATAGGTCTTTAAGGTAATTCATACTAGACCACTGGCATAAAATAAATAAATAAATATATAAATAAACCAAATCAAACCCCTTGCCGTCGAGTTGATTCCGACTCATAGCGACCCTACAGGGCAGGGCAGAATTGCCCCTGAAGGTTTCCAGGGAGCAGCTGGTGGATTCAAACTGCTGACCTTTTGGTTAGCTGCTGAGCTCTCAATCATTGTGCCACCAGGGCTCTGAGACCACTGGCAAGCAGAACCAAAAATGAAGAAGGGAAGACTTGTAAGGTTTTTCCCACTAATTACCAGCAGGTGTCACTGTGAATTCCAAGATCAGAAATGAGGAGAGGGAATATACTCCTTACCGAGGAAGATTCGTAAATGCTTACAGATTTCTGAATCATTTGAAAGTAATTTTTAATAAGATTGTCTAAGAAATATGTTTGCTTATGTTCCTCACCTTTTAAAATAAGGTAACCCCTGGAAACCAACTGAAGTAGAAGAATGCAACCTTAAACTGTCTCAGAGGGCTGTGGGTGGCTTCTAATTTCCTGGAAGAGCTCAATAATTAAGCTGATCTATATACACACACTAATATATACGTGTGTGTACATATGTATAAGCATATGTATTAAAAAGGACATTGAATTTTATTTTAGGTTCCTATGCTTTACTTGTTTGGCGAAATTATCAGCACCCAGTATATGGTAAGGGTGCCAAAGTTATTTAACTGCTCTAAAAAACATTCTTCTAATATTGTGACAAGGCCAGCTCACTAGAGTTGGTAGCCAAGCCCTGAAAACGGGAAGGCCTGTGTTTATGGTAACTAACTGTCAAACAACTGAGGTTAGCTTTTAAGGTTTGTTTTAAGTCAACGTTTAAGGGGGAAAATCTAACAAACCAAGAAAAAAATCACCAAACTGCTCCTCATAACCGTAGATGTTTCAGTACGCAGTTTTAAAAACATCACTGATTACATTTTCATCTGCAGCCTGTAGTCACTGAAAATGCTACTAATCAAAACTACAATTTCTACATTACATTTAGCTTATCAAAGACAGTCTCAACACATAAAATGGGTGTCTTTCTTCTCTTATAAATGTATAATCAATAGCATATTACATCCTGTTCTTTTGTCAATGTTCTTTTCTATGAAGATGTACAAAGAGTTTCAGTCAAACTGACTAATAACAAAAACTGCAGTTTCTGACTAATTTCCAATGGCTTTGTAGGGCGTGTTTTGTAATGTTTTCGGGTTCGTGAAGTAAACAAAATAGAATAAACAAACAACTGCTATCTTATTATTTTCAACAAGGATATTCTGCCATATCTTTTGAAAGATTCTCTTAGAAATCTCTGCCATTAGCCACTGCAGCAGGAAGAGAAACATGACTTAAATCACAAACGGCGATTTAAACTTGGCTTTCTACTTTTCTAAGTGTGCAAAATCGTTTTTTGTTTTTCTAATGGAATGCTTCAATTTCTGAAGGGGGGATCTATGGCTAATTTGATTTTCACCAAACTTCCAAAAAGATTACCCATATCAAATATCATTTTTTAACATGGGGATTAAAAATGAAAGCAACTGGTCTAATAAATACATTTTATTAGTATTATTATTTAAGAAATAGAGCTGGATATGTTACTTTCTAGGCTTTGGTTATTTTTTAAATAAAAAGCTTACTTTTTTTTTTTTTTAACAATTTGAGACAGAAAATGAAATTTCATATATGTTCTTTTTTTTTTTTTTTTTAAAAAAAAAAAAGGAATACTACATACAGCATTGTTTTAAACAAAACCACTAGTGGTTTTCATAGAAAGAACAGAGAAAGCATGAACACTATTACCCTTAGGGGGAAAATAAGCAAAAGAATGGAAATGTTTTTAAGCTTCATGATGGATTATGTTTTTAATAGTTTTGCCACAACAAAGCATTTTATTGAAATAGCTGCTCTATGCCAGATCAGGGCACATACACCATTATTTTAACGAGCTTTAACAAGAACCCACATTCCCAGATGAGAAAATCTGATCGTTTGAGCTTTACAGGGGTGGGGTGAGGGTAGGGGTAGCTTACTTGTTTTTCAAAAGCAGTTGGCACTAGTCGTCTCAACTCAGATAAACTGTTATTTATCCGATCCCGACGCCTTTTCTCTATAATCTATCCCAAAGAAAGCCAAACAACAATAAAAACATTTATGAATAAACAAATTATAAAATTACTCATAATGGAAAAATACAACTGTTACACTTTAGGCTGAATTATATGAAATAAAAAGAAAAAAAAAATCACATACCCCTCTTCTTTTCTTTCTTGCCATAATCTGAGATGTTGTTGTTGGAGAACTTGATCTAATCACAGAGCTAGTACTTTGCCTATGAAATAGGAAGAGTATGTCAGGTGTTGCATTAACAGAACAACCATTTTTTCTAGGTATGACAACACCATTAAGTATTCAGAGTGACTGTACAGTTCATGTATGTTATTTTATTCTTAACTCTTGCTCTACGTTTAGCATACTTTGATTTCAGCCATTCTGTCTTTTCCAGATAGGAATTATGCCTTTTTATTTTTTTGTAAATGGATAATCCAGATGAAAAATCCATTGGCAAAACTTCCCTGAACTTTTATTAAAGTCTCCCAGGGCAATAATTATTGGCAGTTAGGACGAGAAGTTAGATACTAGTACTTCCTAGTTCCACTCACAGATTTCCTAAAAGTCAACTATTCTCCTTTAATAGCATCTCTCCTGCTCCCTCCGGTCACACACCCTGAACAAAGCACAGCTATCTCAAAGTAAGGGTCATGTTAAGCACCACTATCAAACAAATATACAGTCATCTCATGTCAAAGTGTTGTCCCTAGATGCAATCTTTAAAATAAACAGAAGTTATCTTACCATTTCAAAAGATCAGTTAGTCATATCTCACGATAGGGGGGAAACTGACAAATTTGATGTTTTGTACACTAATCCTCCAAAAGAATGTCCCAAATTAAGTATGTCACTGAGAGGGGAGAAAAGTTGGATCAAGGACTAGGTAAATGTCTTAGTCTGAAAACGAAACTGTAGGTGAGTATCTCTCAGCCTTCAGTCTAAGCTTAAACCTCTAGGAGATGCAGTTCATCATGAGTTTACTAACGAAAAGCATTTTATGTTGAAACTTCAGATTATTATCTTGTTATTTTTATGATCCTTCCTAATGTGTATATCTGTTTCTCTTCATAATTCATGGGTACTATACTTCTTTATGCTCTCAAAATCTCCAGGTTCATTATTTGTTCTCTTTTTAGAAATGTTGTACACACCAGGTTCCTATTACCTCACCTTCTCACTTCTGGATCTTATTTCTAAATTAATCGTCCCCCTCATTTCCACCCCCTCCTGAGCTGGTTTCGCATTTTCCGTGACATCTTCTGTTTTTCAGACCTCATTTATTAAGATGGCATAATGACTCTTTAGCAAGTAGATAGGTACTTCGCAAACAACGTCTCTTTCATGTAAATATCTTTGCTTTTGCTGATTTCAGGAGTTGGTCTGTACATATTAGAATAACTTTATCAAGGAAAATCAGTTTTCCAAAGGTAGGAAAAATTTCTTTCTTTGAGTGACAGCTGCAGATAAATAATTAAGGTGCTTCTGGGATGCCAATTAGAAGCAATTATCATTTGACCCGCCATGACACTAAAATGCCTCGGTTATCTCCCTCTGCACGGGAAAGTCGAGCTCTGGCTTCTGCGATCACGACCCCGATCTCTTCCAGATTTATGAACAAGCAGTCAAAGAGATGTTAACTGAACCGATCCTTACATTTGTCACTCGCGCGTCAGCCCAGTCACACACTGTCAACCTGGAAAGCGCAACCCTACTTAGCCTAGACATCACAAACTGCTTTA
Source organism: Dugong dugon (assembly GCA_030035585.1). Taxonomy (NCBI): domain Eukaryota; kingdom Metazoa; phylum Chordata; class Mammalia; order Sirenia; family Dugongidae; genus Dugong; species Dugong dugon. The sequence goes on along the minus strand of CM057464.1, from coordinate 146,433,684 downwards.
ACTTCTCCAAAGAGCAAGTTGTGTTTTTAGTCTCTCTAAAAATAAAAATATAAAAAAAATCGATTTGTTTTGAAAGTCCCCCCCAAATACAGTTTCAGTGGCGTCGCCGGGACGCGCTGTTCTGCGCGCTCACCCGCTGACAGCGGGGATCCTCCTTCGCCAGCCCCTGCACCTCTCCTTTCAGTTTTGTCCCCGTCCTCCCCTCCCCACCTGTACGGTGAAAAGCGACATCCCTCGCCATACCCCAATGCAAGCTCAGCGCGCGCCCACCAAAGTTTCTCCTGCAAAACATTTGCCCGCTCCTACAAGACGCCGAGGAGAACAGCCTCGAGATTTCCAACGAGCCGCTGTGCACAAAGCGTCCCGACGCCCTCGGGCTCCCGGCAGCCCCGCCTAGCCCGCGCTCACCCCGAGTAATTGTTCTCGCTTCCCACGTCGATGGTCTCGTCCATGTCGCTCTCGGAGGACGTCTCCTCGCACGGGCGCTTCATCGCCGCGAACGCGGCGCGGGGGCGCAGCCCGGCCAGAGCTACGGACGCCGAGCACCGTAGCGAACTCCCTCCCTCCCTCAGCCCGGCAGGCGCGGCTCACGCGCGGCGCGGTTGGCTCCTCGCAGCTCTTTCCCACGCCGCAGCCCCGCTCTGCTGCAAGTGCTGGCGCCGGCCACGCCCCTCCGCGCGGGCGGCGGCCCCCGCGGCTACCCCCGCGCGCCACCCCCAGCCACCAGCCGGGCCCCGCCTCCTCAGGTCGGCATGGTCCGCGATTGGCTGGAGAAGAGGGGCGGAGCCGTGCTTGCCAATGCTCGTCGTTAGGCGCCTGCCGAGGCGTGGGAGCGCGGCCGCGCACCTCGGGCCTTGGAGTTTCGTGCGGGCGGGGAGAGGCTGCGGGGAAGGAGAGCGCGGGTTTGCTAACTCCAGCTTGGGAAGCGCGCGGACGCAGCCACGGCGGGGACTCGCCGCCGAGGGGCTTGTTCCGGAGCTCTGGTTTCGGCCTTGCTTTGCACCCTACAGTCTCGCCCGATAAGTTTCAGTCCTGTGTTTAAAGAATAACCCCAAACGCGTGGCTGAGTGTGAGCGAGCGTGTGTGACGTCGGGAGGCGCAGTAGCTTAACCAACCGCCCCACACGGCTGTCCCTTGTCTGGAACGAAACTGCTGACTGGCTGCCCTGGGCGGTTACGTTTGCCCTCTGGGGTTTTTGAAAACCTTAAATTTCTTTTCTCCCTGGCAACTCCTGAGCCTACTTCCGCGGCCTTTGGGCTGTGGATAGATAAAAACGTGAGTTTCCCCGACCAGACACTTAACCGCTGGCGGTCAGAGGGTCCAAGAGGTCGGCCACCATACGGTTTTCAATTGGTTATAAGTCAGTTATTGCCATATAAGTAGACTGTGGGCTGGAGTTGCGTCTACTCTGACGGTAGGACGGACTAAAGCGATGAGGCATTTCAACACAATTTTAGTAGTTCTTCAGGTTCGAGTTTTTCGGGCTTGGCTTATCTAGATAATTGCCTCAATTCTCCGCTCTTGTTGCGTGTATTAGAATCCGAGACGTGAAGAACGCGCTCTGAGAAACTGTTCTCTAAATTACGAATTCGAGTCTAACACTTTTTAGCGTACCGGATAACATGGGTTGTATAAAACTCTAGATGTGCATCCCAAATGTGTTTTCAAGCTCTTTCTCTCCACGGTCTGTAGTATTTTGGAACTGAGTATGCCGACGTGCCTCTGCACCGGCAGGAACTGAGCAAGCGGGGAACCCGGGTCTGATGGCCCGCCCACGGGTCACGGTGGTACCCGGAAGCGGGTGGCGGGTGGGTCCGGGTCGAGCCGAGACGCCACACATTGTGGCCGGACACTTTCGGGCTTAGCCGAGAAAAGCCTCTCAGGGGTGTATGTTAATTACCACGACCCACCGCCACGGCACAGATTTGAGGATCTGCCTGGGGCATTCCTTTTGACACTCCATTGTCTCCCCACCCCAGATGTAAGGAAGAAAGAAATGGGGAAAGACTGGCCGGCGCGGGCGGGGAGAAGAAAAAGGATGAGACGTGAAAGGACAGGGGCCCGGGGCGGGGGCGGGGCGGGGATCGCGGGCTGGAGCACTGCCGTTGCCGAGGTCTTGCAGCTACTGTGTTCAGCCCTCGTTAAAACACAAAACCCCTTCCCCTTACGCTCTGGTCTCTTTTGTGTCGTCCTCACTGCGGTGCCAGCAATAACTGTGTGAGGAGAAACCCGAAACGTTCTGTCCTGACTTCTGAAACTTAACCCCAGGCAAATCACACGGCCGGGCGTGGGCCGGGCGGGGCCAGGCAGGGGTCAGCGCAGGGCCGCCCGGCCGCGGAGGGCGGTGCCCCCCCGCTCGGCGTTCGGCGCTGGGGCGGTAGCCCGGCCCGCGCGGGTTTTTCGGGCCTCTGCTCCACTGCAAAGCGGGCTGCCTGAACGCAGTGTGCGGGGCTAAGCGGCCCGCTCCCCACCCTCTCGGGCCTCTTTCGACGCCGCCCCTGGCCCGGGTACCCTCTGCCTCGCGGATCGCGAGTCCTGTGCGCCCCGGTCGCCCAGCTCCACCTGCTGGACCTGAGCGTTGGTGACTCCGGGACAAGCCAGCCCCGGCCTGGCGTGAGCTCGACCTTCACAACTTTAGCGAGGACTGCAGGTTTTTCTGAAAGCGAATGGCTACGGGTGCAGTTAATGTTTGCCACACGAGCAAATTAGCGTGCGCTTTCAAACGCCTGAGGCAAAACCTGAGAACGTCATTGAAAAAAATGAGTTCCTTTTCACCATACTAGTGTAATTACAATGACTGCGAAAATTGCAAAGAGCGGAATGGTTTGCTTGCGATAAAGTAGCAACTGGTTGAAGTTTTTTCGAATTTGTCTTTGAAGACTTAACCGCTGTACCGTGTTATAAAGGAAAGTGCATCAGGAGGTCAGAAAAGCACGGATTTAATGTCGCTTCGAAATAAATAATTTGAAGCAAAGAGTCATATTTTTAAAGCGTTTACAACAGTGCCTGGTACATAGTAAACCTATATTAGTTTGATTAAAAAAACAACAACAACAAAACAAAGAATGAATAAGGCAAAAGACCTTGGCGTTTTGGACAGTATCAAAAGAATATGTTCATTTATCTGCAAAATACTTAATCGCTATTAGGCAGCACCAGATTTTTCCATTCGATCTTTTATTCCCCTCAAGTGTTCCATTTACCCATCCCCTAGTTAGGCGTCTCCTCTGTCTTCAGCTGAAAGTGCATCTCGGGTCAGAGGGAGAAACAGGGATGAAACTCTTTGAAACGCCCAAGCTTGCTTAAAAAAACGGTCAGGGATCGTCCGGGGCGAGAAGAGGCGATGAGGGAGGATGGGGAGGTGGCAAGTGAGAGAAAAGAAAAGAGAGAGAATTAGACGACGGCGGGATTTCAAGCCTCATCGCCCCTCTGCGACATTCTTTTCAGCAATAGGTGGTTGAAGGCTTCCTAAGAGCCCGGGCAGAAGAAAAGATGTCCGCGCACAGAGCATACCACAGTTCTTTCTTTTTGAAAGAGTTGTACAATGAGATAATTAGACCGGAAGATACGAGGGACTTTCCTAGAAACGAAACGTCATTAGGAAAGAAAGGCCAGGACGACGGCTCTAAAGTGAGGGAGAAGGGGAAACAGCCGCCTTCCCCAAACTGGTCATCTCGCCCGTATTATGTGCTTACGTGATTTAACTCAAATAGAACCAGAGTGAGATGCGAAGTGTAAAGATCTAGAAACATGAGTACCGATTTCATCACACTTAGTGACTCCCCCCCGCCCCGACTCTCCCCTTACCCTTTTAATATAAATAAAGTTACAGCTTTCGCACTTGTATTGGTAAGTTTGGCGATCTTGACCTAGTCTTGCTACACAAATTTTGAGTTTTGTTGCACAAACTAATGAAAAGATTAATTTGCTGTAATTCTGAAATTTCCCTTGCAGCACTTTCGAGACAAGCCTGGGATCTTCTTTTATTCTTCTTGGTCTGCTTTAGTCTTCATTAGGGCCCTCTGATTTTTGAAGATCAGTAGTTGCACTTAGTTATTTTTTGCTACTCTGAATTCTTTGCGATGCTGCTTACAATTATTTCAAAAATGTTGGCCACTCCAGTGTTTGAATATGCTTAGAAAATCACAAAGGCATGACACTACCTTAAAAAAGATGTTTTAACTTAGTTTTTCAATTAGACGGGACAGTTCTCTTGAAGATTGTTATGTCAGCCTAAGAAGCCCAATCTGAGACGTCCAATATTTTACTCAGTCTGAAACATTATAATTATCTACACAGCTTTTGCCTGCAAAGGGAAGGCAAGCAGGTTGAAGTGCTAGTCTATTTGCAATTACTGGGGCAGGTGATAAGCACGTGCGTATCTGTGGGCAATCTTGTTGGACTGCCTTCTTTGACTACAGGGCTATTGTGAGCTGGCAATGCCTTAAAATGCATGAGAATGCTTCCCCCTGGGAGTGGAAGCCAAGGGCAAGATCCTTGGAAATTTCAATACCTTTCCCAGCATTAGGCTGGCAGTTGGCAGGCCAACGTAGGGTCACTGTGTGACACATATTTGCAAGTCAGTAAAGCAAAACAAAGCTGAAAGCAAAGGCAAATTTAGGCCCACCAACCTTGAAGTCATCTCTAAAAGAAAGCTGCTCTAGCAGTTAGCGATTATTCTCCCCTGTTCAGCCAAACAAAGTGCATCATATTTCTTGGCTTGTATTTGCCCCAGTGCAAACTGCTTATTTATTGCATCCAAGGCTTCGAGGTAGGAAGTCTAAGACACAAAGCCCTGGGAGTTAGAAAGTTAGAGTTGATTTCTGTTGTTAGGGGTAATATATTCTAAAGCTTTAATTTGTGATGTTATTAGTGCTTAGCTCATGCCCACGGGCCCCTGAGAACCAGGTTATATATTCAAGTAACCAGTTTTCTGTACCCCGGTATGCAACAGTTAGAAGATGACACTCAGTATATTAACTTACTCTTTGTGAGGATTAAATTAATGTTGGCAAACCTTTCTTGAAAAGAAATTTTAAATTGCATTTTCTTGAATTTGGTTTAATTGACAGATTTCCTTTTCCTTCCCTTAAGGATACGGCAAAATATTCACTTCTCTGATAAAAATGATCTTTTAACTAATTGTATCCTCATTCTCTGGAATAGTGCCAGGCACATAATGGGTGCACGATAAATGGTTTTGAATGAATTTCTTGTTGAAATGAATGAACTCTCTGCTTCTTTCATATATATGTAGGACTTAGATACATTGGAATAATAAGATAGAAATAAGTAACCATATACTAAAAGGTCATGAAAGGATAAGCAGCAGGAAAACATTTACTGTGACTGGGCCCTTAGCTCAGCCCTAAGCTTCCTGGCCACCAAGTTAGAAAGAGAAAACAGTGAGTTTTCTAATTCTTATAATCAAAAAGGAAAAAGCTTAATTGTTTTTCAAAAAAGAAAAACTTTATCCCGTCACTGAATTCTGAAAAGACTGCTTGAAGTACACAGAGTTTGATTTTTATTTACTGTAATTATTTAGAAGTATTATTTTCTCTGTCTAAAATTCTCCTCTAAGTATCTACATTAATTACAACATGAAAAATAGCATTTCACTGTATGCGTAAATGGAGACAATAACTTGTCTCTGAATAGTATTACAGTCAGTAGTATTACATAAGTCATCTACCAAGCACCCAAGATTAATTAAATGACATTAGATAATAAGACAAGTGCCTCAAAGAGTTCCAGAAATGTGGATTCTCCATAGGAAAGTCTCTGCTTTCAGTTTCAGATTTTTTTTTTTTTTTAAATCAAACATTCCTGGATCTGGTTGGTTGACATTACTTGATGAAAGTGAAAGAAAAGAAAGGGCGAGACTCTATAGGTTTTTGAAATAACAAGTGCTGTGGAAATTTTTGAAACTAAATGTAATTGCCACTAGAATGCAAATGAACATTTATATTTTGTTAACACTTTTATTAGAACACTTTCCCTTATTAGATGTGTGTACATTTATGGCTTTATCTGCTTATTTTTTTCTGGGGGAGAAAACCTCATAGACTAGAAATAAGAAGTTGCTAAGTTTATATTTGCTGTGGAAAAAATACAGTCTATTTGTGGACCTTCATGCTTTGCAAACCCACTGAAGTACACGTTTTATAAGAAACAGGAAGATAGCAAGTTTTTTTTTTTTTTTTCTTAGACAGGGCTGGATTGGTTCTAGCGAATAAGAGTTTGACTAATTCTTGGTATCTAGTTGTTGAAAGGTGAAGTGCAAGTGCAGAAGTTGTTTTTTTTTTTTTTTTTTGCTGTCTTTAGCCTTCAAAGTAATGTAATAATGTATTGGATACAATGGACTAAGAATTTTTAGAGATTGATTTTGTTCTTGAGTAGTAGCTTATTCCATTTCTAGAAAGTGAGTACGTTAAAGAAAATAACATTTGTTAAAGAACTGCAGTAGTCATCAGGGCAATGAAATCTCTTTGGAAGCAGAATGTCATGATGTTTGAGAGCGACCATGCTCAGGGACAGCGTGGAGGAGGACAGTGTACTGTGCCTTGAACATGTGAACAGTACACTGTACTTTCCATAGTATCCCAGAGTCCTAGAGTGTTACGGTATTATAAATCAAAACTGACTGCACTGCAGTATTTACTTGTCAAGGCTGGCTGTCAGGATTTTGCTAGAATAATAGTCTCAACAAGAACATTAATAAATTCTGAAAATTTAGAAAATAGAAGACCAGTATAAATGACATATATGTCTATATATGTGTCTATATATCTATCCATCTGCCCATCTATCCATTTATCTATTCTATCATCTATCTGTCTGTCTTGTCTATCTATCTAATGGATCTATCATCTATCTACCTACAGATAGATAAATGACCCTACATAGTGTTGTTAGGTGCCGTAGAGTTAATTTTCAACTCATAGCAACCCCATGTAACAAATATAGAAGGCACAAAATAAAGTTTTTAGAATTGACGTGACTTGGTTGTTAGTATATAAAAGATTATGGTAAATTTAACCCAAGCCAATGGCTCAAATCACGTAAGTCAGAGAGGAAAATGCAGCATTTTGTAATTAAGCCACAATGTGCAAAATGGAATTTGTAATTTTATATATTTTGCGTGTATTTCCTTTACTTTTGAAAATCGCATTCACCACATTACAGTTTATTTTATTTTAGATAATATAATATCTTATATTTTGTTGATCCTATCTTCTACATTTTGAAGCAGCTCCTTTATGCCATTTAAAAAGTTTAGACCCATAGAAAAGCCAACTTTAATATTTTGAACCTCTTGGTGCAATGGAAATGAGATTGTTATGAGAAAGGTTTAGGAGAGTGATTCTCTCTGGTATTCAGATAGAACACTTGAAATTCAGGTCCTCTTTGCATGAACCTATGAAATATTGATAAATTAACCAACTGTATAGTTGTGTGCTTAGATTCTAGTTTAGATAGTAAAGGTTTGAGTACAATTTAAAATTAAAAAGTTGTCATCGTAAATTATTTATTTTGGAGTGTGAATTGGAAATAGATTGCTCAAACTTTAGCAAAGAAACACTTGGTTCTCATTCAAGAATGTAGTTTGAACACTAACGTGTTAGGAAAAATCACAGTGGAGGCTAGATAAACAGAACTGTGGGGAGAAATGATCTAAAAATGAAACCAAAGAAATTATGAATAGAGATCAGTGACTAAACTGTACTTGAAATCAATAAAACTTTCATTAGTCATGCCCTGGTTTTTCAGACTATGCCTCCTTTAATTGGTTCATTTTCATTTCCAGGCCACTGAATTGCTCCCTGCTAGGCAGTGTGGGTGATACATGGTGAACAAGACTCAATTCCTGCTCTCAGGAAATAACAGGGAAAATAAGATGGGAGTCAAAACACATGCAACCGTGGGATGCATTAAAGGCCAAAGTAAAGGGAAAACTGCATGCTATGGGCACAAAAAGAAGATTTATCGTAAAAGGAAAATTATAGGAGTGTTGGCTCCAAAATGTTACGATAAGATTAGGGGCAGCAATTCTGTTGGAAAGTGTGGGGGGTAGCCCAAAGATTTTTGTCTTCAAGCTGCATTTATATAACAAGCATGGTATTTTTGCTTAGATATTATGTTTATTGGGATGTCTTTGTGTGGGATTGCTGTTAAACATTATAAGAAGGGGGTTGCCTAACCCCTTACGTATCCTTTGGTGCTACCATGGGATTATGGGAAGAAGTGGCACTTGAGCACAGTCTTGAACAGTGTACAGAGAATAGCTACACTCTTAAATAGGCATTCTTGGGGAGGGACCAGCATTTGCAAAGACATACAGAGGCTAAAGAGCACAGACGGTTCTTAGGGAAAGTTTGGTGTTCCTTAGCTAGAGTGAAGAATACAGAAGTAAATGGGAATCAGGTAGAGCGTCGTCTTGGGAAGATGAATTAGGCTGTAGCTAAAATTATGGAGAAACTTACATGTTGAGCCAGGTGACTTCCTGAAGTCATGTGGGAGCCGCTGGAGGTTTTTAACAGAAGTGACATGTCCAGGGCTGTATAATTCATTTCGATATGGTTGCTCAGTCTAATCAAGTTTCCTCCTCGTTCCAGTGGTTGTCACTACCTTGTATTGAAAATATTACAGTAGAAGAAAAATTCCAGGGTCATTCTTTGGGCCATCATTTTGTGAAGATTTCAGTTTGTCTTTGTAAATGGCATTTCAATATTTGTTGTTTTTCAGTGCAAATCATTTAGCCACTAGAAGAGCATTGTCAGGTAGGACTGTTGACTCAGTCCTTAGAAAACGCATTGTTTTTAACTGCTTATTGGTTTATTTAATATGATCCAATTTATGTGGAAAAAACATGTTCACTGCCTGCTCTGTATTCATAGAATTATGCCGGGACTTGCACACAGATATTTACAGATTTATTTTAAAATATGCCATGTTGTAATTAAAATCAGAACGCTGTTACACTCTCAATAATTAAGAGAACTTTCTAAAATGAGATTTTCAGCTTCATTAAATTCAAAGTAACACATATTACATGGACATTGCTAGTTATCTCAGGGTTTTTCCAGATTAAATACTTTTAATGAAAGATTGAGCCATGATTCTTTCCTGTTATTCTCTTGCTGAGAGAAATAGATTACAGTTTTCTTTCTCCAGTGTGTTGTAAATAAATATTCAAAGATTTTACAACTCATGTCATTTAATATTTTATATGCATAAAGTTACATTCTTCCCTGAAAGGCCTTGTTGAAATGAAAATACTTTGTGTTTAAATATTGCATAATCAATCAGTAGCAATGATGTTTAATAAGGAAATGTAAGACAACCTTAAAATAATGATTTTCTTCTGCTCATCAAATTCCAGATAAAATAAAAACAGGGCTCCTATTAGTCAATAAATGTTAACCAGTGAGGGCTCTTCTGAATCAGAGCTGATAAACTTCAGTGCTGAGAGCTTCCCTTCAGAAATTAACTGTACTTCCAGCTTCAATCCATTGATCAATCATCTAGAAAGCTCTTTAAGGAATTCAAAAGCAATGCAACACGTGATTCCTGCCGTTAGGGAATTTATCATCCAGGGAATACAATAATAATGATCTAATAACTACTATTTATCTAGTGCTTGCTATGTGTCAGACACTGCTGACAAAGCAGTATGTGGATTAGTTTATTTAATCCTCACCAGAACTCTTGGAGGCAGATACAATCATTATCCTTATTTTACTGATGAAGAAGCACAGGGTCACTATGAGTTGGAATGGACTCGATGGCAATGGGTTTGGGGCTTTTTTTGGTAAGGATTTGAGTCCAGTTCCACTCAAGAAATCTAATTCAGGGCCAGTGCTGTTAGCCATTACTCAGTACTGCCTCCAAGAATAATGCATGTGACTCTGAAACAAACAGTGCAAACAGGTAGAGGTGATAGACAATTTAAGAAACGCTTGTTTCCCAAATGTCATTTGTAAGCCTGTTGTTTGGAATGCCAAAACCTTTTCTAATAGAAACTATGTTGTACACGGTGGTTCATTTTCTGGGATTACTCTCAAAATTCTAATTACTCCGGACTCGGGCAGACGTGGCTGTGGCAGCACGCTTGTCCGTTTTTCCATTCTCACCTATTCTGTAATATTCTTCGGACTCAGGCAGACATGGCTCTGTCAGCATGGTTGTCCGATTCCCACTTCTGCCCTTTTGAATATATGCCAAATAAAACTTTCTTTTTGCTTTACTAAACTTTGTGATGTTTTTCCCCCTACAACAGTTAATGGCGTAGTCGTCAAGGACCTGAAGCTACGAATCCAGTCAACCTCAGAGAGACCTGGACTCTGGAGCAGAAGCCGGCAAAGAAAGGTCCTATCTTCTGGACCCACGTGTTCCCACTCCATGTCCCTTCGACATTGACAGAGTGAGTGCTCTCGGAAAATGAACCTTTGCTTATTGTTTGTTGTTCTCTTTCCGTGTTTTCTTAAGTTTTGTTTGGCATATTTGTTTGAAAAACCGGTTGATTGATTAAGGAGAATCTTTCTTAGATTTTTGCTTGACTGTTTGGTTAAGAGTGACATTTAGTTAACTCCTTAAGTGAACTATAGTTTAGGCCTGGATTCGGGTGTTTGAAGAGGTAATTCTATTTTCAAAGAGCTTTGAGTCACTATAAATCACAAAATTCGGGCCTTTTTGTGGCTCAGAGAAAACCTGGAAAATAGCGCTCTGCTTTGCAAATTTGCAGGGAGAGGTGGCAGTTCTTGCCTGTTTTGCCAGATTCTTAGGGGGAGGTGGCAGCTCCTGACGTGTTTTGATATTTAAGGGAGAAGTGGTAGTTCTGTACCTGTTTTTTTCCATTGAATTGACTTGATCTTACCAAAAATTGCTATATACACTTTAAGAAACTAAGATCCTCGTATCCTTGTTTTGTGTGGTATTATCTGGTGAGTTTATGTGGTCTTTCTGTCTCCTTTTGTTCTAAGAGCTTGCTTCTGGTCTAGAGCATTGTGTCTTAAGTTTGTCTTAGATTGGTGGCTATGGCTAAGAATTGCTGTTTTTTGTACTGCTAGTCATAGAACCTCAGTTCTTTCTTTGTCCAGAAAAAACTGTGTCTTGTGTCTGCCTTACGATTTAGATTTTCAATAGCTACTTGGAGAAACTTTGATATACATTGGTCTATTTGAAAAGTACACTAAGATCTTTATGTTTTACACTATGTCACTCTTAAAAGCAAAACCTAAGTAACTTAAGCTAGATATGAAATGTGTTTTATTTACGGAAAAGGGGTAGTTTTGTCTTAAAGTAAAAGTAGCAGTTCCAGAATAGTAAAAAAGAAAGAAATTAGCTATCTTTTGTCTTTCAAAATGCCTCCATCAACTTAAACATATGTAAATGTCTTCCGTGAGTCAAGAGAGTGAGGGCTGGTACGATCAGGCCTCCCCAGCTCCTGTCTCCAAGGTCATGTATCTCCAGGGAAGCTTTTGAAAGACCCTTCCTTTCCAGCTAGGTGGAGACTCTTTTACGACAAAAGATACGAAAAATTGCTGCTTTGCTATAGTTATTAGAAATTGGGTAGATCCTAATCATAAAACTGTAAACAAGTTCTCCCTATTATAGGGGAACTTTAAGAAGTCAAAAAAAAAATAGAAATCACAATGAGACACACCTGAAATGGCCTGGAAACATGTTTCTGGCAGTAGCCAAACACTTAAGGTTATATCCATATCAATGAATTGGTCAAGTGAGCAGAGACTTTGTGGTTTCCAAAGCCAGTTGATACAATCTTTAAGAGCTAAAATTAGATTGGGAAAAATACGAGAAGTAGTAAATGTTGAATGAAATCTTAGAATATTTAAACAGACTTTTCTTTCAACAACAGTTATGCTTTATGGTATACAGGCTTAAAATAATTCCAAAGACATTTTAGGTAACTTATTGATGTTAAACTGAGTTAATAGATATTTGTCATAATTTAAGCTTATATACTTTGGCTTTTTATGCCACAAGAAAAAGGATAGACAGATACATATATTGAAGTCTGCTAAAGAGCGTGCATTTTTGCCATTTAAAGGGATACACTATAAGAGGTATGCAACAAAGGCAACGTTTAAGAGGTTTATTGAAAAAGAAATTTATTTGATATGGTCAAGTTTCATCTGTCTGACTAAAGTTTAATGGTTTAATTTACGAGATTTTTTTAAGAGTTTTAATGTTAAGTAGCATATAAAACAAAGAATTGGTTTTCTCTGTTGAAATAACAAAATTTTTAAAATTTGAGTTAAAGGGGTAATTTATTCTTTGTGTAATCTGCCTGGAAGACAAAGGTTTGGCCTCTCATTAGAAAAAGATTCCTGAGTCTGAATACTAAGCTGCATGGCTTTTAGAAAAGAAAGCTAAGGTTTTTACTTTAAGATCTTTGGTTAAATAACTGAAGTATTGTTTCCCAGTAACCTGTAATATTATTATTTCTTTATTGTCAACTTTGTTCCAACTTTATCTTTTTGAATCTAGCATCATCAAAGCCAATGGTTTGATTGGGGGATTCACATCATTTATCTATGAGTTTTTTTTATTACAATTCAGGTATTTAGAGATTTGATAATCTTGGTATATTTTTGGTGTATCCTGACTATATGGTATTTTGTCTGAAAATTATTATGCCTTATATCTGAAGCTCTTAGAATATGGTTAATGGCTATATTCAGAAATATTTTTATCTAAAGTTTTTTTTAACTGATTTTATTTGGCCTTTACGTTATGCTTATAATTAATTTCTGTCAGGTCTTTCACTATTAAGAATATTATGTTTATGAATTAATCATGGCCATATTAAGTTTTGTCATCTGCAGATAAGTTTTTACTTTGCTGATTTGCTGAAAAAGTTTGACCAAAATATAGCAACAAAAAGATGGACTGTACTGGACTTGCTAAAAAGACTGTGACTAGACTGAATAAAATTTCCAGAACTCCTGTGCAGAAGCTGATGATTTCATAGACTGTGGCTGATCCAGAATCACGTGGAACAGAAATTAACTACATAAGACTGAGTAAACGAAAGGAAACTATGGTTTTTTTTTTAATATTGCTGATGTTTTAAGGTCCTATTTTCTGGATATAAGAAACTATTTTCCTTTCTCCTTAATTATCTAACTAATGGGTTTAGATATCGTAACTCTTGAATTAGAAGTTCCTGTTGGTAAACCTAGCAAAGCTGTAAGTATCATAACCAGAGAAGTATTTGAAATTTGAGCTATGATTTTGCAAAACAGAACAGCATTAGATTTCCTGTTAGTCTCTTAAGAAATAGTTTTGTGCTTTAATAGATCAATGTTGCTGTATTTATATTAATACTCAATCTGAGGTTTTGCAGAATGTGGTTTCTGTTGAGGCACATGAAAAGCAGTTACTGATGCTGCTTATATAGAGACAAACACCTCATGAGATTTGTTTCCTTGGTTCAAAGACCTTAGGGTCATGGTTTCATTGGTTATTTCAGACGATTGCCTAATATAATTGTTTGTGTTTCTGTTTTATTTCCTAGTTTGCTGTATGGTGCTTGGGGTCTTAAAAACCAGATGATGTCCAATTACCATTTATTGAACATTTTTGATAAAAGATTCTATAGCGAGATCATGATCCAAAGGAAAGAATGACCAGAGAGTTGTATGCAATTCTCCTGGAATCCAGATTTCTGGTTTTCATGGAGGTTGAGGTATTTGTCTTTGGGTATCCTTTTGAACCTCAAGCTTTGAGAAAAAACTGGTTTCTGAAGCCACTTTGAGTCAAACAATGGTCCAGATAAACTAGTAAGACCATTTTGCTCTGGCATTGTGCTTTTTTTTGAAGAATCCAGTCTGTTTTAGGAAATTAACTTCAAAGATCAGGCTGAGAGTTATGTTTAGGGTAAATTAGTAATTAGTTTAATCAGTCTTTAAGACACTGTCGTATGAAATACCTGTCTAACGTTCGTAATCAAACTTTCACCCTCTTACGATGCAGAAAATTATGTATCTTAAAGAAACCAGATTCTCAGAGGAGCTCGACCTTGTGGCTCAGACTCCGTTTTGTCTTTGATTCCATTTCTGTTTCTGAGAAAGTGACTCATGACTGTTAATAAGTAAACCAAGGAGGGGCAGCTTGCCCTTGGGAAGAACATTAGTATGTTTTAAACAGACTAACTGAAGACCTCCAACAGAAGAGGTCCATCTGTATTATCTTGCTAGTCATTAGTTCTCTAATGAAAACTTGTTGTCACATGTAAATTTTTCTATTTCTTGTAGACAAACTTTGAGTGCTCTTTAAGGATGTATGTTTCTGTGTGATAGATCCAACTATACTAATTTAGATGATCCTTTCCAACTGATAGTGAATTTACATGGGCAATCTTGTTTAAATTACTGACGAATGCATGGACAATGCACTTCGGAAACTTTAGGATTTTTATTCATAGTAACAATGCTAGTAAATACTGGAAAGGTAATGTTAAATTTTTACGTATTGTAAAATGAAAGTCAGAAGAAAACCCATTGGTCCAACACTCAGGATATTGCTGGTAGCTTTAATTCCTACGCATGGTATAGTTGAATTAGAGAAATTTTTAAGAAATTTGTCAGTCACTATGGGACAAATAACAGATGAGATGGAAGCACAACAGTGAGCTCTGATCTCGTAAGCCAAGGTGACATAAGATAACAAAATAGCCTTAGATTTTTTTAATTAGTGTAGTCTGTGCTGTAGACAAGATATACATAGAATTAGACAGCAAGCTATTTGGTTACACATTGTCACACTCTTACAAACACCAGATTTGTTTGGTTGGTTACCATCAGGAATAAATACATGGGCTAGATCAGTATTACAAGGAATGGTAATATTCTTAGTCTACATCCTGATAGTATTAGGTATAATAAAATTTATCCCCTATTGTCTTAACACACGTAAAAGGCAAAAGAAGGCCTCTGGCTAGAATGTTGATGTACATTGAGTCTGCTCACTCCAGCAATGCGATTGATGGGAGCATTGCTCTTTCTTAATAACTGGGTGAAGAACCAGATGGTATCCAGTGGAAAATCAGCATCATGAGTTTAAAGAGCCTACCATAGCTGCCATCTAGGAGCTCAACTAAGTCCAGGTGTTGATCATCGATGTGTTATCTCCAACCTCTGATCAAAAGGAGGGAATGATTTAGAAATAATATTTGGAATCATTGTTCCCTGACCATGAGCATGGAGAAATGTGACCCAGCTGGGGCTGGACCCTCACAGACTCACAAAGACACATCAACTGGGCCCTGAGATAAGATAATAGATGGGACAATCTCAAAAATTATCTTAAGGAAGTTTTCACAAAAGGGCAATAAAACCTAACCCAAAGGACTTCTCACTTTTTGTCTTTTTCTATTAACATTTAGTGAATAGGAGTTTGTTGGACCAATGAAGACCTTCTTGACTTTCATAACTGAAACCCGTACCAATGATTGTTAAGAAAGATGATTTAAAATGTAAGATTACAATTTCTAACCAATCAGTAAAAAGGTGACGATTTCAATGATTCTACCCATTTTGTGATGTTGATATATACTGATGATTCTGTAACCTTCTTTGGACTCGGGCAGACATGGCTGTGGCAGCATGCTTGTCCGTTTTTCCATTGTCACCTATTCTGTAATATTCTTTGGACTCAGGCAGACATGGCTCTAGCAGCATGCTTGTCCATTTTCCCACTTTTGTCTGTTCTGTGATATTTCCTTGGACTCGGGCAGACGTGGCTCTGGCAGCATGGTTGTCCGATTCCCACTTCTGTCTTTTTGAATATATGCCAAATAAAACTTTCTTTTTGCTCTACTAAAAAAAAAAAAAAAATTCTAATTACTCCACAGTAGGCCCTAGGAAAGTTTGTGGTTAAGAATGTAAGTTTTGGTATCAGACACCAGAGGGGCTATACCTACCTTTGTTACTAGTTGCATGCCCTTGAGCAAGCTGCTTAACTCTTTCTGAAACTGGGACCTCAGGCATGGAGTTAATGAGAGTAGAACTTCACTCGTAGAGTTTTCAAGGCTATGACCTTTCAGAAGCAGATTGCCAGGCCTTTTTTCCGAAGCACCTCTGGGTGGGTTTGAACCTCCAACCTTTCAGTTACTAAAGTGTTTAACTGTTTATGCCATCCAGGGACTCCTAACAAAAGGATCACATAAACTAATACACGGCAAATGCTTAGTAATATGTTTAGCACATGGAAAGAGACAGATACTATAACCGATTAACTAATCCTGGCTCCTGAGAGAAGGGGACTAAATTCCCAGTTACTTTTTTGTTTCTTTATTAAAATTAAAATAATCTTTTATTGCTTTTATGTTATAGTATTGATACATATTCATTGCAGAAAAATTAGTAAATTGTGTTAGCAGTAAGAAGAACAATCAAATTGCAACTTAAACCTGCCAATCAGAGACAACCACCCTTAATACTTTGTCGATTATCCTTCCAGACCTTATATTTTTTTCCTTTCACAAAACATGGGGTCATTTTGCCTATACTATTTTTAGCTTTTTTTTTTAAGATACACATTTTTTGCCTGACTTATTTATTTGTTTTTAAAATAATACACTTTATTCTTTAGAGCAGTTTTAGATTTACAGAAAAAAATGTGCAGGAAGTATAGAGAGTACACATATACACCCTTTCCCCCTGCACACAGTTCCTCCTGTTATTAATATCTTGCATTTGTTACAATTGATGAGCCAATACTGGTATATTATTATTAACTAAAGTCCATAGTTTATATTAAGCTTTACTGTTTGTGTTGTACAGTCCTTTGGGTTTTAACGAATGCATGATATCATGTATTCACCATTACAGTATCATGCTGAATTGTTTCACTGCCCTTTAAATGCCCTGTGCTTAACGTATTCACCACCTTCTTCCAATCTCCAAGTCCCTGGCAACCACTGATCTTTTTACTGTCTCTATTATTTAATGATAAAAAGATATTATCCAATTACAAAAAGACATGGAGGAAACTTAAATGCAAATTACTAAGTGAAAGAATCCAGTCTGAAAAAGCTACGTATTGTATGATTCCAACTATATGACATTCTGGAAAAGGCAAAACTATAGAGACATTTATCTGCTTTGTTAACTTAAATATATATCATGAACGTTTCTCTATTTCATTAAGTATTCATCTATAACATCATTTTTTCTGATAATATAGTATTCCTTAGTATGGATGTATCATAAATTTACTTAACTGTTTCTTATTATGTGATATTTAGATGTTTACCATTTTTTTCTATTATGAACAATGTTGAAATAAACAACCTTGAAGGTAAAAAAAGTGTGCATATTCTTAATTATTTTTAATCTACATTATTAGAAATGGAATCAGATGATCAAATGATATTCACACTTTAACCACTTGCTATTTCCTGCCACATTACCTTTCATAACAGTTGGACCAATTTATATCCTGGCCAGCAATGTGTGAGAGTACTTATTTCCCTGATCTTCAATAACACTAGATAGTTTGACAGTTTCCAACCTGATAGGTGAAATATTATCATTTTTATTTTAGTTTTTTTTTATTATTAATGATGTTCTAATTTTTTTCATAGTTTTATTGGATATTTGTATTTCTTTGTGACTGTTGATACACTTTTTCTCTTGGAGTGGTTGTCTTTCTATTACTGAGTTGAAAATGCTTATAAAGCAAGGCATTTAGCATTTGTTTTATAGGTTAAAAAATATATAAACATTTCACTTTGTCATCTTCTTTTAAATCTTATGCTATTTTTGATGTGTAGAAGTTTTTACCTTTTACTTATCAAGTTTATCAGTTTTTAATTTTTTTCCACTTTAAAAATATGTATTTTTTTCTAGAATTTATTGTGGCAAAGTGGTTAAGTGCTATGGCTGCTAACCAAAAGATTGGCAGTTCAAATCCACCAGTCACTCCTTCAAAACCCTATGGGGCAGTTCTTCTCAGACCTATAAGATTTCTATGAGTCAGAATCAACATGATGGCAACGTGTTTGGTTTAGTTTTTGTTATATAGGAATTAATTTTAATTCGTTCATCAAACAAGCATTAATTTCATGCCTCCAGTGTGCCAGATAACATACTTTTGCCTGAGGGATTATTGGTACACAAAGTAGCCAGAGTTTCTACTCTCACGAAGCAGCCCTTCCTTTAAATGGTTCATTAGTTGTCCGAGAATCAACTGTTGATGCTCACGTATTACTTCTTCATTGACTTAAATACCTCCTTTATTATATACTAATTCCACGTGTGTAATTGCGTCTGCTTATAGACTTTCTACTTGACTCCATTTGTTTCCTTGTTTCTATGCCAGTATCTCACTGTTTAAATTATTATAGTTTTAAAAATAATTTTAATAAATAGAAGGGCAGGGGCTAACTTCATTCCTTTTGTCTATTGTTTTTTTCTTGACTTTTCCCTTGTATTTATATTTCTAGAAGAACTTTAGAATCATTTTGTCGAGTACCACCTCTAAATCCTCTAATGTCTTTTCAGCATCTTCTCATGTCCCTTTCTACCTACCTTGTCTTCTATTAATGTTATTTCCCTTGGTTGCTAGGCACTGATTCGTTCATGCTACCAAAAACATCATACCCAGCCCTTGAATACCTCCTTCATCAAGCTGCCCCATGCTTCAGAATTACCTATTCTACTTTCTTTCTCCTAATAAAAATGGACACTGCCTCAGTGCAATTGATGCTATAGAGGTATTTGGAGGAAGACAATCCAAACTAATTCTCCCTGAGTAGTGAACGTCAGATGGCCCCTTAGCTCTCTTGGTAGAGAGAGAGAGAATGTTTGAAGTCTATAATTTATTTAGATTACCTTAGTTTTGCCTAATGTCTTTTTCAGTTCCAAGATCCTGTCCAGAATACCATGTTATATTTAGTTGTCTGGTATCCTTAGGCTCCTCTTGGCTATCAACATGTTTTAGACTTTCCTTGTTTTTGATGACCTTGATGGTTTTGAGGAACACTTGTCAGGTATTTTGTAGATGTCTGTGCTTTTCTCATGATTAGAATGATATTATGGGCTTTTGGGAGGAAGACCACAGAGGTAAAGTGCCATAATCACCATATCATATCAAGAGTATGTAGTTTCAATATGATTTATCACTGTTGATACTGACCTTGATCACCTGGCTGAGGTAGTGTTTATCAGGTTTCTCCACTGGAGACTATGCATAGCCCATACTAAGGATGGGCATTTATGAGAAAAGAATATCTACATAAATTATTTGGAATCTTTCTGCAAGTGAGATTGTCTCTTTTCCCCATTTATTTATTCAATCAATCATTTGAACTCATGACTCATGGATATTTATTTTATATTCTAGGACATAGCTCAATACTACTTTATTTTGTTGCTCAAGTTATTCTGGCTTTAGACCTTGGGAACTCTTTCAGTTGGCTCCAGTGTCACTTTGACACACTTCCTTACTTTCTGACCCTACAAGATGCTTCAGACTCATCTTGTATATTTCCTGCCTCTGTACTAGAATCAGCCTTTTTTTTTTAGGAGACCTGGTTCCTTTTATTGAAGAATGGTGTTAGAAACCATGGTCTGGATGCTAGGTATATCCATTCCTACTGGAGTGTAGTTACTGAATCGATATTTTAGAAAAAGAATATTTGTGAATTTAAATGATTTGCTATTTTTTAGAATTCCAATATTACAGTAAGGAATCATTTTAAGTTTCAATCTACATGAGGGTCACGTATTTTTTATTTGAGGGCCAACTTCTCTTCCTGAATCTGATCCTGATACAAGCTATCCTAAGGCATTCCTGTTTTTCAGGTATTTTCTCTATTTTCACTTCTGAATCGATTGAATTTTTTTTTAACTTTTGAAATTCCTACTTTGGTAGTGACATTAGTGACCCCAGTGATGGCAGAGGCATTGGAGATAGTTTGTGTGTGAGTGGCAATCCATAGGTGTAAATCAGGTGCTATTTCAAATTGGAAACTTCTTGTAAACAAGCAAATGTTAAATTGTATATTCTAGTCCACAGTTCAGGGATGGAAAAAAACATGGTGTAAGATGGCTTCATGGATATTCTAAGAATAATTTCTCTGGAAAAGTCAATTATTCATCTGTTCTTTGTAAAGGTAAAGAGAAGCGCCTAGAAAAAAGGATCTACTAGATAGGTGGTGTTTGTTCTACTGTTGGCAAGTATAGTAAAAAACCATTTGCTTTGGAGTCTTGCAGACCTGGGTTAAATTCTTGGTTCTGTCATTTAGTAGCTTATATTATCTCAGCCATATTAATTTTTCCTCTCTAAGCCATAGTTAACTGTAGAATATACTTCACAAAGTTGTTTTAAAGATTAAGTAAGAGACAAACACAAAAACTTTTGGCAGTATCTGATACATTGTATATGGTTAATGAAGACCAATTTCCCTTTTCCTTCCTTCCCTAAATGACAATAAAAGTAGTCTATGTAGAGGAAAGAGTTTGTAGCACCAAATGCCAGCCCCTCCTGGATTAATTGTTAAGCAAAGATAATGTCTTAATTTTTCTTAATATTTTAATTTTCCTATGTGTAGTTTTCATTTCATGCTTCACCAAATTATGATGCTTGCAAAATGCCTTGAACTTTTCCAGTACAAAGCACACTGTAAGCAGGATGGAATTAACATTATCCCTGGTCTAGAAAGTATCATACCTACATTCTTACTGATTGACAGGATACGTGTTCATACAGTCAGTGTTGCCCAGGGACACATTCTTGCCTGGATCTTGCAGCAGTGTTTTGCCACCTGCACTGTGCTGAATAAACATGGTCGCATCTATCAGTTCTGTAGCTTTCTCTCATAGAAGCAGTCTTGATAAGAACAAAAAATCCAGGACATCATAGTATCAACAATCCTTTTCTCTTCAAAGGTATCTTTCAGATGAGGCTCTAACAGCACGTTACAAACATTAATTATATAAATCTCACACACTATTGCTTTGTGGGAGGTGAGTGAGTGCTTAGTAAAAATGATCAGCTAAACAGAGAATGGCTGTGTGGGGCAGTATGGAAATGTGAAAGTAAGAAGTGGGTCCTTAGCATATATCCATTGTTGATACCAAGTCAGCTGTGTGGTGGCTGCCTGTGTACACTCTGTGCTAGCTTTTTGACTAATGTATAAAATAGATGCTATTCTTTACTAGAGAGAGATTTGTGCATGATATGAGCTACATGAATATTGAAGATACTAATTTTTTTCCTTTAATTTTTTTTAAATTGTACTTTAGGTGAAGTTCTGTAGGGTCGCTATGAGTCAGATTGACTTGATGGCAATGGATTTGGTTTTTTTTTGGTTAGATGAAGGTTTACAGAACAAATAGTTTGTCATTAAACAGCACACATATTGTTTTATGACATTGGTTAACAACCCCATGACATGTCAACACTCTCCATTCTCGACCTTAGGTTCCCTATTACCAGCTTTCCTGTCCCCTTCTGCCTTCTAGTCCTTGACCTTGGGCTGCTGTGCACCATTGGTCTCGTTTTGTTTTATGGGCATGTCTAATCTTTGGCTGAAAGATGAACCTCGGGAGTGACTTGATTGAACTGTGTCCCCCAAAAAATGTGTGTAACAATTTGGCTAGGCCATGATTCCCAGAATTGTGTGGTTGTCCTCCATTTTGTGATTGTAATTTTATGTTAAAGAGGGTTAGAGTGGAATTGTAACACCACCCTTACTCAGGTCACATTCCTGATCCAATGTAAAGGGAGTTTCCCTGGGGTGTGGCCTGCACCACCTTTTATCTCTTGTAAGAGATGAAAGGGAAGCAAGCAGAGAACTGGGGGACCTCATACCATCAAGAAAGCAGTGCTGGGAACAGAGCGCGTCCTTTGGACAGGGGCCCCTGCGCTAAGAAGCTCCTAGTCCGGGGGAACACTGATGAGAAGGCTGAGAGAGAAAGCCTTCCTCTGGCGCTGACACCCTGAATTTGGACTTTTAGCCTACTTTGACTGAGGAAATAAACTTCTCTTTGTTAAAACCGTCCACTTGGGGTATTTCTGTTATAGCAGCACTAGATGACTAAGACAATTGCTGAACTAAGAGTGTCCAAGGGCCATACTCTTGGGGTTTCTCCAGTCTCTGTCAGGCCAGTAAGTCTGATCTTTTTTTGTGAGTAAGAATTTTGTTCTACGTTTTTGTCCAGCTCTGTCCGGGACCCTCTGTTGTGATCCCTGTCAGAGCAGTCAGTGATGGAAGCTAGGCACCATCTAGTTGCACTGGACTCTGTATGGTGGAGGTTGTGGTAGTTGTGGTCCATTAGTCCTTTGGACTAATCTTTCCCTTGTATCTTGTTTTCTTCATTTTCCCTTGCTCTCAAGGGGGTGAGACAAGTGGAATATCTTAGATGGCTGCTCACAGGCTTTTAAGACCCTAGATGCTACTCACCAAGGTAGAATGTACAACATTTTCTTTATAAATTGTGTTATGCCAATTGAGCTAGACGTTCCCCAAGACCATAGTCCCCACAGCCCTCAGCCCAGCAATTTGGTCCCTTAGGGAGTTTGGATGTGTCTATGGAGCTTCCATGACCTTTCCTTGTACAAGTTGTGCTGGCTTCCCCAGTATTGTGTATTGTCTTACCCTTCACCAAAGTTATGACTTATCTATTTTCTATTTATTGTTCCCCCTGCTTCCACTCCCTCGTAACCATCAAAGATTCTTTCTTCTTTTGTGTAAGCTTTTTCATGAGTTTTTACAGTAGTGGTCTCATATAATATTTGCCCTTTTGTGATTGATTTATTTTGCTCAGCATAATGCCCTCCAGATTCATCCATGTTATGAGATGCTTCACAGATTCATCACTATTCTTTATTGCTGCATAATACTCCATTGTGTGTATGTACCACAGTTCGTTTATCCATTCATCTGTTGATGGACATCTAGGTTGTCTCCATCTTTTTGCTACTGTGGACAATGCTGCAATGATCATGGGTGTGCATACATTTATTTGTGCAACGGCTCTTATTTCTCTAGGATATATTCCTAGGAGTGGGATTGCTGGATCATATGGTATTTCTATTTCTAGCTTTCTAAGGAAGCGCCATATCATTTTCCAAAATGATTGCATCATTTTGCATTCCCACCAGCAGTGCATAAGAGTTCCTATCTCCCCACAGTCTCTCCAACATTTGTTATTTCCAGTTTTTTTGATTCATGCCAGTAATGGGGTGAGATAGTATCTCACTGTGGTTTTGATTTGCATTTCCCTAATGGCTAGTGATCGCAGGCATTTCCTCATGTGTCTGTTGGCTGCTTGAATATCTTCTTTGGTGAAGTGTCTGTTCATTGCCTTTGCCCATTTTTTAATTCTATTATCTGTCTTTTTGTTGCAGAGATGTTGGATTTTCTTCTAGATTTTAGAGATTAAACCTTTGTTTGATTTGTAATGTCCAAAATTTATTTCCCAGTCTGTAGGTTCTCCTTTAACTCTTTTGGTGAAGTCTTTTGATGAGCATAAGTGTTTAATTTTTAGAAGATCCCAGTTACCTAGCTTATCTTCTGAAGTTTGTGTGTTGTGGTTATGGTTTGTATCCTGTTAATGGCATGCATTAGGGCCTCTAGCACTGATTGTATTTTTTCTTCTATGAACTTTATAGGTTTTGGTTTTATATTTAGGTCTTTGATCCATTTTGAATTAATTTTTGTATATGGTGTGAAGTATGGGGCCTGTTTCATTTTTTTGCAGATGGACGTCCAGTTTTGCCAGCACCATTTGTTAAAAAGACTGTCTTTTGCCAATTTGATGGACTTTGGGCCTTTGTCAAAGATTAGGTGACCGTAGGTGGATGAATTTGCATCTGGGTTCTCAATTCTGTTCCATTGGTCAATGTATCTGTCATTGTACCAGTACCAGGCTGTTTTGACTACCATAGCTGTATAGTAAGTTCTTAGGTCAGGTAGTGCGAGTCCTCCTACTTTCTTCTTCTTCTTCTTCAATAGTGCTTTACTTCTCCGGGGTTTCTTCCCTTTCCATATAAAGTTAATGATTAGTTTTTCCATCTCTTTAGAGAATGTTGTTGGTATTTGGATCGGGATTGCATTGTATTTGTAAATTGCTTTGGGTAGAATTGTCATTTTCACAATGTTGAGTCTACCTATCCATGAGCATGGTATGTTTTTCCATTTCCATCTGCAAGATCTCATTTGATTTCTTGTGGTAGTGTTTTGTAGTTTTCTTTGTATAGGTCTTTTACATTCCTGGTTAGATTTATTGCTAAGTATTTTGTTTTTTTAAGGGCTATTATAAATGGTATTATTTTCCTGATTTCCTTTTCACCGTTCTCTTTATTGGTGTATGGGAATCCAACTGATTTTTGTATGTTTATCTTGTATCCTGCTACACTGCTGAATCTTTCTATTAGTTCCAGTAGTTTTCTCATGGAGTCTTTAGGGTTTTCTATGTATAGTATCATATCATTGACAAACAGGGACAGTTTAACTTCTTCATTACCAATTTGGATGCCCTTTATTTCTTTTTCTTGCCTTATTGCCCTAGCTAGGACTTCCAGCACAATGTTAAATAGGAGTGGTGATAAAGGGCATCTTTGTCTTGTTTCTGTTCTCAAGGAGAATGTCTTCAGCCTCTCTCCATTAAGAATGATGTTAGCCATTGGTTTTGCATAGATACCCTTTATTATGTTGAGAAATTTCCCTTCTATACCTATTTGATTGAGAGTTTTTATCAGGAATGGGTGTTGGACTTTGTCAAATGCCTTTTCTGGGTCGATTGAGATGATCATGTGTTCTTTTCTTTCCTTTTATTTATGTGGTGCATTATGTTGATGGATTTTCTAATGTTGAACCATCCTTGCATACCTGGTATGAATCCTACTTGGCTGTGGTGTATTATTTTTTTGATATGATGCTGAATTCTATTGGCTAGAATTTTGTTAAGAATTTTTCATCTATATTCATGAGAGATACTGGTCTGTAATTTTTTTTTTTTTGTAGTGTCTTTGCCTGGTTTTGGTGTCAGGGTTATGCTAGCTTCATACAATGAATTCAGAAGTGTCGCTTCCTTTTCTGTTTTGAAATCGTTTGAGTAGTACTGGTGTAAGCTCTTCTCTGAATGTTTGGTAGAATTCTCCAGTGAAGCCATCTGAGCCAGGGTTTTTTTTTTGTTGTGGTTGTTGGGAGTCTTTTTCATTACCTCTTCAGTCTCTTCTCTTGTTATGGGTCTGTTTAGATTTTCCACATCACTTTGTGTTAGTTTGGGTAGGTAGCTTGTTTCTAGAAATTTATCCATTTCCTCTAGACTTTAAAATTTGTTGGAGTATAGTTTTTCATAATACTCTGTTATGATCCTTTTTATTTCAGTTGGGCCTGTTGTAATGTCCCCCATTTCATTTCTTATTTGGGTTATTTGTATCCTCTCCTGTTTTTCTTTTGTCAGTTTGGCCAGTGGTCTGTTGATTTTTTTTGATACTTTCAAAGAACCATCTTTTGGTTTATTGAGTCTTTCTGTTGTTTTTCTATTCTCTGTTGATTTATTTCTGCTCTGATCTTTATTATTTCCTTTCTTCTGGTGGCTGTGAGCTTTTTTTGCTGTTCTCTTTCTATTTGTTGGAGTTGTGTAGTTAATGTTTTGATTTTGTCCCTTTCTTCTTTTCTGATGTGTGAATCTATTGCTATAAATTGTTCTCTGAGGACTACCTTTGCTGTGTCCCAAAGGTTTTGGTATGATATGTTTCCATTCTCGTTTGATTCTAGGAATTCTTTGATTCCATCTCTGATTTCTTCTTTTGCCCAGTGATTTGTAATCAGGGGGTTATTCAGTTTCCACATAATTGATTTTTTTCCTTGCTCTTCCTGTTGTTAATTTCTACCTTGATGGAATTATGGTCAGAGAAGATACTTTGTATTATCTCACTGTTTTTGATTTTGTTGAGGGTTGCTCTGTGGCCTAAGATGTGGTCTATTCTGGAGTACGTTCCATGTGTATTGGAAAAAAAAATGTGTACTTTGCAGCTGTTGGGTGGAGTGTTCTATATATGTCTGTGAGGTCAAGTTGGCTGATTGTACCCTTTAGGTCTTCTGTATCTTTGTTGCGTTTCTTTCTAGATGTTCTGTCCTTCACTGAGAATGGGGTATTGAAGTCTCCCACTATTGTTGTGCAACTGTCAATTTCTCTTTTCAGTGCTGTTAGAGTTTGTTTTATGTGTTTTAGAGTCCTGTCATTGGGTGCGTAGATGTTTATTATGGTTATGGCTTCATGCTTGATCATCCCTTTAATCATGATATACTGCCCTTCTTTGTCTTTTACGATGGATTTTTTTTTTAAAGTCTGTTTTATCTGAGGTTAGTATTGCCACTCCTGCTCTTTTTTGGTAGCTGTTTGCTTGATATATTTTCTTCCATCCTTTGATTTTTAATAAATTTACGTCTTTATTTCTAAGGTATGTCTCTTACAGACAGCATATCGATGGATCTTATTTTTTTTTATCCATTCTGTCACTCTCTGTCTCTTATGGGTGCATTTAGGCCTTTTACACTCAGTAAATTATTGATAGGTGTGAGTTTATTGCTGTCATTTTGTAGTCCTTTTTTTTTTTGTGCATGCTCACCTTTTTTTGTTCCTCTTACTCTCCTGTGCTGAATTCCTTTTGTTTGTTGATTTTTTTTTTTCATTTCTTTTGTTTTTGTGGGTTTTGTTTTTACTGAGACTTTATGTTTTTTTTCTTTATTTTGATGTGTAGGTTTGTTAACTTTCTTTGTGGTCACCTTGAAATTTACCCTTATCTTCCTAGGTTTGAACTAGTCTGTTGTAACTTGGTATTGTCCTGCCTTCTTCTCCATTAGAAGGTTCTATACCTACACCATTTATTCCTTCTTTTATTGTTCTGATGTTGTCATTTACAGATTAACCTCTCTGGTTCCCTGTTGTAATTCTTTTGGTTTTGGATAGTCCTTGAGAGTTCATTTCCTAGGTTTGTATCTGGCTGGTACAATCTTGCATCCTAGATTTCAGCCTGTGGTCTGATAATGTTTATTGTCAGACTGAAGGACTCCCTTTAATACTTCTTGTAAGTTTAGTTTTGTTTTTACATAGTCCTTTAGTGTCTGTTTACCTGGAAATGTCCTAATTTCACCATCATATTTGAATGAGAGTTTTGCAGGGTATATTATTCTTGGCTGGCAGTTTTTTCTTTCAAGGTTTTATATATGCCACCCCATTGCCTTCTTGCCTGCGTGGTTTCTGCCGAATAGTGTGAGCTTAGTCTTATTGTTTCTCCTCTGTATGTGACTTTTTGTTTTTCTCAAACTGCTCTCAGGATACTTTGGTTTTAGCGAGCGTGATTATGATATGCCTTGGTGATTTTTTTTTTTTTTTTTTTTTGAGTCTATCCTATATGGGTTCATAGATCTTGGATGGTCAGCTTTTCATCTTTCATGATATTGGGGAAGTTTTCTGTCGGCAGTTCTTCAATGATCCTCTCTTTGTTTTCTGTTTTCTCCCCCTGTTCTGGAACTCCGATCACTTAAAAATTTTTGCTTTTGATTGTTTCCCACATAATTCTCAGGGTTCTTCATTTTTCTTCATTCTTTTTTATGATTTTTCCTCAAACAGGGCTGTATCCAAGTGTTCAGTTTCACTAATCCTATCTTCCATTGTTTCAAACCTGTTCCTCAGCCCTTCTATGACACTGTCCATTTCTGAAATCTTGTTTTTTATCTGTTGGATTTCTAACTGTTGTTTTTTTATGATTTCTAGTTGTGAATTTATTTTGGCATTTTCTTCCTGTATTATTTTCCTGAATTCTTCCATTTTTTTTGTCTGTATTTCCCATGAATTTGTCTGTTTTTTCCTCGTTTTTGTCTGCTTTTTACGTCAACTCTTGGATAGCTTCGAGTATTAGAGATTTGAATTCCCTATCAGGTAGTTCTAGTGCCTTTTCTTCTACTGGAAAGTCATCTAGTGTTTATTTTGGACACCTACTGGAACCATCTTGTCATACTTTTTAATATGTTTTGAGATTGTCTGCTGTATTCTGGACTTTCAGTAGTGATTTTCCTCATTTATTGATTGTAGATTTGTTTGTTTCATCCTACTTTTTTGTTTTAATTGGTTATGTCTGAGCAGGTGGACTGTGCATTTTTTGTTATTTGCTCATCTGTGGGCATGATACTTTTCACCTCCCGGTCCAATGGACAGGGTCTATTGCTCAGCTGTGGTGCGGCAGGGCAGGTCCAGCTGAAGGGGAGTTGCTGGGATGGTTTGTTTGTGGCACATACTAGGGCTGACAGGGCGGGCCAGGAATCAGTGCAGGGCAGGTTATGGTAGACTGTGTCTGTGCTGCTCAGGGATGTAATGTTCAGCACATGGTACAGGTAGGCAGGAAGGGGGGGAGATTTTGATGTGTGGAGTTAAGATGGGTATGGGAGAGAAGAGAGAGAGAGGAGAAACAGGAGCCAAAAACAAACTAAAAAAAAGAGCTAAGGGAGCTTTCCATAGAGTGGAGAGATGAGAAACTGAGAAATGGAGAAAGACAAAAAGGAGAAAAAGAAAAAAAGAAAAAAGAAAAAAAACCAGAAAAAGATAAAATAAAAAAAGTAGGAAAAAAAAGAAGCAAAGCCCCTCAAGGATACCACTGATGCAGTTGCCAAGACTGGGGAAGTGGCTGGCTCCAAGGCTGTGAATTACAACCTGGTAGAAGGTTTAGAGGTGTCACACATCACCAGCTATTCAAGAGACAGGAAGAGAAGGTAAGTATAGAGAGATGAGAAACTGAGAAATGAAAAAAGACAAAAAGGAAAAAAGAGAGAAAAGAAAACAAAAACAAAAAAAAGAAAAAACAAATGCCCCCAGGGATCTCAGTGCGCAGCTGTGCAGACTGGGGAAGTAGCTTCCAAGCCGCACAGTACAGCCTGGCTAGAAGGGGCTTCTAAGCCAAGAAAAGAAAAAGAAACAAACAAACAGAACAGAACAGAACAAATGAAAACAAACTAACAAAAAGCCCCAGAGATCCCACCAGTGTGGCGACACGTGCTGGGAAGCCATTCCACAGTCGAGCGACATTTCACAGCCTTTCAAGAAGAGGCAAAGATGGAACACAGAGCCAGGTGTTTGAGAGAAAGGAGGGCGAGGTGGTGAGAAGTATGGAGGAAACTAAAAGAAGAGGAAAAAAGCAACACCAGCAACAAACAAATGGCACACAGGGAGCCGGCCATTGTGGGTGGGTGGAATCTAAGTGGCACAGGGCTGAAGCTACTGCCTCCCAGCCAAGAGACTCTGGCTGCAGGAAGCAGAGGAGGCTAAGTGGGGGTGAAGACATGTTGAGGGGTGGGATAGTGTTAACCGCTGGTTACTGGTTGCTCTGTCTCCTGCTGGGAGCTCCGTGAAGCTGCTTTCCCGTACTCCCTATTTTCCCATCTCCAACAGGAGTCCAGGATGGCGAATCTGTGCTGCTTTAGCTGTTAAGGGACCTCTGCACCTATCCTTCCTTGCTCTCTTTTCTCTGTCAGTTTCTTATTCCATTCGGTGCTTGGCTGAGTTCTTTATCTCTTCATTTGATGCTTAGGGTTCCAGGATTGATGTTTGTGTGTTTGACTTAGTTTTTCGGGTCTTTGCTGTGGAGCGATGGCGTGGTGCTTCTGTCTTTGTGCCATGTTTGGCAATTCTCAAGATATTAATTTTTAAGCTCAGTTCTGCATACTTGGATTGAATGGTACCCGATAGCTTGGAGCTGAGATGCTCACTGTCACGTGATGAAGAATCAACCTTAGACTGAGCTCAGATTGAGCTCAAGGTGGTTCAGTCTGACTCCTATGGGTGGAAAAGAATTGTGGAATCCTCTCCATCAGAGTATCTTTTACTACTAGGGAATGATTTAGTAGAGAATTAATCTTTAAAATTAATAACAATCGTGTGTAATATTTATATAATTTATATTAATGTCTAAACTTTTTTGTTTTATTTTTGATCATTGGGGTCCTTGCATCCTTAGTGATTCACAAAAGTAGTAATGAGTATTCTTGAAAAAACAAAGTCATTATTTCTAAATGCCTAAAAGAAATAACGTGTATATTATTTATTTAACTATTCAATAATGCTGTTTAGGCTGCTAGGAATAATATATCTATTTATTTATATCACAACAACACTGAATAGATGAATAAAAATGTCAACTGTCTTCAATGTTTCAGCAGTGGTCATTTCTTAATCTTTTAAGATTTCTTACAATTTATATGTCTTCAGTTAATCTTTAAAATGGGAAAATAAGTTAATTGTTTTTTGATTTGATAGGAAAAACTTTTTTTTGCATCATAGAGTTAGCATAGAAAAATAATAAAGAGATCCCTGGTTTCCAGAATTTAGCATAGCCTCTGGTACATGTAAGTGCTCAATTAATATTTGCTAAATGAATTAGAACCACTGTCATAAACCATTTTCCTTGGTTGAAATCCTTGCCAATTTTACTCCTTGACTTGTTTCTGAGAAACCCATTGATCATTTCTGATTTTTTTTTTGCTATAATTTAGAATGGAAGGATTTTTTTTCTGGCACAAATCTTATTTCATAATTATAAAACCAAAACCAGTTGCAGTCAAATTGATTCTGACTCATGGTGACAGGCGTAGAACTGTGAGTTTTCAATGGCTGACTTTTTGGAAGTAGATATCCAGGCCATTTTTCTGAGGTGTCACTGGGTAAACTCAAACCTCTAACCTTTCAGTTAGCTGACAGAAAGTTAACCATCTAGGGACTCCACTTGCCCAAAAATGTAAGTGCTACTGTGAGAATTAATAGTAACTACTTCTAAACCTGCTGCCATTGAGTTGATTCTGACTCTTAGCAACCCTATAAGACAAAGTAGAACTGCCCCATAGGGTTTCCAAGGCTTTAATCTTTAGGGAAGCAGACTGCCCAGTGTCTTTCTCCCTTGGAGTGGCTGGTGGGTTCCAACTGCTGACCTTTCGATTTGCAGCTGGGTGCTTTAACCACTGTGCTACCAGGGCTCTTATTGTTATCCCTTTTCCCTCTTTCGTTACAGTATTCAGATTTTCCTTTGAAGAGCCACCGCTTCCCACTGTGTAGGACTGAACTGACTCCAGTCCCAGGGGTGAACTCTGAATTGTAAGCCAACCAATCATAATATACATTTTCTCTTACTATAGGCTTCTGTATATGCAGGCCTAAATCGATCCAATGCCCAGCCAGTGGGGATCATTCAAGGAAGGTTCAGTCAGTGAGCAGATTGAGACATATTAATGGGAATACATGAAGCCCACCTTGCTAGGAGACTCATTTGAGAACCACCCGGAAAGCCTGAGGATGACATATAGAGAAGAACAAAACCAAGAAAATTGCAGAAAAAGAGTCAGTTCCCTGGCTGTGCTGCATCTGGCCTATTGCCATCTAGTGGATTCTGACTCATAGCAACCTATAGGACAGAATAGAACTGCCCCATACCGTTTCCAAGGCTGTAATCTTCAGGGAAGGAAACCACTACATCTTTCTTCCATGGAGTGGCTGGTGGCTTCCAACTGCCAACCTTTTGGTTTGTAGCCAAGCGCTTGACCGCTGCACCACCATGAAGCCTATCTTAACACTGAACTTGACAGTTATATGAGTCATTAAGTCCCTTTTGTTTTTTAAACTAGTTTGTGTTTGTTTGCCTGTTCTTTGTAAGGGCAAATAAATCTTAACTGATACATAGCCTTATCCTAATATTATTTTACATGTGAATAAACAAATACTAGATTCTCCACAAAATATTTTTATTAAGTTCCTGCTTTTAGAAGGAGGCACCACTAATTCTAAAAGCACAAACTATCTATCTCTTCTTTGTCTAGAAGATATGTGTTTTAGATAACAATGCGACTAGAAGAACAGGTAGATGTGTATGAGAAACTCATTAATATTATCTTTTTTTTTTTAATGTTCACAGGTATCCAAGACGTTATAGGCTTTTGCTGGCACAGTCAATTCATCCATCTTTACACACACTTAATATTTATCATTGTACACTTTCTAATTGTTCATTAGAAAAAAGCCCTATTACAACAGAGGTTAGGATAAACAATCATGTTAACAAAAAAATCCACGTAGGTAACCTCTGCAGATTTGGTGCTGTTCGTGCTAATAAGTCTTTTGCTTTATATTCTGCCTTGGTTTCCATCACTGTTTATTTCATAATCTCCTCAAGTCAGACTTTTCATGAAGAGTCATCCAAAACGGAGAATAACATTTGGAATTCCGCTTCTCATGACCTGGTTGTATCACAAGAGGGATCAAAGAGGTTTTGTTCTGTTCCTATAATCAGCTATTTCTTTGACAGGGCAGATTCATAAGAGTTTGAATTATGCTTAGAAATGCGTACAAGGCAAGCAGCTACATGGCATTTTAATTACCTCTCTCCGCCCTAATGAAAAACACCACCAGGCACAAACAGATGTCTAAGGTCAAATTCAGCTTGGTGCTCCTAAAGTAGCAAATAATTTGACCGTCTCCTTTCTTTACAGGCTTTTTCTTTTTTCTTTCTGTTTTCAGTCTGCTTGCTCTGCTAGCACTTCCTTTTATTTCTTAAGGATCCACCTTTTGCTAATGTTGTTAAGACAATTTATACTTGATGCAATCTTGTCCCTGCTAGATTCTATGTGACATAATATTAATAGTCACAAAGGGAACATATGGTTGCCTTTGGAATGCACCAATTGTAGTAGTACCTTGCTTAGTCTGAATTGTAATAATTAAAATCCTCAATTAACTGGAATTAATAATTCATCATATATGATCCATATGGTTACTCCACAAAATAATGAGTTTGCAAATGAGTATTAAGAAATTTTTTTCCTGCCCTTTGTTCAGGAGACAAAAACAAGGAAACAGACTCACTTAAACGATGTAATAAAACACTAAAAAAAAAAAAAAAAAAAAAAAATCCAAATGTTAACATACAAGGTATAGTCTGGGGTCAGTATACAATTAACCTAAGTGTTCATATTTTCAACATATGTGTCTGTAATTTTGTTTGTTACAATCATCATTGAAGTTTAGATTAATTACCAGTAATTTGAGATTCTCCGTTTTTCAATTGATCTTCCATAATATTCAAAATACTATGCTAAATGTCAAGGCAATAAAAAAATGAATTTCCCACTTACCATTGCTACCTATCAAATCACCCCAAAACTTGGAGGCTTAAAATAATGGCAGTCATTTTATTATGACCAATATGCTGTGAGACAGGATTCTAGGAAGAGCCCAGCTGGGTGGTTCTGGCTTGGGGTATCTCATATGGTTGCATTCAGACAGTGGTGGGAGCTGGAACAACAGGGGACTGGAGCAACTGAGGACTCTATCTTCATTCATGTAACCTCAGGGCCTCTCTGTGTGGTTTCTCTGAATGGGCTAGTTTGAGCTTCTCACTGCATGGTGGCTTCAAGGCAGTTAAACTATTTACATGGCAGTTCAGAACAAGTGTTCCAGCTAACAAGGCAGAAGCTATATCAACTTTTATGATCTAGCCTTGAAACTCATGGAGTGTCATTGCTGCTGCATTGTATTGGTTAAGTGACCAATCACCTCTGGATTCGGGGGGGGTGGGGAATTAGACTCCATGTTTCATTGTTGTTGTTGTTGTTGTGTGCTGTTCAGTTGATTTCAGTGGAGCGGCTGGTGGGCTTGAACTGCTGAACTTTTGGTTAGCAGCCAAGCTCCTAATCATTGCACCATCAGGGTTCTTTATATTTCATTGAGGGACTAGTTAAGTTCTAGAAGAGCACATGGAACTGGAGATACTGTAATCATCTTTGGAAAATACAATTTGCTATGATGAATGAGACACTCCTTTTCCAAAGAAGTTTACTATCTCATAGATAAAACCATGATTCTCAAATGGTGTGTTGAGGTACCCCAGGGCACTGTAGCAAACTTACAGGTTAGCTGCAGACACCATGTGAATTACTACTATCAGATTGTTTGGACCTAATTACTTAATAAACAGAACTATTAGGTATTTCTTTTGTTCTAGGTATGCCATGAAAAAGTTACAGAGAACTGAAGTTTCTGTGAACAGAGAAAGTTTAGGGACACCTGGTATAAAACCAAGGCATGGAAATCCAGCTACAGTCCTAGCAGACCCATTACTAACATTTATGGCGCCCAGGGCAAGAATATAAATAGAACCCCTTTCTCTTCTCACTGCAGCTCCTACCTTTGTGGGATCACATGCATGTGTGTGTGGGTATTTCAGCTTCTGTGTCCAAGCTCTGTACTCTCTCTACCCAACTTCCTCTCCCCAAGAGCTGCTTCTTGGCCCTGGGGATGAGCACAGCAAAGGCAAATCAGCCCTCTGCAGGAAAGATCAGGGAAAAAGGTCCATGTGGAAATAGGTTCCATGTGGATTTGAGCAAGGAATTCTGGTGTCTCAGGTACCTAGCATGTGAACAGAGCTCTGAGTGAGTGTGTCCCCGGGGCCTCACAGAACTTCAGACCATTTGGAGGGGCCTGAGCAAGGCCTGGTCTACGAGTGGTACTGAGACCCAGCACAGCACCTAGTGTACAACTGGTCCTCAGTATGTATTTATTGAGTAAATTAATTCAGGCCAGATTCTGATATGTATGATGGCAGAGGTAAATACTGGCTGCTGTGAAAATGGAAAAAGAGAACCGTCAATTCTGACTGGGTATCTTGGGAAAACTTTTGTGCGTGTTGTGTTAAAGGATGAGGGAGCGAAGTAGGGGAAAGTGGGGTGGATGGAAAGTTAGTCAACTGTAGGGATTAATGAAGCTTCTTGAGGCAGGGATCAAAAGGGAAAATAAAATTTGCTCACCATCAGGAGTGAATCCAGGTTTACGGGCTTTCTGTAGCTTATACAATTTGGGGGTACTCTTTCAGAAAAGGAATACAAAATTAGGTACAAAAAATTGCACAGGAGTGAAATTGTTAGAGCAGAAATAATGAGAATGTTGACACTATGTGAAGAATGTAAGCAGTGTCACTGCTCATTATGTCTAGAAACTGTTCAGTGGGAATGGGTTTTGCTGTGTGTATTTTCATCAAAAATAAAATAAAATATTACTTAAAAATCACACAAATTACAAATTTATAAAAGCTCACAAAGCCAAAAAAAAAAAAAAAACCCACAAAATCTAGAAAAATAGCAATTTCTAAACTGACTGTCTACTACACCTCTATACTACCTTTTTTCTATACTGTTTTTGGTGTATAGTCGTTGATTGCTTCTTTACTAAAAAGTCAATTTTATGTTCTATAGAAACAATAGAAAGATAATTCATTTTAGCATGGCTGATTTCATATATATACACATATACTTAATTTTATTGTGGTAAAATATATATAACAAAACATTTTCCATTTTAACCATTTTTAAGTGTACAATTCAGTGCCATTAATTACATTCACCGTGTTTTATAACCGTTAACCACTATCCATGTTTAGGGTGATTAATGTTTTTATCACCCTAAACAGAGACTCAGAAAAACCAAAAAAGCCAAATCCGTTGCTGTCAAGTTGATTCTGACTCAAAGTGACCCTATAGGACAGAGTAGAACCTCCTCATAGGGTCTCCAAGGAGCAGCTGGTGGATTTGAACTAGCAACCTTTGGTTAGCAGCCAACAACTTACCCACTGTGCCACCAGGGCTCCACAAACAGGAACTCAGTACCTCTTAAATAATAATTCCCCATTTTCCCCTCCTATCTACCTCTGGTAACCACTAATTAACTTTGGTCTCTATGCATTTCGCTGTTCTAGACATTTCATGTAAGTGGGATCATACCATGTTTGTCCTTTTGTGTTTGACTTATTTTGCTCAGCATATGGTTTTAAAAATTCATCCATGTCATAACATGTATCAGAATTTCATTTCTCTTTATAGGTGAATAAGATTCCATTGATAGATATACCACATTTTGTTTATCCATTCATCTGTAGATGGATACTTGGGTTGTTTCCATCTTTCGGCTTTTGTGAATAATGCTGTCATGAATATTGGTGTACAAATAACTGTTTGCACCCCTACTTTCAGTTCTTTTGGGTGTATACTGATAAGTGGAATTGCTGGGTTTTATGGTAATTCTGTGTTTAGCTTTTTGAGGAACCACCAAACTGTTTTCCACAGTGGCTGCACCATTTTACATTCCCACCAGCAATGAATGAGAATATCAATTTCTCCATATCTTTTCCAACACTTGTTATTTTTCCATTTTTATGATAAATTGAATATATTTTCACTGGTAGTTTAAAAAAGTTTAGCCCTATCATCATTAGTAATATCATTTTTATGACTATTGCCAAGTTTGGAAAACCTATTATGTTGTTTGAACTGTTGCAGACCTGTTCTCTGTTTCTAGTATAATCATGGGTTTTGCTCCCCTCAAATCTAGCAATTCTAATAAATTCTATTTCACAGTTACCA
Organism: Dugong dugon; assembly: GCA_030035585.1. Lineage (NCBI taxonomy): Eukaryota > Metazoa > Chordata > Mammalia > Sirenia > Dugongidae > Dugong > Dugong dugon. Next base: position 146,397,251 of record CM057464.1, on the reverse strand, counting down.
TAAAATATGAAAAATATGGAACTTTTATAATTGTATACACTGCATTGTCAAATATATTCCTGACAGGAGAAGACATCTGTTTTGATTAGATATTGATGAGAACCAAATCATCTGCTAAAATTTTAAACACTTGATTGGAAGAATTTTCTACAGATTAGCTTCTGATTTCATGTATTTCAAACTTGTCTTTTCTCCACTACCATGTGCTGTCATAGCTGAGCTTTGTAAGAGTCAACCACTGGCCCTGCACCTTTGTGGCAGGAAACCAGAAGGGATGGCATAGTCAGCCATAAGGGGGTTCCTGGACTCCACAGTTTCTTAGACTGCAATCTTTACAGGAGAAGATCGCTGGATCTTTTCTCTGTTTAGCTGCTGGGTGGTTTTTGAACCATCAGCTTTTCATTTAGCAGTCAAGCGCTTACCCATTGCACCACCAAGGCTCCTTGCATCACATAAATATATATGATAGTTAAGATTGTGTGTCAACTTGGCTAGGCCATGATTCTCAGTAGTTTGGCAGTTATGATGTAGTTTGGCAGCTATGTATTTATGTAATCATCTACATAATGACATCTGATGTAATGTAATCACTTCCATGAGGAGGTCTGCTATGAGCAGCCAGTCAGTTGAAAGGGAATTTCCTTGGGGATGTGGCATGCATCCAATATATTTGGACTTTCTGGCACAGCTCACTGGCTTTTGCTCACTCTGGATACCACAGCTGGCCCCTGTTCATCTGACCTTTGGTTCTTGGGACTTGAGCTAGCAGCTTTCCTGCCAACCTTGGGTTTCATCAGCCTCCACAGCCTATGAGTCAGTGGCCTGCCAGCTTACCTGCTGATTTGGGGATTCATTGGCCTCTGCAGCCTGTGAGCCAGAGGTCTGCTGTCTGACTTGCCGATCTTGGGTTTGTCAGCCCCTGCAGCTACATGAGTCAGGAGAAGCCTCCAGCCTATCCCACAGACTTGGGACTTCCCAGCCTCTACAACCACGTGAGCCATTTGCTTGATATAAATCTCTCTCTCTCCCTATGTGTATATATATATATGTGTATATATACATAGACACACTTCACTAATTTTGCTTCTCTAGAGAACCCAATCTTAAGACAATATATAACCCTAAATCGAAACTTTAATGTATCCTCAACTCAATCAACTGCCCCTTATTCAGATCTTCAAATGGTGCACGGTCAGCCAGTGTCACCCAGCATGAGTGGAAGTTGAAGTGGAAAGAGACAGTGGCCTTGACCAATTGCAGCTAAAAAAATCTTATTTTTTCAAATTTTGCGAAATTCTATACCCATGGAAACCCATTGTTGGGCCCTTGAAGCTTAAACTTCACTAACTTGAATCCACTTCTGCTCACCATTCTATATTCAGTAAGGGAGAGAAGTAGCACAAACTGAAAAAATGTGTTCTATTATTAAAGAAAAAAATGTACAATTCTTGCACATCTGAATTTGTAAATTGAGATTTATACTACTGTAATGTTAATAAAAGAGTAAGTACACTTGACAATGTATCTTAAACACTCTCCTATATTAGCACGTTAGTCTACCTCTTTTTTAAAAGGCTTCATAAACAAAAGAAAAGCCAAACCTGTTGCCCTTGAGTCAATTCCAACTCACAGCCACCCATAGGACAGAGAAGAACTGCCCCATCGGATTTCCAAGGCTGTAATCTTTATAGAAGCAGATCACCACATCTTTCCAGATTGCCATATCTTTCTCCCGTGGAGTGGCTGGTGGGTTCAAACTGCTGACCTTTCGTTGGCAGCTGAGCACTTAACCACTGTGCCACCAGGATTCCTCGATTGCTTCATAGGATGACACAATATAACATTTATATAATTATTCTGTGGGTGGATGTTTACTTTGTATCTAATTTTTTAATCGTGAAATTTGCAGCAAAAATATCCTTTTACGTAAATCAACTATTATTATTAGCGTAGTCTCTTAGAGCTTTTTGTGTACTAGACGCTAGGTATTAAGAGATAACAGATTCCTGTTGCTAACAAAAAACAACACATAATCACATACATACGTACCCCAATACAAAAGAGCATATGCTAAAATTCATACCGTTTTCAATTTTTAGCACTAATATATTTTTCTCAAATGAAATGTTATGTGGCAAATCTATACTAAAACAAATAATGTGGAGGCACTCGGGGTGGGTGGAGGTGGAGGGTTGATCTGCTGCTCTGGTCAACACTCTCTCCCCCTCTCAGTGCCCCGCCTTCCCCTGCCACTGCCTCTGAGTCAGTGCCAAGGAAGGCCTAGGGCTAGATAGTGTACCCCTCCCCATGGTCACTTGTTAGGAATGCCACAGAAAATTTAAAGATTTCCATCTGACAAAGGCAGTTAGCTTAGGTTACCTTAATGGCTTTTTTGACTTTTGATTCTGTGATTTAATCTGAACTGTTTTGAGGCTAATTGTGTTCTCCTTTGTCTTTCCATAAAACCAAAAAAAACCCAAACTAGTTGCCATGGAGTAGATTCCAACTCAGTGACCATATAGGACAGAGTAGAACTGCCCCATAGGGTTTCCAAGGCTGCAAATCTTTACAGAAGCAGACTGCCACATCTTTCTGCCATGGAGTAGAAGGTGGGTTCGAACTGCCAATCCTTTAGTTAGCAACAGAGAGCTTTAACCACTATACCACCAGTATCCTTCCATAAGACACGGTAAATAATTCAATGATAGCACTTACCACATTGCTTTTTCCTAAAAATACTGTTGCAGAGGAGAACTTTTCCTTATTTAGCTTTTAAATCTATAAAACTTACCTGTAAAACTTGGCAAGTACTAGTTTTTCCATAAAGGCCTTCTGAATAAATGAATGAATCACATACATTGCACAACAATTTAAGTATAGGGCACACAAGCTCATGGTCAATTTATAGATTTTTTTTAAAGGTACAAGACCCGTTTTTGTCTCCCCACCCTTCTTTGGACATTATATAGGTCTCCAAGTGTTCCTGGTTTAGAATGGTCAGTTTGCTTTACATAGATTTATAGAAAAGGGTTGGAATTGGCCCAAATGTCCCATATTATCTTCTTGCAGCCACCTTTGGAAGATGACATAATGAAAGCAGCATATGTACTTATAACTGCTACTGTATGTGAAGATGGATTTAGTAAATGTTAAACAAAAATGGATATATGTCTGCTTTTTACATCTGGGCATTAGGAGAACCAACAAGCTGCCCACTCCATCCACACTCTCAGTTTTGTTACCAGAAAGAGTGTGCAAAAGAGCCCACAGAATGGAACGTTAAATGGGGTAGAGAGCACGTGGAGGGAGGTGGGGAGAGGGAGCACTCACCCTGGGATGCAAGTCCAAGGGGGCGCCAGACAAGGTGTGCAATGATATTCTGAGGTGCCACAAATATGAAAAGTGCCTGACTGAGGCAGCTGGACAAGAGGGGGGAGGGCGTTTTGCTGACGTGTTGCAGCTATCAATGAACGTTTATCTTGAAATTGGGATGGGGGTGCTACCATGCTGGTTACCCTCCCTACACCTCTGATCAATGCTGAATAAGTAGTAGAGGATCAGCCACATGAGGACAATACAGGTATTTTTCTTTAAAATTTTTATTTTGATGTGATTTGTGACTTACAGAAAAGTTGCAAGAAAGATTCAAAGGATTCCCAAATTCCCTTCACCCAGATTCTCCAAAAGAAAAAATTAAAAGTTGCAGACACGGTGCCACTTACCCTAAATATTTCAAGTATATACATATATAATATATATTTTATATATATATACCTTAAAATCAAGGGTGTTCTTTTACATATCCAAGTATGATTATCAAAATCAGGAAATTAATATTGATACATAACTCTAATATGCTGGTAACTTTTTCCCATTGTCTCAAACAAACAAACAAACACAACAGCAACAAAAAAACTGCCAGATCACACATTGCATCCAGGTTAGTCTACTTTAACCTGACATTGCGTTCAGTTTAGTTTACTTTAACCTGGAACAGTTCCTCAATTTTTCTTTGAATTTCATGACATTGACAGTTTTCAACAGTACAGGCCGGTTATATTGTAAAATGCGCTTCAGTCTGGGTTTGTCTGATGTTTCCTCGAGATTAGATGCAGGTATGCATTTTTGGCTAGAATTCCACAGGAGTGCTGCTGTGCCCTTCTGAGTGCATCATATCAGGTGGCACATGATGTCAACTTGTACCATTACTGATGATGTTCAAACATTCAGTCAAGGTGGTGTCTGCTAGGTTTCTCCACTGAAAAGTTACTATGTTTTAATTCCAATTAATAAATAGCTTGTGGGGAGACACTCTGAGACTATGGAGATAACCTGTTACTCATCAAATTTTCACAAACTAGTTTAGCACCCATTGATGATTCTTGCCTGAATCAATTATTACAATAATGGTTGCTAAATGGTGACTTTCCATCATTCCTTCTGTATTTATTAATTGGCTTTGTTGTATAAGAAAGAGCTTTCCTATTATGCTTTCAATTATCTAGTGCTGCTATGACAGAAATACAAAAAGTGGATGGCTTTAATAAACGGAAATGTATTTTATCACTGTTTAGGAGGCTAGAAGTCCAAATTCAGAGTGCTGGCTCTAGGGGAAGGCATTCTCTCTCTGTAGGCTTCGGAGGAAGTTCTTTGTCTCTTCATCTTCTGCTTGTTGGTTCTTTGGAGATCTCCGTGTGTTTCGGTATCTTACGCCATCTCTCCTCTGCTGGTTTGTTTAATGTCTTTTATATCTCAAAAGGGATTGACTCAAGATATACCCTACACTAATCCTGCCTCATTATCATAACAAAGACAACTAATTCCCAAATGGGATTATAATTACAGGCATAGAGGTTAGGATTACAACACATATTTTTGGGGAGGACATAATCAATCTATAACATTATATATCTCACTATGGACTCAGGTATTGTTATTTTATTCAATGGTTTATAATCAGTTACTATCCTTATTTTGATGCTAACATTTTTCCTGTATTTGGTCAGTGGGAATTCATTCAAGCTGGCTGCTTTATCCTTTTGATATGTCCCTAAACCATTATTCATTAATAAGAATCAGTACAAATCTGGTTCCTATGAGGCAGAGGTTAAACATGTCCCAGATTTCCAGTGTCTCCAAGCTGCTGTAACACTCTGACATTTGACCATTCTCCCTGCCCTCAGCTCTTTTCTTCCCTCTCTGTTGGGTATAATAATTCATGGCAACGTCTCACAGAACTCACAAATTGTTCTTACAGTTATATGGTTTATTATGGAAATAATAGGCTACAACTCGGGATCAGGCTCAACTTGGAAGTAACAGTGTGACGGTTAAGATTGTGTGTCAACTGGGCTGGGCCATGATTCTCAGTGTTTCGGCAGTTGTATAATCTGTGATCACTTCCCTGTTGAGATTTGATATGTGATCACCCCCATGATGGGATCTGCTGTGGTATCAGGGGGCTAGGGCTTGTGGTGGCTCACCACCCCCTCAGCCTTCATCCTTCCGCCCTCTGTGGCCTGGCTCTTCCTGCTTGCCTTGCCAGGGCTTTGCTTGTTCCGAATCCTGCAGCTGGCTCCTGTTCTTATGACCTCCAGTTCTTGGGACTTGAGCTGGCAGCTTGCCTGTGGTCTTGCCTGCGGATCTTGAGCTTCGTCAGTCTTCACAGCCTGTAAGCAACAGCCCTGCTCTCTGGCCTGCCAATCTTGGGTTCGCCAGCCCCTGTGGCTACGTGAGTCAGGAGAAGCCCTTTTCCTGCCCTCATGGAATTGGGACGTTACAGCCTCTAAAAACCGTGAGAGCCATTTCCTTGATATAAATCTCTCTCTCTATATATATATTTATACACTTTACTGGTTTTCCTTCTCTAGAGAGCCCAACCTAAGATAGCCCTCAGTGTGTCAGCACTCTCCTTGTTTCCACCCTGGGATTCCATTACCTTTTGTCTGATTTTCCTACCTCTTGTTTTGCTTCTCTAGAGAACTCAGCCTGAGACAACCAGGCTACAACTCAGGATAAGTGTCAGGAAGCACACAGGTAAGGTTTAATGTCTGTAAGTCTCCCCCAAAGTGAAGAGCACATCCAGCTCTCTCTTGGCCTAGCACGCCCACAATAACTCTCAGCTGTGCCACACCCCTTCAGGACAGGCCCCCTCTCAGCAGTGCATGCAGCTGGGCTCTCTCTCTCTCTGGCCTCTAGCCCTCTTCAGTGTTATAACACTACATTACAGCGCTTTTAACTCCATTGGCAAGCCTTCTGACCGAAGGGGCTCAGCTCTCTCTCTGCTTCCTCTCTCTTCTCTTTTCTCCTGGACTCCTCTCCTTGCCTCTGACCACCTTTGTAGGGTTGACTCCTTATATAGGCAAGTGGTTCAATCCTATTGGGCAGATTTTCAAGCCACTATTTGCATCATAACTGACCAATTCCTTTGCTGGACTAAACTGATCAGTCCTCTCTCTGGGTTGCAAGTGGCTCCACTATTTGCATAATAACTGACATTTTCTGCTGGCAGGGACTCACTTCTTCCCTTGGCATAAGTAACAAGCTTCTCTAAAGAACCAGGGCAACTGTAACAAGGCAACTGTAACAACTCCTCAAGGGAAAAATCTCCCAAGCTGGTTTTTTTTTTTCCCATAGAACCAAGGCAAAAGCCACATAAAAGAACTAATTTCACCACAGTCCCCATCATTCTTTGAGCACTTCCTTACTTTTTGGCACAACAAGCTTTTCTAGACTCTATTTATACTTTCCCTGCCATGAATCTGTTTTGTTTTGTTTTTAAGCGGAAAATGGGTATCATTGCTTTTAGGTTCTCTCAGCAGAAAGAGCTAGGAAATAGAATTAAATATGTATTTCTTTAATCAAAAACCTTGAGTTCATACTAATACCTTCAATTTCTGTTCGAAGCCTGGCCTTCCTCCTTTCCATCTTGTAACTCTCTTCTCTGGCAGTAAGAAACCTGGCTTTCACAATATATCTACTATTTGATTAGTCCTAGAATACATGGAAAGAAGTTGCAAAATTACTAACCCGTATGCCTGTGGCGGGGGGTGGGGACCTACAGACTGAGCTTCAGTAATTGCTTATATTTCTTTTTGTCTTTAGTTTGAAGGTATATAGTCCAAATATTCCACTTAGAAATTATTTGAGTCGTTTTAGAGTCCTCCCCCTCATCGTGTTCTGAAATTCAGGATTATATAAAAGATGTGACACTTTCCACCATTTCTTAAAAATCTTTTCAACAATGTTATTAGTTGCTGTTTTATCCTGCCTGTTTTTCTTTATGCAAAATAGGTAGATACATGTATATCTTCTAAATTCTCTTTTTTTTACACAAAAACTAGCATACTGTAAATATGCTTTGCTTTTTTAAATTTAACAATATATCCTGTAAATAACGCTATATTGGTTCATACAAGTCTTACTTTTTTGTCATGAAAATTTCTTATTTTTTAAAAATTTTTTCTCATACAAAAATTTAGACATACATCGTTATGTGACCCTAATTGCTCTCCCCATACTGTGAAAGTACACTCCTCCTTTCCACCCCCGACTCCCCATGTCCATTCAGCCGGCTCCTAACCCGCTCTGCCTTCCCATCTCACCTCCGGACAGAAGCTGCCCATTTAGTCTCTTGTTTCTTCTTGAGCTAAGAGGCACAGTCCTCACGAGTATCACTTTGTGTCCCACAGTCCAGTCTGATTCCTGTCTGAAGAGTTGGCCTCAGAAATTGTTTTAGTTCTGGGCTGATAGAGAATCCAGGGGCCATGCTTTCTGGGGTTCGTCCAGTCTCAGTCACACCATTAAGTCTGGTCTTCTTACTAGAAATTGAGTTCTGCACACACCCTTTCTCCTGCTCCATCCAGGACTCTCTGCTGTGTTCCCTGTCAGGTCATTGGTGGAGCCGGGCACCATCTAGTTCTCCTGGTCTCAGGCTGACGCAGTCTCTAGTTTATGTGGCCTTTTCCGTTTCTTGGGCTACTACTTTCCTTATGTCTTTGGTATTCTTCATTCTCCTTTACTCCAGGTGGTTGAGACCGATTGATGTATCTTAGATGGCCGATTGCAAGCTTTTCAGACACCTAACGCTACTCACCAAAGTACATTTTCTTTGTTATGGCAATTGACCAAGATGTCCCCTGAAAGCATGGTCCCCAGACCCCTATCCCTGCTACTCTGTCCCTCGAAGTGTTCATTGTATTCAGGAAACTTCTTAGCTTTGGTTTAGTCCAGTTGTGCTGACTTCCCCCGTAGTGTGTGCCATCCTTCCCTTCACCTAAGATAATTCTTATCTACCATCTAGTTAGTAAATAACCCTCCCTCCCCACCCTTGTAACAATCAACGAATGTTGTCTTCTGTGTTTAAACCTTTTCTTGAGTTCTTATAAGAGTGGTCTTATACAATATTTGTCCTTATGTGACTAACTAAATTCACTCAGCATAATGACCTCCAGCTTCCTCCATTTTGTGTTTCATGGCTTCATCATTGTTCATTATTGTTGCATAGTATTCCATTGTGTGAATATACCATAATTTGTCTATCCATTCTTCCATTGATGGGCACCTAGGTTGTTTCCATCTTTTTGTTATTGTGAATAGTGCTGCAGTGAACATGCGTGTGCATATATCTATTTGTGTGATGGCTCTTATTTCTCTAGGATATATTCGGAGGAGCGGGATAGCTGGATCCTATGATACTTCTATTTCTAGCTTTTTAAGGAAGCGCCAAATCGATTTCCAAAGTGGTTGTACCATTTTACATTCCCACCAACAGTGTGTAAGTGTTTTGTAGTTTTGATCTGCATTTCTCTAATGGCTAATGATCATGAGCATTTCTTCATGTGTCTGTTAGCAACCTGAATCTCTTCTTTGGCTAAGTGCCTGTTCATATCCTTTGCCCATTTTTTACTTGGGTGATTTCTCTTTTTGTTGTTGAAGTTTTACAGTATCTTGTAGATTTTAGAGATTAGACGCTGATCAGATTTGTCATACCCATAGGTTGTCTTTTTACTCTTGGTGAAGTCTTTCGATGAGCATAAGTGTTTGATTTTTAGGAGCTCCCATTTATCTAGTCTCTTTTCTGGTGCTTGTGCATTGGTACTTTCGGTTCGTACAGTGTTTATGACATGTATTAGGGTTCCTAGTGTAGGCACTATTTTTTCTTCCATGATCTTTATCATTTTTGATTTTATATTTAAGTCTTTGATCCATTTTGAGTTAATTTTTGTGCATGGTGTGAGGTATGGGTCTTGCTTCAGTTTTTTGCAGGTGGATATCCAGTTATGCCAGCACCATTTGTTAAAGAGACTGTCTTTTCCCCAATTAACAGACTTTGGGGCTTTGTCAAATATCAGTTGCTCATAGGTGGATAAATTTATGTCTGGATTCTCAGTTCTGTTCCATTGGTCTATGTGTCCACTGTTGTACCAGTACCAGGCTGTTTTGACTACAGCAGCAGTATAATAGGTTCTAAAATCAGGTAGTGTGAGGCCTCCCACTTTGTACTTCTTTTGAGTAATGCTTTACTTTCTCAGGGCCTCTTCCCTTTCCATATGAAGTTGTTGATTTATTTCTCCATCTCATTAAAAAAAAAATGCTAGTGGAATTTGGATCGGGATTGCATTGTATCTGTAGATCGCTTTGGGTAGAATTGACATTTTCACAATGTTGAGTCTTCCTATCCATGAGGCAGGTATGTTTTTCCACTTGTGCAGGTCTCTTGGTTTCTTGCAGTAGTGTCTTGTAGTTTTCATTGTATGGATCTTTTACGACTCTGGTTAGATTTATTCCTAAGTATTTTATCTTCTTGGGGGCTATTGTAAGTGGTATTAATTTGGTGATTACTTCTTCGAGGTTCTCTTTGTTGGTGTAAAGGAATCCAACTGATTTTTGTATGTTTGTCTTGTATCCTGAAACTTTGTTGAAATCTTCTATTAGTTCCAGTAGTTTTCTTGTGGATTTTTTGGGGTTTTCTGTGTATAAAATCATATCATCTGCAAACAGAGATACTTTGAGTTCTTCCCTACCAATTTGGATGCCTTTATTTCTTTTTCTAACCTAATTTCTCTGGCTAGGACCTCCAGTACAATGTTGAATAAGAGTGGTGATAAAGGGCATCCTTGTCTTGTTCCCATTCTCAAGGGGAATGCTTTCAAAGTCTATCCATTTAGCATATGTTGGCTGTTGGCTTTGTATAAATGTCCTTAATTTTACTGAGGAATTTCCCTTCTATTCCTATTTTGTTGACAGTTTTTATCATGAATGGGTGTTGGACTTTGTCAAATGCCTTTTCTGCATCGATTGATAAGATCATGTGGTTTTTGTCTTTTGTTTTATTTATGTGATGGATTACATTGATTGTTTTTCTAACATTGAACCATACCCGCATACCTAGTATAAATCCCACAGGATCATGGTGAATTATTTTTTTGATATGTTGCTGAATTCTATTGGCTAGAATTTCATTGAGGATTTTTGCAATAATGTTCATGAGGGATATTGGTCTGTAATTTTCCTTTTTTGTGGTGTCTCTACGTGGTTATTGTATCAAGGTTATGCTGGCTTCATAGAATGAGTTTGGGAGTATTCCATCCTTTTCTATGCTCTGGAATACCTTTAGTAGTAGTGGTGTTAACTCTTCTCTGAAAGTTGGGTAAAATTCTCCAGTGAAGCCATCCGGGCCAGGGCTTTTTTTTGTTGGGAGTTTTTAAATTACCTTTTTAATGTCTTCTTTTGTTATGGAGTTATTTGGTTGTTCTACCTCTGTTTGTGTTAGTTTGGTAGGTAGTGAGTTTCTAGAAGTTTGTCCCTTTCCTCTATGTTTTCAGATTTGTTAGAGTACAATTTTTATAGTATTCTGTTATGATTCTTTTAACTTCAGTTGAGTCTGTTGTAGTATCACCCATCTCATTTCTTATACAGGTTATCTGCTTTCTCTCTTTTTTTCTTTTGTCAGTTTGGTCAATGTTTTATCAATTTTGTTGATCTTTTCAAAGAACCAGCTTTTGGCCTCAATAACTCTTTCAATTGTTTTTCTATTCTCTATTTCATTTAGTTCTGCTCTAATTCTTATTATTTCCTTTCTTCTGGTGCCCGAGGGCTTTTTTTGCTGCTCTCTTTCTACTTGTTCCAGTTGTAGGGTGGGTTAATGTTTTGATTATGGCCCTTTCTTTTTTTTGGATGTGTGCATTTATTGCTATAAACTGACCTCTGAGCACGGCTTTTGCTGTGTCCCAGAGTTTCTGGTAGGATGTGTTTTCATTCTCATTTGAATAATTTCTTTATTCCATCCTTAATTTCTTCTATAACCCAGTAGTTTTTGAGCAAGGTGTTGTTCGATTTCCATGTGTATGATTTTATTTCCTTGCTTTTTCTGTTGTTGATTTCTACTTTTATGGCTTTATGGTCAGAATAGATGCTTTATAATATTTCGATGCTTTGGATTTTGTTAAGGCTTGCTTTATGTCCTAATATGTGGCCTATTCTGGAGAATGTTCCATGTGCGTTGGAAAGGAAAGTATACTTGGCTGCTGTTGGGTGGAGTGTTTGGTATATGTGTATGAGATCAAGTTGGTTGATTGTAGCTCTTCCATGTTTTTTTTGAGCTTCTTTCTGGCTGTTCTGTCCTTCACGGAAAGTGGTGTGTTGAAGTCTCCTACTACTGTTGTGGAGCTGTCTATCTCTTTTTTCAGTGCTGTTTGAGTTCGTTTTATGTATTTTGGAGCCCTGTCCTTGGGTGCATAAATATTTATTATAGTTATGTCATCCTGGTGTATTCACCCTTTAATCATTATATAGTGTCCTTCCTTATCCTTTGTGGTGGATTTTACTTTAAAGTCTATTTTGTCAGAGATTAATATTGCCACTCTTGCTCTTTTTTGAGTGTTGTTTGCTGATATATTTTTTACATGCTTTGAGTTTTAGTTTGTTTTTGTCCTTAAGTCTAAGGTGTGTCTAGATGGATTGTGTTTTTTTATCCATTCTGCCACTCTCTGTCTCTTTATTGGCGCATTTAGTCCATTTACTTTTAGTGTAAGTATTGATAGTTATGGGTTTAGTGCTGTCATTTTGATGTCTTTTTTAGTGTGTTGTTCACAGTTTCTTTGTTCCACTTAATTTTCTGTGCTGAGTCGTTTTTCTTTATGTATTTTCTTTTTGTCTTTTTCATTGTTGATTTTGTGTTTGCTGAGTCTTTATATTTTTCTAGTTTTTTATTTTGACTTGCAGGATTGTTAGTTTTCTTTGTGGTTACCTTAATATTTACCCCTATTTTTCTAAATTTATACCAGTCTTTTATTTCTTTGTATTGCCTTGACTTCCTCTCCATATGAAAAATTTATGTCTACATTTTTTAAGTCCCTCTTTTTTGTTTTAATGTTGCCATCTTTTAGATATTGACATCTGTTTCCCTATTTTCAGTGTTTTAGCTTTGATTTACTTTTGTGACTTCCCTATCTGGGTTGATATTTGATTGCTCTGTCGTGTGTTCTAGTCTTGGGTTGTTATCTGATGGTAGTGATTTTCTAACCATAGGACCCCCTTTAATATTTCTTGTAATTTTGGTTTGGTTATTGCAAATTCCCTAAACTTCTGTTTATCTGGAAGTGCCATTATTTTGCCATCATATTTGAGAGACAGTCCTGCTGGGTATGTAATTCTTGGCTGGCCGTTTTTTTCCTTCAAGGCTGTATATATGTCATTCCATTGCCTTCTTGCCTGCATGGTTTCTGCTGAGTAGTCCGAGGTTAGTCTTATTGACTCTCCTTTGTAGATGACTTTTTGTTTATCCCTAGTCACTCTTAAAATTCTTTCTTTATCTTTGGTTTTGGCAAGTTTGATTATAATATGTCTTGGTGATTTTCTTTTGGGATCTACCTGATGTGGAGTTCAATGGGTATCTTGGATAGATATCTTGTCATCTTTCACAATATCAGGGAGGTTTTCTGGCAACAAATCTTCAACAATTCTCTCTGTATTTTCTGTTATACCCTCGTTCTGGTACTCCAGTTACTTGTAGGTTGTTCCTCTTGATAGATTCCCAGATAATTCTCAGGGTTTCTTCTTTTTTTAAAATCCTTTTATCTGATTTTTCCTCAAATAAGTTGGTGTCAAGTGCTTTATGTTCAGTCTCACTAATTCGGACTTACATTGCCTCAGTTCTCTCCTATGACTTTCTATTGAGTTGTCTAATTGTGAAATTTTATTGTTGATGTTCTGGATTTATGATTGCTGTCTCTCTATGGATTCTTGCAGCCTGTTAAATTTGTTGTTATGCTCTTCTCTAATCTTTTTAATTTCCTCTATTGCATGTTCTGTGTTTTACTTAATTCCCTTCCTAATTTCTTGAAGAGTTCTGTATGTTAATCTTTTGTTTCTGCCTCTGGTAATTCTAAGAAATTTGCCTCTTCTGGAAAATTTTTGGATTTTTTATTTTGGGAGCTTGCTGAAGCAATTGTGGATTGTCTCTTTATGTGATTTGATGTTGACTGTTGTCTCTGAGCTATCAATAAGTTATTATATATATATTTATTTTATGTTTGCTTACTGTGTCCTAGCTTCTTGTTTTGTTTCGATATGCCCAAATAGGCTGCTCGTATGAGCTAGTTTGATTATTAGCACCTTTGAAACTGTAATGTCCTGTCACCATGTGGTTAGATCTGTTACTAGTTATGTAAGTTCAGGAGTCCACCCACTCCTCCTGTATGGATTCAGCTCAGGTGCCCAGATAGATAGCCACCAAGTGTGTGGTGTAAGCTCTCACTTACAGTCCTAGACAGACATGGGTGATTGGTGTAGGCACAGGCATCTGGCTGCAGCAGGTGGACACACTCTGAGCAAGGCAGGAGGCTGATGGCCACCCCCAAGTGTCCAGGAGGAAGGGGTGTCCCTGTTCCCTAGAGAGCATGGGTGGTGGGCTTTGCAGCCAGACTATGAGCACCTAATGCTGTTGGCTGTAAGGACTGGGGGACACTTCTTATTGATGGGCCCCTATTGCAGGTGGCTAGGTGGCATAGGTGGAGCCACCAGTCCTCAGGCCCCTGATGTGGGTAGGTGAAGACCCTTCTTAATGGGCAGAGCAGTGGCAAATGTCAAGAACCTGCCACTTCACAGCTGAAACAATTGAAGTTAGAGTTCTGGTATATACCCCGTTGTACTGTGGTAATGAGGGCCTCTGCTGTTGAGATGGGCTCGCACAAGTCTATGCGGGGGAAAGGCATTCCAAGTCCATGGATTCCTTATGCCTGTGCCTAGGCAAAGGAGCTGTGCCTACCCTGTTTCCTGGCTTAGGGGAGCCGAAAGTTTATTTTGCCCCTCTTTGTTAATTTGTTAACTCTCCAAGGCGGGGAGAATGGCTCTGGGCGTGTGACAGATCCTACTTCTGGCCCAGGGGATTCAGCAGTTGCTGAAGCTGGTCAGGGACCCAGTGCAGAGCAGGGAGCAGGGAGGTAAATGGGAGGGAGGTTTTTCCTTAAGGGGGGTGATTTTGATCAGCATGGTGGGCCATATGCAAGTACTTACTTTCACAGATACAGGCTGCTTCTCACTGGTTCTGGGTAGCCATGTAGACTCTCTGGCACTGGGTCTCTGCCAGTGCAGAAAACATGCCTCCTGAGCACCGCTGCTTGCCTGCCTCACCACTCACCCACGAGTTGTTCAGGCCTTAAGGGCTCAGGCTCTCGCCAGGTCAGGTCTAGCAACTCCTCGCTGGTTCTGAACTGTCCCTCCCTCCCCCGCCACTCAGTCCGGTTTCTCAACTCTGCCTTTGATGTTCAGGTATCCCAGATTGCCATATATAATTGAACCACTTGTTTTTTTCAGGTCCTTGTTGTAAGAAGGTCCACCGGAAGTCTGACTACTCCGCCATCTTGGTGCTGCTCTCAAATTTCTTATTTTTAGGCAGTCATATTTATCAATCTTTTATTGCAGCTGGATTTTGAGACACAGTTAGAAAGACTTTTGCTACATTCAGGTTAAAAAACAATCCACTCCTGTTTTCTTGATTTCATTTTTATCATTTTGAGTCACCAATCTGCTTGGAATTTATTCTTGTTTATGGTGTCAGAAACAGATTTAATTTTATCTTCTTCCAAATGACTGGTCAGTTGTCCCAGCACCATTTATTTAAAAGTCTAAATTTGCTGCAGTGTTTTGAGATGCACCTTTGTCGTGTACCAACTTTCTGCATGTTATTTGAGTCTATCTCTGGATTTCCTATTCTGACAATACTTCGATAATAGAACAATACTTAGTTGTCCTATAGAATAAACGGAATAAATATGCTTGCCTTAAACACTTGAAAGAGTAACCAATTCTATACTCAGAAGATTGCAGGTTTTAGAATCATGGATTCTCTGGTAGTTCCGTCATCTGTAATCCATTGTCTGCTCTTGGTTATAAATAATGTCCAAAGCAGGTAGTTCCATAACAACTAAAGACACTTATGCTTGCATCTGAGTTTGGGAAGTCAGGGAAGAAAAAAATGAAAATAAGAGTAGAAATCATCCAGTTTTTCCACTTAGTTGGGTGGTTGAATTAGCTGACCTTTAAGGTCTCTCCCACCCTGAATTTTATGATTCCATGAGTCATTCCTTTGACTCAAGCCAAGTAGTGATGAAATGCCTGGGGATGTGTGGAGGTCAGAGGTGAGTTAGAGATGTGGTGAGTAGATGAGAACAATGAAAAGAGAGCAGGGATTTTAAATGACAGAGAACAGTGTAAGGAAATAATCTCCCCCACCCCTTTAAAACTTGGTACAGAGAAACTGGAGGGGAGATGTGCATTGGTGGCAAGGAAAGTTGGATGGTTAGGGAATAGCATGGAGGTGATGTTTGTGGTTGTGGTGGAGGACGAGTTTGGGGAGTTGGGCAGAGTTTTGAGGATGAATAAGATAGCAAAAAGCATCACTTGCTACCGTTCCAACACCAAGAGCAAAGCAGGACTAGTGGGTGTGCATAAGTGAGCTGTATGAAGTCCTTAGAGTGCTTTTGCCTTCTTCCAATTTTATCAGTTTTGTATATCCTCATAAAGAAAAATTATTTTGACTTAGATGCTGTGGTGTAAAACCTGTAAATTTTTCTAAATAGAAACAAATGCACTGAATTTTGAAAAAGTATCTTCAGGTTTTAAGACCATTCTTAGGGAAGAGAAGTTAAGAGAGAAGTCATAATGTAAGAACAGATTAAAAGTATCTGGAAGCAACTTAATTTTATTTAGCTCTTCAATTGTAGAAGGTATTTTATTTCACAGATTAAGTTAACGAAGGAAAGATTGAGTTTTTGAATCATTACCTATGACACTGGATATGACATTTTCATTTCATCCTTAAAGAAATACTCAAGACATTGCTATCAAGTGGAGAAGTAGGTCTGGATAATTAGAATGAGAGAGGCGCCGTGGGGACTTAAAGTGGGTATGTCATGTTTACTGCTTATGGTAATAATAATGATGATGATAATAATAGTAGAAAGACTCAATGGAAAGTTTGGGCTTCTTGTTTGCAAGTACGATGGAATTTTTCTATCATGAAAGGGGTGAAAAAAATCTGACAGTAAAAATTCATGATTAAGCAGCACATGGCAGCATAAATAAGGAACTAGCATTCACCTTTAAATGACCTCTATGATTCCCTTGCCCTTTGAAGTATTTGACTAACTTGTTTCTGCTTCACTTTGCTCAACTTCTGAATGACTCGGCTGCAGAAGATAAAATAACTATCTCCTGCCCCTAGCCATCAGTGTCCTGCCATTCTGAATGAGCATCAAGAACAATGTCTTTTATTAGTTTTTTTGGCTCTTTTTCTTTTTTCTGTTAGAGACCTGCATTAATTCCACAAATATTTATTGAGAACCTGCTCTGAGCCCAGCATTGGGCTAAATCTTTATAGCACTTCCCACTGGACAATGTAATGAATATTTATTTTCTTATTGTCCATAGAAATCAATAACACATAATCTCCAAGAGAACAGGACCTTTTTCTACTATTTCATTCCAATGCCTAGAATTGTGTCTGGCAGATTATATGCACTCAATATTTTTTTAATGAGTGGATGGATAGATAGATAGATGGATGAGAGGGGGTACAAAGATGAGTAAGATTGAATATCTTACCCTCAAGTTTCTCATAGTGGTGGGGCAGGCTGATAATAGACTGCAAAAACAGGTAATTATAAATCAATGATGAAGGCATATGATGGAAATACGTAGAGGAAATTATAGAAACCCACTTCTCAGGGTGGATTAGAAGTGGTTGTAAGGGGAAAATATTATTTAAATCAAACCTTATTATTAACAGTACTTGCACAATCCAATTTTATTTACTTTCTCTTGTCTTCTCCCATCTTTCTCAACTTAATATTTAACATCTAGGCATAGCTAGGCCTGCTAAATAGCAAATTTATGAAGTTAGTAATAGAAATAGCTAACAGTTATTGAGTGCTGTACTTCATGCCATTCAGTAGTCTGAGCACTTTTCATATTTTAACTCATTTAATTCTCACAAGAACCTTCTGAGGTCATTGTTGTTAGGTGGCAGTCAAGTTGGTTCTGACTCATAGCGACCCTATGTACTACAGAACGAAACACTGCCTAGTCCTGCGCCATGCTCACAATCGTTGTTATGCTCGAGCCCATTGTTGCAGTCACTGTGTCAATCCATCTCGTTGAGGGTCGTCCTCTTTTTTGATGACCCTGTATGTTCCCAAGCATGATGTCCTTCTCCAGGGACTGATCCCTCCTGACAACATGTCCAAAGTATGTAAGACATAGTCTCACCGTCCTTGCTTCTAAGGAGCATTCTGGTTGTACTTCTTCCAAGACAGATTTGTTTGTTCGTTCAACAACAACAATTCTCACAAGAACCTTCTGAAGTAGTTACAGTTATTATTCCTATTTTACAGATGAAGAAATTGAGGCACAGAGGGGTTAAGTAACTTGTTCAAGGACACATGGCTAGCAAGTGTTAGAGCCAGGATTGAATCCAAGTGCTTTGTTCTCGGTGTTCTTTGATCAGTGTTCTCATGCTTTCTCTCCCTCTCTTCCTATCAGAATGTACTTTCAAGCCTTTCTTTACACTGAGGTATAACTGACCAATCAATGTAACATGGTAGCTACCTCAGGAGTATTTACAAGAGCAGAAGCACTAAGATAAAGGAATAAACCTCTAATTGTATAATTCCAGCTGCCAGCCAATGAGCATAATTTTTGGAAAGGAATCTTTAAAAATGCTCCTTAACTCACACCACTTTATGCATCCATTCATTTTTCAAACATTTATTGAGTACATAATGGATGTGTTGCAGGTTGTGTTCTCTGGAAGCAATTGGTGAGATGGAATTTGGAATACTAGATGTTTATTAGGAATCAACACCTGTGAAAGGAAGTGGGTAGAAGCAGAAGTGGGCAGAGGGAGAAACTGCAAAACAGGGCTCACAAGACCTTGGCTCACTTAACAGAGAGCTTTGGAGTCAGAGTAGCCCATCACAGTTGTCCTAGATCAGCTACGGGTCTTCATCATCCACTCCTACCCCATCTTGTTTAGTTACTGGATACAGGCTGCCAGGAAACGGCATGACCCCAGGTGAGGTGATTATCTATCTGCAGCCCAGGCCAACCCTGATGGAGCAAACAGCTGGAGGCTGACTGCACTCTCAGCATCTGGGCAGCAAGTTCTTCTTTGAAGGGGAATCTGGATGGCCCATCTCTGTGTCTACCACAGGGTGCCAGACACTTGGCTAAGTTCAGGGAATGAGTGGATAAAGAAGACACAACCCCTTCGCTCAAGGAGAAATTGTCCTATCTGACTTATCAATTGTCACTTCTGGTTACTTTTCTTTCTTAATAATTCCTGATTGCTCAAAGGTCTAGTTAAGGGACTTTCCTGTCCATGGACAAACAGCAATGGTGTATTGAATAAGACACAGACAGACCTAGTTTTGCCCTTGGGGAAATCACTTTCCTGCGTCTTAGTTTCCCCATCTATATGATGATATCACAATATCCTTTTGAGAGAGTTGTAGAAACTAGATATGATATTTTATACATTTCTTAGCAAAGAATTCAAGTACTTAGTAAGTGCTCAATAAATGAAAGCTACTGTTGCTACTCTCCTCTTCCTCACTAGTTTCTTACCAACACCATGAGCCTTCTCTATGCATTCATCATTGTGGCCTTGTGTTGTTCTGGTTTTGTCCATGACATATCGTTTCAGATATGTCTGTATCTTCACATTCTATTTCAAAGCTCTTTAGCTCTCTATTCCTATGAGTTTACTTCTGTCTGTTTTTCCCACTCTTGCTGCCTCTATTTGTTTTTTTGTTCTAGGAAGATTTTCCTTAATGCAACAACTCCATCCCTAAACTACTTTCTTGGTTAAAATTTATGTCCAGGAGACCTGAACCCTTCAGCTCAACAAGTATTCTCACACATTTAAATGTCCTATTCTTTCACAATATCCTCCATGATAACTGGAGAAGAGCAGCAAATTCTCACTGACAGTCATCCCTCACGAGTCCCACTACACTTATTATTGAGTATCCTACAACATGTTTTCTACTTGACTTATATACAGTATTCATAGGAATTTACTACTAGGGACAGAGAACCATATAGTCATAAAGCCAGAGGTGGTCTTAGAAACTTTTGGCCTCATCTCCCTCATTTAGCAGATAAGGAAACTGATCCTAGAGAAATTAGTTAAGTTGCTCATATTCACACAGCTAGTTAAACAGACACTTCTTGTTGTTAGTTGCTGTCCAGTTGATTCTGGCTCACAGAGACCTCAGGTGTGCAGAGTGGAACTGCTCCGTAGGGTTTTCAAAGCTGTGACCTTTTAGAAGCAGATTGCTAGGCCTGTCTTCCAAGATGCTGCTGGGTAGGTTCAAACAGCCACGCTTTAGGCTGGTAGCTGAGCAGGTAACCATTTGCTCCACTCCAGAACTCCAAACAGATAGTAGAACCCTGGTAATTAAAGTTGTACAACTCTGTGCTCTCTCTCTGTTCTTTATTTATATGTGTAAATAATGCCATCTTAAGTTTTGTGTTCCTAGTGCATAAATAAATGAATCAATATAGTTACCTGAGAATTATTCCTTAAGAGCTTAATAAACATATGAGGATAGATAATTGTCACCCATACACAGTTTTGTTTTGTTTTTTTGGTAGATAAAGCAAAGCGCTTGGGGGAAGAAGAGAGTGAGGGGGATCTGCTTTCTGGTTTTCCAATTAGTTATCCTGGTATGAGAGGAGATAGGTCAGTCTTGATTTGGAAGCTGTCTTCATTTCCGTCCTGCCTTCGGCCCTCCCCCCAGCACTTCTACTAGTGACCACACAGGCTAGGCTGTCTCTGCAAGGTGATGCTTTGGGAAGAATTGCTGTCAGTTGCCCACCTTGTGTTTCTGACCATCTTGCCATCCCAGATTTCAGATATTAGTTCCCTGGAGCCTTCCTTTGAGAAGGTGTAAGTCTCAGAAAAGACCAATCACTAGAAAAAAAATCCTGTTTTGTAAAGCAGAGGGCCAACAAAAATGAGAAATCCCTCAATGAGAAGGATTGACAAAATAGCTGCAACAATGGACTCAAACACACCAACAATCATCTAGATGGTGCAGCACTGGGCAACATTTCATTCCGTGGTACATAAGATTGCCATGAGCTGGAGTCAACTTGACAGCAACTAACAACAACAAGTCCCAGTGCAGATAGATATATGGGGATGGGACCTATAAGCCCAGCTAGTGCTCTCAAAACTGAGCTGCTCAGGAGAATGCACCCTCAGTCTGAAGGAACAGCCCGGGTTGGAGAAAGGGAAATAATTCCAGTTTTCTGCTCATTAGGAAGTTTTATCTGGGCTTGAATGGGCACATTTTAATAATAGGAATAATCCTTGGTTGTCTGTTCTCTCCCTAAAACAACTTACAGAACCAGTTTCTTTAGAGGGTGATGGGGTTTTCCCTTTATTCAAGCTTTGGGTCACGGTGCTCTTTGCTGACAGTTTAACGTATATTCAGAAAAATTCAGTTTGGCTTGAAACCAGTCCAAACCACAGACCTCCTTTGCATTCCTGATCTCTCTACTGTGTACTCTGTAGGATTTACAGAGGAGGAAAAGATGATATGTAGGAAAACAGATTCTATATTTATTAATTATAATGATAAATTTGTCAATTTGGGAACATGATCTTTAAATCCAAAGCTGTATCCCAAAGAGCACCTAAGTGAGAAATCACAGATTATATCAGGTGGTTCTGAATGGTGCGTTTTGGGCTTACACTACTCCCTCTGCATAACTCAACAAGTTTCATACATTTCAAATTGGGTATCCTTTCAACATAGCAGTTGCTGTGGAAGTTGTTATTTTCTTTAGTTTTCAGAGTGATAGGTTCATTGTTGTATGAAGGCCAAATACTGTTTCACTTATTAATTGATGGTAATATGGTTTATGTCATTAAAAAGATTACTGGGAGTACAAATACTAGTCCTTTGAAAATTTTTATTGTAGTAAAAAAACAAAACAAAAACAAAAAACCAAACCTGTTGCTGTTGAGTTGATTCCAACTCATAGAAACACTACAGGACAGAGTAGAACTGACCCATAGGGTTTCCAAGGAGCAGCTGGTGGATTCAAACTGCTGACCTTTTGGTTAGCAGCTGAGCTCTTAACCACCATGTGACCAGGGCACCTTATTGTGGTAAATATGCATATATATATGTATATATATATATATAAATATTTATGCATTCCATTTCATTTTTGACAATTTCCAATTTTCCTGTATTCATACTTCGTACATTCCATGTTCCTATTATTAATGGATGTTTGCAGCTGTTTCTTCTCATGTTGAGTCATGCCACATCAGCAAATGAAGGTCCCAAAAGCTTTACTCCAACCACATCATTAAGGTCAGCTCTAATTTGAGGAGATAGCTCTTCCCCAGTCGTCTTTTGAGTGCCTTCCAACCTGAGGGGCTCATCTTCTGGCACTATATCAGATAATGTTCTGCTGCTATTCATAAGGTTTTCACTGGCTAATTCTTTTCAGAACTAGACTGCCAGGTCCTTCTTCCTAGTCTGTCTTAGTCTGGAAGCTCAGCTGAAATCCATGCGCCATGGGCAACCCTGCTGGTATTTGAATACAGGTGGCGTAGTATCCAGCATCACAGCAACACACAAGCCCCCACAGTATGACAAACTGACAGAGACATCAGTTTGTCAATTGTAAAAAATGAAATGGAACGCGTAAACATCAATATTCTAGGCATTAGTGAGCTGAAATGGACTGATACTGGCCATTTTGAATTGGACAATCATATGGTCTACTGTGCCGAGAATGACAACTTGAAGAGGAATGGCATTACATTCATCTTCAAAAAGAACTTTTCAAGATCTATCCTTAAGTACAACGCTGTCAGTGATAGGATAATATCCATATGCCTACAAGGAAGATCAGTTACCACGACTATTATTCAAATTTATGCACCAACCACTAAGGCCAAAGATGAAGAAACTGAAGATTTTTACCAACTTCTACAGTCTGAAATTGATCAAACATGCAATCAGGAAGCATTGGTAATTACTGGTGATTGGAAAGCAAAAATTGGAAAGGAAGAAGGATTGATAGTTGGAAAACATGGGCTTAGTGATAGAAACCATGCTGGAGGTTGCATGATAGAATTTTACAAAACGAACAACTTCTTCATTGCAAATACTTTTTTACACCAACATAAATGGTGACTATATCCATGTACCCTGCCAGATGGAATATACAGGAATCAAACTGACTATATCTGTGGAAAGAGACGATGGAAAAGCTCAATATCATGAGTCAGAACAAGCCCAGGGGCTGACTGCGGAACAGACCACCAATTGCTCATATGCGAGTTTAAGCCAAAGCAGAAAAATTAGAACAAATCCATGAAAGCCAAAATACAACCTTGAGTATATTCCACTTGAATTTAGAGACCATCTCAAGAATAGATTTGACACGTTGAACTCCAATGGCCGAAGACCAGATGAGCTGTGGAATGACATCGAGGACATCATACGTGAAGAAAGCAAGAGGTCATTAAAAAGACAGGACAGAAAGAAAAGACCAAAATGGATGTCAGAAGAGACTCTGAAACTTGCCCTTGAACATCAAGTAGCTAAAGTGAGAGGAAGAAATGATGAAGTAAAAGAGCTGAACAGAAGATTTCAAAGGGCAGCTTGAGAAGACAAAGTAAAGTATTATAATGACATGTACAAAGACCTGGAGTTAGAAAACTAAAAGGGAAGAACACATTCAGTATTTCTCAAGCTGAAAGAACTGAAGAAAAACTTCAAACCCTGATTTGCAATATTGAAGGATTCTATGGAGAAAATATTAAATGACACAGAAAGCATCAAAAGAAGATAGAAGGAATACACAGAGTCACTATACCAAAAAGAATCGGTTGATGTTCAACCATTTCAGGAGGTAGCATAATGATCAAGAACCAGTGGTACTGAAGGAAGAGGCCAATCTGCACTGAAGACATTGGCAAACAACAAGGCTCCAGGAATTGACAATACCAAATGAGATGTTTCAACAAACAGATGCAATGCTGGAGGGGCTTACTCGTTCATGCCAAGAAATTTGGAAGACAGCTACATGGCAACTGATTGGAAGAAATCCATATTTGTGCCCATTCCTAAGAAAGATGATCCAACAGAATGTGGAAATTATTGAACAATATCATTAATATCATATGCAAGTAAAATTTTGCTGAAGATCATTCAAAAGCTGTTGCAACAGTACATCGACCGGGAACTGCAAGAAATTCAAGCTGGATTCCGAAGAGGATGTGGAATCAGGGATATCATTGCTAATGTCAGATGGATTCTGGCTGAAAGCAGAGAATACCAGAAAGATGTTTACCTGTGTTTTATTGACTATGCAAAGGCGTTCAACTATGTGGATCACAACAAATTATGGATAACTTTGGGAAGAATGGAAATTCCAGCACACTTAATTGTGCTCATGAGGAACCCGTACGTCAATCAAGAGGCAGTCATTCCAACAGAACAAGGGGATACTGGGTGGTTTAAACTAAGGAAAGGAGTGTGTCAGGGTTGTATCCTTTCACCATACCTATTTAATCTGTATGCTGAGCAAATAATCTGAGAAACTGGACTATATGAAGAAGAATGGAGCATCAGGATTCGAGGAAGACTCATTAACAACCTGCAATATGCAGATGATGCAACCTTGCTTGCTGAAAGTGAAGCCTACTTGAAGCACTTACCGATGAAGATCAAAGACTACAGCCTTCAGCATGAATTGCACCTCAACATAAAGAAAACAAAAATCCTCACAACTTGAACAATAAATAACATCATGATAAACGGAGAAAAGATTGAAATTATCAAGGATTTTGTTTTACTTGGCTCCACAATCAACATCTGTGGAAGCAGCAGTTGAGAAATCAAAAGATTCATTGCACCGGGCAAATCTACTGCAAAAGACCTCTTTAAAGAGTTAAAAAGCAAAGATGTCACCTTGAAAACTAAGGTGCGCCTGACCCAAGCCATGGTGTTTTCAGTCGCCTCATATCCATGCAAAAGCTAGGCAATGAGTAAGGAAGACTGAAGAAGAATTGACGCCTTTGAATTATGATGTTGGCAAAGAATACTGAATGTGACATGAACTGACAAAAGAAGGAACAAATCTGCCTTGGAAGAAGTACAGCCAGAATTCTTCTTAGAAGCAAGAATGAGGAGACTTCATCTCACACACTTGGGACGTTTTATCAGGAGGAATCAGTCCCTGGAGATGGACATCATGCTTGGTAAAGCAGAGAGTGAAAAAGAAGACCCTCAACGAGATGGATTGCCAGAGTTGCTGCGACAATGGGCTCAAACATAGCAACGATTGTGAGGATGGCACAGGACCAGGCAGTGTTTCGTTCTGTTGTACATGGGGTCACTATGAGCCAGAACTGACTCGATGGCACCTAACGACAACAATGTATATATAACAAAACATTTGCCATTTCAACCATCTTTGCGTGTACAGTTCAGTGACATTAATTATGTTCATCATTTTGGTCAACCATCACCCTTATGTGTTCCCAATTTTTTTTTCATCACCCTTAACAGAAGCTCAGTGTACCCTAAGTAAATGCTTCTTTTTAGTTCTCAAAAGCCATAGGTTTTCTATTTGGGATGCTAAAGCATTGTAACTTACCATTCTTCATAGTTCCAAAGCAAAGAAGGGATGGCTCACTGCACAATTCATCATTGTTATAAACGTTAGTTCACAATGATAAAGTGGTGATTAAGGAATAACCAGTTCTGCCCTCATGGAGCTTACTGTCTGTGCAGAAATCAGACATTAAACAAGTAATTATGTACCAGAAAGTCATCCCCTCTTTAAGCACCGAAAGCTGTTCCTTTATTACATTACAACTAAATACGAGGTAAGAGTTATTAGAAGTGGCTTAAGAGATAAATGCACAGATAAATCCTTCAATCCATGTTGAATACAGTGGTGACTGCTTGACAGCTCTTACAAGTGTAGTGGACATTTTCACAAGGTAAGTTCTTGCTTTTGAGTTTGTAGTTCCTCCCTTTCTCAAGAAATCTAAATAATTGGCCTTTAAGTTTTCATGCAAAGTACAACTCAACTATTTAATCTGATTTTCCTGCAGTGGCTTGGGGACTCACAGTGGGCCAAGAGGGAATGTTGGCCTGGCTTTATTTTTGCTTGCACAAATCCAAAACACTGACTTCTTTTCAGAGACATGGAAGATATTTTATTTAAAAATATAAATGAATAAATAAGAACAATGGAAACTTCAAGAAAAGTTACTATATCTGAATAGCAAGAAGTTTTATCAGTTAGATCTGCTAGCCTCTGGAATAGCATGTCTAAGGAAGTATGAGAAGCCCTGTTGCTTGTTATCATGTCAAACCTGAGTGGCTAATCTGATAGTAAAACAAAAGAAATCATAGACTTGCACTAAAAAAAGAATAGAAGAAAAGAGTTAGCAATGATTTTCTACGGTTTTCATGCTTGACGATTACCAGCATAGGAAGAATAATTATTTCCTAGCTTAGTAGGTTTCTATTGGATACATATTCTCATTAATATATATTCTTATAAACACATAATACAATAATAAAGTGCAAAAAATTTCAAAATCATTACATGACAATAAAATTACAGTGAGACATAAACTTGCTTTGCACACATAGAACAATTATTACCCAACAAAAAGAAGAAAACTGTGTGAGTTTTCAGTCTGTTTTAATTCCAGAAGCTCATGGTGAATATACTGCGTTAGAGTCCTCTTTTGCTCTAATAATAGATAAAAACACTCAAAGGTGGCACCACATCATCAGTTGTGAAACGGAAGCTGAACTCTTCCCTACCCTCACCCTGAGCAGTTGATATCATTTGTGAAATGCAGCTCAGGATGCAAAATCCTGATTCAGCCCATAGCACACACTCAGAATTCATTAGTCTGAACTTTTAAAAAACATTTAGATTTATCATTATCTGTAAGATGAATGTAGGAAGATACCTACTTCTATATCATGAAATTGAATGGGATTAATTTTATTCTTTTTTGGGTTATAAATTTTTTTTAATAATTTTTTTTTACCATACTTTAGATGAAAGTTTACAGAACAAATAGTTTCTCATTAAACAGTTAGTACACATATTGTTTTATGACATTGGTTAACACCCCCACAACATGTCAACACTCTCCCTTCTTGACATTGGGTTCCCTATTACCAGCTTTCCTGTCCCCTCCTGCCTTCTAGTCCTTGTCCCTGGGCTGCTGCACCCCATTAGTCTCGTTTTGTTTTATGGGGCTGTCTAATCTTTGGTTGAAGGGTGAATCTCAGGAGTGACTTCATTACTGAGCTAAAAGGGTGTCTGGGGGCCATAATGTCGGGGTTTCTCCAGTCTCTGTCAGGCCAGTAAGTCTGGTCTTTTTTTTTGTGAGTTAGAATTTGTTCTACATTTTTCTCCGGCTCTGTCCAGGACCCTCTGTTGTGATCCCTGTCAGAGCAGTCAGTGGTGGTAGCCTGGCACCATCTAGTTGTACTGGACTCAATTTGGTGGAGGCCGTGATAATTGTGACCTATTAGTCCTTTGGGCTAATCTTTCCACTGTGTCTTGTTTTCTTCATTCTCCTTTGCTCCCGAACGGGTGAGACCCGTGGAATATCTTAGATGGCTGCTCACATACTTTTAAGACCCCAGACGCTACTCACCAAGGTAGAATGTAGAACATTGTCTTTATAAACTATGTTATGCCAATTGAGCTAGATGTTCCCCAAGACCATGGTCCCCACAGCCCTCCGTCCAGCAATTCGGTCCCTCAGGGAGTTTGGATGTGTCTATGGAGCTTCTATGACCTTTCCTTGTACAAGTTGTGCTGGCTTCCCCAGTATTACGTACTGTCTTACCCTTCAACAAAGTTACCACTTATCTATTGTCTGTTTAGTATTCCCCTCCACCCGTCCTATCCCTTTTAAATATCAAAGATTCTTTTTTTTTTTTGCATTTTTTTATTTTTTATTTTTATTTTTTTATCGTACTTCAGGTGAAAGCTTACAGAGCAAATAGTTTCTCATGAAACAGTAGTACACATGTTGTTCTATGACATTGGTTAACAACCCCACAACGTATTAAGCCTCTAAATTCTCAACCTTTTTTTTTTTTTTTTTGATGAAAATTACAGATGGCCAAAGATACACCGTTTCAAGAATTTCTACATTCACAGTTCAGTGACATTGACTACGCTCTTCCAACTGTGCTGTTATTCTCACTTAAGATGAAGGCTTACAGAACAAAATACTTTTTCATTTAACAGTTACTACACATGTTGCCCTATGACAATGGTTAACAATCTCACAGCACATCAACAATATCCTTACTCCACCTTGTGTTCCCTATCACCAGGGGACTTCCTTGTCCCCTTCTGTCTTCTGGACCTTGTCAGTGGACTATTGTACCTCTTTAGTCTCATTTGTTTTTGGTTTTTATTATTTTATTTTATTTTATTTAAACACCATTTCAAAACTTTTTACTTACACATTTAAGTGATATTGACTATGCTCTTCCAATTGTGCTGCCGTTCTCGCCCAAGATGAAGGCTTACAGGACAAAACAGCCTCCCATTTAATAGTTACTACAAATGTTGCCCTATAGCAGTGGTCAACAATCTCACAATACATCGACAGTGTCCTTATTCAATTTGTGTTCCTTATCATCAGTTTCCTACTCTCCCTCTGCTTTCTGGCCCTTGTCACCGGACTCCTGTACCTCGTTAGTCCCATTTAGTTTTACTGGGCTGTCCATTCCCAGGCTTAACATCGAACTTCGAAGGTAACTTCACTTCTGAGCTGAAAGGGTGTCTGAGGGCCACACTCTTGAGGTTTCTCTAGTATTTTTAGGCCAGTAAATCTGGTCTTCTGTTTTTTTTTTGTTTTTTTTTTTTGGAGTTAAAATTATGCTCTACATCCTTCTCCAGCTCTGCCCAGAACCCTCTGTTGTGATCCTGGTCAGAGGAGTCATTGGTGGTAGCCGGGCACCATCCAGCTGTACTGGACTCAGTCCGGTGGAGGCCTTGGTAGCTGTGGACAATTAGTCGTTTGGACTAATCTTTTCGTTGAATCCTGTTCTCTTCATTCTCCCTTGTTCCCGAAGGGATGAAATCAGTGGAGTATCTTAGATGGCCGCTCATAGGCTTTTAAGACCCCAGACACTACTCACCAAGGTAGAATGTAGAGCATTATCTTTATAAGTAGTGTCATGCCAATTGAGCTAGATGTTCCCCAAGATCATGGTCCCCAGAGCCCTCCGTCCAACAACTCAGTCCCTCGGGGGGTTTGGATGTGTCTATAGGGCCTCCATGACCTTTCCTTGTGCAGGTTGTGTTAGTTTCCCCTGTACTGTGTACTATCTCACCTCTCACCCAAGGTACCACTTATCTATTGCCTATTTAGTATTCCCCACCCCCTCCCATCCCTGGTAACCAACAAGGATTGTTACATTTTGCATGTGAATTTTTTCATGGGTTTTTACAATAGAGGTCTCATACAATATTTGTCCTTTTGTGATTGACTTATTTCACTCAGCATAATGTCCTCCAGTTTCATCCATGTTATGAGATGGTTCACAGATTTATTGTTGTTCTTTCTCGTTGCATAGTACTCCATTGTGTGTATGTACCATAGTTTGTGTATCCATTCATCTGTTGATGGACATCGAGGTTGTTTCCATCGTTTTGCTATTGTGAACAATGCTGCCATGAACATAGGTGTGCATATGTCTATTCAAGTGATGACTCTTATTTCTCTAGGATATATTCCTAGGAGTGGGATTGCTGGATCGAATGGTATGTCTATTTCTAGCTTTCTGAGGAAACGCCATATCATTTTCCAAAATGGTTGTATCATTTTGCATTCCCACCAGCAGTGTATAAGAGTTCCCGTCTCCCCGCAGCCCCTCCAACATTTGTTATTTCCAGTGTTTTTGATTCGTGCCAGTAATGCCGGGGTGAGATGGTATCTCATTGTCATTTTAATTTGCATTTCTCTAATGGCTAGTGATCGTGAGCATTTCCTCATGTGTCTGTTGGCCATTTGAATGTCTTCCTTGGTGAAGTGTCTGTTCATTTCCTTTGCCCATTTTTTGATAGGATTGGTTGTCTTTTTGTTGTAGAGGTGTTGGATTTTCTTGTAGATTATGGAGATTAGACCTTTGTCTGACTTGTACTGTCCAAAAATTTTTTCCCAGTCTGTAGGTTCTCTTTTAACTCTTTTGGTGAAGTCTTTTGAAGAGCATAGATGTTTGATTTTTAGAAGATCCCAATTATCTAGTTTATCTGTTGGGTTTTTTGTGTTGATGTTTATGGTTTGTATCCTGTTAATGCCATGTATTAAGGCCTGAAGTGTTGGTCCTATTTTTTCTTCTATGAATTTTATAGTTTGAGGCTTTATATTCAGGTCTTTGATCCATTTTGAAGTAGTTTTTGTATATGGTGTGAGGTATGGGTCCTGTTTCATTTTTCTACAAGTGGATATCCAGTTTTGCCAGCACCATTTGTTAAAAAGACTGTCTTTTCCCCATTTGATGTATTTTGGGCCCTTGTCAAAAATCAGGTGACCGTAGGTGGATGGATTTACATCTGAGTTCTCAATTCTGTTCCATTGGTCAATGTCTGTGTTGTTGGACCAGTACCAGCTGTTTTGAGTACTGTAGCTGTATAGTAGGTTCTCAAGTCAGGTAGTGTGAGTCCTCCAACTTTATTCTTCTTCTTCAGTAGTGCTTTACTTATTCGGGGTTTCTTCCCTTTCCATATAAAGTTAATAATTAGTTTTTCCATCTCTTTGAAGAATGTTGTTGGTATTTGTATCAGGATTGCATTGTATTTGTAGATTGCTTTAGGTAGAATTGCCATTTTCACAATGTTGAGTCTACCTATCCATGAGCATGGTATGTTTTTCCATTTATGTAGATCCCTTTGGATTTCATGCAGCAGTGTTTTGTAGTTTTCTTTGTATAGGTCTTTTATATTCCTGGTCAGATTTATTCCTAAGTATTTTATCTTTTTAGGGGCTATTGAAAATGGTATTGATTTCCTGATCTCCTTTTCATCATTCTCTTTACTGGTGTATAGGAATCCAACTGATTTTTGAATGTTTATCTTGTATCCTGCTACTCTGCTGAATCTTTCTATTAGTTCCAGTAAATTTCTCATGGAGTCTTTAGGGTTTTCTATGTATAGTATCATATCATCTGCAAACAGGGAGAGTTTAACTTCTTCATTACCAATTTGGATGCCCTTCATTTCTTTCTCTTGCCTTACTGCTCTAGCTAGAACTTCCAGCACAATGTTAAATAGGAGTGGTGATAAAGGGCATCCTTGTCTTGTTCCTGTTTTCAAGGGGAATGTTTTCAGCCTCTCTCCATTAAGAATGATGTTGGCCGTTGGTTTTGCATAGATGCCCTTTATGATGTTGAGAAATTTCCCTTCTATACCTATTTTATTGAGAGCTTTTATCAGGAATGGGTGTTGGACTTTGTCAAATGCCTTTTCTGCATCAATTGAGATGATCATGTGATTTTTTTCTTTCCTTTTATTTATGTGGTGGATTACGTTGATGGATTTTCTAATGTTAAACCATCCTTGCATACCTGGTATGAATCCTAATTGGTCGTGGTGTATTATTTTTTTGATACGATACTGAATTCTATTGGCTAGAATTTTGTTCAGAATTTTTGCATCTATATTCATGAGAGATATTGGTCTGTAATTTTCTTTTTTTGTGATGTCTTTGCCTGGATTTGGTATCAGCGTTATGCTGGCTTCATAGAATGAATTTGGAAGTGTTGCTTCCTCTTCTATGCTCTGAAATAACTTGAGTAGAACTGGTACGAGCTCTTCTGTAAATGTTTTGTAGAATTCTCCAGTGAAGCCATCTGGGCCAGGGCTTTTTTTGGTTGGGAGTTTTTTTTTTACCTTTTCAATCTCTTCTCTTGTTATGGGTCTGTTCAGATTTTCAATATCACTTTGTTGTAGTTTGGGTAGGCCGTATGTTTCTAGAAATTTATCCATTTCCTCTAGGTTTTCAAATTTGTTGGAATATAGTTTTTCATAATATTCTGTTATAATCCTTTTTATTTCAGTTGGGTCTGTTGTAATGTCCCCCATTTCATTTCTTATTTGGGTTATTTGTGCCCTCTGCTGGTTTTCTTTTGTCAGTCTGGCCAGTGGTTTGTCGATTTTGTTGATTCTTTCAAAGAACCAACTTTTGGTTTTGTTGATTCTTTCTATTGTTTTTCTGTTCTCTATTTCATTGATTTCTGCTCTGATCTTTACTATTTCCTTTCTTCCGGTGGTTGTAGGCTTTTTTTGTTGTTCTCTTTCTATTTGTTTGAGTTCTGTAGTTAATGTTTTGATTTTGTCCCTTTCTTCTTTTTTGATATGTGCATCTATTGCTATAAATTGTCCTCTGAGGACTGCCTTTGCTGTGTCCCAAAGGTTTTGGTATGATGTGTTTTCATTTTCATTTGATTCTAGGAATTTTTTAATTCCATCTCTGATTTCTTCTATTACCCATTAATGTGTAAGCAGATTATTATTCAGTTTCCATGTGTTTGATTTTTTTTCCTTGCTCTTTCTAGTGTTAATTTCTACCTTGATGGCATTGTGGTCAGAGAAGTTACTGTGAATTATCTCAGCATTTTGGATCTTGTTGAGGATTGCTCTGTGGCCTAAGATGTGGTCTATTCTGGAGAACGTTCCATGTGCATTGGAAAAGAATGTGTACTTTGCAGCGGTTGGATGGATTGTTCTATATATGTCTATGAGGTCCAGTTGGCTGATTGTGTCCTTTAGGTCTTCTGTATCTTTGCTGAGTTTCTTTTTAGTTGTTCTGTCCTTTACTGAGAGTGGTGTGTTGAAGTCTCCTACTATTATTGTGGAACTGTCAATTTCTCTTTTCAGTGCTGTTAGAGTTTTTTTAATGTATTTTGGAGCCCTGTCATTGGGTGCATAGATATTTATTATGGTTATGTCTTCATGATGGATCATCCCCTTAATCATTATATAGTGTCCTTCTTTGTCTTTTATGGTAGATTTTGTTTTAAAGTATATTTTATCTGAGATTAGAATTGCCACTCCTGCTCTTCTTTGATAGTTGTTAGCTTGATATATTTTTTTCCAACCTTTGATTTTTAATAAATTCACATCTTTGTTTCTAAGGTGTGTCTCTTGTAGACAGCAAATTGATGGATCCTGTTTTCTTATCCATCCTGCCACTCTCCGTCTCTTTATGGGTGCATTGAGTCCATTTACGTTCAGTGTAATTATTGATAGATGTGAATTTGTTGCTGTCATTTTGTAGTGCTTTTTTTTTTTTTTTTTTTTTAATATATATTTTATTGTACTTCAGGTGAAAGCTTACAGAGCAAATAGTTTCTCATGAAATAGTAGTACACATGTTGTTCTATGACATTGGTTAACAACCCCACAACGTATTAAGCCTCTAAATTCTCAACCTTTTTTTTTTGATGAAAGTTACAGATGGCCAAAGATACACCGTTTCAAAAATTTCTACATTCACAGTTCAGTGACATTGACTACGCTCTTCCAACTGTGCTGTTATTCTCACTTAAGATGAAGGCTTACAGAAAAAATAGTTTTTCATTTAACAGTTACTACACATGTTGCCCTATGACAATGGTTAACAATCTCACAGCACATCAAGAATATCCTTACTCCACCTTGTGTTCCCTATCACCAGGGGGCTTCCTTGTCCCCTTCTGTCTTCTGGACCTTGTCAGTGGACTATTGTACCTCTTTAGTCTCATTTGTTTATTTATTTATTTATTTATTTATTTATTTATTTATTTTTATTTTATTTAAACACCATTTCAAAACTTTTTACTTACACATTTAAGTGATATTGACTATGCTCTTCCAATTGTGCTGCCATTCTCGCCCAAGATGAAGGCTTACAGGACAAAACAGCCTCCCATTTACTAGTTACTACAAATGTTGCCCTATAGCAGTGGTCAACAATCTCACAATACATCGACAGTGTCCTTATTCAATTTGTGTTCCTTATCATCAGTTTCCTACTCTCCCTCTGCCTTCTGGCCCTTGTCACCGGACTCCTGTACATCGTTAGTCCCATTTAGTTTTACTGGGGTGTCCATTCCCAGTCTTAACATCGAACCTTGAAGGTAACTTCCCCTCTGAGCTGAACGGGTGTCTGGGGGCCACACTCTCGAGGTTTCTCTAGTATTCTTTAGGCCAGTATATCTGGTCTTCTTTTTTTTTTTTTTTTGGGAGTTAAAATTATACTCTACATCCTACTCCAGCTCTGCCCAGAACCCTCTGTTGTGATCCTGGTCAGAGGAGTCATTGGTGGTAGCCGGGCACCATCCAGCTGTACTGGGCTCAGTCCCGTGGAGGCCTTGGTAGCTGTGGACCATTAGTCCTTCGGACTAATCTTTTCCTTGTATCCTGTTCTCTTCGTTCTCCCTTGTTCCCGAAGGGATGAGATCAGTGGAGTATCTTAGATGGCCGCTCATAGGCTTTTAAGACCCCAGACACTACTCACCAAGGTAGAATGTAGAGCATTATCTTTATAAGTAGTGTCATGCCAATTGAGCTAGATGTTCCCCAAGATCATGGTCCCCAGAGCCCTCCGTCCAACAACTCAGTCCCTCGGGGGGTTTGGATGTGTCTATAGGGCCTCCATGACCTTTCCTTGTGCAGGTTGTGTTAGTTTCCCCTGTACTATGTACTATCTCATCTCTCACCCAAGTTACCACTTACCTATTACCTATTTAGTATTCCCCCCCCCCCCCATCCCTGGTAACCAACAAGGATTGTTACATTTTGCATGTGAATTTTTTCATGGGTTTTTACAATAGAGGTCTCATACAATATTTGTCCTTTTGTGATTTACTTATTTCACTCAGCATGATGTCCTCCAGTTTCATCCATGTTATGAGATGGTTCACCGATTCATTGTTCTTTCTCGTTGCATAGTACTCCATTGTGTGTATGTACCATAGTTTGTGTATCCATTCGTCTGTTGATGGACATCGAGGTTGTTTCCATCGTTTTGCTATTGTGAATAATGCTGCCATGAACATAGGTGTGCATATGTCTATTCGAGTGATGACTCTTATTTCTCTAGGATATATTCCTAGGAGTGGGATTGCTGGATCGAATGGTACGTCTATTTCTAGCTTTCTGAGGAAACGCCATATCATTTTCCAAAATGGCTGTATCATTTTGCATTCCCACCAGCAGTGTATAAGAGTTCCCGTCTCCCCGCAGCCCCTCCAACATTTGTTATTTCCAGTGTTTTTGATTCGTGCCAGTAATGCCGGGTTGAGATGGTATCTCATTGTGGTTTTAATTTGCATTTCTCTAATGGCTAGTGATCGCGAGCATTTCCTCATGTGTCTGTTGGCCATTTGAATGTCTTCCTTGGTGAAGTGTCTGTTCATTTCCTTTGCCCATTTTTTGATAGGATTGGTTGTCTTTTTGTTGTAGAGGTGTTGGATTTTCTTGTAGATTATGGAGATTAGACCTTTGTCTGACTTGTACTGTCCAAAAATTTTTTCCCAGTCTGTAGGTTCTCTTTTAACTCTTTTCGTGAAATCTTTTGAAGAGCATAGATGTTTGATTTTTAGAAGATCCCAATTATCTAGTTTATCTGTTGGGTTTTTTGTGTTGATGTTTATGGTTTGTATCCTGTTAATGCCATGTATTAAGGTCTGAAGTGTTGGTCCTATTTTTTCTTCTATGAATTTTATAGTTTTAGGCTTTATATTCAGGTCTTTGATCCATTTTGAAGTAGTTTTTGTATATGGTGTGAGGTATGGGTCCTGTTTCATTTTTCTACAAATGGATATCCAGTTTTGCCAGCACCATTTGTTAAAAAGACTGTCTTTTCCCCATTTGATGTATTTTGGGCCCTTGTCAAAAATCAGGTGACCGTAGGTGGATGGATTTACATCTGAGTTCTCAATTCTGTTCCATTGGTCAATGTCTCTGTTGTTGTACCAGTACCAGGCTGTTTTGAGTACTGTAGCTGTATAGTAGGTTCTCAAGTCAGGTAGTGTGAGTCCTCCAACTTTATTCTTCTTCTTCAGTAGTGCTTTACTTATTCGGGGTTTCTTCCCTTTCCATATAAAGTTAATAATTAGTTTTTCCATCTCTTTGAAGAATGTTGTTGGTATTTGTATCGGAATTGCATTGTATTTGTAAATTGCTTTAGGTAGAATTGTCATTTTCATAATGTT
The DNA here is from genome assembly GCA_030035585.1 of Dugong dugon. Taxonomy (NCBI): domain Eukaryota; kingdom Metazoa; phylum Chordata; class Mammalia; order Sirenia; family Dugongidae; genus Dugong; species Dugong dugon. The sequence continues at coordinate 146,361,456 of CM057464.1, read as the reverse complement.
GAGTCTGCCTATCCATGAGCATGGTATGTTTTTCCAATTATGTAGATCCCTTTGGGTTTCATGCAGCAGTGTTTTGTAGTTTTCTTTGTATAGGTCTTTTATATTCCTGGTCAGATTTATTCCTAAGTATTTTATCTTTTTAGGGGCTATTGAAAATGGTATTGATTTCCTGATCTCCTTTTCATCGTTCTCTTTACTGGTGTATAGGAATCCAACTGATTTTTGAATGTTTATCTTGTATCCTGCTACTCTGCTGAATCTTTCTATTAGTTCCAGTAAATTTCTCGTGGAGTCTTTAGGGTTTTCTATGTATAGTATCATATCATCTGCAAACAGGGAGAGTTTAACTTCTTCATTACCAATTTGGATGCCCTTTATTTCTTTCTCTTGCCTTACTGCTCTAGCTAGAACTTCCAGCACAATGTTAAATAGGAGTGGTGATAAAGGGCATCCTTGTCTTGTTCCTGTTTTCAGGGGGAATGTTTTCAGCCTTTCTCCATTAAGAATGATGTTGGCTGTTGGTTTTGCATAGATGCCCTTTATGATGTTGAGAAATTTCCCTTCTATACCTATTTTATTGAGAGCTTTTATCAGGAATGGGTGTTGGACTTTGTCAAATGCCTTTTCTGCATCAATTGAGATAATCATGTGATTTTTTTCTTTCCTTTTATTTATGTGGTGGATTACGTTGATGGATTTTCTAATGTTAAACCATCCTTGCATACCTGGTATGAATCCTACTTGGTCGTAGTGTATTATTTTTTTGATATGATACTGAATTCTATTGGCTAAAATTTTGTTCAGAATTTTTGCATCTATATTCATGAGAGATATTGGTCTGTAATTTTCTTTTTTTGTGATGTCTTTGCCTGGATTTGGTATCAGCGTTATGCTGGCTTCATAGAATGAATTTGGAAGTGTTGCTTCCTCTTCTATGCTCTGAAATAACTTGAGTAGAACTGGTACGAGCTCTTCTGTAAATGTTTTGTAGAATTCTCCAGTGAAGCCATCTGGGCCAGGGCTTTTTTTGGTTGGGAGTTTTTTTTTTACCTTTTCAATCTCTTCTCTTGTTATGGGTCTGTTCAGATTTTCAATATCACTTTGTTGTAGTTTGGGTAGGCCGTATGTTTCTAGAAATTTATCCATTTCCTCTAGGTTTTCAAATTTGTTGGAATATAGTTTTTCATAATATTCTGTTATAATCCTTTTTATTTCAGTTGGGTCTGTTGTAATGTCCCCCATTTCATTTCTTATTTGGGTTATTTGTGCCCTCTGCTGGTTTTCTTTTGTCAGTCTGGCCAGTGGTTTGTCGATTTTGTTGATTCTTTCAAAGAACCAACTTTTGGTTTTGTTGATTCTTTCTATTGTTTTTCTGTTCTCTATTTCATTGATTTCTGCTCTGATCTTTACTATTTCCTTTCTTCCGGTGGTTGTAGGCTTTTTTTGTTGTTCTCTTTCTATTTGTTTGAGTTCTGTAGTTAATGTTTTGATTTTGTCCCTTTCTTCTTTTTTGATATGTGCATCTATTGCTATAAATTGTCCTCTGAGGACTGCCTTTGCTGTGTCCCAAAGGTTTTGGTATGATGTGTTTTCATTTTCATTTGATTCTAGGAATTTTTTAATTCCATCTCTGATTTCTTCTATTACCCATTGATGTGTAAGCAGATTATTATTCAGTTTCCATGTGTTTGATTTTTTTTCCTTGCTCTTTCTAGTGTTAATTTCTACCTTGATGGCATTGTGGTCAGAGAAGATACTGTGAATTATCTCAGCATTTTGGATCTTGTTGAGGATTGCTCTGTGGCCTAAGATGTGGTCTATTCTGGAGAACGTTCCATGTGCATTGGAAAAGAATGTGTACTTTGCAGCGGTTGGATGGATTGTTCTATATATGTCTATGAGGTCCAGTTGGCTGATTGTGTCCTTTAGGTCTTCTGTATCTTTGCTGAGTTTCTTTTTAGTTGTTCTGTCCTTTACTGAGAGTGGTGTGTTGAAGTCTCCTACTATTATTGTGGAACTGTCAATTTCTCTTTTCAGTGCTGTTAGAGTTTTTTTTATGTATTTTGGAGCCCTGTCATTGGGTGCATAGATATTTATTATGGTTATGTCTTCATGATGGATCATCCCCTTAATCATTATATAGTGTCCTTCTTTGTCTTTTATGGTAGATTTTGTTTTAAAGTATATTTTATCTGAGATTAGAATTGCCACTCCTGCTCTTCTTTGATAGTTGTTAGCTTGATATATTTTTTACCAACCTTTGATTTTTAATAAATTCACATCTTTGTTTCTAAGGTGTGTCTTTTGTAGACAGCAAATTGATGGATCCTGTTTTCTTATCCATCCTGCCACTCTCCGTCTCTTTATGGGTGCATTGAGTCCATTTACGTTCAGTGTAATTATTGATAGATGTGAATTTGTTGCTGTCATTTTGTAGTGCTTTTTTTTGTGATGCTGAAGTTTTCTTTGTTCTTCTTATTCTCTTGTGCTGAGTTACTTTTGTTTGTGGATTTTGTGTTCATTTCTTTTGTTTTTGTAGGTTTTGTTTTTGTTGAGACTTTATGTTTTTCGTCTTTATTTTTATGAGTTGGTTTGTTAACTTTCTTTGTGGTTACCATGAATTTTACCCTTATCTTTATAATTTTGAAGCAGTCTACCGTTACTTGGTATCGCCTTGCCTTCCTCTTCTTTAGAAGGTTCTATACCTATGCCGTTTGTTCCCTCTTCATTGTTTTGATGTTGTTGTCATCCTTTGATTGATTTCTCTGATTCCCTGTTGTATATCTTTTGTTTTTGGAAAGTCGTCTGTAGTTCAGTTCCTAGAATGGTATCTGGTTCATGTAAACCTGCGTCCTAGGTCCTAGGTCCTGCCTGAGGGCTGAAGCTGTTTGTCCTCAGATCGAAGAACTCCCTTTAATAATTCTTGTAAGTTTGGTTTGACTTTTGCATATTCCTTTAGTTTCTGTTTATCTGGAAATGACCTAATTTCACCATCAAATCTGAATGAGAGTTTTGCAGGATATATTATTCTTGGCTGACAATTTTTTTCTTTCAAGATTTTATATATGTCATCCCATTGCCTTCTTGCCTGCATGGTTTCTGCTGAATAATCTGAGCTTAGTCTTATTGTTTCTCCTCTGTATGTGATTTCTTGTTTTTCACGAGCTGCTCTCAGGATTCTTTGTTTGTCTTTAGTTTTAGCGTGTGTGAATATGATATGTCTTGGTGATTTTCTTTTGGGGTCTCCTCTATATGGGGTTCGTTGAGCTTCTTGGATGGCCAGCTTTTCATTTTTCATGATATTGGGAAAGTTTTCTGTCAGCAGTTCGTAAATGATCCTCTCTGTGTTTTCTGTTTTCTCCCCCTGTCCTGGTATGCCAATCACTCGTAAGTTTTTGCTTTTAATTGTGTCCCACATAACTCTCAGGTTCTCTTCATTTTTCTTTGTTCTTTTTTCTGAGTTTTCCTGAAACAGAGTTGTATCTAAGTGTTTGTCTTCAGTTCCACTGATCCTGTCTTCCATGGTTTCAAATCTACTTCTCAGCCCTTCTATGACACTGTCCATTTCTGAAATCTTGTTGTTTATCTTTTGGATTTCTAATTGTTGTTTTTGTATAATTTCGAGTTGTGAATTTATTTTGGCATTTTGTTCCTGCATCATCTTCCTGAATTCTTCCAATTTTTTGTCTGTATTTTCCATAAATTTGTCTATTTTTTCCTCATGTTTGTCAGCTTTTTGCCTCAGTTTTTGGAAAATTCCGAGTATTAGTGATTTGAGTTCCATATCAGGTACTTCTAGTGCATTTTCTTCCACAGGAGAGTTATCTGGTGTTTTAATTTGGACGCCTATTGGAGCCATCTTGTTTTGTTTTTGTAAATGTTTTGATATTGTTTGCTGTTTTCGGGGCATTCAGTAGATATTTCTCTCGCTTATTGATTGTAGATTTTTTTTTTTTTCGTCCTTGTGGTACAGCTGGGCAGATCTAGCTGAGGAGGAGCCACTGGGACGGGTTGCTTGTGGCACTCACCGCAGCCCCCAGGACGGTCGGTAGTCAGTGCTGGGCAGGTTCCAATAGGGCGTGTCTGCACCGCTTGGTGGTGGGATGTCTAGTGCACGGTGCAGGTAGGTAGGGTGCAGCGGGAAGATGGTTATGTGTGAAGCTAAGCTGGATATGGGAAAGAGGAGAGAGGAGGAGGAGCAAAAAGCATAGAAACATAAAAGAATGCTAGGGGAGCTTGTCGTTGGAATGTACAGATGAGAGACTATGGGATGGAGGAAACCAGAAGGGGGAAGAGAAAGAAAAGGAAAGAATGACCAAATAAAAATCAGAAAAGTTAAAGAACTGCAAAGTTCCCAGGGATCCCACCGATGCAGCTGTGAGGTCTGGGGGAGTTGGTCTCAATTTTCACAGCTCAGCTTGGCCAGAAGGTACAGAGGCATACATCGCCTGGTATTTAGGGATCAGAAAGAGAAGGAAGAGATAGAGAAACGAGAAATTAAGCAATGAAGAAAGACAAAAGGGAAAAAGAGGGAAAAGATGACAAAACTAATCAAAAAAGGAAGAAAAATAAAATTGAAAAAAAAAAAAAAGGGCAACACCTGCAGTCAGTGCCTACAAATGGGACCCAGAGAGCCCACACTCAGGGGTGCGAATTCCAAGAAGCCAGTAGTCTCGGGGTTAAGAGACCGTGGCCACGGGAAGCAGAGGGGCCAACGAACAAAGGCCCCGGGATCCCACCAGCGTGGTAGCCCAGACCTTGAAACAGCCACACGCCCGAACGCAGCCCCACAGCTCCGCAGAAGAGAGCAAAGACGGCACTCGGAACCAGGCACCCAGGCAAAAGGAGGGGGAGGCGGCAGAAAAAGGTTCGCTAGCTGCCAGCAAATGGCTCCTAGAAAGCCGCCAGCCCGGGCGCGCGTAATCCAAGCACCGGCCCCCCCCAGCCCAGGGATTCTGGCCACGGAAAGCAGAGAGGTGAACGAGCAAAGGCCCCGGGATCCCTCCAGCACGGGAGCCCAGACCTGGAAACAGCCACACGCCCGAACGCAGCTCTACAGCCCCGCAGGAGAGAGCAGAGACGGCACTCGGAACCAGGCACCCAGGCAAAAGGAGGGGGAGGCGGCAGAAAGAGGTTCGCTAGCTGCCGGCAAACGGCTCCCAGAAAGCCGCCAGCCTGGGCGCGCGGAATCCAAGCACCGGCGCCCCCCAGCTCAGGGACTCCGGCCACGGAAAGTAGAGGGGCGAACGAACAAAGGCCCCGGGATCCCACCCGCGCGGGAGCCCAGACCTGGAAACAGCCACACGTCCGAACGTAGCCCTACAGCCCCGCAGGAGAGAGCAGAGATGGCACTCGGAACCAGGCACCCAGGCAAAAGGAGGGGGAGGCGGCAGAAAAAGGTTCGCTAGCTGCCGGCAAACGGCTCCCAGAAAGCCGCCAGCCTGGGCGCGTGGAATCCAAGCACCGGCGCCCCCCAGCCCAGGGACCCTGGCCACGGAAAGCAGGGGATCCCCAGCTGAGGCGGAGAGGGGTGGGGGGTGGGAGAGCGCACACCGCAGTTTACCGGTCGTTCTGTATCCGACCAGATGCTCTGCAAGGCTGCTCTCCTGTTCGCTCGTCTCTGATAGGAATCCAAGATGGTGGATACATGCTGCGTTAGCTGGTAAGGAATCTCTGCCTGAGTCTCTCCTCGCTCTCCGTTCTCTTTTAGTATTCTCACTCCGTTTGGTGTTTGGCTGAGTTCTTTATCTCTTCATTTGGTGTTCTAGGGTTTCAGGATTGTTGATTCTCTGTTAGGCTTAGTTTTTCGGATCTTTGCTGTGGAGGGACGGCGTGGTGCTTCTGCCTAGAGCGCCATCTTGCCCCCTTCCTTTTTTCAGATTGTTTCTTTTTGTGTGTAAACGTTTTCATGAGTTTTTACAATAGTGGTCTCATACAATATTTGTCCTTTTGTGATTGACTTATTTCACTCAGCATAATATCCTCCAGATTCATCCATGTTGTGAGATGCTTTGCAGATTCATTATCACTCTTTCTCATTGCATCATACTCCACTGTGTATATGTACCATAGTTTTTTTATCCAGTCATCTGTTGATGAGCATCTAGGTTGTTTCCATCTTTTTGCTATTGTGAACAATGCTGCAGTGAACATGGGTTTGCGTATGTCTGTTCGTATGATGGCTTTTATTTCTCCCAGTCCTAGAAGTGGAATTGCTGGATCCTATGCTATTTCTATTTCTAGCTTTCTAAGGAAGCACCATATCGTTTTCCAAAATGGTTGTATCATTTTACATTCCCACCAGCAGTGCGTAAGAGTTCTGATCTCCCTACATCCTCTCCAACATTTGTTATTTCCAGTTTCTCGATTCATGCCAGTAATGCCAGGGTGAGATGGTATCTCGTTGTGACTTTGATTTGAATTTCTCTAATGGCTAGTGATCACGAGCATTTCCTCATGTGTCTGTTGGCCACTTGAATGTCTTCTTTGGTGAGGTGTCTGTTCATTTCCTTTGCCCATTTTCTAATTGGGTTGTCTTTTTGTTGTAGAGATGTTGTATTTTCTTGTAGATTGTAGAGGTTAGACCTTTGTCTGACTTGTACTGTCCAAAACATTTTTCCCAGTCTGTAGGTTCTCTTTTTACTCTTTCAGTGAAGTCTTCTGATGAGCATAAATATTCAATTTTTAGAAGATCCCAGTTATCTAGCTTATCTTCTGGAGTTTGTTTATTGTTGGTTATGGTTTGTATCCTGTTTATGCCATGTATTAAGGCCTCTAGTGTTGATCCTATTTTTTCTTCTGTGAACTTTATAGTTTTTGGCTTTGTATTTAGGTCTTTGATCCATTTTGAATTAGTTTTTGTATATGGTGTGAGGTATGGGTCCTGTTTCATTTTTTTTGCAGATGGACATCAAGTTTTGTCAGTACCATTTGTTAAAAAGATTGTCTTTTCCCCATTTGATGGACTTTGGGCCCTTGTTGAAGATCAGGTGACCGTAGGTGGATGAGATTACATCTGGGTTCTCAGTTCTGTTCCATTGGTCAATATATCTATCATTGCACCAGTACCAGGCTGTTCTGACTACCATAGCTTTATATAGGTTCTTAGGTCAGGTAGTGCGAGTCCTCCTACTTTATTCTTCTTCTTCAATAATGCTTTTTTATCCAGGGCTTCTTCTCTTTCCATATAAAGTTAATGATTAGGTTGTCCATTTCTGAAAGAATGTTGTTAGTATTTGGATCAGAATTGCACTGTATTTGTAGATTGCTTTGGGTAGAATTGTCATTTTCACAATGTTGATTCTAGCTATCCATGAGCATGGTGTGTTTTTCCATTTATGTAGATCTCTTTTGGTTTCTTGCAGTAGTGTTTTGTAGTTTTCTTTGTATAGGTCTTTTACATCTCTGGTTAGATTTATTCCTAAGTATTTTATTTTTTTAGGGGCTATTATAAGTGGTATTGCTTTCCTGATTTCCTTTTCATCATTCTCTTTATTGGGGTATGGGAATCCAACCGATTTTTGTATGTTTATCTTGTATCCTGCTACTCTGCTGAATCTATTATTTTCAGTAGTTTTCTCATGGAGTCTTTACGGTTTTCTATGTATAGTATCATATCATCAGCAAATAGGGACAGTTTATCTTCTTCATTCATTGCCCCTTATTTCTTTTTCTTGCCTTATTGCTCTAGCTAGGACTTCCAGCACCATGTTAAATAGCAGTGGTGATAAAGGGCATCCTTGTCTTGTTCCTGTTCTCAAGGGGAATTTTTCAGCCTCTATACATTAAGAATGATGTTGGCCATTGGTGTTGCATAGATGCCCTTTATTATGTTGAGAAATTTCCTTTCTATGCCTATTTTATAGAGAGTTTTTATCAGGAATAGGTGTTAGACTTTGTCAAATGCCTTTTCTGGGTAGATTGAGATGATCGTGTGATTCTTTTCTTTCCTTTTATTTATGTGGTGGGTTACGTTGATTAATCTAATGCTGAACCATCCTTGCATACCTGGTATGAATCCTACTTGGTCGTGGTGTATTTTTTTTGATATGATGCTGAATTCTATTGGCTAGAATTTTGTTGAGAATTTTTGCGTCTATATTCATGAGAGATACTGGTCTGTAATTTTCTTTTTTTGTAGTGTCTTTGCCTGGTTTTGGTGTCAGGGTTATGCTGTCTTCATAGAATGAATTCGGAAGTATCCCTTCCTTTTCTATGCTCTGAAATAGTTTGAGTAGTACTGGTGTAAGCTCTTCTCTAACAGTTTGGTAGAATTCTCCAGTGAAGCCATCTTGGCCAGAAGTTTTTTTTTTTTTATTGTTGGGAGTTTTTTTTTTACTACCATTTCAATCACTTTTCTTGTTATGAGTGTGTTCAGATTTTCAACATCACTTTGTGTTAGTTTGGATAGGTAGTGTGTTTCTAGAAATTTATCCAGTTCCTCTAGGTTTTCAAATTTGTTGGAGTGTAGTTTTTCATAATACTCTGTTATGATCCTTTTTATTTCAGTTGGGTCTGTTGTAATGTCACCCATTTCATTTCTTATTTGGGTTATTTGCGTCCTCTCCTATTTTTCGTTTGTCACTTTGGCCAGTGGTTTGTCGATTTTGTTGATCCTTTCAAAGAACCAACTTTTGGTTTTGTTGATTCTTTCTATTGTTTTTCTGTTCTCTATTTCATTTATTTCTCCTCTGATCTTTACTATTTCCTTTCTTCTGATGGTTGTGGGATTTTTTTGTTGTTCTCTTTCTATTTGTTTGAGTTCTGTAGTTAATGTTTTGATTTTGTCCTTTTCTTCTTTTTTGATATGTGCATCGATTGCTACAAATTGTCCTCTGAGGACTGCCTTTGGTGTGTCCAAAGGTTTTTGTATGATGTGTTTTCATTCTCATTTGATTCTAGGAATTTTTTAATTCCATCTCTGATTTCTTCTATTACCCAGTGGTTTGTAAGCAGGGTGTTATTCAGTTTCCACGTAATTGATTTTCTTTCCTTGCTCTTCTTGTTGTTAATTTCTATCTTGATGGCATTATGGTCATCGAAGATACTTTGTATTATCTCAATGTTTTGGATTTTGTTGAGGGTTGCTGTGTGGCCTAAGATGTGGTCTATTATGGAGAATGTTTCATGCACGTTGGAAAAAAATGTGTAGTTTGCAGCTGTTGGGTGGGGTGTTCTATATATGTCTATGACGTCAAGTTGGCTGATTGTGCTCTTTAGGTCTTCTGTATCTTTGCTGAGTTTCTTTCTAGATGTTCTGTCCTTTACCAAGAGTGGTGTGTTGAAGTCTCCTACTATTATTGTGGAGCTGTCAGTTTCTCTTTTCAGTGCTGTTAGAGTTTGTTTTATGTATTTTGGAGCCTTGTCATTGGGTGCATAGATGTTTATTATGGTTTATTATGGTAGATTTTGTTTTAAACTCTATTTTATCTGAGGTTAGTATTGCCACTCCTGCTCTTTTTTGGTAGCTGTTTGCTTGATGTATTTTTTTCATCCTTTGATTTTTAATAAATTCAGATCTTTGTTTCTAAGATATGTCTCTAGTAGACAGCATATTGGTGGATCCCGTTTTTTTAATCCATTCTGTCACTCTTGGTCTTTAATGGGTGCATTTAGGCCATTTATATTCAGTATAATTATTGATAAGTGTAAGTTTATTGCTATCATTTTGTAGTGCTTTTTCTGTGGTGCTGATATTTCCTTTGTTCCTCTTACTCTTCTGTGCTGAATTTCTTTTGTTTGTGGATTTTGTTTTTCATTTATTTTTGTAGGTGTTGTTTTTACTGAGACTTCATGTTTTTCTTCTTTATTTTGATGAGTAGGTTTGTTAACTTTCTTTGTGGTTACCTTGAAATTTACCCTTATCTTCCTAGGTTTGAACCAGTCTGTTATAACTTTGTATTGCATTGCCTTCCTCTCCATTAGAAGGTTCTGTACCTACACCATTTATTCCTTCTTTTACTGTTCTGATGTTGTTGTCATTAACAGATTAACCTCTCTGGTTCCCTGTTGTAATTCTTTTGGTTTTGGATAGTCCTTGAGAGTTCACTTCCTAGGTTGGTATGTGGCTAATATGATCTTGCGTCCCAGATTCAGCCTGTAGTCTGATGTTGTTTGTTCTCAGACCGAAGGACTCCCTTTAATTGTTGTAAGTTTGGTTTGGTTTTTACATAGTTCCTTAATTTCTGTTTATCTGGAAATGTCCTAATTTCACCATCATATTTGAATGAGAGTTTTGCAGGATATTTTATTCTTGGTTGGCAATTCTTTTCTTTCTAGGTTTTATATATGTCATCCCATTGTCTTCTTGCCTGCATGGTTTCTGCCGAATAATCTGAACTTAGTCTTGTTGTTTCTCCTTTGTAAGTGACTATTTGTTTTTTCGAGCTGCTCTCAGGATTCTTTGTCTTTGGTTTTAGTGAGTGTAATTATGATATGCCTTGGTGATTTTCTTTTTTGGGTCTATCCTATGTGGTTCATTGATCTTCTTGGATGGTCAGCTTTTCATCTTTCATGATATTGGGGAAGTTTTCTGTCAGCAGTTCTTCGATGATCCCCTCTGTGTTTTCTGTTTTCTCCCCATTCTGTAACTCCAATCACTCACAGATTTTTGCTTTTGATTGTATCCCACATAATTCTCAGGGTTTCTTCATTTTTCTTCATTCTTGTTTCTGATTTTTCCTCAGAGTTGTATCCATGTGTTTGTCTTCAGTTTCGCTGATCCTGTCTCCCGTTATTTCAGCCCTTCTCCTCAGCCCTTCTATGACACTGTCCAGTTCTGAAATCTTGTTTCTCTTTTGGATTTCTATTTTTTTTTTATGATTTTTAGTTGTGAATTTATTTTAGCATTTTGTTCCTGTATTATTTTCCTGAATTCTTCCATTCTTTTGTCTGTATTTTCCATGAATTTGTCTATTTTTTCCTCATTGTTGTCTTCTTTTTGCTTCAACTCTTGGATAATTCTGAACATTACAGATTTGAATTCCCTATCAGGTAGTTCTGGTGCCGTTTCTTCTACTGGAAATTCATCTGGTGTTTTATTTTGGAAGCCTACTGGACCATTCTGTCCTGTTTTTTTTGGTACGTTTTGATATTGTGTGCTGTCTTCAGGACATTAGATAGTTATTCTCTTCGTTTATGATTGTAGATTTGTTTGTTTCATCCTGCTTTTTTGTTTTATTTGTTTATGTCTGAGCAGGTGGGCTGTGCTGTCTTTGTTGTTTGCTCTGTGGGCACGATACTTTTCTTCTCCTTGTCCAATGGGCAGTGTCCGTCACTCAGCTATGTTGCAGCAGGGCAGGTCCTGCTGAAGGGGAGTTGCTGGGATGGGTTATTTGTGGCACATACTTGGGCTGACAGGTTGACCCAGGAATCAGTGCAGCACAGGTTCCAGTAGGCCGTGCTTGTGCTGCTTGGGGGTGTGATGTTCAGCACACGATGCAGGTAGGCAGGACGGAGGTGGTAGGTTGTGATGTGTGGAGCTAAGATGGGTATGGGAAAGAGGAGAGAGAGAAACAGGAGCCAAAAAGAAACAAAGCAACAAACAAAAATGAGTGCTAAGGGAGCTTGCCATTGAAGTGGAGAGATGAGAGACCAAGGAATGGAGAAAAACAAAAAGAAAAAGGGTAAAAGAAAAAAAAAATGAAAATTAGAGAGAAAAACAAAAAAGAAAAGAAAAGCCCCCAGGGATCCCGCCATTGTGGCTGTGAAGACTGGGGAAGTGGCTTCCAGGCTGTGAAGTACAGCCTGGCTAGAAGTGGTAGAGGTGTCACACAGTGGCAGTTATTCAGTAGAGAAGAAGAGAAGGTAAGTGTAGAGAGACAAGAAACTGAGAAATGAAGAAAGACAAAAAGGAAAAAAGAGAGAAAATAAAACAAAGAAACAAAAGAAAAAAAGAAAAGAAAAAAATGCCCCCAGGGATCCCGCTGTGCAAGTATGCAGACTGAGGAAGTAGCTCCCAAACCAGGCAGTTCAGCCTGGCTAGAAGGGGCTCCCAAGCTGAGGAAAGAAAAAAGAAAACAAATAAACACGTCAAAACAGAACGAGTCAATTCAAACAAAATGCCCTGGCGGATCCGACCAGCATGGTGGTGTGGGCCAGGAAGCAGTTCCACAGTTGAGTGGCATTTCACAGCCTTTCAGGAAGAAGCAAAGATGGCACAGGGAGCCAGGTATTTGAGAGAAAGAAGGGGGAGGTGGTGAGAGGTGTGGAAGAAACCAAAAAAGCAGAAAAAAGCAACACCAGCAGCAAACAAATGGCACATAGGGAGCTGGCCAGTGTGGGCAGGTGGAATCCCAGTGGCACAGGACTGAAGCTGTTGCTCCCGGCCAAGAGACTGTGGCCGCAGGAAGCAGAGGAGGCTGAGCGGGGGTGAAGATGTGGGGGGTGGGATAGCATTTACTGCTGGTTACCGGTTGTTCTGTCTCCTTCTGGAGCTCTGTGAAGCTGCTTTCCCATACTCCCCGTTTGCTGATCACCAACAGGAATCCAAGATGGTGAATCCATGCTGCGTTAACTGATAGTGGACCTCTGTATGTATCTCTCCTTGCTCTCTGTTCTCTGTCAGTTTCTTATTCCATTCGGTGCTTGGCTGAGTTGTTTATCTCTTCATTTGATGCTTAGGGTTTCAGGATTGATGTTTGTCTCTGTTTGACTTAGTTTTTCAGGTCTTTGCTGTGGAGTGATGGCATGGTGCTTCTATCTGTAGTGCCATGTTGGCCAGAAGTCTAATTTTGCTTTTTTGTTTTTAGGATTTTTTTAATGGAAAAAAGAGAGATGAAGCCAACAAACATCTGGATAATATGAGTCTGGAGTATGATCTCATTAAAAAAAACCCAAACCCACTGCCGTCAAGTTGATTCCAACTCATAGTAACCCCATAGGGTTTCCAAAACTGTAAATCTCTGCAGAAGCAGACTGCCACATCTTTCTTCTGTGGAGCCACTGGTAGTTCGAACGGCCAACCCTTCGGTTAGCAGCTTACATAGACATTCCGGATAGGATGCTCCAAGGCAGGAAACAGCTGGGCACTGGAGCAAGAATGGCCGAGCAGGTCTTTCAGGCAGAGGTCTTTCCCAGCTTCTGGGAGGTTGGTGGATCAGGAGACACCCTAGGTGATTTGTGATAAGAAAACAGAGGCAATTTGTTCTCAGCCTCCTTTTAAACGCCTGCTATATGGGTGGGCCAGGGATTGCAGGTGTCTGTAGCCAGGAGAGACAGACTAAGATCAGTTTTCAGTTTTCTTCACCTCTTGTTTCAAGCTATTCAGCCAATATGGCATCTTTAATGGTTAATCTCTGGGGCAGGTGGCAATTTGTAAGGCTACTAATTAGACAAAGGGACTGATTTGCACCAGGATGCAGATAATGCATGGAATTGTGCCAAGACCCACAGCTCAGGAGTTTATGACCCCCAGCTACCATGGTGACCATGCCTATTCATCTGGAGGAGACTTTTGTTGTGGGATAAGAGGCAGCACACAGGACAGAACATGAGCTTCTGCGGGGTTTGCAACTGAAAACGACAATGGAAGTGAAGGGACAAGAAGGTAGGGCACTACATTTTCCATTTATACATAAATGGGCAGATTGTTCTGTTGATCCGCTTCCCCATGCTTGTTAGAAACAGCAGAGCTTTTCCTCGTGGGAAGCTGTCTGAGATTTGGAAGAAAATATTTGTAACTCTTTCCTTCTTGTAGTGTCCTCACACTTCACAGCCCCCTGCTCTAAGTATTTGATTTCTTATTCTTATCTTTATTATTTACTAATGTTTTGTTGTGTTCACAAAGCAGAATACCATGTAAGCTGAAAACCCATGACTCTTCAAAAAACTGAGACCCATTTTCTAGCTTTAACATGTATAATATAATCATAGCATTCTAGAGTTAGAAGAGGCTTTAGAGATAGGTGGTCACATACCCAGTTTTCTTGGGACTGTCTGAAGTCCTGGAGTAATAATTAATAGCTCCTCCTTTTACTCCCAGCAAGGACCCACCTTAGGCAACGGTTATCCTACTTAGTGATTATATTATCCAACTCTTCATTGTATAGATAAAGGCCCAGGACTTTTTCAAAACTTGATCACCAAACTGAGGCATCAGAACTCTTGGAAATAGAGAGAACCACTAAAAAGGAGTGAAATAAGAATGGTTTCCATGAAGGGCTTTTGGGTCTAGGCTGGATTGGGAATAAATTAAAGCCAGAAAGTTGCTGAAAGATTGGGAGAAGCAGAAGGGGGGTGAGTGGGGGAGACTGGGTAAAGGATTGGAGAAAGAACTAGCATACTAAGTCCTGTAATTAGAGAACTGAAAGGATAAGGAGTTGTGGCCAGTGACTGGGATGCTGGATTTATGATTTCAGAGGTGGAGCAGTAATAGAGTGGCCTGGGGATATGAAGGCCCCAACAGGAAACAGATGACTCACTCAAGAGTTAATCTATGAGAGTTTAATAAAGCCACTATTTACAGAGGTGTGTTGTTTTTGTTGTTAGGTGCCATCGAGTTGTTTCTGACTCTAGTGACCCCATGCACAACAGAATGAAATACTGCCTGGTCCTGTAGCACCCTCACAATCATTGCTTTGTTTGAGTCTATTGTTGCAGCCACTGTGTCAGTCCATCTCACTGAGGGTCTTCCTCTTTTTTGCTGATCTTCTACTTTACCAAACATGAAGTCCTTCTCCAGGGACTGATCCCTCCTGATAACACGTTCAAAGTAAATAAGACAAAGTCTCACCATTCCCATGTCTAAGGGGCATGCTGGTTGTACTTCTTCCAAGACAGACTTGTTCATTCTTCTGGCAGTCCATGGTATATTCAATATTCTTTGTCAACACTGTAATTCAGAGGCATCAATTCTTCTTCATTCTCCCTTATTCATTGCCCAACGTTAGCATGCGTATTGTCATGGATTGAATTATGTCCCCCCAAAATATCTGTCAACATGGCTAGGTCATGATTCTCATTATTGTATGATGGTATACCATTCTGTAATCTGATGTGATTTCCTTATGTGTTGTAAACTCAATCACTAAGATCTAATAAGATGGATTAGTGGCAGTTATACTGATGAGGTTTACAAGATTGGATAGAGTCTTAGGCCAATCTCTTTTGAGATATAAAAGAGAGAAGCGAGCAGAGACACAAGAGAACCTCATACCACCTAGAAAGCAGTGCCGGGAGCAGAGTGCATCCTTTGGACCTGAGGTTCCTGCACAGAGAAGCTCTCAGACCAGGGGAAGATGGATGACACGTACCTTCCTCCAGAGCTGACAGAGAAAGCATTCTCCTGGAGCTGATCCCCTGAATTTGGACTTGTAACCTACTGGACTGTGAGAGAATAAACTTCTCTTTGTTAAAGCCATCCACTTGTGGTATTTCTGTTATAGCAGCACTAGATGACTAAGACACATATGAAACGATTGAAAATACCCTGGCTTGGGTCAGGCACACCTTAGTCCTCAAGGTAACATCTTTGCTTTTTAACACTTTAAAGAGGTCTTTTGCAGCAGATTTTCCCAATGCAATGTGTCGTTTGATTTCTTGACTGCTGCTTCCATGGATGTTGATTGTGAATCCAAGTAAAATGAAATCCTTGACAACTTCAATCTTGTTGTTCAGTCAATGTTGTTTATTGGTTCAGTTGTGAAGATTTTTGTTTGGTTTAGTTAAGGTATAATCCATACTGAAGGCTGTAGTCTTTGATCTTCATCTGTAAGTGCTTCAAGTCCTCTTCACTTTTAACAAGCAAGATTGTGTCATCTGCATATCGCAGGTTGTTAATGAGCCTTCCTCCATTTCTTATGCTCTGTTCTTCTTCATAGAGTCCAGCTTCTCAGATTGTTTGCTCGGCAGACAGATTGAGTAGGTATGGTGAAAGGATACAACCCTGACACACTCCTTTCCTAACTTTAAACCACACAGTATGCCTTGTTCTGTTTGAGTGACTGCCTCTTGGTCTATGTACAGGTTCTGCATGAGCACAATTAAGTGTTCTGGAATTCCCATTCTTCGCAATATTATCCATAATTTGTTATGATCCACAAAGTGGAATGCCTTTGCATAGTGAATAAAACACAGTAAACATCTTTCTGGGTGTAAGCAGGGTAAAACAAACAAACAAAAAAACCCAGAAAAACAAAAACAATAAGAGGTGGTGATACCTCCAGGAACTAGCAACAACAAAAAGCCAAGCCATTTTCATCACTAGACTAGACAAACCAAAGGGTGGGAGTAGTATTAATGGAACCTGGGAAGAGTTGTAGTTATGGGAGAGGGGCTGCTCCTAAGAGCTTTGGCCATAAGTAGATGAGTGGGGCTATTGCCAAAACTTGTCCTGAAAAGGATGGGTGCGGGTGGGATCACTCTCTTCTCTCACCTTTGGACCTCCTGACGGGATTCCTATTGATTAAACCTAACTGGAAGGCAGAAAGCAGGTGATGCTGCCTACAGAAGTCAGCTTTCTGGGGTGAGAAGCACAAAGGATGGATTTGAAAGGGCAAGTAGAGAACAATTAGCACTTCAAAGAATTGCAGAAATAGAGAGTTGAACAGTTGTTTATAGATATTGACTTCATCCAGGATGATAGTAAGGTGGGAGGTGGAGAAAAGATATAATCTTCTCTCCTAGAAGTTTATATTCTTTGTCATTATGCAGAACTGTAATATAGAGACAACTGATTCTTGGAAAGATGATCAGGAAGCAACATGTTGTGGCTGGAATGGTGGACCTCAAAAAGATGTGTCTATGTCCTAATCCCTGGATCTTGTTGATGTTACCTTACTTGGAAAAAGGGTCTTTGCAGATGTGATTAAATTAAAAATGTTGAGATTAGGAGATTATCCTGTATTATCCAGATGAGCCCTAAATCTAATGATAAGTATCCTTATAGAAGAGAGTGATATTGAAACAGACAGAAGAAGAGAAGAACAGAGACACAGAGAAGAAGTCCATGTGAGAATGGAGACAGAGATTGAAGTGATGCAGCCACAAGCCAAGGAATGCCAACAGCCACTAGAAGCTGGAAGAGTCAAGGAACACAATATCCTCTAGAGCTTCTGGAGAGAATGTGGCCCTGCTAACATCTTGGTTTCAGACTTCTGGCCTCCAGAACTGTGAGACAAAAAAAAATTCTATTTTAAGCCACAAAGTTTGAGGTAATTTGCTATGGTAGCCACAGGAAATGAATACACAACCTAATACACTGAAGTGCCATAGAAGATAAAATATGCTCAGACAGTTTTGGTATTATCTGTATTTTTTATTTCTATTATTTACAAAGTACTTAAAAATTATAAATCTTTGTATGGGCCATGATGAAGTAACATAGACTGGATTTACATTCCATCTTAAACAGCTAGAGAAGCAGACAAAATATATGAAACAATATTTTCAGACATGGTTAACAGACACCTCAGGACAGTTATCCCTGAGAGAAGGGGAGCAAATGAGGACAGTCCTGTGATTTCCACAGTTTACTGCCTGGGAGAGCTTCTAGGCTGCAGCACAGGGAAGCGGATCCCAAATATAGCTTGAGTGATTTGCTGAATTAAGAAGATAGAGTTTGCAGTTTGGGGAGGTCAGAGTGGCTAGAATTTGCAGAGCAAAATACCAGAGAGAAGAGAGCTACAGTGAGAGGTAATTCCAGAGATTTGCAGAGGGATTTCCTCAAGTCTTTGACTAAATAGTTTTCTGATCATGCACGTAAGAAAACTGTTCCATGCTGGGGATAGAACCACTGTAAAGAAGTAGGGAGAGCAATCCCTGCAGCTCAAACAGGCTGGAAATAGTTTGTGTTCCCACCAGCAACAGTAGAAAGACCTCCTAATATATAGGGTGTTAGGTAAAATCCTAGGAAGAAGGATCTGAAAGTTTGTCAGTTTGTTGTACTGTGGGGGCTTGTATGTTGCTGTGATGGTGGATGCTATGCCACTGGTATTCAAATACCAGCAGGGTTATCCATGGTGCACAGGTTTTAGCTGAGCTTCCAGACTAAGACAGACTAGGAAGAGGGACCTGGTGGTCTACTTCTGAAAAGAATTAGCCAGTGAAACCTTATGAAATAGTAGCAGAACATTGTTATAGTGCCAGAAGATGAACCCCTTAGGTTGGAAGGCACTGAAAAGACAACTGGGGAAGAGCTGCTTCCTCAAAGTAGAGTTGACCTTAATGATGTGGATGGAGTCAAGCTTTCGGGACCTTCATTTGCTGATGTGGCACGACTCAAAATGAGTAGAAACAGCTGTAAACATCCATTAATAATCAGAACTTGGAAAGTATGAGGTATGAATCTAGGAAAATTGGAACCGTCAAAAATGAAATGGAATGCGTAAACATCGATATCCTAGGCATTAGTGAGCTGAAAGGGACTGGTATTGGCCATTTTGAATCAGGCAAGCATATGGTCTACTATGCCAGGAATGACAACTTGAAGATGAATGGCATTGCATTCATCATCAAAAGAACATTTCAAGATCTATCCTGAAGTAGAATGCTGTCATACGCCTACAAGGAAGACCAGTTAATAAGACTACTATTCAAATTTATGCATGAATCACTAAGGCCAAAGATGAAGAAATGGAAGATTTTCACCAACTTCTGCAGTCTGAAATTGGTCAAACATGCAATCAAGATGCATTGATAATTACTGGTGATTGGAATGTGAAAGATGGAAACAAAGAAGGATCGATAGTTGGAAAGTATGGCCTTGGTGACATAAACAATGCTGGAGATAGCATGATAGAATTTTGCAAGACCAAAG
The DNA here is from genome assembly GCA_030035585.1 of Dugong dugon. Lineage (NCBI taxonomy): Eukaryota > Metazoa > Chordata > Mammalia > Sirenia > Dugongidae > Dugong > Dugong dugon. The sequence goes on along the minus strand of CM057464.1, from coordinate 146,342,702 downwards.
ACTTCTTCATTGCAAATACTTTCTTTCACCAACAAAATGGCGACTATACACGTGGACCTTTCCAGATGGAATACACAGGAATCAAATTGACTACATCTGTGGAAAGAGATGATGGAAAAGCTCAATATCATCAGTTAGAACAAGGCTAGTAGAAAATGAAGAAAATCAGAACAAGTCCAGGAGATCCAAAATACAACCTTGAGTATATCCCACCTAAATTTAGAGACCATCTCAAGAATAGATTTAATGCATTGAACACCAGTGACTGAACACCAGATGAATTGTGGAATGACATCAAGGACAGCATACATGAAGAAAGCAAGAGGTCCTTAAAAAAGACAGGAAAGAAAGAAAAGACCAAAATGGATGTCAGAAGAGACTCTGAACTTGCTTCTGAATGTTGAGTAGCTAAAGCAAAAGGAAGACATGATGAAGTAAAAAAGCTAAACATAAGATTTCAAAGGGCAGCTCAAGAAGACAAAGTAAAGTATTATAAAGACATGTGCAAAGACCTGGAGATAGAAAACCAAAAGGGAAAAATAAGCTTGGCATTTGTCAAGCTGAAAGAACTGAAGAAAAAAAATTCAAACCTCGATTTGCAATATTGAAGGATTCTATGAGCAAAATATTAAACTACATAGGAAGCATCAAAAGAAGATGGAAAGAATACACAGAGTCACTATACCAAAAAGAATTGGTCAATGTTCAACCATTTCAGGAGGTAGCACATGATCAAGAACTGATGGTACTGAATGAAGAAGTCCAAGCTGTACTGAAGGCACTGGTGAAAAACAAGGCTCCAGGAATTGACAGAATACCAACTGAGATATTTCAGCAAATGGATGCAGTGCTAGAAGTGCTTACTAGTCTATGCCAAGAAATTTGGAAGACAGCTACCCGGCCAACCAACTGAAAGAGATCTGTATTTATTCCTATTCCCAAGAAAGGTGACCCAACCAAATGCAGAAGTCATCAAACAGTATCATTAATATCACATGCAAGTAAAATTTTGCTGAAGATCATTCAAAAGCAGCTGCAGCAGGACATTGACAGGGAACTGCCAGAAATTCAAGCTAGATTCAGAAGAGGATGTGGAACCAGGGATATTGTTGCTGATGTCAGATGGATCCTGGCTGAAAGCAGAGAATACCAGAAAGATGTTTACCTGTGTTTTATTGACTATGCAAAGGCATTTGACTCTGTGGATCCTAACAAATCATCGATAACATTGCAAAGAATGGGAATTCCAGAAAACCGTGCTCATGAGGAACCTGTATGTAGATCAAGAGACAGTTGTTCGAACAGAACAAGGGGATACTGCATGGTTTAAAGTCAGGAAAGGTGTGCGTCAGGGTTGTATCCTTTCACTATACCTATTCAGTCTGTATGCTGAGCAAATAATCTGAGAAGCTGAACTATATGAAGAAGAACAGGGCATCAGGATTGGAGGAAGACTCATTAACAACCTGCGTTATGCAGATGACACAAACTTGCTTGCTGAAAGTGAAGAGGACTTGAAGTACTTACTGATGAAGATCAAAGACCACAGCCTTCAGTATGGATTACTCCTCAACAAAAAGAAAACAAAAATTCTCACAGCTGGACCAGTAAACAACATCATGATAAATGGAGAAAAGATTGAAATTGTCAAGGATTTCACTTTACTTGGATCCATAATTAACGCCCATGGAAGCAGCAGTCATGAAATCAAATGATGTATCGCATTGGGAAATCTGCTGCAAAAGACCTCTTTAAAGTGTTGAAAAGCAAAGGTGTCACCTTGAGGACTAAGGCACGCCTGATCCAAGCCATGGTGTTTTCAATCATCTCATATGCATGCAAAAGCTGGATGATGAATAAGGAGGACCAAAGAAGAATTGATGCCTTTGATTGTGGTGTTGGTGAAAAATATTGAATGTACCATGGACTGCCAAAGGAATGAACAAACATCTTAGAAGAGTACAACCAGAATGTTCCTTAGAAGTAAGGAAGGTGAGACTACATTTCACATACTTTGGATGTATTATCAGGAGGGATCAGTCCCTGAAGAAGGACATCATGCTTGGTAAAGTAGATGGTCAGCAAAAACGAGGAAGACCCTCAGCCAGATGGATTGACACAATGACTGCAACAATGGACTCAAGCGTAACAATGATTGTGAGGATGGTGCAGGACCGTTTTGTTCTGTTGTACATAGGGTCACTATTGGAACTGACTCAGCGGCACCTGACAACAACAACATATTTAAACCCAAACATGTTGACAATGGCATTAAATGTAAATGGTCTAAACTAACTCTGTTAGATAAAAATATAATATGAGCCACATATATAATTAAATTTTTTCTAGTACTCATGTAAAAAGTAAAAATATGTGAAATTAACTTTAATAATTTGTCATCTATTATTTATTATTTCTATTATTTCAATATGTAATTGGTATAAAATTATTAGTGAGATGTTTTGTCTTTTTTATCTAAGTCTAAATCTTGCGTGTATTTTACACTTAAAGGATGTCTCAATTTGTACTAGCCACATTTTGAGTGTTCAGTGTGGCTTGTGAGTAAAATACTGTACAGTTTAGTTCTAAGTATTCCAATTAAAAGTCAAAGATTATCAGATTGGATTAAAAAAAAAGACTCAGCTATATGCTGTTTATAAGAAGCTAACTTCAAATAAAAAGACACAGATACAATAAAAGCAAAAGAATATAAAACGATATTCTATACAAACACTCATCAAAAGAAAACTGGAGTTGCATATATTAATAAAGTAGGTTTCAGAACAAGAACTATACCAGAGATAGAGACATTTCATAACGAACCAAATCAAAAACCAAACCCGTCAATGTCAAGTCAGTTCCGACTTATTATGATGAAGCGTCAAATTCATTAAGAGGACATAACAAACTTAAATGTTAGTGATTGTAAGAGATCTTCAAAATATGTGAAGTAAAATCTGATAGAAATGACAGGAGATATAGACCAACCCACAGTTATAGTTGGAGATATTAACAGTTCTCTCTAGTTAATAGAATAAGTAGAAAATCAGTAAGGAAAAGAAGACTTGAACAATACTACAAGCCGAATTGATGTAAATGACATTTATAGAACACATTACCCAAAAACAGCAGAATAAATATTCTTTGAAGTACACCCGGAACATTCATCAAGGTAGACACATTCTGGGTCATAAATCTCAATTAATTAAAAAGATTGAAATTTTACAAAGTGTGTGCTCTAATCACAATGGCTTTAAATTAGAAATCAATAGCAGAAAGATATCTATCTAGAAAATCTTCAAATATTTGGAAATTAACCAACACATTTCTGTATAACTTACAAGTCAAAGAAAAAATTAAAAAGGAAATTAGAATTATTTTGAGTCAAATAAAAATGAAAACACAGCATATCAAAACTTTTGGAATCCAGAGAAAGCAGTACTCAGAAGGAAATTTGTACCATTAAATGGTCATATAGGAGAAAGTTCTCAAATCAGTGATCTAAGCTTTCATTTTGAGAAACTAGAAAAAGAAGAGCAAATCAAATTCAAAATAAGCAAAAAGAAAGAATAGAGTGACTTAATGGTTAAGTGCTCAGCTACTAACCGAAAGGTTGGCGATTCAAACCCACCCAGCAGCTCCTTAATAGAAATACCTGGCAATCTGCTTCCATAAAGATTATAGCCAAGAAAACTCAATGGGGCAGTTCTACTCTGTCACATGAGGTCACTGTGAGTCAGAATTGACTCAACGGCACCCAAAAACAACAACAGAGCAGAAATTAATGGAAGAAAAAGCATAAGAAAAGAAAAAAACCAGGAAAAAATCAATTAAATGACACATTTCCCAGCAATTGCACTCGTAGGTATTTACTCAAGAGAAATGAAAATATTTGTCCACAGAAAGACTTGCACTCAAATATTTAGAGTAGCTTTATTCCTAATAGTCAAATGTTGGAAAGAACCCAAACATCCAGCAGTTAGTGAATGGATTAACAAATTGTGGTGTATCCACACAATAGAATACTATTCAGCAATAAAAAGACAAACTGCTTATACATGCAACATTGTGAATCTCAAAAGTTATATGCTAAGCGAAAAGCCGGATGCAAAAAATTGCATATCATATAATTCCATTTATATTAAAGTCTAGAAAAAGCAAAACTAGTAATAAAAAACAGATCAGAAGCTTTTAGGGCTGAGGAGGTAGGGTTAGAGGATTGGCCACAAAGGGGTAGAAGTGAACTTTTAAGGATAATGGAAATATTCTATATCATGGTAATAACCGAAAACAAAACAGAAAAACCCAAACCTGTTGCTGTTGAGTCAATTCTGACTCATAGTGACCCTATAGAACAGAGTAGACTGCTCAATATAGTTTCCAAGGAGCAGCTGGTGGATTTGAACTGCCGATCTTTCGGTTAGCAGCCAAACACTTAACCACTGCACCACCAGAGCTCCTTGAATCATGATAATGATGGTGGTTAATGACTGTATACATTTGTCACAACTCATTGAATTGTGCACTTTTTAAAATTGTTGAGTTTTATTGTAAGTAAATTGTACTTCGATAAAGAGTAATTAGAAAAAAGAGAACACAGAGCTACAAATGATTTTTTAAAAATTTAAAAGGTTATATAAGTTTAGATGCTTATTCTATAAGAAAAAAGGTAAAAGTATGAAAGGGTATAAAATGAAAAGTTTTCCTACTTCTTGGGATGTATTACTGAAAATAGTTTCTTACATAAATGTCTAGAATTTTTTAATGTCTAAACAAGCATTAATCATTTAAGCTCATTCTTGAAAATTTTTCTTTTTCTGCTTTTTTTTTTTTACACAACTGAACTCATATCCTATAACTTAAAAAAAAAAAAATCTTGGACACTGAAATAGATAATCTACCGTAGTCTTTCTTTTTACTGGTGGCATACTCTTCTATTAAATTACTCTAATTCATTTAGCCATTCCTTGGATTTCTTCCAGGTTTTGTTACAATAAAGAATGCTACAGTGAATACTTGTGGGCATATATATATATTTTGTCTTCTGCTTGGTTTTTTTTTTTTTGTGAGAAAAATTTCTAACCATGGAATTGTGGGGCCATTGTTATGCAAATTTTAAATTTTGATGAATATAGTCTAAGTGCATTTGCAATAGCTTACTCTAATAGTATCTGTTTCCTCATATACCCACCGATTCTGAGTATTATCAAACTTCTAAATCTTCACCAGTCTTAAAGATAAGAAAATCCTGCCTCTGTTTTTCACTAACTCATATCCTTACATCAGAATAGAATACTGGATAGTAGGATTGTCTGTGAGAATCAGTAGGCTTCAGAATGGTAATACCTGCATCACAGAACCTTAATTCCTGTTGAAGATCTCAATGATTTCTGTGTGCACAGCTGCTGAGAGAAATCCCCTACCTTTTAGGAATTCTTCCTCCTTTCTTTTCATGATCATATAGTAGTATCATTTCTGCATAGACCTATCACTTCAGATCTTACAAAAGTAGTATATACATCCACGTGTCCCTTGGAATTTATGCTTTTAGTCTCTTCTTTTAATTGCTTTTGCTCTCCTCTGTGTTCCTTTCCCATGGGTATTTAATCATGTATCGGACAAACTAGCATTACATGTGATTCTCCTAGTAATGCCATATGGTTTCCCTGAATGCGGATAGATGGAGGAATTTATCATCTTTGATCATTGCACTATAACAAATACAATTATGGCATGGGAAATTTCCTACTAGAGTTCAAGAGAAAATGGGATAGCCCCCTCCTTTGGATAATTTGTGTGTCTGAATGAATCAGGAGGTTTCTCCCAGATTCCATCCTTTCATATGTAATCATAGAGATGATGTGCCCATATGCATTATTGGTGAAGGATTTCTCTCCACCCCCATTGCCAATCGAATAATCACTCCTTTAAAACAGAGGGAATGATTTAGCAGTTGAAGTGTTGGCTTTGAAACGTAGACTTGATGGCATTTTTCAAAGTTTCATCAGGATTGACTTAGTCTTTCATTCTTCTGGTAATATCACAACCACATGGAATCCTAAGCTACTGCAGAAGAGCTGTCTTTGTAGGAAACCCTAGACTTAGGGGCCCCATTTTCTCTGAGATTATTGAACACGCAAAGAATTCTTTCTGAATTCTGGCCTTACTGTAAAAACTAAGAGCCAAAAATTCTGACCTTAGTTACACTTGGCAGGTTTTAGAATTTTAAATTGTTGTTGTTTGGTGCCATTGAGTCAATTCTGACTCATAGAGACCCATGTGACAGAGTAAAACTGTGCCAGAGGGTTTTCTTGGCTGTAATCTTTACAGAAGCAGTTTGCCAGGTCTTTCTGCTAAGGAGTTGCTGTGTGGGTTTGAACCACTAACCTTTTGATTAGCAACTGAAAGCTTAACTGTTGCACCACCAGGGCTCCTTAGAAATTGAAATAGAGAATATAAATTGAATATTTAGTTTCATTTGTAACTTACAGTGCTATATGCATTTTCATGTATTCAGAGAGCTTTTATGCTTTTCATAATTCTATAGTTGTCCCTATGAATAAACAGGCCACTTTGAGTAAATTGCCATAGCAGTGTTGCTTTCTGTAAACGCTAGCAAAATTAGCATTCTGTTTAAATCATGTTCTTAAAAAAGAGAAAAGAGAGAAGCTAAGAAAGCTTTAAGGCCAGGACACACAGTTGGAATTCTTGCTTTATGGCACCATTTCCAATGAAGAGAATTGTCAGTGGAGTTGGATGCCCCCTCGGTCTTGGCCTGGGCACTTTGAGAACTGCCATTGTCACTATTGTGACCCATAGACTTGGTCAAATAATAAAAAATAGAAAAAGTCTCCCGAGCCCACAAAACAATGTTATATGTAACACGGTATCTGAGGAAGGCACACAGAGGTGGAAGCAAGGGGTGGAAATAAGGGTCACTGGAACACAAGGAAATGCCTTTACGTGGGAGACACAACCTGCTGTATTGATTGCCAAGATCTCTGTGGAGGAGAAACAACCAAATTTGTTCTCACACTTGATGGGATGGGAATGGTCCCTGTGGGCATGCAGCCATCAGGTGGCTGGGTCACTGAGAAACATAGCCCACTTAGCCAGACCTGAGCTAAAAACCATTAAAGCAATAAAAATGCAGAGGCAAGACCTGTTCTTCAGGATTCATCTAAAGGGCAACAGTTTTGTGTCTTTTGGCAGCCTTGAAAGTTTGGCCCCTGTTGTTCCAGAAGTCTGGCATCTCACAAAGTTGGAGAGCTGCATTGACAATCAGTCTTCTGCATTCCCACTTGGAGGTGGCTATCTCCCTAGTCACCTAGGCTCCTGGGTAGTTTGTGACGTGTTTTTCATCTGTGCAACCCTGCTTGTGTTATTGTTGTTGGATGAGCCTGTGGCTAATTCTCCCAGCCTGTTAACAAAGGGGTTCTGATAAGTGTTTCTTCAGCAGCTGATCTCTATGAAATGATACATGCCTTCTTGTTTTTTCTAATATCCTGCTGCTGCTGATGGCACTGTGTTGCTTTAGTCCAAACACCACTACAGAATGGGATCCTTGTGAGTTTCTTTACAAAGCAACCAATAAGTCTCACTAAGGGCTCATTCTTGACATCAATCACTGTTCTGTTGAGAGTCCTGGGCAGACCGTTTTAATTGACCAGAACCAAATTCAGTTGTTGGATCATGAAAAATGAATGCCATTAGATTGATTTCCCTTTGTAAACTTTTGTGGCATTAAAGATTAAACATACAAGTACTCTCTTACCAAGATATAATAAATCAAATAATTTCCAGGGCTTACTTAATCTTAAAAATTAGATGGAATTTCAAACACCATGATGAAAATATTATCCGTGCTAGTAGAGATTTCCGCGGATCTTTTATGTTCTCTTATTTAACTGACATGGATACAGTATGGACAGATGGTTAAGGGCTTTGTTTAATTTGGATTTGTAAACTTAGACCAATTATCAAATGCTTCTAAGACTGAGTCTTCTCATCGGTGTAATGGGGATAATAACAGCTCCCACCTCATGAAGCCTTTATGAAGATTAAATGAAATAATCCATGCTTAGCACAATGACCATTATGTGGTAAAAAATAAATACTACTGTAGTTTTCTTAGTACGAAGTATGCAGAATCCATTTCATTAAACAGATTTAATTGAAATAACAGTATAAAATTAAGACTTTAAAAAATCACTCCAAGGGAAAAATTAAAGTTTTATGGTCTACATTCAGAGAGTAGTGTCACTTTATGCTTGATAAAATAAACACTTTTTTTTTTTTAAATTATTGTTTTCTCCTTCCCTTCCTACCCAAGCTTGATGTATCTAGTATTTGTTAACTCATTGGGAGGGTCAGGGAGTACATGTGACTGGTTTTGTTTTTTCACTCCCTTCTTTGAGTCCATGCCTCCTATGCATATACCTCTCATAGCACTTACTATATTTTATTGGGATTATCTGTTTACCTATCTGAAACAACCTCTAGGATGTGAGATTTTTGAGGGCAGGGACTATGTTTTATTTACCTTTGTCTCATGAGCACCTGTCATAGCACTTGGCACGTAGCGTCATGGTGAACCAACCCAAACCTGTTGCCATCGAGTCCATTCCGACTCATAAATGTTTGATGACTGACCAAGGACTTTATGGCGGTTTATATCAATACTTTGCTATTATTAACTACAATCAGAAAATAAAAAAGTAAACTATAAAATGTGTTCCTGTTGAGAAAATATTATAGTAACCAATAGGTCATATTTTTATATCAAACAATTTAAAAACAGTTTTTAATTCTAATTTTAAAGTGTTTCAAACATATGAAAAAGTTCAGAAAATAGAATAACAAAGGCCCAGTATATCCATCATTTAAATGAGACAAATATAAATGCTTTGCTTTAACTCTTTGTCTTTATAAAAACAGAATGTTAAAGATAGAGCTAAAGGCCCCCCTTCCCCTCCCACCATTGTTTCTTCCTCCCCTCCTCTCTGGAGGAGACTACAATCCCCAAATGGTGTGTATCTTTTCTATAGTAAAAACACAAAACTATCAGAGGTTTTTAAAATTTGTTGAAAAATCAAAACAGAGACTTTAAAAATATAAAGTCTCTTTACTTTCTCCTTTTTGGTGACATGCTCTATTCTCTCAGCCCAAAAGACCATATGGACCAGGACAGGGGAAAATATACAGCACATCTTTGGCTAGAGTGTCTGATTGTGGAAGGAGTACAGATTTTCAATATAACTATCCTATGATTTTGGTTTGCTTAATAAAAATGTGTGATCTGGGAATTGAGACACCTTGCATTTCTTGGTCTTAAAACCACAAATGGTATATCTAAGAACAAGGCATTTCTTTTTTCACAGTCTGCATCAGTTCTGGAAATAGTCACTAACCTCCTTGTTGTGCTTGAAGGGGGGGAAACAACAACAACAACAACATTGGTTTTGTTCATTTTCCTAGCAGTATGCCTTCACCTGTCCTCTTTCACTTTACCCTGTCTTCATGCATAAAACACAGTACAGTACCCAGAATATAGTCCATTTTACAGAATTCGTTACTTCCCAGATTTAGACTTTTTATAATTGAAATTTAATTCACCTATCACAAAATTCACCCTTTTAAAGTTCACAGTTCAGTGTTTTTTATTGTATTCACAAGGTTGTGCAACTATCACCACTACCTAATTCCAAAACATTTTCATTATCACAGAAGAAAGCCTGTATCCATGAGCAGTCACGCCCCATTACCCTTTCCCCAGCTCCTGTCAATTACTAATCTCTCTCTCTCTTTTTTTAATAAATGTTTTATTGTGCTTTAGGTGAAGGTTTACAGAGCAAAATAGATTGTCATTCAGTGATATGTACACAGAATGTTCCAAGACATTGGTCACAGCCCCCTTGTGATGGTTAAGATTGTGTGTCAACTTGGCTGGACCATGATTCTCAGTGTTTGGGCAACTGCATAATGTGATCACTTCCCTGTTGAGATTTGATACGTGATCACCCCCATGATGGGATCTGCTGTGGTACCAGGGGGCTGGGGCTTGTGGTGGCTCACCACCCCCTCAGCCTTCATCCTTCCGCCCTCCGTGGCCTGGCTCTTCCTGCTTGCCTTGCCAGGGCTTTGCTTGTTCCGAATCCTGCAGCTGGCTCCTGTTCTTATGACCTCCAGTTCTTGGGACTTGAGCTGGCAGCTTGCCTGCGATCTTGCCTGCCAATCTTGAGTTTCATCAATCTTCACAGCCTGTAAGCAACAGCCCTGCTCTCTGGCCTGCCAATCTTGGGTTCGCCAGCCCCTGTGGCTACGTGAGTCAAGAGAAGCCTTTTTCCTGCCCTTATGGACTTGGGACGTTACAGCCTCTAAAAACTGTGTGAGCCATTTCCTTGATATAAATCTCTCTCTATATATATATATTTATACACTTTACTGGTTTTTCTTCTCTAGAGAACCCGGCCTAAGACACCCCTCAATGTGTCAGCACTCTCCCTGTTTCCACCCTGGGATTCCCATTACCTTTTGTCTGGTTTTCCTACCTCTCGTCTTTGCATTTGGACAGATGTTGCCCTTTTGGTCTTATATAATTAACTGTTCTAAGGAGCTTGTTCCTCTCAGGTGTTATTGTTTATTTGGTAGGCCTGTCTCTTGTTTGGCTAACAGGTAGTCTCCAGGAATGGCTTTAATTCTATGTTAGAAGTGTGCATTAGGGCCATAGTCTTGGGGCTTCCTCTAGTCTCTATCAGACCAATAATTCTGGTCTTTTTTATGGATTTGATTTTTTCCTTCATTTTTCTCTTGCTCTGCCTGGGACTTTCTATTGTGATCCCGGTCAGAGCAGTGGGTAGTGGTGGCTGGGCACCATCTAGTTTTTCTGGTCTTGGGGTCATGTAGGCTGTGCTTCATGTGGTCCCTTAGTCCTTTAGACTAATTGCTCCCTTGTGTCTTCAGTTTTCTTCACTCTCCTTTGCTCCAGATGGGATGAGACTAATAGTTCTATATTAGATGGCCACTTGCAAGCTTTTAAGACCCCAGATGCTGCTCACTAAAGTAAGGTGTTGAACATTGCCTTTATGAACTATGTTATGCCAATTGATGTAGATGTTCCCCAAGTCTATGGTCCTTAGCCTTCAAGCCTAGTAGCTTCTCCCCACGAGGTGTTTGGTTATGTCTAGGAAGTTTCTATGACTGTGCCCCTTGTGTATTCTATTGTCTATATTAGTATACATGCAGCATCTATTAATGTGTACATAGTAATATCCACAACCAAATCTATATCTGCAGGTAGGTGTGCTCCCTTGCACTCTTCTACTCCTTACTAATCTACTTTTTATCTCTATGAATTTGCCTACTCTGGAAATTTCATGTAAATGAAATCATACTGTATGTGGCCTTTTGTGTCTGCTTCTTTCACTTAGAATAATGTTTTCAAGTTTCATCCACATTATAGCATGTATTATACTTCATTCCTTTTTATGGCTGGATAATACTCTGTTGTATGGATATATCACATTTGGTGTTGTTTCCATTTGGGGGCTATTATGAATAATGCTGTTATAAGCGTTTGTGTATAAGTTTTTGCATGAACATATGTTTTCAGTTCTCTCGGGTATATACGTAGGAGTAGAATTGCTGGGTCATATGGCAACTCTATGTTTAACCTCTAGAAGAACTACTAAATTATTTTCCAAAGTTGCTGCACCATTTTACATTCCCACCATGGTGTATGAGTGATCCAGTTTCTTCACATCCTTGACAATACTTGTTATTATCTTTTTCATTATAGCTGTCTTGGGGGGGAAGGGGTACTGGTATTTCATTGTGGTTTTAATTTATATTTCCATAATGACTAATGATATTGAGCATCTTTTCATGTGCTTATTGGCCATTTGTATATCTTGTTTGGAGAAAAGTCTATTTGAATCCTTTGCCAATTTAAAAATTTGGTTGTTTGAAACTATGGTACATACACACAATGGAATACTACACAATGATAAAGAACAATGATGTATCTGTGAAGCATCTCACAACATGAATAAATCCGGAGGGCGTTATGCTGAGTGAAATAAATCAATCACAAAAGGACAAATATTGTATGAGACCACTATTATAAACACTCACGAAAAGGTTTACACAGAAAAAGAAACAATCTGTGATGTTATGAGGGTGGGGAGTGATGGGAGGGAAAAACACTAAATAGACAATAGGTAAGTGGTAACTTTGGTGAAGGGTAAGACAGTACACAATACTGGGGAAGCTAGCACAACTTGTCCAAGGCAAGGTTATGGAAGCTCCATAAACACATCTAAACTCCCTAAGGGACCAAATTACTAGACTGAGGGCTGTGGGGACCCTGGTCTTGGGGAACATCTAGCTCAACTGGCATTACATAGTTTGTAAAGAAAATGTTCTACATTCTACTTTGGTGAGTAGTGTCTTAGGTCTTAAAAGCTTGTAAGTGGCCATCTAAGGTACTCCACTGGTCTCACCCTGTCTGGAGCAAGGGAGAATGAAGAAAGCCAAAGACACAAGGGAAAGATTAGTCCAAAGGGGCTAATGGACGACAACTACCACAGCATCCACCAGTCTGAGTCCAGCGCAACTAGATAGTGTCTGGCTACCACCACCGACTGCTCTGACAGGGATCACAATAGAGGGTCCCAGGCAGAGCTGGAGATAAGTGTAGAACAAAATCAACTCACACACACACACACAGAAAACAAAAAAACAAAAAAAAGGACTTACTGGTCTGAGAGAGACTGGACAAATCCCGAGAGTATGGCCCCCAAAAACCCTTATAGTTCAGTAATGAAGTCACTTCTGAGGTTCACCGCCCAGTCAAAGATTAGACAGGCCCATAAAACAAAACAAGACTAAATGGACACACCAGTTAAGGGGCAAGGACAAGAAGGCAGGAGGGGACAGGAAAGCTGGTAATGGGGAACCCAAGGCCGAGAAAAGGAGAATGTTGACATTGTGTGGTGTTGGCAATCAGTGTACACAAAACAATGTGTGTATTAATTGTTTAATGAGAAACTAGTTTGCTTTGTAAACCTTCATCTAAAGTACAATAAAAAAATTTTGGTTGTTTGACTTCATATTGTTTAATTGTAGGAGTTCTTTATATATTCTGGAACTAGGGTGTTATCAGATTTTTGATTTTCAAGTATTTTATCTCATTCTGTAATTTGTCTTTCAACTTTCTTGATAATATCCTTTGAAACACAAAAGTTTTAAATTTTTTTTGAAGTCTATTTAATCTGTTTTTTCCTTTGGTTGCATGTGCTTTAGGTGTCATGTCTAAGAAATCACTGCCTAATCCAAGGTCACAAACATTTACACCTATGTTTTCTTTTAAGAGGTTTTTTTCTTTCTTTCTTCTTCTTCTTCTTCTTTTTTTTTTTTTTAGTATTATCCTTTACATTTGGGTTTCTGATCCATTTTGAGTTAATTTTTGTACATGGTGTGAAGTAGGCATCTAACTTCACTTTTGCACGTGCATATCCATTTGTCCCAGCACCATTTGTTGAAAAAACTATTCTTTTCTCTATTTAATTGTCTTGGTATTTGTTAAGGATTGAATTCTGTCTCCCCAAAATATGTGTTGAAATCCTAACCCCTGTACCTATGAATATGACCTATTTAGAAATAAGAATTTTTTATGTTAATGAGGTCATACCAGTATAGAGTGACCCTGAACTTAATCACTTCTGAATTATAAAAAGAATGGAATAGACAAGCAACACACAGAAGGAAGAGAAAGACAGTCAACAGAGACAGATGAAACTACAAGCCCAGAAACGCCAAGGATTGCTGGCAGCTACTAGAAGCTGAAATAGACAAGGAAGAACCTCCCTCTAGAGCCATGCTATGAATTCGGACTTCTAGACTCCTGAACCGTGAGAAAGTAAATTCCTGTTTTTTTCAAATCACTGCTTGTGCTATTTTTTTGTTATGGCAACACTAGGTAACTAAGCATCCTTGTTGAAAATCAATCAAGCATATATGTAACTGTTAATTGATTGATTTATATGTCTATCCTTATGCCACTACCATGCGTTGTTGATTACTGTAGCTTTATAGTAAAGTTTGAAATTTGGAATTGTGAGTCCTCTACTTTTGCTCTACTTTTTCAAGATTGTTTTGTGTATTATGGGTTCCTTAAATTTCCAGAGGAATTTTAGGATCCACTTGTCAATTTCTATAAAAAAGGTAGCTGAGATTCTGATGGAGATTCATTGACTCTGTAGCTCAATTTAGAGAGTATTGCCATCTTAATGTTATTAAATCCTCCAATCCACAAACACAGGATGTCTTTCCATTTATTTATGTCCTGTTTAATTTTTTTCAGTGGTGTTTTGTAGTTTTTAGTGTACAAATCTTGCAATGATTTTGTTTAATTTTTTCCTAAGTATTTTTTTCATGCTATTGTAAATGGAGTTGTTTTCTAAATTTCATTTTCAGATTGTTCACTGCGAGTGTATGGTACTATAATTGAGTTCTGTATATTGATCTTGTAGCCTGCAATCTTGCTGAACTTGTTTATTAGCTGTAATAATTTTTTTGTGTGTGAATTCCTTAGGATTTTCTAAATACACAGTTATGCCATCTGCAAATAGAAATAGTTTTAATTCTTCTTTTATCATCTAGATGTCTTTTATTTCTTATTATTTCCTAATTGCAGTGGCTAGAACCTCCTGTGCGATGTTGAACAGACATGACAAGAGTGAATAGTCTTGTCTTGTTCTTGATCTTAGGGGGAAAGTTTTAGTCTTTCACCAGTAAGTAAGATGTTGGCTATGAATTTTTCACAGACGTCCTTTGTCAAGTTGGGAAGCTTCCTTCTTTTCATAGCTTTTTGAGTGTTTTTATCATGAAAGCGTGTTGGATTTTGTCGAATACTTTTTCTGCATCTATGGTTGACCATGTAGTCTTTGTCCTTTATTGTATTAATATGGTATATTACATTGATTGATTTTTGTAATTGAACCAACCTTGCATTCCTGGAATAAATCCCACATGGTCATGATGTATAATCTTTTTCATATGTTGCTGACTTCAATTCGCTAGTATTTTGTTGAGAATATTTGTATCTATTCATAAGAGATATTGGTGTGTAATTTCCTTTTCTTGTGATGTCTTTGTCTGGTTTTGATATCAGGGTAAGACTGGTCTCATAGAGTAATTTGGGAAGTGTTCCCTTCTCTTCTGTTTTTTGGAAAGGTTTGTGATGGATTGATGTTAATTCTTTAAATGATTAGTAGAATTCACTAGTGAAGCCATCTGGTTCTGGGTTTTTCTTTGTGGGAAATGTTTTAATTACTAATTTATTATCTTGACTTATTATAAGACTATTCAATTTTATATTTCTTCATAATTCTGTTTCAGTAGTCACT
The DNA here is from genome assembly GCA_030035585.1 of Dugong dugon. Classification (NCBI taxonomy): domain Eukaryota; kingdom Metazoa; phylum Chordata; class Mammalia; order Sirenia; family Dugongidae; genus Dugong; species Dugong dugon. Next base: position 146,327,295 of record CM057464.1, on the reverse strand, counting down.
TAAATATAGTTATTGGTTAGGTATAGGTGACGTCTGTGTCTTTTCTTATTCTATAAGTTAACGGCTTCTTTCATTAAAGGCACAGATTTACACTAGAGTCATTTATGTACTTCATGCTTGGCTCATAGTTATATTTTTTTTCTCCAACTATATTTTTTCTTTATACTCTGTTTATTTTTATTCTTTTTTTTTTTTTTATTGTACTTCAGGTGAAGGCTTACAGAACAAATAGTTTCTCATGAAACAGTAGTACACATATTGTTTTATGACATTGGTTAACAACCCCACAACATGTCAACCCTGTAACTTCTCAACCTTTTTTTTTGGTGAAAATACACATAGCCAAAGATACACTATTTCAAAAATTTCTACATGCACAGTTCAGTAACACTGACTACGCTCTTCCAATTGTGCTGTTATTCTTACTTAAAATGAAGGCTTACAGAACAAAATAGTTTCTCATTTAACAGTTACTACAAATGTTGCCCTGTGACAACGGTTAGCAATCTCACAACACATCAAAAATATCCTTACTCAACCTTGGGTTCCCTATCACCAGCTTCCTTGTCCTCTTCTACCTTCTGGCCCTTGTCACTGGACTCCTGTACCTCGTTAGTCTCATTTGGTTTTACGGGGCTGTCCACTCCCAGGCTGAACAGTGAACCTCAGAGGTAACTTCACCACTGAGCTAAAAGTGTGTCTGGGGGCCATACTCTCGAGGTTTCTCCAGTCTCCTTTAGGCCAGTAAATCTGGTCTTTTTTTTTGTGAGTTAGAATTATGTTCTACATCCTTCTCCAGCTCTGTCCAGAACCCTCTGTTTTGATCCTGGTCAGAGCAGTCAGTGGTGGTAGCGGTAGTCAGTGGTGGTAGTCAGTCCGGTTGAGGCCTTGGTAGCTGTGGACAATTAGTCCTTTGGACTAATCTTTTCCTTGTATCCTGTTCTCTTCATTCTCCCTTGCTCCCGAAGGGATGAGACCAGTGGAGTATCTTAGATGGCTGCTCACAGGCTTTTAAGACCCCAGACACTACTCACCAAGGTAGAATGTAGAGCATTGTCTTTATAAGCTGTGTCATGCCAATTGAGCTAGATGTTCCCCGAGACCATGGTCCCCACAGCCCTCTGCCCAGCAATTCAGTCCCTCAGGGAGTTTGGATGTGTCTATGGGGCTTCCATGACCTTTCCTTGTACAAGTTGTGCTAGTTTCCCCTGTATTGTGTACTGTCTCACCCTTCACCCAACATACCACTTATCTATTGCCTATTTCCCCCTGCATCCCTCTCATCCCTGGTAACCAACAAAGATTGTTACGTTTTGTGTGTGAACTTTTTCATGGGTTTTTACAATAGAGGTCTCATACAATATTTGTCCTTTTGTGATTGACTTATTTCACTCAGGATAATGTCCTCCAGTTTCATCCATGTTATGAGATGGTTCACAGATTCATTGTTGTTCTTTCTCGTTGCATAGTACTCCATTGTGTGTATGTACCGTAGTTTGTTTATCCATTCATCTGTTGATGGGCATCTAGGTTGTTTCCATCGTTTTGCTATTGTGAACAACACTGCCACGAACATAGGTGTGCATATGTCTATTCGAGTGACGTATTTTTATTCTTAAGGATGTAATCCAGATTTGGGTTTTTCAAAGTTCACTGATAGTTTTATATTCTCTTGTTTTGTGAGCTCACATTTTTTGCCTGAGTGAATTATTTTGTATGCCATGGTTCTGCTTCCAGTAAACTTTTGTAAGAATCTGAGTGGACAACCAGAAAGTCCAGTAAAGGAAGGATTTGTTGGGAAATTTGGCTAATATTAAGGGTCTGGATAAATAAAACTTGCCCTTCATTTATTCAACAAATATTTTAAAAACTCCTACTATGTGCCAGGCACCATTCAACAGTGAAAAAACTGACAAGGTCTCTGGCCTCATGGAGCTCACATTCTAGTTAATGGAGAAAGATAAGAAAGAAATAAGCAAATAAATCTATATGTCCTGTGTTAATGAGGTCTAAGAAGAAAGATAAACCAAATCAGGGAATTACTATTTATTTGTTTTTCTTCCCCATACAAAAATTTATACATGTTATATGACTCTAATTGCTCTGCCCATACTGTGACAGCACACCCCTCCTTTCCAACCCAGATTCCCCATGTCCATTCAACCAGCTCCTAACCCTCTCTGCCTTTTCATCTCACCTCCGGACAAAAGCTGCCCATTTAGTCTCTTGTATCTACTTGAGCCAAGAAGCACACTCCTCACAAGTATCACTTTGTGTCCCACAGTCCAGTCCGATCCCTGTCTGAAGCGTTGGCATCGGAAGTTGTTTTAGTTCTGGGCTGATAGAGAATCCAGGGGCCCTGCTTTCTGGGGTATGTCCAGTCTCAGTCAGACCATTAACTCTGGTCGTCTTACTAGAGATTGAGTTCTGCACCCCACCTTTCTCCTGCTCCATCTGGGACTCTCTGTTGTGTTCCCTGTCAGGGCGGTCATTGGTGGTAGCCGGGTACCATCTAGTTCTTCTGGTCTCAGGCTGATGCAGTCTCTGGTTTATGTGGCCCTTTCCGTCTCTTGGGCTAATACTTTTCCTTGTGTCTTTGGTGTTCTTCATTCTTGTTTGCTCCAGGTGGTTGGGACCAAATGATGCATCTTAGATGGCCGCTTGCAAGGTTTTAAGACACCAGATGCCACTCACTAAAGAAGGATGCAGAACATTTTCTTAATAAGCTTTGTTATGCCAATTGACCTAGATGTCCCCTGAAACCATGATCCCCAGACCTCTACCCCTGCTACTCTGTCCCTCAAAGTGTTTGATTGTATTCAGGAAACTTCTTAGCTTTGGTTTAGTCCAGTTGTGCTGACTTCCCCTGTAGTGTGTGCTGTCCTTCCCTTCACCTAAGATAATTCTTATCTACTATCTAGTTAGTAAATAACACTCACCCTCCCTCCCTACCCTCACAACCATCAAAGAATGTTGTCTTCTATGTTTAAACCTTTTCTTGAGTTCTTATAAGAGTGTTCTTATACAATATTTGTCATTCTGTGACTGACTAAATTCACTCAGCATAATGACCTCCAGCTTCCTCCATGTTATAAGATGTTTCATGGCTTCATCGTTCTTTATCATTGCGTAGTATTCCATTGTGTGGATATACTATAATTTGCTTATCCATTCGTCTGTTGATGGGCACCTAGGTTGTTTCTATCTTTTTGTTATATGAACAGTGCTGCAGTGAACACGGGTGTGCATATATCTATTCGTGTGATGGCTCTTATTTCTCTAGGATATATTCCATGGGCAGGATAGCTGGATCCTATGGTACTTCTATTTCTAGCTTTTAAAGGATGTGCCAAATCAATTTCCAAAGTGGTTATACCATTTTACATTCCCACCAACAGTGTGTAAGTATTCCAGTCTCTCCACAACCTCTCCAGTATTTATTATTTTGTGTTTTTTGGATTAATGCTAACCTTGTTAGGGTGAGATGATATCTCATTGTAGTTTTGATCTGCATTTCTCTAATGGCTAAAGTTCATGAGCATTTCTTCATGTGTCTGATAGGCACCTGAATCTCTTCTTTGGCTAAGTGCCTGTTCATATCCTTTGCCCATTTTTTACTTGGGTTATTTGTCTTTTTGTTGTTGAAGTTTTGCAGTATCTTGTAGATTTTAGAGATTAGATGCTGATCGGATTTGTCATAGCCAAGATTTTTTCCCAGTCATTAGGTTGTCCTTTTACTCTTTTGGTGAAGTCTTTTGATGAGCATAAGTGTTTGATTTTTAGGAGCTCCCATTTATCTAGTCTCTCTTCTGGTGCTGGTGCATTGTTACTTATGGTTCATATTGTGTTTATGCCATGTATTAGGGTTCCTAGTGTAGGCACTATTTTTTCTTCCATGATCTTTATCATTTTTGATTTTATATTTAAGTCTTTGATCCATTTAGAGTTAGTTTTTGTGCATGATGTGAGGTATGGGTCTTGCTTCAGTTTTTTGCAGGTGAATATCCAGTTATGCCAGCACCATTTGTTAAAGAGACAGTCTTTTCCCCAATTAATAGACTTTCGGCCTTTGTCAAATATCAGCTGCTCATAGGTGGATAAATTTATGTCTGAATTCTCAGTTCTGTTCCATCGGTCTGTGTATCTGTTGTTGTACCAGTTCCAGGCTGTTATGACTACCATGGCGGTATAGTAGTTTCTAAAATCAGGTAGAATGAGTCCCCCAACTTTGTTCTACTTCTTGAGTAATGCTTTATTTATTTGGGGCCTCTTTCCATACGAAGTTGGTGATTTTTTTCACCATCTCATTAAAAAATACTGGTGGAGTTTGGATTGGGATTGCATTGTATCTGCAGATTGCTTTGGGTAGAATTAACATTTTCACAATGTTGAGTCTTCCTATCCATGAGCAAGGTCCGCTTATGCAGGTCTCTTTTGGTTTCTTGCAGTAGTGTCTTGTAGTTTTCATTGTATAGATATTTTACGTCTCTGATTAGATTTATTCCTAAGTATTTTATCTTCTTGGGGGCTATTGTAAATGATATTGATTTGGTGATTACCTCTTCGAGGTTCTCTTTGTTGGTGTAAAGGAATCCAACTGAGTTTTGTACGTTTATTTTGTATCCTGAAACTTTGGTGAAATCTTCTATTAGTTCTGGTAGTTTTCTTGTGGATTCTTTGAAGTTTTCTGTGTTTAAGATAATATCACCTGCAAATAGAGAAATTTTTACTTCTTCCCTACCAATTTGGATGCCCTTTATTTCATTTTCTAGCCTAATTGCTCTGGCTAGGACCTCCAGCACAGTGTTGAATAAGAGTGGTGTTAAAGGGCATCATCGTCTTGGTTTCTGTTCTCAAGGGGAATGCTTTCAAATTGTCTCCATTTAGCATGATGTTGGCTATTAGCTTTGTATAAATGCCCTTAATTATACTGAGGAATTTCCCTTGTATTCCTATTTTGTTGAGAGTTTTTATCATGAATATGTGTTGGACTTTGTCAAATGCCTTTTCTGCATCAATTGGTAAGATCGTGTGGTTCTTGTCTTTTGTTTTATTTATGTGCTGGATTACATTGATTGTTTGTCTAATGTTGAACCATTCCTGCATACCTGGTATAAATCCCACTTGATCGTGGTGAATTATTTTTTTGATATGTCGCTGAATTCTCTTGGCTAGAATTTTGTTGATGATTTTTGCGTCAATGTTCATGAGGGATATTGGTCTGTCATTTTCTTTTTTTGTGGTGTCTTTACCCAGTTTTGGTGTCAGGGTTATGCTGGCTTCATAGAAGGAGTTTAGGAGTATTCCATCCTTTTCTATGCTCTGGAATACCTTTAGTAGTAGTGGTGTTAACTCTTCTCTGAAAGTTTGGTAGAATTCTCCAGTGAAGCCATCCAGGCCAGGGCTTTTTTTTGTTTGTAGTTTTTAAATTACCTTTTCAATCTCTTCTTTTGTTATGGGTTAATTTAGTTGTTCTAGCTCTGTTTGTGTTAGTTTAGGTAGGTAGTGAGTTTCTAGAAATTTGTCCATTTCCTCTAGGTTTTCAAATTTGTTAGAGTACAATTTTTCATAGTATTCTCTTATGATTCTTTTAATTTCACTTGAGTCTGTTGTGATATCACCCATCTCATTTCTTATATGAGTTATCTGCTTCCTCTTCTTTTTTCTTTTGTCAGTTTGGCCAATGGTTTATCAATTTTGTTGATCTTTTCAAAGAACCAGCTTTTGGTCTTATTAACTCTTTCAGTTGTTTTTCTAGTCTCTATTTCATTTAATTCTGCTCTAATTCTATTATTTCCTTGCTTCTGGTGCCTGAGGGCCTCTTTTGCTGCTCTCTCTCTACTTGTTCTAGTTGTAGGCTTAATGTTTTGATTATGGCCCTTTCTTCTTTTTGGATCTGTGCATTTATTGCTATAAACTGACCTCTCAGCATTGCTTTTGCTGTGTCCCCAAGGTTCTGGTCGGATGTGTTTTCATTCTCTTTTGATTCTGTGAATTTCTTTATTCCATCTTTAGTTTCTTCTATAACCCAGTAGTTTTTGAGCAAGGTGTTGTTCAGTTTCCAGGTGTTTGATTTTGTTTCCTTGCTTTTTCTGTTGTTGATTTCTACTTTTATGGCTTTATGGTCAGAAAAGATGCTTTGTAATATTTCGATACTTTGGATTTTGTTAAGGCTTGCTTTATGGCCTCATACGTGGTCTACTCTGGAGAATGTTCCGTGTGTGTTGGAAAAGAAAGTATACTTGGCTGCTGTTGGGTGGAGTGTTCGGTATATGTCTATGAGATCAAGTTGGTTGATTGTAGCATTTAGCTCTTCCGTGTTTCTGTTGAGCTTCTTTCTGGATGTTGTGTACCCTACCGAAAGTGATGTGTTGAAATCTCCTACTACTATTGTGGAGCTGTCTAGCTCTCTTTTTAGTGCTGTTTGAGTTTGTTTTATGTATTTTGTAGCCCTGTCGTTGGGTGCATAAATATTTATTATAGTTTGTCCTCCTGGTGTATTAACCCTTTAATCATTATACAGTTTCCTTCCTTATCCTTTGTGGTGGATTTTACTTTAGAGTCTATTTTGTCAAAGATTAATATTGCCACTCCTGTTCTTTTTTGAGTGTTGTTTGCTTGATATATTTTTTCCATCCTTTGTGTCTTTAAGTATACGATTTGTCTCTTGTAGGCAGCATATAGATGGGTAGTGTTTTTTTAATCCATTCTGCCACTCTCTATCTCTTTATTGGTGCATTTAGTCCATTTTCCTTCAGTGTAATTATTGCTAGGTATGAGTTTAGTGCTGTCATTTTGCTGTGTTTGTTTGTGTGTTGTTCACAGTTTCTTTGTTCCACTTAATTTTCTGTGCTGCGTCATTTTTCTTTATGTATTTTCTTTTCATCTTTTTTATTGCTGTTGATTTTGTGTTTGCTGAGTCTTTATATTTTTCTAGTTTTTTATTTTGACTTGTAGGATTGTTAGTTTCCTTTGTGGTTACCTTAATATTTACTCCTATTTTTCTAAGTTTTGAGCAGTCTTTGATTTCTTTATATTGCCTTGACTTCCTCTCCGTATGAAAAATCTATGTCTACATTTTTTAAGTCCCTCTTTTTTGTTTTAATGTTGTCATCTTTTACATATTGACATCTGTTTCCCTATTTTCAGTGTTTTAGCTTTGATTTACTTTTGTGACTTCCCTATCTGTGTTGATAGCTGGTTGCTGTGCCCTGTGTTCTAGTCTTGGGTTGTTATCTGATGTTACTGATTTTCTAACCAGAGGACTCCTTTTAGTATTTCTTGTAATTTTGATTTGGTTTTTGAACATTCCCTAAACTTCTATTTATCTGGAAATGCCCTAATTTCACCATCATATTTGAGAGACAGTTATGCTGAGTATATAAGGGTGGCAGTTTTTTTTCCTTCATGGCTTTATATATGTCATCCCATTGCCTTCTTGCCTGCGTGGTTTCTGCTGAGTAGTCCGAGCTTATTCTTATTGACTCTCCTTTGTAGATGACTTTTTATTTATCCCTAGCCACTCTTAAAATTCTCTCTTTATCTTTGGGTTTGGCAAGTTTGATTACAATATGTCTTGCTGATTTTCTTTTGGGATCTACCTTATGTGGGGTTCGATGAGCATCTTGGATAGATATCTTGTCATCTTTCACGATATCAGGGAAGTTTTCTGCCAACAAATCTTCAACAATTTCCTCTGTATTTGCTGTTTACCGCCCCCGCACCGCCCCATTCTGGTATTCCAGTTACTCGTAGGTTATTCCTCTTGATAGAGGTCCACAGAGTTCTTAGGGTTTCTTCATTTTTTAAAATCCTTTTGTCTGATTTTTCCTCAGATAAGTTGGTGTCAAGTGCTTTATCTTCAATCTCACTAATTCTGACTTCCATTACCTCAATTCTGCTCCTATGACTTTCTATTGAATTGTGTAATTCTGAAATTTTATTGTTTATGTTCTGGATTTCTGATTGCTGTCTCTCTATGGATTCTTGCAGCCTGTTAAATTTATCATTATGCTCTTCTCTAATCTTTTTAATTTCCTCTATTGTGTGTTCTGCGTTTTGCTTAATTTCCTTCCTAATATCTTGAAGAGTTCTGTGTATTAATCTTTTGTATTCTGCCTCTGGTAATTCCAAGAAATTTGCCTTCTCTGGAAAATTTCTAGATTTTTTATTTTGGGAGTTTGCTGAAGCCATCATGGATTGCCTCTTTATGTGATTTGATATTGGCTCCTGTCTCTGAGCCATCAATAAGTTATTATATTTACTTATGTTTGCTTACGGTGTCCTAGCTCCTTGTTTTGTTTTGATATGCCCAAATAGGCTGCTCGTATGAGCTAGTTTGATTATTGGCACCTTTGAAGCTCTAATGTCCTGTCACCAGGTTTTTAGATCTGTTAGTTGGTATGTGACTCATAAGTCCGCCCACCCGTTCAGTATGGATTCAGCTCCGCTGCCCAGAAAGATAGCCACCAAGTGTGTGGTGTAGGCTCTCACTTACAGTCCTAGACAGACATGGGTGATTGGTGTAGGCACAGGCATCTGGCTGCAGCAGGTGGACATACTCTGAGCAAGGCAGAGGGCTGACGGCCACCCCTGAGTGTTCAGAAGGAAGGGGTGTCCCTGTTCCCTACAGCACGTAGGTGGGTGGGTTTTGCAGCCAGATTATGAGCACCTAATGCTGTTGGCTGTAAGGACTGGGGGGCAACTCTTATTGATGGGCCCCTATTGTGGCTAGGTGGAGTGGGTGGAGCCACCAGTCCTCCGGCCCCTGATGTGGGTAGGTGAAGACCCTTCTTAATGGGCAGAGCAGTGTCAAATGTCAAGAACCTACCACTTCACAGCTGAAACAGTTGAGGTTAGAGTTTTGGTATATACCCTGTTGTACTGCGGTAATGAGGGCCTACACTGTTGAGATGGGCCCACACAAGTCTATGCAGGGGGAAAGGCACTAAAGTCCATGGATCCCTTATGCCTGTGCCTAGGCAAAGGAGCTGTGCCTACCCTGGGTTCCTGGCTTAGGGGAGCCAACAGTTTATTTTTGCCCCTCTTTGTTAATTTGTTCACTCTCCAAGGCAGGGAGAATGGCTCTGGGCATGTGATGGATCCTATTTCCAGCCCCAGGGGACTCAGCAATTGCTGAAGCTGTTCAGTGACCCAGTGCAGAGCAGGGAGCAGGGAGCAGGGAGGTAAATGAGAGAGAGATTTTTCCCTAAGGGGGGTGTTTTTGATCTGTGCTGTAGGCCATATGCAAGTACTCATCTTTCACAGATACAGGGCTGCTTCTCACTGGTTCTTGGTGGCTCTGTAGAATCTCTGGCACTGGGTCTCTGCCGATGTAGAAAACTCACCTCCCGAGCACTACCACTTGCCCAGCTCACTGCTCACCCTTGAGCTGATCTGGCCTGAAGGGCTCAGGCTCTCACTGGGTCAGGTCTGGCCCCTTCTCGCTGCTTCTGAACCATCTCTCCCTCCCCCTGCCACTCAGTCTGGTTCCTCAATTCTGCCTTTGATGTTCTGGGCTCCCAGATTACCGTATATAATTGAATCACTTTTTTTGGGTCTTTGCTGTAAGAGGGTCCACTGGAAGTGTCTGACTACTCCACCATCTTGGCCCCGCTTCCAGGTGATTAATATTTAAATAGAATGTGTGATGAGGGAAGGCTTTTATGATAAGAAAGCCATTGCTCTGAAAGCTGAATGTCCAGTAGTGAGCTATACGGACATCTTGGGATGGAAAAAGCAAAGTCTTTGAGTAGGAGTGTGAGCTGGGTGAATTCAAGGAGCAAGAGGCCAGTGTGACTGGAGAGGTATCATAGAAAGAGAGAGCCAGCAGGCAAGAGCAGAGAGTTAACAGGGCCAGGTCATTTAGGGCCTTAGAGCCCATGCTAAGGACTCTTAGTTTTCTCTGTGTGGGGTGGGAGCCGTTAGAATTCTTTAGCAGAATAGTAACATGATCCAGTTTAGAATTGAAAAGGATCACCCCAGCTTTTGTGTAGAAAACTCAGACAGGGGTAGAGAGACACATTAGAGAGACGCATTAGAAGACTATTCAATATTTTAGGCAAGAGATGATGGTGGTTTGGACCATTGTCATAGCAGGGTTATAGAAAAGAATAAGGAAGTGCTAAGTACTCTAAATTTGGGTTGACTAGAGGGAAATGAAGGCATATAGAGAGGCGACATGACTTTTCTTCTTTTTTTTAAATTGTGTATAGAATTTATAGAAACAATGTAAAGATTTACACTAAAATGAACACTTGGATATTTGTCACCCAGATTGAGAAATAAAATACTGCTAAACCCGTTGCCATCGAGTTGATCCCTACTCATAGCGACCCATAGGAATGAGCAGAATGGCCCCATAGCGTTTCCAAGGCTGTAATCTTTATGGAAACAGATTACCACATCTTTCTCCCACAGAGCAGCTGGTGGGTTCAAACATCCCACCTTTTGGTTAGTATCCGAGCACTTAACCACTGCAACACCAGGGCTCCTTAAAAATACTGCTAGTACCTTAAAAGCCTTTGAGATTCCCTTCCTAATAACATCCTTTTCTTGTCCCCAAGAGATAACTATCAACCTGCCTTGTTTGGATAATTCTGTTGTTCTTCTTTACGGATTTACCAGTGACATATGTGTCCCCAAACACTATATTGCTTAGTTTTGACAAACTCCTTAGCAAGCACAAACCTAGCTGTGAAGGGAAAGGACAATATTGTCACTGTTAGACAGAAGCTCCCAGGAGAGGATAACAGAATCATGTATTCGCGGTCTGCTTTTCAGTTTCCATGAAAGTTTGTAAGACTCCTGTCATGGATTGAGTTGTGTCCCCCAAAAATATCTGTCAGCTTGGCTGGGTCATGATTCCCAGTATTGTATGATTGTGTTATCTGATGTGATTTCCTTATGTGTTGCAAACTCTATCACTCTGATAAAATTATATGCGATCTCTTTATGTGATGTAAATTCTATCACTGTGATGAGGTTATACTGTAGAGGTTGACAAGATTAGTGTCTTAATGCAATCTCTTTTGAGATATAAAAGAAAGAAGCAAGCAGAGACACATGGGAACCTCATAGCACTAAGAAAGCAGTGCTGGGAGCAGAGCTCCTTTGGACCTGAGGTTTCTGTGCAGAGAAGCTCCCAGACCAAGGGAAGACTGATGCATCACCAGGACTTTCCTCCAGAGCTGACAGAGAGAGAAAGCCTTCTCCTGGAGCTGATGCCCTGGATTGGGACTTGTAGCCTACTGGACTGTGAGAGAATAAACTTCTCTTGTTAAGACCATCTACTTATGGTATCTCTGTTAGAACAGCACTAGATGACTAAGACAACTCCCATCTGAGGAGGTCAGTGGGCAGGATCTTGAGTGAATCTTGGAAACATCAGGCTGGTATACCAAGTTGGGCCAGCAAGCAGGACTGTGCTGTGGGCTAGGTACTAGATGTCTAGTGTGAAAATGGTAGGAAAATGGGCTTTTGTCTTATTTTTCTGCTTCTAAGCTTACCCTGGCTTGCCTCCAGCTTTCAGAAGCAGGTCAAAGCAGAACACTTCTGTGGAGTGAACTGAGTGTCCTCAGCTGATATAGGCTGCAGGACATAATGTGGAGAGCAATAACTTATTTAGCAGCTAATCAAGACAAGCCAAGTACAGGTAAGAGTCTGGAATGGCTTACCCAGGCATTTCTACCAGTACCAGTTTTCACTGAGTTGACTCCAACTCATGGTGACCCCATGTATATCAGAGTAGATTGTGCTATATAGGATTTTTAGTGGCTGATTTTTTGGTAGTAGATCACCAGACCTTTCTTCTGAGGTGCCTCTGGGTAGACTCAAACCTCTGACCTTTTAGTTAGCAACTGAGCATGTTAACTGTTTGTACTGCTCGGGGACTCCCAGGCATTCTCTACTCATGATAAAAAGGAAATTCAGTGGCAACAGTGACTTGATAATAAAGTCCAAATGTGAGTCTGTATATTAAGTCATATTGTTCCAATCTTAACTAATTGCTTTCCTTTTCTGGTGTAGAGCTCTGTCATTCTGGGATCACCCTTCACTATTCCTCTTGGGAATTCCCTCGTTTCTATCCTATTTCCTGCATCATACATTTTTCTAGGTTTCAGCTTAAATCTTCGTTATTATTATTCTTTTATATAGTCAATAATCATTTAGGTTAATCCACATATTTACCACTTTTGATGCTCTTCATTCCTTCCTGTATCTTCATCTTTCCATCTGGGATCATTTTCCTTTTGCCTGAAGAACACCCTTTAGAATTCCTTTAGTGCATGTCTGCTAATGGTGAACTCTTCTGGTTTTCTTTTTCTTTCTTTTTTTTTTGTTTGAGTCTTTATTTTGAATTGAGAATCAGCTGTAAGATATTTTTTTTTAAATTTTTTATGTCAACATTTATTGACCTCCATCTCTCTTTCAGTATTGTTTGCTTGGGCCTGTGTGGCTGCGGTGGATTAATTACTTTTGTGTGTGGACTTTGTGTGGACTTTCTAGCCATGGTCTTATAACTCCCACCCAGGTGATTGTGTGGGGATGTGCAAATAAGATAATTGTAGCCCACCAAGGGGATTGGTCAGTTTTGCCTTAAAAGAGAGCCAATCCAGAGAAGAGGAGGAGCCCACCACCACCAAGGAAGGAAAGACCAGCATAGGAGACCCAGCAGCAGAGACCCAGCAGCAGAAGACGGTGTGGTGGGTTTCCCGGCACATGGAGAGAGAAAGCTGAGTGCCTTTGGGCAGAGGCCAAGGGCCAGGGAGAGGCGTGCCTTTGAGCACAGCTGGGGAGAGGCTGTCCAGATGAAAAGAACTGTATCCTGAGTGTTCCTAAGCCTGAATTATAGCTGTTACTTCCCTAATAAACCCCATAATCATGAGTGTGGGAATGTGGTCTGTGAGTTCTGTGTGGCCATTGCAATGAATAATCAAACCCAGCAGAGAAATAGAGAGTGCTGTGTGAGGGATGGTTGGTGTCAGAATTAGTAAAGATGACAGAGAGAGGAGGGAGGCTTGTCTGGCCTCCACCTCACGGGAGTCAGCCTTGGCTGTTGATCGTGTTTTTACAATGGCCCTGCATGAATGGCTCTTTTGTGCCCCTAAGCCCATCCACCTTTAGACATATGACACCACTGAAAATGGGAACTTCAGCACCTTCTTGCCATTCCCACTCTCAGTACCCTTTCCTCACTGGCTTACCCTGTTCCATGTGGAAGGTCAGCCTCTTGATCTTCACTTTCTAGGTCTTCCCTTCCTCTTGCTTTCTGACCATGTATTTTCCTCTTTAGTTGCCTTGTTTTGCTTCATTAGAACATGCTTGGCATAGTTTTTTTCTGTCAGGCTCTTGGCTCCCTTCTTGACTGTTACACAAGTTCTCTTCTAGCTATACTGCATTCAGTCATCCTTCATAAATCTCCCTCCAAGTATGACTTGGATCCTGGAAGCTCCTACTTCAGAGCAATTTCCGTGTGTATGGCTTTTGGTTGGTTGGTTTAAAAAATTTAGACTTGATGATAACACATTTAATACAAAAGGGGAGAGATAGGATCTTTGGGAGAATGGGGAAGCTCCTTCATAATTTATCAAGGTAGAAATTTAAACATTATTTAAAACAAACCAAATGAAACTCACAACACATACATATAAAACCTTGCTTAAGTAGATGTGAATTTTATCTGAAATATTTGAACTATTTCTCTGTATTTGGGATTAAGGGAAATGTTCTATGATTTTTAAGACTCACAGACAAGAAGTTAAAAAAAAAAGTCTGATAATAATCAAATTGATTAGACCTGGAAAGTTTATCAAATCACTGAAACCAAGTGAGTTGATAAAGAGAAGACGTACCATCAAATAATCTTCAAATTATTACAAATGAAATAAAATTTGGTTTAAAACACATGTTCTGTGCCCTTATATTTAGGTACTGTCATGATCAATGATCTTATACTGTAGTAGATTTGTTTCACTAATTGAATGCTTTCAAATAAAAGCCACTTTCTTTTTGAGAAAAACGTGATATAAAGAAAGTGGCTTTTATAACAGGTTGTGGGGAAAAAAAAATTGCAAGTCAATTTGTGGTTCTGATTCTCTGTGCATTTAAAGGAATTAGGTTATTGGCCTGGATCTAATTATCCCCAGCTATGAAACTGGGAGACCAATTGTTGCAAAATACTTTGAGAACCTTAAATGGAAGATAACTATCAAAGTACAATGAGTAACCAGACGTTTTGCTATAATCGTGTTAATCTTATTTTGAAATTTTTGTTCTTTTTCCAGTTTCATAGAGGAAACACCATCTGCAAAATTCATCCTGTTGTGATGAATTATAAGAAGGGATATGGAAGTCAGCTCTGAATTTCCTTTTCTTTTGGTGTGTGTAAACCCAGTCTTTAATGTTATTGCCCTGTTGTTTTTGTGGTTTCCTTTCCTCTACGTCAACACAGTATTCGTGTGAAGGGCTTTCTCCAAGATTAAATGCTTGCCTCATTGGCAGGATTTCTGAATTTTCATCTGCCAACTCTTCACATACAGACTGCAAAAAGCCACTTTTTCCCCAAACTTGACTACATCCTGGCACCTTATCACTGTCAGAACCTTGATAGAGAAATCAGGCAACTTTTGTAACGTCATATTGAATATGAAGATGAAGTCGGATGTGGGGAGGGAGATGGAAGAGTACTGAGGAGAACTTCTCTCTATTAATACTAAAGAGATTATCTTTAATCCAATAGTTTCTGATTAGACCAAAAAACTGAGTGATTCCAGTATAGAGACGCAAAAGTCAGGCAAGTTGAGTAAAGAGGGGATGTGTCTGGGATATTCCTCTAGTGAAGAAAGCTGCTGCACTACTGGAAACGAGATGCTCTATTAATTTGTGAGATTAGTAATGCAGATGGGAAGCTGAATCTGTGGGCTGGGTGGTATGTGCAGAATGCTTTTGATCAGTTTCCCCAGTTGGGGTTGAAAATGGGGCATAAAAAGAATGTGATTGGAATAGGCTGGAAAGACGAGTCAAGTTCTAGGGGATAAATCTTAACTCTAATTTAGATTCTAGAGAATTTTCCTGTTGAAATATTTTGCTATAGAAAAAGTTTAACTTTTGTAGTTTTTGATATACGAAAAGTCCATGGAATATTTTAGTACCAACATAAGCATTTGCAAGCCTCCTGCTATCCTCCTTCCCCACTGCCTTTAGGAATCTGACACCAGCTCTGCCATTTGGGAAATACAGTATGGAAATGAGCATGATGAATGTCTCAATGACCTTATTATACCCTTGACAACCAAAAATGACTTTGAGAAAGCAAGGATTGGAAACCTCTAAAAGTTTGGTAGGAGTCTGTTTATAATGTTTACTGCCTTTTCCCTCCTTCCCTCAACAAGTTTAAGGACTTCGCAGACATTTTCCCTCACATCATTCTCAGGCGGTAATACAGTCTAATGCCAAGAGTATTCTCAAAGATGTATATCTTTATTCCAAAGATGGATCCCAAGGTCACTTAGTTGTTGGGATGAAGTCACAGCCCTGATCTCAAGCACTATGGGTAACCATCAGCAACTCTCCTAAAACATGTGGACAGCCAGTGCAAGATAATCTTATGCTAAAGAAGTAAAAAGGCAGTACTATGGCCAGTTACTTTTATTTGTGCAAAGAGTGCTCAAGTAGAGGAAGTGACTCTGTTAGACTTTGGAGATCTAAATTCTTGAACTGAGTCTGTTTTAATTGCTGGGACCAGACTAGTCATTTAGTTGTTAACTGTGCTTCAGTTTACTCATTGGAAAATCAGCTTGATGATACTTGACCTATCTGAACAAAGTTATTTTGAGGATTAAAGGAGGTGATGTGAAAAGTAAAGTGTTATGTAAACATGTAATAATTGCTGTTGGCTCCATACTAAGCAAGGACAATATAACAAATGATCTCTTCAAGACAAATTCGCATTTAATAGACTCTCAGTAAGGTTTATCAAACGAACAAGGAACTGTAGAATGCCTCTGTAGGAGGGGACCTTGGCAACCATTTTATAGATCGGGAAACTGTGGTCTAGAGCTGTGAAATGACATAGCTGGCTTCATAACTTTTTCATGGCATGGTCCCTTGCCATGTCTCTGTGTCCCCTGATTCCTGTTCTATTGCTCTTTCTGATATACTGCTTTGCATCTTTTAGGCAGCTTTTTGGTAATTTATATCTTAGATGCAGAATTAAACAAGACTGAATTCTAGCTAGGAGTCTCTGGGTGGTGCAAATGGTTAAGCACTCAGCTGCTAACCAATAGGTATGAGATTCAAGTCCACCCAAAATCACCTCGGAAGAAAGCCTGGCAATCTACTTCCAAACAATCGGCCATTGAAAACCCTATGGAACACAGTTCTACTCCGACATATATGGGGTCACCATGAGTTGGAATTGACTCAACAGCAACTGGTAGTAGTAGGTAGAATTCTAGGTACAGGTAATATTTTAAAATGTTTTAAAATTACCGCCACAAACTATTTTCAACTTTCTTAATCTGTATTTTCCTATAGCTCTGTCCCAAGAGAGATACTTTAAACACATGCGTAAAGAAACAAACAGTAGCTGTGAATTAATTGTTATTTCCATTTCAAAAAGCCGTGAAAGGTTTCTAGAGCTCCCTAAGACTCACCTGAACTGGTCTTTATACATATTTTCCTATAATTTTAAACATGCAACTACAGGTGTTAGTGGAGAGAAAAAGATTATCTCAAACTTTTACCTCTAATTTGTCCTAATTAAAAATAACTAAGGGCACAAAAACCGTTCAACAATATAGTATTTATTATTTAAAAATATCAAAGTAACATTAAAAAATATTAACAGGAACATAAAATGTAAAATTTGTAAATGCAATCATTTCACATTATATAGTTAGTACTATATAATATTGAACTCTGGTGGCATAGTGGTTAAGAGTTTGGCTGCTAACCCAAAGGTCAGCAGTTCGAATCCACCAGGCGCTCCTTGGAAACCCTATGGGGCAGTTCTACTCTGTCCTATAGGGTCGCTATGAGTTGGAATTGACTTGACGGCAGCGAGTTTTTTTTTTTTTTTTTTTGGTATATAATACTTATTTAATTTTCAGTAGTTTCATGAATTTTGTAGAAAGGATTTAGAGAGGAACCAAGGAAAAGTTTTATACCTATTTCTTTTGGTGTGGCAAGAAGAGAAAAAAAATTAGAGAAGAAAAAATAACTATGCACAAAGACACTTTTTAAAAATGAAGATCACACCACAATAGCATTTCTTTAATAGTTTACACATTCTAAACCCTTTAAAATGAGATGAATCTACCAGCCCTTTGTGTGTGCTGCTGTTGAAATTCGTAATTTAGAGCTCAGCTGGTGATACATGGGCTTCTAAGGCTCTGTTCTTTCAAGGTGAGCCACTCGAGTTGGGGATACTCTCCTTCATCCTTACAGTTGGCCTTCACCTAATTGAGCAAGACGTTTGGAATCTTTAGGTAATGGAGGATGGTGACTAAACAGTCTCTGCCACAGCTGCTCATGGTGTTGTGGCCAGCTCTGGTTTTCCAGATAAAGGTGAAGATAGGTACTAACAACACTTTTAAGATATTCCCCTAGTTTTCTGGGATAGCTGATAGAGCTAGATTCCAGAAAGAATAAGCATAAACTAGCGGTGGGATGGGAGAAAATAATGTCCTGGGTGAATATAGTCTAAAAGGCTCCATTTCCAGATAAAAACCGAAAAACTCATTACCGTCGAGTGGATTCTGACTATAACGACTCTATAGGACAGAGTAGAACTGCCCTCTGGGGTTTCCAAGGAGCAGCTGGTGGATTTGAACTGCTGACCTTTTGGTTAGCAGCTGAACACTTAGCCACTGTGCCACCAGGACTCCGCATTTCCAGATAGAGGAGTTCTTTGGTATTCTTTTTGAAAAAAAGAACTTGCACTCGGTGTTTGAGGCCCTTGTTTCTTGAACCAGTATGAATCAGCCTCAAAGCCCCCTCATTCTCTGTGTTCTATCTTTAGTAGAGGATTGAGGCAGTGATGAAGTTGGGTTGACTATGGCATACAGTAAAGTCAGAACAAGGGTTGCCACAGCCAGGAGTATAATCCATGTGTACATTTGAGAACACACTAAGATTTCACTACGTGCATGATTGGCACATTTGGAAGGTAAATCGAGAATAACTAACATGGGAAAGGGAGGCAAGGCTAGAGGAAAGAGTAAACACTTGAAATTGTTTCTGGGAATGAGGACCACCAGTTGATAGCAGACACGCCCATATCCTCTTAATTTCCTCCGGTTAAGGTTCTAGAGCAGAAGGGGCCAAAGGAGCGACAAACTAAATTACCAAGGCTTTCTTGTGCTTATCCTGGTTTTGATGATCTCTGGAAGACATACTCAACCACCACAAACCTCTATGAAACGGATATTTTCTCTATTTTTATATAGAAAGGGTGTCATAGGTTGGGCTCCCAGGAAACAGTCTCCAGGACTCCAAGACTCATATACGATAGGTGTGTTAGGAGAGACTCTTGGGATAAGAAAGCAGGATTGGGCAGAAAGAGAAGCTAAACTATGATTCTTTTGCAATAAAAGACTCAGCTACGCCTACTAGGAATTCTGGAGCTGGGATAGTCCTTCAGAATTGTCCCAAATTGGGGCCTTTGTGTCAGGTCTTAATAAAAATCAGACATAGGATACACAAAAAGAGGATTTTTATTCCCGTAGTTTAGATTAAGAAGCAGGGTCAGAGTGGTAAGGTCATGTAGCTTCTAAGTGGAATAGCTGGGGGCTGTTCCTGGCGTGGCCCAACTCCAGACTCATGGTCACCACTCGATAATACATTATCCCTGGCAAAAGGGTACAGAATATGGTCTCCTACTTGAAAACAAACCTAGTAAGAAAAATAAATGTTCCTTGGAGATTCTTCAGAATTATCTGAGGTGCATATCTTTTAGTTTGGTATGATAATACAGATTACATAAACTTCTTTCGTTTGAAATTATTTTTTATTTAAAAAAATTTGATTCTAAAAGTTTTCCTTTTTACTTATAGCTTAATGGGACTCTCAGGCTAAGAGTCTTCTTAGGTTCATGTTAATTGATCTTTTCTTAAAAATAGATTAGAAAATCCTCTCAATGTACTAAATACTCTCCGTTACATTAGTGTGTGCTGAAATAATAAACACTGTAGAACTTTTGTAGTTTATGGAGCTCCACCTAATCCACACAGGAGCTTGGTGAGTTTGAGATATGATAGCCATAGCATAAATGTGGGATCCTTGGCTCTGAGCAGTTAGGATATTTGCCTAAAGATACACAGTCAGTGCAGGTAATCCAGGCCTCCACCGTACCTTTCCTGACTGCAACTTTCCTGCGTGCTCCTTGCCTCACCCCAACGAATATTCCCATCCGTATCCAAGAAGTCACATGTTGTACCTTGTGAGTCAATGGAAGAACCCGAGCCAGTGTATTTTCAGTGTGAGAGGAGCCGCCAAAACCACTGCAAAGATGGATTGGAACTCTAGTCTCCCATGAGCCCCTAAGAAGAATAATTGCTTCTGGAAAGGGATTAGGGTTTCAATAGAACTTGTTATCTGTTTTCTTTGGGTGAAATCCTTGTCATTAGTCAATGTGATCTGGGCTTGGTACCGCATTAGAACCAATTACAGAAAATATTGATCCAGTAACTTGTGAGAAGCATGAAGCAGGCATGCATTCATCTCAATGCTTTCATATGTAATAATGTTTATTCCAGTTATTTGAAGATTTCTTGATTATAATTGTTTGAAAGTTATCCAGTTAAAGAAACATTCGCTTGGATTCTTGGGCCAAGTATTTCACTTTTAGCAAGAAATACACCTCGTAAAAAAGACTATCTATTTTTCTTAACTTTCCTTTCCTTCTTGGCTACGCAGCCTAAAACATCAGAACCAAGTCCTGGAAAACAATCTCCATATGCCTAAGTGTGGGGAGAAATGTGTGTGTGTGTGTGTGTGTGTGTGTGTGTCTGTGTGTCTGTGTGTGTCTGTATGAGATAGAAAGAGAAAGGAAGTACAAGAGGGCTAGTTGGATCTATATGTTAAATAACGGTAAGCTTTGCTTATTAAATAGACCAAATCTTTTAGGAATGGCTTTGAGACTTTTTGGCTTAGCCTTGATTTGGGCCGCTTAATAAATGTTATTTCAGTGACGTTGACGTGCATGTCACATAGTGAATGCTGGAAGATGAATCCTTGGATGGTCAAGGCTATGATACCCCTATGGCAGGACTCAGACTCCATCTCCTTCAGAGAGGTTGTCTTCTACAGTGCCACAAGCCTGGAGCACATGCCTAGGTCAAGCCTCTAGTAGGGCCAGTATAATGCCACATTTCTTGGGGAAAATAAGCAAAGATGGGTTGCTGCTAACAATGAAGATAGACATTATTAGACCTGATGAACATGACAGCAAAGGTGCCTGACAATTCTACGTTCTATGTGATGACTAAGGAGCCCTGGTGGTGCAGTGGTTAAGCGCTTGGCTGCTAACT
Source organism: Dugong dugon (assembly GCA_030035585.1). NCBI lineage: Eukaryota > Metazoa > Chordata > Mammalia > Sirenia > Dugongidae > Dugong > Dugong dugon. The sequence goes on along the minus strand of CM057464.1, from coordinate 146,306,764 downwards.
GAAAGGCTGGGGGTTCAAATCCACCAGCCCCTCTGTGGTAGTGGCTTCCATAAAGATTACAGGCTTGGAAACCCTCTGGGGCAGCTCTACTCTGTCCTACAGGGTTGCTACGAGTAAGAATCGACTTAATGGCAACGGTTTTTTTAATTAAAAAAATTTTTTTTTTAATGGTGACTTGAGGTAACAACTAAAGCAGTTTTTGGTAGAGATTAAAATGTCCATGATAGGCAAAACAATTATTAGGTGAGACCACTGATTTTAATAAATAAACTGGGAAATGGAATACCAGTGTTAGAAGTCTTATCATTTGCCAAATGTAATCATTTTGAAGTGAAATATTAGGTCCTTAGGCTGGAAGGGGAGCCCTGGTGGACTCAGGTGCTAATCAAAAGGTCAGCAGATCAAATCCACCAATTGCTCCCTGGAAACCCTGCGGGGCAGTTCTACTCTGTCCTGTAGGGTAGCTATGAATCAGAATCGACTGTATGGCATTGGGTTTTTTTTAACTTTTATTTTTTAGGATGGAGGACCACAGAAAATTTTCATGGCTGAATCAAATACGTGTGTTGTAGGCTGTAGAACCAAAAGCCTTAAAGTGTTTCTCTACTTGATTGAGAAATTGATTCTAGAAATTTATCCTAAATAAATAATTAAGAATTATTGGGAAGACAGTCTCTCATGGCCTTGTGACTCTCACCTGACCGCCTTTCAGGAGCTTTGGGGCCTGGAATGTTCCCTGATAATGGAGGCTGGAAACTCAGCCCCTCTCTATCCCTGTTTCTTCTTCTTCCTTATCATGGAACTCCTTCTCTGTTACAGGCCTAATGAATATTTTTTTTGTTCTGCTTATGTGTGCATGTCGTAAGGCACCTGGCCAACCCCATTTCTATATCTTTTCCAGGTGGAGAAGGAATGAGGTCTCTCAAATGCAGCACAAGGGGGGTGCATGCAGACCACCAGCCCTGAGTCAGCTTTGGGGAGGACCTGCTGCCATGTGGGACCGACACCCACTACTGAAGCTGACCTTGATCTGTCTCTTCTCTGTGTGAGTAAAGTGTTGTTTCAACCAGTGTCTATGTGTAGGTTGTGTCTTTCTTAGCGACCTTGGACCTTGGCTTGACAGGAATCCATGCAAATAATTAACTACAAGAATTGCTTTTGAAACTTATTCATATAAGTTAAAAATTGAAATAAAATGTCCAAACCCAAAAATTTATTGAAGAAATAAATTATGGTAGATCCATATAATATATTCATATTTAGTCATTAAAAATGATGAGATGGAAATATATGTGTATATACAAACACATGTATACATATATACATGTATATTTATTTACGTATGGATATATATGTATATATATATGGGTTATGATGGGGTAGAAATATACATGTATATATTTTTTGTTTGAAACATTTCAAACATGCAGAAAAGTTGAAATAATGGTAAAATAGATATATGTTAACAATTTCCCATGCCTATTTCCTCTTTCTTTCAAAAGAGAGGTCAGAGAGGTCTTTGGACTTGTTCATATATGCGTGTGTGTATGTGTGTGTATACATATATATATATGTATATATACTGTCATAGCTTGAATTGTGCCCCCCAAAATATCCGTCAACTTGGCTAGGTCATGATTCCCAGTATTGTACAATTGTCTACCATTTTATCGTCTGATGTGATTTCCCTATGTGTTGTAAACTCTATCACTATAATGTAATAAGATGGCTTAGCGGCAGTTATATTGATGAGGTTTGCAAGATTAGTGTTTTAAGCCAATCTCTTTTGAAATATAAAGGAGAGAAGAGAGGAGAGAGACAGGGGACCTCATACCACCAAGAAAGCAGTGCCAGGAGCAAGGAGCAGAGTGTCTCCTTTGGACCTGAGGTTCTTGTGCTGAGATGTTTCCAGAACAAGGGAAGACTGATGACAAGGACCTTCCTCCAGAGCTGACAGAGAAAGCCTACCCCTGGAGCTGACACCCTGAATTTGGACTTGTAACCTACTAGGCTGTGAGAGAATAAATTTCTCTTTGTTAAAGCCATCCACTTGTGGTATTTCTGTTATAGCAGCACTAGATGCGTAAGATGTATACATATATATATATAATACATGTGTGTATATGTATGTATAAATATATGCATATACACATTTACCCACATACACACATACACACACACATCGCATATATATACATTCTTCCCTTTGCCCAACCTTCTGAAAGTAGACTACTAATATGACATTTCACTTCTCACTACTTCCACATGCCTCTCAAAAAGCAAGAGTATTCTCTTTCTCACCATTACCACACCTAAGAAAATCATCATTGATTCAGTAACATCATCCCTAAACATTCATACTCAAATTGCTCTAAAAATTCTTTATAGGTTGTTTTTTCCCTTGATCCAAATTCCAGTGAAGTTTCATTCATGGCAAGCAGCTTCTTTGGTTCCCCTCAATCTGGAACAGTGTCCCTCTGCTCTAAATCTATCAAATCCTTTAGAAAGCCCAGGCTGGCTGTTCTGGATTAATTTGACTCATTCCTCATGATTAGATTTAGGTTAAACGCTTCAGACAGGAACACTCCACTGATGATGTGTGCACCTCATACTACATCATATCAGGAGGGACATGGTATCAGGCCATCCTGCTCCCGGCAAAACCACATTTGACCACTTGGTTATGGGGAAGGCCACTTACTCTCTTCATTTTAAAGGCACATTTTCACCTTTATAATTAAAGTGGGGTGATATTTTGAGATGAGGATGTATATTTATCAATATGGAAAGATATTCATGCTTTATTAAGTATTAACAGAGAATTATGAACTATAGAGATCTCAATTTTGTTCAAAAAATAATACACACACAGGGCAAGGTCTAGAAGGATATATATCCTAAAGCATTTACAGGGGTTATATCAAGATTGTATGATTGTAGGTGATTTTCTCTTTTTTATTTGATTATTTTTCTTAATTTTCCTATAATGACTATATATAATTTGTGTAATTTAAAAAGTTAATAAAATGGGTTGATGTGCAGCTGATATCTTAAATAGGTGAGTATAGTATATTTGTTCTCCTTTTATCCTTCCCTGCTTTGGTGACACTAATGTAAATACGTTGTCTGCATAGTCAGAGCTAGTTTTATTATTATACTAGATCCTACTAGGCATATTTCCCTAATTCAAGGATGGAATGCCTAACTATTTTCTTTCCAGAATTTTAACACATATATTTTACTAAGTCCAGTGTACCATCACATAATTTAAAAAAAAGTTATCACAGAATTGAAAGCACTAGTTTACATCTTGCTCCAGAGTAGTGTAAAAACACCGTAATTCTGGCCAAATTTGTGCATTTTGCTCCCCAAGTGATATATACATAGTTGTGACCTAAGGTCAGTTGACCTCTTTGCAGATGTCCTCTGGCTATTTCAGTGAAGGAAACAAAAAAAAAAACAGCGGTCAAGTTGATTCTGACTCATAGTGACCCTAGAGGACAGAGTAGAACTGCTCCCATAGAGTTTCCAGTGAGTGCCTGGTGGATTCGAATGGCCGACCTTTTGGTTAGCAGCCTTAGTACTACACCACCAGGGTTTCCTCAGTGAAAGGAAGTAACCTTTATTCAGCATAGTAGCATAGTCATGGGATCCGGCAAAGTAAGGAGAGGGAACCTAGGCTCATCTTGTCTGTTGACAAGCAGAGTAGGCCATGTGGTAGGGCCACCAAAGACCAGAGGCTTAAGGGTTCTCGGGCAAGGTTCTGGAAACTGTCTGGGCTGAATTGAGCTGAAAATGGCCAGATCGCAGCCTCCTGCTGCCTTTGTTATGGATACACGACCGGTTGTTGCTGGAAGCAAAGGCTGCCTCAGGCACTCCGTGGAAGCTGACCAGGCTGGAGGCAAAGATGTTGGGTTCTCTCCTTGGGGAAATCTTCATTTCATCACTCGGAAGGCAGACAAGCTGGTGCAAAAGGAAACCCACACCTAGTAACTGATACACAGCAATGACGTCCTGCTGGGAGATCTGAAGAACAGGACGAGATGGAATTCTGCATTCCATTAACTGTAAGCAGGATGTGAGGGATTAAAAAGGAGTTGGAGTGGGCAGAACAAGGCTAAATTTACCTACTAGAGCCACTAATATTTTTTCCCTTAAAACCAAAAGAGCACCCTTTATACATATTCGAAGATAAATTCTCTAGAATAATATTTCTGGGGAATATAATTAGGCTGGTTCTAGGCAAAATTGGTGAGTGGTGTGACATTATAGTCCACTGCTTCTTCTGTTTCAGTGCCTATATGCAACCCATTGATGCTGAGTGGATTCCGACTCATAACGACCCTATAGGACAGAGTAGAACTGCACCATAGGGTTTCCAAGGAGTGGCTGGTGGATTCGAACTGCTGACCTTTTTGGGTAGCAGCTGTAGCACGCCGTAGCTCTTGACCAACGCCTAGATTTAAAAAAAAAAATAGCTTTTAAATTAAAAACATTTATGAAATTGTGGCATAAATAGCACTGCTTTCACACCTTTTGTGGAAAAATGTAACAATAACTCAGAAAGACTGGCATTCTCTGTGGTAGTGTATATCCAAGATGCTGTTGTTGTTGTTAGGTGCCATTGAGTCAGTTCCAACTCGTAGCGACCCTGTGTACAACAACGGCCACCCAACATGGCCACCCTCAATTCCTTCACTTTCATTCCTCTGTCAGAAGGTGAGATCTATTCCTCCTGTCCCCTTGAATCTGGACTGGACTTAGTGACTCACTTGACCAACAGAATGCAACAGAAGTGGTATTCAGGGATTCCTGAGGCTCAGTTATAGGAAACCTTGCAGCTTACATTTGAGTCTCTTGATCTTTCTTGTAACCCTGAGCTGCCATGTAAGAAGTCCAACTACCTTGAAACTACCAAAAAACCCAAAAACCAAACCCGTTGCCGTCAAGTTGATTCTGACTCATAGAGACCCTATCAGATAGAGTAGAACTGTCGCATAGGATTTCCAAGGCTGTGATCTTTATGGAAGCAGACTGTCACGTGTTTCTCCTACGGAGCAGCTGGAGGGTTCAAACCACTGACCTTTTGGTTAGTAGCCAAGTACTTTAACCACTACATCACCAAGTCTCCACCATGTATGAAAAATCCAAGCCACACGGAGAGGCCCTGGAGGATGAGACATTGTGTGGAGAGAGACAGAGGCCAAGGAGCATGGAGGTACCAGACATTTGAGTGGAGAATCATCCTAGAAGAGGATTCTCCATTCCCAGCAGCCCATCTGATGCCAAGGGGATCAGAGATGAATCACCCGGCCAAGCTCTCCCCAAATTCCTGACCCACAAAGCTATAAGCAAAATATTTAGTTGTTTTAAGCTACTAAATCGTTTTAAAAGGAAGGGAAGGCAATGTGTGTGTGCACGCATGCTTCAAATATAGTGGAAAATAAGTTTGAAAGCTATTTTTGTAAAGTAAAGAACAAGTTTAAAAGATACTTCTTTTAAAGTTACAGTGGTTGTAAGGATTATACACTAATGGGAGAGGACAAGAGGCCTGTTGTTCAGCCAGCTACAAACATTTTAACCGTGATTATCTGGTTATGCTTGGGGTTTCCGTGGGAAGAAATTTCATATTAAGCCATGGAGCAGTTGGCACCTTGGGAGGCTTATAAATGAACTTTCACAGATTCTCTTAGTCAGAGTTCAAATCGAGAAGGCTTCAAGGGAATCTAGCTCTTTCAAGTCCAAAATTGGCATTTCAAGTTTACAGTGAAGGGGTTCCTGGGTGGTGCTAACCAAAAGATTGGAGGTTCAAGTCTACCCAGTGGGACCTTGGAAGAAAGACCTGGTGATATACTTCTGAAAAGTCAGCCTATAGAGCACAGTTCTACTCTAACATACATAGGGTCACCATTAGTAGGAATCCACTCAATGGCAACTAGTGGTTGGGTTCAGCGTGTAGATGCAAAAGCTCCCTGGGGCACTAGACGAACTCTTTGTAAGCCTATGACTTGTTTCACTTGTTGAGAATAAATGCTTCTTTGCTATGCAGGAGACCCAGCTGAATGGGAGGTCTTCTTATGAGGGAGCTAAAATGAAATAAAAACCACGGGACAATGATTGAGTATGAAGACCTCAGGCTCTTTTGGCCAAAACTCTGGTCCTTGTGTAAAGGTCCAATATACTATCTCAGCCATGCCATGGCCAAAGGACAAGATACAGACATGCAAAGCTGCTGCCACCCTGTCATGTGTGTTACAGCTACACTGACTGATAGTCTGAGCGGTGCTACACCCTGGAAGGGGTGTGATCCTGTTGTTCAGGAGAGGCACTCTTGACAGCTGAGCTCCTGATTAAGGATTGAAGGACTAAAGAAGCGATAATTCAGCTGCAATGTTGGAAGTACAAGGGAGTCAATGTGCTGATGCTGAGTTGAAGCAGACGTGTCTGCAGATAGAGAGATACATTTATTCCAGGGGTCTTGGAGAGGTTATCACGGCTCCACTATATTACAAGTTTACGTCAGGTACTTTTTCAAGGAAACATTCTCTTGGTAGTTGATTTAGGCATGGAGATACAGGAGTGCTAAAGCAAGAGACCTCTGGGCAGTAAGTGGATACAAGGAGGTAATTATTCACTGAGGTATATGTCTTATACTTAACCATCCCTTACTCGTGGCATTGTATGTGCTGAATCACTTTCTTCTTATTAGCCATGAAAACAATCACTCTTCTTTGAAGAGTCATTGTGTTCTATTTTTCCTGTGATTTTAATTTCTTTTAAATTGCTTTTCACTAACTTAAAAACAATGTGTTCACAGGCTCCAGGTTGTCTGCCCACCTGTGAGTGGGGTCTTGGGTCAGGTCACTTCGGATTCTCACAGGATTCATTACTCACCTACATTGTGGTCTGTCATGTACACCGTACGCCAATTGGAGGTAACTATATAGCTGGCTTTTGTCTGCCGTTAAAGAAGCAAGAAATCAAAGGTAACAACTACTTCCTGACAAGTTCAGCTTTCTCTCTCACTGAGTAGATGTTCGTTTGATTATTACTTAAACATTGAAGAGAAAAACAAGTTCCAACTTCTGTGGGCATGCATTAGCTAGGATGCCATCTGAACCCGTGTGAGGCTACTGGTGGGGCCTTGTTTTCACCCGAGCCCATTGTAGTGTAAGATAAACTTTCTAGAGGAAATTAGTAATTGAATATGTTCATCGTCAGAACATGTAGGGAATTTTGTTAACAATTACTGCACAAAATTCTGTCAAAACGGGATTTTCCCTTTATGCCTTATATTCCTGACATCAGTGCTCAGACCCAGGGCAAGCTCGATTGCACCCCCTGTGCCATTGTCTGAGTCGAAGGCTTTGCTTCTCTGAGGATTGCCTCCATGTGCATGAGAGGCATAGTTGGTCAGGTCTAGATGATCCAGTGTAAAATGAAAAGGTGGCATGCATTCTGTTCTCACAATCTCTGGAAATTTGGGATTAAAAAAGCAGATAAAATATCTGAACTGGAACGTAGTGAGACTGAAGCTTCATGTAACAGGGAGTCGGGCAAGGATGTGGGCATGGCAGTGATGTCTGGCTTGGGCAGAAGAGGGATACAGAAACCAAAAAACTCAGATCTGCACATGCTTTACAGGGGAGATCAAAGTGCTAGGGCTCAGATAGTGCTACTATCATGTTTATGTGCAGAACTTTGCTAGCACTCTGAGGTTACAGCTACAAAAAATTAAGTAACCCAGCAACTCAGGACAGATGCATGAGAGAGCTCAAGGGATCTGAATTAACTGGCACAGAGTGCAGTGGGGGAAAATCTACACTCCAACTTCCTATAACCGAGATCTCTTATCCTGGCACGTTCTAAACAAATTTGAGAGAGGACAAAAATTGTTATTGTGAACAAAAGAGCACAGAAGGAGATGGAAGATAAAGAAAGACAGGGGAAGGGAAGTTGAAGTTACCTTAGAATCTCCATTTAAGGCTTAAAAGTAGAGAGTACGTAGGAATTGTATACAAATCCATCTGTCTATCCATCCTTCTTTACATCTGTCCATCTAGGAAAGAGAATATGAGAGACCAAGCCTTGCTGCCATTCACTACCCTTGGAATGTGGTTTGCTTTGTTTTAATGTTTTCCAGGTGGATGTTTTAAAAAATTCTATGTGGTTCCTTCAAAAGGTAGCATTTTAGTTGTTAGGGATAGAGGAGACAGGGATTCAGTCTGAAGGCCAGTCTTTATAACCAACAACTCTTTTGTTGTTGTGAAATTATGAGGAAAAGCAAGGAGTCAAGGGCTGAAAGGACACAGCTTTCCTTGTAGCCTAATGCCTGGACTGGGGACACATTTGGTAAAGCCCAGTGGGGAAACGTATCCCCATCAATGTTGTATCCATTGTATGGATGAATAGAGAGCTTTTGTCTCTTAGGTTAGTCTAGCACCTTCCATCAGAATTAAGTTCACTCAAAAATTTAAAGCAACCCACCACCCTCAGCCTTTCCTATACCCCTGAAGGATTATATTACTGTAATCAAAGTAACTCCAGATAGAAAAGGCCTTGCAGGTTATCCGTCTCACCCTGTTAGTGCAGGGTTTCTTCCTTCAGGGTAGTGTTTTGCTCTGTCCGGTTTCTAGTGTCCTGAGTGAGGGAGCTTCCCCGCCCTTCCCTGGGGAGGCCATTCTCTAATCCAGCAGTTCTCACCGACAGGAAGTCTTCTCTGATATTCATCTTGAGTTTTCCCTTCTTCAGTTGTATCCCGTTACAGCCAGGCACAGCCTTTGTACCTAGCTTCCTTCTCTGTGGCTGGATGCTGTTTCCAGCCTTCGTGGACTAGGTATTTTAAAAGCCCTTTCGTGTCCTTCGCTCTCCTTTACATGTCTGTCCTCAGTTCTGGAAACTGCAAGGCTACCTTTTGGGATTCACTCTACAATATTTTGTTTGTATCTTTCCGCCTATGGGAGCTGAGAACAGATCGTCCAGTCTTCAAAATAAACTGCCATGCTATTAACTACTTATTTTTGTAGCTTTTGTCTCCCCCCCCCACCCAAAAACTGATTATAAAGCTCTTGTATGTTTCTCCAATAGGCTTAATCTTTACCGGTCAACTTTGGGAGACACTTGATAACGACAAATTAGCACGTACAGAAATGGGAGGAAGATAAATTTAGTAAAGAAAGACTCATGCTCATAAGTAACAAGATGGAAAGCCAGCTTTGGGGGAAAAGCTTGCAGAATTGTCTGCAATGTGGCTTTATTAGGTTGTGTGTTGTCAGGGAACTTGAAATATGTGTCCTTTCTGTCATTGTCAGGATGGACTCAGAAGCTGTTTTGTAGTCTCAAAGATTAGGGGTTCACATGTAGATGACACCCTGAACTCAGAGCCACCCACTGGCAACTCCATATTGCTGAGTCTTTCCAGGTCATCCCAGGTGGGCTGTCTAATTGGGAGGGCCCCGTACAGTACATCTGATGTGGAGGAAAGTCCCCTTGGAAGAGGGAGGAAGAATGTAGGGCATGGGCAAAGAGACGCTGGCAAGACTGGCAATGTTCTTAGTACAAGCCTAGGCTCTGGAGGCAGACTGGCTGTGTTGGAATCCTGGCTCTGCTACTTACTGTGTGAACTTGGGCAAGTTACTTAATCTCTCTTCTCAGTTTTCTCATCTGTAAAGGGATATTAATCATAGATAGCTCATAAGATTTTGGTGAGGACTGAGGCAATGCTTGTAAAAGATAGTGCAGTGTCTGGCCAAGAGTAAACATTCATAACATGCCCTAAGTTTATTGAGAGTAGCTTCCTTAAAGTTGGAGAAGGCTTTGCCAAATTTATGTACAAGGATACCATTGTAGTATTGTTTATAATAGTAAAAAACTGAAAATAACCAATATAGCCAACAGTAGGGGATCAGAGTTTGGAAAATTTCATTAACAAACAATTTAAGTTAATTTAGAAAAGCAAAGTACAAAGCTATATAAACTGTGATCCCAGTTTCATGTTTATATGTATGGTCTATATAAATATAAATAGTATGGATGGAAAAAAGAATGGATGTATATGCACTAAATGTTAGTGGTGGCTGTCTAAGAGTAGTGCAGTTATAGCTGATTTTTTTTCTATTATTAGCATGCATTACTTTTATTTCTTTATTTCTAAAGGTGGCATGTCTTGTTATATGGAGAGAAATGGTCTCTGTGAAATATCTTAAAGAATTTATATTTTAAAAGTACTTATAATTTAGAGTGAAAAATCTCTTAAATCTAGGCCTCTAAAAAGCCCCGCTACTCCAAATTCAGCATCTAGACATACTTTCATAGTCAGCAAAAAGGAGATGTGCAAAATGATACGTTTTATAAGTAGTGTCTCACAGGTTGTTGTGATACTACTTATCAGAAATCGGTTGGACAACCCATGGCAGCCTCATGGTCTCTTGCTGGTTCCCTCCTGCTTCTGAGCTCTCTCCACTCTCTGTTCTTAGCACCATGTCAGAATTACTTCCTGCCCAGGTCAGACCTTGTCACCTCTCTGCAAACATAAAAAGATTATTTATTGATTTTTATTTTATTGTTAATATTTTATTGAACTTTCAGTGAAAATTTACACAGCAAATTCAGTTCCCATTTAACGATTCCTATACATATTGTTCTGTGACATTGGTTACATTTTCCACATTGTGTCAGTATTCTCAATAGTTCTAGTTGGTTCATATTTTTTGACTTTTAAATTATCAGACCTGAGTTTGAATTCTAGCCTTTACACTCAAGAGTTTTATGTTCTTGAGTATGGCGTTAGCAGAAAGCTGAATCCATATTTATTGGGTGTGCCAGCAAGTACTTTGTTGTTGTTAGTTGCCGTTGAGTTGGCTCTGATTCATGGTGACCCTACGTACAAGAGAACAAAATGTTCTGTGCCATCTTCGCAATTGTTGATACGCTTGAGTCCATTATTGAGGCTACTGTGTATTTAGAATGCCTTCCAACCAAGGGGCTCATCTTCCAGCACTATATCAGATGATATTCTGTTGTGATCCATAGGATTTTCATTGGTTAATTTTCAGAAGTAGATCACCAGGTCATTCTTCCTAGTCTGTCTTAATCTGGAAGCTACACTGAAACTTATCTACCATGGGTGACCCTGCTGGTATTTGAATTACTGGTGGCATAGCTCCCAGCATCATAGCAACACACAAACCACTACAGTACAGCAAACTGACAAATGGGTGGTGGGGGATGCACTTTCCGTAAAGGTTAAACTAGAGACCACACAGGTGGCACATGGTGGGGCAGTGACTCAACCCCAAGTGCCCTGACTTCACATCCTCTGCTCTTTTCTCTTCATCCTAGCAGTTGGCCTCTTGTAGATACATGTTTTTGGTCTGTAAAGTGGGGGCAATAATGAGGATTAAATGAGATAACTTGTTTAAAAGTGCATGGAACATGACATATATCCAACCTGAAATGGTGTGATTGCCATCTTGGATGAAGAAACTGAAAGGGACTGACTTAGAGTCAGAAAGAGAACACTTCAGATCCTGATTCATACACTAATATTCTCTCCCCCAATACGCATGCTCTCTCAGACATACACTGTAATTATTTCCATGAAAGAAAGGGTTTAGAAATAAATGCATGCACCTATTTTTTAAGTAGTATTTCAGGTTCAGGTCAAAAGAAATTTCTGACCCTGATAAAACTTTTTTCCTCCCCTAGTCTATCCTGTTTTGTATTCAGTGTCATATCTTTAAGTGAAAGGATTGACTGATACTGATTTTAAAAGTGAAACCATATGCCAAATTACCTCTCATGAGCCTTAAGAGTTGAACTGTGTCTGATGTTTGTTCAGCCTTTGTCTTGCTTGGCATGTTCAGATCACATAAGCAGAATGGTCAGGGGCTGGTTCTTTTCTACAGAATATCTGCTACTGCTCAAAGAAGCTAAAGCCCAGTGAAGGACTTACTGCAGCATCAAGGTAGGTGAGCACCTCTTCTCTGGACACTCCGCCTCCAGCTACCATTAGCTATAGTTTCACCTCTTCATCCCAGAATAAGAAACATTTGACAAATTATATTTAAATAGCTGAGATGCCATATCGGATATGGCTCATGGTTATGATTTTTATATTATGGGCAATGTCACTTTCCTTGCTTTTTAAATTATAATCCTTTTCTCCTGTCAAATCCAAGATGGCCAAAGAAGTGCTCCTGTCTCTCTCAGAGGTTAAGTGCTGCAATATGCTTTGTGTCTGCTCCCGTGACCTCGGGAACACAAAGTAGGCTTCTAAAGCTTCCACTGTTTACTTCAAGCCTCATGCTGGGTTCCTGCTGTTGACCACATTTTGAATATTTTTCTAATGATTTTTCAACTACTTCCTTGAAAAAAAAATTCATTTCTGAAATCATCTGTTGGTAATTAGGGTGACCAGCCACTTGTATTCTGTTGAAAGGCCTAGATGAGGACTTATCAGCAGTGGTGCTGAAAGCCACCTTTTCATTCTGAAGGAATCTAGGCTTGTTGGGAGAGTTTTGTAATGATTTAGATTCTACAATCTGTAGGCTCTTGGTTAATATATGGTAAAGTTGTTGATAATAATGACAATTGAAATTTGTAAAGTGATTTATGATTATAAAGCAACCCACGTGTACTAGTAATTCACCCTACAGAATTTCCTAAGAGTCTACTTGTGCCAGGTGCTCAGCATTTAAATATTAGTAGAACATGATCCTATTCTCATGCAGTTCATGTGGAAGTAAACTACAGTAATTTATTTGATCCCCACAACAATGCTGTGAGGTAGGATTTATTTTTCTCAGATATGATTATTTAGGCTGGGAGAAGTTAAGTTTATGCTGGTATTTTCAAATCAGTATGGGGCAAAGTCGGTCCTCAAGCCCAGGCCTCCTTGCTCCAACCCTTACTCTTTCCCATGAGCATGGGCTCTGGACTCAGATGTCTGCATTCTCATCCCGAGCTCCACTTCTAACTAGCTGTGGAACTGCGAAAGTTACTTCCTTTCTTTTAGCTTTGGTCTCCCCATTTGTAAAATGAGGGAAATAATTCTAGTTACCTCCTTGTGATATTGTGAGGATTATATTAGCTACGCATGTGAAACTCTTAAAACCCACCCTTTGCCGATGAGTCGAATCCAACTCATGGTGACCCTATAGGACAGAGTAGAACTTCTCCATAGGATTTCCAAGGATGTAATCTTTATGGAAGCAGACTGCCACATCTTTCTCCCACAGAGCCACTGGTGGGTTCAAACCACAGACCTTTCAGTTAGCAGTCAAGCACTTAACCATTGCACCACCAGGGCTCCTAATATCAATAAATGCTACTACCTGTGATAGGAATAACAAGAAAAATCATGATTCTAGCTACACTACGGTGCTTTCCTACTAGACATTCTTATGAGATCCTTGAGAAAAATGGCATGTTTAAAGAAGTGAAGTGGGACCAAGTAAGTTTTGTCAGTGTCTATTTTTTGCTAGTGATTATGGCAAAATATATATGACTTAGATTCAGTCCACCACCTGTCAGTTTGTCATACTGTGGAAGCTTGCATGTTGCTGTGATGCTGGAAGCTAATCCACTGGTATTCAAATATCAGCAGGGTCACCCATGGTGGACAGGTTTTAGCAGAGCTGCTAGACTAATACAGACTAGGAAGAAAGGCCTAGTGATCTACTCCCGAAAATTATCGAATGAAAACCTAATGTATCACAACAGAACATTGTTTGACTCACTTACTTTGGACACATCATCAGGAAGGATCAATCATTAGAGAAAGACATCATGTTTGGTAAAGTAGAGGGCCAACAAGGACATGGGAGACCCTCGGTGTGATGGATTGGTACAATGGCTGCAACAATGGATTCAAACATGCTACAACAATGGACTCAAATATGCTGGTGATCATGAGGAAGACACAGGACTGGACATTTTGTTCTGTGGTACATAAAGTCACAATGAGTTGGAGTTGTCTCAACGGTCGCTGTTTATCTATCTAGATTCAGTAATTTACTTATTCAATAATGAATATTTATTAAGCATATATTATGTGCTACACATGAATCTGGGTGCTGGAAGCTTACATTCTAGGAGCTGTTTAATCTTTGAAATAATCTTGAGGATGGGTATTATCAATATCTGCAATATCTCATTTGCATTGGAAGGAAATGGGACTTGGAGAGTAATATAATTTGCCTAAGGTCACCTGGCTGGTAAATGGCATACTCAAACCCTGTTGCCGTAGAGTTGATTCCAACTCACAGCAACCCTATAGGACAGAGTAGAACTACCCCATAAGGTTTCCAAGGAGCTGCTGGTGGATTCGAACTGCTGACCTTTTGGTTAGCAGCTGAGTTCTTAACCAGTGCACTACCAGGGCACTGTAAATGGCATAACTAGGATGCTAACTGAGGCCCTCTGCTACCAAGACCATTACAGTCTTCTATTACTGTCTTTAGCAAGACAGCCCCCTTCATTCCAAAGTCTGCTTCCCTTTCTTTGATGAAAGAAGTGACCATAGGACACCGTATATGTTAGGCAAGTCTAATTTATTTAGAGTTCCAAACAGGAAAATTTTTTTAAAAGTCAAAAAGGTAACAGAAGAGAGGTTATTAAGGTTAATTCTATTTCCAAATAGATTCGTTCTGTAGACAGGTGGGTGGTTATCCTTCAAATCACTAGAAAATCTTCTTTTTAATCACTCTGATCGAAGGCTGCTTCTCACTCTTTCTGGATAGCCAAGTAGACTCTCTGCCGCTGGGTCTCTCCTGGTGTGTAAAATGCCTCCCGAGTGCCACAGCTTACCTGCCTCACCGTGCATGCTCAGAAATTCTTTATTTTTGTACAGCCTAAATGTCTAACAAACTCGAGAAGTCACTGGCTACCATGGGCTTTTCCCTGACATTCAGTAAATCTGTGTCAAGCTGAGTTAAATTCTTTCACATTGTAAAATCAGTAGAACTGAATATTAGTTGATCTACCCTCTTCTGATAAGATTACTGTTTATATAAAATACTTGAAAACCCGAAAAAACCAAACCCATTGCTGTCAAGTAGATTCTGACTCATAGTGACCCTGTGAGATTTGAACTGCTGACTTTTTGGTTAGCAGCCGTGGCTCTAATACACCATGATACTTGAAGAAGACTATTTAATCCAGATTAATTCTTTCTGTTGATAAATGAACTCTAAATTTTACACCATTTCCTTTTTTTTTTTTTTTAACCATTTTAAATTTAGCATCAGTCACACATCTAAGGTGTTTAATATCAGATACTTTCACCAGGGCTTTTGGGTAGAATTGCTCCTTGTCTTCCTTCACATCCCAGGTCACCAGGGTCCTGGCAGCCACTCATAAAAACGTAGGCTTGTTCAGTACATTTGGAGGTAGGGGACTTGAGAGCCAACAGATAAATTACAAGGTGAACTTTAAACACCACCAAGAACCAGAACCCTACCATACGATTGCCTGGAGAACAGACTTGCTTCATAATTCATTAATTCATATTTGTATTCTCTAGCTAGACTTTTCATCAGAATTCTTTGAAAATGTTTAACCAATCTACCCACCCACAATACATTGCAACCGAGTTAAATGTACTGAGACCATTGCTAATTTTATATGATTGTTTTGAATCCTAATCCTAAATTCTAACCTTCAGAGAGGCAGGGCCAAGATGGCAAAGTAGTCGAATGCTTCCGGTCGTCCCTCCTGCAACGAAGACCCCAAAAAACAAGTGATTCGATTATATATGGAAATCTGGGAGCCCTGAACATCGAGGCAAAGTTGAGGAATCGGACTGAGTGGCAGGGGGAGAGAGAGAAGGTTCGGAACCAGTGAGGAGTTGCCAGACCTGACCTGGAGAGCTTGAGCCCTTCAGGCCGGATCAGCTCGAGGTGCATGGTGAGGCAGGCAAGCTGTGGCGCTCGGGATGCATTTTACACACCAGGAGAGACCCAGCGGCAGAGAGTCTACTTGGCTATCCAGAACCAGTGAGAAGCAGCCTTTGATCAGCAAAAGATAAGTACTTGCATCTGGCCTACTGGGCGGATCAAAAACAACTGCCTTTGGGAAAAACCTCTCTTGAATTTACTCCCCACTCCCTGCTCTGCGCTGGGTCTGGGGCAGGCTTCAGCAACTGCTGAGTCCCCTGGGCTGGAAGTAGGACCCATCGTGTGCCTGAGCCATTCTCCTGGCCTAGGAGAGAGAACAAATTAACAAATGGGAAAAAAATAATCTGCCGGCTCCCCTAAGCCAGGAACTCAGGGTAGCCACAGCTCCTTTCCCTCGGCAAAGGCATAAGAGGTCCATGGATTTTGAGTGCCTTTCCCCATGCAGAGACTTGTGTGGGCCCATTTCAACAGTGTAGGCCCTCATTACCACAGTACAACAGGGTATATACCTGCAGGCTAACTGCAACTGTTTCAGCTGTGAAGTGGTAGGTTCCTGCCATTTGACACTGCTCTGCCCATTCACCTACCCATATCAGGAGCTTGAGGACTGGTGGCTCCACCCATCCCACCTAGCCACCTGTGACAGAGATCCAAGAATGAGTAGTAGCCCCCTAGTCCTTACAGCCCACAGCACTGGGTGCTTATAGTCTGGCTGCAAAATCCACCCACCTACTTGCTGTAGGAAACAGAGACACACTTTCCTCCTGGACACTCAGGGGCGGCCATCAGCCCCCTGCCTTGCTCAGCCTGTGTCCCCCTGCTGCAGCCAGATGCCTGTGCCTACACCAATCACCCATGCCTGTCTAGGACGGTAGATGAGAGCCTGCACCACACACTTGGTGGCCGACTACCTGGACACCTGAGCTGAATCCATACAGGAGGAATGGGCAGACTCCTGGGCTCACATACTTAGTGGCAAGTCTGGCCAGCTGGTGGCAGGACGTTGGAGCTTCAGAGGTGCCAGTGATTGGCTCACACAAGCAGCCTATTTGGGCATATCAAAACAAGACAAAACAAGAAGCTAGGACACAGTAAACAAACATAAAATAAATAAATATAATAACTTATTGATGGCTCAGAGACAACAGTCAATAACAAATCACATAAAGAGGCAATCCATGATGACTTCAGCAAGCTCCCAAAACAAAGAATCAAGAAATTTGCCAGAGGAAGAGAATTTCTTAGAATCACCAGAGACAGAATACAAAAGATTAATATACAGAACTCTTCAAGACATCAGGAAGGAAGTTAAGCAAAATGCAGACCAAGCATACAGGAACTTAAGAAGACTAGAGAAGACCATAATGATAAATCTAATAGGCTGCAAGTATTCATAGAGACACAGCAATCAGAAATCCAGAAGATTAACAATAAAATTTCAGAATTAGACAACTAAACAGAAAGTCATAGGAGCAGAATTGAGGCACTGGAAATCAGAATTAGTGAGCCTGAACATAAAGCACTTGACACTAACTTATTTGAAGAAAAATCAGATAAAAGGATTTAAAAAAAAGAAACCCTATGATTTATGTGGGACTTTATCAAGAGGAATAACCTATGAGTGACTGGAGTACCAGAACAGGGGGGATAACAGAAAATACAGAGAGAATTGTTGAAGATTTGTTGGAGAAAACTTCCCTGATATCATGAAAGATGAGAAGATATCTATTCAAGATGCTCATCGAACCCCACATAAGGTAGATCCCAAAAGAAATTCACCAAGACATATTATAAGCAAACTTACCAAAACCAAAGACAGAGAGAGAATTTTAAGAATAGCTAGGGATAAAGGAAAAATTATCTGCAAAGGAGAGTCAATAAGACTAAGCTTGGACTACTCAGCCGAAACCTTGCAGGCAAGAAGGCAACAGATGACATATATAAAGCCTTGAAGGAAAAAAATTGCCAGCCAAGAATTATATATCCAACAAAACAGTCTCTGAAATATGATGGCAAAATAAGGGCATTTCCAGATAAACAAAAGTTTAGGGAATTTGCAAACACCAAACCAAAATTACAAGAAATACTAAAGGGAGTCCTCTGGTTTGAAAATCAATAACAACCCAAGACTAGAACACAGGACAGAGCAATCAGATATCAACCCAGATAGGAAAGTCACAAAAAATAAATCAAAAGTAAAACACTGAAAATAGGGAAACAGAGATGTCAACATGTAAAAGATGACAACATTAAAACAAAAAAGAGGGACTACAAAATGTAGTCATAGATTTTTCATATGGAGAGGAAGTCAAGGTGATATAAAGAAATAAAAGACTGGTTTAAACTTAGAAAAATAGGGGTAAATATTAAGGTAACCACAAAGTAAACTAACAATCCTACAAGTCAAAATAAAAAACAAGAAAAATATAAAGATTCAGCAAACACAAAATCAACAACAACAAAAGAGGTGAAAAGAAAATACATAAAGAAAAACGATTCAGCGCAGAAAATTAAGTGGAATGAAGAAACTGTGAACAACACGCAAAAAAAAAAAAAAAAAGAAAAATGATAGCACTAAACTCATACCTATCAGTAAGTACCCTGAATATAAATGGAATAATGCACCAATAAAGAGACAGACAGTGGCAGAATGGATAAAAAACCACGACCTGTCTATATGCTGCCTACAAGAGACAAACCTTAGACTTAAAGACACAAACAAACTAAAACTCAAAGGCAGGAAAAAAATATATCAAGCAAACAACACTCAAAAAAGAGCAGGGGTAATATTAATCTCTGACAAAATAGATTCTAGAGTAAAATTCACCACAAAGGATAAGGAAGGAGACTGTATAACGATTAAAGGGTCAGTACACCAGGAGGTCATAACTATAAGAAATATTTACGCACCCAACAATAGGGCTTCAAAATACATAAAGCAAACTCTAATTGCATTGACAAGAGAGATAGACAGCTCCACAATAATAGTTGGAGACGTCAACACACCACTTTTGGTGAAGAACACAACATACAGAAAGAAGCTTAATAATGACACAGAAGGTCTAAATGCTACAATCAACCAACTTAATCTCATAGACATACACCAAACACTCCACCCAACAGCAGCCAAGTATGCTTTCTTTTCCAATGCACATGGAACATTCTCCAGAATAGACCACATATTAGGCCATACAGCAAAATCCAAAGCATCAAAATATTACAAAGCGTCTTATCTGACCACAAAGCCATGAGAGTAGAAATCAATGACAGAAAAAGCAAGGGGAAAAAAAAAAAATCAAACACCTGGAAACTGGAAAACAGCTTGTTCAAAAACTACTGGGTTATAGAAGAAATTAAGGGTGGAATAAAGAAATTCATAGACTCAAACGAGAATGAAAACACATCCTACCAGAACCTTTGGGACACAGCTAAAGCAGTGCTGAGAGGTCAGTTTATAGCAATAAATGCACACATCCAAAAAGAAGAAAGGACGATAATCAAAACATTAACCCTACAACTGGAACAAGTAGAAAGAGAGCAGCAAAAGAGGCCCTCAAGCACCAGAAGAAAGAAAATAATGAGAATTAGAGCAGAATTAAATGAAATAGAGACTAGAAAAACAATTGAAAGAGTTAACAAAACCAAAAGCTGGTTCTTTGAAAAGATCAACAAAATTGATAAACCACTGGCCAAACTGACAAAAGAAAAAAGGAGCAAAGCAGATAACCTGTATAAGAAATGAGATGGGTGATATCACAACAGACTCAACTGAAATTAAAAGAATTATAATATAACACTATGAAAAATTATACTCCAAGAAATTTGAAAACCTAGAGGAAATGGACAAATTTCTAGAAACTCACTACCTACCTAAACTAACACAAACAGAGGTAGAACAACTAAATAAACCCATAACAAAAGAAGAGATTGAAAAGTTAATTAAAAAACCTCCCAAAAAAAAAAAAAAAAAAAAAAGCCCTGGCCTGGATGGCTTCACCGGAGAGCTCTACCAAACTTTCAGAGAAGAGTTATACTACTACTACTAAAGGTATTTCAGAGCACAGAAAGGGATGCAATACTCCCAAACTCATTCAATGAAGCCAGCATAACCCTGATACCAAAACTAGGTAAAGACAACACAAAAAAGGAAAATTATAGACCAATATCCCTCATGAACATTGATGCAAAAATCCTCAACAAAATTCTAGCCAAGAGAGTTCAGCGACATATCAAAAAAATAATTCACCATGATCAAGTGGGATTTATACCAGGTATGCAGGAATGGTTCAACATTAGAAAAACAATCAATGTAATCCATCACATTAATAAAACAAAAGACAAGAACCACATGATCTTATCAATTGATGCAGAAAAGACATTTGACAAAGTCCAACACCCATTCATGATAAAAACTCTCAACAAAATAAGAAAAAAAGAGAAATTCCTCAATATAATTAAGGGCATTTATACAAAGCCAAGAGCCAGCATCATCCTAAATGAAGAGAGTTTGAAAGCATTCCCTTTGAGAACTGGAACTAGACAAGGCTGCCTTTTATCACCACTCTTATTCAACATTGTGCTGGAGGTCCTAGCCAGAGCAGTTAGGCTAGAAAATGAAATAAAGGGCATCCAAACTGGTAGGGAAGAAGTAAATGTATCTCTGTTTGCAGGTGATATGATTTTAAACACAGAAAACCCCAAAGAATCGACAAGAAAACTACTGGAACTAATAGAAGATTTCAGCAAAGTATCAGGATACAAGATAAACGTATAAAAATCAGGTGGATTCTTCTACATCAACAAAGAGAACTTTGAAGAGGAAATCACAAAATCAATACCATTTACAATAGTCCCCAAGAAGATAAAATACTTAGGAATAAATCTAACCAGAGATGTAAAAAAAACTATACAATGAGAACTACAAGGCACTACTGCAAGAAACCAAAACAGACCTGCATCAGTGGAAAAACATACCTTGCTCATGGATAGGAAGACAGCATTGTGAAAATGTCACTTCTATCCAAAGAAATCTACAGATACAATGCAATCTGAATCCAAATTCCAGTGACATTATTTAATGAGATGGATAAAAAAACACACACCAACTTCGTATGGAAAGGGAAGAGGCCTTGGATAAGCAAAGCATTACTCAAGAAGAAGAACAAAGTGGGAGGCCTCACACTACCTGATTTTAGAACCTATTTTACTGCCATGTAGTCAAAATAGCCTGGTACTGGTACAACAACAGATATATAGACCAATGGAACAGGATTGAGAATCCAGACATAACTTCATCCACCTATGAGCAGCTGATATTTGACAAAGGCCCAAAGTCCATTAATTGGGGAAAAGACCATCTCTTTAACAAATGGTGCTGGCATAACTGGATATCCATCTGCAAAAAACTGAACAAGACCCATACCTCACACCATGCACAAAAACTAACTCAAAATGGATCGAAGACCTAAACATAAAATCAAAAATGATAAAGATCATGGAAGAAAAAATAGGGACAATGCTAGGAGCCCTAGTACATGGCATAAACAGAATACAAACCATAAGTAACAATGTACAAACACCAGAAGAGAAACTAGATAACTGGGAGCTTCTAAAAATCAGACACTTATGCTCATCAAAAGACTTTACCAAAAAAGTAAAAAGACAACCTGCAGACTGGGAAAAAAATTTGTACTACAACAAATCTGATCAGCATCTAATCTCTAAAGTCTACAAGATACTGCAAAACCTCAACAACAAAAAGACAAATAACCCAATTAAAAAATGGGCAAAGGATATGAATAGGCACTTCGCTGAAGAAGATATTCAGGCGGCTAACAGACACATGAAGAAATGCTCACGATCATTAGCCATTAGAGAAATGCAGATCAAAACTACAATGAGATATCATCTCATCCCAACAAGGCTAGCATTAATCCAAAAAACACAAAATAATAAATGCTGGAGAGACTGAACACTTATACACCGTTGGTGGGAATGTAAAATGGTACAACCACTTTGGAAGTTGATTTGGCGCTTCCTTAAGAAGCTAGAAATACAAGTACCATAGGATCCAGCAATCCTGCACTTTGGAATATATCCTAGAGAAATAAGAGGCATCACACAAATAGATATATGCACACCCATGTTCATTGCAGCACTGTTCATGATAGCAAAAAGATGGAAACAACCTAGGTGCCCATCAAAGGACAAATGGATAAGGAACAAATTATGGTATATTCACACAACGGAATGCTATGCAATGATAAAGAACAGAGATGAATCCGTGAAACATCTTATAACTTGGAGGAATCTGGAAGGCATTATGCTGAGTGAATTTAGTCAGTCATAGAAGGACAAATATTTTATAAGAACACTATTATAAGGACTGAAGAAAATGTTTAAACACAGAATAAAACATTCTTTGATGGTTACAAGGGTGGGGAGGGAGGGAGAGGGTTATTCACTAACTAGATAGTAGACAAGAATTATCTTAGGTGAAGGCAAGGACAGTACACACTACAGGGGAAGTCAGTACAACTGGACTAAACCAAAGCTAAGAAGTTTCCTGAATACAACCAAACACTTCGAGGGACAGAGTAGCAAGGGCGGCGGTTTGGGGGCCATGCTTTCATGGGACTTCTAGGTCAATTGGCATAACAAAGTTTATTAAGAAAATGTTCTGCATCCTACTTTGGTGAGTGGTGTCTGGGGTCTTAAAAGCTAATGAGCGGCCACCTAAGATGCATCAATCAATCGGTCCCAACCCACCTGGAGTAAAGGAGAATGAAGAACACCAAAGTCACAAGGAAGATATTAGTCCAAGAGACTGAATGGGCCACATAAACCAGAGACTTCATCAGCCTGAGACCAGAAGAACTAGATGCTGCCTGGTTACCACCAATGACTGCCCTAATAGGGAATACAAGAGAGAGTGCCTGTTAGAGAAGGAGAAAAGTGGGGTGCAGTACTCAAATTTGAGTGAAAAGACCAGACTTAATGGTTTGACTGAGACTGGAGGAACCCCTGAAAGCATAGCCCATGGACTGTCTGTCAACCCAGCACTAAAACCATTCCTGAGGCCAACTCTTCAGTCAAAGATTAGGCTGGACTGTGGGACATAAAAGGATACTCATGAAGAGTGTGCTTCTTAGGTCAAGTAGATAAAAGAGACTAAATGGGCAGCTTCTGTCTGGAGGTGAGATGAGAAGGCAGAGAGGGTCAGGAGCTGGTTGAATGGACATGGGATATCAGGGATGGAAAGGAGGAATGTGCTGTCACAATATAGGGAGAGCAATTAGGGTCACGTAACAATGTATGTATAAATTTTTGTATGAGAGACTAACTTGAATTGTAAGCTTTAACTTAAAGTACAATAAAAAAAATTTTAAAAATTCTAACCTTCAAAATCAGTAAAAATTAAGTAGCATTTTTTTTCCTGTTACCTATTTCACTGATGAATATCTATTGTCAACCAGGTACATCAATCAGTGTAAACTGAATTTTTCCAGCCTCACCATCTTGTGGGTGTAGATGGGCTGTAATAACATCATAGTTCAGATTTTGCTGGCTCTTTTCTTTACTTGCTGATGTATGGCTCCCACCTCCTATAATACCCACCATACACACTATGAGTCCCAAGGGTGTTGCTGTTGCTCATGTGTTTACTGCAACCCCGGCCCCAACTCTTTCCAGGGTCAACCACTACTCTACTTGGCACCATCATGGATGCTATGAATTCCTGAGGCACCCAGCTAGGTAGTGACTTCTGGTAATGGTGGGAGAATGCTGTTATACTCAGTTAGAGAAGTCTTAAAGCAACCCTTTCCATGATCCAGAGTTTTATAGGGATTTTGGAGAAAGAACTGCCTACCCTCTTCACTTACAATCCTCTTATTTTTAAGGGTTGGGAAGGGTGGTATCTTGGTCATCTAGTGCTGCTGTAACAGAAATACCACAAATGGATGGCTTTAACAAAAAGAAATTTATCCTCTCACAGTCCAGTAGGCTAGAAGTCCAAATTCAGAGTGTCAGCTCCAGGGGAAAGCTTTCTCTTTCTGTCAGCTCTGGAAGAAAGTCCTTGTCATCACTCTTCCCCTGGTCTAGGAACTTCTCATCTCTGCTCCTTGTGTTGCTTTGTTGGTAGTATGAGGTCCCCATCTCTCTGCTCCCTTCCCTTCCCTTTATCTCTTATGAGATAAAAGGTGATGCAGGCCACACCCCAGGGAAACTCCCTGTACATTGGATCAGGGATGTGACCTGAGCAAGGGTGTTACATCCCACCCTAATCCTCTTTAACATAATCTAGTCTTGCTCATTACCCACAGGCAGAGATGAGGATTTCCAAAACATAGGAAAATTACATCAATCACAAAATGGAGAACAACCACACAATACTGGGAATCATGGACTAACCAAGTTGGCACACGTTTTTTGGGGACAAAATTCAATCCATGACAGGTAGGTACTGGGCTGATAGGGAAACTGAAGCAATAGACAACACGTGGGAACCATTCCTCCCTTCTAACCCACGCTCTGGGCTTTCCTCTCTGCTTGCCTGTGCTCCCAGGAGGCTCTGTGGCTGCAGGAAAATGGCTTCAGAAAGTCCTTCCCTACCACTTGGCCACACAAACCCAAATACATTTGAATCTCACTTAGACTCAAGCTTGGATCTTGACTCTGTTCTCAAGTGAACAATAAGCTATTTATAACTACTTTTAGGGAAAACCACTTAACTGTAATATCAATGATCTAAAATGTTTCACATATGAATGAAATGATGCCTCTATGGATCAGAGACATGAAAGGAACTAAAACATTTCTGAATTTCTGGATGATGAAATAAGATAGTAGAAAAATGGACTCCTCTGCATTCAATATAAATGAGATTTCTATTTAATGAAAACCTTGATCAATTGCCACACATTGTTACAGCAGATGAACAATTCTATAGGAAATAGAGAAGTCTAAGCCCTACACGCTGATAACTATCTACACCTAAAATCTACATTTCCAAGAGCAATTAAGAAAAAAAATCACGGTGTAAAGTAATGGAGGATGCTTCTCACATTGTCTCTCGCCCCCAGTGACCTATTTTGGGAGATGATGATGAACAAGCATAGAGTTGACACACTTGCCCATATGTGCTGAGCAGATTGAGATGGGTGTCAGGTAGTGCCGGGAGTGACTGGACGGAAGGGACAGCTGCCCTTGAAGAATAGAATTGAAATCATCACTCAGGCAATTGCCAACGAAAGGCTTTGGTGATTACTCATAAAACCCAAGTATTCACTTAAAAATTAATTGTATTTGACATTGCAAATACACATCATGGATCTCATGTGGATGACTTTCCTTTGAGGTCTACAATGTTTACTGCTGTGCTGCAGATGTGCTTAGCCTCTAATAACTACAAAGTGTAACTGGGATGGTCCAAATCTTTACTGTAGTTGATGGGAACCGATCATCAGGAATCAGAAAACAGGATGAAATCTAAAAGCTCTCCAGTGTGGGGAGGCTCAATCAGTTTCCCCAAAAGTGTGTAATAACACTCAATTAGTCCCAAGCACGCTCTCATTTTGTGGTAGCCACCATTGTCATCTATAGTACTATGAACAATTATTCTGGGTTAGAGTGCTAATTTTTCCTGAGAGTCTTACTTTGTAAAACTCAGTTCTGTTTCTTTATCTTTTCATTTAACTTTGCAGGTTTATAGATTTAGTGCTTCAGAAACTGCAAGCTTAATCCTGGAAGTGGAGATTGAAGTTGTATCCTTTAAATAACATCTTTAGGACTCTTGGGTGGCCACTCTTTCCGATGATGACCCTGTGGTATCATATGTCCAGGGAAACTGGGGCTCTTTGTGGTCACCAGACTTCTCTACTTTCCTCACGTTCCACTTGTCCTTTTGGAGAGTTTGTGTTGTTTCCCAAGGCAGCCCAGCTTCACTTGGCTCTCACAACTGACCACTATTCTGTATTCTGTGACATTATTGGATTTTATGTGTCTCTTGTTGGCTTGGGTTGCTGGACCTTTGTTACATACTCTGAGCAGGTTGTTTTAGGTCAGTGCAGAGAATTTGGAAGACTGCTGGGCCAAAAGATCAGCGTGTAAAGCTCAGGTACTCCAAGCACAAAAAAAAAAAAAAAAAGGCAAGCTTTCCACGCTGATTCAGTCAAATAGCCTGGTCAATAATCCAGTATCAAAATATTTGCAAAATTACAAAAATAAATAAGTAAAAGAAAGAAAACCCTCTTTCCCTGCCAGCCCCCCAACCCCAACACCACGAAAAACTTCCAATGTCCTAAATTTGCTTCCCATTAAGAGAGTGGTTAGACAGCAGCTGTTTAGCCTCTTAAGAGAGCACACGATATAGTAATAAACATCATTTTAAAAATATGCTTTTTTTTCCACTTTACTAGGAAGCACAATAATGATCTCTGCATGCTCACTACACTTTTAACTCCAGGCACTGATTTTAATGAGAGGGGCCCAGTGCAGTTGGTTTACTCCCTACCTAGCAAATAGAAATGTTTGTTTTGTCTTTTCAGTTCCAGCCACCCTGACTTGAATTCTTTTATGCAGTGCATTGTAAAATGCTCTTTGAAGTTCATGTGTCATCCATTTAAAATGAACACCACAGGTCGGCGTGTGCTGCTCCTGTCTCCAGTTGTGCTTGGTGTCCCAGTTTCTCTGGGGAAGGTTCAAATCTGACAATACCCTTCAGTTACGGTATAGGAATCCATGCATAATGCTGGGTTTACCAGACGGAGGCTGAAATTTTATGGCAGCTAGCTTGCTGTTTGTGTAGGAAATTCAATTTATAGGAACATAGAAGGGTGATGATTTTAATGTGATCAAATGCCTTGAAAAGTTCTTCCAGGATGTCTTATGCTATATGCTGGGCTGTCGTATATAACAATGGGTGTGGCTCCTCTTTCTCGACAGCACCAGGAGGGAGAAGACAGATGTCATTCAGGACAGGTGTTTGTGGATGGAGAAGTGTGTGGAAGGGAGGAGGAATGGAATTTAAGGATATCCCAAAGTATTCTTCAGGATTCTATTTGAGAGTCCACAGAAGCAACCATGCATGCACCATACACTAATACTGAGTCTGGATATCTTCAAAGTTATAAGTAAAACATTCTTTAGAAGACCAATTACTATGCATTCTGTGCTACATAGTCATAACACTTCGTGGTTTCCAAGGTACTTTCTTTTAAAAAAAAATTTTTTTGTTATTCATTTAATCCTCACAACATTGTTCAGAAGGTGAAACTAATGTATTTCTATTTTCTAAAGAAAAATACAGCAGGGGCTTCAGGGAAGTGATACTGGATTCAGAGTCCTGTTCTGCCATCTCATCTAACCTCCCTGAGGATTAAACAAGACAACCTGTGAAAAGTGCTTAGCACAGAGACTGGCATATGATATTTGTTGAAGGGAGTTGTTGTCGCATCAGCTCCAACTCATAATAAGAGGTCAATAATTTTCTACTTTCTTAGATCCATCCCGTCTCTATCCGCTGAATAGGTTAGCTTCAAGAAGAGAGGCTGACTGTAAGGCTGAAGCTAAGCACTATTTGTATATTGAATAGTCAAGGTAGTGGCTTCTTTCAATTTGGTGCTGATGGTAGGGCAGTACAGAGCTGGGTCGGCAGAACATAAGGTTGAAATCAGTCATTGTAGAGCTCACCGTAGGGCAACAAACAATCTGAAGGATGTTGCTTTAAGACTCTGGAGATATTACTTATTAAGGAGTTGATGAATCACATCAAATAATTAATTTTTTATTATAAATTTACCTAAATCTATGATCTACTTAATTCTCTTATCTTGAGCCTCTCATTTGTAAAGTAGAATTGTCTGTCCAGTCACTACAACATTGAAGGAGACTCGGAAAATCACTTTGCCACCTACTTCATTTCATAAATGAGAGGGAAAGTAACTTGTTCAAGGTTAAGCAAGTGACACTAGACCTAAACCGAGATCTTCTCTTTTGCCATATGACTGCTTGTGCCCAGACTAATGAACTTCGCATTATGTATCACAGTGAGTTAAAAAAATATGTATATATAAATTACAATGTGTGAATTTTATCTGGATCTTGATCAAACAAACAAAAACAAATAAATTTTAAAATATGTTGAATTTCAAAAGACTATTGCAGATTAAAACATTGAGCCTGTATTAAAGAATTATTATTATGCTTTTAGATGTGGTCATGGTATTACAGTTATGTTGAGACAAATATAGAGCTTATTTTTAAGAAATCCATGTTGTTGTTGTTGTTGTGTGCTGTCGAGTCGATTCCAACTCATAGCGACCCTATAGGACAGAGTAGAACTGCCTTATAGGATTTCCAAGGAGTGGCTGGTAGATTCAAGCTGTAAACCTTTTGGTTAGCAGCCTGAGCTCTTATCCACTTTGGCACCAGGGCTTCAAGAAATCCATAGTGAAATATTAATCAGTGAAATGATATGATGTCAGAGATTTCCTTTAAATCATATAGTAAGGGCAGGAAGTGGGATAAGTGGGTATAGAAGAAACAAGCTTGCTGTGAGTTGATAACAGTTGAGTTGGGTGATGGGTAAATGGGGGTTCATTACACTATTCTATTTTAACATTTGTTTGAAATTCTCCAAGATTAAAGAAAAATATATGATTGGTTTACATTTGTGTGTACACTTGGTGTTTCCACTGTTAGGATTCCCATCTTGTCTTCTGATCTTGTGTGCATCAGTAGCCTATAAGTTTCTGTTTGTGCTTTTCCTAAGAAATCAGGTTGCTTTTTTCTGAAAACAAAAGCAAATCTATGAATCATGGAACTGAACTTGATTCTCTTTTTATTTTTGATGTTAGAAAGCTTAGGAGAAAATTTCTGACCTACCACATTAATTTATTCTTTTATTCATTCAACAGAGCTTAGATGATGATGGAATGGACCTCTCTGTCTTTCACCAACTTTTCCATAAGCAGAGATTCTAGACGATTAATTTTGGCGACTATATGGTGTGGTGGTTAGTCACAGGTGTTCAGTTATCTGGCCTTGTAGCCCAGCTTTGCCGCATGTTAGCCTCTCTGAACCTCCATGTAAGCATCTGTGCAAAGGGATAAAAACAGAACTCACCTCAGAGGTGAATGTGAGGATTAAACGAAATCATACTCCCATGCCCTTAGAAACAGGATCTAGTATAGTACATGGAAAGTACTCTATAAATTTTTGCTTTTATTATCAGCCAATAATTACTGAGTGCCTAGTATGTGTTAAACACTAGGCTGGGAAGGGAGCTTTCAACGGTGTCCTAACTTCACTTTCAGTTATTTCTTAACTTTGTTACAATTTTTTCCTAATCCAACAATTTTTAACTTTATTTTTTCTTGTTATATTTTATGTATGTATGCAAGCATTCACAAATATTTATTGGAATAAGTTAGGGTATAAATAAAAATATTGCTTCTGGGATTATGTTTATCCCTAATTCTAGGCATAGTTTAAGTAATAATTTGAGGAGTAAAGTAATTGATAAACTGGTCACCTCTAGGTAATTGCATATGCCAACAGATCTCTAATGATTTAACAAGATTTAACCCACATACTACTGAACAACTCTTCTTGTTTTGGGGTCTATTGATGGATACTAGCCATAATTGTTGGTCCAGGACTGAGAGAATTCTCAGAGTGTACGGTAATGTAGAAGTCTTTAGATGCACCGATTTCTAGACCTTACTTAAATCACAACTTGTTAGGCATGTTGTTTAAGAAAATGACTGACTCACATCAAGGACCAATCAATTGAAATTTGCATTTAAAAGCCATCATTATAAAAATGATCAGATTTTTTAAAAGTATATAAAATGAGAAAACATTTTATTTTACAAAAAGTAACTATAATTAAATAATACATTGTATCAGTGTTAAATTTCCTGATTTTGATAAGTATACTGCAGTTACATAAGAGAATATCTTTATTCTTAGGAAATGCACACTGAAGGGTTAAAGGGTAAAGGGATACAATGTCTCTAACTTACTCTCAAATGATTGAGAGAGAGAAAGAGATAAAGCACACAAGTGTATGTGTAAATGGAGAAAAATGTAAAAACTGGTAAATCTGAGCAAAGAGTATATGGAAGTTCCTTGTTCTCTTCTTACAGCTTTTCTGTACGTTTGAAATTAAATCAAAATAAAATAGTTTTTTTAAAAAAGTAACTTAAAATCATGAGATATTTTCAGTAGTGTTATTTCAGCCTAGAAGTATTTTACCACTGACTTGTCACTAACTAAAGATCTACTTCTCTGTCCACAAGCAGGGGAAAATGCCCAATGACACTAGTATATTCTGGCATTCAATATTAAGTTTAAAATGGGAATGAAACATGGAAAAAGGGATGCAAAACATGGCAAGTTTCTGGCGTTTCAAGGCCCAGTGAGCTCTTAAGAGTGACATCATGATCATCACCAGCTAGTTACAGGGATTGTCGTCATTTCACAGATTATAGAGTTAGAGTTGAGAAACTTAAATTAATCATTGCAGCTCTTCCTTTTCCATAGAACACAATGTTTTGGTAACAAATCTGAAAACAATGAGCCATTTCCCTCACTAAAGTTAAACTTAAGTGCAATGGTTGTGCTTGGGTAGAAGCAAAGGGTCCTCTCCACTCTCCACCACTTTTTCCAACAGCAAAGCTTCTAGAGTAAATTTCAACCCACATCTGAAGCTATAAATGTGAAGGATTTTCCCAAATGGTGTAATTACCTGAAATTGTCACATTTGGTAAGATACATCATTAGGGTAAAGTCAACAATTTCCTCTTAAAATAAGCATTGTTAGTTGTTGCTGTCCACTGTGTTCTTATTTTAAGATCCTTGTGCCTGGAGGCATGTGGCTGATGGTCTATGGCAAGGGTGAGATTCTTTGAAAACACATGAAAATAACTGGAAGAATTTGAACAAAGTCTTAGATGTTGTAAATTAAAATCCCAGTGAAAGATTGATCAGTGGTCATTTCAAGCATTTATTGGAATAATGACAGCTCCACAGATATGAAATAAGAATCTATTGCATGCAATGTGCCATAGGAGAAGTGAAAGAGAAGATCACGTGGTTTTTGTGAGCAGGTTGCTTGTGGTTCTAATGTGGATATATGATGAACACAATTAAGGCAATCGAAGGCTGAACTTCTACATTTTACATATTCTCCTGAATATGATGGGCTCAAGAGCACTAGCCCTGGAGTTGGTGATCTCGACTCAGTCCCAGTGTAGCTGTATAGCCTCAGGAAAGTTCTCCATCTTCACTAGTCTGCAGTTCTCTTGTTTCTGCAATGAAGGGGTGAACTCCAGGTTTACTTCTAACTCCAGATTGTACTTTCTATAATTACATCATACAATCCAATCTCTCAAGAGGTTATAAAATTATTAGAAATTTTATAATTGTAAAATATTCTTTCAAATCTCTACCAGTCTTACATGACGTAAGGAATTATTTCTGAAAATTTTTTAAAATGTGGAAGATAACCTTCTGAAGTGTTTGGCAACCTTTACTTAGAAGATTAGAAAACTCTTTGGATTCATATTTTTAGCTCATTCTGGCAGTCAGGCCTTGAGTCATTCTATTTGAGAACAACATTGTTTTTCAAATGCCAGAATATGAAATATTTATAACACATACCTGCAGTGATTGAATTAAGCTATTAATATAATGCTAACAAAAATAAAATGAAGTGTATGTTGTCACAACTCTAGAGAAATTTAAAGTTCAATTAATAAGAAGAGTCAGAAGTTCCCATGAGAGGTAACAACAATTATAGTAGTTACATCCTGAGAACCTGAGAACTTGTGTGTGTGTGTTTGTGCACAGGGGGAATCCCTTCTCCGTCAAACAAAAACGAAAAATGAAACAAAATTGATAAAACAGGCCTGCATTATCATTATTTATTTTTGTTATAGATTATAAACTTTGGCATATGTTTTGCTTACCAAAGATAGGCCCACTTAAAGTTGTTCTGATCGGTGAAAATCTCTATTTACAAAACACATGAATTCTGGAATGATTATTTCCTTGACTAGGTTACTTTATACAGTTAGCCTCATAAGCACATAAAGTATGCAAATTATGATTCGATTTACCAAACACATTTACTGTTCAAAGTGAAGTATATAGTAATCTGTTCTTGAAGACCCCCCCTAAAAAAAACCCTAAAAAACAAAAAAAAAATGACCAAACACCAAAAAGAACTCCTTCAAAACACAGAGACGCTAAAATATAGAATTGCTTAGCAAATTAGTTATATGAAAAGTCTCAAGGCAAAACTATGGTCTGTATGGGTTACCTAGTGCTGCTATAACAGAAATACCACAAATAGACAGCTTTAATGAAGAGAAATTTATTTTCTCACAGTCTAGTAGGGGCTAGAGGTCCAAATTCAGGGCATTAGCTCCAGGGGAAGGCTTTCTCTCTCTATTGGCTCTGGAGGAAGATGCTTCTCATCAGTCTTCCCCTGGACTAGAAGCTTCTCTGCGCAGGAACCCTGGGTCCAAAGGATGTGCTCTGCTCCCAGTGCGTCTCTCTTGGTAGTGTGAAGTCCCCACTCTCTGCTTGCTTCCCTTTCCTTTTATCTCTTGTAAGATAAAAGGTGGTGCAGGCCACACTCCAGGGAAACTTCCTTTACATTGGATCAGGGATGTGACATTAGTAAGGGTGTTACAATCCCATCCTAATCCTCTTTAATATAAAATTACAATCAGGAAATGGAGGACAACCACACAGTACTGGGAATCATGGCCTAACCGAGTTGACACATATTTTTGGGAGACACAATTCAATCCATGGCATGGTCCTAATATTTTCAATGGCAATATAGGTGCACAGTTCCTTAGGCACAATTCTGAAGTACAAAAAGCTTGAAAACCTAATAGTTTTCCCACTTCATTTGATCCAAAACTTGAGCTAACCTGAACAAATTTGGTAGAAAATCTAACTTGAACTGCTGTGAGTCTATTTATAGTCTTATTTACCCTACTTAGTGCAAATACTCATGCTTTTCACTGTAAAAATATTAATATGCTTGATTGTAGAGGGCTGTGCCAGACTCTGCTGGCATGTTGCATAATATGCAGCAGATTCGCTGCATTGCCTTTCTAAAATCCAAAAAATTCTGAATTTTGAAATATATAAGGTCACAGGGGTTTCAGATAAGGGACTTTGTCTGTAATATTTGTACCAAGTTCTTTAAGCAGGGGCCCTGGTGGCACAGTGGTTAAGTGTTTGGCTGCTAACCAAAAGGTCGGCAGTTTGAATCCACCAGCGACTCCTTGGAAACCCTATGGGGCCGTTCTACTCTGTCCTATAGGGTCGCTATGAGTCTGAATCAACTCAACGGCAATGGGTTTGGTTTTTTGTTTTTATTTTTTTTTTTAGAGCTGACATTTAATCCTCCATTTACATACATTTGTTTTTTAAATCAGTAGCTTACATTGATGCTGTAGTTTATTTATTTATTTTACAAATATTTCTCTCTTCACCTCTTTCAGTTTCCTGAAAAATTGACCATAAAGTGAATGTTTTAATATGAATCATATTTCCCCACAGATTACCTTAGATTCTAAAGATGCAAGAATCTCACAGATACTAACAACATAGCATATATCTGCTATATAGTATATATAGCATATATTGCTCTATTACAATATAAACATTTTTGGTTTTATTTTCAATAAAAATTTTCAATAAAAATTTCTTCAAGTAAAACACTTGCAAAATAAGGGAAAAGTTAATATTATGACATTAATCAAAATAAATGGAAAAATCTAAAGTATGCTTAGTATATTTCTCAAAATCTAGGAGTTGTCCTTTGAGACTCAGCTGATTAGAGAAAGAGATTTGCCACAGCCTTGTGAAAACTGACCTGGTATTTGTATTATTATTCCAAAATGAAGATACACTTTTTCTGGAATAAATCTACTTGGTCATACTTTATAATTATTTTTAAATATTGCTAAATTCTCATTGATAGTATTTGTTAAAAATGTTTCATCTATATTCTTGAGAAATATCTATCTGTAGTTTTCTTTTTTATAGTGTCTTTGTATGATTTTGTTATCAGGGTAATATTAGCTTTATAAACTGAATTGAGATGTGTTCTCTTCTACGTTCTGGAAGAGTTTGTGTAGACTTGGTGTTAATTCTTCTCTAACCTTTTGTAGAATTCTCTAGTGAAATCATCTAGACCTGGAGATTTCTTTTTGGGGAGCTTTAAAATTACAAAGTCAATTTCCATGATAGTTGCAGAGCTGTTTTATCTTATGTTAGGTGAGTTGTTGTTTGTGCTTTTCAAGGAATTAGTCCCTATCATCTAAGTTATCGAATTTATGTGTGTTGAGTTGTTCCTATTATTCCCTTATCTTTTTGATGTCTGTAGGGTCTGTGGTGATAGTCTCTGTTTCATTCTTAACACTGGTAAATTGTGTCTTTTTTCTTTTTTTTCATTGTCATTCTTGCTAGTGTTTTGTCAATTTTATTGATCTTTTCAAAAAACCAGCTTTTTATTTCACTGATTTTCTCCATTATTTCTGTTTTCAATTTTATTAATTTCTGCTCTTGTATTTATTACTTCCTTTCTTCTGATTCTTTTGGGTTTATTTTATTCTCCTTTTCTAGGTTCTTTAGGTGGGAGCTTAGGTCACTGATTGGAGATTTTTCTTTTTTTCTTATGTAACCATGCAGGGCTTTACAAATGTCTCTTCCACAGTCGTTTAGATGTGCACCATAAATTTTGGTATGTTGTATTTTTATTTTCAGTGAATTCAATTTTTTTTTTAATTTCCCTGGAGATGTACTCTTTGACCTGTCTTCATTATGTTTTTAAGTGTACAGTTAGTAATGTTTAGTATATTCACACAGTTATGCAACAATCAGAAGCTCTGATGGTGCCGTGGTTAAGCCAATTGGCTGCTAACCAAAACGTCAGTGGTTTGAACCTACCAGCCACTCTATGGGAGAAAGATGTGGCAATCTGTTCCTTAAAGATTTACAGCCTTGGAAACCTTATGGGGCAGTTATACTCTGTCCTATTGGGCCACTAAGAGTTGAAATTGACTCAACGGCAACAGGTTAACGGGTTTTGTAACAATTACCACTATCTAAATACAGAACCTTTTTATCATCTCAGAAATAAACTCTGTACCCATTAGTAGTCTCTTCCCTCACTGGCAACTACTAATGTACTTTCTGTCTATGGATTTGTCTGTTCTGGAAATTTTATATAAGTAGAATCATATAATATGTGGCCTCCTCTATCTGGCTGGCTTCTTTCACTTAACATAATGTTTTCAAGTTTCATCCACATTGTAGATGTATCAGTATTTCATTCCTTTTTATGATGATAATAGTCTATACCCGAATGTATCGTATTATTTATGCATTCATCAGTTGATAGATTTTTTTCCATTTGTTTGCTATTATCATGAATAATGCTGCAATGGATATTCATGCATATGAATGTGTTTCTGTGTGAACATATATTTTTGATTCTTTTGGGTATATACCTCGAAGTAAAATTGCTAGGCCATATGGTAACTCTATTTTTTTTTTTAATAATATTTTATTGTGTTTTTGGTAAAGGTTTACACAACAGTTTAGGTGCTCGTTCAACAATTTCAACACAAATTGTTCAGTGCATTGGTTACATTCTTCACAATGTGTGAACATTCTCATTATTTCCTTCCTGTTTGTTCTGTTTCCATTAATCTAGTTTCCCTGCTCCCTTAGCCGCTTGTTATGGATTGAATTGTGTCCCCCAAAAATGTGTGGCAACTTGCCTGGTCCATAATTCCCAGTATTGTGTGAATGTCCACCATTTTGTCATCTGATGTGATTTTCTTATGTGTTGTAAATCCTACCTCTAAGATGTTAATGAGGTAGGATTAGTGGCAGTTATGTTAATGAGGCAAGACTCAATATCCAAAATTAGGTTGAATCTTAAGTCAGTCTCTTTTGAGATATAAAAGAGAGAAGTGAGCAGAAGAGATATGGACCTCATACCACCAAGAAACAAGGACTAGGAGAATAGCTCATCCTTTGGACCCAGGGTCCCTATGCTGAGAAGCTCCTCGACCAGAGACGATTGATGACAAGGACCTTCCCCCAGAACTAACAGAGAGAGAAGGCCTTCTCCTGGAGATGGCATCCTGAGTTCGGACTTCTAGCCTCCTAGACTGTGAGAGAATAATTTTCTCTTTGTTAAAGCCATTCACTTGTGGTATGTCTGTTATAGCAGCACTAGATAACTAAGACACCCCCCATCTTTGTTTTAAAGTAATTGTTGACCATTTGGTCTATGTTTAACTTCTTAAAGAACTGAAAAACTGTTATCCAAAGTGGTTGCACCTCCATTCTGTTTTATAAAATATAATTGCACGCTTACTTCTAGAACTTTTATTATTTTATTTTTATATACTTAAATCTTAACTTTATCTAAATTTTGTATTGAAATTAGAAGTGAAGTAAGGTAATAACCAACCTTTTTTCCTAAGGTGGCTGCCTATTTATTGAACACCATCTTTTTATCACTGATTTAAAATATCATCTTTACATATACTAAGTTCCTATAGGTACTTTATGTATTTTATTTCATTAATCTGATTGTCTATTTATGAATCAATGCTACACTGTTTTAATTATTTTAGTTTTACTATATAATTCTGTTATGTTTAGTCCTGCCTCATTACTTTGCTTATTTGAAAAAGTTTCCAACTCTTCTTGCTTGTTTATCTACTCTCTTTGATTTGATTAGTTTATTTTCGCTAGATGTCTTTGGGAAGATTAACTTCTATCTCTCAAACATATCAAGTAAGAAAAAATTTTCAGGGTGAAAGGAAGATGGTCTCATTTACTTTGCTGTAGAAGTCCTGGAATATGATTTAAAAATTAGCTCTTTTAAGCCTGAGATCTTCTCTGCTTGTTGCCACATAAATTAGCATTTAGGTGATGGGTATCTGGGAAAGGATGGCGCACTTAGATTTAAACAAATTTTCTTACTGTTCCCCCCCCCCCCCCCCACTCTGGACATTAAGCTAATGAGACCAAATTTTGTTTACTTCTACCTGATTCAGGTCCATGGCTTGAAGGGATTACTGTGTTTTTACGCAAATAATGCATGCCTTCTACATTTGTTGGTCAACCACTCCGCACGAGGAGGTATTTTCATAAGCACACTATGCTAATTTTTTTTTAATAGCAACATGTAAAAAAAAAAATTGGCATAGTGATGCTTCTGAAAATTCCTTGCTGAGAATAGGGAGTAATTGGCAAACAAATGTAGAAGGCACAAGTTATTTACATAAAAATATGATATTTTAATTCAGGACTCAAATAATTCTCTGTGAATGATGGAACCAACTCTACAAAAAGAAGTACCTACAATTTACTAAACAATGAACTAAATGATAACAATAATTTAATAATATTCAGTACTGTTTAGCTATAACAAGTTATACTTGAGTTTTGTCCCAAAGGTACAGTCCATCTACACTCTCCTGAGAAGCTATGTGAAGCCATTGTTGGGTCTTGAGCAGATCAATGATTTAATGGAAGTCATGACATTTTAGGAAAAAAATCCAACAGTTGTACACTAAAGAGATGAAATGGAAGAGAGGCTGGACCCACGAAGGCCAGTTAAAAAATGCTATGAGTGAGGTGCTCTATGGCTTGGTGGTAGTGCCAGGAAAGCAAATTTGAAAAACTAACAAAAAAGGAAATTTGAAGGTAGGATCAAAGAAACTTGATAATTTGATGAATTATTTGTATCTTGGGATGAAGACTGTAGAGGTGTTAACAAAGGTTTCTTCAGCACTTACCTCTTTAGGAGGTCTATTTTCATGAATATCGCTTAGCTTTGTTTTGGCCTTCACTCAGTTTATAACATTTTACACCACGGTATGATGTCGCTTTCACAAAATGTCAAGTTGCCTAGTGCTTACACTTGGTTTCTCCTAAACTAGTCTATATGCTTCTCAAGGGCAGGGATCATCTTGCTTATTTCTTTGTATTTCATGGACTCTAATGCTAGTATTCTGCCCACAACGGGGTTTTAGAAATATTGTTGACTAGTAAGGTGACATAAAGGGGAAAAGAGATTATAGGCAGGGGAACTGCTACAAGCCAGGGTGATTCAGGAAAATAGACAGAGTTTCCATGTTTCTTTCTGATGACAACAATAGAAATAGTCAAAAGGGACCCCCTGTGTGAAGTAGGTTTTTCTAGAACAGACCACCCCACCATTTAATCAAGTCTAGCCGGTGTCTGAGAGAGCTCTTTCTTCAGGCTTCAGCCTTATGCCCCACACCTGGCCAACAGCCTCCCACAGTCTTCATAAACACCCAGGCAACCAACACACACGCACACACACACACACACACACACAATTGGTCAAAAACAGACAACCAAAAGACAAAAATCTATTCCAAGTAAAGGAGATTGTTTATACATTTCAGTTTCTCAGCATCTGAGGCTGTCATCTGTTTTCAGTTTGGTAATTTTCATTAAGGCAAAGTGGCACATGCTGTCATAGGAACTGCTCCAGCTCACGCTCCCCAGCAGGTCACTGGGTATCCCCCGGTGTCCTGAGACATGATATGTTTCCTGCCAGTGGATGAGGAGGAGGGAAAGCTCTGTTCAGCATCAATTTCGAGTTTAACACAGAAATAGACAAGCCAAGGGCAGACATGTGAAACGCAGAAAATAATTACACTGTTTAAGGAGTTTGTCCATTAATTTCACAAATAATTCCTAAACTCTCATAATCCCTCACAGTGATTTTATATTCCTTGGGGGGTTAAGATAGCTTGAAGGAGGATAGCCTTTGGGCTGTGTTCCTCACTTGTGGTCCACGTGCCCAATCTGTTTCCCCATGACCCTGTCAGAATCTGGTACCAAGTTGCCTGAATTTGGACGGGTAGACTATAGTCAGAGGACAGAACAAGGCTAACTGGTCTACACTGCAACCAAATCAGTGATTCTGAGCTACATTAGCACGAACTAAGTGAACTGACCACAATGATTTGGAAGTTGAGCCTGACCACTGAAACCTAATATTTGGCATATTCTGGGATTAATTTATATGCTTTGAAGGGGTATCTGGTAGTAGTTGAGGCAATATATGTGAATATTCACCCAAGGACAATTTGCCAGACAATAGTGAAGGGAAAAGTAATATTCCAAACTCATTTTTCCAGAGTAAAACCTGTGGCTGACATTACTGACTTTGAGAGTGACCATGATGCCCACTCAATACTGAAAAAAACAGAACAAAGGAAGGTGAATCCTGAGACTGGAGGTTCCTAGATATTTGGTACCCTCCATCAGTGCTCCTTAGGTGATGGGGCAACATAATATTGTCAAATTATGGGCAGTGGAGAATCCTAGGCAGAGACCAGCAGAGACCCTTTAATGACAATAGGTCTGTTCAGGAAGGATGGTTTGGGCAGCCTTGTCTGAGCTGCTTCCCCTTAAATGCCAGTAGAAGCTCTCTTGCAGGTGTCTGAAAAATGGTGCCACAGCCCTTCCATTGCTGCTATGACAATAAGCATCAGAAGACTTTTGGACTCCAAATGCTGAAACTCCTCTAGAGACTTCCCATATGTAACTTGGATCCTCAGACTGAAGACTATGAGTCTACCGTTTCCTTGTTTGCAATGACACACCTAACTTGCCTGCCAGATACTGCTGTCTCTGTCACTCACTAACTCATTTGTCCTCAGGCAAAAACATCATCTCTTTGGGCCTCAGTTCCTCTTTAACTCCTGGGAAAAAGGCTATCCTTCTGGAAGCATGGAAAACAGTCAGGATTGAAACTCCTGTTTGTATACTGCTGTCGTGTAGATGAAATAATATATGTGTAGTTATAACATGCCCAGATCCTGGATCTTGTGGTTGCTAGATCAAGGAGTGGTGGAGCAAAAATTGCATAAGGGAGAGGTTG
Organism: Dugong dugon; assembly: GCA_030035585.1. Taxonomy (NCBI): domain Eukaryota; kingdom Metazoa; phylum Chordata; class Mammalia; order Sirenia; family Dugongidae; genus Dugong; species Dugong dugon. The sequence goes on along the minus strand of CM057464.1, from coordinate 146,266,894 downwards.
TTGATATAGGAGCACTCTCCCATGATACAGGAATAAACACCCTGGCAAGAATTTGAAGTGAGTGGAGAATGGCAAAGACTGGAAGATTGTGGACAAGGATGTCTGAAACAAAAATATGGAAGGACCTATGGGAAGAAGCACAAAGTGGTAAGATCTTTGTATTGTGTGTCTGTGCCTATCTGAGAGCATCCACTGTGGAAGAGGCATTAAATAACTAAGTAAACAGAATGACTCAGTCAACTGACATCAATAAGCCTCTATCATTGTCACTCCAGTGCTGGCTCAATGGGAGCAGGAGCAGAGCAGTCATGGTGGCAGGGATGGAGACGATCATGGGCCTAACAGTATGGTGGGCTCTTCCTCCTATTCACCAAGGCTGATCTAGCTACTGATGCTACCAAATGCCCAAACCTGTTGCTGTTGAGTTGATTCCGACTCAGAGTGACCCTATAGACCAATAACCACTATATGGTGTGGTGTCCCCAATAGGTAGAATACATATTATCCTTAAAAGTGACCAATTTTGGAGTTTGTGTTTCCTGGTTTCTCACTTTTAGACTCTGTGGATCTAGAGGTATTGGTTCCCAGAGACAGAATGCTTCCACCAGAGAAGAGTAGGTGTGCCACTGAACATGAAGATAGGGCTGCTCTACCGAATGATCACAGGGAAAAATATATTTGGCACTCAGGTGAAATACATCTTGGTGGTCCCATATTCAGTTTTAACAGTAGATGGACAAGTCTAGCAGCCAATGGCCTAAGAAAGGCATGGTGACCAGGGATAAGGATCTGGATTACTGTACTTGGCAAGCTGCCTAAACCAGAGAGGTATGTACTAGCCTAGAGTAAAGGAGATGGAAAATGGAAAGTAAAGGAGGAATGATGACTATTAGCTATGGCTTTGAGAACAGCTGCAGCAGCAGTGGTTTAGTTCATCCCACTATCCTTTCTGAAAGTTTCCTGGTGACTCTGTTCCCAGATGGGAGGACAAATTTATGATAAGAAGCAAATGGATCTGAATAGTGTCTGAGGTATGGACTTTCTTCAGGGCTGATGCATCTATCCTATACCTGTTGGGAGTAAATATTGGCTGCTGAGGGCTCACTGCTGGGATTGCCCTTGGAGTAGGGAGATGCTTCACCCAGGGTTATATTCCTCCCCAGGGCATGGTCTCTGGCCAACAACTGGCCTGCTTGGGGGTCCAAAGTCCAACTTTTTTGCCTTAATTGGGGTTACCTCTGATGGGCATTCCAGCTCCATAACTTCCTCTATGATTGGTCAATTGGTTGAGACCTTAGTTGCTATTGTGCTGCAGATCTGCCGCTCTCTCTGCACACTCCTACCTTTCTTACTTTCTTACAGGTGTATCTCTCAACAGCACTCCCTAATAAACCTTCTGCATGCAATTGCCCAGCTCAGAGTGTTTCCAAGGAACCCAGTGGGGGGCAATATATAAAGCTCCTAGTACTGTGCTGGTGCATAGAAGACACCCAGTAAGTGCCAGACCTGTCTCTTTCCCTCTCCTATTATATATCTCCTACTTTAAACCACAGCTCTCGTTTGTAATCTTGTAAATATTTTTTCAAGTCGTAATAGAATGGATCGTGGTAAGAGGAAAGGATGAGGATGTGGTAAGTTGTCAGGAGACACAAAGCCCAGAGCCTCATAGGCCAAAGCTCCTGAATTTCCTACGTGGCTCAAGTATTTTACTATTCATGTTGCCTGCATTGTCTATTAATTTTCTGAGGTGGGTATGATTATTTCCACATGACAGACAAAGAAACTTAAGAGGAGAGAAACGTCTATTTTCTAGTATGCCATCTCTTCTTCTCAAAGTCCCCTCACTTCATAGATACTATCGTTTTCCTGGCGGCAAGTCATTGCCCAGTAATCCACTGACTGCAATGAGCAATCAGATATCCTGCTCTTTAGTGAGTAAAAACCAAAAAACTAGTTGCCATCAAGTTGATTCTGACTCATGGCGACACTCTGTGTGTCAGAGTAAAACTGTGCTCTGTAGGGTTTTCAATGACTGATTTTTCAGAAGTATATCACCAGGCCTTTCTTCTGAGGCCCCTCTGGCTAAACTTAAACTTCCAACCTTCTAATTCTAATAAAGACAATCATTGTATCAGAAAATGGATTTTTTTTTTTTTTCCTGTGGAGGTGGGGGAGTTTATGCTTTTCAGGGTATTTTGGCTGAACAGGAACAGTGTGATTATTTATTGCAGCATTTGTTAGGAAGGACATATGGAAGACTTAGCTTTAAGCTTTCAGACATGGTCTTTCCTAGAGAATTCACCAGAGTTTCTTTCTCTGTCTTTTCATTACATCAAAGTCTGATGTGCAATATTTCCCTAAGTAACTGTAGTTCTGTGAGAACTATTGGAGGATTTAGAAGAGAAATGTGTTTTGTTTTGTGACTTACAGCATTTAAGAGAACTGCAGACACACACACACAAAGAGGCAGAGAGAGAGAAAAAGAAGAAAGAAAAGAGAGGGGAGGGAAGGGAAGAAGGGGGAGGAAAGGAAAAGAAAGGAAAGGAGAAAAGAGAAAAAAAGGGAGATCCAGTAGAGGGAAAAAAATAAGGCCTCATCTCTTCCCCCATCATGCCAAGTGGGTGTGTGCTGCTGCTAGGAGCAGTTGGCCAGACTGACACAGTCAGCAATAGCAGCAACAGCGCTGTGGCTTGAGGCCAGCCGGAGCCAGGCTGCATGGCAGACAGGGGCTGAACATGGGTGAGGGGCTGGCGGAAGTGGGAAGTACTAGAAGCAAATTGTTGGAGCTAGCACAGAGATTTAATTGAAGTTTAAGATTTGTGCGGTAAGGAATGAGTGACTAAAAAATCTCTCTTGAACAAATATACAATAAAAGTGAACACACACATCCACACACACAAAACAGCAAACTTCAGGTAACTATTTTGGATTGCAAAGAAAGATAAATTTAATGTTCAAACAATCTGATAAAATAACCATTTGGAAACTAAAAAAATCTCTCTTGAAGTTGCTGTTGGCTTTTGAGGTGAATGTGTTTCTGTACATTTGCTGAAATGAAAAATACTTGAGGTTAGCTATAAATTTCTGACCTAGGTGTATGCTGCATAGATAGCCCCCATTTACTGATTTATTTAGGCTTGGATTTTTAAAGATTAAAAAATGTGTTTATTGTGTTTTTGGTGAAAGTTTACACACGAAATTAGGTTCTCATTTAACAATTTCTATACATATCATTCAGTGACATTGGTTACATTCTTCACAATATATCAGCATTCTCATTATTTCCATTTTGGTTGTTCTCTTTCCATTAATCTAGCGTCCCTGTTCCCCCTTGCCTTCTCATCTTTGGGCTAGGGTAAAGGTTTACCATTTGGTTTCATCTAGATTAATGTGTTGAGGAGCACAGTACTCACAGGTGATATTATTTATTTATGGGCCAATCTGTCATTTGGCTGAAAGGTAACCTCTGGGAGTGGTTTGAGTTCCAAGTTTAAAGAGTATCTCAGGGCAATAGTCTTAGGGGTTCATCTAGTCTCTACGGGTCCAGTAAGTCTGGCCTATTTTTAGGAATTTGAGTTTTGTTCTACATTTTTCTTCCATTCTACCCAGGACCATCTATTGAGTCTCTGGTTGGAATGGTAGATAGTGGTAGCCAGGAACATCTGGTTCTTCTGGTCTCAAGGTAGGTGATGTCATTGTTCATGTTGACTGTTGGTTCTGTAGACTAGTTTCTTCTCTGAATCTTTGGTTGCCTTCTTTCCCTTTAGCTCTGGACGAATAGAGACCAATAGTTGTGTGTCTTAGAAGGCTGCTCACAAGCTTTTAAAATTCCAGACGCTACTCACCAAACTAGGATGTAGAACAGTCTTTATGGACTATATTATGCCAATTGACTGAGCTGCCCCACAAGACTATGGTCCTAAGCCCTCAAACCCAGTAGACCAATTCTGTGAGGTATTTGGTTGTATCTAGGAAGTATCTATAACTCTGCCCCCTATGTGCTTTAATTTATACTTGAAAATATATGCTAGGCCATGATTCCCGGTATTGTGTCCTCCATTTTGTGATCTGATGTAATTACCTATGTGCTGTAAATCCTAATGATGTTAATGAACAGGATTAGAGGCGGTTATGTTAATGAGGCAGGACACAGTCTACAGGATTAGTTCTATCTGGAGTCAATTTCTTTTGAGATATAAAAGAGAGAAATGGGCATAGAAGAGAAGGGATGTCCTATCACCAAGAAAGAAGAGCCGTGAGCAGAGCATGTCCCTTGGACCCGGGGTCCCTGTGCTGAGAAACTCCTAGGCCCAGGTGAAGATTGATGACAAGGACCTTCCCCCAGAACTGACACAGAGAGAAAGACTTCCCCTGAAGCTGGTGCCCTGAATTTGGACTTTTAGCCTCCTAAACTATGAGAGAATAAATTTTTGTTTGTTAAAGCCATCCAACTGTGGTATTTTTAGCAGTACTAGATAAGTAAGACATCAGTATTCTCTTTAGTTGTGTCTATACCCTTCTATTTGTGCTCAAACACTACTCTTTACTATGGTTGTGCTGTGCTCACTACTTCCACACTTGGAGCCCCATTTCCCATCACCAAAAGTAACAAGTCTCTAAGTTCTAAAGCGTATTTACTCCTTCCCTTCCTTCTCCCTGGTAACCACTAATGAACACTGTCTCTCTGTATTTATCTGTTCTTGTCTTCTTATAAAAGAGGGATCAAACAATATTTTTCCTTATATGCATGACTTATTTCACTTAACATTATGCCCTCCAGGCCCATCCATGTTATAATATGTTTCATGGACTCATCGTTGTTCTTTATGGTTGCATAGTATTTCATTCTGTGTATGTACCACAATCTGCTTATCCATTCATCTGTTGATGGTCAGTTCGGTTGTTTCCATTGTGTTGTTATTGTGAATATAGCTGCAATGAACATAGGAGTGCATACATCTGGTCATGTCAGTAGTTTTAGGTCTTTAGTGTATATTCCTAGAAGTGGGATGCTGGATTGTAAGGTAGCTCTATTTCTAGTTTTTTGAAGAAGTGCCATACTGTTTTCCATAGTGGCAGTACCATTTTATAGTCCCACTGGCAATGAATAAGGGTTCCAATCTCCCCATGTCCTTGCCTACGGTTGTTGTTTTCAGTTTTTTTAAAATCAGTGCCATTTTAGTAGGAGTAAGATGGTATCTCATTGTAGTTTTGATTTGCATCTCTTTAATGGCTAATGATTGTGACTATATTTTCATGTGTTTGTTGGCTGCTTGGATATCTTCTTTGGTAAAGACGCGTCCTTTGCCCATTTTATAATTGGGTTGTTTGTCTTTCTGTTGTTGAGTTGTTGAAGTTTTCTATAAATCTTAGAGACTAGACCTATACCTGATACATCTTTTCCAAAATTTTTTTCCCAGTCTGTATGTTCTCTTTTTACTCCTTTGATAATGTCTTTTGATGAGTAGAAGTTTATAATTTTTATTAGATCTATATCTATTTTGTCTTCTTCCATATTTGTGTATTTGTTGTAATGCTTGTTATCCTATTTTTATAGAAGATTAAGCCCCATAGTTTTCTCCCTATGTTTTCATCCAGGAATTTGGGGGCTTTAGGTTTGACATTTAGGTCTTTGATCCATTTTGAGTTAGTTTTTGTGTGTGGCGTGAGGTATGGGTCCTGTTTCAATTTTCTGCAGGTGTATGTCCAGTTTTGCTAGCACCATTTATTAAATAGACTGTCTCTGCCCCACTGGATGGACTTGACCCCTTTTCAAAAATCAGTTGTCCATAGATGTTCAAGTTTAGTTATGAGTTCTCAATTCTATTCCACTGGTCTATGTGTCTATCATTGAACCAGTACTAGGCTGTTTTGATTACAGTGGCTGTAGAGTATGTTTTGGTATCAGGGAGTGTGAGGCCTCCTGCTTTGTTATTTTTCTTTCAATATAGCTTCAGCTATTCAGAGTTTCTTTCCTTTGCATATGAAGTTGGTCATTAGATTTATCCAGTTTAGTAAAGAATGTTGTTGGGATTTGTATGAGGATCGCACTGAATCTGTAGTATTGACATTTTTACTCTATTGAACCTTCCAATCCATGAGCATGGAATGTCTTTGCTTTTTTGTAGCTGTGTTTTTGTCGTTTGTAGCAATGTTTTATAATTTTCATTGTATAAATATTTTATGTCCCTGGTTAGGCTAATCTCTAGGTATTTTATTGATTTGGAGGCTATTGTAAATGGTATTGTTTTCTTGATTTCTTTTTCAGAGTAGTTTTTGTTAGCGTAGAGGAACCCAACTGATTTTGTGCATTGATCTTGTATCCTGCAACATTGCTAAATTCTTTTATTAGTTCCAGCAGTTTTCTTGTGGAATCTTTATGGTCTTCTATATATAGGATCATGTCGTCGGCAAATGGTGATAATTTTACTTCTTCTTTTCCGGTTTGAATATCTTTATTTCTTTTATAAGTCATATTGCTCTGATAGCCCCCATTTAAATAAAACGAAAGGCTCTGTCCTCCTGCTCCCCTTTCAGGCCACCTTCTTCTAGTACATATGAGTAAGATGGTCTGCGTGTCCTCTGCTCTGTGTCAGTCCATTCACCAGTTTGCTTCTCTGCTGTTGCCTCCACCTCCCCACTTGACCCTGAGACTCTGCTGCCTTTGCCAGGCCTGTAACTTGGGACAATTCCTCTCTTACTTTACTCCCCAAGGTACTGCTACTACAAGAGTTTGATATGTAGCAGCTTTCATTGAAGATATGGGGGGAAAGGAAGAAAATCATAGAAGAGGTAATAACTTAAGACACCTGAGAGCATGTTCTTGTCTGTGGGACTCACCAGCTGCCCTGGGGCTGGACCCCTTCTTTGAACTCTTCTAACGGTCTCTTCCTGTTCCTGATCTGAATTGTAGTCCTTCCCCGCTCCTCTGTCCTCCAGGATTGCAATCAAACACTAGACCCAGGCTCCGTGTTTTCACTGAGGCTGGATTTCCATTGGGTTTGGGAACTCTAATCAGTCTCCTTACCTTGTCCATACCTTCTTTTGTAGAAACACTCCACGCAAGTTCCTAACTGTTAGAGTGAAATACGAGTCTCGGATTTCTAACTCTTCATTTGTCGTTTCCTCTGTTGACGTTCATTTCCTCATTTCTGGGAGAGCTGAGCCCTTGGCTTACATCAAGCGAATCTCTGTAAACCTGGTATGAAAGTGTCAGTATCCTATGGTAGGGGCATCCTTTCTGTGCAAAATGGGAGGCCCTTGGTTAAGCATCTGTCTCCCCTCTAAATATCTAAGCCAGAGCCCAGAATAACATACAGTAAAACCTGCAAAAGCCTGAACCTGTGTAAAATGGAAACCTGCCAGAGGAGGAAAACGCAAACATTTTCATTAAAACAAGTGATAGGAAAGTAGTAAGACTGCACCCTGTCAAAGTGGAAAATTTGAAAGACCCGGAAAAATAAGGCAATCCCATTGAGTTCTGGCTCTCACAAGTTTCATTGTATAAGATTGTTCTTTGTAGCCTAGGTTGCAATAAATAAAGGTAGAAAAGAATTTAACTGTCCATCAGTAGGGAAAAGATTGACTAGATTATGGTCTATAATACAATAAGGTACCATGCCCAATTAAAAAAGAATGAGGAGGAGGGTCTATGTTTGCTTACCTCAAATGATGTCAATGATTTATTGTAAATTGAAAAAGCAATGTCTCAACCAAAAGTTGGAACATGATGGAAAACATGCTTTCCCCACCTCCCTCTCAATGTAGAGATATCTGGATAAGCAAAGGAAAAAGGAAGGGAGGGTCCTAAACTGCCTCTGGGTGGTGGAATGGGAGGGGTGTGCTTTTTTTATGTTACTTTAGATAATTTTCCAGGAAGGTGATTAAGTTGCAATTTTATGAATACTTCTTTTTATTTTATTTTTCAAGTAAAAATATTTACAAATATAGAATAATAGGAAACCAACTAACAAAAATGAGGGGATTGGACTAAATATGCCCTAAGAGCCTTTCTAGTTTTATTATTCTGAGAGTATGTATTTCCATTTCAAGATTAAATAAGATTTTTAAAATATGAAATGGCTAAAATAATTTCTGGAATATATTAAGCACTTACAACATGTAATTCTTATCAAAAAATGTAATTGCATCATTTAGTTTACCTGTTGCTTTTTTTCTTTTTTGTTGTTATGATGCTTAAACTGTTCATTGGTTTAAAAGTACTAGTGAAATTAAAAATTATTCTCTAGAAACTTCAGAAATAATTCAATGTATACTTAGAAAAATCATTCTTTCTTGATTTGTATAATATCTAGCTGAGCAAATATATATGGCATTTTCAGTCTTTATTCAGCCAGCAAATTAACCACACATTTCTGTGATCAAAGTGGGGCTAAAGTAGGGAAAGAGACAGCTTCTAAACCTTTGGTTCATGGCTCAACAGTCTCTTCATGCTATTTTTACCACGCAGTAGTATTACCGCAATGAAGGTTGGAGGTGCCTGCTTGTTCATCTGCTTGTTCATCTCCCTCTCATCCCACCCAGAACCACTGAGTTTAAGAGATAAGTAAATGGGCATGAGGGGAGAAACAGAGCTGGTCTTTCAGGAACATATCCATAAGTACAGTCATTGGTCCTCTGCTACAGGTCTTCGTCACATCTGTAGCCACCAGCCTGTCCTGTCCTGGTCAGACACGTTGTTGTGTTGTTAGGTGCCATTGAGTCAGTTCCAGTTCATAGTGACCCTATATACAACAGAACAAAACACTGCCCAGTCCTGCACCATCCTCACAACAGTTGTTATGCTTATGCTCATTGTTGCAGCCACTGTGTCAATCTATCTCATTGAGGGTCTTCCTCTTTTTCACTGACCCTCTACTTTACCAAGCATGATGTTCTTCTCCAGGGACTGGTCCCTCCTGATAACATGTCCAAAGTATGTGAGATGAAGTCTCACCATCCTCGCTTCTTAGGGGCATTTGGCTGTACTTCTTCCAAGATAGACTTGTTTGTTCTTCTGGCAGTCCATGGTGTATTCAATATTCTTCCCCAGCACCATAATTCAAAGGCATCAATTCTTCTTCAGTCTTTCTTATTCATTGTCCAGCTTTTGCATGCATATGAGGTGATTGAAAATACCATGGCTTGGGTCAGGCATACCTTGGTCTGACATGAGCCTATGGTAATTCCAGGTACAGCACCCTGACACATGGTGTTGAACCCACGGTTCTCCAGTGTATTTAAAAGAAATACTAGATTTGGCCCTTGAGGAAACTGAATTAGCTCTTTCAGATCAAGACAAGAGTCTACTTAGTCCACTGAAGCAGTAATTCATTTATAGTTGTCTTGGTGGCCTCAAAAAGTCAATGCCTCTTCCAGAGGTGCCTGATTTACTCCCAGGAGGTAATTTATGTACTGGGAAAATCTGATTTGGTGAGTTTTTGTTCTGTGAAGCTCAGAAGCAGGTCAAAAATTGAGAATTCCACATATGACCCAGAAATAAATACTTGGCAAAGATGAAACACTATACAAAATGAAAATAAGAAAACCCCTACATTTCATAGGAGATGGTTTTGTGCATTTTTCTTCTTTAGTTTTGCAAACCTTGATGTAGGGAAGAGAGTTTTTCTAACCCAAGGCTGCTGCCAACATTTCCACAATATCTAATGTAACTCAATTGCTGTGGGACAGTTGCTGAAGAAGGAACTGACAGCAATGACCCACACAAAAAACCACTTTTACTTTCAAGAGCAGGGTCCCTTTCCCTTCATTCTTTCTCTTGTCATGTTTGTTTTCAATTTGTCCAGGGAATGTTAAAGGTTTGGAGTTAAATGTGTATCAACACTCAAGTAAGAAATTGTTCTCATTTATCACCTCACCAAAAATGACAAAATACAAACCAGAAACAGAGGATGAAATCATAGTTTGTCACCGGGGAGTCTTCCCTCTGGGATACACCCCTCCCCTCTTCTCCACACCCCCTGCCCTTCCCTTGTTTAGCTTTGATTTTAGTGTTGAGAAGTTTTGTTAGTTAATGAACAGTGTTTTTGGAATCAGGCATTATAATGGGCATCACGAAAAGGAAGCAGAATGTGAGGTCTTTGCTCTCAGAATGCCTAAGATCATATGGCTCTGTATCCTAATCTTTTCTCTTTCTCTTTTAAAGATTTTAAAGATAGTCATTTAGCTGTCCTCTTCCCTTTCCTGGGTTAGCCTTGGGGGATGAGATGATTGCATTTTATTTCTCATTAGGAAAACACGGAAGGGCTCGGAAACTTTTAAGGTGCTAATTAGTAGCAGCCATGTTTGGATTAGGTAGAATCTCATATGGCCTTGGCACCGAGTCTGGATAACAGGGAATTTTGACCAGCGTGGTCAATGAGGGGAGCTGGTAACCTTTTTGTTAAATATGGAAAACCCTAAATTAAGCTTCTCTTAGTTTTGTCACCAGCTGTTTGCTGACAATTTGGATTTCTGAGGCAAGGAGTTCTCCATTTGGGGTAGTCAACAGTGTTTAGCAACTTGAGCTTATGCACTGTATCTCCAGCCAGGAAGCTGGGATGCTGGGATCCAGGACAGACAGGACCAGTGGACACTGAGTAGGGCACTAGGCTGAGACTGTGGTTTCCAGCCCTTCAGCTACCTCAGAAAAGCATGAAATGCATAAACCACAGAGAGGCCATTTCTTGATCTGTTATCCAGTGAATGTATATATGTGAACATTGTTTCTACACTTCTTCCTCCATCTTTTTCATGGCTTGTCTGTACTTGGTCACAAATTTAGGCTTGGGAAAGAAATAATTTTCTATCTCCCAGGAAGTCAAGGGACTTTCATTCCCTTGTGGTATCTGGCATGTAGTTGTGCTCAAAACTATAGTTGATGATTAAATAAGTAATTGATCACATAAGGAACTAACTTCCATAATCTAGGACTGTCATCCCCTCTTTCGTTGTTGTTGTGTGCTGTCGGGTCGATTCCCACTCATAGTGACTATAGGACAGAGTAGAACCACCCCTTGGGATTTCCAAGGCTGTAAATCTCTATGGGAGCAGATTGCTACATCTTTCTCCCACAGAGCGGCTGGTGGGTTCCAACTGCCAACCTTTTGGTTAGAAGCGGAGTGCTTTAACCACTGCACCACCAGGGCTTCTTTCCCTCCTTTAGATGGGCAGAAAATAGGTCTCCATTTATTTAATCCTCTGCATATATTTTTCTTTCTTACAGACACTTGTTGGTTAGTGACTATGCTTTGAAGTAGTAAAGAGGCTGGTGTAGGGATGGGTGAGCCCACCACATTTAGGTTTGTTGAATACTGCAAACTGGTTTGAGTTCAGAAAAGCCCAGAGCATGTTTGGGAAAGCACTTTTTCATCAATGTTTTAATTGCATGTGGACTTAGACGGAAATTTAATCTGCATGTTCATTTACACGTAACCCATCAAAACATTTTATACATCACTTTGAAGTCATTTTGTGGAAACTTGTCCAGCATTTTTGGGGTTTTTATAGGAAGCTGTGTTTGACTAAGAAAAAGTATACTGTATACTGAACTCCCTAAATATTTCATATTGATCTGAATCTCATGCCCTAAATTCGTATGGGTTTTGTTGCTGTGCTACCCCATTCCTTCATTTCTAAATTGACGTTATTTATTGAAATTTATGGAGTGAAGGATGAATAATTGAAACTTGAAAATAAAACATTCTCAGCTTTTGATGGACAAATCTGGACACAGTCAATCTTTGATGGCATTCTAATGAAGGATAAAGGTGTCATCGGCAATTCAAACTTGTCATAAGAAAAAAATTAATTATTTCCATTTGATGTGTGTATAGCTAGTTTTGATTCTAGGTCAATACACCTCCAGTGCAGCCACCACCTATCTGTCAGTGGAGGCTTGCATGTTGCTGTGATGCTGAATAAGTTTCATCTGAGAGTCCAGATGAAGACAGACTAGGAAGAAAGGCTTGGTCAGCTACTTACAAAATTCAGCCAGTGAAAACCCTATGTATCACAATGGTCTGATCCTGTTGTGCATGGGGTTACCATGAGAAAGAGGACTGACTCGAGGGCAGCTAACAACAACAACAAATGTCTCTGTTTGTTGATGAAATTCCACGTGTACAGAAACATTAGTTTAGTTTCAGTTAAATCTATAAAGTATTGACAAATTTTTGGCAGAGAGTGGCATGGTCATGTTTGCATTTTGGTTAGAAGGTGATTGCAGCAGTGTGGAGAATGGACTTAAGGGGGGCTAATTTAGATGGTTACTGCAGTGGTCTAGGAGGTAAGATAGAAAGGCAGGCACAGATTTGAGAAATATTTTGAAATTAACATTAGCAGGACTGGAGGATGATTGGTGAGCTTGGGTGACTGGGTGTATGGTAGTGATAGTGAGGTAAGGAATATAGAAAGCAAGCATGTTTGGGTATGAGAGAAAGACAGTGAGCTTAATTATGGACATACTGACTCTGACACCTAAACTGAGAAGTAAGGAGGCATTGGGTTATGATTATGAAGCTATGGGAAGCAGTCTGCCAAATAAAAATTCAGCAGTTACCAGCTTATAGTTGGGTAGTCATAGATGAGAGGTGGGTGAGCTCACTTGAGAAGGTTAGTAGTCCAAGTTTATAAATTTGGAGACAGAGGAGAGCTGGAGGGAACATTGAGTAAAGGGAAGGAGTTGTTTCCAAGTGGTAGAACTATAAGCATGCTTTTAGGCTGAAAATAAGTAGACATTAGAGAATGAAAACTCTGAAGATGGGTTGAGATGGGATTTCCCAGAGAAAAAGGTCAGGAACAGGGTGTAAGACGGGGTCAAGACTAGGTGGACTTTTGATCTGTAGGAGAGAGATTTTGTTCTCTGAGAGAGAACAAAGAAGAGGAGGGAAAGGAAGGATGTAGAATTTTAAGGCGGATATATGTATAGATAGAAAGGCAGACACAGATCTGTGTGCTCGTGCTTTAATTTTCTCAAGAAGTGGTAGAGAATGTGATTGTTCAATAATTAGAAATATGAACCTGCTTGAAATATGAGAAAGCTTGAGGAGAATAATGAGTGGTAAGTATGTACTGATGTGGAATAAAACATATGTATATTATTTGCTCAGTGAAATGAGGGGAAACTGGCCCAGAACAGGTAAAAGGACTTGAATTAATCATTTGCAATGACTCTTTCGGTTGCAAATGACAGAAAGACAATCAAAGGCTTAAGTAAAAAAGGTTGTTTATTGACTCACATGGTTAAATGTCGAACAGTGTCCTCAGGAAACTTTAATCTCTGCTATCCTCTGCATTGCCTTAATTCCAAAGCAAGTGTTCCTGTGTAGTAGCATTGGATCCAGGCTTACACTCTATTTGGAAGGGTAAGATTGAGCCTGAGGTGCTAGAGTTGAAGATTTCTAATGTAGAACACTTCTGGAGGATAACTCCCTGTAGGGTCTGGCCATGTGAATAATTAATTCAAATAAAGTAGAGATGGAGTTAGTAAGAATTAAACAGGCCAAGGAAGTGTGAGGCCGGAGTCAGGTAATTGTCACAGGAACATTATAGTCATTAGGTTGATGGTGGAGTTAGGGAAGGAATGACCACTTTGAAATGGATGCCAGAGTTTTCAGTAAATGAACGGAGTGACTGAGAAGTTGCTAGATGACATTAATAAGAAAAAATGGTATATGCTATAAACAGACAGCATAAGTGGGTATTTTTTCCCCCAGTGAAAGCAATGATTTAAATTTGGAAGAGCATTGGGAGTTCAAAGAATGTTGACTTACAAGCGACAAAAATTCAAATCTAATTAGTTTGGACTAAGGGAAATTGATTGGTATACGTGGCAAAACTGAGGAGAGGGTTTGGAGGTTGCCTCTGGGTGACTGGAATCAGGGTTGTCACACCAATGATACTTTCCTTCTTTACCACTTATGTTTGCATCTCATCACCTTTTGGCTTCCATTCTGAAAAATATTACAGATCTCAAGCGATCTCTTTTCTCTTAGCTCTAAGGTGAAAATTTTTGTGGGAACAACTGGCACAGCCCAGTTAGTTACCCATAGTTGACTTTAACATTGTGGCCAATAATGTAGAAAAACTATGATTGGTCCAATTAGGGTCAGGAGCCCAGCTTTAGACCAATCACTGTGCACAGGGAGGCAGGATCTGTAAAACCATTTTCAGAACAAAAGCCCAAGTTCTTACCAAGGCCTCACACGGAAACCCTGGTGGCATAGTTGTTAAGAGTTTGGCTGCTAACCAAAAGGTCTGCAGTCGGAAGGCTAATGGACCACAACTACCACAGCCTCCACCAGACTGAGGCCAGTACAACCAGATGGTGCCTGAGTACCACCACTGACTGCTCTGACAGGGATCACAACAGAGGGTCCCAGACAGAGCTGGAGAAAAATGTAGAACAAAATTCTAACTCACAAAAAAAGACCAGACTTACTGGCCTGACAGATACTGGAAAAACCCCGAGAGTATGGCCCCCGGACACCCTTTTAGCTCAGTAATGAAGTCACCCCCGAGGTTCACCGTTCAGCCAAAGATTAGACAGCCCCATAAAACAAGATGAGACTAATGGGGCATAGCAGTCCAGGGACAAGGACTAGAAGGCAGGAGGGGACAGGAAAGCTGGTAATAGAGAACCCAGAGGTCGAGAAGGGGCAGTGTTGATATGTCATGGGGTTGTCAACCATTGTCATAAAACAGTATGTGTACTAACTGTTTAATGAGAAACTATTTGTTCTGTAAACCTTCATCTAAAGTACAATAAAATAAAAAATAAAAAAAAGGTCTGCAGTTTGAACCCACCAGCCGTTCCTTGGAAACCCTATGGGGCAGTTCTACTCTGTCCTATAGGGTCGCTATGAGTTGGAATGGACTTGATGGCAACCGGTTTGATTTGGCTTTTTATAGGCCTGACACAGTCAGATTTCCTGCCTGCTCTTTAATCCTGTCCCCATTCCAGCCACACAGGTCTCCCTGCTCTTCCTTAAATATATAAAATGTGCTTCTAGGTAAGGATATTTGCCTCTGCTGTTCCTCCAGAAATGCTGCCTAACTCAATCCCTCACTTCACCAGGTCGCTAATCCTGCCCCATTAACGTTAGAGGTTAGGATTTACAACACACAGGAAAATCACATGAGATGGCAAGATGGTGGACAATCACACAATACTGGAAATCATGGCCTAGCCAAGTTGACACATGTTTTTGGGGGACACAATTCAATCCATGACCCAAGGCATGACACAGTAGAGATGATACAAATACCAAAAGGTGTTAAATATGGGCCTAGTTGCTTTAGTTTCAGCCACACTTAGGGCTGGGATGGGCTAGGGGTGAGCAAGCCTAGGACGGCTGTGAACCAGCAGTCTTGGCCTCCTGGTGTCTGGCTCGAAGATTCAGGAACAGTCTGTGCAGGCAGATTCTCAGAGGCAGTGGACCCACCTGGGAGAGGAGTATGAGAAGCCTGCCTTTGAGGGGAGACTTAGTAGATTTTGCCCCATGTGTATATTTAACTATAGAAGATCACACAGGAATTTGAAATATTGTTAGAATTTACTTATCAAGACTAAAAATAAGTAATTATCAACCCTTCAAGTAAAGGGGTCTCATTACTACAAGAAATTCTTTACATGAAATCTAAAAGGTTTACTCCAGGAAACCAACAACCTTTCTGAAAATTTATGCAAATTTTGTCAGTATGTGTTTTTGTGCCTATTTTGGGGAAAGGATCCTTACCTTTCATCAAATTTTTCGAGGCTTCCAGGATTCCAGATGGTTACAAACCATGGTTTTAGTCTCAGAAAATGAACAAACCTTTCTCCTGATTCTTAACATTAGGCCCATCTCTCTGGCTATTTAGCTAACATTGACATCTGTCAGAGTTTTACAGTAGCTGAATATTCACAGATTTACCCTGTTATTTATGTTTTGTTTGGAATATTATTAAATTACTTTGCATCCCTTCCTAATCAGTAGCTTGATGAAAGGGAGAAGCACTCTACAATTGATGACAGCCTTCAGTATGAAGTACTGAAGAGTACTGAGTAATGAGCAGAAGACTATTTTGAATTTTTCAGTTGTTGTTAGGTGCCATTGAATTGCTTCTGACAAATAGTGACCCCATGTACAACAGAACAAAATACTCCTGGTGGTGCACCATCCTCACAATCATTGCTATGTTTGAGCCCATTGTTGCAAACACTGTGTCAATCCATCTTGTTGAGGGTCTTCCTCTTTTTTGCTGACCCTTTTCTTAACTAAGCATGAAGTCCTTCTCCAGGGATTGGTCTCTCCTGATAACATGTCCAAAGGTCGTGAGATGAAGTCTCGCTATCCTTGTTTCTAAGGAGCATTCTGGCTATACTTCTTTCAAGACAGATTTGCTCATTCTTCTGGCAGTCCATGGTGTACAGAATATTCTTCACCAACACATATTTCAAAGGTGTCAATTCTTCTTCCATCTTCCTTATTCATTGTCTAGCTTTCACATGCATATGAGGTGATTGAAAATACCATGACTCGAGTCAGGCATACCTTAGTCTTCAAGGTGACATCTTGGTTTTTTAACACTTTAAAGAAATCTTTTGCAGCAGATTTTCCCAATGCAATACCTCATTTGATTTCTTGACTGCTTCTTCCATAGGTAGTGATTGTGGATCCAAGTGAAATGAAGTCCTTGACAACATCAATCTTTTCTCCATTTATTGTGATGTTGCTAGTTGGTCCAGTTTTGAGGATTTTTGTTTTCTTTATGTTAAGATATAATTCACACTGAAGGCTGTCTTTGACTTTTATCAGAAGTGCTTCAAGTCTTTTTCACTTTCAACAAGCAAGGCTGTATCATCTGCATAACAAAGGTTGTTAATGAAGTCTTCCTGCAATCCTGATGCTGTGTTCTTCTTCACATAGTCCTGCTTCTCAGATTATTTGCTCAGCATACAGACTGAATAAGTGTGGTGAAAGGATACAGCCCTGATGCACACCTTTCCTGACTTTAAACCACACAGCATCCCCTTGTTCTGTTCTAATGACTGCCTCTTGATCTATGTATAGGTTCCTCATGAACACAATTAAGTGTTCTGGAGTTCTTATTCTTCACAATGTTATCCATAATTTGTTATGATCCACACAGTCAAATGCCTTTGCATAGTAAATAAAACACAGGTAAACATCTTTCTGGTATTCTCTGCTTTCAGCCAGGATCTATCTGACATCAGCAATGATATCCCTGGTTCCACATCCTCTTCTGAATCTGACTTGAATTTCTGGCAGTTCTCTATCAATGTGCTGCTGCAGCCGCTTTTGAATGATCTTCAGCAAAATTTTACTTGCGTGTATTGTTAATGATATTGTTCGATAATTTCCGCATTCAGTTGGATCACCTTTCTTGGGAATAGGCATAAATATGGATCTCTTCTTGTTGGTTGGCTAGGTAACTGTCTTCCAAGTTTCTTGGCATAGACGAGTGAGCACTTCTAGTGCTGCATCTGTTTGTTGAAACATTTCAGCTGGTATTCTGTCAATTCCTTGAGCCTTGTTTTTCACCAATGCCTTCAGTGCAGCTTGGACTTCTTCCTAAGTATGATCGGTTCCTGATCATATGCTACCTCCTGAAATGGTTGAAAGTCAACCGTTTTTTTTGGTATAGTGACTCTGTATATTCCTTCCATCTTCTTTTGATGCTTC
Organism: Dugong dugon; assembly: GCA_030035585.1. NCBI lineage: Eukaryota > Metazoa > Chordata > Mammalia > Sirenia > Dugongidae > Dugong > Dugong dugon. The sequence goes on along the minus strand of CM057464.1, from coordinate 146,249,207 downwards.
TTGCATTGTTTAATATTTTCCCTGTAGACTCCTTCAGTATTGCAACTCTAGGCTTGAATTTTTTCTTCAGTTCTTTCAGCTTGAGAAATGCAAAGCATGTTCTTCCCCTTTGGTTTTCTGTCTCCAGATCTTTGCACTTATCTTTATAATACTTTGTCTTCTTGAACCACCCTTTAAAATCTTCTATTCAGCTCTTTTACTTCATCATTTCTTCCTTTTGCTTTAGCTACTTGATGTTCAAGAGCAAATTTAAGAGTCTATTCTGACATCCATTTTGGTCTTTTCTTTCTTTCCTGTCTTTTTAATGATCTCTTGTTTTCCTCATTTATGATGTCCTTGATGTCATTCCACAAGTTGTCTGATCTTTGGTAATTAGTGTTCAATGTGTCAAATCTATAGCAGGTTGTTAATGAGTCTTCCTCCAATCCTGATGCCCCATTCTTCTTCATATAGTCCAGCTTCTCAGATTATTTGCTCAGCATACATATTGAATAAGTATAGTGAGAGGATACAACCCTGATACACACCTTTCCTGATTTGAACCATTTAGTATGCCCTTTGGAAACCCTGGTAGCCTAGTGGTTAAGAGCTACGGCTGCTAACCAAAAGGTCGGCAGTTCGAATCCCCCAGGTGCTCCTTGGAAGCTCTATGTGGGCAGTTCTACTCTGGCCTATAGGGTCACTATGAGTCGGAATCCACTCAATGGCAATGGGTTTTTTTAATTTAGGATGCCCTTATTCTGTTCGAACAACTGCCTCTTGGTCTATGTACAGGTTCTGCACGAGCACACTTAAGTGTTCTGGAATTCCCATTCTTCGCAAAGTTATCTGTAATTTGTTATGGTCCACACGGTCAAATGCCTTTGCACAGTCAATAAAATACAGGTAAACATCTTTCTGGTATTCTGTGCTTTCAGCCAAGAGCAATCTGACATCAGCAATGATATCCCTGGTTTCACGTCCTCTTCTGAATCTGGCTTGAATTTCTGGCAGTTCCCTGTTGACGTACTGCTACAACCATTTTTGAATTATCTTCAGCAAAACTTTACTTGCATGTGATATTAATGATACTGTTTGATAATTTCCACATTCTGTTGGATCATCTTTCTTTGGAATGGGCACAAGTATGGATCTCTTCCAGTCGATTGGCCAGGTAGCTGCCTTTCAAATTTGTTGGCATAGATGAGCGAGCACTTCCAGCATTGCATCCATTTGTTGAAACATCTCAGTTGATATTCCATCAATTCCTGGAGGCTTGTTTTTCACCAATGCCTTCAGTGCAGCTTGGGCTTCTTCCTTCAGTGCCATGGGTTCTTTATCATATGCTACCTCCTGAAATGATTGAATGTCGACCCGTTCTTTTTGGTATAGTGACTGTGTATTCCTTCCATCTTCTCTTGATGCTTCCTGTGTAGTTCAATTTTTTTGCCCATATAATCCTTCAAAATTGCAACTTGAGGCTTAATTTTTTTCTTCAGTTCTTTCAGCTTCAGAAATGCCAAATGTGTTCTTCCCTTTTGCTTTTCTAACTCCAGGTCTTTGCATACTTCATTATAATACTTTACTTTGTTTTCTCAAGCCACCCTTTGAAATCTTTTTGTGGTGTAATGAATTATGTAATATGGCCTTTCTAGCCATGGTCTTGTAAATCCCATCCAGGTGATTGGGTGGGACTGTATGATAGGGTGATTGTGGCCCACCAAAGGGATTGGTCAGTTTTGCCATCTTGCAGGGCTTGAAATAAGCCATCCTAGAGGCAGGAAAGAGAAGAGCCTACCACCACCAAGGAAGGAGAAACCCACAGGAGAGACCCGCAGGAGACGGTGCAGTGGGCTTCCCAGCCCATGGAGAGAGAAAGCTGAGTGCCTTTGGGCAGAGACTGAGGGCCACAGAGAGGTGTGCCTGCAACCATGGCTGGGAAGAGCCTGTCCTGATGGAAGAACTCTATCCTTGAGTGTTCCTGAGCCTGAATTGTAGCTATTACTTCCCTAATAAACTCCATAATCATTAGTATGGTCTGTGAGTTCTGTGTGGCCATTTCAATGAATTATCAAATCTAGTAGAGAGTACTGTGGGAGGGATGGTTGGTGTCAGAATTGTAAAGATGTTGGAGAGAGGGTGCTTGTCTGGTCTCCGCCTCTTGGCAGTCAGCCTTGTGTTGTTGATCTTGGTTCTCTTTTCCTCTTATGAGGTTGGAGGAGGTCAGACACCACACCCAAGCTATATTTATACTTATGTTCAGCTCTTTTATGTCATCATTTCTTCCTTTTGTTTAGCTACTTTACGTTAAACAGCAAGTTTCAGAGTCTTTTCTGCCATCCATTGTTATCTTTTCTTTCCTGTCATTTTAATGACCTTTTGCTTTCTTCATGTATGATGTCCTTCATGTCATCCTACAACTTGTCTGGTCTTTGGTCATTAGCTTTCAAGGCGTCACATCTATTTTTGAGATGATTTCTAAATTCAGGTGGGATATACTCAAGGTTGTACTTTGGATCTCATGGACTTGTTTTAATTTTCATCAGCTTCAACTTGAACTTGCATATGAACAGTTGATTGTGTGTTCTGCAGTTGGCCCCTGGCCTTGCTCTGACTGATGATATTGAGCTTCTCTGTCGTCTCTTTCTACAGATGTAGTCAATTTGATTCCTGTGTATTTCATCCAGTGAGGTCCACATGCATAGTTGCCATTTACGTTGTTGAAAAAGGTATTTCCAATGAAGAAGTCGTTGGTCTTGCAAAATTCTATCTTGTGATCTCCAGTGTCATTTCTATCACTAGGGCCATATATTCCAACTACTGATCCTTCTTCTTTGTTTCCAGTTTTCACATTCTAATCACCAGTAATTATCAATGCAACTTGATTACATGTTTGATCAATTTCAGACTGCAGAAGTTGGTAAAAAAAAAATCTTGAATTTCTTTATCTTTGGCATTAGTGGTTGGTGCATGAAATTTGAATAATAGTCATATTAACTGGTCTTCTTTCTAGGCGTATGGATACTATCCTATCACTGACAGTGTTGTATTTCAAGATAGATCTTGAAATATTCTTTTTAATGATGAATGCAATGCTGTTCCTCTTCAACTTTGTCATTCCTAGTAGAGTAGATGATATGATTATCCGATTCAAAATGGCCAATACCAGTCCATTTCAGGTCACTAATGCCTGTATCCATCTTCATGCATTCTATTTCATTTTTGACAACTTCATTTTCCTTGATTCATAGTTTGTACATTCCACATTCCGATTATTACTGGATGATTTTCATTTGTTTCCTCTCATTTTGAGTTGTGCCACATCAGCAAATGAAAGTCCCCTAACTTTGTGTATTATCTTTTAAAATAATTTTTTATTACCTTTATGTTTCAGTATATAATACATAAAGCAGGTAAACTTAATGCAGATATCTTAAGTCAGGTTGCCTAAAGGGAAACCCTGAGACAGCGATTCAGTTGTATGTTACTTACTGAAGGAGCATTCTAAAGAAACCCTTGTAAAGGAGCGCATGAAGGAGGATAAGGGAAGAGAAACAAGGATGTGGTTCTTGGCCTGATTGTGGGGAAAGTGAGATCAGAAGTATAGATCACATTGCAGAGTTGTCCTACCTGAGGGAAAGGGAGTATGCTTTAGTATCTTTGTATTGTATTGACTGCCTGCTCATGGTGGTGGTATTGGAGGAGGGTAGCAGTGTGATGGTGATAATGGTGGTGATGGTTGTGATGGTAATGATGTACCCTCCCAAGGTTTCCCAGTAAAGTAGCTGCAGCCAACCAAGAGCAAGCCTCGAGAATGTTACAGGTGCATTCCGTTAAGCCCACCCCTGGCAGCAACTGGTGAAATGCGCACGTTGATTTGTAAAGGGGATCTGGGAGGGTCACCAAAAGCACCTATTACATTGAATGCCTCCTTTGTTTAACTATAAAATGCCCCAGAAAAAAATTGAAAGTCAATTAATAATGAAACATATACAGATAGTCTCCAGCTTACAACATATTCAAGTTACGATGAACTGCACTTAAGACAACTGTCCTTTTTTTTTGTACATCTTGTCATTAGTAATATGTACTACGTACAGTGTTGCAGTACATAATTTGCTGCTGCTATCATTCTCAGATGCAATGTTTACAACCCACAAAGATAAATACAGATATGATTTATAAAGATACTGATAAGAAAAGGCAATAATAATGAAAACTGAAAAAAAAAAAAAAAAAGACATCAGAATCTACTTAAAAAAGAGTGGTCATCAGAAGGGAGCCCAGCATAATTTGGGGACTACCTGTATTGAGCATCCATTGTGTGCAAAGTATCATTTTACATTTAACCAAAAAGGCCTCTTACTTAGGTTTAATATGACCAAAATTTGTTAAACTGATGAAAGTTAATGATCTCATTTTAAGTCGTCATTCAGTCTGTCTGGTCTGTGTGCTCTGCTGACAAAAAGTCTAGAGATTAGAAGAAGATGCTGTGCTTTGGTCAAATTGAGCATACTGGATGGGGAAACTCACTTGTCAGGCCTCAGTTTTTCTAGGACAGTGGATCTCAAACTTTTGCATGCATCAATATCACCTAGAAAGCTTGTTAAAACACGATTTCCATTTGCCTTATACCCTGATTTCTAATTCAGTAGGTCTGAAGACCTGGTGGCACAGTGGTTAAGAGCTCGTCTGCTAACCAAAAGGTTGGTAGTTTGAATCCATCAGCCATTCCTTGGAAACCCTATGGGGCAGTTCTATTCTGTCCTACGGGGTCGCTGTAAGTCGGAATTGACTCAACAGCAAAGGTTTGGTTTTAGGTCTGGGGTGGGCCAGATAATTTGCATTGCTAACATGTTCCCAGGTGATGCTGGTTGTAGTTCCACACTGGGAACCACTTCTAGGAGTTGACTAGCTCCTATTTTAAGCCAGGGCTTCGAATCATTCATTCTGATTCAGTCCTTGCTGATAATTGGCATTTCCACCCCAGATATACTGAATCAGAATCTACATTTTAAGAAAATCCCTATGCAATTCTTATGCATACATCTAGATTTTTGACAAGATCCCTAGGTGATTCTTATATATACATCTACATTTTAACAAGATCCCCAGGTGATTGTAACAGATTCTTATGTATACTTATGTACACACAAGAATCACCTGGAGGATCTTGTTAAACTATAGATGTTAAAATATAGATTCTGATTCAGTATATCTGGGGTGGAAATACAAATTATCATCAGGGGGTTAAACCAACTAACCAGTTCAAAGCTCTGTTTTAAGCTACCAAGAGCAATTGAGGCAGTCTTTTCTTTTTAGTCATTTTTGCAGCAGAGCTTCAAGTTTCTAGGCAATGCTAATGCTGCTGGTTAGGAACCAATTCTAAGAACCGCTAGCAAAGCAGTGATTCTCAAAATTTATTATACATAAGAATCACCTGAGGATCTTGTTAAAAAGTAGATTCTAATTCAGTGTATCTGGAGTGGAAATGCAAATTCTCAGCAGAGGTTCAAACTGGAATGAACTAGTTCGAAGCCCTGTTTTGCAGACACTCATATACCCAAATAAGGAGAACCAGTGGCAACTTAATGTGATCATTTCCCTGTTTAGTTGTACCTGTTTATTTTTGTATCTTTAAAACTGCAGGCTTATCCTTATAGAGACATTATAGAGGCAACTAGAAAACTACAAATTGTTTTCCTGAGGATAAAACAAAGATCTAGGTAAGCATTGATCCATGGAAATATAATGCAAGCCACATATATAATTTTAAATTTTCTGATAGGCACATGGAATGAATGAATGAACAAATGAACAAATAAATAAATAAAAGAAGCAGATGAAATTCACTTTAACAATGTATTTCATTTAATCCAATAATCCAGAATATTATCATTTCAATGTGTAATCAATATAAAATTATTAATTAAATATTTTTCATTCTTTCGTTCTGGTACTAGGTTTAAAAAATTTGGTGTACAGCACATCTCACTTTGGACTACTTTTCAGATGCTCAATAGCCACAGGAGGCTAGTGCCTACCATATTAGACAATGCAGAAGCTAGTCCACTTTTGCCAGAATCACTTAACTGGTGTAATTTTTCTGATTTCTCTCTTTTGTTGTCTTAATTCTCTAGTTGTTGTTTAGTATTTGGAAATCTGCTCCTCTGAGGCTTAGCAATGTGCAATAATAATGAAGAGACCTACAAAGTCTGCTGATGTAAGTGTCTGCCTGCAGAATGTAAGGGAGAAATAGTGTCCTTAAAAAAGAAATTACGATTTTGATGAATACAGGGTCACGGAGGATAAGATGCTTCCCCATAATAGCAAATGTTGGATCTATCCAATGTTCCAAATGAAGACAGGGTCACCTATACTTTCTTGTAGCCATTTCGCTGGCCTGGGGGTGGGGGTGGGGAGAGGCAAGTCTGAAGACTCCCTGCACATGGAAGTAGGCCAATAGGAAGCTGTGGAAGGTTGGTTCCAATTAGTCTGAGGTTAGTAAGAGGTTTAGCTTAATTTCTGCCTAGGGCCAGGGTGCTAAAACTCATGTAACGCAAATGAAAAAATAATGAAAACAATTTACATATATAGGGCTTCCATATAAAATGTTTTCATATGTGTTATTTCCTCCCATCTTTGACCTGGCATACAAAGGTAGCTCGCCTGGGAAGCACCTGCAGTGTGGGTGATTGGGGTTGCAAAAGATGGAGAAAGCAATAAGGCAAATCATTTTTACAGTTAAATGATGCCAAGTCTTTCTTGACTTTTTTTTTTTTTTTTTAACTTTCCTAACTGTAAGTTGAAGGACATTTTAGTGATTTACCTTGGGAAACGAAAAATTCTGGACATCATGTTGCTCCAGAAATTACACCTGGATGTTTCTCTTTCCTGCTTACCAAAGGCACTAGTGTAAAAACCAAACAGCTGCAGATTGTGACTGCAGCCTGTTCTTGGCAGGGTCTATGCACTCCCACTTACTTCCCTAGGCCTCTGTTACCTCTGCCAAAAGTGAGGACCCAGAGCCCCATTTCATTTCTTTAGGCTGTGTGCAAGTATCAAGAGAGGTCAGTCTTCTCTTGTATGAGAACTTTAGGCTCAAAGGATGAGGCTAGTCCCTGTTTTCAAAGAGAAGCACAAGGCCATCAGATGGCTTTTGAGTATCATACGACTTAAAGGATAGTAGCTACATAAATTTACTGCCACTCATAAGGTTCCAGACTCTTCTGATACCCAGACCTACCCTATGGAGATTCTGATTTAATTGATCTGGGTTGGGATGCTGAGTATTGGTATTTTAGGTGATTCTAATGTGACACCAGCGGCAAATACCACTGTAAATTTCTTTTAGTTAAGTAAAATGTTTCATTGTGTCTTAGGTGAAATTGTTTTGGGCAAATTAGTTTCTCATTCAAAAATTTATACACAAATTGTTTGGGACATTGGTTGCAATCCCCACGATGTGTCAACACTCTCCCCCTTTCCCTGTCCACCCTGAGTTCCCCATGTCCATTCGTCCAGTTTTCCTGTCCCTTCCTGCCTTCTCGTCTTTGCTTTTGGTTAGGTGTTGCCCATTTGGTCTCGTATACTTGACTGAAGTAAGAAGCACATTCCTCACACATGTTGTTTGTTTTATAGACCTGTCTAATCATTGGCTGAAAGGTGGACTTCAGGAGTGGCTTCAGTTCTGAGTTAGCAGGGTGTCTGAGGGCCATGGTCTTGGGGGCTCTTCCAATTTCTGTCAGACCAGTAAATCTCGTATTCTGTGTGCGTGTGTGAATTTGAATTTTGTTCTACATTTTTCCCCTGCTCTGTCCCGGACCCCCTATTGTGATCCCTGTCAGAGCCGTTGGTGGTTGTAGCCTGGCACCGTCTAGTTCTTCTGGGCTCAGGCTGGTGGAGGCTGTGGTTCATGTGGTCTATTAATCCTTTAGACTAATATTTTCCTTTTGTCTTTGGTTTTCTTTATTCTCCTTTGCACCAGATGGGATGGGACCGATGCATCTTAGATGGCTGCTCTCAGGCTTTTAAGACCCTAGACACTATTCACCAAAGTAGGATATAGAAAAATTTCTTAAAGACTTATTTTATGCCAATTGACCTAGATGTTCCCCAAGATCATGGTCCCCAGCCCTCAGCCCCGGTAACTCAGTCCCTCAAGATGTTAGATGTGTCTAGGAAGCTTCTATGACTTTGCCTTGGTCAAGTGGTGCTGAGTTCCCCTATATTGTGTGTTGTCTTTCTCTTCACAAAAGTTAACACTTGTCTACTGTCTAGTTGGTGATTCCCCCCCACCCCCATCATGGATCGAATTATGTCCCCCAGAAATGTGTGTATCAGTTAGCTGGGCCATAGTTCCTGGTATTGTGTGATTTTCCTATATGTTTGTAAATCCTGTGTCTATGATGTTAATGAGGGAGAATGGGTGGCAGTTGTGTTAATAAGGCAGGACTCAATCTACAAGATTGGATTGTGTCCTGAGGCAGTCTCTTGAGATATAAAAGAGAGAAGTGAGCAGAGAGACAGAAGGACCTCATACCACCAAGAAAGCAGTGCCAGGAGCAGAGCATGTCCTTCGGACCTGGAGTCCCTGCTCGGAGAAGCTCCTAGTCCAGGGGAACACTGATGAGAAGGCTGACAGAGAGAGAAAGGCTTCGCCTGGAGCTGACACCCTGAATTTGGACTTTCAGCCTACTTTACAGTGAAGAAATAAATTTCTCTTTGTTAAAGCCATCCACTTGTGGTATTTCTGTTATAGTAGCACTAGATGACTAAGACACCTCCCCAACCCTCCCCTCCCTCATAACCATCAAATATTGTTTTTTTTTCTGTGTGTAAACCTTTTCTTATGTTCTTATAATAGTGGTCTCATACAATATTTGTCCTTTTGTGATTGACTTATTTCACTCAGCATAATGCCCTCCAGATTCATCCATGTTGTGAGACATTTCGAGGATTCATCATTGTTTTTTATCTTTGTGTAGTATTCCATTCTGTGTATGTACCATGTACCATAATTTGTTTATCCATTTATCTGATGATGGGCACTCAGGTTATTTCCATCTTTTTGCTATTGTGAATAATGCTGCAGTGAACATAGGTGTACACATGTCTGTTTGTGTGACAGCTATTTCTATAGGATATATTCCTAGGAATGGGATTGCTGGATCATATGGTATTTCTATTTCTAGCTTTTTAAGGAGATGCCTTATTGTTTTCCATACTGGTTTTACCATTTTACATTCCCACTAGCAGTGCATAAAAGTTCCAATCTCCTCGTAACTTCTCCAACATTTGTTAATTTCTGGGATTTTTTTTTGATTAGTGCCAGTAGCGTTGGGGTGAGATGGTATCTCACTGTAGTTTTGATTTGCATTTCCCTAATGGCTAATGACTTTGAGCATTTCCTCATGTGTCTGTTAGCTGCCTGAATGTCTTCTTGGTGAAGTGTCTCTTCATATCCTTTGCCCAGTTTTTAATTAAATTATTTGTCTTTTTGTTATTGAAGTGTTGAGGTAGTCTATAGATTTTAGAGATTAGATCCTTATGAAACAAGCCGTGGCCAAAATTTTCTTCCAAGTCTGTAGGTTCTCTTTTCACTCTTTTGGTGATCTTTCTGTTTTTTGTTTTTATTTTTTTATATTGTATTTTAGATGAAGTTTTACGGGGAAACTAGTTTCTCATTAAACAATTAATACATATATTATTTTATGACATTGGCTGCTAACCCCATGACATATCAACACTCTCCCCTTCTCGACCTTGGGTTCCCCATTACCAGCTTTCCCATCCCCTCCTGCCTTCTCGTCCTTGCCCCTGGGCTGGTGTGCCCATTTAGTCTCATTTCGTTTTATGGGCCTGTCTAATCTTTGGCTGAAGGGTAAACCTCAGGAGTGACTTCATTACTGAGCTATAAATGTGTCTGGGGGCCATACTCTTGGGGTTTCTCCAGTCTCTGTCAGACCAGTAAGTCTGGTCTTTTTTGTTTGTGTGTGTGTGTGAGTTAGAATTTTGTTCTACATTTTTCTCTATCTCTGTCTGGGACCCTCTATTGTGATCTCTGTCAGAGCAGTCAGTGATGGTAGCTGGACACCATCTAGTTGTGCTGGACTCAGTCTGGTGGAAGCTGTGTAGTTGTGGTCCATTAGTCCTTTGGTTTAATCTTTCCCTTGTGTCTTAGTTTTCTTCATTCTCCCTTGCTCCAGAGGGGGTGAGACCAGTGGAGTATCTTAGATGGCCACTCGTAAGCTTTTAAGACCCTAGATGCTACTCTTGGTGAAGTCTTTTGATGAGCGTAAGTGTTTAATTTGTAGGAACTCCCAGTTATCTGATATATCTTGTGATGTTTGTGCATTGTTAGCATTTGTATTCTATTTATGTCATGTATTTGGGCCCCTAGTATTGTCCCTATATTTTCTTCTATGATCTTTATCGTTTTAAGTTTCATATTTAGGTATCTGATCCATTTTGAGTTAGTTTTTGTGTATGGTGTGAGGTATGGGCCCTGTTTCATTTTTTTACAGATGGACATCCAGTTTTGCCAGCACCATTTGTTAAAAAGACCATCTTTTCCCCATTTAATGGACTTTGGTCCTTTGTCAAAGATCAACTGACCAGAAGTGGATGGATTTATATCTGGGTTCTTGATTCTGTTCCATTGGTCTGTGTATCTGTCATTGTACCAGTGCCAGGCTGTTTTGACTACCATTGCTGTACAGTAGGCTTTAAGATCAGGTAGTGTGAGGCCTCCTACCCTGTTCTTTTTCTTCAATAATGTTTTGCTTATCTGGGGCCTATTTCCTTTCCATATAAAGTTGGTGATTAGTTTTTCCTCTCTCATTAAAGAATACTGTTGGTATTTGGATTGGTATTACATTATGTCTGTAGGTCGCTTTGGGTAGAATTGACATTTTCACAGTGTTGAGTCTTTCTATCCATGAACATGGTATGTTTTTCCATTTGTGTAGGTCTCTTTCAATAGTGCTTTGTAGTTTTCTTTGTATAGGTCTTTTATGTTAGTTAAGTAAATTTTTAAAGTTTATATCATCCTTTCCCATCTATGCAAAATTTTCAGGATTTCTGGGAAAATCAAGCTTCATTTCAAAAGTGCAATTTAAAATTTATGAAGAACAAGCTGCTTTTTGATTCAGGAAGGATTGCAAATCCTTTTGGAAGGCAGATTAAACAGGTGATGACTTATATTGTTGTCTTGGAATAACCCTGGAAAACTGCATGGTGGGATAAGAATTGTAAAGCAGAGACTGCTAAACAAGTGTTCTCCCATTTTACTCTTTTCTCTGTCTCTTTCTCTTTCACTCTCTTTCTCTTTACATTACCTGATGACATTAATTGCTAAACAGAAATTTTTATAATATTATTATTTACTGTTTTTGTAGAATGGAGTTTTATATCCTTGGTTTCAGTTTTGAGTAAATGAAAGATTAAGTAAGCCATGAGTTAAAGTCCTAACTCTTCCTCAACCCAACAATACCTTCCTACAGATTCAAAGCCTGTTTTCAAATTTACAATCCCTGACAGGGACAGATTATCCGGTAAGCAAAGTTAAGCACAGGTTTACTTATGATTTTCTGGAGGCATGGAGCCTGAATGAACTCCTGAAACTATTGCCCTAGGATAATCTTTAAATGTCGAACCAAAATATCCCCTGACGTCTTCTTAAAACTAAACAATAGTTTAGCTTAACTAATAAAGAAGGTCTGCCTTGAGCATTATGCTATTTTAAGCTTTACCTATATGGGATAAAACTGACAACAACAACTTGAAAGATTAGATAGGAATCTTAGGGGGCAGTGAGTTTATGTTAATGGAGCAGGAACAACTCAGAAAAGGAGGATGAGAATGGTTACACAAGTCGAAGAATGTAATCAATGTCACTGAATTGTACATGTAGAAATGTGAACTGGGGTTTTTGCTGTGTATATTCTCAACAATAAAATAAAATAAAACCAAATCTAAAAACAAAAACTGGCCGTTATCTAATTTCATTTCTTTGACCTCATCTTCCTCATTTCAAACCCTGATGTTGGATTATTGTTGAGTGGGTTTTTCCATGCCTTATTGTCAGCTTTGGAGACAAATGTCACTGGACCTGCTTACTGAATCACATGCTCTCTCTTTTATTTCTAGCAACTTTTATGTAGCAGTAAGTCTGGAAAAACTGATTTCTTGCCCTTCAAGAATGGCCTTTCTTCTTCAGCTTTCAAATATATTGATCGTATCCTACATTACCCCTACCACATCTTATACCTCTCCTCAAAAACCAACTTTCTTCATAAAATATGCCACCTAAGGCTACCCAAATTATGGTCTGCAGGGGCAAATGATGCACTTAAATTAGATGTGAATGGTTTTCCCTAAATGTTTGCAATGTACAAGCTGTACGCTTTTGATATTCCTCCTCCAAGATTAGTCCTCATAAATTTATCAACAGACCTTGCTTTCTAAACTGGTTGTACCATTTTACATTCACACTAGCAGTGTATGAGTTTCGGTTCCTCCACATTCTCATCAATACTAGGTATGGTCAATCATTCTAAATTTTGCCCTTTCAATAAGTGTGTAAGGAGCCCTGTTTGCACAGTGGTTAAGTGCTCAGCTGCTAACCAAAAGGTCAGTGGTTCTAACTCACCAGCTGCTCCATAGGAGAAAGATGTGGCTGTCTGCTTCTGTAAAAGTTTACAGCCTTGGAAACCTATGGGGGCAGCTCTACTCTGTTCTGTTGGGTCGCTTTGAGTCGGAATTGAATCTATGACAACAGGTTTGGTTTTTGGAATAGGTGTGCAGTGTTTTCTCATTGTGGTTTTAATTTGCATTTCCTTAATGAGTAATGGAAACTAATGATGTTTTCATGTGCTTATTTGTCATCTGTAAATCTTTGATGAAGTATCTGTTCAAATCTTTTGCCTGTTTTAAAAATTGTGTTGTTTGTTTTCTTACTATGGAGATACACACACACACATCACATACAAACATCTATATATAATATCTACATTTATACATAATATCTACATCTATGCATAATATCTATCTATCTAAATATACTCTTGAACTTTGATAATGTCTCCTTGCCAACTTATAAATTCCTGAAACAAGGGTCTTCCTTGAGAACAGAGGGGACATCTTAATTATGTAAATCCATGGCACCCAGTTGAGATTCAGGCACTTGATGGATCCTTCGTAAACATTTCATTGTCATGAGGACCAGTCCGCATGTTTCTCTCACACATTTGGAGACCATGCTACACAGAGTCAAATATTTTTTAACGTTAAGAACATGGATTAACCTAAATCCTATTTAAAGAGTTCTGTGTGCATAAGCATATGTTATACAATTTGCAACGGAAGTACTTTTATAACATTTTTTTAGAGAATGAAAATTTGGTAGTTTCCCTCAAGTGGTTAAATCAGGGAGCATTTGCTTCTCAACAATTAGCAATCTGCGTGGCATATACCAGTTTCATATTTCCATTGGACTGTCTTTGTAAACCATTGTAAACAATATGTATACAATTTTTTACAAATACAAATTTTTACAGTTTTGAAGGAACAGGAGTCTAGGAGGGACCAGTCCCTGGAGGAGGGCACCTTGCTTGGTAAATTAGAGGGTCACTGTAAAATAGGAAGACCCTCAATGAGTTGGACTGACACAGTGGCTACAATGATGGGCTCAAGCATAACAACAATTGTGAGGATGGCGCAGGACTGGGTAGTGTTTCGTTCTGTTGTACATAGGGTCTGTATGATTTAGAAATGACTTGATGGCATCTAACAATAACAACAAGTGTCTATTTACCAAATGCAGAATGTGTTAGTTGGTTATATTGCCAAAGGGCAGAATCATGGTTTCTGAAAATAGCTTTAAGAAGTTCAGACCAATTGGCAACACAAACTGAGAGCTATCTTACAAAGCATAATTTCTTTTAAAATAGATGTCATTTGAAAAGTGAATAAAAATAATATATTAAACCAATTGTAGTGGCTCTCTGGGTGCCCTTTTCACTGGTTGACTCAAATCACATTCAAGTTGATAGCACCAACATATCTAAAACTGTGAGAAAATATTATCATATTGGATAAAATGATACCAAATGCAGAATTGTAACATACAATACTGGTTCTTTTAATTTGAGCTTAGTTTTATTTCTCGATGTAATGGACAATTTCTAGCAGGTCAATAGTATGTTGATGCATTCCCCAGTTCTTCCTCACTCTTCTGGTGGGCTGTCAACTAACCAAACCCAGAACTTCCACTCAACAAACTCCCCAAGTAGATGCTTCAGTTTTGTTTTATCCCTCCATGCTGGTGTCTCACAACCGATCTTTCTGGTTGCAATTTTAAGTCCATTTCCTTTTGTTTCATCATTAGAGGCAAGCTATTTAACCCTACCTGGATGGCATGACTTCATGTAAGACCTTCTAGACTTATCAACTACATAACTGAGTGCTCTACCCACTTTATAAAAATGACCTATTTATTGAAGCTTTCTTATTTTATAAGATTTACCTATGGGAGTCTGTGTGTTTTTCTGTCATTTGGATGAAAAACAAAACCACCAGAATCTTATAATAACTACTGTTAACTACCACCATCCTTCTGCCAATTCATGGAATGCTTATTATGTCCCAGACACTTTGCACATGTTATCTTTAACCTTGTAAATTGAGGCTTAATTCACTCATTTTACAAGTGAGGAAACTAAAGTTAGCAGCCAAAGGTTTGCACAGCCAATAAATGACAGAGCTTATTATTGTTATTATCTTTACCAGCAATATTAAAAAAAAAAATTTTTTTAGCTGTTAAAGCTTTGCATCAGGAGCTGGAAAAATGGTGGAAGCACCACCATCATTATCATTAATAAGTTTTGAAAAAACTTCATAGTACACATGAGGAGATAGTGTAATGTATTCATTTATATGTTTAAAATCTATGAAACAGAGACAAGGGTTTTCAAGTGACTGGAAGTTTCTACAACCTCTTGAAATGATCAAGCATTTCAATATCAATTATCACCATTTTTTCCACTTGGTAAAGAAAGTCTACTTGTTTACTTACATACATTGGCTCCCCAAGTTTTGTTAATTTTGGTTCTTTTACCTTCTGGGTTGAATGAGTTTTTGTTTGTTTGTTTTTTTTGAATTGATTAATGTATAGGTATTAGAAAATGCTCATTTAGAAACCTTAGTCATTCTATTTAGATATAAATAAAGAGGGCAGCTTCTGAATTTCAGAACTTGGTAACAGACAAACCTGTTATAAAGTAGACAGCATTGTGGGCGCTGGCAAGATCAGATTAGATAAAAATTGATACCGTACAAAATTGATTAATACTTCTTATATGTGAAGTAAAATAAGTTAGTACTGTGTTACTGGCTTGTAATAGAAGTTTCTAAACAGTGATTATATAAGCTTTACCAAATTCAAGAAGGGCTTAATATTGGGGAAGCTTTTATCAATTAAATGATGTGCATTAAGCATTCAAGTTGTCTTCCCTCCCCTAAATTAGTCTGATATGACATTATATAAGGGCACTTGTGAGAAATGCATTTGGAAATTTTTTACTATCTGTTATTCTATAACATCTTTTGACAGCACTTATCAGTTTTAAATTGTTCATTTATTTGAGGGATTAGCTGACTAATGGTTAGCTCTCTCACTAGACTGCAAGCCACTTCTTTGAAAGATAAGGAGGGAAAAAGCAAAACTTGGCAGGGAGAGCCTCAGATCATAATGTAGATCTGACAAAATCTCTACCAACCCAACAGAGAGCTCCAGGACTGAGATTGCCCATGTGAGGAGTTCTGTGATGGGCTGAAATGGCCAGGCTCTTGTGCCCTTGTCATACTTAGTCATTGGCTGCAGCTGCCTGGAAAGATTGGGGCATCAAAAGTGGTAGACCCAAAGGGATTGCAAGCTTTTTGATGGTAGGGACCACATCTGCTTTGCAGTTATGAGGGACATTTATCTGCCTCGCACAGTGCCTGATGTGTAACATTCTGCTTAAGAAATATTTGTTAAATGATTGTTAAATGAGTGAACAAATTCTTGTTCTCACGGAATTATAATTGAGAAAGAGGCATGCTAGACACAACACCTGTATGCCTCCCAGAATTACAAAAAGAGATGTCAATGACAGTGATTCATGTGCCTCAAAGATCTCTATGTCCTTCTAATTCTTGCCAGAAAGACTGAAGAAGGAGGGTGGTATGAAGCAGCTAAAATGTCCAAGTTACGGTCAAAATGAGGAAACTGACTTCAGTTTCTCAGGGAAAAATGTAACCTTTCCATCTAAGTTGGGGTCAATAGTCCAAGCCCAGGGTATTCAATAACATTTTTAGGGGAGTGTCTTAGTCATCTAGTGCTGCTATAACAGAAATACCGTAAGAGGATGGCTTTAACAAAGAGAAGTTTATTTCTTCACAGTAAAGTAGGCTAAAAGCCCAAATTCAGGTCGTCAGCTCCGGGAGAAGGCTTCCTCTTTCTGTCGGCCTTCTCATCAATCTTCCCCCGGACTAAGAGCTTCTCTGTGCAGGGACCCTGGGTCTGAAGGATGTACTCTACTCCTGGCACTGCTTTCTTGGTGGTATGAGGTCCCCTCTCTCTGCTGGCTTCCCTTTCCTTTTTTTTTTTTTTTTTAATCTCTTGAGAGATAAAAGGTGGTACAGGCCATACCCCAGGGAAACCCCTTCACATTGGATCAGGGATGTGACCTGGGTAAGGGTGTTATAATCCTATGCCAATACTCTTTAACATAAAATTACAATCACAAAATGGAGGACAGCCACACAATACTGAGAATCATGGCCCAACCAAGTTGACAAATATATTTGGGGGACACAATTTAATCCATGACAGGGAAGATCATGAGACTCCTCTACTATAAACCTGTGTGGGGCCACCTTTCTTCTGCTGTCCTGCTATCCAGCTAAGGTGGGGTCTAGACAACTGTTAGGGACCCTCTTTTCATTCCCTTTCAAAGGCAGGAAACAGAGTTCTAAGTTGAACATGAAAGTCAGTTGGAAAGTATAGCTCCATGTATGTATTTTTTAAATGCCATCTTAGTTGAAATATTAAGTGTGTTTTCTGTATATCGGAAGGCAGTTGGTTGGCAACAGGAAGCCAACTTGGATGATAATTCAGCATAATTGAAGATGAAGACTGAAAAGTAGCTTTAGCTTTGAGTGAAGAAAACTTTGTGATGCAGAGAGATTGTTACATTCAGGCTCCTGATCTGCTTTTATATTTTGGAGGACATGATTAAGTCTTAAAATAATGAACAAAATAGTAAAACAAACATAAAATAAACCACATATGCTACATAAAAGCTCTGGGCTTTTTTTCCAAAATAAGTATTTGGGTAAAATACATAGATAAAAGTTTTAATACCAATACAATTCTGGCAGCAGTAAAGTGATCAATCATAACATAGTACATGATGCCATTTTTAAGGTTTGTGGTTCTGAAGAAAGGTCTCCAGGACTCTAGCAACTCCCTCATGATACTTTTCTTGTATAGTTGCATCCTGTATCCCTTGATCCAGGTTGTCATTTTTAGTCTCCCTAGACCCTATTGATGATTTCAATGATTTCTCCACCATAATCCTTGGGTTCTGGTTCTGATCAGCAGACTAGATGTTTGTTTCATTTTTCAGATAGTCCCTTGATTGGTTCCTGGTTCCCAGCCTCCATATTTTGCATTTTTTCAAAAAGAACAGCATTTTCCATATGCCATATCAATCCCATTGTTGATCCAAGTCCTTTTATATTTGATTATACTGCTGAAAGCAATGCTAGGGTCATTTTCTCTCTTAAAAAGTATTGCATGTCTTCTGAGTGTCTGCCTGTGTCTCAGTGCAGCTAAAATCCTTGAGTTTGTGATGCCCACATAGAGAGAACACCATCTGAATGAATAGATCTCATTTATATCCATATATGTTATACTTACTTGAAAATTTGGTGGCCCAAATTGAATATTAAAAAATTCCAATTTCCTAAGGTAGGATATTTATAGAGAATATAAATTCACAGCTGACAATTTATAGTTGACAGTATCACTCCTCTACAGGTACTTCTTTATGCTCCTGCTTAAAGGTATGTTCTGTTCGGACTATCTCCATAAAAAAAAGTTTAGTAAGTTCAATTAGTTGGCACAACCATTGCCTTTTGGTTCTTAGAGTAGAAAATAAGTACTAGTGATAGAAACTGATTTTGAATCAGAATTTCAGAATAAGAAGGAGTATTTGAGCATCTGGTTTTACATTCTCATTTTTCAAATGAGGAAACTGACATCAAAGGCTTTAAGTGTCTTGTTATTTCTCAGTCTCTGGGCTAAGAATGGAGAACAGACATGTATGTCCAAGTTGATGTAGTTATCTGCATCAGAGCTGAAAGTAGAAGCAATTCTCTAGACCTTCAGTCCACCATGCCACTTCAACAGCTAAACAGGCAATGGTTATACACGTGAATTTACTAGGTAAACGTCTATTGTTCTGTATAAGCGAATGGGGGGAAATGAGAATGAGCATAGATGAGTGTGTGAATAGTACGGTAAGGAGATGGAGTACTATATTTCTTCTATTCTTGTGTTATGAATAAAGTAGATTTTTGAACTCACTTAAGGAGATCATCTTGACAATGTTTAGAAAATTGGTGATTAAAGATCATGCAAAATTATCTAGGTTTGTGTAAAAACTAGGTTCATTTTTATCTTCAAATTAAAACCCTGCTGGTTTTCCTGAAGTGTATACTGAAGTTCAAGAAACATTCTGATAACTCCTTTCTTGGTACTGATTTAAGAGGAAGTAGACGTGAACTTAACATAAATTTAAAAAAAAAGATGAATTTATTTTAAAAATGCCGTAACTAAGTACAGTTGCCAGATAAAATAGAGGACACCGAGTTAAATTTGAATTTGAGATAAATGGCAAGTGAATTTTGAGTATAAGTTTGTCTCAGATATTGTATGGAAAGCACTTAGACTAAAAATTATCACTATTTATTCTCAAATTCAAATTTAACTAGGTGTCCTGACTTTTTATTAGCTAAAACTGATAACCCTACAACCAAGTAAATATATAGAAGCCATTCCTTCAAAATCATTTAGCACAGCCCCGCTTGATTGTGCTATTTAAAAGGAAGGGAGTTATTTCAACAACAAATACTTGAGAGAGTTACAATCTGCTGTTGTGTCAACACCAAAAAGCCCATGTGCCTGATTTCTGTCCCTTTCTTGTTTTATTAAACAATACCACTCCAAAACCCTTGCAGTTATATGCATTCACTTTGAGGGAGGATGCCACATTTGAGCTATTCCCTTATCCTTCGAGACAAAAGCTTTGAAAAATTAGGACCATGTTGGAGTCCTAGATATATATCCAAGTATACTTTCTCGCAAAATGCAATGTATTGTTTCAAGCTGATTTTTCCCTCTTTTCCTTGGGAGAGAAGTACAGCATCTTAAAATAAAGCATACTTCAGCCGTCTCCCCGTGCTCTCGCTTAGTGCCAGCAGCCACAACACAAGGCTTTCATCTCGGCTTCAAAGTGTGGTAGAGGGAGTCTGGGGGATGGGAGCGGGGAAGAAAGGGAGGGCAAGTTGAATGCAAAAAGGGAAACAAACAAAAAAGAAAAATGGGATGGGGTGGGCAAAAGAAGAAATGTCTATCTTTCAAATATCACGTCTCCACGGCTGGGCTGTGCCATGCAAAGCCTTCACACAGTTTTCCACCGTTTTCTATTTTTTTTGTTACTAGCACTTCCCATGCTGGGAAGATTCTTGTCATCCCTCACATATTTTATCCACAGAAAAGGCTGCCCTGCCCCATGCTTGGTGATTGAGGCTGTGCCCCTGGTGTGCCACTCTATCAGTGGTTCCCAAGGCTGTCTAGCCTGGGAAAAGCTGCGTGGACACGTTCCAAAATCAGCATTACATGCCTTATTGTCCTTACTCTCCCTGATTAGAGTGCACACAATGAAAACAACAGCAACAGCCTCATTTTCTAACCCTTCTCCCAACACAAGGCAGTCCTTAGTCAGTCTGTTTTTCTTTCTCGGGTCTTCCTAAAAGTTAACTGCTTCAGTGCTGAGGGAGTCCCAGACCTCACAGCAACCGCCCTGCCAGTTTCTTTGTGATTATGGGAGGTCACTCTCCTTACTGGGCTCAATCTTCTCCTGGAAATCTGGGCAGAGTTAACTAACGGGGCGAAAAGTCAAAAGTTGCGTGTGGTGCTGCTTGGCCAGCTATGGGCACGTGTTCCAGGACAGCGCTTCACAGACCTGAGGTATGTTAGGCTCTCAGTTTCTCAGATGTAAAGTGGAGACAGATGTAAAGAGGTGAGGGCCCTGTTGTTTTAACTCTTAAAGTCACAAAAGTCTATCTGCATTAAACCCGACTGGGTCTCGTTGTCCAGTCTTAATTTCCATAACCCTCTTCTCAGCCTTCTTTAGAGCTTCGAATAAAATCTTTGAAAACTTTTGCAAGTATGTGAGGAAATTGGGTGGAGAATGAGGCAATTTTTACTTTAAAAGTGACAGGGTACATCCAAGTCTTGTTACAATAAATATTAAAATGGACAAGCTGTTAAAAAATAAATAAAAAGAAAGAAAACAAAAGACTTCCAACACACAACTCATGACTCTTTATTTACAATAATGGGGAATTCATGACATTCCAGTGTGACTGAAGGATTTAGATGATCCTTTGGAGTGTATTGTAATGCAAAACCTGTTGCCCTTGAGTCAATTCCAACTCAAAGCGACCCTATAGGACAGAGTAGAACTGGCCCATAGGGTTTCCAACAAGCGGCTGGTGGATTCGAACTACTGACCTTTGGGTTAGCAGCCAAACGTTTAACCACAGTGCCCCCAGGGCCCTGTATTGTAAAGCAACCGACTTTTATTTAAAGGGTGTGAATGACTGAAGGGTGAAGACTCTGTGAGCGTGTGTCAATACATTCAAAGCTATTTAAAGTTGCCTCCATTTTAAAATTCAAGGGTATCTCTGGGTGGCACAAATGGTTAAGTGCTGGACTGCTCACTGAAAGGTTGGTGGTTCAAACCCATCCAACGGCGCCTTAGAAAAATGGCTTGGTGATCTGCTTCCGAAAGGTCACAGCCTTGAAAACCCTATGGAGCAATTCTACTCCACACACACACAGTCGTCATGAGATGGAATTGACTCGATGGCAATTAATAACAACAACGATGCAAGTTATTTTGAGACTGGGCCTTACTGAGGAAATTCTTCCTTCCTCTAACGTTGGAAAAACTGGTCACATCATTTGTTTTTGTTTGTTTGTGCTATGATTGTGCATAGAGATGGCATTGTGTAATTGAGACTGGCTACATAATTGACAGAGTCCAGCGCAAAATGAAAATGCAGGGCCCCTTGCTCAAAAAATTATTAAGAATTTTGAGATGGCAAGTATGTGTGGGGAGGTGTTTTTTGGAGCAAGCATGGGACTCTGTGCACCTGTACAGATGGCGCACCTAAAGCTGGCCCATGTGTAATGTTACTACACTTAGTCTGAGGTGAATAGATTCATGACAGAAGATTTTACAATACTTACGAGAGTTCAATTAAACAATACTGAGTGCCTATATGTGCCAGAAGGAGCCCTGGTGGTGCAAAGGTTAAGTGCTGAGCTGCTAACCAAATGGTTGGCAGTTTCAAACCCAGCAGTCCCTCCATACAACAAAAGACCTGGCGATCTGCTGCTGTAAAGATTACGGCCTAGGAAACCCTATGGGACAGTTCTATCCTGTCCTATAGGTCCCTGTGAGTTAGAATCTACTCAACAGCACACAATACCAGCAACATATGTACCAGAAAAGGAGCCCTGGTGGCACAATGGTTTAAAGTGCTCAGCTGCTAACAAAACATCAGTGGTTCAAACCCACCTGATGGTCTGCAGGAGAAAAATCTGGCAGTCTGAGATAATAGAGTGTGAATTTATGGACTTACTGAAATGTAGAGAAGAAAGGTGAGGGCATATGGACAAATTAATATAAGAATCCTAATTATTTCACTCTATGAAGTTGATATAAAATATGACAATAAATTAGTAATTACTGTTTCTATTCACATTAAGGAGCCCTAATGGCATAGTGGTTAAGTACGCAACAGCTAACAAAAAGATCAGGAGTTAGAACCTACCAGCCAGTTCACAGGAGAAAGATATGGCAGCCTGCTTCTGTAAAGATTTACAGCCTTGGAAACCCTATGGCTATAGGGCAGTTCTACTCTGGGTTGGAATCGACTCGATGGCAATGGTTCGGTTTGGTTTTAGTTATTCACATTAGATATGTTTATTTTGGGTTCCTTGTAATTCAGACTCTTCATATACAGCACAAATGTTATTAGTGTGGAAAACTATTTCCCACACCCAGAATCACAGCTCTAGTGGAGAAACATTTAATACAGATGTGGAGACAGCCATTATTTGCTGTCTTTCTGGTGTTTGTCCTGAGACCAAACATACATACGTTTTATGGCCTGGATTAGGGGTTGGTCATGAATTTGCCTTCAGCCTGGTCAGAGAGATGAAAGGCTAATGTTTACCTTTGAGTCACTATCCTTGACTCTTAAGTACTTTTAGGACATAAAATAAATAGAGAATGACCTTAAGCTTTGTAAGCCTTAGAAATGCAGGGCTTCACTGCTGATACGCTGAGGTCTTCTCCTGGTTGAGACTGGATTTCGCTCTCCTGCTACTTTATTAAGAATCCGGGAGGTTGCTATTTTTAAAACCACTGTCATTTGTTAGTCTATAAAAGCAACTAGGCTTCCTTTTTCTTTCTCCTTTTTTTTAATTGCCTCTTTTTCTTTCACATTAGGCCAGATGCATGACACAACTGTGATTGATATAATACTGTTAGCCACTTTCTGATAATGAGCATTTGGGAGCTCATCTTCCAAGGAGCCCTGGTGGCATAAGGGTTAAGCATCCAACTGCTGACTGGAAGGTTGGTGGTTTGAACCCATCTGCCATTCCACAGGAGAAAAGGCCTGGGCTTCTGCTTCTGTAAATATTATAGCCTAGGAAACCCTATGGGGCAGTTCTGTTCTGTCCTATAGGGTCACTATGAGTTGGAATCAACTCCATGGCAACAGATTTGGTTTTTTTTTTTTTTTTTTTTGATGAGCCGGAGTTAACTCGAGGGCACACAACAACAACTAGTCTTCCAGAAGTAGATCCTCTTCCTTTGCTAAATTGTTGGCAATGTTTGTCTCCCTGCAACTACATGCATGATCTCTGGTATCTTAAAAGATAAAAAAGAAAGAAAGAAAAGAAATAAACAAAAACTCCAAATAAAAAATGACAAAAACCAAATTGTATCACTATCCCAAGATATGATTTTTCTTACCAACCATAAAAATCTTGCAGTAAGAATTGAGATAGAAAATTATAGGATGATACATAAACAGAAGTGGACTCGGCTTGTCCAGCAGCAGCTGAGTTGGTTCTTCTGAGGCTGTAAATGTTTCTTTTATTAGTAAATCTTACTCTTTAGGACTCAAGAGACAGCTAGGGAGGAGATGTAACAAATGTCATCTTATAGGTTCTTTTTTCTACTTGCAAACTTTCTGAATGTAAATCTTTCTTTGAATGAATTAGACTATTTACATTATTATATCACTAGTCTTTCTTTCCTGGAAATAGAACTTCTTGCAGGTACTCACACTGCTATCTCAAGCCAACACTTCTTGAATAGTATTCCGGCAATCCCAATGCACAGACTTTTCTTCATCCATAATCTCAGTATATCCTGAATAGTTCCCACCATTAGCTGGTAAAGTCACTAAGAGGGCAAAATGCAGGGGATAACACAGGATTTGGAACTGGAAGCCTTGTAGTTTGACTTTGACTCTATCACTTGGTAACTTTGGGACAATCAGCCATTTTCTTACTGTCTCCACCTCCCAGAATTGATGTGAAGATTAAATGAGATGATAGGTGAAAGTGCTTTATAAAACCTACTCAAATTTTAGCTGCTAAAGATTTACATTGTGTGAAAATGAAATGTACTCTAAACCTAATAGGTTGACAATATGTAATGCTTATAGGATTTTTTTGTTTGTTTTAAATCAACTTAGCCATTAGACATCATCTTTGAAGCTATTTAAGAGAGATCTTTTCCAAAAAAACACATTTAAGCCTTAATAATACCCATGAAACCACTCAGTGTCTCACTGGCTGGGGACATGACTACCAGGCTGGAATTTGCCATTGATTAGCCAACTGACTTGTAGGTAAAATGAGCGAGTTGGGCTAGTCCTTGTCTTAGTTTCTTAGTGCTGCTATATCAGAAATACAATAAGTGGGTGGCTTCAACACACAGAAATTTACCTTCTCACAGGTTAGGAGGTTAGAAGTCTGAATTCAGAGCACTGTCTCTAGGGAAAGCCTTTCTGCCTCTATCAACTTTGGGGAAAGTCCTTGTCTCTTTTCAGCTTCTGTTCCTAGCTTTCTTGGCAGTCTTCATGGGGTGTGGCATCTGTCTTTCCCCATCCATGCTTCCTTGCTTGTGTGTCTGATCTACTGTTTTTATATCTCAAAAGCGATTGGTTTAAAATATGCTCCGCACTGATATGGCCTTATTAACATAACAAAGAAAATCCTATTCCCAAATAGGATTATATACACAGATATCAGGTTTGGGATTTACAACATATTGGGGGTGGGGGTGGGGAGACACAGTTCAAACCATAACAGTCCTCTTAGGATATTTTCCAATTTTAACATCCTATAATTCTATGATTTTAATATTCTTCCACTAGTACTTATTTTAAAGAACATGATGGTCCTCTTTATTTACCTACAAATCTATCTACATCAAACTCAAAGTCCAGCTGCAGAAGGAATAGGTGAACTGTTGTTCTTTATCTGAACCCATCAAGCAGAATTATCCTTTTCTCAGCATTATCACTGTGGATACCTCATTCCAGGCCCTCACTATCTCTTGTCTGGACTGTTGTAATAGTCTCTCAACTGCCTTGAGTCTCCTCCTCCTCCAACCCATCCTCCAGCAGGTGCTTCCAGAGTGAGCTTTCTAAAAACAAACTTTATCATGTCACATCCTGCATAAGACCCTTACTGGCTCCCCGAGTGCACCATATGGGATCTAATTCCTATCTTGGCAGGGGTTCCTGGGTGGCATAACAGTTAAGCACTCAGCTACTAACTAAAAGTTGGTGATTCTAACCCACTCAGAGGTGCCTTGGAAGACAGGCCTGGTGATCTGCTTCCAAAAGGTCACAGCCTTGAAAACCCTACGGAGCAGTTCTACTCTGCACACATAGGGTTGCTATGAGTCAGAATCAACTCAACAGCAACCAACAACATCAACAAGTGTGCCATATAGGATATAATTTCTAGCTTGGCACCCAGGGCTCTATAAGCAGGACCTGCTCACTCAGCCTCATCTGCACATTTTACTCTCAGTAAATCTGAGCTACACCACCCATCTGTCAGTTTGTCATACTGTGGTTGATTGCACATAGCTATGATGCTGAAGCTCTGCCACCGGTATTTCAAATACCAGCAGGGTCACTCATGATGGACAGGTTTCAGCAGAGGTTCCAGATTAAGATAGACTAGGGAAAGAAGGACTGCTGATCTATTTCTGAAAATTAGCCAGTAAAGACCCTACGTATCACAACAGAGTATTGTCTAGTATAGTGTTAGATGAGGAGTCTCTTAGGTTGGAAGGCACTAAAAATGCACAGTGGCTACAGCAATGGACTTGAGATACCAGCAATTGTGAAGATGGCGCCAGCCCGGGAAACATTTTGTCTGCTGTACACAGGGCGTCTGTAAGGCGGAGCTAACTCAGTGGCAACTAACAGCAACAAATCTGAGCTACTCACTGTTGTTCCAAAAACAGCATTCTATTTCACATTTTCATATCTTGGAGTGCTATATTCCTTGTCTCTGTAAAGCCCTTTCCCCCTCTTGCCTGCTAGAGAGTCTTTACTTATCCTATCAAGCCCTAGCTATCTCCTTTGGGAAGCCGTTCCTAACTACCCGAGTCAGCACTAACTATTCTCCTTTCTGTATCACCATAGCTCATGTTAGTTTCAATGTTTGTACCTATAAACTATCATATGTGTGTCCCTACTAGATAAGGAGTTGTTTAAGGGCTGGGATATGATATCCCTGTCCTTGGGCTAGGGCCTATACCTTCTTTATTCCCAGGTACCAAACACATAGTAAGTACCCAAAAATATTTTGTGAAGTTGAATTTAATAATGAGTTCTTGACAAGGAGCTGAACCCAGAAGTTGGGTTCAAATTTTTTTTTTTTTTTTTAATATGGGTTTCTTTTGAATTAATGAAACAGTAAGCCGTGATTTGGCACAGCTGTCTGGCATACCTGGGTTAAGTTCTAATGCAAATAGCTGCATTGCTGTAACTTGCTGTAAAACGCCCACTTCACACAGGACCTTGTGCGGTGGGGCCCCATGGAAGGCAGCCAGGCTCAGAGCTGGCAGTTACCTGAAAACACTTGGGTTAGGTTTCTATTGCTATGGCAGTCAGGCAGCCCCTTGCAATTATTCCCTTCAACTGGCAGCCTTGCCTCACAGGACACATTCTGACAGGGCTGGACCTCCAGGCGGGTTGCTCTTGTTTGCCACCTAAATGTCTCACTGCCAAGCACTGCCCCCGGGTCACCTGGAAGCTGCTATGGAAATAGCTTAAGCCCATGTTACGGGACTACAAGTTGTAAATTATCAGCCACATTAATGAACTGGGGGACATAAGCCCCAGTTGGGGTTATTGTTACTTGGCGTGCTCACTTCCATTCTTCTTTTAAACTGGTCCCTGTTTCATCCTGCTGCAGAACTCTGGGAAGTGAAAGATCAGATTTAGATAAAAAGCTAGGCTTGGGCAGGGAAGAAAAAGAAAGGAGAAAGCCTTGGACACTGCTGAAGATGATGGTGGAGAAAGAACACTTGCCTCAGGAAGAATGACAGTGATACCAGACTTGGAAGGAGATGGGGCACAGACGGAGGGACAGAGGGGGCAGAGCCTTGCTTTTGGCTTTAAAAGGTTGATATGTTAAATGAGCATAGTCTTGCTTGGTTGAGATCTCCCATGCTCTGGAGGGCAGGTGGAAACACACAGTTCATTGACTTTGTTTTTGGATCAATATAAGCATCTGAAACCCTGCTCCTGCAGAAGCTCCTTGTTTTTCTTCTTCTTTTATAATAAGAACAAAAAAAGCAAAGCCAATGCTATCGAGTCGATTTTGACTCACAGTGACCCTATACCATTAACTAATGATTGATAAGCAGTAGTGCTTGTATTGAGGAGCCCTGGCAGTGCAGTGGTTAAAGAAATCAACTGCTAACAGGTCGGTGGTTTGCAACCACCAGCAGCTCTGCGGGAGAAAGATGTGACAGTCTGCTTCTGTAGAGATTTACAGACTTGGAAACCCTATGTGGTTGCTATGAGTCGGAACCGACTTGATGGCAGTGGGTTAGTGCTTGTATTGGTGTTTGTCTTGATTCCACAAGTAGATTGAAGCTCCCTGAGAGCAGGACTTATATCTCATCTATCTTTGTCACAATAAGCAGAGCCCTTACACCTGATCTCACACAATCACTTTGAAGCAGGGCTTTGAACCAGTTTGCTCCAGTTTGACCCCCTGCTGAGAATTTGCATTTCCTTCTCAGATATACTGAATTAGAATCTGTTTAACCAGATCCCCAGGTGATTCTTATGTGTACCAGATGATTCTTATGCATACATAAGAATCACCTGGGGATCTTGTTAAACAGTAGATGTGTATATAAGAATCACCTAGGGATCTTGTTAAAATGTTAATTCTGATTCAGTACATCTGGAGTTCAAATGCAAATTCTCACAGGGGGTTGAACTGGACCGAACCAGTTCGAAGCCCTGCTTTCAAGATTGGAGAACCTTGAGCATAATGTTGCAGGTGTGAACTCTTACAATCCAGGGAAATGGATCTCTTACAAGGAGCCGAACAACAATAATAATTTCAGAGGAGAATCTTAATTTGGTGGGTAAAAGAGCACTTACAATATCTCATTGATTATTTCAAAACTATCTGCAAAGTCCTAACTAACTCAGGAAAAAAGTAATGGCATTCTGAGGGAACCTCATCCAGGATAAGAGGATATGGAGTCTGGAGGATAATTACCAATCCTGTGCTATCCATCACCACATTGGTCCCATGCAGGGGTGGATTAGCCAGTAAGCTAGGTACACATGGGCTTACATTAAGCAAGGTATGCACGGGCTTACTAGTGCTTGCTTACTAATCTGTAGTGCACAAGTGATTAGTAAGTGCACTACAGATTAGTAAGTAAGCACAAGTAAGCCCGTGCATACCTTGCTTATTGGGTAATTCATCCCTGGTCCCATGCTCTGAGTACCTCCATTCACTCAACTCTAAAATTATATATAGTACAAATTGCCACCACCCTTTAAAAGGGGTGTAAGGACAGAACTGAGGAAAATGAGAGTAAAGACTCTTATCGAATGCAACATGCAAAAAAAAAAAAAAAATGAACTTACACATACACAGTCATACTTGAGTGTCCAAGGAGATACCATATCTGAGTGGTAGCTAAAGTAATCCATTGGCTTTATCCTATTACTAAAATGAAGGTACAATTATTATATAATGTTCAGAAGCACTGTTAGAAATGACCAGACTTTGTAAAAAAAAAGAAAAAGAAAAAGAAAAATCACAATGGATAAATGGATTATTAGAGAGAGATGTTACCACAGAGCTCAGGATATACTTTACCTTATATGACTTGGCAAGGACAATGATGTTGAAAAGCCTTATTATAAAGGGTTAAAGATGTCAGTCTCATAAAAAGTTAAGAAAATTAGCACACTTGAGAGCCCGCTTCTAAAAGTTTTCTGTAAGGAAATGTAAGACTCCAGGAAAGAAAATCATCTAAACACAGGTCTCAGGTCACTTGGCAAGGAGTGCTTCTCAGGTGTACAACACAGCCGTCTTTATACTAATAGGTGCCCAATGATGTTTCTCAACTAACAAAGCTGGCAAAATATAGCAGGCTCATCATACCTACAAATTATTTCCTTCCTGTTGCAAAATGCCAATGCCATCTGATTGCCTTTCACACACAGCAAAGCATTCTGGCACTCCATCATATTAGGAAGCCAGCCTATCATAAAGGCCTATGAGTCCATCCCATTAAATGTCAAAAATATTGTAACTATTAGTGATGGGCCAATCTCAGAAGTGTTAGAGCTTTAGTCTGGGAAAAGATCCAGGATTTTGTGAGCTTATATAAACACTTCTGATCTTGAAAAATTGGTCTGCAAATCTTGCAAGAACAGGTTCTCTGTCAAGATTTACAGTGTTATTTTGGTTTGGTGTACCTTAAGTAGTATTTTGGGGGAACATTTTACATTTATTCCCTTTTATTTTTAGCATTCTGACCAAAACAAAATGCACAGAGATGTATATTTTTCATATGAAAAGGAAACTGCTTTTCATTTTGCAGAAAAGTCATCTTATCTCTGAAAATTGGGCAAGAAGGTATTGGTAAATCTTACTAAGATTGTTTTTCTAAGATTAATTCAACATTTCCAGTGAATTACAATACATGCATTATATTTAGGAAGAATGCAAATATGCTTTAAAATTCTCATGATGGATACTAAATAAATGTGAACTGATTATAAGGATAAAATAATACATAGTTAACACTTTATATGTTACGTTTGATTCACTCTTATTGGGACATATGTATATAATATTTTCTGTAACATTCAAATATAATACGTGTATATAAAGAGTACATTCGATCTAAAACCCTTGTCACTCAGATCACATTTCTTAAGCCCCATTTATCTGTAAACCATGGAAATGTGGCATATAAAAGAAGAACCTACTAGATTTTAGTTTAGAATCTGGTAAAGTCTAGGGGAGGAGAGGCATAGTGCAGAATTTCTCCAACTGTGTTCTTTGGGATATAAATAAGTATGACATGAATAGTATTCCATAGTAGTAATTTTTGGAACTGTAGTCTAAGCACATTTCTGTACAGTAAAACTTTTCAGAACCTTTAAAAGGCAAATGTTCATTGGATTTTTCAAGTGGAGGATCATCCTGAGAAACTAGGCATTCAGGAACAAAATCTGCGTCATACTGGTATAGTGGAATGTGTATTATAATCGGGGTGAGAAGATTCAGGTTTATGTCCTGATTCTGCCATTTACTTGAAGTGTAACTTTGAGAAAGCTACTCAACTCTAACACAAGTAGGTTGGATGGGATGAACTTATAGTGTATTTTTCTTCAGCTTTTTATTCTGAGTTTTTATCTAAGGACTGTGTCTTATTTTCTTTGTTCCGTGGAGACCTAGCACAGTGCCTTACACTTAGCAGGACTTTGATAAATGTTGATTAAATTGAACATAGCCTTTTAATTTTTAGGGATCATTAATTCAGCCAAATATTTACTAGCTGAGTTACCTTGAGTAAGTCATTTATTCTCTATGGAACCTCAGTTTTCTTGCTTATAAAATTAGGCTTTTGATCATTGATTTCAAGTCTGTTTTATTATTAATAATATTATTAATATTCCTGGTAGTGCATGGACCTTTCTTCAAATGAGACCTTATATAGAAGTCCAACAGGTAAAACAGATTAGAAAAGTAAGCTGCTCTGGTTGAATGCCTGGGTATTGCATAAACCATCTCTACCCTCCCTCATCCCAGCTGACTCTAACTTTTTTCCTGGTCCTGTCCTCAGGTGTCTCTGAGTGACACCTAGAATTCATCAGAGCATAATCTGAGCAATGCCAATATAGGTAATTTCTGAAGCTTCTTCTAGATAAAACATCTT
This sequence comes from Dugong dugon, assembly GCA_030035585.1. NCBI lineage: Eukaryota > Metazoa > Chordata > Mammalia > Sirenia > Dugongidae > Dugong > Dugong dugon. The sequence continues at coordinate 146,218,356 of CM057464.1, read as the reverse complement.
TACTTTTCTGGAGAAATATGGAATTCTTATTGCCAAGACTCAAAAGCTTTGGGAGCCCTGGTGGCACAGTGGTTAAGAACTATGGCTGCTAACTAAAAGGTCAGCAGTTCAAATCCACCGCCGCTCCTTGGAAAGCCTATGGGGCAATTCTACTCTGTCCTATAGGGTCACTATGAGCCAGAATCAACTCGACAGCAATGGGTTTCAATAGGTTTAATAAGCTATGCCTAAGATAAAATGTGGTGAAACCCCTCCCTACCTGGAAAAAATGTTCTCTTTTCATGAAACAATCACAGTCTGAAAAAATGCCACAGAGAGCAAATATATACAAAAACTAAAACCGACAGATCCAATTTTGGCTTCTGTAATATATTTGAAAATTAAAAAAAAAATTATTTTGTTACATATAAATGATCAAAATTCCATTAAGAAACCTCTATTTATCCTTGGAATAATCTTTACGGCCAAGGCTGAAATAATTACTGTACTTTATCAGGGTTTAATAGTCCCTTATCCCTATAATTCATATAACCAAACACAGAAATATGTAACTGCTCTACACAGATTTATAAAACCAAAAGTAGAAATCAATTTATTAATTATCAATGCACACAATGATGGCTAAGAATTTAGCTTAGCAGTTCAGCTAATACTTGGTGAAATGTCAACGAAAAAACATATTTGGGGGAAAAATCATCAAGAAACATTTCAGTGACATTTTCACAAGAGACCTTAGGGCTTTCTTCCTGATGTGTGTTTTTTAAAGAGACAAACAACATTAGACTCTGTGTTTGGATCAACGTCTTTGAATAACAAGCTCTTGGAGATTCAAGGGTGAGCTTTGCTGATACTGCAGTAGAGAGCAGTCCTGCAAGAAGACAAGAGCTGCTAGCCCTCCTCTTTGCACTTACCCGCTGCAGGAATCTCATTGTGTGTTTATGTAGTCTCTACCTTCCTCCCTTCAGATAGAAAGGAGTTGAGGCAGAGCCCACTGCGTCATTGTAGCAATCAACTTCATCAAGCCCCCAGTTTTCTCATCTGAAAATGACATCAAATTTTCTGATTTAAAAAACAAATGGCAGAGTGCTTCACAGATGATATTGTTTCCATATGAAAATTTGTGCCAGTTATATTTGAGGACTTGGCTATAAACTCAGAAAGGGGTATTAATACTGGGTCACTGTGGCAAATTGGGTAAAATGTTTTATTCTGCAGGTTATGATCCTGGAATCATTTTGAAAGTGAAAGTCTTAGATAGGGGAACCCAGGAAACACATAAAGCATGCAGATAACCTCCATACTGAGGGGCAGACAAAAACAAAAGCGGTCCAGTTTTGAGATTAAGAGAGAAATAAAGGCTGTTGTTGTTAGCTGCTGTTAAGTTGGCCTCTGATTCATGGAGACGTCATGCACAATGGAACAAAATGCTCACCATCCCCATGATTGGTTGAGGATCAGGTTGTTGTTTTCATTGGATTATTTTTGGAAGTAGATCGCCACGCCTTTCTGCCCAGTCCATTTTAGTCTGAAAGCTCTGCTGAAACCTCTTTAGCATTATCGACATGCAATCTATCACTGACAGACAGGTGGTGGCTGTGTATGAGGTTCAGTGGCTGGGAATCAAACCTGCGTCTCCTGCATGTGGTTGTTGTTAGGCGCATTGAGTCAATTCCAACTCACGGCAACCCTATGTACAACAGAACGAAACACTGCCCGGTCCCGTGCCATCCTCACAATTGCTGCTATGTTTGAGCCCATTGTTGTAGCCACTGTGTCAATCCATCTCGTTGAAGGTCTTCCTCTTTTTCGATTACCCTCTACTTTACCAAGCATGATGTCCTTCTCCAGGGACTGGTCCCTCTTGATAACATGTCTGAAGTATGTGAGGCAAAGTCTCACCATCATTGCTTCTAAGGAGCATTCTGGCTGAACTTCTCCTTCATAGAAGATGAGAGTTTTACGAAATCTAATTCAAGAAGAAAACCAATCCATGCATTTGTAAATTTTCGTCTGGGTGAAAGCACGATATGGAGAATCTAGAATATAAGAGGAGAATGTAAGAACATTTAAATAATCTCCATTTCTTACTCAAGGTTGGTAAATTGTGTCCATTTCTGGGCTTCACAATTTGAGAGAAACAAAGAAAGAACTTGGAGGGCCTTCAAAGGTAATTAAAAGGATGGAAAATAAGTCTTTGGAAGAAAGGATTAAGGAAGTGGCATGAATTTAAAGGAAAGTGAAAGGAAAAACCCTTTGAACATGCACATATTTAAATAATTTTAAATACTTCATTTCAGTTTCTTGCTCCAGATTATTTTACGGAGAATTTCCTTTCAATAGAAGGTCACTAATATTTCACAATATTTCCTAACCAAAGTGTGAACAATCAAACACAACGAGTCAAAGTAAGTTCCAGCAGTACCAACCATGTTTTTGCATTAACTGTTTGTGTAAAATACAGAACCTTCTGTTGGTGGTGGTGGTGTGTGCAATCGAGTCAATTCGGGCTTACAGCAACTACACAGGACAAGGTAGAACTTCCCTATAGGGTTTCCAAGGCTATAATCTTAATGAAAGCAGGCTGCCATGTCTTTCTCCTGATGAGGGGCTGGTGGGTTCTAAATCCAGAACTTTCGGTTAGCAGTCAAGCACTTAACCACTCTGCCACCATGGCTTCTTGTAACCTTCTAATTGATGAGAATCAAAGTATATTTATACCAGGTTATGTGTTTTGTGGTGAGTCAGTTCTTCTCTATTTACAGTTGTGTTCTACTCAGACACTGGATCAGGTTAACTTCTCTACATGTCAATATCAATCTGCAACTGACCAGAAAAAGAATAATTTAGAAATTTACCTTAAAATCTTAATCTATAAAATATGTTGGAAACAACTCAGCTCTAAGAATTAGTTAGCTGAAGCAAGCACCCAATGGAATTAAAACTAGTTTTCTATGAATTGGTGCAATACAGCTAAAACGGATGGAGGATGCTATACACGGGAAAAGATCTGGGTGTGAATCTTGGTTCTTGTTCCTTGGTTTGAGCAAGGTGCTTAAACTTCTCTGAACCTTGTATAGTAAGGATCACTATATATATATACATATATATATATATATATATATATATATATAAGGTTATTTTTAGCAAATGAAATAAAACTTGTCATAGGATTGTTGTAAGAATTAGATGAGATAAGTCACATAAGTATTCAAATAGTGCTTGGCCCACAGTAAGGTTGTAATAAATGTTTGATATTATTATTATCATTATGTGAGAATGAATTTTGCACAGTTCGCAGCACACAGTGGGCACCTAAAAGTGTTAGTTGAATCTGAATCTAATAGAACAGACTAAAAAGAAGTGGTAGAATTCCTCAATACAGAAATGTAAATATTAAAGAGAAATACACTAGAAATTTATAAAACCTTGAAGGGAACTTTTAGAATGATTTATTCATTAAATTACTAAATTCAGTGTCTATGTTAAAATGGAAAGAGGCAATGATAAGATGAAGAAAAGAAAAGTGTATGGACTGAATTGTGACCTCCAAAAATATGTGTTGTAAATCCTAACTTCTAGGCTAGTAGTTATAATCCCATTTGGGAATGGGTTTTCTTTGTTGTGTTAATGAGGCAGGATTAGGGTAGGGTGTGTTTTGAGTCAATCTCTTTTGAGATATAAGAGAGATTAAACAAACAAGCCAGAGAAGCAGAGATGCAAGAGGATAGATGACATGCCACGTGAAGATCGTCCAGGAGCAGAAGCTCAGAAGAGACAAGGAACTTCCTCCAGAGCCTACAGAGAGAGACAGCCTTCCCCTAGAGCTGGCACCCTGAATTCAGACTTCCAGCCTCCTAAACTGTGAGAAAATAAATTTCTGTTTGTTAAAGCCGCCCAGTCGTGGTATTTCTGTTACAGCAGCACCAGATAACTAAGACAAAAAGCATGCACTTAGCACATATTAAAATTGAAAACTTATTACCTCAGGACATAAAAACCCAAAAAATACCAAACCCACTGCCTTCAAGTCGATTCTGATTCATTGCTACCCAATAGGGTTTCCAAGGCTGTAAAGCTGTACGGAAGGATACTGCCACATCTTTCTCCTGAGGAGCCGCTGCTGGTTTCGAACCTCCAACCCTTCTGTTAGCAGTCAGTCGCTTTAACCACTGCGCCATCAGGGCTCCTACCTCAAGACATAGTAGAGAATAAAAGATTATAAATAAGTTCAGGAAGGGCTCAGTAAGTGATAGACTCATGACAGGCTAACAGAAGAAGCCAGGAATGTTTGCAGCATACCCCAGAGCCTAGCTGCCATCATGGAGAGTAACCTTGACATTCCAGCAGGCCCTGGTGCACTGTATGGGGAAATCTGAACCCAACTGCTTTTGCCCAAGTAGGCTGATCATTCCTGGTCATTCCTGTGATATATCACCCTATGCCTTTGCTCCCTGAGGATGGCAGACTAAAACTTCTAGGGTGTGCTTCATAAGAATCCTTTGCATGTTGATTATTTAATGGGTGTTTTTCAAATACAGAGGAGACCCTGGGTGTTGTAAATGGCTAACCAGTTTGGCTGCTAACTGAAAGGTTGGAGGTTTGAGTCCACCCAGAGGTGACTTGGAAGAAAAGCCTGGCAATCTACTTCTGAAAAATTAGCCATTGAAAATCCTATGGAGCACAGTCCTACCCTGACACATATGGGGTCGCCATGAGCCTGAATCCACTCCACAGCAAATGGTTTTTCAAATACAGAAAGGCAACTAACCTTTGGGTAGCCTGCCACTCTGCCCGGTGTGATTTAATTTGGCCTTCTGAATCTAAATGTGTTAAGCAGACAGGGATAGAAATAGTGAAGATATCAAAAAGCCTGCCTCAAAAAAAAAGGAATTTGAGCTTAAAGAAGACACTGAAATGTGACAACTGACAAACATAAGAGAGGAGTTCAATGATCCCCCATCCTGATTCATAATTTAAGTGGATTTTTAAATCATAGATCCACATAATGCATTGGACCAAACATTTACCTTATTTTGAAAGAAATATAAAGAGATTAAAAGAAGAAAGGACTGTGGACGTATGATCTTTCTCACTTTGATAACAATACTTGAGGGATGGCAAGCAGAGATGACCAAAGCAGCCAGCAATGCAAAGGAGAGAATTCGCTCCCTAACCCCATGCCCAGAACTGGAGAAAATCCACATTCGAAAATCGGTTCCAGAAGTGCCATTACCGTCCTTCCAGCAATCCTGGAGAAGAACGAGCAAAGAGCAAAACTGTAGCTGGTGCCTGCGGGCTTCCAGTCTTTAACAAACAGATTCTTTTGTCGTTCCCTGGGATTAACTCTCAACCATATGGAGAGCAATGCCTGTAATGTGTTTTTAAACCTCCTACCCACAAACAATCCTAATAAAAAGAACCACGCTAAAGTGTCGGAACAAACAGTAGATAACTGAAAGCTCTCCCCGTCAATCATCTACATTCTGATTGGCCTCCAAGACTTGTTGAGGTCATATTATGACTTCTTTATTAGCGTTTAAGGTCACCAGGAGCCAGGCGAGTGCATCCTATATCAGGAAGTGTAGTGAGCCTCAGGAGTGAGATACTTGGCTTTAGGAGGCACTGTGGCTGTGACTCGGAAGTCAAGGGAAGTGAGCTAAGCTCAGTCAGACTCCAGGCGCCGCGCTGCCTCACAGCAGATAGAAAGAAGTAGAATAATAGACGCTTTCCTGCCATTCTCAAAACTAGGTTGAATTCCGGTCAGACCTTCCAGTTGAATTTCTGGAGGCTGTTTTCTATTCAGCCCCCATGCTGCAGGCTATAATTCACGGGAAGGGGCTTCCGTGAAAGACTGGCCCCAAGTTCAGGCTAGACGGTGCCAGAGGAGGCCTCCTGCAGGAAGACAGATTAAGGGGCATGTGTACCCATTTGGTGGGTGAGTGCAAAATTTAGTACCTATATTGGGCTCCCAGAAAAATTACTGCCTGGCTGATTTAGACCTGGCAACCACATATAAACACGAACACTTACATTTCCACACGCTCCCTCGCACAGTGACTAACCGCATCTGTTTAACTTCAGTGCAGAAGGAAAGAAAGGCAGCAATGACCATCTCCTCCACCCACTGGGGAGCTTATGTCCTGGCAAGATAAGCTCTCAGCTTGTCTGCTTTGAGCTAGACTCATTCTGTTCACAGCATGATTTCTATTCGAGGTCCGAAATATTCAGATGACCTCACTGCAATATGAATCAGCAGCTTGAAGAACATTTCCTTTATAGTATAAGGGTAAAATGCAGTTGTTACAGGAGATGGTATAACTAGCAAACGTCAGTTTAGAAAAGGTAAACCTTCTATTTCTTCAAACTGATATAAGTAAATATCACAAGGACAAAGTTGTGAGTGATGGATTACTCCCTTCTCACTTCTAAGGATTGCATATTTACATTAAGACATAAAAACACCAGTAAAATCTTCAGCATATAGAGGGTTGAGATGCAATGCTGCACTGTGGTATCTGGAATACTGGAGTTTATGTAAATGTTCATACATTTGGTCTTTGATGTTGGAAAGAAGAATGATTTTAAGTCTAGGAGACCATTTTTAAGAGAAAGCAAGGTGTGCTTGTGAAAATTGGGCAGGCAGCCCTTTACCTCTGATCTGCTCTGTCTCCCCCCTCCCCCCCCGCCCACCAAACACATGAGACAGGCAATGCACATGCCACTCTTGTAAGGATAGACTTGTCCTCTGGAAGTCTCAGGGCCTAGCCAAGGGTCTGATACCATGTAGGTAGTCAGTAAATGTTGATGGAATGGCTAGTGAGTGGACAAGTAGGCTAAAGTCACGAGTACACCACCAAATATTTAAAAGAAATAACAAATACAGAGATAAATTGAACAGTTTATCGTTCCGAGAGATTTTGATAATTGACATTTTAAAGATTATGTGATTTTTTGTATTGTGGTAAAAAAAAATATATAAAAATTTGCCAGTTCAACAACTTTTATATGTACGATTCCACGACATTGATTACATTCATCATGTTGTACAATCATCATACTGTCCTTTCCCAAATTATTTCACCACCATTAGTAGGAACTCTATTTCCTCTAAGCAATGACTCCCTCCCTCCCACCCCTGCTAAGCTCTAATAAACTTTGGTCTCTATGCATTTGCCTGTTTCATATAAGTGGGATCATACAGTATTTGTTCTTTTGTGACTGGCATTTCACTCAGCATAATGTTTTCAAGGCTCATCCAAGTGGTGGCATGTATCCAGACATCAATTCTCTTTACGGCTGAGTCGTATTCTGTTGTATGTGTATGCCACATTTTGCTTAGCCAGTCATCTGTTGATGAACATTGAGTTTGTTTTCACCTTCAGGTTATCGTGAATAGTGCTGAATTAAACATTGTTGTACAAGTTTATGTTTGTGTTTCCTGCTTTCAATTCTTTTGGGTATATACCTCAGATTGGGATTGCTGGGTCATAGTATGTGATCTGTTAAGACCACTTCCATTGCTAAAATTATTTGACTTCATTTGAAATGATAGACTGCTTTCTTCTTATCATGAGAGATATTTAAGCATTCTGTGGTTATTCGTTGAGAGATTTAGAAAAGCACCAAGGCCTGAGAAAATGGAAGAAAATTTCCTAGTGGCAGAATTTGGAGTAGCTGAGGGGATTCTTTTCCCTGATACAGGAGGGCTTTATTGAATTAAGGTCTTGTTTTGAAGTAATCGTAAAGAGAATCTATGCATGATGAGAAAGCTTTGTCTTGGGGCCGTGTATGTCTGTATGTGTTATAGGGGAGATATTGATAGTATTGTCATGTGTGGAGTGTTAGATGAAAGATGTTCCAGAACACAGCTCACAGTGCCTAGGGACATCCATGCAGACCCTGACCCCAAGCCAGTGACAGTACAGGGTGTGTGGCCTTGCCTCCTGGACAGCCAGGCCCTGCTATGCACGCACAACCCGCAGCAATCTGCCACTCAATGCCTTGCGCTTTACCACGCTCCAAAATCATGACCACGGAGGGCTGAGAGCTCTGACATTTTGGCAAGTACAGACTTCTGGTCATTTGAAACTATGTCATGTAAATAAAATATAACTTCCGGCTTATGGCTGGGGTTGTGTGAGGTGGGGCCATTTGCGGTGGCAGCAGAGGGAGTCTTTATAAAGATCTAAAAATACCACAAGGCATTTTGGACACCAAACATCAATTACAAAGTACCACTCTGATGAGTTAAGAGTAAGTGAATTGGAACCAGATGGATTAAATTTCCCTTGAAATGCACACAGGATTAAAAATTAAGAGAAGTAGTGCTCGATGCAATGCATTTATGGCTCATGCAGCCAAAACATTTGAAACAAAAAATTCACTAGAGACAGTTGACAATTAAGTGACAGTTCAGCCAACACTAGATCCTAAATTCTAATTTCGCTACATGAATAGTTGGGGAGAAAATTTTATGTGTATGAGACATAAAAATGTCTACTGGAATATACCAAAAGTGGACTAGGGAAAAATAAAATCCTTTCAACACGTACTTTATTTATTTGCCTAGGTAAATAAGTTAACATGAAATTCCACAGAAAATGTTAATCAAGTTACAAGTGGGTAGGAAAGAACAGTTGCATATGTGTGTACATACTGACTGGCCTAGGCACTTAATTAGAGATACCTGATCATGTTTGACAGCTCTTAATAGGTACTTGTAATGTGTTCACACACACGCAAAGGTATCTGTGTACGTGTGTGGGGCGTCCTGACCCTATGTGTCAATCTGCCCTTTGGAGAGTTGCTTTTCTTAGTGATTACTGACTGACACGTGACCCTCCACCTGGCTGCCTGTCTCTCTGTAACAGCAGGCAGGCTACAGGCGCTTTGAGAGCAGGATCCCAGCCTGTCAGTCCCCTCTGGCTTCCGCACTAAGACTGTCGACTAAACAAACAAGGGGCTCCAATTTTATGTCTAATAGCCTCCGTGGCAGCATTCCTGAAGCAGGGCTGGCTCTGTTTACTCACAGTGCCACGGGGCTACCCTTGGGAATGCCTGAGGCAAAGATTCTCGATTCCCGGACAGTTTGTAAAAAGGTAGCAATGATTTCATGAAATGCTATCATCCTCATTTACATCTTCTCCATGCCCCGAAAGTGCAGCTCATTCCTTGCCCTGTGCACACCAAGAGTACGCCAAGGTGAGTATTGTCAGCACAGGCTGTGGGCCATACAGACTTGAATTCTTATCTTGGCTTCACCATTTGCTGTTTGAACTTGAGAAAATGGCTCATCTTTCAATGAACTTAACAATATGTTCTCCCTGGTTAATAGTAAAAGGATGTACGAAAAGTGCCTAGTAAGTAGCCTGCTCCAAAAATGTTGGCTATCGATATTAGTGCATTGGTGCTTCAGTGGTAGAATTCTCACCTTCCATACAGGAGACTGAGGCTTGATTCCCTGCCAATGTACTTCATGCGCAGTCACCACCAATCTCTCATTGGAGGCTTGCATGTTCCTATGTTGCTAAACAGTTTTCAGTGGATCTTCCAGACCAAGACGGACTAAGGAAAGGCCTAGCAATCTACTTCCAAAAATCAGCCAGTGAAAACCCTATGTATCACAACAGTCCTATCCACAGCTGATGATGGGGAAGGTGCAGGAACAGGCAGCTTTTGGTTCCATTGTGTGTGGGGTCATCATGAGTCAGGACAAACTCAACTGCAGCTAACAACAACAACAACAACAATAATTGATGTTATTATGTGGAATGAACTTTTTCATTTGGTCACCGAATGTGGTTGGCCAAAGTTAGTGAGTGACATAACCTTGCTCACTGTTCAGTCACTGAGACAAACTTGGTACATCCTAAGGTCCTACTGAGCTCAGACTCTTGAGTCACATAGTTTTGAAGTCCCATCAATGTTTTAGTGACTACACAAGTATATATTTATTCTCCAGCACTGTTACGTGTTAGAGTCTGAAGTCAGATGAAATCCACTGGATTATTAAAAGAGAAGGTAAGAATATTAAGTTTCAAATTTCTAGATTTAAGTTTTTAATGATTCTTGTTTTTATTAGTACTATGTATAAAATTTCAGTTTACATAAGAGAGATTTTTAACAGAGTGTCACGACATCTCCCATGAAAAAACTCTAGCATCATGATGGCATATCTTTGCTGAAAAGTGATGACCCTCAAAAAATATTTAGAATGAAGCACGCAGCCGGACATTCTTAAAAAACAATGTTGAAAGCAAAATTAAATTGCTGTTTTTAGTTTCTGACATACTTATGTGGCAAGAAGCAAATCCAACTCGGAAATGAGGAATTAATAAAGTTCAAATGCTAGACATTTGGAGAAAAGGGAATTGGCAGTATTCTATGTGCTTTACATTTATTATCTAAACCCTCATAATCCTATTGGTAAGTATTACCTTCAGGCTGCAGATGTGAATGCTAAAGCTCTAGAAGGTAAGGTTATGTATGCAAAGTCATACAGGTGATGAGGTGTGGAGATAGGATTTGGAGCCAGGGACTGTGCTGCTACAAAGCATTGTCATCAAGAGAGAGGTAGACCTGATTACAGCATAGTACAGTAATGGATTTTGGAGGCTGACATTGATAAACATATCAGTAACGTAACTGACCCACTGCCACCTGTCTGTTAGTTTGTCGTACTGTGTGGCCTGTGTGTTGCTATGATGCTGGAAGCTGTGCCACCAGTATTTCAAATACCAGTAGGATCACTTACCATGGACAGGCTTTAGCAGAGCTTCTAAACTAAGACAGAGTGGGAAGAAAAGACCGAGAATCTACTTCTGAAAATTAGCCAATGAAAACCCTATGGATCACAACAGAATATTGTCCAATATAGTGCTGGAAAATGAGTCCTTAGTTTGGAGAGCACTCAAAATACGCAGTGGCCACAACAAGGGACTCAAGAATACCAACAATCAGGAAGATGGCACAGGACTGGTGAATGTTTTGTTCTGTTATATGTAAGGTTGCCATGAGCCAGAGCTGACTCCATGGCAGCTAATAAAAACAACAATACCCACCCATTGCTGTAGAGTTGATTTTGAGTCATAGTAACACTATAGGACATAGTCGAACTGCCCCACAGGGTTTCCAAGGCTGTAAATTTTTATGGAAGGAGATTGTCACATCACTCTCCTGCGAGTGGCTAGTGGGTTCAAACCGCCAACCTTTCAGTTAGCAGCCAAGTGCTTTAACCACTGTGACACCAAAGCTCCTAACAACAACAATAGGGAACTCAATTTATATTACCTATTATTATAAATTAATCTTTTCTCTGGTAAAGAAGTCAAATTTTTTTTTTTTTTAACTAACCTAGGTTGGAAACCCTGGTGGTGCAGTGGTTAAGAGCTATAGCTGCTAACCAAAAGGTCGGTAGTTCGAATCCACCAGGTGCTCCTTGGAAACCCAATGGGGCAGTTCTACTCGAGCCACTATGAGTTGGAATCCACTTGACAGCAGCCTGTTTGTTTCTTTTTGGTTTAATCTAGGTTATTCTCCCATCACTCGTCTGTCAGTTTGTCTTACTGTGGTAGCTTCCGTGTTGCTGTGATGCTGGAAGCTATGCCACTGATATTTCGAATACTAGCAGAGTCACCCATGGTGGACAGGTTTCAGCAGAGCTTCCAGACTAAGCCAGACTAGGAAAAAGTACCTGGTGATCTACTTCCGGAAAAACGGCCAGTGAAAACCTTCTGAATAGCAGTGGAACATTGCTTGACATAGTGCCGGAAGATGAGCCCCTCAGGTTGGAAAACACTCAGAAGAAGACTGGGGAAGAGCTGCCTCCTTAAAGCAGAGTCAACCTTGATGATGTGGATGGAGTAAAGTTTTTGGGACCTTCATTTGGTGATATGGTACAACTCAAAATGAGAAGAAACAGTTGAAAACTCTTCATTAATAATCAGAACATGGAATGTATGAAGTATGGATCTAGGAAAATTGGACTCATAGCAACACTATCAGACAGAGTAGAACTGCCCCATAGGGTTTCCAAAGAGTGGCCGGTGGATTTGAACTGCCAACCTTTTGGTTAGCAGCCAAGTTCTTACCCACTGCACCACCAGGGCTTCAGGAAAATTGGAAGTTGTCGAAAATTAAACACAACACTTGAAGATAGAGATCCTAGGCATTAGTCAGCTGAAAGTTCTTACCCACTGCACCACCAGGGCTTCAGGAAAATTGGAAGTTGTCGAAAATTAAACACAACACTTGAAGATAGAGATCCTAGGCATTAGTCAGCTGAAATGGACTGATACTGGCCATTTTGATTTGGACAATTATGTAGTCTACTATGCAATGAATGACAAACTGAAGAGGAATAGTGATGCATTCATTGCCGAAAAGAACATTTCAAGATCTATCCTAAAGTACAATGCTGTCAGTGATAGGATAATACCCATATGTCTACAAGGATGACCAGTTAATATGACTGTCTTAGTTATTTAGTGCTGCTGTAACAGAAATACCACAAGTGGATGGCTTTAACAAAGAGAAATTTATTTTCTCACAGTTTAGGAGGCTAGAAGTCTGAATTCAGGGCACCAGCTCCAAGGGAAGGCTTTCTCTTTCTGTCGGTTCCAGGATGTCCTTGTCATCAATCTTCCCCTGGTTGAGGAGCTTCTCTGTGCAGGGATCTCAGGTCCAAAGGACACGCTATGCTCCTGGTGCTTCTTTCTTGGTGGTATGAGGTCCCCCTGTATCTCTGCTTGCTTCTCTCTTTCATATCTCAAAAGAGATTGACTAGAGACACCACTTTAAAGAGGTCTTTTGCAGCAGATTTGCCCAATACAACGCATCGTTTAAAGTGTTAAAAAGCAAAGATATCGCTTTGAGGACTAACGTGCACCTGAGCCAAGCCATAGTATTTTCAACTGCTTCATATGCATGCAAAAGCTGAACAATGAATAAGGAAGACTGAAGAAGAATTGATGTCTTTGAATTATGGTGTTTGCAAAGAATATTGAACATACCATGGACTGCCAGAAAAATGAAAAAGTCTGTTTTGGAAGTACAGCCAGAATGCTCCTTAGAAACAAGGATGGTGAGATTTGGACATATTATCAGAAGGGACCAGTCTCTGGAGAAGGACATCATAATTGGCAAAGTAGAGGGTCAATGAAAAAGAGATGGACTGACACAGTGGCTGCAAAAATGGGCTCAAACACAAGCAAGGATTGTGAGTTTGGCACAGGACCAGGCTGTGTTTCATTCTGTTGCACATAGGGTCGCTATGAGTCGGAACCCGCTTGATGGCACCTAACAATAATAACAGGTTATTCTCAGGCTGTTGTTTAAACTAAAGCCTTTTCTAGTCTTCAGTAAATGAGTGAGGGGCCTGTTGTATTATAGCAGGTTTTCCAGAAACAGACGTTAGTAGTTATATTTGTGATTGTTTTGTGGTTATTATTGGTGTCTGTGTCTGTGTGTTTTTGCTTTTTCAGATACTTCTAACTAGGTTACCCAAGCTTTATCCATGGATGCTAGTCGATTTTCTAAATACAATGGGGATCCTATGGTGTAAGGTGGAGTATTCAAGCTAGATAGTCTAAGGCCAAGCTCCTAAACTCCCTGACAACCTGAAATCTCTTCTTAGAGAAGTTCAGAAAGTGTCTTTCCATTGTCTAATTATACACAAGGTAGGGGAGTTGGAGTGATAGTGGTGGCACAAAGTTAGTTTTGCTTAGCAGCGGTTTCTTTAAACAAAGTGCCTTCCCCTCCTTAGAGTTCAGTCCATGTTTTCCAGCTGACTTTACAATAAAGAATGCTATTGGGATGAAACAGCTAATTGTCCTTCCAAAATCTGTTCCCATTTTCTTCCACAGTAGTAGGGTTGTAGCTAGTATATGACTACCCCGTCAGGACTGCATTCCCCAGGCCTCCTTGAGGCAAGGTGTGGTCCTGTGACTCTTGCCAATGGAACATGAGTAGAAGTGACTGTGTACAACTTCTGCCTCACATGCTGAAGAGGAACTTTCTGCCCTGAACCCCACTCTTCCCCTTACTCCAGGCTGTAATTATGAAGACTAAAGTGACCTTGGAGACTTCATGTGGAAGATGGCAAACCTGCCATCAGCCTGGGTTCCTGAACGACCTCATGGATCAGAGCTGTCCACTGGTTTGAAATGTTGACCTTGGAATTGTTACATGAGAGAGGAATAAAGTTCTTTGTTCTTTAAGCCATATTATTGTTGGATCTCTTCTTAATGCCACTTAGCCACTTGTTCTATTTAATATAGCACTGAAATTCTAATTTCTGTAATCAACATACTTATTTGTTTCTTCTTTATTTGGCAATAATAAATTATCTATTTTATTGGAGCCACTGTTCCAAGTAGAAGAATAAAAGAAAAATTGAAACTATGGGTCCTTTGTCCTAGGAATAATGCATAGTCGGTGGGGAGAGGACCACCAGAATTTCCATTGAGTTCACTCCATGGGCAATACCAGCCCAGACTTAATTTCCAGTTTCGGTTAAGATTAGACCAGTTGGCTGAAGAGGCAGAATAGTTAAACGTTTTCCTTGCTCCATTCTGCTTGTATCCCCCCAAAACTCCCCATCCCATAGAGTTTCTTGCTTGAGCTTCCAGACACTTCCTGTATGTTTTGCTATGATAAATTCTGCATTTAGTCCGACCATAAAGCCTTTGTGCTCCTGCTAATTCAAGTATAAGTGGGGACTATTTTGGTATGGAACACTATCAGTTTTGGGGAAAAGCCCCTTTTTCTCTAATCAGTGCCCTGGATCTGGCAGCTTCTGTAGGCTTTCCCATAGAACTACAACCATGAACTATGGCATGTTGTCATTATCTCTGATATGCTTTGTACACAGAGAACACTTTGTGAGATTGGCAGGGGATAGAGGGGATGAAAACATCATATCCATCAGTTGGTCAATTTCCTCAAGTAAGATGTATGTCTAACATCCAGTGGTTTCCTCCAAAATAATGCACTTTCTTAACTTACTGATAAGATTAGTGCATAGGAATCACTGTCTGCAGGTCCTAGGCTGCTTTACAGAGGCAGCTTTAATCTTCCTAAGTGTAGCTTTTTAGCTTTTCTAGACATGTACAAGGTGCAAATCCAATGTCTACAATCGGTAAATTGATAGGGTAGCACATAATATTACTGTAATATATTACAATCATTATTCAATGATAGAAATCTCTTAAACTCAGCATACTTTAAACGTCTGATCTCTGCTCGCCAACGTCTTCTACCTACTGTCTTCCCCATCTCACGTGCTGCAACTCCATCTTTACAGTTGTTTATGCCAAAAAACTCGATGTCTTCCTTGACTCTTCTTTCTCTCTCACTTCATAACCAACCCATCAGAAAATTCTGTCTGTTCTGCTGTCAGAATTCATTCAGAATCTGACTCCTATGCATCGCTTCCACTGCTACCACTCTGTAGAGCTGCCAATAACTCTTGCTTGAATTAAATGGTCTCCTATCTTCTCCCTCTGCTTCTACTCCACCACCCTCCACCCCTTCACCTACTTTCCCCATAGAGTCTATTCTCTGTGAAAATGATCCTTTTAAAATGGAAGTCAGGTCATGCAAGAGCTCTGTTAAAAAATCTTCATGTGGCTCTATAGTTTGCTTTGCATAAAAGCTCAAGTCCGTACAAGGGCCTATAAAGCTCTGTTACTTTTCTGACCGTGTTGCCTAAAGTTTCTCTTTCTTATTAATTTCCTGTCCCAGCAGCTTCTTTGCTGCTCCTAGACTACACTAGGTATGTTTTTGTCATAGGGCATTTGTTCTAGCTCTTTCTTAATGCTCGCTCCTCGGTATCTACCTAGTTAACTGAAGACTTGGCTCAAATCTCTCTGACTATCCTACTCAGTACTGCCACCTGCCTCTCCACCCACTTCCCCATTCAATTTTTTATAGCACTTATTATTGCCTTCTAGCATATGAGCTAATTTACTTACTTTTTGTGTTTATTGTTTATTGTCCCTTCCACTCATCACTGCAATGTAACTGCCATGAAAGCAGGAATCATTGATGTACCTTAGGCACATAGAATAATGTGTGGCACATTGTTATTGTTGTTAGGTGCTGTTGAGTTTGTTCTGACTCATAGTGACCCTATGTACAACAGAATGAAACATTGCCCAGTCCTGTGACATCCTGGTGATCACTGTCATGCTTGAGCCCATTGCTGCAGCCACTGTGTCAATCTGTCTTGTTGAGGATCTTACTCTTTTTTACTGATCCTCTACTTTACCAAGCATGATGTCCTTCTCCAGGGACTGATCTCTCCTGATAACATGTCCAAAAGATATGAGGTGAAGTCTCATTATCCTCGCTTCTAAGGAACATTCTAGCTGTACTTCTTCCAAGACAAATTTGTTTGTTCTTTTGGCAGTCCATGGTGTATTCAATATTCTTTGCCAATGCCATAACTCAGAGACATGATGCCTTTGAGTGTGACACATAGTAGGTACTTTATATATGTTTGCAGGATGAAGAATGAATGAAGTACAAGGTTGATAATTTTATGAATATAAAAGCAACTGGGATGATCACCTTCTCCAGAGATGGAAGCTGCAGAAGTCACTTTCTTCCTAACAGGGAGGATTTAGCAGCAAAAAACATAGGCCCCAGAGGAGTAGACTTTCCTGAAAGTGGACCAAAAAGTATAGAAAGGGACCTTGGGACAGCAGCTGCGGAAAACTCTTCCTACGTTACATTTCTGCATGATTGACTCAGGTGCTGAGAATGCTCTGTTTTTGGAGTAAGGACTTGTCCTTGTTTTTAATTAGAATCTGAGTGACTAAAAAAAGCTGTATGGATCAAGTTCCCGGCCTCCTGCACAAATATTTCCTGATCTGGTTTCAGGTGTCCCTTTCCTTAGGTGGGTTTGCCATTGAGGGATTAAAGTGCTTGTGATTCAGGGTGCAAGCTGTCACAGTGGTACTGACACACGTGCAGTATCTTGGATCTCTATTCGGTGTCTCATGCACACTCGGCCTCAGGCTGAAATGCTGAACTTTGTCCCAGTGGAACCAAATGCCTGAACCTGAGTAGCACGGGTATCTGCTATCTGCCCACATCTTCTGATCCCAGGACTGCCCTGCCTCTGATAGGGTTAAACTATAGTGAGAAGGGCAGGGATCAGAGAAAAGTGTAAGAGAGGAAAGTGCCTATGTTTAAGGAAAGTCTAAAAAAAAAAGGGGAGAAATGAATGGCAAAGGCTAGAGGAAAGCAAATAAATGGGAAGAACAGACGGTTTCAAACCTAAAGGGCAGAAGACAGGCTGAGAGGTGGAGGAGGACTCAAGACTGCTCATTTGCTGTATGTAGCCCTTACTCCTTGGCATTTTCATGCATTATGTTCCTTGGTGACACGAGGAACATGCTATTATTTTTTTTCTCCATAAAATGTGGGAAAAACAACTTCATTATTCAGATTTGAAATCATTGCCAATAGGGGATGAAAATGCTTTTTCAAAATTTGCAAGCACTTGTGGCTTTAAAATTGTAAAGATTAAAAGGCTCTCGAATGACCCTCAGGCCACTAACTATTGGACTTCTAGACTAAAATGAGATGTATTCTTTTATACGTCCAAATCAAGGCACTCCACAGGGCCTTTCTCGAGCTGGTTTCAGTCATGGGGAAATTTATGAACAGCAAATTACCTTTGCTAGGTGGCCTCATGAATATGTACACTACAGGGGGAGCACTAATTGTGAGGGAGCAATGTACTGACAGGAGTCAAAATTGTTTTTTTGAAAAAAAGAAAGAACCTATGTGAAAGAGACTTTTCAGATCTTGGGAGTGTCCAGTATAGCTCCTAGCAGCCTGTTGAAAGGCTCTGTGTTGTCCAAACAGCCTCCTGTAGGGTAATTGCCATAGCAGCCCATTTAAAGGAACAGTGGAAAGGTGCAAAAGTCATTAACAGGGGAGAAATAGGAAGCAATCCTCAACACTTTAAATAAATTATTACCATGAAAATTATGCTCTCTGCTTAAGTGTCTTGGCTCTGTTAAAGCTATATACACCTCATTGGCTTAAATGTGACAGAGGAAAGTTTTCCTTTTTGGGTTATTTATTAAGTGTTAGCCCATGGTGGACTGTGATGTCATAGTGAAGGGGGGCTGCCCATGTCTTCCCAGGCTTCACTTAAAGACTTATTCTCTGCATTGAATACTTGTGCAGAGAGGTTTTGCAAATGCTTGCGTGGACAAAGTGTTACCTTTTTGGATGAAATGGAAACCTTTTGGGCTGACTGGGTTTCACTCAGAAGTCATTTTGAGGAGAAAAGTCTAAGAGTTTTTTCCTGTGTTACTATAGGAATAAGAGTGTGGGCGTTAGCTGCCCGAAACTCTCTTGGCACCTTAGCTCTCCCTCCCACGGTGTGCTCAGCCATAGGCATCATGTAAAAGGCTCCTTTCCCCTTGCCAAGACTCTTGCACCTCCCCAGATCCGCTCCTCTGTGTTGAATATTCCTGTGACTTGGCCTTCCTGTAGTTCCCATCATCCTCTTTGGCCTCTCCTTTGGATTCAGCTTTTCAAAATGTTCTCAGTTCCCCATGACTCAGACTCTGGTTGCCTTTTGCTTCTTCACCCACCACCCTGTAAAGCTCCAAGTCTTGGAACTGTAGGCTGGTCCAGGACCTGGTCCCCTCCCCCACTCCCCACATCAATAGCAACTTGGACAATTGCACTGGGAGTGGAATTGTAGCCCCCTCCCCAAATTGATGCATTCAAATTGTGGTGTTGGTAAAAATATCGAATATACTGTGGTCCGCCAGAAGAACAAACAAATCCGTCTTAGAAGAAATGGAACGAGAATGCTTCTTAGAAGCGAGGATGGCGAGACTTTGGCTTGCTTACTTTGATCATGTCATCGGGAAAGACCAATCACTAGAAAAGGATATCATGTTTGGTAAAACGGTGGGTCAGCGAAAACAAAGGAAACCTTCAATGACATGAATGGACACAATAGGCACAACAACCGACTCAAACATACCAGTGATCTTGAAGATGGTACAAGAGTGGGCAAATGTTTGTTCTGTTACACATTGGGTCACCATGAGTCAGAGCTGACTGATGGCATCAAACAGCAACAATACCCCTTTAGGAAGTGTCAGCTCTCTGCAGCACAGTTGTCTCTTTCTGAGCCCCTTGTCTATCTTGCTGTGTTTGAACCCAATGGGCTGCATCTGCGGTGCTGTTCCTCACAGAACGAAACTGGTACCCTGGGACCCTAGTGGGTGCATCTGGAAGGTACCTCAGTTTCTCCCCTCAGTACCCCTGGCATGTGCCCAACACTTTTTTATTATATTTTTTTCCTGGCTGCATGATTCCAGCTCTCAACAGCAGCCGAGGGATAGAGCTTTGAGGCTGAACGGCTTCTCTGAGAATTACTTCCAAAGTTATTAAAAATAATTCTCTGCCACAGTTTCCCTTGTTTCCTTCTGGTATTAATCACCAGAGAAATCTGTGAGAAATTAAGGCTTTATTTATTTATTTATTTGACTTTGAGTTGAATCTTGGATACTCACTTTTTCTGTGAGATGAGGGGTGGGGGCAAATTCAGACACATGGAATAAAGAAGAATTTTTAAAATATATTTTATTTTTGTTGTTGTTCTTGAGGATATACACAGCAGAACGTATACCAATTTAACAGCTTCTACACGTACAATTCGGTGACATGGATTACATCCTCCAAGTTATACAACCATTCTCACCCTTCTTTTCCAAGTTGTTCCGCTCCCATTAACATAAACTTACTACCACTAGGTTTCCTATCTAATCTTCTGAGTTGCTGTTGTCAGTTTGATCCTATATAGATAGATATTAGAAGAGCGCAATTCTCAGGGCAGACGTTCTTTACTAGTTAAGCTAAATTATTGCTTGGTTTTAAGAAGACGTCAGGGGGATATTTTCTGTTTAAGGTTTAAAGATTATCTTAGGGCAATAGTTTTGAGGGTTCATCCAGCCTCAATGGCTCCAGAAAATCTGAATTCCATGAGACTTTGAAATTCTGATCTGCATTTTCCCCCTTTTGATTAGGATTCTTCTATAGAATTTGATTAAAATGTTAAGTAGTGGTAGCCAGGCACCATCCAGTTCTTCTGATCTCATGGCAAAGAAGGCAGTTGTTCATGGAGGCAATTAGCCACACATTCCATATCTTCCTCCTATTCCTGACTCTTCTTAAAGAAGACTTTTTAAAGATACAAGGAATAAAGTTAATGAATCCTGAAGTCATTGTAATAGGTTTCTTCTTATTGATGCACTAAAAAAATCATAGAATTATGAAATATTGGCACTGGAAGTTATCAAAGTTATTGTGTATAACATCAAAATGAAGATAATAATACCATGTATATATATTTGAAATGTTGTCATTAAATCTCTTAAACCTCCCAGAAACAAACTTACAACCTCACAAAGAAGCCATTCCAGTTAAAACAGCTCTAGCATTGTTAGATAATTCATTCTCATATTTAAATTCCTCTGAGTAATACATTCTAATGATTTGTTTTGCCTTTTAGAGATAAGTAAAAAATTAATAATGCAATCTTAGAGCTGAAAGAGACATAGATACAACCCTATTACATAGTACAATTCAGATCTTCTCTTTTCCAGATGAAGTCTCTCTACTTCTTTCAATTATTCATTATATGATATGGTTTTAGATTATTCTACATTTTGGTCTCCATCTTTGGACTCAATTCCTATTAAAATTTGGTTCCCAGGTACAATAATAGTGATAGTCACAGAACTTGATTGATAAAGA
This sequence comes from Dugong dugon, assembly GCA_030035585.1. Taxonomy (NCBI): domain Eukaryota; kingdom Metazoa; phylum Chordata; class Mammalia; order Sirenia; family Dugongidae; genus Dugong; species Dugong dugon. Next base: position 146,197,563 of record CM057464.1, on the reverse strand, counting down.
AGATTCACATGATCCAAAAATGACAATTTTTATGAATCTACTCTTTATTGAAGCAAAGAAAGATACAATATAGCAACAACATTAAAATAAAGATATGTATCACAGTCACAGATAGACTCCCAGCAAGGAGTTTGGAAAGTCTAGGTCCCAGTTCCAATTTTCCTTTCTCTGTAAGGGCCATTCTAGAACATGCTTTCTGTCTTGGATAAGGAACCATCAACATGTACATGGAACACCTAGGAATCAGGGAGGCCAAAACGGATTCTTGGCTGTACTTGCTGGTCCTGAAGGCTGTTTCTTGCTATGTAACCCGTCCCAATGGCAGAGCCCTTTGGAGTTCTCACCAAGACCAGGTGCAAATCATCAATCTCACTGTTACCAATAAATAATGCCGACAAGCTGGTAAAATTACCCTGAAACTTGCCTTGGACTCATGGTTACAAAGCAGCCCTGTTAACCAGTACATTTCCTGCCTGGACCAGGCATCAGTGCCATGCAGAAACATCTCTTACTTCAGCAAAACAACTCAGGCTGATTCCAGGCCTGCTGGAATTAACCCTCACAGCATTCCAGGACAAAACATCAACTCCAAATGTGGTTCGACTAGCTCAGAATATAGACACTATTATCCACCATACATTTAAGAAATATTCTCTATGATTTCTGCTCTCTGCAAAAATCCCTGACACCTCCTCTTTAGGTTCCGATTCAGGATGAGCTAATCTGTTGAGAAAAGAAGTCCAACCAAAGCTTTACTTCCCTAGCTGGTGAGGTTGGATATTGGTCTTGTCTAGCAAAACAGAGAGATTGGAGTGATTTCCAAAGAGGCTTGTGTCTACTTAAAGTTGTTTTTGCCTTGGCTCTGGCCCCATCTTAACATTGCCTTGTATTCACTGCCTGGCCCTCTGGCTCCTTGCCTATACTGGAGTCCTTTCTTAAGCCCCTAGTTTACTTGGCTGGGTCCTAATGCCCCATGATGTTTTTGCCAGCCTTATTTCCTAACCCCATTCATAGCTTGGTTCTTGTAGAGAATAAAATTTTCTCCCAGACTGAGACCCTAATGTCTTCTTGACAGGGGAGCATCCTCTTCTCAGTCCTCAAGCACAGTCCTCCTTGGATGGCTACGCTGCCCTTAGAGCATCCAGCTGCCCTCATGGGGCTGTGCTTCTGCCTTTAACCAGGTTCCTCCTTCTCACCACCAGCTCTTTTTTATAAGAGCCCAGCATGCCTCATGTTTGAGCAAGCCTGGATTAAAATAATTCTTTGCAAGAAAAGTTTAAATTAACCTTGCAAACCATCTGGGAAAATGACATGGTGGTGCAGCTTAGAATTTTAGAACTGGAAGGATTCTTAGAGATCATCTAGCCTGGTGGTTTTTAATGTTTTGCTTTTATCCCTTTTAGCACCTGAGCCTTTTCTTCTTCCAAATGGAATATTACGTGGAAATCTATGTGAGATTAATCAAAGTAGACCTACTAAGAGGAGAGCGTAGGGGTAGGAATAAGTGGATCTGTTCAGAGGAGGGGTAAACCAAAAAAAAAAACAAACCCATTGCTGTAGAGTCAATTCCGATTCATAGTGACCCTATTGGACAGAGTAGAACTTCCCCATAGGGTTTCCAAGGCTGTAAATCTTTATGGAAGCAGACTGCCACCTCTTTCTCCTGTGGAGTGGCTGACGGGTTCAAACTCTTGACTTTTTGTTTAGCAAGTGAGCGCCTTAACCACTGCACCATGAGTGCTCCAGAGGAGGGGTAGGGGTTAGGAATTTGATTCAGAACATATAGACCATTTAAGATTCCCTCATGCTTCCTCCCAGGGGTCCTTTGAGGCGCCAACTGGGAACCCCTGAGATATAGTTTGAGAACTTCTGATCTATTCCAGTGCCTTTATTTTAAGGGAAGTAAATGAAGACCACAGATATTAGAGATATCTTCTAGGTTAAAAGCTAGTTACTGCTCATTCTATTACTTCAATTTAAATGCTGAGCTTAGTTTTCTCTGTACTTCTTAGGGTACAGGAAAGCAGAAGTATCAATTGCCAAATGCACAAAACCATATGACTTATTTCTTTTCATTCTATTGTATTTTTTGAGCACCATCTGTGTGCAAAGCACTGTGCTAGTGCTGCAGGAGAGGCAAAAAAGACCAAGACACAGGTGCTGCCTTCTGAAAACTCACACACTCTGGGCACACTTATAACTATAAAGCCAGATGGTTTAAGACTAGTGCTAAAAAAAATAAAACAAAGCAAAAAAGCCACAAAAGGATATAGAATTTTAAAGGAGGGAAAAACAGTATTTTGGAGAAAAAAACAAGGAAATCCTCAGACACAATATGCTATGTGAGGTTGACCCCTTGGGTTTAGAGAGGGAAGGCATTCCAGGTGTGGGGAGTAGCAAGAGCTGAGACACACATCTGAGAAAGCACTGGGACTGCTGTGTGGTCCAGGCTAAAAATCAATTTAGGCAGCAGATAGCATCACTCATAATGCATGGACTAGGGCTGATTCCACACAAACAAGTTTTAAATATTCAAGCAATAATAACTAAAAGCTGATTAATTTTACTGAATTATGCTGTTTTTCTCACTCTATACCTCTAACTAGTTAATGTGTAGACATTATCTATGCCTTATCCCTAGAACTGGACAGATAAGTCACAAATTCTTCATTCCCATGGGGACTGATCACAAAATCTCTTTGTAAAAAAGAGGACCAGAATGACCTTCTATAAGGTGAAGGCCTTGGGCTTCCTTCTCCGCTGGTTGTGCAGCTGTGCCCTATAAAAAGCTGTGAATAGTCTTACCCATTTTCTTGATTCTCTACAGCAATTCCCTTCCAAAGGCTGGCAAGTCCCCCTAATTATATCGTATGTTAACTGAAAGGGTTAAAATATTACGTCTTATAGGCCAGGCTAACTGTCCTTTTCTGTTTTTTTTTTCCCCCAAAGTTCTTGTTTCTATTTTCAGTGTTGTCACATAGTTGTTTTTAATATTCTTGAATATGTATTTATAGCATTATCAATTTTTAGAAAGTAGTCAATTTTAGTAACAGCAGCAACGCTTCAATATTTATGGCAGCAATGTGCTGTGATACTTTTCTGGGTAGTGAAGGAGGTAAACTAGATGCTTTTTATAACATCTCGCACACATTTTTGAGATGCCCTATGTTTTAGACGCTGGGTAGGTCCTGGGAAGCAGACAGAAATGAGAAATGGACTTAGCTTTAAGGAGTCTGCCATATGGAAACGACTACAAGAGAAAGATGATTCCAGAATCTGGCATACAGGAAAGAGGTGACATGTTCTATTGGTGTCAGGTTGACAGGCTGCAGGAGAAGTCAAGAATGCCTTTACAGAGGAGGTGATACTTAAACTGGGTCTTGAAGGATGAGTGTGATTTCATTAGAAAAAGGAGATGATGGCTTTCTAAGTCGAAGAGCCAGTGTGAGCAAAGTCAGGCAAGGGCAATGTGCCTGACATGACTGGGGAGTGCCGGCAAGTCCAGAATGGCCGTGAGTGCCCATCGACGTGGAAAGGAAGGGCACGGGACTGGAGAGGTAGACTGAGCTAGTAGAGACTGATGGCTGATCATTTCAACATTATTCCAATTTATTTGGCTTTCACATTTATTTATTCATTAGTTTATACCAAAGTAATGCATGCTAATTGTAAAAATTGCTATTTCCTTTAAGCATAACTCTTTTTTAGGTAAGGCCAAAGACCTAAAGGCTGAAATTCACTGTTCTATTTCCTTAGGTCAGTGCAGCACCTGATTTTAGCTGGTTTAACTCAGAAATCTGCACATCTTGAACCTGACAAAAATTTTTACAACGCCTTCTCTATATGTAATAGTAGAGACAACAGATGAATGCCGAGTAGTATTTAGTAGAAAGGGATTGCCATATGTTTGAGTATTCAGAACTAAGGGTGTACAGATAAGCTCTTACCAGAGAACCATATTGCACCATCTTAAACAGCTAATAAAACAGTTAAACAGTATTTTATATCTGACTAAGTACAAGATAAAAGTCCTCCAGTACTGCAAAACCTATTCCAATGCAGCTGGGAAAGACCATTTTGTTGCAATTATTTGAATATAAATACAGTACTGAACTATTTTTAGCATTTAAACTATTTTATTGAATAATGGTGTTGAAAATGTCCATAAGGGGTAATCCTGCTATTATTTGATCAAATCCACATAAATGAAATAAGGATCCATTTAAACATCAAGAGAAATAGATTCTACAACCTTCATAAATCATTTAATCTCTGCATAAATATAGGTTTTTCTTTCATTTCATCTAACTATACTATAGCTTAAACCATTTCTTCTTTTTTCATATCTTAGAAGAAACTATGTTTATCCATATCCTCTGTAATAAGAATACATATCTGTCACTCCCTACCCTTCTCTGTGTTAGAAAACACCAATTCATACTGATCGATTGCTTAATTATGATTCCCACTTCTAACCATCTCCCTCTGAGAGTGACACATGAACTGATATTCTTTTTACAAGTGAAGAAACAGTCACAGCAGCAAGTCAATCCACACAAGACCAACCTGCAAATCTCTCTGAAGAATAAAAGTTTATATCTTTGGTCTCACTAATCATATTGCCTCACACATTTGCAGTTCCTGAGAATTATAGACTGTAGAATAATGAACAACTATACCAGCTGACTGCTTTCTCTATGAAGTAAGTTATAGAAATAATTTGTAGAAGTTATAGAAGGAGCCCACCACCCTTCTGTCAGTTTGTCATATTGTGGTGGCTTGTGTGTTGCTATGATGCTGGAAGCTATGCCACTGATATATCACATATCAGCAGGGTCACCTGTGGTAGACAGATTTCAGTGGAACGTATAGACTAAGACAGACTAGGAAGAAAGGAACCTGGTGATTTTTCAAAAATTAACCAATGAAAACCTTGCAGATCACAACAGAACTGCTTGCTTTGGACACATCTTTAGGAATTAGAGGCCCAGCGAGGGTGAAGGAGAACCTTGGTGAGATGGACTGGCATAATAGCTGCAACAGTGGACTCAGACATGATTGTGAGGATGATGCAGGAGTGGGCAATGTTTCATTCTGTTGTATTATTACATAAGGTTACCATGCATTGGAGTTGACTCAACAGCATCTACCTACCTGCCTATCTACCTACCTATCTATCTATCTAATCTATCTATCGAAGGAGCAGTGGTACAAGCAGACTATACAATTCTTAGTCGGTGGCACTATGTTTTAAAACTATTGCAGGGCCAAGTTACTATATAATTTACTTCTAAGATGTTATCTGTGGAAATGATTTTATTTGTGGGTGATTTTTCAGGATTATTAAGGGTTTCCCTTGAACCATTATGCTGGCTGTGATGGTTAGTATTATGGAGAACTTGGCTAGGCTATGATTCTCAGTGGTTTGATAGACAGTATGTAATCACTTGCCATTTTGTGATCTGATGTGAGCACCAATCAGTTGAAAGGAGCATTTCCTTGGTTGTGTAGCCTGTCTCAGTACATAAATGGATGTTTTGGCAAAGCTCACTCTTTTTCTCAACCTTGCACTCTTCTTATCACTTGATCTCCAGTTCTTGTGACGTAAACCTACTGAAATCTCTGGCCTGCCACCTGACCTGTAGATTTTGGATTTGCCAACCCCCTCAACCCTGTGAACCAGCAGAGGCCTTCAGCCTGCCTCCTGACCTGAAGATTTTGGGTTCATCAGCCCCTGCAACCACATGAGCCAGCAGAGGTCTCCAGCCTGTTGCTTGACCCATGGATTTGAGACTTGCCAGCCCCCACAGTTGCATAAGCCATTTCTTCACAATTGTGTGAGCCATTTCTTTGAAGTGAATTTCTCTTTCTATATACTTAAACATGTGTCGCTGGTTTTACTCCTCTAGAGAACCCACAGAAAGACACTGGACACCCCCCCCTTTTTTTTTTAAATGGGAGAACTTTAAGAATGAAGACTTCAAAATCAGTTTGTTAAAAATTCCATTATGTTAAATATTTTCTTAGACTCTAGTCAACAGAAACAGCAAATACACTTAATGAAAAGAATTCAAAGAACTAACCCATATCTCGTAGTATAAATAGTTCAAGAAAAATTCCTGATGCCTAGCCCTGGTGGCTAGTGGTTAAGCGTTTGGTTAAAGTTAGCAGTTCGAATCTACCAGTTGCTCCTTGAAAACTCTACAGGGCAATTCTACTCTGTCCTATAGGCTCACTATGAGTCGGAATTGACTCATCAGCAATGGGTTTTTTTGGTTTTCTCTCCCCTCCTATATAGCAATTCCCCATGACCTTACTACCATTAAATTTTCTGTATTATGATGTGTTGCTACTTTTTGAAAAGGATAATGTAGTAGGAAAAATGGTAGCCCCCCAAAAGATAACTTTTATGAGCCTGTGGCCCCTGTGAATGTGACTTTATTTGGAAAGAGGGTATTGCAGATGTAATTAAATTCAGGATCTAGAGATGAGATCACCCTGAATTATCCAGGTAGGCTCTAAATTCAATGACAAGCATTTTTTAAAAAGAAGGGAGAAGGAGGAGAAGGCCGTGTAAAGACAGAGGGAGACAGAAACTGGAATAATGCAGACATAAGCCAAGGAACATCTGGAGCCATCAGAAGTTGAAAAAGGCAGGGAAGGATTCTCCTTTAGAGACCTAGGAAGGAGTGTGCCCTGCTGATACCTTGATTTTTTTAATTCTGGTAAACAAAACTGTGAGAGAATGAATTTCTATTGTTTTAAGCCTCCACATTTGCAGTAATTTTTTTATAGCAGCCCTAGGAAAATAATACAGATAAATACCTGAGATTTGTAATCAGATCTCCTAAAAGAGAATTTAAACGCACCAGCAGAGTAGTTGAGAGTGGAACAGAGGGAGAAAGTATGGGTCCAGAAGGAGATCTTTAGCATGTTCTAATCCTCAAGGTATCAGGTATCTCTCAGATGAACTCTAACCTTGGTATGTGTCATATGCATTGTTGTTTGCAGAGGAAAAGACCATGAAGACAAGCAAGAGAATCCATCCCCATTCATTAAAGCCTTGATCCATTGAAGATAATTTTCCTTACTTAGGTAGGATCTGAATCAAAGGGGCAGAATTTGAAGGCTTTCTGGTCTAATTCCATCTCTCCCAACAGGCTGAGCGACTGCACACCTCATTCCACCAGGCAGTATATCTGACTACTTACATATGACTCCCAAATGTGGTCGGGAAATTTCCTGCTGCACTTGCATGGATGTAGCAGCAAGGTAAGAGCTGTTAGGGCCTGAGGGATTTATGTACCTAGACATATACAACAATCACCATGCTCTTGTTTTAGTGATAACTGAGAGAAACAAGATGGCAGATTCAGAGTTCCTTTCCATTTTGTAGCTGGTGGAGAATGAAGTGGAGGGTGGAGGGAGGGCAAGAAAGGGGTAGAGGAAGGAGACTTAGGGAGGAGGAGAGGGACTGGGAAAGAAGCCCAGGGCTGGTATCTGGGGAAAGGAGAACCAATACCTCTTTTGTTGTCAGGAAAGCCCTGGGCACAAAGGGTGAGTTTGAGTTTCACTTCAGGTCAGTTCAGGGCATTGTGAAAGGCAGTTTTCAGACAGGGAGCTTAACCGACTGACTCTGAGGTAATTAAATCACTGCAGTAGGCCGCTGATCATGAAAGCAGAAAAATACAAGCACACAAAAAGAAGAAAACAAAAACCTTACATTTGTATCTAGTTACATAATTAAAATGTTTACTGTTCCGTGTAATAATTATGTGCCTCATATTTGATCATGATGGAGTTTCTTTAATTGGTTAAAAGATTTACCCATTCTTCTTGTGGGATAAAATTTGGTTTTATTTAGTTATTTTTCATCCAGGCATGCAAGGCTGCCATGCCATCTGACTTTGTTTTATTCTGGCTAGGGTTTTGGTAACTTCTGTAGTAATTTTCAGTTTTATTTCCTCTCTTCAGTGATGTCTGTAATTGTGGACAGCCAGTTACCTGAGAAGGGATCATTTTATTGTCCCCCATTTGCTTTCCTAGTGTAAAATTTGTTTCTCAGACTCCTCAATGCATAGTAGACATCATACGAAAAAAGCTATTCTTCTCCTGAGAAGGTGTCATGAAGAGGCCCTGTTAGCCTCAGCTGTTCCTCGTGAGTGGCTCATTTTACCTTCTTCAGTCATTATTACTTGTGTTTCCTGTCACTTTTGATCTTGATTATTCAGGAATTGGTTTAAAAAAGTCCATTGCCATGGAGTTGATTTCTGGCTCATAGTGACTCTATAGAGCAGAGTAGAACTGCCTCATAAGGTGTTTCCAAGGAGTGGCTGCTGGATTTGAACTGCTGACTTTATGGATATCAGCAAAGCTCTTAACCACTATGCCGCTATGCTAGCTCGCTCTTTCTTTTCTTTCCCTTCTCCTATCTCCAATTTAGTATTTCTTTATTTGTGTTTTGCCATTTTACAAATTAACTCCAACAGTCATCACAGTGAGGTTTGTGGAAAGAAAAATGGTAAAGGAAAATCAGTCACACGTTCTATTTGCTCATTGTGCTGGTTAAAGGTAGTAGGAGACAGTAGGCTGAAATTTAGGACTAAAGTTAGATTTTACTTTTAGCTGTGGAATTCTATGATCCATTATCTGCTACTTTAAGTAAACACAGTTTGGTAGGCAATGGCGTCACCAGGGTTGGTGTGACCCAGTGTGGTAACTCATGTTTTCACCTCTCCACTGACCTCTTTCCACACCAGACTATATAGAATCTTTAGTAATGCTTTTTTGTACTAATGTTACTTGTAAATCGTAATTTCCGTATATCACTACTTCTTTTCCTTTAATTACTACTTCATTCTCAAAAACGTTATTGACATAGGTTCATAAATCCTAATTACCACAATATTGTAGCTAAAACATCAGAAAATTTGAAAAAATCAGTGACTATAAAAACACAGCAGCAACAAAAACAACGGCACATGCTGCAACGCTTGCAGACAAAATTACATGATTCGAAGAGTCATCGCATTAGGGTAATAATTACAGCTCTAACTGGAGCTCATTCGAAGGTTCAAAAAGTAAATTAGCGCAGAGCTTTATAGCCTTGTAGGTATATTGATACATGTAAGTTGGGCTTATGAAAAATGTTTTTGTTGTTATAACTGACTACAGGTATATATATATATATATATATATATATATATTATTTTTTATATTGTACTTCAGGTGAAGGCTTACACAACAAATAGTTTCTCATGAAACAGTAGTACACATGTTGTTTTATGACATTGGTTAACAACCCCACAACATATTAACCCTCTAAATTCTCAACCTTTTTTTTTTTTTTTTGGTGAAAATACACATAGCCGAAGATACACCATTTCAAAAATTTCTACATACGCAGTTCAGTGACATGGACTACGCTCTTCCAATTGTGCTGTTATTCTCACTTAAGATGAAGGCTTACAGAACAAAATAGTTTCTCATTTAACAGTTACTACAAATGTTGCCCTATGACAATGGTTAACAATCTCACAACACATCAACAATAGCCTTACTCAACCTTGGGTTCCCTATCACCAGCTTCCTTGACCCCTTCTGCCTTCTGGCCCTTGTCACTGGACTCCTGTACCTCGTTAGTCTCATTTGGTTTTACGGGGCTGTCCACTCCCAGGCTAAACAGTGAACCTCGGAGGTAACTTCACCACTAAGCTAAAAGGGTGTCTGGGGCCCATACTCTCGAGGTTTCTCCAGTCTCCTTTAGGCCAGTAAATCTGGTCTTTTTTTTATGAGTTAGAATTATGCTCTACATTCTTCTCCAGCTCTGTCCAGAACCCTCTGTTGTGATCCTGGGCAGAGCAGTCAGTGGTGGTAGCCGGGCACCATCTAGCTGTACTGGACTCAGTCCGGTGGAGTCCTTGGTAGCTGTGGACAATTAGTCCTTTGGACTAATCTTTTCATTGTATCCTGTTCTCTTCATTCTCCCTTGCTCCCGAAGGGATGAGACCAGTGGAGTATCTTAGATGGCCGCTCACAGGCGTTTAAGACCCCAGACACTACTCACCAAGGTAGAATGTAGAGCATTGTCTTTATAAGCTGTGTCATGCCAATTGAGCTAGATGTTCCCCGAGACCATGGTCCCCAGAGCCCTCCACCCAGCAATTCAGTCCCTCAGGGAGTTTGGATGTGTCTATGGGGCTTCCATGACCTTTCCTTGTTCAGGTTGTGCTAGTTTCTCCTGTATTGTGTACTGTCTCACCCTTCACCCAAGTTACCACTTATCTATTGCCTATTTAGTATTTCCCCCCCACCCCTCCCATCCCTGGTAACCGACAAAGATTGTTACATTTTGTGTGTGAACTTTTTCATGGGTTTTTACAATAGAGGTCTCATACAATATTTGTCCTTTTGTGATTGACTTATTTCATTCAGCATAATGTCCTCCAGTTTCATCCATGTTATGAGATGGTTCACAGATTCATTGTTGTTCTTTCTCGTTGCATAGTACTCCATTGTGTGTATGTACCATAGTTTGTTTATCCATTCATCTGTTGCTGGGCATCTAGGTTGTTTCCATCGTTTTGCTATTGTGAACAATGCTGCCATGAACATAGGTGTGCATATGTCTATTCTACAGGTATATTTTTATAAAAATAATATTTCTGCTGAAACACTGCACAAAAATTTTACAGTCATTTTGGTGTCACTCCCTCTGACAGTGTCACCCAATGCAGTCTGTACCCCCCCACACCCTCCTAGTGATGCCACTGTTGGTGAGGAAGTGGGTTTCAGAATGGTGTATTGAGAATTCCTAACAATCTAAGATGAGACAAACAATGCTTCCATTTTATAAAGTAACTGCCACTACTTATAATCTGTAGTAGCGTACCCAGAAAGGAGAAAAGACCACATGGAACTAGGAATACAATTTTCTAAATACATATCATGCTATTTCTTTTGGAGGAAGGCAATGATATCACTTTGTGGAGGCAGAAAACTTTGTCCAATCAGAGAAAGTGTAGACCGCAGAGCCTGGTGAGCCGACTTCTCCACTGCATTATTGGAGCTGGGTGGGCTTGCGTTGAGGGGGTGAGGGGAGGGTGTAGATGGAGACAGGGTTAGGATGGAGCTAGCATAATGGGGAAACGGTTGGAGTTTTTGTCCTAATACACATCTCCCATTCACCCTGGTCCTGCATCAGGCAACCCTCTTCAGAGAAGACTCTTCATACCTTTCAAGGTAACAATCAACTATTTTTTCCTCCTCCAATGTGCTGATGAAGGTCCCTAGGTGTTGCAAATGGTTTGCACCCGACTGTTAACCTAAAGGTTGATGGACCAAATCTACTCTGATGTTGTGAAAGAAAAGACTTGGCATCTGCTACTGTTGTTAAGAAAACCCTATGGAGCAGTTCTACACTGTAATTTATGGGGTTGCTATGAGTCAGAATTGATTCTATGGCAACTAACAACAGCAACAACAACGTACTAATGAGAAAAGATGAGAGCAGTGTTTCTCAATCAGTGGCAATTTTGCTCCCCAGGGAACATTGGCAACGGCTGGGTGTTGTAACTGAGGTTGCTGCTGGCATCTAGTGGGTAGAGACCAGAGATGCTGCTAAACATCCTGTAATGCACAGAAGAGCTCCCAATAACAAAAAATCATCCAGCCCAAAATATCAATAGTCTCGAGGTTGAGAAGTCCTGGATTAGGGGCCTCTGTTTAGTCTTTAATTCCTTTCTCAGGTAATGGATGCACTTGAAGAAATGCTTTTCTAAAGATACCTCATTCATCTTCGGGTATGGAACTGTGTGGTCAAGAGAAGAGAATTAGTACATATACAGGCAGACCAGAGGAATAGGGGTTCTTGAGGAGCCTCATGAATGACAATGTGGCATCTTCATATACAACTAATTTTTGCAGTGATTAAATTCACCAGTATGCACCCTAGAGAGTCCGAAGGAGAAAATAAAGCATTTGATGTGATTTGATTTAACTTAATTGGCATGTAGAGGGCACAGCAGTGTGATCGGTGTAGCAAAGGATACAAAGTGATTAAGACAACAGAAACTATCAGTGACACTAAGGACCCTATGGTCTAAGGGAGAGAAAAATATAGCTACATAAGAAATATATTAGCGCAGGCAAGGGGGTATGGATGCATGTGAAAAAACAACCAACCAGGTGCTGTGGAGTTGATTCCTACTCATGATGACCTCATCTATGTCAGAGTGGAACTGTGATCTCTAGCGTTTTCAATGGCTGATTTTTCAGAGGTAGATCACCAGGCCTTTCTTCCCGGGCACCTCTGGGTACACTTGAACCTCCAACCTTTTGGTTAGCAGCCGAGCACATTAACCATTTGCACCACTCAGGGATTCAATGAGTGCACATAGGAGGGGCATACGTTTTTCACTTTAGGGGCCACAGAAGACATTGTGAACAAAAGAAAAGATGGATAAACGGACAAGTTGTGGTTAGTTGTTCTTAGTAGGTTGCAGCAGATAGAACAGAAATAAACATGTCTGCCATAGTGTATAGCATAATATGCGGGGCTACAACACACACACAAATCTCTTTTTATCATATCTTTTGGGATATTGATAGATTTTTCCCACTTGTCACATTATTTGGAAATGTGCTCTGTAATGATTTCAGTTTATTTTTAATGGGCTAAAATGCTAACTATAGCATTTGTTTTATTGCGGATTTCATACTTATTTCATGCACTTGCTTTCTGTCTTCCATTTCTAGCCATTATAGGATTATAATAATAATGCACTGCGATGGTTAAGATTGTGTGTCAACTTGGCTGGGCCATAATTCTCAGTGGTTTGGCAGTTATCATGTAGTCTGGCAGTTATGTAATGATGTAATCAACTCCATGATGAGATCTGCTATAAGAAGCCAATCAGTTGAAAGAGAGTTTCCTTGGGGGGTGTGGCCTGCCTCCAGTATATAGATGGATGTTCCAGCAAGATTCTCACTCTGGATCCTGCATCCGGCTCCTCATCATCTGACCTCTGGTTCTTGGGATTTGAGCTAGCTGCTTACCTGTTGATCCTGGGATTCATCAGCCTCCGCAGCATGTGAGCCAGTGGCCTGCCCTCTGATCTGCCAGTCTTGGATTCATCAGCCCCTGTAGCTACATGAATCAGGAGAAGCCTCCAGCCTGTTGCCTGACCCACAGACTTGGGACTTGCCAGCCTCTACAACCGTATGAGTCATTTCCTGGAGATAAATCTCTCTATATACATATATATATGTGTTTGTGTGTGCGTGTGTGCATGTGTGCTGTATATGTATATACATACGCTTTACTGGTTTTGCTTCTCTAGAGAATCCAGCCTAAATACATGGACTTTAACGTCTTCAGCATAATGTTTTGCTGAATAAAATGTTCTGGGTCTCAGTCTGTTGGAAAAATACACACATACATTTATTTATATAAAAATAGAAGCATAACTAGGGGATCCCTTCATCTTGAAACAAAAGTAAGTTCACCCAGAGTAGTTTCATATGTGATCCTTAATATAGGAGTATATTTTTTAAAAAAATCAAATAAGATGTTTTTAACATTTAAAATATGATTATTGATCCGTATCTCTTGGGTCAATATAGAATGGAATGCTAAAGTAAGAAAGTATTTTTGAAATCATTTAGTTGAAACTCCTGATTTTATAGGTGACAAAAACGAGGATCAGAGAGGCAAAATGACTTGAACAAAGTCACTAGTTATTCAATACCAGAACCAGAACTAGGAAGTTAATGCCGTGGTCAATCCCTCTCTCAACCATATTACATTATTAGAAGGCTGGAATCTTCTAGTAATAGATGTAAATTTTTTTTTCTGATTTTGGGAAATTTAATTCATGAATGTAAATTAAAAAAATTAAAAATCAACCTGTAGCTACACTGGGCAAAGACGTGAAACCTCTGTGGATGTGTTATTTTCTGTGGACATACGTATTACCGAGGGTAGTCAGTCAGTCAGCCAGTCAACATATATCATTGATGGTGCTTTTTGTGTTAATTCTCCTCATCTGCTTCACTGCTTAGGAAATGGAAATTTCTTTGTATATATAATATAAACCATATTTTCCTCTAAGGCAAATTCTTTAGTAATTAGTGTTTATGAAAAAAGTCAATCTACTCAACTCATTGATGATTCCTAGGGATTCATCTTTCTCAGCCTGATCGACTTAATAATACTTTTACCTATTTTACCTCCCACCTGTCCGGTGTCTTCATTGAAAAATCTTAACTTCTTTTGGCCTCAAGGGAGAGTTCCAAGCACCAGGCTCTCTGTGTCAGTTTCCTGTGGCTGCTGTAACAAATTACCACAAACTGGGTGGCTTAAAGCAACAGAAATTTATTCTCTCACAGTTCTGGAAGCTAGAAGTCCAAAATCAAGTTGTTGGCAAGGCTGCACTCCCTTGCTAAGCTCTAGAGAGGATTCCATTCCTTGCCTCTTCTAGCTTCTGGTGACTCCAGTCTCTGCCTCTGTCTCCATATCTTCTTTCCCTCCGTGTCTCTGTATTTTCTCCTCTTCTGTCTCTTATAAGGACACTTGTCATTGGATTTAGGGTCCGGCCAGAAATTCAGGGTGATCTCATCTCGAGATCCTTAGCTTAAAAACATCTGCAAAGACCCTTCTTTGAAGAAAGGGCACATTCACAAGTTCTGGGGACTAAGGCATGGACTATCGTTTTTGCCAGCTACCATTCAACCCACTGTAGTCATCCTTCCAAATATCAGAGTCAGCAGTATAATCTTGCTCTTCCTCAGATATGACCAACTGTCCCAAGTTTTTCTGGAATAAGGGGTTTCCTAGGACGTGGGACTTTCAATGCTAAAACCAGGAAAGTCCCAAGCAAATTGGAATGGTTGGTCACCCTAAAGCAGAACAAAGAGCCTGCGTGACTAACATCTTCGTCCTAGAGTCCCAAAGTTATCATTGCACAGGCTGTGGGGGACGAAGTCAAAATAGGAAGAAGCAAATGCCTCTGAGAAAGAATGGATTGGTCCTTAGTTGCCCCTTCTCCTCCTTCTGACCTCTGCTTTGACAGCTGTGGTGAGTGAGTCAAAGGCTTCTGCTGGAAGGGGAGCCCTTTAGAGACGGGTTCATGCCAGTCAGAGCCATTGTCCAGACTTAGTTTCTGCTTCTCTCATTACCTGTGTCAACCCTGCAGTCTCCTCAGCTGTTTGTGTTTCTGAAAGCAGCTGTGGCAGAGGCAGCTGGCTGGTTACATTTTAGCCACCTGGCCAATGATACTTTGGCCAAGTGTTTCTTATGTACTTAGCAATGATTTACATCATGCTAAAATGACTTCCCTTTTTTCTCCCCCACCCTCTCCCTCATTAAGTAGCCTCCTCAGCACTAGAGTGAAGAGAAGCAGTGGGTAGGGCTGAGGCTTTGATCTTCTGCAGAGGCAGTGTCTCTCTCTCTCTGGCCATGGTCTCTTGGACCAGAGGTCACGGAGAAAGCAGTGGCAGAGCTGACCTCGGCCTGGGCCCACATGCCTCCAGCAGCCCTCTTTGAAGAGTTCTTCACAGCCAAGGACAATGAAAGGGGAGTCTGCCGTTCATTCCCTTGGGAGAGGTCTGCATGCAGCAGCCTTCTACCTTGTTCTAATGACTTCTGTCTTCAGAGAGCAAGATAATTCTGCCTTCAAACTAACTTTATGAGCTTCTGGCACTGCAGATATCCTCCTCCAACCTGAAACTTCATGGAGATGGGGCTGTGTCTGGCTGTATTTTTAATTTAACCCCATTTTATTCTCCCTGGTGGAAGAGATAAGACTCTTTGCGGGAAAACAGCTGCTTTGGATCAGGTTAAAAACCCATTGTCATGGAGTAGATTCTGACTTATAGTGACTTTATAGGACAGAGTAGAACTGCCCCACAGGGTTTTCAAGGCTGTAATCCTTACAGAAGCAAACTGCCGCATCTTTTTCCCGTGGATCATCTGGTGGGTTTCAACCACTAACCTTTTGGTTAGCAGCTGAGCATTTTAACCACTGTGCCATCAGGGCACCTTTTGGATCAGGTTAAAGGCAGTAAATTAAAAAACAAAAGTAACATGAATGAAATGATGGGATGAGGACATGATTATGATGATCAAATGTCCAGACTTTCTACTTTTATCATAGTCAGATTGATTTCATTTTCATTTACACTGATTTCATACTTTTTCATGATGAAATTTTTAATAACTTAATTTGATAATCTATAAAAGTATTTTGATCATTGTCACATGTAATTGTGATGGTTTTAACATTTCATATACCGTATTTTTTTGTGGTTGTTGACAGGGAGGATTTTTATTAGCTCTTCCTGAGATTCAATTTCCATTCATTCGTTTATTCTACTTTGATTTATTTATAGTGTTTTTTGAGTACTGTATATTGCTTTATAAACTTCTTAGTGGTTGCTCTGTGTATTACAATATACATATGTAACTTTTCTCAGTCTGTACTGTAAAACTTTCATTTTACTGCTTCAAGTGATGTGTGGAAAGTTTACTTCCATTTGGGTATCTTTACCCTCTTCATTTTTAGAATATAATTGTCTTTATTTTCCTTATATACATTGAGCACCACATCAAGTGGTTTGATAATATTTGCTTCAAGCATTAAGTATGATATAAAAATTCATGAGAAGTAGGATAGTCTATTATACTTACCCATTTTGACTTTGACCTATTTTTACCCATTCCCATGTTCTTTTTTCCCTTCTTTCCCTTTCCAAGCTTCCTTATTTTCATTTCCTTTCTGTATAGAGAACTTCCTTTAGGATTTTATTTTTAAGCATGGGTTTTCTAGCAAAAAATTCTCTTAAGTTCCTTCATCTAAGAATGTCTTTATTTACCCCTTTATCCTCAAATGATATTTTCTCTAGATATAGAATCTATGGTTGTCTTAGGCTGGGTTCTCTAGAGAAGCAAAAACCAGTAAAGCATATAAATATATATATAGAGAGAGATTTATATCAAGGAAATGGCTCACGTGATTATAGAGACTTCTTTCAATTCATGTAGCCACAGGGGCTGGTGAACCCAAGATCAGTGGGTCAGAGAGCAGGGCTCTTGCTCACAGGCTGTGAAGATGGATGAATCCCAAGATTGGCAGGAAAGACCACAGGCTTTTCCTGATTCATGTGGCTGCAGGGGCTGGCGAACCCAAGGTCGGCAGGTTGGAGAGCAGAACTTCCGCTCACAGGCTGTGAAGATTGACGAATCCCAAGACTGGCATATAAACTGACAGCTCAAGTCCCAGGAAAGTGAGGGCAGAGGAACAGGAGGCAGCCGCAGGATCCAGAGGGAGCAAAAAGCCAGAATGTCTGCTTATATTCAGATGTAGGCCACATGCCCAAGGAAACTCCCTTTCAACTGATTGGCTACTCACAGCAGATCCCATCCTGGGAGTGATCACATATAAATACTGAGAATCATGGCCCAGCCAAGCTGACACACAATCTTAACAATCACAATGCTTGATGGTTCTTTTTTTTTTTTTTTCTCAGTATTTGAAAAATATTGTACCACATCCTTCTGGCTTTTGTGGTTTCTGATGAGAAATCCACAGTCATTTGAATTGATGTTTCCCTATAAATGCCTGCTAATTAATTGGTACTCACTCAAGTAGATGTGGAGAAGTGGCCAGTACAGAGCCTTCTCTTGGTCATCTCTGTGCTGGCTGTCCAGATGAACACTAATCATCTATTTCTGCTTAAGGTCTCAGTTAGAATGCCCTACAGGTACCTCAGTTTCAACTTGTCTAAATCAAACATTCCCCTACCCCAGCCTGTTCTTAATCTGGTGTTCCCAGAATTGATTAGAGAGATGTTAAAGCGAGAACCCTAAATCATCCTCACAATGAAGCAGGCTCTGAATCCTGTGAATTCAAGTGATCCTTTCTTTGAAAGATTCCTTCCAACTGCTGTCTTCTCTCTTTCCTCACTGTCTGTTATGGATTGAACTGTGTCCCCCCAAAATGTGTGTGAACTTGGTTAGGCCATGATTCCCAGTATTGTGTGATTGTCCACCAGTTTGTCATCTGATGCGATTTTCCTATGTGTTGTAAATCCTATATGATGTTAAAGCAATTAGTAGCAGCTATGTTAATGAGGCAGGACTCAGTCTACAAGATTAGATTGTGTCTTAAACCAATCTCTTGGGATCTAAAAGAGAGAAGCAAGCAGAGAGACAGGGGGACTTCATGCCGTCAAGAAAGTAGTGCCAGCAAAGGAGCACGTCCTTTGGACCCAGGGTCCCTGTGCCAAGAAGCTCCTAGTCCAGGAGAAGATTGATGACAAGGACCTTACTCCAGAGCTGACAGAGAGAAAACCTTCCCCTGGAGCTGATGCCCTGAATTTGGACTTACAGCCTACCGGCCTGTGAGAGAATAAACTTCTGTTTGTTGAAGGTATCCACTTGTGGTATTTCTGTTATAGCAGCACTAGATAACTAGGACACTGTCTAACCACCCCTCACTGGGTATATTGCAACTGCATAGTAGTCCAAGTCTCTCCCATCTCCAACCTCCTCACTGCCACAGGAATTATAATTCTAGAGCCCAATCTAAACCTATACTTTCTGCATCCATCACTCTCTAAGGCCTTCAGAACAAAGTTGATACTCTTCAGCCTGACATTCAAGAGCTGCCATACTCTAAACCTACGCTGTTCAGTGTGGTAGCCATTAGATGGCTAATCCGAATTGAGACATGCTATAAGTGTAAAATGCACATCATATTCTGAAGACTTAATATAGCAAGAAAATAAAAATATTTGATTTTCATTACGTTGCTCACATGTTGAAAAGATATTTTGGGATATTTGGGTTAAATAAAATACATACAGCAATAACCAATCAATCCCACTAAAAAACAACATTGAGAGAAACTAGAGAATCTATTTCTTTTTGAAATCTGGAAATGCAAGGTAGATGCTCATCAATCAGCCTTAGTTTATAGAAGCAACAAAAAGGAACAGCTCATTCTTCCAAGTCTTTTCCAACTCATGAGTCAAAGGGTGGATGAGGAAGAAGATGTTACATGCCCAGGAGTACAAGCAGTACCAGCTTTTCCAACACTGCCTTCTGCTTTGCTCATTTATGACTCTACCTCTACTTAGTCATAGCTCTCTGGCTGGGCTGAGTGGCCAGAAACATAGAGAACACAGTGCAGCCTTGGCTTTTTAGAAGAAACAAGTGGTATTTGGAAAATGAATGTGAGCTTCTGAATGATGAGCTCCCATTAGAATCCAGGAGCTCATAGGGCCTGGTATCCATCCTCTATTATTACATTACTTGGGACAGGAGTCAAGAAATAGTGTACATTTAAGAAGAATTTATTAGTATCAAACCCTGCACTATGGACTCTGTAAACACCGTCACGTTTAATTCTCACAGCACTGTAAAATAGTTACAATTGTCTGCTTTTTAAAGATAAGGAAACTGAAGGTCAGAAAAGTTAGGTACATTGCCTGAGGTCACAGAGCCTGAAAGTGTAGGGGACCCCAGATCTGAACTGACTTCTAGCTGACACCAGAGCTCACTCTCTTCATGCTACACTAGCTCTGTAAACTGTCTTAGGGCAAGGATCACAGCATGAAGATCACCTGGGCCAATGATCTGATGGTGATGTGGACAAAGGCAGTTAGAAGATCTGTAGGTTCTGAGGACTGACTCCAGGATAAAGAGTCTTGAAAAAAGGTAAAGAGCTGAGGGAGTAAAGTTGGGTGTTAGACAAAGGCTGGTGCTCTGAACTGGCAAGGAGCTCCACTGGTGAAATATGTGTGAGTCACTCCGGAGACATCGAGGCATGTTGCCTGAGAGCTGCTTATTGGAACAATGTTAATGTTGGAGACAGTTCTCAAAGGAGAACTTTCACGACTACAAGGGCAACCATAGCTATATGACTTTGGTAAGTTACTTAATCAACTGAAGGCCCAATTTCCTTACTTTTAAAATGGGGATAATAATACCAACACTGTATGGTGTTTGTTGGGATTAAATGAACAACTTGATAACAAAGATACTCAATAAAAGCTAATTCCCTTTCTTGCCTTTCTTCATTTTTCCACTCCTTCGGTGGGCACTTAGGTATTGTAGAAACTCCCTTGGCCAGACTCTCACGGTCATTACTATTTGGAATTTTTTATTTTGAGTACACGGGTCCCTATTCAATTGGAAACTTGCTGATTTAACATAAGGAACCTCTGGCTTACAATCAGAATACTTAATGATAACACCTTAGTTCCAGTTCTTCAGGCCAAAAACCTTGGGGGGTCATCCATGGCTCACCTCTGTCTCTTAAACTCCACATCCAAAATAAACAAATCCTGTTGGTTCTATTTTCAAAATCTGTTCAAAATCTGACCACTTCTTACTACCCATAATGCTAACACACTGGTGCTAGACACCATCATCTCTTACTTGGAATATTGCAATAGATTCCCGATTGGTCTGTTTGTTTTCACCTTGCTCTCCTTCAGTCAATTCATTCTCAACACAGCAACTGATGCTGTTGTGTGCTGTCAAGTCCATTCCAATTCATAGAGACCTTATAGAACAGAGTACAACTGCCCCATACAGTTGCTATGAGTTGGAATTGACTCTAAGGCAATGGGTTTTTAGTTTTGGTTAATTTTTATGGAAGCAGACTGCCACATCTTCCCGTGGAGTGGTTGGTGGGTTCCAACTGCCTACCTTCCTGTTAGCAACCGAGTGCTTAACCATTGCACCTCCAAGGCTCCTTAACACAGCAACAAGAGGGATCTTTTTACATATCATTCATATCATGCCTGCTCAAAGCCCTTCTGTGGCTGTTTACTTCAGAGTAAAAGCCAAAGCCCTTATAATGGTCTGCAAAGTCCTATAGAGTCTGGCTTCCTAGTGACCACTCTGATTTAATCTTTTATTACTGCTGCCCCACCCCATTCAGCTCCAGCTACACTGATCTTGTATTTCCCAGAGCATGGCAGGCACCTCCCTGTCTCAGGACATTTGCACTTGCAGTTTCCCTCTGCTTGGAACATTCTGCACAGCTTGTTCCCTCAATTCTTTTAAGTCTGGACTCAGATGGCACCATGTCAGTGAGGCTGCCCCTGACTGCACTATTAAAAACTGCAATATTCCACTCTCTAGTCTTCTTTTCTGATTTATTTTTACACATAGTACTTAGTACTTTTCTAATACCTTACTGTACTTTCTCAAATACTAAATGCTATCACTGAAGGTTGGTATCATTATTTTAAGGGCCACTAAGAAAGAAAAAATATCACTAAGTAAAATATGACTCAACTTCAGTTTTAAAACGCATACTAATTTACATATGTTAAAATGTGAAAAAGTATGTTTTCAAAACTCAGTGAAACATAATACTCAATTTACTTATTTATTTTGTATAATGCCTGTTTTACTGCTAGAATATGAACTCCACGTGGGCAAGAATTTTTGTCTACTTGTTCACAAGGCCTGGCACCTAGCAGATACTCAATGCATGGTTAGTGAATAGATGTGTAAGACATAGATCCTACCAAAAAATAACCAATCTGGTGACAAACATAGACATTTTAAAATAGGCACTGACTAATGAGGGCCGGCTCAGTAGCTTTACCCCAAGCCTGGGTGCTTCAAACATCTCAAAGGAAAGGAACAAAATATTCTCGCTAAAGCTTTTATTTTAATTACAAACACATTGTGTAGCTAAATGTGATGTGTTAACAACTAGCAACAAGACCTAGCTCCATTCTTCCCTTCACAGAACCAAATAATTCTTACAAAGGAAATGGAAAGAGGATTTAGGAGTAGATTAAGAATTTATTTTCCCTCCACTATTTGGTACAAGCTTTTTTTTTTTTTTTTTTTAAAACCCATGTGCCCACACTTGACCTCTTGTTTCCCTCTTTCACCCTGGACCTCTGTAACACCTCCCTGACAAGGGCATCTAATCGGTACTAGCATGCGACAACATTTGGTTCAGATTCCCTTATCAACATTACCTTTTCTTCTCTCCTGTTTGCCCCACCTCCGCCTCCAAGGAGACCTGGAATGGACCTCAGAGATCAGTAACACGTCCACCACTTCTTCAAACACTTCACGTAAAAAATCTTTCAGAGATGTGATTGTGGAACCCTAGACCTGGAAAATAACTGTCATCAAGACCTTCACGTCTGTTAAAGAAATTCATTCCAATGACATTACTTGGTTGCTGGGGTATATTTTATAGTTAGAAAAGGAAGTTTTTAAAAAATATATAATTATGGCTTTGTATGCATTTAACGTAAACTCAGGTAAATTCAATTTATTTCATTTTGGTAATTACAAATCAATTTATTTAAATAATTTGAGAACTCCAGTTTGGTTCCTCTCGATGACATGTTATAAAAAGAGCTTTCAGTTAGATTTTTGAAAAGTTGACTTTTCACCTTTGAAAAAAATGTGTCAATAACATTATAATAATTATTTAATATGTTGCATATACTTAGTGCCTTTTTGCTATATAGGAGTAGTATGAAATTGTTTCTAGCATTTATTTTTACACACTCCACCATCATCACATCATAAGTGTTCAGGGTAACAACACTCACTGAAATGAAACATTAAACATGGCTTTCACTGACACTTAGAAAGAAATTTAAAAGGTTGACTTTTAAAATTAGAATAACTTCCAGATCTCTACAGTATTCTGTTTACAAAAATACTTTTAAGTATGCCGAATCATTTAGTGGGAGGAAAAACTGAAATTTCTATTTTTTCATTGACCTTTAAAGACTTTCTTCATGATTGATTTGAAAAAGTATCACTTCTTTGAAAGGCAAGCCATATTCTAAAGCTTCTTGTAAGTCCATGTTAGCTGTTTCACTGTGAGCCACAATCATTAATCAGAGGCAAGTGTTAGGAAAACGCCTCATCCTGCGCTAACCCAGCTTTCTAAATACGGTGAGAAAATAAAACACAATTAACGCATAAGCAATGTGTTCAATTCACTCAGTTCTCAAAGAACTGTTTAAAAATGAATCCCTTTTTTTTTTTTTAATGAATTATAGGATGAGAGACGCACATTTCTTAATATCAATTACATGATTCTTTATTTTCTCCAATTTGTCTTCTAGAAAATACCAAGGAGAATGGCAAACATGTGAAAGAAATGTGAAGTAGTTTGAAACACTAATAATTTTGTATGAATCAAAATAAGTATTACATTTTGGTCCAAATTTTAAATTTGCACTTTTCTTTGTTTATTGCAATGGGCTTTGTTTTTAAAAATTATGTTTTTTAAACTTACCTCCAACTTTAAATGTTTTTAAATGTAGTTTTAATGGTTGTTAAATGTTTTCTACTCCTATTTTTAATGAAAATTTTTGTAAGATAAAACTGGAACCAAATCCTAAAACTAAGAGGTGTTTCACATTCAACTAAAATGATGGCAAGTATAAATTTAGATGAGAAAAAGTTAATCAAGGGCACTGTGGGTAAAATAAATATGAATTGTGGAGACATTTATAGATACATATATATAAGTTGTTAGGTGCCGTCAAGTCAGTTCCAACTCATAGCAACCCTTTGTAAAAAGAACAAAACACTGCCCGGTCCTGTGCCATCCTCACAATCATTGCTATATTTGAGCCAATTGTTGAAGCCACTGTGTCAATCCATCTCTTTAAAAGTCTTCTTTTTCACTGACCCTCTACTTTACCAAGCATGATGTCCTTCTCCAGGGAATGTTCCCTCCTGATAACACGACTATGTATATATATATATACATTTTTTCTTGAGCAAAGACTCACAGATATACCTTTTTGAAAGTTTTAATTTACCGTAAGTTTTCTTCTTTTGATATTAGAATTGAGAAGCTTTACTTAGAACATCTATTTCTTATTTTTAATAAATTTTCTAAAATCTGATGTTTTAGGAATTATAAAAATTATTTTATGTATATATTAGATATAGTTACTAAGTGAAGTTTTTTTAGCAATAATATAATAATTTAGTTTTAAAGACATGAGATTATATGGTAATTTAAGGAGGAAAACTATTTTAAAATTTAGATGTCATATATTGATCCTGTAAAGCCTGAATATGATTTAGCAATGCAAAATTTAATGAAAATATATATAAGAATCCCCCTCTAAAAATCACTATTATTTTCATCAGAAAGGTAAAAAGATATAACCTTCTTACTCATCCTTACATTACTGAATATTTTATTACAATTCTTAGACTGTATCATATAACAAATTATAATTGGCACACATGCTTTATCTTTTAATTTCTTAACTCTATATTTCATACCCTTATGCTTTCCATAATTTTTATAATGTTTCTATTGACTGATTAGAAAAGGTCTACAAATTCTATAAATACAAATATTCCGAGATTTTGAAGATATAAACTTACAGCCAGAAACAAAATGCAGTTTAAAAGTAATTACCTTTAAAAAAATGGTTTCATTGTTGGTAGTCATAGACTTAAATTATAGCTAGGATAACTTCGCAAAGAATGGGAATTCCAGAACACTTACTCGTGCTCGTGAGGAACCTGTACATAGACCAATAGGCAGTCGTTAGAACAGAACAAGGGGATACTATGTGGTTTAAAGTCAGGAAAGGTGTGTGTCAGGGTTGTATCCTTTCACTATGCTTATTCAATCTGTATGCTGAGAAATAACCCAAGAAGCTGGACTATATGAAGAAGAATGGGACATCAGAATTGGAGGAAGACTCACTAACAACCTGCATTATGCAGATGAGACAACCTTGCTTGCTGAAAGTGAAGAGGACTTGAAGCATTTACTGATGAGTATCAAAAACCACAGCCTTCAGTATGGATTACACCTCTATATAAAGAAAACAAAAATCTTCACAACTGGACCAATAAGCAACATCATGATAAACGGAGAAAATATTGTCAAGGATTTTATTTTACTTGGATCCACAGTCAATGCCCATGGAAGCAGCAGTCAAGAAATCAAACAACATATTGCATTTGGCAGATCTGCTGCAAAAGATCTCTTTAAAGTGTTAAAATTCTAAGTTTCGTCTGACCCAAGCCATGGTATTTTCAATTGCCTCATATGCATGCAAAAGCTGGACAATGAATAAAAAAGACCGAAGAATTGATGTCTTTGAATTATGGTGTTGGCGAAGAATACTGAATATACCATGGACTGCCAGAAGAATGAACAAATCTGTCTTGGAAGAACTACAGCTAGAATGTTCCTTAAAAGCAAGGATGGCAAGACTTCCTTCGTCTCACATCCTTTGGACATGTTACCAGGAGAGACCATTTGCCATCATGCTTGGTAAAGTAGAGGGTCAGCGAAAAAGAAGACTTTTAAAGAGATGGATTGACACAGTAGCTGCAACAATGGGCTCAAACATAGCAATGATTATGAGGATGGCACGGGACTGGGCAGTGTTTTGTTCTGTTGTCGACAGAGTCACTCTTGACAGCACCTAACAACAACAGTGTACTCAATAAGGAGTCTTATGTTTCTAATTTAATTTTTGAGCTCTGTATTGTAGCATATTTAAAAATTCAACTCCTAAATATATTTTAGTGATGTATTTACATCTTTAAAGAAACTCTACAAACAATCCTTAATGGTTTTACTAGTGGTGTTTTGTTGATTTGATGTTTTTGTCTTTCTGTGAATATATGAACTCTTTCTAGTTATATAGTGCTAATCCAATATTTTTTTATTAACATTCTAGTGCTGCAAAAAAAAAAAAAAAAAAATAACCCTGACTTGATGGCGCCTAACAACAACACAACAACAGTGGTGCAGTGGTTAAGTGCCGGGCTGCTAACCGAAAGGTTGGCAGTTCAAATTCACCCAGCAGCTCTGCGGGAGGAAGACCTAGTGATCTGCTTCTGTAAAGATTACAGCCAAGAAAACCCTGTAGGGGTAGTTCTACTCTGTCACATGGGGTCACTGTGAGTTGAAATCGACCTGATGGCACCCAACAACAACAACAACAAATGAGATATAATACACATACTATACAGTTTGCCTGCTTAAAGTGTACGACTCAATTCGTTTAAATATATTCACAGAATTGTGCAACCATCACCACAGTTTTAAAACATTTCATCACTCCTAAAAGAAACCCTGTACCTATTAGCAATCACTACTCATTTCCCTCCAGGCTCCCCAGTCCTAGGCAATCAATCACTACCTTCTGTCTCTATGAATTTGACTATTCTGTACATTTGAAATAAATGGAATTATACAATATGTAGCCTTTTGTGATTGGCTTTTTTGACTTAGCAGAATGTTTTCAAGGCTAATCCACACTGTAGCATGTAACGGTACATCATTCCTTTTGACTGCCAAATAATATTCACTGTGTGGATATGCCACACTTGGTTTAACCGTTCATCATTTGGTTGTTTCTATTTTTTGGCTATTATGAATAATGCTTATACTTTATGCACAAGTTTTTGTGTAGACATATGTTTTCATTTATCTTTTGTACGTTCCTAGGACTGGAATTGCTGGGTCATATGGTAACTCTATTTAGCATTTTAAGGGAACTGCCAGGTTGTTTTCCAAAGCAGCTGTATCATTTAACATTCCCACCCACGGTGTGTGAGCATTCTGATTTCTCCACATCCTTGTCAACATTTGTTGTTTTCTTCCTTTAAAGGAGCCCTGGTGGCACAGTGGTTAAGTGTTTGGCTGCTAACCAAAATGTCAGCAGTTTGAGTCCAGCCACCGCTCCTTGAAAACCCTATGGGGCAGTTCTACTCTGTCCTAAAGGGTCAGTATGTGTCGCAATTAACTCGATGGCAACGGGTTTTGGTCTTTTTGATTATAGCCAGCCTAATCCAGTTGTCTTCGGGTTGACTCTGACTCATGATAACCTCATGTGTGTCAGAGTAGAACTGTGCTCCATGGGGTTTTTTTGCTTTGCCTATCCCGCACTTTTTTTTTTTTTTAATTTTATTTTTGGTGAACATATACACAGCAAAACATATATCGATTCAACATTTTCTACATGTACAATTCAGTGACATTTGTTACATTCTGAAGTTGTGCCTTCTTTCTCGCTATCCTTTTCTGAATTGTTTCACCGTTGTCGGCACAAACTCACTGCCCCCTAAGCTTCTCATTTAACCTTTCAAGTCGTTGCTGTTGCTTTATAGAGTTTTCAGTTGCCGTTTCTTTGGAAGCAGACCACCAAGTCCTTCCGAGGAGCCTCTGGGTGGACTCGAACGTCCAATCTTCTGGTTAGTAGCTGAGCACATTAACCATTTGTACCACTCAGGGACTCCCTAGCCATCCTAATGAGTACGAAGTCCAATGTCATTATGGTTTTGATTTGCATTTCTCTGATGACTACTAATCCAATCTTAGTCTATACCAGAAAGTTATGCTTTTCAACCACCAAACACATTTTCTGAAATTGCAAACTTCTTTTCCAGAAAAATATGTGCATTAAATGTGTTAGTGCATATAATACCTATTCTACTTAAGTTCTTAAAGTGGGAAGATAGGCTTAGGGGACTAGGAGATTCAACAGATAAGATATCAAAGCAAGCTCTCATTTTTATTTATTTGTGGACCTGTTAATCTTTTTCCTGTAGAAACAAAATTGTTGAACTCTTAATACCAAGGGTGATGATGACGATTTGGCTCTGTTCCAGTTCTCCACATACATTTCTTTAATTCTTACAACAACCCTGGAGTAGATGTTATTCTTCTCATCTTGGAGTTGACAGAGTCATGTCATCTGGTCAAGGCCGCACATCTATTAAGGGTTGGAGTAGACATTCAATCCTAAATCTGACTCCAAAACCTGTGCTCATAATCACCACCCCTTCTTAACTCTTAAATATTGTCACTCAGTTGGTAATATCATTTGCTTAAGGGCCTGTATTATTCTTTTTAAGTCCTGTATTATTATTGCTCAAACAAATATTCAAACAATAGCCAATAGTGTGGTAATTCCTACTTACACTGGTTAATTGATAGCTTGTGCATACTCTGGACCTAAGTCTATATTAGGCCTCTGTAAGAAAGTAATAACTATTACTTACTGGGCTCTGACTATGTGCTAGGTAATACACTAGGTTCTTAATATACATCATCTCATTTAATATGCACAACAAACTCATCAAATAGTCCTGAAGGGATTTACAGTCTAGTTGGAGAGATGAGATCTATATCTGCATGCACAAAATAACATTAAAAAGAGTTAATAACAATATATGATGATAAAGCCATATGTGATTAATTTCCAAATGAATAATATAATAAATTGAATAAATAATAAATAAATAACATAAACAACATATGCAGCGTGTTTGGAGGAGTGTGCAAACACCTATTGTGGGCTCATTTAATATGTCTATATTACTACTGAACTGTAGAACAGAAGATCTAGAACTATTCTTAAGAAATTATTGTCTGGTTCTTTGCTTATAGGCAGAACACCTCCTTTATAATGTCAGTAAAATGATAATATCTTAATACTTTTATCCCAAAATCAAAACCAAACCCATTGCTGTCGAGTCAATTCTAACTCATAGCAACCTTATAGGACAGAGAAATGGCCCATAGAGTTTCCAAGGCTGTAAATCTTTTACAGAAGCAGACTGCCACATCTTTCTCCTACAGAGCAGCTGGTGGGTTTGAACTGCTAACTTTTCAGCTAGCAGCTGTCTTAGGCTGAGTTTTCTAGAGAAGCAAAATCAGTGCAATGTATAAATATATATACAGAGATTTAATATAAAGGAAATGGCTCATGTGGTTGTAGAGGCTGGGAAGTCCCAAGTTCATGGGTCAGGCTGGGGGCTTCTCCTGACTCAGGTAGCCGCAAGTGCTGGTGAATCCAAGATTGGAAGGTCAGATAGGAAGCCTCTGGCTCACAGGCTGTGGAGGCCTATGAGTCCCAAGTTTGGCAGGTAAGACGGCAGGTAAGCTGCTAGCTCAAGTCCCAAGAACCAGAGGTCAAATGAGCAGGAGCCAGATGCAGGAGCTAGAGTGAGCAAAAGCCCATGAGCCTTGCCAGAAAATCCAGCTATATTAAATGCAGGCCACACCCCCAAGGAAACTTCCTTTCAACTGACTGGCTACTCACAGCAGATCCCATCCTGTAGGTGATCACATTATATCAGATCTCATCATGGAAGGATTACATCATTATACAACTGCCAAACTACATCATAACTGCCAAACCACTGAGAATCGTGGCCGACCCAAGCTGACACACAGCCTTAAAAATCACAGCAGCCAAGTGCTTAACCAGTACGCCACCAGGGTGCTAATACTTTTATAGTCCATGATAATTTACACAGCTCTTTCATCTACATTGTTATTTACATTGCTTCATTTGGTTGTTGCACCAATCACATGAAAGAAGCAAACCTGGCAGTGTTGTCATGGATTGAATTGTGTCCCCAAAAAATACTTGTCAACTTGTCTAGGCCATGATTCCCAGTATTGTGTGATTGTCCACCATTTTGTGATTTGATGTGATTATCCTATCTGTTGTAAATCCTAACCTCTACGATGTTAATGAGGCAGGACTCAATCTACAGGATTAGTTTGTGTCTTGAGTCAATCTCTTTTGAGATATCAAAGAAAGAATTGAGCAGATATGAGGGACCTCATATCACCAAGAAAGGAGAGCTGGGAGTGGAGCGTATCCTTTGGACCCAGGGTCCCTGTGCTGAGAAGCTCCTATACGAGGAGAAGATTGATGGCAAGGAACTTCCCCTAGAACTGACAGAAGGAGAAAACCTTCCCCTGAAGCTGGAGCCCTGAATTTGGACTTCTAGCCTCCTAGACTGTGAGAGAATACATTTCTGTTTGTTAAGGCCATCCACTTGTGGTATTTCTGTTATAGCAGCACTAGATAACTAAGATAAGTGTTATCTCTCTTTTGCAGATGAGAACCTCCAGCCTCCTGAGGGTCAATGATTTGCCTGTCATAATGTGGTAAAGGAGGGGTCTGGAAGTCTCCAGTGTTCTTTTTGCTGTGTGTCTACCTTGTTCCTCCTACATATAAAGAACCCCAATGCATGGTAGCCTTCTATACTCTGTTCCCTGCTGGAATCATAATTTCAATGTCAGTACCAGAACAATTTCTTGGAAATAAACATTGCATAACGATTCTTTGTTATTATATGTGGAAGTAATCTCAAGGATGGAAACCCAGGAAAGAAAGAAATGAGTCAGTCCCTGACGGCAATTCTTGAATCACCAGCTTTGTGGAAGATGTGATCCATCAGTGATTTTCTGTTCCAGGAGAGGTGAGATGATACTGACTCCTGCCCCAGAGGATGCTCATTGGTTTAACCCAGTAGTGCAGAACTCTGATAAATTATCAATACCATCAGCTTCCCACCTGCCTCCCCCCATCGCAAGCCAGATAAGTGATCTAAGCCTCTGGACATTTGCAGATAGCTTCAGTTTAAAGTTATTCTTCTGTCCAGTCCTGGGCTTGACTTTCTTGAATTCAGTAAGTAGGAGTTTAAAGACCTCACTAACTCTTCAATAGGTTTTGAACTAGGGTCAGGGAGGCTGGAGCTGGTGGTAGGAGTTAAGGGTGGGGCAAGGGGGAAGAAAAATGCTTTCACAACTGAGGAAACAAGGGTGCTGGCCTTTCTCATAAATAGCATCTGAAGAGGGTACATTTCAGTTTGTACAAGGTTCCTTCCCCACTATCATGATGGAAAGTAAACGCGTCCCAGGAATAGACACTGCTCTAGACTCAGCCTTTTGTTGAGTGTGCCTTTCTTCCCCATTCCTTAGACAAGCCTCAACTGATTCCTCCAGAAAACAATTACATAGACAATCTGGGGGCAAAGCTATAGCTTAATGAACTGCCCAAACTTGAGAGTCAGTAGGAAATAGATTAGTTCTCTTCCTAACTTTCTTTAGATGTGAATTATGGTCATTTTTTTAAAGAAGCTTGCAAAAACCAGTAGATAATTTTATTTACTGCCCAAATTCAGCCACATTTTTCTTCTTTTAGGTCAGGGCCTCTCAAACACAGGGTAACATTCTAGATCAAGTCTGGGAAAGCAGGACAGTATAGAGGTTAAAATCTTTGCAACTAATTTCAGGCCTTGGGCAAGTTGCTAACTCTCTTGCTCTCAGTTTCCTTATCTGTAAGATGGGGTGGTACTAGTTTCTTGCCCGGTATGGTTGTATGAGGATTCAAGGGTTAATACAGATCAATCCTTGAAACAGTATTAGGCACCGGAGTAAGTGCTCAAGACATTTCAGCCGCTCTTAGATCTCAAAAAAAAAAAAACAAAAAAAAAAACTATTTTTACTTTTAATACATTTAAAATGGCTTCTCTAATTATTTAACATCTTTTTATAGCTATTATTACATTTTATTTAGAATTGCTTCTGTTTTCATTTAATTTCTGCCAAGAAGTACGTTGAGATTTGTCGGTTTCTTGCAGGGACAGAAGGGGGCATTAATTATTTAAACAAAAGCAGGGTTTTAGATTTAAAAGATATTTCTAAACTATTGAATCCTATAATCTTACTTAGACTCTTTTATATACCATTGGCTATATGTAAATCCTAAATTCTAAATACAGTTATCATTTTCACTGTTAATGATTAATTTTATTAATTTCAATTTATGTACTACGGTTCTGAAAATCTGCCCATTGAGGAAGCAAGATATGTTTTGTAGTGACTTTGCTTAAAGTCTGGGGCTTTGATGACAATCCTAAACTCTGCCTTGTCACCAAGCAATACTGAAGCAGCTGCTGTTACTCTTTATTATTATTTATGTTCATGGTGATCTTCACATAGCTGCTAACTTGGAAGAAGGGCTGGGGGAAGAATTTCTGAGTCAGCTAGCTTCCCTGGATAATTTGAAGACGTAGCAGCAGCCACTGAAGCTGTGGCAGAATGACATGGCTTGTTTAACAGACAGCAGGAGGCAGAGGGAGGTAAACAAGGTGAAATGGAGGAGTCTCCACTGCTTTCTAAGCTAGCTGTGCCTTATCTGGGGAGCCTGGGTTCAAACCCACCACGCACTCCCTGGGAGAAAGATGTGGCAGTTGGTTACATAAAGATTTACAGCCTTGGAAAACCTATGGGGGCAGTTCTACTCTGTCCTATAGGGTTGCTATGGGTCAGAATTGACTCCATGAGAGTGGGTTTAAGAGGTCTGAAGACCTGGGAAGGGAGTACAGCAGTGATATAGCTGATTTGAGAGATAATTTCTTTTCCTCGAGATACCAAGGCAAGCAAAAGAGATAACGTATATGCTTTGATTTTTTTTCTTGGGGTTTTCATGTTTTCTCTTTGTCTGATACTATTTGCATTTAATAATTTGAAAAAGGAATGTGGATTTTCAGGTAAACTCTCCAAAATAGCATGAGCTTATGTCCTTCCTGCAGAAAATACTGAGGTGTAAATAGTCATGTTTTGTCATGTTTTAAATTTACCAGGGAGTAGCTGAGAGCTTTTAAATGACAACCTCCTTCCTCAAATCATATAGGATTATAAGAATAACACTGGTTTTCTGCAAAAAGAAAATGTAACTGCAGACCTCGTGTACATTTATAATATCCTTTTTTTTTGCATTCAGAAAAGCTTGCCAAGAAACAATACGAGTGATTAGACTAGACAAACTGCCAGAAGAGACGTGTGAGGGGAAATGATCAAAAATTAAAATTAAATTAAAATTAAAATGAATGTCAATGTTTTGGTGTTAATACAGATGTGTAAAATTACAGCTTGTGTAGAATAAATTGATAAGCCTGTGGGGAAAATAATTTTGCCGTATGTATATATTAAGAACCTTAAAATGATCAAGCACTTTGATAGTAATTAAGCTTCTAGGAGATTATTTTAAGAAAATGATCAGAACTGTGCACAAATATTAATACATAAAAATAATTACAATGACAATATTTATGATAGCCAAATGATAGAAACAATCTAAATAAATGTTTAAAAATGGGAAGTGGTAAAGTATATTACAGTTGATCTCTTTGACGTAATATCATGTAACCACTATACATTTTGTTAATAAAGAATTTCAATGACTTGTAAAAATGCTTATGATAGAATCTTAAATAAAAAAGAAGAATGTAATTTCTTTATGCAGTGTCATCTCAACCATGTAAAAATACATATAGAAAAAAGACTGGTTATATCTGGACCTGAGAATCTGAGTTCCCACATCTACATCCCCACATTCAGACCAATAGGATTCCTGTTTTCATACAATGAGCTCCATTTTATGAGAAAGAAATAAATCACAAGTAACTGAGTCAATGTGAAGAATTTGTTTAAAAGTGCATATCCCAGGATAGGTCTGTGGGGAGTGAGTTTATTCTTCCACAACTCTTAAAAATGGAATGTTTAATGGAGACCCTGCAGCATATTACTTTTTGAGGTGCCTTCTGAATCAAGTACAGTTTTGCTCAGTATGGTTTTAATACTAGGTGAGTATATTGTCTTCTAATTTTTTGAAAATTGGTGGTCTATGTATGGAATATGCACAACTCTTGTGTAACTAGAAGAGCTAATTAATCAGAACACTGCATTCTCCCATCTCTATGAATAATCTGGGGTTTATAATCTTGTGGCTGCAAGTTTTATTTACTTAAGGAATTAATTATTTTTTACTAATAATTCATTAATTATGAATCTTACTTGGCCCCAAACAGGCTCCCACATAAGAAGGTCTACATCTAAATGATGAAAATAAAGTAAGTTTCTTTAGGCAACCTAAAATAACAACACATGCCAACTGAATTTCCACCATTAATAAATGGGGCTATGAGAAAAGAGGCCACCAATGTGCTTCACACGGGCTACTGTGTCTCCCATGAGCCTCTCTTGTGATGGAACACTCCCAGAGCTACCAACAGAAGACTGGCATCTCTCCAGGAAATGAAAGCCTCCTTTTCATACTCTGAGCTGCCATATGTTTTTTTTTTTTTTTTTTTTTATTGTACTTCAGGTGAAGGCTTACAGAACAAATGGTTTCTCACGAAACAGAAGTACACATGTTGTTTTATGACATTGGTTAACAACCCCACAACATATCAAACCTCTAACTTCTCAAACTCTTTTTTTTTTTTTGGTGAAAATACACATAGCCAAAGATACACCATTTCAAAAATGTCTACATGCACAGTTCGGTGACGTTGACTATTGAGCTGCCATATGTTTTGAGTCGATGTTGATACTTTAAAGGTTTTGTGAAGCGGCCACAGGGCTTTGCTTGTAGATGGGCCTTTGGACCTTCTTCTGAGGTGGACACCCCCATGACCATTTTGAATATTTTAACAACCTTATTTGCAATTAGGGGTACATATTTCAACTTAGTAAGATCAAATATCAGGTCTTGAATTGCCTACAAACTTTTATATAGGCCCCCAAAACTGTTCTTCTTCAAAGTGTGTCTAAAACAACAGCCCAATTCTGAATAGTACAATTTGGGATCCCATAGGCAGGAGTCCCAAGCTTTCCAGATCCATGTATTTCAAGAATCCCTTTTCTCAACTGGTAACATGACATCTCATTTCAGAGAATTCCAGATGACTCTCAGTGACTTCTATAGCTTCCCTAGGTTTTGCTCCTTTGATGCTTTGTTTAACTGCCTGAGACTGGTTAAATCATTTGGGGTCTATGCTAGACTCTATTCAAGACAATAGTAGTTCTCATAACTAACTTCCTCTGAGAGAGAAGATGCTTTCAGTGTAATTTTTCAGATGGCAAGCATTTTGCTGAATGTCTGATGAACAATATATTAGTTCCCGAGGGAAGGAATGAGCCTAGAGAGAGGTGATGAGACATTGTACATTGGAGTTAGAAGGGCAGAAATGAAGATCCCAGAATCACAGAGCCCAACAGATACTCTATGCACAGTAGATCATTGAAGGAAGAAATGGATGAGCTAACATAACATGGGAACAATGACAAAATAACAGTCACTGTATAGACAATTTCCATGGTACAATTTGACAGTTTGAGAAAATTAACAATGTGGAAGTTGTGGGGGGATTTAAACTAGGTCTTAAAAGAATAAAACTTGGTCTACTTTTTGGAGTATCTGTTTGTTGAGACATATCATTTTCTTAGGACAGAATAATGCAAAAATACTCTTTACAGGACAAAGTATGTCCCTCTGATTGTGCTGAGATCTTCCCAGTTATGAGCATGACAAAGAATCCATGCCTACAAAATAAAATCCCAGCATGCATATAAGCTGTTTTCACAAATTCTTTTAAAAACTCATACTACCATTTGTCTGAAATCAAAATTAATCCACCCCCTAAACTAAGTTTTCATTGCACTTTTTCTTTTTTTATTCCTTTGTTAATTTGTTTATTCATGACCCAGACATTGTGCTCAGTGGTGGGAACATAAAACAGACAGAATCTCTGGCCCCAAGAGGCTTGGTGTCTAGGGACTAGAATTAAACTCAATTAAAAAATGATGTTCCTAGAGCATCTCTATGGTACTTAATTATTTAGATGTCTGTTTCTATTTATTTAGATGACTCAATTGCACTGAACTATGTGAGCACAGAGACTGGGTTTCATATATCTCTGATTTCCTGGAATCTGGGGCACACCCTGTGTATGATGCTGCTGCTGCTGCTCTGGGGACCTGCAGCTTTGTAAGGATTAGCACCCTCGGGTCTGAACAGGCAAGGGAAAAAAATAATGTTACTGAGGCCTTGTGAGAGCTGGAATCTTGTAGGAGGGAAACAGCAGGGAAAAAATAGCCCAATTTCTCTTTCCTCCCTTGCTCCCAGTTCAGTCTGTATGTCCCAATGGCCAAAAAGAAGCCAGATGGTAGGGGAATCCAATGATACAGTCCATAAGGATCAGCCTCTGGGGACCTAAAGCAGGGCAAAGGATGGATTTAGGTAGTGAGGCAAGGGGAAAATAAGTATCAGATTGGGCTATTCTTATATACGCCACTGCTTCACTTGATAACCACTTAATCTAGTCCAATCTTTCAGTTCAGCCTTTTCTGTAACTCAACCAAAGTCAAACAACAGGTTAATGGGAGAGTCAGCACTGGAACCAGGTCTTTTGACTAGAAACATTGTGTACTTTCTACCACACCAACAGGATTTTAGGTTGATTAATCTGGAAGCACCATAGTAAATAGATTGAGAGGTGTGTTTGTGAGTTTGTAAGCAGGGAAAGCAGTTTGGAACTTGTAGCAAGAACCTAGACATGAAACTATAAAACACAGGACAAGGGTGGAGGTAGCAGGAACAGAAATGAAGGGATAGATTATGAAGACCCTTGAATGATTGCTGTGGGTGAGGGGAAAGAGGTATCAAGGTTTACAAGAGGTGAATAAAACCTGAAGGCACAGACTATTTAGGTATAAAAAAAAAAAAAAAAGTTGCCGTAGAGTTGATTCTGATTCATGGCGACCTCATGTGTGTCAAAGTAGAACTGTGCTCCATAGGGTTTTCCATGGCTGATTTTTCAGAAGTAGATCAGCAAGCCTTTTTCCAATGTACCTTTGGGTGAACTTGAACTTCCAAACTTTCAGTTAGCAGATGAGCACGTCAAGCATTTGAACATTTAGACATATGGCAAAGGAAAACTCAGATTTACAGAAGTTAATTTTTTTCCAGCTAAAGCACAGAGGGGAGATCAGGGGCCTGAAAAGACAAAAAAACAGAAGTCAGCCAAGTGGCTCCTTGCGTACCCTCTGCCCCACTGGTTCTGGCAGGGGCTTTGTATGCTGCTCTGTCTCTAACTCTCTCTCTTGGCACCGCTTGTGACAACGGCACACTCTGGAAGGATACCTGGCTGGGGTTCAGGTGAAGTGAACAACACAAAGGTGACTGGCTCCCACAAGGCCAGTCTGTGATGCCAACCTCAATACACCAGATGGGTATCTGAGCCACTGGGCTAGAGTCACAACTTTGACGCTGATGTCTAGGCGCTTTGGCCACATTCAGAGTCTCTTGGATCTTTTGATACTGCGACTCTAAAATGGGGATGAAAAATGATGTCTGCCTTTCTAATCAATTAAACTAACTTGCTACAGATGTATGGCAGTGACTAAAAGTGAAAGAAAGAAAATATTAGCATCTCCTTTCCCCATCCAGGAAGCAGCAAGATTTTCTACTTTTATATGAAAAGCAAACTGGAAGAAAGAGGAATCTGTTTAGTTAAATCATGAAAGACTAGCTCTGCAAGGAGAGAGCAATTGATAGTGTAAGAGTAGTTGGCAGTTTTAGTCAAATATATTTTACCTTTCTGATATGTTTAAAAGGAGCACTGGTGTGCAGTGTTTAAGCAATCAGCTGCTAACCAAAAGGTAGCTGGTTCGAACCCACCAGCCACTCCAAGGGGGAAAGATGTGGCAGTCTGCTTCTGTAAAGATTTATAGCCTTGGAAACTCTATGGGGTAGTTCTACTCTCTCCTATAGGGTCACTATGAGTCAGAATCAGCTTGACAGCAAGGGGTTTTGGGATATGTTTAAAGAATCAATAATTGTTCTTTTTTATAGAGTGTGCTTAGATGACTATTTTATATAGCAGTAGAACATTGCACCAGATCAAATATTCATGGATATTTAAGGATCCTTCGGAATCATCAAGAAGCTGGAAATTTAAGTTTGCTGCTTGGGCAGATTTTTGACGGTGAGCCTTAAAATTTTATAGTGAATATTCTCAAGGGACAGGTTGGAAACTCCAATGTTTGTGCTATTTAAAAGCTGGACTAGCCTTCATACTCAAAACTTGACTGCAGATTCAATTCCTGCCCTCAGGAGGAAGAGTGATATTAAGACATTCAATTTTTTTCACTTCCCATGTCTTTTCCATTTATTTTTTGGTTTCCTATGATAGGGACACTGAGTCTTTTAGAATAAGCCAAAATCTGAATTTCAGATGAGCTTAGTATAATACCTTCTTGAGTTTTCTCGGGCCTAAAGCTGCTATTTGTTAGTTTTTCAGTGTTGAGAGAAGGAATTATTTCTGAAAAACGAGAATTTAAATGACATACAAGCTAACTCATATTTACTGCAACTGTCAGACTACATTTATGTTTAAAAACTATAGTGCAAAAGATTACTGGTAGCTAGCTTTAATGGCAACTGCTGCATTAAACAACTCCATGTGCCGTCTCATTCAGCCTGCTCAGCGACTCAGAAGTAGGTAATAAAGTTCCATTTTACAGATGAGGAAACAGAGGGCTCAAGGAAGTTAAACAACTGCCAAGGTCACCGAGCTGGTGGACTTCCAGCTGGAACCCAAGTCTCTCAGATTCCAAAGCCCAGTTCTTTCCACTGAATCACTGCCACCTAGACAGAACAGCAGCGGCATTCATGACCATGGCTGAGATCTTGATGAGTGTGCATTCCCATTGAAATGAAGGTAAACAGTGTATGATCTTGGAGAGTTTATATGAAACAAATTAGGATCAACGTTATAGAGTAATGGTTGGTTGTGCTGTATAACTAGAGAGTAACAGGAAAGGACTCTTTGCCCCTGTTTTGGAAGATCTAATATCTTGGAAATTATTCAAGAAATACTTAGGTTTGTCATGCATAAACTCATTTAGTTTATTGCAACATAGTCACCGCAAGGCACACAAGTAGGGACTCACAGCAATCATTTAGAACTGGAGAATCAGAATTAACAATGACAATTGCAATGTTAGTTCAAAGGTTGAAGTCCAAATCTTTAGACTTCTCACCAGAGGTCTCAGAGGAAGGCTTAAGCATGGCTCGAACTCAGCAGAGGTCCATTGTATGTCCAGGTCGGTGGCAATGGACAGAATCTCAGCTCCATCTCTGCCTTCTCTCTGTGAGTAAGCAGAAATTTAGATTTATATGTGAATTTGTCACCTTGGCTCCCCATGACAAAGGCCAGTGTGACATCAAAGACTGTATGTTATGTCTTTTCTCTAAAGTTAGAGCTTAGCTGAATGATGCATTTTTCTTCAAGGTTAGAGAATAGGGAGGTTGTTTAGACTTATGTCTCAAGGCTAGTTTACAAATATTAAGTATGCTTTATCTTCTTTTATCACAGCATGTCAGGTCAAAGTCAACTTAATCTAAAGGTTGTTTACTACCTTCTTCACATACTTCTATGTTTCTATGTCTAAGTTCAGAAAATTTCTAAATAACTTTCTCATGACGTACAGGTTTCTAATGACTTATAGTTAATGTTAGAGAGACTTACGAAAGTAGACATATTTCTATTTATAAGTTCATGTTGTTGTTAGGTGCTGGTGAGTCAGTTTGGACTCATAGCAACCTCTTGTGCAATAGAACAAAACACTGCCTGGTCCTTTCCCATCCTCACAATTGTTGCTATGTTTGAACCCATTGTTGCAACCGCTAATCCATCTTGTTGAGGGTCTTCCTCTTTTTTGATGACCTTCTACCTTACCAAGCATGATGTCCTTCTCCAGGGACAAGTCCCTCTGGATAACATGTCCAAAGTACGTGAGACAAAGTCTCGCCATATTATGTTCATATTATGAATGCTTATACGTATGTACTTTGAAAGCATAATAGTGATTTATACCTTATGGGATTTAAGATATTATAGAAATGTACAGACAGCCCCCTAAAATAAAATTTTCCTGGACAAGTCTTTTCCCTAGGTTCTTGAAAATCCTGTAATTAAAAACATTTGTTTGTTTATTTAAACCACTGATAAAGTACCTTCAGAAAATGTGATTGGTTAAATTGTCCCCAGAAAAATATGTCTAAGTCCTAACCCCTGGTACTTGTAAATGTGACCTTATTTGGAAATAGAATTTTTGTAGATGTAATTAGTTAACAGGAGGTCTGTTAAAAATAAAATTTCTACAAGATTAAATTTGTGTAAGAACTCATGAACTTTACTTGCAATTCATAAAATGGCGGGCATCTGGTCTGGAAGTCAGAGAAGAGCTCTGAAGGACAAGCAGAAGAGACGAAAGTTATATGGGCAAAGTGGTACAAGAGCAAGGAAGTAATACTAGGCAAAAAATGATTGGTTGATTCTAAGTTACTTTCTTTATATGGCATATTGGGAACTTTTGTAGGCAGGTCATATGCTATAGCTGAGGCAGCAGGAGTGAATTGGTTGACTTAGGAAGGTCAAGCATTTATAGGAAAAAGAAACTAGATAGGTTTCAGTTTGCTTATGTGGGGCTTAGCGTACGTGACTCCATCTTGAGCTTAGTATAGTCAGGTGAACAGGTCATACTGGAGTAAGGTGGGCCCTAATCCAATATGACTGGTACCCTTATAAGGAGAGAACAAGAGACACACAGAGGGAAGAACTCTATTTGATTTTGGAAGCCAAGGAACAAGCCACAAACCAAGGAACTCCTGGGGCTAACAACAAGCTATAAGAGACAAGGAGGGATATTCCCCTACAGTCTTTGGAGAAATACTGTCCTACTGATACCCTAAATTTGAAATTCTAGCCACTAGAACTGTGAGAGGATAAATTTCTGTTGTTTTAAGCCACCCACTTTGTGGTCATTTGTTACAGCATCCTAGGAAACAGGAAACTAAGACAGAAGGATCACACATTCACCCTGTTTGCCTATTAAGATCTTCGTGTTAATCAGTTTTTGAAACTGGTTTTCCATAGAACAGGGATACAAGAAAAGTAAATTTTGATACTCTGGGAGATGAGAAGAAAGTTTCGGAGAAGAAACTACCCAAAGCTTGCAGGATACAAGAAGGGTGCACAGTGTGGGACGTCTGCTATTCTAGGAGCTAGTGCCAGGGCATGGGGAATCCAGGAGGGAGAGAGGTAAGGACAGAGAGAGGGGCCACCAAGTGTTTACATATCTCCTATTTTATAATTTTTACCTAAGGCTGCCTCTGAGTCAGTGGTTGAGAC
This sequence comes from Dugong dugon, assembly GCA_030035585.1. Lineage (NCBI taxonomy): Eukaryota > Metazoa > Chordata > Mammalia > Sirenia > Dugongidae > Dugong > Dugong dugon. The sequence continues at coordinate 146,156,729 of CM057464.1, read as the reverse complement.
ATATGTGTTGTGAAAATCAGATTGGGAGTAGAGTGTCTTTCTTTTAGTAGTTGTTCTGCTTAGCTTGGAAATGGGATAAAGTCCTGGGGTCAGGACTTTTGCAGTCTCTAAGAGGGGACATTGGGAGAAAGCAGGCATGGAGGGTGAAACCAAAAATTCTGCAGACTGGAAGATAAGAAGCCCTCTCCCAGGTTGGTTGCACAGTGGGAGCCATCCTCTGTGGTGAGATAAATGGGAAGTCAGTGAGACAGCAGGACAAGATGACCCTGAGGAAGAAGGGAAGTTCAGAATGGCATGAAAACTCAGGTGTGGAGTTTTATGCCTACTTTTGAAAGAAAAATTAACGCTGCTCTTGGGTAGCAAGGAAGGATTTTTTTTAATTTTTTTATTTTTTTATCAAGGAGAGCTGGGAAGAGCCACAGCAGCTGCAGGAGGTCCTCCTGCCGCGTTCTGCTTGACCTCCCACTTGACTCGTGGCACTTCACCTGTGATGGAGACCATGAGCCACTCTCAGGCCTCCACTTGTGAGTGTTGAAGTGTTAGTCCCATAATCCAGCCTACAAGTGGCCAGCAAGATGGGTGCATGGGGGCACAGTGCAAATTCCAGCCCCTTCAATAAATCCTCCACGGTCTGGGGCTTTCCTGATCAAAAGGTGCAGACTGGGATTAAGATTCCAGATAAGTAGAATCAGTGTCTGGGGAGAGGCCCATTAAATCCCTGGAGGCAGACTGTTGTAACTTGTGATCTTTATTTAACCCACGCAGGGCCTGGGATTCTATTTCGGCTTAGTTCAGTGGACAGCCTGTCTCCCTAATGGCCTGAAATATAAATACCGTGCACACCAAAGGGAGGTATTTCCCCATGCAATGCCAATGACTGGTTGTTGAATCTCTTCTGGGAGGGTAATCTCTACATACCATGAATGTTTAATTAAAAGAAAAAAAAAAATTAGGCCACATTATCTGCTACTTATCTGAACCAGTAATGAAACTGGTCAGCTGCCTCTGGGCCTGGAAGAGCCTAACTTACTTTCCTATGTAGTTGATGTGCTGGCAATGGAAATTTTGAGGACCTCATCACAGGACACGTTGTTCATCTTGAAAAAGAGAAAATTATCTCATTAATTCATTAACCAATACATTCTTTGGTTATGTGTATATAAATGTGATTTGGGTAAAATAGATAAACTGAGGAAAATGAGTATGCTGGGAAAGAGATACTGCAGTAACTGATGCTGGCAACCCTGTGATGGAAAAATTTTGATTCATGAGACTCAGTCCTCAGCACAGAGAAATAACATTAACAAGATAGTGGATATAGAGCCAGAAAATACAGATTTGCATGGATCAAGAATTGTGGCCTCAGAATATTATTCAGCCATGAAAAGAAATGAAGTTCTGGTACATGGTTAAACCTTAAAAATATGCTGAGTGAAATAAGTCAGACACAAAAGGATAAATGTTGTATGATCCCTTTTATATGAAATATCGAGAATAGGGAAGTACATAGAAACCAAAGTTTACTGTTGGTTACCAGGGGTGGATGGGTGGGAGAAATGGGAAGTTATTACTTAAAGGGTATTGAGTTCCTGTTCAGGGTGATGAAAACATTTGAAAACGTATAGTGGTGACGGTTGCACAAAATGGAGAATGTGATTAATATTGCTGAATTATACACTTAAAAATGGTTAAAATGGCAAACCTTTTATTATATGTATATTTTACCAGAACAAAAGTTTTTTAAAAAACAAGCTGTCATGGTTTGAATTATGTCCCCCCAAAAATGTGCCTATCAATTTGGCTAGGCCATGATTCCTGGTACTGTGTGATTTTCCTGTGTGTTGTAAACCTGCCTCTATGATGTTAATGAGGGAGGATGGGTAGCAGTTGTGTTAGTAAGGCAGGACCTGATCTACAAGACTGGATTGTGTCCTGAGGCAATCTCTTGACATACAAAAGACAGAAGTGAGCAGTGAGACAGGGGGACCTCATACCATCAAGAAAGCAGTGCCGGGAGCAGAGCATGTCCTTTGGACTGGGGTCCCTGCGCCGAGAAGCTCCTAGTCTGGGGGAACACTGAAGAGAAGAAGGCCGACAGAGAGAAAAAGCCTTCCCCTGGAGCTGACGCGCTGAATTTGGACTTTTAGCCTACTTTGACTGTGAGGAAATAAACTTCTCTTCATTAAAACCATCCACTTGTGGTATTTCTGTTATGGCAGCACTAGATGACTAAGACACAGGCAAACAAATCTGCTTATAAATGAAACAAAACAAAAAGATTTGTGACCTCTGGTAGTAATATGGTACTTCCTCTTTCACATGTTGAGGGAGCTTTATTCTTTCATAAAAGGACCTCCTCCCAATGAAACCAATTCTTGACCTTCCCAGCTAAGCTTGTGTGATACTTGTTCTAGACCCAGAAGTGGAAAAACTCATTTCTCAGATTTATTCACTAATACTTTTATTTCTTAGATTTTCCCATAAACCTTCTTCCACATAGAAACATGTGAAGTGATGAAAATAACTGGATGTCCAAATATTGCCAGTACAGAAATCTAAGGAGTACCTTTGGAGGAAGAAGCTACCCCAAGCTAAGAAGGACAAAGTGGAGGGTCTGAATTGGATATTGTTTAGACTGGGCTGTTAACTACTTTGATAGTGTCAAGTCATTTGCATGGAGTTACATGATGGGGTATCTGAAAAATGATGCATCCACTCAGATTTCTGTATTTCCAACAGTTGTTAACACTGCTGGTCCCTTCAAGAAGACAGCATCGGGGTGGCATGTTAACACTGTTACTTGATTACAGAAACTAAGTGAAGAAATAATAGCAATTTTTTTTTTTTTTTATATTTTATTGTACTTCAGGTGAAGGCTTACAGAACAAATAGTTTCTCATGAAACAGTAGTACACATGTTGTTTTATGACATTGGTTAACGACCCCACAACATATTAAGCCTCTAAATTCTCAACCTTCTTTTTTTTTTTTGATGAAAATACAGATAGCCAAAGATACGCCGTTTCAAAAATTTCTACATACACAGTTCAGTGACATTGACTACGCTCTTCCAACTGTGCTGTTATTCTCACTTAAGATGAAGGCTTACAGAACAAAATAGTTTCTCATTTAACAGTTACTACACATGTTGCCCTATGACAATGGTTAACAATCTCACAATACATCAAGAATATCCTTACTCCACCTTGTGTTCCCTATCACCAGGGGACTTCCTTGTCCCCTTCTGTCTTCTGGCCCTTGTCACTGGACTACTGTACCTCATTAGTCTCATTTGGTTTTTTTTTTTTTTTTTTAACACCATTTCAAAACTTTTTACTTACACATTTAAGTGATGTTGACTATGCTCTTCCAATTGTGCTGCCATTCTCACCCAAGATGAAGGCTTACAGGACAAAACAGCCTCCCATTTAATAGTTACTACAAATGTTGCCCTATAACAGTGGTCAACAATCTCACAACACATCGACAGTGTCCTTACTCAATTTGTGTTCCTTATCATCAGTTTCCTACTCCCCCTCTGCCTTCTGGCCTTTGTCACCGGACTCCTGTACCTCGTTAGTCCCATTTAGTTTTACTGGGCTGTCCACTCCCAGGCTTAACATCGAACCTTGAAGGTAACTTCACCTCTGAGCTGAAAGGGTGTCTGGGGGCCACACTCTTGAGGTTTCTCCAGTATTCTTTAGGCCAGTAAATCTGGTCTTTTTTTTGGGGGGGGGAGTTAAAATTATGCTCTACATCCTTCTCCAGCTCTGTCCAGAACCCTCTGTTGTGATCCTGGGCAGAGCAGTCAGTGGTGGTAGCCGGGCACCATCTAGCTGTACTGGACTCAGTCCGGTGGAGGCCTTGGTAGCTGTGGACAATTAGTCCTTTGGACTAATCTTTTCCTTGTATCCTGTTCTCTTCATTCTCCCTTGCTCCCGAAGGGATGAGACCAGTGGAGTATCTTAGATGGCCGCTTGTAGGCTTTTAAGACCCCAGACACTACTCACCAAGGTAGAATGTAGAGCATTATCTTCATAAGTAGTGTTATGTCAATTGAGCTAGATGTTCCCCGAGACCATGGTCCCCAGAGCCCTCCGTCCAACAACTCAGTCCCTCGGGGGGTTTGGATGTGTCTATAGGGCCTCCATGACCTTTCCTTGTGCAGGTTGTGTTAGTTTCCCCTGTACTGTGTACTATCTCACCTCTCACCCAAGGTACCACTTATCTATTGCCTATTTAGTATTTCCCCCCCCTCCCCTCCCATCCCTGGTAACCAACAAGGATTGTTACATTTTGCATGTGAATTTTTTCATGGCTTTTTACAATAGAGGTCTCATACAATATTTGTCCTTCTGTGATTGACTTATTTCACTCAGCATAATGTCCTCCAGTTTCATCCATGTTATGAGACGGTTCACAGATTCATTGTTGTTCTTTCTCGTTGCATAGTACTCCATTGTGTGTATGTACCATAGTTTGTGTATCCATTCATCTGTTGATGGACATCGAGGTTGTTTCCATCGTTTTGCTATTGTGAACAATGCTGCCATGAACATAGGTGTGCATATGTCTATTCGAGTGATGACTCTTATTTCTCTAGGATATATTCCAAGGAGTGGGATTGCTGGATTGAATGGTATGTCTATTTCTAGCTTTCTGAGGAAACGCCATATCATTTTCCAAAATGGTTGTATCATTTTGCATTCCCACCAGCAGTGTATAAGAGTTCCCATCTCCCCGCAGCCCCTCCAACATTTGTTATTTTCAGTATTTTTGATTCGTGCCAGTAATGCCGGGGTGAGATGGTATCTCATTGTGGTTTTAATTTGCATTTCTCTAATGGCTAGTGATCGCGAGCATTTCCTCATGTGTCTGTTGGCCATTTGAATGTCTTCCTTGGTGAAGTGTCTGTTCATTTCCTTTGCCCATTTTTTGATAGGATTGGTTGTCTTTTTGTTGTAGAGGTGTTGGATTTTCTTGTAGATTATGGAGATTAGACTTTTGTCTGACTTGTACTGTCCAAAAATTTTTTCCCAGTCTGTAGGTTCTCTTTTGACTCTTTTGGTGAAGTCTTTTGAAGAGCATAGATGTTTGATTTTTAGAAAATCCCAGTTATCTAGTTTATCTGTTGGGTTTTTTGTGTTGATGTTTATGGTTTGTATCCTGTTAATGCCATGTATTAAGGCCTGAAGTGTTGGTCCTATTTTTTCTTCTATGAATTTTATAGTTTGAGGCTTTATATTCAGGTCTTTGATCCATTTTGAAGTAGTTTTTGTATATGGTGTGAGGTATGGGTCCTGTTTCATTTTTCTACAAATGGATATCCAGTTTTGCCAGCACCATTTGTTAAAAAGACTGTCTTTTCCCCATTCGATGGATTTTGGGCCCTTGTCGAAGATCAGGTGACCGTAGGTGGATGGATTTACATCTGGGTTCTCAATTCTGCTCCATTGGTCAATGTCTGTGTTGTTGTACCAGTACCAGGCTGTTTTTTTTTTTTTTTTTAATATATATTTTATTGTACTTCAGGTGAAAGCTTACAGAGCAAATAGTTTCTCATGAAATAGTAGTACCATGTTGTTTTTTGACATTGGTTAACAACCCCACAACGTATTAAGCCTCTAAATTCTCAACCTTTTTTTTGATGAAAATTACAGATGGCCAAAGATACACCGTTTCAAAAATTTCTACATTCACAGTTCAGTGACAGTGACTACCCTCTTCCAACTGTGCTGTTATTCTCACTTAAGATGAAGGCTTACAGAACGAAATAGTTTTTCATTTAACAGTTACTACACATGTTGCCCTATGACCATGGTTAACAATCTCACAGCACATCAAGAATATCCTTACTCCACCTTGTGTTCCCTATCACCAGGGGGCTTCCTTGTCCCCTTCTGTCTTCTGGACCTTGTCAGTGGACTATTGTACCTCTTTACTCTCATTTGTTTATTTATTTATTTATTTATTTTTATTTTATTTAAACACCATTTCAAAACTTTTTACTTACACATTTAAGTGATATTGACTATGCTCTTCCAATTGTGCTGCCATTCTCGCCCAAGATGAAGGCTTACAGGACAAAACAGCCTCCCATTTAATAGTTACTACAAATGTTGCCCTATAGCAGTGGTCAACAATCTCACAATACATTGACAGTGTCCTTATTCAATTTGTGTTCCTTATCATCAGTTTCCTACTCTCCCTCTGCCTTCTGGCCCTTGTCACTGGACTCCTGTACATCGTTAGTCCCATTTAGTTTTACTGGGGTGTCCATTCCCAGGCTTAACATCGAACCTTGAAGGTAACTTCACCTCTGAGCTGAAAGGGTGTCTGGGGGCCACACTCTCGAGGTTTCTCTAGTATTCTTTAGGCCAGTATATCTGGTCTTCTTTTTTTTTTGGAGTTAAAATTATGCTCTACATCCTACTCCAGCTCTGCCCAGAACCCTCTGTTGTGATCCTGGTCAGAGGAGTCATTGGTGGTAGCCGGGCACCATCCAGCTGTACTGGGCTCAGTACCGTGGAGGCCTTGGTAGCTGTGGACCATTAGTCCTTTGGACTAATCTTTTCCTTGTATCCTGTTCTCTTCGTTCTCCCTTGTTCCCGAAGGGATGAGATCAGTGGAGTATCTTAGATGGCCGCTCATAGGCTTTTAAGACCCCAGACACTACTCACCAAGGTAGAATGTAGAGCATTATCTTTATAAGTAGTGTCATGCCAATTGAGCTAGATGTTCCCCGAGATCATGGTCCCCAGAGCCCTCCGTCCAACAACTCAGTCCCTCGGGGGATTTGGATGTGTCTATAGGGCCTCCATGACCTTTCCTTGTGCAGGTTGTGTTAGTTTCCCCTGTACTATGTACTATCTCATCTCTCACCCAAGTTACTACTTACCTATTACCTATTTAGTATTTCCCCCCCCCCCCATCCCTGGTAACCAACAAGGATTGTTACATTTTGCATGTGAATTTTTTCATGGGTTTTTACAATAGAGGTCTCATACAATATTTGTCCTTTTGTGATTGACTTATTTCACTCAGCATGATGTCCTCCAGTTTCATCCATGTTATGAGATGGTTCACCGATTCATTGTTCTTTCTCGTTGCATAGTACTCCATTGTGTGTATGTACCATAGTTTGTGTATCCATTCGTCTGTTGATGGACATCGAGGTTGTTTCCATCGTTTTGCTATTGTGAATAATGCTGCCATGAACATAGGTGTGCATATGTCTATTCGAGAGATGACTCTTATTTCTCTAGGATATATTCCTAGGAGTGGGATTGCTGGATCGAATGGTACGTCTATTTCTAGCTTTCTGAGGAAACGCCATATCATTTTCCAAAATGGCTGTATCATTTTGCATTCCCACCAGCAGTGTATAAGAGTTCCCGTCTCCCCACAGCCCCTCCAACATTTGTTATTTCCAGTGTTTTTGATTCGTGCCAGTAATGCCGGGGTGAGATGGTATCTCATTGTGGTTTTAATTTGCATTTCTCTAATGGCTAGTGATCGCGAGCATTTCCTCATGTGTCTGTTGGCCATTTGAATGTCTTCCTTGGTGAAGTGTCTGTTCATTTCCTTTGCCCATTTTTTGATAGGATTGGTTGTCTTTTTGTTGTAGAGGTGTTGGATTTTCTTGTAGATTATGGAGATTAGACCTTTGTCTGACTTGTACTGTCCAAAAATTTTTTCCCAGTCTGTAGGTTCTCTTTTAACTCTTTTGGTGAAATCTTTTGAAGAGCATAGATGTTTGATTTTTAGAAGATCCCAATTATCTAGTTTATCTGTTGGGTTTTTTGTGTTGATGTTTATGGTTTGTATCCTGTTAATGCCATGTATTAAGGCCTGAAGTGTTGGTCCTATTTTTTCTTCTATGAATTTTATAGTTTGAGGCTTTATATTCAGGTCTTTGATCCATTTTGAAGTAGTTTTTGTATATGGTGTGAGGTATGGGTCCTGTTTCATTTTTCTACAAATGGATATCCAGTTTTGCCAGCACCATTTGTTAAAAAGACTGTCTTTTCCCCATTTGATGTATTTTGGGCCCTTGTCAAAAATCAGGTGACCGTAGGTGGATGGATTTACATCTGAGTTCTCAGTTCTGTTCCTTTGGTCAATGTCTCTGTTGTTGTACCAGTACCAGGCTGTTTTGAGTACTGTAGCTGTATAGTAGGTTCTCAAGTCAGGTAGTGTGAGTCCTCCAACTTTATTCTTCTTCTTCAGTAGTGCTTTACTTATTCGGGGTTTCTTCCCTTTCCATATAAAGTTAATAATTAGTTTTTCCATCTCTTTGAAGAATGTTGTTGGTACTTGTATCGGAATAGCAATTTTTTTGTAAAAGAAAGCACATTTATTTTTGTCTCCCACAGTCCTTTGTTATTTTGTAAATTGTTATAGAATAGTTGAAACATACGCAAAAGTAGACGAATATCATAAGAAGCCTCCTGTACCCATCACCCCCAGCGTCAACCATTATCAACTCCTCACCAATCTTGTTTCATTTAAATCTCTGCCAACTCTCATCTCGTTTTATTTTGAAGCAGAACTCAGAAATAATTTCATTTCATCTTTAATTATTTCAGTATGTTCTAGAGTTCATTTTAAAGCCAAGTACAGAGCAACAATGTAATTCCAGCAATAAAAGAATCTTTGAAAATTAGCCTCTTTTGGAAAAAAAAATCTCTCCTTCCTTGGTTTTAAAAGAATGCCCCTGTATTTTTCAATAGGTCTCCTCTAAAATGACTTCTAAGAATCTGATTTTTTGTTTGTTTTTTTCCTTATTTTAGCCCCTGAAAAGAAGTTTACAAATTTAGATTCGCTCCTTCTAAGTAGGGACCATCATTTTCTTGGATAATAAACAGAGTGGTCAGTTTTTAAACTGTGTTGCAAGATCAGCAGCTTTGCAGTGTGGGGGTGATACAGGACATTCTTAAATCCTTTAATGAAAAACACAACGGTATGTGAAATAAGGGAATTTGATATGTTCCTGTTACACTTGCACTTTATACCTTTCTTCTCCTTGAACAGAAACCTGAAAGTTTACATGTTCCTGGCAACCACATTGCCCTTTAAAACTTGAAATAAACAAAATCTCTTTGATGAGTGACCCTTAGTGTCATGACTAGTGGGAAAAGTGTAATGAAAGGAGCTGGTGAAAGCCATGAAAGTTTTATGGAACTAATGTACCAAAATAGAACCACAAGCTTCTGCTAGGTGACTGACAACAAAATGGTTTGCAATACATCTCTTATGAAAATCAAGCTGAAATTGCGCGTCAAATTTTAGTTGCAGTTAAGAATAAAATGGCCTGGGTTACAAAACGAAATCCGTGCTTTACTCACTTTAATGGGATAGAGACCACAGTGTTACTCCCATTTCTATCTGGGAGTCAAAGCCTAAACCAGACACTGGCATTTCAATGGTAAATAAAAAGGCATCACGTTTCTCTTTCTCCAGACCAGCCACTTTTCAGTTCCTTCTCCCTGGGCTCAGGAAAACAGCTCAGGATCCCAGCTCCTGTGAGAACCTGTCTGATTTAAGCACTGCCAAGAAAACACGAAGTAGTTTACCTTACACTGCAGTGCAAGCTGGGTGAATAGTGGGCTGATCAAAAGGGATAACAGGTTGGAACGCTAAACGGAACCGCAAGGAAATCGATTTCTAAATAGCTTTCACTCGACATCCATGTGTCCCACACCTGGCTTCAGATCTCGGTTTAGCGCCCCTTTACATAAGACTCAGTTTATTTTTTAGTTAAATTAAGGCAGTAAGAACAGGACAAAAAATCAGAAAGCAAATGAGACAGTCATAGTTTCCTTTCGCGAAGATGGTTTTCAGCACTATCAGACATCTCCCGTCTTCACTCCTGGGAACACGCCTTCCTTGAGATAACGTCCAGGATTAATTGGCAAGAAGCTGTCTCCTGACACTGAGTTTCTTCCTTCCCTAGCTGACAAGCAAACACCGCTTTCTCCACATGATATTCTGGTGTTGACAGCTGCTGTGAAACAGCCCCGGCCAACCTGCCTTCTCCGCATTGTCGCGCACCTACTTGCCATTCTCAGAGACTGAAATTGTGGTTAGAAAGAAAAACAATGTCCCTCAATGCCACAGTGTAGAATAGCAATTGGAGGAAATGGCAGAGACACAGGAAACACGGAGAGAGTTTTTCTTACACAAACAGGCCAGGGAGGAACACGCTAGGAAAACAAAGGTAAGCTGGAGACAGCAGCAGCCACCGGGCACACAGGAGAACGCCGTCAGGACAGGGGCCCTCCTAGAGAGGAGGGGAGCCAGGGAGCTTGGCGCCTGGGGCACCTCAGTGACCGAATAAGCAGCAGAGAGGCCAAAAAGGAAACCTAAGATCATGCTAACCCCCTGCTTCCAGAGTATCCTTAGGGACTCGTCCTGTCTCTTGCACCTTGCTGCCCTCCCACGCCCATCCCTCTGCCTCCTCATACAACACAGCGGGGAATATACATGCCCTAGTGCACATCTCCTGCCCTGGAATCAGGACTAAGCTCTGGAATTGCCCTTTCAGTAGTTTTCTTGAACACCTGGCCTCCCTGACTGATGTTGCTCCCTGCTCCATTCTTCCTGGCTCAGGAGCTGCGGAAGGATCTTTGCCTCAGTTGCTCTCACGTTGTCATTCCAGTAGTGCCTGGGAGACACCATATTACAGAGTCTGCATGCTCTACTTTATTATTGTTTTTTGTTTCTTGCTCATCTCTGATATCCATGGTCTTAGCTCAGGGCCTGTGCTTGGTTGGTGCTCAGTAGAGGCATGCTGGCAAGAAGTTAACTGAACTTCTTGCTTGGACTCTTGCTCCCAGGTAGAACTCTCCTGTACCTGGGTTTCTGAAGCTGGCACCTCCCTGGTGACCCTGTTGGCCACTTGCAGAATGCACCCAACCAGTTGCTGTCAAACTGAAATTGACTCATGGCGACGCCATGTATATCAGATTAGAACTGTGCTCCATAAGGTTTTCAGTGGCTTACTTTCTGGAATTAGATAGCCAGGCCTTTCTTCAGAGGCACCTCTGAGTGGACTCAAACTTTCAACCTTTGGAAATAGGGGTTTCCTTTTGTTATGTTAATGGGGGTAGAGTGGGTCCTAAACCTAATCCCTTCTGAGTGCTGTCTTAAAAAAAGGAAAACAGACAGAGAGAAACACAGGTAGGTAGAAGAAAGCATGTGAGGAACCATCTACAAGCCAAGGAATGCCAGAGAATATCTGGGGCTACTGACAAGAAAGAACTCTTCCCTAGAGCCCATGTCCTGATTTGGACTTCTAGCCTCAAAAACTGAGACAATAAATTTTTGTTCTTCAAAGCCACTCATTTGTGGTATTTTTTGTTATGGCAGCATTAGGTAACTAAGATGAAGGAGAAGTGGAATATCTTGGGGTGGGAGTGGGGTGGGGAGTTCTCAGTGAATAGCAACCAGGTAAGCCACGGCCTGTGGCCCATGGTGGAGACAGAAGGAGCCCTCAGCACAATGAACAGTGATCAACTGGACAATTATAAAGCAGATCTTAGCCAGAGGGAAGTGACCCTACAGGGGAGGAAAAAACTGTCATTGAAGTCATCAGTTACTTGTACGATTAGCTGTTTAATGCGTGTGTCTCTCATTAAATCGCAAACTCTGTGTTGGCAGGGACAGAGTTGCATTTAGCAAATATTTGTTGAGCATATGAATAAATACATTTATAATACTTGACAAAAGAAACTAAGTCAATAATAAAATTAATCCATTAGATGAGGTTTACTTGGGCAGAAGATTTTAGAATCAGGTAGCACAAAACCACATGTGGAAAGATACTCTACCAGGTATCAGCAGTGATTGGCAGTGATAAGCAAAAGAAGGTTATTTTTGATTGGTTAATAGAGTTTACCATTGAAACACTGTGGAAACAGGGTGGACGCATTATGAGAATCTCCTTGGTCAACAAGGGTGGCCTGACTTACAGGAAAGCTAAGCTTAAGTTTCAGTAAAGACAAGCCTTAGGGTCATTGTCCACTTGACCACTGATGCCATTTTGTTAACCACACAACTCTATTTTGACTTCACTTAACACACTATTGATTTTTTTAAAATAGCTTTTTATTTACTCATTAATTTAAAAATTCATTAAAAAAAACTCAAAACAAAAATTTGGCAATGGATGTTGATGATGGTTGCACAACATGATTTATGTAATTGGTGTCACTGAATTGTACACATGAAAAATGCTAAGTTGGCACATGTGTTATATATATATATTTACAACAACAATAATAAAAAGTACACATACATATAGACTGAATTGAGTACTGGGCAGCTACCAAGAATAATGTGGAGAATACAGAAATAAATGAAGCTTCCCCATTAAAATATCTTCCTTTAGTGTCATTCCTCAAACTTACAGAGCTTGCCTGCACAGAATTCATCCTTGCAAAAAGTGATTGTTATTCATTACGATGCAAACTAGCCCCTGTATATGCTCCTCATATTTACTGGACTTATTGATGCCTTCCCTATGTTCCTCCCTCTGCACACTTAAAATTATCCCTCTTCCCTTTATCTTTCCAAGGATACTTCAGACACTTAAGAACTTTAGCTCATTTAGCTTTCAAAAACTCCCAGAGCCCCTACAACAATGCCTAGTTTGTTCGAATTAAAGTGAATTTCTAAAGTTAGGACTATTAAAACAAAAATCATAATAAGTCAGTAATAGAAATTAATTGACATTTATTTAATATACAATTTACAAATCAGGGTAACATTTTGACTAAAAAAACCAAATCTAAACCTGTTGCCATCAAGTCGATTCACCTTCATAGCGACCCTGTAGGACATAGTAGAACTGCCCCAACAGGTTTCGGATGACAAAAGCTCACTTACACTTCTATACAGAATCTCATTGGTATTGCTATGGAAAAAGGGCGGGAACAGAAATGATAAACAGAATTTATGGTTAGGAAGAATTTCATACAGCATTGTCTTGAAGAATAATTAATATAATTACTGATTTACTCTAAAACATAGCTCCCAGTTTGACCTTTGGAATCTCTGTTTAAATTCTTCAAAACAACACAATACCTAAGGCAAAATGATCTGCACTAAACTACTTACAAGGTTATTGTTTGACTTGAAGGTGACTTTAGAAAACCAGTTTCTTCAAGGTTCAAGGTTCAAAAGGACACCTAAGTGCAAAATGGCCCGAATGGGTCACCTCAACTCCATGGACCCAGAAATCTGGATTCCAGGAGAATTAAAACAGTTTCTCAGGACCCATCTCTAGATTCATTACAGTGGAGATGAGCTTAGATTTGGTGGTAAGCTGATGAACACAGCACCATTTTCTAAATGTTCCAGAAGTTAGTATAGCTGATTACAGGCAGTCCCGGGGTATGAACGAGATCCATTTGTAATTGTGTCTTTAAGTCCAATTTGTAGGTAAGTCAGAACAGGTACATATGGTTTTTATTTAGTGTTAGTCGATGTTCATCTAGTTTATAGTGCATATTTTACCTTTTTACACGTATAAAACACTTAAGAAACCCTTCCAAACCACACAACGTTTCCATGAGTGTCACCAAGTAGTGTGTGTGTTTGTTATTACAAACCATTGTATTTAACTCAGATTTTTAATATGATAGGCTTTATGGCAGTCCGTTGGTAAGTAAGAGTTGTCCGTAGGTTGGACATTTGTAACCCTCGGACTGCCTGTACTTCTTAGTCTTGAGCAAAGACTTATATGATGGTGATTGTGAAATTAGAAGGGAACTTGAAGACTACCTCTATGATTTTCTCATTTTAAAAAGAAAGAAGACAGAGTAGGATATAGCTTCTATTTCTGCTATTCAATATTTGGGTGTTTTCATACAGTGTCACTATGAGTTGGAATTGACAACAAAGGCAATTCCCCCCAACACCTTAGTTTTATCACTATCTGCCCTACTTACCTCACAGAATTTTCATGAGATTATACATATGAAAGTAATCTGAGAAGTTTATAGTGCCACATAAATGTAATGCCTTTGGAAGGCTAGGTGGATGATGGTTTAATCATCTCTTACCTGGGAAGAGCCTTCAGAGAAAGAAAATTATGACTATCCTTTAACTGAGAAAATATATATATAGCTGTTAGTACAGTCCCAGGCCCATGGTGAGTGCTCAATAAATAATTGCTTCTATTATTACCATTATTCTTTCTTATCCTGGAAAATATAAGCATTTCAGAACACCACATGAACAAATAGTCCACGAGAATAAACCTGTCTTGGTTTACACCAAAAAGTCAGTATATGCATGGAATATCTTTACCTTGATTAATACAAGCCAAGAAGCCAAGAATGAGTAAAATCCATGTGTTAAGATCTTAAACTAATCCCAGAACAGAATCGAGAGCCCAGATGTAAATCCATCTACCTATGGCCACCTGATCTTTGACAAAGGCATAAAGTCCATTAAATGGGGGAAAAGACAGTCTTTTTAATAAATGGTGCTGGCAAAACTGGATGTCCATCTGCAAAAAAATGAAACAGGACTCATACCTCACACCATACACAAAAACTAATTTAAAATAGATCAAAGACCTGAATATAAAACCAAAAACTATAAAGATCATGGAAGAAAAACCAGGGTCAACACTGTTGCTGTTGTTAGGTGCCATTGAGTTGGTTTTGACTCATAGGGACCCTATGTACAACAGAACAAAACAGTACCCGTTCCTGCTTCATCCCTGCAATCGTTGCTATACTTGAGCCCACTGCTGCAGCCACTGTGTCAATCCATCTCGTTGATGGTCTTTCTCTTTTTTGCTGACTCTCTAATTTACCAAGCACAGTGTCCTTCTCCAGGGACTGATCCCTCCTAATAACATGTCCAAAGTATGTGAGACGCAGTCTCGCCATCGTTGCTTCTAAGGAGCATTCTGGTTGTACTTCTTTCAAGACAGATGTGTTTGTTCTTTGGGCAGTCCATGGTATATTCAATATTCTTCGCCAACACCACAATTCAAAGGCATCAATTTTTCTTCAGTCTTCTTATTCATTGTCCAGCTTTTGCATGCATATGACGCTATTGAAAATGAGGCTTGGGTCAGGCACACCTTAGTCAACATTAGGGGCCCTAAAAAAAATAATAATAAAATAAAACTAATCTCAGGGAGAAAATTGCTTATATTTTATCCTTTAATAAGTCACTTGTCTTTCTTTACTACATTATTTATCTAAAGTACCTAAGATTGAAATTTTGTTTTAAGGATCAGATCTAAAATGATACTCTAACCTCAATGATTTCTGTTTGATAATTGATGCACATATTTATATCAGTTTTCCCACAAGTCCAGGGTTTGGAGGGAACAGATGATGATGATACTCCCTGCTTATTTATAACTTTTAAATAAATGGAATACAAAGATGAGCTAATTTTTACCAAATAATTAGAGATTCAAAGAACAAATCCCTTATTAAAGAAAATGGATCTCGAACACTCTAGGAAGAAGTTTGCATTAATCCTTTATCTAACAGTAGAAGCCATGTACGTGATTTTAATGGAAAGTTATAAGTAAATATCTCAAATCATTGTTCCCCATTCTACAGCCTTTCTCCCATGTTTGTGTTTTTCCTCTTTTTCTGCCATGGCTGATGTTTTCTCTAGGACTGTATTATAACCCACAGTGCTTCTAATTTCATATGTGATTTCAACTGGATTTTCGTTAAAACAGATCAAAACTGAAATGAGATGCCTTGTGAGATAGTGTACTCTATCAGTGGATCCTTAGTCACATACTAGATGCTTGTAAGCCGAGGATGTTGAAGAGTGCATCCTTTGGGAATATGGCCTATGAGACTAATAAAATCCTTTCCAATTCCTGAGATTTTATTTTGAAGATCTAAATTAACATAATCATGTTTATCTTTTGCTTTTATTGTCTAACTATTTCATTTCTGTGAGATAATTTGGCACTTTACTTAACTTTTTTCTTTTTTATTT
Organism: Dugong dugon; assembly: GCA_030035585.1. Lineage (NCBI taxonomy): Eukaryota > Metazoa > Chordata > Mammalia > Sirenia > Dugongidae > Dugong > Dugong dugon. The sequence continues at coordinate 146,140,742 of CM057464.1, read as the reverse complement.
ATGCGGCTGCATACTTGATTTTAAAGCCACTTAAGTATTGTTAGTAATGCCTACGGGCAGTTGTCACGAAGCCAGGCCTTTCTAAGACTACTCCGTGGTGGAAGGGCAAGTCCAAAGTGATAACAGGAGTATGGATCTGAGAAATCCAGTCCAGGAAGCTTGATTTAAAGAACATCCAAGGAAACAGACAATAAGAATGATTTGAACTGCAGTTTAGGGAGCAAAAATCTGACACGGTGAGATCTGGAAAGATAATTGTCTTCTCAAGGAAAGTAGAGGAGGCAATCCCAGCTTGTGATCAGTTGGTTGTATTTGTTCAATGCAACTTTGTTCACGATGAAAAACGGATTGGAGACTAAATTGCCTAGTAGGGTTGTCCTACCTGTGTGCTTTTCTCATTACCACTACAACTTCAATTGTGTTTTATGTTTTTTTTCCTTGGGTAAGTTAAGCTCATCAGTATGGCCCTGCTAGTATAGGGTCACTGTGAGTCGGAATCGACTTGATGGCAATGGGATTTTTTGTTGTTGTTGTTTAATTCTCTTAAAGCCCTCCAAACTTATGTGCCTTGTGAAACTGGGTCCCTGGGTGACTGAGCAAATGCTTAGCCACCTGCTCTTATGTTCTAAGAGTGGGAGAAGCAGCAGTAGTGGCCAGTTGCTGAATTGCTTTCTCCATCACTTGTAGAAAGTTTTGGGGGGCTGGCAAGGAGTTCTGAATCAAGTCTTTAGGCAAATGAGAGATAGGAACTAATAGAGAAACTTGGGTTCTAATTTACCAGATGATAAAATGTTAGAACAAGCCAATACCTTAGAGATCATCTTGTTTACTGATTCTCAACTATAGCTGTACATTAGAAACATCTTGGTTGCTTTAGAAGGAGCCCTGGTGGCACAGTGGCTGAAGTGCTCAGCTGCTAACTGAAAGATCGGCAGTTCAAACTCACCAGCTGCTCTGAGGGAGAACGATGTGGCAGTCTGCTTCTGTAAAGATTGATAGCCTTGGAAACCCTATGGGGCAGTCCTATTCTGTCCTATAGGGTTGCTATGAGTTAGAATTGATCTGACGGCAATGGGTTTTTTGGTTTGGTTTCTTTAAAAACAATACCAATATTGGTAGTCTACTCTAGACCAAGGAGTCCTGGTAGCACTATGGTTAAGCACTCAGTAAGGATCAGCTGAGATCTTGTGGAGTTGTTGAAGCTTCCCACATTAATGTACACACATCTTGGGATGAAAACAACCAAGTGGATGGAATCAAAAGGGTAAGAAAACCAGTTGGAATGGATTAAATGCACAGGAAAGCATTCTAGTCTTCTACCCTCTCCCTTAATTCTGACCTGAAAGCTACAGGCTGGCTAAGTGAGTCACATGAGAGGCTCTCAGGTGGCCGAGCCAATCTCAGGAGGGGACACTTGTGGCCCTCTAACTCCAGGGCAGTGTTTTCCATTACACAAGTGAAATGAGGCTCTAAGACTGGAAACGGGGCATTGTCATTGGAAGGGGCCTGACTTTTACAACCCAAAGTGAAAACTCAAAGCTTTCTGTTTTTAGTCGTCCCTCATCCCCTCCCTAACACATTTCTTTTCAAAAAGCAACAAACTCTGGCTGGTTATCACTTATGCTCCACCCCATTCTTCTAAGTCAGCTTTTGTGCAGGAAAATAAAGAACTGTTTTTATTGCCTTATCAGTGTCCCAGGAAAGGGGAAAGGAGCGTCTGGTCTGCTATCTGTGCCTTGCCTTGGGACAATGAAATGCTGAAAGCAGGCTCCACGGGGCGAGAGGCTGCCACTCAGACCCAGAGAGTATCTGTAACGACCAGGGAAGGAGGGGATGGAGACAGGGCTCTGCTTCGCCTGCCCAAAACATAATAGCCCCTGGGGTGGGCTGCTGCAAATAGGAAGGGTGTGGGCAGGATCTGAGAGCAGCTGCCGTTCTGCCCTCCTCGCCCATTCCCACAGCCTTTGATCAACAGGCAAATGGCATTTTGTGCCCTGAGATAAATGCCTGGTCAGAGGGTGTGGGTGGCTGTGGAGGGGGATAAGGATTAAAGATGAAGGTGCTTTATAGTCTGGCCTTAAGAATTTGTGTTTCAGACCTGATATTAGGGAGGTGCAGGGTACAAGGGAACAGAAAGGTTTCCCATGAAAGCATTCATTCATTCATCAAACACTTGTGGAGCACCCATTAAGTTCAAAGCACTGTGGTAGACCTTATGGGGGGGGGGGTGGCGATGCAAGGGTGAATAATACATTGACTTGCTTCACGCTGTTCATAATCTAAAACAGTGATCTCAAGTGTGAGGTTATTTGGTATGTTAGAAATTGGAGGCTGGGGTAGCAAGTGGGACACTCTTTAAAGTTGTATAAGTTCTTCCCTACCATAGAATCAGATACTTACGGTCCTCGTCTGTCTTCCACACACCGCCCCAGCCTTGAGATGTGTGCCCTGTTATTGAGAATCACTGTGAACAAGAAATGCTTCTCGCATATCAACCATCTGGCGGCAGATTAACACAAACAAGGAAAACAGTTTGGTCTAATAGCAAAGTTAAGACACGTACAAAAATAAATAAACAAACAAAAAAACAAACAACCTAGATCTCCAAATACCCAATAGAAAGTGTTATTGCCGTACGGAAATGGAGATCTTGAACATTGAGAGTTGAGAGAAAAGATCCCTTCCAGCCAGGATGGTGGTGGTGGTGGTGATGGTTGGTGTGGCAGGAAGAGCTCCAGGGAAGGCATAATCCATGGAGGAGTCTTTCAAGGATGAGTGAGATAAAATTGAGATGTGTGGTGACAGAGAAAGGATAGGAAGCGTGGAAAGAACATTTTGGGGCAAATAAAATGTCATACATAGAGCACAGAGGCAGGAGTATCCATAACTAGTAGAAAATAATTCAGTTTAGCTGGAGAAGGGGTATGCTAGAGGGCTTGAATGCAGACAAGGACTTTAACACTGTGATCAGATTGTTTTATAACCTGGCCTTAAGAATGTGTATTTCAATGTGGGGTTTTACCCTTCACCAATCACTTACTAGTCCTGGACACTGCCACAGCTTGAAGGAAATTCCATGGCTCCTCAAGTGTCATGCCCTGTCTCTGGGCAACATATAAAGTTAGAGGACAACATACCATAAAACTTCAGTAAATGGCCTGAGCTCTTTCTGAATCTTTAGGCAAAGGCCTCTTACCCTTTATTTATTCATCCATAAAACAAGTATCTCTTAGGGGGTACTATTTGCCATTATTGTTCAAGGCATTGGGAGATACAACTTTGAATAAAAAATGCAATGTTCTGTCCCCAGAGAGCTGATATTCTAATAGGAGAGAACAGATAACAAATTAGCAAGTCAGGGATGTGAGGAAGAATAATGCAGGGTAATAAAATACATACAGAGAGAGATGGTATTGATGGGCTTTTTTATATAGGGTGGTCAAGGAAGGCCTCTGATAACTGAGTGACATTTGGACAAAAATATGACTGAAGAGGGAAAAACATTCTAGGCAGAGGGACATGTCCTGGGGAATTTGGTCTGTAGATGCAAGGAAGTAGCCTGGAGATGCGGTGGGTAAGTGCTACGCTGCTAACCAAAATGTCGGTGGTTTGAACCCACAAGCCGCTCTGTGCGAGAAAGATGTGGCAGTCTACATCTGTAAATATTACAACCTTGGAAGCCCTACGGGGCAGTTCTACTCTGTCCTATAGGGTCACTATGAGTCAGAATTGACTCGACAGCAACAGGTATCGATGTAAGGAGGAGCAATGTTGTCAACTCCACTTAATAATGAGCAGAAGGGGACAGAGAGAAGACTGGGTGATGAGACAGGAAAAGGAAAGGCTGTGAGGTACACTTGCCCAGAAAACAATCCCTTGCTGCATTTGGGAACATTTTTGCCTCTTGGTGGCCAGTTCTGGGTGTTACTTAATATGGTCTTCTTAGGATGGAGACAAACAAAGTTTACCAAAAATATCCCCATAGACCCTCATTTTGGTAAGCAATCCTGGATTAGGAAAGTGCTGGGCTTTCAAATTCTCCTATGACTGCAAAGGGGATTCTGGAAGGAAACTACAAAATTTTTAAAAAGTGTTGGACTATCAGGGATGGCGAAGGTTTTCTTATAAAACGGTGTCTCATGAATCTAAAAAAGGCTCCTCCTTGAGCTGAAAACCAAATCCACTGCTGTTGAGTCAATTCTGACTCATAGCAACGCTACAGGACAGAGTAGAACTACCCCACAGTGTTTCCAAGACTGTAAATCTTTATAGAAGCAGACTGCCACATCTTTCTCCCATGGAGCTGCTGGTGAGTTCAAACCTTGGACCTTTTGGTTAGCAGCTGAGCACTTAACCACTGTGCCTCCAGGGCTCCTTCCTGAGGGGAAGGGGAAGATAATATCCCTCTTCCCTATTTGTGAACCAAGGCTTCATTGATAACAACTTGCAAATATCAGCACTTTCTTTGGCAGGTGAAATCCCTGTTAAAATGCTGCAAAATTTGGTATATTTGTCCATGCTCTTTACCTGCTTGTTGTTTCCTCAAAACCCATGAAAATGTGGTCAGAAAGTCTCAAAAAATCAAATGTGAGAAAAAAAAAAAAAGAATGTATATGGAAAAATGGTAAGCATAGTGAACATCATACTTTGGAATACAACGTATTCCTGAAAATGAGAACAGTGAACCACAATCTCTATTCCTGAGAGCTAAACTATAAAACATTCCTAATTTTTTTAAAGAAATATTGTGGCATAATTCAAGGTCCACTGTAAAGATCAAGAGATTAATTAATTTTCTTATCACTAATGTCAGCTTTTTAAAAATACTATTTTCATAAATAAGAAGGGAAAATGTAATAAAATAGAGGTTTAAAAACTTTATTCTTCCTTCTTTCTTCTTTTTTTTGTAACAACAGTTCTTCAAGTTCGATAATACCCAGAAGACCCCTTTTTTGAAGATGTGATCAGGCCTGCTTAAATCTACTTTTCTGGATTGGTGATACACTTTTTTTATTTTGGCCCCTGAGGGACACTAATCATATGTATTTCAGAACCTCTAGCATAGTCAGGAAATGGATGGAGTATAGATGGATTATTCATCTACATGCTTATCAAACAAGGAATTTTAAATGAAAGAAGGAAGCCTATTCCGAAGAGCCTTTGTTTTGCTCTATAGTCTGTTTCTGAAATTCAACATGTACACATGAATTTATACATACATACATACTTACATACATATGTACTTACATATGGATATAGTTTATACATACATACATACATAAACCTCTAGAAACTACAGCATTTTTCATATACTCATGACAATTAACTTTTTTCTTTTTCTCCAGATCTCTCGGAAAATGGTCAGAGGCAGCTTTCATGGTCTCTTTGTTCCTTCATAGAGCAACAGATCCCTCACTTTGAATCTCTAACCTGTGCAAGAAATATAGGTCCTGCCCCAGACTTGAGGAATCATCTGCCTGAGGCTTGAAGCTCCAGGGTGACCCTGTGGTCCAGGCTACCCATAGATACCTGGTGTTCTGGCCTGGGCCCAGCAGCAGGTTGTTGAGACTAATGAGGTGGGAGGAGAAATCTCTTCCCATCCGTTCTAAAAGCAGCGCTTTGGGAAGGGCTAGTTTTGAATAAAGAGCCCTGGTGGTGCAGTGGTTAAGAATTCCTGCATGGAATTCTACCAATGAACCACCTATGCCTCATTTCTGACACAGTCAGTGCCTAATACATACTAGTTCCTTTTCCTCTCTTCTATGAATAAAATGCGATTATTCATTCAGGTGCTTTGGTCATGGGGCAAAACTCTGTTCTCAGACTCATCAGACCTATAAACAAACTATTAAACCATTTCAGAATTAGTTGTAAAAGTCTCTGAAATTCTACTTTCTTAAAATCAGCATTAATTCTGCTGGACCCTATGCTGAGGACTGGAGACACAATAATCAATATAGTCCCCATCTTAAAGGAGTTGTGAGTTTAGGGAAAGTTCAAGCACATAAATACATAAGGAGTACTCTAGGATTCCCCGGGAGTCAATCGGGCAAGAACAATAGAGTATGGAAAAGGCATTCTAGGGGGAAGCCATTTTTATTAAGGACACTAGATGATACAGATGAAGGTGGCTCAAGGAAACTTGATTAAAAAAAAAACCTCATCTTAAACACATTCATTCTAGAATCTAATAGAGGTGATTTTTACAGATAACAATAGCCCTCTTACAAGTTACACCAAAAAATAAAATGACTTGGCCACCTAGCATCTATTTTATTGTGCCCCTACGCTTTTTAAAACCTCCAATCCTGTTCACCAATAAAATCACACTTACTCTCAACACCTTTTCCAACCCAAAGATAATTAAATTTACTTAGCTCTCTCATAAACATAGACTGCTGTAAGTGTGTCATCCAAGGTACCAGGACAGTGTGTTACAAATAGATATGTGCAGAATCACTGATTGTAGAGATACACAGATCCAGTTCTGCACCTTTAGTATATCCTGATGCATATCAATATGTAGCACTCATTCAGATGTATTCATTTTGAAAAAGGACTGAGAATTAAGAGTATATCTTGGGCATTGCCTTTTGTTTGAGTTTTGCTATTGTAATGACCTGTGGGCTCAGAGTGTGTTTATACAGTGCCATAATAAACAAATTGAAAAGTGAAAAATTCAAGCAAGTAACTGATTGTGTTGTCTTTATAATGTTAAACCAATGATTTTACTATTTTCTTCAAACTTCCACAAGAATTAATAGGTATTTTGGTGGATAGGAGGCACAGGTTTGGATAAGTGTTCCAGCTGGAGTACACTATTTTTGTTACTTCTTGACTCCATGAAGATTTATTTTATAGGAGGAATCCAGCTTGGGCACTTGCACAAGGCTCGGTCCAATTGCTCTTAATATCAGTATTTACTTTTACCAAAATTCAGAACCCCATAGGGCACAGTGAGGCACCAAGCTCATTTCCAGTATACTTTTCCCTTTTGCTGCAGGTAGGATGGCTGATGTAGCTATACTGGTGTTTATTGTTTTATTTGTCATATTTTCAGAAGAACGATATGCACTATATTCCTGTAAGGTAGAGCCATTTGCTGGCTACTCTTCTTCTCAAGAGATTTTTTTTTCCTTCTGAAGTAGCCTGTATGAGATGTGGATGGCTAAGTAATTCCATTATGCATGGCATCTCACACATTTTACTCATTTAGAAAGGACTGTAGGGAATTACATGGAATTAATCCCATCTAGAAGGTCTCGATAACTCCACGACTCAAACTCTAGTCACTTAGTTTGCAATGTCACAAGATCACTTGATGAGATTAAAGCTGTGTATCTAGGGGCAGTTTGTCTATTATTCATTGTGAACAATGAGTATGTGTGTGTGCGTGTGCGTGTGTGTGTGTGTGTGTGTGTGTGTGTGTGTGTGTAGCTACAACTGTGTCAGCATTTGTCAGGAGTTAACGTCAACCTCTCACATTCATTTTATTCAATCTGCCAAGCCATAAGTCCCTTTGAAAATGGCCACATCTTTCACATTTATAAAAACCATACCACTTAGCTGACTTCTCTTGACTTTTTCAAGTGTTTTGAAGTCTCATTTTATACAGGAAATAGACATAATCACCAATAAATGTAACTTTAATAACTTAGACCCTGGGAGACTTTCCTGGTTGGCAAAAAATTCCCTATGTACTGAAAATCCTCCTTATGGGATATCCTATTTCTTATCTGGAGTTGAAAGTCAGGATTAATCCAGATGATTAAGAAAATCTTTCTAAAAGATACACTGCATCCTTTTTAAAATTAAACTCTGCTCGGAAGTTCCCTTTCTTTTGTTACTAAAATAATAGTGTCAGTGGTAAAAGTAACAGTAGATTACGGGTACTTTGCTGTTTTCCATAGGTGTTTTTAAAACTCAAAGAAAATGGGATTCTTCCACTTTATTAAACCACAAAAATGGCATTAGAATTTTGAACCAACTGATTATTAATATTCAATATTAATTTGATAATTCCTTCAATATACCAAAGAAGTTGCAGGCATATATAAAGAAAAAGCTTTTGATTCTTTCAATTAAATTACCTATTCAAAAATCCCCACATAGTATACACTGCATCTATGTGCTTGAACGAACATGCACGCGCGTGCGCACAGAGTTAATCTGCTTTGTGGATTCTGAAAGGAAGAAATCCTTCTGCAGATAGCATTATTGAAGGTTTCTCACCCTTCCTTTTTGCTTTCTAAGGCATGGAACAATGTGGCTGCATCCCAAAGAGTCAGATGAGCTATAAAAAGTAACATCAGCCCTGGGAATTATAAAAGGAGAAGGGATATAAACAGGGATAAACATCTTCCTATATGCAAAGCTGTAAGACTCATTTAAGCAGAGACCTGCTCCTTGTCCCCACTGCAGCCCCTCTTTCCTGTCCAGGAACCAATGAAGCAGGGTTTTCCCTCCAAGTGACCAATCATGAGAGGCTTAGATAAGGCACAATGTTGCCCTCAATGGATTTAAAACTCTCTTCTCTGGGAGAAAATTGGAAAACTATACTTTTGTTACTACTCTATCGAGGAGAAAAAAACCCAAGGAAAACATCCTCTGTACAAAGCCTACATTGTCTGCTGAGAAACCCTGATCCTTGACTATTGTCTCCAGCCTTATTTATGCAACAGAGATGATTTCTTCAGAGGTTTAACAAAACTATCAGCAGGGAAATTGTAATGCTTTGCATGTACTTGGTTAATAAACTATCCATTTTCTAGAGGAAGAAACCTAAAACACTCAAGAAACTTCCTTACTAAAAAAATTACAGACAGAAGAATATAAAGTTCATTTCTTAATAGGAAAGCCCTCTTACTGTGAAATGCTCTGATATGATAAGAAATGTACTTTAATCCAAATCTTAAGAAATTTATTCTGGGAGGCAGGGCCAAGATGGTGGAGTAGTCAGATGCCTCTGGTGGACCCTCTTACAAGAAAGACCCAGAAAAAACAAGTGATTCAATTATATATGGAAATCTGGGAGACCTGAACATCAAAGGCAGAGTTGAGGAACCAGACTGAGTGGCAGGGGGAGGGAGAGATGGTTTGGAAGTAGCAAGGACTTGCCAGACCTGATCCTGTGAGAGCCTGAGCCCTTCAAGCCTGATCAGCTCGGGGGTGAGTGATGAGGCACGTAAGCAGCCGTGCTCAGGAGGCGCATTTTCCACACCGAGAAAGACCCAGCACAGGGAGTCTACACAGCCACCCAGAACCAGTGAGCAGCAGGCCTCCACAAAAGATAAATACTTACATATGGCTTACTGTGCTGATCAAAAACACCTCCGTTAGGGAAAAATCTCTCTCCCATTTACCTCCCTGCTCCCTGGTCTGCACTGGGTCCTGGATTGGCTTCAGCAATTGCCGAGTCCCCTGGGCTGAAAGTAGGATCCATAACACAACCAGAGCCATTCTCCCTGCTTTGGAGAGTGAACAAATTAACAAAACAGGGGAAAAAATAAAATGCTGGCTCCCCTAAGCCAGTAACCCAGGGTAGGCACAGCTCCTATGTCTAGGCACAGGCATAAGGGATCCACGGACTTTGAGTGCCTTTCCTCCTGCATAAACTTGTGTGGGCCCATCTCAAAAACATAGGCTCTCATTACCTCAGTACAACAGGATATATACCAGAACTCTAACTTCAACTCTTTCAGCTGTGAAGTGGCAGATTCTTGACATTTGACACTGCTCTGCCAATTAAGCAGGGTCTTCACCTGAGGGGCCTAAGGACTGGTGGCTCCACCCATGCCACCAAGCCACCTGCGAGAGGGGCCCATGAATAAGAGGTGCCTCCCAGTCCTTACAACCAACAGCATTAGGTGCTCATAGTCTGGCTGCAAAACCCACCCACCCATGCTCTCTAGGGAACAGGGACACCCCTTCCTCCTGGACACTTGGGGGCGGCCATCGGCCTCCTGCCTTGCTCAGAGTGTGTCCACCTGCTGCAGTCAGATGCCTGTGCCTACACCAATCACCCATGCCTGTCTAGGACTGTAAGTGAGAGCCTACACCACACACTCGGTGGCTACCTACCTGGGTACCTGAGCTGAATCCATACAGGAGGAGTGGGTGGACTCCTGAGCTCACATACCTAGTAACAGATCTAACCACATGGTGACAGGACATTAGAGCTTCAAAAGTACCAATAATCAAACTAGCTCATACGAGCAGTCTATTTTGGCATATCAAAACAAAACAAGAAGCTAGGACACAGTAAGCAAACATAAATAAATAAATATAATAACTTATAGATGGCTCGGAGACAACAGTCAATATCAAATCACATAAAGAGGCAATCCATGGTGGCTTCAGCAAGCTCACCAAATAAAGAATCTAGAAATTTTCCAAAGGAGGAAAATTTCTTGGAATTACTGGAGGCAAAATACAAAAGATTAATATACAGAACTCTTCAAGAAATTAGGAAGGAAAATAATCAAAATACAGAACATGCAATAAAGGAAATTAAAAAGATTGGAGAAGAGCATAATGACAAATTTAACAGGCTGCAAGAATCCATAGAGAGACAGCTATCAGAAATCCAGAAGATTAACAATAAACTTTCAGAATAAGACAACTCAGTAGAAAGTCATAGGAGCAGAACTGAGGCAATGGAAGTTAGAATTAGTGAGATTGAAGATAAAGCACTCGACACCAACTTATCTGAGGAAAAATCAGATAAAAGGATTAAAAAAAAAATGAAGAAAACTTAAGAATTATGTGGGACTCTATCAAGAGGAATAACCTACGAGTGATTGGACTATCAGAACCAGGGGGGATAACAGAAAATACAGAGAATTGTTGAAGATTTGTTGGCAGAAAACTTGCCTGATATCATGAAAGATGACAAGATATTTATCCAAGATGCACATCAAACCCCACATAAGGTAGATCTCAAAAGAAAGTCACCAAGACATATTATAATCAAACTTGCTAAAACCAAAGATAAAGAGAGAATTTTAAGAGTGGTTAGGGATGAAAAGTCATCCACAAAGGAGAGTCAATAAGAATAAGTGCAGACTACTCTGCAGAAACCATGCAGGCAAGAAGGCAATGGGATAACATATATAAAGTCTTGAAGGAAAAGAACTGCCATCCAAGAATTATATATCCAGCAAAACTGTCTCTCAAATATAATGGCAAAATTATGGCATTTCCAGATAAACGGAAGTTTAGGGAATTGCAAAAACCAAACCAAAATTACAAGAAATACTAAAGGGAGTCCTCCGGTTAGAAAATCAGTAATATCAGATAACAACCCAAGACTAGAACACAGGACAGACAACCACATATGAACCCAGATAGAGAAGTCACAAAAGTAAATCTAAGCTAAAACACTGAAAATAGGGAAACAGATGTCAATATGTAAAAGATGACAGCATTAAAACAAAAAAGAGGGACTTAAAAAATGTAGAGATAGATTTTTCATATGGAGAGGAAGTCAAGGTGATATAAAGAAATAAAAGACTAGTATAAACTTAGAAAAATAGGGGTAAATATTAAGGTAACCACAAAGGGAAGTAACAACCTACAAGTCAAAATAAAAAACTAGAAAAATATAAAGACTCAGCAAACACAAAATCAACAACAATGAAAAAGAAAATACATAAAGAAAAACAACTCAGCACAGAAAATTAAGTGGAACAAAGAAACTGTGAACAACACACAAAAAAAGACATCAAAATGACAGCACTAAACTCATAGCTATCAATAATTACACTGAATGTAAATGGACTAAATGCACCAGTAAGGAGACAGAGAGTGGCAGAATGGATAAAAAAACATGATTCATCTATATGTTGCCTATAAGAGACACACCTTAGACTTAAAGACACATACAAACTAAAACTAAAAGGATGGAAAAAAATATATCAAGCAAACAACACTCAAAAAAAGAGCAGGAGTGGCAATATTAATCTCTGACAAAACAGACTTTAAAGTAAAATCGACTACAAAGGATAAGGACACTATATAATGATTAAAGGGTCAATACACCAGGAGGACATAACTATAATAAATAATTACCCACTCAATGACAGGGCTCCAAAATACTTAAAACAAACTCCCACAGCACAGAAAAGAGAGATAGATAGCTCCACAATAGTAGTAGGAGACTTCAACACACCACTTTCAGTGAAGGACATAACATCCAGAAAGAAGCTCAACAAAAACATAGAAAAGCTAAATGCTACAATCAACCAACTTGATCTCATAGACATATACCGAACACTCTACCCAACAGCAGCCAAGTTCACTTTCTTTTCCAATGCACATGGAACATTCTCCAGAATAGACTACATATTAGCCCATAAAGCAAGCCTTAACAAAATCTAAAGCATCAAAATATTACAAAGCGTCTTTTCTGACCATAAAGCCATAAAAGTAGAAATCAACAACAGAAAAAGCAAGGAAAAAAATCAAATACATAGAAACTGAAAAATACCTTGCTCAAAAACTACTGGGTTATAGAAGAAATGAAGGGTGGAATAAAGAAATTCATAGAATCAAATGAGAACGAAGACACATCCTACAAGAACTTTTGGGACACTGTAGAACAGTGCTTAGAGGTCACTTTATAGCAATAAATGCACACATCCAAAAAGAAGAAAGGGCCATAATCAAAACATTAACCCTACAACTGGAACAAGTAGAAAGAGAGCAGCAAAAGAAGCCATCAGGCACCAGAAGAAAGGAAATAATAAGATTTAGAGCAGAGTTAAATGAAATAGAGGATAGAAAAACAATTGAAAGAGTTAACAAGACCAAAAGCTTGTTCTTTGAAAAGATCAACAAAATTGGTAAACCATTGGCCTGACAAAAGAAAAACAGAAGAGGAAGCAGATAACCCATATAAGAAATGAGATGGGTGATATCACAACAGACCAAACTGAAATTAAAAGAATCATAACAGAAAACTATGAAAACCTGCACTCTAACAAATTCGAAAGCCTAGAGGAAATGGACAAATTTTTAGAAACTTACTACCTACCTAAACTAACAAACAGAGGTTGAACAACTAAATGAACCCATAAACCCATAACAAAAGAAGAGATTGAAAAGGTAATTTAAAAACTCCCAACAAAAAAAAAAAGCCCTGGCCTGGATGGCTTCACCAGAGAATTCTACCAAACTTTCAGAGAAGAGTTAACACCACTACTACTAAAGGTATTTCAGAGCATAGAAAAGGATGGAATACTTCCAAACTCATTCTATGAAGCCAGCAGAACCCTGATACCAAAATCAGGTAAAGACACCACAAAAAAAGAAAATTACAGACCAATATCTCTCATGAACATTGATGCAAAAATCCTCAACAAAATTCTAGCCAAGAGAATTCACCAATATATAAAAAAATAATAATTCACCATGATCAAGTGGGATTTATACCAGTAATGCAGGGATGGTTCAACATTAGAAAAACAATCAAGGTAATCCGTCACATAAATAAAGCAAAAGTCAAGAACCACATCATCTTATCAATCAATGCAGAAAAGGCATTTGAGAAAGTCCAACACCCATTCATGATAAAAACTCTCAACAAAATAGGAATAGAAGGGAAATTCCTCAATATAATTAAGGGCATTTATACAAAGCCAACAGCCAACATCATCCTAAATGGAGAGACTTTAAAAGCATTCCCCTTGAGAATGGGAACTAGACAATGATGCCCTTTATCACCACTCTTATTCAACATTGTGCTGGAGGTCCTAGCCACAGCAATTAGGCTAGAAAAAGAAATAAAGGGCATCCAAATTGATAGGGAAGAAGTAAAAGTATCTCTATTTGCAGATGATATGATCTTATACACAGAAAACCCCAAAGAATCCATAAGACAACTATTGGAACTAAGAGAAGATTTCAGCAAAGTTTCAGGATACAAGATAAACATACAAAAATCAATTGGATTCCTATACATCAACAAAGAGAACCTTGAAGAGGAAATCACCAAATCAATACCATTTACAACAGCCCCCAAGAAGATACAATACTTAGGAATAAATCTAATCAGAGAAATAAAAGATCTATACAATGAAAACTACAAGACACTACTACAAGAAACCAAAAGAGACCTGCATAAGTGGAAAAACATAACTTGCTCATGGATCGGTAGACTCAACATTGTGAAAATGTCAGTTCTACCCAAAGTGATCTACAGATACAATGCAATCCCAATCCAAATTTCACTGGCATTTTTTAATGAGATGGAGAAACAAATCACCAACTTCATATGGAAAGGGAAGAGGCCCCGGATAAGTAAAAGCATTACTCAAGAAGAAGAACAAAGTGGGAGGCCTCACACTACCTGATTTTAGAACCTATTATACCACCACGGTAGTCAAAACAGCCTGGTACTGGTACAACAGATACATAGGCCAATGGAACAGAATTGAGAATCCAGACATAAATTCATCCACCTATGAGCAGCTGATATTTGACAAAGGCCCAAAATCCATTAATTGGGGAAAAGACAGTCTCTTTAACAAATGGTGCTGGCATAACTAGATATCCATCTGCAAAAAACTGAAATAAGACCATACTTCACACCATGCACAAAAACTAACTCAAAATGGATCAAATATTTAAATATAAAACTGAAAACGATAAAGATCGTGGAAGAAAAATAGGGACAATGCTAGGAGCCCTAATACATGGCATAAACACAATATGAACCATAAGTAACAATGAACAAGCACCAGAAGAGTGACCAGATAAATGAGAGCCCCTAAAAATCAAACACTTATGCTCATCAAAAGACTTCACCAAAAGAGAAAAAAGACAATCTACTGACTCGGAAAAGATTTTTGGCTATGACGAATCCAATCAGCATCTAATCTCCAAAATCTACAAGATACTGCAAAACCTCAACAACAAAAAGACAAATAACCCAATTAAAAAATGGGCAAAGGATATAAACAGGCACTTCACCAAAGAAGATATTCAGGTGGCTAACAAACACATGAAAAAATGCTCACGATCATTAGCCATTAGAGAAATCCAGATCAAAACTATGATGAGATATCATCTCACCCCAACAAGGCTAGCCTTAACCCAAAAAACACAAAATAATAAATGCTGGAGAGGTTTTGGAGAGACTGGAATACTTACACACTGTTGGTGGGAATGTAAAATGGTACAACCACTTTGGAAATCGATTTGGCACTTCCTTAAAAAGCTAGAAATAGAGGTACCATATGATCCAGCTATCCTGCTCCTTGGAGTATATTCTAGAGAAATAAGAGCCATCACATGAATAGATATATGCACACCCATGTTCATTGCAGCACTGTTTACAATAGCAAAAAGATAGAAACAACCTAGGTGCCCATCAATGGATGAATGGATAAACAAATTATGGTATATCCACACAATGGAATACTATACAAAGGTAAAGAGCAACAATGAAGCCATGAAACATAACATGGAGATGCTGGAGGTCATTATGCGGAGTGAATTTAGTCAGTCACAAAAAAAACAAATATTGTATAAGACCACTATTATAAGGACTCAAGAAAAGGTTTAAACACAGAAGAAAACATTCTTTGATGGTTATGAGGGTGGGGAGGGAGGGTGAAGGTTATTTACTAACTAGATAGTAGGTAAGAATTATCTTAGGTAAAGGGAAGAACAGCACACACTATAGGGGAAGTCAGCACAACCGGACTAAACCAAAGCTAAGAAGTTTCCTGAATACAATCAAATACTTTGAGGGACAGAGTAGCAGGAGTAGGGGTCTGGGGACCATGCTTTCAGGGGACATCTAGGTCAATTGGCATAACAAAGCTTGTTAAGAAAATATTCTGCATCCTACTTTGGTGAGTGGCATCTGGGGTCTTAAAAGCTTGCAAGCGGCCATCTAAGATTCATCAATTGGTCCCATCCACCTGGAGTAAAGGAGAATGAAGAATACCAAAGACACAAGGAAAGTAGTAGTCCAAGAGACAGAACGGGCCACATAAACCAGAGACTTCATCAGCCTGAGACCAGAAGAACTAGATGGTGCCAGCCTACCACCAATGACCTCCCTAACAGGGAACACAACAGAGAGTCCCAGATGGAGCAGGAGAAAGGTGGGGTGCAGAACTCAGAAGATCAGACTTAATGGTCTGACTGAGACTGGAGGTACCCCAAAAAGTGTGGCCCCTGGATTCTCTATCAGCCCAGAACTAAAACAATTTCTGAGGCCAACTCTTCAGACAGGGATTGGATTGGACTGTGGGACACAAAGTAATACTTGTGAGGAGTGTGCCTCTTGGCTCAAGTAGATACAAGAGACTAAACGGGCAGCTTCTGTCCAGAGGTGAGATGGCAAAGCAGAGAGGGTTAGGAGCTGGTTGGATGGACATGGGGAATCAGGGTGGAAAGGAGGAGTGTGCTGTCACAGTATGAGGAGAGCAATTAGAGTCACATAACAATGTATGTATAAACTTTTGTATGGGAAAAAATTTTTAAAAAAGAATTTATTCTATGCACATTATGTATTTACATATTTATATTATTACATAGTGTAAGACACATAGTTATTATAATCCTTTTCTATGTGAGCAAGTACAACTATTAGTCATGATGGCCTTAACTGACAACCTCAAATTCCAACTAGGCTTTAAATTATGAGGAATGCTTTCAGCTCTGAAGGGAGGTATTCCTGTTATAGATAATTTTTTTTTCCCATAGAGTGGCTCATCCATGGTGTCTTAGTTACCTAATGCTGCTGTAACGCAAATACCACAAGTGAGTGGCTTAGAAGAACAGAAATTTATTTTCTCATTGTCCTGGAGCCTAAAAGTCCAACTCAGGGTCTTGGCCATGTCAATTCCTTCTGTGTCAGTAGCCCTGGGTGTTCCTTGATTCCTTGTCATTCTGTGGCTTGTAGATAACCCTCACATGGTATCTATCGTCCTCTGTGTGTGTATGTATGTGGCTTAGGTAAACAGATTAGGCAAGCAGAGGTGGGGGAAGAGAGAGGCCAAGCCACATGAAAATCTGCCCTTTTTATAACTCAGAAGTGATTAGATTTAGAACCTACTCTACTTGGGTATGATCTAATTCACACAACAAAGAAAACTTTATTTCCAAACAGAATTGCATCCACAGGTAAAAGGTCAGGATTCCAACACATATTTTGGGGGGACTTGATTTAATCCATAACAGGTAGTAATGTGACTTTCCTTTAATTGAGCTGCCATATTACAACGACCAGTCTACTTTGGAAATTACACCACTAGACATTTTCTCGTACCTTTTGGAGAGATCAGAATTTTTTTTTAATTTTTCTATTACGTCAGGAGAATGTTACATCAGAAGTACATGCATGAAGGCGTTGCTTAGTGGTCTGGCAGTTATTGAAATTTATCTGATTTGCTTTATGGGATGTGTTCCGTCCTAACCTAGACTCTGAACTATTGATGCAGCTGTAAAAAATTCAGAATTTTAGTGAAAGCATATTACCTTCTTTTATGGATTGAATTGTGTCCCCCAAAAGTATGTGTTGTAAATCCTAACCTCTGTGCCTGTGGTTATAATCCCATTTGGGAATGGGTTGTCTTGATTATGTTAATGAGATAGGATTAGTGTAGGGTGTGTCTTGAGTTAATCTCTTACAAGATATAAAAGGAGCAGATTAGGCAAGCAGAGATGGGAGAAGAGAGGAGCCAAGCCACATGGAGATCACCAAGGAGCAGAACGTCAAGAGACAAGGACCATCTTATGGAGCTGACAAGAGAAAAAGCCTTCCCCTAGGGCCGGCACCCTGAATTCAGACTTCTAGCCTTCTAAACCCTGAGAAAATAAATTTCTGTTTGTTAAAGCCATCCACTTGTGGTACTTCTGTTACAGTAGCACTAGATAACTAAGACGCCTCCTCTCTGCAGCTCCTGGTTTTCCTTGAATGAGAAGGTTAGGAGAGTGTGAATTTAAGTCCCTTCCACTTCAGGGACTTCATATACCTTATTTCATATGTTGTTGATGTTGTTCTTAGTGGCTGTTGAGTGTACTCATAGAGACCCCGTGTATGCACAGTAGAACTGTTCCATAGAGTTTTTACAGCTGTGATCTTTCAGAAGTAAATCTCCAGGTCTGTCTTCCAAGGTGCCTCTTGGTGGGTTCTAACCACCAACCTCTTGGCTAGTAGTCAAGCACTTAACCGTTTGTGCCACCCAGGGACTCTTTTATTTCATTTAGTGTTCACATATAGTGTTATTACTCACATTTTATAAATGAGGGAAAGTGAGATAATAGAAGTTAAATAAATTATTCAAAGCCATACAACTATAAAATGGGGTAGTTGGAGTGTGAAATCCAAAGTCAATGCTGTTAAAAAAATTTTATTGTGAAATATTTCAAGCATATATGATTGGGAAGGAAAAGGCTCAGAGGGCATAAAATCATGGTTAGACCAAGAGAGGGCGTTGCCCAGGATAGCGATGGTGGTGGCAGTTCAGCAGAAGAGCGCTCAGGAGGCAAGATAGCAGTTGGAGGGAGAAGTGGGAAGTGCCAAGACAGAGAGAAGGACTAGCAAGTGCATCAGCTTTGGGACTCCATGGTCCAGGTTGTGAATCCCACTTCCATTCCTTACTTATTAGTAGACCTTAGAAAGTATTGTTTTGTTTTGTTTTAGTTTTTGAGCTGTAATATTGGGATAACACCTCCCTTACAGTGCTCCAGTTCCACATGTAAAAGCCTCCATTGTAAACTAGTGAAAAATAAACTTTAAAGGTTATAAAGTACCAAGAGCAGATTAAAGAAAGAATAACTTAGTCTTCTATTTTCCCTCTCCTTGAGAGGCTGAGGGAGTCTTGAGAACCATTTGTTATATTAAACCAGTGAATTTTCAAACTGGAATCTATTATGCACTCAACAAGCGTTTATCTATTACCTGTTCTGTTCCAGACACTGTTCCAGGCACTAGAAGAATTCTGCAAAGTGCTTCAGGGAGCCTCAGACTTTGGATTTGAATTTTATTCTAGACATATACGTTAACTGTTTTAAAAAATAATAAAAATGGCATACATATCCAGTGGGCTGTATACTAAATTTTAACTCATTAGACACCACTGATGGCTTAACCTGTATTCTCAGGTTAACCATTTTTGTGTAGACTAAGACTACAGCTTTTCCCATCTTCTCTGAAAATGTTTTCACTTCTCCAAAATGTGTCATTGATTAGGAATGCAGTGGTGCTTAAATGCTCCTTTAAAAATTCAGGCCCGCTCACGTGTACTCATGTAAAACTGTACAAGTACATTACTGTATTACATGAATATTATGCTCAGTTGAATGCCAAGTCGGGCCCAGGGATCTGTTCAAAACATGCTCTGTTCCTAGTTTAACTGCACAGTTGTGCAATAATGAATGACAAGCCACATTGTTCGATAGAGTTTGGGACACTGACTGTAAATTTTGGCTGCTTCTCTTCCGACATTTATGTTTATGAGAAGAATGAGCAGTTTTTACACATTTTTAGTGATTCAATCTTTGAAATAAAATTTTCCTACTGTTCCATTCTGAAGAAATCAGTTTAATTGAAGGGAATGCTAAGATTGCAAAGGGAGCTGTTTGAAAGTTTCGCCATTTGTGAAGACGTACATGGCTGAGGTAGAATTTTTCTCAGTATGGTACAACCAAAACAAAACACGGTAAAAATGTCACATTGAGGCTGATTCCAAATTATTTTCTGAATTAAAATACTTCCTTGCACTCAATGATTGATTTCAAAATCAGGCAATTTTATAATTAATTATCTAAAAGAACAGTAGTAAAACAATACCTTTATCTGTTTATATACTGGGGCCTAAACTACTGCTAAACAAATGTAAAAAACATGGTTCTGTGTATCACCTTCTCCACGAAGACTGTCCAGGTGAACAGAGGAGAAAAGATGCTACAGAAGCTCCGTTGAAGACAGTGCTGTTTTCCTTGTGTTGGGATAAAACTGAAACTTAAACCCCAAGCAGGTATTTTGCATAGAAATACAAACATAAATGTTCGGTGAGGTAACTGGATGTTGTATAGAACGGTGAGTGAGATCATATCTTTTGTACAAGCATTATCAAGCTGCATCCTAAAAAGGAAAAAGTCTCAAAACCGTGAGACTGTCTGGACAAGGGTCATACAGACTCTGGCTCTGTGGGATATATTTCTCCTTTATCCAAAATGCCAATTTATCCTTAATTCTTTAAAAATCACAAGAAAAATCACTTGAATTTTCAAAAACAAAAGCACTAGATTTATAAATATTCCTGTGGGAATGTTTCCTTGCTGTGGTCAACATTTACAGTGGAGTATATCCTCAATGGCTATCATTGTTCTATTAGCACTGAAGAGTAAATATCACTTCCTGTTCCCAGATCTTACAAACCAAAAGGAAGGAAAGAAGAAATAGGAACAAGCTGCCAGTTGCTGAAGCTGATACTTCCCTTAGATGATGAAGATTGGATAGAGGCTATACCTTAGTCTTAAAAAGTTTTTGTGTGTTTGAGAGGTGGAGATATTATCAGAAAAGTCTTTATTAATGCAGAGCCCTGCATGAGTAACAATATTTAATTATTATTCCATTTGTACTCTTAATGGTTTAAATGTTGACCTTTATATTAACAATGACTTACAGTTACTTTTTGATTTGATTCACCTATTGTTGTTGTTAGGTGACATCGAATCGGTTCTGACTCATAATGACCCTATGTCCAACAGAAGGAAACACTGCCTGGTCCTGAGCCATCCTCACAATCTTTGCTTTGTTTGAGCCCATTGTTGCAGTTACTGTGTCAAATCCATCTCGTCGAGGGTCTTTCTCTTTTTCGCTGACCCTCTGCCTTACCAAGCATTCACCTATTAGATGGTTGCAAATTATTATTTATAAACTAGGGAAATGTTTTACTTTATCTCATTCTTGGGGGCATTGGTATGATAAAAATTGTTTTCCAGGCAACTCACTATTATCTGGTTTCCTATTTCCTTTGCTCCTCCATCAGAGTCACACACCTCTACTGAAAGGTTGCACACCTCTCCTAAAATCTGTAGGCAAATTCTCATTAACTGTTTCAGCCTTGCTGATAGTGCTTTTTCATCCCCCAATCCCTACATTTCCTTTATTACCTCTTCTTCCAGTGAACTTACCCTGCACTTTTCGTTTGTTCTTCTGAAAGGAACATTATTTTCTGTTTCTAAGATTATTTTCTTCTGAACTTTTCCACTAACCTCCATAGGTATTCATTGAATTCTCTTGCATGGAGTCCATATGACCTGATCTGAATTCTGTCACTTTTCATTTTGGAACGTCTGTCCCCACCCCAAGACCATGTTAAGATGACCAACAGATTTACCTCTCACAGCAATGAAATATTCCTTCTGGGTCACCACCCAGCGAGGCTGATCATGAACTAGTGACTAATCAGTGGAAAGATCCTTGATCATCGGATCTCTCTCATCCCCTACACAAGACACTTTAAACAAAAGACACCCAGAGCTAATCATCTGAAAATCCTGCCAATGTAAAAACAAGCAAAACCTCAAAAACGTGTTAAAACAGGTGGAAAGGGATGTATCCTTATGCTTAACTGAGCATACATTTGAAATCATCATTTTCCTTTCACAAAATAAATGCTTAGGGGCAATAGTAGCCTAGAGGTTACATTTGGTCTGGGTTCTTGGAAATACAAGCTCTGCTGGGACTTACTCTGTGTTCTTGAGCAAGTCACTCCCTGTATCTATTTCCCTAGCTATGAAATGGAAATAATGCCTCCATCCTGAGGGTCCTGGGGCTTACTGTCAGTGAAGTGCTTTGGAATCCAGCGCTGAAAGGCGCTCAGCAAGTTCAAAGTGCCTGTAGTAAGGAAGGTTTATCATATTTATAAACCAGTAAATCCTTTCCACGGGTGTAAAATGATTCTTCCTAGTTTTATTCTCTACACAGGCTGAAAAAAGCTTCAGATGCTCCCTTACTATCAACTTAACACTGTGCTCCAGCTGTTTACTTACCCAAAGCTCGCCCCATCTTCTTTTGATTTGCAGTATGTGCTGAGCCCAAGACAAAAGAACCAACTATTCATAGTGTGACTCATGTGAAAATTGAAACTTCATGCTTCATTTTATTAAGGGTCTTGCTTTCTTTCTGTGGGTTAGAATAATTGGGAATAAAGATAAACACTGTAAAATAAACATGAACACTGAGTTAGTCCAATAAAATAAATTTGAATCAACTGTTAACTAGCAAACCTAGTGGGCAAGTGAGGAAACTACAAGAGGCAGAAAGCTGGTGATGAACCTAAAATATCATTTCACTGATTGACTGTTGGAACTGTATGGAAGAGGCTGTATTTCTGAGTTGTTATGGTTACTGTCTGGAGTTCCTGGGTGGTGCAAATGGTTAATGAGCTCGGCTGCTAACCAAAAGGTTAGAGGTGCGAGCCCACTCAGAGACACCTCAGAAGAAAGGCTTGCAATCTCTTTCTGAAAAATCAGCCTTTCAAAAATCATCCATCGTGGACCACAAGTACTACAGCCTCCACCAGACTGAGTCCAGCACAGCTAGAGGGTGCCTGGCTACCACCACTGACTGCTTTGGCAGGAATTATAATAGAGGGTCCCAGACAGAGCTGGAGAAAAATGTAGACCAAAATTCTAACACACACACAGAAAGACTTACTGGTCTGACAGAGACTGGAGGAACCCAGAGAGTACAACCCCCATACACCCTTTTAGCTTAGTAATGAAGTCACTCTTGAGGTTCAAAGACTAGACAGGGGTATAAAACAAAACGAGACTAAATGGGCACACCAGCCCAGGGGCAAAGACGAGAAGGCAGAAGGGGACAGGAAAGCTGGTAACAGGGAATCCAGCATCGAGAAGGAGAGAGTGTTGACATGTCATGGGGTTGTCAACCAATGTCACAAAACAATATGTGTACTAATTGTTTAATGAGAAGGTAGTTTGTTCTGTAAACCTTCATCTAAAGTACAATACAAAATAAAATAAATAACTGAATAAAGGAAGAGATACAGTATCATTAAAAAAAAAAAAAAATCTATTGAGACCCTATGTGCATGGTTCTACTTTAACACACATGGGATCACTATGAGTCAGAACTGACTCGAAGGCAGTTTTTTTTAGGGTTATTATCTAACTCATTAAAAAATACAATGAGTTAATTCAAAACTATTTCAGCATTTGCAAGCTGTAGACCTCAGATTCTTGGGTGGGAAACAAATATTTCAAAACTAAAATTTTCTAATCATGTGTAGAAACTCTTTTCTTCTTTTGGGGGAAGACAGAAAGAAGGCGATACTGGTGAACTACAAGGAGCAACAGGCCTGAAGTCAGAGCTCAGTTTAAATTCCGGCTCTCTAGTCGCTGGTTTTTGTCCATGTGCAATCACTCAATAAATCAAGCCTCAGTTCACTGAATCTTAAAATAGGGAAAACAATGTTTGCTCACACAACTTTTTGGTCCATGGAGATCAAACAAGATAATATATTATTTAATGTAAGCTATTATAATTGTTACTATTATAATATTCCCAACATATGCAATAACCTTTGTCTCCATGTCTACATGATATACAACCAACCCAACCATTTAATCTCATGGAAGAAAAATTGCTTGTCGACATTATATAGATGAACAATAAATTAACTGAATTTTTCCCTTTTCAGTGAACTTTTAAAAAATATTTTATTGTGTTTTAGGTGAAAGTTTACATAGTAAATTAGGTTACCATTTAACAATTTTTATCCAACTTGTTCTATGACATTGGTTACATCTTTCACGATGTGTCAACATTCTCATTATTTCCATTCTTTTTATTCTGTTTCCGTTAACCTAGCTTCTCTGCCCCTTCGTAGCTTCTCATTTTGTTTTGGGGTAAATATTGACCATTTGCTCTCATATAGTTGATTATTTAAGGGAACACAGGATTCACAGGTGTCTTAATCATCTAGTGCTGCTATAACAGAAATACCACAAGTGGATGGTTTTAACAAAAAAATTTATTCTTTCACAGTCTAGTAGGCTAGAAGTCTAAATTCAGGGCACCAGCTCTACGGGAAGGCTTTCTCTGTCGGCTCTGGAGGAAGGTCCTTATCCTCAACCTTCCCCAGTCGAGGAGCTTCTCAGCATAGGGTCCAAAGGGCGTGCTATTCTCCTGGCTCTTGTCTCTTGGTGGTATGAGGTCCCTCATGTCTTTCTGCTCACCTCTGTTTTTTATATCTCAAAAGAGATTGACTTAAGACACAACCTAAGCTTGCAGATTGAGTCTTGCCTCATTAACATAACTGCCGCTTATCCCACCTCATTAACATCATAGAGGTCGGAGTTACAATACATAGGAAAATCACATCAGATGACAAAATGGTGGACAATCACACAGTACTAGGAATCATGGCCAGGCTAAGTTGACACACATTTTTGGGGGACACAATTCAATCCATGACAATGAATGACATTGTTTATTTTATAAGCCAATCTATTGTTTGGAAGAAAGGTGATCACTGTGAGTGGCTTCAGTTGCAAATTCAAAGAGTGTCTTAGGGCAATAGTCTCAGGGGTTCCTGTAGTCTCTATCGGTCCAGTAAGTCTGGCTCTTTTTAGGAATTTGAGTTTTGTTCTACATTTTTCTCCCTTTCTGTCTGGGAACTTCTATTGTGTTCCTGATCAGAACAGTCAGTAGTGGTAGCCAGACACCATCTACTTCTGGTATCAGGCTAGATGAGGCCACGGTTTGCATGGGCTATTATTCCTGCGGACTAGTTTCTTCTTTGAGTCTTTAGTTTCTTTCATTCTCTTTTCTTCCAGATGAGTAGAGACAATAGTTGTATCTTAGATGGCCGCTCACTACCTTTTAAGACTCTAGACACTACTCACCAAACTAGGAAGTAGAACATTATCTTTATGAACTATGCCAATTGACCAAGTTGTCCTTCAAGACTATGGTCTCAGGCCTTCAAACCCAGTAATCCAATGTCATGAGGTGTTTGGTTATATCTAGGAAGTATCCGTAACTGTGCCCTCTATTTGGTTTATTATATTCATGAACTTATACGTAGCATACATAAACATGTAAATATATATGCCTACAGATACACCTGTACATGCATACCCACATACTCATATGTGCCTTTCTACACACATATATGCATATGTATCTACCTGTGTAACCACACACTTTTTTTTTTTTGGTTGTTATTATTGTTGCAAAGTTGTATGTTATAACATTTACCAAAATTGTCCCTTATTCTTGTGTACTTCTTTGTATCTTAATTTACCTTGGACAAGTTGTGCAGACTTCTTCCATATTGAATATTATCTTTCCCATCACCAGATACGACAAGTGTCTACCATCTAGAAAGTGATGCCCCCTCCCTCTCCCATCTCTGATAACCATCAAAGAACATTGTTTTCTCTGTGTATACCTATTCTTGATTTTTTATAAAAGTGAGACCAGACAATATTTGTCCTTTTGTGATTGATTTATTTCATCAGCATAATGTCCTCCAGTTTCATCCATGTTATAAGATGTTTTGAGGGCTCTTTATTATTCTTTAAAGTTGCATAATATTCCATTGTATGTATGTGCCACAATTTGTTTATCATTTGTTGATAGGCACTTAGGTTGTTTCCATCTTTTTGCTATTAGTGAATGATGCTGCAATGAACAAGTGTGCATATGTCTCCTCATGTCACTGCTCTTATAAATCTAGGATATATGCCTAGGAGTGGGATTGTTGGATCATATGATATTTCTATTTCTAACTTATTGAGGACGTACCATACTGTTTTCCATAGTGGTTGTACCATTTTACAATCCAACCCTGGTGGCACAGTGGTTAAGAGATTGGCTGCTAATCAAAAGGTCTGCAATTTGAATCCACTAGTCACTCCTTGGAAACCCTATGGTTCTACTCTGTCCTATAGGGCTGCTATGAGTTGGAATTGACTCAACCACCACAAGTTTTTGGTTTTTTACCAGCTATGTATGAGTTCCAATCCCCCCCAACCTGGCCAACATTTGTTGTTTTCTGTACTTTTTAATAATTGTTATTTTTGCAGGGGTGAAGTGGTATATTATTCTAGTTTTGATTTGTATCTCTCTAATGGTTAATGATCACAAGCGTCTTTTCATGTGTTTGTCGGCTGCCTGAATGTCCTCTTTGGTGAAGTATTTGTTCATGTTCTTTGCCCATTTTTTAATTGGATTGTTTGTTTTTTCGTTGTTGAGTTGTTGAAGTTTTCTATATATTTTAGAGATTAGACCCTTATCAGATATGTCGTTGCCAAAGATTTTTTCCCAGTTTGTATGTTCTCTTTTTACTCTCTTGGTAAAGTCTTTTGATGAGCATAAGTATTTAATTTTTAGGAGGTCTCGGTTATCTAATTTATCTTCTGTTGGTTGTACATTTTTAGTTTTGTTTGATAGACTATTTATGCTGAAAATTAGGTCCTCTAGTTTTGACCTTATGTTATCTTCCAGGAACTTTATAGTTTTAGATTCAACAGTGAGGTCTTTGATCAATTTTGAGTTAGTATTTGTGCATGATGTGAGGTATGGATCCTGATTCATTTTTCTGCATATGGATGTCCACTTTTGCCAGCACCATTTGTTAAAGAAACTGCTTCTTCCCCATCAAATGAACTTTGACTGTTTGTCGAAGATTAGCTGCCTGTAGATGGATGGATTTACTTGTGGGTTCTCAATTCTATTCCATTGATACATGTGTCTGTCATTTAACCAGTACCAGGCTGTTTTGATTACCATAACTGTATAATAAGTTTTGAGGTCAGAAAGTGAGAGGTCTCCTACTTTGTTCTTTTTCAATATTGCTTTAGCTATTTGGGGCCTCCTTCCTTTCCATATAAATTTAGAGATTAGTTTTTCCATTTCTTTAAAGAATGTTGTTGGGATTTGGATTGGGTTTGCATTATAGCTACAGATTGCTTTTTGTAGTATTGACATTTTCATAATATTAAGTCTTCCAATCCATGAGTCTGGGATATTTTTCCGTTTATGTATATCTCTTTTAGTTTCTTGCAGTAGTGTTCTATGGTTCTCCTTGTAGAAGTTTTTTATGTTCCTGGTTAGGTTTATTCTTAGATATTTTATCCTTTTGGGGGCTATTGTAAATGGCATTGATTTTTTGATTATCTTTTCTGAGTTCTCCTTGTTAGTGTAGAGGAACCCAACTGATTTTTTGTGTGTTGATCTTGTACCTTGTCACTTTGCTGAATCATTTTATTAGTTTCAATAACTTTCTCGTGGAGTGTCTGGGATTTTCTATGTATAGGATCATGTCATCTTCAAATAAAGATAGTTTTACTTCTTCCTTTCCAATTTGGATACCCTTCGTTTCCTTTCCTTGCCTTATTGTTCTATCTAGAACTTCCAGTACAATATTGAATAAAAGTGGTGATAAAAGTCACCCTTGTCTCATTCTCATTCTCAAGGGGAATGCTCTCAATCATTCTCAATTGAGAATAATATTGGCTATTGATTTTGCATCTATGCCCTTCGTTATGGTGAGGAATTTCCCTTCTGTTCTTATTTTGCTGAGTTTTTATCAGGAAAGCGTGTTGGATTTTATCAAATGTCTTTTATGTGTCGACTGAGATGATCATATGGTTCTTTTCCTTTGTTTTATTTATGTGGTGAATTACATTGATTGATTTTCTGATGTTGAACCATCCTTGCATCTCTAGTATAAATCCCTCTTGATTAGAATGTATTATTATTTTTTTTGATATGCTGTTGAATTCTGTTGGCTAGAATTTTTTGAGAATTTTTGTGCCTATATTCATGAGAAATATTAGTCTGTAATTTTCTTTTTTGTGGTATCTTTGCCTGGCTTTAGTATCAAAGCATTGCTGGCTTCATAGAATGAATTAGGGAGTATTCCTTCCTTTTCTATGTTCTGGAATAATTTGAGTAGAATTGGTGTCAACTCTTCTCCAAATGTTTGGCAGAATTCTCCAGTGAAGCCATTTGGGCCTTGCTTTTTTTTTTTGCTGTTAGGGATTTTTAAATGATATCTTCAGTTTCTTCTTTTGTTATGTGTCTGTGCAAAATTTCTACCTTTATTTGTGTTAGTTCAGGTAGGTTGTGTATTTCTAGAAATTTGCCCATTTCTTCTAAGTTTTCAAATTTTTTTTGAGTATAATTTTTCACAATACTCTTATGATTCCTTTTATCTCAGTTGGTTCTATTGTAATGTCACTTATTGCATTTCATATTTTGGTTATTTGCATCTTCTTATTTTTCTTCCTTTGTCAATTTGGTCAGTGTTTTGTCCATTTTATTGATCATTTCAAAGAACCAACTTCTAGCCTTGTTGATTCTTTCTATTGTTTTTCTTTTTCTGTTGCATTTATTTCTACTCTGATCTTTATTATTTCCTTTTTTCTGGTGACTGTGGACTTCTTTTGCTATTCCTTTTCTATTTGCTTGAGTTTTGATGTGTGCATTTATTGCTGTAAATTCTCCTCTGAGCAATGTTTTTGCTGTGTCCCAAACGTTTTGGTATGTTGTGTTTTCATTCTCATTTGAGTCTAAGAATTTTTAAATTTCATTTTTAATTTCTTCCATTACCCAATAGTTTTTAAGTAAAGTGTTATTCAGTTTCCATGCATTTAATGTTTTTCCTTGTTCTTTCTGTTATTGACTTCTAGTTTTATAGTGTTATGATCAGAGAAGATGTTTTGTATTATTTTGATATTTTTTAATTTATTGAGGCTTGCTTTGTGGCCTAATATAGGGTATCTTCTGGAGAATGATCCATTTGCATTGAATAAGAATGTACTGTGCTGCTGTTGGATGGTATTTTCTGTATATGTCTATGAGGTTGAGTTGGTTGATTGTGTTATTTAGGTCTTCTATATCTTTGTTGAGTTTCTTTCTGGTTGTTCTGTCCATCATCGAAGGTGGTGTGTTAAAGTCTCCTATTGTTATTTAGAACTGACTATTTCTCTTTTCAAATCTGTTAGAGTTTGTTTTATGTATTTTGGTGCTCTGTCTTTGGGTATACAAATATTTATTATGGTTATATCCTCTTGGTGTATTGATCCTTTAGTCATTGTATAATGCCCTTCCTTGTATCTAATAATAGATTAGACTCAAAGTCTATTTTATGAAAGATTATTATTGCCACTTCTGCTCTTTTTTTGGTAACTGCATGATATCTTTTTTTCCCTCCTTTGATTTTTAACCTATTTATGTCTTTGTGTCTAAGGTGTGTCTCTTATAGGCAACATATCGATGGATCTTTTATTTTAATCCATTCTGCCACTCTCTGTCTCTTGATTGGTGCATTTAAACCATTAACATTCAGCGTGATTATTGATAGGTATGGATTTACTGCTGCCATTTTGGTATGCTTAACGGTTTCTTTGTTCTGCTTATTTTCTTTTTATTTATGGATTTTCTTTTCATTTGCTGTTGACTTTATGTTTGCTGAGTCTTTTTGATGTTCTTCTTAATTTTGGTGAGTAGATTTATTAATCTTTTTTGTGGTTACTTTGAAAGTTACCTTTCTCTTCCTAAGTTTAAAACAGTCTGTTATATCTTGATATTGTCTTGACTTCTGCATATGGAAGTTCTGTAACTACACCATTTATTTCCCCTTTTTATTTTGAAGTTGTCATTGTTTACAGATTGACATCTCTGGTTCCCTGTTTTCAGTTTTATTTTGCTTTTGAGAATTCTTTATCTAAACTCGTATCTGGGTGATGCTGTCATGCGTCTTCATCTCAGGTTGTTGTTTGATATTGTTGTTTCTCTGTCCAAAGGACTCCCTTTAATATTTTTTGTAAAGTTAGCCTGGTTTTTACAAATTCCCTTAATTTCTATTTATCTGGGAATGTTCTATTTTCACCATCATAACTGAAAGACAAATTTGCTGTATATATGCTTCTTGGCTTGACAATTATTTTCTTTCAGACTTTTGTATATGTCATCCCATTGCCTTCTCACCTGCATGGTTTCTGCTGAGAAATCAGAGCTCAGTCTTATTAGTACCCTTTTGTAGGTGATATTTCATTTTTCACTAGCTGCTCTCAGAATTCTTTCTTTGTCTTTGGTTTTGGAAAATTTCATTATGATATGCCTTGGTGACTTTCTTTTGGGGTCTATCCTGCATCGGGTTTGTTGAGCTTCTTGAATGGAAACATTCTCATCTTCCATGATATTGAGGAGATTTCTGCCAATAAATCTTCAACAATTCTCTGTCTGCTTTTTTTCTCTTCCTTTCCTGGAATTCCAATTACATGTAAATTATTACTCTCAATAGTATCCCAAGTAATTCTTAGGCTTTCTTTATTTTTCCTCATTCTTTTTTCTGATTATTCCTCAAACAAATTTGTATCAAGGGATTTGTCTTCTGTTTCACTGATGCTTTTTTCCATTGCTTCGATTTTACCTCTATCCTTCTATATTGAGTTATTTATTCTGATATTTTATTGTTACTCTTTTGGATTTCTAGTTGTTGGTTTTGTATGGTTTGGTATGGCAGTTGTATGGTTTCTACTTTTCTGTTTATTTTGTTGTTTTGTTCTAGTACTGTTTCCTTAATTCTTCTAGGGTTTTGTCTGTGTTTTTCTTGATCTCTTTGAGGCTCCTGTATATGAGTCTTTTGAATTCCTTGTCAAGTAGTTCTATTACCATTTCTTCCTCAGGAATTTTTTCTGTCCCTTTATTTTGCTTACTTGTTTGAGCCATCATATCCTGTTTCTTCATATGACTTGTTATTGTCTGCTGTCTCCAAGGCATTAAGTTTGGTGCTAGCAGTTACTGCGTTCTCTGGAGGTCAGAGGAGGACCTCTCTGTATCTGCTGTGAGGGAATGCAACCCAAATGGACTGGGTAGGCCTGCTGTGTGTGTACAAATTGGCATGTCAGTAGGTGGTGAGTTATCAAGGGGTTTCAGTGAAAGCACAGATGGCCTGCAGGAACTGTTTGGGTGTGGAATGTGTGCTGTTGCAGGTGGGTTGGTGCTAGATGAGGGCACTAAGTTCTCCTACTGGTCATTTGGCAGAGACGCAGCTGGCACTTGTCAGGATGTGACTGGTGTTGCTGGTGAGGTGATGTGTCTGTTCTGCCAGTCACCTGGGTGTGGGTGCAGGGAGTATTTTTGTTGATTGCTGAGTTGGGTGCTGTGTGTACATGCCACTGGTTTCCAGGTGATCAGGGTGAGGGTCCACGTCAGTCACTGGGTGGATGGCATGAGAACTTGCACCATCAGTCTTCAGGTGGGCAGGGTGGTGCATGGGTGGTCTATGTGAGCAAGCATGAGCCTCTGATTGCAGACCTGACAGCATGTGAGCATGTGCCACAGATCGCTAGCTGGTGTGGCTGGGCAGTTATGGGCAAGGGTGGTTGTAAGCCTCCGGTCGCAGGTCTGGTGGTGCAGGAGCATGCATCACAGATCACCAGTGGATGTGACTGTTTGGGTTTGGGCTTATCTAATTAAGTTAGATATCAATGCTCTCCAAATTGATCTAAAGGTATAATGCAATTCCTATAAAAATCCTAACAGTTTTATTTGAGATATAGGCAAGCTTATTATAAATTTATATGGAGAGGCAGTGGAACTAGAATAGCTAAAATAATTTTGAAAAAGAATAAAATTAGAAAAATCATACTACCTGACTCTAAGACTTACTGTAGATAGCTACAATAATTAAGACAGTGTGGTATAGGTGAAGACACATAGACCAATAGAATAGAAAAGGAAGTCCAGAATAGGCCCACTTGAGTACGGCTGAGTTTTTAAAATAATTTTTCTATTATTTTATTTTTTTTTGTTGTTGAAACTATACACAGCAGAACATACACCAGTTCAACAATTTCTACATGTACAATTCAGTGACATTGATTACATCCTTCAAGTTGTGCAACCATTCTCACCCTCAAGGAAAGGGTTCATAGCCTGTATATTCGTTATTCTTCACAACACTTAGCATGGATATTTGTTTGTTGAATTAATGTGTGAGCAGTGAAATTAAAGATTTCAAATGTATCCAGATGAAATTTATTGATAGATTTGTCTAACATTACTATGGGTGGACACTTAAAAGAAACACTTTTTTTCCTGCTTTTTGCCAAATTTGTAAGCCTCTGTTATTATTTGACTAATAATATTTTTATTACTTACACTACATAAGTTGCTTATAGCATCAAAATACATGCATTTTTCTTCACCTTAAAAAGAAAAATTCAGAGGAAAGGAGGCTTGGTTAAGAGAATGCATTCTCAATGCCATAATAATTCTTCATTATGACCTCCATTATAAAATGTAAAAGTCTGAACATTTAGCTTTCCTTGAAAAGTTGCTTCTCCTGGAAAACTACTTTTTGTATTACTTAGAACAATGTAGCAGTGGTGTAGGGCATGTTGGTTGTACCTCTTCACATTAATTCTTTGTCCCAAGGCTGCCATTTGCTGTATTTTAGGCAAGGTATCTCAAGCATAGGGTTTCAGCTGCGAGAATACTTTGTGACTCTTAATCACCTTCTCTGTCTCAAAGGCTTTATAACTGTTCCTTGCAAAACACTCCAACTGAGAAGGTGGCACAATTAGCATTTGCCTCAATACTCTCACAGAAGCTCTACCCAAGATAATTTTACACTCAACCATAGACACATTATTCGATTTTTTTCAAAGGATTACCAATTGGAAATGAGAGCTGAAATGTATCCTATACAGTATAATTGTACACACAAAGTACTAACGTCTTAAGAGAAACAGTGTCTACCTATCTATGGAATCTAGCTGCCCAATGAAATACTCAGCAAATATTTATTACATGGAAGTATCTGATTTGAATGTCAGTGTTCTCTAAATTACTTTGTTGGTCTCCAAACTCCTTTTCAGATTTCCTAAAACTGCTTTTCTTTCTCTTCTCACCTGTAAGTCCATAAACACACTGCTCATTTTCTTGCTTATCATCCCTGAAGAAGTAAGCTCTACTTGAATGACTCAAGCTCCTGGCTAGTTAATGCTAATTTGTAAGCTGTTGGGGATGGAGAATATAAGAACATAAAATGATGTTTTCCTATTTTATTTAGGTTTTGATTACATCAATTCAAAGAACGGGAATCTGTGAGTTAAAAATATTTTTGTGACAGGTTGATAGAAATACCTTAGTTTTCTATATCCAAAGGACGTATTTGTTTTTTAGAAGCCTGAGATACAAATGTTTTGATACAGAGTTTCAAGTAATAGCTGCTTTGTCATACACTCACCTTGACCACTAAGGCCCATCTCCCCCCCAAAGAAACCATTGCCTTCGAATTGATTCCTCTAGGACAGAGTAGAACTGCCCCATAGAGTTTCCAAGGATTGCCCGGTGGACTCAAATTGCCAACCTTTTGGTTAGCAGCCGTAGCACTTAACCACCACGCCACCAGGGGTTTCCTCTTGACCACTAGTGACTTCCATTTTCTACACTCACTCTAGGACCTAAGCTTCACCAGTTTCTTTTTTATGTTTCACTCCTCTATTCCTAGTGCTTGAAGCAATGCCTGGCACATGGTATGTTCTTTTGTATCTTTATCAAATGGGGGAATAAATAAAATATAACAAGATAAATAAATATTTATGCTTGATTTCATCTCCCCAATGTATAATCATGAGCAAATGCTTGATGAAGTAAGAAGGATACTCATAACTAGCACTAATTTCTCTCCTACAGTCAAGGTGGGTGTTCATTGGACATACCAACTCTTTCTAATTGATGTTTTGAAAACTCCCCTTGCCAAACATTAGTGACTTTTGTCCTGCCATGTTTACATACCTGAGACCAAGCACAGGCACTTTTTGAAGTTAATTAAAGATTCACTTATGTTAAACAGTTCCGGATGATAGCAAGAGACAAACTTGGCAGACAATGGAAATAATCTCTAGTACTTCCCTCTGTGATTTTTCTCAGACAGGTCTTGAAGGGTCTGGTCCTAATGGGATTGATAGAAGAGAGATGGGGCCATGAGGAGATGCAGCGTTGCTGCCTAGAGCAGGAGAATTCAAGTGAATTCAGAGACAAAGATCACCAACTTCTTCTTTTGCATATCTGAGCGCACAACATCCATGACAAGCATAAAATCCCCTCACTTCTTTCTCCCTGACACTTAGTGCCTTTCTGGTACGTGTTTCATTTATTGCTGTATGTTCAAAGGTCCAAAGTTAAGTTTAATACTAGCTTAAAAGATAATCTTATCAGCTGGCTTCCCAACTTTTTCGCCTGAAAGTAGCCTTTTATTTATTTTCTCCCATGATCCACAAGGTTTTGAAAGAACTAGCCTACTTAAAAACTGTATATATAAACCAATAATTAGCTTTCTAGTTTTATGTTATTTTAGAAACTGTGTATACCAGAGCTTCTAATCAGTTTCTAATCAGAAAAGGATAAGCTGTTACCATAAGTTGTTGAGATAGTTCCAGCTAAGAGCAGAAAGACTCAGTATTGACCCCATGGAAGCTTATCATGGATAATAAATGACTGGCAGGTTCTTTGAAATATTGAAAGTAGTACATTTTGGACCCATGAGGGTTGCAGGCTGACTCATTAGGCTGCACATTGGGACCAACTTGTTAGTTGCTGTTGCATTAGCTTGGACTCAGTAGACCCTATGTACAACAGAACAAGACCTTGCCTAGTTCTGTGCCATCTTCACAATTCTTGGTATATGCAAATTCATTGTTGTGGCCACTTGTATTTTGAGTGCCTTCCAACACAGGGGGCTCATCTTTCAGCACTATATTGGACAATATTCTGTCGGATCCATAGGATTTTCACTCATCTGTTTTGGAAATAGATTGCCAGGCCTTTCTTCCTAGTCTGTCTTAGTCTGGAAACTATGCTGAAATCAGTCCATCATGGGTAACCCTGCTGGTATTTGAAATATCAGTAGCATAGCTTTCAGTATCATAGGAACACACATGCCACCAAACTGACAGATGGGTGGTGGTGGCACTAACATAAAATGGTGCTTAAAAATGCTGGTGCCCAGGCCCCATTCCAGACCAATTACACGAAAATTCTGGACTGTCTAAGGTGGCTAGGGTTAAAATCGCTACATCGTGTAGCAAATCC
Organism: Dugong dugon; assembly: GCA_030035585.1. NCBI lineage: Eukaryota > Metazoa > Chordata > Mammalia > Sirenia > Dugongidae > Dugong > Dugong dugon. The sequence continues at coordinate 146,105,635 of CM057464.1, read as the reverse complement.
AAAGCAAATGTTAAAAACAAAACAAAACAAAACAAACAAACAAAAAAACAGGAAAGAAAAGAAAAGGACTGCCTTGAGGACGCATCAATGGCTATGAGAAAAACTTTTGGAACTGTAGGTCTGGCCTGTATTGTGCTAATGGCAACTCCTGAAAGTGAGGGCAAAGGTGCCCCGCTCCCCTGTAGCACTTAGCTCTCCAGGCCACGTCTCCATAATAGAACAGAGCAGTGCGAAATCCAGCAGGAAACAGGAGAGTGAGCTCTAACTCAAGATGTCTCAGGATTAAATTCCCTTTATTCAATTAAATATGAGTGGCCACCATTTATTTCTCAATGGACGCCCCTCGGGCCAAACAATCCTGCATTTGGAAATGGCTTTCTCTCCTTCCCACAAAGCTTTGGTGTTGTCCCTTTTTTTTTAAGCTCAAAGTTTGCTAACATTTCAGTGACAACTAAAGTTACAAAGCTGCTGATGGTAAGGGGGCAGGCATCACCGTCTGCAAGTTTTCCATCCTCCATGGAGCCCCCCAGGCCTCAGCCCTGGCCCACTTGCTCCTGACTGGTTCTTCATTTTACTTATCCGTCAAAACCTTAAGAGAAATGATTTGTTTATTAAAGATGCCCCAAATTGCTCTTAAGGCTTTGCAGATGAACAGAAGCATTCCAAATGAGGGAGATTTTTGCTACAAGGAAGGTTGACTGCAAATGACAAAATCGATAAAAAGAAATACACAAAATGGCTGCTGAGCATTTCATGAAAAAAATAGATTCTTTAGGAAATATTTTCAAACTCTCTGTACTTTCTGCTCAATTTTTATCTAAACCTAAAAGTGCTCTAAAAAATAAAGTGTATTAAAATGTATCAAAATTACTGTAGGACTAAATATTTTCCAATACTCTTTCCCAATTTGATCATTTCATGATTTTAATCATGTCAAAACACGTGTTCCCGAAAAATCAATGAAAGGAGTTGTCAGTTTTATGAATATTTTACTCTTTATTTCTCCCAGATTCCCTAATGAAAAACTCTGCTTTGACAGTAATCACATTCCTTACTTCTCAAGCTTTGCTTTTACCTCCTCTCCCCACTCCCCTCCCAAGCCTGCCTCTCGCTTAACCCCTAGCCAGCTTGAAGCCCAAGCCACTGTCCCTGAGAGGTCACACTTCTCTTGTCACTACAGTTCTTCAGTTCACCACCAGTTTAATACTTGATTGTATAGCTTATGTTCTATTTCTTACTTTCCCAATTAAGGCTCTCTGGTGGTGCAACGTTTAAGCACTGGACTGCTAACCAAACGGCTAAGAAAGACCTGCTCCGTGTGAAAAAGATCTGTTCCCGGAAAGATTACGCCCAAGAAAACCCTGTGGGGGTAGTTCTACTCTGTCACACAGGGTCAGTTTTAGTTGAAAATTGACTCCACACCACCTAACAACACTTTTTCAATTAGGCTATAAACTCCTCAAGAGCTGACCATTGTTTTAGATTCTTTTCCTAGCCCTTACTTTGCATAAAAACCTCCTAATCTGAACTAAATAAATTGAATTGTCACACTCACACCTTGCATTTTCAAATTATATGCTTTTTAGAAAATCTTAGCTCTCTGAGGCAAATAACGATTTTTTTAAAATACATTTGTGGAAATTGAATTAAGTGACTTGATTTATAGGGGAACAAATATTGAAAAAAGAAACAAGTTTGGTTAGAATGTCATGCTGAGTTGTAAAATGTATATTATGGTATTTTAGGTCTTGGGACCAAGCTTAAGTACTGAAATATGTATAATGGCACTTACATATTCAACTATACATATAGCATAGAGAATCTCGGAAATGGACAAAATGACAGATAGGACAAACCTTATTTGTCTAAGTAGATGTGATTTAAATTCCCGTATCTTATTCCCATACACCCTCAGGTACATAGAATAGATTAAATGTATCATTGTGTTGTGTGAAATGGGTTTTCTCCAGCCCTGTAGGCTCATTACGCCACTTGTTCAGTGTGAGATTTTATCAGACTTCACAATTGCTCCACTGTTAACAAGAAGGCATAATTTTCTGTGCACGGGAAGAGAGTTTTGGTAACTGCCTTGAAAGAAGGCATTGTTATTTTTCATCATTTGATCCACTCTTTCTTTCACCATTTAATGACATTTTTTTTTTCTGCTGCTTCTTCTGACCATGGATACTTTTATATTTGTATACATTTAATCTTCTCATTTTTAGTTTTCACTTAATTTTTTAAAAATGAGTACTCAGTGTCAGACTAAAACTAGTAAGTATGAATATTTTACAAGAGATTAAAAATATTTCCAATATATTTTCCATCATCACTACCATTTTCTCAAACAGTTCTTATTAGCATAATTCCTCACAGTGAAAAGATATAATAATAAATTATTTCATTATTGGACAAGAAGCATGACTTCTGAAATTTATGCATTATACCAAGTTGGGAGAATCAGAATAAAATTTTAAATGAACTTAGAATGTGAAACTAGTTAAATTTAAAGATGAAGGCCCCTTCTGGGCTGAGAATTTGGTGGGTGTGGTTGGCTGGAACAGCGAGGGAGGTAACTCACCTGGTTGTGGCTAAAAGAGTCAGGACCCAGGACTCAGTCCATGTGGTAGGGAGATTAGTTAAGGGAGGTTAGTTACATACAGGGGATTGAATAAATAACTAATTATATAGAAGAAATTGGGAACCAGGTTTCTCACTGTTGGAGAAGAAAATTACAAACTTGGAAAGGGGGGAAACCAGAATAAACCCTGGATTGGAGTTTGCAGTAGCGATGTAAATTCATGAGTTATTTTATTTTTTATAGCTAGATAGGTAGGTAGGTAGATAGGTATATAGGTAGGTAGGTAGATAGACAGACAGACAGATAGATAGATAGAAGATATTGCTGTATATCAATGAACACACCTAGCATCCTGATCTTGGTTTCTAAATACTGTTCTTCACTACAAAGAACCAAGGTTCCTTGGAGAAATGGCTAATTCTAGGGCTGTGGTAAAGAAAATGTAAGACGAGTCTAGAATGTCTTATTGGGCTAGATAATAAAAAAGAGTTCAAATGATGACACAGAAACCAGCTTGAATGAATTCCCAATGGCCAAATGTGGGACAATCTGAGTGTCAAAATAAATAATGATTCTATTCAGTGTGTTGGAAAAATTTGGGAATGGTTAATGACAATGGTTGAACAACATGATAAACGTAATTAAGGTCACTGAATTGCACAAGTGAAGATTGTTGAAATGACAGCAATACTGTCTGTTACCTATATACAATAAAATAAATAAAAAATGAAAGTAATGGATTATAATTCATTGAATAAAATAGAAAAACATAAGTCCTTATAGCTATTAGTGGATAGAGAGATAAATAAGAAGGAGTAGATGGGAAAGCTCTACTTTACAGCAGAAGAAATAATGAAATTAAGAAATTACTATTTGGCAAACACAAGTATAATAATTCTGGCAAATTCATCAATGGCTGCTAAAGCTAGCAGGTGACAGTTTGATGATGATAAGGATATTTGTAGTCTCAAAGTCTATTCCACCAAAATACTTGCTAATTGGTTATTAAGAATAGTACAGAATCATTATTAATTAATTTTGCAATGGAGAAAACTGGCAAACACCATCTTAACCAAGTAGTAAAATTTCACAGCACCTATAATGGGTCAAACCACTATCACTTGTCTCCTCATGTGATGCTCCGAGAAGAACACAGCATCACTTCTGTTATTCAGCATAACCTGCATCTAATCATGAGGAAAAATCAGACAAATCTAGGTTTAAGACCATTCCACAAAGTAACAGTCCTGTATGCTTAAAAAAGTCAAGCTCATAAAAAATAAGGAAATACTGAAGAACAGTTCTAACCTGAGGAAGACTAAAGAGACGTGGCCACTATATGCAACACGTAAGGCTAGTTTGGATCCTCAACTTAAAAAGGATGGTATTGAAACAATCAGTAAAATTTGAATGGGGTCTGTAAATTTGATGGTAGTAATCTATCACTAAGCAGCCCTGGTGGCACAGTGATTAAGCACTTAGCTGCTAACCAAAAGGTCAGTGGTTCAAACCCACCAGCTGCTCCCCGGGAGAAAGATGTGGCTTCCATAAAGATTTCAGCCTTGGAAATCCTATGGGGCAGTTCTACCCTGCCCTGTAGGGTTGTTATGAGTTGGAAATGACCAAACGGCAATGGTTTTTTGTTTTGTTTTGTTTTTTTTTAAATCTATCATTGCACCCTGGGTGGTGCAAATAGTTAATGTGTTCTGCTACTAAACAAAAAGTTGGAGGTTTGAGTCCTCAGGAAGAAAGATCTGACAATTCACTTCTGAAAAATCAACAATTGAAAACCTCATGGAGCACTTCTACTCTGACGAACATGGAGTCACCATGAGCTGGTGTCCACTCGAGGGTAATTCATTGTGGCATCCCTGGATGGTGCAAATGGTTAACTCACAGGGCTGCTAAACCAAAAGCTGGAGTTTGAATCTACCCAGAGGCACCTTGGAAGAAAGACTTGGCAATCTAATTCTAAAAATTCAGCCATTGAAAACCCTATGGATCACAGTTCTACTCTGACACACATGGGGTTGCCATAAGCCAAAATTGACACAACAGCACCCCCCATCCCCACCCCCCTGCCGCCCAAAGCAGTATTTCTCAAAGTGTTGTCCCAGGGCCACTAGCATCAACATCACCTAGAAACTTATTAGAAATGCCAGTTCTCAGGACCTACCCCAGACTTACTGAATCAGGAATTCTAGGATTAGAGCCTAACAGTCTGAGTTTTAGCAAGTCCTCCAAAAATTCTGATTCATGCTGAAGTTTACGAACCACTAGTAAATCATACACTCAGTGAGTTTGGAAGAACACCATCTGTTAGGAAATACTCAGGCTCCTGTGTCTCCTCAGAAAGGGGACTAACTCCCAATTTCCTTACTGTTAAAAACCTTCAGGAAGTATCACCATCATTTAAATGGCTGGAACTCTTAAAGAACTGTTTAATTTCACCATAAATAAAAATGTTAAAACAATTAGAGAGGCACCAGAAGCTCTTTTTATCCTCTTGTGATCCTCTAAATGCACCAAGGACTTGCCACTTGGCGATTACAGTTTTATATCCACCACTATATTACGGTTATTGGTTTGCAGTATTTGCTTTTGGGAACTGAATGCCTGTCATTTTATGGCACGATGAAATGATTAATAAAGGCTTTTATATAATGCACTGGAATGTAATGTGACTACTTCCTATTCACTAAATGAATATGGCTCAATGCAAAACCTGTAGCCCAGCAAGCACAACATCCTTTTATGGGGGCAAGTACAGGTGGGATTCTGTTTTAAATTAAAGATGAAGTGGAATTGTGTAATCCAGACAACCTCATAAGAGATATGGGAAGTAAGAGGAGCGCAGGGAAGGGCGTGTCTAAATTTCCATCCACTGGGTATGTGCGGAGGTGGGCCCTTAGTAGAGGCACTTCTGTGTGCCTTCTACAGATTCCTGAGTGTTTCAGTGGCCTTCCGTGCACAAGGTTCAGAAAGGAAGCAAAAGCACTCCAGTCTAATTAGTCTTGAGTGTTTCTAACAGATAGCATATTCAGAATTTAGGATATCTGTTGATTGTAAAGGAGAAGATGCTCATTTAGGTAACGTGTACTGGTCATTCTGTCTTACCAAAGGACAACCCCCATAGCTCTGAGTTCTTTACGGGTGGAATACCCAAACCAAACCAAACCCACTGCCATTGAGTCAATTCTGACTCATAACAATCCTACAGGACAGAGTAGAACTTCCCCATAGGATTTCCAAGGCTGTAAATCTTTACAGAAGCAGACTGCCACATCTCTCTCCCTAGGAGCGGCTGGTGAATTTGAACTGCCAACCTTTTGCTTAGCAGCCGTGTTTTAATCACTGCACCACCAGGCCTCCTTATGGGTAGAAGTTTGCCTTTTATTTCATCTCCATTTTACCTTTCTCTGTTAGAAGAAACCAGTTCTTGTTAATAATCTGCCACACCTGTGCAACAGATAATTATTATCAGTTCCATTTAAGAGCACCCTCATGGGCTGGTTAAAAGATTTGGCATTCAAAGACTTACAGTCCCAGTGGACCAAATGAACATTGGTGTACAAGTCTCTGAGTCCCTGCTTTTGAGTTTTTTGAGTATATACCTAGGATTGGAATTGCCATGTCATATGGTAATTCTATGTTTAACTTTTTGAGGAACTGTCAAACTCTGTTCCATAGCAGCTACCTCATATTACCTTCTCACCAGCAACACATGAGGGTTTCCGATTGCTCCACATCCTTGCAAACATGTTATTTTCTGATAATAGGCATCCTGGTGTGTGTGAAATGGTATCTCCTTGTGGTTTTGATTTGCATTTCCCTAATGGCTAATCATGTAAGCATCTTTTCATGTGCTTTTGGCCGTTTGTATATCTTTGGAGAACTGTTTATTTAAGTCCTTTGCCGATTTTTTATTTGGGTTGCTTATCTTTTTGTTGTCGAGTTGTAAGAGTTCTTTATATATTCTGGATATCAGGCCTTTATCAGATATATGATTCCCAAATATTTTCTTCCATTCTGTAGGTTGTCTCTTCACTTTGTTGATAAAGTCCTTTGAGGCACAAAAATTTTTCATTTTGATGAGGTTCAATTTATCTATGTTTTCTTTTGTTGCTGTCTTACAACGTCTGAACATTTAAATCTTGTCCCTGAAAGATGTTTTTGTGGGCCAGTGTTCTAGAACTTTCCAGGCCACAGACCTACTATAAGACTATTCTAGGGTTGGGGCCCATAATCAAAGCCCTTTCCTTGCCCCGGTGTCCACTCTCACAGCTGCCTGGCCTCTATTTTACCTTTCTCTTAGTACTTAATTTTATCTTCCTCTTTCTAAGGCTGGTTACCCTAAATCCACACATGCTTTCTAATGAAGGTTGCCATAAACCTACCATCTACCTATTGAAGGAGAGCTGCCTCAAATGCCTTATTGGTGAAGAGAAGGAGAAACAAGGTTTATAAGGTATTTTGCTATATCATTGAGTAAGAGTGATCAACAATTTCTTGCCTACACTATAGCTGGAAGAAGTGAGTACAGCTCAGTTCATTAAATTTATTCTCTTTACTTCTACAGCTATGAATTATTTGCTTTTTTCCAGAATATTCAGGAACATGCTATGCTCTTTTTACATCTGATTCTTCGCCAATACCATTTCATTTCGTCAGCAGCAGCAACATCGTAGCTAAAGTTTATGGAATATTTACGATATGCCTGATGCTTTTATAAGGATATTACAACTATGTGTTCTTTTATTAATTATCACAAGACTATATTAGATTGCTATTGATATCTTCATGTTTAAAGAAGGACATTGAAGCTTGGAGGGATTGTGTAACTTGCCCAAGGCCTATAGCTAGTTAGTGGTGGAATGAAAGTCTAACCTAGTTGTAGTGACTATGCTGCTGTCCCCAGCCCAGCCTTGCCCTGCCCCTGGCTAACTGTTACTTACCCTTTAGCTCAAGGGCATCTATTCCTGGAAGCCTTCCATGATGCAAATCCAGAGCCCCTCTTCTGTACTCGCACAGCACCCTCTACTCCTATCACATTATAGGGTTTTACCTTATGGATGCTATTCACTTTTTGCTTCTGGTTTGGGCCTGCACTGGGGAATGGCACTCAGGTAGATCACTGGGGTTTATAATGCATTATTAATATTTTTGGCCTTGTGGATTTCTGCATTTGTATACTGCAGTAAATTGTATAAGGAGTTGTGATTTTAGCTGTATTGTTGGAATGTGCTAAAACTGCTTGAATTCTATCTGAATATCTTAGAACATGAGGTGTTCAGAATAAGAGTGGCAAACCCATGAAAGAAGAGCAAGGAGAGTTATACAGGTTCAGGTGTGTGATGGCCAGAGTATGTGGGAACACTACAATCCCTTTGCCGTTTGAAGTTGGGCTCCTTAGCACGGTATACACACTGGATTTAGGATTGGGAGAGCAGGATCCTAACCACAGATCCACTTGTCATTGGCTGTGGGACTTTGAAGTGATCATTTTAAATTTTTGGAGCATAAATTTCCTTTATTCAAGAACTTTTCTAGTTCTAAAGCTGTTGATTTTGCTTCAAAAATACAGTTAATAACAGTTATAGATTGAATTATGTTCCCCCAGTTTATGTTATATCCTAACCCCCATTATCTGTGAATATGACCTTGTTTAGAAATAGAAATGTTTTTGTAGATGCTATTAGTTAAGTTAACATGAGGTCAGACTGGAGAAGAGTGGGTCCCAGTCCCATCTGAGTGGTGTCTTATAAAAGAAGACAAGAGACATGGAGAGACAGGGGGAATGTGGCCATGAAACAATGCCTGCAACTGCAAGCCAAGGAACGCCTGGGGCTACCAGGAGCTGAGGGACACAAGAAAGGATCTTCCCCTAGAAACTTCGGAGAGAACATGGCCCTGCCGGCATCCTGAATTCAGACTACTAGCCACCAGAACCGAGATAATAAATTTCTGTTGTTTAAAGGCATCCAGTTTGTGATATTTTTATATAGCTGTCCTAGGAAACTAATACAAACACTGAGTAAGAATACGAAATGATAACTCTGAAAGAAAGCAAGGCAAATGAAGGTTGTTATGAGTCAAGAATTGACTTGATGGCACTTAACAAGAACAACGTTGTTATACAGAACTTTAAACGTTTTCATTCTTAGTTAAAAAACAAAAAACAATAATGCATGACCAAGTAGGGTGAAGAATATGTGTTTACAAATAACCACTTTTTGGTGCCTCTGCATTTGCAGTTCATACAAAAAGCAAAATGTACCTTTATAGACCGGTTTAGCAACAACTCCAAAGGGCCGAGAGTGCATATTTTAGAGCCTTGTGATTTTTATCAGCCATATGATCCTAGCTAACAACAGCACATCTAGCAGCTTGGTCTCCCAGAGGTGTGGGCAGCATTCTAGGTTTTGGTCCCCCATAGACTAACTGACCCCTTCCTTTTTGAGTTTTATATATAGTTTTCCTATTAACATTGAGCCAATATTCTGGGAAAGTGTGTACAACAAAAAGTGCAGGATGTGACTTGGACAGATTGCTGACTGTCTTTCACAGAGTGGATTTTATGAACTCCTCCATGTATGACTGTGTTTTGTTTTGTTTTTAATATATTCAATGGTGGAGGATTACTGAACCAAACCATTGTGGAAGGGCTCACAAAGATTTGATAGTGTCCTAAGTGGGCCTCAGAGAGGGATTCATAATGCGCCAACAGTGAGATACAACTTATGTATATTCAAAACAGGATACTGCCATTAAAAATTGAGTTTAATGAGATGAAAATATTTGAATTTATTAGCAGGTCATGTGCTCAGATGACATGCCATCTGAAATAGACTATCACTACAATGTAGTATAGGAAGAAGGAAAAAATTATGAAGGATTAATAGTTAATATCAAACATCACCACACCTCTGCAAACTTCACCAGAGACCCAATTAATTTAAATTTAATGATCTATAGGGTCACTATGAGTCAGAACCGACTCAATGATAATGGGTTTGGTTTGGGTTTTATAGCAGTTTCTAAATCTTTTCTTACAGAAGCCAAGAATCTATTACGTCAAAAATGTAACTAAGTGTTTATTGTTGTGTGAATGATGGACAGAATCGTTTACTTTCTGTCTGGGTATGGTTGGAGTGTATAAAAATAGTCATATTCCCAATATTTTTTATTTCCCAACAACCTACAGTTTGTAGAAAACAGCATTTAGTATTTTGGTGAGGTATCAATGTGTAGAATAAACTTTGAGCTTACTTTTAATAAGTTTTAAATTTATCTGGACAGAAGATATTTAGAAAAATAACTGCGATCTTTAATGCTCTTTGAGTATTTACTGTTTGTCAGGCACTGTGTTAAAGGATTTACTTGCATTATTTTACCTAATCCTTAAAGTAACCATAAGGTAGACACTAGCATTATCCCCTTTAACAGTTGAGGAAATTGAGGCTTAGAGACATGAAGTACTTTCTCCAAGATCCCACAGTTAGAAAGCCGCAGAGCTGGGATTTGAATCAAGGTGTGCCTATCTCCAGATCCTTTCTCCTATCCACTACAAATCCTCTACCAAGTAATATGGAAATAAGTGCAAATGTAGTACAGATTGAACCCATGAGCTTTGATAAAGAAGAATAAAGGAGTTGTTGTTAGCTGCCTTTGAGTTGACCCCGACTCATGGCGAGTCCATTCATAACAGAACAAAATGCTGCCGGGTTGTGCACTGGAAGTGGATTGCCAGATTTTCCTCCTAGTCTGGCTTAGTCTGGAAGCTCTGCTGAAACCTCCTCAGCATCATAGCAACACACAAGCCTCCAATGACAGACGGATGGTGGCTTCACATGAGGTGCATTGGCCGGGAATCGAACCTGGGTCTCCCACGTGGAAGGCAAGAATTCTACCAGTCAACCACCAATGCTCCCCAATAAAGGAGTAGAGTTTGTTAATAACGATGTTTTGGAGATGAAGTTTGAATATTTTTTCATTTATCAGAATGGACATATTATTAAGGAACATAGTAAGATTAAAATACAGTAGTGAGTAAATATAGCTTATGCCAATTTCTACCGCTAATCCTCACTCCCTTTATAATGTGGCCTTCCTCTCTAACCACACCTCCCTTCTATCCCCCTACTTTTGCCACACTCTGGGCTTAGAGTTACTGCCTGAAAATCTGAAATAAATGAGAAAAGGGTAATAAAGGATCATAACATAGATTTGAATTCTCTCCTTTTCATTTGAAGAAGTGGTATTATGTGACAATGGCCACTTCCTTCTCATTGGCCCACTTTCCTTCACCTCAGGCTCTGACCATCCAGATGACTCGCCCCACCAATGCCTTCATCGCCAATACCAGGTAACAGCAGGTTATCTTTCCTCTTTGAAATCTGTTGCAGCTTTCGGTTGTGTTCCCTCTATCTAGGCCAGGCTGCTCAGGCTCTATTATGGGGCTCTTTATCCGATCCCGGGAGTCTGTAATGGATCTCTTCCCTCTCTTCATACTCCTTTCACTTTGCCCAAACCTATCTCCTCAGCATTCACTTCATCTTGTTCACCCACCAGACTCCACTCTTCATCTAAGCCGTTCCCAGGCTTTATCCAGAGGTCTTGCTCCTCTGAAATGTCCTTCCCTTTCTTCTTAGACTCTCATTAAACCCCACAGCTTAGTGACAATTGCTCTTGTTTTGTACAATGCCCATGACAATGCAAATCTCAAGATGTTAAACTTAGTGATCATTTGTGTGCTTGCTAGATTCTTTTTTGTTCTGTGCACCTTTCACTTGCTTGCAGGAGGTGTGGTTATAGCTTTGCACTGTTACCTGCCCATATTGCATTTTAGAGTTTAAACTTCTAGGGAGAGGAACTCTGTCTACTTTACCTCCTGTTAAAGCCTTTTGAGCGGTACTGTGTGTATTTGGGCAACTGGATTCTGTTTGGCTATTAGAACCACCGGGACACAATTTAAAGAAAAACAAGATAATACTAAGTTTTGGACTGCTTTTATGGAGTTCGTTTATTTTTCTTTCTGTGTTTTGGCTATTACACATGAATTTTAGAGTAGAGTCATGCAAATGCTAAATAATTCAAGAGAATAGTCTGAAGTGGTGAAAACTCCAGATTACATTCATTTTAAAACGATAATAGTTGTATCACTTTCAAGAATGTATAGTGATATGAACCATTTACGAAATATTAACAATATTTATTCAAAAAGACCTACCAGATTAGCTTAACAGTCAGGAGGTCATACATTATGTTGTGCCTAGAAATACCTACGTCAGAATCCTAATTTTGCTACGTAGAAACTTTATGTCCCTAGACAAGTCCTTTGCCTCTCAGAGCTGTGTATGCCTTCTCCCAAGAGGATTAAGTGAGAAAATACAAGCAAAGCACTTGACATGCATGTGTCAAGCAGATGATAAACATTGAAAATTTTTAGCTAATATTAATATTTTAACTTGTTTTTTTGAAAAGATGCTTTAAAAAGTTAATTTGTATCTTTCTATAATCTTGATTAGAGTCCCTGGGGGTTGGAAATTCGGGTCCACCCAGAGTTGCCTTGGAAGAAGGGCCTGGTGATCTTCAAAAAAGTCAGCCATTGAAAACCCTCTGAAGCCCAGTTCTACTCTGGCACACATAGGGTCAGAATCCATTCAACCGCAATTAGTTTTTTATAATCCTGATTACATTTGTAACTCACTCTGCAAACTCTTCATAGTTCTTTGTCTGAATGATCCAGACGCGCTTTTTAAGAAATTTAAAGTAATGTAGGTTAGATGTAATAAGGATAAGAAAACGTTTTCCCTGTTACTTCCTCAGCCCTGCATCTCCTAAAGGCAGGGAATTGTAGAGGCAGGAAGTCATCGGTTTTATGGCCTCTCCCTGGAACAGCCCTGAGTGTGGGCGGGATAGGGTGGGTCTAGGGTGGCATGCAGAATCACGGCACTCTGGCCCTAGGGGGGGATGGACTTCCTTCCTCTTCCCCCTTCCATTCCAAGTTAAACCACAAATTTGTTCTCAAAAAAGCAGGAATGATGACACTATGGAGGCATCTCACAGAAAAGAGATAAGAGATGTAGCTTGGAATTCATTCTCATGCCAGAGATCAACAGTGTAGAAATGCAAAAGGACAGTTTATTAGAGAAGAATCGATAGTGTAATGCGGCAGGGGCTTCTTTTGCCATAAGTGAGTTTATTATAGGACACTACGAAAAAGTCTATATGACCCCTGAGGAATTCATAGGCATTTCCACCTTGGAGAGTTGGGAGCCCTAGTGGCTCAGTGGTTAAGGGCTATAGCTGCTAACCAAAAGGTCTGCAGTTTGAATCCACCAGCTGCTCCTTGGAAACCCTATGGAGCAGTTCTACGCTATCCTATGAGTTGGAGTTGACTCAACAGCAATGGGTTGGGTTCTTTAAGGAGGGGTTGAGAATCTTATTTCAGTTGGATTCACAAGGTTGGATTTAGTGCTAATTAAAAGGAGAATAATGATGCTTGAAGGCAGGGTTAGTTTCTCACATGTCCAGAGTGGCAACTTTTTTCACAATTATCTGAATCCCACCACTGTTGGGTAGTGGGCCCCACTGAGGGCTAAGCACAGCACCAAGGTACCTTTGAAGGTTGAGTGCTTCATTTGTAGGAACATAATTAATTCAGGGACTTTGGAAGGTCTTATGCATCTAAACAATTTATTTATTTAATTTTATTTATTTTCATCTACTCTAGAAAAATCATCGAAGGTTCACTACTATTTTTACTAGTGTTTTTTAAATGTTTTAAACTTTTTGGTGACATTTAGGATAAGTGAACTTTGTTTTTGTTCCCCCCCCCCCCATTTCTTTGAAATGCTGTACTATACGTTCACTTGGTATTCTCTGAACCAGTTATTCTATCATATAATGACCTTTCTACACCTCAATTATACATATAGCATTAAGTGAGAACTTGAATGTCCCCTAATTTTTGCTTTCAATAACATATAACTCTTTTTAAATATAAATTTTTGAAATCAAGTTAGGCGATAAAGTAGATAAGTGTGTTGAATAGCTTCTAGAATCAAAGAAACTTTCTGAGAGATTGTTGTTGTTATTGTTGTTAGGTGCTGTCGAGTCGATTCTGATTCATACAATAGAACAAGTTCTTTGTGGGATCCTGGAAAGTGCTATTTAGAATCTGAATGACAAATATTCATAAAGTGACAGACCCCGCCATGCCCTCTCTGTCTGGTACAGGGCCTGCCTGACTGCTGCTCAACCTTCTGGCATTCACCAGTTGGGAAGGGAGAGAGCTGGGCAGTCAGAGCACAAAAGCAGCTTTATCTATCCCTCTTTTCATGAAAGAAAAAGAGGAAAACATCCTATTTTTTTCAAATTTCTCAAAAACCAAGGTGCCCAGGGGGCAATTCTAACTAGTGTTCTGGGTAATTTACATGGATTTATATTCTCTACTACTCTTCAGGAGGTGATTAGTTACTGTGGCAACCACTATATCACAAGACATCTATGCTTACTCAGAACTACTGGGAGGATGGAAAATGTGCTGAAAAGAAAACAGGAGTCCCTTAAATGTAATGTTGTTTTCAAGGCAATTTACTACTCTGTTAGGTTGTTGCTAGATGCTGTTGAGTCGGTTCCAACTCATTGCAACCCTATGTACAACATAATGAAACACTGCCTGGTCCTTCACCATCCTCACAATCATTGCTATGTTTGAGCCCATTGTTGCAGCCACTGTGTCAACCCATCTCATTGAAGGTCTTCCCCTTTTTTGCTGACCCTCTACTTTACCAAGCATGATGTCCTTCTCCAGGTAAGGGTCCCTCCTGATAACTTGTCCAAAGGTCGTGAAATGAAGTCTCCCCATCCTTGCTTCTAAGAAGCATTCTGGCTATACTTCTTCCAAAACAGATTTGTTCATTCTTCTGGCTGTCCATGGTATATTCAGTATTCTTCACCAACACCATATTTCAAAGGCATCAATTCTTCTTCAGTCATCCTTATTCATTGTCCAGCTTTCACATGCATATGAGGTGATAGAAAATATCATGGCGAGGGTCAGGTGCACCTTAGTCCTCAAAGTGACGTCTTTGCTTTTTAACACTTTAAAGAGATCTTTTGCAGCAGATTTGCCCAATGCAGTATGACATTTGATTTCTTGACTACTGCTTCCATGGGTGTTTTTTGTGGATCCAAGTAAAAATGAAATCTTTGACCACCTCAAACTTTTCGCCGTTTATCATGATGTTGCTTATTGGTCCAGTTGTAAGGATTTTTGTTTTCTTTATGTTGAGGTGTAATCCGTACTAAGGCTGTAGTCTTTGATTTTTGTCAGTAAGTGCTTCAAGTCCTTTTCACTCTCAGCAAGCAAGGTTGTGTTATCTGCATATAGCAGGTTGTTAATGAGTCTTCCTCCAATCCTGATGCCGTGTTTTTCTTCATACAGTCCAGCTTCTTGGATTATTTGCTCAGCATATAGATTGAATCGGTATGGTGGGAAAACACAACCCTGACACACACCTTTCATGATTTTAAACCACGTGGTATCCCCTTGCTCCGTTTGAATGACTGCCTCTTTGTCTATGTACAGGTTCTGCATGAGCACAATTAAGTATTCTGGAATTGTCATTCTTCACAATGTTATCCATTACTTGAAGGAAGAAGTCCAAGCTGCACTGAAGGCACTGGTGAAAAACAAGCCTCCAGGAATTGACAGAATACCAACTGAGATGCTTCAACAAATGGATGCAATGCTGGAAACACTCACTTCTCTATGCCAAGAAATTTGGAAGACTGCTACCTGGTCAATCCACTGGAAGAGATCCAAATTTGTGCCTATTCCAAAGAAAGGTGATCCAACAGAATGCGGAAATTATCAAACAATATCATTAATATCACACGCAAGTAAAATTTTGCTCAGGATAATTCAAAAACAGTTGCAGTAGTACATCGACAGGGAACTGCTAGAAATTCAAGCTGGATTCAGAAAAGGACATGGAATGAGGGATATTATGCCTGATGTCAGATGGATCTTGGCTGAAAGTGGAGAATACCAGAAAGATGTTTACCTGTTCTGTTAGATTAGGCTTTCAAAGTATTTCTTCATCTTTCCTACCCATTTTACTTAAGGTATAGACACACATTTCAAGACTTTTCATTCAGGTTTGGCTCAATGACAGTGAAAACAGACAACATTCAAGCACTACTAGGTGAATACAGCCCTACAAGGATAAGTGTCTCTATAGGTCAATTTGCTAAGGAGAACCATCTTAATTAACCTACAGTATATTTGACCAAAAAAGCCTTTTGAAATCATTTTCACTTAGGATCAGTGGCACCCTTCCAAAGATCCTGAAGGTCTTGCCGTTTTCAGGCACCCTGTATGCCTCTGGACTCACCCATTTCCAATACCTCCTTGTCACTCCCCCAGAGTGATTTTTCTAAAAGACAAATCAAATTATGCTATTTCCCTACGTAAAAGCCTTCAGTGGTCTCCCTTTCTATTTTGCCTGCAAACCAGATCCCTTGAAAGCCAGCCTCTGACACCTTGCTGGCCTCATCTCTCACCATTTTCCTGCTTGTCTCCTATGCCACATTCCTATAGACTATTTTGCAGACTTATGAATGTGCCCACAGCTTCACTCTTCGTTCAAGCTGTTCCATCTGAGTGAAAATGCTCCCCTCACTTCCTTTTCCATTGGCCTGCCTGGGATCTCCCACTCTTTCTTTGCAACTCAGTTCTAGCATCACTTCCTCTCTCAGGCCAGGTAGAACCATCTTCTGGCCTTTTTACCACCACCAAAGTTTGGCATCCGTCTCTAACCACACATCATATTGTTAGATCGAATCCCATCTCCTCTACTGATTGGAGCTATTTGAAAGAACCATCCGGCCATGATATTCATTTTTGCATCCCAGTGTCTGCCACTGAGTAAGTTCTCCAAAAGTGTGTGTTGAATGAATGATTGATTAGGTGAATAATGAAAGAATGGATTATGAATTATATTATCTTACAGTAATAGCTGATGAATCCCTGCCAATAATTTTTATCAATACATATTTCATAGACTGTCACAAATAGCCCAAAATGGGTGCTCAGAAATTTGTTATATTTTCTCTGAGACTCAGCTGGCTTTCTGTGGTTTGGCTCCCTAGTTGTTTATCCACCAGTAATAGAGTAATAAAAACCAAAAAACCCATTGCCGTCGAGTCGTTTCTGACTCATAGCGACTGTATAGGGCAGAGTGGAACTGCCCCATAGGGTTTCCAAGGAGTGGCTGGTGAATTCAAACTGCTGACCTTTTGGTTAGCAGCCGAGCTCTTAACCACTGTACCACCAGGGCTCCACAATAGAGTAATAAGCAACTAGAAATGCTGCTGAGTGTTAAATTCCAGGGTACCCCTCACTTGGCCTTGAGACTTAGAACTCTCCATGTCCAAGGACAACGTAATCACTACTAGTAGACCTCCTGACTATGATGATTCCTGGAGTGATTCCCTCAGTAACTAAAGGGCGCCCAAGGCTTGAGGCTGGGTAGAAAACTGTAGAAACAGTACAGATATGAGAAAGAGAGGGAGATTATCATGAATGTCAGAAAACAAAGGGAAAATTTACAGATTTAATAAAACTTTCCCTTAATAAGATGAATTTCTGGTATCTTTCCTGCTCCGAAATACTTGCAGTGCAGCTTTCACTGTCTCGGTTAATAGCAACTCCATCCTTCAAATTGTTCAGGCCCAAATCCGTGATGTCATCCTTGATTCTTCTCTTTCTTTTATATTCCACATCTAACTGTGAGGACATGTGTTGACTCTTCCATCAAAACCTATTCAGGACTCAACTTCTTGACATCATCCCCAGAGCTATTTCCCTTGCTCCAAGCCACTGCCATATCTCACCTGCATTATTCCAGTTGCCCTCTACCTAGGATTTCCATAACTGCCAATTGCCCAGCTTCAGTATTTTTTCAATACAGCAGCCAGCATTATCCTGCTAAAACATAAAAGTCAGTTCACACCACTCCTCTGCTTAAAATCCTTCAGTGGCTTCGCATGCCTTTCAGACTAAAAGCCAAAATCCTTCCCATGAGCCACAAACTCCACAAGATCTGGCCCCTTGGGCCACATCTCTTCCCCTTCTTCCTAGTTCACTCTGCTCTGCCCACACTGGCCTCCTCCCTGTCCCTTGGTCCTCAAGCCATTTGCACTTGCTGTTTCCTCTGCTTTGAATTTTCTTCCCTGCTTAGGTAGATATTTCATTTCCTTTAGGTTTTTCCTGAAAAGCCATCCCCTCACTGAGGCCTATCCTGGATGCCCTGTTTAAATTTTACTCTCCATCCAGCACCTCATATCCCCTTTACCTCCCCTCTTAATACTTATTATCCACCATACAAATTTTTCTCTGTTCTGTTCACTGCTATATCCCCAACTCTTACAACAACATTTGGCACATAGGAGATGCTCAATAAATATTTGTTGAATGAATGTCAGATACTTTAAATAACTGTTTCAAGAATAGAAGCATAGTTTTTCTTTGGGCTGAGAGCTGAACATAGTGTTGAACATGAGACATTGGAAGATTATGAGTTGTGGTAGAGGAAAAAAGACCGAGAGGGAAAAGATTACATTTTTTTAATTAAAATTTGTAATCTTAGGAGGTATATACCTGTTTGTGTTTTCCTAGAAAATCCTTTGGAGTTCCTGGGTGATGTAAACAGTTAATGCACTGGCTGCTAACCAAAAGGTGGGAAGTTCGAGTCCACCCAGAGCCACCGTAGAAGATCTACTTCCAAAAAATCATCTAATGAAAACCCTATGGAGCACAATTTTACTCTGATACACATGGGGTCTCCATGAATCAGAATCGACTTGACAGCAACTGATTTAGAAAACCCTTTAGTCATATCCTCTTGATGGATCAGAGGGCAAAAGGAGGAGGAGAACTCAGCACTTCTTCTCCCAACCCTTCCACTTTGATGCGAGACTCTACAGGCAGGCTGGTTGGATAATTGCCACTAAATGGATGAATCAAATTGATCAAGTAATCAGTTCTTTTAATAACCCAACTGATTTTTTTCATTGAGTTGAAATCTTTGATTTAACTATTAAGATTGGGGAGTTGTTTTGGGGTCTTGCAGAAAAATCCAAAGGCACTGTGGGCAATGAGATGAATTACTTATGGACATTACATCAGAGAGTTTGACTGGCTTTTAAACAAAAATATACAGAACATAGTGTGTGGCTGTGTGTGGGTTGGGAGTAGGGTTGGGAAGCAGTGATAAGAGGAGGGAAGATAGATAGGAATGGGCTGGTCCACAGGCACAAAGGACAACAAAGTGAATTCTTAAATTCTTAAAATCAGAAATCGTTCAAGTTGGGAAAGACCTTCAGATGCATTCTCATTTGTCCTGTCACATTACTGAAGAGTGAACTATGTCCCCAGAGAGATGAAGTGAGCTGCCCATGGGCCTACCCTGATTAATGACTGTGGTAGATACACCATCTGTATCTGATGATGCCTCATCTAGATTTCTCTTCACCCCTAAACAACCTGCCGCAACAAATGTGTCATCTCTCGGGAAAGAAGACAGAGGCCTGACAGAAAACCTCCCAATTAAAATAAGTGCAAAGTCACTTAAGTTATGGAAACCACTGACCTCCCCAGGTCATGGGTGTGTCCAAATTTTTATTTATGATTTTAGTTTAGGCTGCTTTCAGTATTTCAAGGCAAAGAAAGGACTCTCTCACTAATAAAGCAGTAAACATCACCACCACATATGTTATACCTGCCTTGGCAAAAAGGTTGCTGAAGTAAATATTTGCATGTTTTGGTTCGGCTTTTCTTTGGGATTCTGTTCTAGCCACATCCCTGGCTGATAAAGAGCTGATAAATAGATCATCAGGAGTCACGAATGTTCTTCCTCTCCCCCAGAGAGACATAGTTATAAGTGGAATGTGTTATCTCCCAAACAGCAACCCCTGCTTTGGTTCTCAAGGGAAAAACAGCCAGCATTTGCTTTACCTTCTACAGTGTTCTCAGCCACCATGCACTTCACACTGCTCTGTGAGAGTGGAGGATAAGACAGCGACTATAAGATTACACTAACTTCTTTCTTTCCAACTAACTAAAAATCCATCTCCAGTAATTACCACCCTGCTCCTTTCTCTGCAGCTCTAGTCCTAAGAGCTAGTCTCAATTTTAAATGGATGTTAAATTAAGTCTTTAAACATATATATATATATATATACACACACAGAGAGAGAGAGAGCTCTGTAATGATTATTTTAAAAGCTGCTACATACTTGTCTTTGGGGGATCTCTGGTAAGTAAAACAACTTGCTTGTAACTATCTCTTTTCACAAAATGGAAGTTGCTTGTCAATGCCTCACATTCTCAGTCTATATACTCTTTGGCCCACTAGCTTGGCTACTGCCTCCCTGAGTACACTGACTCACATTTCCATTAGGCAAATCCAAGCTGACTTGATGACTTACTTTTGAGCCACCTAATTGCTGCTTTTAGTGGATGAGGTCCCAGGATTGGACCACAGTTCTTGAGCTCTCTGGGAAATTTGGCTGAGTTGAGAACAGTCTGATAAAATGCCTCCTCACACTAATTCTAGCTCCTTCAGAGGAATCCCAAACCTCAATAACCATAATGAATTGAATTCACACACTACAAAACCCCAACATGGTTCAAGCCTGATTCTGGAGTATAATCTTCTAACGTTTAGATTCTAATCAGAATTCTGGCCAGAAAGGAGCCTGCCAGCTTAGACAAAGTAGTGGTATTTCAGGGATCAGCGATCTGAGGATGGGAAGCTCACTTGGATATTGTAAAACATATGCGTTCCATTTAAGACCCTTCTCTTGAGAAAACGGCTCTGACTCCTGTGTAGAAGGAACATGAGACTAGCATACTCGCCTCAGCTGTATAAACATCATTTGGCAAAAGATATGAGCTGGCGTGCCAACAATCAGAATATAGCCTTTTCATCGCCATTGTAGCCTCAGCTAGGCTGCCTGCCTGTATTTGACCTCCTCTCTGGGCTCATTTGCTTCATTTTAGCCAACAGAATGCTGCAATGGAGAGACATTAAAGATAAAGAAGGAGCAGAAGAGAGGACTCCAGGAGAGCTCAGTGATGCAATGACAAGCAGAGGGTCCTGCTGCCTGTGGTAGGCATTGGAGCATGTCCCATGATTTCCAACCATAACTAAAGAGTCAAATTTGAGATGCTACCCAGTTTAAGCCCAAATTAAGCCTCATTTCCCAATCCCCCTGCATTGACTGGTTCCCATATGGGCCAATTTTCCCTTCATTCCTGAACTGAAAAATTGACTACACCTCCCAAGTCTCATCTAAGTGCAGATGCGACACATTTATTTCTACTTAGCATCTGGTACGGAAGTTATCAAGCTTTCCTGTTTCATGATGCCCTTAGTGTCTCAGTATTATTTCTTACAACATGAATAAACAGTTCTGTTTATTAAGTTATTAAGTAGATAGACCCAAACAACTAAATAGTAGTACTTTGCTCAGTGTTCAACAGATAAACTGTGTTAAAATACCTTGCAGTGCCCCCTGTGAGTTTGCTTTGACACCCTGCAACCCCTCAAGCACAGCTAGGTGCAATATTCTGCACAAGGGAGCGTTTGAGATAGTTATCGCCTATCTCCAAGTAGCTGAACAATCTAGTAAAGGAAATAATAAAAACAGCATAACATGCTGTATAGCAATGCAAAATGCTGTGCCCTAATAAGAAAGGTACTCTATTGGTCAGAGTGCTTAATTACACAAAACAGAATATATTCTACCTATTTTCAGCATAAAGGGGTTTATTAGAGGGTATTAGGTAGCTTACAGAATTTCTAGAAAGACCAGGGAAACAAAGTTGGAGTCCATACAACCCTTAGAAATACCTAACCATACCACAAAACTGTTTAGTGAAAACCTCACTGTTGTGGCCTCTGCTGTTTTTTACTCATCACCTATGACTCTAGGGACACAACTCCTCAGAAGAATTAAATATCACTGACATAAAATCTGAATTCCCTGAATATAGCTGCTACTTCACAAAAGCCACTTCTGCCTTCCAAGGCTCATGTGATGTTTACTCATGGAATCTAGATCATAGATAAAAACCCTAGCTGAAAGGGAGCCTGGGATTTGTAGCTTTTTAGTTTTTCAGCTTCTTCAGTACAAAAAGGTAGTCCAGAGGGAGGCTAGAAGAGAGTGCCAAGTGAACTAATCTGCAGTATCTGTCCCAGGTACAAACGAATACAATGATTGCTCAAAAAGAGCAAGAAGTCAGATCTGGTTGTAGGAGAAGAGGAAATCACTAGGTCATGAGTATTAGAATTTGAACTGGGCCTTGAGAGAATGGTGGCATTTCAATAGGCAGAAATGTGCCAGAGTGGCCAGTCATGGTGGAAAAAATAAGACAAGCAAAGATGCAGAGGAAGGAAAGTGTAAGGTATGACTCATAACATAGTCAGCGATAGTTGTTGGTACATACTTTGACAAGTAAGTAAGAAGGAGACATACGGTTGAGAACCTGGGTTTGCGATGGTTAAAGTCTTAAACTGGATAGAGGAATCTCTAGGTATACAGTAAAGGTTACCTGAAGGTTTTTGATCAACAACTAAGTGGAATTTAGAAACAGAAACAGGAAAATGCTAGGGCATATTTTCTTCTTTGTCTACTCTCACTCCTTAGGGGATCTTTTCCGTTTCCACACTTGTAAAGGTGTCCAAATGCTAAAGACCTCACATTCCAGTATCCAATCCAGACCCGTCTTCTGAACTCTAGACTTATATATCTAGTTGCCTACTCTACTTGATATGGATATAGACAGGCAGGCATCTTACACTTAACACGCTCAGAAAGGAACTCTTGGTTCTCCCTCCACCCTATAGACCTACTCACAGTTTTCCCATCTTAGTAAATCATGAACTCATACTTCCAATTCTCAGGCTGAAAATCGTGGTATCATCCTGACTCCTCTCTTTCTCTCACACTGCACACTGACTGTCAGCATACTGACTGGTAAATCTTCAAAAGGCATCCAGAGTCTGACTCCTTTTCATCACCTCCTCTACCATCACCCTACAATAAGCCATGATCTTCTTTTGCCTAGATTGCTGGAATGGCTCCTAACTAACTTCCAACTTGCAAACATTCTCCGCACAGCAACTCAAGCATTTCTTCAACAATTTAAGACAGATTATGCCACTCCCCTGCTCAAAATCCTCTAATGGCTTCTCATCTCTTCAGGGTAAAAACCAAAGTCCTTACAAATCTGACCCCAGTTCTCTGATCTTCCTCCTACTGCTCCTCCCCTTGCTCACTCTGCTTCTGCCTCAGACTTCCTCACTATTCCTCAAACACTCCAAGCATGTCCCACCTCAGACACTTGCACTTGCTGTTCCTTCAGCTTTAGCCACTCTTCTACCTGATAGTTTTCTGGGTCTTTCTCTTTCACTTTCTTCAGGAATCTGCTCGAATTTTGTTCTGTGTGAAACAGCTGGACACTCTCTATTTTCTGTATTTGCATTTATCTCCATGTGCCACTTAATATAAAATGCATGAACTAGAACAGTGTCTGGCATATAGTAAGTGCTCAGTAAATATTTATTGAATGAATACCTTTAATCAAGGGTAGATGAATAATGAGAACTACTGAAGAGTTGAAAACAAAGAACTATCCAGTAAAGTGGTAGATGATTTTTTTTTTTTACTTCTGTATGTCCAGGCCCCAACCTATCACTCAGTCAATGATACTATGCATCAAAAATTTGCTAGGGAAATCTTGAAATATATACATACACATATACGGAGCCCTGGTGGTGCAGTGGTTAAAAGCTCGGCTGCTAACCAAAAGGTCAGCAGTTCAAACCCACCTGTCACTCCATGAGAGAAAGATGTGGCAGTCTGCTTCCATAAAGATTAGAGTCTTCAAAACCCTATGGGGCAGTTCTGCTCTCTCCTATAGAGTAACTATAAGTCAGAAATGATTCGACAGCAACAGGTTTGGGTGTAACATCCTTGTTTTCCAAATGAGGAAAATGCCATTTAGAGAGATAAAGTTACTTCTCTTGGTCACACAGCAAGAAAGTGGCAAGTGAGGACTCCAGATGCACCTGGAAACCTCCCAGGTTCTGTGGTCTTTTCCCATCACACCAGGCACATGGACCCTAATCCAAATGTTTTGTAAAGAATGGAGCCTGTGACCTAGACTCTTTGTCTATTTCTCTTAGCTAGGCAGTTGTGCCAAAGTACCCAATTACTTTTATATTGGCACAGCTGCTGAATTCAAAAGAAACTAATGGGGGATTTGTAATGTGTGCTTGATATGGTCCACATCAACGCTTGATGTCTAGATAAATTGTTCAGTGTTTTCTTGCACAATGATTCAGAACACAATTTTGTACAGATTGATTGAAAAATACAACCTGCTGGTGAGAAGAAATCCAGTGGTGAATAAACAAGAATGATAAGTTTTAGGGAGTTTCTTATCTACGAGCGTAGCACGGCTTTCATATCTTTAAGTGACTTCGGTACTTTCTTGGAGAATGAGTGCTACTTGGCAGAACCAGAGGAGATAGGCTTACCTTAATGCAGTTGAGATCTAGGTTAGACAGAAGGAAGATATTCCTGATGGTTGTTAAGAAGAACTTCCTGGACAGGTTTCCCAGAGTCTTTGTAGCTCCACTTCCCTGAGAAAGAGAAAAGAAAGGAGGGAGTCCCTCCAGCCCAGCTGCCACAGACACGAAGAGCCGGATGATGCAGCAAACTATTACCATTGCGAGGACTGGGGATTGAAGTCTAAAGGCAGGAAAGTAAATGTTTCTGGGAAAGTAAAGAATGCCCCTGTTTTCAATTGCCTGGTGCATGGGGAAAACTGAAGAGGCACAGACTGTTTTCATTTGGTATATGGGAGACTTGGAGATGACAACTGTACGGAAAGCGTAATTAGGGAGGATTTAATTGTTCCCGTCAATAGACAGTTCAAATACTAACATAGATTCTATAAAAGGAAGAAAACAGATTTAAAGTAACATAACAAAATATTATTCAGTGGCATAGACATATTTGTGAAAGAAATTATAAAAAGGTTGGAAATGAGGAACACCCTATGTACTCTGGACCTCAAGTGCATAAAATGAGTAGGATTCAGGTACTTACCTGCACAATTGACGTTTTCCACGTTACTCAATTATTAGAGTTCTTAGGTGGAAGTTTCTGAACAAAGATTATCACTATAATCTGTAAATCTCTGTTTTCTTTACATGGGTAAATAGAACTTTAGTGAAAGTATCTTTGCACTCTCTTCTAAAAAAACTTTTGATCCAGACTCCTCACCTGAATAATAGTTTTCAAAATACAGATTTCTACACCTCACTTCTAGAGATTCTGTTTTAGCAGATTTATATGAGGCTCTAGAAATCTAAGTTTGAAAAATCTTTCCAGGTAATTCTGATTTTCAGCCAACTTTGGGAAGCACAAAACCTCAGTGCCCTTTTCCTGGGCTGTGGCTTGCAGCATGCTTTTCAAAACAAAATCTAGTTCCCATTTGCTTTCTTACTATTTTCCTGGCAGTGCCAAGCACCAAACTATTCCAGTTAGTTGGAAGGTCCAGTTAAGTGGATTTCTGTGTGCTCACATGGTAAATTTCCACTGGAGTTGTTTTTTTTTTTTGCACCGAGAGTGAGAGTTTAGTATGG
Organism: Dugong dugon; assembly: GCA_030035585.1. NCBI lineage: Eukaryota > Metazoa > Chordata > Mammalia > Sirenia > Dugongidae > Dugong > Dugong dugon. The sequence continues at coordinate 146,080,324 of CM057464.1, read as the reverse complement.
AATGACCTTTGCACACTTCAGCCTCTAACAGCTGCAACATCAGATTATCATCCCTCTAGTCTAGTGAGATGATATACTATTGCCTCATTTTTTTCAACCTTAAAAATATTTTACCTGCATTTCCATGTTTTCCCCTCTTTCAGTCTGTTACTTCTGTCCTCATTAAAGAATAGAAGGCTTATGTCATTTGCAGAAAAGACAAAATAAATAAATAAAAGGAAGCGTACATTTTCGTGCCTCCTGAGACAATGGCAGGTCATGAGTAAGTGGGAAGTTTGAGTGGGATTTCTGTCTTACTCAAAAGCAACAACTCTCTTTACTCAGCAAAGAGCACAATATTCAACCTTTTCATGTAAGGATTTAGTATTCTTTTCAAAGCTACATATCAAAAACCCACACACAATGGAAACAGTCCCTCTCACTGGGGCATCAAAGAAGAGGGAACTTGCATACGAGGCTTTCTCAAATGAAGTCTTTTCATTGCTGCTTCAGATTTGCTCTCTGGGGATCATTGACTTAAAACCATGAAGAAGAGGGTAAGGGGCCATCATACCATTTCCATTAAAAGCAGTTGTCCACGGCCATTTTCCCATTTTCTTTCTCTTCTTCCCTATTTTGCAGTAATGCTTGCATTCCAATAAAATGAGGCTTCCTGCAATAGGCCATACAACGCTATTCTTCCCCTTAATGCCAGTTGCTTTTCAAGTGGGTGGTGGGATAACTAAGAACATTTGTTACTGGGGCAGAGTCTCTTCAAAACCCATTAAAACAAAGTATTCTGCCGTTCCTTTATGTGGGGATAGTTTTTCTTCTCTATAATTTAATTTAATTTCTTTTGGGAGAAGACCAGTGGTCAATAAAAAGCCACAGTCACTCTATCTACACAATCAAAGTAAAACAGCAATAGAGACTTTTCCATTTAACATAAGAATTCTGTTTGACTAACTCCTTATCCTGTATACTGGGAAATGCATAGGGAAGAGTAGCAACTCATAAATATCTGTATATATTTTGTTGTCTTTACTCCAGTTGGTAATATGCTGTGGTAGGCAGCTTTCTAAAATAGCTCCCAACGATCTCCAGCACAGTCATGTGAGGCATAACGTCCATTCAGACAACGTCTGACCACATGCATGCTGGTGCTCCCATAAGGTTATAATACCAAACACCCATTGCCATCGTGTGGATTCCGACTCATAGCAGCCCTATAGGACAGAGTAGAACTGCCCATAGGATTTCCAAGGAGCAGCTGGAGGATTCAAACTGCCGACCTTTTGGTTAGCAGCTGAGATCTTCAGAATCTCGTTCCGAGCACAGGACATAGTGGATGTAACCAGTCGTAGCAAATGCAACTGCTTCCCACATGCTACGTGTCTCTTGTATACAAAGCGATTGAGCTTTTGTTATAACTATCAAGACATATGTGTTATAGGTATATAATTTCCATATGTATTATAGATATGTAATCTATATCACATATGTCTTGATAGTCATAATAAAGCCTATGTTACTGGCTTATGTATGTACTCTACTTTCATTATTTTAATGTGAACTTTCCCTACTTACAAATAAAAAGTTTACTGTATTAACAGTATATGCTACGACTCGTAGACAGCAGCATCCAATCTCATATATCGTGCATCTCTTGAGTGTTGTAGCATTATCTCTGTTTAATTTTCTTTTGAAAATATTACTGTAAAGTACACCATGGCTTCCGATGCAGCAAGACCAGTACCAATGATAGTATGTAATATGGTGTTCACACTACATCTAAATCACGTAACGTCCTATTTCACAGAATTTATCATGGACATTAAATGACACATGACTGGACTTAAGTCTTTGTGTGTGGGCTAGAACTAATGACTTGCTTCTAATGAATAGGATGTGGCAAAAGTGATAAGACATCACTTCCACATATAGGTTACAAAAGACAGTCACTTCCATCTTGCTAGCACTTTCTTTTGTAGGTTTTCTCTCTTAAATTGTGAGATGCTCTTTGGAGGGAACTACATGGCAACAAAAGGAGGGAGGCTTCTGGTAAATAGCTTGTAAGGAAGTGAGGTCTCTACCCAACAACCTGCAAGGAATTGACTCCTGCCAACAATCATGTGCCAAAAGAACAAAAAGTCTGTCTTGGAAGAAGTACAGCCAGAATTTTCCTTAGAAGTGAGGATGATGAGACTTCATCTCACGTACTTTGGACATATTATCAGGAGGGACCAGTCCCTGGAGAAGGACATCATGCTTGGTAAAGTAAAGAGTCAGTGAAAAAGAGGAACATTCTCAATGAGATGGATTGACACAGTGGCTGAAACAATGGGCTCAAGCATAACAACAATCATGAGGATGACACAGGACAGGGCAGTGTTTTGTTCCTTTGTATGTCGGGTTGCTATGAGTTGGAACTGACTTGATGGCACCGAACAACAACAACAATCATGTGAGTGAGCTATCCTTCTTAGATGAGACTTGAGACAACTGCATCTTTGTAGGAGAGAGACCCAGAGCCAGAGGACCCATGTAATGTGCACCTTCCTGATCCATAGAAACTGTGGATGATAAATGTGTGCTGGTTTTTTAAATTATTATTATTGTGGTAAAATACACATAACAAAAAAAATTACCATTTTAACCATTTTTAAGTGTACATTTCAGTGACATCAATTACATTAACCATGTTGTGCAACCATCACCTCTATCTATTTCCAAAAGATTCCAAAGATAATCATCACTCCAAACAGAAACTCAGTACCCCTTAAGCAATAACTCCCTATTCCCCCTTCCTCATGCCTCAGCCCCTGGTAACCACTAATAAACTTTTGTATCTATGCATTTGACTCTTCTAGATATTTCATATAAGCAGAATCATACAATATTTGTCCCTTTGTGTCTTATTTCACTTAGCATAATGTTTTCAATGTTTATCCATGTTGTAACATGTGTCAGAACATAATTTTCTTTATGGCTGAGTAATATTCCATTGTATGAATACACATTTTTTTTCTATTCATTTATTGATGGACGGTTGGGGTTTTCCCACTTTTTGGCTATTGTAAATAATGCTGCAATGAACAGTGGTGTGCAAGAATCTGTTTGGATCCCTGCTTTCAACTCTTTTGGGTATATGGATATTTTTTGTTGACTGATATTCCAATTCAAAAATCCTTTCATCTGCTACATCTAATCTTCTGTTAAACCCATCTATTGAGTTCTTACTTTTAGTAATTTTATTGTTTAGTTGTAAAATTTTCATGTGTCTTTTTTTTTACCATATGTCACATGTTGTGTGCTTTATTTACATTTATTATCTCACTTGAGTCCTCACAAATACCCTATGAGAAAGGTACTACTAGTACCTATATTTTCAGTGGAGGAAATAGAGACTCAGAGAGGTTGAATAACTTACCCCATGTTATACAGCAAGGAGTTAATGATGCTTGGATTTAAATCCAGGCAGTCTGATTCAGAGTGAGCTTTCATAACTACTATGCCACATTGCTCCAACATTATGATCATGATGATAGTTAACCTATTGGACTTACTATGTTCCAAATATTGTTCTAAGCACTTTATATATGTTAACTTATTGAATCCTCACAATGCCCCAGTAAGATAGTATTATTATTACCACGTTATACAGATGAGGGTATCTGTATAATCTACTCAAACAATGTTAATAGCCTGCCTAAGTTTTCACAGGTCTTAAGTGCAAGTAAGAATTCCAACCAATGCAATCTGTCCCTAAAGTGCATGCTCATAACTACTATGCCAAACTGTCTCCCATAAAAATCAGGGAGGCAATCACACTTGGAACTGAGATGCAGCACAGACAAGGGAGAGAATGAACAGCATCCCAAATCAGATCACTGAAAAAGTAAATGCAGTGCTTAGAAGCAGGGAGAAAAGTGCTTTGGAAGGGAAGAGTGGGTTGAGAAAAGAAAAAACGACTTCCATATAGGACGGGAAATATGGAGGATAAGATACGTTATACAAATTATAAATAAGTGCATGCTGCATGGTGCTTGGAAGAGAGCATTCTTTGGAATGTGGTTTGCATAATCCCAATGTGGGGCGGCACAGCTGTCAGCAGCACAGCAAGAACCAGAGCTGTCTAACGCTGAGTCCTGGCAAGCCTTTAAGGTCAGGAGGTTCTGACCACTACGGTGGTGGTGAGGGTTTGGCTGATAATTGCTAGGTTTGAAAGATAAGTATCAAGGAGGCAAAGATGTGGTTAGGACGGTCCACAGGGTACCATCAGAAACAGTGGGAATCTGAAAGCTGGAACTGAATATATGGGGGAGAACTATGTTAACTCTGAACTGTAATTATAAAACCACTTCCCAGGCTTTCTCAAAACACAGATATATATTTAATAAGTGTGTTGGGGAGTTCACAAAAGGCACCTTTTTCGGTAATAGGCAACATGAGACAAAGCTTTCCTGTCAGCAGATAGGGCTGCCATGTCTACTCCTATCTTGCTGCATGTAAAGAAACCTCTCCTTTTATGTAACCCAGTTTGAGAGTCCTATAAATGCCGAGGATAAATAGCTTGCTTTTCAGTTTCCTTGAGACAAACCACATGAAGAACCTGGCACCAAGGTGGCATCAGGGCCCTTCCCCCACCCTGGAAATGCAAAACAGAAGATGACTTTTAGTAAAAGGATTAATTAAAAAACATCTCTGTCAATTGTGGTTGTTAGGAGCCATCGACTCTATTCCAACTCGTAGCGACTCAGTGTGCCAGAACAGAACTGCCCCAGAGGGTTTCCTAAGCTGTAATATTTACGGAAGCAGATCACCAGGTCTTTCTCTCACAGAGCTGCTGGGTGGGTTTGAACCACTGACCTTTCAGTTAGCAGCCAAACACATTGAGCCACCAAGGTCCCTTCTCTGTCAATTAACCCTCCTCAAAAAGGTAGAGGAGAAAGCACCCTTCTTCTTTTTGGTAAAGCACTCCAACATTTTGCATCCTTCATAGTTAGAAATGCCCAAATCTAAATCTTTCTGTTAAAATTTAAACCCTTTCCTTTTTCTCTGTTCTCATGGGAGAAACACAGAACTTGAAATCAGATTCAGTTTTCTCTATAATCTCACTCATGTTCTCTTCCTTCATAGCACACAGCACAGTTTATAACCATATATTTATATGTGTATTTATTTGTTTACTATCTCTCGCTCCCCGTTTAAGGTCTAGTGCCCCAAGGGAAAAAAACATGACTGTTTTTGTCTTCCATTGCATACCCAGAGCATAATCCTGTGCCTAGCACATCGTACGATTTCAACAAATATTTGTTGAATAAATAAAAGGGAGAGAATGTAAGAGCTATAATTTTGGCTCTATCCTAGTCCTTTGTTTAGTAGCAGTGCATACAGTGTACATTTATTTAATACCTGCCACATGTTAGATACAGTCAGTAAGTCATCCTACTCTTGCCTCTCCAGAAATTGCACCATTCCATCTCCAGAAATTGCTCAAAACAGTACTCCAAAATCCCTCCAAAGTCTCTAATTAGCCCCCAGTTCTTTGTTTATCAGTTAATCTTACACAATTCTAACAACTTACGCTTTATAAAACTAAATTTAGGGCTTTCATGAATAGTGAGAATCTGTTCATTATAGCCTTAAATGTGATATAGACGAACTAAAAAGTGATAATTATAAAAGTAATAGCTAATAATTTTTGAACATTTAGTAAACACTAAGTATCATGCTAAGCTTTTTACCTGCATTTCCTCATTTCATCTTCCTAGTCACTTATAAGATAGGTGTTATAATTTTCCTCCAGTTTGCACATGAGGAAACACAGACTCTATAATGTTGAATAACTTACACAAAACCACACAACTAATAAGAGACAGAGTCATGATTCAAATTCAGACAAACTGACTTCACTGTCTCAGTCACTTCTATACGGAATTTAGGAAGTTGTTCTCTGAGGACCAGATGAAGGAATAGGGACACATCAAATCCAGGGATGAAAGTTTTTGTTAGTTGCTGTTGAGTCGACTCCAACTCATGTCAACCTCACATATAACAGAATAAGATGTTGCCTGATCTGTCAATTTGTCATACTGTGGCTTAGTGTTGCTACGATGCTGGAAGTTATGGCACCAGTGTTTCCAATACAAACAGGGTCACCCATGGTGGACAGATGCAGTGGACCTTTCAGACGAAGACAGACAAGGAAGAAAGGACTGGTGATTTCCTTCTAAAAATTAGCCAATGAAAACCCTATGGATCACAATAGAATACTGTCCAGAGATTATAGCTCTCGCCAAATACTGGAAGACCTCTTAGATAGTTGTTGCTAGGAGCTGTCGAGTTGGTTCTGACTCATAGCAATCCTATGTAAAAACAGAACAAAACACTGCCAAGTCCTGAACCATCCTCACAATCGTTGCTATGTTTGAGCTCATTGCTGCAGCCACCGTGTCAATCCATCTCATCGAATGTCTTCCTATTTTTCGCTGATCTTCTTCCTTACCAAGCATGATATCCTTCTCCAGGGACTAGTACCTCGTGATAATATGTCCAAAGTACGTGAGACAAAGCTTCCCCATCCTCGCTTTCAAGGAGCACTTTTTCGGAGACAGACTTGTGTGTTCCTCTGGAAGTCCATGGTGTATACAACATTCTTCGCCAACACCATAATTCAAATGTATGGATTTTTCTTCAGTCTTCCTTATTCACTGTCCAGCTTTCGCATGCATATGACATCATTGAAAATACCATGGCTTAGGTCAGGTGCACCTTAGTCCTCACAGTGACATTTTTGCTTTTCAACACTTGAAAGAGGTCTTTTGCAGCAGATTTGCCCACTGCAATATGATGTTTGATTTCTTGACTGCTGCTTCCAAGGGCATTGATTGTGGTGCAAGTAAAATGAAATCCTTAAGCTTCTACATTTTCTCCATTTATCATGCTATTGCTTATTGGTCCAGTTGTGAGGATTTTTGTTTCATTTATGCTGAGGTGTAACCCATACTGAAGGTTGTAGTCTTTGACCTTCATCAGTAAGGGCTTCAAGTCCTCTTTCACTTTCAGCAAGCAATATTGTATCATCTGCATATCACAGCTTGTTAATGAGTCTTCCTCTAATCCTGATGCCACGTTCTTCTTCATATAGTCCAGCTTCTCAGATTATTTGCTCAGCATACAGATTGACTAAGTATGGTGAAACGATACAACCCTGACACACACATTTCCTGATTTTAAACCATGCAGTACCCCCTTGTTCTGTTCGAATGACTGCCTCTTGGTCTAGGATCAGGTTCCACATGAGCACAATTAAGTGTTCTAGAATTTCCATTCCTCACAATGCTATCCATAATTTGTTATAACCCACACAATCAAATGCCTTTGCATACTCAATAAAACATAGGTAAACATCTTACAGGTATTCTCTGCTTTCAGCCAAGATCCATCCGACATAAGCAATGATATCCCTAGTTCCATGTCCTCTTCTGAATCTGGCTTAACTTTCTGGAAGTTCCCTGTTGATGTACTGCTGCAACCATTTTTGAATTATCTTCAGCAAAATTTTATTTGCACGTGATATTAATGATATTGTTCCATAATTTTTGCATTCTGTTGGATGACCTTTCTTTGGAGTGGGCACAAATATGGATCTCTTCCAGTCGGTTGGCCAGGTAGCTTTCTTCCAAATTTCTTGGCATAGATAAGTGAGCATCTCCAGTGCTGCATCCCTTTGTTGCAACGTTTCAATTGGTATTCTGTCAATTCCTGCAGCCTTATTTTTCACCAATGCCTTCAGTATAACTTGGACTTTTTCCTTCAGTATCACCAGTTCTTGGTCATATGCTACCTCCTGAAATGGTTGAAGGACAACCAATTCTTTTTCATACAGTAATTTTGTATATTCCTTCCATTTTCTTTTGCTGCTTCCTGTATCATTCAATATTTTTCCCATAGAAACCTTCAACATTGCAACACGAGGCTTGAATTTTTTCTTCAGTCCTTTCAGCTTGAGAAATGCCGAGCGTGTTCTTCCCTTTTGGTTTTCTATCTCCAGGTCTTTGCACGTTTCATTATAATACTTTACTTTGTCTTCTCCAGCCTCCCTTTGAAATCTTCTGTTTGGCTCTTTACTTTATCATTTCTTCCTTTTGCTTTAGCTACTCTACATTCAAGAGCAAGTTTCAGAGTCTCTCCTGACATCCATTTTGGTCTTTTCTTTTTTTCTTGTCTTTTCAATGACCTTTTGCTTTCTTCATGTATGATGTCTTTGACGTCATACCACAACTTGTCTGATCTTCAGTCATTAGTGTTCAATGCATCAAATGTATTCCTGAGATGGTCTACAAATTCAAGTGGAATATACTCAAGATCATATTTTGGCTCTCATGGACTTGTTTTAATTTTCTTCAGCTTCAATGAGTTGAAGCATATGAGCAACTGATGGTCTGTTCTGCAGTTGGCCCCTGGCCTTGTTCTGACTGATGATACTGAGCTTTTCCATTCTCTCTTTCCACAGATGTAGTTGATTTGACTCCTGTGTATTCTATCCAGCGAGGTTCATATGTATAGTCGCCGTTTATATTGTTGAAAAAAGGTATTTGCAATGAAGAAGTCATTGATATTGCACAATTTCATCATGAAATCTCCAGTGTCATTTCTGTCACCAAGGCCATATTTTACAGCTATCGATTCTTTTTTGTTTCTAACTTTCTCATTCCAATCACCAATAATTATCAATTCATCTTGATTGCATGTTTGATCAGTTTCAGACTGCAGAAGTTGGTAAAAGTCTTCAATTTCTTTATCTTTGGCCTTAGTGTTTGTCCTGTAAATTTGAATAATAGTCTTATTAAGTGGTCTTCCTGGTAGCTGTATGGATATTATCCTATCACTGACAGGGTTTTACTTCAGGATAGATCTTGAAATGTTCTTTTTGATGATGAATGTGACACCATTCCTCTTCAATTTGTCACTCGTAGAATACAACCATACAATAGTCCAATTCAAAATACCAGTCCATTTAAAATACCAGTCCACTTCAGCTCACCATGCCTGGGATGTTGATTTTATGCATTGCATTTCTTTTTCTTTTTTTTTTTTTCATTGATTTTTTAAATTGTATTTTAGTTGAAGATTTACAGAACAAACAGTTTCTCATTAAACAGTTAGTACACATATTGCCCTATGACAATGGTTATCAACCCTGCGACATGTCAACACTATCCCTTCTCAACCTTGGGTTCCCTATCACCAGCTTTCCTGTCCCCTTCTGCCTTCTACTCCTTGTCCTTGGACTGCTGTGCCTCATTAGTCCCGTGTTGTTTTGTGTGGCCATCCAATTTCTGGCTGAACAGTGAACCTCAGGAGTGACTTCACCACTGACCTAAAAGGGTGTCCTGGGGCCATACTCTTAGGGTTTCTCCAGTCTCTGTCAGGCCAGTAGATCTGGTCTCTTCTTGTGTATTAGAATTTTGTTCTACATCTTTCTCCAGCTCTGTCCAGGACCCTGTGTTGTGATCCCAGTCAGAGCAGTCAGTGGTGGTAGCTGGGCACCAGATGTACTGGACTCAGTCTAGCTGACGCCTTGGTAGCTGTGGTCCATTAGTCCTTTGGACTAATCTTTCCCTTGTATTACGTTCTCTTCATTTCTCCTTTGGTCCCGCAGAGGTGAGACTAGTGGAATATCTTAGATGGCGGCTCACAGGCTTTTAAGACCCCAGATGCTACTCACCAAGGTAGACTGTAGAACATTGTCTTTATAAACAGAGTTATGCCAATTGAGCTAGATATTCCCCCAGACCATGGTTCCCACAGCCCTCTGGCCAGCAATTCAGTCTCTCAGGGAGTTTGGATGTGTCTTTGGGGCTTCCATGACCTTTCCTTGTAGAAGTTGTGTACTGTCTTACCCTTCACCAAAGTTATCACTTATCTATAGTCTATTTAGTGCCCCCCCATTTTTGATGACATCCAATTTTCCTAGATTCATAGTTAGTACATTCCACAATCTAATTATTAATGTATGTTTGCAGCTGTTTCTTCTCATTTCCAGTTGTGCCACATCAGCAGATGAAGGTCCCGAAAACTTTATTCCATCCACGTCATTAAGGTCAACTCTACTTTGAGAAGGCAGCTCTTCCCCAGTCCACCATGGGTGACCCTGCTGGTATTCAAAATATCGGTGGCATATCTTCCAGCATTACAGCAACTTGCAAGCCACCAAAAACTGACAGACATGTGGTGGTCTTAGATGGTAGAATGATTAAATTTGGACCCAAAGATGGAAGCCATAAGGAGGAACATTTTACTTAAATAAAAAGGACAATTTTCTAACAAAGAGAACTGCTTGAACTAGTAAGGATTGTCTGGTGAACAGCATAATTCCCATTACTTGAAGTGTTCAATAAAGAGAAAACACAGAGTTAATGATTTAGAACTGTGTTTTTCAAACCATGGATCATGGAATTAATTTAGTGGGACATAAGTAGGATTATTTTTTAAGTGAAATAGAAATTATTTAAAGTGCTTATCATGTACTCGAGTTTGTGAAACTTTTGATTTTGTTTTATGTGTGTGTATGTGTGTGCTGGATTGTGTTGTAGAATGTACTGTTTGTGAGTCATTAAATAAATATGAAAGCTGCTGGCTTAAACTGGTTTCCAAACCTTGGCTGATCCTTGAACCAGTGCCAGTTATGATAACGTTATCTCTGGTCTTTGGTGAATGGTGGAATATACCAGCAATATACTGAGTTTTTCATTAAGCTAAATTTAATTTAAATGATCATCTTTTAGTCTGAAAATTTTTTTTTCATACTGTATCAGTGTTAAGATGTCCCTTCTTCTTTTTTAAATGAGAGGTGTTAGATTGCATTTCCAAATACGGCCACAACAATATTGCCCATCCCACCTGATCTTTTGCAATGTGATTTTGTCACTCTTCCATCAAAATGTGGAATCTATGTTCTTTCTCCCTTGAATCTGGGCTGGTCCTGTGACCTGTTTTCAGTAACAGAATGCACCAGAAGTGATGCTGTGTAGCTCCCGAGGCTGGGCTTTAAGAGATCTGCAACTTCCACTCTCATCTCATAGAATATTTCTTCTTGGAATCCAGGTGCCATCTAGTGAGGAAGTCCAAGCAGCCATGTAGAGAGTTTCACTGAAGAAGAACCAAGATCCTTGAGAGATGGCCCCAGCTAACTGCTGAGGTGACACGTGACTGAGGCTCCTCCAGACCTTCCAGCCATCCCAACATCCTAGCTGACAAATGTGAGGCACGCATTCTCAGACAACTCGCAAAATTGTGAGAAAGTATGAATTACTGTTGTTGTAAATCATTAAGCTTTGGCATGGTTTGTTATGCAGCAATAACCAAAGCAGACTGTGACAATAGATCTTAGCTAATTGTCTGAGTATTTGTTTTAATGTCTATTTTTGGCAAAAGATAGGCAACCTGATGTATGTCCCCTACTTTTTTTTTCTTTTTTATAACTTTTTGAGTCCATGAGATCCGGTCCATGGGAATACCTGAAACTAATGGCCTACTTTTCAATTGTGAGAATCTAGGAGATATGTCCTCCTTTGTGAAACTTATCCAAATGCTCCTTTTGTCCTTGCCAGATGGAATAAATATTTCTTCACGTTGTATTCTCATAAAACTATGGCTTATGACTATTTTAGCCTTTCTCATACCATCATGTAAGAATCTGTACTTCCATGTGGTAAACTTCTTATGGAGTTCTGTTATATCTATCTACCTTAGTGCTGAGCATGTAGCATGTTCTTAATAACCTCATTGAACTGAATTTTAGCTTCTTTTAAAAATTCTTTTGTAACATCTTTTGTTGGTCTTAGTCATCAGCATGCTGGGGTTGATGTCATAGGCATACAGCCTGTGATGCTTATCTCATGGAAAAGTAAGGAGAGTGAGAAGGTGTAGAGAGAAGGAACTAGAAAAGAGAAAAATCACATATGCACATATATCTATGCTATTAAATATTTCCCACAAATATCAACTTTCTGTAGGCCTGGAAACAAATGGTCATAATTCCATGTCAACACCACAGAACTTATGTAAAGAATGGAATCAAATGTCATTTAGCAAAAGTCCAGTGTTTTCAACCCAAACCTTCCTACTGGCACAGAAAAACTAACAAAAGGATGTTTTCCATGTAGGTAATTTTATTCCTGATGATGTAGATGTTTTGTACTCTCTGCACATGGCCTATTTTTCATATGAAACCTGTTATGGACTGAATTGAACCTTCCTCCCAAGTATGTGTTTGAATCCTCACCCTTGTACCCGTGGATGCAATGTAATGCAATATAATCACTTTTCATAATGCAATCTAATGTAATGCAAGGAATCGATCAGTCGAAGTCATACAAGTGTAGGATGAATCCTAAACCTAATCACTTCTGAGTTATAAAAAGAGCAGATTAGACATAGAGACACTTATATACTGGGGAGGAAGACAGACACCATGTGAGGATACTCTACAAGCCAAGGAAAGACAAGGAACCAAGGAATGCCTGGGGCTACCATCAAGAAAGGAGATGACATAGACAAGACTCTGATTTAGACCTTTACTCCCCAGAATTGTGAGAAAATAAATTTCTGTTCTTTAAAGCCACCCACTTGTGGTATTTCTGTTACAGCAGCACTAGGAAACTAAGATAGGGCCTAAGTCAGAACAATTTTATCTGATACTTTAGACGCCAGTGTAATTGAACTAATAATAATTGAACCATCATTGATTCTGCTAGCTACCAGATAGCAGTTAAACAAAACATTTACTTTAATTATTTACTGCTGTGAGTTCCTTGCTATTTGTCATGGATTTAATTGTGGCCCCCCAAAATATGTGTCAACTTGGCTAGGCCATGATTTTCAGTATGTGGTTGTCCTCTGTTTTATGATCTGATGTGATTATCTTCCATTTTGTGAGGTGTTGTAAATCTTAACCTCTGTATGTGAATGAAGCAGGATCAGTGTAGGGTGTATCGTGAGTCACAGCCTTACAAGAGGATGTGACTTAAGTCACACGCTTACTTATGTCATACCCTTACTTTAGTCACACCTTTTATCTTACAAGAGATAAAAGGAGAGGGAAGTGAGCAGAGAGGGGAGGGACCTCACCACCACCAAGAAAGAACAGCTGGGCGTGGAGTGCATCTTTTGGACCTGGGGTCCCTATGCTGAGAATCTCCTAGACCCAGGGAAAGACTGATACCAAGACACATGGAGATCTCCAAGGAACCGTGGCCCACAGATGTTGAAAGGAGACAAGGACCTTCTTTCAGAGCCAACAGAGGGAGAAAACCTTCCCTTAGAGCTGGCACCCTGAATTTGGACTTTTAGCCTTCTAAACTGTGAGAGAATAAATTTCTGTTTGTTAAAGCCATCTACTTGTAGTATTTCTGTTACAGCAGAACTAGATAACTAAGACACTATTGATATAGGATTATTAACATTCACTTGTAAGACTGCTAGAAGTTGACTATTTGGGGGGAAAGGGACGTTGCTGAACCTTATGAAATCCGTTTTATGTCCACAGACATTTCTTTTCAGGACTTGTGTTTGTGGTAATGGTAACCTTGACTTTATCACTGAGTATCCCCAAAATGTTTCATCTTTAGCTGCATGGATTTACATGGTGTTTGAACAATGTTTGAATGAGTTGCCCAAATTGCTGAATGTGTCCAAAGCTGTGTGAATCCACTTTTCTCTTTAATTAAAAATGACTAAAATTTTGCCATAGTTTTAAATAAAGATCTTTGGTAAAAATTAAACTCTGCTAGTAAATTTGAAACCTTTATGATTCTTTTATCCTTTATTAAATAAGTGCAAAAAGAAGCATTGGCTTGATCTAAAGTTTTATGATACCAGGAGGAAAATTGTGATGATGATGGTGGTTATTTGCCATCAGTTCTGACTCATAGTGACCCCATGTGACAGAGCAGAACTGCCCCATAGGGTTTTGTGGTTGTAATATTTACAGAAGTAAATTGCCAGTTTTTTCTCCTGCAAAGCTGCTAGGTGGGTTTGAACCACCAAACTTTCGGTTAGCAGCTGAATGCTTAACCATTTGCACCACCAGGATTCTATGGAAAATTATTACAAACTGGAAAAAACTTTAATTCTGTGGTTTAATTCTACATTATCAAGAGATCTGAGAGCATCCCTACAGTGTTTCTCCCCAAAGCATTTCATACATAAAGAAAGCAAAATTAGAGGAAGTGGGGAGGTCATTGGGCAATGCTTATTTTTGTAATAAACCCTAGGTTAGCTTTGACTTTCTTGGATCTGATGATTCTTCATCATAAGAAGAAACATCTTTAACAAATTAAGAGCGTCGTGGTGGTTGAGTACAGGAATTCTCTTTCCATTTGAACGAATTAAAGAAAGCACTTTCTTAAGAGGGCAAAGGGAAACACTTTCCTTTTAAATATTTAACTTCTCAATTTTTCAGCCATATGTTATTTGATCTGAGAACCATTGATGTGATGAAACCAAGAATCATTTCAACACTCTGATCCCATGAGTTTGGAGGTGGGAGTTTGTGAATCCATTTTCAAAGATTTTTATTTGTGCGTAAATTTGGATACAGCACATGATCATCATTTTACATTATCAGGTAAATACCATCATTTTTTATTTATATTCTTTTTGTTGTATGACACTAAATACCTTATATATTGAAATCACTATTTACTAAATCAAGATGAGTGAAGAGATAATTCCAGGAGTGGAAAAAAAGCTAAAACTACATCTTCTGTGGAATGGTCACCAAGGCATTTCCATTAGTGGGTAATGTATAAATTTCAACATAAGAAAGGCAAATATTCTATGGATTTCAGACCCAAAAGGGCTTGTGTAAGATTCTCCTGTGACCTACAAAAGGCAGACAGAGATCACAACTACTGAAAAAGAAATTCTCGATAGAGAATTAATAGTAGGATAACTAAGAAAGAGTCAATTAATCATTGTTTTCAGGAACACTAAACACTGAGTAGAGTGCTTCAAGACCCAAAGAGTCTTGGAGTCTTTCTGGCTTCGCCTCCCAATTTCTGTAGTCTCCTCTGTAGGATGCCGCACTATCCTGTCTTTGATTCCTTCCTTTGCTTCTCTCAGACCCCACTCCTTCCTACCATCATACATCCTCAGCATAGTATCTACACAGTGCTGGACTCACCTTGTTCCACCTTTACAGGGAATTTGAATTTGAGTCTCTGTAAGTGCCATTAGTCTCCAAACTTTTACCTGGACCCCTGTCTTCTATCAGAGTGAAGGTCTTCCCCACAATGACTGTTCCCTTCCCTCTTAGAGGCCCAGAAGTCATAGAATTCAATCTAAGCTCCATTCCCCAGGAATGTTAATCACAGCAAAGGCTTCAGTTCAGCTTCTCTACACCCCTAGGAAACCACCTCAGGCTCTGAATCTCCACCTTAGTGGCCCAACCCCTCACCCTCAATGTATTATTTGCATCAGCTAAGAACTCTCAATAGAAAATACCTAGGGTTACGTGGTCATTTTGCTTCATCCACCCTCATCCACCAGGTTTCCACCAACCAAATGTTCACTGTAACACCCATGCCCTATATAAACTTGTCCCCAGCCTATATCCCCCATGAATGTGGTACACATCTCAAGTGAAGAAAACAGACAAATGAACTTATAGGCAAAAAGTCTGTCATGACAATGAATTGGTCAAGAATGTGGAGTTGGGGTACAAGAAGAATAGTAAAGACTAAATGAATAAAGGCAGTGATAACTGATTTTGGAGTTAAATGACAATAAGAATAGATCATAACAGAACAATGCTCCTTTCTGGACTAAGACAAGCCAGTGAACAGCTTAGTGAGATGAGAAGAGATTTGGGCTCCAGACAAGGGAAGTGTAGGAGACAAGATAGGATATAATTATGATACGACTTTAAAATTACAGTAAATGCAGGGTCAACTTGGGATAATTCCCACAGTGTCCCCAAGCCACGGAAGACAGCTCTGTAGGCAAGAGAGAGAGTAATAAAATGCCCATGGTCAAGGGTGATTCTGCTTTGCTTTCAAACCCTAGAGAACAGCAGAGTTTAAATAACAGAAGAGTAATTCACAGAAGCTAGACTGATGATCCCCAATAGCTGGCCCTGGACAAGTGCCAGATGGTTGCATGGGCTGACCTCGGGAGCTTTAAAAAACAGGGATATCTGGGCTTCTTCTCCAGACAGAAATTCCCATTTAGGAGATCTTGGGTAGAAACCAAGAATCTGCATTTTTTTTTTTTTAACAGGGTCCTGGATGATTCAGATGTTCAGCAGGGATTCTAGCCCATTGGACTAGAAGCCACAAATACTGACTTTGGTGACTAATGTCTCCTCCTAGATTGTTGACTCTGTCTCAAAAAGTCCACAGCACGAAACAACAAGGAGCAAAAGGCATGACCCATAAATACCATGAGCGTGAAGATGCTTACAGTTGGAGCATGGACAGACTGAAGAGACTATTGTCAAAGAAGAAATGAACACCAATAAGCAAGCCTAGGATTAGCTGAATATTTGCAGGGAAGGTGTGAAACTTGGAACAGAAAATAAAAAAGATCGTCAGAAACTATGAGATTTAAACAAGGCAGCTGCTAACAAAAATTTAAAGACATTTGAGAACGACAGAATGGCAGTACAGCTAATGCTATCGAGCCATGTAGTACTCTCTCTTATTCTTCCAGTTCCTCAACCCAGTTGTCTGCATAAATGTCTTCTCTACCTCACCACTCACTCTGCCTTTAACCTCATTCTTTACTGACATTGCATTTGTATTTTCAAAATCCATTCACCATTTTCACTGGAGGAAGTGACGTGTTAAAAGAGTATGTGTTTTGGAGCTAGCTTGCCTTGGGTCCAAATCCCTAACTAGTTACCCTGCCCTTTGAAAAATTATTTGAAGTTACTCCTCATCTGTTGAGAAATTTAAAATTCACTGTACTAGACACATAATAATTTATAATTGCTATCTTTCTCATTTACTTTTCTTCTGCTTTAGACATTGCACTTCTTTCTTGAAACATTTTTTCTTCTTGGTCTTCTCAACATTGTATTACCTACTTTTTATTCCTACTCCTATAGTGTTCTTTCTCAACATATCTTTTTATCTTCTTTTCATCTAATTCTGTGTTTTCCCTAAGACTGTCCAAATATCACCTCTAAGGAAGATTGTCCTATTTGTGCTTCTCTTCCAGGAAAAATTAGGTACCCCTCACCTGGACCCACAATGCCCTTTACATACTAATTATGCTATGGTGTTATCTTCCTCTCACCAGATGGTGAGGTTCCTAAGGGAGAGGACTAGTGATGTGGGGGCACAATTGGTGCTCAAGAAATATCTTCTGGAAGTATAGCTGAAAGACTGGAAAAATGAATGAATGAAGTCCCCTGTTAAGTGAGAAATGCCTGTAAAGCACTTACCATGGTGATTAGTAGTCACTAAATAAATCTTGGCTATGATTATTACCCTTAGTAAACCCCAAAGCATCTAACACTAAAATAGTGGGTGCTCAAGTAAACATTTCTTGAATAAATTGAATACATAAATGAATGTATTCAACTTATGTATTGAAGTTTCATCCAAGGTATCTCAGGTGGAATGTTACAGTATAGCAAGACTGAGGGTCTTGAGGGCAGTGGATGGAATTAAGAATGGCCAGAGGTCACAGCTCTTAAATTCTCAGCCTTAAATTGACTTCTTATCATGTAATGATTCCACAGATTTTATTTGATTTTCTTTCTTTTAGGCTTTATTGTGTCCCAGAGTCATCTTGAGTCTTCTGGGGATTGTTTTGAGGAAGATTACCCCAGAGTTTTATAACACAGGCTTTGTTTTGAGAAATATTCTACACATTTCCTCAAGCATTTGAGAGGCAACCTTCATCAATGTGGCTCTTCATGCATACTGCATCTTCTGGTTTGCCAGCGGGACACTGTAAGTCTACAGTACACATTTCTTACTTTCTTGTCAAACCATGACTTGAATTTTTCCAAAGGTGAGTTCTCATTATTACAAGACGTTAACATACCTCCATTCATAACACGTTTTCCTAAAGTTTTTGTTTGAGAGTTTAAAAGAGTAATATTTCCCATAGCAGAGCCTAAGCACCTTGTATGTATTTTGTCTAAATAGCCTTTAAAGCTTCCTAACCTCTCTTCAGTCTACCTCGAATTCAGAACTGAGGTATCTCAGGAAGAAAGAAGGAGGACTTAGAATAAGCTTAGGAGATTCTTAACAATTTATTCAATAACCTAAAAGGTCGTTGGTGTCTGCAATGTGTTTATCTGTACAATGTCTGGGATCTTAAGATGCAGCACAAAAAAGTCTAGGTGTACTCTATCCCTTCTTTTTCAAATTTTCCACCAAATAAACAAACAACTGGTAAAGGAACTTGCATAAAACCATGCACACAAGGGGCTCACTTCCTCCACTAACCGGTTAACCAGTTGCCATTCAGTTGACCCTGACTCATGGCGATCCCTTGTGTGTCAGAGTAGAATTGTGTTTCATAGGGTTTTGAGTGGCTGATTTTTTGGAAGTAGACCACCAGGCCTTTCTTCTGAAGCACCTCTGGGTGGACTTCAAACTCCAACATTTCAGTTAGCAGCTGAGTGTGTTAACTGTTTGCACTACCTAGGATGTATGACTAAATGAATGACTGAAGGCAGAAAGAGGGAAGGTCTTATTCCATCTCTTTAGCAACCACTACAAGCACAATTGGCAAGCTCTGAAGAGCTACAAGGAGTCCTTTTGTGATGGAGATAGGCTTGCTGAGAAGTAATTGGAATTTAAAGGGGAAAACGGTGCTGAGCAACCTGGAGACTTCTAGAAGACCTTTTAGGAGTCGGAGGAATTAGCCAGCAAGAGTGACAGGAAATGATAAGTCCTGAAAGGATACATTAATAGCTTGAGACCATAGCTGCAGCCATATGGAAGTATGCATCCTCTATATTCTTCACCTGAGGTATTTTTGGAACTCAGTTTAAGGGGAAACTAAACATGCCTTTTAGTTCTCTTGGATGAAAATGACAAAAGCAAATACTGTGATTTTCTCTTAATTGTTGCACAAAGGAGCAACGCGGTTCCATTATGTCTGTCACAGGGCTCTGTCTGGCCTTGTGGTAATTTGCTGGGATCTTTGTCTCTATGTGAGGGATGCCACATACCACCCTGGTTCCCACCAGCGTCAGCGGTCTGTTTCCTCTTTGTCTTCCTTCTGAACTACCACTGCATGCCTTCCACCTCCCCAAATGTGCTGTCTTGCATTATCCAACTAAAAAGATGCTTTACCAGCACCAGCTTCCTCAGATGTGGTTCATTCAAATAGCGTCCTACCAGCAACTAAACAGTAACTGGCATCCATCAGCCTCTGATGAGCAAGGGAGACAGAGAGACAAGACCACTTGAGGCTTAAATGAGCAACAATCACAACATGTACAGACTCCACAAGGACATGCACGGAATTTAATAAAGACTTGTTGTCACAAAATCCTGTGCTGCTGGAGTTCCTTGGCTTTTCTTCTTCAATTTTCTTGTACAGGTTTGTCTCTGAATGCCATAGCCCCAAATCTATACTCTTTATGATAGTGATTTGTGCAGCGTCTTGGTAGCTAAGAGCTGGGGCTGACCGTCTAAGAGGCTTGTTAGAGTTCTGCTCTAATGCAGCCAGGTTGTGAGTTCCATCTCATGGAATTGGTAGATTTAGACTCCAGCCATCCTACAAGTATACCTGGATTTAGCCACAAGGAGCACTGGGTTAAGTGTGTTGGTGAAGTTTCTGTGCTGCAGAGCCTGGAGAAGATCTGTAAAATCCATTCCTCACTGATGATAGCTAAAAGACTTCATTAAAACTAACCAGTAGTTGTACACACACAATACAGAGACGAGGGGATACCTGAAAGCATCAGGGAGGCTTCACAGAAAAAGGAATATTTGAACCAGGTCTGGAGAAAGGCAAAATAGCGTAGAGACGGAAGCGAAGCAATGGTAGGATTCTCACCTCCCATGCAGGAGACTCTCACCTCTCATGCAGGAGATTGTTAGTTGCAATGTACCTCATGTACAGCCACCACCTGTCTGTCAGTAGAGGTTTGCATGTTGCTGTGATGCTGAACAGCTTTTAGTGGAGCTTCCAGACTAAGATAGACTAGGAAGAAAGGCCTGGATAGCTACTTCCTTTTTGAAACTCAGCCAGTGGAAACCCTATGGATCACAGTGGTCTGATTCACAACCAATCATGTGGGTGGTGCAGGACTGGACAGCATTTCCTTCCATGAGTAGGGGGCTGCTGGCTCAACGGCAGCTAACAAGAAAAGGAAGCAAAGCATGAGCCAAAAAACCAAGGCATACAATTCTGTGGCACATTCAAGTTTTTCAGAAGTATTCACGTCTTTTTTTTTAAGTGGAGACTTGACAATTTAAATTTCAGACAGTGTAGCTGAGAAAATTGTGGATTTGTCCTGAGAGTCTGGTCCAAGCCCGAAAAAACCTGTTGAGGTCAAGTCCGACTCACAGTGACCCTACAGGAACAGAGTAGAACTGCCCCATAGGGTTTCCAAGGAGTGGCTGGTAAATTCAAACTGCTGACCTTTTGGTTAGCAGCCATAGCTCTTAACCACTGCGCCACCAAGGCTCCCTGGTCCAAGCCAGCACAGTTACATTCTTTCTGATACCACGTTTTCTTACTTTTGTTGGTTTCTAAACTCTCAGATTCTCTTAAAATTCTTCTTCTTTTTTAAAACCCACCTTTGTCATGGCAGTGGCAGGAGGGAGGAGAGGGAAGACATTCAGGTTCAGGTCAGCTGTGAGGCAGGTGCTAAGCCTTCAGAAAACATCTCCTCTGTCTGGGGAGGAAACTTTGTTGCTCAGGGAAGTGGCCTAAGGACAGGCGGCATCTTTTCTTTTCTCTAGCAATGAACTCCAGCCCCCTACAAAGGTCCTTCCCACAGCTCTCACTGAGCGCTGCCCACGCTGCCCTCTGCCCCTGATTTTCCACACTGCGCACAGCAAGCACACTGGGCTGCTTCTTTGAATGTGCGCTAGGTCTCCAGAGGGGATGGAGGAAGCAAAGGGAGAAGAGAAATGTTCACGGGAACTGCACACAAACCCCCCACTTGTGTCAAAATGTGACTGAATTTTCATGCAGCAGGTATATCGATAGAAGGGTTTTTGTGTGGGAAAGGGGTTGATGGTGAACTTCCTTACTTTTTTTTCAGTACAAGGGAAAGGAGAAAAAAAAAGAGTGCAGGCTCCATATGGTCATCAGCAAATGTCAGTTTTTCATCTTGCTTGTCTGTGTAAATCTGGTTTCCTGTCCTTGACCCTCAATTACTTTATCCTGTCAGGAGGCAGCTGGCTTGGTAAAGCCCTGTGCTGCTCAGCAGACGCCCAGGGGTAGGTTGGGGGTGTAGGGCCAGGGGGTGGCTGCCCTGTCTCCAATTTATACTGCCTCTGGGTTAGCAGTGGCAGCTAGAGGTCCTGTGAAAAACGTCTGGGCGGCCTCTGTTGGCTGTCCTCCAGTAAGAATTGTTCACAGGCCTGTTCTCAAGCGGCCTCGTTCCAGAGGGTCTAACTGGGAACACAAAATGCATTACATTTTTTTCAACCGACCTCAAAGAGATCCTTTTATGGACAGACCCGTGCCTGCCTTCTTTTTTTTTAATTCCCCTTGAGAAGCTGACCCCCTTGGCCTGGGCAAGGCAACAGGTGACCCCTCAGAGAGTGGGAGGCTGTCAAAGCAGCTCTGTCTCTGGTGTCTCAGCTGGATCGAAGACAAATAAAGCCTTCAGCTTGAAAGGGTACAGGCACGGCCTCGAGACATGCAGCTGAGTTTGGTGGTGGCAACTCAGCGTGACTCTTGGCCTCTTGGAGAAACTGGCTGGTCCTTAAGCTTTGAAAATTCAGTGAGTTTTGCGCGTTCACATTAGCAAGCAGGAGAGCAGGGTATGTAACTACCCTTTTGGGTAAGTTCCTTGGGTTTCATGCAAATATACCCAGATATATTTGGCTTAAGAACTTTTCCTCAGCGCTGTCTCCTCTACTGACAGCTGCAGAGAGAAGACCTGAGTTAGGTCAGGACTTTCAACATCACCAAATGGACGAGAAACGCTGCACTAGGTTAAAGGGGGTTTTCTTAAAGACTGGTGTCTTGAGATTTTTCAAATCTTAAAGAAGCTTGATTTTTTAAAAATTTGTTAAGACATAATTACGTATCATAACATGAAATGAAATTCAAACTTGGCTCCAGCTACCACTTAGATGTGAGCAACTTGATTTACATGTCTTGCTTTAAGGAGTAACAGACATGGATCTATATAGCTGAAAACCAAAATGATTTGCTATTTTTGGTACAAATGAATTTGAGTCAAGTTATCATGTCCTTTTTACACCTTGTATTTAGATGTGCATATTTATTTTATTTTTGGAGTGATAAAAAGAAAGGCAGCTATAAGAATGCTGGGTACTTTTTCTGCTAATAGGAGACTTGGGATACATGAATTGCTTGTGCCCTTTGGTGTATTTTTATTCTGTTTTACTTTAGCTTCATTCATTTATTTAAACAAACAAACTTTTTGCTGTCGAGTTGACTCCAACTCATAGCGACCCTATAGGGCAGAGGAGAACTGTCCTATAAGGTTTCCAAGGCTGTAATCTTTTACCGAAGCAGACTGCTACATCTTTCTCCCGTGGAGCAACTGGTGAGGTTGAACTGCTGACTTTTCGGTTAGCAGCTGAGCACTTAATCACAGCACCATCAGGTCTCCTTTTCATTCATTTACACATTTTTAAAAATTTATTTAATATATATTTAGTACTCCTATAGTGTCTTGCACTAAATTAATCATTCAAATTGGTGTTATAAAGCCAGAAGACACAGTAGTTATCACAAGAAGTTTTAATCTACAAGGTTTAGAAGGAAAATAGAAATGGTACCATAGAGTTCTCATAGAATTTAGGCATGCATGATTTCACTTGATCCAAAAAGCCAGTATAGCAAGTATCATGACCTACAGTTTACCAATGGCAAGTGTGAGACTTGAAGCTGGCCCAGAGTCAGTAAGCAGTGGAGCCAAGCTGTAAGCCTGTGGCATTTGACTACTTTGGTGCTGTTTTAAGAATGGGTAGGGAGCCTAGGGTCCCTGGGTGGCACAAACAGTTTGCACTGGGTTGCTAACCAAAAGGTTAGTGGTTTGAATCCACCCAGTGGCACCATGGAAGAAAGGCTTGGAGATCTGTTTCCATAAAAATTACAGTCAAGAAAATCCTATGGAGGAGTTCTACTCTGTAACACATGGGGTTGCCATGAGTCAGAATTGACTTGATGGCATTGGGTTGTTTTTTTTTTTTTTGGTAGGAAGCCTAGGGAAAACCATGGTCATTTAAAGAAAGCACTCACTAAGTTCCTATAGTGTTTGCTTAAAGAGCTGCATAAAGGAATGGAGACTTGTTCTTGAGTGGCTGGTTGGCCTATGTCAATCACTAATACTTTGTATCTCTCAGTGTCTGCTTCTATGAAGTAGAATAATTGAAACTCAAGTTATTTCACAGCTATGTCTCAAGGGGAAGAAAGACCTGGCCATCCACTTCCGAAAAATTGGCCATGATGGTCCAATGTACAATCAATCATGCGGATGGCATAGGACTGGACAGTGTTTTGCTCTGTTGTGCATGGGGTCACCATGAGTCAGGGACTGACTTGATGGCAGCCAACAACAACAACAACTTGTCTCAAGGATAACATAATAATGCTACTAACTTATCTAGGGAATCACTGTTTACAAAATTCTTTTACACTCAGAAGAGCTTTGAAAGGAAAAAGACTGTACAATTGCAAGTAATTACTATGCTTTGCTTTTTAGAACTCCAGTTTTCCCAACAGCAAATCAGAAGGCTCATATTTATCTCGATAATTTAACAGAAGTTTCGAACGTCACTCAATGTCTCTTGGATAGTGTTTTCTAAGCTAAAGAGATTTTAATTCAAAAAACATTTATTGAACATCTATTATCTGCTAAGCATTATGTTAGGTACAGGAAAGATGAGCAAAACTGGATACTTCCCCTCAAACAGCTTATAGTCTATACGGGGAAACAGATTTAAAAAATAAAGTAAGGTCTATTCTATCACTCATCTGTCAGTTTGCCATACTGTGGTAGCTTGCATGTTCCTATGATGCTGGAAGCTATGCCAGCCATATTTAAAATACTAGCAGAGTCACCTGCGGTGGACAGGTTTTCCAGTGGAGCTTCTAGACTAAGAAAGACTAGGAAGAAAGGCCTGGCAATCTAATTCCAAAAATTAGCCAGTGAAAACCTTTAGGTCACAACTGAATATTGTCCAATATAGACATGTCAGCAGGAAAGGCCAATTGTTAAAAAAGAACATCATGTTTGGTAAAGCAGCGGGCTGACGAAAACGAGGGAAACCCTCCAGGAGATGGATTGACACCATAACTGCGATAGTGGACTCAGACATACCAATGATCATGAGGTGTCACAGGACCGGGCAACATTTTGTTCTGTTATACATAAAGTTGCCACGAGTTGGAGCAGACTGGACTGCAACCAGCAACAACAATAAGGTTTACTGTAGCAAGTGCTAGCAAAGAAGTCCACACAGAGCTGCAAGCTTTGGGCAGCCAGAGGAAGCTGTTGCAGGTAAGCAATGAAGGGAGAAGAGTGGAGATGGAGAGAAAAAGCAAGACTTCTACCACTGAACCACCAATGCTCCATAAACGGTGAGCAGAGAAATCAGACTGCAGTGGATTGAGGGGTGATGTGGAGGTTAAGAGGTGGAGACAATAGTAATAGAAGCCATTTTCAAGGAGTATTACTATAAAAGGCATGGGAGCAATGGGGCTGAGAGGAGAACACTGAAGAATGGAAGATATTTTTTTTAATGGGAAAGACATAAGTACGTTTATAGTCTGAGAGGATGGATCTAACAGAGGGGAATATTGAGAATGCAGCAGTATATAGGAGATTCAATGGAGCAATATTCTAGAAAAGACAGTGTGGTAAACAGAACAATGCAATGATGTCCATTTCCTAATGTCCAGAACCTCTGAATATGTTGCCTTACATGATAAAAGGGATTTTGAAGATGTGATTAAGAATCTTGAGACGGGGAGATTATCCAAGTGGACTCAACGTAATCACAAGTGTCCTTTTAAGAGGGAGGCGGGAGGCTCAGAGGGAAGAGTAGAAGGTATGATGACCAAAACAAGAGACTGGAGTGATACGAGGAAGGAGCCATGAGCCAAGGAAGGCAGGTAGCCTCTAGATGTCAAAAAGGCAAGGAAATGGATTCCCCCCAAGAGCCTCCGAGAAACCAGTTTTGTTGACACCTTGACTTTAGCCCAGAGAAACTGATTTCAGACTTCTGACCTTCAGAACTGTAAGAGAATACATTTGTGTTGCTTTGAGTCACTAAATTTGTGTAGACTCCCCGGGTAATGTAAACAGTTAAGCACTCACTACGAGCTGAAAGATTGACAGTTTGAACTCAACCAAAGGCACCTGGGAAAACAGACCTCATGGTCTGCTTCCAAAAGCCCACAGCCTTGAAAACCCTATAGATAGTTCTATACTGCACACATGGGGTCGCCATGAGTCTGGATCCGCTCAGTGGCAACTAACAGCAATAACAACAACAGTCTGTGGTAATGTGTTACAGCAGTAATAGGAAACTAATACAGACTGGAATAGCCAAATTAAAAAAAAAAAAAAAAGTAGGGATTAACTCTGGGAATGTAGGAGAAGAAATATCTGTTACAGAGAGAGGAGGAAAGAAAGTGAAAATAGCTTGGGATGAGATACATGTGTCAGTAAATGGTACAGGTGTACATATGTGTGTTTTACGTTGAGCAGGTAAGGTTCGAGGCAGGGAAGAGTTTCTTGAAGGAAGAACTGGAAATGAAATATGGTCTCCATTTTCTCAATGGAATAGTAAGTAAGATTATTTGATGAGAGAATAGTAGTATGGCAGGAATTAAGGTGAAAGTAATGAGAACTAGGAATACTCACCATGGGAAATTAGAGAGAGCCCAGGTGGGAAGATTTCCAAGCAGTGTTTGATGTTACAGATGAGTTTTGAAACAAAAGGTAATAATAAACATATCTCCGAGCCTTTACAGTTGAGCAATTTTCTTCAGCAGTTGCAGAAAAGACAAATTGTAGGATTGAGGCAAGATTTAAGGTATTGGGTGGGAGTGATAAACAGACTAGAGATTGGGGGTGCGGCAAAAGTAGTCGAACTGATGTACAATGGGGTATAGCCTAGTTAGAAAGAAATTGATTAGTGGGGACCAATTTAAAACAATAAAAAGAAGAAGTAGGAGAGGTCACGGGAACTAAAGTTCCGATAAAGAAAAGGAACAGGCACACCAGGAGTATGAGCATGAAAGAGGGAGATGTACAGGAATTTGTGAAATTAGGCAGAGATCCAAAATAAAGAGCAATGAGATATTGTGGAAGGCATTGCTGCGGCTTACTCAATAGCCATATACTTCTCCTCTTATCCTTTCCCCCTCCTTTAACAGAGGCTCAATTTTGCTCAGGTGTTTTTTTCTTTGTCCAGGTAGTCGGCAACGCTGAATCCTCTTTAGCTTGAGGGGTCAAATCCCAATTGTGTAAGCCAGTAGTTCTTAAATCTTAGTGTGCATCAGAATCACCTGGAGAGTTTATGAAAACATAGTTTGCTGGGCTCTACCCCTGGAATTTCTCATTCACTAGCTGCTTAGTATAGTAGTGGGTCAGCAAAAAAGAGGAAGACCTTCAATGAGATGGATTAACACAGTGGCTGCAACAATGGGCTCAAGCGTAACAATGATCGTGAGAAAGGCGCAGGACCGGGCAATATTTCATTCTAAAAACAACAAGTTGTAGGGTGAGGCTCAAGAATTTTCCTATATTGTCCTCCATTACACAGCAAAACATCTGGAAAGAGTTGTTTATAATCACTATATTCTTTTTATTTCCCCCTCCAACTTGGTTTCCGAAACACTTCCCTACCACCACACCATCACCAGATTCCAGAACCTTTCTTACCTAAAACAATGATTTTCACATTGGTGAAACCAATGTACATTTTTCAGTTCTTGTTTGATTTCTCGGCAGCATTTGACATTATTTATCATTCCCTGCTTCTCCAAACACTCTTCCTTTGGCTTAAGACACCAACCTCCCTGATTCCTTTTACCTCTTCGAGACTACCCCATTTCCATCTCCTTTGCAGAGTCATCTTCCTCTATTTGGCCTTTATGGTTCAGTTCTTCCCTCTTTTCACTAGATATTTCCCACTTAGGCAATTTCATCCATTGCTAAGCCCTAAATTACTATCTCCAGAAGATGGTCCCACATTTATAGCTCCAGCTCAGATCTCTTTTCTGAATTTCAGACTAGTAGGGTCTCTATGAGTTGGAATCCACTTGATGGCAATGGATTTTTTTTTTTTTTTTTTTTTTTTGGTTTTATACCCAATAATCCTTGTGCAATTTCCTCTGGGAATATTTCTCGGAATCCTGGACTAGTTTAAGACTCCTTGCAGAGTGCCCCATATCACTTTGTATTTCCTGATATTATAATTTTTTCTACCTACTTTGTTGTGATTTATGTCTTCTTCCTTGGAATGTATTCTGTGAGGGCAGTAACCACAGAACTGTGTCTATCTTATTCATCACCTTATCCACAGTGTCTAGCAAAGTGCCTGATTTACAATGACTATTTATGGAAAGTTTAATTTGGTAAATTTAATAATTTCAATTTAATAACAACTCCAATTATAGGAGTTACCTTAGTCAACTTAAAAGGCATCAAAATTATTGTGCTTTTCATGTTTTGATATATCACAGTCTTTTAACAACTGGTATTTTTGTGAAATACAATAAACGAAATTACTAGAAAAATGAAGCAAACAACAACAAAATAAACATATAAAATGAAAGCTCCAATTTTTTATTCTTAGATTCAACAGACATGGTATTACTGTCAAATTACTATAAAGGTTTCTAAAGGCTCACTCTAAATTTCTGTAGTTTTGTCATCCCTGAACTGCAGTAAACAGTTTGTAGATCAACACCACACGACACACTACACTGTGAGAACCACTGGACTGGATAACAAAGGCACTCATACTTCTTTGCTATTTTGCATCTTTCTCAGATTATTTTATTCGTCAAAGAACATTAGAGAAAAGCCTTTTTGTTTTTGCAAAGCAAGTAAGTGTGATTCTCATTGTCACACTCATTAATGAATTGAGTACCCATCATAATTAAATGCTGGAGTGGTCGTGGAGTGTATAGATTTCAGGGATTGTTCTCTAAGGTGGTGGTGGGGTATCAATAGGCGTGCATACAATAGGAGACCTGCTGGAGGACTTGGCTGCATGACTATCACGCGGTCCTCGATAGAGCGGCCACAGAGTCAGTGGAGAGTCAGCTTCCACTATTTTGCAGCTCTAGTCTTGGCACTGAATGCTTTAAAACCAAAGCACTTCCTGAAAATACCTGCATCCTTTCACAGAAACCCTTAAATATGCATTTTTATGACCTTTAGAAAATTCTCGCACTGTTTCTACTAAACATATCGGAACCGTAACTTCTCATGGAATGCAACTGTTTTTTTTTTTTCCCTAGGACCAAATATTCATGGACACTATAAGTTCAGTGTGACGGTATCTACTGTTTTCCCACGTATTTTTTTACAGTAAGACTATGGGGAAGTTTCAACCTTTTCCCCTTGTCAACTTTGGAGCATTTTTCTGTTTAACATTTGAGAGACTATAAAAAGCCCAGCCGTACACTGGAACCTCAGTTTATCTCAGGCAGAAGTTGATGAACAGAAAGATCAGCTTTTACTGTCTTGTTACACTTGCCAGATTTAGCAAATTTCAGATAAACAACAAAACATTTTCTAGTATGAGATATGAGACGTGTCCCTTACAAGGGATATACTAAAAATTTATTCTTTGTTTATCTGAAATCCAAATTTAACTGAGTGTCCTGTATTTTATCTGGAACTTACTTCTTGTGCAAATTACTTTGTTTAGATGGGACACTTTTTCTATGTTACCCTTATAATTTTTGTTTGTTTGTTTGGTTTTTTGGCTCTTTTCTTCACTATTAGAACATTTTTTTAAAGGCTCTGTGCCAATCTACAGCTTGTGACGGTATTAGCATCACCATATCTCTAAATTATGTTAAAACAGGATTGGAACTGATGACAAATTGTAGAGACAAGAGGCTCCCAAGGAAGTTAGGATCAAATTATGATCAAGAAAGGAAAGGAAGGAAATGCCAAACTTAGCTTGTAGATAATGCTGTACATAGTGAATGCTCTGTAATGGAGTCAGACACAGAATACCCTTGGGAGGCCGATGGGCACTTAGCCTCGAATTTCACAGATGGAGAAACTTGAACACAAAGGGAGCTGGTGACTTCTTGAGGCAGGCAGGAAGCAGCTATGTAAAGAAATGGGGAAGAGAAAGAAAGAGAATCTCTCAAAACCCCGGCTTACCTGGAGGAGCATGGAGAAGGCAGACATCACAAATATGTGGATTTTTACAGAAATATTTTTCTTCTAGACAAGTGGGAAAGTTAGATCTCTATGCTCCCATCCTGTCTGAGCACAAATCATGGAATCAACAGAGTCTAACGTTTGGAAGGAACACTAGAGAACAATTTATTCCAACCCCTTCATTGTGTTGACCGGGGTACAGAGGCCAAAAGGGTGTGTAACTTTACCAAGTCGTGCAACTTTTAGGAGCCCACCTAGGTCTAGGACTAATGACTCTGAGTCTCATTATTTTTATCCACCTGCTTTTAAATTATTCATTGATCCATAAACTAAAAAAAAGCCACGATGAGTTTTCTCACCTAAGGAGAGCGACTCGATGAATTGGGGAATAATGGGATCTTAAAAGGTCTCTCTCTTTTCAGTAAGTTTAGGAACTGCCACCTGGTCTGATCTTGTTAAAAGATAAATTATACAAGAGATTTAATTATGACTTACATAAATACCTTATTTTTACGCAAATAACGTGCACCTTCTACGTTTGTTTGCCAACTACACCTTCCCCTGTGAGGTATTTTTGTAAGTGCACTATGCTAATTTTTTGTATAGCAACATGTAAAAAAAAACTGGCATAGCAGCGCTTATGAAAATACCTCTTGGAGGGAGTGCATGGTTGGCAAACGAACATAGAAGGTGCACGTTATTTGTGTAAAATATAGTATAAAACAAATACATGTCAAATATTTTATTTAACTCATTAAGTAATGAGGAAACCGGTAAGATGTTAAATTGGTTTAAATGAAGATTGGATTTACAGAGATTTATATTCTCTACCCAAGAAAATCCTCAACATAAAGAAAACAAAAATCCTCACACCTGGACCAATAAGCAACATCATGATAAATGGAAAAAAGATTGAAGTTGTCAAGGATTTCATTTTACTTGGATCCACAATCAACACCCATGGAAGCAGCAGTCAAGAAAATCAACAGATGAATTGCACTGGGTAGATCTGCTGCAAAAGACCTCTTTAAAGTGTTAAAAAGCAAAGATGTCACCTTGAAGACTAAGGTGCACCTGACCCAAGCCATGGTGTTTTCAATCACCTGGTATGCATGCAAAAGCTGGGCAACAAATAAAGAAGACTAAAAAAGAATTGATGCCTTTGAATTATGGTGTTGGTGAAGAATATTGAATACACCATGGACTGCCAAAAGAATGAACAAATCTATCTTGGAAGAAGTACAGCCAGAATGTTCCTTAGAAGAAAGAATGGCAAGACAATGTCTCAAATACTTTGGACATGCTATCAGGAGGCCTCAGTCCCTGGAGCAGGACATCATACTTTGTAAAGTACAGGGTCAGCGAAAAAGAGAAAGACCTTCAGTTAGATGGACTGACACAGTGGCTGCAACAATGGGCTAAAGCATAACAATGATTGTTAGGATGGCACAGGACCAGCCAGTGTTTCGTTCGGTTATACATAGGGTCGCTATGAGTTGGAATTTACTCAATGGCACCTAACAACAACACCTAAGAAAATCCATTTGCATTGCATTGAACAGAAACCATTTGAACAGCTATGGACAGAAAATATTTACAGTACTGTCATTTGCAGCTTTGTGTAAGTTAACTTCTCTCTCCACAGAATTGTAAAATTGCCTAGTCAAGGACAAACAAAGGCACACAACCCCATGTAGTTGCTGTTATTGCTGTTAGCTGCCCTAGAGTCAGCCTCTAGGGAGGAAAATTGATTAGCTGAAAGACATAGTAGGAGAAAGTCTTGATATTCACTGTGTTCCCTTCCATGCCATTTGAATTTTATGCTTTGTATAAAATGTATTACCTATGTATACTATAATATACATGTATTACCTATGTATACTATAATATACAGCTCTTGGTGAATAATTGCATTGAATAACACTGATATTGGTTGTGCTACATATAGCTTTTAAATGCTATCATTTTAATTAAATTTGTGGAATCAAGACATAGAAGACGGCAAGGGGAAGTAGTCATTATTTCCTATGTTCATCTTCAGGGGTTACGTGAAAGAACGAAATTTAGCAAGAGATGGAGAGGATGATCACATGCACTCTTACCTGGGAAATCATATACTGATGTAAAGATGTAGCAGCTAGAAAAATATTTGGCCTTTATTACTAGAGAAGTTTAGCGGGATTGAGATTAAGTCCCAGTGGCAGAAAATGCAGTTGCTTTGTCTAATTTTAGGCTCCATCATACCATTCGCGAAGTATCGGTAGATACTTGTCTTTATGTTTCATTCCTGGAAAAGAGTGCCTAGATCTGCAAGTAAAGGTTCCAATTAGAAATCTGAAGACCTGGTATAATATTTAGCACACAGTAATTTGCAAGTAACAGAAAACTATTAGTAGTGTTTAAACCACTAACAAAAGCTACTAAGGATGGCTTAAACCAGAGCTTGCCAAACAGTGCCTGGCACACTGGAGTGCTGGAATGGCCTGTGCTAAGTATTGTCCAAGCAACTGATTCTTCTCAGCCCTTATAGCAGCCAGGTGGGGTCCTTGGGCTCACCCATTTACCCCAGTGTGCTATAGAAACATAGTCATTTCTACATGCATGATGATGTACAAAAAGATTGGCAAGTCTGATCTTACACGATGAAGACCTTTATTACTTTACCTAATAACAAATGTGGACGAGAACAGATCCAGATGTGGTACAGTCCCTCGACAATGTCACCAAAGATCCATGCTCTTTCAATCTTTCCCCTCTGCAACCCTCTGCATGCCTCAGCTACCCTCATGGTGGCTATTACAGTTCTAAGCATGACAACCTCACATAACAATATATAAAAGCAGGAAGAGCAAGTTGCTTCTCTCTTTTTAAAGCCCCCAGAAGATGTCTGCTTATGTGTCATTGGCAAGTATTGCTTACCAAATAAAATGGAGTTACCATGTGTCTCAATAACCTAATGCTGCCATAATAGAACTGCAGGTGGATGGGTTTAAAGAACAAAAATTTATTGCCTCACAGTTCAAGAGGCTAGAAGTCCAAATTCAGGGTGTGGCTCTAGGTGGAGGTGCTTCTTTGCTTATTGATTCAGCTTCTGTTGGCTGGCGATCCTTGGCATTCCTGGGCTTATTGATGCATCTGCCATGTGTGTCTGTCTTCATCTGGCATCTTCTTCCTGTGTGTGTCACTTTGTCTATCCTGCTCTTTTCAGAACTCAGAAGGAATTAGGTTTAGGATCTGTCCTAGACTGGTACGATCTCATTAACATAACAAAATAAAAACCCCTATTTCCAAACAGGGTCATACATGTATGTAATTTAATATGCCAGTCAGCTTAATTTCCCAGGATTGTAGTAATAAAATGGCATAAAGTTGGTAACTTTAAAGAACAGAAATTTCTTTTGCCACATTTATGGAGGCTAGAAGTCTGAAATCAACGTGTCTCTCAGATCCTCACAGGCTATCTACCTTTCCCCCAATCCATGCGTGACCCTATTTGACTTGTTTGACAGTATGACCTCATTTAACTTAACCGATAACAAAAGAAAAACCCTATTTCCAAACAAGGTCACATTCACAGGTACAGGGGTTAGGCCTTCAGCATATCTCTTGGAGGATACAATTCAATCCATATGACTCTATCCATCTTTCTCTTCCTCTTTTTAGATCAAATGATGGCAGTTAATTTAAAATGATTCATCACCAGTTTCAAAGTCTAAGCATCGCTGTGATGCCCATGAACCTTCTTTAAGTTCTCCAGAGCTGAGCTCTGCAGTGTGGAATGGATCACTGACTCTTCAGTTGCTGCCATAATAGTAATAGCAGCTGCAGGAATAAGAATAGGTATTGGTCTTGACTTCTGGGAATTGTAATGACAGAGTAGTCACCATTCTTTGACACAAACTCAAAGAGTTGAGAGAAAAGGCCTAATGCGGAAACATCTGGGAATACAGAATCTGGCATTGCCAGCATAACCTTGGTTTGTAACGTACAGGAGACTCAGGTACCATTCCCCACTTCTTTTGCCACCTTGTGTGATATACATTTTTCCATATTCTTTTCAATAGCCTCATATGCACGTGAAAGTTGGCTAGTGATAAAAGAAGACAGAAGGAAATTTGATGTGTTCGTGATGTTGGTGAAGAATATCACACGGACTGCCAGAAGAACAAACAAATCAGGTTTAGAAGAAATACAACCAGAACGCTCTTCAGAAGCAAGGATGCTGAGATTTCAACGTGCTTACTTTGGACACATTATCAGAAAAGGTCAATCATTGGAAAAGCACACCATGTTTAGTAAAGCAGAGGGCCAATGAAAATGAGAGACACCCTCAGTGAGATGGATTGACCCACCAGCCTCAACAATGGACTCAAACATACATGAAGAGGGCTCAGGATGACAACTAAAAACAACAAAGATTTATTTCAGCTTTCTCCGTTTTAAGGTAAGAAAGGGCATGGGAGAATAAAGATGAAAAGAAACGAGAAGGTGGAAAAGGGAAAGGTGGAAGGAATTCTTAAGAGTCTGTGAATTCACTTAAGCTGAGAAAGAACGCGTATGTTTCTGAAAAGGTCTCGACCCAGTTTTCATGCTTTCTCCATCTCTATCACTTAGGATGCTTGCAGTAGTAATAGAAATCCCTATTCAAACGTCTTAAAAATAAAGAGACAAATTCGTTGCCTCTGAACATGCATTAGGGAGCACGTAGTCCCTAGTACTGTTGGAAGACATTTTGCTTTCAGAAGGAAGCTAGTGTGAGAACTGAGCTGATACAAGAAGGGCAGAGCTGAGAGATGTCAGAGAAAACGGAGCTCTGCTGTGCTCAGTGTGCCTAAAGCCAACCTACTTCTTGACTTTTCAGATATATGAGCCAATAAAAGCCCTTTTATTTTTTTATGTCAGCTTGGTTTGGATTTTTGGAACTTGCAGCCCAAAATAGCCTAATCAAGGCATCATTTAAGGGCTGATCCTACCACCGAGAGAAGATTACAGGAAGGAAATGAGGCTGGGACACGGCAGAGACATATAGCCACCTCTTCCAAAGAGTGATAAATCAAGGACAGATATTAAAATCTCTATAGCTGGCAACAGAGCATGCTATGGAGTGCTGCATTTCTTAAAACATTAAAATGTGACTAGCATAACTGCTGAAATATTGAGAAGAGATGTTTAAGATTTCTCTCTGATTTTCTGGACTAATATTCCTATTCACTCAAATGTCCAGGAATGCATTCTGATATCTGTAACACATATGATGCTGGTCAGAACTGTAAACTTTTTTTTTTGAAACCCCAAATAAGCACAGATTTTCTTTGTCTGATTTTTGCTCTAAACACAAACTCAACCTGGGTGTGTATTCATGATTTATAAACCACAAAGAAGAAATTTGGGCCAAGTTTCAGGTGAAACTTCTTTCTTTTCTCCCTGGTTTCAAGTCAGGTAACAATCAGTGTGTTTCAAGTCAATGAAAAGTGAAAGTTATTGATGTCAACTGACAGGAATTCAGATATAAGATTTTCCAACCCTGCGGTCTGGGCATCGAGCTTCATAGAAAGGAGTCCATTATTCAGATCATTCCATTTAGTAGTCATGATTCTCTGGCTTTGCCTCGTTTCTCCGTTTGTAAACTAAACTTCAAAGCACCAAATTAGAGCAGGTAACTCATCCAAAGTCAAGAAAGCTTAAGGCAAAAGGACCTCAAGATCAAATTATCAAAGCAAGCCTGCATGGTGCTCATTTTAAGTGGTTTCTACACAGTCGTTATTTATAGGGTTCATAGACTTCTTATACTGTTTATTAAGGAATAAAAATGGCCCAAGACTCTTTTTTGGCTTATTAGGTTCCTATATACTCTCAAGTCTACTAAAGGAATCTTGAAAAACAATTTATTTAAAAGCTCCTCTAGACCTTTCAAATCTCTGACGTGACATAACTCTTTCACAATCCTAAAGAGGATCGGGTCCTATGCAGACTGGCAGAACACAGAAGTAAATACACTGACCTCTGATTAGAAAATCTGAGGGCCTGAGGGTTGTAAAGGAGTTGACGATGGCATAAAGGGCTCTGAATACTAACCCAGGAGAGAGTCATCTCTCTCTTGCTCCAAAAAATTGAGTTGTCCTGACAAA
Organism: Dugong dugon; assembly: GCA_030035585.1. Taxonomy (NCBI): domain Eukaryota; kingdom Metazoa; phylum Chordata; class Mammalia; order Sirenia; family Dugongidae; genus Dugong; species Dugong dugon. The sequence continues at coordinate 146,044,669 of CM057464.1, read as the reverse complement.
TAGGGAACAGCCTGTGTCAAACCAACCAGTATATATGAGCGTTATATATCTAAGTACATATCAGCTGTCTAAGGATATAAAGTAATACAGCTAGGATCAAACGTCTTTTAAGCCTGTGGTTCTCAAACTTTACAGTCCACGAGAATTCTTTGACGATGTTGTTAAAAATGAAGACCCCTGTGAAAACACCTCCAGAAGTCTGATTCCATAAGCCTAGGGTGAGACTCAAGAATCCACTTTTTAATAGCCTCTCAGGAGATTCTGATGCTAGTGAATTGGGTTCCTCTCTTTGAGAAACACTGCTTCAGACTATGGACAGCTTTAAACACCAAAAAAATTCAAACCCACCAATGTCAAGTCTATTACTATTCATGGGGACCCACATGTGTTGCAGAGTAGAACTGCATCCCATAGGGTCTTCAAGACTGACCTTTGGAAGCAGATCTTCAGGACTTTCTTCCAAGGTACCTCTGGGTAGATTTGAACAGCAAACTGTCTGCACCACCTGAGGACTCCGTGGGCAACTCTAGCCCCAGCTAAATTATGAAATCAGAAAAGCTTGTCCTATGTAGCATCGTCATATCCTGAATTCCTGTACTCTTGCCACTCCCTTTCTCTGTGCTTGCTTTCCTAAGAATTGAGGCAGACAAACCTGGCTTCAGAAACTGGCTCAACCATACACTAGCTATGTCATCTAGCATTAGCTACATAACATTCAATCTTTTATGTATTCATTCAACAAATATGTATTGAGACCTCAAGGATAAAATCTTGAACACACCTGAGGAGGCAAACAAACATATAAACAGAGAATTAGATAATTCCAGACATTGGAGAGTGAGATTAAAGGAAAAATAATAAAACAGGACAATGAGGTTGCGAATGACATGATCGGGAGGGGAGAAGCAGAGGGCAGGCTACTTTATTGGATGGACCGCTGAGGACTCCCAGGAGGGGACAGTTGTGAAAAGACCCACATGGTGTGAAGGAGCCAGTCATGCAAGATGTGGGAGAAAGGCAACAGGACCATGAGCCCCAAAATATGCTTGTTGGACCAACGGTCAGGAAGAACACAGTCTGACTTGAGCAGGGGTGAGAAAAGAAAGAGAAGAATGAGAAGGATCAGGTAAGCCATAAGGAGGAGCCAGATTACCTAAGGCCTGGGAGCCACAATAGAGCACTTGGATTCTTTTCTAATTAAAATGGAGAGCCATTTGAGCATTTTAAGCAAGCCATAAACTCTTTACTGTAAAATGTCTAGGATAATTGTAACTACTTCATAAACCCATTCCTGTCAAGTCAGTTCTACGTCATGGTGATCCTATGTGTTACCGAGTAGAACTACTCCATAGCGTTCTCTTGGCTGAGACCTTTCAGAAGCAGATTGCCAGTCCTTTCTTCTGTGGCACTGCTCGGTGGGTTCAGACTGCCAACCTTTCAGTTAGAAGTTGCTCGAAAATAATTTGTGCTACCCAGGGACCTTTTCATAGGTGTGAGTTAAATTAGGCAATATATAGTGCTAATAAACCAAAAACCAAACCTGTTGCCATCAAGTTGATTCCAACTCATAGAGACCCTATAGGACAGAGTAGAACTGCCCCATAGGGTTTCCAAGGAGGGGCTGGTGGATTCAGACTGTCCATCTTTTGGTTAGCAACCGAACTCTTAACCACTGTACCACCAGGCTCCCTGGTTCCTAATAAAGGTTCAATAAATGGCAGCTATGCTATTCTTTCCTGGATGTTCCCCCTACAGGGAACGTGTCTTGTATCTCATCATCTCAGGGTCAACGAACTAGTCTAGCTACTTCTGCTGCCTCATGTGGTAGTGGGAGGTCACCAGCTGGTGCCTGGAGGATGTTTATATGGAAATGATGACTTCCTAGAGATATTACAACAACCTTGTTCTCTCAAAGTAGAAGGGACTTCAAGGATCATTAATTTCCAGTCTAGAAAACTAAAGGTCTAAAGGTCTAATAGTTACTCCTAGGTTGAAAATGCGAGTCTAGTACATACCTTGTGTAGGGTCTCCCAGTAAAAGACCTCCTTAGTCCCATGCAGCAGCCTGGTTTCCCTAATTTTCCAGCCTGAACTAAATTAACAGTGTTATGGTTTCATCTTCTATAAAATTAATATTTAAAATATTAAAAATAATCAATACATCTAGTGCTATTACCTCATGTTGTTATTTTAATTAAGGATCAAAGAATGATTGGTCCAGAAGAGGCATTTGTGGTTTAGTCTACCCTTGGCCAACAAATATTTATCGAGCCCCTATCATGTGCCAAGCATTACATTTATTTAGAGCAGTGGCTTTTAACCTTTTCTTTTTTCAAAGCAAAGACAACTTTCTTCAAACAAAATATTTTGCGGCAGTCCAACATGTGAAATGGGCCAAGGTGAATGCCTTTGGTGAAAGCAGGGGTGGGAGCCTCGGGTCTGAGCTGACTCTTCCAGATTGGTGTGGCTGTCTAAGCAGGTCCCTGGAGTGTCTGGTGAAATTTGGGCACATTTGAAAACTAGTGCCTTGAGTGAGAAGATTCAACAGTCCTCAGACACTGATAGAAAATAGATGAAAAGGCTTGGGGACAATGAGCCCAATGTTAATTCCTTATTCAATTCTATATTAAGAGTTACATTTCAAACTTTTTAAAGAGCCCTGGTGGTGCAATGGTTAAGTGCTTGGCTGCTAACCAAAAAGTTGGCAATTAGAACCCACCTAGTGGCTCTTCAGGAGAGGATTTGGTGATTTGCTCCTGTAAAGATTCCCATAAACCAATCCCATTGCTATCAAGTCAATTTCAACTTATAGCGACCCTATAGGACAGAGTAGAACAAGCCCTTAGGGTTTCCAAGGCTGTAATCTTTATGGAAGCAGACTGTCATATCTTTCTCCCCAAGGAACAGCTGGTGGGTTCGAACTGCTCATCTTTTCGGTTAGCAGCTGAGTACTTAACCACTGTGCTACCAGGACTCCTTCCTAGAAAACTTAGGGGGCAGTTCTACTCTGTCACATGGGTCTGTATGAGTTGAAATGGACTCAGCAACAACCAGCAACAACAACACAGTTTTAACATTTAGTGCAGATTTTTATTCTTAGTTCCTACAGTCGTTATACTGCTCAAACAGCTGTCCTGAACTTTCTGTCGCTAAGAAGCCCCATCTATCAGTCATTCATCACTACTGCATCCTACCATAAGCATCTAGGACATATCACCTTAGAGATAAAGGACCCTCAAGCCCTGCCAGGTGCAAGATGCAAGACTCCTCTACAAACGTGCACGTGAACCAGCCAACTAGCTTCTATTAATAGACCCCCAGTGGAGCAGAACTTGGTCAAGTAGGAGCATGAAGAGGTGAGAGTGCTAAGACATATTCAAATCCTTACTCTCCCACTTACAAATAGTGTAACCTGAGGCAAATATCTTATAAACGGAAAAGTTTCAAACTGGAGGCACTCATGTCAGACATAAGAATGATGGGGCCAACATGCATTCCCAGGAAGCAAAAGGTCAGATGTAAACCATGTGTTCATGGGAAGAATATGTCAAGATGTAAACAATTTGTTCCCAGGAAAATGTATTCTTGACTGTAGTCATGTATAATCAAACCCACTAGCGCCACTCAACTAGGTGGTAACTCCCTCCCTCCAAGCCAAGTGGCAGACCTTTACATTTCAAAGGATTTCAAGCTGAAGCTGATCTTATCTATAATCAGTCATTAACCCCCTACCTTTCCTTTGTTCCCTGTGTATATAGACCCCTCTCTCACTTGAACGGTGGAGTGCTTGGCATTTTTACTTAGCACTGCCCAGCTCAAGCGGTATTACTCCTCAATAAAACTCCTTTTCTTTCACTCCTAACAGAGTATGAGATTTTCTTCTTTGACAATCTTAATTTCTTCAAGTTAGCTGTTTTCTATGTTATAAAAGAGGGATAATAATACGTTTCTTATCCAGGAATGGAGTCCCTGAGTGGCACAAATGGTTAAGCATTTGGCTAACCAAAAGACTAGCTGTTTGTGTTCACCAAGAGGATTGTCAGAAGAAAGGCCTGGAGAACTACTTAAGGAAAAATCAGCCATCGAAAACCTTATGGAGCACAATTCTACTCTGACATACAGGGGATCACCATGAGTCAGAGCCAACTTGATAGCACCTTGCTACTGGTTATCCAGAAATGGTATGTAGTAGGTACTCAATAAATGCTAATTTCCCCTTCTCACTCTTTCTTTTCAATTGCGTAGCACACACAGTATTTCCCTTCTGGGAGCCTGTAGGGAGAGGGACATGGGAGAGAAGATAAGAGGGATTGCATCACTATTTATAAACTATTTATACGCTACTGTTTTCCCACGTATCCAGCTGCTGTTTCGAAAAGAAAATGCAAATTAATAAAGAGTTTAACAAATAAGGGAGGATGGTGAGACTTCATCTAACTACTTTGGACACCTTATCATGAGGGACCATTCCCTTGAGAAGGACATCACGCTGGTAAAGTAGAGGGTCAGCGAAAAAGAGGAAGACCCACAAGGAGATGGATGGACATAGTGGCTATACAACCATGTGCTCAAACATAGCAACAATTGTGGGCATGTGCTGGACTGGTCAGTGTTTTGTTCTGTTGTTCATGGGGTCCTGACTCCAGGGCGCCTAACAACAACAACCAAATTCAAGGTAGAACTTGTTTTTTTTTAATCTACATGTAATAGAATTCATCTTCACTGATGTAAGAGGCACAAAACAGTGTATTAAGCAGTCCTTTGACTTCCAAAGAGTGGGGATGGCTTTGGGATTCCTAAGAGTGGAAATGAATGTGTAGCCACAACGTTAGGCCTCTCGCTTGGCTGCTTTGTTTTAATCATCTTCTGTTCAGAATCCCTGGGGCAGCCGCCTCTACCCACCCCTCATTATCGGTTATCAGTGGTTGATAAGGACAATAGCTTTGCTTTTCTTCACTTGCCTGTGTTGTTTCCTGGCTTCCTGCCCCCTTCCCTTCCCGCCTAGGCCTCTCCGGGTTGTGGGTGTCGCCTGTGGTGGCAGGGACGTTTCAAGAGTGTGGTGGGCCGGGCTGGGTGGGCCACTGAGTCACAGGCGCTGCGGGGGCACCGCGGAGGCGCTGGCGCAGCGCGAAGGCCAGCGGAGACAGCTCCTGCGGCTGCATCTGATTACTAATGAGCTTTCTGGTGGCCGCGCCTTCTCTTCGGCACCATTTGTTTTTACAGGCTGCCCTTTGTTGACTCGGGGCTTGTTTTCCTTGCCTTGGAGCACAGATATTCTCAGGCGCTCAAGTTTTTCCTCTCTTGACCTGCCTGTCTCCTTTTCTTTTGAGGCTGCGTGGGAGCTAAATTTAAACTTGATTAACAACATTTAGTCCAAGGAAGGTCAGGATACTATTTTCATGTTAAATGCTACTCTTTCTGGTTCTGTTCTGTTTTGCTTTAAGACACAATACACTCTCACAGTGCCAGCCCTTCTGATTTTGTTGCTATGGTTTGAGAGACTTTTAAAAAATAGTGTCGGGTTGTTTGATTCTGATCAGAGATGGAGAAGGGGACTAATATCCTTTTTGTGAGAATATAATCTACTATTGACGGCTATATTTGCAACACTTCACAAATACTGTTAGTAATAACACTTTGACTCTTTACTTCTGAACGACTTCTTAATGCTTGGATCTCAGCATGAAGTCAGTTGCTCAGGAAAACTCCTTGACTCACCAGATTTAGCAGGTTCTGTATTAGGCATTTCCTGCTGCCCTGTAAGGAGCTCTTGTGGCACAATGGTAGAGTGCTCAAAAGGTTCATGGTTCGAATCTACCCAGAGGCTCTGCAGGAGGAAGACCTGGTAATCTGCTCCCATAAACATGATAGCCAAGAAGACCCTATGGGGAAGTTCTGTTCTGTCACATGGAGTCACTATGAGTCTGAATCCTACTGCACCCAGCAACAACACAGCTCTGTAACTTTTCCTTTGTAGAAGGTTCCAAGGTGTAATCAAATCATTATTCATTCATCCTCTGCCTTCTTCACTAGAGTATAAGTTCCATGGGAGGAAGAACAGCAACTCTTGTCCCCCTCTAAGAGACTTAATATATAAATGGACAATGCCCAGATCATATGTGACAATAGAACTCTGACCCACAACCTCTGCAGCAATCAGCCTGGGAAGCCAAGCCACAATCTCTGCAGTAATGGGCCCCAAACAGTCAGTACTTGGTCAATGACTACCAGCTTCCCAAATGTTTATCCTTGCTTCCAACTCAGGACCAATCAGAGAAAGCAAAATATGCTTCCCATACCAATTACATATGGTGCCTCACTCCTGGTTAGCCTGCCTTCAGCTTTCCCATGCCAACTAGCTTCCAGTCAGAGCATACACGAAATGCCCCCCTTTCTCACTATAAAGCTTCCCACTCCCCTGCCTGTCTGTAAGTCTCTACCAAACACAAGTGACTCTCCTGTTACAGCAAAAGCCAGCTGCCATTGAGTTGATTACAACTTATGGCCACCCCAGACCCCATGTGTGCCAGAGTAGAACTGTGCTCCATAGGATTTTCAATGACTGAGTTTTTGGAAGTAGATCATCAGATCTTTCTTCCAAGGCTTCTCTAAGTGGACCTGAACCTCCAACTTTTCGATTAGCAGCCGAGCAGATTAACCATTTGCACCACCATTTGCAGTGTTAACCATTTGCACTCCTTGGTATAGCAAGCTTTGAATAAATAGGCTCTATTTGTTCTCATTTGGGATTTGGGTAGTCTTTGTTTATTTCCACACCACATGATCCCCTGTACTCAGGATATTGTCTAACAGATAGCAGGCACTCAGGAAACATTAACTGAATGAATGATGAATGAATATACACCAATCTGTTTCTGGATTAGTGTTCCCTCTCCCTGAACAGGAAATCAGGGAGCCAAGAAGACCTGATTTGTGCCTTTGGGAAAGTCACTCAGCATGTTCGGGGAATATTTTTCTCAAATTGTAAAGCAATGAGTTTGGACTAGATGATCCCCATGTTTCAAGTATCCCTGGACACTGTGTAACCTCATAAACTTCTCTGTATAATCATGAGCTCAGGACTTCCACCTAAACTTCTCCACACCCTGTACTTAAAGAGGAAGTACTAAATGCTCTCGCTGATGGTCCGTTTCTGCTGAATAATGGAAGGAAAGAATAGTTTTAAGAAAACTAGTTTGTTTCACCTGAATTATGACTCAATGAGCAGTGATGCATGCTAAGTAAATAGAAACATAATTTTTACTGTTACAGTGAAACTTGTGAGCGTAGGAACTCACCAGGACTGCCTTGTTTTTCCGGGTCTTTCAAGTTTTCTGCCTTTGACAGGGTGCAGTCTTAACCACTTGTCTATCGCTCATTTTAGTGAAAAATATTTGCGTTTTCCTTCTCTGACAGGATTCTGCCTTACACAGATTCTGGCTTTTACAGGTTTTACTGTATTTATTTATTTTCTAAAGATATCATTGATCCTGGGAAAACGATCATACTGTCAGGCTGGAATGATAGGCCGCTAAACTCTCAACCCCTCTGCCTTGCCTTAGCTTTGACTTACTGCACTTGGCTGGAATGCTTCCTTCTCTACTCCGGCAATGCAAACTCTTCCATCTCACCTTCCAAACCCTACATGAACTCTTCCACGATTATTCCTTTTCCTGATAATCCTCTTCCTAAATTTCTGAAAACCATCAGTTAGAGTTCACACACAGTCTTCCCAACTGGATCATAAATGTTTTGAGGGATAGGATGTAGCTTCTGAACCTTCTATATTTTGCATAATGTCTCAAAAAAGTGTAAAAAAAGGACTTGTTGCTCATTGGTTGAACAGCAGCTAGCTGCTAGGTGTTTTCATTTCTGTTACGGTCATTGAATTTCGGCCACAATCCTGGGGTAATTGTTATAGGCTCCATTATGTAAAGGGACAGACTGAGTTTTAGAGAAGTTGAATGAGTTCTCCAAGATCACATGGGCAGCAGTGCTGGGTCTCAAAGGCAGGTCTTCTACTCCTGGTCCAGCTCTCTTTTGATATCACTTACCTTATACTTTGCACACTGTAATTAATGAATAAGTTCCTGTGCATGCATTGACAGATTCAGCTCAAATATCTAAAATTGTATCAGAGTGGGGAAAAAATTTCCAAAGTTTCAGGTTATATCCTTAAATTCAACTGAAATTTTGTTACTCACAGCGTGTTTCTTCCCCCCCTAGAGCTTTTGAGGAGTCCCTGGGTGGCACAAATGGTTAAGTACTGGGCTACTAACCAAAAGGTTGGCAGTTCAAATCCACCAAGAGGTGCCTCAGAAGTAAGGTCTGGCAATCTTCTTCTGAAAGGTCACAACCTTGAAAACTCTGTGGAACAGTCTACTCTGCACACATGGGGTTCCAATGAGCCAGAATTGACTCAGTGGTGACTAACAGCAACAGAGCTTTTGAACTCACGGACCTATGCCTATTTGCAGAGTAACAATAGTCTTTGTTTACATGTATTGAGTAATTTAAATTGCTTGAAACTTTTTAATAGCATTAAGCCAAAACATAAGCACCAAAATAGGCAAGTCAGAAGCAATTTAACTGTGGTGAAAGGAAGTTTAGTTCAAGAAATCAAAATGCTAGATGCAAGATGATACCACTACCTAGCATTTTTTTTCCTCGTCACCTCCATAACAGAAATGTGAAAATAAGCTACAAGAAAACCTAAGGAGAGGATGGATTAAAAGTTACATACAATTCAGCACAATAATTATTGTTAGAAGTATATTTATAAGGCTCATTTATTAACACTGGTAAGACATTTACCAAAACAGTGATTCTAGCTCTAGAATCCAAATTTTAAGGACCTGAGGAATTAGAGGCAAATCAGAATAGAGTCCAGAAATGTTTTAAATTCTCTAAAATGAACATAGAAGTGAGACTAAAGCAATTTGGATTATTTGGCCTATAGGAAAAAATGCCACAACTCTGAATGAACAATTGCCTCCGACACATTATCAAGAATAATAAACAGACAAATGAGAGTGACTTTCTGTTTCCACTAAAAACTGCAAAACATGAAAGAAATGGATATAACTATAACTGTGACTTTCTCTGGCTGTTCTCTAATACATTACACATACAGATACTTCTGGAATTTTCTGTTTCCCTTGTCATCCATCTTTCTCTCTTACTTCCAGGGTCATCTTGTATTCCTTGCACTTAGAAGAGATAAGGGATGGCTCTAATTTTTCCTGTCCAATATCTTTTTCCCTTTCTTTCATCTTCCTCTTCAGAGCCACTTCTTCCCACTCTTGGTCCTTGTGGTAAGCTTGGGCTGACCTTCTAGCACAGTTCTGAGGTGGGCAGAGGACCCTCAACTGGCCGATCAGAGACTTCCATCCACCTGGCCTCAGTGATGGGTTTAAGAAACAGTATGTAACCCAAGTGGGTCTAACGAGAGTCAATTCTGAGATTTCTGCTGCAAATTTTTGGAAATGAGAAGCTCTTTTTGGTAGGACATAGGCTTGGAATTACTGAGGACTTCCATATGGGGAGAATCTGTTTGGAAATGAAACCAACTTGGAGGATAGCAGAACTGAAAGATGCAAAGAGGCCAAGTCCTGACTACAGTGTTCCAGCACTTGGAGTTAGTTTATGTGAGGATATGTGTTGGATCCAGACATACTTCATGGTAGTCTGTTCCTGAACTTTTCAAACTAGGAGCCTATAAATTCACGTTTGCTTTGCTCAGTTTGAAGGGGAGGAACACTCTTAAAACTAGAAGAGTATTTATAGATATAGGTAGGAAACTAACACCATCACAATAATAATAATGATTAGCTGGGTTTTTAATTGGCATCTGATCTAAGTCTACTTTTCACTCACATTGTTGTTCCTGTGTGGTATTCTTATCCTCACAGCTTCAACAGCACCTATATGACAATGACTCCAACATCCATGTTTATAGGTCAGAACTTTTCCAGGCCTATATACTCAGCGGTCTACTGGCGCCTCCACCTAGATGACCCATGGGGACCTCAAACTCAATATCCTTAAAACGACTTGATTCCTTCCCTCAAATCTGTACCTCCTCGTGTTTTCCCCATCTCAGAAACCCGTCCTTTTTCCCCTTGGGTTAAGCACTCAGCGGCTAACTGAAAGGTCAGCGGTTTGAAGCCAGCAACCGCTCAGCGGGAGAGAGATGTGACAGTCAGCTTCTGTAAAGATTACAGCCTTGGAAACCCTATTAAAAAAAACAAAACAAAACCTGTTGCCGTCAAATCGATTCCAACTCATAGCGACCTTACAGGACAGAATAGAACTGCCCATTAGAGTTTCCAAGGAGCGCCTGGTGGATTTGAACTGTCGACCCTTTGGTTAGCAGCCGTAGCACTTAACCACTAGGCCACCGGGGTGGTTTTCTTTTTTTAATTATTTCCCTGTGAGCGGACATGATAATGTTTCACTCTTCTTTTTATCATCACTTAGTTGTTTCTCCAATTTTTTTTTTTTTTTACTGAACCCAATTATTAATACAAAAAGAATAAATAAATACATGTAGGTAAGACGTCTCTGTTCTTTAGAGCTATCGAGAGCAAATCTTGAATGAAAGGAAAACAATCAGAGTACCTCTTAAGATTCCTTCCAGCAAAATATTAAAAAAGAAAAAGAAAAAAAAAAGAACTCCCTTGTCTTGTGTACCGAGAGAGTCACAGGTTGAATTTTGATTTTCATAGTGTTTTACAAGTAAGAAGTGTTTTTGTTTATATTTCTTTTCTGACTCATTTAGCAAGGTAACTTAGATGTCTAACTGGTGTTGACTCAACACAGCTGATCGATCGTAGACCTCTAGATATTTCTTAGTCCAAAGATTTGGAGTTTTCCTGGAGATCAATAATACAACTTTGATCAGGAATTGTCCTGAAGAAACATTTCTTTCATAAGTGAACTCGGAAGGAGAAGCAGGGAACTGCAGAAGTAGACTAAGAGGAGAAAATTAACACCCAAAAAAACTTAAAAGAAGACAGTTCAGTATAAAGCAAGCTTGAGAGAAGAATAAAGATATTTTATCCTGAGGCAAATTCTAGTTTGCTGAGGTATTCTCTAAAGTTTATTCTAGTATACAGTATTAATATTTTTTGTGGTTAAAAGGAAGTTCAGAGTGATACTTCTAATCACAACTTTGTTAACGTTAGAATTGACTTCTTGAGGTGCCTGTATCTTATATTTTCATTATAAATATGTGGAAACTAGGAGATGTGGGAAAGGAAGAAAGATGAGTTCCTTTATTAAAAGGTGAGATTTTCAGAAGTCTCACTTTCTTCCCAGGGGAAGGTCAGAAACTCTAGATCTAGGAGGAAAGGGTTCCTAATGTCAACTGCTCCCGTGTGCTAATTCCCCACACAAGTCTCATGCTATGCCATAAGAGCATTTCCCAGCTGGTACATGTTGCCACAATTGGTTTTACTCAGGCCTCTGAGATCCAGTGATGGCCACTTATGCCTTCTGGCCTGGAGAGGCTAACGGTGCTGGATAAAGTCACCTGACAGACTTCACGCTAACTTCTAAGAAAACAGCCACTTTCCAAAAGGGGGTCCCTCAAGCCTTACAGCATACAACATTAAGATCTAGCCTAGGCCTAATTATAACTTTCCTTGGGCCATTTCCCTTCTGTAGGACAAGCCAAAACACAGTGCTTGCAATCAACAATAGTCTTCTCTCCAGAATGTTGTATGGTCCAGAAAGGAAAAAATGTGATGGTTCATAAAAAGGACACGAAAGAGAATTATTTATTTGGGAGCCAAGAACACAAACTCAGGCCTAATCTCCATCACTTTGTACTGTAACAGGGCAATCAGGCAAAGGGCTCAATGAAATACAGACAATAGCCTGAAAAGACATTAATTACACCTCATTATCTTTTTGCCTGTGGGAGAATTCTGTGTGTGCTTGCTGCATGGAAATACTTTTCGTGTCTCACTAAAAAAATCTGGGACTCAGAGTATAGGTGGATATGCTACAAAGGAGAGGGGCAAGAGGGCTGTTGTTTTTAGATGTCCTTGCACTGGCTCCAACTCAGCGATCCTGTGTACAACAGAACACGACATTGTCTGGTCCTGCGCCATACTCATAATGGTAGGTATGTTAGAGCCCATTGCTGCAGCTGCTGTGTCAGTTCATCTCGTTGAGGGTTTTCCTCTTTTTTGCTGACCTTCTACTTTACCAGCATGATGTCCTTCTCCAGGAACTGGTCCCTCCTGATGATCTGTCCAAAGTAAGCAAGAAGAAGTCTCACCATCCTCCCATCTAAGGAGCATTCTGGCTGTACTTCCTCCAAGACAGATTTGTTCATTCTTCTGGCAGTCCATGATATATTCAATATTCTTCACGAACACCACAATTCAAACGTGGCAATTCTTCTTTGGTTTTCCTTTTTCATTCTCCTGCTTTTGCTTGCATATGAAGCGATTGAAAATACCATGGCTAGGGATAGGGGCATCAGCAATAAGTGTGGACATGCCATGAGGTACAATATGTAAATAGTACATATTCATGAAAAAGTTTCCAACAGTCCAGAAAGATATCCCCTGATATCACGATTTTACTCTGTACCTTCTTATATATAAAAAATTTATACCAAAACCAACAAACCAACCCATTGCTGTGGAGTCGATTCCGACTCATAGTGACCCTATAGGACAGAGTAGAACTGCCTCATAGAGTTTCCAAGGAGTGTCTGGTGGATTCCAACTGCTGACCTTTTCATTAGCAACCATAGCTCTTAACCACTACACCACCAGGGTTAAAAAAAAAAAAAAATTATAGATATGTATAAATATGTGTATTTTTCCCCCTTTCAAATGAGCTATTATTATACATAAACAGAAAAGTTGCCATTAAGTCACTTTTGACTCATGGTGACCCCACATATGTCAGAGTAGAACTGTGCACCACAGGGTTTTCTATGGTTGATTTTTCAAAAGTAGATAACCAGGTATTTCTTCTGAGGCACCTCTGAGTGGACTCGAACCATCAGTCTTTCAGTTAACAGAGAGTACGTTAATCATGCACCACCCAGTGGCTCCATTATTACACATACTGCAATTGGCCTTATACTCAACAGTTCATTTTGGGGTGTCTTTTCCTAATATTACATATAGATCTAAATCATGATTTTTTTAAACGAATGCATACTATTTCTTTATATGGTTGTGCTATAATTTATTTAACCAGTTCTCTCCTGATAGATATTTAGATTGTTTCCTTCTTTTTTTAGTCTATTACATGCTACAGTGCACACTTTTTTACATACAACTTGCCTGATATGTGTGATTATTTATGGAAGTTTAATTCTCAGATGTAAAGATACGGACTAATGGTCTGTGCATATTTTATTTTGATAAATATTGCCAAATTGCTTTACAATAAGATTTAATTAATTTGTATTTTTATTAATAGTGTAACAAAAGGATCATTTGTCACACCCATACAATTTTCATCTCTGCAGTTTGATAGATACAAAATGGTGTCTTATTGTCATTTTAAGTTGCATCTCTTTAATTAGTCCAGAGCTTAAGAACTCAGCTGCTAACCAAAACGTTGGCAGTTTAAACCCACCAGTCGCTCCTTGGAAACCCTTAGGGGGCAGTTCTACTCTGTCCTACAAGGTCGCTAAGAGTCAGAATTGACTCAACAGCAACAGGTTTGGTTTTTTTGGTTTCTCTTTAATTATGAGAAGGGTTGAGGTTATTTTTATATGCTTCTTATTCATTCGTGTTTATTTTTTTTTAAATTCGGTGAACTACCTATTGATGTCCTTTGCTAATTTTTTTATTGTACTATCTTTTACTGTTGATTTATAAAGTCTCTTTGTATATGAAGAAAATTAGCCCTCTATCTGTCATATGCATTTAAAATATTTTTCAGTCTTTCCTATGCTTTTCAAGTTCATATTTCTTATTTATTTTATCCCTTACAGAACTTTGAAGTTTTTATAGTCAATTTTGCCTTTGTTTTTTTCCACTTTGGATTCTTGGTTTTATGTCAGCCTTAGAAAACCTTTCTTCATTTCTTGATTATTTTTTAAAAATCTAGGTGTTTTATGATCTTAGGTTTTTTTTTTAATTGTAGTAAATATACATGTAACAAAACGTTTACCATTTCAACGTTCTTCACACGTACAATTTAGCGTTATTAATTGTGTTCATTATGTTGTGCAACCATTAACCATTATTCATTTTGATTTTCGTTCTTTTCCATTTAAATCTTTGTAATATCTGGAAAGCCATTGGCTCTTCACAAACATACATAAAATTTCTTTCTCAACATAAATTAATTATAAAACAGCAAGGAAGAAGGAGTCAAGCTCTTGAATACAAGTACTGGCTCTGACAATTTGCTAGGTTTTCAACCTCTTGTCTTCAAGCTGTTGTCTTAGCTGAAAAATGGAAACCAAGATAATATTTTAGAGAGATTTTGTGAAGTTCAAATTAAATTTGCAAATAAAAGGAATTTATAAACTAAAAAATTATATAATACCTAACTATCCAAAAAGAAAAAACCTGTTGCAATGGAGTTGATTCCGACTCATAGCGACCCTATAGGACAGAGTAGAACTACCACATAGGGTTTCCTAGACTGTAATCTTTACAGAAGCTGACTGCCACGTCTTTCTCCTGAGGAGAAAGCAGCCTGGGTTCAAACTGCCAACCTTTCTGTTAGCAGCTGAGTGCTTAACCACTGCACCACCAAAGTAATATTTAATTTATTACTAATGATAATTAAAGTTTGTTTTTAAATATTATCATGGATTGAATTGTGTCCCCCAAGATATCTGTCATCTTGGCTAGGTCATGAGTCTCAGTACTGTATGATTGTCTACCATTTTGTCATCTGATGTGTGTTGTAAATCCTATCACTATGACATAATGAGATGGATCGGTGGCAGTTGTACTGATGAGATCTACAAGATTAGACAGTGTCTTAAGCTGGTCTCTTTTGAGATATAAAACAGAGAAGTGAGCAGAGAGACATGGGGACCTCATACCGCCAAGAGGGCAGTGCCAGGAGCAGTGCGTGTCCTTTGGACCTGAAGTTCCTGTGCTGAGATGCTCCCACACCAAGGGAAGACTGATGACAAGGACCTCCCTCCAGAGCCAACAGAGAGAGAAAGACTTCCCCTGAAGCTGGTGCCCTGAATTCAGACTTCTAGCCTGCTCTATTGTGAGAGAATGGGTTTCTCTTTGTTGAAGCCATCCACTTGTGGTGTTTCTGTTATGGCAGCACTAGATGACTAAGACAAATATACCAGGATTTAACAATTGGGTTGAAAGTTATCAAGGGCATGTTCACAGGGTAGGGACAGGCTTGATGTAGGAGTTTCACAAAAAGCATCAGCTAGTGGAGAATGTCTCTCCCCGTTACTGTTGTTACTGACTTTGCATATGATGCATAGGACTTGCTTAGCTTTGGGATGATGAGCTGTGGGGCATTTATGCTTTGTCCTAGCATATGAACAACAGTGCATGTCAACATGAGGCAAATGACTCAACTGATCAAGCTACAAATTATGGAAATAATCATTCAAAGCTAAAAGGTTTTGCTTCAAATTCAACACTTCAAAGATTAGTATATTACAGAAATAAAAGTTGAGAAAATTTATCAGGGTAGATGGAAGAGAATTTTCCTAGATTAATCAAGTTCAGCTGATAAACGCTTCCCTGATGTTTTTCTATTTTATTCAGTTAAACCAAATAAATGAACATTTGCTGTTTTATTATTTTGGAGGTGCCTGCCAGCTCCCTTCTAGTCTCATTGTCACTATGAACTCAGAGTTTCTGGGTTTTATAACTTGGTTAGAAAGATGGGCTCCAGGCTCTATCTTGGTATGCCAAAGCTTATCCGCTGGTACTGGATGTTTTCTTATATTTTAAGTAAGATCTGGTTGGCGCCTTATCAAAACTTGGGGAAAAAACAGAAGTTTTGTAGCAATAAAAATAAAATGGGGTTCAATTTTTCCTTTTCCATTTAGGCTGCTCTAGAAAGTGGTTTGGTCACTGTAGCAACTGGACTTCCAGAAGTGGCAGCCAAAATCCCTGTGAACATCTGCACAGGGATGCTGGCCTTAGGAGAGTGTAAGACAGTCAGCAACCTTGACCAGCACCAGCTCAGTAATAGCTTTTCCACTCCCACCCTGCCTTAAGCATGTCTTCTAGGGTCTATGTGGTCCCAGGGAAAAGAGACTTCTACCCGTGATATAAGGAGGTGGTTTCCTTTCCCTTCCTATCCTCTGTCACTCCTCTTGCCCTACTTGTTTTAGCGAGCTCTGAGAACTGCTCAGCTCCTCCCTTTCTCCTGGGAGAAAAACACGTCAACTCCAAAATGACACACTTGTACAGCATCATTCTCTCCAAAGAGCTCAAAACGTATTTTCAAAAATTTCTTGTTTGCGTAGCTCTTGGAAAGATAGGTGACAAATATTAAGTTTGCAAATAGGAAAAGGTCCAGAAAGAGATTATCCAGGGATTTTCTGGGAATGATAGAAAAGTTACAGGGCTAGACTAAGATGTTTGAATGTTTTTCCCTGTCTTACATCCTGGTTATAAAATTCCTACATAAGTACAATCTGCGTGTTCCTGTACCTAAAAATCACCCAGGATATCTCTAACAAATTAAAAAGCTGAGATATTAAAAATAAAGCAGGTACTGATAGTCAGAATAGCAGCACAACTGGAAGAATGTAACTGATGTCACTGAACTGTACATGTAGAAACTTTTGAAATGGTGTAACTTTGGCTATGTATATTTTCACCAAAAAAACGGTCCTCCAAGGTTGAAAAGGGAGAATGTTGACATGTCGTGGGGTTGTTAACTAATGTCATAAAATAATATGTGTACTGACTGTTTAATGAGAAACTATTTGTTCTGTAAACCTTCATCTAAAGTACAATAAAAAAAAATTAAAAAAAAAAATAAAGCAGGAACTATAGGCTTACTTTGGATACGTTATCAGGAAAAAACCAATCACTAGAAAATCACATCATTTCTGGTAAAGTAGAGGGCCAGCAAAAACCAGGAAAATCCTCAGTGAGATGGATTGACACAATAGCAACAACAATGAATTCAAACATAAAAAGGGTCATGAAGGTGGTGCAGGACCAGGCAACATTTCATTATGTTATAGTCACCATAATTCAGAACCTACTTGATGGCAACTAATAAAAATAAGCTCCCAAGTAGTGTATTTCCAGTGTCTCTAATGGGGTGTGGGAAAAGGGCAGATATTATGATGCTCCCTTTCACAAAAAATAAAAATTAAAGAAAATCAGCAAAGTAATAAGAACAACCCAGTGATTTATAAAGATAGTTTAAAACATAAATCAAGATGAGAGGTATATGTAGACGGCGTCGGGTCTTGATAATCACTGAAGTGCAAGGACAGGAGAGGGTTGTGGGCTTGTTGAGATAAAAGGTCTTTGGGATTTTTTAAGCCCAGCTGGTGGAGCCATGGCCACAACTGCTGGTTGTTTCCATGAGTCACATTAGAGAGCTTAAACCATTGCAATCATCAAAGAAACAGCTCCTTCTGGTTAACTCTTGTTATAAATACACCACAGCTTCGTAGGTCTATAGATATATTTGATTTGCTCTTCAGGTCATTTTAATGAAATGCTCACTTTCAGTTCATGCCTCTTGGTACTACTCCAGTTGCTAAGAAAAAGAATTAGGAAGGGAACCTTTCTAAATACATACCATCAGCTCCTAAATATACATCAGCATCTGAGAAAAACTCTCATTGACCCTTTAGGATGAATTTGTTTGTGTCTGTGTCTATGTCAAAGCCAACAAATGGTTTTAGAAGGAATCATCTAGACTATGGGATCAAAGTATACCCTTTTTAACATGTAAACTGTCCCACCAAGCAAAGCAGTCACAATAGGCTTAGCTGCCTCGTAAAGCAGCCCATGCAGAGATTCTAGACCAACCTTGGATATCCAGAAAAGACCATCCTAGAAACAGGGCTAGAGGGAAGCCCTTTTGCAAATGAATGCATATAGATATGTATGGTTCTAAACAAGTCATTCAATCCTTCTGTGTTTCAGTGTCCAAGATTCCTTCCAAGAAACTTTAACAGTTTCTGGTTTTTAATCCCCTATAAATGAAATTATCAATTCCAAAATTATTACTGAGTGTACAATGTGAGCCAGTTATGTCCCCGAGTTATGGGAGGTCAAAATACCACATTTTAGGTATCTGTTACAGCAGCACCTCACTGCCGGTACCAAATTCTGTCTTAGTTATCTAATACTTCTATAACAGAAATACCACAAGCAGGTGACTTTAACAAACAGAAATGTATTCCTTCACAATTTAGGAGACTATAAGTCTGAATTTGGGAAGTAAGCTCCAGGAGAAGGCTTTCTCTCTCTTTCAGCTCTGGGGGAAGGTTCTTGTTTCCTTTCAAAATCTGTGGGCCCAGCGTTCTTGGAAATCTCTGTGTGCCTTGGCATCAGTCTTCCCATGAGTCTAGGAGGTTCTCAGCACAAGATCCCTGGGTCCAAAGGACATGCTCTGCTGCCAGGTCTTCTTTCTTAGTGGTACTGATGTCCCTCCCTCTCTGCTCTCTTCTCTCTCCTTCTATCTCTTATAAAAGATGGTGCAGGCCACACCCCAGGGAAACTCTCCTTACATCAGATCAGGGCTGTGACCTGAGTAAGGGTGTTGCATCCCACCCTAACCTTCATTAACACAACCTAATCCTACCTCATTAACATAAAGGACAGCTAACTCCCAAATGGAACCATAACCCCAGGCACTGAGGCTAGGATTTACAACACATCACAAAATAGAGGATAAGCAGACCACGAAATGGAGGACAACCACACGATACTGAGAATCATGGCCTAGTCAAGTTGACACATATTTTTGAGGGACACAATTCAATCCATGACAGTCTCCATATAGGATTTTTTTTAAAGTTTAGTTAAATAAATTATCTTGTTGAACAGCTATGCCCAATGAGCATTCATGAAAGTAAATCTAATGGGAGGGTCCAGTAGAGCATGCAGGACTCTATCTTCAGTTATAGAAAATTTGCTTACTGAATTGTCAGATGTTCTGAAGCTAGAGAGCATAACTTCTTTTATTTTCAGAATTCAAGAAATTTTCCAAAGACTTGGAGAAAGAAATAAATCTAAGATTGAATTTTACAGAGATAAATACAAAATCCTGTATTTTACTGCAAAACCAAAACACAGGATGGGTGATTTACGGCATGGCAGGGTTAATGAACTTACAGTTGATACTTGATTCCTAATCATTAGAAGTGTGATATAGCTTCTAAATAAAGCAATGTGTCCATATAACACACAAAAAAAGTAGTTAGCAGTTCCATTTTACTCTGGGCTGTTCAGACTGCAGTTTAAAATATTTCATCTTCTGAGTAATATATGTGTACAAAAGTAAGCAAATCAGACTGCATTTCATAGAGTGACCAAGATGGTTGAAAAAAACTGGAGATAATTAGATAGTAAAAATCAAGTCTCCAGGGATAAGGAAAGGAGTAGAGGGGAAGCATGCACATTATAGAAGCCTTCAAATATATTTCTCCAGGATCCAGGGACTAAAAGAAGGTATAGTAGATGAGAGTGACATATAAGATAAAAATATTTGAAGAAAAATATTTAAAAGATAGACTGGGTTACTTTGTGGGGTTACAGAGTTCCTTGTTGTTGGAAGGGATTTGGACATCAGTACGTACTTGAATCAATGGTCTTTAAAGTAGTATGTGTTGGGAGCAATTCTCCATAGACCTCTCAGGTTTTTGCATGTTTTGTAAGCAGAGTTACTAACTGCCTTTGTTCAGAACTATCTTTTCAAATTGATTTGCACAGAAAACAGCCTTGGAAGATAGAGATAGTGTCTCCCTTCAGAACAAGGGGTAGGTTTGTTCACTGTCCAGTATAATAAAGATAGTGCTCCCTTCTGGGTTCTCTAGAGGAGCAAAACCAGTGAAGCATATATAAACAGAGAAACAGAGATTTATTTCAAAGAAATGGCTCATGCATTTGTGGAGGCTGACAAGTCCCAAATCCATGAGTCAGATGTCAGGCTGGAGGCTTCTCCTGAGTCACAAGGTTGCAGAGGCTGACAAACCCAAAATAGGCAGGTCAGACACCAGACTACTGGCTCACGACCCAAGAACCAGAGGTCAGAGGACAACAAGTCGGATGCAGGATCCAGAGAGCAGAGCTTTGCCAGAATGTAAATATATATTGGATGCAGGCCATACTCCCAAGGAAACTCCTCTTTCAACTGATTGTTCACATCAGGTCACAAAATGGAGGATGATTGTATAATATCTGCCCAACCACTGAGAATGATGGCCTTGACAAGTTGACACATAACCTTAGCCATCACAGTTCACTCATTGTCAACTTGGCACCTGTACACATCTCCTTAAACCACACATAATCTCTAAACAAAGACAATTATAAAGTCATACTTGCTCATAACATGATACAACTAACATGCATACCATTGAAAAAGCACTAGCCCTGCTTATATTTCATATTTTATAACAAGTAATGGAATAAGGGAAGGAAGAAAAGAAAGATATTTGCACACATACATGTTTAACAAAACAAGGAAGAAATATAAAAACCATTACACTTTTCGTTGCTGCAACTGGTCATGTGGTCATAGCTGGTATTTAGAACTAACTTCCACCACTCATTCCGTATTCTCTTTGTCCTCACTTGGTCGTTGTTCTTTGCCTGATGGGGTGACCCAAACCTTCATTCCTGAAGAGTCTGGGCCATTAGTAGTTATGCTGGAATTGGGCTGCTGTAGTTTTCCATTGACTTTAATCACAGGTCATGGTAGTACTAAGAGACGTCCTAAGGGATTTCCTGTATTCCAGATATACTCTTCTTTACCTCCAATATGTAATATCAATCCAATTTCCCGTTGGTAATCAGGAATAATCACACCAGCCAACAGAGTGACTCCTTTCTTTGCCTATTGATCCAGAGGCAAGAGGCCCAAAGTGGCTGGGTGGCATTCTTAATTTCCAGTTCAATGGAATTAGTGGTGTGTCTCCTGGTGGGAGCATTCTTCTCTTTGGAACTAAGCCCACTAGACCTACAGAGCATAGGTTCAGGAGGACAATAAGCAAACATTTTGATAGTCAGTCACTAGGAATAATAGTGACTGGTGCCACTCCCATTTCTACCCCTTGATTCCTGGATCCAACAATACTGGATATGGGAGAAATAGCACCATGTATTGGATGCTGGTTTAGAGGATATACAGCCTCCTGGAGAACATTGCCTCAACCCTGCTAGGTATTGCCACCTAGCTGACACAGTAATTGTGTATTTAGAAGGCCATTCCATTGTTCCATTAAGCCAGCTGCTTCAGAATGATGGGGACATGGTAAGACCAGTGAATTCCATCAGTATAAGCCCATTGCTGCACTTCATTTGCTATGAAGTGAGTCCCTTGATCTGAGGCAATGCAGTGTAGGATACCATGATGGTGGATAAGGTATTCTATAAGTCCATAGATGGCAGTTTTGGCATAAGCATTGCCTGCAGGAAAGGTAAATTGGTATCCAGAGTTAAGTGTCTATCCCAGTAAGAACAAAACACTGCCCTTTCCACTATGGAAGTGGCCCAATGTAATCAACCTGCCACCAGGTTGCTGGCTGATCACCTCTAGAAATGGTGCTATATCAGGGATTCAGTGTTGGTCTCCACTGCTGGTGGACTGGGCACTCAGCAGTGGCTGTAGCCAAGTCAGCCTTGGAAAGTGGAAGTTCACGTTGCTCAGCCCATACATAATCTCCATCCCTGCCACCATGGCCACTTTGTTCATGAGCCCAATGACAATGGCAGAAGTGGCTGGGGAAACAGGATGACTGGTTTCTATATAATTCATCATCTTGTCCACTTAATTGTTAAAATCCTCCTCTGTCAAGGTCACCCTTTGGTGAGCATTCATGTGAGATACAAACATCTTCACTTCTTTGGCCCATTCAGACAGGTCTACGCACATACCTTTTCCCCATACCACCTTGTCACCCATTTTCCAATCATGTTCCTCCAAGCCCCTGATCATCCAGCCAAACCATTGGCCAAGGCCATGAATCAGTATACAATTGCACATCTGGCCATTTCTCCTCCCAAGAAAAGTGAACAACCAGGTTCCCTGCTCGAAGTTCTGCCCACTGGGAGGATTTCCCTTCACCACTGTCCTTCAGGGAGGGCTCAGAAAGGGGCTGCAGTGTTGCCAATGTCACTTCCAAGTAGTGTGTGCATACTGAGCAGGACCAACTGTAAACCAGGCATGAGTTTTCTCTTCCTCAGTCAACTAATCATAAGGAACTCCCCATCAGGTCATAGTTGCAGACTGGGAGAAGGAAGGTAATGTGACAGGAGTGAGGACCATGAACACTGGGCCACTTCCTCATGTAATTTACTTGTGCCTTCAGGTCCTGCTCTAGCCCAGTCTAGTATATTCTACTTCCATTGAATGATGGAGTGCTGCTGTGTACATCTGACTTTGACTCTGTGGTTCAGACAACACTCACTTCATGATGGACAGCTCAAGCTACATGGCAACTTGGTGGCCCATGGTTAAGCATTTAGTCTCTACTAAGGCCCAATAACAAGCCAAAAGCTATTTATCAAAAGAAGAGTAGTTATCTGTAGAGGATGGAGGGCCTTTGTCTAAAATCCTAAGGGTCTGCACTGTGATTCACCCATAGTGGACTGCCAAAGACTCCAAATGGCGTGTCTATCTGCCAGTGACACTTCAAGCACCATTGGATAAGCCCGATCATATGGACCGGGTGACAGAAAGGTTTGCATGGCAGCCTGAACCTGTTGCAGAGCCTTCTCTTGTTCTGGGCCCCACTCAAATCTAGCAGCCTTTTGAGTCACTTGATAAATAGGCTGAAGTAGCACATCCAAATGAGGGATATGTTGCCTCCAAAATCCAAAGAGGGCCACCGGGCATTGTGCCTCATTTTTAGTAGTAGGAGAGGCCACATATACCAACTTATCCTTCTACACAGAAGGATTATTTCACTATGCCCCACACCACTGGACCCCTAAAAATTTCACTGAGGTGGAAGGAGCCTCAATTTTTGTCATATTAATTTCCTACTCACTAGCATGCAAATGTCTTACCAATAAGTCTAGAGTCAATGATTCTTCTTCCTTACGAGGTCTAATCAGAATAATGTCATCAATGTAGTGGACCAGTGTGACGTCTTGTGGAAGGGAAAGGTGATCAAAATCTCTGCTGACTAAATTCCAACATATACCCCTGTGGTAGCACAGTGAAGGTGTATTGCTCACCTTGCCTGCTGAAGGTAAACTGCTTCTTCTATAGTATACCAAGGCAGGTCTGGCATTTCAACTTGATCTACTGTAGGCCACATCTTAATCCATGCTTCGGTGAACCAACCAAATAAACTATTAGATCCTATTCTAACCACTCGAGCTCAAATATTGAATGAAGGATCTGTGCTTAGTGGACCCATATCAATAAACTCAGACTGATCCAACTTTATGTTCCTTGTACCATTATCCCACACCATTAATATCCATTCCTACAAGTATTCCTTGGATTTCTGTTAGTATGTATTTGAAAAATCAAGCAATTCTTTTGAAGTGTAGTGTATTTCCTCCTAGTTCATACTTTATACTTCACCTTTTGGGGCTTGCTGGGATTTAAGTCTAGTTATAGGTCTAGAAACCAAAGTGGATGGTGTGGGTAGGTCCTGGCTCATTTAGCAATGTCTTGTAAGACATCTTCTTCAGGCAATGCCCCATGAATATCTAGGACAAAGACTCTTCAGGCACAGACGGGTTAATCTCATCAGATGGGGGTGGAAGATATAATGGTTTGTCTGGGGAGGGTGGCTTAGCAGACAAAGATGGAGTAATCTCTTCAGATGGGACTAAGAGGGCTGGTTCTGTTGGCAGGAGTGATTAGATGGAATTTAGGGTCTCAATGTCCTCAGCTTCCTGATTAACTGCCCGTATGTCCCCATCCCAAGTTTCAAGATCCTATTTCTTCCCAATCAATGCCCTCACTTTAACTCAGACACCATTCAAGATTGGAGATTCAGTTGCTATTGTAATTCAGCCACGCTTATGATAAGGCTCTGGGTTTGTTTTCTGGTAATATTAGCTCTGTTACTAACAAGAAATAAGGCTTCCTTCAGGGCACAATTGGCAACTTTCAGGTCTTTTATGTGGC
This sequence comes from Dugong dugon, assembly GCA_030035585.1. Lineage (NCBI taxonomy): Eukaryota > Metazoa > Chordata > Mammalia > Sirenia > Dugongidae > Dugong > Dugong dugon. Next base: position 146,020,409 of record CM057464.1, on the reverse strand, counting down.
ACTTGAGCTGTGACTCTGAAGCCCTGAGCTCATCTCTTTGTTTCACCACTTTGTCTAGTGAAAACATCACCAACCAACCAGCCTCCCTATATTTCTCATTCTGACAAACTTGTAGAAACAAGTATCAAATATGCAATCCTTCAGAGTCTTGTTTCTCACAAATATTTGATACATTAGTGGTGATATTTTGCATATTTCTATTGCCACCTAATGCTATGAATTAGCAGTGCCCTCTTTACTACTGGAGGCAGAGTCATCGGCACCTTTAAGACTAGCCAAACTAGAAAACCAATTCAGAAAACTCATCCTTACAATTTTGTTCCTCCAGAACCACTTGCAGTACCAGATGTCTTAGATTGGGTTCTCTAGAGGAGCAAAACTAGTGGGGCTTATATATGTATGTATATATACATATGTGTGTGTTTGTGTGTATGTATATCTGTGTGTGTATATATGTATATGTATATATACATGTAAACAGCGAGAGGAGAGAGACAGAGGCAAGAGAGATTTATTTCAAGGAAATGGCTCACACAGTTGTAGAGGCTGGCAAGCCCCAAATCCATGGGTCAGATGTCAGGCTGGAAGCTTCTCCTGACTCACGTGGTTGCAGGGGCTGATGAATCCAAAATCCACAGGTCAGATGGCAGGCTGCTGGCTCATGACCCAAGAACCAGAGGTCAGAGGATAAGTCCGATGCTGGATCCAGAGGGGGCAAGCTTTGCCAGAATATCTATATAAATTGAATGGAGGCCACACACCCAAGGAAGCTCTCCTTTCAACTGATTGACTGCTCACATCAGATCACAAAATGAAAGAAGATTACATAATATCTGCCAAACCACTGAGAATCATGGCCTAGCCAAGCTGACCCATAACCTTAACCATCACACCTTCAGAGCAAAGGACAGGCAAGGTTACTGTCTATTGTATAAGATTCTGGTTTCCTAAGCTCAGATTCCTCTCTTCTAATGCATCCACTGAATCTGCAGGCATCACCTGGCCCTCTTTGCATGGATCAGCAAACCAGAGCAAATGGGTGCCTGGTGGATTTGCACTGCCAGTATTTTGGTTAGCAGCCTTAGCACTTAACCACTACGCCACCAGCATTTCTGCTGATAGTCTAGCTACTGCTATTTCTTGTATCTCCCACCGGCATCCAAGAAACTGTAACTGGCTACCTTGTTAGCATGCAAGTAGGGTAAAATCTAAGCCCCTTCAAAGTTCTTGATAGAATACCTTCTGATACCATGATTGTATGATTTTAAGAGCCTGAAGATAATATTAGTGCTAGCAAGGTATTCTATTAGGAAAATTCCAGTGTCTGGAAGTATGGTGGAAAGGTGATCTGAGAGTAGATAGGTCTTTAAAAAGACCGTAGAGACAAATTTCATGAACAACCATCTGTCTAGCCTTTATTATGGCCAGGTCTCGTACAGTGGAAGATCTTCAGCATACCATTGGTGGGGCAGGAATACAGCCACCTCTCCGGAAACTTGTATTATTGTAAACTTGTAAGGAAAGAAGAAATTGGAAATATGATATAACCTGTACTGTATTTGAATCCACACAATAATTGATTGTGTCGTACAAAATTCTTCTTATTTTATATTGTGGTGTCCCAAAAATATGTGAAGGTTTTTGCTAATATCTGGCAAACAAATGACCTATTAATCCGACTATCAACACTGGACTACATTTGTTTTTCATGAGACCTTCTCATTGATGTGGTTGAAATAGTGAAACTATACAGGAATCTTTTTTAAAAAGCATATTAATTCCTTTCGGGAATAGCGATAAAGAATGATTTATATCCCTAAATTTCTAGCATCTTTAGCAAGGCTTGGGCCTAATTATTTTTATAATATATTAAGTTAAAGAATGTGAAATATAACATGTACCTGAGAATTTATGTGTGTGTTGATTTGTGTGTAATATGTGCGCATGTTGAAGTGGGATTTACCGTCTGGATTCTGTAGGATGTCATGGGCTGAGTGAGAGAAGGCTAAGATTAGTGTCAAACCTACCCACTCATCCAACATCTCACATGAGTGGGTTTAGGACTGGTGTTTAGTTCTGATGCTTCATCCAAGCTCACTCTCCAACAAGGACAGGCAGGTGGTATAACACCCAGACTGGAATGAAAGCAAGGAGTACCTAAATCTCTCTGTGGACAAGTCAACGACCGAAGACTGTGCGTGTCCAACTATTGTCTGGCCTAGAACTCTTCTGGTCTGTGAACCACACCATAGACTGCTCCATAAAGACTTTGAAAAATGAAATGAAAAAAAACTACTTATGAGTTATTTGAAATCCTTGTAGTTACGGTGGGAAATTTGCTTTCTCTCTTTATAAAAATAACACATTCTGAGAATGGAGTATAAGGAGAGCTTTACTTCCCTCTTCCAACGGATTTTTTTTCTCATATTTCAGAGAATAATGTGGGGGAAAATGGAAATTGCTAGCCTTTGTTCAATTGGATGGTTTGTGATTGGAGAAAAGAACATCTCAAAGAGAAAAAGAGCTACTTACCTCACGGAAGAAAACTTTTTTTTTTTTAATGGTTTATTTATTTTGGAAAATTTAGCTATTAGTCATAAAATATGTTTTGTCAATATGTAATGGGTTATTGTTATTCTTCTTTTATTTTTATTTTATTGTACTTTAAGCGAAAGTTTACAATTCAAGTTAGTCTCTCATACAAAAATTTATACATACATTGTTATGTGACCCTAATTGCTCTCCTCATACTGGGACAGCACACTCCTCCTTCCCACCCCTGATTTCCCATGTCTATTCAACAAGCTCCTGACCTTCTCTGCCTTCTCATCTCACCTTTGGACAGGAGCTGCCCATTTAGTCTCATGTACCTACTTGAGCTAAGAAGTACACTCTTTAAGGGTATCATTTTATGTCTCATAGTCCAGTCTAATCATTGAAGAGTTGGCCTCAGGAATGGTTTTAGTTCTGGGTTGACAGAGAGTCCGGGCACCATGTTTTCCAGGGTTCCTCCGGTCTCAGACCATTAAGTCTGGTCTTTTTATTAGAATTTGAGTTATGCACCCCACTTTTCTCCTGCTCTGTCAGGGACTCTCTGGTGTTTTCCCTGTCAGAGTGGTCATTGGCGGTAGCCAGGCACCACCTAGTTCTTCTGGTCTCAGGCTGCTGCAGTCTCTGGTTTATGTGGCTCTTTCTGTCTCTTGGGCTAATACTTTCCTTGTGACTTTGGTGTTCTTCATTCACCTTTACTCCGGGTGGGTTGGGACCAATTGATGCATCTTAGATGGCCGCTTGTTAGCTTTTAAGACCCCAGATGCCACTCACCAAAGTAGGATGCAGAACTTTTCTTAATAAACTTTATTATGCCAATTGACCTAGATGTCCCCTGACACCATGGTCCCCAGAACCCCACCCCTGCTACTCTGTCCCTCGAAGTGTTTGGTTGTATTCAGGAAACTTCTTAGTTTTGTTTTAGTCCAGTTGTGCTGACTTCCCCTGTAGTGTGTGATTTCCTTCCCTTCATCTAAGATAATTCTTGTCTACTATCTAGTTAGTGAATAACCTTCTCCCTCCCTCCCCACCCTCGTAACCATCAAAGAATGTTTTCTTCTGTGTTTAAATCTTTTCTTGAGTTCTTACAATAGTAGTCTTATACAATATTTGTTCTTTTGTGACTGATTAAATTCACTCAACATAATGCCTTCCAGATTCCTCCATGTTATAAGATGTTTCATGGATTCATCGTTGTTCTTTATCATTACATAGTATTTCATTGTGTGAATATACTATAATTTGTTTATCCATTCATCTGTTGATGGGCCCCTAGGTTGTTTTGCTATCGTGAACGGTGCTGCAATGAACATGGGTGTGCATATATCCATGTGATGGCTCTTATTTCTCTAGGATATATTCATGGAAGAAAATTTTTATAATCATTGGAAACCAAGAAGTATTTAGGTGACCTGTTAGAAGTAGATAAGCATCTATACTTACATTCATAACCTGATCAGTGAAATGCATAAAATCTTTGTTCCTTCCAATGGTCTTGTAAACCAAGGCAGGCTAGAAGTTCAGGTCAGGCAGATGTCTTCAGAGGGTCCTTCTGTCGTGGATCAAGAATGGGCACAATTCATGAGAAGGGTCCCAACTGCTCTGGTTCTTCTAACACACTTGGCCTCTGTATTTTTCCTGGGCCCGGCATCTTACTGGCTTCCTTTCTTGTTTGACAAATTGCCTTAGTTCTCAGTTCTCCCTCCTATTTTCTTTGCTTCCACCCCAAACATGAAAATCAAACACGTTGCCTTCTAGTCAATTCTGACTCATAGTAACCCTTTAGGACAGAGTAGAACTACCCCATAGGGTTTCCAAGGCTATAATATTTAGGGAAACAGGCTGCTGCATCTTTCTTCCTCAGAGCAACTGGTGAATTGGAACTGCCAACCTTTTGGTTAGCAGCCGAGTGCTTAACAATTGTGCCACCAAGGTTCCTTGCATCCACCCTAGCTCCTCTTAAATCTGTGCTGAACACAGCAGCCAAAACCACGGCAGTCTAAAGCATTGACAAATTGCCTTAATTCTCAGTTTTCTCTCCTATTTTCTTTGCTTGCACCCCAAACATGGAAACCAAACACAATGTCTTCCAGTCAATTCCGACTCATAGCCATCCAATGTCTTCCCCAACTTTTTCCAAGTAAAAACTCTAAAGTCTTCCTCTGACCTGCAAAGGTCACCATGATCAGCCTCTTGTTACATTTTTGAAATCTCATTTACTACTACTGCCTTCCTGATTTACTTACTTCTTTACTTAAAAGTCACCTTTTTCTGGTGAAGCCTTCTACTCAGTCTGAAATTTCAACACCCTCCTTCATTATTTTATATGCTTCTTCTTTGCTCAACTGTTTTTCCTTTGCCCTAAGCACTATCTACCCTAATTTATATGCTATTTTTGTAAGAGTTGGTTTTTTGTCCTTCTTCTCTGCTAGAAGAAGCCCTTGTGGCACAGTGTAAACTGCTTGACTGCTAAGTGAAAGGTGAGTGGTTCGAAATCACCAGCAGCTCCAAGGGAGAAAGATGTGACAATCCTCTTCTATAGAGATTTATAGCCTTGGAAACCCTATGGGGTTGCTATGAGTCAAAATCGACTTGATGGCACTGGGTTGGGTTTTTGGTTTTTCTCTGCTAGAAACATAACTTCCATAATCTGCTTTCTTTTTTCATAGTTGTATGACCAGTGTTTAGAAGATTGGGCTGGCACATAGATGTTTAACAAATTTATCATTGAATGACTAGATCATAATTTACAGATAATATGATTTGCACTTGAGAAAATTCAGGATAATCAACCAAGTAACAAAAAACTATATATCCATAATAAGCAGTTATAAAACATAATAAACACATAAAACATAATCGATATATAATTATCTAATAGTGAAAAAATCTAATAATACCTTATCAAGAAATCTATGAGTCCTATGTTAAGACCATCTCCAATGTTCACTGAGATATAAAAGAATGTTTTGCTATATGGAGAAATGTACTACATTTCAAGGAAGATAGAAAAGTGCTAAATGTGCCAGTTCTTCCCAAATTAATTTATATGCTTATCTAAATTTCAATAAAAATTCAAATAGTATGGTTTTGGAGCATTAAAAATTATTCTAAACCTATTTGGATAAATAAACAGACAAACTTAGCCAAAATAAAGAAAAAGAGTAGCTAAGGAGGAACTTACTTTATTAGATATTAATACCTTATATAAAAATGTGATGTGGTGCAGAAATCAATGGATAGATCAGTATTACAGAATACATAGGCCTAGTTTTAATCATAATATACAAAAACCTAACATGTGGCAAAAGGAGCATCTTAAATCAATAGGGACGATATCTTTTACTCAGCATTTTCACCATCTGTAATTCATTCCAAAGATTAATAAGAGATAAAGTAAAAAGTTCCTGAACAAACACATTCATCACAGTATTATTTAAATTAATGAGGGAATGGAGACAACTAAGTGTCTTATAGTATAGCAGAATGGTTTAATAAACTACGGCAGATCCATATGATGAATATTATGTAGCCATTAAAATTATATTTTTGATTTTTTATTGATATGGTTAAATACTTATGACATGGTTTTAAGAAACTATATATCCAATATGATCATAAATATTTGTAAGCCATATGTAACTGTGTAATTACTATATGTATAAAATGACTCAAAGTAAAACCAAACCCCTTGCAGTCCAGTCAATTTCGACCTCTAGCTACCCTATAGGACAGAGTGGAACTGCCCCATAGAGTTTCCAAGGAGCACCTGATGGATTCAAACTGCCAGCCTTTTGGTTAGCAGCTGTAGCTCTTAACCACTATGCCACCAGGGTTTCCACAAAGTGACTAAAAGAATATAAATCAAAATGTTACATATTCCTTTTCATAAATGGGCAAAAATGTGAGATGTTTAAATCTATTAATTAAGAAGGACTGAATGAAGCAATTATATAAATCTATAAAATTATTAAGGGCATATATGGACAAAGTGAACACTGATTTTTCTACTAACTCCTAGAACTAAGAAGGTCCTTTTTGAACCTTAAACGTTGTATAACTAGAAAAAAAGTTGAGGACTACTTGAAATTATGAACAACATAGATGCCCTTGGAGATGGGTTCTGGCCTTGAGAAGGGTCATTTTACATTACCAATCTGCTCTCCATTACCACAGTCAACAAATTGTTCACAATCACATTTCAATTACAGGTGATTCAAAAAGCTTTCAGTATGAGTGGAACTTTGAGAGCTTTTTCTCCCTAATACCTTTATCTCTTCAAATACATCTGGTACCCAGAGATAAGATACAAAAACACATACTATTGCTAAGATCATCTTTTTATCTATTAGAAAAATAAATATAAATTTAGATATGGCCTTGATTAGTAGACACTGTATAAAATTATTTGAATGTAATTCTTTAACACTAATCGGTATGCTGTTAGTCCTAAATAAGCCAAATTTCATCATATCTCCTTAAAACCAAAAGCCTGCACAAATAGAAAAGACTTGCAATAAAATGCTGGAAAGGATGAATTCTTATGAATTAACTTGAAATATTATACACAGCTAAACATTTAAATTTATCTGAACCCACCCCATCGCTTATTTCATATCCTGGGGTTGTTTTTTTTTTTTTTTTAGCCCCATTAAATTTGCTTTGACCTGCAAAATCTAGTCATCTGACTAACATCTTATTTTTACTAGAGGCCCCAAATATGATTTTTTTTAAAAAAAGAAAATATAGGAAAAATAAATTTGAGCTGTGCTTTCACCCTTAATCTTTGACAGAAAAATAATTTGACAAATTCCACCTGAAGAGGAGCAATCACAAAAAAATTAAAACATGCTCTCCTATGGCAGCAACAAAAATTCATGTTGTAAGAAAAAGATTTATTTCCGCTTTGATAAGTTTTGTTTTTTGTAGCCTGTCTCCACAGAAAGAGAATTTTCAATTCTCCCCAAGACCACAAAATACTCTTGCTTCTCCCTCATCATTGTGGTTACCAGTTTATTTATCAATTGTGGCAAATGGTAACCCCTTACACCATACTTAGCTAAATACTGTTTGTTCTAGGAACAAAGCACAGAGGACAAATATTTCAATGTGGTTTTCCATTTGGGGAGGGGGTGGGACCAACACTTAAAGTCCCGCTGATTCTCATCCTCTCAGCCCCATGTTATCACGGCAGCCAAAGCTTCAAAGAGCTCCCTCTAGGCTCTGACTTCAGCTCTAGCTTGCACAAAGGAGGCAGAAATTAGATGGGGTACAATTAACAACAGAAATTCTTAGATTGTAGGCCCTGGTCAAGGCTAGTTGTAAAGACTACTACAGGACCCTGAGTTAATTATTATATAAACAGCTCACAGGAAAACAGGGTCTCTTCTGTAAGGACCCTCTGTACGGGAGACTTTTCTTGGGCAAGATTTATACTGGTTCCAGTAAACTAAATCTGGAATGAATGTTACCTCAAGCAAAATTAATCTTAAAAGAAACTAACTCTATCCAATGCCACCCAATATAATCAAAGAAAACCCCCTTCAAGTCCAAAATATTAGTGGGGTGTTGTACAGTAAAGGAAAAGTGCACTCCATTTTGTTTAATTTTTAAAAATACATTAGTCATGACCCACTGAATTGATTTCACAGTGCACTAATGGGTCATCATCCTCAGTTGGAAAAACATTAGACCTATGGGAGCCCATTTAGGAGTGGGAAAACTGGTTCATTGGGTCTATGAGTACCTCAAACATGTAATTCTTTAAGGCAGTGTGGCCTGAGAAGGAGAAAGTATAGGGTTGCAGGTCTACCAAGGAGGAAAACGTACATTTTCTTCACCACTGTTGGATTTCCTGGAATCAGAAGGTGATGTACAACAGTGTGGGCTATTTTAATGGTCATGTCCATTTGTTTTTCTACAAATCTTTCAGTCTAGTTTTGATAGGACTGTCAGTTCATGCTTTTGTTTTTATCAATGGAAATGACAAGATGCACAGGACAAATGGGCAAAAAAAGAAAAAAGACTTTGGGGTATGAGTAAGAGCATAGGCTATGGACTCAGGTAGGATTTGAATCAAATTCTGGCCCTGCCGTTTACTAGCTAGTAACCCTGGTGATTTACTTAACCTTCCAGACACTTTTTTCTCATTAGAGTTTTTTGTGACAGTAAAGCAATTGGCATAATACTGGGCACAGAATGCTCAATAAATGGTAGATAACCCTGGTGGCATAGTGGGTAAGAGCTATTGCTGCTAACCAAAAGGTCAGCAGTTTGAATCCACCAGGTGCTCCTTGGAAACTCTATGGGGGCAGTTCTACTCTGTCCTATAGGGTCGTTATGAGTCGGAATTGAGTCGATGGCAATGAGGTATATATGATGTGATTTTTAATTACAGCTCTGCCACTAACTGGCTGTGGCTGTGTGACCTTGTGCCAGTCAATTAATTTCTGTGGGCCGAGAGAAACCAAGTAACTGTAAGGTAAAGGACTTGAAAGAGATGTGAAATGTGCTTTCCAGCTTTAGATTTCATTTAATTAAAATATAACACCAATAGTAATTTAGGAATACTGCAACCAAGTGATGGGAATATATCTGCCGGCTACATTTGTAGAAAATTCTGCTGTTTAGCTTTCCTTTACCATCCTGGCTTCTTTTATAAACTGCCTTATTTTTTCCTGCAGAAGCCATTTTAGGAAAAGAACAGAACTATAAAATCTTATTAACTACATGTTTCAGAGAAAAAATAAGCAGGCTGCAATGACATGAAAGGTTTCACTAAGTAGCACTGGTGAAGATCTGACTGTGTGTAAGCTTTTCCTGATTCAGTTATGACATTGTCTGCCTCTTTGATCCTGTAAGGATCATGGCAAGTGCCTCTTTTTCTTTTCTTTTCTTTTTTAAACTTATCTCAATAATTAATTGCTTCTCTACTCAAGAAGGAAATCTAGGTTGAACTATTAGAAAAACAATTCCTATTTTTCTTTTATCCCTAGCTCTCTTTCTATTTCATTCTAAGTCAGCCATCCATTATTTAATTTATTGGGAAGTCTGCCAAAATGAGATACTTCAAATTTCCCCAAACTGTTATCTTCTGCCCTTCACTTTCTTTCAGTCAAAAAGGAATACATGCCCCTTTCCTTTCTATGCACTTACCAACTTTTAGTTGGAATCTCTGCCCTTTGCTTCTCCAAATTGGGTCAAATATGCCTCATCCATGTCTATAGAATCTATCTTTTTATTCTCTCTACTTTTTGTTTCCATTTTAATGCAAATATTTATAATTTATCATTTGTGCAATTGAAATAGTATCCTTACAGGTCACCTAGCCTTCCTTTGTTCCCTCATTTAAACATATTCTTGCCATAACAATTAGCCAAAACATTGTAAATCACATCACTGAGTAAGTGACAATCCTGCTTTAATATCAGGAATCAAATTGACTAAATCTGTGGGAAGGAACAATGAAAAAGCTCAGTATCATCAGTCAGAACAAGGCTGGGGGCTGCCTGTGGCATAGACCATCAATTGCTCATATGTAAGTTCAAGCTAAAGCTGAAGAAAACTAGAACAAGTCCATGAGAGCCACAGTACAATCTTGAGTATATCCCACCTGAATTTGGAGACTATCTTAAGAGTAGATTTGGCACATTGAACACTATTAATTGAAGACCAGAAGGATGACATCAAGGGCATCATACATGAAGAAAGCAAAAGGTCATTAAAAAGACAGGAAAGAAAGAAAAGACCAAAAAGGATGTCAGAAGAGACTCTGAAACTTGCTCTTGAATGTAGAGTAGCTAAAGCAAATGGAAGAAATGATGAAGTAAAAGAGCTGAACAGAAAATTTCAAAAGGTGCCTCAAGAGGACAAAGTAAAGTATTATAATTAAATGTGCAAAGACCTGGAGTTAGAAAACCAAAAGGAAAGATCACCCTTGGGATTTCTCAAGCTGAAAGAACTGAAGGAAAAATTCAAACCTCCAACTGCAATATTGAAGAACTCTGTAGGCGAAATATCGAACAACGCAGGAAGCACCAGAAGACTATGGAAGAAAGACACAGAGTTACTCTACCAAAAAGATTTGGTCAAGATTCAGACATTTCAGGAAATAGCATATTATCAAGAACCCACGCTACACAAGGAAGACGTCCAAGCTGCATTGAAGGCATTGGTGAAAAACAAGCCTCCAGGAATTGACAGAATACCAACTGAGATGTTGCAACAAACAGACGCAATGCTGGAAGCACTCACTGGTCTATGCAAAGAACTTAGAAGACAGCTACCTGGCCAACCTACTGGAAGGGATCCATATGTGTGCACATTCCAAAGAAAGGTGATCCAAAAGAATGTGGAAATTATCAAACAGTATCATTAATATCACACAGAAGTAAAATTTTGCTGAAGATCATTCAAAAGCTATTGCAGCAGTACATTGACAGGGAACTGTCAGAAATTATTGCTGATGTCAGATGGATCCTGGCTGAAAACAGAGACTGTCAGAAAGATGTTTACCTGTGTTTTATTGACTATGCAAAGGTATTCGATTGTGTGGATCATAACAAACTATGGATAATATTACAAACAATGGGAATTCCAGAACACTTAATTGTGCTCATGAGGAACCTGTACATAGATCAAGAGGCAGTCATTCAAACATAACGAGGGGATACTGCGCTGTTTAAAGTCAGGAAAGTTGTATGTCAAGGTTGTATCCTTTCACCATACCTATTCAATCTATATGGCTGAGCAAATAATCTGAGAAGCTGGACTATACAAAGAGAATAGGGCATCAGGATTGGAGGAAGACTCATTAACAACCTGTGTCATGCAGATGACACAACGTTGCTTGTGGAAACTGAAGAGGACTCAGAGCACTTACTGATGAAGATCAAAGACTATAGCCTTCAGTATTGATTACACCTCGACAAAAAGAAAACAAAAGTCCTCACAACTGGACCAATAAGCAACATCATGATAAACAGAGAAAAGACTGAAATTGGCAAAGACTTAATTTTACTTGGATCCACAGTCAACACCCATGCAAGCAGCAGTAAAGAAATAAAACAATGTACTGCATTGTGAAAATCTACTGCAAAAAATCTCTTTAAAGTGTTAAAAAGCAAAGATGTCACTTTGAGGACTGAGGTGAGCCTGATTCAAGCCATGGTATTTTCAATCACCTCTTATGGATGCAAAAGCTGGACAATACATAAGGAAGGCTGAAGAAGAATTGACACGTTTGAATTACGGTGCTGGCAAAGAATATTGAACAGACCATGAACTGCCAGAAAAACAAACAAATCTGTCTTGGAAGAAGTACAGCCAGAGTACTCCTTAGAAAGGAGAATGGGGAGACTTTGTCTCATGTCCTTTGGAATGTTATCAGGGGGAACCAGTAAAGGTCATCATGCTTGGAAGAGGGTCAGCAAAAAAGAAGACCCTCAATGAGATGGATTGACATAGTGGCTGCAACTGTGTGCTCAAGCAAAGCAATTATTGTGAGGATGGCGCAGAACCGGGAAGTGTTTCATTCTGTTGTACATAGGGTCGATATGAGTTGGAGCTGACTTGACGGCAGTTAACAAAACACAACAAGGTTAAAAAAAAAATCATCCAAACTCACCATTCCTAGAACACCCCTTACTTATTTGCTATTTAAAATCTACTTTATCAGACTACTTCTAGCCATGATGTTATGACTAGTGCTAAACTTTCCCCCCAGACCTAAGCAACTACACAACTGGACAAAATCCTATGATTTAGTTTAGCAGCACAGGAAAAAACATGGAAGGGATCTATGTAGCTAACATAGGAAATTATAAAAAAAAAATTAACTTCCTTTTCCCAAAAAAAGTTGTCAATAGTTTGAGGATAGTCTTTAATTGTTGTTAGGTGCCATCAAAATTGTTCCAGCTCGTAGCAACTCTGTGTATGACAGAATGAAACACTGCCTGGTCCTGCACCATCCTCACAATTGTTTCTGTGCTTGAACCCATTTTTTCAGCCACTGTGTCAATCCATCACATTGAGGGTCTTCCTCTTTTTCATTGACCTTTACTTTACCAAGCATAATGTCCTTCTTCAGGGACTGGTCCCTCCTGATAACATGTCCAAAGGACATGGATGTCTCACCATCCTTGCTTCTAATCAGCATTCTCTCTGTACTTCTTCCAGGAGGACAGATTTGTTCATTCTTCCGGCAGTCCACAGTATGTTCAATATTCCTCGCCAACACCATAATTCAAAGGAATCAATTCTTCTTTTGTTCTTATGCATTGTTCAGCTTTCAAATGCATATAAGGTGATTGCAAATACCATGGCTTGGGTCAGGTTCACCTTAGTCTTCAACGTGACATCATTGTTTTTCAACACTTTAAAGAGGTCTTTTGCAGCAGATTTTCCCAGTGCAATAAGTTGTTTGCTTTCTTGATGGCTGCTTCCATGGGTGTTGATTGTGGATGCAAGTAAAATGAAATCCTTGACAACTTCAATCTTTTCTCTGTTTATCATCGTGTTGCTTATCGGTTCAGTTGTGAGGATTTTTGTTTTCTTTGTGCTGAGGTGTAATCCATTCTGGAGGCTGTGGTCTTTGATCTTCAACAGTGAGTGCTTCAAGTCCTCTTCAGTTTCAGCAACAAAGTTGTGTCATCTTCATATCACAGATTGTTAATGAGACTTCCTCCAATCCTGATGCCTTGGTCTTCTTCATATCAGGTTATTTGTTCAGTGTACAGATGGAATAAGTATAGTGAAAGGATACACCCTTGACATACACCTTTCCTGATTTTAAACCATGCAGTATCCCCTTGTTCTATTAGAATGACTGCTACTTGGTCTATGTAGAGGTTCCACAAGAGCACAGTTAAGTGTTCTGGAATTCCCATTCTTTGTAATATTATTCATAATTTGTTATGGTCCACACAGTCATATGCCTTTACATTGTCAACAAAACACAGGTAAACATCTTTCTGGTATTCTCTGCTTTCAGCCAGGATCCATCTCTACATCAGCAATGATATTTCTCATTCCATGTTCTTTTCTGAATCTAGCTTGAATTTCTGGCAATTCCTTGTTGATGTACTGCTGCAACTGCTTTTGAATGATCTTTATCAAAATTCTACTTATGTGTGATATTAATGATATTGTTCAATAATTTCCACATTCTGATGTATCACCTTTCTTTGGAATGGGCACAAATATGGATCTCTTCCAGTCAGTTGTTCAGGGTAGCTGTCTTCTAAATTCTTGGCAAAGGCCAGTGGGCGCTTCCAGCATTGCATCCATTTGTTGAAACAGCTCAACTGGTATTCCGTCAATTCCTGAAGTCTTGTTTTCTGCCAATGCCTTCAGTGAGGCTGGGACTTCTTCCTTCAATACCATTGGTTCTTGATCATATGCTACCTCCTGAAATGGTTGAACATCAACTAATTCTTTTGGGACAATAACTGTGTTTATTCCTTCCATATTCTTTTAACGCTTCCTGCGTCATTCATTATTTTGCCCAGAGAATCATTCAATATTGCAACTTGCGGTCTTAATTAGCTAGCATATAATATGTACGTGGGACTCTACTAAGCATGAACTCATTTAATCCTTACAACAAGCCAATATGGTAGGCAAAACTACTATCTCCTTTTTCAGATGAGAAAGCTGAGACAAAACATCAAGCAGTAAGTCAAGAGCAAGAATTCAAAGCCCGGCAGTCTGTCTCTTAACCACTGTTATACTACTTAAAGTTTAGCCAGACTAGACCCCTATATGAAGAGATAATGTTTAAGCTACTATAGTGTATAAGAGAGAATTGAAAAGAAAACATGAAGAATTACTTTCTCTACAGAAAATATAATCATAAAGATGAAAGGAACTTTGAGATAATATCAGTTTCCACCTTCAGGCCAGAATTGCTGTCTATTCTGTCCTAAAATACTTTAAAAAATTAAAAAAAAAACCTTTGCCATCAAGTGGATTCCAACTCATAGCAACCCTATAGGACAGAGTAGAACTGCCCTACAGGGTTTCCAAGGAGCGGCTGGTGGATTTGAACTGCTGATCTTTTAGTTAGCAGCTGTAGCTCTTAAACACTGTGCCACCAGGGCTCCTTAAAATACTTAGTGGTATAGATTTCTTCGTGAGTATGGAGCCCTGGTGGCACAGTGATTAAGAGCTATGGCGAGCTATGGCTGCTAACCAAAAGTTGGCAGTTCAAATCCACCAGCCTCTCCTTGGAAACCCTAGGGGGCAGTTCTACTCTGTCCTATAGGGTTGCTATGAGTCAGAATCCACTGGACAGCAATGAGTTTTATGGTGGTAGGCAGCCTCTAAGATGGCATCCCCACCTCCTAACATTCACACCCTTGTGTAATCTCCATTGTTTGAGTGTGGGCTGGACATAGTAACTCACTTCTAACTCACAGTGTAAGGCAAAAGTGATGGCATGTTACTTCCGATGTTAGATTACAAAGACTGGCTTCTGTCTTGCACCCTCACTCTCACTCTCTAGCTCACTTACTCTGAGGTAATCCTGCCTGCCATGTTGTCAGATGCCCCATTGAAAGGCCCCTGAGGCAAGCAGCTGATATCTCCAGCCAATAGCCAGCAAGGGCGTAAGGCCTGTCAACAGCTGCAGGACTAACCTTAGAAGTGGATTCTTTCCTGCTCTCCTGCTTCAGATGACTGCAGCCCCAACTGACACCTTGTTGCAGTCTTGTGAAAGACTCTGAGCTATGCTACACCCAGATTCCTGATCCAAGAAACTGTAAGATAATAAATGTTTGTTGTTTTCAGCCAGTTTTGGGTTCATTTGTTACACAGGAATGGATAACTAATACCAGTATAGTCATTGAACCCGCTGGGTGTAGCTACAGTTTAATTTTTTAAGTTCATGATTTTTTTGGAAAATGTCTACTTTCTCCCCAAACTAAAACCCATTAATCCTAGTCATCAGGTGTTAGGCAGGGCTTTTAAGATGATGCTCAGAAGTACTGGCCATGGTCCTTAAAAGTACTGTCAGAACAAAGAACTGCCTGACTTGGTTGGCTTGTCCCAAAGGATGCTTCCCATGTTCCCACCTTCAGTTTCCTAGGTTAGTTTTATAGGTTACAGATTCTCTGCTCCATCTCCCAGCCATGTCTCTAGCACTTCCCCTACTTGGCACCTAGTAATCAACCTTGGCTGACCCCTAACACAAACCTCCTGGACCACAAAATAAACCCAACCCTCTGATCATAGCTTCTTCACGTCTATGTTTACCCTTTGGTTTTGGTTCTGCCCAGACTCTCATCATGCCTGCCATAGCATTCTCTCTGCCTGTATCTACTGGTGCAGTGCATTTAGCGAACCATTTATTTCTCAAACTATGCTAAGTAGAGCCAAGCCAAATTTTAGGTAATTTAATAATGCAGAATTTCAAGAGTAAGAAAACAATAAAGCAATTTCATAATAGTTATTTTTTAAAATTGGTATTTAAAACAATGAAACTTTTAGAGTAAATAGAATAAAACAATGTCATCATTTCCAATAAATTTTGAACAATGGCCTATAAGCACTGCCTATTTTTACAAGAAAAGTTTGGGCTTCTTGAGGATTAAAAAGGTTACAATTCATTGTAAACCATGTAATAACATGGTTATTTTTCTGTTTCAAGCAATAAAATGTTTTGTTCTAGTATGAATTTGGGGGGCTCTCGAAATCAAGAAATTGGTTTATGCCTACTCACAGAATAATTGTGCAACATGTATTCACTGAAAAGCCATGAAAGGCAGGACACTGGTGAGGCTTTATGGGAACACAACAAAAATGAAGCTAGAACACTCGAGGGAAAATATTTTTAAGAACTTTTCCCTCCAACTCCCTCCTTCCCTGCAAAATAGATTCGAAAAATATTTTTTCTTTTCTTACTCATATTTCACTTGAGCCTACAATCTCTGACAGGAAAAATTAAAAATATTTGGAAAAAACTAGTTTATATATAATACACTTTTATTCTTCAAATTAACAAAATAATTTTAGATTTGTTTTAGAACTACTAAAACATATTTTGTGTATATTCCAATTTTTTCAAATGTTCCAGGATTTTTAAACTATTTATTTCCTGGCTCCAGGATTTCAAAAAATCTTATATCCAACTCTTAGACTTACTATCTACATATGTCTATGTATGTACTTTGGAGCCCTGGTGGTGCAGTGCTTAAGAGCTCGACTGTTAACCGAGAGGTTGTTTGAATCCACTAGCCGCTCCTTGGAAACCCTATGGGGCAGTTCTGCTCTGTCCTATAGGGTCACTATGAGTTGGAACGGACTGGATGGCTACAGGTTATACTTGTATTTTAAAGCAAATAATCTCTGACAAATTATGTTTTAGGGCATCTCTAATTTGCTACCCAGCCTGTCACCCTCAAAAATGTCAGGTCCTTGAGAGCAGAGATTTTTATCTGTTCGTGTTCACTGATGAATCCCCCAGGACAGTGAATGTATGGAACTTGGTAGGTGCTCAGTAATATGTGTTGATCGAAGGAATGACTGTGCCCTTTGGAAAAACAGGGTTAGGATTTTGTTGGCATTCACGTTCTCTCATGTCCTGCCATCTTGTGCAGATGAATGCGACTTTTCCTGCTGATACTATGATTCTGGCTTTTGACTCCAGTAAGGGAATTATATTTTGCTTTAAACAGAAATAAATGGGAAAATATTCTCAAAGGCCTGAAGTCAAAAGAAAGAAAAAACCCTTGTGCAACCTGGTATTTATCTTAATCTTCTTTTGAGTGAGTCTTTGTGGTCCTCAGTCCCTTAAGCACCTCCTAAAGATGAACTAGATCAGATTTAGAAAGATGAAAGGAAGTCAAAGCCTCAGATTAAAAAACCAGCTACCTCCCAAATAGTGGCACTGGGATGCAGTGTGTATAAGCAGGTCAGCAAGTTACTCTTGATAAGCTAAAGCTTTTCTTGCTTGCTGAGTCTTACCTTGGTTTTCTTTCCTTCTTTGTTCCTCCCTCTCTTTCCCTCCTTGCTTTTCCTTTTGTTCCCCTTCTTTCCTCCTGCCCTCCTTCCTTTCATTCTCTCCCCGTCATCTCAGGGCTTTGTGAGAAGCTTGGAACCTGTTGGCCAGAGCCTTTCTTCCCACGTGTATTCCACTCGAACACACACAAAACAATGAGTACTGGGTTACTTTTCTCTGAATTTCACTTCTAGGAAAAAAAATATACTTTTTTTTTTAAGGTTGCTATCAGGGATTTTCTCTTTCTCTTAAAAACAACTTCCAATTTAAGTCATGAGGTTGGTACACGTTTAGGCTCAATCTATCCTTCCTTCTCCTCTATAGCCATATCTATACTTCCCCAAACAGTAAGAATTATTATTTTTTTTGCAAATAGTATCTCATTTTAATCCTCACAATTACTCTGTGCAATATATAGGGCAAACAATAATAGTTACCATTTTCAGATGGGAAAACTAGATGACTTGCCCGAGATCACAGCCCTGTTTAGTTAGTTTGGATTTCAAGCGTAGCATTCTTGTCATAGGTCCTCTCTGTGACCCTTAAATCATCATCAGAGAAGGATTAAATAAATTTGTATAAACTATCAGGTGAAAAAGGCAAATGCATTTTAGATCTTCAAAAGCAAGGGCTGAATTAAGTGTCTCTAAGTAAATACAGAATCATAAAATTAAATTAATCAGAATACTCTTTCCTCCTCCCTCTTCTCTGGAAAGAATTCTCCTTAATTGAGGTATTTAGTACTAATTCCAGCGTTGACCACACCCTTAGAGAGCAGCACTTGTAGGGTCACTATGTTGGGATCCTTTGATATCTGCAGGGAGTGTATTTTGTGCTGGTCTATTTCATGGCTTCCATGCAAATGCCTCACTGGACCTCATGCCACTCTGCTTTTACTGAGTTGCCCAAATATTAATTAAAATTCCAATTATGGGTTTACAAAGCAGAAATCCCACAATTTGTGCAACACAAGGAAAGAAAATTTTGTTACCACCACATGGAAAAGCCCTTCCATTTTCCTATATTTTATGTAAGCAAAATACATGTTGAAAATCACATCTGATTTTCATTGAAATTTCTTAGGCTGTTTAGATGTGGGTATGAACTAGGGAATGTGTTTTCTTTGAATTCTATAGCTCTTCTACTCATCTCTTTATGTTCTTTTTCTTTTCTTAACCATATGTTTTTGTATTGTATTAATGAAAAATGTGGGATCCCTTGGCTGGGGGGATTAGATGTGAGGGAACTTGTTACATGTTTAGGGAGGGGGAGTCTGGGCTTTCTGCTTCATCTTTCTATTGTGCTATCACATTTCTCAGTACCAATTCTGCAGAGGGTAAGAACTGATCCTAAATTGTTTCTATTTTAGCAAGAATAGGCTTTCTTTATTGTCAATTAGATTTTTATTCTTGTAAATGTGAAAAGTCTTATGTCATTAGATTATGGAAAATTAAACATAAATTATTATGCCTCAAGAGACAAATTTCAGTGAATATATAGAAGTTATTTCTGAAGTCTATAAATATAAATTATTGATTAGAATCCCTTCAGTGCTGAAACACTGGTAAGCATTTAAACGAAGTAAAAAAAAAAAAAAGTCATTTCTTTTTGGAGGGTTAGATTTTCTTTAAATTCTTCTGATTGTTCTGGTAATGCCTACCTTCTTTTCCTATTTTTCTCTATCTTTAGCTCTCCTCTCCTAGGTAATTTGAGAAGGGAAGTAAAGAAAAAGAAACATTTGTCCAATTCCTCACTAAAATTCTGTCTACATCAAGCCTTGACTAAAATGCCCTACTAATCTCCCAAAGAGAACAGAGTCTGCTCATTCCCTGTGTTCACGGGACATCTCTATAACATGATATGTGACCCCCTTGGTTTCCAGATGTCACTGGATGTGAAACCTTGTGTGATTTTCAAATGACTCAGAGTCAGTCCCTCTTATGCAGAGAGGTTAGCCTGAACAGCATGGGCCTATGCATCCCCCATGAGAAAAAGGACAAGAAATGAAACTCAAACACCCCTCTCCCTTGCCCAAGGAGGAAGTGAGAGGAATTGAGCCACACTGTGTGGGGTGCCAAAGTGTTTTTCTTCCAGGGTAAGGGGACAGTGGTGGTTCAGTGGTTGAATTCTCACCTTCCATGCAGGAGACCTGGGTTTGATTCCCAACCAATGCACCTCAAGCACAGCTTCCACCCATCTGTCAGTGTAGGCTTGTATGTTGGTATGATGTCGAACAGGTTTCAGTGCCACTTATAGTCTAAGATGGGCTAGGAAAAAAGGCTTGGCAATTTAATTCCAAAAATCAGTCAGTGAAAATCCTATGGATCACAAGAGTCCTATCCCCAACTCATCATGGGGATGGCCCAGGACTGGGCAACATTATGTTCTGTTGCACGTGGGGTCACCATGACTTGGGGGCTGATTGGATGGCAGCTAACAACAACAACCATTTTGTGTCCCTTTTCTTCTGGGTCAGCAGCCTCATTTGTTTGATTTTTTTGGTTTTTGTTTTTTAATCTAACCAGTTAGTAGGGTCTACTGACAGCAAAAGCTTCCAGAGAGTCTGTGGAGTGTTCAGTATGAACAGATACCTGCTGTCTTAGTTATTCAGTGCTGCTATAACAGAAATACCACAAGTGGATGGCTTTAACAAACAGAAATTCATTCTCTCACAGTTTAGGAAGATAAAAGTCCAAATTCAGGGTGCCAGCTCCAGGGGAAGCCCTTCTATCTCTGTCGGCTCTAGGGGAAGGTCTTAGTCATTAATCTTACCCTGGGTCTAGGAGTTTCTAAGTACAGGGACCCTGGGTCCAAAGGATGCACTCCACTCTTGCCTCTTCTTTCTTGGTGGCAGGAGGTCCCTTTTTGCTTGCTTGTCTCTCCTTTTATCTCTTGTAAGATAAAAGGTGATGCAGGCCACACCCCAGGGAAACTCCACTTAGATCAGGGCTGTGACCTGAGTTAGAATGTTGCATCCCACCCTAATCTTCTTTAACATAACCTAATCTTGCCTCATTAACCACAGGCACAGATTAGGATTTACAACACATAGGACAATTACATCAGATCACAAAATGGAGGACAACCACACAATACTGGGAATCATGGTCTAGCCAAGTTGACACATATTTTGCAGGGACACAATTCGATCCATGACACCTGCCCATGCCGTACTGAGATCTGGGTTAGAGTCAAGACCAATATATTTCTGTTTATTCCTTTGCTCCTTTGAAAATTTTTAACAAAGCACTTAGCTCCCAGCTTGGTTTTAAAAACTTTAAAAAAAAAAAAAAGCCTTCTTGTCTCAAACTCATCTCAACAGTCCCCCTTATGTGTTTAGCTATTCACACAGGGCCACCTGTCATTGGTCTCACCACCTGGTCAAATCATAACCACTTCCTTCTATTCTTAGATTTCGAACAAACTATTTCAGATCCATCATCCCCCTTCTTTGTGTTTTCTTCTCTGTTTTCATTTCCATTGTTTTTTGAAGTGAATTTTGCTTCTCCATTTATCATTTACAATGAACGATTCCCATGACTATACTCATTACTCACCTTCCCTCTTTCTATTCTTGGCTCAGCACTGATTAGAGATGATGGTCTTTTATTATGGCCTCACCAGCATTTTGCCATTTTATTCCTTGGCTCCTGTGTCACACATGGGAAACAAGGCCGACAATGACCCACACTCTCATGCTCCCAAAAGCCAAAGCTGCTGTAAAATCTGGCTAATAAAACCTTGGCTAACCAACATGCCATCATGCAGTGTCATTCTTTTATTTAAAACAAATAGGCCTTTCTAGCTATTGCTGTCTTATTACTTCCAGATTAACTATCTCCCTGAAGGGGGTCTTTTCCGGCTGATCAAGAAAAGAAGCAGTGTGCTAGGAATAGGAGGGTGAAAATTCACGTTCTAACTTTCCTCCTCAATGAGGCATTGAATGCACTGTCACATTAGAGGCATAGGGATTTGCTGAATAAACTTCAGAGACTGGGTGCTGTTGATGAAGAGATTCTCTCTGGCCAGCATAACCAAAGACAGAGCAATGATCCCTTTACTTCATAAACTCACTTGTTCCCTGTCCTTCCCCCACCCTTTCAAGGTACCTCATGAAAATACTGGGCAACATGTTCACCATACAGCAAAAAAACCATCTTTCTGTGGGCATTCTCTTGCTTAATTGAATAGCCATCGCAAGATAAACCAGACAGATTTCCATGACCCTTCTATATTAGGTAGAATTTTGGTAAAAAGCACCAACCAACATTTTTTTCTTCACCTACTTCCTTTAAGTGAGAACTGTTACCCCTTGTGCCATCGAACCTATGTTGAATGGTCATCTAGGATAAATTGACACCCTTCACAGGGGTGTCAAACCAAGCATGCTTAGACCACAAGCTTGGATGGGAAGAATAATAGGAAGAAAGCTTCCACAGAATTTGGAGGAATTTCAATTGTTAAGAGGCGAAATACCCTATTTTGTCTCTGGTTTAAATTTAAGTTTACTGCTAAAGGTCACATGATGCAACTAGTCATGAGGGCAGTCTTCAAGGCGCCCAAGGGACAGTGCTTATTCTCTATGAAGTGATGTCCAAGCAGGACACCCTTTGGAAGTCTGTGGTTTCCACAGCAAGGGGCTGAATTGTGTTGCCATCTCTAATTCCAGCTTATAAAAGCATGCAAGAAGATTATCCAAATACTACAGACTCTAGTAACTATATTGAAGACAGATTTGCTTTGAACATCAGTGGCCAAAATTATTGCAAAAATGAGAGAAGACAAAGGTGGAATAGAATCAGAATTTCTATCAACAAATTCTATGTCTTTAAGATTAAGCCATTATTATGAGACCTTGCCATACTCCCTAGATTTCATTCTGATTTTGTACTCAGGAGATAATGTTTGATCATGTCTGCAAGGGACAGAGCCAAAAACATGAATAACCTGAAAATCAGTGCAGTGTGATGGTTCTCTTTTCTGTGGCCTTTCTCGCCATGGTCTTGTAACTCCAGCCCAAGTGATTGGGCAAGACTACCTGATAGGGTTATAGTGGCTCACCAAAGGAATTGGTCAGTTTTGCCATCCTGCAGCATTTGAAATGAGCCACCCTAGAAGCAGGAAACAGAAGATCCAACCCCCACCAAGGAAGAACAACTAGGAGCCAGAACATCCTTTGGACAAGGGATTCCTGTGCTGAGAAGCACCTGGACTCAGGAGACAGAGAGAGAGCCGTAACCTTGAAGACGGTAAGAAGCAGTGGCAGAGAAGTGGCAGCAGAGACCCAGCAGCAGCAGATGGGGTAGTGGTCTTCCTGGCCCATGGAGAGAGAAAGCTGAGTGCCTCTGGGCAGAGGCCAAGGGTCAGGGAGAGTCGTGCCTGCAAGTATGGCTGGGAGAAGGCTGTCCTGATGAAAGAGCTGTATTCTGAGTGTTCCTGAGCCTGAATTGTAATCGTTACTTCCCTAATAAACCCCATAATTGTGAGTACGGTCTGTGAGTTTTGTGTGGCCATTGCAATGAATTATCAAACCCAACAGAGAAGTAGAGAGTGCCATAAGAGGGACGGTTGGTGTCAGAATTGGTAAAGATGGCGGAGAGAGGAGGCATGTCTGACCTCTGCCTCACAGGAATTAGCCTTGGGCTGTTGATCTTAATTCTTCTTACCCCTTGTGAAGTTAGAGGAGGTCAGACACCGCCTCTATGCCGTTTTTATACTCAGATACTCCTGTTACTATAGAAGTCATTCAGATATTGTTGTTGTCTGATATTTTAACTGGAGTCCCAATGCACTCTTTAATGATCTAACCCAGTACAATATCTCTTGCTGTTTGGCAATATCTATTATAGTTCCAATTGCACATAACCCTTCACTCAATAGTTTTACCTTTAAGTATTTGCACTATAAACATACTTGATCCTTAGTGAAATGACATAACTTCAATGTTACTCATGTTGTTAGTTGCCATCAAGTCAGCTCTGACTCATGGCAACTTTATGTATAACAACGAAACACTGCCCTGTCACACATGCTGTTAGATAAGGACTATTAGATAGATTCTGATACATCTATTCAAGGAAATAGTATACAGCTTTAAAAAAAAAAAAAAAAGATGGCAAAATTTCATCATGTTTTGGTATGGAAAGATCTCTAAGATACATTGTTAAATTTTAAAAAATCAAGGTAAAGAACATTGAGTATAGTCTCTGTGTGCTAAATGTGTTTAAAATAAGAGAGGAAGGAAGTAAGGGAGAGAGGAAAGGAAGAAGGGGAGAAAAAAGGAAAGCAAAGTAAAGAAGGGAGGGAGAGGAAGAGAAGAAAGTAAAAAGTAAAGGAAAAGAAGGGAGAAAGAAGGAAAGGAGAAAAAAGAACATTTTATGCACTTTCATATGCATAAAATATCTCTGGAAGTATTGTCTCTTGGGATAACAACTAGAAGCTGGAGCATGTACCTTTTGTACGTTTTAACATTTTGAAACATATTATAAATTTTCAATTTTGTAACCAGTTGAATATATCGTTTGTTCTAACATAAATGTGAGAAAGTTGCCACATTTCTCTGTTTCCCCATTGACAAGCTGGGAATGGCCAGTAGTGTTTAGTCTAATGCAGTATAAAGCCTGAATATAGGAATGGCCATATTTTTCCTTTATCATGATGATCACACTTCCATTTTTTATTGGGATTTGGGTGTGTTGTATTAAACAAACAAACAAAAAAAAAACAGCTTCAGAAGTACTTCCCTTCTAACTCTGCCTGTGTGGTAAGTAGTGACAGCAATCAAATCAGCGAAGATATTAACAAACTGAAGAGATGACAGGGTTACAAAGTAGTCGAAAGCAAATTAGTGGTTTACAAATTCTCATAGGAGGCAATAATGAAAGCTGTTGAAGTTTAGGCAGTCCGAAAATAAGTCACAATAGCTGCATCTATGGACAATTGAGTGTAAATGGCATTAACTTCTCCCATAGTACTTTTTTCGTACATCTACGATGTCATGCAGGAGCCCTGGTGGTACAATGGTTAAGCATTCAGCTCATAACCGAAAAGGCTGACGGTTTGAAACTACCCAGTGGCTCCAAGGTAGGAAGATCTGGAGATCTGCTCCCATAACGATTAAAGCCTAGGAAACCCTATGGGGCAATTCTACTCTGTCACATGGGGTTGCTGTGAGTCTTAATCAACTCGACAATACCTAACAACAGCAACAATGATGCCATGCAGCATGGTGCTATATCTATTTACACATTTCGTGCACTGTGAGTCAAGGGAGGGCAAGAGTTGTGGATATGAATGCACATCTCAGCTCTTATAGATGGCGGATGATTAACAAATGATTATTGCATACATAACTGTTAGCCCCATGACAATATTAAATGTATGCAATCAACAAAGGGCACTAATGCCTTCTAAAATGAAGATGGCAGAATTAGTAATTGTCTACAGTATTTTTCTCCCATATTCCTTTTATCAAAGCACCCACACATTTTTCTGTGTGTGTGCTTTAAGTGAAAGTTTACAGCCCAAGTTAGTTTCTCATACAAAAATTTATACACACATTTTTATGTGACCCTAGTTGCTATCCCTGTAATGTGACAGCACACTCCTCCTTTCCACCCCAGATTTCCCGTGTTGGTTCAACCAGCTCCTGTCCCTTTCTGCCTTCTCATCTTGCCTTCGGACAGGAGCAGCCCATTTAATCTCTTGTATCTACTTGAACTAAGAAGCACACTCTTCACAAGTATCATTTTCTGTTTTATAGTCCAGTCTAATCTTTGTGTGAAGAACTGGCTTCGGGAATGGTTTCAGTTCTGGGCTAACGGAGAGTCCTGGGGCCATGTCTTGCAGGGTCCCTCCAGTCTCAGTCAGACCATTAAGTCTGGTCTTTTTACTAGAATTTGGGTTCTGCACCCCACTCTTCCCTGCTCTGTCAGGGACTCTGTTGTGTTCCCTGTCAGAGCAGTCATTGGTGGTAGCTGGGCACCATTTAGTTCTTCTGGTCTCAGGCTGATGGCGTCTCTGGTTTACGTGGCCCTTTTTGCCGTTTGCGCTAATATTTTCCTTGTGTCTTTGGTGTTCTTCATTCTCTTTTGCTCCAGGTGGGTTGGGACCAATTGATGCATCTTAGGTGGCCACTCACTAGCTTTTAAGACCCCGGACATAACTTACCAAAGTGGGATACAGAACATTTTCTTAATAAACTTTGTTATGCCAATTGAACTAGATGTCCCCTGAAACCATGGTCCCCAGACCGCAGCCCCTGCTACACAGTCCCTCAAAGTTTTTGGTTGTATTCAGGAAATTTCTTAGCTTTTGGTTTAGTCCAGTTGTGCTGACTTCCCCTGTATTGTGTGTTGTCCTTCCCTTCACCTAAGATAATTCTTGTCTACTATTCAGTTAGCGAATACCCTCTCCCTGCCTCCCCACCCTTGTAATCATCAAAGAATGTTTTCTTCTCTGTTTAAACCTTTTCTTGAGTTCTTATAATAGTGGTCTCATACAATATTTGTACTTTTGCAACTGACTGATTTCACTCAGCATAATGCCTTCCAGATGCATCTATGTTGTGAGATGTTTTGCGCATTCATCCTTGTTCTTTATCATTGCGTAGTATTCCACTGTGTGAATATACCATTTCTTTCCTCCATTTGTCTGTTGATGGGCACCTAGGTTGTTTCCATCTTTTTGCTAAGGTGAACAGTGCTGCAGTGAACATGGGTGTGCATATATCTATTTGTGTGACAGCTCTTATTTCTCTAGGATATATATAGCTGGATCACATGGTACTTCTATTTCTAGCTTTTTAAGGAAGCACCAAATCGATTTCCAAAGTGGTTGTACCATTTTACATTCCACCCACGGTGTGTAAGTGTTCCAGTCCCTCCACAATCTCTCCAGCATTTATTATTTTGTGTTTTTTGGCTTAAGGCTAGCCTTGTTGGGGTGAGATGACATCTCATTGTAGTTTTGATCTGCAATTCTCTAATGGCTAATGATCGTGAGCATTTCTTCATGTGTTTGTTAGCTGCCAGAATGTCCTCTTTGGTGAAGCACCTGTTCATATCCTTTGCCCATTTTTTAATTGAGTTATTTGTCTTTTTGTTGTTGAAGTTTTGCAGTATCTTGTAGATTTTAGAGATTAGATGCTACTTGGAATTGTTGTAGCCAAAATTTTTTTCCTAGTCTGTAGGCTGTCTTTTTACTCTTTTGGTGAAGTCTTTTAATGAGCACAAGTGTTTAATTTTTAGGAGCTCCCCATTATCTAGTTTCTTTTCTGGTGTTTGTGCTTTGTTAGTAATGTTTTGTGTTCTGTTTATGCCTTGTATTAGGGCTCCTAGCGTTGTCCCTATTTTTTCTTCCATGATTTTTATCGTTTTCAATTTTATGTTTAAATCTTTGATCCATTTTGAGTTAGTTTTGTGCATGGTGTGAGGTATGGGTCTTGTTTCAATTTTTCGCAGATGTACATCCATTTATGCCAGAACACTTGTTAAAGAAACTGTCTTTTCCCCAACCAATGGACTTTGGGCCTTTGTCAAATATCAGCTGCTCATAGGTGGATGAATTTATGTCTGGATTCTCAATTCTGTTCCATTGGTCTAGGTATCTGTTGTTGTACCAGTACCAGGCTGTTTTGACTACCGTGGTGGTATAACAGGTTCTAAAATCAGGTAATGTGAGGCCTCCCACTTTATTCTTCTTCAGTAATGTTTTACTTATCCAAGGCCTCTTCCCTTTCCATATGAAGTTGATGATTTGTTTTTACATCTCATTAAAAAATGCCATTGGAATTTGGATCGGGTTTGCATTGTATCTGTGGATCACTTTATGTAGAATTGACATTTTCACAGTGTTGAGTCTTCTTATCTGTCTTAGTCGTCCAGCGCTGCTCCATTAGAAATACCACAAGTGGATGGCTTTAACAAAGGGTAGTTTATTCTCTCACAGTCCAGTAGGCTACAAGTCCAAATTCAGGCATCAGCTCCAGGAAAAATCTTTCTCCCTCTGTCATCTCTGGAGGAAGGTCCTTGTGATGTATCAGCCTTCCTTTGCTCTGGGAGCATCTCAGCGCAGGAACCTCAGGTCCAAATGACGTGCTCTGCTCCCGGCACTGCTTTCTTGGTGGTATGAGGTTCCCATTTGTCTCTGCTCACTTCTCTCTTTTATATCTCAAAAGAGATTGCATTAAGACACTATCTAATCTTGTCAACCTCAACAGTATAGCTTCATCACAGTGATAGAATTTACAACACATAAGGAGATCACATATAATCTCATCATAGTGATAGAGTTTACAACACATAAGGAAATCACATCAGATTACACAGTCATACAATACTGGGAATCGTGACCCAGCCAAGCTGACAGATATTTTTGGGGGATACAATTCAATCCATGACACTATCCACCAGCAAAGTATGTTTTTCCACTTATGCAGGTCTCTTTTGGTTTCTTGCAGTAGTGTCCTGTAGTTTTCATTGTATAGGTCTTTTACATCTTTGGTTAGATTTATTCCTAAGTATTTTATCTTCTTGGGGCCTATTGTAAATGGTACTGATTTGGCGATTTTCTATTTCAAGTTCTCTTTGTTGACGTAGAGGAATCCATCTGATTTTTGGATGTTTATCTTGTATCCTGAAACTTTACTGAAATCTTCTATTAGTTCCAGTAGTTTTTTTGTGGATTCTTTGTGATTTTCTATGTATAAGATCATATCATCTGCAAATAGAGATACTTTTGCTTCTTCCTTACCAATTTGGATGCACTTTATTTCTTTTTCTAGCCTAATTGCTCTGGCTAGGACCTCCAGCACAAAGTTGGATAAGAGTGGTGTTAAAGGGCATCCTTGCCTGGTTCCCATTCGCAAGGAAAATGCTTTCAGACTCTCCATTTAGGATGATGTTTGCTGTTGGCTTTGTATAAATGCCCTTTATTATACTGAGGAATTTCCCTTCTATTCCTGTTTTGCTGAGAGTTTTTATCATGAATTTGTGTTGGACTTTGTCAAATTCCTTTTCTGCATCAATTGATAAGATCATGTGGTTCTTGTCTTTTGTTTTATTTTGTTCTTGTGATGGATTACATTGATAGTTTTTCTAATGTCGAACCATCCCTG
Organism: Dugong dugon; assembly: GCA_030035585.1. NCBI lineage: Eukaryota > Metazoa > Chordata > Mammalia > Sirenia > Dugongidae > Dugong > Dugong dugon. The sequence goes on along the minus strand of CM057464.1, from coordinate 145,991,748 downwards.
CATACCTGGTATGAATCCCATTTGGTCATGGTGAATTATTTTTTTGATATGTTGTTGAATTCTATTGGCTAGAATTTTGTTGAGGATTTTTGCATCTATGTTCATGAGGGATACTTGTCTGTAATTTTCTTTCTTTGTAGTGTATTTACCTGTTTTTGGTATAAGGGTTGTGCTGGCTTCATAGAATGAGTTTGGGAGTGTTCCATCATTTTCTATGCTCTGAAATAACTTTAGTAGCAGCAATGTTAACTCTTCTCTGAAAGTTTGGTAGAATTCTCCAGCAAAGCTGTCAGGGCCAGGGCTTTCCTTTGTTAGGAGTTTTTAAATTACCCTTTCAATCTCTTCTTTTGTTATATTTTTGTTTAGTTATTCTACCTCTGTTTGTGTTAGTTTAGATTGGTAGTGTGTTTCTAGAAATTTGTCTATTTCCTCTAGGTTTTCAAATTTATTGGAGTACAATTTTTCACAGTATTCTGTTGATTCTTCTAATTTCAGTTGAGTCTGTTGTGATATCTCCCATTTCATTTCTTATTTGGGTTATTTCCTTCCTCTCCTGTTTTTCTTTTGTCACTTTTGCCAGCGGTTTATTGATTTTTGTTGATCTTTTCAAAGAATCAGCTTTTGTCTTGTTAACTCTTTCAATTGTTTTTCTACTCTCTATTTCATTTAATTCTGCTCTAATTTTTATTATTTGCCTTCTTCTAGTGTCCAAGGGCTTCTTTTGCTGCTTTCTTTCTATTTGTTCGAGTTGTAGGGCTAATGTTTTGATTATGGACCTTTCTTCTGTTTGGATGTGTGCATTTATTGCTATAAATTGACCTTTGGGCACTGCTTTTCTGTGTCCCAAAGGTTCTGGTAGTTATTCTGTCCTTAATTTCTTCTATAACCCATTAGTTTTTGAGCAAGGTGTTGTTCAGTTTCCATGTGTTTGATTTTTTTTCCCCCTTACTTTTTCTGTTATTGATTTCTGCTTTTATGGCTTTATGATCAGAAAAGATGCTTTGCAATATTTCGATGCTTTGGATTCTGTTAAGGCTTGCTTTATGGCCTAGTACCTGGTCTATTCTGGAGAATGTTCCATGTGCATTGGAAAAGAAATTATACTTGGCTACTGTTGGGTGGAGTGTTCTGTAAATGTCTATGAGATCAAGTTTGATTGTGGCGTTTAGATCTTCCGTGTCTTTATTGAGCTTCTTTCTGGATGTTCTGTCCTTCACTGAAAGTGGTGTGTTGAAGTCTCCTACTATTGTTATGGAGCTGTCTATCTCTCTTTTCAATGCTGTTAGAGTTTGTTTTATGTATTTTGGAGCCCTGTCATTGGGTGGTAAATATTTATTATGGTTATGTCCTCCTGGTGTATTGACTCTCTAATCATTACATAGTGTCCTTCCTTATACTTTGTGGCAGATTTTACCTTAAAGTCTATTTTGTCAGAGATTAATATTGTCACTCCTGCTTTTTAAAAAAAAATTTTTTTTATTGTACTTTAGATGAAGGTTTACAGAACAAATAGTTTCTAAGTAAACAGTCAGTACACATATTGTTTTATGACATTGGTTAAGAACTCCATGACATGTCAACACTCTCCCTTCTCGACCTTGGAGGACTTTTTTTTTTTTTTGTGAATATATTCATAGCCAAAAGTACACCATTTCAAAAAATTCTACATGTACACTTCAATGACTTTGATTACATTCTTCCAGTTGTGCTGTCACTCTCACTATCCCTTTCCAAATTATTCCATCACCATTGTCTTCAACTCACTGCCCCCTAGGCTTCCCAACAAACCCCCTGAGTTGCTGTTGTCAATTTGATCTCACATAGATAATTCTTTTTTTTTACTTTAGATGAAAGTTTACAGAACAAATAGTTTCTCATTTCTTGCTCTTTTTTGAGTGTTGTTTACTTGATATATTTTTTTCCAACTGTTGAGGTTTAGTTTGATTGTGTCTTTAAGTCTAAGGTGTGTCTCCTGTAGGCAGCATGTAGACAGATCGTATTTTTTTATATATTCTGCCACTCTCTGTCTCTTTATTGGTGCATTTAGTCCATTTACATTCAGCGTTATTACTGATAGGTATGAGTTTAGTGCTGTCATTTTGATGTGCTTTTTTGTATGTTGTTGACAGTTTCTTTGTTCTACTTAATTTTCTGTGCTGAGTCGTTTTTCTTTATGTATTTTCTTTTCATTGTTGTTGATTTTGTATTTGCTGAGTCTTTATGGTTTTCTTGTTTTTTATTTTGATGTGTAGGTTTGTTAGTTTCCTTTGTGGTTACCTTAATATTTACCCCTATTTTTCTAAGTTTAAACCAATCTTTTATTTCTTTATATTGCCTTGACTTCCTCTCCATAAGAAAGATCTATGACTACATTATTTCATCCCTCTTTTTTATTTTAATGCTGTCATCGTTTACATAGTGACATCTCTGTTTCCCTAGTTTCAGTGTTTTAGCTTTGATTTACTTTTGTGACTTCCCTATCTGGGTTGATATCTGGTTGCTTTGTCCTGTGTTCTGGTCTTGGGTTGTTATCTGATGTTACTGATTTTCTAACCAGAAGAGTTCCTTTAGTATTTCTTGTAATTTGGGTTTGGTTTTTGCAGTTCCCTAAACTTCTGTTTATCTGGAAATGCCCTAATTTCACCATCATATTTGAGAGACAGTTTTGCTAGATATATAATTCTTGGCTAGCAGTTTTTTTTCCTTCAAGGCTTTATATATGTCATCCCATTGCCTTCTTGTCTACATGGTTTCTGCTGAGTAGTCATAGCTTAGTCTTATTGACTCTCCTTTGTAGATGACTTTTCGTTTATCCCTAGCCACTCTTAAAATTCTCTCTTTATCTTAGATTTTGGCAAGTTTGATTATAATATGTCTTGGTGACTTTCTTTTGGGATCTACCTTGTGCGGGGTTCGATGAGCTTCTTGGATAGATATCTTCTCATCTTTCACGACATCACGGAAGTTTTCTGCCAACAAATCTTCAACAATTCTCTCTATATTTTGTTAACCCCCCGTCATGGTACTCCAATCACTCATGGGTTATTTCTCTTGATAGAGTCTCTGATAATTCATTGGGTTTCTTCTTCTTTTTTTTTTTAATTCTTTTATCTGATTTTTCCTCAAATAAGTTGGTGTCAAGTGTTTTATCTTCAGTATCACTAATGCTGATTTCCATGGCCTCAATTCTGCTCCTATGACTTTATATTGAGTTGTCTGATTCTGAAATTTTATTGTTAATCTTCTGGATTTCTGATTGCTGTCTCTATGGATTCTTGAAGCCTGATCAATTTGTCATTATGCTCTTATATAACCTTAAGTTCCTCTATTGCTTTGTCTGTATGTTCCTTGGCTTGTTCTGCATTTTGACTGATCTCCTGAAGAATTCTGTATATTAATCTTTTGAATTCAACCTCTGGTAATTCCAAGAAGTTATCTTCTTCCAAAACTTTTCTTGATTCTTTGTTTTGAGTGCTTGCTGGAGCCATCATGGTCTGCCTCTTTTTGTGATTTGATATTGACTGTTGTCTCTGAGCCATCAATAAGTTATTATATTTATTTATTTTATGTCTGCTTATTGTGTCCTAGCTTCTTATTTTGTTTTGTTTTAATATGCCCCAAACAGGCTGGTCATGTGAGCTAGTTTGAATATTGGCTTCTTTGAAGCTCTAACATCCTGTCACCAGGTGGTTAGAGCTGTTACTAGGTATGCGAGTCCAGGAGGCCAGTTACTTTTCTTGTATGGATTCAGCTCAGGTGCACAGGTAGTCAGTCAGTAAGTGTGAGGTGCAGGCTCTCACTTACAGTCCTAGATGGGCAGGGGGTGACTGGAAGAGGCACAGGTATCTGGCTGAAGTAGGGGGTCATGCGCTGAGCAAGGCAGGGGGCTGACGGCTGCCCCTGAGTATCTGGGAGGAAAGCTTTTCCCTGTTCCCTACAGCACATAGGTGGGTGGGTTTTGCAGCTGGACTATGGGCACCCAGTGCTGTTGGCTGTAAGGACTGGGAGGCACCACTTATTCTTGTACACCTGTTGCAAGTGGCTAGGTGGCATGCGTGGAGCCACCAGTCCTCAGGCCCCTGATGTGGGTAGGTGAGGACCCTGCTTAATTGGCAGAGCAGTGTCAAATGTCACGAATCTGCCACTCTCTCCCTTATAGCTGATACAGTTGAAAATAGGCTTCAGGAATATACCCTGTTGTACTGTGGTAGTGAGGGTCTACACTGTTGAAATGGGCCCACACTGGTCTATGCGGGGGTGAAAGGCATTCAAAGTCCATGGACCCCTTATGCCTGTGCAAAGTGGCTGTGCCTGCCCTGAGTTCCTGGCTTAGGGGAGCTGGCAGATTATTTTTTCCTGTTTGTTAATTTGTTCCCTCTCCAAAGCTGAGAGAATGGCTCAGGGCACCCATCCCCAGGGGGCACAGCAGTCACTGAAGCTGGCCTGGGACGGTGTGCAGAGTGGGGAGGGGGTGGGTAAATGGGAGAGAGGTTCTTCCCAAAGGGGATATTTTTTTGATCCACGCGATGGGTTAAATGTATGTACTTATCTTTTGCTGATTGAGCACTGCTTCTCGCTGGTTCTGGAGGCTTGAAGAGACTCTCCACCACTTGGTCTCTCCCGATGTGGAAAATGTGTCCCAAGAGTCACTGCTTGCCTCACTGCACACGCTAGCCAATCCAGCCTGCAGGTTGCTGATGCCTGCCGGGTCAGGCCTGGCAATTCCTCACTGCTTCTGAACTGTCTCTCCCTCCCCCTGCAGCTCAGTCTGATTCCTCAACTTTGCCTTTGATGTTCCTAGCTCCTAGATTGTCATATATAATCAATTCATTTGGTTTTTCAGGTGTTGTTGTAAGAGGGACCACAAGAAGCATCTGACTACTCCACCCTCTTGACCACACCTCACACACATTTCTTAGAAGTAAAAATATTGTTTAAAACTATAACAAGGTTTATTTATGTATTTTTGTAGCAGGACTTGCATGGCTGATGAAGCAAAACTAGAAAAGACCTGAATTTTTACAACTAGGTGATCCAGAATCATAACTAGAATGGGAAACATTACAGGTCTAAACCTTGGAATGGGAGATACAGAAGAGGCATAGTGAGCCGTTTCGGAAGCCTGAAGCATGAGATTAGATTCTTGCCAGGACTGAGGAGAGCAACACATTCAACATCTTTGAGTGGGGCACCGCTGTTTCTGACTCTGCGCAAAATCCAAGGGCAAGAGATTTGGTTGCTATGCAATGCATACGCTGCCCTTGTTTTCTAAGACAGAGATTAAGTTCCTAGCAGGGCTTCTAGCGGTAATGTTTCTCATTCCAGCTGTGATTCCGGTTCACCCAAATTTTAAAATTTCAGATCTTTTCCAGTGTTGCCTCCTCAGCCATGACTGAATCAGGAAGAACCAGTCTGAAGCCCTGCTTCATAGTAAGATTGTTGTAGAAGACGAATACGTGCCCAATAAACAGTTTTAACGTGATCCAGGAAAAAAATAGTAAACTTGATGAGTTCATTACTTTAAATTTCAGAAATATTAAACATGAATGTGTTAGTATGTATTTTTTAGTGATGTCAGTTTACAAGATATTTGATTTAACAATAGTACAAAGATGATGAGAACTATCAGAAATAGTGCTAGTAGTCACTCTTTCCACAGTATAGTGACCATGTTCTCAAATATTTTATTCTAAATTTAGCTCAAAGCCACAGAAAATTCCTTCTGTTCAACTTCAATTTACAGTTAAAAGAAGGAAGAAAAGTCTGAAAAATATCTCTGTCTGCTCATGCTTCTGATTATTGGGCACAATCTCAAACATAAATTAACATTTGGGGGGTTGATTAAATAAATGAATGTCTTTTTCCTGATTAACAAACCTTAGCTATTCCAAAAGTTAAGTTTTTCAATCTGAAAGTTTGAGTTAGAATGACATACTACAAAGTCAGGGGTAGCTGTTCTACAGTGGTTTCTTTTTTTTTTTTTTTTTCCTTACTTGTTTCTTTAGTATTTTGTGTTGGTCTTTTCTAATCCTGATTTTTAGTTTTGCACATTTTCATGTAATTCAGAGGTGAGTTTAAATGCAAATTGTATGAACGTCTTCATCCTGAGGAAGGACTTAGGATTCAGTAAGAAACCCCCCAAAAGAGACTATGGAAACTGAGGATTTGGGAGGTAAGAGTGGCTTCCAGAATGTGCTCTGCAACCAACTGCCTGGATCCCTCTGGTCATATGACCCTGGACACGGTTCTTAACCTTTCTGACTGTAATTTGAAACTCTGAAAAATGAGGAAAATAATGATAAATCGTCAATTCTAAGTCACTATTGATTGTAAGATGTACCATGAATTTATATACAACTAGGAAAGAGAAATTCTATGACTCTTGTTTGTAAGATGTATTTTAATTTCAAAGACATTAAATTGGTAGAAGAAGGTGCACATTAGAATCCTCAAAATACGATAAATATATATAGCTCGTAGAGTTGTGAGGATTCCATGATCCATACATGTAAACGGCTAGCACAGTGCTTGTAATGTGATAAGTACCCAATAAATATTAACAATTGTTATTATTAATATTCTCCTCTACTTTAATAATGACTTGTCTTTGGAATGAAGTTCAGCTGAACTGCAAGCAATATGACTCACTGGCAAGGAGCAAGGAATAAAATAATGACCACACAGAAAAAGGCCTGATTTCATCTCTCTTGATTCTAGTCTCGTTTGTAGCCAGACGTGTATTCACTCATATATGGTTATGGGAATAGTCACAAGATTTAACCGTAAAGTAATTCATATGTCAAAATTCTACCAACATTGATGCTATTGCTGCGAACCTTTTTTCTTCTCAGTTGTCATTTCCTAAAGCCCATTTTTTAAAAGTCCTTAATGATGACAGATCATCAGATTGTAAATGCTACTGTGATTTTCACATAGGCCCAAAGTCATTCAGAAACAGAACTAATGGACAATAAATTGACGTTAATCTAGGTAAAAGCAATAGAAAAATGAAAACCAAATTATCACAACACAGAACAATAACAAATCCCATTAACTCCCCCCACCCCGCTAGTTTTGAGCTTGATGAAAATAAATCTTTTCAATTAGTGGAACTCATTTTCTTTAATAGTTAATATTGAAAAACAAAGAATGTTGAATATGTATATCAGTTAAGACTATGGTGAATTTATTATATTTATTTTATTGTAATTAAACATTAAGTGTTATATATCCTCTCCCTTCTTTAATATATAACAATATTAAGAAAATACATTTGTGAGACTCCATTTCCCGGCAATCTGGGTATTTTAGTTTTATTTCTTGATTATCTTATTTAACCTTTCTGAGATTTGTTTCTTAAACTCTGTCTATATCCAGCTTTAAAATTCAAAAGGGTTTAAAGTGAGAAAATATTATTTACCCGTAAAGGCTACAGCCAGGTTTACATAAGAATTTGTATAATGTTATTATCTGAGTAAAGGCCTCAGGCTTCAAAACTTCATACTGTAATGATGAATGTATTTATTCCAGCTAAGCGAGCTCTTCCCTATTTATTCAGTGTTCATGAGGGTATCACACGTGTATGATGCTTTCAGAACCCTTGCTCAAGAAAAGAAGTTAGCACTCCACACCCTATGCTTACTTACCAAATTCACTCTTTCATTTTATTCCAAGTTGAAGTGTTTCCCCAAAGAACCCATTGCCGTGGAGTTGATTCCAACCCATATCAACCCTACAGGATAGAGTAGAACTGCTCCATAGTGTTTCCAAAGCCATAATCTTTACATAAAGAGACTGTTATATCTTTCTCCCACAGAGCAGCTGTGGGTTTGAACCACAGATCTTTCAGTTAACAGCTGAGTGCTTAACTGCTGCACCACCAGGCCCCCTGGAAGTGTTTCTCAGTGGTCTCAGAATTCTTTCCACTGGTATTTTTGAAACGTTTTGCTTCTTTGCCTAGGAACTGCTGTTACCCTTGGGTCAAAGTTCATGCTTGGCATTTCTCTTCTTCCTAAAGCCATTGTAAGGTGTGGAATCATCTTGCAAAAAGTAATTTGGCCCTTATTCTCAGTTTTTGTCAAGCCATACCAACACCTGAGACTAATGAATGGAGGCTGGCCAGATCAAAAGGGACCACCTGGGGACTGATGTTGACTAAGACTCATGAGGCATAATGTAGTCTATCATGGCCACTTGGTGAGGCTGTTATGAGCTCTGAGCCCTAAGGCTTAGATGGAGCTTCTTGGTTGGCGCCTATGCACAGGAAAGGGTAGCAGGATCCTCTTTGGGACACGGAAGCTCTGTACTGGGACCTCCTTCCAAACTTCACCCTATGTGTCTCTTCATTTATGTCCTTTTTGGTTGTAATAATCTGTAGTAAGTATGGTACGGAGCCCTGGTGGCGTAGTGGTTAAGAGCTCGGCTGCTAACGAGAAGGTCGGTGGTTTAAACCAATTAGCTTCTCCTTGGAAACACTGTGAGGCGATTCTATACTGTCCAATAGGGTCGCTATGAGCTGGGATTGACTCAATGGCAACAGTTTTTAAGTGCGATATAAAACCAAAAAAACCAAATCTGTTGCTGTCAAGTTGATTCCAACTCACAGTGTGAGTCATTCCAGAGAATCAACAAGCCCACAGGGGCAGCGAGAAGCAGCAGGGCTGGTGTCTGCCTGTTTGGCAGTCTGAGAGATGGTGTCTAATTTGTGAGCTCTGACCCAGCTCTGGGTAGCTGAGGCTAAGAGAGAGAGAGTTCCATGTGAGCAGCAATGAGGCCAGAGAAGTGGAAAAGTGAGGACTTGATCCATTTCCACACTTTGGGAATTGAATTCATGCTGATCCTTACCACACAGTCAACAGTGAAGGTGGGCTTTGCCCACTGTATCCCTGCTTTAGTGCAGCCACTTAGCTGCTTCATAAGCATATTAGTTTCCTAGAGTTGCCGTAGAAAAATACTATAAACTAAGTGGTATATAAGAACAGAAATTTATTGTCTCACAGTCCTGGAGGCTAGAAGTCCAAAGCAAGGTAGCACCCATATTGATTCCTTTTGGGGCTTTGAGGGTGACTCTGTTCCATGCCTCTCTTCTACCTTCTGGTAGTTCCAGGCATTCCTTGGCTTGCAAAGGCAGCATCACACAGTTTCCTTTCTTGGCCTCCCTGTCAGTGACGTCACTAAGGTTGGAGTCACCCAGTGCGGTAACTCATGGTATCACACCCCCACCCCATGGACCTCCTCCCATACCTGACCATACAGAATCCTTAGTAATGTTTATTATCAGTTTTAATCATAGAATAATATGTGATAAATATAGTTGTAAATTGCTTTAATGTAATATTTCTTCGATTATATAAATACAACAAAATTGTTTTGTAAAATCTTTTTACACTAATTTCAACATTATTAGTAACATTAGTAACTGAGCAGAGGCCTTTTTTATTTTTCTCCTTCTTTTCCTTTAATTACTACTTCATTCTCAAAGAAGTTATTGATATACGTTGATAAATACTAACTACCACAATATTATAGCTAAAATACCAGAAAATTTCACAAAACTGACTATAAAAACACCGGCAGCAGCGAAACCATGTGATTAGAAGCATCATTGTAATTGGGTAATAATGACAGCTCTGATCAGAGTGTATTAGAAGGTTCAGAAAGTAAATTAGCATAGCATTTCAGCCTTGTAGGTATATTAATACATGTAAGCTGGGCTTACGAAAAATGTTTTTGTCATTATAACTAACTACAGAGGTATTTTTATAAAAAATAATAAATATCTGCTGAAACACTGCACAAAACTTTTGGTGTCATCCCCTCTGATAGTGTCACCCAGTACAGCCCACACCCCCATAGTGATGCTATTGCTCCTTTTCTCTATGTCTCTTCTCTTTTATGAGGATACCAGTTATACAGTGTTAGAACCCATCCTACTCCAGTATGACTTCACATTAACTTAACTGATCACATCTTCAGAGACACTATTTCCAAACAAGTTTGTGTTCACAGGTACCAAGGGATAGGACTTCAACATCTCTTTTGGGGGGACACAATTTCATCCATAACAGTAGGTAAATGATGTTCCTTTTCATCTAGTGTCATTTGCTTTGGGGAAGTCTCAAGGACCACTTGTCCCATCAGAGTTACACACAGAGGGCCCTGCTCACATGTCTGAAAAGTGGCTTCCTGAGCTGCTGAATGTGTCAGTTCTGCCGACCCACTCTCAGATGTCACAGGCACCTGCTGTCTCTGACACAAGCCTTTCTGCAAGTGCACGTGGGGGTCTGCTTGCGGATTACTGCACAGTGTGATGCTGTCACACAGAGAGACTGGACACGTTTTCAGAACAGCAGGAACCAGGTACACCTGTAAGCTCGTACTTATCAGTTAAAAAAAAAAAATTCCATGTTGTTTCACAAAAATGGGACCCAGATAAATTCAATCATTTATCTCCTAAATAATCCGACAGGAATGCATCTGTCGCCACTGAGGCCTGGGTTTTTCAGCACAAATGAAATCCAGGCACACACACGCAAAAAAGTTAATTTACCATTATTTCCCCCGATAAGCTTAACAAAGTACTGGCGCTAGACAGCTTCATAAAACTACTTGTGGAGTTTCCTGTGATGTTTTCCCCATGATATAAAAAGTCAATACTTGATGACTTAAATTTTAATATTAACAAAAATGAAATTATTCAAACAGAAACACCAATAGTAAAACAATAATTTTATATGATACCCTTGTATTTTCATATTTTAAAAAATCCTTGGAGCAGAGATGCACTTAACATGTGATAAGTATTAGATATTATAAACATCACTCACAAGTTGCTTTGAGGTTCCTCATTTTAAATCCTGGTCATTTTTAAGACTCATACATCGTGGTCATGTGAATCGCCTTATAGATTTAAACTAGGAAAATGTCCATGCTTCATACAAAGGCTCCTCCTCCCCTTTTTCACAGAAATGTATGGAGTTTACAAGGAGAGCCTTCTCTTGGGTCTCTGGATACTGGATACTATTTAAACCCATTTTTAAAAATTCTTTAAGGTCTTTTAATAATGTGCGGTTTGATCATTGTCTTTTCCTCTTATCTCCATTATAATTGACTACGTACCTTTTTAAAAAAAAAAGATACGAAAGGTCAAACTTGCAAACATACCCCTTAGTCCAACCAAACAATAATCCATGATAGGCAGTTTTCCTTACATAATTCCTTTCATCATTTCTCCATTCTCTAATTTTTATGACTTCCTTTACTTATTAGCTGTCTTCTTTTTTTCCTTAACAATATTGTTCTGATTCCATGATTAGTTTTTTCTAAGAACGTTTATAGCGTCAATCTTCTTTTTAATCTATAAACTTTGTGGATAAATCACAGTTCTTTGACACTCTAGTATTAGCAGCTTCACATTTTCACACAACCCATACCCACCCTAGTTCATTCCATTCTGGCATATCTATATTTCTCATCTTCTGCTCCCCCAAACAGGGCAGAGTAGAACTGCCCTACAGGGTTTCCAAGGAGCATGTGGTGGATTCGAACCGCCAACCTTTTGGTTTGCAGCCAAACTCTTAACCACGACGCCACCAGGATTTCCAACTCCTGCCACAGCCCTGTTGTGCTCAGAAGCTTTCTGCTTTATTATTCTCTTTTTGCTTATTAAATATTCTCTCCGACTCAATGGCACCTAACCAAACAAAAAACCAAACCGTTGCAGTCCAGTGGATTCCGACTTGTAGCGACCCTATAGGACAGGGTAGAACTGCCCCACAGAGTTTCCAAGGAGCGCCTGATGAATTCAAACTGCCACCCTTTTGGTTAGTAGTCGAGCTCTTAACCACTATGCCAACAACCCTTTAAAAAATAGCTCAATTCAACAAATTACATCTTTTTTTCTTTTTAGCTCTTAACCAGTCGTTTCCCACTTTACCTCCATTTCTTCCTAGATTCTTGTTTTCTTAGGATTTCTCACCATATAGTCATATTGTTCTCTTTCAAATTCAAGCTTGTTTGCATAAGTTCCCTTCAAGATATCTGCATGGGTTACTTTCCATTTTTAGGATTCAAGCGCCATTTATTTATCTGCCACCAATACCATTCCACTATCTTTCCCCTTCCCACTCCTTTTCCTTTGAGAGGAGGGTCAACTCTCCCATCATGATTTCCAGTGGGAAAGTTGAAGCAACTGTTTTGACCATGCTCTTTCCCTCTCCTTATTCAAATGGCAGCAATGACAACAATAACTAAAAGTCTCTGGAAAGGGAAATTCTGAACTCACTATCCACAGCCTTTTGCTCCCCTGAGAGGAAAACATCACTAGAATTCTTTAAATACTATTTGCTCTACTTTTTCTTAAGGCAATAAAATCTTCCTAAACAAGATGCTACACATCTAGTTACTTGAAAGTAAAAATAAATTTGTGTATACCATTATACGCATTAGATAAATATGAAATAATTTAAATAGAAAAAGAAAGAAAGAAAATTTTCAGTCCCATGTAAACAAGACTTGCCATGTGGTTGGCAGGCAGAACATTTCTTCCATGAAATTTTTTACAACATGAACGTATGTATACCATATGTCTTTTCTGTATCATTTGAGATTTAATATCATACATCTTAAAAAATACATGTCTAAGTTCTGACAAAGATTTTAAAAGACAATAAAAAAGTCATACTACACAGATGAGGCTTTTTTGCCCCCAGTACTAAAAGATGTTGAAAATAGCTTACTTTTGTAATTTATGAAATCATATATAATCTTTTGATATACTGTCTAGAGGTTTTCATAACAACTTTGTGAGAGAGCGGCGGTAGGTGTGTTTTAGATAATACAGGAAGCTCAACCCTACATGACTTGCCAGTGTCACAAGGGAGCTGTCGGCAGAGCTGGAGTTTTAATGAGGTCTGCTGCCCACAAACCCAGGGCTCTGTTCACTCTGAGACTAGTTAAGAAACTGGTCTTTTAGTGCATATTCAAGTTTTAAATCAGGATTCCCAGATATAAGCCCTTTCTATGCCGTTAACTAGCTATTTATCTTTTGGAAGAATACTTACTCTCTTTCTGCCTTACTTTCTTCAGTCATGAAATCAGCAGGTGCTTCTCAATGGGTTTCTCTGTTTCCTTTGGCTTTCAAAGTTCCCAAAGCAATGACCTCAGTGGTCTGTGTCTTAATACCAATAACGTTTACTGCATGGGCTTAATTATATTCTTGCCATTAATTACTCACCACTAACATATACTGGAAACCCTGGTGGCATAGTGGTTAGGAGTTACGGCTGCTAACCAAAAGGTCAGCAGTTCGAATCCACCAGGCGCTCCTTGGAAACTCTATGGGGCAGTTCTACTCTGCCCTATAGGGTTGCTACGAGGTGGAATTGACTCAAAAGCGATGAGTTTTCAGGTTCATGAGTCAGAATCAATCTGATGGCACACAACAACAGCAACCCATACTACAGAGTCATTTTGATGTACTCCATTTCTTTTTCTCCCTTCAGTTTTTGCTTGGAAGCATACTAAAGTTTACGTCTACCAATGTTTATTGAGTATCGGCTACATCACATGATGTGCTAGGGACCCACGGCTGCAGATCTGAACAAGGAGTAATTCTTCCCTTCAAATCAAGAAATCACTCTCCAGGTACAAACTTGTCAGCTCTGCCTATCTCTCCCTTGTTCTCCAGGTCCAGGGCTGAGGCAGCCTGTGTTTCATCCCACCATCCTCCTCTTTCCACAATGGGAGAGGCCCACTTAAATTCACCCTCAAGCTGAGTCCTAAGAAATCACCACTGCTTTTGATTATCTTTTCCCTTCTCCAAAATTTGCTTCCACGTTTCCACTTCAGGATGTCCTCCACGTTCAATTTGTGATTTGGATCTTTTAACACTCTCAGCCAACTGCACCAAATCCCCCTTTCTGACTGAGCAGTGAGGGTTTTTACTGAGCCCTGGAAGGATGGAGAGCTGCTTGCAAATGTGAGCAAAGGGGGCAAGTAGATGCCTGCAGCAATGCCAAATCCTTTTTACTATCTGGCTGCCTTGGCAGGAAGGAGAATGAGGGCTTTAAAGTAAGAACGAGAATTCTACCACTGAACCACCAAGCAATGCACCCAAGGGAATGAGAGTCCTGAGAACTTGAGTCTGAGTCTCAAATCTGACATTTGCTTTCTGACCTTGGGGCAAATAACTTAACCATCCTGTAACAAAACAAAAAAACAAAAAACAATTAAAAACTCAAATTCTGACTCATAGTGACCCTATAGAACAGAGTAGAACTGCCCCATAGGATTCCCAAGGAGCAGCTGGAAGATTCGAACGGCCGATCTTTTGGTTAGCAGCTGAGCTCTTGACCACTGCACCACCTTAAATTCCTCGTTAAGGTGTGGTTTAAATGATTTAATTTACATGGAATAATTTGGTGAGGTGAGCTGCCAGTGTTAGCTCTTAAGAGCAGTATGGGAATGCTGAGTATCTGGGAGATAGGAAAAGAAGCAAGAGATAGGAGAGAGATTCAGAAAAGGGGATGAGAGAGACATAAAGACCCAATAATAGCCCAAGGACACCGATATTGCTGCCTTAAATCCTACTGTCTGAATTAAGAAATCCTGACTCATAGAAATCCTGACTCATTGAACTCCTTGGAAACCCTGCAGGACAGTTTTACTCTGTCCTGTGGGGTTGTTAGGAGTTGACTCAGTGGCAACAGGTTTGGTTTTTTTTGGACTCATTGAAAGGCTGAAAGTTCCAGCCTCTCCCAATTCAGGCAGGTAAACCCATGGGGACTTGAAGCAACATCATCTTAATTCTTGCTCTGCTCACAGCAGGTTAGAATTCCCTTCTCCAGTCTTGCTTGGTGCTTCCCATCCAATTCCATTTCTTCTCCAGCAGAAAATAAAAGAAGAAGAAACAGGAGTAGTTATATATCCCTAGGTTCTTCTCTCCTGGTTACGAAGTTGTATATAGAGAGTCCTCGATCAAGAGAAACTTCAGAAGAAACATCTAAGTGGAATGCAGAGTTCCTATCATGCGTCTTTGTATTTCTGTTGTCCTCCAGTTTCTACCCTCTTTCCTCTTTGCTGTCAAAAAATTTTTGGTGAAGTGTTTTTTCTGGCCTCTTGTAATATATATCTCCATAACGGTTATATTTTCATGACTGAAACAGTCAAGAGTCTCACTTGTCTGATGTACAATTGCACCTCTTTAGCTGCATAGTTGCCTCCTCTGGCAACCATTTGATTTCTGGATACTCTGGACACAGAATATTTTTTAATCTGTGACCTACTTATAATAATAGTACTGCAAAAATAAAGCCAGAAGTTCTCTTTCTTTCCCAGAAGTTTTTTTTTCAAAATCATCATCTACACTTTTCTTAATACTTACCTCTTATGTGCTCATTCATGGCCTCTTTTTTGGCCTTGGAAATGTCTCTCAGAATCACATTGGGTGCCTTTCTACTAAAGTTCCTATGTTATTATCCATGTATACGTGTTGACTTTCCTTTTATTTTTCAGTGTCACTTCTATTCTATGCTGTTGTTGTTGTTCGGTGCCATCAAGTGGATTTGGACTCAGAGTGACCCAATGGAATTTCTTTTACCATTTGTAAAACTAAATGGATCCTTATTTCTCTTTGTTAATCTATAATTTTCTTTCTGGGATTTTAGAGGAACCAATTGGTTGTATTCAACAGCAGGAACCATTGAGCACCTGTTGTATGTTGTTGTTAGCTACATACAAGTTGCCCCCACCTCATGGTGGCCCCATGCACTACAGAACAAAATGCTGTCTGGTCCTGCGCCATCCCCATGATGGGCTGCAGATTGTATCATTGTGATCCACAGGATTTTCACTGGCTGATTTCCAGAAGTAGATCCCTAGGCTTTTCTTCCTAGTCCATCTTAGTCAGAAAGCTCCACTGACATCTGTTCAGTATCATAGCAACACACAAGCAGATGGGTGATGAGTGTGCATGAGGTACGTTGGCCAGGAATCAAGCCTGAGTGTCCTGAATGGAAGGCAAGAATTCTACCACTGAACCACTAATGCCCCCACACTTTTTATATTGTTGCTCTTGTTGTAAGGTGCTGTCAAACAGATTTTGTCTCATAGAGACCCCATGTGACAGAGTAGAACTGTCCCCATGGGGTTTTCTAGGCTGTATTTTTTATGTGAGCAGATTGCCTGGTCTTTTTCCCATGGAGCTGCTGGGTGAGTTTGAACTGCCAACCTTTTGGTAAGCAGCCAAGCACTTAGCCTTTGTACCATCAGGGCTCCTTACCCACTATATACAAAGCACAATTTTAAGCGTTGAGAATACATAAACATAATAAAATGATGTAAGGCATAGTCTTGCTTTATAGAAAATTATAATGTAGCTGTGGAAACAGGTCATGAATAAGCCATGTGGCGTACTAAATTCAGTAGTAGATTAGAAATCCAAACCCTTGGGGACCATTCAAGTTCTGTTCTTACTGAATTTTGAGATCTTTATAAACGTTTGCTTCCTCAGTGTAACCTAATCAGTAGCAAAGGATGTGTGACAATGACATGGCTTTGAAAGAATTGAAGTGTACCTGAGGGTTGCTGAACAAAGCAAAAGTGGGAACAAGATTACAGGGAGCATGTTTAAAAGCATAATTTCAAGACTATCCCTAAATTAATTGCTCATGATTAATTTAGTTATAAATGTCTTATTTATCCATTTTATCAGGTCCTAAAGAAATGTTTATAGTTTATTAATAGAAAAAATATGCATATGTGAAATATAATCATATGGAAATACATATGAATGTGTGTATGCTTATATTCGTATTTGAAAGCATATGTGAAATATAATCATATGGAAATACATATGAATGTGTGTATGCTTATATTCGTATTTGAAAGCATATGTGAAATATAATCATATGGAAATACATATGAATGTGTGTATGCTTATATTCGTATTTGAAAGGAATTAACAGAATTTTGTCCTTTAAAATTGATAATTCAAAACACTGACCTTCTCCCAGGTGGTGGGAGTCAGGGACATTTTGCTACACTGACCCTGGTTTATGTCATGGAGTTCATCCAAGCATTGATGAAAAGGGGAAATTGAGCAGCAGGACAATCAAAGGGGACTGCCTAAGGTTAGAGAGCAAGTTAGGGCCAGAGCCAGGAATAGCCCACAGCAGGATTCCAGAGTGACAATCAGGCAGCATGACCTCCCAGCAGGGTTCCCAAGATAGGATAGTGACTTATCAGGAGCTTATCAGTCCTCATCCCCTGCATTCCCTCGTGAAAGAGGTGCTGTGGGCCACTGGAGGAAAGCCTGAAAGCCTAGAGGGTGTGAAGGCAATAATGGTTGCACCTCTGCCTGTGCAGGACCCTGGTAGAGCAGTGGTTAAGAGCTCAGCTGCTAACCAAAAGATCGGCGATTCAAATCCAGCCTCTTCTTGGAAACCCTATGGGGCAGTTCTACTCTGTCCTATAGGATCACTATGAGTCAGAATAGACTCCACAACAAAGGGTTCTGCCTGTGCATTCCTATCCCCTGGTGGTGCAGTGGTTAAGCACTTGGTTGTGAACCAAATTGTCAGCGGTTCCAACCCACCAGCTGCTCTGAGGGAGAAAGATGTGACAGCTTCTGTAAAGATTCTAGCCTTGGAAACCCTATGGGACAGTTCTACTCTGTCCTATAGGGTCACTATGAGTTGGAATTTAATCAATGGCAACATTGTAGTAATAGTAGGGCCTACTGAGAAGACCCTGGGTGGTGCAAAAGGTTAGTGCGTTTTGGCTGGTAACTGAAATGTGGACCATCTACTTCCAAAAATTTAGCCATTGAATACCAGTGGAACACAGTTCTACTCTGACACACATGGGCTTGCCATGAGTCAGAATTGACTTCATGGCAACTGGTCGTTGTTGTGGGGCCTGTTGAGCACTGGCTGTTCAGTTGGAACTCTTTGACTGAATAGCCCTTGTCAAGAAAAGTCCAAGACCCCTGTTGCTGGCTTTTTGCCTAAGAACAGTGGGAAGTGCACAAGCCAGCCTGGTGGGAAGACAGGACAGACATGTGCCTCCTTTTCAGCCCTCTCTATCCTATCATTCACTGGGTGACAGATGCATTGTTCTTCCTGAGAGATGGCAGCTGGATGGGGCGCGCCGGCCACCCACAAGCTCCGTTCCCGGCAGCACGCAAGGCTGAGCATCCCACCCTGCAGCTCGACTCCTCAGGTGCCCACCGCACATGCACTTTTCAATCACCAGGTCCCCCGCTTGGTCACTGGCTCTCCTTGAGCTTTTAACACCTGTTAGAAAAGTGTCTGCTGGAGGCATGGATGAAGGTGTCTGTGCAGGGAGGCTTTTATATTTATTGCCATGCGGGGGAAGTCTTGGAGCTGTCCCGTGGGACCGGAAAACAGCAAGAATATCAGCAGGAGTGAGAAAGTGTATGCAGCCACAGATAAAGCAGAACCCCCAGTAAACACTTCATGGGCTAAACTGAGCTGTGCAGTGCTCGCCCTCTTCCTCCTATCTGACACACAAAGACAAAGACAACTTAAATTGTCTTTAGAAGTTTCAAATTACTTCGCTTGTCATATTGCAAGGAAAACAATTGGCCCCACAGAAATCGAACCTGCAAAGAGAGTTTCCTCCAGGCAGGAGGTTTTGAGACTGTGACTCATGCTCTCTTTTCCTGGGTGAGAAGGACATTGAGTGAACAAAATTTAATTAACGTTTTAAAAAAGGGATGCTGAACTTATCTTAGGCAAAAGCATTGCCAAGTGCCTGCTGAAATTTCCTCTTCCAATCATTTAAAATAAAACATGTCAGAAACTGAATGTGGTATTTTTCTCTCCTCCAATTGGCTTCTCTGTTTAACTTAACTAGTGTATTAATAGTATTACTATGTTGTTGTTAAATGCTGTCCAGTCGATTTCAACTAATAGTGGCCCTGTGTGACAAAGCAGACCTGCCCCATAGGGTTTTCTAGTCTGTAAACTGTACAGGAGCAGATCGTCAGGTCTTTTCTCCCACAGAGCCACCGGGGAATTCCAACCATGTCTTTCTTAACCTATTCGCTACCAGGGCTCCTTAGTATTGCCGTAAGTCATCCAAATTTGCAGATCTGAACTCCTCTTGACTTTGCCCTCTACCTTGCCACTTCCTATCACCTGTGAAATCCCTGCACTTTCTCCTTCGCACCCTCTTTCTCAGTGGCCTTTTTCTATGTGTTTTCACAGGCACCGTCCTAGCTGAGGTGACGATCCTAGACCATTGTCATAATCCACTGTCTCTCGATTCCCAGACCCACCAGCTTTCTAGTCCAAGGGGCATGCTGCTGTCATTTTGTCATATGTTAATTATCTCAATAACATTAGATGACTCACTGTTCTCTATCACAAAATGTACAACTCCGTAGTCTGACATTCGCAGTGTGTCATGACCTTTATTTACCAACATTATTTACCTTCTGTCTATTCAGACTCCTTGGCTTCAGTCAAAACAATCCATCAAAAATTCCTTGAAAATATCTCATCTCTTTTTCTGCTTGGTACCAAGTATGTTTCCTTCCTTGAAACACCTGTTTGTATCACATTTGGGCAATTATGTAATGTCAACAATTCTTCCACATACATTGTCTCTCTACATCTTCTCTGAAGTACCTTGGACAAGATGGGCAAAATGGTTTGTTGGTTGCTTTATTGATGCAGCCTTGAAAATGTCCATCAAGTGTTGAACACCATTTATGAAGGGGCTACTTAAAGCAAAACAAGGGGCCTTTTAAAACAAAAGGAATAGCCACATCTGTTTCCCAAGCTCATTCCAGAGCTGACCCTGGCATGCATCCTATCCTACCCACTCTGACCAAGAGCACCCATTTGTGTAGTCTGTAGCCATGGAAGGACTGAGGGGATCAGCTTATCTTGGAATATGGGCTTATTAGTACTATACAAAAGCCAAATGAACTAACCGAGCCCAAGTGACAAGCGTTTATAGTATGGTCTATAAGCAAAAACATCCATCTACTTGAATCCCACAACAGAACCATATAAGGATATTGAGAAATTTCTTCAGCTGTTAGATTTTATTTAATACAAGCACAGTAAAAATATACATGCCTCAGTATGAACTAATTGAGCAACATTTCCAATGCTTGAAGTTCTTTCAGAAATGCTCTTTTTGGCTTAATTTGCTTACTTGAAATCTGAGATAATATCTAATAATCTTCCTTCAAAATTCATTGTAACCAGAAAACCCAAAACACTAAACCTGTTACCACCGGGTTGATTCTGACTCGTAGTGACCCTACAGGACAGAGTAGGACTGCCGCATAGGGTTTCCAAGGCTGTTATCTTTATGGAAGTGGAGCAGCTGGTGAGTTCGAACCGTTGACCTTTCCTTTAGCAGCCGAGTGCTTAACCACTGAGCCCCCAGGATTCCTTCATTGTAACCAGAATGTTCTGCAAATCCAAATAGCCCTAAATAGTATTCTTTCTGAGTTTAGGCTGTCAGTGTGCCTTCAGGCCATTCAAGCTGAAAGGTCAAAGACAGTGATGTGTGAAAGAGAAAGAAAGAAGCAGCCCAGTGGGTCACAGTGATGACCGTAGTCTCAAAGCCAACTGCTGTGTGAGTGCTCCATGGACGGGGTGAGGCTAGGAGTGTGGCATGTATTTGTTTGTTTTAATATTAGTAGCTTTTACTGTTCTTTTTTTTTTTTAAAGACTTTATTTTTTACAGCAGTTCTAGGTTTACAGAAAAATTATGCAGAAAGTACTGCGCTCCTCCTTTTCCCGTTGCACCGTTTCTCAATTATTAACATCTTGTATTCTTGTGGGACATTTGTTACCAATATTGATGAACCAATGTTGATACTTTAACTAAAGTTCACTGTTTACATTAGAGTTCATGCTTTGTGTCATACAGTTTTATAGATTTTGAAAAATGCAAAATGTCACTTATAGTACTATAAAAAATAGATTTGCTGCCCTAAAAATGCCCTGTCCTCCACCTATTTATCCTTTCCTTCCTAAACCCCTAGCAACTACTGATCTTTTTACTGTCTCTGGTTTTAATTTATAGTCATAGAGTTGGAATCATACAGTATGACTGAGAGACAGAACTCAGTGGGACTGTGTCTTAGTCATCTAGTGCTGCTATAACAGAAATACCACAAGTGGATGGCCTTAACAAAGAGAAATTTATTCTCTCACAGTCCAGTCAGCTGCAAGTCCAAATTCAGGGCACCAGCTTCAGGAGAACTCTCTCTCTCTCTGTTGGCTCTTGAGGAAGGTCTTCGTCATCAATCCTCCCCTGGTAGAGGATCTTCTCAGTTGCAGGGACCACGGGTCCAAAGGATGCGCTCTGCTCCTGGTGCTGCTTTCTTGGTGGTATGATGTCCCCTTGTCTTTCTGCCGGCTTCTCTCTTTTACATCTCAAAAGAGATTGGCTTAAAAGTCAATCTGATCTTGTAGATCTCATCTATATAATGGCAGTTAATCCCGTCTCATTAACATCATAGAGATAGGATTTACGACACGTAGAAAAATCACATGAGATGACAAAATTGTGGGCAATCACACAACACTGGGAATCATGGCTTAGCCAAGTTGACAGATATTTTTGGGGAACACAATTCAATCCATGACAGACTGCCTTGTTTTTCCGGGTCTCACAACTTTCTGCCTTCGACAGGGTACAGTCTTACCACTTTTCTATTGATTGTTTTAGTGGGAAATATTGGAATTTTCCTTCTCTGACAGGTTCCTGCCTTGCATAGGTTCTGGCTTTTGCAGGTTTTACTGTATATAGCTTTTTCAGACTGGCTGTTTCACTTAGCAATATACATGTAATGTTTCTACACGTCTTCCTGTAGCTTGATAGCTCATTTCTTTTTATTGCTGAATAATACTCTATTGTACAGATACTCGGCAGTCTGGTTATCCATTCACCCATTGAAGGACATCACGGTTGCTTCAAGTTTTTGACAATTATTAATGTAAACATTCATGTGCAGGTTTTATGTGGATATAACTTTTCAACTCATTTCGATAATACCTAGGTGTGCAATTGCTGGATCATATGGTAAGCTTATGTTTAGCTTTGCAAGAAACTGCCAGACTGTCTTCCAAAGTGGTTGTACATTTTGCACTCCCACCAGCAATGAAAGAGAGTTCCTGTTACTTCACATCCTCACCAGCATTTGGTCTTGTCAGTATTTTAGATTTTAGCCATTCTAATAAGTGGTGTTCCATTGTAGTTGGAGTAAGGTTTTAAAGGAGAGAAAAGACTAGTTTTGAGCAAAAGAAGTAGACGAATATGCTCAGAGGGCACTTCAGGTAGGTCTGCATTGCTAGAGAAAAGAGCCTGGGGTGTAGAAGGGATGAAGTAGAGAGTCAAATCAAAGGAAAACATTAGAATGCACACTTGGTTATTTTACTCTCACTGAAGAAATAAGCAGTAATAAAGCCTACTGAGAAAAAACATAACCACATTCACATCTCCGGTTATTGATAAAAATTTTAGGATATTTTGGTACTTTTGTGATCCCTGGGAAAGATCTTACATCTTCTATGCACTCTTTAGGATTTTTATTAAACAAAGCACTGCTAATTAATTTTTAGCTGGCTACATCTGCTTTGCTTATATATTTAGATTTTCATGAAGTTCTTTAAAATTTTGCCCATGGCTCCAAGTAAATTGTTTGAAAACTCACTGGTTAAGAATGAGTATTTCCTATCATTAGTTCACATACTTGACAATATTTGTGTACTTTGGATTGATTTTATCACTTTTTAACCAACCTTTTCTAAGTTAATTAGTTTTTAATAATTATAAATTTATTTATGGCTACTGATGTCTACTTTACCTGCTTAGCCATGCTTTGTTTTTCAAACGTATATATTTTTTAATCTTAGCAGTTTACATGAAATGAAAAATAAAAGCTCTAACATGGATGAAGACCAGATCATTTTTTATTGCATTTCTTGGTGGATATTACAGGCAAAAAAAAGCATGAAAATTGTAAATTTTTAAATCTTTTAATTTTATTTTTGGTGAAAATATGCCCAGCAAAATCCACTTCCACTCCACCGTTTCTAGACATAATGATCACTGACATTGGATACATTCTTCACACTGTGTCAATATTATTGTTATTTCTGTTCTGTTCTTGTTATTTCTGTTTCACTTCCATTTACTTAATCTCCCTGCCCCCAACCTTCTCATTTATGCTTTAAAATAGCTGTTGACCCTTTGGTCTTATATGCATACAAACTTGTTGCTGTGGAGTCGATAATATAGGACAGAGTAGAACTGCCCCATAGGGTTTCCAAGGCTGTCATTTTTACAGGAGCAGACTGCCACGTCTTTCTCCCGCAGAGCTGCTGGTGAGTTCCAACCGACGACCTTGTGGTTAGTAGCCAAGTGCTTAACCACTGAACTACCAGGGCTCCTTACTCTTTAGGCTAAATTGTTAGTTTAAAGGTAAATTAAGGGTGACTTAAGGGGATACTATCAATTGAAGATTTGAAGAGCAACTCAGGGCCATAGCCCGGGGACTCATAGCAACCCTATAGAACAAAGTAGATCTGCTCTTTAGGGTTTCCAAGGAGTGGCTGGTGGATTCGAACTGCCAAACTTTTGGTTAGCAGCTGTAGCCGTTAACCACTATGCCACCAGGGCTCCATACATACACACACACACACACACACACACACACACACATATATATATATACACACACATATATATACATGTATATATACACACACATATATACACACACACACATATATATTTATTTATTTAAAGAAACACAATACTCAAGGGTGACAATCTTTGGACTAAATTGTTGTTTAGTTTAAAGGTGACTTAGGGGGATAGTTTCAATTCAAGATTTGAAGAACAACTCAAAACCATAGTCTTAGGGACTCCTCCAGCCTCAATATGTCCAGTAAGTCTGGATTCTTTAAGAATTTGAAGTTCTCTTCCACAATTTTCTCCATTTTTATCAGGATTCATCTATTGTATTTCTGATCAGAACATTCAGTAGTGGTAACTGGGCACCATCTAGACCTCAAAGTGGAGGAATAGTGGTTTATGTAGCTAATCAGTCCTGTAGTCCTGTTCCTTCTCTGATTCTTGGATTTCCCTCTTTCTGTTTTGTTCCAGATGAATAAAGACCAATAGTTGTATCTTAGATAGCCGTTTGCAAGCTTTTAAGACCCCAGATACTACTCACCATCCTGGGAGGTAGAACATAAACTTTAAGAGCTATATTATGCCAATTGACTGGATTGTCCTATGAGACCATGGACCTAAGTGTAATTGTTGTCTTACTGTTGGAAAGTTAAACAGAGAAAGAAAAACTTAGAAAAGTACAAAAATAATGTGCAATTAAATCAGTTATGGTACATTCCTTCAACTGAATGCTATTCCATTATTTTTTTTGACAATGTCCCACTGGAACAATAAGGATAAGGGTGTGATGGCTAAGTTTGTACGTCAGCTTGGCTAGGCCATGATTCTCAGTGTTTTGGCAGTTGTATAATGTTGTGATCACTTCCCTGTTGAAATTTCATATGTGATCACCCCCTTGATGGAATCTGCTGAATGGTACCGGTGGAGGCGGGGCCTGTGGCAGCTCACTGCCCCCTCAGCCTTCATCTCTCCGCCCTCCTCTGGCTACTTCCTTCCTGCTCACCTTGCCAAAGTTTTTGGCTTGTTCCAGACCCAGCAGCTGCCTCTTGTCGTCTGACCTCCAGTTCTTGGGACTTGAGCTAGCAGTTTACCTGATCTTCACAGCCTGCGAGCAAGAGTCCTGTTCCCCTACCTGCTGATCTTGGGTTCGCCAGCCCTTGCAGCTACGTGAATCAGGAGAAACCTTACGGTCTTGTCTGCTGATCATGGAATTCATCAACCTTCACAGCCTGTGAGTGGGAGCCCTGCTCTCTGACCCACCGACCTTGGGTTCACCAGCTTCTGCAGCTGCATGAATTGGGAGAGGCCTCTACCCTGATCAAAGGACTTGGGACTTTCTAGCCTCTACAATTGTGTGAGCTGTTTCCTTGGTATAATTCTCTCTATATATATACATTTATATGCTTTACCGGTTTTGCTTCTATAGAGAATCAAGCCTAAGACAGAGGGGAAATTAATTTCATGAGGGGAAATTGTGTTGTTGTTGTGGAGTAGATTCTGACTCATAGTCGCCATATGTGCAAAGTAGAACTGCTCCATAGGATTTTCAAGGTTGTGACCTTTTGGAATTAGATCATCAGGCTTGTCATCGAGGCACTTCTGGGTGAGTTCAAACCTCCAACCTTTTGGCTAGTAGTTGAGTGCCCAGGAGCAATCTCTAAGTTGTGCCCCTCAATTTCAAGATGAATAGACATTGACAGTGGCAATGGGTCAACAGAAACACCTTCCCCCCTCTTACCCAGCTGGCTCAGGTGTCTTTCATATTTGTGGCACCTTGGAATGTCATTCTAGACCTTTCCTGGTGCTCCCTTGGACTTGCACCCAGAGACAAGGGCCCTCTCTTACCTCCCCCAAATGGCTATGCCTCTGTGAGCTTAACCATTTGCGACATATAGGGAAAAATAGAAATTCGAATTATTGAATTTGACTTGTTTATTAACTTAGCCAGCTCTTCTTTTTAACCAATTTGCTTTTGATCTGGTTTTCAGGGCCTCATCTCTCACTTATATGGGAGAGAAGCAGGGGAATTTCTGAAGTGTTTCCTCAGATCAGGACATCTCAGTGTGACTACCACTTGCACTGACTACAACTGGTACAGAGAAAATCCAACATACATTCCAGTAAACTGGTGTTCCAGGGTAACAAACCAGACTGTGGGCATAGTCTGTATCTCACCTTTACATACAGATGTCCTGAAAGACGGAAGTATACAACATGGTATTGCAAGAATGGGAATAAGGGGTGTCTGTTGTAAGGAAGCAAGGAGGTAGATATCATGAATTGAATCTTCTCCTTTTCTTTATTTTTTTTTTCAGAATTATAATAACAATATAATGAGTTCTTCATTGTTATTAGTCCTTAAAATGACATTCCTCTTTTAAAACTGCAGTGACTATCATTTTAGTCATCCCTTTATCCTAGTTTTTGTTTGGAATCTTTGTCTCAGAATGCCTCCTGCCAGGCCAGTGGAACTACATAATACCATAACAACCAAAAAACAGTTCTGAAAGTCCAACTTCTGTAAGAAAGGTCGCAGTATCACTTCATGCCCTTTAGGATGGTTAATAATAAAAAAGACAGACAATAAGAAGTGTTAGCGTGCATGTGGAGAAACTAGAACACACATACATTTCTGGTGGAACGTAAAATAACGTAGCCACTTTGGAAAACAGTTTGGCATTTACCATAAAACAGAAAAACCAAACCCATTGCCGTTGAGTTGATTCCGACTCATAGTGACCCTATAGGACAGAGTAGAAATGCCCCATAGAGTTTCCAAGGAGTGCCTGGTGGGTTCAAACTGCCAACCTTTTGGTTGGCATTGGCAGCTGTAGCACTTAACCACTGCGCCACCAGGATTTCTGGCGTTTACCATATAACCGAGCAATTCCACTCCTAGGCTACTACTTGAAAGAAATGAAAACATATGTCCACTTAAAGACTTATATGCGAATGTTATAGCAGCATTTTTCATGATCGCCAAAAAGTGGTAATAAAAAATAATGAAGTGCTAATATATACTGCAACATGTTGTTAGGTGCCATCGAGTCAGTTCCAACTCATAGTGACACTATATGCAACAGAACAAAACACTGCCTGGTCCTGCGCCATCCTCATGACCATTGCTATGCTTGAGCCCATTGTTGCTGCCACTGTGTCAATCCATCTTGTTGAGGGCCTTCCTCTTTTTCGCTGACCCTGTGCTCTACCAAGCATGATATCCTTCTCCAGGGACTGGTCCCTACTGCTAACATGTCCAAAATATGTGAGAGGAAGTCTTGCCATCCTTGCTTCTAATGAGCATTCTGGCTGTACCTCTTCCATGACAGATTTGTTTGGTCTTCTGGCAGTCCATAATATATTCAATATTCTTTGCCAACACCATAATTCAAAGGCATCAATTCTTCTTCAGTCTTCCTTATTCATTGTCCAGCTTTCACATGCATATGAGGCAACTGAAAACACCATGGCTTGGGTCGGGGGCACCTTAGTCTTAAAGCGACATCTTTGCTTTTTAACACTTTAAAGAGGTCTTTTACAGCAGATTTGCCCAATGCAATGCTTTTGATTTCTTGACTACTGCTTCCATGGGCATTGATTGTGGATCCAAGTAAAATGCAACCCTTGACAACTTCAATCTTTTCTCCGTTCATCATGATGTTGCTTATTGGTCTAGTTGTGAGGAATTTTGTTTATTTTATGTTGAGGTGTAATCCATCTTGAAGGCTGTGGTCTTCAATCTTCATCGGTAAGTGGTTCAAGTCCTCTTCACTTTCAGCAAGCAAGTTTCTGTCATCTGCATATCACGGGTTATTAATGAGTCTTCCTCCAATTCTGATGCCTTGTTCTTCTTCATATAGTCCAGCTTACTACTACATGAATGAACCTTAAACACATTATGTTAAGTGAAACAGAAAACACATATCATACGGTTCCATTTATATGAAATATCCAGAAAAAACAAATCCATAGAGACAGAAAGTAGATCAGTGGTTGCCTGGGGCTGGGAATGGGGAATGACTGCAATAGACACTAGGGCTCTTTTTGGGGTGATAGAAATGTTCTACTATTGGATTGTTGTGATGGTTAAACAACTCTGTAAATTTACTAAAGATCTTTGAATTGTACACTTAAAATAAATGAAATTATGGTATGTAAATGCTATGCAAATTATACCTTAATAAGGCTTTAGGAAAGAGAGAGCAAGAGCAAGAATGAGAGAGCAAGAGTGTGAGAGAGAAATAAAGAAAAGCTGCAGTGGAATACCTCTCTAAGCTGAAGAGCTTTGCTTTGTAAGCACAATGCACAACACACAAGACAACCACAGCATACAATGTCCCGTTAGACTGTCCTATTTCTGGAAGAATGAGCAAGTTATGCAGAGGCCTAAGGAAGTTCACAGGTTGCAAAGGGTGGAAAAAACAAGCTTTGCTTTCATCTATTTTTGTAAAAGTAGCAGAAGCTATAAACATCTTCTCTTTCCTGGGTTGATAATTTTGCCCCTCATGACCTGTCTTTAGCTCCGGAGCAGGAAGTCATCTAATTCATGCCATGGAGGTGGAGAGGTACTCCATTTCTCTCACACCCTCTCTCACACTCTGCTTGTCAGCACCAGCCCCTCTGTTGCCACATCTTCCCTTACCTGCTCCTGGCGTTAATCTTGCCAATCAACGGCAAGAGAGGGCAGAAGAATTAGCTGTCGGAGCCATGCCCTTACACAGTGGGTTGACCCAGGGGCCTGGGAGCAGCTTATTTGTTTGACACCATTTCCTCAGAGCTGACAGGGCAGCCCTTCCTTCTGAAATCATTCTTGGCCACGAGCAGAGTCTGACATGGAGTGTACACAGCTGGGAGGATGCCAGACTCCTCCTACGTACTTACTGCGTGTTATTCTAGAAACAAACCAATAGCTGTGTGGGCGCTTCTCTTCCTGGCAGAGTGAGCCTCTCAAAGCCCCGCCAAGATGCTGCCACTACTGCTGGGAGAAGGAGAAAGAAGAAAGCACTAAGAATATGAAAGGTCAGGGCATGGAACTAGGAGCTATACAAACCAACAAAGAAGTAAAAAACAAAGAAATTCATTGCTGTTGAGTCAATTCCGATTCATAGCAACCCTACAGGACAGAGTAGAAGTGCCTCCATAAGGTTTCCAAGGAGCTGATGGTTTGAACTGCCAACCTCTAGGTTAGTAGCCAAACGCTTAACTACTGGGCCACCAGTAATATGTGAAAACTCTGAGAGATCTTGAAGTTAAAAACACACACTTCAGGTCTATACCGGGAAGAACTTGCTCTTTGTGACCACATCCTGCTCACCTTGAAAACCTGTAGTAGAATGTAATGCACAGTGTATGTGCCAACAATATCACCTTGAAGTCAGAGCAATGTTTTTTATTTTGAAGAACAATTTCCAGAAGGATGTTTTTCTTTTTTGTAAGCAAGTCAAATATCAGACTGGAGGAGTGTGCATGTGTGGGGTGGGGTGGAAGATCAGGGGTCAGTCTACTTCAGATAAAATGGCCATTTCCCTTCATACCTTTTGGGTCAAATATAGAAATTTTTCTAAAGAAGTGCACATTCAAAGATCTGTGAATGTGGATCAGCCCAGTGGATATTGGGAATTCAACCTGTCACCCACCCCTAGAGGAGGACAGCTCGTGAGGGACAGCCAGAGGTCTGAGAATGTGGGTGCATTCAAAGCAGTCACAACATAGTGTGGCACATCCTAGACGGAGGTGCACTCGAGTTGTGTAGGGAGCACATAGGGTGTGTACCTAACCTAGACACACTGGCTCACGCTATCCTTCTTGGAAAGAGGACACGGTATAAGCTCATCACGTACAGACATACTCAGATAACTCTAGTCTTTAAAGAAGCATCATTACTTGTTTCACACACTCTTTCAGCTCCTACCCCCATTTCTCTGACCTTCTGCAGAGTGAAATTTCTAGAAAGTGTTCTACCCATGGTATCTACCTCGCACACTTCCTACCATAACTTTGGTTTTCATACTAAGTATGGCAGAAACCACCCATTGCCTTACAATATTAATTCTCTCATTTTTCCTTTGAAACAGACCTTAAACGTGTTCAGCTGAAAAACTGTATTTCCCAGCTTCTTTCATACGGCCTTGGGATGAAGTTCAGGGCAACAAGATGAAGGCAGGCATACTGTGTAGAATCTCCAAGAAGATCTCTGGAAGGGAGGGGCACCCCTTCTCTCTTAGTGTTTCCTTGGCTGTGAACTGAATGGTTTTGAATGTGACCTTGAGAACAGATGGCAGAGCAGCAAGAGAGAAGGAACCTGGCTTCCTGATTTCTTTATAGGGCAACCACACCAGCCTTGAACCAAAAACCTCTGGGTTTTATGTAAAGTAGTAGACTCTTAAACTGAGTGTGTAATTCACTCAAGTTGGATCTCTGTTTACTTGTAGATGAACTTAATCTTAACACATTAATTCTAAAATAAAAACTACTTAATATATGTTAGCAAACCTAAGTGCTAGAAAGCTCAAGCCTTTGGTTTTCAATTCACTTACTCCACAGGAGAGGCTAGGGGCAGCAGTCTAGGTTTGGGGAAAGCACAAAAGTCAGACGGTAAGTAACATGTTTGATGTCCAGGGCTCAGTGGATTTGTCTAGAACAACAGGCTCCTGTAGGGAAAAAGTGGGAGCTAAAACTGTAATGGGAGATTGGACCCAGACTAACACATGTGGCTGTTATTCAGTAGCCAGTTTTTGAGGGGGGAGTGACTGGATCATCCCTACACTAAATTATTCAAAAAAAGTGATTGGATTAAATAAGGCCAGTTAATTCCAAGTTTTCCTCTCTTTTTAAATAAATTTTAAATCAGAGTTTATGCAAGGAGCTAATTCCAAGACCAAATGGAAACTCAGTCACAAAATAAGATATTTCAACACCACAGGAGCTTGTCACTAGGGTCCAGGGAGCTAAACATGATGTTTGGAGGAAATGTCCTGGATCTAAAAGGCATGGACCACAGCAGGTAGAAATGTGGTTTAGACGGTGACTAATTTTGTAATGTCTTAGAAAGGCATGGAATTGATTTATCCTTAGAAGTGTTCAAAATGTCTAGCAGTCATAATCTTAAAATATATTTTGAAATAATTTGAATACCTGAACGTTTATGAAAGAGTCCAGACTAATGTTTTTACACTGGAAAATTTGATAAGCTGGAGTTTTTCCCGTACAGACGTGCGATTGATTTAACTATAGGCTTGACCCACGGAATTCTCTTGTAAACTGACAGTCATGAGAAAACCCATTCTTCCAGTAGAGTGCTCCTCCTGAAAATAGAGCAGACGCTTCTTGCCCTTTCTCACAGTCCTCTTGGCTGCAAGGAAATAAGAATGCTCTTTGTCAAGGCATACCCAGGAGGAGCGTTTTGGAGCTCAGTTTTCTCATGGTGTACTCGAAGAAGGAATGAAGATAATTCAACTTGAAATATATCCAAGTGCTTCCAGTATCATCACTATGCTGTGGAGAGAGTAAGGAAATACGGAGAAAGTCAGCCAAATATTTTATATCCTAAAAATGTCTATTTATAGAGCTTGCCGTGGCTTTTCTTTTATCCCTCTTTTTCTGAAATAAAATGTTTGATAATCTGGTCTCCTAAATCAAAGAAGCAAACAGAGATGGTTAACAGATCATATCTGTAACCTTAACATAACTCAACAGATAAAGTAGCCATTCTTCAGTAGTTCTGCTGCTTAACACCCTTCCATATACAGTGAATAAGTCCAACCAGCTTAGCTGGAAAAAGCGAACCCAGCTGAGGCTTCCTCACTGTCCATACAAAGGCCACAGAGCCCTGCATGAGAACCTATAAAGTAAATGTGCTCAGTGTCCTGAAATCAGCCCATCCAGGAGTCTCAGTAATAGTTGGCATCTCCTCAGAACCTAGCCTGGCAACTTACTGCCCTTGGTCTTTAACCAGTGTATTGCTAAGGTTTGGAACAGCACACAGCAGGCCCTCGATTAAGCTGAAACGTTGACGATCCCATGAAGTTCTTAATTATTTTCCCTTTATTAGATGATGCCTCTAGGTGGTGCAAATGGTTTGCACTTGACCACTAACCTGAAGGTTGGTGGTTCAAACCCACTCAGCAGCCCTACATGGAAGAAAGGCCTGGTGATCTGCTTCCATAAAGATTACAGTCAAGAAAATCCTCTGGAGCAGTTCTACTCCACAACACATTGGGTCATCATGATTTGAAATCAACTTAACAGCAATGGGTTGGGGTTTTATTTTTGTTCTTGTTTTGGTTCACGATTGGACCAATAAGAAACATCATGAAAAATGGAGAAAAGATTGAAGTTGTCAAGGCTTTCATTTTTCTTGGATCCACAATCAACACCCATAGAAGCAGCAGTCAAGAAATCAAAAGACACATTACATTGGGCAAATCTGCTGCAAAAAACTTCTTTAAAGTGTTAAAAAGCAAACGTGTCACCTTAAAGACTAAGGTGTGCCTTAACCAAGCCATGGAGTTTTCAATCACCTCATATGCATGTGAAAGCTGGACGATGAGTAAGGAAGACCAAAGAAGAATTGACGCCTTTGAATTGTGGTGTTGGAGAAGAATATTGAATATACCACGGACTGTTAAAGAACAAACAAGTCTGTCTTGAAAGAAGCATAGCCAGAATGCTTCTTAGAAGCAAGGATGGCAAGACTACGTCTCACATACTTTGGACATGTTGTCAGGAGGGATCAGCCCCTGGAGAAGGACATCATGCTTGGTAAAGTAGATGGTCAGCGAAAAAGAGGAAGACCCTTAACGAGATGAATTGACACAGTGGGCTCGAGCATCACAAGGATTGTGAGGATGGCGCAGGACTGGGCAGTGTTTCGTTATGTTGTACATAGGGTCATACCTAACAACAACATTAGATGATCTGGGTAAAATCATTTTTTTGTTTATTTTTCACTTTGTATTTGGACAACCAACCCATATATTCACCAGTTTATCATTACTGGTTTAATGTTCATGACAAACTATTTTTAAATAAACACATGAAGCATTTTAAAATTGGTTTAATGTTATATTCATGCTGTTCACGTATCAAGAAGGTTATAAAAAACAGGCTCTGGAGTAAGACTGCCGAAGATCAAATCCCAGATCTCTCACTTATTAATTAGTTGTGTGACCTTGGAAAATTACCTTTCTGTACTTGTTTCCTCGTATGTAGCAAATGGGGATGATGATAATAGCACCTACTGATAGTATCAAGTACTCAGTAAACTAGATCATGCACCAGGAGAAGGCATCAAAGATACAGGATGGAAATTCAAATGCTATACTTATGGAAAAAATTCCAGTGTTACAATTAATGTCTGTGAATGAGCCTTGGCTTTTGGAGTCACTGTGATTCAGTCTAATACTACCATATGGAACCCTCTAGGTAAAATGACTTTAATTGGCTCACATCAAATAGTCTGGTAATTCATTTGGTCTGCTCCAATGACATTCCAGATGTGATTATAAAGTAGCACAACCGATTAAAAAAAAGAAAGAAAAACCTCCTATGTCAACATTTACACACCAGTAGGACTATTGACCTTTAAAGCTGTCACCTTGTGATATGTTTCTATACATTTATTCTAATGCTATGATTGGTTCTATTGTCTGGGAAAGGCCCTCAGAGACACAGACACTCTACAGGCTACAGGCAAAGATTAATCTATTTTAGCCTTCCATCATACCTAACATATGATGGGACTATTTGTGATTTTTATGATTATTTTGAATACTTATGACTATTACTCAAAATCGTATTTAGCCTTAAACATTTTTGTTAACACCTATAAAAGCAATGAATGAATCCATTCCTAATTCACTCATTCAATCAGTCATAATACTTATTTTAATTCACTACTAAAAGTGCTTTTGCAATGACAACCCACTGGAGCAAGTAAATTATTTCAAGTGATTGTTTTGATGGGAGTGTGTATAAATTCTAGTATGTGTTTAATTAAATAAAACTATTGAAATTAGTTTATAAACACACCTCAGACTTAACAAGGCCCACAAAGACGCCACTGCTGACCATGCCAAGAGAAAATTATGGTTAGCATGCTTTAAAAAAAAAAAAAAAAAATTGAAGTGCAATTTTAGCTGTTGGTGAAGTAGGCATTGTCTGCATTTATCAACATTTAGTGTTATTTTTAAGATACCTGTGATGGTCAGTATTACGTGTCAACTTGGCTAAGCTGTAGTCACCAGTTATTCATTCTAATACTAATCTAGTTGCTATTGTAAAAGTATTCTGTAGGTGTAATTAAAGTCTATAATTAGTTTACTTTAAGTAAGGAAGCCTATCCTAGATATGTTGGATGGGCCTGATTCAATCCACTGAAAGGCCATAAGAACAGAACTAAGGCTTTCCTGAGGAAGAAGAAATCCTGCCTGTGGACTACAGTGTCAGCTCATGCCCAGGAGTTTCCAGTTTGCCATTACTGATGGTCTGCCTTACAGATTTTGGAATTGCCTAGCCAGACCCCAAAATCACATAAGCTAATTATTTGTAGTAAGTTTTATATATATATATATATATATATATATATATATATATATATATATACACATATATGTAACGTATATGTATAAATTATATATATATATCCTATTAGTTTGGTTTCTTTGGTGGAACCTTGACTGACACAATACCTAAAAGAGTAATACACTTACTAAAATCAATTGCTATACCTGTGGAAAAAATTCCAGTGTTACATTTAATGTCTGTTAATACAGCTTGGGTTTTGGAGTCAGTGTGATTCAGTCTTGCACAACCATATAGAACTTTCTAGGCAAAGTGACTTTAACTGGGTCACATCAAATAGTTTGGCTATTTAGAGATATAGACATAGATTTAGAAATAGTCGGAAAGCATTTGCTGAGCACTGCAGTACCTCCCGCAGTATAGTGTAGGGGTTAAGTGTGTGGGCTCTGGAGTGAGGCTGCCTGGGCTCAAAGCCTGGCTCCACTGCTTACTAGTTCGGTCACCCTTTGGCAAGTAACGTAACTTCAAGCCTGTTTCCTCACATGTATGAATGCAAATAATAACAATACCACCTCACAGAGTAATTATTACTTGTTAATATTTAAACATTTATTACTAGTTAATACTTATAACCAGAAGTGTGCTGGAGCCAGGTCATACTGGTTCAGGAGAGCTGATTGTGATCCTCTCTTCTCAACTCCATGCTCAGTTTCAAGAACTTTGGTAGCTTGAACTCAGCATGGTGGGAATATTCACACCATGGAAATCAGCAAGCAACTCAGGGAATTTGTCTATTGTCATGGATTGAATTGTGTCCCCCCAAAATATCTATCTACTTGGCTAGGCCATGATTCCCAGTATTGTGTGATTATCCACTATTTTGTCATCTGATGTGATTTCCTATGTGTTGTAAATCCTATCTCTATAATGCTGATGAGATGGGATTAGCAGCAGGTATGTTAATGAGGCAGGACTCAATCTACAAGATTAGATTTTGTCTTAAGTCAATCTATTTTGAGATATAAAAGGAAGAAGTGAGCAGAGAGACATGCGGACCTCGTACCATCAAGAAACTGGCGCCAGGAGTAGAGCACATCCTTTGGACCTGGGGTTCCTGCGTGGAGAAGCTCCTAGACCAAGGGAAGACTGATAACAAGGACCTTCCCCCAGAGCCGACAGAGAGAGGGATAGCCTTCTCCTGGAGCTGGCACCCTGAATTTGGACTTTTGGCTTACTAGACTGTGAAAGAATAAATTTCTCTTTGTTAAAGCTGTCCACTTGTGGTATTTCTATTATAGCAGCACTAGGTAACTAAGACATCTATCTATTACCCTGGTTTACCAGGATGCCACTGCTTATAACAGTGTCTGATGCAAAGTTAAAAAACCATTCCCATCGAGTTGGTTCCAACTATTAGTGACCCAACAGGGCAAAGTAGATCTGCTCCATAGGGTTTTCAATGCTGTAATCTTTACCAAAGCAGACTACCACATCTTTCTCCTGTAGAGCACATGGTGGGTTCAAACCACTGACCTTTCGGTTAGCAGCTGAGTGCTTTAACCACTGCACCACCAGGGCTTCTTCAGTACAAAGTTAGCCCTCTGTAAATAGTAGCTATTATAATAAGTAAAGTGCAATAGGAAAAAAAAGTGGGTAAGATTCTTTCCCTACCCTCTAACAGTGATTACTGCTTACCTATATGGTGCCTTTGTGAAAAATAGAAAAAGTATTCCTCCTTCAAGATAGTTCACTGACATCTGCCAGGAAGTCATCATATCAAACATAAATTTATAGTGTGAAGGGTGACCCCTGGAGTTACATGATGCCTAACATAGATAGCTAACTACATATAGTGCCCCTACAAGAAACTATACCTGCAATGACTATTTCATTTTCCATCATTGTTTTAAATGTAATTTTTCCCACTCAATATGTATGTTGAGTCATCTGCCTATATTCATTTTATCCTCAAATATAATTTAATTCATGTGAAGAAACTGCTTGAAAATGTGTCTTAAAACATTTTCTATTTCAGGATGTTCTGAAACATCTTTTAAGTGGAGAAAAGAACCTCAGCAAGAGGATCAGAAAAAGAAACATAGTGTCTCTGGAAACACTAATTAATGTTGGAGGGAGGGGAATGGGACACATATTTATAGACCATCTCAAATGGTTATTGTGTTGTTGGGTGTCATTGAGTTGATTCCAACTTACAGCGACCCCATCAAACAGAGTAAGACTTCCCCATAAAGTTTTCTTGGCTATAATCTTTAAAGAAGTAGATCACTGGGATTTTCTCCCACAGAGCAGCTGGGTGGGTTCCAACTGCCAACCTTTGCATTATCAGCCAAGCACTTAGCCATTGCACCACCAGGGCTCCTTATATCTTGAGTAAAGATGGGTTAATGAGCCAGGACAGCAAAAATGACAACAATGAGGACTTCAACAATGAAGAACGTTAGTGACTGAATCATGTCCCCCAAAAAGATATGTTGGAAATCCTAACCCCTGTGCCTGTGAATATGACCTTATTTAAGAAAGTAGAGTACTTCTTTTGTTATCAACTGGGCCCAATGAGGTCATTACAGAGTGGGGTGGGTTCTATTCCTAATAACTTTTGAATGGTGTCTTGCAAAAACAGAGTGATACACAGGATGAAGAGAGACATCATTAACTCTCAAAGCCCTCAGAAGGAATTCATACCATCAGTAAGCTGAATTTGGACTTCAGCTTCCAAAACTGTGAGAAAATAAATTTCTGCTTTTTAGCCACACACCTTGTAGTATTTGGTTGTGGTAGCTCCAGGAAACTAAGACAAAGGGTTTTTTAGAATATTTGGAGAACTTATTCTCCCTTGCTGAATTCCCCCCATGTTTATGTTAAAATGCCCAGCAGTTCACCGTTCTGGCCAAGGATGGGCCAGGTGGGCAGGCTTCAAGTTTTCACAGGCTCTCTTGAAGGGCACCGTGATAACGGCCTCCCAGGTACTTCCCTGTGCACCTACAGGGCCCACTGCTTCCCAAGTTTTTAGGACGTGAAATGAAACTTCAAGGGCTGCATTAACAAGGACCAGAAACGGCTGCAATCAAAGCCATGGCAGCTACTGTGAAGCATCCTGGATCCCCACGAGAAACTCCCTGAATCTAGTTTATCGACGTCACATGAATCTGAAAACAGAAGGGAGGCCACAAGAATTTAAAAATACTATGACGACTTGAGATTTCCCTGGTCATATTTAGTTCACACTTCTCACAGTAGTTAAGAAGAGCTGGAAAGAGACAAAGGGAGATAGAGAAAAACGGCTGCTTGTGTCCTTAGGATCAGGATACAAGACTGCACCACCTTCCCCTCTCCCCCACAAGGCTCTCTTGAGCGCTTGTTTTCTTACCAAGGAAGCTGCAGCGCGAGGTCCTCCTCCGCCATCCCTGGCCATCTGCTTGGCTTGTCTATTTTCTGCTACAGGCAGAGGACAGGAAGGAAGAGTTTGTTTCCTGTAAATAGAGGGAGAGAAAATTACAGCTATTATTGTTTTGACAACGGAAGCCCTCCCTGAAGCTTGCACCACGGTTCATTCCTGACAGACATCAGGTTTAAGTTGCTGGCTCTCGGCAGAAATTCCTCCCAAGGGTTCCCCAGGGAAAGCTGAAAGCCTTGATAGCTTTGCATTAGATATCTAATGGCATAAAGATGTAATTCTGGGCAATCTTGATGTTGGGCTGTGAAGATGGAATGCAGCCTGTGTTTTGATGAATGTTTTGATGCAAGCCTTTGCTACCCGAAGTAAGCATGCTGGATCTTGACCCTTAAGCACACTCACCAGTTACTGCAAGCACACCCCCCATGGTTGAGAACTCCTTGATAATGCAAACTATTTGTGTTTACCTTTTAAATATCTCCTTCTGTTTCCTGAACTTGCAAATTTCATTTCTTTTAAAGATTTCTTGGTTATTTAAACGTATAAATACACAGATTCAATGAAAAGCTATAAAATGACCAACTACAATCACTGCCTAGTGATTTCTTGTTCATTTACTTGTTTATTACCTCTCTCCCCCAATTATATCACAAGCGTATGCAGCAGGGGCCTTGTCTGCTTGGTCCCATGAGGTAGTCTAAGTGCCTGGAAGACTGTCAGACATGTAGTAATACTCCGTAACTGTTGAATGAATGAGAGACTGATAAACATACCACCAGGGGTACTCATCTGTTCTAGGATGTCGGGAAAGTCTTTCTTGAAGAAGTGTTGTTTGAGCTGAATTCTAAATGATGAGTGATAATTAACTGGAAGAATTCAGGGGAGAGGAGAGAAAATCATTGTAGACAGAAGAAACAATAGGTGGAAAAACCCAGAGGTGGGAGGGGCATAGCACAATTGTTACACCCTGTCATGGTTTGAATTATGTCCCCCAAAAAATGTGTGTATCAATTTGTCTAGGCCATGATTCCTGGTACAGTGTGATTTTCCTGTATGTTGTAAACCTGCCTCTATGATATTAATGAGGGAGGATGGGTGGCAGTTGTGTTAGTAAGGCAGGACCTGATCTACAAGACTGGATTGTGTCCTGAGGCAATCTCTTGAGATATAAAAGACAGAAGTGAGCAGTGAGACAGGGGGACCTTATACTATCAAGAAAGCAGTGCCGGGAGCAGAGCACGTCCTTTGGACCGGGGTCCCTACGCAGAGAAGCTCTTAGTCCAGGGGAACACCAAAGAGAAAAAGGCCGACAGAGAGAAAAGCCTTCCCCTGGAGCTGACGCCCTGAATTTGGAATTTTAGCCTACTTTGACTCTGAGGAAAAGACTTCTCTTCATTAAAAGCACCACTTGTGGTATTTCTGTTGTAGCAGCACTAGATGACTAAGACACACTCTAAGATGGTACCATGTTTAGAGTGCAAAGGAAAGAGGAAAGTAGTGTTTCATGCCTTTTACTTTCAGCATGATGTGTCCACATGTTGTTGGAAATGTATTTGACCATGATTCTCAGACATAAGTTTGCTATTTTCAGATGTTTTAAATTCATCTCTTACCTGATGAGTTTGAAATCTTAAAAGAAAAAAGGCAAGGAGCTAACCAGGACTATTGGGTTGGGAGCTAGATGGAAATGCGCTGCTATGTCTTGTTACTAATGAGAATAACATTTGTCACTCAGAGAGAGTGATCATCTCCCACTGGTATGAGAAATAAACTTAATTTTGATAGCTAAAGAAGGATTCATGTTTTTTGTCAAATATATTAAGAAGTGGCCATTTGGATTTCTTTGCTCAAGTTGCAACAGTAATAGAACACCCTAAGAAGAATTTCTGTCAATTCTATTTCCAACATACATTCTTTATTTACCTATCTTTCTCCAACCCATTGCTACTATCCTAGTCCAAGCCACCATCATCTTTCACCTGGACTACCGAAGTAGCCTCTTACCCGATAGCTCTACCAAGAGTTTTGCACACTTAAAATCCTTCTATACACAGTAGACAGAGTGATTTTGAAATTGTAAATGAGAGGGTATCACTTCCCTGCTTAAAGTCCTCTAATGCCTTCCCATTATACTCAGAATAAAATCTAAATACTTTACCCTGACCTGCATAATCCTGCCCTGGATTAACTTTTCTACATCATCTAATCTCCTTTATTTCTGTCACTCTAGTCATCTTCCTCTTCCACAGAGCCTTCCCTTTCATCCTAGAGCCTCTGGTTGGAATTCTCTTCCCACGGAATTTCATGCCCATGGCTCCTTTTTGACACCTAGGTTTAAGCTTAAATATCACTTTCTCAGAGAAGTCTAATGCATCACTTGGTTCTATTTCTATCATTGAACTCATCACTGCCTGATGATTTCTTGTGTATTCACTTATTATCTCTCTCCTCTAACTATATCATACACTTATTAGAGCAGGGGCCTTGTCTACCGTGTCCAGTGATGTAGTCTAAGTGCCTAGAAGAGTATCTGACATGTAGTGATGCTTAATAACTGTTTAATGAATGAGAGAATGATAAACAGATCACCAGGAGCCCTGATGCATTCTCGGGTGTCAAGAAAGTCTTTTCTGAAGAAGTGTTGTTTGAGCTGAACTCTGAATGATGAGTGGTAACTAATTGGAAGAATTCAGGGGTAGGGGGCAGAGAGGGCAAGAGGAGAGAAAAGCATCCTAGACAGAAGAAACAATAGGTGAAAAAACCTAGAGGTGGCAGGAACACAGAGCATTTGATACATCTTAAGACAGTACCGAGTTTGGAGTGCAAAGGAAAGACAAAGAGTAGTGTGATTTGAGACTTAGAGAAGTACGCAAGGCTTCTAGGTGAAGTTAAGGATTCCAGGCTTTCTTTGAGGGCTGTGGAAAACCATTGTACATTTAAGCAGGTGGATACAATATCAGATTTGGTTTAAAAAAAAATCTCTTTGGCTGAAGTGTAAAGAAGAGCCTAGAGTATGGGGTAGTATAACTATTGCCCTTACTGCCATTAAGAGGCTTCTTCAGTAGTCTAGAGGAAAGATGGTGGTAGTTTGGATTAAAGTAGTAGTGAAGAGGTGGAGAAATTGGGACAGAGTCCAGAGATATTTAGGAGATAAAATACAGAGTGGTGTTTAAGTAGATAAAGGGGAATTGTTGGGAAGATAAAGCTGAAAAATAGGTTTTTGACTCGCATGTGTATTTGGATGGATGGTAGCATCATTTATGGAGAAAGGGAATATGACAGTATGACAGAGAATTACAGTGATTATATATATATATATAAAGTTTGGTTTTGTATATGTTGAGTTTGAATGACTTTAAGATACCCAAGGAAATAAACAGCTGGATTCAGGAATAGAGAGCTCAGAGAAAAAGTATGGTGAGCAGGAGATACAAGTTGAGAAACTTCACCATACAGCCTATGAACACATTGATGACAAGGACAACTTTATATTAGTAGTTATACTTGCCGTAGAGTCTAACACACAAATATAAGCTGCCATGACCATTGCGAATAATAAATGTATGTGACGGCAAATTGTCCAGATTATTTTAAAACAGCAAAATAATTGTTCATTTGGAAATTTTTTACGACAGTAAAAAAGATGAATGACAAGAAAATCACGTATTTTAACTTTGCTATGAATATTCCACAATATTTTTTGCCAAAATTCCTAATTGATTAAAAATTGCCACATATAATCTCCCCAAAAGAATGCTTTCTTTATGGACAAGTTTATTGGGATTCCAAAACTACGTTAGTTTTGGAGACAACTATATTCTAAATAAAGACCTTTGCTATAATTCTATCACAACTATTTTCTGAGTTGGAGAAACATAATGAAAGGGTTACATTTTTCTTACTTCCAAAGCAACATACAAAGTAGTAGTTGCCCACCTTGCAATTCTGACTCATTCTTCATTTTACTCAGAACACGATAGCCTGACATGAATTGTTTGGAGTGGGAATGCAGGAGCTTATTATGTTTAGGCTGAAATGGTTTTAAGTGAGACATAACCATG
This sequence comes from Dugong dugon, assembly GCA_030035585.1. Lineage (NCBI taxonomy): Eukaryota > Metazoa > Chordata > Mammalia > Sirenia > Dugongidae > Dugong > Dugong dugon. Next base: position 145,950,063 of record CM057464.1, on the reverse strand, counting down.
AGTGTGAAAGTGTGTCAGAAGATACACACGTGAAGGGTCATAGGTGTGAGGGTGTCCATTTCATGGGAGTGAACATGAGTGCTAATGAAATGTGTGTGTGAACATGCAAGTGCGGGCTGACTGTAGGAGTGTGTGTGATTTTTTTTGTGCGAGTGTGTGTGCACGTAATAAAGAGCTATAACCAAGTAACCAATTCATGGATCTCTATTCTGTTTCCTGCTTCTTGCTTTCAGCGGTTGCTTGCATAGCTTTTATGCTGTCCCATGACTCCATTCACAACGAGTAATGGATAGTTTCCGGGCTCTCACTCCCACTTTTAATGAATACCAACACTAATTAACTGACAGTAATATGTAGCTGCTCTTGGCTGTGTGCATCTCTCACTGAGGTCATAACAGCTGTTGGAAATGTAATTTATGACTCAGTAAGGCACACTCTGGGACTCTCAGTTTGAGGACCATTTCTGCAAGCGCCAAAGCTGTGCAGGGCAGATCTTTCTTGGTAAGGTAATATGTTCCATAGCTTCTGGGCCTTGGCATAATGAGGCATCAAAGTCACAGTGGTTCCACTGGAGTGCTGTAAAGATTTCCAACCACGGTACCATCTGCTGGGGGGGACAGAGGACTAGTGTTTGAACAAGGACAACTACTTATATCCTGAAATCTGAAAAAGTAACAGACCTCCTAAGTTCAGAACACATTGTATTATTATTATTGTTTACCTTAGAATTGTTCTAAAAGTGACAAAACTGCATCTCAAGAAGAAAAAATACCCTAAATGCAATATCAAGGATTTCTGCTACAGGGAATAAAATGACGTGCTTCCAAGCCCTTGTGTGGCCTGCAGTGAGATCACTTGGGCAAGCTGCTTTAGAACCCAATTCTGTACTCCTCATGAACTCTACCAAATTAGCTCTACACGATGAAGCCATCTTGTTTCTCTAGAGGATCAAAGTAGCTGGACACAGTCCCAGTCTTCTGTAGATAACCAGGTCACAGGATAGATTCACAAACTGTTCTGCTCCTAGTACACCATGCTGCAGATTTCTCTGTATTCCTCAGTTTATATCCGTAGAGGGACCTTGGGACCACATGCTTCTTTCCATTATCTGCACTAATCTGGTGACCTGAGATCATTTATGTACCCTCCACTCTTGCTGCAATGCTTCTGGAACTGTGCAACATTTTTTTCTCATGTATGGAGCTACTGTTCCCAACCAAGTCCTTTTATCCTTCCTATAATAACCTTTGTAATAGTAACAGCACCTCCTTGTAACACTTAAAATGCTTGTCTCACAAGGGCAGCATGATAAGGGAAAGTATGTCAATATCATTTTTTTAAATGACATCTGAAGAGTGAAAAATCACAAGACTATCTAGGCAAAGTAATTAGTAATAGCAACAGTCTAGAAGATACATTAACACAATAAATAAAGAATGGAGAAGAATAATGTAAGTTAGGATGAATTTCAGCTGTTCAGTTGTGGATATCATTGGTTAATAAGCTCGGCCTCATCCTTCTTTTCTCGCTACTCAATTTACATGTACTAAGATCATTCTCTACATACACCCATAGAGGCAAATACATAGTAAACGTAACCTTAAAGTATTGAGACTGACTTTTAAAAAAATATCAGAATCTATATTTCAAAATTATTATTCTTCTCAATCCAGCCAGCATGTGGTTATTCCAATGCAGTTGAGTCTACCTAAAAGCCTTGGAAAATTGCTCTTTTAGAAACACTTTTGAACCTAGTTTATGAAAACTAAAGACAAAAAGCAGACTATTATTTTGTGGTCGCATCTCAAATTTGTCATCAAACTTAATCATCTTGAAAACCGCACATACTCAGCAATCTGCTTCCAAATGACTTTGTCTTTTTCTCTTTCCAAAAATCAAGCTAGCCTCATTGGATGAACATTTACTGTCATACTTTTTAACTTTATTCAATATTTTTAATAACAAATGCAATGCATGCTCATTACAAAAAGTCAAACAAAGAGATATATAAGGAAAAAATAATCTCAATTCTCTTTCTTCTCTAATCTCACCATCATTAGCTCAATAAATACGGTGTTACAGAATAGTAAGCAGCTATACGTATATTTAACCTGGAGGGATGCCAGGATATATTTTAAATAAAAAAGAAAGAGAAGGATATATACAGTATGATTCCATTTTTATTTTTAATTTTGTCTGTACATATATTGATCTATAGCTGGATATTTGCAATGCTTTGTCACTAAAAGCAATACTTCAGGAGACCTCCTTAATCATGCGTCCTTCTGCATAGGTGTCTTTTTTTCTGTAGAATAGATTCCCTAAGGTGGAATTGCTGAGTCAAAATGTATATAGCACTTTTCTCACTTCTCCTGGAAAGAAGAAGAAATGCTTGGAATTGGTAAAGCATCACTGAAATTCAATTAATAGAAAAACTAAAAGCCCACCCTCCATGTTTTACCTGTACTCATAATCAGAGATACTAGCCCGATTACTTTTCCATGTTTGGTGAGATTATGTTTATATTACACAGCGAAACCATTGCAGTCATGGCCTGCTTTGCATGAAAGGTTGTCATAATCTGTCACAACTATCTAAAGCCAAATTTCAAAGTGAAAATGACAGCAGTATAGCCCCCCGAAAGTGTCTTCTAAAAATACAGCTATACTGTTAGATACCTGGAGCCCTGGTGGCATAGTGGTTAAGAATTCAGCTGCTAACCAAAAGGTCAGCAGATAAAATTCACCATCCACTCCTGGGAAACCCTGTGGGGCAGTTCTACTCTGTCCTATAGGGTCGCTGTGAGTCAGAACCGACTCGATGGCGCCTAACAAAAACATTAGATATCTAACCACTCAACAGTAACTAACAACAACATCCAAACAAAAATTTTCCATGATGTCAGATATGAGCTTGATCTTTCTGTTTTATGAAAATATGGTATACAATAATTAAAAGGTTATCCAAGTCTACCATATTTTTGAACCACTGTGAATTCTATCCGAAAAAGCAAAAATTTCACCCGTTTGTAACATTGTCCAGAGTCACTCAAAAAAAAAAACCAGTATCTATCTTTCAGGTTGAGTCATTCTTCCAGCCCTATCACCTTCCTAATACCATCACAATGGCTCGTCAGTGCATAAGATACACACTGATGAAAAGTGCTGTGTGCCAGTTTCCAAAGAGCACCTTGTAGAAAGTCCATTAGAATAAGGTGTCCCTCAATAGTGATGAAGTGTTTTCTTTTGTCTGCATATTTTTATTATGATTTAATATCTTTAACCATTCAGGAGAGAAGGAATACTTGTAATACTACATAAAATAGTGAGTGCCAAGGTCATTACTATAGATAAGTTGTAGTGTGCCCCATAAAGTATACATTTTGTTTCATTTGATAAATATATATTGAGAGTCTCCTGTCTGCCAGGAATAGTCCTAGGCATAAGGGATAGAGAGATGGACAAGCTGGTCACCTTCACTGAGGAGATAAGAGTCCAGTAGGTGGAGACTAACCAGTAGCCACATTTACCTCATAGTGTGAGAGGATCCAGGCCAGAGACATGCGCAAGTTGCCCTGGAAACCCAGACACGGGTCACCTACATTACTTAAAATTGTTGAAAACACTGCCAGTCACCACAGGTGGTCAAGGAAACAGAGCTGAATATACAAATTGCTAAACAGTACTGAAAATTCAACGATTAAGTCAAATGGGGATAGATTGGCCAATGATCTAATAAAACAAAACAAACAAACAAACCCAAAGCTGTTGCCATCGAGTCGATTCTGACTCCTGGTGACCCCATGTGTTACAGGGTAGAACTGTTCCGTAGGATTTTTGTGGCTATAATCTTTACGGATGCAGATTCCACGGTGCTGAACCACCAACCTTTAGGTTAGTAAGTCAAGCACAGACTGTTTGCGCCACCCAGGGACCCTAATGATCTAACAGCAAGTTGAAAATCTGTAAAGTTATATTTAAGCTCTTCATTTTGAAAAACCAAAAGACAGACTCATATACAGTTACAGTGGAACTCCATTATAATATTCTTGTTGGAGACAGGAACAACACACACTTTCTAACTTGCCAAATCAATTTATCAAATAAAATTCTTCTTTGACTCCCAGTGTATCCACATCCATGTAACAACAAGTCATTGCATAATGGGGTTTGACTATATAAAAAAAAGTTATTGACAACATAAATCTTACCTTTTGATTTAGTTTTCATTGCTGTCACACAGCAATTACAGTTTAATTCAGATTCAAAAATGAGCTGTAAAATACAAAAATCCCAGGGAATATATATATATATATATATTTTTTTTTTTTTTTAATTAATGATGTGTTAGCTATAAGACCATCTGCATAATCCACTTAAGGAAATAGTAAAAGATGTGGATGTAAAGAAGCACTTCATAAAACATTTCCATCAATATTTACTTTTAATCGAAAAACATAATGGTCTATAAAGGCAAAATTTGAACCCAGAGCTTTTTTTTTTTAAAAAAACATCTGGTTTTCTCAGCCTTTTTTCTTCCTTTGTTCCTCCCTTCTGACCTTCCTTCCTTCCTTTGTCTTCAGTTCTTTCCACAGTATTGACCAATAACGACTGCAAGCTTACAGTGGTACTGCCTACATAGATTCCAAAAGCAGACTTAACAATAAGTCACAACCATCTCATTAAAGGGTTTTATAAAATAGTGTGGTATCAGATTGCAAATATACATGGTTGAGTTTAGAAAAGTTAAACACTTCTGACTCAACATTAATAACTTCATCATTAGGAAGAATGAATGAATGAATGTAAGCCTGGCTATCAACATGTAGGGGCCAAACCTGTTTTTCTCTGCCTTTGAAGATAAGTTCAAACTTCTAAGTGATCAAGGTAAATTGAACATATGTGATCAGACAGAAGCTCATTAAAATCAATGAGAACAATTACACAGTAATTTAGAGGTGGAATTGTACATTGTACAAATAAGTTATTGCAAATGGTTTCTTATGTGAAAGAACAGCAGAAAAATATCATTCAGTCTTGGAATCACAGTGAATACAAAATGAGTGCTATAGCAGTGTACAATAGTCACTTTTAAAAGCAAGCATGGCAGACTTTAGGAACCCTAAGGTAATTCTTGTTTGACCCTCTGCATATTACTAAAGTACACTACTCTTTTGGGATACATTAATGGGACATGATCTTGTATACACTGCAGAAAGAAATTAAGAATCAATAAATCAAAATCTCAGCTGGTTTCTTTGCAGAAATCAACAAACAGAATCTAAAATTCATATGGAAATTCAAGGGACCCAAAATACTTAAAACAATCTTGAAAAAGAACAAAGTTGGAGGACTCACAGTTGCCAATTTCAAAACTTCCTACAAAGCTACGGTAATGGCATAAGAATAGCCATATAGATGAGTGAAATAGAATTGACGGTGTGGTAATGGCATACGAATAGACTTACAGATCAATGAAATAGAATTGAGAGTGCAGAAATAGGGCTTCACATTCATGATCAATTGATTTTCTATAAGTGTGCCAAGACAATTCAAAGGGGAAAGAATAGTCTTTTCAACAAATGGCTCTGGGACAAATGTATATCCCCACGCAAAGAATGGAGTTGGACCCTACCTCAGGCCACATACAAAAATTAACTCAAAATGGATCAAAGACCCAAATATAAGAGCTAAAACTATAAAAACCTTAGAAGACAACATAGCATATATCTTCATGATTTTGGATTAGGCAACGTTTTCTTAGATAAGACACCAAAAGCGTAAGCAAGAGAAGTAAAAATAGATAAATTGGACTTCACAAAAATTAAGAATGTTTGTGCTTCAAAGGACACAGTTAAGAGAGTGAAACAACCAACAGAATGGGAGAAAATATTTGCAAATCATATATCTAATAAGGGTCTTTTATCTAAAATATATAAAGACCTCTCAAAACTCAACAACAAAAGCAAATGCAATTTAATTTAAAAATACACAAAGGATCTGAGTAAATATTTCTCTAAAAAAGATGTACAAATGGCCAAAAAACACATGAAAAATGTGCAACATCATTAGCCATCAGGGAAATGCAAATCAATGTATCTTTGGTCTGTATTACTTGATGGGCACATTGTATATTTTATGCTTTTGTACCATATTCCTATCCAACGCCTACAATAATTTATCTAGAAACCATATCTATGCCTGGTCATAAAGTATTCATATTTCTTCTGAACTTTTCTGGGAAGTGAATTTCTTTTTTAAGTAAGATATGCAAATAGTAGTCAAATAAGCCAAAGAAAAGAATATTCTCCTCTCTTTTCTTGAAACACCACAGTATGGCCAAAACCAAAAAACCAAACCCACTGCCTTCGAATCAATTCCCACTCATAGCGACCCCATAGAGTTTCCAAGGCTGTAAATCTCTACGGAAGAAGACTGTCACATCTTTCTCCTGTGGAGTCACTAGTGGTTTCGACTGCTGACTTTTTGGTTAGCGGTCGGTTGCTTTAACCACTACATTACCAGCGTTCCTCAGAGTATGGCAAAGCTCACAAAATTTGAACAAAATTTCAAATTCCTGCTGCACCACCGTGAAAACTTCAATGGAGGTTAGTGGCAGGCTGTCAATATGAAAGTTCCCTTACATGCTCGTGTTGTTTTATTTGCACAGGATTTTGAGGAGAAGGAGTGTACATGTAATCTACTCATTTCCTTCTCATGAGCTGTAACAGCAAACAATATGAGTTTCTTCATAAAAAAAATAGTCTCTGTTTTTTTGAGTACTTACATAATGTTCCAAGCATTCCAGTGATAAATGCTCACAATAGCCCTATGAAGACTATTATTATCCTCATTTTGCAATGAAATTTAGGCACAGAGGAGTTTAAAAAGTTAAGAAACTTGTCCCAAAACAAATGTCTAATAAATGGCCAACTCATGTTTCAAATCTAGGTCTGACTCCAACACGCTTTACCCCTGGTTCCAAATGGTGTTCATTTAGCCTTTGATTTCATTTTTCTGGTGTCTTTTTGACTCTTCTGCTTTTAACCACAAGTTTTGGTCAAGTTGGTGCTACAAAATTAACAGGTGTTCTTTTAACTGGATCCTAACTCACTGGCTGTTTAACTGACTTGCTAATCAACCAGTATAGTCAGAGCCCTTTAAGTCCTCCTTCTTCCTTTTTTTAAGTATGAAGTCAATGAGCACTTACTGAACATCTTCCGTGTGCCAAACACTTCTACCTGCTGGAGAAATTGAAAACTGAGACTTTCCTTCCATGGACATCATTTGTCATCTGTGGAGAAACACATCTTGTATAGCATTGTCAAACCATGCTAGGATGTCATTACACAGAATACCAATTAGACCCTTATCATAGTAAAAAAATTTGAGTCCAGACTGGAGAAAAGTACACTTAGTACACAAAATGACAGCAGTAACTAGGATAATAATCTAAAGGTGTAAATTCTCCCCCATACCCACAATTAAAAGAGAGAAAAAAAAAAAAAAAGAAACTATACCTTGATTGATACAACCCAGGAGATAAATAATTGAAGTGATTTTTCAGAATCCATCAGGCAAAATGACTCTTAGTCATTGAATCATTCAGGGACTTCCATTCCCAAATAATTATTTTGGCCTGAATGACTCATATAATTAAATCATCTACTTTGCTTTAGCAGTGCAGACTTAGAATGACAGGAACATTCCAATCTGAACGTTTAGAAAGTGAAACCCAAAGGGAAAATTCACAGACCTGTGTCATCCTAGCCTGAACCAGGGATAATAACTCAGTAAGTTCTCATATACAGGAGAGGCTAATGACTGGCCATTCCCCACTCACACTGAGGACAGCACAGCAGAACCAGCTCAGTGCCTGGCACACAGGGCCTGCACTAACCAGACCTGAATCATCAGTTGATGGTAACAAGGTCCCTTTCCAACAGGTTCACTGCAGGAAAGTTTAACTCTCTTGGTTAGAGTCATCTCTTCCTTGAAATCTTTACAAACCACATATTTAAAAGAGTTTAAATTCAGGAATGATAATTCTTGGAAGCAGGCAAAGGACTTGAAACCAGGATTAAATGTTTCTTAAGCAGCACAGGACTAGTGCTTTCTTCCAGACCACAACTCCCACCCCACCGCCATACCCCATCAATTGTACAATTCTCACCCCACCGTCCACACCCTATCAATTGTACCACAACTCCCACCCCATCCCCCACACCCCTTCAATTGTACCACAACTCCCACCCCACCCCCACACCCCATCAATTGCCATTCTCAAAGAGGAGCAGGTTGTGCTCTCAGTCATGTATTGGGCACTAAGCTGCCATTTCCTTATGAAAATTTGCCACTAATACATAGTCACTCCCACTCACTCTATGCTCTGCGCTCTCAAGAAATGAATCTCACATTCCTAAACCAAGTGCCAAAAAGGGATTTTAGACCTAAATGGTGTTAAACCCAGAGAAAGGGAGAGAAAAAGGATAGCGTCTTCTTTAACAATCCTCAACGTTTTCCTCTCCAGCATTATCAGCTTTATCTTAAAATCACATCTCTTAATTATTCCGGATGAATGTAGAACCCCTGGTAAGCCCTTTCACAAATGTTCAGGCCCGTGGCATTAAGAAAGTCCAAGTGATGAGGTAAATGACTTGTTTGGGATGATGCAGTGACTTAGAGGTAAGCTCAATAGCTCAAATCTGCTTACTCTCAAGCCAAGTCATGCTTTTAAAAATTGTTTCATATTAAATCACCCGGGAGAGTGTATCTTCTGATACTACTCCGTTTAATAGCGAATCTGTCATTGTTTAGAAGCATCATTGTGCTAAACACATATCCCACTGTAAGAAGTCCCAGCGCAGTCCTCAAATTTGTCGCACAGAAAACTACGCTATGTATTGAAATGCAACCAGTTTTTTGCATGTATGGTAGAACACAGAAGCTATTTTATTTCACAAGTAAAACATGATGATTTTTATGGGGGACGTAAAGAATAATTTAGCCAGTAGGGGAGGAATGTAATTAGTTTGAATACAGAGTATTGGAATTTGGCCAAGACAATAGCCCAGTTATGCGGCGGGGGGGACTCCATTGTAGACTCTACCAAAAATAAAAATTTAAAAATGTCTCCTGATAGAAGTTTGTATTGTCATGGTCATTGTTTTTCTCTCAGAGGAGAAAATATCATTTAATAAGATACTAAGGGAATATATCAGAGCAAACATCTGCTGAGCCTTTGCTGTATCCTAAGCACTGTGTTCAATGTTCTCAGTCTTCAGGATACCCCTGTGCCAGTCTGCACAGCCAAGCTCCCTTCACACCTCCAAAATGCTTGCCCCCCTCCTGGTCCTGGGATGTTTCCCCAGTGGCACAGTATCCCCTTCAGAAGAACAGACCTGGAAAGGGGTGTGAGCAAGTTCAGGAATAGTGTTGGGGCTATTTGGGAAGGAAATTCCAGGGTCCCCGGTACCTGTTCTGTGGCCTACAAGGCAGGGTGGGTGTGTGAAGCTCCAGGAGAGTTCATCTTTCTGACCCTGCCAAGGCCCAGAGACCAGAACAGGACTCCCTAAAACATGGGGCCCAGGGCAGGCCACCCACACATATACCCAGCCTGGGTCTAAGATTAGTACTGCTAACCTGGATCTAATGCCAATCTGGATCTTACGCCCTTAACTACTAAGCTAAATGGGTCCATTGAACAAAATAGGTGTTCAAAAATTGGTAGCTGAGTGATTAAACGACAGACATGTACTTGTCCTCTTGAAGTTTAGTAGGAAAAGATTTGTATATTATCTCCAACAAATTCCAAAAATGCTGGGTTCAAGGAGCAAGAGAGCTCTGAATGGGCACTATCCATGCTGATGAAGTACTGCTAATGTCAAGTCTCAGATACTGGTTTGGATTCTCAGAACTCTAAGAATTTTCTTCTTTCCCATTTCATCATCCAGAAAAGGAGCATTGGTCTTTTCAAGTAAGCTGATTCTAAAAAATGATGGCAAACTATTTCATTATAAATCTCTTTGCTTGAAAAAAACCCAGCTTGGCAAAATCAATCCTGAAGCATTCATTTACAGACTTTGAGTTTTCATACCTCTGACATTTGTTTGGCTCTTCTGTGAGGAGTCCCTTGTGGCTTCATTGTCAATAAAAACACTTACTCCACAGTGCACGGGCTCCAGCATGCTGGATTCTCCACCATAGTTCAGGACTCCGCATTCTATCCACACCAATGCATTTAAAACAAGTCCATAGGCAATACTGGGGTAACAAGACACCCAAGAGAAGAATAAGCCCAGGTTATGTTGTATAGCCTGTTGTTTTCTTTTAGGAGTTGACCGAGAAGAAAACAAAGAACCAATCTAATTTGAAATCAGCACCAAAAATTTTCTTCGAATGGTCTCATCACCGCCTCCTGGTAATAGGTGTTTTTTTCATTTGATTGTGTTCAAGTAAAATAACTTCTAAGAGTGAGCAAAGTGGAGATTTAGAGTCTTCAGATGGAGTCCCTGGGTAATGCAAACGGTTAACATCTGTGGTTGCTATTTGAAAAGTTGGAGGTTCAAGTCCACCCAGAGGCACCTCAGAAGAAAAGCCTGGAAGTCTACTTCCAAAAAAATCAGTAATTGAAAACCCTACGGAACACAGTTCTACTCTGACACGCACAGGGTTGCCGTAAGTCAGAATCAACTCCATTGGGACTGGCTACTGGTTTATTATGCTTTATACAGCAAAAGAAAGAAGTTTTTTTTTTTTTTCATATAAAGTTTTTCTATTAGGGTTATAAAAAAATGACATATGCTTTTTCGGAATGATTTTGAAAATGTGGAAATGTAAAACGGAAGGTTAACCATAATCCCACCACCCAAGACGACTATTAGTGTCTGATCATTAGTAGCCACTCGATTATAGCTTCCTTTTCCACCTAACATTTAGATAAACACTCTCCTACATTATTAAAAAACTTCGGAAACATCAATTTTAATAGCAACTTAATATTCCACCATGTAGATTTACTTAGGATTAACAATTTTCTTAACAATTTCCCTACATTTTCATTTTGTTTGGGGCTTTGTATTTTCAGGTTGTTTGTTTTTCACTTTGATGAGTAATATTGTATTTATCGTTTCCTATGTTGCCTTTAATGTTATATATATAGTATACTTATATATATATATATATATATATATATATATATATATACATATATACATAATATATACACACTCATAAAATATATTTCAGTAAGTAGGAAAAGTGGATCAAAGGGGCAGGTTATTACTAACCAAAACAAACCCGTTGCTGTTGAGTCGATCCCAATTCATAGCAACCTTACAGGACAGAGTAGAACTGCCCCACAGGGTTTCTAAGGAGCAGCTGGTTGATTTGAACTGCTGACAGTTTGGTTAGCAGCCAAGCTCTTAACCACTGCACCACAAGGGCTCCAGATTATTACTAAGGTTCTGTTATTTCTTTCTAAAACTGTGGAGCCAGTTTAAATATCATATTCTCATTTCACTTCCCCCCCATCAGCATGGAGCTCTATCATTTGTTTGAATCTTTGGTAAATGATAATACGTATTCTATTATTATAATCCATATTTATATGAAAAGTAATTTAAATAAATGGAATCATGCCACATTTCCCATTGAAGTATATTAAAAGAATATTTTATCTGATGTTAAAAATATTTCCTAACTTTTAATCAATGATAAATGCATGACTCTAAATTTCATTTGTTCTTAAACTAGTTTATTTTACTTATTGCTGTTTTTAAAATCAGAGTTGCAGATGTCATTGGCTTGATCCACAAAAAAGACAGACTTCTAGCTGCATATCCAAAATTTGAATTTAAAATTTTAAATTATTCAATTTTACAGCTGAAAACACTATTGTGATACCTCCAAATTTAGTTCCTTAGCAATCATAGTGGCCTCTAGCACTAGCTGGAATTATTGCTTGTTACCTTAGAGGCTTATCTCTACTTATCTTTTTATATTTGTGACACTTCATTTTTATTACACTTCCCATTCTCCAAACTATCGCATGCCATGTGTTCTTTTTTTAAACTCAACCTAAACTTTTTTAAAGGTCCTATTAGGATCATGCATTACCATTCAAGCTGACTATACTTAAAAGCAAACAAACAAAACGAGAAAACAGGTATGAGGATTGCCACTTTGAAGGGAGACTTACTTGCTAGAAAAGCATCCACACACCAACTTCAGCAGGATGTGGGATTGTTATTCCATGCATGGTCTCACTTGTGAAAAGTATAAGTGAAACAAGCTGGTTGGTGGTCTGTGCCTGTCCAGTCATTGCTGGGAAACTGTCAGGACTACAGTGCCCCTTTGTGGGCTGACTTGGCAGCAATGCCAGGAGCTGAGTGGACCACAGAGACCAAACTGGTTATGATGACTGCTCAGTCCTCTCAAACGACCAGAGGCCCTGCCAGAATCACAGCCCAGCCACCCTGAGATGACAGCACAGATGTAAGGTGCTCTGAGCCTTGGAAAGCCTATGGGGCAGTTCTACTCTGTTCTATAGGGTTGATATGAGTCTGAGTCAACTCAGTGGTGATGGGTTTTGATTTTTAATGATGTGTTAATCTACCCCACTGAAATTGCAAGGTGATTATTGGCTAAATAGCAAAGCAGATGGAGAGTAAAAGATGAAATAATATCAGAACAAAACAGAAAAAGAAGTTCCCCTATCACAGTGTTCATGGGGAAAAGCCAGAGGTAGGCAGACTGAAAGTCTGATCCAGCCAGTTTATGTCATAATGATTTTTGATTTGTTTATTTTTTTCACATCATGTCTCCCAAAGTCCCAATTTTCACGTTTAGATGCAGCCCCTAATAAAAGAGAGAAGGAAACAGAAGATTATGAAGTAGGTAGTCCAAAAAGGTCACTGAGTAAAAAATGAGTTATTTTCTAACAACCTTCTGCTAACTGAGACTCATGGTTTTATTTAAGAAGCTCACTGCCTTTGAAAATGCACAGGGTCTTTTCAATAGCAAAAGATCAAATGATGTTAATCAGGCAGTGGGGCCTAATCCGTTAATGCAACTGTCTCTTTACATTATAAACATTCTGGCTATATAAACTGGAATGATTTTTATCTTGACTTGTCTTTTCTTCTTCTCTCTGTCTCTTTTTAAATCTTTGTTGCTGTTAGTTGCCATCAAGTTGGCTCCAACTCATGGCTACCCCATGTACAACAGAACGAAGCATTGCCCAGTCCTGCACCATCTTCCCAATAGTTGGTATGCTCGGCTCCATTGTTTCAGCCACTGTGGTTTTTTTTTTTTGTGTGTGTGGCTTTTTTTAAATTGTTATTATACTTTAGATGAAGGTTTACAGAACAAATAGTTTCTCATTAAACAGTACACATACTGTTTTATGACATTGGTTAACACCCCCATGACATGTCAACACTCTCCCTTCTTGACCCTGTGTTCCCTATTACCAGCTTTCCTGTCCCCTCCTGCCTTCTAGTCCTTGTCCCCGGGCTGTTGTGCCCCATTAGTCTCATTTTGTTTCATGGGGCTGTCTAATCTTTGGCTGAATGGTGAAACTTGGGAGTGACTTCATTACTGAGCTAAAAAGGTGTCCAGCGGCCATACTCGTAGGGTTTCTCCAGTCTGTCAGGCCAGTAAGTCTGGTCTATTTTTGTGAGTCAGAATTTTGTTCTACATTTTTCTCCAGCTCTGTCCAGGACCCTCTGTTGTGATCCCTGTCAGAGCACTCAGTGGTGGTAGCCAGGCACTGTCTAGTTGTGCTGGACTTAGTCTGGTGGAGGCCTAGGTTGCTGTGGTCCATTAGTCCTTTGGACTAATCTTTCCCTTGTATCTTGTTTTCTTCATTCTCCCTGCTTCCGAAGGGGTGAGACCAGTGGAGTATCTTAGATGGCTGCTCACAGGCTTTTAAGACCCCAGACGCTACTCACCAAGGTAGAATGTAGAACATTGTCTTTATAAACTGTGTTATGCCAGTTGAGCTAGATGTTCCCTGAGACCATGGTCCCCACAGCCCTCTACCCAGCAATTCGGTCCCTCAGGGAGTTTTCAGCCACTGTGTATTTTGAGTTTCCAACCTACCGGACTCATCGTCATCTTCCAGCACTATATCAGACAATATTCTGTTGTGATTCATAAGGTTTTCATTGGCTAATTTTCTGAAGTAGATCCCCTGGCCTTTCTTCCAAGTCTGTCTTAACATGGAAGCTCTGCTGAAATCTATCCACCACCGGTGACCCTGCTGTTATATGAAACACCAGTGACATAGCTTCCAGCATCATAGCAACTACAAGCCACCATAGTACAACCACCTCCTTTCTAACCATCATCCAGAAACAATCTATTGTTGTGTCTTAGAATGAAGAAATACAAAAGGATGGGGTTAATGCATCCACCTCTCCCTTTTTTCCTCCACGTTTCTCACACTTTTGGTTGATCAACTTAGACTGTGATCTCATGGAACAACCCATCTCCTCTCATGGAACAACCATCTCCACAGAGCCCTACATGTAGGGCAGGTTTCTCCCTGCTCATCAGCTCTGCTCCTTCTCAGCTATTGGCTCCGCTGTTAGAGTCAGTCTTCACTTCCCGCAACTCTAAGTGCATCTGCAGCTGCTATAAAGAGCTTTTTTTGAACCAGTCTTTTCTTAAGGATACAATACTCATCATTCGAATTCTGTGGCATGTTTAGCCTGAGGAGAAATAATTGGGATGGGGAAGTAGGATATATGCCAGTTATTTTCAGATATTTGGTCTCCATCCTGCAGAAGTGGGATAGGACTCCTACAGGTATATAGAGTTATCAGAGCAGTGATTCTTCAATGGGGTTGTGGTAGTAATCCGAGTCACTTGGAGAGTTCTTTGGGTTACAATCCCTTTCTCTGCTGTGATCTCAATAGGCCTGCAGTAAAACGTCATTGTTGATGGCAGCACAACACATTTCTTAGGAGTTTTAGGACAGAAAAATTGAGAGATCTATTGAATTGGACGATAAATTCCACAAGATCAGCTGAACTATACATAATTGCCTCATCTTTTATTCCTGAGGCCTAACAAGGCCTGGCATGTGGCAGACGCTCAAAAATGGTTCTTGAACTATTATTTTGTTAATGAATTAAGTTTTATTTTAGTATAAGTAGAATGCAAATTCCATTATAGTATAAGTAGAACGATCTAATAAGAAGCACCATTCAAGGTGGGCTGCCGTGTGTCTTTGAGGGAGCTCAAGCACAAGCTGGGGATACTGGAACATAAGGTGGAAAGTTGACCAGATCTACGTGGCTAACAGAGTGGCAGCCAGTTTGGCTCCAGGCCAAGGGAAAATGCCAATACTTTCTATTTCATGACCATGAAAAATGAGCCACTTGAAGGGTATAAGAAGATGGGTACTGTTGTACCGTCAGTTTAAATCAGGGGACTTGTCCCTCACATTCTGGGAGTTCTGTGTTAAGTCTGAATGACAAGTTGAATGTTAAGTATATTAAATACTAAGTTTTAAATTCCTATTTATAATATTTTGGGTTTCATTACTAAGAATAGTAGTTGTGCCTTTGAAAGTCTCCGAGAACAGTGTTTTCCTTTAGAGCACTCTATGAATGTTGACCCGTATTAACACAGAGCTGAAAATTGAATTCCTTTTCACCTATAAACACCAAAGATCTCTAACCTCACCTCTTTGTCACAATAATTTGTAACCTAAATTTTCAAGTAAGTGTTTAAGAGTGGTCCACAGGAGGGCCCCTGGTGGTATAGGGGTTAAAAGCTTCACTGCTAACCAAAAGGTCAGCAGTTCAAATCCACCAGCTGCTCCTTGGAAATCCTATGGGGCACTTTTACTCGGTCCTGTTAGGGTCACTGTGAGTCAGAATCAACTTGATGGCAACAAGTTTTGGCCCACAAGATAATTCCAACATTCAAGAATCATTTAAGGTTTTCATTTTTTCTTCTTTTAAATTCTGGATGAAGTTTATCTATCATCCAAGGGAATGTGGCACCTTGATAATCCCTGTTATGACATCCATGCATCTCACATTCATTTATATGGAATGTCTGTGGCCCATTGAAAGGAAGGTGTAAAACGGTAAGCTTCAGCGCCCAACTAGCGCTCAAGGCCTGCAGTCGGGTTTATTGTGATGATCTTTAGGTCAAGAGCGCCACCTCTCATCAGTAAACCAAGGTGGCCTCTCTGGGGGTCAGAGTCAGAGAAACAATCAGCTAAGGGAAGGGTGTGTCTCGGATCGCCAGCATTTTCTCTTCGTCCAGCGTTCAGTTATCTTTTCTACCCCACAATGGGGAAGCCCCTGAGATTGCACATCATATCTATTTTAACAGCTCTGCTGGGCTCTGAAAGTCAAACGTGAGTTTTCTATTTCAATGTATTTTTCACAATCTACAAATTCACTTTTAAAAGTGGGTAATGAAAAATTCTCAATCTGCTTCTCAATCTTGACTACCCTGAAACTTTTGGGTCCTCTACTGAATAAAAAAAAGGTTCCAAACCGTATTCAAGTTAAGAACTATTTCTTAACCTGCTACAGGTGAGGAGCCTGTCAGGCTCACCGCAGTGAAGTGACTTCATAAACCACCCCTGTTGATGCCCACACCCATTGACTGCTATCCTCCAGCCCTTTCCTTTGGGGCACTCTCTCCCCTACTTCAGCTTCCAGAATCTTAGAGCTTAGAGAGTATCCTAAAGAGTGAGATTCTATGAAAACTAATTGTCATATTTTAGGTTGTGACTGAATGGAGTTTTAATCTTTATTTAAAAAAAAAAAAAAAACGAACCCATTGCAGTCAAGTTGATTATGACTCATAGCGACCCTACAGGACAGAGTAGAACTGCTCCATAGTGTTTCCAAGGAGTGGCTGGTGGATTTGAACTGCCGAGCTCTTTAATCTTTATACCTTTATTATATTTTCCTTGTGCTAATAAAGTACAAGCCTCTCCATTCATAACGCAAAAAGCACAAATGCTGATTTCTAAACATATGCATAAATCACTGCATGACTCTGAAATAATTCATGTAAAATTTCTGAAAATGTATTTTAGATTCTTCTTCCTTTGTAGGCAGCTTTTAAGTGATTTAAAATGTAGGTCTGTATGTATTATTTGATGTTCATATGGTTTCTCCTAAATAACATGCTTGACTTTTAATAGAGACTTTTGGAGATAATTGTCTTATTCTGAGTGCCAATAGAGGACATGTTATCAGACACTGTACTATTTACTATAAAAAGGTGTTGCTATGCAGGAGAAATTTTGGGTTCAAGTCCAGTGTCTGCCACTTAGTAGTTCTGTGGCTTAACACAAGCTGCCTTAGTGCTCCTGAAGCATGGGGGGAGGGGTGATTTAAAAAAAAAAAACAAACAACTAAACTGCCTTTCTTACTGGATTGTTGTTAGGATCAAATCCAATCATGTTCTTGAAAGTTCTTTGAAAATTATAAGTTGAATTCAAACTTAAGCTAGTATTACAATGACCAGAGCATTTGATCACTGCCCTGTAGCATGCCAAGTGGGGGCAGCCTGCTTAAAGGTTGAGAGCTGGGTTCTTTGATCTGCAAATTTAGATGGAATCCCAGTTTCATCATTTACTGGCTATGTGACCTCTGGTGGGTTACGGAACCTGCCTAAACTCAATATCCCAAGGGGATACCAACATAGTACATGTCTTACTGGGTTTTGTTAAGATTATTAAGGTGATGCACGCAAGACACCAAATGAGATGTCCATCCCACAGCAAATAGCTGTTCGTTTTTTAAGTCTTACGTGACTCTCAGCTCTCACTTTCTGTATGGTGCTGTGGGGTAAATAATCAGGGAGACTTGGGCCTCTTAGCTCTCAAAACATTTTACTTAGGTTTCCTTCCCCTGTTTTTAGAGTTCTAGCTGAGACATTGGGAGTCCCTGGATGGCACAAACCGTTAAACACTTGGCTACAGACCAAAAAGTTGGCAGTTCAAATCCACCCAGAGGCACCTTGGGAAAAAGTCCTGGCCAAAGATCACAGCCATTGTAAAACTCTGTGGAGTGCAATTCGACTCTGAAACAGGCGGGGTTGCCGTGAGTCAGAATCAACTAGACAGCAATTATTGTTGTTGATGTTGTTGTTTTAGCTGAGACGCCATCTCAAATAACTTAAAACAAATTAATGTGCTATGAAACAAAATTATCAACAATAAGGATTCTTGAGTTTGGGGGCTAAACTCGAGAACCAAAATCAAAAAACCAAACCAGTTGCCATAGAGTCGATTCAGACTCATGGAACATCTGCTTTCTGCCCTTCTCACTTTCGTCTACAGAACTGTGTCCCTTCCAGAAAAATTCTACTCCAAGAGGAAAGCCTACTTCAAGATATCTTCTTGAGGCTATACCTAGTAAGTTTCCCTAATAATGTCGGAATGTTTATAAACTTTATGGACTTATTAGTAAGTCGTATTTTTTCATTTATATTGCACATAATTTGGTTCCTTTACTCTATTTCCACTTTTAGATTGTAAATTTCATGAAGGCTTTTTATCTTGTCCCACTATAGTCAATATTCCAATTACATGAACGATCCAAAGATCACTAATATTCTGGCATTAGATACACTTGGATTCATATTGTGCCTCTGTTGCCTACTTGTTGGGTATTCTTGGGTAAGGTGATTCAGTTCTCTTAACCTCAGTTTCTTTGCTTGTAAAACAAAGGCAACCCTGCAGAGTCCCAGTAAGGCTTTGAAGTAATACCCGGAATCCCCTCAAAAAAAGGTCACAATCAATATTTCTATCCTTTCGATTGTCTACGGCCATCTTCTCTATTCCCATCAATACTTATCCTTAGATATTGGCCCAGATTCCCAAGAATGAAAGAAAAATACAAAAAAGAGAAAAGATAAAGCCAGAAAAGTATAGTAAGAGCAGACACCTGTGCTACGTCTAAATCAGCAAACACAGAGCTATAAACGCAATGCAGGCGGAGGTTGAGTCCCAGATTTTAATCACGCTGCGAGAGAACGCTAGTGAGATGGCGCCACCTAGTGATCCTCTCCTAATACGACAGGTGGCTACTTTGTAAGCAGTGGGGAAATAATTGCCAAGGGAACCTCCGGTTTATTCACTTCTCTCTTTAGAGTGGCTGGGACGATACATGCAAGATTTCTAAGTGCACTGCGTGTTCTCCCACCCTTCACTCTCACCCGTCTTGAGAAGAACTGTGCACGAAGTAGACGGATCTGTTCAGCAGCACTTTAATGCTTTGCTTATTACTTCTATGTTAATAACTAGATAGATCCTTTCTCTCGGTGCATACAAATTAGCTCAGTAGCAACTAGTTAGCAATTAACTAACATAGTAACCAATCACAAAGTAACAAAGGATGATGAGATTATTCTTGACATTTCCAAGTTAAATTGTGGTCTTCATCTTCATCCAGAATTCTCTTCCTCCATCTCAAAAGGAGATCATCGTTAATTACAAGAGCTTAAGGAAGAATATTTTATCTGACAGAGCATCCTGCCATTATTACTAACAATTATTATCTTTTAAACAGATGATGTTAGGTGGGGAGTCCTAAAGGGCTCTACAAATATTGTCTGATTAAGACCTGAATCCCTGGAAACCAAGACAAAATGAGCAGATCCGATTATTCTTACATTATTTCTTCTTTTGTTTATAGTAAGAAACACCACCAATGGGGGAAAAATCCAGTAGGCCAAGTACAAAACAGTATACCCTTTAACCATGAGGAAATCTTGTTTTAAACATTAGAGGTTTAGAATTAGAAGGCACTTGGAAGATTAGATATTCCAGTCCCTTCTTTTATCGACGACAAACAGTTCTATGTTTATCGAACTCACACTTATGTGATTTTGTGCTTTAACCTTGATTGCCATGTTTCATTTTGTTCTGGAAAGGTCTGCCTCTATTAGCAAATCAGGCTGTAAAACACCTTGTACAATGTGTCATTTACTGGGAGAGAGTGGGCCTGGGAGAGAATTAGAAACAGCTGAGGACATATACCTCCCCATTGCTGTTCTTGTTTTAAAGGCAGTTTAAAAGCTCAAATAAAGAGAGAAGGGGAAGAAACAGAAACAGCAGAACAGACATTGCTGCTTCTGCAGCTTTGGCAGGAAACAGCCCTGGCCTTGGAGATGAGCAAGGACCATCCCTGGCAATCTGAAGTGCTTCTTCCCCAGCTCCCTGCCACCTCAGCCTCACCTGGGCATGGGAGAAGAGAGGAACAGGCATGCCCCAATCCCGAATGCGCTGAATTATAGAAAGGTCATGGCCCTTCAACCAACAACTAATCTGGTACAAGTTGGGAAACATCTCCCAAATAGGCTAGTTTTGTTAATTTAATTAACCTTTTTGAGCTCTTGATCTGTGCCACTCCACAAACATCCTAACCGCTCACACCTTCTTGTCTTTGGAAAATGAGTCCTCTTATTACATCCCCACCACCACCATTTTATTGTCACCGTATCTAGGGAATGCCATGCTATGTTCTAGGTTCTGGGGATAAAAGATGGATCGGACGCAGAATCTATTTTCACCATCACGATAAAACTGCCTCAGAAGTATTCCATGAACTCTGAAATGCAACTTTCAAAAAGTTCGAGAATTCTTCTTTCACTTACAGTTTGCTATTTGGATTTTTGGTTTTAGCACCTTCTGGTCTGCTAACTGAAAGGTTAGAAGTTCGAGTCCATGCAGAGGCTCCTCAAAAGACAGGCCTGGCAATCTACCTCCAAAACACCAGCCATTGAAAACCCTGTGGAGCACAGTTCTACTCTGACACAAATGGGTCGTTGTGTGTTGCAGTCGACTCGACTTGATGTCAACTGGTTTTTTTTTTTACAGTCAGGTCCCACTTTGAAATGACAGGGGCAACCTTCAGAAAGTAAATAAGTTTGATCTAAATTATAAGCCAAAAAAAACTTGGCCTTTTTAATTAGAATGTACCAAATACACATGGAGAATCTGATGCATTCCTAGAAAAAGCTTGAAATACACTTTGTATATATATATACACACACATACGCATATATACACGTATATATATATACGTATATATACACACACATATATATATGTTTCCTTCCAAGCTCTAAAATATGGTTCCTTGGCATTACAGTCACATTGGATTTACTTATTATTTACATATGTGTTATTGTTGTTAGGTGCCATAGAGTTGGTTCCAACTCACAGCAACCCTGTGTACAACAGAACAAAATACTACCCGATCCTGCACAATCCTCATAATCCTTGCTATGTTTGAGTCCATTGTTGCAGCTGCTGTGTCAGTCCATCTCATAGAGGGTCTTTCTCTCTTTCACTGACCCTTTACCAAGCATGATGTCCTTCTCCAGGGACTGGTCCCTCCTGATAACATGTCCAAAGTATGTGAAATGAAGTCTCGCCATCCTCACTTCTAAGGAGCATTCTGGTTGTACTTCTTCCAAGACAGATTTGTTCATTCTTCTGGCAGTCCATGGTTTGTTCAATATTCTTCACCAGCACCAGGATTCAAAGGCGTCAGTTCTTCTTTGGTCTTCCTTATTCATTGTGCAGCTTTCCTATGCATATGAGAGGATTGAAAATACCATGGCTTCAGTCAGGCGCACCTTAGTCCTCAAGGTGACATCATTGCTTTTTAACACTTTGAAGAAGTGTTTTGTAGCAGATTTGTCCAATGCAATGCGTCTTTTGATTTTTTTTCTTTTGTCTTTCCTTTTTTTTAGTTGTTGTAGTTTAAATGAAGTTTACATTTCAAGTTAGTCTCCCATACAAAATTTTATACATACATTGTTATGTGACCCTAATTGCTCACCCCATTCTGCAACAGCACACTCCTCCTTTCCACCCCTGATTCCCCACATCCATTCAACCAGCTCCTAACCCTCTCTGCCTTCCCATCTCACCTCTGGACAGAAGCTGCCCCTTTGGTCTCTTGTATCTACTTGACTAAGAGGCACACTCTTCACCAGTATCACTTTATGTCCCACAGTCCAGTCCAATCCCTGTCTGAAGAGTTGGCCTCGGAAATTGTTTTAGTTCTGGGCTGATAGAGAATCCAGGGGCCATGCTCTCTGGGGTGCCTCCACTCTCAGTCAGACCATTAAGTCTGGTCTTCTTACTAGAATTTGAGTTCTGCACCTTATCTTTCTGCTGCTCCATCAGGGACTCTCTGTTGTGTTCCCTGCCAGGGGCGGTCATTGATGGTGGCTGGGCACCATCTAGTTCTTGTGGTCTCAGGCTGATGCCGTCTCTGATTTATGTGGCCCTTTCTGTCTCTTGGGCTAATACTTTCCTTGTGTCTTTGGTGTTCTTCATTCTCCTTTACTCCAGGTGATTGGGACCAATTGATGCATCTCAGATGGCAGCTTATAAGCTTTTAAGACCCCAGATGCCACTCACCAGAGTAGGATGCAGAACATTTTCTTAATAAGCTTTGTTATGCCAATTGACCTAGATGTCCCATGAAAGCATGGTCCCCAGACCCCTACCCCTGCTACTCTGACTCTCAAAGTATTTGACTGTATTCAGGAAACTTCTTAGCTCTGTTTTAGTCCAGTTGTGCTGACTTCCCCTGTAGTGTGTGCTGTCCTTCCTTCTGCCTAAGATGATTCTTATCTACTATCTAGTTAGTAAATAACCCTCACCCTCCCTCCCCACCCTCATAACCATCAAAGAATGTTTTCTTTTGTGTTTAAACCTTTTCTTGAGTTCTTATAATACTGATCTTATACACTATTTGTCCTTCTGTGACTGACTAAATTCACTCGGCGTAATAAGTTCCAGCTTCCACCACGTTATACGATGTTTCATGGCTTCATAGTTGTTCTTTATTGTTGCATAGTATTCCATTGTGTGGCTATGTCACTATTTGTTTATCCATTCATCTGTTGATTGGAACCTAGGTTGTTTCCATCTCTTGGCTATTGTGAATAGTGCTGCAGTGAACATGGGTGTACATATATCTATTTGTGTGACGGCTCTTATTTCTCTAGGATATATTCCAAGGAGCGGGATAGCTGGATCGTATGGTACTTCTATTTCTAACTTTTTAAAGAAGCGCCAAATCGATTTCCAAAGTGGTTGTACCATTTTACATTCCCACCAACCGTATATAAGTGTTCCAGTCTCTCCACAGCCTCTCCAGCATTTATTACTTTGTGTTTTTTGGATTAAAGCTAGCCTTGTTGGGATGAGATGATATCTCATTGTAGTTTTGATCTGCATTTCTCTAATGGATAACGATTGTGAGCATCTGTTCATGCGTCTGTTAGCTGCCTAAATGTCTTCTTTGGTGAAGTGCCTGTTTATATCCTTTGCCCATTTTTTAATTGGGTTATTTGTCTTTTTGTTGTTAAAGTTTTGCAGTATCTTGTAGATTTTAGAGATTAGACACTGATCCCATTTGTCGTAGCCAAAATTTTTTTCCCAGTCTGTAGGTTGTCTTTTTACTCTTTTGGTGAAGTCTTTTGATGAGGGTAAGTGTTTGATTTTTAGGAGTTACCAGTTATCTAGTCTCTCTTCTCGTGCTTGTGCATTGTTACTTATGGTTCGTATTATGTTTATGCCATGTATTAGGGCTCATAGCATTGTCCCTATTTTTTCTTCCATGATCTTTATCGTTTTTGATTTTATATTTAAGTCTTTGATCCATTTTGAGTTAGTTTTTGTGCATGGTGTGGGGTATGGGTCTTGTTTCAGATTTTTGCAGATGGATATCCAATTATGCCAGCATCATTTGTTAAAGAGACTGTCTTTTCCCCAGTTAATGCACTTTGGGGCATCTTTTGATTTTTTTTAAATTTTTTTTATTGTACTTTAGAAGAAGGTTTACAGAACAAATAGTTTCTCATTAAACAGTCAGTACACATATTGCTTTACGACATTTGTTAAGAACCCCAAGACATGTCAACACTCTCCCTTCTCGACCTTGAGGACCTTTTATTTGGTGAAAATATACATAGCCAAACTTACACCATTTCAAAAGTTTCTGCATGTACAATTCAGTGACATTGATTACATTCTTCCAGCTATGCTGCTATTCTCACTGTCCTTTTCTAAATTATTCCATCACCATTAATGTTCAACTCACTGTCCCCTAGGCTTCCCATCAAAAGTTTTGAGTTGCTGTTGTGAATTTGATCTCACGTAGATAATTCATCTTCTTTTTTTTTTTTTAGTACCTTAGATGAGGGTTTACAGAACCAATAGTTTCTCATTAAACAGTACACATATTGCCCTATGACAATGGTTAACAACCCCATGACATGTGAACACTGTCCTTTCTCAAGCTTGGGTTCCCTATCACCAGCTTTCCTGTCCCCTCCTGCCTTCTAGTCCTTGCTCCAGGACTGCTGTGCCTCATTAGTCCTGTTTTGTTTTATGAGGCTGTCCAATCCCCGGCTGAATGGTGAACTTCGGGAGGGGCTTCATCAGTGAGCTAAAAGGGTGTCCGGGGGCCATACTCTCGGTGTTTCTCCAGTCTGTCAGGCCAGTAAATCTGGTCTTTTTTTCGTGAGTCAGAATTCCATTCTACATCCTTTTCCAGCTCTGTCCAGGACCCTCTATTGTGATCCCGGTCAGAGGAGTCAGTGGTGGTAGCCGGGCACCATCTAGCTGTACTGGACTCAGTCCTGTGGAGGCTGTGGTAGCTGTGGTCCTTTAGTCCTTTGGACTAATCTTTTCCTTGTATCTTGTTCTCTTCATTCTCCCTTGCTCCCAAAGGGGTGAGACCAGTGGAGTATCTTAGATGGCTGCTCACAGGCTTTTAAGACCCCAGACAATACTCACCAAGGTAGAATGTAGAACATTATCTTTATAAACTTTGTTATGCCAGTTGAGCTAGACGCTCCCCGAGACCATGGTCCCCACAGCCCTCCGCCCAGCAATTCAGTCCCTCAGGGAGTTTGGAAGTGTCTATGGAGCTTCCATGACCTTTCCTTGTACAAGTTGTGCTGGCTACCCCAGTAATGTGTACTGTCTTACCCTTCACCAAAGATACCACTTATTCCCCCTCACCCCTCCCATCCCTTGTAACCAACAAAGATTGTTTCCTTTTCTGTGTAAACTTTTACATGAGTTATACAGTAAAGGTCTCATACAATATTTTCTGATTTTGTGATTGACTTATTTAACTCAGCATAATGTCCTCCAGTTCATCCATGTTATGAGATGCTTCACAGATTCATCATTGTTCTTTATCTTTGTATAATACTCCATTGTGTGTATGTACCATGGTTTGTTCATCCATTCATCTGTTGATGGGCATCTAGGTTGTTTCCATCTTTTTCTATTGTGAACAGTGCTTCACTGAATATGGGTGTGCATATGTCTATTAGTGTGATGGCTCTTATTTCTCTAGGATATATTCATAGGAGTGGTATTGCATTTTGTGGTGCTTTTCTTTGTGGTGCTGATGTTTTCTTTGTTCCTCTTACTCTCCTGTGCTGAGTCCTTTTGTTTATGGATTTTTTTTTTTCATTTCTTTTGTTTTTGTATGTTTTGTTCTCACTGAGACTTTTGTTTTTCTTCTTCATTTTGATGAGTATGTTTGTTAACTTTCTTTGTGGTTACCTTGAAATTTACCATTATCTTCCTAGATTTGTACCAGTCTATTTTTACTTGGTATCGCTTGACTTCCTCTCCGTTAGAAGGTTCTATACCTATGCCATTTATTCCCTCTTTTATTGTTCTGATGCTGTTGTCATTTACAGATTAACCTCTCTGGTTCCCTGCTGTAATTATTTTGGTTTTGCACAGTCCTTAAGAGTTCATTGCCTAGGTTGGTATTTGGCTAGTACAATCCTGTGTCCTATATTCAGCCTGTGGTCTGGTATTGTTTGTTCTCAGATCAAAGGACTTCCTTTAATAAGTCTTGTAAGTTCAGCTTGGTTTTTACATAGTCCCTTAATTTCTGTTTATCTGGAAATGACCTAATTTCACCATCATATCTGAACGAGAGTTTTTCAGGATATATTATTCTTGGCTGGCAATTTTTTTCTTTCAATGTTTTATATATGTCACCCAATTGCCTTCTTGCCAGCATGGTTTCTGCCTAATAATCCGAGCTTGGTCTTATTGTTTCTCCTCTGTATGTGACTTTTTGTTTTTCCTGAGCTCCTCTCAGGATTCTTTGTTTGTCTTTGGTCTTAGCGAATGTGTTTATGATATGCCTTGGTGATTTTCGTTTGGGGTCTATCCTATATGGGGTTCATTGAGGTTCTTGGATGGTCAGCTTTTCGTCTTTCATGATATTGAGGAAGTTTTCTGTCAGGAATTCTTCAAAGATCCTTGCTGTGTTTTCTGTTTTCTCCCCCTGTTCTGGAACTCTGATTACACACAGATTTTTGCTTTTGATAGTATCCCACGTAATTCTCAGGGTTTCTTCATTTTTCTTCATTCTTTTTTCTGATTTTTCCTCAAACAGAGTTGTATCCAAGTGTTTGTCTTCAATTTCGCTGATCCTATCTTCCATCATTTCAAACCTCCTCCTCAACCCTTCTATGACACTGTTTCTGAAATCTTGTTGTTTATCTTTTGGATTTCTAATTGTTGTTTTTGTATGATTTCTAGTTGTGAATTTATTTTAGCATTTTGTTTCTGCATTATTTTCTTGAATTTTTCCTTTTTTTGTCTGTATTTTTCATGAATTTGTCTATTTTTTCCTCATTTTTGTCTGCTTTTTGCTTCAATTCTTGGATAATTCTGAATATTAGAGATTT
Source organism: Dugong dugon (assembly GCA_030035585.1). Lineage (NCBI taxonomy): Eukaryota > Metazoa > Chordata > Mammalia > Sirenia > Dugongidae > Dugong > Dugong dugon. Next base: position 145,923,325 of record CM057464.1, on the reverse strand, counting down.
GAATTCTCTACCGGTTAGGTCTAGTGCCTTTTCTTCTACTGGAAGGTCATCCGGTGTTTTATTTTGGATACCTACTGGAACCATCCTGTCTTGTTTTTGTAAACATTTTAATATTGTCTGCTGTCTTCGGGGCATTCAGTGGTTATTTTCCTCATTTATTGATTGCAGATTTGTTTGTTTCATCCTGCTTTTTTGTTTTATTTGGTTATGTCTGAGCAGGCAGGCTGTGTGTTCTTTGTTGTTTGCTCGTCTGTGGACATGACACTTTCCACCTCTTTCTCCAATGGGCAGGGTCAGTCACTCAGGTATGGGACAGCAGGGCAGGTCCAGCTGAAGGGGAGTTTCTGGGATAGGTTTTTTGTGGCACATACCAGAGCTGACAGTGTAGACCGGGAATCAGTGCAGGGCAGGTTCCAGTAGGCTGTGCCTATTTTGCTTGGGAGTGTGATGTTCAGCACATTGTGATGTGTGGAGCTAAGGTGGGTATGGGAAACATGAGGGAGAGGAGAGAGGAACAGGAGCCAAAGACATACACACAAACAAAAAACAGTGCTAAGGGAGATTGCTATAGGGGTGGAGAGATGAGACTGAGAAATAGGGGGGACAAAAAGAAAAAGGGTAAATGAAAAAAATGAATAAATCGAGAAACTGGAAGTGAAGAAAGACAAAAAGGGAATAAGAGAGAGAAGAAAACTAAACAAAGAAATGAAAAAAAAAAAAAAAACAACAAAAAAGAAATGCCCCAGGGTTGTCCCTGTGTGTCTGTGAAGAGTAAGGGACTAGCTTCCAAGCCACTTGGTACTGCCTGGCTAGAAGGGGTTCCCAAGCCAAGAAGAGAAAAAGAAAACAAACAAGCAAATCAAAACAGAACAAATCAGAGCAAACAAACAAACAAAAAAGCCCCAGGGGTCCCACCAGTGTGGCAGCACGGGCTGGGAAGCAGTTTCACAGTAGAGTGGTTTTTTGCAACCTTTCAGAAAGAAGCAAAGATGGCACACAGAGCCAGGTATTTGAGAGAAAGGAGGAGGAGGGCATGAGAGGTAAGGAAGAAATGTAGAGAAGCGGAAAAAAGCAACACCAGCAGCCAACAAATGGCACTCAGGCAGCTGGCCTGTGAGGGTGGGTGGAATCCAGGCGACACTGGGGGGAAGCTCGTGCTTCCCAGCCAATAGACTGTGGCTACAGGAAGCAGAGGAGGCTAAATGGGGGTGAAGAAGAGTGGGGAGGGGGAAAGCCTATATGGTGGGTTACTGGTTATTCTGTCTCCTGCTAGAAGCTCCTTGAAGCTGCTTTCTCATACCTCCTGTTCGCTGATCTCCGATAGGAGTCCAGGATGGCTGATCCGTACCACAGTAGATGATAGAGGACCTCTGCGTGTATCTCTCCTCGTGCTCTGTTGTCAGTCACTTTCTTATTCCATTCGGTACTTGGCTGAGTTCTTTATCTCTTCGTTTGATGGTTAGGGTTTCCAGATTGATGTGTGACTCTGTTTGACTTAGTTTTTCTTATCTTTGCTGTGGAGGGACAGCGTGGTGCTTCTGACTATAGCACCATGTTGTCCAGAAGTCTCTCTTTTGATTTCTTGACTGCTGTTTCTTTGGGCATTGATTGTGGATCCAAGTAAAATGAAATCCTTGACAACTTCAATCTTTTCTCCATTCATCATGATATTGGTTATTGGTCCAGTTTTAAGAATTTTTCTTTTCTTTATTTTGAGGTGTAATCCATACTGAAGACTGTAGTCTTTGATCTTCATAAGTAAGTACTTCAAGTCCTCTTCACTTTCAGCAAGGAAGATTGTGTCATATGCATAATGTGAGTAGATAAAGAGACTTCCTCCAATCCTGATGCCGCGTTCTTCTTCATATAGTCCAACTTCTCAGATTATTTGCTCCGTATACAGAGTGAATAAGTATGGTGAAAAGATACAACATTGACGCACAGCTTTCTTGACTTTAAACCACACACTATTCCCCCGTTCTGTTCAAATGGCTGCTTCTTGGTCTATGTACAGGTTCTGCATGGGCATGATTAAGTGTTACGGAATTCTCATTCTTCTCAATGTTATCCATAGTTTGTCATGATCCACAGAGTCGAATGCCTTTGTATAGTCAATAAAACACAGGTAAACATCTTTCTGGTATTCTCTGCTTTCATCCAAGTTCCATCTGACATCAGCAATGATATCCCTCGGTCCACATCCTCTTCTGAATCCAGCTTGACTTTCTGGCAGTTCCCTGTTGATGTACTGTTGCAACTGTTTTTTAATTATCTTCAGCAAAATTTTCTTGTGTGTGATATTAATGATATTATTCAATAATTTTGGGGTTCTGTTGGATCATCTTTCAGTGGAATGAGCACAAATATGGATCTCTTCTCTATGCCAATTCCAATGAAAAGTGATGCTTTCCTGTGTTTTATTGACTATGCAAAGGCATTCGACTGTGTGGATCATAACAAATCATGGCTAACATCTTCCTCATAGGCATATGGATATTATCTCATCACTGACAGTTTTGCACTTCACGATAGATCTTGAAATGTTCTTCTTTAATGATGAATGTCACACCATTCCTCTTCAATTTGTCATTCCCAGCATAGTAGACCATATGATTGTCCAATTCATAATGGCCAACACCAGTCCATTTCAGCTCATTAATGCCTAGGATATGGATCTTTATGTGTTCCATTTCATTTTTGATGACTTCCAATTTTCCTAGATTCATACTTCTTATTTACTCATTATTTACATTGTAGTATCATATTCTGAAAAAGTAGTGCAACAGTTAAGTGCTTGGCTGCTAACCAGAAGGTTGGTGATTTGAAAATATCCAGAAGCTCATCAGGATAAAGACCTAGTGATCTGCTTGTTGAGATCGACTTGATGGCACCCAACAACAACAACATGATATTCTAACATAGCCTCTTGATGCATGTAGTGATCTCCCCACACAGGAGGCTGTAATGATCTCCAGGCTTTCCACATTTCAATTCTGGAAAGTACGTCAGAGGTACTGGAAAATACCAGGGCTTCAGACTGGTTCATTCTGGGTGAGCATTTGCATTTCTAACAAGTTCCTCTCTGAGAATTTGTATTTCTAGCAAGTTTCCTGCCTAGAATTTGCATTTCCAGCCAGATATACTGAATCAGAATCTACATTTAACAAGATAACCAGGTGATTCTTATGTGTAACTTCCTGGGAACATGTTAGAAATGCACATTTTCAGCAGGGATCTTGTTAGAAATACAAATTATCAGTAGGGGTTCTAACCAGAATGAAGTGGTTCGAAGACCTGGAAAATACATGGGTCACAGAGTTACAGAGTTTAAATCTTAACACAACAACTTAATATATGTACAATCTTGGACAAATTATTTAACCTTTAAAAGCCTGTTTCCTCACCTGCAGAAAGCAGATAATGATATTCTGAATGATTGTATAAATTTGATTACTATGACTGAGCTCCTAGCAAGGTGTCTGGCACAAAATAGGTGTTCTTTAAAGAAAGGTATTATCACTGGCATCTAAATATTCCCTGTACTTATTCCCTGATACCTTCTTTCCCACTCTCACCATCTGCTTCCCCCACTTCCTACCAAGCTTTTAGTGAAGCAAAGCACTGCAACTTTAGTATCTGACCTTTTACCTGATTTTTTTTTTTTTCCTCTAGTGTTGATGTCTGGTCTACCACTTACAATATTCATCACTAGCTGCCTTTGTTGTTTGCCGCTCCCCTCTTTGTTTTTGTCTCTGTTTCATCTTACTTTCCACGCTTCCTAGCTTGCATGCTGAAGTGGTTTTCTTTTTCTTACTATTATAAAACACCGAAATGGCTCTGTTCCTTCTGGACATCAAACCAAGAGACCACTAACTGTCGAGTGTCACCTTGGGCCAGATCTAATTAGTGTTTTGATTTGATGCCTTTAATGCTGGCTGCTGTAGATCTGCTTCTTTTCTGTTAGACACACTTTTAACTCCCTCCCCTGCCCCCTTTAAACTTCTGGGTTCCATGACATTCCAAATCCATCATATGACTGGAATTTTGGCCTCTAGGATAACTGAGGTGTGGCTACAAAACTTACAGGTCTACTCTGTAACAGGAATGCACTGTAGCAACAATAATTACAGAATTTCTTTTAGTTAGAAACAAAAGCATTCTGATTGGAAGCTGAATATTATGATAAAGTTTTTTCAGTGCTCTTTTCAGTTAATTCTACATGTTCATTAACTTTGTTGCTATTTTATGAGTAATTACATTTCCTTATTTAAAAAGAAAAATACCACTGGTGAGTATGTGCCATAGTTCTGTCTCTTTTTCTGTGTTTGGAGAAGGACTATGCCATCAGGTCTAAGATACCTGATGGCTCACCTGGTAGCAGCTCCCAAAAACAGTGGCCTGAGTCAAGGTCCTTTGTGAAATTCACCTGGAACCCCTGCCCTGTTCCTTAGGATGCATGCAGATGAATGGGGTTAGATCACAGCTTTGGTCTCTCTAAAAGGTGAGTCTAGCCCATATGATAAGGATAGAGGCTGTAGGCTAAAGGTTCTTGTACAATTATGAAAATCTTCAGTCACTGAAAATAGTCACCTGTGGAGTAGATTTGAGGCTTACCAGACAACAGTTATAAGGGATTATTTACTCAGGTAATAATTAAATTTTTTTAAATGGAAATATTGTTTTTATAGACTCCTTTCATCTGTAACTCAAATGTGTCCACAGGCAACTCCAACACACTTACTAATTGCAATTGGTTTGGAGCCTGGAGGCCAAAGTATCTTTTCTTAGCTCAAGGTTAACTGTAAAGAACTCACGTCTTTTTCTGATGATGTCTTCATCGTCACCCTCAGCCACCAGAGCCTTGGTTCACTCTGCTGCTGCTCATCCAAGCAGAAAGCCTTCCTTTATCTCTATAGTTAGTGGCTGATTTTATGAGAAAAGGGGTGTGCACACTTTGATTTTTTTACTGTACTTCAGTACTGCACCACAGGCATGAAAGTGGCAAGATAGAACAAAGCCCAATCTCATTCACTTAAACAAACATTCTTTTTTAACGTTTGTTCATTCCCAGACTCAAGATTCTACATTTATCTCCCTTGAGCTGAACTGTTCTACTTTAACCTAGTTACATAAATGATCAAAGTCATCCTCTAATCTTTCCAAAAGCCCTTCATCTTTCCAAAGTCTCTGTCAGAGGCAGGCTCAGGAGACTTTCTATGCCACTTAAAAAAGAGGGGTTACCGTGTGAAATTTGTTTATTTGTTTTATTTCCTCACTTGTTTTAATATAAACATAACATCAATTTTCTGCTGGCTATAATTTATCAACAACATGAGGAATATAATTTTAATCATTTTCTTTTTTGAACATGTAGACCAAGGTGTCTTATCCTTGGAGCTATTGACATTTTGTTCTGGCTAATTCTTTAGTGTGTGGGACTGTCCTGTGCGTTGTAGGATTTTTAGCCTCTAAACATTGGCCTCTGCCCAGTAGCATATCCCTACTGAAGTTGTGACCACCAAAAATGTCTTCAAACATTGACAAATATCACCTAGTTGGAAGAGAAGCAAAATAGCCCTGGATGGAGAACCACTGATTCAGACCAACTATTAATCTTTTGATATATGAAGACACAGCAGGCAGAAGTAGTATTTCTTCCTTAGGTATCTTTTTTTTTAATTTTTATTTTATTGTACTTTAAGTGAAAGTTTACAATTCAAGTTAGTCTCTCATACAAAAATTTATACATACACAGTTATGTGACCCTAATTGATCTCTTCATACTGGGACAGCACACTTCTCCTTTCCACCCCTGATTTCCCGTGTCCATTCTACCAGCTCCTGACCTTCTCTGCCTTCCCATCTCACCTTCGGATAGGAGCTGCCCATTTAGTCTCATGTATCTACTTGAGCTAAGAAGCACACTCTTTGCAAGTATCATTTTATGTCTCATACTCCAGCCTAATCATTGTCTGAAGAGTTGGCCTCAGGAACAGTTTTAATGCTGGGTTGACAGAGAGTCTGGGGACCATGTTTTCCGGGGTTCCTTCAGTCTCAGACCATTAAGTCTGGTATTTTTACTAGAATTTGAGTTCTGCACCCCACTTTTCTCCTGCTCCATCAAGGACTCTCTGTTGTGGTCCCTGTCAGGGCGGTCATTGGTGGTAGTTGGGCACCATCTAGTTCTTCTGGTCTCTGGCTGATGGAGTCTCTGGTTTGTGTGGCCTTTTCTGTCTCTTGGGCTAATACTTTCCTTGTGACTGTAGTGTTCTTCATTCTCCTTTACTCCAGCTTTGTTGCAACCAATTGATGCATCTCAGATGGCCGCTCGTTAGCTTTTAAGACCCCAGACGCCACTCCCCAAAGTAGGATGCAGAACTTTTCTTAATAAATTTTTTTATGCCAATTGACCTAGATGTCCCCTGAAAGCATGGACCCCAGACCCCCACCCCTGCTACTCTGTCCCTCGAAGTGTTTGGTTGTATTCAGGAAACTTCTTAGCTTTGGTTTAGTCCAGTTGTACTGATTTCTCCTATAGTGTGTGCTGTCCTTCCCTTCACCTAAGATAATTCTTGTCTACTATCTAGTTAGTGAATAACGTTCTCCATCCCTCCCCACCCTCATAACCATCAAAGAATGTTTTCTTCTGTGTTTAAACATTTTCTTGAGTTCTTATAATAGTGGTGTTTTACAATATTTGTCCTTTTGTGACTGACTAAATTCACTCAGCATAATGCCTTCCAGATTTCTCCATTTTATAAGTTGTTTCACGGATTCATCGTTGTTCTTTATCATTGCATAGTATTCCATTGTGTGAATATACCATAATTTATCAGTTCATCTGTTGATGGGCACCTAGGTTGTTTCCATCTTTTTGCTATCATGAACAGTGCGGCAATGAACATGTGTGTGCATATTTCTGTTCGTGTGACAGCTCTTATTTCTCTAGGATATACTTCAAGGAACAGGATAGCTGGATCGTATGGTACTTCTATTTCTAGCTTTTTAAAGAAGCTCCAAATCGATTTCCAAAGTGGTTGTACCATTTTATGTTCCCAACAGTGTATAAGTGTTCCAGTCTCTCCACAACCTCTCCAACATTTATTATTTTGTGTTTTTTGGATTAAGGCTAGCCTTGTTGGGGTGATATGGTATCTCACTATAGTTTTGATCTGCATTTCGCTAATGGCTAATGATCATGAGCATTTCCTCACATGTCTGTTAGCTACCTGAAAGTCTTCTTCTGTTCACATCCTTTGCTCACTTTTTAACTGGGTTATTTGTCTTTTTGTTGTTGAAGTTTTGCAATATCTTGTAGATTTTAGAGATTAGACTCTAATCGGATTTGTCGTTACCAAAAATTTTTCCCCAGTCTGTAGGTTGTCTTTTTACTCTTTTGATGAAGTCTTTTGATGAGCATAAATGTTTGGTTTTTAGGAGCTCCCAGTTATCTAGTTTCTCTTCTGGTGCTTGTGCATTGTTACTTAAGGTTTGTATTCTGTTTATGCCATGTATTAGGGCTCCTAGTATTGTCCCTATTTTTTCTTCTATGATCTTTATCATTTTCAATTTTATATTTAAGTCTTTGATCCATTTTGAGTTAGTTTTTGTGCATGGTGTGAGGTATGGGTCTTGTTTCAGATTTTTGCAGGTGGATATCCAGTTATGCCAGTACCATTTGTTAATGGACTGTCTTTTCCCCGTTTAACAGACTTTGGGCCTTTGTCAAATATTAGCTGCTCATAGGTGGATGAGCTTATATCTGGATTCTCAACTCTGTTCCATTGGTCTATGTATCTGTTGTTGTACCAATACCAGGCTATTTTGACTACTGTGGCAGTATAATAGGTTCTAAAATCAGGTCATGTAAGGCCTCCCACTTTGTTCTTCTTCTCGAGTAATGCTTTACTTATCGGGGCCTCTTCCCTTTCCATATGAAGTCGGTGATTTGTTTCTCCATCTCATTAAAAAATGTCATTGGATATTAGGCCACAAAGCAAGCCTTAACAAAGTCCAAAACACTGAAATATTACAAAGCATCTTTTCTGACCATAAAGCCATAAAAGTGAAAATCAACAACACAAAAAGCAAGGAAAAAAATCTAACACATAGAAACTGAACAACACCTTGCTCAAAAACTACTGGGTTATAGAAGAAATTAAGGATGGAATAAAGAAATTCATAGAATCAAATAAGAATGAAAACACATCTTACCAGAACCTTGGGGACACAGCAAAAGCAGTGCTCAGAGGTCAATTTATAGGAATACATGCACACATCCAAAAAGAAGAAAGGGCCATAATCAAAAAATTAACCCTACAACTGGAACAAGTAGAAAGAGAGCAGCAAAAGAAGCCCACAGGCTCCAGAAGGAAGGAAATAATAAGAGTTAGGCAGAATTAAATGAAATAGAGAATAGAAAAACAATTGAAAGAGTTAACAAGTCCAAAAGGTGGTTCTTTGAAAAGATCAACAAAATTGATAAACCATTGGACAAATTGAAAAGAGAAACAGGAGAGGAAGCAGATAACTCGTATAGGAAATGAGAAGGGTGATATCACAACAGACCCAACTGAAGTTAAAAGAATCATAACAGATTACAATGAAAAATTGTACTCTAACAAATTTGAAAACCTAGAGGAAATGGACAAATTTCTAGAAACCCACTACCTACACAAATTAACACAAACAGAGGTAGAACAAATAAATAAACCTATAACAAAAGAAGAGATTGAAAAGGTTATTAAAAAACTCCCAACAAAAAAAGCCCTGGCCCAGATGGCTTCACTGGAGAATTCTACCAAACTTTTGGAGAAGAGTTAACACCACTTCTACTAAAGGTATTTTAGACCATAGAAAAGGATGGACTACTCCCAAACTCATTCTATGAAGCCAGCATAACCCTGATACCAAAACCAGGTAAAGACAGCACAAGAAAAGAAAATTACAGACCAATATCCCTCATGAACATTGATGCAAAATCCTCAACAAAATTCTAGCCAATAGAATTCAGCGACATATCAAAAAAATAATTCATCCTGACCAAGTGGGATTTATGCCAGGTAAGCATGGATGGTTCAACATTAGAAAAACAATCAATGTAATCCATCACATAAATAAAACAAAAGACAAGAACCACATGAGCTTATCAATTGATGCAGAAAAAACCTTTGACAAAGTCCAACACCCATTCATGATAAAAACTCTCAACAAAATAGGAATATAAGGGAAATTCTGCAATATAATTAAGGGCATTTATACAAAGCCAACAGCCAATATCATCCTAAATGGGGAGACTTTGAAAGCATTCCCTTTGAGAACTGGAACCAGACAAGGAAGACCTCTATCACCACTCTTATTCAACATTGTGCTGGAGGTCCTAGCCAGAGCAGTTAGGCTAGAAAAAGAAATAAAGCACATCCAAATTGGTAGGGAAGAAGTCAAAGTATCTCTATTTGCAGATAATATGATCTCATACACAGAAAACCCCAAAGAATTCACAAGAAAACTACTGGAACTAATAGAAGATTTCAGCAAAGTTTCAGGATACAAGATAAACATACAAAAATCAGTTGGATTCCTTTACATGAGCAAAGAGTACCTTGGAGAGGAAGTTACCAAATCAATACAATTTACAATAGCCCCCAAGAAGATAAAATACTTAGGAATAAATCTAACCAGAGATGTAAAAGACTTATACAATGAAAACTACAAGACACTACTGCAAGAAACTAAAAGAAACCTGCATAAGTGGAAAAATATACCTTGGTCATGGATAGGTAGACTCAACATAGTTAAAATGTCAGTTCTACCCAAAGCAATCTACAAAGCAATCCCGATCCAAATTCCACCAGCATTTTTTAATGAGTTGGAGAAACAAATCACCAACTTCATATGGAAAGAGAAGAGGCCCCAAATAAATAAAGCATTACTCGAGAAGAAGAACAAAGTGGGAGGCCTTACATGACCTGATTTTAGAACCTATTATACTGCCACAGTAGTCAAAATAGCCTGGTATTGGTACAACAACAGATACATAGACCAATGGAACAGAGTTGAGAATCCAGATATAAGCTCATCCACCTATGAGCAGCTAATATTTGACAAAGGCCCAAAGTCTGTTAAACGGGGAAAAGACAGTCCATTAACAAATGGTACTGGCATAACTGGATATCCACCTGCAAAAATCTGAAACAAGACCCATACCTCACACCATGCACAAAAACTAACTCAAAATGGATCAAAGACTTAAATATAAAATTGAAAATGATAAAGATCATAGAAGAAAAAATAGGGACAATGCTAGGAGCCCTAATACATGGCATAAACAGAATACAAACCTTAAGTAACAATGCACAAGCACCAGAAGAGAAACTAGATAACTGGGAGCTCCTAAAAATCAAACACTTACGCTCATCAAAAGACTTCACCAGAAGAGTAAAAGGACAACCTACGGACTGGGAAAAAAATTTTGGCTGTAACAAATCCGATCAGAGTCTAATCTCTAAAATCTACAAGATACTGCAAAACCTCAACAACAAAAATACAAATAACCCAATTTAAAAATGGGCAAAGGATATGAACAGACATTTAACCAAAGAAGAGTTTCTGGCAACTAACAGGTACATGAAGAAATGTTCAGCCATTAGAGAAATGCAGATCAAAACTGCAATGAGATATCATCTCACCCCAACAAGGCTAGCCTTAATCCAAAAAACACAAAATAATAAATGTTGGAGAGGTTGTGGAGAGACTGGAACACTTATACACTATTGGTGGGAATGTAAAATGGTACAACCACTTTGGAAATCGATTTGGTGCTTCTTTAAAAAGCTAGAAATAGAAGTACCATACGATCAAGCTATCCTGCTCCTTGAAGTATATCCTAGAGAGATAAGAGCCATTACACAATAGATATATGCACAGCCATGCTCATTGCAGCACTGTTCACAATCATCAATGGATGAATGGATAAACAAATTATGGTATATCCACACAATGGAATACTGTGCAATGATAAAGAACAACGTTGAAGCCGTGAAACACTGTATAGCATGGTGGAAGCTGGAACTTATTATGCTGAGTGAATTTAGTCAGTCACAGAAGGACAAATACTGTATAAGACCACTATTATAAAAACTCAAGAAAAGGTTTAAACACAGAAGAAAACATTCTTTGATGGTTATGAGGGTGGAGAGGGAGGGTGAGGGTTATTTACTAACTAGATAGTAGATAAGAATCATCTTAGGCAAAAGGAAGGACAGCACACACTACAGGAGAAGTCAGCACAACTGGACTAAAACAGAGCTAAGAAGTTTCCTGAATACAGTCAAATACTTCGAGAGTCAGAGTAGCAGGAGTAGGGGTCTGGGGACCATGCTTTCATGGGACATCTAGGTCAATTGGCATAACAAAGCTTATTAAGAAAATGTTCTGCATCCTACTCTGGTGAGTGGCATCTGGGGTCTTAAAAGCTTATAAGCTGCCATCTGAGATGCATCAATTGGTCCCAATCACCTGGAGTAAAGGAGAATGAAGAACACCAAAGACACAAGGAAAGTATTAGCCCAAGAGACAGAAAGGGCCACATAAATCAGAGACGGCATCAGCCTGAGACCACAAGAACTAGATGGTGCCCAGCCACCATCAATGACCGCCCCTGGCAGGGAACACAACAGAGAGTCCCTGATGGAGCAGCAGAAAGATAAGGTGCAGAACTCAAATTCTAGTAAGAAGACCAGACTTAATGGTCTGACTGAGAGTGGAGGCACCCCAGAGAGCATGGCCCCTGGATTCTCTATCAGCCCAGAACTAAAACAATTTCCGAGGCCAACTCTTCAGACAGGGATTGGACTGGACTGTGGGACATAAAGTGATACTGGTGAAGAGTGTGCCTCTTAGTCAAGTAGATACAAGAGACCAAAGGGGCAGCTTCTGTCCAGAGGTGAGATGGGAAGGCAGAGAGGGTTAGGAGCTGGTTGAATGGACATGGGGAGTCAGGGGTGGAAAGGAGGAGTGTGCTGTTGCAGAATGGGGTGAGCAATTAGGGTCACATAACAATGTATGTATAAAATTTTGTATGGGAGACTAACCTGAGAAATGTAAACTTCATTTAAACTACAACAATAAAAAAAAAAGGAAAAAAATGTCGTTGGAATTTGGATCGGGATTGCTCTGTTTCTGTGGATCGCTTTGGGTAGAATTGACATTTTCACAATGGTGAGTCTTCCTATTCATGAGCAAGGTATGTTTTTCCTCTTATGCAGGTCTCTTTTGGTTTCTTGCGGTAGTGTCTTGTAGTTTTCATTGTATAGGTCTTTTACGTCTCTGGTTAGATTTATTTCTAAGTATTTTATCTTCTTGGGGGCTATTGTAAATGGTATTAATTTAGTGATTTCCTCTTCAAAGTTCTCTTTGTTGGTGTACAGGAATCCAACTGCTTTTTGTATGTTTATCTTGTATCCTGGTACTTTGCTGAAATCTATTAGTTCCAGTAATTTTCTTGTGAATTCTTTGGGGTTTTCTGTGTATAAGATCATATTATCTGCAAATAGAGATACTTTGACTTCTTCCCTACCAATTTGGATGTGCTTTATTTCTTTTTCTAGCCTAACTGCTCTGGCTAGGACCTCCAGCACAATGTTGAATAAGAGTGGTGATAAACTTCTTTAGGTATCTTAAAGGGAAAAAAAAAGAACTTGGAAGATTTTGGCCAGAGTGGTCTCTACTGCTTAGTCAGCTGCTAAAGATACTTACATGTATTTTCTGTGCAAATTTTCTAAGATTAAGCCATTGCTATCCATTCTCTTGCCCTATTCTTCACATAAATAAAAAATATAAAAAATTTTTTCATATATAGAATCTCATTTAATTCTCTCAACTATCGTAAGAGGTGGGTACGAATAACCAGTGGGTTGGGGAAGCAATGGGGTGCCATGGGAAGAAAGATTTAGAGGCACATATGCTAGAGCTTTGATCCTGGCACCACTGTTCACTGGCTGTGAAAACAGGCGAGTTCTTTAGCGTCTGTGTACCTCAGTTTCCTTATTTAAAATGTGGGATTATTAATGCCTTGGAGGACTGTTTGGATGATTAAAATGAGATGGAATATGTAGCACTATATCTCACTAGCAGAGGCTCAATCAATTGAAATTGTTATTATTGTAATACCAAGTCCAGACTCTGTGTTCCCCATCACAGCTGCGTATTGAAGCAGCTTTTCAGTAGTGGCAGGTTTTGTGCACTTTTTCATCACAGACTCCTTTGGGGATCTACTAAACAAAGAATTCATCATAAACAACAAAATTTTTAGACCATTTTGGGAAACTCACACATTCCTCCAAAGTGTGTATTGAGCCCAGGTAAAGATTCCCTGTAACTATAACCTTCTAATTTCGAGCACCTTTTTTCCAATTGATTCAATTAAGTAGTGCCAAATTACCTTCCTTGCCCATTGCTTTAGCTGGCACTCCATTCTGTGGAAATAAATTGACTGTTTCCTCAGATACTGGAGGGAGAATGTTGGTCAATATGTCCTTTAAATAAGTCATCGGTTTTTGTTAAGCCTGGGAATGGACACCCCAGTAAAACTAAATGGGACTAACGATGTACAGGAGTCCGGTGACAAGGGCCAGAAGGCAGAGGGAGAGTAGGAAACTGATGATAAGGAACACAAATTGAATAAGGACACTGTCGATGTATTGTGAGATTGTTGACCACTGCTATAGGGCAACATTTGTAGTAACTATTAAATGGGAGGCTGTTTTGTCCTGTAAGCCTTCATCTTGGGCGAGAATGGCAGCACAATTGGAAGAGCATAGTCAATATCACTTAAATGTGTAAGTAAAAAGTTTTGAAATGGTGTTTAAATAAAATAAAAATAAATAAATAAATAAATAAATAAATAAACAAATGAGACTAAAGAGGTACAATAGTCCACTGACAAGGTCCAGAAGACAGAAGGGGACAAGGAAGCCCCCTGGTGATAGGGAACACAAGGTGGAGTAAGGATATTCTTGATGTGCTGTGAGATTGTTAACCATTGTCATAGGGCAACATGTGTAGTAACTGTTAAATGAAAAACTATTTTGTTCTGTAAGCCTTCATCTTAAGTGAGAATAACAGCACAGTTGGAAGAGCGTAGTCAATGTCACTGAACTGTGAATGTAGAAATTTTTGAAACGGTGTATCTTTGGCCATCTGTAATTTTCATCAAAAAAAAAGGTTGAGAATTTAGAGGCTTAATACGTTGTGGGGTTGTTAACCAATGTCAAAAAACAACATGTGTACTACTATTTCATGAGAAACTATTTGCTCTGTAAGCTTTCACCTGAAGTACAATAAAATATATATTAAAAAAAAAAAAAAAAAAAAATAAGTCATCGGTTTGGTGGCATGGAAACAAGTTTTCCAAATCCCTCATTCAGGAAAAAGGTACAGAGGGTGAGTAGTGAAAGGGAGTCAAATGAAAACCAAACCACTGCCATCAAGTTGATTCCGAATCATAGCAACCCTATAGGACAGGATAGAACTACCCCACAGGGTGGTTTCCAAGGCTCTAAATCTTTTATGGACTTCTCCCGCTGAGCAGCTGGTGGGTGAGAACCTCTGACTTTTTGATTAGCAGCAGAGCGCTTTAACCACTGCTCCACCAGGGCTCCTTGAAAAGGAGCCAAGTTTATTCAATATGATTAGTCACTGTATTAGCGTCCTATCGCTGCTGTGATAAATTACCATAAACTTAACTGGTTAAAACGGCATGACTTTATTATCTTACACTTCTGGTGGTCGGAAATCCCAAAAAGATCCCACTAAGCTAAAATCAAGGTGTCAGTAGGGCTGAGTTCTCTTCTGTAGGATCTAAGAGATAATCCGTTTTCTTGCCTTTTACAGCTTCTAGAGGCCACCTGAATTCCTTGGCTTGTGGCCCTCTTCCATCTTCAAAGCTAGCAATGACTGGCTGAGTCTTTCTCACATCACATCACTCTGACACTCTTCTGCCTCTCTCTTCCTCACTTAAGGGCCCTTGTGATTACATTGGGACCACCTGGATAACCCACGATACTCTCACTACTTTAAGGTCTACTGATTAACAAACTTAATTCCATCTGCTACCATTCCCCTTGGCTATGAACATAGCATATTCTGGGTATAAGTACATGGACATCTTTGGGAGGCCATTATTCTTCCTACACAGTCACTTTGTTCTTAATATTTTTAATGACTTGGTAGGAATAAACCCTGTTACAAATTCCAGTAAGCATACGCAGTTTATTTTATTATTATTTTGAACATTTTATTGTGCTTTAGGTGAAAGTTTACATTGCAAATTAGTTTTCCATTCAATAACTCATACACAAATTGTTCCGTGACATTGGTTGCAATCCCCACAATATGTCAGCACTCTCCCCATTTCCACCCTGGGTTACCATTTCCATTTGTTTGGTTTCCCTGCCCCTCCCTGCCTTCTCATCTTTGCTTTTGGGCAGATGTTGCCCTTTTGGTCTCCTATAGTTAATTGTTCTAAGGAGCACTTTCCTCACAGGTGTTATTTTTTATTTTATAGGTCATTCTATTATTTGGCTGAAAGGTGGCCTCCGGGATTGGCTTCCATTCCAAGTTAGAAGGATGTCTTAGGACAATAGTCTTCAGGGTTTCTCCAGTCTCTATCAGACCAGTAAGTCTGGTCTTTTTTTATGAATTTTAATTTTCTTCTACATTTTTCCCCCTTTCTAACTGGGACCTTCTATTGTGTTCCTGGTCAGAGCAGCTGGTAGTGGCAGGTGGGCACCATCTAGTTCTTCTGTTCTCAGACTAGAGAAGGCTGTGGTTCATGTGGGCCGTTAGTCCTTCGGACTAATTGCTTCTTTGAGTCTTTGGTTTTCTTCACTCTTCTTTGCTCCAGATGGGAAGAGATCAATAGTTGTATCTTAGATGGCTGCTCTCAAGACCCCAGACTCTACTCAACAAACTATGATGTGTAACAGCATCTTTATGAACTATGTTATGCCAATTGACCTAAGTATTCCCCAAGGCTATGGTCCTTAGCCTTCAAGCCCTGTAGCTCAGTCCCGCAAGATTGTTACGTCTAAGAAGTTTCCATTACTGTGCCCACTATGTGCTCTATTATATATATGAATATATATGTAGCACATATAAATACGTATGTAGAAATATCCACAACCATACCTGTATATGCATGCAGGTGTGCTCCCACATGTCCTCTCACACCTTTTTGGTGTACATATTTATCTATGTAACCATTCACAAATTATTGTTTGTTATTATTGTTGTTACAGGATTGTATGTGTTATAGTATTTACCATAGATGTCCTTAATTCTTGCATACCTCTCAGTGTCTTCCTTTGCCTTGGTCACATTATGCTGACTTCCCCCATATTGTGTTTTGCCTTTCCCTTCACCAGAACTCATGCATGTCTACTATCTACTTAGTGATTCTACCTTGCTTCCCCTCCCATCCCTGGTATCAATCAAAGAATATTTCTTTCTGTGTGTAAACCTATTCTTGACTTTTTATAATAGTGATATCATACAATATTTGTCCTTTTGTGATTGACTTATTTCACTCAACATAATGTCCTCCAGATTAATCCATGTTGTGAGATGTTTCACAGATCCATCAGTATTCTTTATTGTTGCGTACTATTCCATTGTATGTATGTACCACAATTTGTTTATTCATTCATTTGTTGATGGATATTTAGGTAGTTTCCATCTGTTTGCTGTTGTGAATAACGCTGCAATGAACATGCGTGTGCATATGTATATTCACGTCACAGCTCTTATTTCTCTAGGATATATACCTAGGAGTGGGATTGCTGGATCATATGGTGTTTCTATTTTCAGCTTTTTAAGGAAGCACCATACTGTTTTCTATAACGGTGTTTTAGTCATCTAGTGCTGCTCTAACAGAAATACCACAAGTGGATGGCTTTCACAAAGATAAATTTATTTTCTCACAGTCTAGTAGGCTAGAAGTCCAAATTCAGGACGTCAGCTCCAGGGGAAGGCTTTCTCTGTCTGTCGGCTCTGGAGGAAGGTCCTCATCATCATCAGTCTTTCCCAGGACTAGGAGCTTCTCTGCACAGGAACTTCAGGTCCAAAGGACATGCTCTGCTCCTGGTGTTTCTTTCTTGGTGGTATGAGGTCCCCTGATTCTCCACTTGCTTCCCTTTCCTTTTATCTCTTACAGGAGATAAAAGGTGGTACAGGCCACACCCCAGGGAAACTCCTTTTATGTTGGATCAGGGATGTGACCTGGGTTAGGGTGGTGTTACAATTCCACCCTAATCCTCTTTAATGTAAAATTAGAATCACAAAATGGAGGACAACCACACAACACTGGGAATCATGGCCTAGCCAAATTGATATACACATTTTTGGGAGGACATAATTCAAACCATGACAAATGGTTTTACCATTTTTCATTCCCACCAGCAGTGTGTAAGAGTTCCAATCTCCTCACAACCTTGCCAGAATTTGCTGTTTTCTGGGGTTTTGTTGTTGTTATTGTTCAGTGTCATTATTGTCAGGTGACAAGGTATCTCATTGTAGTTTTGATTTGCATCTCTCTAATAGCTAATGATGGTAAGCATCTCTTCATGTGTTTGTTAGTCTCCTGAATATCTTCTTTGATGAAGTATCTGTTCATGTCCTTTGCCCATTTTTAAATTAGGTTGTCTTTTTGTTGTTGAGGTATTGAAGTTTTATATAAATTTTAGAGATTAGACCCTTGTCAGGAATGTTGTAGCCAATTTTTTTTTCCCCCAATCTGTAGATTCTCTTTTTACTCTTTCGATGAAGTCTTTTGATGAGCATAAGTATTTAATATTTAGGAGGTCCCAGTTATCTAGTTTATCTTCTACTGATTGTGCATTTTTACTAATGTTTAATAGTCTATTTACATCATAAATTAGGGGCCCTAGCTTTGTCCCTATGTTTTCTTCCATGAACTTATTTTTAGGTTTAACATTTAGGTCTTTGATCCATTTTGAGTTAGTTTTCATGTATGGTGTGAGGTATGGATTCTGTTTCATTTTTCTGCAAATGAGTATCCAGTTTTGCCAGCACCGTTTGTTAAACAGACTATCTTTTCCCCATTTAATGGACTTCAACCCTTTGTCGAAGATCAGCTGTCTGTAGCTAGACAGATTTTATTTCTGGATTCTCAACTCTGTTCCATTAGTCTATGTGTCTGTCTTTGTACCAGCACTAGGCTGTTTTGACTACTGTGACTGTATAGTAGGTTCTGAGATTGGAAGTGTGAGGCCTCCTACTTTGTCCTTCTTCTCCAATTATGCTTTAGCTATCCACCACCTCTTTCCTTTCCACATAAAGTTGGAGATTAGTTTTCCCATTTCATTAAAGAATGTTGTTGGAATTTGCATGTGATTGCATTATATCTATAAATTGCTTTGGGTAGTATTGAATTTTCACAGTGTTAAGTCTTCCTATCTATGAGCATGGTATGTTTTTCCATTTATATAGGCCTCTTGGTTTCTAACAGTAGTGTTTTGTAGTTTTCTTTGTATAAGTCTTTTACAAAGTCCCTAGTTAGATTTATTCCTAAGTATTTTATCCTTTTGGGGGCTATTGTAAATGGTATTGTTTTCCTGATTTCCTTTTTGGACCTCTCTTTGTTAGTGTAGAAGAACAAACTGATTTTTTATGTTTATCTTGGACCCTGCCACTTTGCTGAATGCTTCTATTAGTTCCAGTAACTTTCTTGTGGAGTCTCTGGGGTTTTCTGTGCTTAAGATCATGTCATCTACAAATAGGGATAGTTTTACTTCTTCCTTACCAATTTGGATGCCTTTATTTCCCTTTCTTGTCTTATTGCTCTAGTAGGAATTCCAGTACAGTATTGAATAAGAGTAGTGATAAAGGGTATCCTTGACTGGTTCCAGTTCTAAACGGGAATGCTTTCAGTCTCTGTTGAGAATAATGCTGGCTGTTAGTTTTGTATGTATGCCCTTGATTATGTTGAGAAATTTCCTTTCTATTCATATTTTACTGAGAATTTTTATTAGGAAAGGTGTTGGATTTTATCAAATGCCTTTTCTGCATCGGTTGAGATTATCATGTGATTCTTTTCCTTTGTTTTATGTGATGAATTACATTGATTGATTTTTTAATGTTGAACCATCTTTGCATCCCTGGTATGAATCCCCTTTGATCATGATTTTTTTTTTTTTTTGATCAACCATATGCAGTTTAGAAAGGCAAGAAGTTGGCAGGTTTTTGAATTTTCATAATAATTTATTTTTGGATAATAAATTCCTTCATAAAACCCATATCATCTTTAAAATATGTCCCCTCACAAGCTACATATACTGCTACAAGATTGGTGCTATTATTATCTCCATTTTACATATGAGGAAACTAAGGTTTAGGTGTTGAATAACCTGTCCAAGTCATACAGCCAATAGGTGGTAGAGCTGAGCTCTGGATCTTGGATGAGGAGTCCAGAGCTTGCATATTTCACCTCCACCCTCTGCCATTTCCTGTCCATACGGTCATTGCACGGTCTAGATAGACATCCATTGCTCAAACTCTGTCTGCACTAACTGTGGTTGTTCAGAAGACTGCATATTTCTTACACTGATTTTTTGAAATGTCCAGTGCTTATACTAGGGGATATCATTGTATCCCTTTCTGAAGGTTCTCTGGGTGTTACGGACTGAATTGTGTCCCCCACAAAATATGTGTTGAAATCCTAACCCCTGTACTTATAACTGTGACCCTGTTTAGAAATAGGGTCTTTTGTTATGTTGATGTGTTTATTATGTTAATGAAGCCTTACCAGAGTATGATGGATCCTAAACCTAATCATTTCTGAGCTACCAAAAGAGCAGACTAGACACAGAGACACACATAGGGGGAAGAGGAAGACAGACGATGGAGACATATGCATCTATAAGCCCAGGATCACCAGGACTGCTAGCAGCTCCGGGAAGCTAAAATAGATAAGGAAGGACCTCTCCCTAGAGCCACACCCTGAATTTGGACTTCTAGCCTCTTGAACTGTGAGAAATTAAATTTCTGTTCTTTAAAGTCACCCATTTGTGGCATTTCTGTTAGGGCAGCACTAGGTAACTAAAACACTGGATAATATCAATGATTTAAGAAATCTGTTGTTCATGGGATTTTCATCTTCTTCCCCCACTAAAGAGGAGTTTCTCATATGAATAACCTCCTTTCAGTCCTAAACCCCAAATAAGTGATAGAAGTTTTTAAAGATACCCTGCCTCCATAAAGGCTTACTTAAGAAACACCTTTTACTCTGTGAAGAGCCACTTCAGTATGCATGCTGACTATGATAATTTCCAAACCACATAGCTCTGGAGGCCACATGGGAGGTTCCCAGGATGCAATGTCAATGTATAGGAAGGAAGAGTGTAAGGAAGACAAAAGCAAAAATTGGGATAGGTGCCTCATCGGAACTTGGTACTACAGGATAGTTTGGTGAATAGTGGTGTCAGAAACTTGTACCTTTATATGATTTCATTTTAGTGGCAGAGTTCCAAACATGTTTAACTACTTCTTTACAGCTGCCCTTACATTATAGGGATGCTGCCACTAGATGCTGGTTGTCTTAGGTAGAGTTCCATGGAAGCTATTCTGGGATTTTCTGTACCAACACCTTACTGCTGCGAGGAATAAACATTTAATAGCGCAGGTAAAATTTTTCTAGCATGGTACCTGGTATAATACTGTGGCCCTGTTTAGACAGACTGTGGGACTGTAAGCAACACAAGAGGCTAAAGACAACCTTGTCTCGTTCATCACAGAATCATCAGCACTTAAACAGACAAACAACAAACCCATTGCCATCAAGTGGATTCCAACTCATAGTGACCCTATAGGACAGAGTAGAACTGCCCCATAGTTTCCAAGGAGCAGCTGGTGGATTCAAACTGCTGACATTTTTGTTAGTAGCTGTAGCTCTTAACCACTGCACCAGCACTTAGCATCAGGTATATGCGGTTGTTGTTAGGTGCCAAGGAGTGGATTTTTAACTCATAGTTGACCCGGTGTGACAGCAGACAGAGTAGAATTGCCCCATAGGGATGAGCTGGAATCAACTCAGTGGCAATGGGTTTGGTCTGGAATCTTTATAGGAGCAGACTGCCAGGTCTTTCTCCTTTGGAGCAGCTGGGAATGTTCAGTGGGTTCCAACCTCCAGCTTTTGAGTTGTCAGCGCAGCTCTTTACTGTTGCACCAACCAAGGCACTTCAGGTACTGGGAAGGTTGTGATTTCACCATGGAATTGCTCTCACTCCCTAACCCATATACTTCTGTCGCCCAGCACTTCTGTCACTCCTAATTAATTTCTCGTCTCCAGAGTACTTTCTACCTCTGTTAAAATGCTTATCAATCGCCTGCTTTGAATTACAGTTCCTAATCTACCCGCCCCCCCCATTAGACGCAGACTTCTGAGAAGGCAAGATTTTTTTTTTTTTATTGTACTTTAGGTGAAGTTTTACAGAACAAATCGTTTCTCATTAAACAGTCAGTACACATATTGTTTTATGACATTGGTTAAGAACCCCACGACATGTCAACCCTCTCCCTTCCAGACCTTTTTTTTTTTGGTGAAAATATACATAGCCAAAGATACACTATTTCAAAAATTTCTACATGCACAATTCAGTGACATGGATTACTTTCTTCCAGTTGTGCTGCTATTCTCACTTTAGATGAAGGTTTACAGAACAAAATAGTTTCTCATTAAACAGTTAGTACGCATGTTGCCCTATGACAATGGTTAACAACCCCAATGCATGTCAACACTGTCCTTACTCAACCTTGGGTTCCCTATCACCAGCTTTCCCGTCCCCTTCTACGAAGGCAAGATTTTTGGTGCAACATCGCACAGGCTCCCTTCCCGCCCAGATCCCCACCCCCGCAGCTCCCCCCTCCCCCCCATCAACTGCAATTTCTTTAAAAGTTTGATAGAGTTTAGTGATTGGAGTTCAGTAAACCCTTCTAAGTATTAAGGGCCTAGTGTGTGACAAGCATCGTGGCTGCCGCGGGTGGCGCGCTGAGCAAGCGGCAGCCACCAAGGTAGGGGAGGTGGAAGACTGGACAGAAGGAGGCGATGGAGGACAGGAAGGAGGAGGTGGGAGGGGGTGGGGAGGAGAGGGAGGAGCTTCACGCGGTGGCCGCGCGGCTTGCTAGGCCCTTTCTCGGATCTGGTCGCTGCATGGCGTCGGTCTCTGCTGCCGCCTTCGCGGGCCGCGGGGCCCAGAACCTGCTGCAGTTCCTGCGGCTGGTGGGGCAGCTCAAGGTGAGCGTGCGCCAGGTTGGCCGCCGGGGCCGGAAGGCGGCCGCGCGCGCGGGGAGCAGCCGGGGCGGTGGCCTAGCGCGCGGGAGACTGCCGGACCGGCGATGGGGCAGCGGAGCCTCCCCCGCCCGCTCGGCCTTCCGCCTTTTCCTCGCTCCCTGCGGCGCGGGATTCGCGCCTGGAAAACACCTGTAGCTGCAGTCGCGGGTGCTGCACGGTAGGCGGAGGAAGAGAGCCAGTGGAGGGGCGCGGCCGGGTCACTAGAGCCGAAGGCCGGTGGCCTCTCAGGTTGAGTAGCGTGTGTGTCGGAGGGTGATCCTAATGCTCCCAACACTGCAGCCACTGGGGTTCAGGAGAGCCCTGTCTGCAGTGATACATTACGGGGCCCACGACGCCGTAACTAGGCGGTGCTTCTGGGAAGAACAGAATCCAACGGATTTGCAGATTTCGGTGGGGTGCTTTAAATCTCTCACAGTTACTTCCAGAAAAACGAGACGTTCTGCTGAGGCTTTTATATACTACCTGTACACACTAGAATTACAGCATGTGCGTCCCCCCTCCTCTCCCCGATTCAGTTAGTGATTTTGCTGATTAATTTCTCCAAGTTCAAAGCAAATGATCTGTTTCATGCCACTGTTACTACTGTTTACACAATTCTATAGAAACTTAGAATTCTGAGAAGAAAATGCAATCACATCATGATCTTATATAAAAGGAAGGGTCACATTCGGTGGTAGTGCCAAGCAATTAAAAATGATTTTATTTGTTATGCTTTAGAGTTGGGGAGTTGTCATTGGTTTGTGTTCAGAACTTTCAACACAGTGTTTCCTACTTGTATGAAATGGGGTCGTTTGCAGGCAGAAAGCCCCAACTCTTGTAGTTATGAAAAATAAGATACTTTACTGTTTTGTTTTTATGAAAAAAGAACTTGTATGTTGTTGTTAGTTGCCCTACAGCGATTCAGACTCATGGCGACCCCACGTATTACAGAGTAGAACCGCTCCATAGGGTTTTCTTGACTGTAATCTTAACCGAAGCAGATTGCCAGGCCTTTTCTTCTGGAGGTATGTATGGGTGGGTGTGGCAGTGGACCACAAACTGGGTCACCTAGGGATCTTCAAAGGACTTGTATAGGTTCTGGAATTATACATCAGTAACAGAGAGTGACTTGACTATTCGACTTTTTTGAATTACTCTTGTAACCAGTGAGCATATGAACCAATCCATCTCTTTCTCGCTCACGTTCTCTGTGGTTTATTTGATTCCAGATGTTGATCATTCTGATTATTTAATTAAGTAAACAGCATCAATTGCCATTGAGTTGATTCCAACTCATGGTGACCCATGTGTGTTAGAATAGAACTGTGCTCCATAGGGTTTTCAGTGGCTGATTTTTCAGAAGTAGTTTGCCAGGCCTTTCTTCCAAGGTGCCTCCCGGTGGACTCCCACTGCCAACCTTTTAGTTAGCAGCTGAGCACATTAACAGTTTGCACCACTCAGGAACTCCTAGTTCAGTAAAGCATTGTTTACATAGGTAGTAAAATCATGACGTGACATTGCTTCTCTGCACCTATTCCCTGGATGTCTCTTGAAGAGCATGACATTTAGTTTAAATGACATTTATTTTTTAAAGTTTTCTTTATTTTATCAGAGAGTGCCACGGACTGGCTGGGTATACAGGAATGTAGAGAAGCCAGAGAGTGTATCCGATCACATGTACAGGATGGCAGTTATGGCTCTGGTGACCAAAGATGACCAACTTAACAAAGACCGGTAAGCTGATGGGAATTTTGATGCCTGTGAGGGTCTCTGGTCCATGGGCGTGCACCACTTCCATGACTGAAGCCTGTGTCAAATTCTTATGCATTAGTTTTTATGTCAACAAAAATTATTTGAGGCAAATCACACAGATTCTGGGAGTAGGGCGGAGAACTGTGTATGTTGATTGCTCCAGTCGTTGCAAATTGGATCTAGGTTTCCTTTTGGCAGGTGACAGAGCCTGCATTGGTCCTAGAGGAAACCAAGTGTGATATTAGGGTTTCCAAGGCCTTGAAAGTGAATGTTTCATGTCTAAAATTCTATCATTATATCAGTACACTATGGCTTTTATTTAACCCTTTTTATGAGTAGTAGCACCCATTTGTAAGGTGTTTTTTTGGAGTTATACATGCAAGATATAGCTGAGAAAGAGATATTCTCTCCTCTCCCCCTTCAGTCAGTCAACAGGTGTTTAAAATGCTTTCTTGAGCACAGGCCGGGGGATTATTTATTAACAATATAAGACAATAAATAAATCCCAAATGAATTACACAGGCCCAAAGTAACTTCTATAAAAAGCACCAAATAAGTTATGTTAGAAAATTAGCCAAGTATTATAACAGTAGGGGAGATAACCTGTTCTTGGGTGATCTTAATGGAGGAGACAGAATCTGAGTTGAATTCTAAAGGGCCTAGATGAGGAGAAAAGCAGGAGCACACAGCCCACAGAGAGAAAGGCATAGAAATTAGAGCCCTGGTGGGGGAAAGTAAACTTCTGTTTTTGGAAATGATGAATAAATAGTTTTCATTGTGGCAAAGGGTTCATTTAGGGAGTCTGAGGACTCCTATTACTTTATAGCAGATGTGGAACTGAGGAGATTTCTTGGCAAGTAGCATAAGATGAAAGTGGTGTCAAGTGGAGACGAACCTAGAAGTAGTCTGGTATTTCAGTTGGGTAAGAGACTGGAGGCTGGTAGGCCTTGAATTGCCTTGGTAATAGTGGGAACATATAGACATACTGGCTCTCTGGGTCATTTACCTTATGACCTGCCTTTGTTATTTTGATGGTAATTATCATAATCACTAACCTCATTATTTCTAATTAGCATAGCCATTTGGTAGATGATTAACATGTGCCAGGAACACAAATTATCAAGTTTAATTTTCACACTAACCTCAGGAAGTGTTGATATGCATTTTTTACAGATGATAAAATGAAGGCTGACAAAATTGAACATTTAAAGAAGTTAAAAGTAACTTGGCAAAGATCACACAGCTAATAAGTGGTGGGTGGTTAATAGATTCAAACCCAAATCTGTCCAACTCTATTACTCTATAACTACTTCCTTTTGATATCTAACTGGGCCAGAAGCAAGATGTTAAGTACAAAGGAGAAGTGATTATTTTAGTAAATAAATGCTGTAACCAGATCATTGCCTGGCTTTGTAAGCTGAAATGATCAACCTTTTACAGGGAGATTTGAAAAATTGACGTTTTTCATTTTTTAAGAAAAAAGTTCATGCTGACAGTAATTTTCCCTCATTCTTATGTATGGTGTTGAATATTAACTAGCAGTTTTGATTCAGAACTGTTGTAGGCTGGAAGGATGTAATTACTTTAGAAACTACTGTAATAATATATTCTATGAGAGTAGAGAGAGAAAAATATATTATGTAACTTTAAAATAGTATAAAGAAGGTACTTGTAGTGCATATGATTCTGTGTAATTATTTAACATTTCTTGCCTGGTTAGATGTGTACGCCTAGCCCTGGTTCACGATATGGCAGAATGCATCGTTGGGGACATAGCACCAGCAGATAACGTCCCCAAAGAAGAAAAACATAGGCGAGAAAAGGTCAGTGTTGATTCATGACTGAAAAAGGCCACCAGAAAAACTTGTGGCTCAAGAAAAGCTAAGTTCATTAGGCCTGTTGCAGTAAGGAAGAACACCACTTTGACAAAGGTGTTTGAAGGCAAAGGTCAAGGAGGATATTTATAAGGTTTTAGCACCTGGGCTGGAGAATGTTAAGAGGGATCTTACAAGATGGGCAACTAGTTTGGATTGGACAGAGTTCAGGACATAATAATTTTGGATTGGTGGTAACAGTTAGGCAAAATCTTACAGTGTTAAAGAATAAGCTATTAGTTTTAATAAGTAAGCTGATTTAGATGGCTTACCATCTTATCTTCCAGAAGCAAGGATTTCCTAGAGTAAGCAGCTATTTTTGCTTGTTCTCAGCTTTGTTTAACACAGGGACAGAAAATTAGGTTGATTTCAGTTCTCATTACTATGTGGACACAGATAGTACGGCTTTCCTTAGAATAAAGGAGAGAGCTGAAACTTAGTGAATTTGTGGGGATATTCCTGATTAGTAAAGCTATTTGGCTACCACTTGTCTGTCGGTGTTTCTACTGTGATGGCTTATGTGTTGCTGTAAAGCTGGAAGTGATGCCGCCGGTATTTCAAATACCACAGCAGGGTCATCCATGGTGGACAGGTTTCAGCAGATCTTCCAGACTAAGACATTCTAGGAAGAAAGGCCTGGTAATGTACTTCTGAAAATTAGCCAATGAAAACCCTACGGGTCACAATAGAACATTGCCACCTGGCTTGCTCTGGCCATCAGGAGGTATCGAGGATCAATCTTTAGAGGAGGACTTCATGTCTGGTGATCTGTAGAGGGCCAGTAAGGGCGAAGGAGACCCTCAGTGAGATGGATTGGCACAGTAGTTGCAACCATGGACTCGAACATGCATGTGATTGTGAGGATGACACAGAACCAGGCAACGTTTTGTTCTGTTGTACCTAAGGTCGCCAGGAGTCGACGCCAACGGCAGCTATCATCATCATCATCATCTAAGCTATTTGGATACGAGGTTCTATAAGTCACAATTGCTATTATAATTATTATTTAGTAAATTCCAAGTTAGTCCTTTGATTTAGTGGTCTACAGAAATAAAGAAAAATATATGTATTATTAAGAAATGAATAACATCAATAAAGTATCAAATAAATCTAAATTTATACTCTAAATTTAGCCAAGGGCCAAAAAAGGGAGACATCCCTGAAAGAAAGGCTAGAAAATCCAGGTAGACTTTTTTTCAATGTCAGATGGCTGGTTCCCATTTCAGGGATGATCACAAGCTGCTTTTATTGTAGGATAGAGAGATTGGTCCTAGGTTACTGAGTGGAGAGAGCCTTTATCAAGATAGTTTAGCAGAGGATGGACTTCAGTGGCTGTTCTCAGAGCTGGGGAGACTGGAGCTCAGTGGCCAACAGGCTTTTTTGCTGTCTTAACCCTGGAGGTGAGAAAAAGCCTGCTACTGCCCGGTGAAGAGCTGGGTCCTGACTAGTGCATTCCCCCTCCCCGACAGAGGAGCAGAGAGGGGACCTGAACAGCCAATCAGAGGAGGTGCTGCTGTCTTCCTGGATTCTGTCTTGGCTCTAATGAAAAACCTTTCAGGCCTCATTAAACCTCCTGGCTGCTGCCTGCTCTTGCTGATTCACAGGGGAATAAATGTCACCATCAGAAGTGACCAGGGAAACATCTTAAAGAACCACAAGTTCTTGGACAAAAAAGCAAAGGCTTGAAGAAGGCTCGTTTTCCATTGCCTCTTCCTGCTGTTGGTTCAGATTCTGGAAGAGGGGAAGATCTGGGAGGTGAATGATTCTTTACGCAGATGGTGTTTATGAACAAGATTTGATGTCTGAACTATGCATTTCGATAATTAAATGACGGTTTCTTGGCTCAAGGTAAACATACAAAATGAGAACCAGGAAGCGTCATTTGCTCAGAAGCTAACTGACTGGATCATCAAGACTTTAAACTGAAGTGAGAGGGTGGAAAAATACATAATAAACCCAGAAGGTTGATTATTTGAGAGGAGAATAGGTATTAAGATCATCATAGTTTGAATTATGTCCCCAAAAAAATGTGTGTATCGATTTGGCTAGGCCATGATTCCTGGTACTGTGTGATTTTCCTGTATGTTGTAAACCTGCCTCTATGATGTTAATGAGGGAGGATGGATGGCAGTTGTGTTAGTAAGGCAGGACCTGATCTACAAGCCTGGATTGTGTCCTGAGGCAATCTCTTGAGATATAAGACAGAAGTGAGCACTGAGACAGGGGGACCTCATACCATCAAGAAAGCAGTGTCGGGAGCAGAGCGCGTCCTTTGGACCGGGGTCCCTGCACCGAGAAGCTCCTAGTCCAGGGGAACACTGAAGAGAAGAAGGCCAACAAAGAGAAAAAGCCTTCCCCTGGAGCTGATGCCCTGAGTTTGGACTTTTAGCCTACTTTACTCTAAGGAAATAAATTTCTCTTTGTTAAAGCCATTCACTTGTGGTATTTCTGTTGTAGCAGCACTAGATAACTAAGACAAAGATAAAAGAGAGATCAAGGATGTAAAAGAAAACATTCAGGAAGGGGGCCAAAAGCAGTACCTGTAGCCTGGCCCCCTTCCTAAACATGGTAAAATAAGCTTTATATTTTAAGTGTTGATAAATGCTGCCTAATAGGGATTATCAAGATCTAATGGGTTGGAACTTGAAGCTGGAATGCAGAAGTGGCAGGTTATATTCCTTTGGAAAGGGAAAAACTTCTTAAGACAAGAGGTAGAGTTCTGGTATGTATGTGATCTGTAATGGTTAAAGGTGCAAAAAAACCCATTGCCGTCGACTCGGTCCGACTCATCGTGACCCTGTAAGACAGTAGAACTGCCCCATAGGGTTTCCAAGGAGCAGCTGGTGGATTCGAACTGCCAGCCACTTGGTTAGCAGCCGAGTTCTTAACCACTGTGCCACCGGAGCCCCAAAGAACTCCTGGGGAGGTTAAAAGAAGAGAAGAACGGAACTTTTATGGGAGTGAACATGGGAAGATGAAGAAAATGAAAAATAATAACTTATTATGTGCCAGATAATAACCCCTTTACACATATTGTTGCTGTTAGGTGTTGTCGAGTTGATTTCAAGTCATAGTTACCCCATGTGACACAGTAGAACTGCCCGCTAAGGTTTTCTAGGCTGTAATCTTTACGGGAGCAGATCTTCAGGGCTTTCTCCCGCGGAGCTGCTGGGTGGATTTGAACTGAAAGATTGGTGGTTCATATCCACCCAGCAGTTAGCAGATGACTGCTTTACGTCACCAGGGCTCCTTTTATATATATTAACCATGACAGCAATCTGACTATAGAGTTACTATTATTGACCCCATTTTACAGATGAGAAACATGAAGGGCAGAGAGGTTAAGTTACTTTCTCAGGGTTCCACAGCTAGTAAATTGGCCGAGTAGGGTTTCAAACCCAATCTAGACCTAGAGTCTGTGCTTAACTATTAGTGTGTAGCCTCATGAATGATGAGTAATGCTTTCCAGATACTTGTCACAGAGCTGACATAAGACATCTGCTGAAGTTTCATTCAGCTCACCGCTTCTGGCAAATTCTTGACATGCTTTGCTAACAGAGGAAGAAGCTAGGAAAGTTGTCACTCTAAATCTATGTCTAAAGAACAAGGTGAAACTCAGTAAGGAAGTGTAAGTAGAGGCGAGGGGGAAACTCAAGACAAGGAAGGGAAATATACCCTGGACTTTAGTGATGTGGATTTCAGAGAGTTCATTTAAAAAGGTAGATATGATTCTGTGACACACGCCACTAAACTAGGGATACTGACAACCTAACAGGTCTCTGAAATGCAATTCTGATTGTATAATAACATGATGTCAATGAGTGGAGCCCTCCAATAAACTTAGATTAAAATAATCTTTATTTTTTCTGATTATGAAAGCAATACATGTTGATTGTACAACATTTTAGATAGTACAAAAAAGCATATTACAAATCCCTCATAATCCCACAATCCTTCGAGTCTTTTCTTATATGCATACATATGATTTATTTTACATATTTAGGAATTGCACATTCTGTAGTCTAAAGCATTTTACTTTGTTTTAGGTTAATGAAATTACTACTTTTGTAGGCAAAGGAAGGGTCAAATATTGGCATTTTCAAATTGTTCAATCAATTGTAAACATTTTTCTATGTCATTAAACATTCTCTGTAAATTTAGAATTTTTATTTGCTGCCTCATGTGTTTATGCCATAATTTATTCAACAATTTTCTTATTGTTCAATTTTTCCAGCTTTTTTCTTTCTGTAATGAATATCTATGTACACAAATCTTTGTCCACATTTCTGGTTTATTTCTCATGATAGATTCCTAGAAGCAAAATTATTGTAACTACATATTTAAGACTCATAGCGACCCTATAGGACACAGTAGAACTGCCCTTAAAGTTTCCAAGGAGTGGTTGGTGGATTTGAACTGCTGACCTTTTTGTTAGCAGCCGAGCTTTTAACCATGGTACCACCAGCGCTCCATACGTTTAAGACTAATTATACCTATTAACAGATAGCTTTGCAGAATGTTCAGACCACCCTAATAATATGTAGGAAAGCCATTATTCCTGAATCTTTACCAACATTTATATTATCATTTTTAAAGTTATTGTTAATTTGGAAAGAATTTCTATCTCACTTAGAATAAACATAAACGTGATTGTTAGCTTCTCCTCTGATAATTTTTTGTTCCTCTGCTTTATCCATTTTTCTACTGGGATATTATTTTTCTCAGCTATTTCTTTGTGCTTAGGTTCTTAAAGCATATAGACACACACACATACACACAAAGTAAGAATATGTAATCAAGCACAAACATAAAGATATCTTTTTTTTTTTTTCTGAGCAAAAGAGTTGGTTCTCCTGCTTAGGGTGACAGTATAGTCAGATGTGAAAAACCTGTTGCCATCGAGTCGATTCTGACTAATAGCAACCCTATAGGAAACCCTATTGGAAACCATGTGGTTTCCAAGGAGTGGCTGGTAGACTCAAACTGCCAACCTTTTGGTTAGCAGCCATTGCTCTTAACCACTGCACCACCAGGGCTCCTCAGATGTGAGGTGTGTCATAATTTAATAATAGTAAAATACCAAAATCGTCAATTAAAAGAAATTAGGGTAGAGGATTATTTATTACTGACAGTCCCTTTGTATTCCCATGTGCTTTCTTGAGAAAGTTGTATGTTAAAGGAGTAGAAATTGACATGACACTAACTCCTTTCCTGAGAGTACCTAGTGTATGTTACACCTGCAGCTGTCCTGGGGAAAAAGGTTTTGAGCTTCTGGTCTAGAGGACCTATTCCTCCAGTGTGTAGATCACATGAAGCCGGAAGGATGGCACCCAAATCTCTTGATGGTCTGAATGTAATGGACATGGAGCAGAAATATAAGATCTTGACCCAAGACCAAGAGAATACTGCTCAGTTTCAGGAAGAAAATGACAGCATATGTTTGTTTTGTTTAGTTTTTTAAAAGGACATGGTGGTTTTAGGTAGTGGGAAGTTTATTAATAAGTCAATAATTGGATGTGATCTCCAAAATGCCAAATCAGGCTGCATTTATAGGCATATAGTAACTAGCACGAGGGAGGCAGTGGTTCCATTTTGTTCCACCTTGGTGACACCACATGTGTATCACTACATTCAGTCCTGTATGTATCATCTTAAAGAAAATAATCCCTCATTCCCTGTCAAAGCAAGAGTTTTATATTTGTATTCTAAAAATTTAGATTTTGATATACCTGTATATACACGTGCTTTAGTCATCTAGTGCCGCTGTAACAGAAATACCACAAGTGAATGGCTTTCACAAAGAGAACTTTTTTTTCTCAGTTTAGTAGGCCACGAGTCCAAATTCAGGGCATCAGCTCCAGCGGAAGACTTTCTCTCTCTGTTGGCTCTGGAAGAAGGTCCTTGTCCTCAGTCTTCCCCTGGTCAAGGAGCTTCTCAGGCGCAGGGACCCCGGTCCAAAGGACGTGCTGTGCTCCTGGTGCGGCTTTCTTGGTGGTATGAGGTCCCCAGTTCTCTGCTTGCTTCCCTTTCCTTTTATGTCTTGCAGGCCACACCGCAGGGAAACTCCCTTTATGTTGGATCAGGAATGTGACCCTAGTAAGGGTGTGACAATCCCACCCTAATCCTCTTTAACACAAAATTACAGTCACAAAATGGAGGACAACCCCACAATACTGGGAATCATGGCCCAGCCAAACTTATCCGCACATTTTTTGAGGGACATGATTCAATCCATGACAACATGTTCAATTCATTCCTTTTAAATAAAGAAATGAACAAACCTGTGTTTCTAGAATAGTGTAGAGAAAAGTAATCAATTTCTCAAGAAACATCTGATTTGTGAAAATGCAAAGTCTTTTCTCAAGTATTTTGCTGATATTTATGAAAAAGCAGTAAGGGAGAATGCAGGTACGAAATTGACTAAATCTCGTACCATTAAGGGCAGATTTGAAAACCTAATAATGATAGTAAACACTTAAAATGCGTATTCAGTACACAGGCACTGTTCTAATTTATACATGTTAGTTCTTTTAATGCTCAGAAAACTCTATGAAGTCGGTACTAGAATCATCTCTATTTTGTACATGAAGAATATGAGGCACAGAGAACTTAAGTACTTGCTGAAGATTAAGCAGTAGCCAATAGGTTGCAGAGCTGAGATTTGAACCAGGGTCCAGGTTGAACACACACTATTCCACCTATGCGTATGTACACAGTGTGTGCATCTTAAGGGACATTGCCCCTCAGCAGACCCATGATACTACAGCTTTGTTATTGAACACACCACCCAAGACTGATACTACCTGTAAGAGCAGATTATGAGCACTTGGAAATATGATTTGCTCTGGAAGTGGTTGTATTCTATAACATTTTTTTCCTCCGAGTGGTAAATACACATGTATGTGCACACACACATCTCCATTTATATTTTCATTGCCTCTCCCCAGCTCCCTGTTTTATGTGAGACCTTTATGTTGCCAAAACTGTGGTTCTTACAACCATGTTCTTTTCAAGGAGCCTAACCTTTGTGGTTACTATATTGAAGAACTGAAGCAAATTAAGAGGTATAGGATGAGGATTGTGAAGGAATTTAAAACCAGAGTAAGTTGCAGACCTCATGCCCTGACAAGGTGATATTTTAGAGAAACTCAGAAATTGAGGGAAGAACAATGGTAAAGAAGGTAGCTCCTGGGACTTTAGAGACTCGAAATAAGTACAGAAACCTCATTCTCTCATCTCTGCTTTTCTCTGGGTTTTGGCTAACTCTCAGGCTTCTCCTGGGGGCAGGGGATGTGGCTTCTCTCTCCCAGTCTCTGCTGGACAAATTGTGCAGATGGCCCTGAGTGGCCTGGTTCAGGTTACATGGCTGTAGCAGTTTTCAGCTCAGTATGAGAAAGGGCTTTCTGTCAGCACTGCCTAAAGTCCACACGGGCAGCCTCTGGAGGTACTAAGGTCCCTACCACTAGACTTGTTTATGGAGGGAGGACAAGAAATGTTCAGTAATGCTATTAAAAAGTTCAACTATTATATGGGTGGTTGGACTAAGTGCCCTTTAATATCCGTTTTAAGCCTGTGAGTTGATGAGTCTACAACATTCTATCATGTGGTTTCCTTATATTCATGACAATTTTGCATTTGTATAGGACTAACAATAGAGAATGAATATAATATATACAAAACAATCTTTGAGCTATGTAATTCAATGTTCCTTTACCATTTTCCCCATTCATAGGTTTGTTTTGAACTCTAGTATACTTATGATTGACATTTTCGCGTGTATGTTGTGATTCATCCACAAGATGTAAAATCCTTGGCCTTACTTCTGATACTTTTATAATCTTGTCATGCCTTGTTCATTATTCTTTTTGGTGTCTAATATGCAGCAGGCCACAAAATAAGTGCCAAGTGAAGGCCATATGAATAAATAGTTATTTACTTACTGTACACAACGACTCTCCCTACAAAGTATAGATATTGTCTGATATGTACCTCTTCCTTCTGCTGTCCCTCTGTCAGCCCTTTATTTGTCTTTTTTAGACTAGTTGTTAACTTAGATAGATGTGAATATAATTAAAATAATGGTTTGATATTTCAGGAAGCTATGAAGCAGCTAACCCAGCTTCTGCCAGAGGACCTCAGTAAGGAACTCTATGAACTTTGGGAAGTAAGTACATATTGTGTATCTGTTTCCTGGGGCTGCCATACCAATTACTACAGTCTTGGTGGCTTGAGAAAACCAGAAGTTTATTCTCTGACATTTCTGTGATTTCAGGCTAGAAGTCTGAAATCAAGGTGTCAGCAGGCCTGTGATCTCTCTGAAGTCTCTAGGGGAGAATCTGTCGCATGCCTTTCTCTGAGCTTTTGGTGTTGTTGGCAATCTTTGGTGTTCCTTGGCTCATAGAAGCATTGCTCCAATCTCTACCTCTGTCATCACATGCTGTTCTAGTGAGTATCTCTTCTCCTTTTCTTTTAAGGACACCAGTCATATTTGATTAGGGCCCACTCTCATGACCTCATCTTAGCTTGATTACATCTGCAAAGACTCTATTTCCAAATAAGGTCACATTCACAGGTACTAGGGGTTAGGACTGCAACATGTCTTTTTGAGGAGCACAATTCAGCCCAAAAAGGTGAGCTACTTTTTATTTATTGTAACGGAATTTATAGGTCCCATCATTATTTTAGTTGACTTAGATTGTATTAACAAACTTCCTACATTACTTTTTGGTTATGTCTGTTCCTCACCCCCAGCTGCCGCAGAAATTTCTCATCGTGATAGAAGTTTGCCCTCTCTCCACATTCCCCATGTCTCTTGTGACCACAATGCCTGGTATGGATCCTGACTCACAGCCCCTGGATTTCTTGCTGCTTTGCCCTTATCCCCTCCCTCACCAACCCTACACCCACCCACCTAGTTCTCTCCTTGAAAAGAACGTGGGCTTGAAGTAGTTCACAAGTGGATTTGAATCCCACTTCACCTTGGGCATGTGACCTTAGGCATGTTCCCATCACTGCATTGGTTTTCCATCTCTAAAGGCTTGAGGGGTTGTTAGGGCTAAGTGAGGCCAAGCAGGTGACATGCTGCCACGAGGCCTGACAGAACAGGGGCTCTCAGTGCTTACTCCTTCCCCAGTGCTGCCGAGAGCAAGGACTGCAGTGGCAGGCTAGGCTGGAAGGACAGGACAGGAGGAGCAGAAAGGGCGAGGAAAGCTGTCGTGCTCCCATTCCTCCCTCTCCTACTGCCGTTTTTGATTTGTGAAGGAAAAAACCCTTCCTCTTGTAGTTTCTCACTTCCATCCTGTCAGCCCTGGCCCTTCCTTGCTTGAGCCCCAAGACCCACTCTCATTCCCTGCTCTTGTATAGCGCTGGCTCGCACTCTCACTTTTCTCGTTTGCTTCAAAGCCTAACTTAATCCTTCTGTCTTCAGAGCCTGATTTTCCACATTCTGTTTCCGCAAACCCACGCCCCCACCGGGCCTTGTCTTCTCAAAGCAGGCAGAGTTCCCTTTCCCACTGCCTCCCCGTGCTGGATCAGGTCACCCCTGGTCTTGCTTGGGAGACGGGAGCCAGAAGGGAAGTGTCTGTTCCTCAAAGTGCCATGTTATGCAGTGGTCAGGCTCTATAGTGTACTGTCATTTCTATGATTTGGCTGTATTATGGGATAAAATAACTCTTTTAGGGCATTCGGGTACAGAGCAGAGACCAAGGGCCTGCAGCCAGAGAGACCAGTGTTCAAATATCCTGTGACTTTGTCTACATGACCTTGGGTGAGCAACTCAGCTTGAGTCAACCTTAGTTTCCTCCTTTGCAAAATGAGACTAATACAGGCCCACACACCCTTATCCATAGTTAATGAAATCCAAAAGCTCAGGGAGCCATTTTCGAAAGCTCACTTGGTAGTAAAACCTGACTATACCTGAACTCTTTTGGAAGCAAAACTTGAACCACCATGAGGCTGTTTGGAGTTCCCATTTATCCCATGTGGTGTGAAAATTAAAATGTTTTGATATAGAAATAAATGTTTATTTGATAACCAAGTACTCCCCCAGACCTCACTAGAGGTATTCCATAATATGTACTGTATTTACTGTATTATTTTCCTAAAATAAAAAGATGCTGAAATCTGAAACATTTCTGGCCTTAGGGTATCAGATGAGAGATTGTGGGCCTTTAACACCTACCTTGTTGAATAACTGAGAATTAAATATAGCAAAGTAGGCATGGTATTTGACCCAGAGTCTGGCACAAGGAGGTACCTGAAACATATAACAGAGTTTCTATAGGAAAATGTGTCCCTTTTTCCAAAGTATGTACTTTCAAGTGAACTTTTGGAACATTATGAGTTGGGGACTAACTGTGAAATTAGGTTGCATCTTATACATAACAAAGAAAAAAAAAAAGGGTGGGGGCTCTTGAGTTTATGAAACTAATCCCATATATTGTGTCTTAATTTGAAAACCTTTTACAATAATTTGTACCCTTGTGCGTCCTGATTATTGTAGCACAGTGGCAGTATCTGTTAAATTATTTTCTTAGTCATTATCAACTGGCTAAGAAAATCTCACTGCAAAGTTTAATTATACCAATAGCTTCCCAATGAAAACACTACAACAGTCACTCAGAAAGGCTATGGATTTGGATAAACATGAAACACAGAGCATGAAAAGACTTGATAACCCCAAACAGGTAACAATTTTGCTATCTTGTAAATAAACGCCATTGGGTGAATTAATGAAGCTTGTTAAAGAAGGCCTCAGACGGGTGCACAGGGCCCACCTTTAGTGTGACAGTCCTCTTTTAGAACTGTTGCTGCTGGACTAGCCAACAATTTAGAAGAAGAAGGCAATGAATTAAATTTCTCTATGGGTAACACTGTGGGGTGTCAGTGATTGACGTAAGTGATTCTCATAGAGGAGAAAAATGGTGAGCTGTTTTACTTTCTGACAGCCCTCATCTTTGCATGTCATGAAAGAGTTGGGGAGCCTTTTTTTGTTTTCTATTAAGAACCAGAGGGAAAAATGAGAATCATATAAGTATGCAGCAACACATTTTTCAGACAGAATTGTAGAAGTTTATTCACAGTAGATATTATTCATGACTCTTAAACTCTCCTTAAAAAATTTGTAGACCACACTGAATGAAGTGGCTGCTGCAGATGAGTGGGATGAGGTCAAGACGGACCCCAGAGGTACAGACTGAGCATACTTAGTCTCGGTTTTTATTCTTGAGTGAAGTGTGCATGCAGGTGGCGCATGTGCGTGTACGTGCACGTGCACATAGATGCGTGTATATTTAAACTTACCTGGGAATCATTAAACAAAAGGGGGAAGATATTCACCTCTAATGTCTAACGTTTCGTAAAGATGGTTTTAGGCATTGGAATTGTCCGTAATTTCTTTGGCCTTTTCTCCCCATCCTGTGCCTATGAACCCTGTTATTTCAAGCACTAGAGTATCATCTCACTCTTTCTATACACTGTACATGTTTTTCACAGTCTACAGAATTTTCTGACAAAAAAAGCCTAGCTCCAGGTGGTACCTAAGAAGGGAGTAGTGATTTCTCTCTCTCTCTCTCTCTTTGTCTCTCCCACTTTCTTCCTCTTTGTCACTCTCTCTCTGATGCTTTTGGTAATACGAGGTGACTACCTTATTATTTTCTTATGTAATCTTTAATTATCTCTATATTCTGTTTCTTAGTCTCCTTACTACATCTATGTAGAATTTTGTTAAGTTAAAACTGGAAGAAAACCTGATTTCAACTCCCTTATTTTATATATAGGAGCCCTGGTGGGACAGTGGTTAAGAGCTTGGCTACTAACCAAAAAGGCTGGTAGTTCATATCCACCAGCTACTCCTTGGAAACCCTATTGGGCAGTTCTGCTCTGTCCTCTAGGGTTGCTATGAGTTGGAATCGACTTGATGGCAATGGGTTTTTTTTTTTGTTTTTTTTTTCCGGTTATTTTATGTGTAAGAAAACTAAGGGTCAAAAAATGTTGCCTTGGCTAAGGACTCTTAGCTAATTGGTAACAAAGCTATGCCACAACATTAACTCCTAGTTCAGTGTTTTCTTTATGTCATTGTGCTAGATGTCGATTCATTGAACAAGCATTTATGGTTCTTTTGTATTCATGATGCCAATGTATATATCCTGAATTTGGTTTAAGAAAATATGCTTATTCTGTACCTGCAGAACTTACAGTAGTACTAATTGCATACAAAATGCTATTGATTGATTACTGAAATGTTAATCATAGCCATTCACCACTGTAAGTAGCTATCAGTCCAGAGGGTCACAGCTGTTTAAAGCAATTAAATATCCTTGATTATAATTTATCTTTTGCCACAAAAGTGTGAAATCAAATTTTAGCAAGACAAGAGAAAACATTTTCTCCCTTTTTTCCTCAAGGTATCACACAAAGATGTCTACTCCACTACTTGCATTTAGCTTTAAAGAAATATCTTGTGAGCCCTAAGGCATGAGGCGGAGCCCCTGCTCCTCCAGGCTGGATGCCTGGCACAGTTGCCTGCCCTTGGATTGTTCTCCACCCCAGATTTTCTCTCAACATTGTCAAGAGGTTCAGTCAATTTGGAGATATAGTTGGACTAACAAGTATCCTTTTAACAGTGTCCCCCATTCTATACTTCAAAGTGTTGTTGTTGTTGTTAGTTGCCATGGAGTCGATTCTGACTCATGGCCACCCCATGTGTGCAGAGTAGAACTGCTCCATAGGGTTTTCAAGGCTGTGACCTTTTGGAAGCAGATTGCCAGGCCTGTCTTCTGAGATACCTCTGGGTGGGTTCGAACCACCAACCTTTTGGCTAGTAGTTGAGCTCTTAGCCATTTGTGCCACCCAGGGACTCCTCCTTCAAAGTATGGTTGCATTATTTTGTTGGGGGTTTGATATAGAGCAACAAAAGGATCCTGGTACCCTGGAGGGAGAGTCATTATGATTGGAGTGAGTGGATGATGCGAAGGATAATCCTCTTATATATCAAAATTTTGATTAGGGCCGACCTTTCCCCAAGAAAGAGGGAGGAAAATTTTCATCTCCTTCCCTTGCCTTCCTCCCTTTTTAGTCCTCCATTTTTAAGACATAGAACTCGAATCTTTCCTGGTTGGACTCCTTGGCCTTGTGTTGCTCTACAACACCCCAATCTGAGTCATTTTCGTCATTTCTCTTCTCCAGTACCACCTGAAGGCTACAGAGTGTCAGGTAGGGACATTCCCACCTTAGGGACTGAGGTCACTACCTGTCATGGCCTCCAGGCTCAGCCAGGCCTCCGGCTGCCAGCACTTCCTCAGAGCCCCCAGTCACGTCCCTGTCTCTGGCCCCACATCAGCTGTCTGTCCCTCTCTTCATGGTCTTACCCCGCCCTTTCTCTCCTGACTTTATAGCAAATGATGTCTCCCTCTACTTCATTGAGAAAATAGAGGCTGTCAGATGGTAACTTCCTCAGCTTCTCCCTTCATTTATAGTGTGTCTCCATGTTTCCTCCTGTCTCAGTGGAGGGGTGTCCTTCCTCACGCCCCAGGCACATCCTTCTTCCTGACTGTGCTGTGAGTACTGTCTAAGCTGGATTTTTCAGTTTCCACCTTCAACCCATCTTCCCGTTTTTTGTGAGTTTTGTAAATATGTTCACACAAACCCTATTTTTGAAGTAAAGCTCCCTGGATGCTACCTTTTCCCTACTTCCCTTCAGGACCAAACAGGTAAGGAGTTGTCTACAATCCCTGACTCCCTTCCTGAAATCTTACCACAGTGTGAATTATGGGCCCAACATACAGTGCGCTTGCTAAGGTCACAAACTGCCTCTGTGTGGCTTGGTCCTGCAGGCCCTTCTAGAAATGCCCATGTGCCACCTAATCTGTTGACTGAGTATGACCCTGTGGCCACTTCCTCCTTGAAATTCTCTCATATTTCAGGTCTATGGCATTGCTTCCTCTTGCTTTTCTGTGTAACCTTCCGGCTATTCCATCTGAGTTTCTTTAGGTGCACCTCTTCTTTGGCCTATCTCTTCAGAGCTTATGTTTGCCCCTAAACTGTGTCCTCGACCTTCTTTTCTTCTCTGTGCACGCCTCCTAGGCGCCAATGATCACAGGCTGATTATTCCCTATATAACTAGTTGCCATCAAGTCAATTGCATCTCATAGCGACCCTAT
Organism: Dugong dugon; assembly: GCA_030035585.1. Taxonomy (NCBI): domain Eukaryota; kingdom Metazoa; phylum Chordata; class Mammalia; order Sirenia; family Dugongidae; genus Dugong; species Dugong dugon. The sequence continues at coordinate 145,883,195 of CM057464.1, read as the reverse complement.
AGGACAGACTAGAACTGCTCCGTAGGGTTTCCAAGGAGTGGCTGGTGGATTCGAACTGCTGACCTTTTGGTTAGCAGCTGAGCTCTTAACCACTGCACCGCCAGGGCTCCATCTTACTCCCTATATTCTCCTGAAAAATCTTACCAGACTTGTAAATCCAACAGTTTATTGAACAGCACCACCTGAATATCCATAGGAACCTCAATTCAACAGGTTCATGGCTATACTCATTATCTTTAGACATTTTTATTATTTTTAAAAAAAAACTTTTTATTGAAAAATAAAACTCAGAAAGCCACACACGAAACAATGTATAGAACAGTGAATTGTTAAAACACAGCATTCTTATAACTGCAGCACATCACGAATTAGAACTTGGCCAGTTAACCAAAAACCCTTCCACGTGCCTTGACCCAAATACAGTGGCTTCCTCCTTCAAGATAAATTAACCACTATCCTGATTTTTATAATCACCACTTCTTTGCATTCCTTAATGGTTTTATTACCCAGGTGGTCATCCCTCAATGTTTTAGCTTAATCTTGCCCATTTTTTAAAAGCTTAATGTATCTTTTAAGTCTCTTTTAATATACAGTTTTTGCTCCCCCTCCTCCGCCCTTTGCATCCCTTTCTTTTGCCTACAGTTACTTGTTAAAGAATCTGGACCCTTTGGCCTGTAATGTTTCCCACAGTCTAAATTTTGCCAATTGCACACTCATGGTGCAGTTCACGTGTTCTTGTCCTCTTATTTTCTGCGTGTTGGCAGCTGGATCCAGAGGCTGGGTCATGCTCAGGTTGGATTCCTTTGGCAAGACTAGGTGGTGTTGGGCTCTTTCATCAGGAGGCACATCATATCTGGTTTTTCTTCTTTTTTCATGTTAGCAGCCATTCATGCTTATATTCCTAATCCTTTGGGGCTACAGAATGGTAATAGGCTATTATTTTTATTTTTTCATAAGTAGCGCAAATCATTTTATTGGCAGATGCTTCCCTTCATCTACTCTTTGTTTAAAGTTCATGTAGGAAAGGTGGGATAAATGCTTGCTTCTTTTCTTTTATTTACCCAGTTTTTAACATGACTGTGTTCCCTGTCATTCTTAAAAGGTAAGGAGTTAGTTTTTTGTTTTTTAATATCATTAGGAACCTGTAAGTCTAAACTTATTTAATGGGTTCAATCCATTGCAGTTCTTACCCTGTTGAAGTTTACATTATCTGTTCTTTGGCCAGTAGGATCTTCTTCAGGTTGACATGACCCTGTTTGTCTTTGATGGCTTCCTTGATAGCAGGAATGTCAGGGTATTCCAGGCTCATGTTGAACATGTTCTACTCCCAGACCTCCAAGAAGCAAGCCTGTTCTGGTTTTCGCTTGTTTGTTTTTAAATAGGAAAGAATATTTCAAGACCACAATGTATGCATTAGGGATGCTCATTGATACCAAGTTGGTTATTGTTTCTATTCTTTTTAATGGACACACACACACATATATATAAAATAGTCCCTGAGTGTTGCAAATGGTTAACACTGTCAGCTGCTCTCTGAAAGGTTGGAGGTACAAGTCCACTCAGGCAACTCGGAAGAAAGGCCTGGCAATCTGCTGCTAAAAAATCAGCCATTGAAAACCCTGTAGAGCACAGTTCTATTCTTGACACACTTGGGGTTGCCATGAGTCAGAGTCAACTCGATGGCAGCTGGTGGGGGTGGTGGGACTGTGCTTGGCTCATAGTTTCTTTCCTTGAATGTCTTAAATATGTTATCCTATTTTCTTTTGACATAACGTGTTGCTGTTGAAAGCTGATCATAATTTAATTTTATTTTCCTTATATGCACATGTTCTTCTGCCTAGAAGGTCAAGGGATTTTTTTTTTTTTTTTAAGTCTGGTAAGTTTACTAGACTATGTCTTGGTGTTGGTCATTGTAGGTACTGAGTATGCATTTTCAATGTGTACTTACAAATCTTTTTTTATTTTTTAATTTTAAGAAAATTTTCTTGAACTATAGTTTTTCCTTTTGCTTTGGTTTTCTTTTTACAGCGACTCCTGTATGCCTGTATATTGGTTCTTCTTTGCCTATCTCAATATTTGTCACTTTATCCCAAGTCCTTTATATCCTCTTCATTTTTATTTTTTTGACTTTTAATTTAACCATGTTTTTGACTTATGTTTCTTTGAAGGTATTATATGTCATGTTTAATTACCCTTGTGTTCCTTAGTCTTTGTCTTAGTTGTCTAATTCTGCTGTAACAGAAATGCCACAAGTGGATGGCATTAACAAACAAATTTATTCTCTCACAGTTTAGGAGGCTGGAAGTTCAAATTCAGGGTGCCAGCTCTAGGGGAAAGCTTTGTCTCCCTGTTGGCTCTGGCAGAAGTTGCTTGTCATCAGTCTTCCCTTGGTTTAGGAGCTGCTAAATGCATGGACCCTGGGCCCAAAGGATGTGCTCTGCGCCTAGCTCTTCTTGCTTGGTGGTAATGAGATCCCTCTCCTCTCTGCTCACTTCTCTCTTTTATATCTCAAAAGATATTGTCTCAAGATACAACCTAATCCTGTAGATTGTATCCTGCTTCATTAACATAATGGAGAGCTCACTCTCAGATAGGATTATAACCACAGGCATAGGATAATCACGTCAGATCACAAAATGAAGGACAACCACACAATATTGAGAATCATGGCCTAGCCAAGTTGGCATACATTTATGGGGTACATAGTTCAATCCGTGACAGTCTTCCTTTCTAAAATGACTTTTTCTTTTATTTCTCATTCTTTTTATGTTATTCTTTCATGTCTTATGTAATGTAATCTTTGATATACTTGAAACATATTTGAAATATAAAAAAAATTTGATTTTTTTTTCCTTTGAGTTTGTCTTTCTAATGTGTCTTTATCGTCTGTAAAGATATTATTTTTGCTCCTTATTCTCTTTATCTTACAGTAAGTTTGTATGGGATCTGACCTCTGTACTTTTCTGTTGCTCATTTTGGTGTGCAATTAGTTTTCCGAAACTTTTGGAGAGCAGCTTGATTCAGATAGCTTTTCTAACTTCACAGAGGTTCCTCTTCTGTTGTTGTTACGTAATGTTAATCTTTCAGAGATTTCCTGGCTTTGTTCTCCTTCCCCACTTTTATCTGGACTTTTTCTTTTCTTCTTCTCTGTTATCCTTATCCCACTCAATTTTGACTTCACTCAGCATTTCTGCTTGTGTGGGGTCCCATCCTGGAGGGGAACCGGGCAGGTTGGACTGTCTGGGCTGTCCTTAATGTGAGTTCCTTGTGCTCATCCGCTGTGGGAGTGGGCAAGACTCTCCCAGTGTTGGCTGTGGTTCTCAAAAACTGAGAATTCTAGTGAACATCTTTTGTCTTTTTTGAGATTGCTTGTTCACAGGTCCATCAGACATCTTGTTGCTTCCCTCTGCTTTCTGCCAAACAGGTATTGATCACTTGCAGGACTTATGACTACAGGTGGTTTGTTCTCACCCGTGTGTACTTTGGAGTTCATGGGAATATCATTTTCCCTAGTTTTGTTGTGTTATCCATGAGGTTTTGGTTTTGCTACTTCTTTGCTCTGTCAGTTTTTTCTCTCTTTTCTTTTTTGCTCCCTATTTTGCCATCCACCTAGCTAGAAGCTAGGAAGCTGTTTTCAACTTGCCCTCTCTTTCACTTTAATATTTTGGTTCAATTCTTCATTCTTAACATTTTTCAGATCTGTCTACTTGTACCCATCCTCACTGCCACGACCTTAGGCCAGATTCTCGTAGCTCTTGTACTAGTGCCACAAAGTCTCAGAACCTAGTGTCTCCCCTTCCAATCTAGCCATTATCCACACTGCAACTAGAATGCTCTTTCTCAACTGCAAATCTGATCATGTCTCTTCCCACTTGAAACCCTTCAGTGATGCCCAGTAGCTGCAACATGAAGGTGAGACACCTTAGCTTAAACCACAGGCCTTTTAGGAGCTGCTTCTTCCTCCATTTCCAGCCTCTTCTTCCCTGAAGCCCTCTGTCCCATCATTAAGAACGACTTGCAGTAAGTCTCCAAAAATGCCATGGCTCCTCGCTCCAGAGCTTTGTCTGCTGTACTCTTCTCCCTGGCCCCCCTTTTTGCCAGGAAATGAAATTGAAGACTGCCTGTACCGTTATTCCTTTTTTTCTCTCATTTTTTTTTTTTTTTAATTATTATTGTACTTTAGATGAAGGTTTACAGAACAAACTAGCTTCTCATTAAACAGTTAGTGTACATTATGTTTTGTGATATTGGTTACCAACCCCATGACATGTCAGCACTCTCCCCTTCTTAACCTTGGGTTCCCCGTTACCAGCTTTCCTGTCCTGTCTTGCCTTCTAGTCCTTGCCCTTGGGCTGGTGTGCCCCTTTAGTCTCGTTTTGTTTTATGGGCCTGTCTAATCTTTGGATGAAGGGTACACCTCAGGAATGACTTCATTACTGAGCTAAAAGGGTGTCTGGGGGCCATACTTTCGGCATTTCTCCGGTTTCTGTCAGGCCAGTAAGTCTGGTCTTTTTTTGTGAGTTAGAATTTTGTTCTACATTTTTCTCTAGCTCTGTCTGGGACCGTCTATTGTGATCCCTGTCAGAGCAGTCGGGGGTGGTAGCCAGGCACCATCTAGTTGTACTGGACTCAGTCTAGTAGAAGCCATGGTAGCTGTGGTCCATTAGTCTCTGGACTAATCTTTCCCTTGTGTCTTTAGTTTTGTTCATTCTCCCTTGCTTCCGACAAGGTGAGACCAGTGGAGTATCTTAGTTGGCCCTCACAACCTTTTAAGACCCCAGATGCTACTCACCAAAGTAGAATGTAGAACATTGTCTTTATAAACTATGTTATGCCAATTGAGCTAGATGTTCCCCAAGACCATGTATACCATTATTTCTTTTTTCTTTTTATATTTTATTGTACTTCAGGTAAAGGCTTGCAGAACAAATAGTTTCTCATGAAACAGTAGTACACATGTTGTTTTATGACATTGGTTAACAACCCCACAACATATTAACCCTCTAAATTCTCAACACTTTTTTTTTTGGTGAAAATACACATAGCCAAAGATACACCATTTCAAAAATTTCTACATGCACAGTTCAGTGACACTGACTACACCCTTCCAATTGTGCTGCTATTCTCACTTAAGATGAAGGCTTACAAAACAATATAGTTTCTCATTCAACAGTTACTACAAATGTTGCCCTGTGACAATGGTTAACAATCTCACAACACATCAACAATATCCTTACTCAATCTTGGGTTCCCTATCACCAGGTTCCTTGTCCCCTTCTACCTTCTGGCCCTTGTCACTGGACTCCTGTACCTCGTTAGTCTCATTTGGTTTTACGGGGCTGTCCACTCCTGGGCTGAACAGTGAACCTCGGATGTAACTTCACCACTGAGTTAAAAGGGTGTCTGGGGGCCATACTCTCGGGGTTTCTCCAGTCTCCTTTAGGCCAGTAAATCTGGTCTTTTTTTTGTGTGACTTAGAATTATGCTCTACATCCTTCTCCAGCTCTGTCCAGAACCCTCTGTTGTGATCCTGGGCAGAGCTGTCAGTGGTGGTAGCCGGGCACCATCTAGCTGTACTGGACTCAGTCCGGTGGAGTCCTTGGTAGCTGTGGACAATTAGTCCTTTGGACTAATCTTTTCCTTGTATCCTGTTCTCTTCATTCTCCCTTGCTCCGGAAGCGATGAGACCAGTGGAGTATCTTAGATGGCCGTTCACACGCTTTTAAGACCCCAGACACTACTCACCAAGGTAGAATGTAGAGCATTGTCTTTATAAGCTGTGTCATGCCAATTGAGCTAGATGTTCCCCAAGACCATGGTCCCCACAGCCCCTCCGCCCAGCAATTCAGTCCCTCAGGGAGTTTGGATATGTCTATGGGGCTTCCATGACCTTACCTTGTATAGGTTGTGCTACTTTCCCCTGTATTGTGTACTGTCTCACCCTTCACCCAAGATACCACTTATCTATTGCCTTTTTAGTATTTCCCCCCCACCCCTCCCATTCCTGGTAACCAACAAAGATTGTTACATTTTGTGTGTGAACTTTTTCATGGGTTTTTACAATAGAGCTCTCATACAATATTTGTCCTCTTGTGATTGACTTATTTCACTCAGCATAATGTCCTCCAGTTTCATCCATGTTATAAGATGGTTCACAGATTCATTGTTGTTCTTTCTCGTTGCATAGTACTCCACTGTGTGTATGTACCATAGTTTGTTTATCCATTCATCTGTTGATGGGCATCTAGGTTGTTTCCATCGTTTTGCTATTGTGAAAAATGCTGCCATGAACATAGGTGTGCATATGTCTATTTGAGTGATGACTCTTATTTCTCTAGGATATATTCCTAGGAGTGGGATTGCTGGATTGAATGGTATGTCTATTTCTAGCTTTCTGAGGAAGTGCCATATCATTTTCCAAAATGGTTGTATCATTTTGCATTCCCACCAGCAGTGCATAAGAGTTCCCATCTCCACACAGCCCCTCCAACATTTGTTATTTCCAGTGTTTTTGATTCATGTCAGTAATGCTGGGGTGAGATGGTATCTCACTGTGGTTTTAATTTGCATTTCTCTAATGGCTAGTGATCGCGAGCATGTCCTCATGTGTCTGTTGGCCATTTGAATGTCTTCTTTGGTGAAGTGTCTGTTCATTTCCTTTGCCCATTTTTTGATAGGATTATTTGTCTTTTTGTTGTGGAGGTGTTGGATTTTCTTGTAGATTATGGAGATTAGACCTTTGTCTGACTTGTACTGTCCAAAAATTTTTTCCCAGTCTGTAGGTTCTCTTTTGACTCTTTTGGTGAAGTCTTTTCAAGAGCATAAGTATTTGCTTTTTAGACGATCCCAGTTATCTAGCTTATCTGTTGGGGTTTGTGCGTTTATGACTATGGTTTATATCCTGTTAATGCCATGTATTAAGGCCTGAAGTGTTGGTCCTGTTTTTTCTTCTATGAACTTTATAGATTTAGGCTTTCTATTCAGGTCTTTGATCCATTTTGAAGTAGTTTCTGTATACGGTGTGAGGTATGGGTCCTGTTTCATTTTTTTGCAAATGGATATCCAGTTTTTCCAGCACCATTTGTTAAAAAGACTGTCTTTTCCCCATTTGATGGACTTTGGGCCCTTGTTGAAGATCAGGTGACTGTAGGTGGATGGATTTACATCTGGGTTCTCAGTTCTGTTCCATTGGTCAATGTATCTGTCATTGTGCCAGTACCAGGCTGTTTTGACTACTGTAGCTGTATAGTAGGTTCTGAAGTCAGGTAGTGTGAGTCCTCCAACTTTATTCTTCTTCTTTAGTAGTGCTTTACTTATTTGGGGCTTCTTCCCTTTCCATATAAAGCTAACAATTAGTTTTTCCATCTCTTTGAAGAATGTTGTTTGTATTTGGATCAGGATTGCGTTGTATTTGTAAATTGCTTTGGGTAGAATTGCCATTTTCACAATGTTGAGTCTGCCTGTCCATGAGCATGGTCTGTTTTTCCATTTATGTAGATCCCTTTGGGTTTCATGCAGTAGCGTTTTGTAGTTTTCTTTGTATAGGTCTTTTACATCCCTGGTCAGATTTATTCCCAAGTATTTTATCTTTTTAGGGGCTATTGAAAATGGTATTGATTTCCTGATTTCCTTTCCATCGTTCACCTTACTGGTGTATAGGAATCCAACTGATTTTTGAATGTTTATCTTGTATCCTGCTACGCTGCTGAATATTTCTATTAGTTCCAGTAGATTTCTCGTGGAGTCTTTAGGGTTTTTTGTGTATAGTATCATATCATCTGCAAACAGGGACAGTTTAACCTCTTCATTACCAGTTTGGATGCCCTTTATTTCTTTTTCTTGCCTTATTGCTCTAGCTAGAACTTCCAGCACCATGTTAAATAGGAGTGGTGATAAAGGGCATCCTTGTCTTGTTCCTGTTTTCAAGGGGAATGTTTTCAGCCTCTCTGCATTAAGAATGATGTTGGCTATTGGTTTTGCATAGATGCCCTTTATAATGTTGAGAAATTTCCCTTGTATACCTATTTTATTGAGAGTTTTTATCAGGAATGGGTGTTGGACTTTGTCAAATGCCTTTTCTGCGTCAATTGAGATGATCATATGATTCTTTTCTTTCCTTTTATTTATGTGGTGGATTATGTTGATTGATTTTCTAATGTTGAACCATCGTTGCATGCCTGGTATGAATCCTACTTGGTCGTGGTGTGTTATTTTTTTGATATGATGCTGAATTCTATTGGCTAGAATTCTGTTCAGAATTTTTGCATCTATATTCATGAGAGATATTGGTCTGTAATTTTCTTTTTTTGTGACGTCTTTGCCTGGTTTTGGTATCAGCATTATGCTGGCTTCATAGAATGAATTTGGAAGTGTTGCTTCCTCTTCTATGCTCTGAAATAGCTTGAGTAGTCCTGGTACAAGCTCTTCTATAAATGTTGTGTAGAATTCTCCAGTGAAGCCATCTGAGCCAGGGCTTTTTTTGGTTGGGAGTTTTTTTTATTCCTTTTTCAATCTCTTCTCTTGTTATCGGTCTGTTCAGATTTTCAACATCACTTTGTTGTAGTTTGGGTAGGGCGTGTGTTTCTAGAAATTCATCCATTTCCTCTAGGTTTTCAAATTTGTTGGAGTATAGTTTTTCATAATATTCTGTTATAATCCTTTTTATTTCAGTTGGGTCTGTTGTAATGTCCCCCATTTCATTTCTTATTTGGGTTATTTGTGTCCTCTCTTGTTTTTGTCAGTCTGGCCAGTGGTTTGTCGATTTTGTTGATTCTTTCAGAGAACCAACTTTTGGTTTTCTTGATTCTTTCTATTTTTATGTTCTCCATTTCATTTATTTCTGCTCTGATCTTTACTATTTCCTTTCTTCCGGTTGTGGGCTTTTTTTTCTGTTCTCTTTCTATTTGTTAGAGTTCTGTAGTTAATGTTTTGATTTTGTCCCTTTCTTCTTTTTTGGTGTGTGCATCTGTTGCTATAAATTGTCCTCTGAGGACTGCCTTTGCTGTGTCCCAAAGGTTTTGGTATGATGTGTTTTCATTCTCATTTGATTCTAGGAATTTTTTGTTTCCCTCTCTGATTTCTTCTATTACCCAGTGATGTGTAAGCAGGGTATTATTCAGTTTCCATGTAGTTGATTTTTTTCCCTTGCTCTCTATTGTTAATTTCTACCTTGATGGCATTGTGGTCAGAGAAGATACTTTGAATTATCTGAACGGTTTGGATCTTGTTGAGGATTGCTCTGTGGCCTAAGATGTGGTCTATTCTGGAGAACGTTCCATGTGCATTGGAAAAGAATGTGTACTTTGCAGCGGTTGGATGGAGTGTTCTGTATATGTCTATGAGGTCAGGTTGGCTGATTGTGCCCTTCTGTATCTTCTGTATCTTTGCTGAGTTTCTTCTTAGTTGTTCTGTCCTTTCCTGAGAGTGGTGTGTTGAAGTCTCCTACTATTATTGTGGAACTGTCAATTTCTCTTTTCAGTGTTGTTAGAGTTAGTTTAATGTATTTTGGAGCCCTGTCATTGGGTGCGTAGATGTTTATTATGGTTATGTCTTCATGATGGATCATCCCCTTAATCATTATATAGTGTCCTTCTTTATCTTTTACGGTAGATTTTGTTTTAAAATCTATTTTATCTGAGATTAGAATTGCTACTCCTGCTCTTTTTTGGTAGTTGTTAGCCTGATATATTTTTTTCCAACCTTTGATTTTTAATAAATTCCCATCTTTGTTTCTAAGGTGTGTCTCTTGTAGACATCATATTGATGGATCCTGTTTTCTTATCCATTCTGTCACTCTCCTTCTCTTTATGGGTGTACTGAGTCCTTTTACATTCAGTGAATTATTGATAGATGTGAGTTTGTTGTTCTTATTTTGTAGTGCTTTTTTTTGTGGTGCTGAAGTTTTCTTTGTTCTTCTTACTCTCTTGTGCTGAGTTACTTTTGTTTGTAGATTTTTTTTCATTTCTTTTGTTTTCGTAAGTTTTGTTTTTGCCGAGACTTTATGTTTTTTCTCTTTATTTTTATGAGTTGGTTTGTTAACTTTCTTTGTGGTTACCATGAATTTTACGCTTATCTTTCTAAGTTTGAAACAGTCTACCCTTACTTGGTATCACCTTGCCTTCCTCTCCATTAGTAGGTTCTATACCTATGCTGTTTATTCCCTCTTTTATTGTTTTGATGTAGTTGTCATTTATTGATTCACTGCTCTGAATCCCTGTTGTATTTCTTTTGGTTTTGGATAGTCCTCAGGAGTTCATTTCCTACATTGGTACCTGGCTTGTATGATCCTGCGTCCTAGGTTCTGCCTGTGAGCTCAAGCTGTTTGTCCTCAGATCGAAGAACTCCCTTTAATAATTCTTGTAAGTTTGGTTTGACTTTTACATATTCCCTTAATTTCTGTTTACTGGAAATGACCTAATTTCACCATCAAATTTGAACGAGAGTTTTGCAGGATATATTATTCTTGGCTGACAATTTTTTTCTTTCAAGATTTTATATATGTCATCCCACTGCCTTCTTGCCTGCATGGTTTCTGCCGAATAATCTGAGCTTAGTCTTATTGTTTCTCCTCTGTATGTGCCTTCTTGTTTTTCACGAGCTGCTCTCAGGATTCTTTGTTTGTCTTTGGTTTTGGCGAGTGTGAATATGATATGCCTTGGTGATTTTCTTTTGGGGACTCTTCTATATGGGGTTCATTGAGCTTCTTGGATGGCCAGCTTTTCATCTTTCATGATATTGGGGAAGTTTTCTGTCAGCAGTTCCTTAAAGATCCTCTCTGTGTTTTCTGTTTTCTCCCCCTGTTCTGGAATTCCAATAACTTGTAAATTTTTGCTTTTAATTGTGTACCACATAACTCTCAGGGTCTCTTCATTTTTCTTTGTTCTTTTTTCTGAGTTTTTCTGAAACAGAGTTGTATCCAAGTGTTTGTCTTCAATTCCACTGATCCTGTCTTTCACCATTTCAGATCTGCTTCTCAGCCCTTCTATGACATTATCCATTTCTGAAATCTTGTTGTTTATCTTTTGGATTTCTAATTGTTGTCTTTGTATAATTTCTAGTTGTGAATTTTTTTTGGCATTTTGTTCCTGCATCATCTTCCTGAATTCTTCCAATTTTTTGTCTGTATTTTCCATGAATTTGTCTATTTTTTCCTCATTTTTGTCAGCTTTTTGCCTCAGTTCTTGGAGAATTCCGAGTATTAGAGATTTGAATTCCCCATGAGGTAGTTCTAGTGCATTTTCTTCCAGAGGAGAGTCATCTGGTGTTTTATTTTGGACGCCTACTGGAACCATCCTGTCTGTTTTTGTAAATGTTTTGATATTGTCTTCTGTTTTCAGGGCATTCAGTAGTTAGTTTTCTCGTTTATTGATTGTAGATTTGTTTGTTTCGTCAGTTTTTTTTTAAAATAATTTGACTATGTCTGAGCAGGCGGACTGTGTGTTCTTTGTTGTTTGCTTGTCTGTGCCCTCAATACTTTTTGCATCCTTCTCCAACTGGCAGGGTCAGTTACTCAGCTATGGTATTGCAGGGCAGGTCTAGCTGAAGAGGAGTTACTGGGGCGAGTTGTTTGTGGCACTTACTACAGCCACCAGAGCAGGTCGGTAATCAGTGCAGGGCAGGTTCCAGTAGGCCGTGCCTGTGCTGCTTGGTGGTGTGATGTCAAACACACAGTGCAGGTAGGCAGGATGCAGCAGGGAGATTGTTATGTGTGGAGCTAAGATGGATATGGGAGAGAGGAGAGAGGAACAGGCGCCAAAAACATACAAACAAAGAAAAAAGAATGCTAGGGGAGCTTGCCTCTGGAATGGAGAGATGAGAGACTATGAAATGGAGAAAAACAGAAAGGGGAAGAGGAAGAAAGAAAAGAAAAGAAAAGACTGAATAAATAAAAATCAGAAAGGTTAAAGAACCGCAAAGTTCCCAGGGATCCCACCGATGCAGCTATAAGGTCTGAGGAAGTCACTTTCAGGTGTTGCAGTACAGCCTGGCTAGAAGGCGTAGAGGTATACAACGCCAGGTATTCAGAGATCAGAAAGAGAAGGAAGATATAGAGAGACGAGAAACTGAGCAATGAAGAAAGACAAAAAGGATAAAGGAGAAAAGAAAACAAAACAAATTAAAAAAAAAAAAAAAAAAGGACAAGAAAGTCTCCCAAAAAAACAGGAAAAAAAAAAAAAAAAACAAAACCAACAAAAAAAGAAATGCTGTCAGGGATCCCTCTGCATGTCTGTGGAAGCCGAAGCGGAGTTCCCTGCCACACAGCTCCGCCTGGCCTGAAAGGTCTCCCATCTCAAGAAAAGGAAAAGAAAACAAAGAATTCAAAACGAACAAATGAACAAAAGCCCCGGGATCCCACCAGTGCGGCAGCCCAGACCAGGAAGCAGCTCCACACTTGAACGGAGCTCCGCAGCCCCTCAGGAAGAAGCAGAGATGCACACGGAGCCAGGCACTTGAGCGAAAGGAGGGGAGGCAGCGAGAGGCAAGCAAGAAATCAAAAGAAGCAGGGAAAAAAAAAAAAAAAAGGCAACACCAGCAGCCAACAAATGGCACTCAGAGAGCCAGCCAGTGTGGGCTGGCGTCTCTGGACAAGAGACTGTGTCCACGGGAAGCAGAGGAGACCGAGTGTGGGTGAAGAAGGGTAGAGATTGGGAGAGCGTATATTACAAATTGCTGGCGCCCTGCAGCCCCTCAGGAAGAAGCAAAGATGGCGCACGGAGCCAGGCACTCTAGTGAAAGGAGGGTGAGGTAGTGAGAGGCATGTGAGAAATCAAAAGAAGCAGAAAAAAAGAAAGCAACACTAGCAGCCAGCAAATTGCACTCAGAGAGCCAGCTAGTGTGGGCTGGTGTTTGTGGACAAGAGACTGTGTCCGCAGGAAGTGGAGGGGGCCGAGTATGGGTGAAGAAGGGTAGAGATTGGGAGAGCGTATATTACAAATTGCCAGCGCCCTGCAGCCCCTCAGGAAGAAGCAAAGATGGCGCACGAAGCGAGGCACTCGAGCGAAAGGAGGGGGAGATGGCGAGAGGCAAGGAAGAAATCAAAAGAAGTGGAAAAAAGCAACACCAGCAGCCAACAAATGGCACCCAGAGAGCCACCCGCTTGGGTGTGTGTAATCCAAGCAGACGGCGCTTCCCAGTCAAGAGACCGTGACCGCGGGAAGCAGAGGAGGCCGAGCCGGGGCGAAGAGGGGTTGGGGGTGGGAAAGTGCACACTGCAGACTACCGGTTGTTTTGTCTCCCGCTGGATGCTCCGTGAGCCTGCTTTCTTATACCCCCATTTGCTGGTCTCTGATAGGAGTCCAAGATGGTGGATCCGTGCTGCATTAGCTGGTAGGGGACCTCTGCATGAATCTCTCCTTGCTCCTGCTCTCTCTCAGTTTTCTCACTCCATTTGGTGCTTGGCTGAGTTCTTTATCTCTTCATTTGATGTTTTAGGGTTTCAGGATTGTTGTATTTTCTGTTCGGCTCAGTTTTTCGGATCTTTGCTGTGGAGGGACGGCGTGGTGCTTCTGCCTAGAGCACCTTTTTGCCGGAACTGGTACCATTATTTCTTAAGGTAAAAATCCAATCATTTGTATTTTTAAAAGAAATCTATAAGTACATCAGAATTTGTTAGGTGTTGTACTCCCTAATGGTCCTGAAATCTTTCTTTATCTTGCTTTCCACTTTCAACAAAGAAAGATCGAGACTGCTATGCTTGGAGTATTCCATTTCTTTTTGTTAAATAATGAATTTGAATGTATTAAATGTAAGTCTATAACTATGAATGTGAATAAACACTTAAACAAAATTCAATTATTTTTAAGTGCCATAGAAATAAAACAAAATGTATTTGGTTGCATATTAGAATGATTCCTGGGTACAATTTTTAGCTGTGTCAAAATCCAGATAGCTGCCTTTTATAAGATTAAGACATTTAATAAAAACCAAGAAACTTTTCAGTGATTTACATCACATCACACTGCCAAGAAAGCACAACAGATTCATTATTCAAAGACGTCTAGGGTGGAATTACCAACAAGAACTTGGCAGCAAAATCAGTCGGAAACACTTTGGTCTTAATAGAAGAATGATTGTATATTGTATTAATTGAAACTTTTGGTTGTGTGACAGATGTCGTGCTCTAAGAAGGTCCTGTAACTTTTTGTTTCAGTTCTGCAGTGAGGAGGGAGGGGCCAATGGAAAGGGGAGAAGTGAAAAAATCTGCTTTCCTCCCACCACCATCACATGTCCCCAGCCCTCAACATATGCACACACACAATGCCTGCAAAACTCACAGATCTTCAGTAGTCAAAACCCATAAGGACTTAATTTAATTCACCCTACATAGAAAGTAGAGTCCCTGGGTGGAACAAACAGTTGATGCGCTCGGCTGCTAAGCAAAAGTTTGGAGGTTCGAGTCTACCCAGAGGCACCTAAGAAGAAAGGCCTGGTGATCTACTTCTGAAAAATCAGCCACAGAAAACTCTGCGGAGTACAGTTCTAGTCTGACACACATGGGGTTGCCATGAGTCGGAGTTGACTTGACGGCAACTGGTTTTATGTTAGAAAGGACAGAGATTATTGTGCAAAGCAGTAATCAAAAGTAAATGATAAAGCTAGAAATTCACTTTAAAAAGGGGGGGGGAACCTGACATTAAGTGGAGGGGGAGATAAGAATTTGAGAAGCTTAAGATGAAATTTGAGCTTCAAGTTAAAAGGTTTAAGATCTAAGCTACTCAGGTGGATTAAAGAATAATGATCTTGAAATGAAGACAGGATGTTAAACAGGAAGAAAGAGCTTGGAAATGTCAAGTGGAACAAAGAAGACGTCCAAGCATGTCGTGGACTACGTGGAATTGTGAGCACCTCCTTCTTGCATAGATGTTAGCTGTCAAATTAAAGTTGAAGCCTCTTTGTGAAGTTGAGTGTGCTTTTTGGCTGCGATTCTGATTTCAAGTACCAGAATTAGAATTTTCCTGGAATAACTTCTCATGCCAGCCCGACTTATGCTGCTTTAATTGTCCCTTTACTTAGGAGTATGAGACCCAATCCACTGCAGAAGCCAAATACGTGAAGCAGCTGGACCAGTGTGAGATGATTCTACAGGCATCGGAATATGAAGACCTTGAGAACAGACCTGGGAGACTGCAAGACTTCTACGATTCCACAGCAGGTACTCAAGCTGTTTTCAGTAAGAATCAGCTTTAGCTTGGCTTATTCTTGGTGCAGTGAAGTTATGTTACTGAAACCCACTGTTGTTACTGTCTTCCCACTCTTTTATACGGAACATCAAAAAAGAAAATACTAGGATTCCTAGTGAGAGGCAGTGTGGTGGATGAGAGCCGACCTGGAATCTGAGCACCATGTTCACATTCTGGCTCTGCCGCCTACTAGCTGTGTGCCCATGGGCCGTCTCCTGACCTCTCTGAGTCTGTGTTCTCATCTGAAAAATGGGAATCGTAGTATTCACCCTACTTAGATCAGGATCGATACTGTGCTATGTAGTCTGTAATGCTTTATAAATGTTAGATGGAGGTAGAAATAGATATTTGAAAAAGGAAAATCTCAAACAGCTGTGATCACTGTCATCATTATAGTGCTTCATAGCACAGTCCGGTGTCAGACTCCGGTTTCTTTCAACCCTGGTTCTGCCACATACAAGCTGCGTAACCTTTGGTAAATCACTTAACCTCTCTGAGCCTTAGTTTCCTTATCTGTAAAATGGGCATAATTACAGGGTTGTTTGAGAATATAGTAAGTTAATTTATATAAGGTGTTTAGAGCAGTGCCTGACATGTCATAACCTTTAATAATCATTAGCTGTTTTCATTTTGATATAATTTCCCACCTGTAGAGCTAATAGATTATTAATACAGTGTGAACAATAGTGGTGGCTGTTGTTTGTGTGGATCCCTGGTATCTCTTCAGGCATAGCTCAACCTCCATCTCCCCTGAGAGTACTGTTAGTGATAGCCTTTCTGTAACCCTCACATGGCCTCACCAAAACAGAGAAAGCTCCAGCTCATCAACTATATTTAAAAATATGATTTGCAGTTGATTCAGTTTCCCCTCTCACCTTTCCATCCCCACTTCCTCTGCCCTAGACAAGGCTTTCATTATTTCTGAGTTGGGCTGCTTTTCTCAATGGGAGCCCTGGTGGTACAGCGGTTAAGAGCTTGGCTGCTAACCAAAAGGTCATCAGTTTGAATCCACCAGCTGCTCCTTGAGAACCCTATGGGGCAGTTCTATTCTGTCCTATAGGTTTGCTATGAGTCGGAATTAACTTGACGACAATGGGTTTTTTTGTTTTCTCAGTGTTTTCCTCCTTTGTGGATGTAGGCATCATCACATCTGTATTTTAAAAAACTTCCATGGCTTTCCTTTTTCTAAAGAATAAAATCATGGCACTTTTGAATGACCTAAAAGGCCCTGCAGTATGATGCCACCCATGTCTCTGGTCTTCTATCCACCCACTCTCCGTGGGTGTGGTGTGGTGCAGGTTAGTGGCATTGGGAGGCTCCTGACTGAATGCGTGGCTGAGGGAACCAGCCTGGGAGGAGGCAGTGGTCGAGATCACAAGTCCGAGGAAGCATCCTGAGTTCCAGGCTATGGGCCAGTGTCAGCGACCAGGGCATCTAGTATGAAAGGCAGGGAGGGACATGGTGGCAGGACTTCTGAGTGACAGCACCACTGGTGTCTGACTTGGGAGGTCCATTTGAGGAGATGTGGGATATCAGAAACCAGCCCCTGTCCCTGAGGGAGGGGCAGGTGGGAAAATAGGTGGGCATTTGGGCTCTGTTCACTTCATACGTCAAGTTCTTTAATCCCTGTGGCTGGGTGGGAGGTAGGCACATGCAATTGACACAGAGGTACTGATTTCCTGGGTGTTCTCCCAAGTACCTCCACTTGAATGCCCTTTCCGTGTTCCATTCCTTGTAGAACCCTACTTACACCCTCCTTACACCTCTTTGAAGCCTTCCCTGATCCTTCTGTTAGAATTAATTGTTCCCTTCTTTTTGCTCAAGCTGCACTTGGTATTTTAAAAGGGTCGCTTGGGCTAGAAGCAGGCAGACCAGTGGGAGCGCTATTGTGTTATGCAAGTGATAAACAGTGGTGCTTTGGACCAGGAGATAGTAGTAGAAGTGAGAAGTGGCCAAATTCTGGGTATACTTTGAATATAGAGCCGACAGAATTTGCTGAGAGGTTGGGTATAGGATGTTTGTGAGAGGATTCCAAGGATTTTGGCCTGGGCAACTGGAAGAATGGAGTTGCCGCTAGATAGGGAAGGATAGGTTTCGGGGAAGAAAATCAGAGGTCCTAGAAGCCAAAGGAAGAAAGTGTTTCAAGGGGAAAGGAGTGATAGCTTACCAAGTGCTGCTGAGAGGTCAGGTGAGATGGGGAATGACAGTCAGCCACCTGAGTGTTTTAGCAACATGGAAGTAATTAGTGCCCTCCATAATAGCGGTTTTCGTGGAGTGGTAGGAACAAAAATCTGATTGGGGGGTTCAAGGGATAATGGAAGGAAAGGAGTTAGAAACAGTGAGTATAATCCACCCTTTAGTGAATTTGCCTTAAAGGGGTATAAACAGATGGAACCATAAGCTAGAGGGGACGCATGGTCAAGTGAGGGTTTGTTTCAGGATGGGAGATAAAAGAGCATTTTTCTATGCCGGGGGGGCAGGCAGTGGTAGTTCACTTGTAGAATTCTCACTTTCCATGCGGGAGACCCAGGTTTGGTTCTTGGCCAGTGCACCTCAGTGTGCCCCCACCATTCGTCTGTCAGTGGAGGCTTGCGTGTTGCTATGATTCTTAAGTTTCAGCAGAGCTTCCAGACTACTTTCTTCCTTTCTAGGAAGAAAGGCCTGGCTATCTACTTCTCAAAATCAGCCAGTAATCACAACAGTCTGATCCACAACTGATCATGGGGTAGCATATGACTGGGCAGCATTTCTCTCAGTTGTGCATGGGGTCACCATGAGGCAGGGGCCGACTCGACAGCATCTGCGACAACATACGCTGATAGAAATAATCAAGGAGGGACAGAGGGGTAAGAATTGCTGGGGCTGGGACTCAGTGGGGAGGCTTCTCTGAGGAGCAGAGACAGTCCACACTCACTAACAGTTATTGGCAGTGACGAGTGCCAGGTGTGCCTGTGGGAGGAGGTGGCTGATGTTTCTACAGGAGAGGAGGTCACGGAACAGACAGGCTGGGTTTATGGAAGGCTAGTCTGCACGTGCATTGAAATCACCAGGAATCATGACAGATGATATCAGAGTGTATTGATGAATCTGAAGCTGTAACTTTCCAGGCACAAAGACGGGTGACTTATGGTTCTTTCAATGATGGCAACCAGGAGGGGCAGTGAGTGGTGTCGTCTGAGGGCATGAGCTTTAAAGAAGGGGGCAGAGGACAGTCTGGGAGCAGCAAGAGGAGCTTGGAGGGCAGGCTTAGGCGCTGTGGTAAGCGGGGTATGAGAGAGAAGACGGCCACCACATGAGGGGCTGTAGGGAAAGCTGTACCCTCAGGACGAGCCAGGCATCAGTTAGGGCCCTACCTAAATAATAGTGCTTTGCCCAAGTCTCATCCATATACTTGATGGCATCGAGGGTGACAGAATAAACTCCAAGGGCTCGCCTTTGGCTCCTCTTCAGCACCTAGAATCGCATTCTTCTGTGTTTGAGTGAAGTTATGAGTCAGATCACTGAATACAGCCCCTGACGAGCCATGGCATCAAGCGGGAGCAGCTGATTTTTCTTGTGAATATAGGAATGTCTTTTTCTCTGTCTTCTTGTTTTGCAGGAAAATTCAGCCACCCTGAAATAGTCCAGCTTGTGTCAGAACTTGAGGCAGAAAGGAACACCAGCATCGCTGCACCCTCCAGTGAGCCGCACTCCTGAGGTGTTCTCTACGTGCCTGTGATCCTGGAATGATCCTGTTATTTTCCCATTTCATGGCATCGTGTTTGCCACCGTCAGTCTGATTTCCCCAGACGTGAGTCTTTACTTTCAATTGTCCGGACTCCAGCAAGAAACAGCATGTCATTTGGACAATAAAAGAAGCTATAGAACAGGATGCGGTGATCAAAATGCCATAGATGAAAACTTGAGTAGGGATGCCTTTTTTATGAATAAATAAATGTTAAAAGCCTACAACCTTGGAGTATTTACTGGAGATTTTAAACCCTCTGATTCTGAATTAATAACCTGTATCCCTGAAGGCCACGTTCATTGAACGATAGCAAATTTAATTATAATTGCTTTTAAGAATAGATTCTTCAGCTGACTTACTGATGAGGAGCTGGGGGGGAAATTAAAAATGTCTTAGTAGGTGCACTGTCTCCTCAGATGAAATGCTGTCTTTTTCAAGTGATGGCTGTCTTGAGCCAGATTTTGAATTGCACTTTGACCTGCTTTAGGTCTCTCTGATCACAGACTTGTAAACTAGCTAAGATGTTCCACCCTACCCCATTCCTTCCTATCATTTGGGGATATAAGTTGGGGCATACAGTCCTTTTCAAATGCCACTTGTCTTCCTTTGTGTATTTGTCGCTGACTGACACTGACTGATGTCCAATGACCAGGTGAGAAATATGTAATCGCAGGTATCAAACAAAAAAACCAAACTCGTTGCCATCAAGTCAATTCTGACTGATAGCAACCCTATAGGACAGAGTACAGCTACCCCATAGGGTTTCCAAGGCTGTAATCTTTACGGAAGCGGATTGCCACATCTTTCTCCTGCAGAGTGGCTGGTGGTTTCTAACTGCAGACTTTTAGGTTAGCAGAGCACTTACCCACTGTGCAACAAGGGCTCCAAATGGGAGTAAACAAAAAAAAAAAACCAAACCGTTGCCATCGAGTTGATTTCAACTCATAGCGACTCTATAGGACAAAGCAGAACTGCCTTACAGGGTTTCCAAGGAGCAGCTGGTGGACTGGAACTGCCGACCTTTTGGTTAGCAGCCGAGCTCTTAACCACTGCGCCACCAGGAACACATCAAAACAGGTTTCTTCCCCTTATTCCCTGTCATCTGTCATGTGATTTATTCCTATCCAAGGGGAAATGGCCATTCAAGATTTAGGATAAATAACAACCCCCCACCCCACCCCTTGCCTTTCAGTGATGCACAAACCCTGAATGGTGAGGACTTAAGAACATCCATGCAAACATGCCAAGTATTTTGTGTGCAACAGTGATGCCTGTCCTTATAATTCAAATGTCAGTTTCCATTTGAAGAAGGCCTGTTAGGCTGCCATGGTGAGAATTCTAGGCGCGTTTCTTTGGAAACTGTTCACAGTATCCATGGATACCCAATCTGCAGGAAGCAAGGTGCATGATCTTTTCAGAAGCAACACAAATAAGTACATATAGTTGCTCTGCCTTGAAAAGCAGAGTGCAAAGTCTGATTACTATTGGACGTATGGTTAGTAGGAAAACAAAACACCATCTATCAATATCGTGGGTTTTTTTTTTTCCCGGCATGAAAACATTTAACAAAATAACCCTAGATAAAGTTCAAATATTTATAACCAGAAGGTTTTCTGTGGCTCTTAAATTTTATTTTGAATGTTTTTTTCTGCAGTAATTTTCATAAATAGCCAACACTTCACAGAGAGACTTAGGAAACCTCTACTGGGTCAGACTCAATACTGGTCACTTAATTATTACCTCAGCTGATCATCTACCTACCAAGTTGGGGTTCACAGTTAGTCCTAAACCTTCCTCACTGGGCTAATGTGTTTAAAAAAGAAAAAATGTAACAGCGCTATAAAATAAAATCTTATTTAGGAAGGAGAGAACAAAATGAAGATCAATAAAAGATAGGTATTGAATTCATCAGTAATGTCTATAAATATTTGAGCATTGTTACTTTAAAAAAATTTTCTTTTTTTGGAAAAGAGATCTACTTGCCTGAAATTGGTCTTCTTAATAACAAACTCTATAATTATGATGCATTTTAAATAATTATTCTTGGGTTAGATGCAACAAAAATAAAAAGATTTCTTCGTCCTGCTTTTCCCCTGTGGACTGGCATTTCACCAGCTGTTACATAATTCTCAGTGCCCATGTATTTGAAAAATGTCAACCTCTAAGCCCCTGGGATAAATGACTGGGGAACTGACTTGTGAAATAGCATACTCTGTGCCCAGCATTTTTATTTAAGTATATTACCAGTCTTCATATTTAAAGGTGAGATAGACTTATGATGATGCTATTTTTGGTTTCCCTTCATACTATGCACTAAAGGCCATGTAGAAACGTAGCAAGAAAGACTTCTACCATTCCTAAATAGAGATTATCAAAAGTAACCATAAGATTATGACAAATAATATTACAGTTTGAAATTTTATTTTAACACCAAGTTTGAAGAAGTTGTTTACATTTCATATTAAATCAGTTTTTAACCTTTTTAACAGCATCTTCCTTTATTACATTTACCCCAACTCCAATTTGATAATGAGAAAAGGATGTTGGGGCTGAAGTTCACAAGGTTATTCACCATTTCGTGGTAAAACACAACATGTTTCAAGCAGATAAGGTGATTTTGGAAAAACGATGGCCGATGAACAGCTTAGATCCCCAGAGTTCTCCGGGTTGTCGTTGGTTGCCGTCAAGTCTTATTGCAACTCATGTCGAACCCACTGTAAATGACATGATTTATCAAGATGTTTGTTCCATAGTAAATCATACAACTTGTACTGTTTTCTATGGTACAAAAGCAGATTTATAAGAAAATAGCTAATTTAGAGTAAGATGCAGATTACTTTGCCAGCATGACCTACCAATAGTAGTAATCTTTATGAGATGTGAGGTGAAAGATAAAAGTTTCACTGTGACCTCAAGAATATTTTCCATCATAGCAGCAGTATTTTTAAAAAGTGGTAAATGGTTAAATTACAGAACGGTTCACTTTTTTTAAAAAGCCAATTTGTTTTATTTTAAAATCACAATCTATTGGCATTTCTGATTGTTGGAATACATTTTTGTCAAGTGTCATTTCATATACACAGTGTTGACATTCTTCCTAATTTGTCCTCCAGCCTATGGGTTGAAGTTATGGTCCCATAGGGCTGGAAGCCAAACACTATCCAGCTGGCTTGTGACTGCTGGCTTGCCCACTGCAGTGGGCAGGGACTCTATTTCTCTGGGCCCCATCTGCAGTTGCCTGATGAGTTTGAAATGGTCCATATTCATAAACTCACAGCCGCCTTCTTTTTGACTGCACTCCTCACACTATCTCATTAAAGCACAGTTCTACCACACCACCAGTTGTGGAGACAATGCTGACTCATGGCAACTCTGCGTGTCAGAGTAGAACTGTGTTTCATAGGGGTTTCAATGGCTGATTCTTCTGAAGTAGATCTCCAGGCTTTTCTCTCAAGAAGCCTCTGGGTGTACTCAAACCTTCCTTTAGCAGCTGAATATGTTAACCAACTGAACAGTGTGTGGCTTCCAGCCCTATGGGACCATGACTTCAACCCATAGGCTGGAGGACAAATTATCGAGAATGTTAACGATCCTCCCAGCAGGGCTTCTTTGTCCACTCTGGATCAAATTTACAGCCCCATTCCCTCTGCTAAAATTCCAGGTCTCAGAGATTACGTGGCCCTGAACCAGACTGATTTTCAGTTAAGCATGTGACTTATCCTGCTCCATTAATTTGAATAGAAATTTTCAGATTGACTTTACTTCACTATAGGACATAAATCCACTTCTATTTAATAATAAATTTAAAAAAATGAATAATTTACATACAAATATATATATATTATGTGGACTTTCCAAATTATGATTTTTAATTAGTAGGTCTATTCAATGTGCATTTCAAACATTTATCTTGAGGCTATATCTCTGCTACCTAATAACAAATGTATGTTCCCATTTAGAAGAAGAAAAGATAAACATACAGTGTGAAAGTTAAAAGTTTACTTACTCCAGGAAATCTGGTTGTATTAATATGATGCTTTTTTCCATACCTGTCAACAGTTTGTAAACTGGTCAGGGTTACAGAGCTCTGCTCCTCCCATTTTTTAGATATACCCCTTTTAGATGTCCCTAACCTGAGTTAACAACTATCTAGGTAGATTGGAGAGAATTTTATAAGTGGAGATTCTTTAGCAGCCTAGGGTAACAGGTCACAATTACTTGTACATCTTCTGTCACATTCACCACATTTAGCCGCAGAAGGGGATTTAAAATAACATCTGCAGAAACACAGCCAACAACTTTAAGGCCATCAATAACCTCTAAGACGTAAAGAAATTAAGAATTCAAAGTCTTATCATTAAAAGTAATTATTTTAATTGCTGAAGTAAATATATGTAATTTATGTTGGTAAGGGGGATCATAAGTAATTTAATAAACTTTTCAATAAGTCATTAATTGCTGGAGACAGTCATATAGAACTCCATTCTGTTAATCTGACTGCAACGAAAGAGGTTGTTCCCTCAGCCTTCATGGACATGCGTATCATAAGAGAGTCAATGCAAAAGCCAAAGCAAATAATTCAGAGCTACACATTTGGAAAATGTACATTAAATTACAGAAAGAGAAGGGTTGTGACCAGTCATGTATCTACTCAGGGCATTTAAAAGATGACAAAATATGAATACTGAAGGTTGGTGGTCACGTGTTTCAACACAAATACAAATGGAAGTTATTTTATTCTGTGGAGAGCCCATTTGAATAACAATGACAAGGCCTGGGTTTTTCCCAAGGGGAATTTGGTCTTCATATCTGGATATGTGGGGCAGGAGATGGGACTGGGCAGTGGCTGGGCCTCTGGTGTGGCTACAGCTGGGAGGAGCCTAGCACTGCAGTTCCTCTTCCTCCTCAACCCGCCGGGGGCCTCCAGCGGAGCTCTGGGCGCTGGCGTGGGCCGTGGAGCTGAGCACCTCTTCAAAACTGCCTCCACTGTGGTTTGTCCCGCCTACTTTCGTCTAAAACCAGCAAAGACGAAGAAAAAACAAAATGGTAGTTTATTATTATTATTGCTATAATGTTTTCATAAGAATGCCAAAATCTTGATTACTTCAATTTCAGAAATACATTTTTTTTTTCTTTAGATGAGATGAAAAGGATGTAGAGAAGTTAGTTGCCTTTAACAGAGTGCTAAAATAAAATGTCCCTTCATACTTGGGCTCTGGGATAGGATTCAAACTTTAATTTTATATTAGAATTTTAGCAACACTCTATCTATTCCACATTAGGTTAAAATCCCCAATCCCTTCAGGAACAAAAACAAGATCTGTGGATTTGTAAAGTCTGTATGCCCCCCTGCTCCCCCCCAACCAATCTGATCAAAACAGAACTGGATTTTAGATTTAACTACTCCAATTTTACAAATGTATAAATGTCACCAAGTGACTTAAATTTAGGCTTTCTACTTGGGAATTAGCAGGGCAATCTGGATTTCTGAGAATGGTCTCTTGAACAGCCATAGTGGCTCAACTGAACGTGCTTTCTAAATGGTCTCTGCTGTGTGAGGTGGCCATGGGTCTAGTCTTCAGGCACTGGTCATTTCACACCTGCATGGGCAGCTTGAGTTTTAATAGAAATAGCCCTTAAAACACAAAGTAATAATGCTCTACGAGGTTCCCTTTTTGTGTTCTTATTATCAGCTTATAAAAAATAGAAGCAGGAAGAAATCATTTACAATTTAAAAATATGGCTAGGTATTTCAAAAAATTTCTTATTAGAAAGTCCTTCAAAAGAATATGTAACAGTCCCAAATACTTTATGCAAGTCTTAGTAATGTCACATTGGCCTTCTTTAGCCATTAAAAAGGTGGAAAACCAGTTGGAGGAAAAGCAAGACATAGAACAGATAATTATGTTAAAACTGACAAATTGCCACCTACATCTCAGTGTCACCCAAGCGATCACTGACAAGAACGGGAATAACACCGAGAATGTGCATTACTCAAAACGCACTGCCTGGCCTGCCCTTCTGAAAAATTTAACCAAGGTTTTAAGCAGTTCGGTCATTACAAAAACAAGCAAACAAACACTTTCCTCCAACTGTCACTAAAATCCCTCACTGCTTCTTAGCCCTTTTATTTATTAAATTGAAATTTTCACTCTGTTCTATGGTTTAGAAGGGGGGTCAGAAAACCCTTTCTGTACAAAGCTAGATAGTAATTTTTTAGGCTTGGAGGCCACAGTCTCTGCCATAAATACTCAACTCTGCTGTTGCAGGGTGGAAGCAGCCACAGACAAGTTATTAGTGAACGCGCATGGCTATGTTCCAATAAAACTTTATGGATAGACACATGTAAATTTCATGTAATTTAATTCTCTAACTTCACAGAATATTAGTCTCTTTATTACTTTTTCCAACCACTTAAAATTTTAAAAATCATTCGTAGCTTGTGGGCAGCCAGCTGGGTTTGGCCCACAGGTAGTAGTTTGCTAATCTCTGATTTACAGCATTGATTTCTCCTTTTCTCTGCATGTTATCTTAGCACAAGGAATGGGGGAGTGTTTGCAACTATGTAATTTTCTCTATATTTCTTTCCTTAGAGAAACAAATAAGGTTGCACCAGTGCAATCTACTCTATTAATAGTCCCCATTCGCCTCTTTTTTTCTCCCCCACTTAAATTCTCTTTTGCAATAGAAATCACACACAGTGTTGAATCAGGTGAATACCAATTACTGCGATACCCTTCTGAGCTTTGCTTCATTCTTCTCTCCCATATCTGATTTTTCTTGAGTAAAATGAAGAAGAGGGAGCCTATTTGAAATAATTTGGAAGGGAGTGGAATAAAAGGGATTTCCTAGCTGTGCGGGTTTAATGACCACATACCTGAATACTTTACGCAAAGACCTGCTTATGCACAGACATGGACTATAAATCTTTCCTGGACCCTTCCAGGCATAATTTTTTGTTTCCGTGTCCTGAAAATTATAATTGTTTTTTACATAAAATTTCATTTGAATTACTGAGTTAGTTTTCCTGATCTCTCATAATAAAACAGCTGGCTGATAAATAAACAAGAAGTAAAACATACCTTGCTTTTTTTTTTTTAAAGGATTTGATTCAGGTCATGTAATGTACAGCTGTACAGCCATGCACCACATTACGTCCATTCAGGCAACATCCGACCACATATACATCCGTGGTCCCGTAAGGTTATAACAGAGTTCAAAAATCCCAATCAGAGAATGGGATGTAGTGGACAAATCTAACATCAGTTAGTAAAATGCTTGTATTAAAATACAGTACATAGTGTGCCTTTCTATGCATTAAAAACATTAAAGAAACACAGATACACTAAAACATCTTTAACATAATAACACAGTAATAATAATAATGTGGGTCACAAAGTAGCGCCCATTTGTTATTAACAACCATTGAATGTACTTCGAAGTATTAATATAATAGGCTTTATGGGGGTTGTTTTGTAACTATAGGTTGTACATAAGTCAGATGTTCCTCACGCAGGAATGCTTGTATATAATATGGTGTTTGCACAACATCCAGATCACATAATGTCCTATTTCATAGAACACATTGTGGACATTAAGCGATGCATGACTGTATTCATCAAAAAGTAGATGCCCTAAAAATATGGTCTGCTTACATGGGTGCAGAACGGATGAAAGGGAAGTAGTTCATGATTATTCACTGGAACATGGTAGAAGATACCAAATGTGATTTCATAGGAACTGATTCTGGGGTTGATGCTTTTTAAACTTGTCTGTCTGTTGGTTGGTTGGTTGGTTTTGGATGAAGTAGAGAGTATGTGCTTTGACTGTAGAGGTGACATCAGCTGAGATGTCATAAAGCATTGCAAGGATTTAGGCAGAAAGGACTAAATTTTATATGATTGTGATGAATTGCCAAGTTTTTCATGAAAAAACAAACTATATATAGAATTATGTATAAAGGAGAACAATCAATTGGGTACAAATGCCGCATGGTGCATGACAGATTGTGTGAGAAGATGGCAGGAGTGGACCTCACTTCACAGCAGAACATTACGTCTAATAGAACACAAATACGAGCATGATTCGCTACTACTGGTGTTTCTAAAAATCAAGCTGAACAACAGTATATATGAAGAGAAAAGTAACATTTAGACCTGCAAGGAATTTCATTCATCCTTACTGATTCATGAATCATTCCCTCAGAAGAAAGCTGTCTAGGGATCCATAATTGAAGAAAGACATAAAAATTTTGGAGATTTAGAACAACAACAACAAAAAAAAAAAAACTATACAAAAAATAAACTACGTAAAGCAGGGTTAAATCTATTATTTAGTCTAAGGGAAAAAAGAGTAATGAGACGTTCATAATTACTGAGGAAGTGAGAGGTTTTACACAAAGCATGATTATCAGTTATTCTCCATTGCCTGAGCGGGCAGACAAAAAAGAAGGCATTGGCCATGTCATACGAGGTGGATGGATGTGAGTCTTGTTAAACACATAGACAATCACGCATGCATAGAATTCACTTTCAGGGGGTCTTGACATAAGCTAGTATCAGATCAGCTGAGTTAGTGACGTGCATGCCTGAAGGAGGAGGAAGGCTCCACACCTTCCATCCCAGTGAGGCAAGAGAAGTGAGAGACTAAGGGTGTGGACCAAGCACTTAAATCATATGTAATCTGTGAGTTTACCAGAATTTTCTAAAAGCAAATGAAAATAGGTTGTTCTTTATTCTTCTTTTGCTTCTTCATATCCTGTTCTTTTAAAGAAAACCTAAAAAGTACAACTTCTCCTATGTCAGAACTTATCTAACAAAGAATTCAACCTCCTTGGATTGTCTAAGGCTAAAAACCAAAAGTTGAGAAACTGAATTCCTAGGATTTCTGAGCCTGCTGTTTTGATACTAAATATTCTAGCAAGAGAAATGTCCACAACACTGTATGTCCCTCCGTTTCAAAAAATTTTCCTTACAAATGGGGCAATTTAATGGCTCCTGCTGGTTCATGTGGGAGAAAGATGTGGTAGTCTGTGGAAACCCTAGGGGGTAGTTCCACTCTGTCCTTTAGGGTCACTATGAGTTGGAATTGACTCGATGTCAATGGGTTATTTTTTTTCTGGTTTGGACTGGTTCGTGTACATTCAGTAAATTATAATTTTGACAAGCAAAGTAGTGAACTACTAGAAACATCTGGTTAACGAATGAAACCAATGAAGGCATGGTAAACAGTGAGCAATTATTTCATTCTTAGGCCTTAAACACTTAATCTCAGGTGTAAAAAAGTAGACTATGGGAAAGATCCTCTCCTAAGGGAAAGACCTTCTGGGTCAGAATCAATAAGAGCATCTAGGACATCTAGAAAAGAATACCTTACAGCCTCACTCGTATCAGGTTGCATATGTGAGAGAGAGTAATATGGCAATAGAACATTCAGAAAAGCTGAGTAATCAGCATGGGCATGTATCTGCTTCTGATCTGGTTAAAGATAAACCATATTCTTAATTTTCCTAGTAATAGTGAAATACAGCAATGGACTGTACACAAAATAGTGATAATTGTTAGAAGATGCAACCAAGTTTATGAGATAGCTTTCTTAAAAAAAATTACCATCTTAGCAGTTTTAATGACTTTTCCTGATTTTATACATTTTAAGATGATACTGATTTTATTTTTGCTCTTTTCTCTTCTGTAGACTAGCTTATTTTATCTATTCTCAAACAATAAATACAGTATTTTTTAGCACCTACCATGTAATACACATATTTTCAGAGAGCAAATGCATTATTACAGAACAACGTATTTTGCCATTCAGCTTAACGTTCCCGCGATGATAATCATATTGTGCTCAGCATGTAAGTTTAGTGAACAATTTTAGGTTGCTGACGGCTTGTGGATGGCAGTTTAATACACCGCACCAAGTTCATTTTTGCTGGTCCAAGCCCAAACTAGAGGATCTTTGAGCTGTTACTGAGCTTCTACTCACACTTTAAATTCATATTCACACACCCTTTATCCCATCTACATTTCTCTTTCACATATCTACTTTTTGTGGGATAGCATTAAGAATTCTAACCAGCAAAGAGTCTGATAAGTAAATGAACACAAACCCCAGTTCGCTTTAATGAACAATTTGCCCCTGAATGGATTACACAGACAACTCTGTGAGGATACAGTAACACTTTTCAATACTGGTTTAATTTATAGATTTATATGTGAGGGAAAAGAATTGACTTCGTGCAAGTTCGCCTTCAGGGATGCACAGATTACTGGCTAGCACCACCTTCGAACTAACCACAGCAGTAACTAAGCTGTCTGGATTCAATGGACTTAACCACACAAAATTGGCTTGTCTGTACCTTAAGGCTTGTGACAGTTGTCTCAACCCTCTCCTCAAATGATTTGAAAGTAGGAGAATTCCTAAAATAATAATAAAAAAAAAAAAAAAAAAGAGGTCAGCTCCAAAGACATAGCTGTCTTAGCAACCATGTTGTTTAGTTTTCTGCTCTTACTTGTGGACGTCACCTCGGCAGCAGAGCCAGCTGTCAGTTTGCTACCTACACCAACCATGTTTTAAAAAAAATTTCACTTTTGCTAGGTTAGGGCCAGATACCATAACCTGACATGTATTATTCTAAGTAAAATGGTGAGATACTCAACTGTAGAAGAAACCATATAGCATTTGGCAAAGATCACCAGTTGCCACTGAGTCAATTCCAACTCATGGTGACCCATGTGTATCATTTTGCAATTATAAGACTGAAATAATTCTACAATGCACTGCCTATCATTTCCAATGAACTGAAGGAGTAATAACTTAATTTTTCATTTACTAACTATATCTCTATCTCTCACAACACTCCTTTTTTAACTCAGTTTTTTGTAAGCAATGGAAAGTCTGTCTGAAGAATGTCATGTTGGAATTTACCCACTTGGAGATGTAAAGTTATTTATTATTTCAGTGAATGTGAAGCATGACAGAAATAGTTCAAGGAAAAGAATGTTTGTAAGCTTTTTCTTTTCCATGTCTTAAAAAGTTATTTTGTCAACTTCCATGAAGTAGTGTTTCTGACAGCTAATGCTTTCATTATTTTAAGTTAAAATACACCCATTACTTGTTTAACGCATGATCACAAACGGTGCAATGAGCAGCGTTGTTACTTTTCCTCTCTATTACCGGACAGAAACTTCAGAGTCTACTGGCATTTTATTTGTGATTCATTCATTGTGTTAAAGAATTTATATATACTATCTCTTTGCTTTAAGAGTTAGATGCTTCATTTGGGGATTAATAGTTTTCAGCCCTGGTGCCATAATAGTTAAGAGCTCAGCTTGTCTGCTAATCAAAAGGGGAAAAGTTCGAATCTACCAGGCGCTCCTTGGAAACCCTATAGGGCAGTTCTACCCTGTCCTATAAAGGGTTGCTATGAGTTGGTATTGACTTGATGGCAACGGTTTTTCTTTCTTTATGCTGGGTTTGGCCATGTGCCATTACCATTTAATGATATCATTGCCATTAAATATGGTATCACCAAGTTCAACTAAAGAAACAGGAAATGAACTAAAAATGTTTCTTGAAACTTGTATCCATGTCAGCTTTCAGCAACAAGGATTGCCATCATTTTTAAATCAAATAATTCAACTAAATGTTATTATCTTTGATTCACCAATTCTTATTCTCTCTTGAGTGCACAAAAGAGTAAAATAAGAGAAATGGCCTAGGAAAACATCATAAGGGAGAATGGCTATAAAACATGGGCTTCATTGTATGGTATGGGATAAAGCAGGGCTCTAATACCATCAATAGAAAACTAACATGGAAAATACATTTTTGAGTGAATTTGTCTTTGTTAGGAATTGTCCCCTGAGACTGACATTCCACATGGTCAGAAATTCATTTGCATTCAGGCTGCATGAAATAACTATGGTAAGTTCAGAGGGCCCAAGCTCGGCATCATACCTTATACATGACTCAAATGTGAGTCAAATTCCTATGAGTAATCCTTTATAATGCCTCTATTTCATGGTGAAATATTAGTGGAATTACACTTGAATGACTCAAAACTGATATACTGGCATATATATATGGCATCTTACTTCCACTGTAGTTTTTATTTGGTCTGCTCACATAACTATCATCAATCAGTTACACAGGACCACAGCTGGCACAAAATTAAGTCTAACGCTTATATATCAGATGAGTAAAATAGTTTTTATGTTAATTTCTAGAAAGCTCATGGAGACTACATTTGACTCATAAGTCACTAGACAGATTCCTAGTTCACAGAGAAAAACCATGTTAATTTTTTGCAAGCCTTCTTTGAACACCTAGACTTAAAACCAGACAAGGAAAGCAGCTCAGAGCCACAGGCTGCAGTACTCAATCTGGGTTTTCCTGTGATAGGGGAGGGACCCTGGTGGCACAGTGGTTAAGAGCTATGGCAAGTTACGGCTGCTAACCAAAAGGTCGGCAGTTTGAATCCACCAGCCACTCCTTGGAAACTCTACTGGGCAGTTATACTCTGTCCTAGAGTCAGTATGATAGGGAAGTAAGTCCTTCAAGGATGAACTAATCCACCTGGAATCTATATTCTATATTTATTACCAAATTAGGGAAACCAAATACTGTGTTTAAATTTCCAAACCAACAAATTAACCAAATAACCCCAGTATAGAAGAGACTTCATCAGACATAATAGAACAGACATTTCTCTAACTAAATTATAGTAGAGTGCATGCTGGAGAACAGAGAGAAACAGTCTAATCAGATTTAATCATAGCATATGCAGCTACAAACTTTTAACACGGCAAATGACTCTAGAATTTGGCTTCAGTGATCTCAAATGGTTTGGAGTAACTGTACCCCCTCTATAATGAATCCAAACCCCAATATATAGAGCAGGTATGAGAGGCACAGTCCTGACTGAAGTAGGGGAGGGTTCCAGAGACTTGATTTCTCCTACCATGCATGATGGGCCCAGGCAGTTCTAGGGCTCTGGGGAGCATTGAGAGAAGAGTAGTGAATCTGGTTCTAGCCCTTTATTTTAAATATGATAAAACTGATATCACTGAGGTGATTATCCCAAGGCTGCAAAGCTAATTCTTGGAAGAGCTGAGCTACAACCTGCCATCTTCTGACTCCCGATTCATTCCTGTGTACTCTATTACTATTAATTTGATTTTATCTGATTCTATCATGAAACCATGCAAATGTGAAGGACGACATTTAGCTAGAAGAGACTCCTGTACAAATTTTCATGGGCCAGTCATTTTAATGACATTTTTATTGTTTAACAGACACCTCATCTTAATATCAACCTTAACAAATCTTAATGATATCCTTTCTAGAACTGTCACCCACTTAGTCTTCTACCCTTTTGTTTAAATTCTCTCTTAGGCTTGCATTTAATTCTGTTGAAAACAGAGACATATTTCAACCACTACAAGTGTGCTTGGAATGTTCCAGGCCCTGTGCTAAGTGCTTTACACAGATTACTTTGTTTATGCCTCCCTACAACCATATGAACGCGTTAGGATAGGTTAAGTAACTTGTCTTGCTTCACACAGCAGACACTGTTTATTTAGAAGACCAAATCCATCGCACCATACTTCTACAGGATTGTCAGCTCTGTTCCTAAAGACCGTCAGAAAAGAGAATGAGATAGTTCATGGCACTTCAGTAATTTCCTTTTATATAAAGGAAAAAGAAACACAAAGTAAATGTCAATAAAGCAACAACTTTATACACAGTCTGCATTAATATTATGTAAAAAATAATTTACACACATTACCTCATAGCAGGCATACTTATGGAATGGCGAATGGAGTAGCTTCAAGGCAAAAGCATATTAAAGGGGGAAAAAGAAAGAAAAAAGAAAATAGCATAATATCAGTACATGAAAAACTTCCTATTCACAGTATTAAAACAGCAATACAAATATCTGAAATATGCTCTGCCCACTCTACAATACGATACTTGTTTTCCTGGGGTATAATGGGCCACTGTCTGCTTCCAATGGTATAAAAGAAGAGTAGATGATCCATGGTTGCATATTATTTCACTCCTTGTAGGCTCCCTAAGTCAGGAAATCTGAGCGGAATGTCTAGCTTTCCCCAGTTCAGCCCAGTAGCCCATGGCCATCCTCTACAGGTCCAATCAAGGTCTTCCTGCCCTGTTCCTGCTCAAGAAGACAGTAAGGATGGGAAGTACAGCCAGCCAGATAAAAGCTAACGGCTCCATTGTAGAGAAACTGTCCAGAGGAATGCACATAATTAACATAAGACGTTCAAGGAATCACATGCCAGACAAATGATTCACACAGTTCAACATGAGAAGAGGGACTCAGCATCCTTTCTGGTTTAATTGTCAAAAACATATGGTACCAAAAAAAAAAAAAAAAAAAGAACTTCTGGTACAAAGATAAATATTCCTGAGAATCCTAAGGGACTCAGCCTTCTCATCCTTTGCCCTCATGGTAGCTGGCTCATCTTCCCTCTGATTACCTATTATTTTCTATGCGAATTTCACTCAGAAATCAGTCTGGGAGGAGGGAGGAAGCAAAACAGGGTCCATTTTCCTGGGATAGTACCCCCCCATCACACTCTTCAACACAGTCAAGAAGCCAATCAGTCAGGGATCAAACTCATCACCCTTCCCTGACGATATCCACTGAGGTCATCAGTATGGGCAACACTTTACTGGACCACAAACAGAAAAGGCCACAAATTCAGGAGATACTTACGGTCTTACCCAGACACTGTTTAGAAACTATAGACAGAATATTTCCTCAGAAATCACATGAAGAAAAGAATTACTAAAAGAAATTTGTCAGCACTATCAATCTGTTCTTTAAATACATGCAGTTTTCTTAAAGAAAAAAAAAAGATTTAAATAATAATAAAATACCAGCAAAAAAGAAGGCTACACTAGGGGCTTGAGCACATTTTTTAACATTGTTCCTTTCCCATAACCTTTCTCCCCTTCAACTTCAGAAGGTACAGAAAGTTGAAGGTGAAATGCCTGCACTAATAACAGTGACAAGAAATTCAGAGAAACATGACCATCTAGAGACAATAATTTTCTGTTTCTCAACTTTACTTTCTATAAATTTTATAAAAACACCCAACTCTCAATTTCCATTTTTTTTTCTTCTTTCAATTTTAAGTGTGGAAAAGCAAAGACCTCTACCAGTGTGTGAAGAAACGATGCAGAAAGAGAGAGTCCTACGAGATTGCTCAACAAGTGAAATTGGTTAAAGTCAGAAATGAGATAAATATGTGCCTAAACAATTTTCAAAGGAGCCCTGGTGGTGCAAGAGTTAACCATAAGGTTGGCAGTTCCAGCGGTTCCTCAGGAGAAAGATCTGGTGATCTGCTTCCATAAAGATTGTTGTTGTTAGGTGCCGTCGAGTTGATTTTTGACTCATATTGACCCCATGTGAGAATGCAGAACTGCCCCATAGGGTTTTCTAGGCTGTAATCTTTATGGGAGCAGATCACCGGGTTTTTCTCCTGCAGAGCCACTGGGTGAGTTCTAACCACCAACCTTTCGGTTAGCAGCTGAGCATTTAACCACTGTGCCACCAGAGCTTCAGGGCGCCTAACAGCAACAACATCAAATAAATTTCAATATATTGAGTGCCCTACAGTCTGTATCTTCCTGGTCATTAACTTGCTCAGAAAAATGGAGCTGATTTTGTTGTTGATGCACAGTGTGAAAGAAACCGAGGGACACTGGGGAGCAGCAAGGGAGCTGGCCACTTCCCGCACGTGGGCAGGACAGTGCTTACCCAATAGAGTGAGATCTGCAGCCAGGCAGCACAGGAAAGACAACCAGGAGAGAGTTAGTATATTAGGATGCAAAGAAACAAACACCCTGCCTCCGCTTTGTTGTCCTCTCTTTCAAGAGCTCTAAAGCAATATTAGGTAATTCCATTCCTTACTCAATTTAGGTTCTTTTGTTTGTTTTGTTTTCTTTTGTTCTTTGAGTACACTGACTTTTAATGTATCTTTAAGATTATTTTGCCAACCTTTTAGAAGTTTTGCTCTCTGGGTGGTACAAACAGTCAACACACTCAGCTGCTAACTGAGGTTGGAGGTTCAAGTCAAAAGAAAGACAGGAGTCCAACTTGGAAGAAAGGCCTGGGAATCTGCTTCTGAAATATCAGCCACTGAAAACCCTATGGAGCACTGTTCTATTCTGACACACATGGGGTCACCATTAGTCGGAAATGACTCCACTGCAACTGGCTTTTATTACTCCCATGGATGTATACAGATGGTTGAACTTCTCTTAAAAAATTACGTGCCTCCTCTATACATTTCATCCCCAGTGGATCATAGTTGGAACAAATTCACTGCAAAGCTCCAGGAAAATGCCAATATTATTATAAAATGAGTCCAACAGCTTGCATTCCTTCAGAGTACTTTCATAAATGTGACTTCACTTTAATTTCACAGGAAACATTGTAGTTAGGTATGAACAATGCTATTTTATAGTCCAGAAAGAGACTAAGTAATTCCATGACTGGGCCAACGCATCTTCGCTTAACAACGATCAGGTTAAAATGAGAATACTAGCTTTGGAAATATAATCTATTTTTACAAAACATATAAGTTAAATTCTAACATAGTGTTTTTCCTTCAGTTATTAAAAGGCCCAAATTCTAGGTTTTCAAAATCTATGAGTATAAATTTGGAATTACTTTAAATAAAAACTGTGTTGTACTGTTTTTCTTCCCAGGTATCTGAATTTTGCTGGCAATCTTTTTGATCAAATTCAGAAATTTGTTCTTAGAATTCACAAAAGAAGTTTATAATGTAACTAGTAAAAATATAAAATAATGTGATATTTTAAACCAAAAAAAGATTTAAAATAAAGTGCCTGTGATACAATTTTCCCACTATCATTTTATAAATTACTACCTAAATTTGGACAGAAAATCAAAACTTACTAATTTTTCTCATTTAAGAATCTTTATTAAAGTAAATTTAAGCAATTTTAAAATTTATCATAGTTTAAAACTAAAAACCCTTTGCAAAACTTGTTGCTTTCATAGAGAATTATCTTTAGGTTAGATGTTAATAGTTCGAGAAAAATATAGCTCTGAATTTTTCCAACTCTACAAAATATTACGGGACTGTACTTGAGTCTTTAAAACATAAGCTACATTTTCCAGTATTTTTACCCACAGTTCACAATGAAAATGTTGTATCCTTTGTATAGAATGATAATTAACGAAAAATTTAGAACTCCTAAGAAATAGGTTCTCCATTAGCTTAAAACAAAGCCACACCAAACCAGGAGGAAAGCCAGTCAACACAATTTAGATATTATACCATCAGTGTATTAACATGAGTATGCCAACATATTACAAGTGTGAAACACAGTCTTCATCCTTTACTATGTTGAAAAAAAAAAAAAATGAGCAGAACCTTTATGAAATACAGTGGGCTCCTGTTAATGGACTCTCTCTAATTTCCATCATGTGACTCCATCTTATAACTCATTTAATAAAAATAAAAACTAGCATTTACTGAGTGCTTAATACATGCCAGGCACTTTTCTAACTGCTGTTCTTACAATAACCTGATGATGTTGTTAATCTCATGCCCATTTTATAAACGGGACCATCCAGGTACAGACAAGCTAAGTTACAATGGTCCTTCTCATAACCTGACCACCTGAAGCAGAATCACCTGGGAGTTTGTTACAAATGCAGAGTCCTAGATTCCACCCAAGACATACCAAATTGTAATCTCTGAGAGGTGAAATCTAAGAATATGTCGTTTAAATAAGCTTCAGAGGTTTGTAAGGTCCCTTAGATGGAGAAACACTGTTCTAGTTGGGGTATTTTTATGCTGAGGTCCCACTGTTAAAGTGAAAGGTTTTACCTAAGTATGTAGAGAACATCTTTTTTTTTTTTTTAATTTTGTTTTGTTTTCCTAAATTTTATTCATTTTATTGTTGAGAATATGCACAGCAAAACATACAACAATTCGACAGTTTCTATGTTTACAATTTAGTGACACTGATTACATTCTTCAAGTTGTGCAATCATTCTCATCCTCCTTTTCTGGGTTGTTTCTCCCTCATTAACATAAACTCACTGGCCCCTAAGGTTCCTATCTAATCTTTCGAGTTGTTATTCTCAATTTGATTCAATATAGATAATTCTTAAAAGAGTTCAAGGCCTAACAGAGTTCTTAAAAGAGCTCAAGGCAGACATTTTTTACTAGTTAAGCTAAACTACTGTTTGGTTTTAAAAAGATATCAGGGGATATTTTTGGTTTAAGGTTTAAAGATTATCTCAGGGCAATAGTTTCAGGGGTTCATCCAACCTCCATGGCTCCGAAAGTCTAGAGTCCATGAGAATTCAAAATTCTGTTCTGCATTTTCTGCCTCTTGATCAGGATTCCTCCACAGAATCCTTGATCAAAATGTTTAGTAATGGTAGCCAGGGTCTTTTCTGTTTTAAGAAATGATTTAATTTGTTTAGATAAATGTTTTAATGCCATTGAACTGACTGCAAATATTATTTGTAATAAACTTAGGGCTAAGTAATAGTTCAGAAGGTTTACCTGTTCATCACTCTCTGACTGAGAAAATTCAATTGCTTTTCATTATTGCAATATTAGTAAAAATGAAGAAAAGACAATGTACTCAGATTCATGTACATGTACTTATTTAACTCTAGGCCCTAAGCTGTTAAATTGATGTATGAGTATTTAGCACAACACAGCAATTTTTGAGGCCAAAAAAGTAATTTAAACACAGAGATATAAATATTTACCTCTAAGTATCAAAGCTGCAGGGCAATATAGAAAGTAATAGTTTAAGAATCTAGTGAAATAAGTACACACAGACTCTTTTTAAAAGAAGAAATATAAAATACATTTTCAAAGTTTTAAAAATGAATTTGATTCCTAGAGAGAAAAATAAAATCAGTGTCTAGAGAAAAATATCCTAAGGCCTATCAACCAAATTAAACTAAGTATGCAAAAAAAAAGAAAAAAAAAGAGTAATAACTCTATGTAAGATAACTTCCTAATACATAATATAAAAAATAAAAATAGCCAATACTACTTTTTTTTCTAGTGCTTACAGTGAGAACATTTGATTCTCTGTTCAAAACCTACCTTGATGCTCATCTCAATTTTATATTATAACTAAATACTGAAAATAACAAAAATATACAAGGGGACTTGTTTCAAAGTTTGTCTATAGCTATGAACTGGAAGATAATACAGCCATTAAAACTGAAGGCGCAATAAGTATTTATTAACATATTCACAATCTATTGCTAAAGTGAAAAAAGAAAACTACCAGGAAGTATATACCATGTAGTACCCTTTTAGAATTAAAAAATAAATATGTATATATTTAGCATAGGAAAAAAAAAAAAGATAGCTATTTACAAAACTGTAACCTAAAATAGTTTTTCAAAGCATATTCCACTCAATGCATATTTTAAACTACTATTTAAACTACAGTAGTTAAGATTCAGCATATACTGCATTGTTGGAAATCTCCCCTCATTACTAGTGATTAAAGGGATTATAAAGCACCCATAGTTTCCATTTTTACTAGGTTCGATTCTCCTGAAGTAGCATCTTTGGGACCATGCCCATTTCTGACTGTTAGGCAGAAAACATCTCGATATGCAAAATTTATCTCAGTCATCATAGCAGTCATATGAAACTTTAATCCATTAAAATAAAAGAATAATAAAAAGAAAGAGTATGTTAAGGAAACCAACTGATAGGCAATGCTGCCGTTCTTTTAGAAGGGCTGAATACTGTTCCCAGGGTTCTTTCCCATAGTACCTCATGTCTCCAAACTTCTTGCTGATGGCGGTCCCAACATTGCTGAATGCTGCAGTTGCCTTCTGCCCTGCATGACTCAGGGTTTCCTGTGTTTTCTTGTAGCTAGAAGTAAAAGAGAACAACAGTAAGTAAAAACATTTCTGTATCATGAGCTTCCATCAAATATTCATCTTCTTTCTCCCTCCTTACTTTGAAAATGCTCTTTCCTAAACAGATTTAGGGAGAAGATAGTGTGCAAAAGTAAATGTTCATAACTGTCATTTGGGGGTGATGGACTGACCGCTGTTCGTTAGAGGCAAAGTCAGACCACTGAATCTGAATTCAGAAAGAATATACATGTACAAATACAGATATGAATGCACAGACCTTTAATGACAAATAGGGAACTTCTTAAAGCATATAGACTTGTTCTTGAAGTATAGTGGGTCTACTAAGAAATATTTTCCAAGGAAAACTAAGTAACAGAAATTAGAAAATGTAGGTTTCAAGGGGAAATTTAAGTTTTTACTGGTTGGTTGTTATGTTGTGGTTAGGTCCCGTCGAGTTGGATCCGACTCATAGCAATCCTATGTACAATGAACGCAACACTGCCCAGTCCTGCGCCATCCTCACAATTGTTGTTTGCTTGGGCCCGTTGTTGCAGCCACTGTGTCAATCCATCTCATTCAGGGTCTTCTTCTTTTTTGCTGACCCTCTACTTTACCAAGCACGATGTTCTTCTCCAGGGACTGCTCCTCCTGATAACACATCCAAAGTATGTGAGACATAGTCTCGCCATCCTTGCTTCTAAGGAGCATTCTGGCTGTACTTCTTCCAAAACAGATTTGTTTATTCTTTTGGCAGTCCATGGTATATTCAATATTTTTCTCCAACACCACAATTCAAAGGCATCAATTCTTCTTCGGTCTCCCTTATTCATTATCCAGCTTTCACATGCACATGACATGATTGAAAACACTATGGCTTAGGTCAGGCGCACCTTAGCACTCAAGGTGACATCTTTGCTTTCCAACACTTTAAAGAGGTCTTTTGCAGCAGATTTGCCCAGTGCAATGCATCTTTTGATTTCCTGACTACTGCTTTCATGGGTGTTGATTGTGGATCCAAGTGAAATGAAATCCTTGACGACGTCAATCTTTTCTCCATTTATCATGATGTTGCTGGTTGGTTAGTTTGAGTAAATTTAACCAGAAAAATATAACTAGTTATTTAATTTATTTTTCTACTACAAATAGCTGGAAATAATAATAAGGGCACATTATCTGAAGTCAGTATAGTGACTTTCTTCAGAAACAATTTTAGGAATACAACACTGCAATTACTTGCTTATAAGCCTATGTCCCCACTAGACTATACTCCTCAAAGGCAAGGAAGTCATTCATCTTGTGTTCCCAGTATCTGGCAGACTCAGGAGAAACTCAATAAATGTTGGATGAATGAATGGATAACATAGAAGAGGATGTTCCTCTTAGCTCTAAACCGGAATTTGGCAGTAGGGAAAGAGAGAAGTATGGTGACAGAAGCAAAACAGATAACAGAGGTAGAATTGATAGAACTGTACAGGAGATTATAAGTGACAAATAAGAATAAGACAAAAAGATTATCCTGAGGTTTTGGGCAAAAATGACAGGAAGGACAGTGGTGCCATCTGTAGGACTGAAAATGTTCTAAGAGTGATTTAGTAAAATGAGAAACAAAAGATACGTAACTTGAGAGAATAAAAAGAAATCAGCAAAAAGGTGTATAAAAACCAAACCAAACCTGTTGCCATAGAGTTAATTCCAACTCGTGGTAACCCCATGTGTTACAGAATAGAACTGTTCCACAGGGTAAAGAAGTAAAACAGAATAACATTAAGTAACAGTTTCTATATCATGAGCTTCCATCAAATATTTATCTTCCTCCTTACTTTCAAAATGCCCTTTCCTAAAAGGATTTAGGGAGAAGATGGTCCACAGA
Organism: Dugong dugon; assembly: GCA_030035585.1. NCBI lineage: Eukaryota > Metazoa > Chordata > Mammalia > Sirenia > Dugongidae > Dugong > Dugong dugon. The sequence goes on along the minus strand of CM057464.1, from coordinate 145,842,507 downwards.
AGTAAATATTCCTAATTGTCATCTGGGGATGATGGGCTGTAATCTTTATGGAAGCAGATTGCCAAGCTTTTCTCTTGTGGCACTACTGGGTGGGTTCAAACCACCAACCTTTAGGTTAGTAGCCTATTGCAAACCACTTGCACCACCCAGGAACCTAGTTCCTCCAAAGCCACCTGCATATCCTATAACAACTGTATGCATATGGTCCTTTTGAAGACACTTTATATCATATGAAATCAATTACATCTATGATTTACTTCTTCACCTCTGTTTCTGCCCTTCCATCTCCCACAAATCACCCAGTCCTAAATGTAATATTAGACTCTAATGAAACGCTTTAAAACATGTCCGTTGGTAGCCCTTGGGGATGGAAATTGCTTTATTAATACTGTAGTCTCTTTTTCTGTTAGCAGAATGGAATGATGAATCTATAATATTCTCAGCAGCATAAGTTATTTACTTACACAATCCCTGTTTTCCAAGAAGTGTAAAAAACCATACATCATTTGGACCATCAAACCAATGGTCTAAGCAGACATTTGCTGAACAGACATTTTCGAACGTTTTGTGTGTGCTACACTACAATGCCTTTTGGGTTACAAGGTGATTAAAAATAAAATCCTCATCAATTGAGTTTATAGTCTAAGAATAAACATACAAACTCAGTTGGGTTAAACTAATGAAATGTTAAAAAAATAAATAAAAGCCACAAGATATCTCAACTTCCTTGCTCCCTACTGAAAATAAAAAATCCATGTTTTTTTCATTAATGAAATGTTTTTTCCAAGTTCTCAATATTGCTCTATTTTCTCTTTCCTTTCCTATCAAACTTTTTTAAAATATTTTGGTTTTTGTTGTGTTGAAAATGTACACAGCAAAACATATACCAATTCAACAATTTCTCCATGTGCAATTCAGTGACAACGATTACATTCTTCAAGCTGTGCAACCATTCTCACTCTCCTTTTCTGAATTATTCCTCCATCACTAACATGAACTCACTACCCCCAAGTGACTTCTCTTAAGTTTTGAGTTGCTGTTGCCAATTTGATACCATCCCATCAAACTTCTTAAAAGCTGTTCATTGCTTCAACCATCTCACCTCCCATTTGCTGCTTAACCCAGTCTAGTGGGGGTACACCTTCAACATTCCAACATAATTACCTCTTCGTCATCAGATTCTTTTCTGATGCTCACCTCCCTTGGTCTTTCTACGTTTGGTAACGCTGCTTATACCCTGCTATTATGTCATTCTGGTTCTTCTGTGTCTGGGAGGTCTCCTGTCCTCTGCTGGTGGCTCCATGTTCCCTGCTCAATAACAACAGCAACAAAAGGGTGGCTAAAGCTCAGGCCCTCTCTCCTTCTTAGTCTGCTCTTTTTCCTTTGTTGTTGTTGTTATTAAGTGCGGTGGAGTCAGTTCTGACTCATAGTGATCCTATGTACGACAGAATGAAGCACTGCCCGGTCCTGCATCATCCTCAAAATCGTTATGCTTGAGCCCATTGTTGCAGCCACTGTGTCAATCCATCTCGTTGAGAGTCTTCTTCTTTTTCGCTGATCCTCTACTTTACCGAGCACGAGGTCCTTCTCCAGAGACTGGTCTGTCCTGATAACATGTCCAGAGCTTGTGAGATGAAGTCTCATCATCTTTGCTTCTAAGGAGCGTTCTCACTGTCCTGCATCCAGGACAGATTTGTTCTTTCTTCTGGCAATCCTTTCTCCTTTAGAGAGCCTATTCACTCTCAGAGTTTTAACTAATAACAACAATGAGGATGCGTCTAACATCTTTCCTAATCACTCATCAAATGGAGCATGATACTGCTTTGCTAGAATAAAAAATAATGTTCCATAAGCATAAAGTATACTTAATTTATGTTTATATACCACTTGGCAAGGTTATTTCACACCTATCACTTGTTTTTTTAAATAACTATAATACCTATCAGGCAATATAGCGTAAGCAAGAATAAAATAGATTAGACATTTTTTATTCACATGAGAAGTTTGAAATAGACATTGTTAGAAAATACACCTAGGCAGAACCTTGTAGCAGGTGTCTGCTGTAAGACTGTCCAAGACAAATTCCACAAGGAGTCAGGTCTTGCTTTCTTTCTTAAAATCAAATATTTTATATGTCTTTTAACACATATCTCTAGAATTGATTCTAATGTGTATATATGCATCTGTGTATCTGCATGTGTTTATATGTGGTAAATGGTTAAATTAGGTCCCTAGGTGGCACAGGCCTGATGAGTTGCTTCTAAAAAGTCACAGCCTTGAAATCCTTATGGGGCAGTTCTACTCTGCACACATTAGGTCATGAGTCATAAATGACTTGACAGCATCTAACTAAAAATATTAATATCTAACTTGTTGTTCAAGAGAAGGTAGTTAAAGTAGAACTAAATGCTAAAGGCCAGAAGTAAAAACATCAATCATTATTACAAGATTTTAGTGAAGTGTGATCGCAAAATGGCAGAAACATTTCTTCTTCAGAAGAAACATGCTATTAAAATAGTTTCCAAAGCAGTGTCCTGCTCAGAAAATACTATCTAAAAACAAGATGTAAATACAGTTTTTATTTTGAAAAATAAAAAGATTTACTTACAAATAAATAAAATAAAAATATGAAATTCCTATTCCAGTTATATTTTTGGGATACTGACAAAGTCTTCACAAAGTAGTATTTGGGCGACGAAACCAGATCTATGAAAACCAAACCAAGTCCATTGCTGTTGAGTCAATTCTGACTCATAGTGACCCTGTAGGAAAGGGGAGAACTGCCCCATAGGGTTTCCAAGGCTGTAAATCTTTACAGAAGCAAACTGCCATGTCTTTCTCCCATGGAGCAGCTGGTGAGTTCGAACTGCCAACCTTTTGGTTAGCAGAGAGTGCTTAACCACTGTACCACCAGGGCTCCTTAATCTATGAGAAATGTATTTTTTTTTTAAAAAAAAAAGGTTATTCCATGTCTAGAAGTGGGGAAATTTGGAAGTGAGGAAAGCACAGTATTATATACAGACGAAACATGTTCTTGTACTATGGAATCTTTCTATCCGAAGAGAAGAGAATATAGGCGTATAAAACTTCCTGTCTCATTTCTCAATTTAGGCAAATGGGGATAGCTTTCCGCTCGGCCAGAAAATATAAGGCCCAAAAGGGCTGTTGGATATCTCTGGTCCAACTCCCTCATTTTATTGGAATCCACTATCTAGTATTGTTTTTAATTTTTTTTTTTTACTTTTATTTAAGGAAAATGTACTGGTCCCCTATTATTGTTTTCGTTGTTAGGTGTCATCAAGTTGATTCTGACTCAGAGTGACCCTAGATGATAGAGTAACCTTTACGGGAGCAGATCGCCAGGTCTTTTTTGTGGTGTGGTCACGTTCCCACAGTTAGACTATGATTTAGAATTCGGTCTTCTGACTCCCAATCCAGGACCCTTTCTGCTCACATCACAATTCAAAAATACCAAGAAAAAAAAAACTGAATGCACAAATGTCTCATGTACAATGCAGAGAAAATAGAACAATTTAAATGCCCCAAATAAGAGACTAGCATCATCTTTGACTCTTCTATTTCCCTTACGCTCCATATCCAGTCCATCAGGAAATCATGTCAGTTCAAACCTGAAGATAGATCCATAGTCTGTCTACTTTCTCACCATCTCCACTACTATTTACCTTAGTTCAGTTCACCATCAGCTCTCACCTGTGCTACATCAGTAACCTCCTGACTGGTCTCCCTCCTCCTCCCCTCACCTCCCTACTGTGTCTTCTCAACACAACAGGCAAAGGGATCCATTTAAAACATTAGGTCGAGCACGTCACTCTTCTGCTCAAAACCATGCAGTGGCTTCTCATTTCACTCAGAGTAAAAGCCAATGGACGTACAATGGACCTATTGATGGCCCTACACAATTTCATTCCCTAGCATGTCTCATCTCCTCCTCCTCTTGTTCACTCTGGTCCAGCCACCCTGACCTCCTCACTGTCCCTCAACATACCAAGCCCCATCCTGCCTTAAGGTCTCCGTTACAGCTATTCTGCTATGTGATGCGATCAAATTTGGCCAAAAAAGCGTTTTGATTCATTGTAGGCCGCCCACTTTGAAGAAACAAAAAGACCTCAACCTGTACCCTTTGGAAGACTATAAAAGCCACACTTCCTTATCCAAGCAGGGGTCTGAGGATCCTAGAGCCTTAGCCAAATGAGTGCCAGAAGGATGCAGTGGGGCTCTGGGAGTGGGCACAGGGATAGAAAAGGGAATCAGAGGAGACTGAGGAAGGAAGGTCTATTGGGCATCCACTCAGCACTGACTCTGTGTGGTCTGAAAAGTGGCTCAAAGGAAAAGTAAAGAAAAATTCTGCTTCCTGTTGTGGCCTTTGCATGAAGCTGGGACTGGCTACTAGAGAATGTCCTTTCTTGTGCCTGCATGTTCTTCAGACACTGTGTGTCTAATCTTGCCATTAGACCCACTATTGATTTTCTTATAACTGTTCCATGTAGTTTAACTTTACCTGTTTGAGAATGCTTTGAATTGTACACATCCTTTTTGGGATAACAGGTAAATTTTGAACACCTTTCTTTGTGTGTCATATTCTGAATTTGATGGCTTAATTTAAAAATAGCTAGCTACATAGAAGTACATACAGTAACCACGCAATATGTTTTCACTACATTGTGTTTCAAAGGCACTTCCAGCGCGAAATGGGATGTGGGTGTACGTAAGGATCTGACTACTTTACTGTGACATGAGTGACGTTTATGTCTGCACCATGAATCACACAACTATTTTTGTGTGAAATTTCAGAGTTAAAATTCAGCCATATAGGTAGTTCAGTGCTGTTTTAAATAGAGATTATAGGACTGTTAGCTCCTTATTTCTGAGAGTTTCTATAATGTTAAATCTGGAAGGCACCAGAGCCCAATACCTTCAGATTACAGATGATGAAACCGAGACCCCAGAAGGGGTCTGTGACTCTTCAGTGACAGAGCAAGGCCTAGGACACAGACCGGAATGCCTGCCTTCCATCAGAATGTCTGGTTGCCTTGAAGATGATAGATATTTGTGGGTGAGTTAGGTCAGCTTTGTATAGCTCCAGTGTTTATGGAGATAAAGAATAATCCTGTATTTCAAGAATTAGCACTTTTTTTTTCACATTTTGTACCTCTTCCTGAGGCTAATCACCACATTTCAGGAAAACAATTAGTAGCCATTTTATATACATTACTTAGAGACCAATCATTGAGGGAAAAAGATTTCAAGGGGGCAGGCAATTAGAGGAGTTTACATGTAGGGAAGTGATTTCTAAGAACGAGGGACCCCATCAGAAATAGACCACTGGGCTCAGAGCACGTATAAAACTCCAAGGGGCACCACTCACACCATAGTCTGCGGTAAGGGCTCCTCTGGAGTTACGTATGGACCAGACCCTGTAACCTTATGCTGCATTCTGATTGGGCTTGGTCTTAAAATTGAATAAGTAATACACATCCCCATTCAGAAGCTAGGAGCCTGTGTTTTGAAAAAATTTCCTCCTATCAGGTCACTGATAGCCCCTCCGAGAGTCAATGTATTTGCATTTTATTCCCTATACTCTGCTGTGGAATTTCTATATAGACTGTACCAATGATACTTAATCTTTTTCACCCTTATCATATAAAACTATTTTAATAGTATCTAAATAATGAAAGAAGCCCTGTTGGCACAGTGGCTAAGAGCTCAGGCTGCTAACCAAAAGGTGGCAGTTTGAATCCACCAGCTGCTCCTTGGAAACCCTATGGGGCAGTTCTACTCTGTCCTATAGGGTCACTATGAGTCAGAATTGACTCAATGGCACATAACGACAACAAAATAATGAAAAACAATTTAAATACCACCCTTCTGATGAACCTGACAACCTTGTAATCTAAACGGGAATGGTAATTAGCATTTTAGATTACTAGCATCTCTATTTTTAAGCCAAACATAGGTTATACCGTAGCTAACTTACATAACTGATAAAGCAGGGGACCAATACATTTTCCTTAAATAAAAGCAAAAAAAAAAAAGACATTCTCAGGTTGTTGTCCCTTGTGCATTAGGTGACAGAGCAATTGCGATTATGAGCTTCAAGAAGTCTGTGTTATGTGCCTTTCCTCTGTTTCCATAATCTCCTTTACACAGCTCTTTTAAAACATTTTTCTACTGTGTCACAGTTAGGGTTTTCAAATCTGTCTCCATGACCAGCTGAGCTTCCTGAGGACAGGGGCTACATCTTGTTCATCACTGTATCCCCAATGTCTCAAGAAACCAGTGCAAGAGCCACATGAAAGCCAGAGGAAGGAAATAGAGTCCACTCCCATTCCCAGACTTCAGCTACAGGGGTAGAGTCAGAATTTTCTAGTGGGCAGCTTCCAACTCCAGAGGCGAGCAACTGAGGCCTTAAGGTGAGTGAAGCTGATTAAAAGCATGAAGGTGAGGCCTTGTGACCTCTAAAGCAATTCTCCCTAACAACAGCTCTCTAGGGACATTGCCCTTCCCCAAAAGCCTCTAGTCTTATCTAGTCCTAGACCTTGCTTTGGCAAAGGTTTAACCATGATAGCAACAGCAGCTAACATTTATCGAGTACTTTATATGTACTGTCGAGTCCCTGGGTGGTGCACACAGTTAAGATGCTAGGCTGCTAAACGAAAGGGTGGAGGTTTGAGTCTACCCAGAGGCACCTCAGAAGAAAGGCCTGGTGATTTACTTCACAAAAAATCAGCCATTGAAAACCCTGGGATGGGGCACAGTTCTACTCTAATACACATTAAATATTGATTAGCTCATTTAAGACTGCTTACTAGGAGATTTTGTTTTGTTTTGAGTACGAGTAGACTTCCAATTTTTCACTGAATATCAACAAGAAAATAGGTTTTACTTTCCAGATTCCGTTTTGTTGGAATGGACAGCATTTGGCTGCTGAGCATGTTAGTTGTTTGGCCATCCCACTGACAGGAAAGCTTTTCAGTAGTGTGGGGTAAGGTTCTCTGCAAGCCAAACTAGTCATTCCACGAACCTGTCATGCAGATTCCTTTTGTCATGTCTTACTAATTTGAAAATCAGTGTTAATAATCCAAAGGACAAAGCGTGGTATCTTCTAAAATGTTTTGACTCAAAGCATTTTCCTACACACAAATAGAAGACAAAGTTTAAAATTCAGCAGTCTTTTTATAAGAAGATATTTCATAGCATGAAGATATTTTCTATTACGAAATTTTTTAAAGGATCATTACTTTAATGGTTGCACATGTAGCATTTCACCAAAGATACAAAAAACATTTAGAATTATTTTCTTCCAAAGACACACTAAACATGTTATCAAAATATAAATTTACCACTTGGATTTAGAAAAAGAGAATCTACTTCCTGCCGTGTGTAACAAGATGAAAGCCTAAAGGTAAGAAGAATGAACAGCTCGGTGAGAGACGGGGTGTGTGTGAATTTTTAAATTAGGCCTTTAATCTTCCCTGCCACTTCTAAACTCAGCCATGCCTCAACAGGCTCCTCATAAAAAGAAACAGTAATTATTTCTGACCATAATGGTCTGAAAGTCTTACAAGCACATCATCAAAGAGTAAGTGCATCTTGTAATGTTGAACGTTAGGGTTCTACTCCTCTCTACATAGGATGACCACCACCCATCTCTCAGTTTGTTGTACTGTGGTGGCTTATGTGTTGCCATGATGCTGAAAGCTATGCCACAGGTATTTCACATACCAGCAGGGTTACTCAGGGTGGACAAATTTCAGTGGAGCTTCCAGACTAAGACTGGAAGAAAGGCCTGGTGATATACTTCTGAAAATTAGCCAGTGAACAGCCTATGGATCACAAAATATTGTTTGAGACTTCAACTTGCTTACTTTGGACTTGTCATCAGGACTGATCGCTGAAGACAGACATCATGTCTGGTAAAGTGGAGGGCCAGTGAAGGTGAGGGAAGCCCTCAGTGAGATGGAATGGCACAACAGCCGCAACAATGGACTTGAACACACAAGCAGTCATGAAGATAGCACAGGACTGGGCAACAATTCACTCTGTTATACGCGGGGTTGCCATGAGTCAGAGCTGACTCGGTGGCAACTAACAATAACAACAATATAAGATGAAGTTATTAAGTTTTCCAAAAAGATGGACTAGTTTAAATTCCCTTCCAAAACCTTCTCCCTTCTGTAGACCTACCATTTGGTCTATGGCACATTCAGAGAGGTTTATTAGTGAGGGAATTTCATGGGTTAGCAAAGGCAGAACGCTTATTAAATGAAGCGTATTGGTTTGACTACCCCACCACAAAGTTGCATTCTCTAATTCTTATTTTTTCTGTCTACAGAAAAGATTCAGTTTGTCCTCCAGTGGCCTTCCCACCTCTTCACCACACAACTACCCACCTCCTTGTGCCTTCTTGAAGTCTAAAGACAACATAAAAAGGCAGCAGAAAACCAAAAAAAAAAAAAAAAAGGGGGGGGGGCAGAAGGGATTTTTTTGTGTGTTTTTAGATTTTTTTCAAATTTAGGCAGTTAAAACAACTAACTATGACAAGAACAAGAACAACAACAATAAACCATGGACACAGGTCATCTCTTGACCTATACAATGGTTGTTCCTAGAATTTGCCTATCTAGAAAATAATTTCAGTCTGCTGTGTAATTATTCCTACCCATTGGGCCCTACTCCAATTTGAATCCTTCCACACAGTAAAATATGCCAAGATCTTTCATTAACATACCATAGATTTTCTTTTCATTTATAAATCAAACAAAATAGGTTGTGATTGCTTAATAAGTATGTAAAGTCTTGCCTCTGGGAATCACACACAATCTTCTGACAGCTAAAATTCTTTTTAGTGCTTTGAAATCTAATTCCGCCCAGCTCACTAACCCCAGCTCATCATTCCCTCACATCAAATGTTTCTTCTTGTAAGTTGTAGATCTTGTCCTGGAATGGATAACATGAGCACTAATAGAACAGTGACTTAACTCAGGGGGAAACAGATTCTGTTAACCTTCTGGGGCTCTGAGATAGCTTTCTCACTCAATCACCTCTTCTCCCCAACATGTGACTAAGGCTCTCCCCCATCCCTCAGCAAGCAAGAAAAGAGAGTTGATGGAAGATCTTCACCGAAATTATGTTATTAATAGATTTCTATCCCCCCATCCTTAAGAAAGGGATCGATTCTTCCCCACAAAGGAAAATTCAGTTCCTTCCTAAATGTTAGTAAGTCCAAGATCATCTATATTTAAATATTCTCCAAGGAAATCGTATCTAGTCCTAAGGCTTGCAGTAACATCTATGTGCAAGTGACTCCCAAATGTCCCCCTCTGGCCTTGACTTTTCCTCAGAGTTACCTTCTCAATGTATCAATTTGGCTATCAGGCATTTCAGACTTCACACAGCCAAAGCAGAATTCTCCCCTCTGGACATGTTCTTGTTGCTCTTTCCCAGAACAGTGAACAATTACTGCATGCCTATACCTGTCCTGCATGTTTTACAAATATTAGCTCATTGAATCTTTACTACCTATGAAGTAGGTACTAATATGATCCTCATTTAACAAAGGCAGAGAGGCCTAGATTTCAACCCAAGCAAATGGACGATGCCATAGCTCAGAAAATCAACCACAATGCTGCACTGTCATCACAATCAACAGTCCCAATACCCATCCAGGAGCCACGTATGACTCAAAGACCTACGAGCCACACTTCATCTCTATTTTGCTCACACACACCGCCCCCCACCCACCTCCAAGCTAATGAGAAGTCCTGTTGGCCTGACCTCCAAATCCTATCCAGGACCCTCCCTCTCCACTCTTAGCACCTACATCACCCACCCAGACTACTGCAATAACTTTGTAAGTAATTGTCTGGTTTCCACTCATGACCCTCCCTCCACTATCTGTATTACATGAAGCAACCTGAGTGACCTTTTTAAAAGGTGAATCAGAACAGGTCACTCCCTGCTTCAAACTCTCCAAAGCATCCAAAGTCCTTGGAATAAAGCCCCACTCCTCTCCATGACTTGGGAGACCCAGAGACTTTAACCTCACCTCATCTCACTACATTCCAGACAAAAGTGCTTTCTTTTCGCTCTTCAAACCTGCAAAGCTAGTTCTTGCCTTAGGGCCTTTGCAGCAACTTTTCCCTTGGTCAGAAAGCTCTCCCCTGATCTTCACAAGACTGGCTCTTTCTTGTCAGTCAGGGCTCAGTTCAAAGTAAACGCCTAGAACAGGATTTCCCTGACTACCCAATCAAAGTAGCTTCTACCCCCTCCTCCCAGTCACTCTAACACATCACCCTACACTATTTTCATCAAAGCAGTTCCTGATATTTCTTCATTCTTTTATTTCATTACTTGTTTCTTGTTCTCTTCTCTTTTTGACTTTCCAGGAAGAGCAGGAATATTGTCCATCCTGTGGATTCCTATATCCTGGGGGTTTAGATTAACCCCTGGGCAAAAATGCTAAAAGTAGACACTCATTAAGATTTGTTGAGTGAATAACTGTCACTTCCCTTTAACAGGTTGAAGTGACAGGTTAATGTGGAGAAAGAATAACCCTATTAATATATGCCACATGGCCCTGTGTGACATGTCCCTGGCCACTTCTCCCTGCCATCACCACAACACTGATTTACTTCTCTCCTGCTTTGGGCCTTCCTCACACAGGCTGTGCCTCCCCTGGAGGCTCCTCCCACCACTCGGCCTGACTAACTCTGGCTCATCCTTCAGAGCTCTGCTTAAACATCATTTACCTATGGAAACCTGCCTGGAGATCCCAAGCAAGGTTTGATCTGCTGCTTTGCATTCCCACAATACCCTGTATTTTTCTGCACATCACTTTTCACACTTATCATTTAACTGGCTATTTATAATAACTTGTAAACAAATGCAGTGTGATTAATTACCTTTGTGTGTGGTCTTTCTAGCCATGTGTCTTGGTCATCTAGTACTGCTATAACAGAAATACCACAAGTGGATGGCTTTAACAAAGACAAATTTATTTTCTCACAGTCTAGTAGGCCAGAAGTCCAGATTCAGGGCAACAGCTCCAGGGGAAGGCTTTCTCTCTCTGTTGGCTCTGGAGGAAGGTCCTTTTGTCAGTCTTCCCCTGGACCAGGAGCTTCTCCTTGCAGGAACCCCAGGTCCAAAGGATGCGCTCTGCTCCTGGTGCTTCTTTCTTGGTGGTATGAGGTGCCCCCTCTCTGCTTGCTTCCCTTTCCTTTTTATCTCTTGAGAGATAAAAGGTCATGCAGCCCACACCCCAGGGAAATTCCCTTTACATCGGATCAGGGATGTAACCTGGGTAAGGGTGGTGTTACTCTCTCACTCTAATCTTCTTTAACATAAAATTACAATCACAAAATGGTGGACAACCACACAATACTGGGAAGCAAGGCCTAACCAAATTGACACGTATTTCTGGGAGACCCAGTTCAATCCATGACACCATGGTCTTATAAATTCCACCCAGGTGATTGTGTGATAGGTAATTGTGGCCTGCCAAGGGGATTGGTCAGTTTTGCCTCAAAAGAGCCAATTCCAGAGTAGACAGGAGGAGCCCACCACCACCAAGGAAGGAGAGACCTAGCAGCAGAGACCCGGCAGCAGGAGATGGTGCGGGGGACTTCCTGGCCCACGGAGAGAGAAAGCTGAGTGTCTTTGGCCAGAGACTGAGGGCAAGGGAGAGGCTATCCTGGTGGAAGAACAGTATCCTGCGTGTTCTTGAGCCTTAATTGTAAATGGTACCCCCCGATAATCCCCATAATCGTGAGTATGGTCTGTGAGTTCTGTGTGGCCATTGCAATGAATTATCGAACCCAGCAGAGAGTTAGAGGGTGCTGTGCAAGGGTCGGTGGGTGTCAGAATTAGTGAAGATGACAGAGAGAGGAGGCTTGACTGGCTTCCACCTCAGGGGAGTCAGCCTTGCGCTGTTGATCTTGGTTCTCCTTCCCGCTTGTGGGGTTGGAGAAGGTCAGACACTGTCCTCAAGCTGTTTTTACAACAAACAAACAAAAAACCCCTTTGTCTTCCTGACTAGACTATAAGTTCCATAACCACAGGGAATGAATCTGTCCTATTCATCCAACAAGAAACATGACACTAAGTTGACTGGTTATATGACTAATTTGTTTTTCAAACATGGGAAAAACACAAACTACATATTCTCCTCATGCAGAGGCTAACAGAGGCGCAGTGAGTGGAGGAGGCAGAAGGAGGCACTTCAAGGGGGCGCCAGAAAAGGAACAGAATGACATTCCAAGGTGTCACAAATATGAAAGGTGCCTGACTGAGGTGCCAGACAAGAGGGGGTAAGGCATTTCTGCTGATGCGTGGCCACTATCAATGTCTATTCATCTTTAAATGGAGGAGGGAGTGGAACTTAGAGATTGCCTCTGGGCCCTCAAATTGAGGGGGAGGGGGACACAATTTAGAGATTGCCTCTGGGCACTAGTTACCCTTGCTATGCCCCTGGAGATAAAAGCCTTCCTAGAATTTGCCTGCTCTAATTCCATGACCCAGGAACAAGATGAACCTCTCCCCTCCCATCCCACCCCCATCAGACCTAGGGAAAAACATGACAGTTATCCTGGACATACCCTCTGCCCAGATATTCCCTGCCCCTCCTCCACTCCCAACCAGAATTGCTGGAATTTTCCTGCCCTGCATTTCGTTAGCTTATCCCTAAAGTGTGATTAGAGGCCAAGCAGAAAGATCCTTCCTGCTTGTGAGACTCCAGAAACCAAAACTCAAACCAAACCCGTTGCCATGGAGTTAATTCCGACTCATAGCAACCCTATAGGACAGAGTTTCCAAGGAGCAGCTGGTAGATTCAAATTGCCAACCTTCTGGTTAGCAGCCAGGCTCTTAACCACTGTGCCATCAGGGCTCTGAAGGAAGTTCAGATCTGGATTAAATACAGATTCAGCTTGACTCAGGGAATTGGAGATAGTTTAAGCTCACACTTTCAGGCCCATTAATTGTTATAGGCCACCAAAATGCAAAGACTGAGACAAGAACTTACTGCCAGATAAGCTCATTTAATTTAGTGCTTATTTAATATAGCATTCTTTTCAGGATTTTGTTCATATGGTACTGCAATATATATTTTAAAGCAATGCATATCAATGTGTGGGTTCTTCTTCCTTAATTGTCACCACTGGGGAAGGTTGGTTAGCCTCTAGAGATAAACTGATGGGCTGCCTGGCTCTATTCTGCCCTGCTCTAGGCTGTGCCCTAAACAGTCTGGTTGAGTCCTTGGGGTGCATAAGCAGAGAAATCTACAGAACTCTTGGCCCACTTAACAGCAGACAAAGACATTCTCCTTTCATGTAAAAACCAAGGGAGCCACACCGAGGAGATTTTAGTCTCCTTTTTAGATCCAATTCCTTGTACAAAGGACACCTTCACATAGAAGCTAAAGGTCTTAGACCTTATTTCTCAGGAACCAGTGAGCAAATATGGCCCTAGCAAAACTGAAATAATTGCTGTGGATCATTGGCACCTCTTCCTACTATGAGGCCTCTCTAAGTCCAGGGGAAAAGTACCAGCAAAGAAAAAAAATTGATTCACACTTAGGTATTAGGAATGCAATATCTTTACCTTCCAGTGGGTGATACCAGGGAAGAAAGGGCATAACTCAAAGAAGTTTTCTGATGGTGGAATTTGGAGCTAGAGCTAGGACTAGGGATAGGAAGCCTCTATGATTTCACCAACAGCCCCACTCTCAACACACAAAAAGAAGAAAATCACATCATAAGGGGTCACCTTCTTTCCTTTGGTACAAGACCACCTGGCAAGCAAAATATTTTAAATCACCCGAAAAGTATGGCAAAAGTTAAATATTTCACATAATTTAAAAAGTAATCCAATAAAAGTATGCTTGCAGCAAAACCAAAGCTATTTTGTTCCTTGCCTAATGCAAGACAAAAATATAATAGCAAAGCCAAAAACATTTCTGTTGGTCTAAATCTGGCTCTAAATATTTCCTAGAATATTTGGGTATGAGACACACTTCCTGAAAATGTGAGAGGTACAATTTTTCTTTTTCAATAATTGCCAACAAGGCTATATTAAAATTGTTGACCACTTACGACAGAAATTCAAAACATGTAGTGAGTGTCAAGTATTCAGAGGAGAAAACATCCAACTCATTTATAGTTTTTATGAGAAAAAACTAAGAAAAATACATATTTAACAAATATTTAAACATATATGGTAAAGATAAAAAAAATAAAAGAAACCGCAAAACCCTGGGAAATTGGTCTGAGTAAAAATAGAGTTTTAGTGGTCAAAGTTTTATTTCATGAAGCTGCTTTATAAATCTGCTTCACAGGCAACATATTTAATGATTACACATATTTCTTTATACTGCTTCTACACAAAATATTTTTTCCTAGCTATGAGCACCAAATCAGCCATGTAAGGGGGTGGAGGGTTGGAGAGTGGCAATACAGCAAGCTAAGTAAATTTTTTAAAATTCTGTTAATATTATACTTACGCAGTAGTAGTTTGCATGTCATGCCAGCTTTTGCTGAAGTTCTGTTTTAATTCATTCATCAGGTTCATGCCGAGTTTTTGTTTTATCTCAACCAGATGCCTTTCTTTCGCTGATAAGACTTGTCGTAAAGTTGTAATTTCGTCTTCTAGCTACAGGTAGAGAGAAATGGTGGGGGAAAATGTCAGACCAGCTAAGAAGTGCAAAAGCTCTTGGGGCTGCAAAACAGCAAACTGCAACCTTTCATTTAAACAGTTCCCTGCTTGGCTATACCAAACATAGAGATATGTCTACTCTAATACTTAAAAATAGAAATAGACTTATTGCCTCTAATATTATAAGAATAATCAGTGTTCCTGCAGAAAATTCAGATTGCACAGAGAAATATAAAGAAGAAAATAAAAATCGCTTATTATCTACCAGGAAATAGCCAACACTTATTTCTTGGTTTCTAACCTTACAAAAGTTTTTCTGAAAGTTGACATAGATATAATTTTTAAACAAAAATTGGTTTTGTACTACACATCTTATTTTATAAACAACTTCTTTTCAATTATCAATATGTCCTAGGGATCTTCCCATCCCAATAAAAATAGTTACACATTCATTTAATGCCCAACCTGTATGCCCTTATGATTATATGGATATAGAATAATTTAGCAGTTAGTTGTCAATTGATAGTACTTAGATTTTTCTTTTCTATTATGAAAAACAATGCAGTGAATATTCAGATTTGTATGCTTGGAAATGGTCTGATTACCCCCGACACAATCTAGAAGTGGAAGGGCACACTTTTTTTTAAGGTTTTAGAGCACACTGTCAATATCCTTTACAGAAAATATGCAGCAAAATTTATGGCCCCACAACCATGTGTGAAAATTCACCACACCCTCAATATCAATGGGAGTTGCAGTTATCATTCTTTGCTAATTTGATAAGTAAATATTGTAAATTACTGTTCATTTGACTAACATTTTTATCACTCATGAGAATAAACAATTTTTCACAGGTTTAATTTTACATTGAATTTCTTTTTATAAAATTTATTTGGTTGTTGTTGTTGAGACTATACGCAGCAGAACATACACCAGTTCAAAAATTTCTACATGTACAGTTCAGTAACATTGACTACATTCTTCAAGTTGTGCAACCATTCTCACCCTCCTTTTCTGAATTATTCCTCCCCCATTAACATAAATTCACTGCCCCCTAAGTTTCCTATCTAATCTTTCAAGTGGCTATTGTCAATTTGATCCCATATAAATATATCTTAAAAGAGCATAATGCTCAAGGCAGACATTCTTTACTAGTTAAGCTACACTACTGTTTGTTTTTAGGAGGACTTCAGGGGATATTTTTGGTTTAAGATTTAAAGATTATATCAGAGCAATAGTTTCAGAGGTTTATCCAGCTTCCATTCTACAGAAAGTCTAGAGTCCATTAAAATTTAAAATCTGTTCTGTATTTTCCCCCTTTTGATCCAAATTCTTCTATAGAATCTTTGATCAAAATTTTCAGCAATGGTAGTCGAACATCGTCCAGTTCTTCTGGTATCATGGCAAAGGAGGCAGTTATTCATGGTTTTGATTTTCTTTTTAATTGCTTATTAATGACTCTTGACCATGCTCTTGGATATATGAGTCTTTTTTTTTAGAAGTATATACTAATGATATTAGTTCTCTGTCACTGAAGCTGCAAGTATTTTCCCCAGTTTGTGATATGGTATATATTTCGATGTAGAACCGTTAAATATTTTAGAGTATAATTTACACATTTTTTCATTAATTGATTCTTTGGCCTTTGGGTTATACTTAGAACTTACACTCAATTATCAACAACCTTTAAACACAGAAGTTTGACAACATCTTCTGGAAGCCTATCATATTTTTATATCAGTTCAACAAACATACATTGAATGACTACTATGTGCAAGATAGTATAATGTGCTAGAGTTTCATATACAAAAACAAATGTGACATCATCTTTTCCTCTAGAAGTATATTTTCTACTAAAGAAAGCATGTGAGGTTCACATAATTATAATACACTGCTCAATGTGATCAGTGCCATGGTGCAGTTAATAACAATCAACATTTATCAAGAGCTCACTGTGTGCCAGGCCCTCTCCTAAGTGTTTTATAAGACATTGTTCATCTTCAGAGAGGCTCCTTGAGGCAGGTACTTCTGTTATACCCAGTTTAGAGGTCAGGACACCAAGACACAGAGAGGTTAAGTAATTTTTTCCAAGGTCACAGCCAGCAAGTGGAAAGCTGAGATTTGAACCCAGAAAGCCTGGTTCCAGAGCCTGCACTCTTGACCATTATATGATCTACCGCCGCTGGTCAGCCTCAGGCACTTAAGGAAGGAAGTCATTTCATTTCAAGAATCATGGCACCCCTTACAGCTTATGGTGTATCTGAACAGAGCTTAACGGAATGGGTAAGAAGCAGAAAAGAGGGAAGAGAGAGGGGAACAGCATTAATAAAGGGTGGGAAAAAAGGTGGGAAAGGAGAGGGCATGCTCAGGGTACATCTGGTATACATGGAGTGAACAGTAATTTGAGGTAGGCCAGAACCTCCATGCCTGGAGTGACGGGTATGGAACTACACTATATGAAATACAATTGTTTCTATATCTAACTTAAGCGTTTTACTAGTATGCAGTTTATCATACCTATATTCAAAGTATTCTAATTGAATTAATCGGAGAGAAAAAAAAAAGACTGAGTAAGAAAAAGAACAAAGAAAAACCTAATAGTTCTTATAAACACAGGTCCTAAATGCAAGTCAAAAATCTCACTTGGTACTAATCAAACAAGGAGCAAACTTCCAATGCTGGAGAAAAATTCATGTTGTCCAACCAAGAGATGTACAATATACATAATGTAATATAGATTTTATGGTAACTAAAGAGATTTTCAAAGGTAATTTTCACTACTTATGATTTTAACTGAGATTCTGATTTTGGAATTTAACTTCCTGAAATATGTTACTTCCTTGTATAATATAAGCATAACTCTTTTTAAAATATGTATATATAAATATAGTGTACATATGTGTGTATCGTGTATATATATATATATACACACATACATACATATACATATATATGTAATGAAACCCGCACATTTTTATCTTTGTTTCCTAACATGGTAGACAAGAGTCTCCTTCATTATCTGGCAGAAGGTACTATATCAGGATGAGAAATTACAACACACAAGTCCTTAAATAGAATGCTGCCTTGTCTTGTGGAGTCATTTCAAGGATCCTCTTCATACGTCAAGTTCACAGATAATGAATAGCACTCATTGCTGATGCTATGGTCCAAAAAACATTAGTACTCAAAATCCGTTAAAAAAAAAACAAACAAACTCATAGCTGTGGAGTTGATTCTGACTCTTAGTGACCCTATAGGACAGAGTAGAACTGTCCCATAGGGTTTCCAAGGAGCTGCTGATAGATTTGAACTGCCAACCTTTTGGTTAGGAGCCAAGCTCTTAACCACTACACCACCAGGGATGCATTAGTATTTGAAAGATCATAAAAATTCTAACAAATACACCCCCTCACTCACAGATGTGGCTGCTTGATGGAATTGCTGAGACTAGAATCCAGTTTTTTTTGTTTGTTTGTTTTTTTCCATTACTGGTCTAGATTATATGAGCAAAATAAACATTTTAAGAAATTAAATATCTAGAGTATCATAAGCAAATTAAGTTTATTCTCTTATACTATGATTTGAGTTATGTATTATATCAGTATCCACCAGGTGCTCCTTGGAAACCCTATGGGGCAGTTCTATTCTGTCCTATAGGGTCGCTATGAGTCAGAATTGACTCAACAGCAACAGGTTTGGTTTTTCTGTTTTTTTCCTTTTTAAAAAAAAAAAAAACTGGGGGATAACAAAAACTACAGAGAGAACTGTTGAAGATTTGTTGGCAGAAAACTTCCCTGATATCGTGAAAGATGAGACGATATCTATCCAAGAAGCTCATTGAACCCCACACAAGGTAGATCCCAAAAGAAAGTCAACAAGACATATTTTACTGAAACTTGCCAAAACCAAAGATAAAGACAGAATTTTAAGAGCAGCTAGGGATAAATGAGAAGTCGTCTACACACAAGAGTCAATAAGACTAAGCTCTGACTACTCAGCAGAAACTGTGCAGGCAAGAAGGCAATGGGATGACATATATAAAGCCTTGATGGAAAAAAATTGCCAGTCAAGAATTATATATCCAGCAAAACTGTCTCTCAAATATGATGGCAAAATTAGGGCATTTCCAGATAAACAGAAGTTTAGGAAATTTGTAAAAACCAAACCAAAATTACAAGAAATACAAAGGGAGTCTTCTGGTTAAAAAACCAATAACATCATATAACAACCCAAGACTAGAACACAGGAGAGAATAACCAGATATCAACCCAGATAGAGAAGTCACAGAAATAAATCAAAGCGAAAACACTGAAAATAGGGAAACGGAGACATCAATAAGTAAAAGATCACAACATTAAAACAAAAAAGAGGGATGAAATAATTAGTCATAAATCTTTCATATGGAGAGGAAGTCAAGGCGATATAAAGAAATGAAAGATTAGTTTAAACTTAGAAAACTAGAGGTACATATTAAGGTAACCACGAAGGAAACTAACAATCCTACACATCAAAATAAAAAACAAGAAAAATATAAAGACTCAGTAAATACAAAAATCAACAACAATGAAAAGAAATACATAAAGAAAAACAACTCAGCACAGAAAATTAAGGGGAACAAAGAAACTGTCAACAACACACAAAACAAGACATCAAATGACAGCACTAAACTCATACCTATCAATAATTACACTGAATATAAATGTACTAAATGCACCAATAAAGAGACAGACAGTGGCAAAATGAATAAAGAAACATGATCCGTCTATATGTTGCCTACAAGAGACACACCTTAGACTTAAAGACACAAACAAACTAAAACACAAAGGATGGAAAAAAATATATCAAGCAAACAAACAACACTCAAAAAAAGAGCAGGAGTGGCAATATTAATCTCTGACAAAACACACTTTAAAGCAAAATCCACCACAAAGGATAAGGAAGGATACTATACAATGATTAAAGGGTCAATACACCAGGAGGACATAACCATAATAAATATTTACGCACGCAATGACAGGGCTCCAAAATACATAAAACAAACTCTAACAACATTGAAAAGAGAAATAGACAGCCCCGCAATAATAGTAGGAGACTTCACCACATCACTTTTGGTGAAGGACAGAACATCCAGAAAGAAGCTCAATAAAGACATGGAAGATCTAAATGCCACAATCAAACAACTTGATCACATAGACATATACAGAACACTCCACCCAACAGCAGCCCAGTATACTTTCTTTTCCAATGCACATGGAACATTCTCCAGAATAGATCACATATTAGGCCACAAAGCAAGCCTTAACAGAATCTACAGCATCGAAATATTACAAAGCATCTCTTCTGACTATAAAGCCATAAAAGTAGAAATCAATAACAGAAAAAGCAATGAAAAAAAATCAAATACATTGAAACTGAACAACACCTTGCTCAAAAACTACTGGGTTACAGAAGAAATTAAGGATGAATAAAGAAATTCACAGAATCAAATGAGAATGAAAACACTTTCTACCAGAACCTTTGGGACACAGCAAAAGCAGTGCTCAGAGGTCAGTTTATAGCAATAAATGCACACATCCAAAAAGAAGAAAGGGCAAAAATCAAAACATTAACCCTACAACTCAAACAAATAGAGAGCAGCAAAAGAAGCCCTCGGGCACCAGAAGAAAGCAAATAATAAAAATTAGAGCAGAATTAAATGAAATAGAGAACAGAAAAGCAATTGAAAGAGTTAACAAGGGCAGAAGCTGGTTTTTTGAAAAGAGCAACAAAATCGATAACTGTTGGTCAAACTGACAAAAGAAAAATAGGAGGGGAAGCAAATAAACTGAATAAGAAATGAGATGGGTAATATCACAACAGAGTCAACTGAAATGAAAAGTATCATAACAGAATACTATGAAAAACTATACTTTAACAAATTTGAAAACCTAGAGGAAATGGACAAATTTCTAGAAACTCACTACCTACCTAAACTAACACAAACAGAGGTAGAACAGCTAAATAAACCTATAACAAAAGAAGAGACTGAAAAGGTAATTTAAAGACTCCCAACAACTACAAAAAAAAAAAAAAAAAAAAAAAAAAAAACCCTGGCCCTGATGGCTTCACTGGAAAATTCTCCCAAACTTTCAGAGAAGAGTTAACACCACTACTACTAAAAGTATTTCAGATCATAGAAAAGGATGGAATACTACAAAACTCATTCAATGAAGCCAGCATAACCCTGATACCAAAACCAGGTAAAGACACCACAAAAAAAGAAAATTACAGAGCAATATCTCTCATGAACATAGATGCAAAAATCCTCAATAAAATTCTAGCCAATAGAATTCAACAATATATCAAAAAATAATTTACCATGACAAAGTGGGATTCATAACAGGTATGTAGGGATGGTTCAACATTAGAAGAACAATCAATATAATCCATCACATTAATAAAACTAAAGACAAGAACCACAAGATCTTATCAATTGATGCAGAAAAGGCATTTGACAAAGTCCAACACTCATTCATGATAAAAACTTTCAGCAAAATACGAATAGACAGGAAATTCCTCAACATAATTAAGGGCATTTATACAAAGCCAACAGCCAACATCATCCTAAATGGAGAGACTTTGAAAGCATTCCCCTTGAGAACGGGAACCAGACAAGGATGCCCTCTATCACCACTCTTATTCAACATTGTGCTGGAGGTCCTAGCCACAGCAATTAGGCTAGAAAAAGAAATAAAAGGCATCCAAATGGGTAAAGAAGAAGTAAAAATATCCCTATTTGCAGATGATATGATCTTACACACAGAAAACCCCAAAGAATCGACAAGAAAACTAATAGAAGATTTCAGCAAAGTATCAGGATACGAGATAAACATATAAAAATCAGTTGGCTTCATCTACACCAACAAACAGAACCTTGAAGAGGAAATCACCAAATCAATACCATTTACAACAGCCCCCAAGAAGATAAAATGCTTAGGAATAAATCTAACCAGAGACGTAAAAGACCTATACAAAAAAAAAAAAAAAAAAAAAAAAAAAAAAAAAAAAAAAAAAAAAAAACCCTACAAGACGGTACTGCAAAAAACCAAAAGAGACCTACATAAGTGGAAAAACATACCTTGCTCATGGATAGGTAGACTCAACATTGAGAAAATGTCAATTCTACCCAAAGCAATCTACACATACAATGAGATCCCAATCCAAATTCCAATGGCATTTTTTAATGAGATGGAGAAACAAATCACCAACTTCATATGGAAAGGGAAGAGGCACCGGGTTAAGTAAAGCATTATTCAAGAAGAACATTGTGGGAGGCCTCACACTACCTGATTTTAGAACTTACTATACTACCACAGTAGTCAAAACAGCCTGGTACTGGTACAACAACAAATACATAGGCCAGTGGAACAGAATTGAAAATGCCAGACATAAATTCATCCACCTATGAGCAGCTGATATTTGACAAAGGCCCAAAATCCGTTAATTGGGGAAAAGATAGTCTCTTTAACAAATGGTGCTGGCATAACTGGATATCCATCCACGAAAAACTGCAACCAGACCCATACTAAACTGTGTACAAAACATGTACAAAAACTAATTCAAAATGGATCCAAGACCTAAGACAATAAAGATCGTGGAAGAAAAAATAAGGACAATACTAGGAGCCCAGTACATGACATAAATAGAATACCAACCATAAATAACAATGCACAAACACCAGAAGAGAAACTAGATAACCGGGAGCTCCTAAAAATCAAACACTTAACGCTCATCAAAAGACTTCACCAAAAGAGTAAAATGAAAACCTACAGACTGGGAAAAAATTTTTGGCTACGACATATCTGATCAGGATCTAATGTCTAAAATCTACAAAATACTGCAAAACCTCAACAACAAAAAGACAAATAACCCAATTAAAAAATGGGCAAAGAATACTAACAGGCATTTCACCAAAGAAGACATTCAGGTGGCTAACAGATACATGAGGAAATGCTCAGGATCATTAGCCGTTAGAGAAATGTAAATCAAAACTACAGTAAGACACCATCTCACCCCAACAAGGCTAGCATTAATCCAAAAAATATAAAATAATAAATGTTGGAGAAGTTGTGGAGAGACTGGAACACTTACACACTGTTGGTGGGAATATAAAATGGTACAACTACTTTGGAAATTGATTTGGTGCTTCCTTAAAAAGCTAGAAATAGAAATACCATACAATCCAGCAATCCTACTCCTTGGAATATATGCTAGAGAAATAAGAGCCATCACATGAATAGACATATGCACAGCTATGTTCACTGAAGCACTGTTCACAATAGCAAAAAGATTGAAACAGCCTTGGTGCCCATCAACAGACGAATGGATAAACAAATTAGGGCATATTCACACAGTGGAATACTACACAACAATAAAGAACAAGGACGAATCTGCGAAACGTCTCATAACATGGATGAATCTGGAAGGCATTATTCTGAGTGAAATTAGTCAGTCACAAAAGGACAAATATTGTATTAGACCACTATTATAAGAACTCAAGAAAAGGTTTAAACACAGAAGAAAACATTCTTTGATGGTTACGAGGGTGTGGAGGGAGGGAGAGAGGTATTGACTAACTAAATAGTAGACAAGAATTATTTTAGGTGAAGGGAAGGACAACGCACACTACATGGGAAGTCAGAACAAGTGGACTAAACCAAAAGCTAAGAAGGTTCCTGAATACAAACAAACACTTCAAGGGAGAGAGTAGCAGGGGTAGGGGTCTGGGGACCATGGTTTCAGGAGACATCTAGGTCTACTGGCATAACAAAGCTTATTAAGAAAATGTTCTGCATCCCTCTTTGGTGAGTGGCGTCTGGGGTCTCAAAAGTTAGCGTGCAGCCATCTAAGATTTATCAGCTGGTCCCAACCCACCTGGAGCAAAGGAGAATGAAGAACACCAAAGACACAAGGAAAATAGTAGCGTAAGAGACAAAAAGGGCCACATAAACCAGAAACTGCATCAGCCTGAGACCAGAAGAACTAGATGGTGCCCGGCTACCACCAATGACTGCCCCAGCAGGGAACACAACAGAGAGTCCCTGATGGAGCAGGAGAAAAGTGGGGTGCAGTATTCAAATTCTAGTAAAAAGACCAGACTTAATGGTCTAACTGAGACTGGAGGAACCCCAGAAGACATGGTCCCCGGACTCTCTGGTAACCCAGAACTAAAACGATTCCCAAAGCCAACTCTTCATACAAAGATTAGATTGGTCTATAAGACATAAAATGATACTTGTGAAGAGTGTGCTTGTTAGTTTAAGTAGGTACATGAGACTGAACGGACAGCTCCTTTCTGGAGGTGAGATGAGGAGGCAGAAAGGGACAGTACCTGGCTGAATGGACATGGGAAATCCAGGGTGGAAAGGAGGAGTGTGCTGACACATTACAGGAAGAGCAACTAGGGTCACATAACAATGTATGTATAAATTTTTGCAAGAGAAACTAACTTGAGCTGTAAACTTTCACTTAAAGCACAAAAAACAAAAAGCTACTCTTACAATTTACTAAGTGAAACTTTATTCTTAAATATGTTTATAAGCTTTCTTATACCTTAAGCTAGAAAAAATTTATTTCTTAATAAAGTTTAAAAAAACAAATATGTCAGGGAGCCCCAAGACCATCCCCAAGTTCGGTGATCTGCTAGGAGGACTCACAAGACTCAGCATATGATTGTACTCATGGATATGATTTATTACAATGAAAGGATATGAAGCAATATCAGCAAATATAAATAACTGCTGATGATATAAAATACTTCAAGTTAATTATAAATATTAATTACACACCTTCTAGCACAAATCAGTGTACTAGATCAGAGGTGATATTAGTCTCCCATTCAAGGAACTTGTAAGATACACATATTGCATGGCTGCAATAATAAATTAGAGATTAAATTGTGTTAACAACAGATTTCTTTTTTAAAGTACAGACTTTGTCCAAGACGTAAGCCTTTTGGACACAATTGGCTAATTTTATGTCTCCCACCAAAAGCATAAGTCTTCTTATTGCTGGCACTTATTTGATAGGCCCAAAAAATACATTGACTGTGTGGGTAAATGGAGTTATAACATCACCCAAGTCTAAAGGTATCTGTATGTGAATGTTAACATAAAATATTGCAGAGTAAGGCCTCGGGGAAGGGAGAAGAGGAGTGCTGGAGAAGGAGGGATCTGGCATAGCCAGAAGACACTAGGAGCACGTGAGGAAACCAGAGAAAGGAGTGAACTGAAGTGGAGACTAGATACTTGGCACACCCCAAAACCCCTTTTAAGCAAAGCAGTCAGAGGCTAGATGTCCTTGTACACAAAGGCCTTGCTTTGGATCATGGCCACAATGGATTGCCTGACTCAAAGGCAATGACCTAATAGGTTAGTCAGCACCCTGTGAAGTATCCTGTTTCTTGAGTGGCTAATAGACCCAGCAGAGTCTTCTCACAGACAAAAAGAGGAATTGCTCGGACCAGGGGCTGATGAAAAATAAGTTTGTGGAGAGTTGAGACAGAGGAGTTGAACCATCTAAAAGATGTCCCGGTTCTTCATTAAGGCCAATTGTGGGACTGCTGAGTTGGATCTCTGATTAGAGCTAAACCCTAGCCCTTTCGGTAATCTGAATGCATCTGTAATCTGAAAGGACCCACTTCGTTTTGTGTGAGTGTGCATACATTTATACATGCGTGTTCAGGTGTCTGTGTGTAAAAGGCTGGGGAAAGCAGATTTAAGAAATGAATGAGCATAAAGAGGAGGTGGCCTCAGGTGGAGGAGGAAAGAAAGAAAAACGAAGAGGAAAAAAACACCAATGATACGCTTGCTTTGTTTTCCACCTGGTCTGGGCTGTACAGCTGTCCCCATGTGCCTCTGGAAGTCACCTGATGTGACTTTTGCAAGATGCAATAGTTCCTCATCTCTGAAGAACCCAGAAATAAGAAGCAGGAAGCATGAAAGCTAATGCATTCTGAATGAGGCAAACGTGAATCCCAATAACTTGAACACAGGAACAAGGATTCTAGTGATACTTTCAAAAGTCAGGCTCAAAAAGTCTTAGGAATGACACGAGTTGGAAGTTTACTGATATGGCCCATGAAACAGGAATTTCTGAAAACGATGCTAGATTTTTCATTGTAGCATTCAATTAGATTGTTTTTTCTTGATTATAAAAGTGATGCATGTCCACTGTTGAATATTTAGAAAGTATAGGATACACGAAAACAAACACACATGTGTATATATACGTATGTATATACCAATAATCCCAGAACCCAGAAAAATCAAGGCATTTTATAACAGTTTGTCTGTTACAAAGGTTACTCCTGAACTTAAATTTAGGGCTATAAAGGTGAAGAAGTTAAACTTTAGCTTTGAACGAGTCTGTAGAACATAACTTTTGGACGCCACAATTGACATGAACAGGTTATGAACCAGAACTCCAGGCCTTAAGAAACTGTGGAGCTACTCCATTATGCACTAATGCTGACTTTGGTCTACGCAGTATGGCATAGGTGGCCAGTCTAGGGTAAACTGTGTAGTTCTAGTTCACTGACCACAGCCAGACACAAATAGCCAGCCTATTTGATTTGAGGCACTGTGCTTACTGAAATATCTTCTGGCTGTACCAGAGGAACAAGCTGCTCTTTTATTTCATAATTAAGTTTTCTTAGGGTGTATTCTTTGAAATCGCCTGAAAAGTTTTTAATATTATTACAAACCAGTTGCCATTAAGTCAATTTCGATTCAGGGTGACCCCAGTGCTCCATAGGGTTTTCAATGGCTGATTTTTTGGAAGTAGACTACCAGATCTTTCTTCCCAGTTACCTCTGGATGGACCCAAACTACCAGCATTTTGGTTAGCTGCCAAGTGCATTAGCCATCTGAACCACCCACGGACTTCAATATTATTATAAGCTATCATAAACACTTGTAATTAAGATTGGAGTTTATGGGTGGTTCACACATTAATGTGTTCGGCTGCTAACTAAAGGTTGGAGGTTAGAATCCACCCAGAGGCACCTGGAAAGAAAGGTCTGGCAATCTACTTCCAAAAAATCAGCCACTGAAAACCCTATGGAGCACTGTTCTACTCTGACACATGAGGTCGCTATGAGTTGGAATTGACTCAACGGCAACTGCAAGAGAAGAAGAGAATCATAAACATAGACTATCAGAATGCTAGAGCTTCAAGAGTCCAGAGTGGGCAAAGGTGGTAAGTGTAATGTGGAGCTCATAGGCACCTCCTCAGGCTGTAGAAAAAGGCTATAATGGGAATGCAAAGCCTTCCTTCCACCTGGAACAGGATCTTCCTGCTCTAGAGCCAGGGACAAAGAATGGGGAGGGAATGCTGACCTCTTCCCCTCCAGCCCTGTTGCTCAGTTCTACATGAGGGGCTCCCCTCCTCCAGCCCATGCCTCCTACAAAGTAAAGGCTTCTTAGTCAAGTGTTTAAGGGTCAGTGGGTCCTGCAAACAAAAGGCTTGAACAAAGAGTCCTATTCATGACAAGCCAGGTGCTCTCCTTTCTCTCTGTCCACATCTCCACAGCAACTACATAAGACTTAATTAAGCCTAAATTAATTGTTGCTTTCCTCTGGACTCCCAGAGCTTTACTCTTGTTGAAAAGAGTACACAAGTCAATGATGGACTTTTCCATTAAAAGATAAATCATTTTTTGAACTAGGTTGCTGACCTCAAACAAGCACTGCTATTAAAAGGAGCTGGCACCTGTGCTATGATCTTGAATGGATTCCATCAGGTCTGTAAGTGATTTATTAACCACACAGTGTTCTGGTACTAAAAATAATAAGGGGTATATATTAAAAACCAAGTACGAGTGTTGCTTAAGGAGCACAGCCATTCATTTTACAACTGTAATTAACAGGCAATGGACAACTGTTACCGCTGTTAGTTGCCATCGAGTCAATTCCAATTCATGGTGACCCCATGTGTGTAGGGTAGAACTGCTCCATAGGGTTTTCAAGGCTGTGACATTTCAGAAGCAGATAGCCAGGCCTGTCTTCCAAGGTGCCTCTGGGTGGGTTTGAAATACCAACATTTAAGCTAGTAGTCCAGTGCTTAACCGTTTGTGCCATCCAGGGAAAATGAACAATTACCATTACAAAAATACTCTGGTAAAATGAATAATCTTGCAGTGTATTCATTTATAACATTTTATTAAATGAAAGGTACTTAACTGTAATATGAGACTTATATCAACTTCTTAATAACTCTCAAGATCCAGAGATAGAAATATGAACAATAAGAAGATTACTAACCATACCTGAACTAATTCTGCCTTTAGCTCTTCTTTTTCCTCCTCTGATAGCACGCTAGAAAAGTCAGCACTGGCTACTGCATCTTCATCTCTTCCTTGCAGTGGTTCAGTCTCCAACAAACCTTGAGACAAGATTGATAAAACATAATGCAATTTTAAAATGAATTTAGCCAATTTCTATTTCCACAGGCTGAAGGTCTAGACATTCTGACTGACCCTCCACCTGAAAACAACTAAAAATTTCAGGAAAAAAAAAGTCTCTCTTAATGTGTGATGAGCTGCCGAGAAAGTGGAGAACACTAAGAAGCCAAAAAAACTAAGTAAAAGTGGAAAGCCAGAGATGTAAACCAAGCAAGCTTTGCCAAGTTCTACACTTGCTAAGGAGCCCTGGTGGCACGGTGGTTAAAAGCTCGACTGCTAACCAACAGGTGAGCAGTTTGAATCCCCCAGTAGCTCCTTGGAAACCCTATGGGGGCAGTTCTACTCTATCCTACAGGGTCACTATGAGTTGGAATGGACTGGAAGGCAATGGGAAAGAGGGAACATTTGCCAAACTGGTGAATTCCAGCTTTGGTTTTCAAGGTCTCGGAGTGCATGGGGCAGAGGAAACCCAGGGAGGAGAGTTTAATATGAGATCCTCCTACATAAATTTCAGTCCCCACAGGGATACACCCTCAGACTACGGTGAACTGGAAATAAATAATTTCACTCCCCACAGGGATCTGCAAGGCAAATTGCCTGTCTTGAAACACTGAATTGACAGAATGAAAAGTCCTCATCCGAGAATTCATAACCCTGAGTGGGACTGCGTGGGAGCTAGCAACTTGAATGTGCACTACTTGGGTGGTTTGAAACAACCTCGAGATGAGAATTTAAAGTATTAAAACCTTTTTCAGCTTCAGATGAGGTACTATATAATATGCGGACACAGAACGTGGAGCAGCTGCAGCTGTGAGTAAACATCACCAATAAACTGATTCTGGAGAAGTGGGAAGACGGGAAACGTCTGGGTCCTTGATGAAATCGTTGTGCCACAGACTAGCCCTGGAATAGCTTTACTGCTGTTGGATGAGATAAATGCCTTATTACATGAGAAAATAGTTCCTTATTACTTAAAATTGAAGAAGTTCCCTGGTAAGGCCCCTTGGTACCTGGCATTCTCAAAGGCAGATGTTCTCTGGAGGACCCAGGAAACAGACCTACACATGGATGGAAAATTCGTTTATGACAGCACTGGTATGTATGTATCTATGGGGAAAGGATGGTCTTTTAATAAATTGTTCAGGAACAAAGAGTCATCCATACGGAAAAAGTAAAACTGGACACCTTCACACCATACAGAGGCAAAACTATGATCATTTTAGCAGAAAATATAGGAGTTTATATAGGATCGCTATGAGTCAGCATCAATTCGACACCAACAGGATTTGTTTGGTTTTGGTTCAGGTAGGAAGGAATTTCTTAAACAAGACACAAAGGGGCAACCCATGAAAGAAAGAATGGATAAAATTAGGAATGTCTCTTCATAAAAAACACTATATGGAAAATGAAAAGACAAGCCACTAAACCAAAGAAGGTATATGTATAAATAACAAAATACTAGTTCCCAGGATCTAGAGAATTCCTACAAACCAATTTAAAGGGTACAAATAAAACCCAAATATAAATGGACCAAAAGAACTGAACAGACTCTTTATAGAGAAGAATCACCAATGGCTAATAAACCTAAGATGCTCAACCTCATTGATGTTCAGATAAATGCAAATCAAAACATTTCACACCCACTGGATTAACAAAAGGAGCCCTGGTGATGTAGTGGTTAAGTGCTTGGCCGTTAACCAAAAGGTCGGTGGTTTGAACTCCCCAGCTGTTCGTGGAAGAAAGATGTGGCACTCTGCTTCCGTAAAGATTTACAGCCTTGGAAACCCTATGGGGCAGTTCTACTCTGTCTATAAGGTCGCTATGAGTCGGAATCAACTGGATGGCAATGGGTTTGGTGTTGGTTTGGATTAACAAAAATTTAAAAGTTTGATATTGTTGAGTGTTGGTGACTATGGGAAGAATGAAAACTCATATGCTGCTGGTGAGAGTATAAATATTCATCATTATCTAGTAAAGTTGAACGTTCACACAACCTACAACCCAGTGATTCCACTGCTCCCACATTTATACCCAAGAAACGCCTGTATACGTGCACCAGAAGTCATTAACAAGAACTTTCATGGAAGCAAAAACTGTAAGTCACACATAAGTCCATAAACAGGACAATGCATAAGTAAACTATGGTACATTTACACACGAAAGACAGGACACAAATAAAACAATTGAACTACACCTCTTCAACTCAGCCCTTCCAACGACTCAAGGAACAAGCTACTGAGTGTGAAAAATGCATGTTGCAGAAGAGTAATGAAGAATGAGTCCATTCATATGAGGTCTGAAATATGCAAAAATAGATAGATAAACTATTATTTAGAAATAAATGATTTAGTAAAATTATAAAGAAAAGGAAGGAAATGATAAAAAAATTCAGGACCATGGTTTTCTCTGAGGAGGAAGGGGAAGAGATGGGAGCAGGGGTGGTGTAGGGGACGTCACGATTCATTTGGTGGACGATTTACTGAATTTCTGTGCATGAGTAGTTTCTGAAATTTACATTTATTTTGTAAATAGTCAGAATCGACTTGACATCAGTGGGTTTGGTTTTGGGGTTTATATTGTTGTTAGCTGCTGTTGAGTTTGCACCGACTCATGGTGACCTTAGACACAACAAAAGAAAACACTAGCCAGTCCTGCACTACCTTCATGATCATAGCATTATATTGGACAATGTTCTGTTGTAATCTATAGGGTTTTCATTGGCTAATTTTTGGAACTAGATTACCAGGCCTTTCTTCCTGGTCTGTCTTAGTCTGGAAGCTCCACTGAAACCTGTCTGTCATGGGCGACCCTGCTGGTATTTGAAATAACAGTGGCAGATCTTCCAGCATCATAGCTACACACAAGCCACCACAGTAGGACACAGCTGACAGACAGACGGTGAGAATAAAATTATCCATCATTAATTAAAATTACTATTCATCATGTTCTTGTTAGTTGCCGTCAAGTCAATTCCAACTCAAGGGGACTCCACGTGTGCAGAATAAAACTAGACTCCACAGGGTTTTCAAGGCTGTCACCTTTCAGAAGCAGATTGCCAGGCCTGTCTTCTGAGGCACCTCTGGGTGGGTTTCAACTGCCAACCTTTTGCCCAAACATTTGCTTAACAATTTTCACCCAGAAATAATTATCATTTTGGTCCATCCTTTTTGGTCTTTCTTCTATGCACATGTACATATTTTTATACACACACACACATACACACACACACACACACATCAATAGTGCATTTACTGTTGTGGACTTGATTTATTTATTCAATAGGTTATCATGAACAACTTCCCATGTCTAAAAGCACATATCTACATTTATATATTTTTGATATATGCACAGTATCTAATTTATGATCCATAATATACCCTGTTTGTTGGGATGCTCCAGTGAACATCTTGTAGCTAAGTCATTAGGCAAAATCTTGATTATTTCCTGTACACTGAATTACTGAGTCAAAGGACATGGATATTTTAATCCTACTGCCAAATTAGCTCCCAGAAAGGCTCTACCAGTTTTATGCTACCATCCGCAGCCTATGAGAATATCTCTATATTCTCTGTACAACAACATAACTAGGCTATTTAAAGGGAAAAAACACTGTCATTTATTTCTGCTAGCAAGTATTTATGTTACTTGTGGCCAGTGTATTTTTAGTCAATTTCCTAGGTATAGGATAACTGCCTAAACCAGGAATCTGCAGCAATTCCAAACACAGGTACAAGAGATGGGCCCAGAAGGTAAGCTACCCTTTGCTCTGGGGGTTAAGAGAGAGCTATGGTGGGAACCTGCAAGACTTGGTCTTTTCCCCAACTCAGCCCTTACAGCAACGTGAGGATATTGCGCAAACTGAGTTAGGACCCAAATTCTCAATCTTCCCCATCTTGACAGTATGAGAAGAAGGGAATAGACAATAGTTCCAGGCACTTAGACTTTTCAAGTTATCAAGTATCTTTAGTATCTGCCTGTATTCTAGGAAGAAAAGAAATTAAATATTCATTTTAATTGATAATACATGAATTCAGGGAAAGACCGACCCAGGGCTCAGAAGGTAGCGTCTACTTTTCAGAGGAGAGGTGCATAAGCCTTATAAAGTGAGATATTTGCACTGGGCTTCAGCTCTGATCCACCACACATCCAATTTCTCAGACACGTCACAAATCTCTCAAAATCTCACTCCAAGAGACCACCCACTCATGAAATCTGCCCAGAGACCAGGTTGCTAGACTAAGTATTCAAAGTCTAATTAGCCCAGTTACCTTCTACACTCATATATTTGAAATTAAATGTCAGTCTCCCATCTTATTTTTCTACTTATGCATACATTCCCCTGCTGTAACCTCTTCCAGTGGGTGTTGTCTGAGCTATACTGTTCAGAACAAGATGTCATGTAAACACAGACAAAATGAAAACAAGTCCTGCTCTTTTCAGCAGAACATGCCCATTCACTGGGTTAGGGAAGCCGCAATCAGATTATGAGGTCAAAGGATAATTCCAGAGTCAAGGTGTAGGTGAAAAGAAGAGTTTGGATAAAAAAGTTATTAATGAGTGTAACTAAGTCAGAACCAGGAGAAAAAAAGGCAATAGGTAAGAGATTCAAAGTGAGAGATGATAATGTTATAAGGGCAGTAAAATGAATATACAATTACCTAGTTACCATGGAAGCAGACATTAGAGAAGAATAAAAAACACAGTTTTTAATAAAAGCAATTGTCAGTGGGCAAAACTACTCAAGAATCACAATATTTAACAGGTACCAGTACATTACGGAGGGGAGCAGTGGTGTTTCAGTGGTAGAATTCTTGCCTTCCGTGCAGGAGACCCGAGTAAAATTCCCAACCAATGCACCTCATGTGCAGCCACCACCTGTCTGTACATGTCTCTGTGATGCTGAACAGGCTTCAGTGGAGCTTCTAGACTAAAACAGACAAGGAAGAAAGGCCTGGCAAGCTACTTTTGAAAAATCAGTCAATGAAAACACCCTATGGATCACAGCAACAGTACAATTCGCAACCAGTCATGGGAATGACACAGCACTAGGCAGAGTTCTGCCTGGTCATGCATGGTCTGAGGGTCAACTTGTCAACAGTTACAAACAGCAACAAGGCTTAAAGTACTTGTCAAATGCTACCATATGCCTGCTTTCACTAGACCAACAATTGGCCAGTGATCCTCCATTTAAGTCCCACATATGGGGCCAAATGACACAACAAACTGAATGAGGTCTACTGAGAAGCGATTATGGTCTGGTCCCAGTCTTGCTGATGGAGACCCACCCTCCTAGGACCAGGGTTGAGAGTCTGGTTCAGTCCCAAGTAGCTGGAGCTCTAACTCAATCGGTCTGGCTCCAAAGCCTATACCCTTCTTCTCACAACCCATTTGAAGAACAGCAAACAAAATGTGGGGTAGTATAAATCAAGAGATGAGCTTTAGATTAAAGTCCTTCCTTCACTCTTTCAACCTTGAAATGAAATCCCCACTAGCATCAACATACTTTTAGTGCACTGTGTCCAACACTGTTATGGCTTAGGTCATGTCTTCATGCTCAAGACTAAGATAGTACAGATAGCTATGACTTAAAATGGCTACAAAGTATGATTTCGGATCATGACCATATCCTGCATTGCTGGCAAATATATAAAAATGCCAGAATTTCTTTTACATAGTAAAATAATTGTGTGTGTATGCATGCATACACTATATTGGGAATTAATAAAACCAGCTGTATATCCAAGCAAAGGGACAAAAGTGTATATTTTCAAAAAGAGTACAAAATTATCCCAGTACTTAGTAAAAATGTGAAATACAATAAAGTAGCATGAATGAAAATCTGCATTTAAATAATAAATTTAAGACTGTAATATTTATTGCTTAATTATATTTCCTTCACAATGTTTGTAAAAATAACCTCAAACATCTTTTAACATAAAACTTTAAAATAGCTACATTTATTCCTCAAGGCGAAAAAAATATTGAGCTAACCTCATATATGGATTTATGATTATCTTTAAGTGCACAAAAACTAATACGTGTTAACTACAGGAGGGTGGAAATTAAAGATATAAAACAAGTTAATTTGTTAGAATCCTAGTTTCTACACATTTACTAAACCTACCACAAAACCCTAAATATTCTTTCTTATGCACCTCCATTACTGAAGTGCTTTTCATTCATTTACAAATAACCTGTATCTAGCCTATAACTGATCACATGTATAGCAGGGTTTTAAATGTTTTTTCCTGTTGCCCTGGTGTTTTGGCAGAAGCCTCAAATGCCAACAATAATACAATGGGAGGCTTCCACCCCTACATTCTAAAGCCAAGGCTTGACGCCTAATAGGTGACATGCTAACATTTTAAAACTGGTTCTGCCAGGGTGGGGATTTACTTACCTGTAACCTTTTAGAGTGGTGTTAAAAGTGGAGCAGACAGAGAGCAGCATCATAGAAAACTTGAATACACAGATAAGCAATAATAAAAAACAAGTTACATACCCAACTTCTAACAATCACTACTATGACTTCTTCATGCACATCTTTCTAGATCCTTTCCTATACACTGCAGCACACATATTTCTTACATTTTAACGTCTTTGAATTCTGAATGCCTCTTACGATTAACAGTGTATACAACTCATCTTTTGCTTAGTAAGATATAAAACAATGAGTATCTTAAAATCTTTGGCATCTTAGATTTAAAAAAATATAATATATATAAATAATAAATATAAATATATATACGTTGTTGTTGTTGTTGTTAAGTGCCATCGAGTAGGTTCTGACTCATAGCAACCCAGTGTACAATAAAACACAACACTGCCCAGTCCTGTACCTTCCTCACATCCTCGTTGCTATGTTTGAGCCCATTATCGCAGCCATTGTGTCATTCCATTTCATCTCGGATCTTCCTCTTTTTCACTGACTGTCTACCTTACCAAGCATGATGTCCTCCTCCAGGAATTGGGCTCTCTTGATAACATTTCCAAAGTACGTGAGACAAAATCTCGCCATCTTCTCCTCCAAGGAGCACTCTGGTTGTACTTCTTGCAAGATAGACTTGTTCGTTCTTCTGGCAGTCCATGGTATATTCAATATTCTTCGCCAACACCACAATTCAAAGGCATCAATTCTTCTTTAGTCTTCCTTATTTATTGTCCAGTTTTCACATGTACATGAGGCGATTGAAAATATCATGGTTTGGGTCAGATGCACCTTAGTCCCCAGAGTGACATCCTTGCTTTTTAACACTTTAAAGAGGTTTTTTTTTTTTTTTTTTGCAGCAGATCTGCTGGATGCAATACATTGTTTGATTTCTTTACTGCTAATTCCATGGCTGTTGATTGTGGATCCAAGTAAAATGAAATCCTTGACAATTTCAGTATTTATCCATTTATCATGATGTTGTTTATTTGTCCAGTTGAGGATTTTTGTTTTCTTTCTGTTGAGGTGTAATCCATACTGAAGGCTGTAGTCTTTGATCTTCATCAGTAAGTGCTTCATGTCCTCTTTGTTTTAGGCAAGAAAGGTTGTGTCACCTGCATATCGAAGGCTGTTAATGAGTCTTCCATCAATCCTGATGCCAAGTTCTTCTTCATATAGTCCAGCTTCTTGGATTATTTGCTCAGCATACGGATTAAATAAGTATGGTGAAAGGATACAACCCTGACACACACCTTTCTTGGTTTTAAACCACACAGTACCCCCTTGCTCTGCTGAAATAATTGCCTCTTGGTCTATGTACAGGTTCTTCATGAGCACAATTAAGTGTTCTGGAATTCCCATTCTTCACAATGTTATCTGTAATTTTGTTATGATCCACACAGTCAAATGCCTTTGCATAGTCAATAAAACACAGGTAAACATCTTTCTGATATTCTCTGCTTTCAGCCAAGATCCATCTGATATCAGCAATGATATCCCTCATTCCACGTCTTCTTCTGAATCTGGCTTGAATTTCTTTCTTTTTTTTAATTATTATACTTTAGATGAAGGTTTATAGAACAAACTAGCTTCTCATTAAACAGTTAGTATACATACTGTTTTGTGACATTGGTTACCAACCCCACAACATGTCAACACTCTCCCTTCTTGACTATGGGTTCCCTATTACCAGCTTTCCTGTCCCCTCCTGCCTTCTAGTCCTTGCCCCTGGGCTGGTGTGCCTCTTTAGTCTCGTTTTGTTTTATGGGTCTGTCTAATCTTTGGATGAAGGGTGAACCTCAAGAGTGACTTCACTGCTGAGCTGAAAGGGTGTCTGAGGGCCATACTTTTGGGGTTTCTCCAGTCTCTGTCAGGACAGGAAGTCTGGTCTTTTTTTGTGAGTTAGAATTTTGTTCTACATTTTTCTCTAGCTCTGTCTGGGACCCTCTATTGTGATCCATGTCAGAGCAGTCAGTGGTGGTAGCCGGGCACCATCTAGTTGTACTAGACTCAGTCTAGTGGAGACTGTGGTAGGTGTGGTCCATTAGTCCTTCGGACTAATCTTGCCCTTGTATCTTTAGTCTTCTTCATTCTCCCTTACTCCCGACATGATGAGACCAGTGGAGTATCTTCAATGGCCACTCACAAGCTTTTAAGATGCCAGACACTACTAAAGAATCTGGCTTGAATTTCTGGCAGTTCCCTCTTGATGTACTGCTGCAACCATTTTTGAACTATCTTCAGCAAAATTTTACTTCTGTGTGATATTTATGATACTGTTCTGTAATTTCCACATTCTGTTGGATCATCTTTCTTTGGAATGGGCACAAATATGAATCTCTTCCAGTCAGTTGGCCAGGTAGCTGTCTTCCAAATTTCTTGGCATAGACAAATGAGTACCTCCAGCGCTGTATCTGTTTGTTGAAACATCTCAGTTGGTATTCTGTCAATTCCTGGCACCTTGTTTCTCGCCAACGCCTTCAGTGCAGCTTGGACCTCTTCCTTCGTTACCATCAGTTCGTGATCATATGCTACCTCCTGAAATGGTTTAATTTTGACCAATTCTTTTTGGTACAGCGACTCTGTGTATTCCTTCCATCTTTTGATTGCTTCCTGCATTGTTCAATATTTTGCCCAAAGAATCCTTCAAAATTGCAACTTGACGCTTGATTTTTTTCTTCATTCTTTCAGCTTGAGAAATGCTGAACGTGTTCTTCCATTTTGGCTTTCTAACTCCAAATCTCTGCACATTTCATTATAATTCTTTACTTTGTCTTCTTGAGCCACCCTTTGAAATCTTCTGTTCGGCTCTTTTGCCTCATCATTTCTTCCATTTGTTTTAGCTATTCTATGTTCAAGAGCAAGTTTCAGAGTCTCTTCTGACATCCATTTTGGTCTTTCCTTTCTTTCCTGTCTTTTTAATGACCATTTAGTTTCTTCATGTATGATGTCCTTGATGTCATTCCACAACTCGTCTGGTCTTTGGTCATTAGCGTTCAATGTGTCAAATCTATTCTTGAGATGGTCTCCAAATTCAGGTGGGATGTACTAAAGGTTGTATTTTGGTTCTCATGGAGTTGTTTTAATTTTCTTCAGCTTCACTTTGAACTCATGTATGAGCAATTGATGGTCTGTTCTGAAGTCGGTCCCTGGCCTTGTTCTGACTGATGATATTGCACTTTTGAATCATTTTTTTCCACAGATGTAGTTGATTTGATTCCTGTGTTTTCCATCCAATGAGGTCCACACGTATAGTTGCCATTTATGTTGTTGAAAAAATATATTTGCAATGAAAAATTCATTGGTCTTGCAAAATTCTATCATGCAATCTCCAATGTTGTTTCTATCACCAAGGCCATGTTTTCCAACTACTGATCCTTCATCTTTGTTTCCAACTTTTGTATTTCAATCACCAGTAATTATCAATGCATCTTGAGCGCATGTTGGATCTATTTCAGACTGCAGAAGTTGGTAGAAATTTTCAATTTCTTCATCTTTGGCATTAGTGGTTGGTGCATAAATCTGATTAATAGTCGCATTAACTGGTCTTCTTTGTAGGTGTATGGATATTATCCTATCACTGACGGAGTTGTACTTCAGGATAAATTTTGAAATGTTCTTTTTGATGATGAATGTGACACCATGCCTCTTCAATTTGTCATTCCTGGCATAGTAGACCATATGATTATCTGATTCAAAATGGCCAATACCAGTCCATTTCAGCTCACTAATGCCTAGGATAACAATTTTTAACGCGTTCCATTTCTTTTTTCACAACTTCCAATTTTCCTAGAGTCATACTTTGTACATTCCACGTTCTAGTTATTAATGGATATTTGCAGCTGTTTCTTCTCATTTTGAGCTGTGCCGCATCAGCAAATGAAGGTCCCAAAAGTTTGACTCCATCCACATCATTAAGTTCGACTCTACTTTAAGAGGCATCTCTTCCCCGGTCATATTTTGAGTGCCTTCCAACCTGGGCTATATCAGACAATGTTCCGCTGCCATTCATAAGGTTTTCACTGGCCAATTTTTTCAGAAGTAGACAGCCAGGTCCTTGTTCCTACTCTGTCTTAGTCTGGAAGCTCTGCTGAAACCTGTCCACCATGGGTGACCCTGCTGGTCTTTGAAATACCCGTGGCATAGCTTCCAGCACCACAGCAACACTCAAGACACCACAGTACAACAAACTGACGGATGCATGGTAGATATCTATAAAAAAAAATCAAAACCATTGCCACGGAGTTGATTCTGACTCATAGCGACCTTATAGAACAGATTACAACTACACTATAGGCTTCCCAAGGATTGGCTGGTGGGTTCGAACTGCCGACCTTTTGGTTAGCAGACAAACACTTAAATTACTGCACCGCCAGGGCTCCATATATACATAATACAGATAGATACAGCTATAGACATAGAATTTCTATATCATGTAACTAAAGATGAGATCGTACTGTTTTGTAACTTGATTTTTTTTCCTTTGGAAACAACTCCTCTTCTCCATTATTATTAATGTTTTTTGTCTTATCTAAAACCAGGCCATATGAAAAGATCCTAGCTGACCCTATACTGAGATTAGAGCTGGCTTTCCCAGACTCACATCCAATCCAGGACTACAACTGTGTCAGGTTGTTGTGTGCCTTAACCCTCTTTTCCCTCTAGCTGACTACTACATGGAAGAGGCCAGACTCTGTCCTGTAGAATTCATCCCAATGTTTTGATTAATGACTCATCAGATGACAGCAAGATAATGCAGTGATAATGGTATGAGCATAGATTTTGGGGACAAACCAATCTTACGGACAATCCCACATCAACCCCTTTTCAGCTTTGTGACAGTGACAGTTTGAACTTTTAGGTCTTTTCATCTGTAAAGTTCTAATAATAATGCCTACCCCACAAGAGTAGGTTGTCATGAGGATTATAGCTTTGCAAAATGCCTAATCAGCTACCAAATGTTAACTCCCAATCTGGCCATACTTGAATGGCATTCCTTCTTGATCAGAATAATTTATGAAATTCAAGTGCTATGAGATAATAAAAGAGAAACTATTATTCTGTTCTCAAGGAGCTAAAAAATTTCACTATGGAGCTCAGCCACTCACACATACACCTTAATTAATAGGTATTATGCAATTACATGCAAAATGAATCCCCTAGAGAAACAGAAATCCACATGCCATGCTCAGGTTACCCTTGTAATCTTTCTTTCTGGCCATTGCTTAGTGGACTGTGGTGGACACCTGACCCAGGGGTAGCTATAGGTTCTTCTCTTGAGATTTTGAACTAAGAGACAAAGGGAAGGCAAGTAAAGCTGAATCTGTAGGCCTAAATATTCTTCTACCGAGCTGCCCCAGTTCATTTGTTTATTTGTTCATTTATTCATTCAACAAACATTTATTGAGCATCCACTAAATGCTGTGCAGGTCTCTGCTCTCATGGAATTTATAATCCACCTGTTCTGAGGCCTGATTATTTCACTTCTTCTGGATTTCTATGATATTTCTCTTTATCCTTAAAATAAACCTCATTTTATTTCAGCTAGTTTGAAATGTTTTTCTTATGTTTGTTTTTTTCAAACAAATGAACTCTGAACTAAACAGAGACAATGATATTATAGAACTCAGGTAAAAGATTATAAACTCTCTACCAAATTTCAGCCTCATGAGTTCAATGACTTGCCATGGCCTTAAATTAAGTAAATTAAAAATTCAACAAATCATTTTTTGCCCCATACTGGCCTTCTGTAAGAAACTTTGCCATTTGCGCAGCCTTTAAGATCTTCTCTGATATAAATAGTCTAGGAGCCTAAATCATACCTAAGGATGGTTTCTTTCTTTGCTTTCACTGAGCCCAGGCCCTTCACTGTTCTGAGGGCAAGATGTGAGCCAGTAGTCACCCGGTCTCCCTCTGAAGCAGAAGTCACACTGTCTCTCAAGACAGTAGGATTGTTCCAGGTTCAAGACATATGGATTCCTGAGCTAGCTAACAGCTGCTGGTCTCTGATCTCTACTGGATTCTGAAGACAGATCTGCTAATTAAGGTTTGGTTTTTCAGCAAGTTTATCTGGAAACATCTGTGTACATGCCTAGAGGAAAGCCCAGAGCTTCCGGCTAAACCAGAAGAGCTGAAGACACTTCTGGGATTATGGTGAATATCTCTGGAGAGGGCAGCTCGAAATTTCCTGCGCATGATGGTGTAGGACTGGTTTCCGGGGTAGTTGATATTTGGGAGATTGGTGTGAACCCCACAACTGCTGGGCTTGTCATTAGCAGCTGTGTTCTTCTTTATTTACCCTGCGAAATGACAAAGGAGTGTCATCCACCAGTGTTTGGGGTTGGGCTCAATATACCTAGCCCTTCAGTCACAGCCTGACTGCACAGGCCAAGTCAGAACCGTGGTTTCCTTTGGGTCATCTGGCCATAGGGGACAGCTGATCATTATGTGTCTCCAGGTTGCTGATAGGAGTTCCTAGCTGAGAGCAATGGAACTGATGAGGTCTCAGAAAACAGTAACCTGGAATCACTCACCTGAATGCCACACTAAGATGCGGAAAGGAAAGTCATTAGGTGACAATAAAAGCTTACGAAATTGCAAAGATGACACTCCCTCCTCCGCCAATCCCTTCTGGGAATTATCAGTCTTTATGGGGATGACTTCTCTCTTCTTCACTTCAACATTCTCTGGGAGGTAGCAGTTTCTCTCCTCTTCCCTAGGACCCAGGCCCTTTTCCTCTCTCATGGATAACCAACTTAGATAAACTGCGTCTACTTCT
The DNA here is from genome assembly GCA_030035585.1 of Dugong dugon. Lineage (NCBI taxonomy): Eukaryota > Metazoa > Chordata > Mammalia > Sirenia > Dugongidae > Dugong > Dugong dugon. Next base: position 145,801,194 of record CM057464.1, on the reverse strand, counting down.
CTTTAGTCTCAGTTTAATCCTAATAAGATATATAAGGAATTGCTGTCAGACTGCCCTTTGCTACTCACAAATGATACCTTTGGACTTAAGAGAAGTTTATGAGGTAACCCAGACCCTCAACAATGCTTATTATTCTTAAACGTTTTTAGATCCCTTTCTCTGAATCATCCCAAAATATATCCTGAGATTCAGACAAGGGATCTGCCCTGACTCTAAAACCATACTGAAAAAGGGCACAACTCCTGCCACTATTGCAGGAATTGTCTCTCAGCAGCTTCTCAGTTACTCTCTTAAGGGAAAAAGCAGAACAATTTTTTTTTTTTTTAAAACCACATGCTACATGCCAGGTGTGTTACATCTCTTATCTCGTCTTATTCTACCCAGAAACACACAAGACAGGTGGCATTAAGAACTATAAAGACTCTGAGATTTTACCCTACTTGCAAGTTAACAAGTTAGACTGCCACAGTTTCATAAATGCTGTCAGTAGACATGAGACTCCTGGATCAGAGACTCATGGCACAGAAAGCAGCGTGAACATCACATTTGGGTTGGTGCCCCTTGCCATCTAGCTCCATGGGAGGTTGCAACATGGTGGGGCCCAGGTGGATACTGCACACACACTGAGCTTGCAGCAGAGCTAAAGAACGCTGAGCTGGGAATCTGAATCTTTTACAATAGGCAGTAAGCAAACCTTCTTGACCTTTGCTCTGGAGGGAGACACTGTTTTTATTATCCTGGACAGTAAACAAACCTGACCTCTGGTCCAGGGGGAGACACCATCTCTACCTTCCAAAGTTGTTCACTATAAACATTCTTGAAAAGATAGTCTAGAAAAAAGGTTGCCAGTGTTCCTGCTTGCAAAGTGTGCAGAAAAGCAAGGGACCTACGGTGAATTGTCTTCCATAGGTGGTATATTCTCATTTTTGAAATGAAGAAATAATGATTCAGGAAGTTAAGTAACTTTCCTAAGCTCACATAGTTGTTAAGTGAAAGACTCAAGACCTTAATGCAAATCTTTCAGGTTATAGAGTTCATATTTTCTCCACTTGACCATAACACCACCTGCAGAGGTCAGACAAGAACTAAAATGTCCTCTTTCTCTCATCCAAGATCCCTAAAAAGTCCTAGCAAACAGGGAAACCTGATGCTTACCAGGAGTAGGGTTTACTGAAGGCCAACATCTGTAGCCTTAATACCTGCAGTCTCCCTACTCTTGAGCACTGGGAAGAGTCCAGAGTGGGCTTCTATCTCCCACATCTTCTCTTATAGGAGTTGTTCAACTAATGTTTGTTGCGTTAATCCTCTGAGATAAAAAAATATCAAACTATCAAGTTTTCTTGATGCTGTTTTCATGATATCTATATTTGTCCAGCTCTTTTAATTTTCTTTGCCATGACAGTGCTTCAGGCTTTTATCACTACACGCTCAGACTACTGAAATCTTAGCTAAATTTCTTCCTCCTGTTTGCATTCTCTTTCCTCACCACCCAATCTATACAACAGCACTCAGATTAATATTTTGAACACATTGCGTTCATCAAACCAAAACCCAGTTCAAAAAACATTCCATAGATTCCCACTGCTTCCAGCCTAAATTAAAAAATTCTATGCTAGCATTCAAAATCTTCTACAGCTGGCTGCAAGAGATGGTTACAATTGGACTGTTTATGATTTTCCCACCAAAGCCTCTAATCCAGCCAGGCTGGTAGACCCAGTGTCCCTCATACATGTTCTATTCAATCCTATGATTTTTGTGTCACTTTGTCACTCTCAAAGGCATTTTTACTCTTCCTCCTCAGTTCCCTTTTAAGAAGCCTACCAAGCTGTCAATAACACTAGAATAACAAGTGATGTGTTGTGTCCCTTAATTTTATCTAAAATGTTGACTTTTTGTTTTATGTATACATTGCTATATACAGTATAAACTACATTATAAATTGTAGCAAGGCACATAATATTATATATTACCTTAATTATAGTTAGATTTATAAAGAAAATATTTCAGATACTGTCCTGTAAAAGTTTATTGTACTTCTTAAAATATGAAGAACATGAGTCACCATAATTAATAGTATGTTCTCTAAAGCTTTAGTTTTATTTAATAATATAGCTAAAAATAAAATCGTATCTGTGATACTCAGTCTGAGAATATACTAATTAGTTAAATAAAGAAAGATTTTATGTGTTTATCAAGTCTTTTATCAGAAGATGCTTCTGAGGTTTCAGCAGATTATATTTAATTCTTACCCTCCATCTTTCTGTTTCTTTTTTGTTTTTATTATGCCGTTTTGGTGAAAATCCAAATAGATGTTTATTAAAATGGACTCTAATCTCTAAAGAAAGATTTGTGACTGGTCATAATTTAATCTCTAAAGAAAGGTTTGTGATTGGCCAAAAACTAACTTTGGCTAAAGATGGAAGGGAGATGGTATACAGATAGAAATCGACAAATATATGTAACTATATCCTTCCATTCTCATTTATCTGTGTGTACAAGGCAACTGTCTTTTAACTACAAGAGGAAACATGCCTTGATATAAAATTCTCAGCTGAACTGTATTTGAGGAAAGTCAAAATTCAATGGAATACTAAAGACAGTGAAGCATAAATAGTACCCAATAGCCAGCTGAATACTGCGTGGTCTTGAAGAGTGGGACACCTTCAAGGAGCTCAAACCAATTAAGAGTTTTGGGGACAGACATCAACTCTATAATAAATCCTGTGGCCGGGAGCTGACCAGGACGCCTAGCCACCTTCATGGATAAGAATCTCAGAGAGTCGGAACTGGCCCCACTTACCCAAAGCTTCCCTGGTTCCATGCCCAAGCCATGCCTTTGGATGGTCCTAAAGATACTGAAAGCCATGGGAATTTGGGATAATGGGTAGGACCTGCTTGCTCCATGGCTACAGTGACACTGCCTAGGGCCATGGGAGTGGCTTGTTTCATGGCATTAATTCACTGGGCTAACTATAGGCTGCAACAGTGGGCTCAAGCATAACAACGATTGTGAGGATGGCGCAGGACCGGGCAGTGTTTCATTCTGTTGTACACAGGGTCGCTGTGAGTCAGAACCGACTCAACGGCACCTAACAACAACTACAGGAAACTACTTTTGTCACTGCATTAAGACACAGGTTTAATTACTGTGTAAGACCAGCTGGCCATCTAGGTTATCTGCATATTTGAGAGATCATCATATTCCAAGCTATCTCCCCTGGTTTTTTGGGGTCCAGAAATTTTATTTTACGTTTATATAGTGGTGATCAGCTTCTTGGATGAGTTTCTATTAACTAATCTCCTGGAAGATTGATTTGCCAAGTACACCAAATACCTATGGCAAGGTCTGTGCTCTTTACTTCCTCAGATGAAAATCTATTTGAGAAACCAGACAAAGAACAAACGATTATGTGGTAAGCATTGAGACAAACTGAGTTATATGATTTCAAGATATTGTAGCATTTAATATGCTGTACTTTAATTGCATGATTCACTGTCCTCCTCCTTTAGATTATGAGATGCTTTATTTGCTGTATCACCACCACCTTGTTCATATTAGATGCTCAATCAATACTTGTGAAGTAATTTAATTTGTTATCATGCCTTACATATGCACTATTCAAATGCCTACAAATTAAATCTGCTGTGCCAGTGGCGAAGTAGCCCTGGTGGTGCAGTGGTTGGCAGTTCAAACCCACCAGCAGCTCCACAGGAGAAAGATGTGGCAGTCTGCTTCCATATGTATTTATAGCCTTGGAAACCCTCTGGGGCAGTTCTACCCTGTCCTATAGGGTCACTGGGAGTCGGAGTCAACTAGCCGGCAATGGGTTATGCCAGCGGGGAAATCTCTCTTCTTATAGTTCTGAAGATAAAATGACCAAGACTTAAGACCAATGTAATGGCCATCGACAGGGGTAGCAAATTTCATGTGACAGAGAAGTAACAATCAGCATGCAGAAGTATATCAGCTGTACTGGTATTATCCCTCCATTTTTATTACTGTGTATAGCTCTCAAGGACTTCATTAAGCCAAAAGCTAGCCTTCATTCTATCAATGCTCTATTTGCTTGAGTTGATACCTTTATACTTATAGATTAGATACATTCTAAAAGCTTTACTTCCTTTGGAAAGCTATAAGTAGATTAAGAAAGATTTAGATGAATTAGGATGTTCATGACATGATAGGTGACCTCAGAATGTTAGTTCCATTTGGTAATAGAAGACACTTACAGCAGGATCTTATCCAACATCCCAACAAGCTGAAGACTAATACACACCTGGAACTATTTATGGTAGAAAGGTACCTCTTCATGTCACCAGGACATAGCTGTGTTTTCCAACCTCTATGTTAATTTATATTGTTTAGAATGTATCAATAAAAGAAAAATTTAGTAGACTAATGAACAGTTTCTTAATTCAAGGGAATAAGTATCAAAAGACATCAGGATTTCTGAAATGAAACCCAGAAATAGAGAAGCTTAAGTTTCTTACAGATGATGTGGTGGACGCGTTCCTCTACAGGCTGGTTCTCAACTTCACTGGCCAACTTGAGTCACTCCCAAAGAGTAAGCTGCTCAGACGTGAGTTTTTATTCTTGCGGTGAGGTCACATGACCTTACCCACACCATGGGGTCTGCTGTGTTGTTGGCATTTCAGTGACCACACTCAAAGCCATGGAGAAAAACACTAAGTCAAGTTTCAGTTAAACAGTGTAAAATAGTTATCCTAAATCTCCCAGCTTTTCCAATCTCCCACCTTTCAAGTATAAAATTCAGGTATCTGTGACAGGCTTTCTATTTCAAGTCACTATTTGCTACCTTTGAAAGGCACAGTTTGACATAAAATAGATGCACGCTGGATAATACTGCGACACAGACCAAAACCCAACCAAAAATCGTCATAAAAACACAGCAACCACACATTTGTGAAAAACAAAACAAATAGTGATGGAAAGGCAAAAAATAGCTGATATTCCTGATGGATGGACTCTAGGAACTTCCTTCTCTATATAAACTCTCACCCTGCATGAGGAAAAATAAATACCAACTATTGCAGGAATGGTGACAGACAAGCCAAAAACAGCTACAGCATCCAAACCATTAAATCTTCCTTCTTACCACATCCCCACCCTCCACTCTACAAGCCCCCATATTCAAATTTCCCTTTCATGAACCTGGAAAAGGAAGCCAAACCTGACAAAAGATAAAACCTCCAAATTAAACACCCAGACGTAAACTTTTGCCCTGAGCAAGAAGGAAAACAGGCTCACTTATTCCATAAGAAAACTCCAGGGTAATGAATTATTCTGAATTCTAATTCATTAATAAATAAAAAGTAGCATTCATTTAAAAAGAAATCTTTTCTTCTTCTTCTTCCCATGCTTTCACAAATAGACTTGAATAGCTAGATTCTCCACTCATTTATTTGGTTACCTGGGTTGCCCTGAGATACCTGAGCTATAGCCGCGGGCTCTGGGACCAGTTTTCATCCCCTCCGACCCCTGGGGTTGCGCTGTCAGCTCCACTGGACAGACCACATTCCCATCCCAGGTCCTTCTTGAATAGTCCCAGTCTTTGTAAAGTGCTAGGTCACTGTTTAGGGCTAGCTCTGGAAAAATAGTAAAGCCATTCCCTTGGCAAAGGAAGACATTTACTATGAACACAAAGCAGGAGAAAACATACTTTTTGCCAGAGCACATTAAAGAAAGCAGTAAATATTGAGAAAGACCTTCTCCAACGGCCTGTAGTCCTTACACGGAGTCCCTGGGTGGTGCAAATGGTTAATGTCCTCGGCTACTAACTGATAGGTTGAAGGCTCAAGTCCACCCAGAGGTACCTCAGAAGAAAGACCTGGTGATCTAACTCCAAAAAATCAGTTACTAAAAACTCTTTGGAACACAGTTCTACTCTGACACACATAAGGCTGCCATGACAGAATTGGCTCAACAGCAACTGTTTTTGTTAGTCCTTATACAATAGATCAAGGCCACAGCAAGAGTGATGCCAGAATGCAGTCATGGGACCCTGCCTATGGGTACTGCAGCAAGACTCGAAGGCCCAGCTGTTTACAAAGCATTGGCCAGAAGTATAGGCAGTCTTCCTTCTACTTTAAGGAATCAGCTTTAGTTCAGTAGTATTCACATTTCTCCAGTGTCTCTTATCAAGTCTTTAGCCACTCAAACAGCTGCTACTGACAATGTCCAGGAGAAAAGTCATCTGTTTTCCTCCTGAAATCTGGGTAGGAAAAGAAATGCTGAAGGGGATGGAAGCGTGTGTTTCTGAATCACGAAATGTTATAACATTTAGCAAAAATAAAAACGTGCAAGAACTAGAAGGGTGTAAGGCAAGTCACAGACAAAAACAAATGCATGGCTAAATGAAATATGAAAAGATACTCAACCTCATTAGTAATAAGGAAATACAAATTAAAATCACAAAGTTACACCATTTTTCATCTAAGAGATTAGCAAAAATGCAAAGTTGGACAGTAGCTGGTGTTGGCAAGGTTGTGGAGAAATGGTTCCTCTGATATATCACTGGTTTCTGGACTGTGACAGTCAACTGGGAAGGTAAAATGTGCATGCCCTTTGACCCAGCCATCCCACTGAAGGGACTCAATCTTACAGAAAAAAAGGGACCAGACTTAAGGAGATTATGTATGTTTACTGCAGCATTGTTGTTGGTGGTAGAAAACTCCAAAAATCTCAGTGCCCACAAGTAGGGGACCATTAGAACAAGTACAGTACACTCACACTGTATACTATTTTTCATTTATTAAAAATAATGAATTGGAAAAACATAGCATGCTCATGGATAGGCAGACTCAACATTGTGAAAATGGCAATTCTACCCAGGGCAATTTACAAATACAATGCAATCCCGATCCAAATACCAGCAGCATTCTTCAAAGAGATGGAAAAACTAATCATTAGCTTTATATGGAAAGGGAAGAAGCCCCGAATAAGTAAAGCACTACTGAAGAAGAAGAAGAAAGTTGGAGGACTCACACTACCTGACTTCAGAACCTACTATACAGCTACAGTAGTCAAAACAGCCTGGTACTGGTACAACGACAGATACATTGACCAGTGGAACAGAATTGAGAACCCAGATGTAAATCCATCCACCTACGGTCACCTGATCTTCGACAAGGGCCCAAAGTCCATCAAATGGGGAAAAGACAGTCTTTTTAACAAATGGTGCTGGAAAAACTGGATATCCATCTGCAAAAAAATGAAACAGGACCCATACCTCACACCGTATACAAAAACTACTTCAAAATGGATCAAAGACCTGAATATAAAGCCTAAAACTATAAAGTTCATAGAAGAAAAAATAGGACCAACACTTCAGGCCTTAATACATGGCATTAACAGGATACAAACCATAACCGTCAACACACAAACCCCAACAGATAAGCTAGATAACTGGGATCTTCTAAAAATCAAACACCTATGCTCTTCAAAAGATTCACCAAAAGAGTCAAAAGAGAACCTACAGCCTGGGAAAAAATTTTTGGACAGTACAAGTCAGACAAAGGTCTAATCTCCATAATCTACAAGAAAATCCAACACCTCTACAACAAAAAGACAAATAATCCTATCAAAAAATGGGTGAAGGAAATGAAGACACTTCACCAAAGCAGACAAAGAAGACATTCAAGTGGCCAACAGACACATGAGGAAATGCTCGCGATCACTCGCCATTAGAGAAATGCAAATTAAAACCACAATGAGATACCATCTCACACCGGCATTACTGGCACGAATCAAAAACACTGGAAATAACAAATGTTGGAGGGGCTGCGGGGAGATGGGAACTCTTATGCACTGCTGCTGGGAATGCAAAATGATACAACCATTTTGGAAAATGATATGGTGTTTACTCAGAAAGCTAGAAATAGACATACCATTCGATCCAGCAATCCCACTCCTAGGAATATATCCTAGAGAAATAAGAGTCGTCACTCGAAAAGACATATGCACACCTATGTTCATGGCAGCATTGTTCACAATAGCAAAACAATGGAAAGAACGTAGGTGCCCATCAACAGATGAATGGATAAACAAACTATGGTACATACACACAATGGAGTACTATGCAACGAGAAAGAACAACAATGAATCTGTGAACCATCTCATAACATGGATGAAACTAGAGGACATTATGCTGAGTGAAATAAGTCAATCACAAAAGGACAAATATTGTATGAGAGCTCTATTGTAAAAACCCATGAAAAAGTTCACACACAAAATGTAACAATCTTTGTTGGTTACCAGGGACGGGAGGGGTGGGGGGAGGGAAATACTAAATAGGCAATAGATAAGTGGTATCTTGGGTGAAAGGTGAGACCGTACACAATACAGGGGAAACTAACACAACCTGTACAAGGAAAGGTCATGGAAGCCCCATAGACACATCCAAACTCCGAGGGACTGAATTGCTGGGCGGAGGGCTGTGGGGACCATGGTCTCAGGGAACATCTAGCTCAATTGGCATGACACAGCTTATAATGACAATGCTCTACATTCTACTTTGGTGAGTAGTGTCTGGGGTCTTAAAAGCCTGTGAGCGGCCATCTAAGATACTCCACTGGTCTCATCCCTTCAGGAGCAAGGGAGAATGAAGAGAACAGGATACAAGGAAAAGATTAGTCCAAAGGACTAATTGTCCACAGCTACCAAGGCCTTCACCAGACTGGGTCCAGTACAGCTAGATGGTGCCCGGCTACCACCACTGACTGCTCTGACCAGGATCACAACAGAGGGTTCTGGGCAGAGCTGGAGAAGGATGTAGAGCATAATTCTAACTCACCAAAAAAAAAAAAAAGACCAGATTTACTGGCCTAAAGGAGACTGGAGAAACCTCGAGAGTATGGCCCCCAGACACACTTTTAGCTCAGTGGTGAAGTTACCTCTGAGGTTCACTGTTCAGCCTGGGAGTGGACAGCCCCGTAAAACCAAATGAGACTAACGAGGTACAGGAGTCCAGTGACAAGGGCCAGAAGGCAGAAGGGGAGAAGGAAGCTGATGATAGGCAACCCAAGGTTGAGTAAGGATATTGCTGATGTGTTGTGAGATTGTTAACCATTGTCGCAGGGCAACATTTGTAGTAACTGTTAAACGAGAAACTATTTTGTTCTGTAAGCCTTCATCTTAAGTGAGAATAACAGCACAATTGGAAGAGCGTAGTCAATGTCACTGAACTGTGCATGTAGAAATTTTTGAAATGGTGTATCTTTGGCTATGTGTATTTTCACCAAAAAAAAAAGGTTGAGAATTTAGAGGGTTAAAATGTTGTGGGGTTGTTAACCAATGTCATAAAACAACATGTGTACTACTGTTTCATGAGAAACTATTTGTTCTGTAAGCCTTCACCTGAAGTACAATAAAATATATTAAAAAAAAAAAAAATAGCCCGAAGAAGATTGTTAGCCACTTAGAGCCTGCCTGCTTTACATACCCCCACAATACTGTGCCCAACATCTGCTAGCCCTACAACTAGCATCAGCCACTTGCCATCAAGTCACCTCTGACTCACAGCCATCCCATGTTGTTAGAGTGGAATGCCCCCACGGGATTTTCAATGGCCAATTTTTCACATGTAGACTGCCGGGTCTTTCTTCTGGGGCACCTCTGGGTGGACTGAAACCTCCAGCCTTTGGGGTAGCAGCGCAGCATGTTAACGGATTGCACCACAGAGGGATTCCTGCTACCCCTAGATAAAACCCTGTGGTTATAAAGACCTCCTGCTGTGCCTATCGTTGGTGCTCTCTGACCCAGGGACTCCCCGGCTTGCTGCAAAAGAACAGCCAGAAGGCATACCTAAGCCCCCCTCCCTTCGCCTCTTCCCCAGGTTTCCATGCCCGCCTCCCTTTCTGGCAGCTGCCTGCACAGTTTGCCTCTGGCAGACTTCCTGCTGTAGGGAGCACCCCCTGCATGCGGCTGTCAATGCATTGGCCCCAAGAAATAGCTTGTACAAACCTGCGAGCTCGTGCTCATATCTTTTTTTACCTTGATCAGTCCCAAACTCCCTCAACACACAACAGCTACTCACACCACAAATGTGTAAAATACAACCACATCTATTTCATGGGGTCGCTAATTAGCATCTCTAATTTGCTTTAGAAACTTTGTTTTCAATGTACTCTGAAGCCTTGTATTATGTTGCTTTTGTAGTTTGTCGCACAGATGAAGAAATTTTTTAATGAATTTTTTTTGTACTCCAGTAACTAATCACTGCATAGGGTCCAAGAAGGACATTAACTCATAGCAAACTGAACTCTTTCTGATATATTTACTGTACTGTGATATTTCATAGTTGGCCTACTAGCTCACCATCTAGAATCACCAACAAGAGCTAAAACCAATAGTGAAATAGAATAAAATATTCGTAGCTGGCAGAAACTTCTTTCCTACAATGATAATAATGCTTCTGGTTTTTGAATGAGGCTCATTTGCTAACCAAACGGTTGGTGGTTCAAGTCCACCCAGAGGTGCCTCAGAAGAAAGGCCTGGGGCTCTACATCCCAAACATCAGCCATTGAAAACTCTGTGGAGCACGTTCTGCTCTGACACACATGAGACCACCATGAGTCGGAGCCAGCTTGATGGCAACTGGCCACAAAAGTAGCCGTTCTTAAAAACCAAATGCCCTCAAAGAAATAACGATACGTCGAAATGCTTTTGCCAACACAGTTACCTACAAATACAAAGGTATTTTCTTTCAGATAGTGAATAAAACAATACTTATTCTAGGAAAAAAAAAAAATAATGAATTGGATCAACATATATTGACCAGGAGGAATGTCTGTTGTATATGGTTAAATGCAAAATGCAAATTGCTGAGTCATGTTTGTATATAATCTATTTGGGAGGAGGAATAAAAACACATTTTATATGAAAATATGAATGCCTATGTGTTTGTATGAGCACTGAGAAAGGTAAGAAAAGATAATAAGGAAATTGTTAATTCTGGTTACATCAGAAGGGTGACATTAGATAAGGAAGGAGAAGATTATTTTACATACCTGTGTATTTTACATACTTGATTGGTTATGTTAAGCATGTAATTGTTTAAAAAATGTTTAGTCTATTGAATTTAAAATATAAATTAATTTAGAAAGGATTATAGGAGTCGAAAACCTTAGAGATAGACTTAAGATACTGTCTATCGTAATCAACTCTGATAAGAAAGATAGAATTTAAATCCTGGCTGTCTATTTTTAAAATATCCAAAGAATGGGACTTTGGGGTCAGGAGTCCCTGGGGCAAATACTATCTCATAGTTGTTACAGTAAGGGAGTCCTTTCTAATGTGTAACCCCAATGTCTTCCCAAAGTTACTTTCACCACCGCTGAAACAAATGCCTCATTCCCATTCGGCTCAACCAATGTTTATTTATTATTATCCTTTGCTGTTCTTTGGCAAGACATGTCCTTTTCTACCATTTTCATGTATCCAACTTTGCTTCATCTTCAAGGTCCAGGTCAAATGGTCCCTACACTTCAAAGCTTTTCTCAACCCTCCTCTGCCTCTGAATTGATTGCTTCCTCATATATGTGTCTCAACATTTATAACTGGCCTCATTCCAGCACATATCACATTAAGTTTATTACTATTAGTCTTTACCTGCTAGCCTGTCATAATCAGGTCTGAATCTCCAGCACTTAGCACAGCTGTGACATATATTTAATGAATAAATGAATATATAAGTGAATAAAAAGGAAATATAATTTTATATACTGTGAAATCACAGAGAATTATGGAAACCTCCAGTCAAACATCTCCAACAAAATAGAATAAAACAAGATGGATTCCAGTTGGCTACTTCTTCCTAAGCAAAGGTGTCATGGAGCTTATGGGAGAGAAATTGTCTTACAAACTGCAATTAAAAATAGAAATCAAAGGCTCTATTATTTTTCCCATGCGCAGAGAAGATAAAGCTTTACACATACAAGAGTAGGAAGAATAGATGAGTCTTTTCAAATGCTTCTATGTCCTCACCAAAGGATAATACGTGTATAATGTATGTATAAAACCATTCATTAATTTATTTCACTTTGCACAGTTTTAGTATTAGTGGGAGGCTAATTTACAGTTTTCTAAATCATGAATGATGATTTTATTTCAAATATAGAATGGGTGAAGAAATGTGAATTAATAAATCCTGACATATCCAAACCAAGCACCCACCCAGCCAAAGTGGGTCCAGATTTTAGAAGGTGGCTGAGGCAACAGTGTCTCTGGAGACCAGTAGGCTGGGGACAGACAGACTCACATAGGCCCAAAGTTCAATGCACCAGTAAGGACCTCTCTCAGACAATGCTCTTGTCACTGTTGCAATCAGAACTCACTGGCAGCCACTAGACTGTTCTACTCTTGGAGATACATAGCTTTTGCTTGCTCTGGAGATAAATAGTCTATTAGGAACATTTAAAAACTAGGACATTATTTAGAAACTGTATATATCTTTTGTCTCTCTTCTCAAAATCTTTCCATCTTGAATGGAAAACTTATCAAAAGAAAATATATATGTATTTAAATGCTTGTGGCTAGTGCAATTATAGTCAATTTTCAAAGCATTTTTAACACATGACTGAATCTAGAACTACTGAAAGAGAATAGATGATCAAACCATCCTAAGAATTTATTAATGGAATTTATGGCATGCAAAAACATAGAAGCAGGAAGAGGCCCAAGTCCTCTTTGAAAATCCTTCCTAAATGGTGAGCAAAACTAAAAACTGAAAGTCTGCAAATAAAATGACTGAAAGAAGAACTTAATGATCAGTGACTTTGAAAATGTACTTTCCCTTTAATAACGTGCCACCTAAGAAGTATTACACATTCTAGCAACTGTTAAACATTGCAGTGACTACAGGCTCTCAGCCAGGCTGATGTGTCCCAGCTATGCCTTCCCAGACAGTAATCCACCCACAAAGGAGACTTTACCTAACCCACTGGAACAGCACGGAAACCAACGAAAGTTGAGCTTTAGAAAGTGTACTGCTTCCAAAGCATTTTCATGTCCTAAATCATTTTAAAATTGTCATCATCAACCTCATATTTCCAATATTTTGTGATAAAGGTGCTCAATTCTAGCACATTTTGCCTGTATACTTAAAGCAAGCTAAACTTAGTGTTTTATTTGACTTGAAGTAAGTCTATTTATACCCAGAATTTAACATGTGACTTTTTCTTGGTTCCACTTTTCATACAAATACAAGTGATTATTTAGTAAATCCAATAGCATACTGTGAGGTGTGGAATCACCTTGCAGAAAGCAGTTTGGCTTTTGTTCTCGGTTCTTTCAAGCTGGATCAACACCTGAGGATAATGAATGGGAGCTGACCAGACAAAGAGGACTACCTGGGGGCTGGATGCTGATTAAGCCTCATGAGGCAAGATGTAACCCTTTTGTTACTACATTTTTTTCTCCTTAACTTTTTTTTTTGTTTTGATGGCATGTTTTCAGTATTGGAATGCATGCTTCCTAATTGAATCTGTTTAAATTTTTGGTCAGTAATACGGAGTTTGAGTAATATGGTCTGGTAATACAAGCCACCAATGAGGTGAGTGATACTCTGGCACCACTGATTTGTGGTATGACAATATACCAGTGAGAGCTAGATAAGTAATATATTGCAGGTGTCTTTCCATTAGGTTACATGGGGAACCTCTGGTTTTCCAAATATGACACAGACAAACCAAAACAAACCCAGCATGACTTCCCAACTATCACACAGGAAAGCCATAATTATGCTTGCAAGCCTTATCTCACAGAAAGGAAGGGGAAAAAAAGGCATAATTTACAAAACTAATATATCCAGGAAGCATCATCTTATAGAATGCGCAACTTACACAACAATGAGGCTCCAAATCCAGTCTGCTGAGCTTCACGCATTTCAAAGGGACCCACCTTGACACTAAATGCATTAGAACTGGAATAATGCCTTGCCTCTGAGGTCCAAAGGTATAAAAAGTGGCTGGCATACAGTTTATGCCAATGGTAATGAAAGAGGTAATCTACCATGGCCATAGGAGGCTAAGAGCCCTGAGTCATAAGGTTCAGATGAGCTTCCTGGTTGGTGACCATTCATGGGAAAGGGTAGTCAGCCCTCTTTGGGACATGGAAGCTCTGCACTGGGACCCCTCCCAGACCTCACCCTACATGTCTGTTTATTCCTATTCTTTTTGGTAGTAATAAAGTTTTAGCTGTAAGTATGGTATACTCTCCATGAGATTCTGTGAGTCTTTCCAGAGAATTAATGAACTCACAGGGGCAGTGAGAGACACCTGGGGTTGTTGTCTGCCTATTTGGCAGTCTGAAAGACAATGTCCTTCTAATGATGAGCTCTGGCCTACCTCTCAGTGGCTAGGGTTGGAGAGAGACTGTGCTGCATGAGTGGCTGGTGATGAGGATGGAGAAGTGGGAAGGTGAGGACTAGATCCATTTCCACACTTTGGGAATTAGATTCATGCTGATCCTTACCACGCAGGTAGTAATAGGTTGGAATTTTCCCACTGTGCCCCTAGCTTAGTGCACACACAAATCCAGCAAAACAATTTTTTTTAAGTTGTATTATTGGTTAAAAAAATCAAACAAACTCCAGACTTACAGCCTTCGAGTTGTAGTTCAATAAACCAGTGAGTATATGGAATGGCTTGATTAAATAATAAACTTTACTTTCCCTTTGTAATCAAGGAAGAGTTTTCTCTCGCCAGAATCAGATTTAGTTTCAGATGACAGTTTTTAGATTCTATAGGTTTTTTTTCTTTGTCATAAGAGGTCAGTAGTGTTAGTATGTTAACACATTCTTTTTTTGAAAGATGAAGGAAAATCAACAAACTTCGGCCATTTTTACCATGAAGATTTAGCTGGATGAGTTTCTCAATCTCAGAAATGTTGACATCTTGTGCCAGAGAATTCTATGTTGTTGGGGCCATCCTGTGCATTTTAGGATATTTATCAGCATATCTGGCCTCTATCCACTAGATACCATAGTCAGGCACTATGCTGGGGAAACTATAGACATTATTTCATGTGGGCAGGTATTACTATGAGAAATCATAATTACAGGTGTTACAAGTATTAGATGAGAAAATTGATGTTCACAGAGAGTAAGTGGTTGAGTTGGGTTCTCTTATTTTTCTGTATTCAGTTGACCCCAGTATAAACCTGGTCCTCCTAGCTTTAGAAAAAGTGACTCCTTTGTCATTCATGTGTTTGTAACTAGATTTGCCTTACCCCATGCATGCAAGTATGTGTGTGCAGGAATAGAATTGAAGTGGCCACTGCAAGTGAGTAGAGATGGAAAATGAAGGAGAGGAACTTTGCAATGTTTCCATCTCAGTGAACAGATGAAAAAATCACTTATCAACCTAGCCACTAGAGGTTTCAAAAACTACACACAGGAGGCTAAGGCTAAGGTGCCTGGGGAGACAGTACATACAGAAGACTCACACTGCCCTAAAGTGTTTAATCTCATAAGAACCTCCCAGCGACTGATAAGATCTTAGGCTGCACCTGTGGTAATTGGGATCCACTGGAAACTAACTGCAGAACTTATAGCTGTCTATAGTCTGATACCAGTCCTTGGTAGGGCTTTGACTGTTGACCTTCCCAGATACTGACCTTTGCTTATTTAACTGGAACCAAGGACTCACTCAGAAGTTCCAGGGCTAACTGATCCCTTGGTCTGCCATAACACTGACCTAGAGCTGGGTGTTTGCCAAACCTCAACCATGTGGACTCCAGCAGTGTTCTGCTGTCAACCACACTCTGTAGTGACATCATCCTGCCTCCCCACCTTTTATTTCCTGCTGTTTCAGGCAATGGACACCAAAATACCTTTTTTGGACTCTTTTAAACTTGAATGGTACACCCCTTTATCTCTGAGGTTTGTTATTGTTGTTGTTAGCTGCTGTCAATCAGCCCCCAACTCATGGTGGCCCCATGCACAACTAATCAGACAGTTGTGAGACATAGGGTTTTCATAGGCCAATTTTTTAGAAGGAGATTGCCGGGCCTTTCTTCCTAGTCTATCTGGAAGCTCTGCTGAAACCTGTTCAGTGTCATAGTACCATGAAAGCCTCCACTGACAGATGGGTGGTGGCTATGTTTGAGATGCATTGGTGGGAATAAACCCTGGCTCTTCCACATAGAAGGGGAGAATTCTACCACTGAACCACCATTGCACCCCCCAAACCAGTTGTCATGGAGTCGATTCTGACTCTTGGTGACCCCATGTGAGTCAGAGAAGAACTGTGCTCCCTGGGTTTTTTAATGGCTGATTTTTCAGAAGTAGATGGCCAGGCCTTTCTTTTGAGGCACCTACAGACACCCAAAGGCCTTTTTTGGAGTTTATGAAACTTGGTTGGTGCAGTCCCTCACCTCTGAAGTATAGTCACCTTCAATTCCCTTTTGTCTGTAATTACCACTGAAGCTGTTATGTACACTTTGCTTGCTTAGTTTCTGTCACCCACTGGCAATTTGTACCCTTAGCACTAAAATGTAAGTAAAAACTGCAAGTAAAAGCAACTCGTCAAGTGATTATAATCTTTTAGGGTACATCTTAGTTGACAGTAATCATTAAAAAGGCACTCTGACTTCAGAAGTGTGGTCTAACCTTAAGAAAATATCAAATTACATGTTATTTTGTAAATAACAAGTTTGTATACCTGATTAGTACTTACATTAAAACAAAAAAACCAAACCTGTTGCCGTGGAGTCGATTCTGAGTCACAGAGACCCCACAGGTCAGAGTAGAACTGTCCCACAGGGTTTCCAGCTGGTAGATCTGAACTGCTGACCTTTCATGGGTAAAAAACAGAAAAAATTCTTCTAACTACTCTGTCTTTAGAGTTCTGAAACTTTGACTTTTCAAAAGCGTCTCTTAATTACTTTTGAGTTTGGCAGGGAGAAAGAGGGGAGTACCCCCTGATGTTAGGACAAACATTTCCCTAAACCAGCCTCCCTGGCAGAATAAGAAGTCAAAATAGAAATGAAAATGAGTTGCAGAGAAAAAATACAGATTACAATGTTTACTTATCAGAGCCTGTGAATTTGATTCATATCTGCTCTGTGCTGAACTGGACCGCAGGGTCAGTGGCAGATACAGCAATTTTGTTGTTCTTAGGTGCTGTCAAGTTGATTTTCAACTCATAGCAAACCCCATGTGACAGAGTAGAACTGCCTCACAGGGTTTTTCTAGGCTGTGATCTCCAGGTCTTTCTCCCATGAAGTCACTATGTGGGTTCAAACCACCAACCGTTTGGTTAGGAGCTGAGCGCTTAACTGTTGTGTCACCAGAGCTCCTTGTATGGAGTTTAGAGCTATGTAAATTAGAGATTATGAAGAGAAGGGAGCTACCATGATGAAAAAGTGAAGTGATTCAAGCGGTTGGGAGATCCAAGTGATAACATATAAGAACAGACTTTAGTCTGGAAAAGGCACATCTCTAGAGGCTGTTATTAAAGGGACGCTCATTAAAAGGAAAAGGGCAACCAGCTCTTTTCTCTGCAAGCAATAACAAGGACAGACTAAACTTAAATTTCAGCAAGCACAATTATTAGCCTGCTTTAGGAAATACTTTCAGATTATAAATTAGATGTAGTTCCACAGAGTACGGAAGAGAGAGAGGAAATCTCTTCTGGAGAGCACTAGTAGGAGTTCTACCTCATGGTTGTTCTGATAAAAAGCAAAGATCTGGCCAAACGTCTCTGAGAAATAGCCTAAAGTTGTCCACCCTCCACCCTCCTCACGTCTAATGATTTAGGAATATGGCTATACCCTTGATACTAAACCCACTGCTGAGTCGAGTCCAACTCATAGCCACCCTATAGGACAGAGCAGAACGGCACTACAGGCTTTCCATAATCTTTATGAAAACAAACTGCCACATCTTTCTCCTGTGGAGCAGCTGGTGGGTTCGAACCTCTGAACTTTTGGTTAGCAGGCGAGCGCTTAACCACTGCATCACCAGGGCTCCTTCCCATGACACTAAGGGGGAGGAATTCTAATGCTGGGTCTGCTACTAATCGGTTAAGGGCTTTGAGCAAGATTCTTATTTGTTTTCACCTCTGTACCTCACGTGCAAAATAAGGGTGACAGCATGTCATACTTAAAAATCTGCTTAGATACCAAGATGATGAGTTGAGGAAGAGAGTCTAAGATTAAAGTCGAATATGAAATATACAAATATGAGGGAAAAAAGAGAGTTTTATTTTCCTGGACATTTGTCATACTATTTTAATGGAATCTGATACACACCAATGCATATGTTATGCATAAAATAAGCATTTCAAGTAATTAAATGACATGTACTTTAAACAACCTAACAGAAAACGTAATTCAATAAGCACTTCACATGAAATATACTTCTTAAAAATAATTTGGTCTTGCATTGAGACAGAACCCTAGATGATAATTATTTACACTTCCTTCATTTGTAGGGCAACATACCAAAACTTGTTTATACATTAGAACTATAATTAAACTCTTACCTTACTGAAACAGTAATTAAAACTTTGGAATTGCCCCAGATGTTTCTATGGCTAACGCAGCTTTGTGTTTGATCTTCTTATTATCTCTCCCCGGTAGTCACAAAGATTAAGACATTAAGACTATGAGAAAAGGATTTAAAATAAAATATTAAAACATCTTAAAAATAACCACATCTTTGGATGCCAAAGAAAGCATATCTTTCCTTGTTTTCGTGAGTCTTTGATGATTCATACATTTAGAGCCAAATTTAAGGGCAGCACTTCAGGCCTACTGAATTGGAATCTTTGAAGTCAATCTTGTGTACCCCACAGGTGACACTGATGAACAGCCAATGTTGAGAGCTACTGATTTAAAATAATATAACACTGTATAATGTAAGATGCCCCACTGTGAGCCCATCACTGTTCTAGGTCCTGGTGATATAATAATTATCAGAGCAGACAGGGCCTCTCCTCTCATGAAGCTTATGTTCTTATTGGAAGACACACATGATAAGGGATAAACACTTACCAGGTAGGGACAGGTGCTATGGTACAACAGGGCACTGTGACAGAGATGGGGTTTCCTTGCTTTGAGAAGTCAGAGAAAGCCTTTTTAAGATGTGTCAGTTGTGCTGGCACCAAGAAGGAGTCGCCATGTGAAACTCCAAAAGAAATGAAATTTCCAGGGAGAGGTAACAGCTAATTCAAAAGCTCTAGGGCTAGAAAAACATGCTTGGTACATCAGAGGATCAAAAGATGTAAATGTTGGCTAGAGCAACTCAGGACAACAATGCTGATTTGTCTAGCATTATCCGGGAATTTCATCTAAGTGCCTTTTTTCATAAAGCTAAAGTTTAATTAAGGAAGAAAACGCTATCCTGGTGTTATGATGTGCTTTACTGATGACCTCAGGGCTGAAAATGTATAGCTGGGGTTTCTTCCAGATCTTTCCCTGCTGTCAGGTGCCATTTCTAATTGACCATAAACTAGAAGTTGCCAAGGAAAACCAAAACTCACATTTAATATTAATCCTATAAATGAGTAAATAAACTTTAACTCCAAAGGTGGTCCCAGTCTACTCTTCTAGACTAAAAAGCATGGGACCGTGTATTGGCTACTTATCTTGCTTTTCACAAGACTTTTCCATAGAATTCTGATGATAGAATTGCTCTATAAATTGAACTGTCAGTGTTATTCTCAAGCAAAACTAAAGCCCATTGGGTTGTGAGCTCCTTGGAGGTCTGGGCGGGGCCTTCATCCTATCAGTTCCACAGCTTGTGTCACTCTGCAAGATACTCCATGGTTACTCAATGAGCTGTTACATAATAAACATATAACAAAGCTCTGCACCCTTATGAATACAGATACTGGAACTAGAAGAGGAGGAACTATCTACCTAAAATCTAATATATATATTTTCCATATGTTTTTTCATATATATGTTCACATATATACATATATTCACATATATTTTTATATGTATGTTTTTTCATGTGTATTTTTCATATACATATGTTTTTCATGTGTGTGTATGTATGTGTGCATGTGGTTTAATACAATGACATTAAACTCAGAGTCTATTTCAGTATCATCATGCTCTCTAGGCGCTGTGTCTACTCATTTACAAACTCGCTAACAGACTCTGCTGGAGTGTGGGGGCTCTGGTTTTGGCTCTGTTCCTATATGAACAGTGGGAAGTTTGTGATGAAATGACCTTTTCCTTAGAAATGAGGATGGGCAGCAGCAGCAGGACTCAGTGTTAAGGTGCTGCTGCACAATAAAATAAGACTTTCTTCTTTCCCAACGGGAGTCCTTGGGTGGTGGAAATGGTTAATGCACTTGGCTCCTTACCCAAAGGTCAGAGGTCGGAGTCCAGCAAGAGGCACCTTGGAAGAAAGGCCTGGAGATTTTCATCCGAAATCAGCCACTGAAAACCCTATGGAGCACACTTCTACTCTGACACAC
Organism: Dugong dugon; assembly: GCA_030035585.1. Taxonomy (NCBI): domain Eukaryota; kingdom Metazoa; phylum Chordata; class Mammalia; order Sirenia; family Dugongidae; genus Dugong; species Dugong dugon. Next base: position 145,780,743 of record CM057464.1, on the reverse strand, counting down.
ATGGGGTCTCTGTGAGATGGAATCTACTCTACGGCAACTGTTTATCTCTTCCCAGTTAGGTGTGATAGATGAAGGAAGAGCTCTCTAGCGACAGCACATCCCCTGGAGGTCAGGTGGTGTCAGAGCAGGTTTTCCTCCATTAAAAGAACAAAGCCTAGATGAGTCATAGCACACGCACATGTCCATTTTTCCTCCCCTCAGTAAACAGACTGTGTCTCAAGTTACCAGCAGGTACAAAAATTTCCGCTTGGAGTCAAAACTCCTCCCACTATTCTCCTACAACAAAGGGAACGGAAATTTTTGTTTTTCTGGATTAATCTGTAGCAGTTAAAATTTTGAGAATAAAAGAAAATCCTCCTTTTATCTGGTTGTGCCTTAGCATGATCCCAAAATGTACCTGCTAGGAAATTGTTAATTATAATTGGAAACAAAAGGAATGGACGAGGCCATATTGCTTCTTTGATATAGCAAAAAAGAATGATACATTGAATACATCATACAAACCCTAAAGAAGGCTGATGTAGTATTGATGGGTCCTGTCACGATGATTCCTCATCATCAGTTTTGCTGTTGCAGTGACTCCCACTGTCATCTACCTTAACACTGTTTTCAGAGAGAATGATCCAGGATCTGTGCAGAAAACGGAGCACCAGTGATGATAGCCTGCTTTATTTGAGACTGGTGACAAGTTTGGGGATCCTATAATTTGACAGTTCTACAAACCAAGAAAGTCATATTAATTCCTGCCACTCACAAAGTAACAGCTGATAGAAATAGTCCCAAGTATGACCAATATGGTTCTTAGATATTATTTCCACTCTGGAACTTTCAGTTACTTTAAGGTTAAATGTCCTCAGCTATAGAATGACGCGGCAGCTGTTTTAGGAACACAAAGCTACTATCTATATACGTTCTTCCTATCCTAACTCCCAATATTTCAGTATTGAATGGAAAATTCTAGCAAAGGAAGAGAAGTGGAGGGGTCAATTTTAAGAATAGCCATAAGCTGACTTTCTACATTTCAGCATAACTTTTATGCTATGTGTTTTGTCAACTATAAACTACGGTGCTATTACTTTTGCTTTATATTCTTCTCTGTGTGGTGCTTATTAAACAACCTAAAAACAAAAATGGCGCAATTTATTTCAAATGCTCATTTAGATGGGAAATAAAATCAAGTTCCTACAGTATTAGATTTGGAGCTACTTCAGAGTGAAAAGGAAATAACCATGAGGTTGGTGAAAGGAGTCTTACGGAAAACTACCAAGGCAGAGAGAGGCTGCTAACCCTCATCTCTGCCCTTTTCCTGCATGATGAACTATTTTTTTGAAAACACCCATAAAATCAAAGGCACCAATGTTAATTATTAAGAAAAATTAAGTTAGATTAAAAAAAAAAGACATGATATAACAACCATTCTTTTCTAGTGAATATCCAAAAATGTTTTTTATACACACTTAAATTAGGCTTATTATAAAGGATGCCATAGGCAGGGTTCATTTTCTGCCTTCTTTTTCACGTTCTTTACACCCAAAGCCAGTTAGATATAGCACAAATCATTTTCCTTTGCAGGTCAGAGTATGAATCAGGTTTTCAAACCCTTCTCCTTTAAATGCCTGCACATAAGCCAGCTTTGAGCTTGTGAGCCACACAACTCCTGTATTTGGAACAGAGTGCACATATAGATGGGGTCGCCATGAGTCGGAATCAACTCAATGGCAACTAACAATAACAGCACATATAGATCTCTACTGGCCCTAGAAGAATTAATTAGCAGTTTGCCCAACTGTGGCAATTATTATAAATGTATATAGTTAATTTTTGTTTAGTTTGGTATTTTCCAACTTGAGCATATTACTTTAAAGTCTAAGTGGGAAAGGCAATCCAAGAATGCTTAGGGCCAACGTAAAATCAACTGAGATGCCTTCTATTTATACGAAAAAGACCAGTCTTCTTGTGACAGTTCCGACTGTTAGAGAAAATCATCACCTAGGGCATCTACCACAGCAGCAAAGAGAGATTTGCCGCCAGTTTAAGCTGATTTTCTAAAAGTACCACAGTGGTTTGCCTAAGACTTAAAGCTGCTTTAAGGAACCTGCTATCAGAATGTCCACCACATAAGCTGGCCTCATTGGCATATATAAAATGAAGTAAGACAGCTCCAGGTCTGGACTTGATCTCACTCATAACTGCTTCACTAGCCCAGTGGAAATCTTCTGATGGAATGCCACGCGTGCAGTTTTGATGGCAGTGCTTTAGTGCTTTTCAAACTGCAGATCACTGCCCATTTAGTGGGTCAGAAAGTCAACTTAGTGGGCTGTGACCAGCATTTGTAAAATGGAAAGGAATAGCGTGGAATGGAGTAGAGTGGAGTAGAATTTATTAGTGATGTGAACAGTAAGGACAAGTAGTATTTCATGAAATTTTTGCCTCACAGTCTCCCTCTCTGTCTTTCTCATGTAGGATACATTTTACGACGTGTGTGTATATATAAGCACACACATACATATATACACACACACATACACATATGTGATTATAAAATGTATTTGTTCTTTGTGTTCAGGTCTGAAAAGTTTGAAAAACACTGCTAAGAAGGATATTTAATTTTAGTGTTAAAAAAACAAACAAAACCATCGTCACAGAGTCAATTCTGATTCATAGCGACCCTACAGGACACAGTAGAACTGCCCTATAGGGTTTCCAAGGCTATAATTTTTACCCAAGTAGACTGCCACATCTTTCTCCCGTGGAGCAGCTGGTGGGTTCAAACTGCCGACCTTTCAGTTAGCAGCCAACCTAAATTTTCACACACTATCAATATAATTCCCTCTTTCTGACAAGGGAAGGGTGAGAGTAAACAGGATGAGTGAGGCCACTTTTAGCTTTACTCAGAACACAGCTGTGGGAGGAAGAAACAATCCTGACTGCACGAAGAAGCCAGATCCACTGAAATATAAAAATGTGCCTTTTCACTTGGATAACAAGTTGATGATGTGGATATATTAACAGAGGAGAAAGGCATTGTAAAGTTTCCATTTGAGTCACTGGTTTTATTAGATATGGTAACCTGTTTCTCACCTAACCAACTGTGAAGGCTTTGGCAGAATGTACGATATACTTCAATAACTCTGGATAGGTGATGCCACAAACCGAGTCACCTTCTCAATAGAAACTTCTAAAACAAGATCTCTATTAATTAATTTTGAATTTGAAATGCACCCCTAATAGTTCCTTCCTCCCCCAGCTAAAACCCTTTGGTCCTCAACATCATAAAAAACTCCGGTATAATTTCTAGTATTTGAGAGGATGGTTTAATCTATTATCTCCTCTCCGAGGAAGTATACAAATAAAAGTGCACCTGAATGTTTCTGGATTTAAGATGAAACACACAGCTTTATTATTCTGTGGCTATATATATATATGTTCATGTGTACATGTACATATATATAATTACATACATATGCAGATTTTTGACACTGAAAAATGAACTCATATTCTACATATTCCTTTGCATCTTGCTATTCTTACTTAACAGTTCGTACTGAATGTATGTGCCAAATCAAGTAGCACAGCAAAAACCCATCCTTTTACATGACTGCTAAATATGTCATGGTAAGCAAATATTGCAATTTAGTCAAACATTCTCCTTTTGATGGACATTTCTTTTTTTTTTTTTTTTTGGCTACAGCAATCAGTGCCACAATAAATATCTTTGTACGTGTATCCTTATATAAGGGAGTTTTATTTCCAAAAAATTCCAAGAGGAGAATTTAAATGTTAACAGATGTTGCCTAAATGTTTTTTTGAAAAGGTGGTAGCAATTCATATTTCCATTAGCAACACATCAAAAGTACCCTCTTTCTCCATCTTTGTCAGCAATTAGTTATCATATTCTTAAGTTTTTACTTATCCAGTATTACACTGTTACTTAAGTCTACATTTCCCTCGCATGGTTAACTTAAGCATATTTTCATATGCTGTTGGCCAACTGGGTTTTCTCTTCTGTAAATTGTCTATTGAAATTATTTGCCTATTTTCTGTTGGTTTATCAAAAGATTAGATTTCTTCATGTTTTATTGATATTAATCTATTAACTGCTATATTTGATAAATTTTTTCTCCTATTGCCTGTCTATTGAATTTGATATCTTTTGCCATGCAAACATTTTTAAATTTTATATAGGATAAAATGTCTAGTTTTTCTTTTGTACCTTCTGTGTATACCCTCTTGGTTGAAACAGTCTCTTCAGTTACTAGTCACCTCAATTTTCTTTTAATACTTATACTGTTTATAATTTTTTATAGTTAAGAGTTTATGAAATTAATGAAAGTATTTTTTAAATAAATATGAAACTAATTTTGCTTATAATAGGAATAGCAAGATATGTAGGATAAGAATTTATTTTATTTCAGATAGATAGTTATGCTAGTACCTGTTATCAAATAAAGCATATTTACCACTGGAACCCATATTTTAAAAAACCATAATATTCTAAGATCCACTGCTGGTTATAATTTAATATTCATTTCTAACATTACTGGACAATAATTAAAGAATGTGCTCTGTGAAAGTCTTTTTAATTTGATTAGATATTCTTCGGGCCAAGTACTTGACTGATTGTTCTCAGAGTTTCATGGCACTAAGAGAGCAAGGGGAAGAACATATGAAGATCTATTTAGATTCTATAATACATGCCTATTAAATCAGTTTGTTAACTGTATCAGTCAAGGCTTCTCTGTTATCTCCTATCTACTAGAAGCACCATTCTGACTTATTAAAATATACCACTATAAAACTGAATTAGTAACCAGTTCCCCCTGCAATTGTAATAGCTTTTGTCAATGTATGCTAATTGGGTATACAAATTTATGACTTCACAATTTGTGCCTCTCTTTACTGTTTCATGCTTTCTTTCCAATAAAAATATTGTATTTTTATGTTTATTTGCTCTTTGCCTTGTTTATTTTTACCTATCCCCTTTCCCCACAAAGTTTAAAACATATTACTTTAAATTTCTTATAAGAACCTTTAATCTAAGTTTTTATTTTTAACTCAATAGTCTGTCTCTTTACATACGGGTATTTAAGTATTTTTACATTTTAATGTAACAATGGTAGACTTGTTTTTTTTTTTCTTATTTATGTTTATAACTTAGTTTATTCTGTTGTTTTCTCCTTTTTTCCTCTTTAATATTTTGCTGGTTGGGTTGAGTTTCTGTTCATTCTCCTTTTTTCTCTCATTAATTTGAAAGTTCTTCTACTTTTTTTTTTAAACTCTGTAAGTTCTTGCCTTCCCCTCATGAACACTTGCATTAAAATCTTCTGAAACAAAATGCCTATCAGTAGTAATCAAACAAAATCAAATGGTTTACTATCTTATAAAAATAAACTGGAGACTATTTCTTCCTTCCAAATACGTTATTCCTCCATTGCTTTCCCCTGAGCTTGGATCCCCTCTCTGTGGGTATTCCTTCTTCTACTGAAAAGTCTTGAAAGCTGGCCTCCTGTGAGACTTTGGTTTGGACGGTCAGATGCCTTCCCAGGAGACATGTGAGACAATGGTGGGGCAGAGACTGTACTTCGGTCATTTTGGTTGTTCCCCAGCCAAGTGCAGTCCTGGAGGCATCAGTTTGCTGCAGCTGACATCCTGGTGCCCTGTTGCTAACTTCACGGTGTCAAAAGGCAAGGTCTGGGCCATCCATTTTGCTGGTGCAGCAGGCAGGAGCAGGCATGGCGCAGTTCTGGAGCCAATGGCAGGAACAGTAACTTGGGGATGGGACAGATCGTGATAGTCGTGGCTTCCTTAATTTAACAGCTTCCTAGTAACAGCTGTGGCAGCAGCAACGTGGGGCCCTACTTCCGCTGAGCAGCTTTGCGAGTTGTTTCTGAAGGTTTAGCCTAGAGTCTATTACTTCAGCCGTACAATAATTCTGAGGTCATTTAACATACTCTGTAACAAATTCCTTTCTATTTCAAATAGATGGGTGGATTCTGTCCTAGGCAACTGCACCCTGAATATACTCTTCCTCTTACCACAGAACTCCCAGATTTTGCCAAGATAATAATAATTTAGCACTTTTGGTTTTAGAATAAATATTATTTTCAATATGTCTCTTTTATATCAAGAATCCTTATTTCACTCTTATATTACACATTTCAAATCACAATCATTATCCATTTGCACTCAACCAACACTTTCGTATCAACCAAGTTGCCAGGAATTGTGCTACATATGGCAGAAAAAAAGACTGATAAAGTTGATCCCTGTGTTATTGTTCTATATGGTCATCTTCACAGATTTCATGAATGTTTTCCAGTTTTATTCTCAAACAGTCTAGTAATGTTTTCATTAAATCAGTTCATTGTTTTCATTAAAATACTTCCCTTGAGATCTTCCAGTGGAGTCATTCAGAGAAATATCAACTACATCATTATTTGCTTCTATTCACTAGGCATTCCTCACATATCCATGCTTCCTTCAAATATTTATATGCTCTGATTTTTACCTCCCAACTCTGGCCCCAAACTCACCCTTTCACACTACTTTTGGGTGGTTCAGTGTTCTGCCTGCATCTTTAGTGTTGCTTTCCAAATATTCTTACACATTTTCATTTAATACAACATTTATTGTATTTTTAAAAAACCCGTGAAGTGAATCCTGCCTCATGCTGACTCCATATGTTACAGAGTGGAACTGCTCCATAGGGTTTCTTGACTATAATATTTACGGAGGCAGATCGTCAGGCCTTTCTTCCACAGCACCGCAAGGTGGGTTTGAACTGCCAACCGTTAGGGTTAGTACTCAAATGCCACCCAGGGACAAGACCGGTTATACTGGAAATTGCTCAAAAAAGGGGAATTTGTTGTTTTGGCTGTTGTTGTGGGTTTAATTGTGTCCTCCAAAAAGGTGTATTGAAGTCCTAACCGCGGTATCTGTGACTGCGACCTTATTTGAAAATAGGATCTTTGCAGATGTAATTAGTTAGGATGAGGTCATACTGAATTACGGTGGGCCCTAAATCCAAAGACTGGTAATTTTATAAGGACTAGGAGATTCCGAGACAGAGAGACACACATAGAGGGAAGACAGCCACCTGAAGATGGAGGCAGAAATTGGAGTGATGCAGCTACAAGCCAAGGAGCATGAAGGATTGCCAGGAGCCACAAGAATCTAAGAAGAGGCAAGGAAAGATTCTTCCCTACAGCCTTCAGAGGGAGCCTAGCCCTGCCTACATCTTAGTTTTGGACTTTTAGCCTCCAGAACTGTGACAGAATAAATTTATGCTGTTTTAATCCACCCAGTTTGTGGTACTTTGTTATGGCAGCTCTCGAAAACCAATATAGATTTGTTACAGTTTATAACACAGTGACTGATGTGGGGTGAGCACTCAAGAAATAACATTCCTTTCGCTCTTTATCTCCATCATATACGTGTGCGCATGTGTTCATACACGTGTATGTAAACAGACATGCAAACAGAGTAATTTCTGAGTACTTACGGAGCCCCGGCAGCACAGTGGTTAAAAGCTCAACTGCTAACCAAAAGGTCGGTAGTTCATATTCACCAGCTGCTCCTTGGAAACCCTGTGGGGCAGTTCTACTCTGTCCCACAGGGTTGCTATGAGTCAGAATCAACTGGACAGCCGTGGGTTTGTTTTGTTTTGTTTTTTGGCACACAGGTTAAGTATTTGGCTTAAATTCTCTAGGCCTCCATCTACTCATCTGTGAAATGGAGATGCTGTCACCTACCACATAGTTTGCTCTTGTGAAGATTAAGTGAGTCCGTGTACGGCAGTGCTTACTTAGCAGTTGTGCGGGGTCATAAAGCCAGGAACTTGTAGAGATGATGATGTCTGACACCTAAACCAGTTCTCCCAACATCCTGACTCCTCAGCCTTTCTGTCAAATTTATTTAATGTCCTCTGTTTCAGTTTACTCCAGAGATAAAGGCTACTTTAAAAAGCTGTACCCAATGCCTGGAATATCAGCACACATTCAGATGGCAGGTTCCTGTACTTTCTACCTTCAACCAGTTCTCAGAAACCACCCCGTCGACAGTCCTCTCCTGACTCTTAGAGAGGGAGCCACTCCTCTCTACCTCACCCTCTCCGAAAATGCAACCCCCACAGCACTTTGCTCACGACTTCAGCTCACGACTCCTGAAGAAAGCAGCTTGTGCTCTTACATAACAAAAAGTGACAAAGTGCTGTGCATTTGCTCAGTTTACATACCACCCGTCTGCCTGTATGGGCTTTTGACGTTTGCACATCTGCCTTAGAGAAGGCACAATTTTGGTTTAATTTGGTTTGTACAATGCCTAGCTGATTAATACACATTTACAAATACTGGCTTAATAAATGTTCCCAGTAGTGGCTAAGCACCTATGCCTACCTGCCTTCCTCTTGACTCTTGTTCATTATGGTTAAATTGTTTCTAGAAAGTACAGCTGCAGAGGAGTACATTAGTGCCTCCCTAGAGCCAGGGATGTCCCGGGCAACCTTGCCCATAAAAGCCGACTCCAAGGTATGACTTAGACAGGAGCCAATTGTGGAAGGGCGGCCAAAGCCAACTTTCCAAATGAAACCAAATGTCTTGTCTTAGAATTGGCCTAATGTCCCACAGCTGCTTAGATCCTGCAGTCAGTTCTCCTGGAAAATCCTGACCTCTGAAAACCTGGGAATTGGGAGAAGAAACTGTCCAAAGATCTATGGTTCACACCATGTCAAGGTAAATTGATGTAGTCTGGATGCTTATAAAAATCTGGGCTGATAAAAGTGAGCATGTGTTCATCACTGTATCCTCAGAATCTACACGGTGTCTAGCACATAGTAGATGTTCCTCATGTTTACAAATAAATGAATATCATCATAAAATAGCATTTGTTTCAATCTAGGTCTGTACTCAGTACTAGACTAAAACACCCAAATTCAATATCTATGCGTAGTTTGATACTTAAATCCCATGATGCTGGTTGAGTCTTGGGTCAGTTTCCTTTCTAGTCTCTCTAGAAAATCAACATGTACATAATACAGTAAAATAGCTAGTTTGCCTCTTGACACTATCTTTGAACTCTCCAACTGCCTACTTCTTCGTTACCTTGGTTCTCTCGGATAGGTCTGGTACTCAGTTCTCTTAGTTATTCCTAAATCCTCCTGAAGAGCTATTTGATATTCTGACCTCAGTCCTCCTGAATTTTGGTCTTGGCATAGTTCCTGTTATGGATTGAATTGTGTCTCCCAAAAATGTGTATCAATTTGGCGAGCCCATGATTCCCAGTATTGTGTGGTTGTCCACTATTTTGTTATCTGATGTGATTATCCTGTATGTTGTAGATTCTAACTTCTATGATGTTAATGAAGCAGGACTGGAGGCAGTTATGTTAATGAGGCATGACTCAATCTACAGGATTAGGTTGTATCTTGAGTTGATCTCTTTTGAGATATAAAAGAGAGAATCTAACAGAGAGGATGGGGACCTCATACCAACAAGAAAGAGGTGCCAGGAGCACAGTATGTCCTTTGGACCTGGGGTCCCTGCACTGAGAAGCTCCTAGACCAAGGGAAGATTGATGACAAGGACCTACCCCTAGAGCTGAAAGAAAGCCTTCCCCTGGAGCTGGCACCCTGAATTCAGAGTTCTAGCCTCCTAGACTGTGAGAGAATAAATTTTGTTTGTTAAAGCCATCCACTTATGGTATTTCTGTTATAGCAGCACTAGATAACTAAGATAGTTCCTTATGCTAATCATTTAGATCACATATTATCGGGTTTGCTACTCAATTACTTAGCTAACAAATTAATTACTTTGGTATATAAGTAAATTAATTATAACACTATATTCATTACTTGATGAATCAGACTGCAGTCAGATTATCCCCCTTCCCAGTTCCTAAAGAGACAAAGAAACTGTAGGCTTGAACCCAACTTCTAAAATGACTGTAACCCATCATTTCTTCCTCTCTCCTAGTTCTAGCTTTGTAATCTGCACAACAGCAAACAAGCAGCACCAGCCTCCTTCACACCATCAGAAAGTACTGTGAATACTCACAGTGAAATGTATCGAAAAACATTCAGCAAACCTAAAGGGCTACGGTAATAGCAAGTCATTTGGCTGTGATTCCGTGGGCGACCAGAGCAGGAAGCTGGTGTGATTCTGTTCCTTTATTTGAAAGAACTCTGAGCAAGTAAATAGAAAACATTCTCGATACCCAAATGTATCATTAGAAGGACTCGGAAACAATTCAAGTGGTGTGTACAAAGGTTAACAATCCCACTTCATGTTTTCAATTGTAAGTTGAATTCTTCAAGAATAGGGCAATTAACACTCTTCTTTATGTTCTCTGGTCAAGAAATGGCTGAACAGCCATACATATACATATTATGCATACATATAAATACATATTAAAAAATTACGTACCACATTTAATTTACAAATTCTTATGTAATTTCAGGACTTTCAAAGTAAATAAATCTTTACTCAATTGAAAAAAGTTATAAACCATGCTTGGCACTAATGATGTCCAATTAACCATAGCAGGTGGTGGGCAATTCTGGGAGAAGATCCACTTTCAAAGAAACCTGCCTTTGAAAATGTATAAGTACAGGCTTGTCTTTCTTTACCCTCCTTCCCTCCCTTCCACCTCCACTCCACAAAGGAGTCAAGCTGGCTTACAATACTGTATGTGATTAACTAATAATTACATAGAAATAAACTAGGGCTTTGCAGCAGTTATTTAAAAAGACAGAGGTTAACTGAGAAATTTTATGACTCCCAAAGACTCTGAGTATAATGGTTATCCGCGTGACAGAACAGGAACTGATGAACTACAGGAACCAGAGCTAGGGACCAATGGTGATGAACAAGGAGTGGCAGGACAGCATCAGAGTTAAGTCAAGTGGTGCATTCAGGTGTGCTCAGACCCCAGGTAGAAAGTGACTTTCCACATCAAAATGGTTTCCAAACGTCCTCCCTTGACTAGATTGTGCAGAACATGCTGTTCCCCAGGGGAACACAGGCCTCTTCAAAACTATTTCTAAATTTTTCTTAGAATGCTCAAACAATGGTATAGTGCACGAGAGCAGAAAAGATTCACTTTAAATAAGCGTTGACTTCATGGCATACCATTAATTGGTAATTGATTTAAATTTGTGATTTTAAGTGGAAATCTTACTAAACTTATAAATAATATTGAAACAGTTGAGAGGATTTTAGATTCACCAGATTTAACTTTTAAATTTATAAGAAATATTCAAGTACTTAGGAGGGTTTGTTAGTCAGAAAATTGAAGTAATACTAAAAAATGAAATTAAATTTGTATACCAGTTCGTATCAAACTATTTGAGTATCATACTATTCAATGTTCTTTTAAAAGAGATTATTAACATTCACTGATTTTATTAATACAATAAGATTGTCAAGCTAAACTTAAAAGTATAAGTTTTCTAAGTATGTAACTTCAGTGAATAAGATATTAACTTTTAAATTAAAAATAACTCCCCATATAGTCTTCTAAATAAGACGTATGTATGAACAACGGCAATGTAGGGGAGAAGGTGAAAGACTGGCGCAGGGGAAGGATCTCAAGGTTACAAAGTCAGAAAACCCAAGTTCTTGGGAGCCCTGGTAGCAAGAGTGGTTAAGTGGTTGGTTGCTAACCTACAGGTCAGCAGTTTGAATCCACCAGTTGCACCTTGGAAACCCTAGGGGGCAGTTCTACTCTGTCCTATAGGGTTGCGATGAGTCAGAATTAACTCGATGACAATGAGTTTTGTTCTCGTGCTCCACTTTTAAGATATTTATCCTAGGTAGTCCTCTGATCCCTCAGAGTGCTTTCATCTACCAAATGAGATTTTATCAAACCACTTGATAAGTTCCTTTCCACTCTAAACTATGATGGTGTTCCTAAGGCCATAAAATCAATTCAAAATGCTGTGGGAGATGAGAAGAGAAGAGGATTATTTCCAGTGAGAAAATCAGTTCATGGACAGTAGCATGGATGACATCTGGCAAGTTGAAATGAGGAGGAACAGCATTCACGGTGGAAGAAACCACCTGAGCAAAGTCTCTAACATGAGAAATTAGAAGGTGGGATTGGGGAATGGAGAGTCAGAGAAAATGGTCTTGATGTGTTAGTCATCAAGTCTGGGCAAGAGTGCATTTCACCAATCTGTTGATGAATATATTTCACAGCTCAAAAAGCTAAAGTACCAGCAGCAGCTTCTACCTTATCTGTTAGGATGTTGGAGATACTTTTAATAGCACAATGATAATATTTACACAGGCCCTAAAAAAACAAGTAATTATCAGAATTATTATATATATATATATATATATATATATATATATATATATATATTTGTATTAAAGTTAGATTTTGCAAGAAGGATATGCTTTTAAATTGCACAATCCTTACTGACAACTTACTTAAAAGTGACCTTTTACTACTTGATTAGTACAAGACTAACAATGACCCAGATATTTGTTTCTCAGAGTCTGTCTTAAATTCTGTAACACTGAAAGGATACCCACATAATTTGACATTTCTATAGGTGATTTCTCTGGCCTAGATTCTCAATAAAGCTAAAAATACTCTCTATTAAAAGGTCAGTGAAATTTCAAGATAAATGGATTCATACTCATCAATATTTCAAATCCTCGCAGGCTATCAGTGACGACTAGGGGAGGAGGCACTTCAGGGAAGGAAATTAGCGTTTCTCAAGTTTAGTTTAGTAACGACTTGCAGCGTGCAGAATACTTTTTTTAAGCAACACGAGAATATGGACATGTTTTCAATTAAATCACTTTAAACTCGCTAAGCAGAGCAGGCTGCATGTGCATTATAGGAGAAAACGCCCCCAAATTATTGCAGCTTTTATTCCTACGGATAAGATTTTTATTAGTCTGGTTAAAATAACTAGAACAGGTGTTGCCAATCCCAGGTTTTTGATTTCACTGCAAACTCATGGGAGTGGGTTGCAGTTACCCCCTCCCCAATTCTTCATCATGTTGGGACCTCCACACCAGGACAGCTGGAGAAAGCATGGGCACCCAAAGCGCGTTGTTCATTTGCACACCTCACATTGACAGTCTTTAAATACTTGCTCAATATTTGTTTAAAAGAAGTGGGGAGAAATTGTACACCTATTTCCTGTTTTGTAAATTATACATCAGCTGTCCAGTCGCCTCTTTTCCTTTGAGCTCTCCCACAACAAAATCTAACGAGCAATGCAGAATTTACTAACTATATCATAGGGAAGACTTAGCAGTTGCCTTCAAGTCGATTCCAACTCGTGGTGACCCCATGCATGTCAGAGTAGAACTGTGCTCCATAGGGTTTTCAATGGCTGATTTTTCAGAAGTAGATCACTAGGCCTTTCTTCTGAGATGCCTCTGGGTGGACTCAAGCTTCCAACCTTTTGGTTAGCAGTCAAGTATGTTAACCGTTTGCACCACCCAAGGACTCCTAAAAACAAAAAAGCAAACTCGTTGCTGTCGAGTCAATTCCGACTCATAGCAACCCTATAAGGACAGGGTAGAATTGCCCCATAGAGTTTCCAAGGAGCAGCTGGTGGATTCAAACTGCTGATGTTTTCGTTAGCAGCCATAGCTCTTAACTACTGCACCACCAGGGCTCCCAAGAACTCCTAGGGGAGACTAAAAAACACCAAAATTAAACCTGTTGCTGTTGAGCCCATTCCAACTCATGGCTAGGATATGGTTTACGGTATTTCCTGGAAAAATCACCATTAGAAGCTTCCATGTCCTACGTTTCTCTCCTTAGCGCCAGTCTTCTTCTCTCTCCCTCTCTATTTCTTTTTCTCCCTCCAAGAGTCTCCTTTTTTGGGTCCTTTCCTCCCTGCTCGCCATATTTTCCCTTATGCTCTCCACACCCTCTCACGTTCCCTTTCTTAAGAAGAACAACCGAGTTCTATCCCAGCTTCTATATTGACATCGACACACCCTAGCCCCTAAACTTAACATTGTCTTCTGAATTTCAAAAGCCATTAGGCTACGGATAAGGCTTTGTTTGTCTTCAGTAAAGATCAAATATCCAGTTGCCAGGATCCATTTTACCTTAGAAGGCAGTAGGGACCATAAATGATATTTTTTCCCCCAGCTCATCTTTAAATTCGAAATAAGCAATTTCTACTGCACAAAATAGGAGAGAGATGAACAAATTCTACCAATAATGTATGAAGTCACATGTACAACCTTGACTTAATTGGTACTATATATCCAATTCCAGTGATAGTTTACATCCCTTATAGATTAGCCCTCCACTGGAAGAAGCTTGGAGCCCTGGTGGTACAGTGGTTAAGAGCTCAGCTGCTAATCAACAGGTCAGCATTTCGAATCCACCAGCTGCTCCTTGGAAATCCTATGGGGCAGTTCAACTCTGTCCTATAGGGTCGCTCTAAGTCGGAATTGATTATAGACAGCAATGGGTTTGGTTTGATTTTGTGCTTAGAAGTAGCTCTCTTTCACTCCTTAATCCAGCTCTGTCTGGAAAAGTACTTGGCCTTAAACTGGTACCTGCACCAAATAAAATTAATATATTGGGACAGTAACTTAAATAGAAATGATTTTCATTTTAGAATCTCCAGAGAAACTTGACAAACCCTTTGCTAACACTGTCTACACAATCTTATAAACTCTAAAAAACCAAACCAAATCCATTGCCATCAAGTTGGTTCTGACTCACAGTGATTCTATAGGACAAGGTAGAACCGCCCTATAGGTTTCCAAGGCTGTAAGTCTTTACAGAAGCAGACTGCCACATCTTTCTCCTGAAGAGCAGCTGGTAGGTTTGAACCACCAACCTTTTGGTTAGCAGCCAAGCACTTAACCACTGTGCCACTAGGGCTCCTGATAAACTCTCTAAACTTTGACACAAATCGTGTGCTACCATAAGTCCCAGTGGCAACACGTTCCATGCATTCTACAACATGGGGAGGGCGGTGCTGACTGAGAGGAGACAGAATGCCTCAAATCATTGGATAAGTGTCATGCTCTAATTATTTAGTATTTATTAAAATGCATTACGTGTTCACATCATGCTAAATCTAAATCCAGTGGGGGTTACAGACATCCAAGGCAAATTATGTGATGAAGACTGTAGTTTGAATTACAGGATACAATTCTATTCATTCAACTTAGACCCGCTGATTGTGGCACATGTTCAATCTCATTTCTGTCTTTAAAAAAAGTTTTAATTTCCAGAATTAAATTTATGGAAAATTAAATGCCTTATTATGAGTCCAGTCTTAAACAATAAGAATCATATAAACATTGCATGGACCATATCAAACTCTACACTATGTAAGGTTTTGTTAAATAAATAAAATAACTAACAAAATCTACCATTCTAATATACAGCTTTCAAGACTGGTGGAAAGAAATGCTATTGGTGAGGCCCAGCTCTAGAATTTTGGGTATGATCTCTGAGTCTCCGTTTATTATTTTGTAAAAAAAAAAAAAAGCTCAGAATTCCCTTCTTGGTCTCAGGGCCTTATGCCGCACCAGGCACAGATTCATATGCAAATAGTAGGCTTTAAATACACTATTACTAACTACAATGATATAACTAATATCAAAAAACCAAATCCGTTGCTTGTTGAGTCAATACAGGACAGAACAGAACCGCCCCATGAGGTTTTCAAAGAGCGGCTGGTGGATTCGAACTGCCAACCTTTTGGTTAGTGGCTGAGCTCTTAACCACTGCACCACCAGGGCTCCATAACTAATATAGTATATTTCTAGTTCCTAATTTACACATATTTTTCATGGGAACGTGGTACATACAAAAGCTACACATTAGGTGCTTAGCAATCTATTGCCACTTTGCAGTTTGACAGCTTAGATTCCAAAGGTACATAAAAATCTTCTAGAGAAAGAAAGTCATCTTCTGAACATTATTTGATAGTTTTACTTGATCTTCCAAAAAATTCACTATAACCAGAAGTCAAATTCTAGCAACTCTTATAATAAATCTTGTCTTAGCAGTAGACATACATCCTGAGCATATTTCATGAAAAAATGCTTGGTTTAGGTACAGCATAGTCCAATTTCAAACAAATAATAAAGCTCAATGGCAGTAGAAAATGCAATAAAGTTCACATATGCTGGAATTAGAATGTTTCTAATTTGTATCATCCAAAGTATATAGTCTTTAATCAACCTCTTCACCGCTTCTAAAACTGGGAGGCAAAAAACATGACTGAGCTGGCTGGAATCCACTCTAGTAATGGTAACTGAGTAGTTGCTATGGGCAGCCTTTTCTTTTTTTTTTTTTTTTAACTTTGTGAGAAGTCATTTGAACTATAGACATAGTTCGTAAAATTAACTTTTGGACACATTGCATGCGGGGAGAATTTAGTTGTATGGAACAGAAAATATGTAAATATTTTTATTTTCATAACCTCTGAAAATAAAAGACATGCCATTTACTCAGTTGGACTGTATTTCTTGTTTCAGTGCACAAATGCTATGAATTAAGAAAATAATAGGCTTAAAATGAAAGTCAAACATGCTTCAGGTTGAACCGTTTAAAATTGTGTTTTTGTAGGCAAAAAGTAGTCAAATACTGGCAATTTCATAAGGCTCAACTTAAACATAACATTTTATGTGATGCAAGAGAATCATAACTGACAGTACTACTAATTTCTCTTTAAACAGGGACAATAAATTTACAAGGAAAAATTCACCTTCTAAGTTTAATATGGGGGCAATGGTGGTTCAGCTGTAGAATTATCACCTTCCATGAAGGACACGCAGTTTTGATTCTTGGCCTGTGTACCTCAAAAGCAGCCACCACGTGCACACTGCCATATGCTGGACAGGTTTCGGCGAAGCATCTAGACTAAGACAGACTAGGAAGAAAGGCCTGGCAATCTACTTCCAAAAAATCTGCCAATGAAAACTCTAAGGATCATAACATTGTGCATGGGGTCGCCATGAGTCAAGGGACAACTGGACAGCTGCTAACATCAACAATATGTTAATATGGAAAACAGAAAGGAATTTGAGATCCAGATCATCTATGCCAATTAAGGAATTATCAAACACTGATTAGTCGTGCAGTGTCCCTACTGTGATATACAATATGTTTGCAGCAACATTTAACAACAGTGAAAGAGTACTAAAAATTCTATCACTCTGCCACTTTAATTTTAGGAGCTTTTATGAGGAGCTATAATAATTAAAAAAATAAACAAAAATAAAAAACATTTTCTTAACAAAAGCTGAAATGTTCACCCCTCTACCCCTACCCCCAACCAGGGTTAGATATGATTTAGATATGATGTTATCCACTCATACTATTCATTCATTTATTTTTATTCTTCCACAAGTACTTATGGAGTGCCTTCCATGTGCCAGTAGTTGCTCTAGATACTAGGGATAGAAGAAATGAAGAAAATGGTCAAAGCCCCTGCCCTCAAGCAGCTTAAATGCTAGCCTGAAGAATAAGAAAACAAACAAATAGTTATGCATAATATAAAATGACATAGTACCCTGAAGAAAAATAAGGCAGAGTAAGGAGCATAGAAAGTGATGGGGTCGCTTTTTTATATACATAAATGTTGTTGTTGGATGCCATCAAGTCAATTTTGACTCATAGTAACCCCATATCATAGAGAAAAACTGCCCTATATGGTTTTCTTGGCTGTAATCTTTATGGAAGCAGATCTCCAGGTCTCTCTCCCATGGAGCCACTGGGTGGGCTCAAGCTGCCTGCTTAATCGTTTGCACCACCAGGGCTCCTTATATACATATATGTTGTTGTTGTGTGTCATGACGTAAGTCAATTCCAACTCATAGCAACCCTATAAGACAGAGTAGAACTGCCCCATTGGGTTTCCTAGGCTGTAATCTTTAAGGGAACAGATTGCCAGGAACCACTGGTGGGTTTGAACCACCAACCTTCCAGTTAGTAGCCAAGTGCTTAACCATTGCACCACCAGGGCTCCTTCATATACATATATGCACATATACATACATATATACACACATACATATATACATACATATATACACACATAATACAATAAACCTTTTCATTTGTGCCTTATTTATCTTTTCAAACACCTAAAATAGCAGAAGCAGAAATCTCCGCTTGTCATTAGAAGCTTTTCAGGACACTCAGAAATCCCAACCATGCTACTAAGCAACAGACACCGGGATTTTCAAAGTCCTGTCATCCAGAACATGTACCTGTCTCTGTGGGCTTTGCGCTCCTTCAGCAAGACTGCACTGCTAATCAACATCCAAGTCACAAACACCAGAAATAAGATATGCTACCTGAAATGATAAGCAGTGCCGGCACTTCCCCCGCAATGCTTTATTAAATTACTGTGAGAGAAGCAATTGAAACATTGCAAAAAATTTAACTTGTTCGTTCTCAAAATGCGTCCAAACAACAACACATGGCATTATTTTGTAAGTCTAATTTTCACTACTGCTATGCATATCTTCAGGATTTCACTCACGTAAATAAAGAAGGGCAAAATGCAGTCACCATTTCAAATATTTATCCTTTTGTTAGCAAAATTTCAGTGTGTTTTAGTAGGTGAAATTTATGCTTCAGGAGAGAACTTTGTATATGGGCCGGATGTCCAAATTCCATCAACTTGTATGCTTATTTCTATATTCAACCTACTTGCCTTTCCTTAGCTCCAGAAAGCTATTTTTAATTTTGTGGTAGGTGGCGTACAAAACCCAAAGAATTTTCTGGTAAAAGAATGCATTAAAAATAGTAGCTTGACACCTAACTGTACAACAAAAACAGGGTGGTGAGCTCACAAAGAAAGGATTTTGGTTTGTTTACCTTTTATCCTAGCATCTAGTGCAGAGCTGGACACAGAGGGATACTCGATGCATATTTCATGAGAAATTAATAAATTAATCTTACTTTTTTTTCTTCGATTATCCTCATTAGTACCAATGACAGTGATAAGCACTTCACATGCATCATGCCACTCAACTGTCACAAAACCCACTGGGTGGACACCATTTTCACCATTTTGTAGAAAAGCAATCTGAGACTTGGTTAAATTAAAACTCACGTAGCCAAGGAGTGATTGAACAATGACATGGATCCAAATCTCCGTGTCAACGTCCACGCTCTTCACCACTAAGCTAGACCTCGTTTTAATGACAGAACCTTTGCTTGCTGCTATTTTCTTCATCCTGACTTCTCCCCATGTGACCACAGTCATCTCCTCAGACTAGAGAAATAGCTTATGTTGTATGTAGTCATTCTTTAAATGAGAAGTATCAGCATCTAGAATAAAATTTTAGGGATTACATTAGAAAATGAAAATACCTAAGGTGGCTGCAAGCTTTTCAAGCATAGGAAATGGAATTTTCACTTTCATCCAAACGTAGCTTAAATAACATAATGTAAAAAAAAAAAAAAAAAGAGCAACACATGTTGAAGGAATTTAAATGGCTCTCTCAAAAATGACCTGGGCAAGACCTTGAAGGGCAAAAGGTGAGCAAATGGAGGACGGAGAGGCAGGGATGAGTCTGCGATGACAGAGTAGTGGCAAAATAAAGACTGAACCCAAGCCTCCTGGATCCCAGGCCAGTGCACTCTCTGCTGCATCCAGCTGTCTCCCAAAATGGTTTAAGAGACGAATGACAGAGAACAATAGAAAATAGCTACCCAGAGGGAAAAAAAAAAAAAACTACGTTTGTGTTGGGGCAGACAACCAGGGTACTCTACAGACCACTCCTTGGACTGTATGCCTGACTCAAAGCAGAAAGTCCTTTGGCTCAAATGACTGAGCCAGACACAAACCTTGTAGTTTAAAGGAAGAAAGAGAGAGAGAGAGAGCAGGGCACAGATTAACAGGGAAGCTGGACTCTTTCTCCTTCCTTGTTTCCTTCTGTGAGCACCTGCTCATAGCTACACGCAAGCACACAGCAACCAAGGCTGCCATTGAATAAGAAGAGACCTGCTGGTAGAAATTAAGGGTTGTACTCATTAATAATAGTGGTAGATGACCTTTGCTCTTATAAGAACAGTAAACTCAGGTTTGATGTCTTTTTTTTTTTTTATTGGAAGGGGACAGGGAGTGGAGCCAATTTTTCATTTATTTCACTACTTTGTTTAATTATTTCCTTCCCATTCATTTTCGCCATTCATACAACTATCTTATACTGAGCTAAGACAGTAAGAACAGTATGCTGATTTCAACAGAGCATTTACAAGGAACCAGTAGACTTTCCAAAGATTGCAGCTTAATTCATTTACTCAATAAATATTGATGGAACACTTACTTGTGTCAAGCTCTGTTCTAGGTGCTAGAGAGTAAGTAGTGACCAAGAAAATTAAATATTCCTAGCCTCAATGAACTTACATTTGGGGAGGTGGGATGGGAAGAGATAATGAGCAAAAAATTTTAAGTAAAATATATAGCACGTTAAAGGAGCCCCGGTGGTGTTAATAGTTAAGCGCTCGGCTGGTAACCAAAAGGTCGGCGGTACAACACAGCAGCTACTCCACATGAGAAAAGACCTGGCGATCTGCTCCCATAAAGATTACAGCCTAGCAAACCATATGGGGCAGGTTTACTCTGTCACTTGGGGTCGCTATGAGTGAAAATTGACTTGATGGCACTCAACAATAACAGCATAGCATGTTGGAGGGGGATAGTTGCTAACAAGAAAAACAAAGCAGGAAAGGGAGGGAACTAGGAAGTGTCTGTGTGTTTGTGTGTAGCCAGAGGGTGGGGTACAATTTTATACAAAGGGTCTGGGATATGCCCCTCACTACCATTTGCAAGGTCTGAGGCAAGAGCACAGAAGAAGGCCTGCAGTCTCTCCTCTCTTCCCACACAGGCTCCTGCACTGTGTTGGTTTTCTGCTGCTGAGAAGTAAATTACCACAAACTCTGCCGCTTAAAACAACACACATTTATTATTTCAGAATTTCTGTGGGTCTGGAGTCTGGACACAGCTTGGCTGGGCCCTCTGCTTAGTGTCTCATAGGGCTGCAATCAAGGTGTCAGCCAGGATGCATTCTCATCTCCAGGCTTCACTGGGGAAGAATCCACTTCCAAGCTCACTCAGGTTGTTGGCAGAATCATTTCCTTGCCGCTGTAGAACTGAGGGCCCCAGCTTTTTGCTGGCTGTTGGCTGTGGGCTGCCCTCAGGTTTTGAAAACATCTGCAGTTTCTAGATGCTGCCTTCAGCTCCTTGCCACACGGGCTTCTCCCACAAGGCTGCTTACTTCATCAAGCCCACGAGGAGAGTGTCTATTAACGTAGCATAATCATGTGACGTCCTATCTTTTATAACCTAACCAGGGGAGTTACACCCCATGCCCACTGTCATATTCTGTTGATTAGAAGCAAGTCACAGGTCCTGCCTGCACTGTAGGGAGGGAATTATACAAGGGTATGAATACCAGGAGTTGAAATCACTGGGGGCCACCTCCAGATCATGCACTGATACAGACCTTATGCACAAGCATGTTGACAACCCAGCCCAGTGAGTGTGTTTCAGAATCACCTGGAGATTGTGTTAAAACACAGGTGGCCCCACTCTCAAAATTTCTGACTCAGTAGGTATAGGGTAGGGCCTATGAATTTGCATTTCTAACAAGTTTTCAGGTGATGTTGATGTTGCTGGTCTAGGGACCACACTTTGAGAGCCAGTTCTCTGGCCTGTATGGTCAAGCTACACCCTCCCCCTCAAAACAGCCATCTCTCAGTCATATCTCAGGAATAGAAATATACATGCTAGGAGCATCGTCCGTCAATGGAAGGTGTCTACAAGCCTGGTAACACATTGGGAATGTTTGGAGAGAAAATTCTGGAGTTCCAGGTACCCAGAGCATGGTTAGAAGAGAAGGCATATGTTCCAGTTGCACCTCTGGACTACTCACTTGAACAAAGTCTCAGCAGAGGAGGGCTAAAGTGGATCCCTCTAAAGCCAAAGGCTCAGGACACGTGTCAAGAACTGTGA
Source organism: Dugong dugon (assembly GCA_030035585.1). Classification (NCBI taxonomy): domain Eukaryota; kingdom Metazoa; phylum Chordata; class Mammalia; order Sirenia; family Dugongidae; genus Dugong; species Dugong dugon. The sequence continues at coordinate 145,758,773 of CM057464.1, read as the reverse complement.
AGGGTCTGAAATTTTACCCAACTTCCAAGCAAACAAGTTAGCCTGCCAGTTTCATGGATTCTGCCAGAAGACACAAGAATCCTGGGTCACAAACAAAAGACAATTCACCAATCACAGCAACAGCAGAAGGCAGAGTAGCATCATTGTGCCAGTTCTCTGAGCCTTAATTCTCACAGGATGATGGATGAGGACCAGGTGGCCTGTGCACATAGTGGGGTGCATTACAGGAGAGTAACACTAAGGTTGGGAAGCCCCAGTCTTATGGAGGGGCTGCTAACAAATCTGACCAAAAACAGCTCCAGGGGGAGATGTTATCTTTACTATCCTGGAAAGTAAATAACTTTGCTCCTAAGTGAGGCAGTGTCTATCTTCCAAGGTTACCTGCTGTACAAAATCCTTGAAAATATAGTCCAGAGAAAACTAGCTGTTAATGCCTTTACTCAGAAAACAAGTTGTGTAGAAACTCGAGAGACCTATGAATAATTGTCTCCCAACGAAAGGGGTCCAGTTGCTAGGTCTAAGGGTAATTAACATTGGCCAGGGACATTTGGGCAAAGAACCAAAGGAGGTGAGGAAGCAAGCTAGGAAGGTATCTGAGGGAAGAATGTTTGAGAAAGAAGGATCAGTATATGCAATGGCTCCAACGAGGAAGCAGAGGGAGAGGATTAGGAGGGGAGGGCAGGGAAGCTTATAAGGGAGGAAGGGAAACAGGTCATGTAGCGCCCTTGTGGGCCATTGTAAAGAATTTGCCGTTTATTCTGAGTGAGATGGTGAGTTATGGGAGAGTTTCAAATGGAGCAGTGGCATGATACTACATGCTTTGAGAGGACATTTGTGGTTACTGAGAATAAACTGAAGGTAGGCCAGAAGCAAAGCAGGGAAACCAGGTAGGAAACTCCTGCAGTAATTCAGGTGAGATCATGGTAGCCTGGACCAGGGCAATATCAGAACAGGTAATAAGAAGTTGTCCAACTCTAGCTATATTGTGAAAGTTGAGCTGACATGACAGACTGGAAATGCAGTATAACGGGAAAAAAACCCAAGGACTAGGTTTTGTACCTCTGTATTTGGAATGGAGTTACCATTAACTGAGATGGGGATGACTTGGGCAGAACTAGGGAGTTTTGGAGGAGGGAGATCAGGAGATATCTTGAGACTTCCAGTTGGAGTCCTGGGGCATCTAAAGAGGAATAACAGAGACCGAGGACTTGACTTTCCTCCTGGCCTGTCCTAACTCTTAAGTAAAGAAAACTATCTCTCTGTGAAGTCTTCAGTAGAATTGAATCCATTTTGGAAGCCAAAATATTGAGAAATATTTATATACAATTTTGGGTTTAGCTTTTATTAGAGCTGTTCTCAGCTCACTGATGTACAGGGGAAAAAAATCATGGAAAAACTAAAACTATGCAACAGCTGGAGAATCTGAAATTGAGCAATCTGAAGAGATCCACCTCCTCCCCAATCCCAAATTGTCTTTTTGTTTTGAATTAATCACTTCCACTTCCAGGATCCTTGACAAGGTGCTCTTTCTACCGAGTGACAAAAGAAAAATGCGTTTAGCAATTTCCAAGAGGCTGCAGAAGAGTCTACGTTTCAGATTTACGTCAGGGAAAATGTAGTTTGCATAAGGTCCAAGTAACCATTGGTAAGCCTGGAGGTGGGTGTAATGTATATACAGCCATTTTCAGTATATATGGTACATTATCTAGCTGCAGCACAAATAGCAAGGTGTCAGATATTTGTCTTTTGAGGAAGAAGCAATATGCTGGTGACTAAGGGCGTATTCTTGGAGATTTGTGGCTTTTTCTGAGAATTTCACTTCCTCTGCATCAGATACAACACTCATAAATGATTCACACTGTGAGACACTATTTAAAATTCATCTTTCCTTAAGGCTCTAAACCTTCCCTTTAGCCAATTCAAATTCATTAAAATGTTCTGTTCCTTCCCTGGTGCAGTAACAATGATTCTTAATTTAATGCATATATTTTAAATAAATTACACTTTATTTCTTAACTATCCGATGAAAAGTAGAATGACTGGCTTGAAAATGTACATTTTGGGGTCTTTTTGTGTTCTTAGCTGCATCCTGAAACATTATATTTAAGAGATGGCTTCAAGGCGCTGTTGGGGGCATCTCAGAAGTGCGATAAAAGCAAAAGCCTACAGACATGGGGAGCAAGCCAGGCCAATGACTGAGGTGGAGGCCCACTTCTCTTCACTTGCCACTTTAGACCACGAAAATTTAACACAGAGATTGTCAAAGAAGCTTAAGGACAAATCCTCTAACGAGCCATGTTCCAACACTTTCATTAGGTACCTAGGTATTGTGCTAATATGCTGGGGAGATGATTAAATGAAGAAAATATATTCATGCAAACAAGTAATTATAATAGTCATAAGACTATAAAAATCTTTCTTTAGTCCCTTCAGCCAACACTGAAAGAATGCAGATCCTACTTGCAAAAAACAAGCCCATAGATTCTATGCTTTTTATTTAAAGTCCTGAGATTATTGGATAAAGATGAATGCCAAATGGAATAACGGCTTTTAACCACTCCACATTTTTTGAACAGGCTTTTCCCAGCTGTTCGTGACAAAATTCTATACTGGTTCTAGGAATCACATATTGTATGACTTTTATAGAATTCTTAATCTTGAAAAGGGAACTAAATTACCAACTGTTGATGAACTAGCACATCCCCCCAAGTTGCCATATTATGGGGCTTATTTCCACAGACCTCAGGTACTCTGGGTCATGTTCATGTTCCCAGACCCAGGCCCTGCCCACAAACGGGATGGACAGGGCAATTAAATTCTTTCCTTTTGAAACCACTTTGACCGTAAAGAAAAATCTACTGTTCGTAACTTTACACACAGACTGCTTCTGCACACCAGTTGAGGGAGATGGTATAGAATAGTAATTAAAGTCCCAAAGTATGAAGTCAAACTCTATGATTTTAAATTCCAGCTCCAACGCTCTCAAGCCGTATGACTTGGAAAAAGTTGTGTAACCACTCTGTGATTCAGTTTCCTAATCTATAAAATGAAAAGAGCATTACCTTCCTCATGAATTTGCTGTATTTAGAAAACAAGATGATGTTTTTCATTTTAAAAACCGCATTAGCATGGTGAAATGTTATTATCATCCTCAGTGTGGATTAGTTCTAATTAGCACTCCAGCACACAGAATCTCGCTGGGATGAGAACATATCATCTCAGCAGTTCTGTGTACCATTACACATAGGGGATGGATGACTTTGCTTACAGGTGCTGTCGAGTCATTTTCGACTCATGGTGACCCCGTGTGTTTCAGAGTAGAACTGTGTTCTATAGAGTTTTCAAAGCTGTCACCTTTTGGAAGCAGATTGCCAGGCATTTCTTCCGAGGCACCTCTGAGTTGGTTCATACCATCAGCTTTTCAGTTAGTAGCCAGCCAGGCACTTAACCATTTGCACCACCCAGGGACTCCTATACTCCCTGAAAAAAATGACCCATGTCAAATTCATCGTTGTCTCCCCTCAGTATCTTGCCCAGCACATACTGACAGACAGTGAAGTATAATAGTTAAGCTCATAATCTGGACTCAGATGGACCTGGAGTTGAATTCTATCTTCCTCACTTAACTTCTATGAGCCTCAGTTTCCCTGTCTAGGAAATGAGTTGACAGTAACGGCGTTTCCCTCATTGCGTTATCATCAGGATTCAATAAGATAATACACGCAAAGTTCTTGGCATATGCTAAAAATAGCAACAGCAAACATTTACATAGTACTTACCATGCATTGGGCACTGTCTTAAGACTTAACACTCGTTTAATCCTCATTACAATCCTATGATATAGAGACTATCATTATCCCCTTTTTACAGATGAGGAAACTATAGCCCAGAGAGATCTAGTAACTTGTTCAAGGTGCATAAATGGTGTCATGGTTTGAATTATGTCCCCCAAAAACTGTGCGTATCAATTTGGCTAGGCCATGATTCCTGGTACTGTGTGATTTTCCTGTATGTTGTAAACCTGCCTCTATGATGTTAATGAGGGAGGATGGGTGGCAGTTGTGTTAGTAAGGCAGGGCCTGATCTACAAGACTGGATTGTGTCCTGAGGCAATCTCTTGACATACAAAAGACAGAAGTGAGCAGTGAGACAGGGAGACCTCATACCATCAAGAAAGCAGTGCCGGGAGCAGAGCACGTCCTTTGGACCGGGGTCCCTGAGCAGAGAAGCTCCTAGTCCGGGGGGACACTGAAGAGAAGAAGGCCGACAGAGAGAAAAAGCCTTCCCCTGGAGCTGATGCCCTGAATTTGGACTTTTAGCCTACTTTGACTATGATGAAATAAACTTCTCTTCATTAAAACCATCCACTTGTGGTATTTCTGTTGTAACAGCACTAGATGACTAAGACAAATTGTAAGTGACAATGGCAGGATTAAAACTGAATTTGCCTTGATTCTGGGATCTTAGCCACTATACCCTGCTGCCTTTCAAAAGGCAGGGCTTGTTGAATATTTGATATTACTACAGTAATCAAGTTATTTATTGAAATATTTATCAAATAAATAATTTTGAAGTAGATACTCATTATTTACTGTATGTTATTAAGTAGAAAATCTTATCATAGGCCACAGAAATGAACTCTTTCACTTATAAATTTTTTGAAGAAACTTTCTAGAGGCTGCTTACCCAGGGAATTAAGAAAAAGAGGTGTATATTAGGGAAAGCAATTAAAAATAGGTTCCAATAGACTATATTAGCTGTCATTTGTATGACTAGATTTTATAAGAATTTTAATTTCACTAATAATATATGATTTGCTGCAAATGGCTGACTTCAACTAATGTATACATCATGACCTACTTTAAATCTTTTATTTAGAGGGAAAAGTAAAACTATTAGAGGTAGCTTTAAAGACAGTAAAAATACTCTTAGTAATATTCTTAAAATTCATAAATCAAAATGTATATACCTAGATTCCATAGTTTCAGGTTTATAAATGATTGCTGTTGTTGTTAGCTACAAATGAGTCAATTCCAATTCATGGCAACGCCATGTATGCATAGTAGAACTGTTCCATAGGGTTTTCAAGGCTGTGACCTTTCTGAAGCAGATCACCAGGCCTGTCTCCCGAGCACCTCTGGGTGGATTTGAACCATCAACCTTCAGCTAGTAGTTGAGCACTTAACCATTTGCAGCACCCACGGACTCCTTATCAATGATTATATCACCTGAAATGTGCAAAATAATTTTTTCTTTGGGTAGTCTGATGCCTACAAAATAAGAGACTGGACCTGTTGTTATGGGGAGGGGGTTGGAGATTATTTTACTGTTTTGTAACAAAATACCATACTTTGTTTACAAAGCAAGAAAGAATTTTCCTATGCAATATTAATAAAAAGAATATAATTATATGCATTTTCCTAGGGCTTTATTTTTTTGCTTTTTTTTTTTTTTCTTTCATCTACTTCTAATTTGCATGATCTTGCTGCAGTTTATATACCCATGTAAACTGACTTAAGTCCTTCCTGGAACAAGACTGGGGAAAATAACCCTACACTGAGCAAAGTATAATGTAGGCATATATGACATTCTCATTTTAATGAAACTTGCAAACAGGTAGGATTAATCTGTTGTTTCTTTATATCATGCATGGACTTCTGCAAATCCTCCTGAGTAAAATGTCTGATAATAAAAGACAGTTATTATAATAGGTTGAATAATGGCCCCCAAAGACATGAGGCCCTAATGCCTGGAGTGCGTAAATGTTATCTTCCATGGAAAAAGGCTGTAGATGTGATTAAATTAAGTAATTTGAGACGGGGAGATTATCCTGGAATATCAGGTGGGCTCTAATGCAATCATCAGTGTCCTAATAAAAGAGAAGCAGAGGGAGATTTGACACAAACAGAAGAGAAGAAGGCAAAGTGACCACAGATGCAGAGAGTAGAGTGATATGGCCATAAGCCAAGGAAGGCCGGAAACCACCAGAAGAGGCAATCTAGGAGAGGCAAGGAACGGATTCTCTCCTAGAGCTTCCAGAGGGATGGTGGCCCTGCCAGGACATCTGATTTTGGCCCAGTCAGTGATACCGATTTTGGAATTCTGGCCTCCAAAACCGTGAGAGAATAAATTTCTGTTGTTTTTAGCCACCATGTTTGTGGTAATTTTTTATAGCAACCATAGGAAACTAATAGTTATTAGTTTAATTATACTGAAATGTTAAGTGGAGAGAAAAATTTCCTTTTAACATTAGAGACATTGGGAAAGGCAAAAACAACAAAGTTACTTCCACTTAGAATAACAAAATATTGAGAGGTAGTTTAAAAGAATCAGGAAGTTTTTATTCTAAAAGTCTGACATACATTTCAAGATAATGCGACATTCCTAACCAAACTTCCTCCTTGATACATTAAATATTTTAAAGCAAAATCCTCCAGCATCAGTGAAAAGCAACTTGGAATGTTGTCTCCCAATGGGTTTCCCATTCCACACTGTTCTCTACCCCTCCTCACTTATTGGCTCCACTCAATGCTGCTTCTGTGTTTTTCATTCTACCAACTTCCCCGAATGTTTTGTTGTTTTGCTGGAAGTAATACATTCTTTTACAGAGTCAAAGAACGTATCTGCAGAATTTTACTTCTGGGAAAGTTTTCAGGACTCGCTGCTGCATCTGTTGCGCTATAGGTGCAAATAACGTCCATAGCAACTGGGTGGTCCCTTGTAAATTCCAAAGGGGTATCTCATTAGCAGCTGTTTACTTAATCTCTCCTGTCTTTGCTTGTCTCTAGATCAAGAGGTAGAAAAATAAGTCATCCTTGCTTTCAATAAATTTGAAATAAAGTGTGTTGATGATAAAAGCTTACTTCTTTGGAAGTCACAAGACTATCTTGGAATCTAAGAGGCAAACATTCATCTAGCCAGAAAAATGTGCCAATTGGAAAAGTTTTCCCAATAACATAAACATGTTGTGTGAAGTTTTGTTCTTAAAGAATTTAATAGCCTTCTGCTTAAATGACAAAAGAAACAAAAGAACAAGAGAGGGAAGGAAGGAAGGAAGCAAAGAAGGAAGGAAAGAAGACAAAAAGAAGAATCTGAAAATTAAGAACTTAAATACTGGGAAAATGAGGATTTAGACATCAACGGTGTGTGTCTATTTGTACAAGTGAGAAGCTGGGGTCATTTTAGACACCCTCTTCTTCATATCCAATCCAAGTTGTTTTGATTTTACTTCCAAGTATCTCTTGAATCTGTTCATTTTTCTCATCCTGGCTTACCATCACCCAAGTGAAACTCTCTCTTGGGACTACTTCATCTGTCTTTTAACTAGTCCTCTGCACCCACTCAGACCCCCTTCAGTCATGAGGGAAGGGAAAGAGTGCAGAAAGGGGAAGCCAGAGAGGTAGATAGGGGCTTTCCTTTAACAGCATTAAGTTTTGAGTTGGGATAGGGTGTATACAGCATCAGCTTTACTAGTCCTTATCTGTGTGACAACCGCCATGCATTTGTCAGTTTGTTACTGTAGTGGTTTGCGTGTTGCTATGATGCTGGAAGCTATACTACCGGTATTTCAAATACAAGCAGGTCACCCACGGTGGACAGGTTTCAGCAGGGCTTCCAGACTAAGACAGACTAGGAAGAAGGGCCTAGGATTTGGAATATCAGTCAATGGAAACCCTATGGATCATAACAGAATAGTGTCCAATATAGTGCTGGAAGACGAGCTCTCTGGGTTGGGAGGCACTCCAAATACATAGTGGCTGCAGTAATGAACTCGAACACAGCAACAATCAGGAAGATGGTGCAGGATCGGGGAACATTTTCTTCTGCTGTATACGGGGTAACCCTGAGTCGGAGTCAACTCAACAATACCTAACAACATCTTTGTAAGGTTGAACAAGTTGTCATGGTTTGAATTATGCCCCCCCAAAAATGTCTGTATCAATTTGGCTGGGCCATGATTCCCAGAATTGTGCGGTTGGCCTCCATTTTGTGATTGTAATTTTATGTTAAAGAGGATTAGGGTGGGATTGTAACACCACCCTTACCCAGGTCACATCCCTGATCCAATGTAAAGGGAGCTTCCCTGGGGTGTGGCCTGCACCACCTTTTACCTTACAAGAGATAAAAGGAAACGGAAGCAAGCAGAGAATGGGGAACCTCATACCATCCAGAAAGCAGTGCCAGTAGCAGAGCGCAAAGGACCAGGGTCCCGCGCAGAGAAGCTCCTAGTCCGGGGCAACACCGAAGAGAAGGCCGACAGAGAGAAAAAGCCTTCTCCTGGAGCTGACACCCTGAATTTTAGCCTACTTTGACTGTGAGGAAATAACTTTCTCTTTGTTAAAGCCATCCGCTTGTGGTATTTCTGTTGTAGCAGCACCAGATGACTAAGACACAAGTGATTTAGTCCCTGTGCCTGTTTCCTCTCTGGAGAATGGGAATGAGAACACCAACAACATCATGGGACTATTGTGAAGATGAAATGACTCAATACACGTAAAGCACTAGGAACAGAGACAGGGACAGTAAACAGCTAATCAACTAATCTCGATTATCACCTACTAGACAGGCTTACACTGAACTACGTGACCCTTTATCATAGCTTTTAACATGGCTGCTGTTTTTCATTTTAGTTATCAAATAACTATCAAATTAATGTCTGTTCGCATCTTCTACTGCAAATTTCATGAAGCAAAAATCAAGTCTGTGTTTGCTCTTCTGAGCACAGTGCCTGGTAAAGGAAACCGATGAACTCTTTGCTAAGTAAATCTAGGAAGTAAAGCAAACCAATAAACTAAACCAGTGGTCCTCAGTCTGTAGTTTCCTCTGTCTTTCAGAGTTTGGATGAATCTTTCTTTACCTGCTGCAGTTTTTCTCCACCCACAAAACACAATGGAATTACTTTGGAAGATTTCAAATATACCTGTGCCCCAGAGATTCCAATTTGATTGGTGTGGAGTTGCCAGGGCTAGTATTTAAGGCTCTCCAAATGATTCTAATCTGCAAGTCAAGTTGAAAAGCTCCCCTGGTGTTCCTACCTGCTTCAGCTCAGGAGTGAAGGCCGCCAACCCTGCCTCTGCTTTTGAATTTGGCACACTATCCCCATCCTTGGTTGAATCCGCTTTTCCTATTTAAGCAATGGGAAATATTGGGGAGGGCAGCGCTATAGGCAGGATATTGACTGATGGAAGGAAAGAGAATGTTCCAGGCTGTTGGGTGGCTCTAGGCCCACTCACCCGCCAAAAAGCTCTCATTCCGAACGCAGCTTCTGCCTCTAGAGGGCGAACAAATAGGGTCATGAAATCTCAGTGTTTTTGTTTGTTTTTAAATAGGGGTTTTATTTCTGCTAAAAGCAGAATTTCCTACAGTGTAAAGGTGGTGATGATTGCTTCGAAGGCCCAACTCCACAACCCATCCCTTTTTGGCTTTGCCCCCAAGCATGACCCTGGAGTCAGTTTCCTTCCTACGTGTCTCTCGCTCTTTATTGTCCCACCACTGCTCCTTTCCACAGTCTGTTTATTCCCATTCTTGCACGATTCCATCGGGATTCCCCAACTATGGTTCACATGTGACCCCAAAATACGAGGCTACCCTTCGTGAAGGCGCTGCGGCTCCTCCAGGGGGTGGCCACAGTAATCGATGGCAGTAGCAGGGCGGCCTGACCTCTGCCGAGGGACCCCGCGCGATGCGGGAGACAGAGGTCGCTCCCCGATCGTGGGAAATCCGGACACACGTGTCGGTCTACTGGGGGTCAGGCAGGCCAGTAACGCCCACCTGGCTTGGGAAGGCCGGTCCCCGCGCGGGAAGCCCTTCGCGTAGCGGGAGACCCGGGTCTCCGAAAAGCCACCACCTCCGAGCGCGACCCTCTCGCTACCCAACTTAGGAACTGACGGGCGCAAGCCCACGGCCCAGGGCGAGAGGAGTCGCGCTCCCTTCCCACTCCTCCGAGGAAAAGGGAACCAACGCTGATTCTAGACCCTGCACAACAACAGGTCCTTTGGGCACCCGCGAGGTTCGAGAAGCGGGGATCAAATGGCTGAGGAAACGGGTAGAACATTCCACGGGCTCATTTCTTGCTGAGGGATAGCTCCATTTAACGTCTCCTTTGCTTATCCCCCGCCCCACAGCAAATCCTGGGTTTGGGAAGCAGGAATTACCCCGAAGGCTCCTGTAGGAACCGAGTTCTGGACTTGTGGAGGTGGCACCAACCCTCTCTGTCCAAGAGCAAAGTTAGGAGACGCAGGAACAGCTTCTTTGTGCGCGTTCCCGGACCTGCCCCTCGAGGCAATCGGCACCCACTCACCTTGTGCCTGCGCCTCCATAGTGGCCGTCCTCGGACTGAGCGCGGCGAGGACGCTTCGGCACTTCGCAGAGCAGCTGGCAGCGGTGCCTGTGCTCAGAGATCAGCTGGTCCCACCGCTCGCGCGCTCTTTCTGGCACGCGTGTAGCGAGCGCTGCGAGGAGGGGGCGGGGGATGGCGGCGGTCACCACTGGCCGCTCCTCGCTACCTCCGCCCCTTGCAGTCTACCTGGCCCAGACCTTGCTGGAAACGCGCTCGCCGCTGGGCGCCACCTGCCGACCGCTCCGCATAGCGCGCGGAGGGCGCCCACTCCTAGCCCAATAAGTACCAAACCGACTTGAAGTTTCCCCTACCCGGGTAGTGTAGGCAGTGTGCTCTGTCTCTGGGAGAGAGGCAAAGGAGGGTGGATTTACAATACATCATTCCAGACAACAGATGTGGAGCTGAAAGAGACGGCCCCTGGAGGCCAGACCCGGTAGACTTAGACTTGGGCAAAACAGAAACTGCATATTCTACGGATGAAAGAAACATTTGAAAAGAACTGCTCGAAGAGAACCCTGGGAAGTTAAGAAGTCCACATGGAAAATTGTTCCAGATTCTGGAACCCACTTCCGCACTTCTCCATTCCTCCTCCTCCCTCAAACAACTCTTTTTCTTTCTTCCCCCTTTTTTCCCCCACAACTTTTTCATTGCTTGTATTCAGTTAATTTTCTTTTCACTTCTCTAACTTTCCTTTAAACAGCATCTAAAACCAAACCAAACCACTTCCTCTCTCTTATTGGGACACACAGTGAAACACCTTTTGGGACAGGAGAGTGACTTGATAAGTGTGAGACAGCTGTTAACCACCTGAAATCTTGGCCTCAGTCTGAGGCCCACAGTCTGCGCTCCTTGCCTGAGTGTGGATGAAGGCAGGTCATCTACCTTCAGAGATAAATAAAAGAGAGTTTCATTGACTGTTGCACTTAAGACAAAAAGATAACCTGTCTAGGCTTCCCAGGCACATGTGGTTAGTTACTGTCACAAGTATGTGGTTATGCTTAGTTAAGACTATGATAAAATTGTTGTGTTCTTATGACAAAGTTATAGTTTATAGTTAAGCAAATGATAATGTTCCGGAAAGAAAATGACAAAAATGTCCTTCAAAAAGATGTTTATGTAAAATTGTCCTCAGGAAATTGTTATTGTTAGGTTCCCTTGAGTCAATTCTGACACATGTTGTTGTTGTTGTTGTTGTTATTAGGTGCTGGCCAGTCACTTCCGACTCATAGCGACTCTGTGCACAACAGAACAAAACACTGCCCAGTCCTGCACCATCCTCACAATTGTTGTTTGCTTGGGCCCGTTGTTGCAGCCACTGTGTCAACCCATCTCATTCAGGGTCTTCATCTTTTTCGCTGACCCTCTACTTTACCAAGCATGATGCCCTTCTCTGAGGACTGATCCCTCTTGATAACATGTCCAAAGTATGTGAGACATAGTCTCGCCATCCTGGCTTCTAAGGAGCATTCTGGCTGTACTTCTTTCAAGACAGATTTGTTTGTTCTTTTGGCAGTCCGTGGTTTATTCAATATTCTTCACCAACACCACAATTCAAAGGCATCAATTCTTCTTCCGTCTTCCTTATTCATTGTCCAGCTTTCACATGCACATGAGCTGATTGAAAACACCATGGCTTGGGTCAGGCTCACCTTAGTCCTCAAGGTGCCATCTTTGCTTTTTCTAATGCTTTTTAACATTTTAAAGAGATCTCTTGCAGCAGATTTGCCCAATATAATAAATCTTTTGATTTCTTGACTGCTGCTTCCATGGGTGTTGATTGTGGATCCATGTAAAATGAAACCCTTGACAACCTCAATCTTTCCTCAGTTTTTCATGATGTTGCTTTTTGGGCCAGTTGTGAGGTTTTTTGTTTTCTTTATGTTGAGGTGTAATCCACACTGAAAACCGTGGTCTTTGATCTTTATCAGTAAGGGCTTCAAGTTCTCTTCACTTTCAGCTAGCAGAGTTGTGTCATCTGCATAATGCAGGTTGTTAATGAGTCTCCCTCCAGTCCTGATGCCCTGTTCTTCTTCATATAGTCCAGCTTCTCGGATTATTTGTGCAGCATACAGATTGAATAGATATGGTGAAAGGATACAACCCTGATGCACACCTTTTCTGACTTTAAACCACTCTGCATCCCCTTGTTCTGTTCAAATGACTGCCTCTTGATCCATGTACAGATTCCTCATGAGCATAATTAAGTGTTCTGGAAATCCCATTCTTCACAATGTTATCTATAATGTGTTATGATCCACACAGTTGAATGCCTTAGCATAGTCAATAAAACACAGGTGAACATCTTTCTGGTATTCTCTGCTTTCAGCCAAGATCCATCTGACATCAGCAATGGTACCCCTGGTTCCATGTCCTCTTCTCAGTCTGGCTTGAATTTCTGGCAGTTCCCTGTGGATTTACTGCTGCAGCCAGTTTTGAATGATCTTCAGTAAAATTTTGCTTGCATGTGATATTAATGATATTGTTCAATAATTTCCAAATTCAGTTGGATCACCTTTCTTGGGAATAGGCATAAATATGGATTTCTTCCAGTCAGTTGGTCAGGCAGCTGTCTTCCAAATTTCTTGGCATAGACGAGTGAGCACCTCCCGTGCTGCATTCGTTTGTTGAAACATCTCAATTGGTATTCTGTCAATTCTCAGAGCCTGTTTTTCGCCAATGCCTTCAGTGCAGCTTGAACTTCTTCCTGCAGTACCATGGATTCCTAATAATATGTTACATCCTAAAATGATTGAACGTTGACGAATTCTTTTTGGTATAATGACTCTGTGTATTCCTTCCATCTTCTTTTGATGTTTCCTTCGTCGTTTAATATTTTCAACGTAGAATCCTTCAGTATTGAAACTCGAGGCTTGAATTTTTTCTTCAGTTCTCTCAGCTTGAGAAATGCTGAGCGTGTTCTTCCCTTTTGGTTTTCTATCTCTGGGTCTTTGCACATTTCATGACAATGTTTTACTTTGTCTTCTTGAGCCACCCTTTGAAATCTTCTGTTCACCTCTTTTATTTCATCATTTTTTCCTTTTGCTTTAGCTACTTGATGTTCAAGAGCAAGTTTCAGAGTCTCGTCTGACATCCATTTAGGTCTTTCCTTTCTCTCTTGTCTTTTTAATAACCTCCTGCTTTCTTCATGTATGATGTCCTTGATATCATTCCAAAACTGGTCTGGTCTTTGATCATTAGTGTTCAACATGTCAAATCTATTTTTGAGATAGTCTATAAATTCAGGTGGAATATACTCAAGGTTGTACTTCGGCTCTCGTGGACTTGTTCTAATTTTCTTCTGTTTCAACTTGAACTTGCATATGAGTAACTGATGGCCTGATACACAGTTGGCCTCTGGCCTTGTTCTGACTGACGATATTGAGCTTTTCCATCGTCTCTTTCCACAGATGTAGTCAATTTTATTCCTGTGTATTCCATCTGGCATATAGTTCCCTTTTATGTTGGGGGAAAAAAGGTATTTGCAATGAAGAAGTCATTGGTCTTGCAAAATTCAATTATGCAACATCATTTCTATCACCTAGGCCATATTTTCCAACAACTGATCCTTCTTCTTTGTTTCCAACTTTTGCATTCCAATCATCAGTAATTATCAATGCATCTTTGATCAATTTCAGACTGCAGAAGCTGGTAAAAATCTTCAATTTCTTCATCTTTGGCCTTAGTGGTTGGTGCGTAAATTTGAATAGCAGTTGTATTAACTGGTCTTCCTTGTAGGCTTAGAGATATTATCCTATCACTGACAGCATTGTACTTCAGGATAGATCTTGAAATGTTCTTTCTGATGATTAATGCAATGCCTTTCCTCTTCAAGTTGTCATTCCCGGCATAGTAGACCATATGATTGTCTGATTCAAAATGGCCAATACCAGTCTGTTTCAGCTCACTAATTCCTAGGATATCGATGTTTGTGCATTCCACTTCAATTTTCCTAGATTCGTAATTTGTACATTCCACATTCCGATAATTATTGAATGTTTGCAGTTGTTTCTTCTCATTTTGAATCATGCTACATCAGCAAATGAAGGTTCCAAAAGCTTGACTCCATCCATGTCATTAAGGTCGGCTCTACTTTGAGGAGGCAGCTCTTGCCCGGTCGTATCTTGAGTGCCTTCCAACCAGAGGGGCTCATCTTCTGGCACTATATCAGACAATGTTCTGCTGCTCTTCATAAGGTTTTCACTGGCTAATTCTTTTCAGTAGACTGCCAGGTCCTTCTTCCTAGTCTGTCTTAGTCTGAAAGCTCTGCTGAAACCTGTCCACCATGGGTGACCCTGCTGGTATTTCAATACCAGTGGCATAGCTTCCAGCATCACAGCAACACACAAACCCCCACATCACAACAAATTGACAGATTGAATAAGTATGGTGAGAGGAGGATACACCCTGACTTTAAACCACACAGGAAATTACTTAGAAAGGAAGATTGCCCCCCAAAAGTTTGTGATTAATTGACATTGTTAAAGGTTTACTTGTGACTTGTGTGTAACCCCAGCCCTCTTATGTGAAAATCCCTCTCTCCTTTTGGACTTTTCAGGCACTCGGTATTTTACCAAGTGTTTGCCCAGCTTCAGTGGTAATGAATCCTCAATAAAATCTATCATTTCTCTCCTTAAAGAGTTCTTGTTATTTTTACACTTTGACAGCATGCACTGTTGAATTACAAAACTTCTGTTTCAGTTATGTATATTGTAAATATGTATGGGTGAACTGGATATATTAGCCTATAATTATCAAGGATTTATTTTTAATCTAGAGTGTTGTGAATAACTGCATTATCTATGATAATGAGATTATATAGATAAAAAAAGATACAGATTAAAATATAGATATAATTATCTTTTTAACGGAGTCTTACATTTTTGCTCGAATTATGAGAAGTACATTTAGTCAGTCTTTTTTTTGTTATATTGAAGAGTTCACTAATTTGTAATCTTTGCCATTAAAATTGCTCTATAGAACACCAAGCAAGGGGCTTTTAAATGACTTTTGGTGGTAGTGACCATGGATGCATGAAGTGAAGAATCAGTGATTAAATCACTTTTAGAGTGAATTCAGTTGTTCTGGTCCTCTCTACCTTTGAAATTAAACACCAGGTTAGGGTTAACTCTCAGCTGTTAACGTGGGCTAAAAATAGTTCATGACTTTCTAGCTTGAGTCATCTAACCATCTAAACTCCGATTCATTTTTTCGATTTATAAAATTTTAACCTACTACCCCCTTAAACATTATTTATAATAATAAAAATTATCCAAAGAGATGGTATATTCAACAGCCCTTGGCTCGTCAGCTCCAGGCACTTGCAACCTCAGGTGCTAAGAGTGCCTCTGGAAAGTAGGCAAGACACAGAAATGAGAGGAAGGAGCAGAAAAGGACAGGAGAAGAAGTATTCTACTCTGGCCCATGATCCTTACTAATAGACTAAAGGAGAATTTGGATTTTTGGGTCCATTAGTTTCCTACTCTGATAATTACTAGCTCTACATCTCAAGCAAGTTACTTAGCCTCTCTGAGCCTCAGTTTCTACATTTTGTGGCAGGATGATATACGAGGTATTAATTGATGTGTTCTTTTCTTTGTACCCATTGGGCACTGTGTTTTTAGAGTAGTGATTTCCCACCCTCCTGTTCATCAGCACCATCTGAGGGTCTTTTAAACATTTATGGTGCCTGACCCACCCACCCCACATATTATGATTTAGTTTATTTTCAAAAGCTCTAGGTAATGCTGATGTGCTGCAAGGGTTGAGAACCACTATTTTAGAAACTGTCCACAGCAAAGAACCTTGGCACTAAGCTCTCAGTTTCTAAGTTAAAAAGGCATCACCCAAGTAAACAGAAGGTAATGTAAAAGAAATGTGAGTAGGCAGAACCAGGATTTTTGCTCCTACTCCCAGGATCCTCAAGTTGGGGAGGGAAGAGAAGTCGAAGGAAAGCTTATACAGAGGTCTATCTGTGTATCTTAACCTTCTTCTCTTCACTCCTACCAGAGCAGAAGGACCTGGCCTTGACAGTTGAAAGGAACTCTGATAGCTAGATAGTTTTGAGGATTGTTGTCACCTTAAATTTCCTACCCTTCCAAGTGGTGAATGAAAGCATTAAGGAATTCTCTTGAGCCCCATGTGGGGTGTGCAAGTTAGACGAGAGAATGAACCAGCTAGTGAGCCGGCACTCCTAGGAGGCTGGAGAAAGGGGGAGATTCTACTCCTGAAGCCAAGCAAAGAAAGGGATGCAACAGAACAGCTCATGAAGATAGGAGGTGCTGCCCAAAGGGGATGTCTTAGTCATCTAGTGCTGCTGTAACAGAAATACCACAAGTGGATGGCTTTAACAAAGAGAAATTTATTCACTTATAGTTTACTAGGCTAAAAGTCCAAATTCAGGGCATCAGCTCCAGGGGAAGCCTTTCTCTCTCTGTCGGCTCTGGAGGAAGATCCTTCTCATCAATCTTCCCCTGGTCGAGGAGCTTCTCAGGCACAGGGACCCCAGGTCCAAAGGATGCTCTCTGCTCCTGGTGCTGCTTTCTTGGTGGTATGAGGTCCCCAATTCTCTGCTTGCTTCTCTTTCCTTTCTTCTCTTGTAAGAAGGTGGTGCAGGCCACAGCCCAGGGAATCAGGGATGTGACCTAGATAAGGGTGTTATAATTCCACCCCAATCCTCTTTAACATAAAATTACAATCACAAAATGGAGGACAACCATACAATACTGGGAATCATGGCCCAGGCAAATTGATATGCACATTTTGGGGGGACATAATTCAATCCATGACAGGGGAACAGGCAGTTGGCTTCTTTGTTTGGACCTCTGTTTAGCCAGAGTATTTCCTGACCTCACCCCACAACATGCTACTGAGCAGCGGCAAAAGGAAATGGGAAAGAGAGTTTGGTGAGGTATTGCTCAGAGGGGACGAGGACTGTCTACCTCTTCTCCCCACCTACACAAATTTCCCAGCTTCCAGGAGGTCTGGAAGATGGTACCTATTCAAGGCCACCAGCCAGAGAGTTGGTCATGGGGCCAAGGGAGATAAGTGGTCTTGTTAGGATCGTTGAAGCCAAAAGGTAGAATGAACATCAGGTAGGTGCAGCATGAGGCCATCAGCTAGTGGACACAGGGGAGTGAACATGCTGTCAACTCATCCAGTTCAATACTGAGTCATTTGTTCTTTTCCCTTCCTCTCAAGACCCTCCCCTGACTCCACTTCCAAGAGGAGTTAGTGCCTAGAAGATAGAGGGGCAATAAGGATCTGAAAATCAGACCTGCCTTCCCTCCATAACCTTAATTCAACACACACACACATACACATATACACATTTTCCAAGCAGTGCTATAAGAGGGGAGGAAAAGAGATTTATACTGAGCATGAGATAGAAAAGAAGACTATCTTAGTTACCTAGTGCTGCTAGAACAAAAATACCACAGTTGGATGGCTTTAACAAACACAAATTTTCTCACAGTTTAGGAGGCTAGAAGTCCGAACTCAGGGCGCTGGCTCTAGGGGAAGCCTTTCCCTCTCTGTTAGCTCTAGGGTAATGTCCTTGTCTCTTCAACTTTTTTCCTCATTCCTTTGAGATCTCCATGTGGCTTGGCATCAATCTTCCCTCATCTCTGCTTCTCCTGATTGCTAGTTTAATCTATTTTATATCTGAAAAGAGAATGATTTATGACACACCCTACACTAATCCTGTCTCATTAACAAAACAAGGAAAACCCTTTCTCAAATTGGATTATAACCACAGACATAGAGGTTAGGATTTATAGCACATATTTTTTGGGGACACAATTCAATCCATAACATTCCATTCTTTGGCCACCAAAAATTCATGTCCCTTGCCACATTCAAAACACATTCACTCTATCACATCATCCCAAAAGTCTTAAATCAACTCCAAGTCCAAAATCTCATCTTCTGAATCATCTAAATCAAATATAGGTGAGACTTGAGGCATATTCCATCCAGGACAAAATGCCTCTTCATCTGTGAACCTGTGAAGTCTAGACTTCAACTTATCTGTTTCCAAAGTACAATGATGGAACAGGCACAAGTTTCCATTACAAATGGAAGAAATTGGAGGATAAGAAAGGATAATGGACACCCAGCAAGTCCAAAACCCAGCAGAACAATTTATATTAGCTCTCAAGCCTTGAAAATAATCCTCTGTTCTCTGAGACCATCTGGGCAATGGCCTTGCCCTCCAGACTCTGGATGATGGCCATGCCCTCTGGATTCTGAGTGGATGCCTCTCAGCCATGGGCTTCAGCTCTGCCTTCCAGGTCCACTGGGATGACAGCTCTGTTCCCTCAGCTTGGGCAACTCCATTCTCTTAGTCCATCTGAGTGGCAACCCCATCCCCTCGGTCCTGGCAGGCCCCATTCTTCTGCCCCTTGGGCATGGAAGCCCCACCCCCTCAGCTTTGGGCAGTGGCCCCATCCCCCAGCACACTTTAACACAGCCCCACACTCTGGAACAGAGTTGATGAAGATTCAACTCTTTGAAAGCTAGGAGGTTGTGGCCCTACCGTTTGAGATCCAGGAGACCATGACCCCATCCTTTGAAACCAAGAAGGCCCTGCTTCCCTTCCAACAGTTCTGCTCCTTCCAACAGTTCTGCTGGTCTCCAAGCTGCTCCAGGGATGGTCCTTTTCTTTTCTTGGAAGACAACAGATGTAGCTCCTCTGGTCTGTTTTCTGCCTGCAGAATTCCAAGAGGCAGACATCGTTCTTTCCTTTCACTCTTTCTCTATCCCCTTCAGTCTAAGCTGATGGGTTTTCTGCTGCAGTAGTTGGTTAAATCCATGAGGCATAGGTTTAATCTCTTTACCAAAAGAGTGTGTAGTCACATCCTTTGTGAACATTCTAGAACACATTTCCTTAGTTTGTACAACAGAGTTTTCCAAATCTTTAAGTTTTGTTTTCATTTTGCACAGTTCATTTTTTAAAATTTTTTTTATTGTACTTTAGATGAAGGTTTAGAGAACAAATAGTTTCTCATTAAATAGTCAGTACACATATTGTTTTATGACATTGGTTAACAACCCCACGACATGTCAACATTCTCCCTTCTCAACCTTGAGGACCTTTTTTTTGGTGAAAATATACATAGCCAAAGTTACACCATTTTGAAAGTTTCTACATGTACAATTCAGTGACATCAATTACTTTCTTCCAGTTGTGCTGCTATTCTCACTATCCTTTTCCAAATTATTCCATCATCATTATCTTCAACTCACTGTCCCCTACGCTTCCCATCAAACCTTTTGAGTTGCTGTTGTCAATTTGATCTCACATAGATAATTCTTTTTTTTTTTTTGTACCTTAGATGAAGGTTTGCAGAACAAACAGTTTCTCTTTAAACAGTTAGTACACATATTGCCCTATGACAATGGTTAACAACCCCATGACATGACAACACTGTCCCTTCTCAACCTTGGGTTCCCTATCACCAGCTTTCCTGTCCCCTCCTGCCTTCTAGTCCTTGTCCCTGGACTGCTGTGCCTCATTAGTCCTGTTTTGTTTTACGGGGCTGTCCAATCCCTGGCTGAACAGTGAACCTCGGGAGGTGCTTCACCACTGAGCTAAAAGGTGTCTGGGGGCCATACTCTCAGTATGTTTCTCCAGTCTGTCAGGCTAGTAAATCTGGTCTTTTTTTGTGAGTTAGAATTCTGCTCTACGTTCTTTTCCAGCTCTGCCCAGGACCCCCTATTGTGATCCTGGTCAGAGCAGTCAGTGGTGGTAGCTGAGCACCATCTAGCTGTACTGGACTCAGTCTGGTGGAGGCCATGGTAGCTGTGGTCCATTAGTCCTTTGGACTAATCTTTTCCTTGTATTTTGTTCTCTTCATCTTCCTTGCTCCCGAAGGGGTGAGACCAGTAGAGTATCTTAGATGGCTGCTCACAGGCTTTTAAGACCCCAGACACTACTCACCAAGGTAGCATGTAGAGCATTGTCTTTATAAGCTGTGTTATGCCAATTGAGCTAGATGTTCCCCGAGACCATGGTCCCCACAGCCCTCTGCCCAGAAATTCAGTCCCTCAGGGAGTTTGGATGTGTCTATGGGGCTTCCATGACCTTTCCTTGTACAAGTTGTGCTGGCTTCCCCAGTAATGTGTACTGTCTCACCCTTCACCAAAGTTACCACTTATCTATTTAGTTCCCCCCTACTCCTCCCATCCCTGGTAACCAACAAAGATTGTTTCTTTTTGTGTGTAAACTTTTACGTGAGTTATACAGTAGAGGTCTCATACAATATTTGTCCTTTTGTGATTGACTTATTTCACTCAGGATAACGTCCTCCACTTTTGTTCCTCTTACTCTCCTGTGCTGAGTTCCTTTTGTCTGTGGATTTTTTTTATCATTTCTTTTGTTTTTGTAGGTTTTGTTTTAACTGAGATTTTATGTTTTTCTTCTTCGTTTTGATGAGTAGGTTTGTTAACTTTCTTTGCAGGTACCGTGAAATTTACCTTTATCTTCCTAGATTTGAACCAGTCTATTATCACTTGGTATCGCTTGACTTCCTCTCCATTAGAAGGTTCTATATCTACACTGTTTATTCCCTCTTTTATTGTTCTGATGCTATTGTCATTTACAGATTAACTTCTCTGGTTCCCTTTTGTAATTCTTCTGGTTTTGGATAGTCCTTAAGAATTCATTTCCTAGGTTGCTATCTGGCTAGTACAATCCTGTGTCCTATATTCAGCCTGTGGTCTGATATTGTTTGTTCTCAGATGGAAGGACTTCCTTTAATAAGTCTCGTAAGTTTGGTTTGGTTTTTACATAGTCCCTTAATTTCTGTTTATCTGGAAGTGACCTAATTTCACCATCATATCTGAATGTGAGTTTTGCAGGATACATTATTCTTGGCTGGCAATTTTTTTCTTTCAAGGTTTTATATATGTCATCCCATTGCCTTCTTGCCTGCATGGTTTCTGCCAAATAATCTCAGCTTAGTCTTATTGTTTCTCCTCTGTATGTGACTTCTTGTTTTTCATGAGCTGCTGTCAGGATTCTTTGTTTGTCTTTGGTTTTGGCGAGTGTGATTACAATATGCCTTGGTGATTTTCTTTTGAGGTCTATCCTATATGAGGCTCGTTGAGCTTCTTGGATGGCGAGCTTTTCATCTTTCATGATATTGGGGAAGTTTTCTGTCAGCAGTTCTTCAATGATCCTCTCTGTGTTTTCTGTTTTCTCCCCCTGTTCTGGAACTCCAATCACTTGCAGATTTTTGCTTTTGATAGTATCCCACATAATTCTCAGGGTCTTTTCATTTTTCTTTGTTCTTTTTTCTGAGTTTTCCTTGAACAGAGTTGTATCCAAGTGTTTGTCTTCAATTCCACTGATCCTGCCTTCCACCATTTCAAATCTGCTCCTCAGCCCTTCTATGACACTGTCCATTTCTGAAATCTTGTTGTTTATCTTTGGATTTCTAATTGTTGTTTTTGTATAATTTCTAGTTGTGAATTTATTTTGGCATTTTGTTCCTGCATAATTTTCCTGAATTATTCTATTTTTTTGTCTGTATTTTCCATGAATTTGTCTACCTTTTCCATGACTTTGTCTATTTTTTCCTCATCTTTGTCTACTTTTTGCTTCAACTCTTGGATAATTCTGAGTATTAGAGATTTGAATCCCCTATCAGGTAGTTCTAGTGCCTTTCTTTCCACTGGAAAGTCATCTGGTGTTTTATTTTGGACATCTATGGGAACCATCCTGTCCTGTTTTTGTAAATGTTTTGATACTGTCTACTGTCTTTGGCACATTCAGTAGTTATCTTTCTCATTTATTGATTGTAGATTTGTTTGTTTCATCCTTTTTTTTTTTATTTGGCTACGTCTGAGCAAGCGGGCTGTGTGTTCTTTGTTGTTTGCTCGTCTGTGGGCACAATACTTTTCTCCTCCTTCTCCAACTGGCAGGGTCAGTCACTCAGATATGGTACAGCAGGGCAGGTCTACCTAAAGAGGAGTTGCTGGGATGGGTGGTTTGTGGCACTTACTACAGCCACAGGGCGGGTCAGTAATCAGTGCAGGGCTGGTTTCGAACGGCTGTTGCACGTTTCATTTATTAAGTTCATCTCTTTCCTCTCACGTTTTACTAAAAGCTGCAAGGAGAAACCACTTGGCCCCTTTAAGATCATGGTTAGAAATCTCCTCAGCCAGATACTCAAGTTCATCACTTACAAGTTCTACCTTCCACCAAACATTCAGACACAATTCAGACAAGTTGTTTGCTACTGCATAAAAAGCATTGCCCTTCCTCTATTGTCCAATCAAATGTTCATCATTTTCTTTTAAAGCCTCATCAGAAGCACATTTAACATCCACATTTCTAGCAACGTTCTATTGCTGGCGCCATGTATATTCTCTAAGACAATAGAGACTTTCTCTATAGCTCTTCTCACCTCCTTTGAAGCCCTCACCAGAACAGTCTTTGATGTCCATAATTCTACCAATAGTCTCTTCAAAGCAATCTAGGCTTTTCCTATTAAGCACATTAAAACTCTCCCAGCCTCTGTGCATTACTCAATTCCAAAACCACTTTCACATTTTAGGTATCTGTTAGAGCAGCACCCCACTCTTCTGGTACCAAATTCTGCCTTAGTTATCTAGTGCTGCAGTAACAGAACTACCACAGATGGTAGTTAACAAACGTAAATTTATTTTCTCATAGTTTAGGAGGCTAGAAGTCTAAAATCAGGGTGCTAGCTCTAAGGAAGTCTTTCTTTCTCTGTCGACTGTGGGGAAGGTCCTTGTCTCTTCAGCTTGTTTTCTGGTTCCTTGGAAATCTCCATGTGATTTGGCATCAATCTTCCTCCATCTCTTCTTCTCTTGCTTGCTTGTTTAATCTCTTTTATATCTGAAAAGAGATTGATTTACAACACACCCTACACTAATCCTATCTCATTAACATAACTAAGAAAACCCATTCTCAAATGGGATTATAACCACAGATATAGGGGTTAGGATTTACAGCACATATTTTTGGAGACACAATTCAATCCATAACAAGGACTTAGTCATATACCAGAATAAGACTGTTCTAATAACCAAAAACACAAAAAATAATGAATCTGGACCAGCTGCCTGTCAAGGAGCCACTATCAAGCCAGTCAAGGGGACAGTTATTGGAAAAAGTATAACCATTTCATGTTTACTCCTCAAAAATTTGTGAATCCTCAATTAACTGATTACACGACATAAAATGCTTTACAAAAGACTTCATGAACAAAGTTTTTCCCCCTAATTTTCATCAAAATTTCTAGATGTATTCATTAAATTCATAACTTATACATGGATGTTTAGAAAATTTAGAGGATAAAGATATTTAATTGTATCATGTTGTTGTTAGTTGCTGTTAAGTCAGCTTTGACTCATGGCAACCCCAAGTACAACAGAACAAAATGTTGCCCAGTCCTGTTCCATCTTCACAATCACTGGCATGCTCGAGTCCATTATTGTGGCCACTGTGTGTTTTGAGAGGTTCATCTTCCAACTCTATATCGACAATATTCTGTGTGATCTATAGGATTTCCGTTTGCTAACTTTTGGAAGAAGATTGCCAAACCTTTCTTCCTAGTCTGTCATAGTTTGGAAGCAGTGCTGGAACTTGTCTACCATGGGTGGCCCTGCTAATATTTGAAATACTGGTGGCATAGGTTGCAGCATCATAGCACCATGCAAGCCACTACAGTATGACAAACCGACAGATAGGTGGTGGTATCAGGACTTAGTAACCTCATTTCCAAGTAACTAAAATTTACTCCTTTAGACTTTAGACTTTAAAACTTTAACATATATAACTGTTCTTAAATAGCAATCTCTAAAACTGTATTTAAATTTTATTAGCCTTCTAATGTTTTAATGCATGGTTTCTCAGCCTCAGCAGTATAGACATTTTTTATTGGATACTTGTTTGTTGTTTTGTATTATGTTTTTCAGCATCCCTGGCCTCTACCCACTGCACTCCAGTAGCAGCCCCCCACACCCAAGGTCATGACAATAAAAATGTCTCTCCCAAAAAACCAAACTAAATCTTTTCTGATTAATAGGGAGCATATAGGACAGAGTAGAACTGCCCCATAGGGTTTCTGAGGAGCAGTTGGTGGATTTGTACTGCTGACCTTTTGATTAACAGCCAAATGCTTAACCACTATGCCATTAGGGCCCCTGAAGGGCAAAATCCCTCTGGTTGAGAACTAGTTCAACTATTTAACTCTTTCTTGAAAACTAAGAATTTTTATGAATAGAAATTATCGTCCTGTGCTTTAGTACAGTGATGTTCCCTGAGCCTAGCAAGTGATTTTTTTGTTTGTTTGTTTTTGTCTCCCATCTCCACAGTAGCACACAGGAGAGTTCTTGTCATCAGTCATTCCTCATCTGCTGCCTGAACTGATGAAATTGTCCAAGAAAAGAGGAGCTTTTCCTCTTTCCTAGAGAGGGGAAGCCAAGAGAAGGCAAAATGACTGATGTGGCTGTTGCTTTGTACCTCTGCATGAGGTACGTACTTGAAAGTCATTCTCTTTTGGGTGCATTGAACTGATCCACATTGGTTCCACCCAGGGCTACACTTGACTTTAGAGTGACTAATGTTCTTGGCACAGCCTTTTTTCTTGAGAGAAGGGAAACAAGGAGGATTGAGAAGACATCACTTATATAGGCATTTGGGTTGAGACAAAGAATCTGAGATAGAAAAGGAGCCCAGGCCTACACCAAGCATTTTATGGTTAGCATATGGTTTTCTTAGATACCAAAATTTGTACTTTGCAATATTGGTTATTTTCATACTGTTACATCTCTTTTGTGTATTTTTGTCTTGCTTAATTTTCATTACATTTCCTTTCAAAAATGTTTAACTCTTTCAGTAGCACTAAGGGAAAAAGAAAATGGATGTGTTGTCAGCTAAGGCTAGGCCAGTACAGCATATGGCAGGGATAATGAAAATAATGCAACTCCAAGGGGGAGACACAAAAAAACAGAACGAAAAGATGAAGGCTTTTACCACACAATAAATTCCCTCGTTAGCTTGGTCTTCTCATTCCTTAGAGGATTTTTTTTACTTACTTATTCAAAGGTGCAACTTCTTTACAGTTCCAGGATGGCTTTTTGCTGATTAGAGGTCTATTGTGGTTAGTGGCTGTGTTTTGGATGGCTGCCTTTACCGAAGGTTTGACCTCTAGAGAAATGGATATTATAGATGCCATTCTTGTAAAACAAAAACAAAGTCAGTGCTGTCAAATTCTTTTCCAAACACAATGTCCACTTCTTGCCTCACTGTTAATAAGTGACTTTGAAAAGTTGGAGAAAGGTTAAACAGAACGTCACACAGATTATTGATAATGTCCTTAGGGAAAGTTAAAGGAGCCAGGAGTCTCATTTATTTTGGAAAGCAGAAATCTCGGCGATATCTTGATGACTGCCCATACATCTATTGTCTATGGTCATGGAATAGATTACAAACAACACCGCAAAACAACAAAGGATTGTTTAGTTGCCATAATGGATATTTTCTAAAACTTCAAAGTGATTTTCACACTCTGAAATAGTCTAAACTGGGTCTTTATGAATGTGTTTGGAAATACAAAATGATCATAAAAACTATGTGGGAGGTCAGTAAGAAATTACCAACGTAAGCCCCATTACAACAGGTTATGTCAAATTCAAGGACTTGACCCATAGGCAGGTTTTGTCTCTGTGAAGACCTAAACAGAAAGTCAGCTCTGCTAGGGATGTGAATAATTTTAAAATTTGACACAATAACCGCAATAGTGGACTCAAACATACCAACGATCATGAAGGTGGCACAGGACCAGGCAATGTTTTGTCCTGTTCTACATAAGATTGCCGTGAGTTGCAGCTAACTCAACAGTTAGCTATAATAAAAACAACATTAACTTCTGATTTTGTAAACTATAATAGAATGAAGCAATTCAAATTTGAATTTGAAATAGTGTATATTGCCCAATGGGTTTCAGTATACTGTGGAATAAGACAAAAAATTAACCCCTAATTAACAATAATGAAAAAGAATCATTTTTGGAAATAAAAATTTCTCAAAAGCACTATAAACTTCAATTCTTCAAATTTTTATTATTAAACTTTGAATAAAAGCTAACAGAGAAAATGCACTTACAGAATTGTTCAGAGAAAACCATTCTCCTGAGTTCTCTCTCAGGAGTTCTTGTTTTCTGGAAACTCTTCCTCATATGTGATAGTTGAAGTAAATCTTCTTCATGAGTGATAATTGAAGAATAGAATTCTATTTCTCAAGAAAACTTTTCTGCAATACATTGATGAAACAAATTTGTATTGGAAAAATTAGTAAGTAAAACATTTTGCATATAGCAAGTCATAATTAACTCGATGATTATCTACATTTTAAATTTTATAATTCTTATCAAACACCTACCTTATGTGAAAAAGATCTATAAATTTTATTTTGTTGCTCATATATATAATGTTGTTCAAACTCAGTTTACTAATTTTAAAACTTTAAAAAAGTTGTTTAAATGTAAAATAATCATGTTATATTAGTGAAAACCTGTGAGATGGGTTTTACTAAGAGTAAACAAAAATTTTTAAAGGTTCATCTTAAAAATGGCTAAAAAATCTATTGGGGAAAATAATTTTTATCATTCTCTTAAGATTCTGATTAGGGACTTGGAAAATCAGTTTATGCACTCACTTTACCCCATACCTCGAAAATAATCCTGAAGAAATTACAATATCAAATATTTTTAAACCATGAAAAAGCCAGAAGAAAATGTAAATAAATATTTTATTAAGTTTCAAGGTTTGAGGAGTACTTTCAAAGTTTAGATGTGATATAAAGAGATCATAAAGGAAAACATTACCATATTTGGCTTCAAAAATTAAAATTTCTGTCCAACAGAACTAACAATAATTTAAATTTTTAGCAATTTATTTTAAAAAATTGGAAAATGATTTACAACACTAATGATAGGTAAAGAGCTAAAATTTATGCCTTATGAAAGTACTTATATAGCAATAACCTTGATAAAAAAAACTGGACAAAAAGAGTACTAGAAAAAGAAGTTTTGAAAAAATATAATGTAAATATAAAAACTATGAATAAAATAAGTGTAAGTAAAATTCAACAGTGTATTAAATATGTGTGTGTTTATCACTTTACTAATTAGGGTTGAAGTGGGAATGCATAGATGGTTGGTTCAACTTCAGGAAATACAGTAATGAAACCAACAAAGTACTGGAGCCAACTCACAAAAGCTGGTTGTCAAATTTTCAGAAATTTTGCAAGCTGGTTGCCATCACACTGGTAGCCTGAAACTGGCCATGGTGGGAATATGAATGCCATGAAAATCAGCAAATGTACAAAGAAAGCTTTTCTTTTTTCCTGGAGAGCCAGAAGTTAAACATTTACCAGTACAACACTGAATATACCACATAACAAATTTAAAGAGGAATAAAAAAAGAGTATGTGATCATCACAATAGAGGTAGAATATATTTAATAATATTTAATATTGATAAAAAGCTCTATCCTACTTGGAATAGAAGGAAACTATCTTGACGTGATGGATATTTATCAAAAACAATGAGCCATCATCACACTTAATGGTAAAATTTTAGAAGATTTCTCCGTTGAAATCATGTCCCAATTTTCACTCAGCATGGTACTGAAAGGTCTAAAAAAAAAGGTATAAAGTTTGGAAAGAAAGAGACAAAATTACCCTCATGTGCAGAGAAATGTATTGTTTATATATAAAACTCAAGATAATCTACATGTAAATTATCTAAATTAGGAAAAGAGTTCAGCAAGATTGCTAGATACAAGTTCCACACAGGAAAATAAATGGTATTGTTATCAGTATTATTGCTACCAGTAATAAGCAATTCAAAAATTTAGTAGAATAGTTTCCATTCAAAATAGTAAGGAATTTTGTAGGTTTTTTTTTTTTTTTTAAACAGCCAAGCTAATCCTGATGTTCACAGGAAAGAACAGAAGGTCAAGAACAGGTAGGATAATTTTTAAGAAGGTGGAGTGATTTGCCTAACTATATGTAAAGATACTACATTAAAGATATAAGTAATTAAAAGAGTGTGTTGTTAGCTGCTTTTGAGCTGGCCCCGACTCATGGTGGCCCCATGCACAACAGATCTGTGTGGTGAGATGGTTAGTGAGGAATAGGAAGGGCTTTCTGAGAAGATGAAAAATAGTATGGAAACAGGCACAGAGATGGTAGAGGTGGAGGAAGACAGGTAAGTAATGTTAGCCCAACTGGAGTGAAGAGTTAATTCTGGGAATTAGTTATAGATTGGATAGGTTAGTAGGACCCAAGGAGAATCTGGCATGCCAGATGGTTTTGCTACCAAAACTATTAGAGGTCATGTTCCAATTTTCATTTTGAAAGAGAAAACTCAAAGTAATAATATTAATTTAAATAAATATTATCAAGTTTTTTGGACTGTGCCAAAATAATAATCATGTATAAATATATATGTACATATACACACTCATGTGTTTGGGGCATGTGTGTGTGTATAAAATCTCCATAGAAGTAGATACTATTTTCTATGTTTTACAGACAAAGAAACCAAGTCTTAGATTATTAAACTATCTTAGGTCACATAGCTGACAGTAGTGAAGCTGAGCTATGAACCCAGAACAAATTGCTAAGACTGTGTTCTTAACCACCATGTCAGACTAGTCTAATTGGAATTAGAAAATTTCTAAATTTCCTTTTCTCCATTTCTGAGAAAAAAAAATTTTTAGTTACTATCACAGTTCATTATATAAAATATTAGGGAATATTCAGAGACCAATTAAAAACCAAGACTAATGGATTAAATTCACCTGAAGTAAATGTTGCACAGTATCAGTGGAAGAATTTGAAAAAAGAAAAAAAAATGTTGATTTTATCTTTAAAATATTCACTTACATCTGCACCAAGATGCTTCGACTTCTGCATATCTAATGACAACTCTTAACCTGTCTTTTTCACAGGAGGAAGAAAAGGGCTGCTCTATTCATGAGCTGGGTCAACAGTTTAAAGCACTCATGAGGAAAATGAAGTAAAATCAACACAATCTGACATGCTGCAGGAAATCTCAAGAAATGTGACATTTTAAACCAGTTCAGTAGGGCAAATGCATAATTATTCCCCATAACTGTCAAATGGGTAAAGCAGCCACTAAGTGCTGGTGAATAAAGTCAATTTGAGAGCAAACAGGACTCATCAAACTACTTGTACAATTCAATATCCTGCAGAAAAAGTATTTTCTTCTCTTAGATATTCAGAGCTTTGCTTTCTACTTTATTATCTTTTTTTCATTCCACCTCTCTGTCTCCAGCCAACTTTTGCCAAAACACCACCCTGTACTAATACGTACTCACTCACACTCTCTGCATTTGATAACTCACATGGGTAAGATTCAGAACTGATTTCTACAATTTCATAAGCTATAGTGTTCCTCCTGTTGTTTTCAATAAAAGCAACAAGAAAATTCTGAAGTACATCATAGATTACTCAAATAAAAGGGAAATAATTTTTCTATAAATTGTGTGTAGCTGTTGTGCATTTGTTTTACCTTTCTTTCTATGATCGTGATTCTCTGCTGTTAACTCAGATTTGTTTTCCATTGTACTAGTTTCTTCTCGGCATGTGTGATTTCTATATCTTTCTATAAAATCTATCCTTTTGTCAATTAAGCTAATTTCTCATAATTCTTTAAAATTCAATTATTAAAAATTGCTTCCTTTGTGAAACCTTCCTTGACCTTTCATACCATGAAATCCATTGGTGTAACATAGGGTTTTTCAAAATGTTGTATGAAAGATGGTTCTGGCTGGTTTTCTATGCTAATAGTTGTGTATTTTTTAATATGTATTAAAAACATATGGGTTTTACGTTTATCATAGTGATAGAAAGTTGTCTTTTGAAATACATTAATTTTTACCATGAGAAGTCAACTTAAATAAAAATACTGAATAAGTAATAGTTTATTTGGCTATTGCACACACACAAAAAAAATGACTCATAGTGACCCTATAGCACAGAGTAGAGCTACCCTATAGAGTTCCCAAGATTGTAATCTTTACAGAAGCAGGTTGTCACATCTTTCTCTCATGGAGCAGCTGGTGGGTTCAAACTGCCCTCCTTTTGGTTAGCAGCCGAGTGCTTAACCACTGCAATACCAGGATTCTTGCAAATAATAATAGCTTGGGGAAATACTAATCTAAGTTATTAACTCATACTTGCAAACTGATTAAAAAATGTGGTGCCCAGTATGAGCACAAGAATGCATCAAATCATAAGCACTTTAAAACATAAGCATGTAAAAGATGACCTTGTTTCAATGGTAATAAATCCAGTGCTGATAATAGCTATAATTTCTTGATTATTTTGTTCTAGGCATTTTTCTAGGCATTTATTTATATCAACTTATTTATTCTTCACAATATCCCTTGAAATTAAGTATTATTATCTCCTTTTTATAGATAAGATTATTTCGGAGCATAACAACAAATCATTGCTTTCATTTGATTTTTTACATTTAATGTATTCCATGCTTTGATATAGATTGTTGTTGTTAGGTGCCATTGAGTTTGCTCCGACTCATAGTGACCCTATGTACAACAGAATGAATAACTCTTGAATTAGGTTGTAATGTATTCCCTGTTTGTAGCTGAAGACACTCAGGGTTAGAGAGATTAATTTGTTCAAGTTACATGGTGAGCCAGTAATTGGTGGAGATCTTTGTCTGAAGGTAACGCCTCCTATATCATTAAGTCAAACAACCTCCCAAGAATCTTCGAATCAGGGGTGGGTTACCCAGTAAGCAAGGTAAGCATGGACTTACATATGCTCACTCACCAATCTGTAGTGAATGATTGTGAACTACAGACTAGTAAATAAGCACAAGTAAGCCCATGCTTACCTTGCTTACTGGGTAATCTGTCCCTCTCTGGGATTGCAAAATTTAAAAGAGGCTTTGATTCTGTAGGAAGGTGCTCTGGGGTTGGGAGAGAGACAGATGCCAGCCATACCTAGAAGCAGAATCTTTGACGTGGTGAAAAAATGTGACATTGTTCACTACAGATGATCTATACCGTGCTTACCTTGCCTGTTGGATAACCTGCCTCTGCTCAGAATAAATTCTTTTTATCTCTTTCTGCTTCTCTTCATTTGCATTAAATGCATAATATTTAATAGTATTAATGTAGCAGTATGGTATTAGGTTGAAGTTTTATAAGTAGTCAGCACATAATAATATTGACACAAATGATGGAAATTCATTATATTTTCTTCCTTTTAAAGTTCATTTGCTTATTTCTGGTAAGAAAAATTCCTTTATATAAGTATATTAATCAGGAAAAAATAAAGAAGCAAGGGAAAGAGTTATTAGGCTCAAGTAAATTCATCATTGCACATTTAATGCTCATTTCATGATATGATAAAGTGACTTGTAACAAGGTAAGAATAAACTCAAACCTCAAACCAACATTGCCTACAGGGTTCTGGGGTCATTTTAGAAATGCAAAGATTAAACTCTAGTATCAAGAGCCCTGGTGGCGCAGTAGTTAAGAGCTCGGCTGCTAACCCAAATGTTGGCAGTTTGAATCCATCAACCACTACTCTACTCTGTCACTGTGAGTCGGAATCTACTCGATGGCAATGAGTTTGTTTTTTTGGGTTATATCAGGACCACGAGTTAAAAGAAGAACCAAACAGAAATTCCAGATAATAATTATAATCATATAACTTTAATAACTATTTTTTGATTCAACTAATATTTATGCTGTTAAGTGCATTTCACTAGAACTCACAATATTAGCTTACATTTAAGCATATGCTAGAATATCAAGAAAATTTAAAGTAAATATCCATCAAGGAAATTTAAATTAAAATGTGACAGGAGTCCTACATTACAATGTTTGTCGTGATTTACTAATAAACCTCCTGGGAAAAAAATAAATAGAAGACCAGTTCCTGACAACAAAGATACACATAGAATTGGAGCATTTGCCTTTGTGAGGGATCTCCCTTTTGTGTGTTCTGGGTCCTCTGAATAAATACTTCCTTGTAACTGAGCTTCATACCTTTGGTCATCAGACGGTCATCTTCATTTGCTGAAGCTTGTGGATCCTAAGTTATAAATAAAATCTTGTAAATTTCAAACAGTTATAAGCAATTTGACGTGCTCAAAAGTTTTAATTTAGGCCAAAAGATCGCTATGTTAGAATTGTAAATGCACAATTATGTATTTTTTTTAATTGTAGTGAGAAAATACACAACAAAACATACAACACCTAAACAATGTCTACATGTCATTCAGTGACATTGATTACATTCTTCAAGTTGTACAACCATTCTCGCCATCCTAGTCCAAATCATTCCACCACTATCAACATAAACTCAATGCCCTCTAAGCAGAAACTCCCCCTTTTCTCCTACCTCCCACCCCTGGTAACCACTAATAATCTTTGGTTTCTGTATATTTGCTTATTTCATATGAGTGAGATAATAAACTATTTGTTCTTTTGCATTCACTTATTTCATCCAGCATGATGTTTTCCAGGTTCACCCATGTTGTGGCATGTATCAGGACTTGATTGCTCTTTATAGCTGAGAAGTATTCCATTGTGTGTCTATTCCACATTTTGTTTATTCGTTATTCTTTTGATGTACATTTTGGTTGTTTCCACATTTTGGCTATTGTGAAAAGTCTGCAATGAACATTGGTGTACAGGTTTGTTTGTGTTCCTGCCTTCATTTCTTCTGAGTATACACCTAGCATTGGGATTGCTGGGTCATATGGTACTTCCGTATTCAACTTTTTGAGAAACCCCAAACTGTTTTCCACAGTGGCTGTACCATTTTGCATTCCTACGAAGCAGGGGATGAGGGTTCCAGTTTCTCCACCACCTAGCCAACATCTATTGTTTTCTGTTTTTAAATCATTGCCATTCCAGTAGGAATGAGATGGTATCTCATTGTAGTTTTGATCTGCATCTCTCTAAAGACTAAAGGTTCAGAAGTCCTGCTGCCGCAGGGGTTAAAGCACTCAGCTGCCAACTAAAAGATCAGCAGTTTGAACCCACCAGCCGCTCCATGGGAGAAAGATGTGGCAGTTTGCTTCCATGAGGATTTACAGCCTTGGAAACCTATGAGGCAGTTCTACTCTGTCCTACAGTGTTGCTATGAGTCAGAATCAACTCAATGGCAATTGGTTTGGTAATAGCTAATGGCATTGAACATCTGTTCGTGTGCTTGTTGGCCATTTGAATATCCTCTTTGGTGAAATGTATGTTCAAGTCCTTTGCCCTTTTTTGGTTGGGTTGTCTTTTTGTTGTTAAGTTAGAGAAGTTTTTGATATATTTTGGACATTAGACCCTTATCGGATAAATAATTCCTCAAAATTTTCTCCCAATTTGTATGTTGTCTTTTCACTTTTTTAATTACTTAAATTATTTATTTATTTTATTGTACTTCAGGTGAAGGCTTACAGAACAAATAGTTTCTCATGAAACAGTAGTACACATGTTGTTTTATGACATTGGTTAACAACCCCACAACATGTCAACCCTCTAACATCTCAATCATTTTTTTTGGTGAAAATACACATAGCCAAAGATACACAATTTCAAAAATTTCTACATGCACAGTTCAGTGACATTGACTATGCTCTTCGAATTAAGCTGTTTTTCTCACTTAAGATGAAGGCTTACAGAACAAAATAGTTTCTCATTTAACAGTTACTACAAATGTTGCCCTATGACAATGGTTAACAATCTCACAACACATCAACAATATCCTTACTCAACCTTGGATTCCCTATCACCAGGTTCCTTGTCCCCTTCTGCCTTCTGGCCCTCGTCACTGGACTACTGTACCTTGTTAGTCTCATTTGGTTTTACGGGGTTGTCCACTCCCAGGCTGAACAGTGAACCTCAGAAATAACTTCACCACTGAGCAAAAAGGGTGTCTGGGGGCCATACTCTCAAGGTTTCTCCAGTCTCCTTTAGGCCAGTAAATCTGGTCTATTTTGGGAGTTAGAATTATGTTCTACATCCTTCTCCAG
Source organism: Dugong dugon (assembly GCA_030035585.1). NCBI lineage: Eukaryota > Metazoa > Chordata > Mammalia > Sirenia > Dugongidae > Dugong > Dugong dugon. The sequence continues at coordinate 145,724,369 of CM057464.1, read as the reverse complement.
CTCTGTCCAGAACCATCTTGCTGTGATCCTGGTCAGAGCAGTCAGTGGTGGTAGCCGGGCACCATCTAGCTGTACTGGACTCAGTCTGGTGGAGGCCTTGGTAGCTGTGGACAAATAGTCCTTCAGGCTAATCTTTTCCTTGTATCCTGTTCTCTTCATTCTTCCTTGCTCCCAAAGGGATGAGACCAGTGGAGTATCTTAGCTGGCCGCTCACGGGCTTTTAAGACCCCAGACACTACTCACCAAGGCAGAATGTAGAGCATTGTCTTTACAAGCTGTGTTATGCCAATAAACTAGATGTTCCCCGAGACCATGGTCCCCACAGCCCTCCGCCCGGCAATTCAGTCCCTCAGGGAGTCTGGATGTGTCTGTGGGGCTTCCATGACCTTTCCTTGTACAAGTTGTGCTAGTTTCCCCTGTATTGTGTACTGTCTCACCCTTCACCCAAGATACCACTTACCTATTGCCTAATTAGTATTCCCCCCCCCAACCGTCCCATCCCTGGTAACCAACAAAGATTGTTACATTTTGTGTGTGAACTTTTTCATGGGTTTTTACAATAGAGGTCTCATACAATATTTGTCCTTTTGTGATTGACTTATTTCACTCAGCATAATGTCCTCTAGTTTCATCCATGTTATGAGATGGTTCACAGATTCATTGTTGTTCTTTCTCGTTGCATAGTACTCCTCGTGTGTATGTACCATAGTTTGTTTATCCATTCATCTGTTGATGGGCATCTAGGTTGTTTCCATCATTTTGCTATTGTGAACAATGCTGCCAGGAACATAGGTGTGCACAAGTCTACTCGAGTGACGACTCTTATTTCTCTAGGATATATTCCTAGGAGTGGGATTGCTGGATCGAATGGTATGTCTATTTCTAGCTTTCTGAGGAAGTGCCACATCATTTTCCAAAATGATTGTATCATTTTGCATTCCCACCAGCAGTGCATAAGAGTTCTGATCTACCTGCAGCCCCTCAACCATTCATTATTTCCAGTGTTTTTGATTCGTGCCAGTAATGCCAGGGTGAGATGGTATCTGATTGTGGTTTTAATTTGCATTTCTCTAGTGGCTAGTGATCACGAGCATTTCCTCATGTGTCTGCTGGCCACTTGAATGTCTTCTTTGGTGAAGTATCTGTTCATTTCCTTCGCCCATTTTTTAATAGGATTATTTGTCTTTTTCTTGCAGAGGTATTGTATTTTCTTGTAGATGATGGAGACTGGACCTTAGTCTGACTTGTACTGTCCAAAAATTTTTTCCCAGGCTGTAGGTTCTCTTTTGACTTTTTTGGTGAAATCGTTTGAAGAGCATAGGTGTTTGATTTTCAGAAGGTCCCAGTTATCTAGCTCATCTATTGGGGTTTGGGCATTGATGGTTATGGTTTGTATCCTGTTAATGCCATGTATTAAGGCCTGAAGTGTTGGTCCTATTTTTTCTTCTATGAACTTTATAGTTTTAGGCTTTATATTCAGGTCTTTGATCCATTTTGAAGTAGTTTTTGTATACAGTGTGAGGTATGGGTCCTATTTCATTTTTTTGCAGATGGATATCCAGTTTTTCCAGCACCATTTGTTAAAAAGACTGTCTTTTCCCCATTTGATGGACTTTGGGCACTTGTCGAAGATCAGGTGACCGTAGGTGGATGGATATACATCTGGGTTCTCAATTCTGTTCCATTGGTCAATGCATCTGTCGTTGTACCAGTACCAGGCTGTTTTGACTACTGTAGCTGTATAGTAGGTTCTGAAGTCAGGTAGTGTGAGTCCTCCAACTTTATTCTTCTTCTTCAGTAGTGCTTTACTTATTCGGGGCTTCTTCCCTTTCCATATAAAGTTAATGATTAGTTTTTCCATTTCTTTGAAGAATTCTGTTGGTATTTGGATCAGGATTGCGTTGTATTTGTAAATTGCTTTGGGTAGAATTGTCATTTTCACAATGTTGAATCTGCCTCTCCATGAGCATGGTATGTTTTTCCATTTATGTAGATCCCTTTGGGTTTCATGCAGTAGCGTTTTCTAGTTTTCTTTGTATAGGTCTTTTACATCCCTGGTCAGATTTATTCCTAAGTATTTTATCTTTTTAGGGGCTATTGAAAATGGTATTGCTTTCCTGATTTCCTTTTCATCGTTCTCCTTATTGGTGTATAGGAATCCAACTGATTTTTGAATGTTTATCTTGTATCCTGCTACTCTACTGAATCTTTCTGTTAGTTCCGGTAGACTTCTCGTGGAGTCTTTAGGGTTTTCTATGTATAGTATCATATCATCTGCAAACAGGGACAGCTTAACTTCTTCATTACCAATTTGGATGCCCTTTATTTCTTTTTCTTGCCTTATTGCTCTAGCTAGAACTTCCAGCACAGTGTTAAATAGGAGTGGTGATAAAGGGCACCCTTGTCTTGTTCCTGTTTTCAAGGGGAATCTTTTCAGCCTCTCTCCATTAAGAATGATGTTGGCCATTGGTTTTGCATAGATGCTCTTTATTATGTTGAGAAATTTCCCTTCTATACCTATTTTATTGAGAGTTTTTATCAGGAATGGGTGTTGGGCTTTGTCAAATGCCTTTTGTGCGTCAATTGAGATGATCATGTGATTCTTTTCTTTCCTTTTATTTATGTGGTGGATTATGTTGATTGATTTTCTAATGTTGAACCATCCTTGCATAACTGGTATGAATCCTATTTGGTCATGGTGTATTATTTTTTTATATGATGCTGAATTCTATTGGCTAGAATTCTGTTCAGAATTTTTGCATCTATATTCATGAGAGATATTGGTCTGTAATTTTCTTTTTTTGTGATGTCTTTGCCTGGTTTTGGTATCAGTGTTATGCTGGCTTCATAGAATGAATTTGGAAGTGTTGCTTCCTCTTCTATGCTCTGAAATAGCTTGAGTAGAACTGGTACAAGCTCTTCTGTAAATGTTTTGTAGAATTCTCCAGTGAAGCCATCTGGGCCAGGGCTTTTTTTGGTTGGGAGTTTTTTTATTATCTTTTCAATCTCTTCTCCTCTTATGGGTCTGTTCAGATTTTCAACATCACTTTGTTGTAGTTTGGGTAGGCCGTGTGTTTCTAGAAATTTATCCATATCCTCTAGGTTTTCAAATTTGTTGGAGTATAGTTTTTTATAATATTCTGTTATGGTCCTTTTTATTTCAGTTGGGTCTGTTGTAATGTCCCCCATTTCATTTCTTATTTGGGTTATTTGTGTCCTCTCCTGTTTTTCTTTTGTCAGTCTGGCCAGTGGTTTGTCGATTTTGTTGATTCTTTCAAAGAACCAACTTTTGGTTTTGTTGATTCTTTCTATTGTTTTTCTGTTCTCTATTTCATTTATTTCTGCTCTGATCTTTACTATTTCCTTTCTTCCGGTGGTTGTAGGCTTTTTTTGCTGTTCTCTTTCCATTTGTTTGAGTTCTGTAGTTAATGTTTTGGTTTTGTCCCTTTGTTCTTTTTTGATATGTGCATCTATTGCTATAAATTGTCCTCTGAGGACTGCCTTTGCTGTGTCCCAAAGGTTTTGGTATGATGTGTTTTCATTCTCATTTGATTCTAGGAATTTTTTTATTCCGTCTCTGATTTCTTCTATTATCCACTGATGTGTAAGCAGGGTATTATTGTTTCCATGTAGTTGATTTTTTTTCCTTGCTCTTTCTAGTGTTAATTTCTACCTTGATGGCATTGTGGTCAGAGAAGATACTTTGAATTATCTCAACGTTTTGGATCTTGTTGAGGATTGCTCTGTGGCCTAAGATGTGGTCTATTCTGGAGAACGTTCCATGTGCATTGGAAAAGAATGTGTACTTTGTGGCGGTTGGATGGATTGTTCTGTATATGTCTATGAGGTTAAGTTGGCTGATTGTGCCCTTTACGTCTTCTGTATCTTTGCTGAGTTTCTTCTTAGTTGTTTTGTCCTTTACTGAGAGCGGTGTGTTGAAGTCTCCTACTATTATTGTGGAACTGTCAATTTCTCTTTTCAGTGCTGTTAGAGTTTGTTTTATGTATTTTTGAGCCCTGTCATTGGGTGCGTAGATGTTTATTATGGTTGTGTCTTCATGAGGGATCGTCCCCTTAATCATTATATAGTGTCCTTCTTTGTCTTTTACGGTAGATTTTGTTTTAAAGTCTATTTTAACTGAGATTAGAATTGCCACTCCTGCTCTTTTTTGGTAGTTGTTAGCCTGATATATTTTTTTCCAACCTTTGATTTTTAATAAATTCACATCTTTGTTTCTAAGGTGTGTCTCTTGTAGACAGCATATTGATGGATCCTGTTTTCTTATCCATTCTGCCACTCTCCATCTCTTTATGGGTGCATTGAGTCCATTTACATTCAGTGTAATTATTGATAGATGTGAGTTTGTTGCTGTCATTTTGTAGTGCTTTTTTTTGTGGTGCTGAAGTTTTCTTTGTTCTTCTTACTCTCTTGTGCTGAGTTACTTTTGTTTGTGGATTTTTTTTTTCATTTCTTTTGTTTTTGTAGGTTTTGTTTTTGCCAAGACTTTATGTTTTTCGTCTTTATTTTTATGAGTTGGTTTGTTAACTTTCTTTGTGGTTACCATGTATTTTACCCTTATCTTTCTAAGTTTGAAGCAGTCTACCCTTACTTGGTATTGCCTTGCCTTCCTCTCCATTAGAAGGTTCTATACCTATGCCGTTTATTCCCTCTTTCATTGTTTTGGTGTTGTTGTCATCCATCAATTGACTGCTCTGATTCCCTGTTGTATTTCTTTTGGTTTTGGATAGTCCTCGAGAGTTCATTTCCTAGATTGGTATCTGGCTCATACGATCCTGCGTCCTAGGCCCTGCCTGAGGGCTGAAGCTGTCTGTCCTCAGATCGAAGAGCTCCCTTTAATAATTCTTGTAAGTTTGGTTTGACTTTTACACATTCCCTTAGTTTCTGTTTATCTGGAAATGACCTAATTTCACCATCAAATTTGAACGAGAGTTTTGCAGGATATATTATTCTTGGCTGAAAATTTTTTTCTTTCAAGATTTTATATATGCCATCCCACTGCCTTCTTGCCTGCATGGTTTCTGCCAAATAATCTGAGCTTAGTCTTATTGTTTCTTCTCTGTATGTGACTTCTTGTTTTTCACGAGCTGCTCTCTGGATTCTTTGTCTTTGGTTTTGGCAAGTGTGAATATGATATGCCTTGGTGATTTTCTTTTGGGGTCTCTTCTATATGGGGTTCGTTGAACTTCTTGGATGCCCAGCTTTTCATCTTCCATGGTATTGGGAAAGTTTTCTGTCAGCAGTTCCTCAATGATTCTCTCTGTGTTTTCTGTTTTCTCCCCCTGTTCTGGAATGCCAATCACTCGTGAATTTTTGCTTTTAATTGTGTCCCACATAACTCTCAGGGTTTCTTCATTTTTTTTGTTCTTTTTTCTGAGTTTTCCTGAAACAGTGTTGTATCCAAGTGTTTTTCTTTAGTTCCACTGATCCTGTCTTCCACGGTTTCAAATCTTCTTCTCATCCCTTCTATGATATCATCCATTTCTGAAATCTTGTTGTTTATCTTTTGGATTTCTAATTGTTGTTTTTGTATAATTTCTAGTTGTGAATTTATCTTGGCATTTTGTTCCTGCATCATCTTCCTGAATTCTTCCAATTTTTTGTCTGTATTTTCCATGAATTTGTGTATTTTTTCCTCATGTTCGTCAGCTTTTTGCCTCAGTTCATGAAACAGTCCACGTATTAGTAATTTTAATTCCCTATCAGGTACTTCTAGTTGCATTTTCTTCCACAGGAGAGTTATCTGGTGTTTTAATTTGGACTCCTACTGGAGCCATCCTGTCCTGTTTTTGTAAATGTTTTGATATTGTTTGCTGTTTTGGGGGCATTCAGTAGATACTTCTTTCGTTTATTGATTGTCGATTTTTTTGTTGTTTCGTCCCTTTTAAAAAAAAAAATTTGAGTATGTCTGAGCAGGTGGACTGCATGCCCCTTGTTGTTCGCTCATCTGTGCGCTCAGTACTTTTCACCTCCTTCTCCAACTGGCCAGTTCAGTCACTCATATGTGGTACAGCAGGGCAGGTCTAGCTGAAGAGGAGCCACTGGGATGGGTTGTTTGTGGCACTCACTGCAGCCACCAGGGCGGTAGGTAATCAGTGCTCGGCAGGTTCCAATAGGCCATGCCTGCACAGCTTGGTGGTGTGGTGTCAAGTGCACGGTGCAGGTAGGCAGGATGCAGCGGGGAGATGGTTATGTGTGAACCTAAGCTGCATATGGGAGAGAGGAGAGAGGAACAGGAGCCAAAAAACATACAAACAAAAATGAATGCTAGGGGAGCATGCTGTTGGAATGGAGAGATGAGAGACTATGGAATGGAGAAAAACAGAAGGGGGAAGAGAAAGAAAAGAATGAACAAATAAAAATCTGAAAGGTTAAAGTACCGCAAAGTTCCTTGGGATCCCACTGATACAGCTATGAGGTCTAGGGAAGTCACTCTCAGGTTTCACAGCACAGCCTGGCCAGAAGGTGCAGAGGCATACAATGCTTGGTATTCAGGGATCAGAAAGAGAAGGAAGAGATAGAGGGACAAGAAATTGAGCAATGAAGAAAGACAAAAGGGAAAAAGAGGGAAAAGAAAACAAAACAAATATTAAAAAAAAGGAACAAGAAAGGCCCCCCAGAAAAATAGAAAAAAAAAAAAAAAACAACGAGAAAAGAAATGCCTTCAGGGATCCCTCTGCACGTCTATGGAAGCCGAAGGGGAGTCCCCCGGCACGCAGCTCTGCCTGGCCAGAAAGGGCTCCCAACTCAAGAAAAGGAAAAGAAAACAGACAAACAATTCAAAATGAACAGACGAGCAAAAGCCCCGGGATCCCACCAGCGCAGTAGCCCAGACCAGGAAGCAGCTCCACACTCGAATGGAGCTCCCCAGCCCCTCAGGAAAAAGCAAAGATGGCGCACAGAACCAGGCACTCGAGCGAAAGGAGGGGGAGGCAGCGAGAGGCAAGCAAGAAATCCAAAGAAGCAGAAAGAAAAAAAAAAAAAGCAACACCAGCAGCCAACAAATGGCACCCAGAGAGCCGCCCGTCCGGACGCGCAGAATCCAAGCAGCCAAGAGACCGCGGCCACGGGAAGCAGAGGAGCCCCAGCCGGGGCGAAGAGGGGTGGGGGGTGGAAAAGTGCACACCGCAAATTACCGGCTGTTTTGTCTCCCACTGGATGCTCCATGAGGCTGCTCTCTCGTACCCCCATTTGCTGGTCTCCCATAGGAGTCCAAGATGGTGGATCCGTGCTGCGTTAGCTGGTAGGGGACCTCTGCATGAATCTCTCCTCGCTCTCCGTTCTCATTCAGTATTCTCACTCCATTTGGTGCTCGGCTGAGTTCTTTATCTCTTCATTTGATGTTCTAGGGTTTCAGGATTGTTGATTCTGTTTGGCTTAGTTTTTCAGATCTTTGCTGTGGAGGGACGGCGTGATGCTTCTGCCTAGAGCACCATCTTGCCGGACTCCCTGCTTCTCCATATTCTGACTCCCGGTCACAGTCTTCTTGGTTTTATATTTCAGCATTTTAGGTAGCTGTTTTTTATTTTTGTTGCACTCAGTGGGAGGGATCAGCTGACGGGTTTACATTACCACAGTATAGCCAGAAAACCTCAGTAACACTTATTTTATGAAACAATTATAAATATATATGAAAAATTATGCAAAGAGCTAGAAACTTTTTTAATAAAAAAAAAAATAATGGTTACCTGCACCTTTAAACCCATTTGCTCAGCTCAGAAGAGTACTTGGGTTGAAGATTTTGGGCCTTTTTTTGCTTATTTAAAAGTAATAGCACTAAGACAAGTTGAAATGGCCATTTGGAAATAGGTTTCAGGTGGGAACTCCCACTTGGTTGCAGTTGATACTTCCTAGTTCTGTTCTTGGACATATGCCTAAGGAATGAATTAAATTACTGTAATTTTGAGGCCTTTATTTGTAGAAGATAAGCAGCTGGAATAATGTTCTTAAGAGCTCTTTGGAAAGATATGAGAGTTGTTTGAGGCTGTTTCCTAAAGGCCTGCCGATTGTTCAGCAATGATGTGGGAAGTGTTCAAACTGAAACCTCTCATTGCCTCCCACTGGCCTCTAAAAAATCTAATTCTGCTTTCTTTTTATTGTCACAATTACTGTTCGTCAAACACTGAGAAGAGTCTGAATACAAAGAAATGGGAGGTGAGAACAATTGGGTCAATCACACTTTTTTTGAATATTTTTCATTTAACAAAACAGTATCAACATTTAGCTACATTAAAAAACAAACAAACCCCTTGCTGTCAAGTTGATTCCAACTCATAGTGAGCCTATGGGACAGAGTAGAACTGCCCCATAGGGTTTCTGAGGAGCACCAGGTGGATTCGAACTGCCCAGCTTTTAGTTAGCAGCTGTAGCACTTAACCACTATGCCACCAGGGTTTCCATTTAGCCACATAGTACATATTTAATAAGCACACCCTTTCCTCATTTATAGACATAGTTAGGTTCCAAAGGCCAGGTTGTTATGTGAAAATCAGCTTTATGGGAAAGTCGGGCCACGCCTCCAACTCCATCTTTGGCACCAGTGTCCCGCACTTCGCCTCTCCACCTTCCCACACGGCTAGCCAGGAGACCGGCCTTGGCTGCAGGTGGCTCCCGGGCCAGTAGGCAGGTGAGGCTCATCCACCTGGGCCTGGCAGAAGTTTCTGAGTTGGCAGAAAGACCTCTTTGGAGGCCTCCAACTCCTGGCCCGACTCCTGGGGCCCCGGCTCCCACAGCCTCCTTGAGGCCTGGCCACCCCTGCTCACCGCCAGCAGGCCTGGTTTGTCCTCCCAACCCAGGTAATATGGACAGCCAGCAGCCCGCACAGCCTCATTCCCTCTCACAAACCTTGTCGTCCTCCTCCCCCTCTCACCTTGGCTCCTCCTTAACGCACAAAATAGTCGGATAATAGATTTTTTTCTATTGTTGTAAATGTCGGATAACAAGATAGTCAATAAGTGAGGAGTAGGTGTAGTCATTATGAAGCAACTCTGAGAAAAATGAAATGATTCTGAGTGCCTCTGGTAGTTACAGGAAATTTTACATTGATGTATATGGTGTTTGGTTCACAGATATCCTCCTGGGAGTACTGAATATTTCTAGCAATGAGCTAGCAACATGACTCCCAAAGTTCTTTGAGCAGCCTTTATTCTTGGTGCTCAGGATTCCAGCTTATGGCCTCCTGGAGTTAGTTGCAGCCGCCTGCCTTTCTTTCCTGCAGAGCCGGCTGCTTTTTATGGTCACAGGAGATAAACAGAGACTCAATAGGAGATCTATTTCTGGGTGTTGAAAGGGCCTCTGTGTGGTTGGTTGAGGGGGAAATCATTCAGTTTCCCTCATGGAATGCTTGGACTATTTCTTGGGACTGTGCTTTTATTTGCACTTCCTGTACCCAACTTAAATAGTAGATAGGCTAACAAATAAAATAACCTTTAAAAAGTCTTAAAGTATGCAATCATATCTAACTTGATAAACTGAAATTCTAATTTGGTAAACCAAAATTCGTTAATTCACTGTTGAATTAACGGTTGGTATAGGAAGCACAGAGCCCTGGTAGGGCAGTGGTTAAAGTACTCAGCTGCTAACCAAAAGGTCAGTCGTTCGAACCCACCAGCCGCTCTGTGGCAGAAAGCTGTGGCAGTCTACTTCTGTAAAGATTTACAGCCTTGGAAACCCTATGGGACAGTTCTACTCTGCCCTACAGGGTCTCTATGAGTCTGAATCAACTTGAAGGCAGTGGGTTACAGGAAGCATATTAATTTGGGATTCCAGTTTCAACCCTGCAGTTGTTAATAACATTCTCTGGGTTGAGAGTTATTTGCTTGGAGGAAGGGAGAAAGGAGTCTTCCATTAACTGAATACTACTTTGGGGCTCCTGTATGAACAATATCCACAGTACAGTTTTTCTCATTGTGTAGTTGCTAAAGCAAAATTGAAGGTTATAAGATTGCAGAAGAGGTTTATAATTGCTGTAGTTTGATTTTAGTACATATTGTTGTTGGTATTGTTGTTAGTTGCTGTCAAGTTGGTTCTGACTCACTGTGACCCCATGTGTGCAGAGTAGAACTGCTCCATGGGATTTTCAAGGCTGTGACCTTTTGAAGCAGATCACCAGGCTTGTCTTCTGAGGCAGCTCTGGGTGGGTTCGAACCACCAACCTTTCAGCGAGTAGTCAAGAGCTTCACCATTTTCTCCACCCAGGGACTCTTTATTACGTATCATCGGTCATATAATAGGTTAAAGTATGTTAGAGAGCTGGTTCACTCCACATTCAAGTGAAGAAACTTGGCTTCAGAGAGGTTGAGCACCTGGTGCCAGGCCACACGCCCATGAGCAAACATTAGTACCTAGGCCTTTAAACTCTTGAGGCAGGGTGTTTTCCCTACCCTACACCATCTTATTTATTTAAGATGTAAGATTCTTGGTTAGCAATACAAGTCAAGAACAAAACCCCAATTTACATTAGTAGCATTATGAGAAAATATCTTTTCTTTATCAATAACTTTTATTTCTGGGGGGAAAAAGCCTTATATCAATAAATAACATACTTTCTAGATATTTTTCACTGTTATCAATGGATTACACAAAATGTATAAATTCATAATTTTTTTTTTTTTAAATAAAATAAACTGAATGTTTCTGGGGGGTCCTGGCTCTGCTAAGGGTGATGTAAACCTCCTACAGCTGATCCCTTCCACGGACTGCAACAAAAACAAAACACAGTTGAAAAATAAATGAAACCAGGTAGATTGTGGAGAATCAAAATGTGTAGAAGCAACCCATACGGTGGTAAGTTTAAAAAAAAATCTAGAAAAATTTTATTCCTATTCTAAAAAAATCAATATAATGCTCAAATGATTTTCAAATAAAACAGCATTCACTTATATTTAACAGCTATTTAGACTCCTTTAAATTAAAGAAGGTCACCTTCAGAAGTAGGAGGGTGCTGTAATTCAACACAACACATATGGAAACAAGTACTGAAAGGTTCGATGACTTTTCCACATTTTATTGTAAGATGCTGCTGCCGTTGCACGGTTAACATGCAATCAGTCATTTTCTGGAGGGATAACAGTACCAATGTCAAACTGACTGCACATCTCAAAGAATAATTTCCCTGTACCCTAACCAGTTACTGTCCAGTCGAATACAACTTATGGTGACCCTATGTGTATCAGAGTAGAACTGTGCTCCATAGGGTTTTCAATGGCTAATTTTTTTTGAAGTAGATCACCAGACCTCTCTGGGTGAACTCAAACCAAGGCACCTCTGGGTGGACTCAAACCTCCAACCTTTTGGTTAGCAGCAAAGTGCTTTAATCTTTTGCACCACTCAGGGACACGAGTTGGAACTGACTTGACAGTAACTGGTTTTCCTTTTTTTGTATCTCGAACTAGGTTATTCTGGGGTAAAGAGAATGTGCAGCAGCTTTTCCAACACCAGGTCCCTTGGACTCCGCTATGGCCTGTCTTAGGGCTCTTACAGTTGTAGGGGTGGCTGGAAACTTTCCTTGTACTCTAGAAAATTCCTTACAGGGAAGAGGGGAAAGTGTTATTTTATTCCTTCGAAAATATTAGTTGAGCCATTGATTACTATGCATCAGATAGTACTCTACCTACTAAGCAGCCACATACTACATATTTTAAACTCACAACCCGTCCAGATAAGTGTATTGTGATTTTAGAGTGAGGACTCGAGGTACAGAGCTGTTAAGTAACTTGTTCCAATTCCTTCAGCTCAAAAGTAGAGCAGAGCCTTGTCTCTCTGGTTTCAGTGTCTGTCTACACACTCTCTGTTGCGCGTGGAATATATAAAGAATACTTGGGACACATTCATACTAAAAAATATTTGTTGTGTATCTGAAATTCAAATTTAATTGGGTGTCCTGTATTTAATCTGGTAACCCTAGTAGGGGTGGTCTCCCCAGGGCCAGGACGGAGGTAACCTGTTGTCACTTGGCTCCTATTCTTTTTCTTGTGTGTTTCAAAATGCATACACATATGAATTCAAATCTACTTTAAGAAATCTTTTGTCCAAGAACTATTATAATTTGTTTTCAAAGACATTGTTATTGAAACAAAGGAACAAGGGAAGCATGGAAATTTCCCCCCTATCTTTTCTCATCCTTCCCTCCCTCCAGCTCTCTTTTATTACTCCGTTCCTTTCTTCTTTCCCCCTTTGTAAAGTACATACTAAGGCCCAGGCACAGTGACAAGTGTTGCAGAGGATCTTGTAGACTTGAAAAGGGAGCTGTGGAAAGAGCCTTGCTAGGTAGCGTTGTCCCTGGAGAGTGTGGGAAGGACTCTTCTCCCAGCAGGAGAAGATGCTGGGTCTGAGGATGATGGAGCAGTAGGAGTTAGCTAGGGGAGAGGGAGGTAGAGAGCCGGCCTATGCAAAGCCACAGGGGCTTGACTGGGCCTGTAGGGGCTGGAGAAAAGCTAGAACTGGATAGTTTAACTTTAAAAATAGGTTGCACAGCTCTGAATTTGAAAGCCGAAGCAAACTTAGATATGAATTTGAAAGCTGAAGCAAACTTAGATATCGTCATTCACTCTCTTGTTTTAGATTTAAAAACCAATGATAACAAAGCTTGGAAAGGTTATGTGGCTAACCCAGTGTCACAGAACAAATTAGTGAAAGAATTCAAGATAGGAACCCATCTGTCCTAAACCTTTACCTGATAGGACCCCATTGGTTCTAAACCCTCCCCTAGTATTCTCTCCACTAGACCAGGGTTGGGGCTTTGCCTTTCCTTAAATGCACATACCGGGTATTTCTTATAACACAGGAGGGGCTCTATCACATACTGTGTCCCTGACACATGTTTAATAAATAAATAATATTGAATAAATTTTCAATTAATAAATCAGACAATACTTCCAGATACACTGCTTCATTTGATGTAAGCAACAACTCTCCATATGTTATAGTTCCTAATTCCCAGTGTTCCTTTTTAAAATTGTAAATGTTAAACGGGTTTTTGTAACTTGTCTCAGATTACCTGGTTAATAAAACAAGGATATGCAAAGCGGTCTCAGCTCTGCCCTTACCGACTGTGTGGCTGGGTCCACTTAGTCTCAGAGAGTACTAAAGAATAATGTATCCATGGTCATTATAAAGCTTTCAGAAGGAGCAGGCCACCCTAATGTAGTGGAAAGAATATTGCCTTTGGGATTACAATCAGATGAGGGCTGAAATTCTGTCCTGATCTAACTTTCCTCATCTCGAGGAAAGTCGTGAGAATTCAAGGAGATAATTACGTACAGCCCCTACGGTTTCTACTCAACAAACTAACTCAAAACTTAAACTTCCTCCTTTCATCCCACCCCACTCCAGGTCAGTTTGTGGTTAACTAGTAACCTCTATTTCCTATTTATTCTACCTTCTTATTTTTCTCTTTCTCTTCCTCCTTTCTTTCACGTCTTCAGGTCCTTTTCTTTTCAATGAGGTATATATAAGCTTACCAGCCAGGGTTATGAAAAGTGAGCCCGCAAATGGAAGATAATAACCAGTACACTTCAGGCAACTGTTTTCTAACCTCCCCATTTAAAAAACAAACAAAATCTTAATTACATTAATTAAATTTTAAAATTCACGTTCTCAAATAAAAAACAAAAAATTAATCCTTATTTTTAACATGCAGGTACTAGCGACAGCACTGGGAACATGTTGCTCGCTCCCTGCTGTTGCTGTGCGACTCGCCCTGCACTTCCCTGAGGAGACCCACTTCCGGGGACCCTCAGGGCAGGATGGCTCTAGCCCAGGTGGTGAAGGGGGTTGCCTAGCAGAGCCCGGAGGCACCCATTGCACATTTCATACCCCTGGTGCCCTCGCTACACCCCGAGTCAGGGAAATCACCACGCGGTAGCCAGCCTGACTGCGGCGGGGACTGCCTTCCCAAGCAGACGGCAGAAACCGGCTCCGCTCCCGCCGGCCCTTGACTCATAACCTCCCAGCTCCAGGGCAATCGCCGGCCTCAGGGCCCCTGGTTGGTGGGGACAAAACTACTTGTATGCATCAGCTCCACTTCCCCCAAAGGAAGGCTTTTGCATCCCTGGATCCAGGACTGCAGTGGGCGACCCCTCGGGTCCTCAGGTCACTTCCTCCTGGACCAGAGGTGCCTTGGGTGCCCTGCTCCGCGCTGGGAAATGATCAGATGAGCGGCGCCAGACAGGGGTTTCTGCGAGAAGGCTCCTGCCCTGCCCAGACCTTCTCTACTTTAGGCAAAATTAATCCTTACTTGTTTTTGTAGTTTTGTTTTTGATGAGTACTGGGGATTAGGAAGAAAAGAAGGATATTAAATTGGGAAAGAGTGCCTTCTTCTTGCCAGTAATTTTGCTTTTTCTCCAAACAAGTCAATTTTCACAGGGCAAGAAACTGCAGGCTAGCAGACAGGAACCTGAGTTTGAATTAAGCCTTTGCAGCATCTTTTCTGTGTGACATCAAATAAATCACCGAGCTTTTCTTATCTTTAGTTTTAGTTCAGTTTAGGTTTTTTTTTTCTTTCTTCTCTTTAAGTTTGTAATATGAGGATGATAATATTGACACCACAGGGGTCATTGTAAGGATTACATAAGAATGCATGGGAACATGCTGACACATAGTAGGTGCTAGATAAACATTTCCCCTGAAATCATCCAAAACAATCCCTCCAATTTAAGGAAGAAGCTACTGAAGAGGGCCCAATAGCTGAATTCACTCAGCACACAAGTTAGAGGATGAGAACCCAAGGTTGGAATTTAGGTTTCCCAGGGGCCGACTTGTGGAACAGGCCATGAAGTGCTCATATGCAAGTTCAAGTTGAAGCTGAAGAAAATTTAAACAAGTTCACCAGAGCCAAAATACAACCTTGAGTATATCCCACCTGAATTTGGAGACCATCTCAAGAATAGATTTGACGCACTGAACACTAATGACTGAAGACCAAACAAATTGTGGGAAGACATCAAGGACATCACACATGAAGAAGGCAAGAGGTTATTAAAAAGACAGGAAAGAAAGAAAAGACCAAAATAGACAGAAGAGACTCTGAAACTTGCTTGTGAACGTAGAGTAGCTAAAGTGAATGGAAGAAATGATGACGTTAAAGAGCTGAACAAAAGATTTAAAAGCACAGCTTGAGAAGACAAAGTAAAATATTATAACGAAAAGTGCAAAGACCTGGAGTAAGAAAACCAGAAGGGAAGAACGAGCTTGGCACTTCTGAAGCTGAAAGAACTGAAGAATTCAAGCCTCAAGTTGCAATTTTGAAGGATTCTATGGGCAAAATATTGAATGATGCAGGAAATATTTAATTCAGATGGAAGGAATACACAGTCACTGTACCAAAAAGAACTGGCTGACGTTCAACTATTTCAGGAGGTAGCATATGATCAAGAATCGATGGTACTGAAGGAAGAAGTCCAAGTTGCACTGAAGGCATTGGCAAAAAACAAGGCTCCAGGAATTGACAGAATACCAACTGAGATGTTTCAACAAAAAGATGCAGCATTGGAGATGCTCACTTATCTATGCTAAGAAATTTGGAAGACAGCTACATGGAAAACCAGCTGAAAGAGACCCATATTTGTGCTCATTCCAAAGAAAGGTGGTCCAACACAATGAGGCAATTATCGAACAATATCAACATCACACACAAGTAAAATTTTGCTGAAGATCATTCAAAAGTGGTTGTAGTAGTACATCGACAGGGAACTGCCAGAAATTCAAGCCGGATTCAGAAGAGGACAAGGAACAAGGGATATCATTGCTGATGTCAGATGGATCTTGGCTGAAAGCAGAGGATACCAGAAAGATGTTTGCCTGTGTTTTATTGACTATGCAAAGGCATTCGACTGTGTGGATCTTAACAAATTATGGATAACATTGCGAAGAATGGGAATACCAGAACACTCAATTGTGCTCATGTGGAACCTGTCCATAGACCAAGAGGTAGTTGTTCGAGCAGAGCAAAGGGATACTACATGGTTTAAAATGAAGAAAGGTGTGTGTCAGGGTTGCATCCTTTCACCATACTTATTCAGTCTGTATGCTGGGCAAACAATCCAAGAAGCTGGACTATAAGAACGGGGCATCAGGGTTGGAGGAAGACTCATTAACAACCTATGATATGCAGATGACACAACCTTCCTTGCTGAAAGTGAAGAGGACTTGAAGCACTTACGGATGAAGATCAAAGACCACAGCCTTCAGTATGGATTACACCTCAACATAAAGAAAACAAAAATCCTTACAACTGGACCTACAAGCAACATCATGACAAATGGAGAAAAGATTGATGTTGCCAAGGATTTCCTTTTACTTGGATCCACAATCAACACCCATGGAAGCAGCAGTCAGGAAATCAAACGACATATTGCATTGGGCAAATCTGCTGCAAAAGACCTCTTTCAAGTTGTAAAAAGCAAATATGTCACTTTAAGGACTAAGGTGTATCTGACCCAAGGTATGATATTTTCAGTCACCTCATATGCATGTGAAAGATGGACAAAGAATAAGGAAGACTGAAGAAGGGTTGATGCCTTTGAATTATGGTGTTGGTGAAGAATATTGAATATACCATGGACTGCCAAAAGAACGAACAGATCTGTCTTGGAAGAAGTACAGCCAGAATGCTCCTTGGAAGCAAGGATGGCGAGACTAAGTCTCACATACTTTGGGCATGTTATCAGGAGATCAGTCCCTGGAGAAGGACATCATGCTTCGTAAAGTGGAGGGTCAGCAAAAAGAGGAAGACCCTCGATGAGATGGATTGACACAATGGCTGCAACAACGGGCTCAAACATAATGATTGTGAGGATGGCAAAGGACTGGGCAGTGTTTCATTCTGTTGTATACAGGGTTGCTGTGAGTTGGGACCAACTCAACGGCACTTAACAACATTTCCTGTCCAGTGCTCTTTCCATCTCCTGCTACTCTGTTTGTTCATTCAAATCCACTGGACACACGTTTGGAGTAAAAAGACCCAATTTGAATCCCTGGCTTCTTCATTTCCAGAGTTGACTAATCTTGGGCCATTTATTCTGCAAACATTTCAATGCCTGTGATGTACCTACCAGTTACTGTAGAAGGTGCAGGGGACACAAAAATGAGAACATGGTCCCTAACCTCATGGAATTCATATTCTTGCTAGAAAGTCACATATACAAGTAAAAGTAATTAAAATTTTTTTTGGTGATTACAGAGTATGGTGAAAGAAATCTCTTCTGATTAATGCTGGGATCTGGGAGCGTTCCAAAGGGCTCAATGAGAGTGATCAGGGACATGAAAAGTGACTTGGAATGTACTACCCCCAATCCTAACCCCAGGACTGATCTACTTACTTCCCCAGCTTCTGAGAGTGTTGATGATTGACAGCTCTCAGCTGAGTCCCCTGCAGTACTATCCCTCAGCTGAAGAGAGCCACCTCTCCCAAAGTCATGTTCCCTTCCCAGGGGTAGCTCATATTCAGTAACTGGACTATGTAGGCATGTAAAGATTTGGTCCACTTGCCTCAATTCGGGACATCTCTCTGCAGGGCTTCTCCAGCTCCACTTTTTCTGGTGATGGGTTAAGGCCTTTGTGGGAACTTTATTGCAGCCCAATTTCTCTCTCTGCCTGCTTCTTTCACTCCCCACCCTCTCACACATGTGCTGATCCCAAGAGCACTTAACAAACCTCCCATATACAGATCTCTACCTGAGTCACTTCTCAGCAGAAGTGATAATGTCAGATTGTGTTTTAGAACCACTGCCCTGTCAGCACCATAAAGGGTTCTTTTGTTCAACAAGCATACATTGGGCACCTTCTATGGACCAGTCACTGTGGTAGCAATAGGTTAAATGCAGGGGAAGCTTGAAGGCAAGGACATCTGTCACTGCAGTAATCCAAACAAGCAATGATGACAATTTGAATAAAGGGAGTGAAAGCGTGACTAGAGAGAAGTTACTTAGAAGTTATAATTGGCAGGACTTGGTGATAGATTGGATGAAGTTAAGTGAAATGCAGCAATTAGGATAAATTCTAGGTTTTTGGCTTGGGCATCGCATCCCTGACACAATGCCTAGGAATGATGCTAAGCTAGCACTCTCCAATACTTGTGACTGACACCAATGAATCTGTTTGTGTTGGCCAACATGTTCATAATGAAACAAAGAGTCACTAAGAGATACCATTTATTACAAGCTTGTTAAGAGCAAAGTACAAAGAGCTTTACATGTATTAAAACTCAATTAATCCTTAAAACTACCTTTGGAGACTTGTACGATTATCCTCATTTCACAGAAAACTGAATCACAGAGGTTAAGCAACTGGTCCAAATTACACAGCCTGGAAGGGGTAGAGCTGGTGTTTGAACACAGTTGCATTTTAAGCCTTGCTTTTAACTTTGCAAAACTACCTCAATCATGATTTGAGGCTTAAAACCTGACCTTCTATAAATTTTGTTCCTAATAATTGTTTTATTTTCAGTATCAAACTCCTAATAGTGCCTCGTCTAAATATAAATTTAAGAAATAAGTGGAACAGAGTCTTAGGCAGGGGTTACTATCTAAAGTCAAACACTGAGCTAAAATCAAGTAGAGTCAAACTACAGTAAAAAACTCCATAGGGAGGTGCCCCATTGGAGACTGACACTTCATCTTTCAATGAAGACTACTCCAACCATAGTTAGTGTATTTTCCTTTCCTTCCTCTTTCCCTCCCTCCCTCCTTTTCTTCCTTTTTTGAGTGTCAGATGACATAACTGGCTCACAATGAGGGGATAAGTGGTTTGTAAAACACTATTAAATGCCAGAATTACATTCAGTGTGTACAACACTGGGTGAGACACTCTGGAACCAGAATGTCAGAAAAATAGATACACAGTTCCAATCTCATGCTCACTTTGCAACATATGTTGTGCCAAATATTAGTGGTGAATTGTGTAAGTCAGGTACATCTCTAACTCTATTATATATGTTTGTAGCTATAATAAGAAGTGTCACCATTTTTGCATTTTAAATAATAATGGCTTGGGGCTTGGAAATGTTTGGGAAAATGAAAGG
The DNA here is from genome assembly GCA_030035585.1 of Dugong dugon. Classification (NCBI taxonomy): domain Eukaryota; kingdom Metazoa; phylum Chordata; class Mammalia; order Sirenia; family Dugongidae; genus Dugong; species Dugong dugon. The sequence continues at coordinate 145,705,333 of CM057464.1, read as the reverse complement.
AAATTATGAGTGCTCCCTACTTACAATGAAAGGATCTAAAGGCAAATAGACTTAGGGAAATTTAGAGAACAAAAAGTTGGAGCAATAAATATAGCCAATTTTGACTCAATTTTTTGTCTATCAAATTGGTAAATATTAAAAAGAAAAATAAACACATTTTAGTGAAGGTAAACTGGAATAAAAACTGATAAATTGGTGATGAGACTATAAATTGGTATCAACTTTAAAGTGTGCAACTTGTCTCTCTCTCTCTATATATATAGTGGAGCAAAAAAAAAGTATAGCGATACATACTTTCTCTGGTCCACTAATTTTTTAACTGGAGGCATAAATTATATTCAAGACATGTTTAAAGTGTACAAATTTTAAATGTACAGCACACAAATAAAGTTATATATTATACAGTTATAAAACTATAACCCAGATCAAGTAATAGAATTATTTTTATCATTTCAGGAAATTTCCTTCTGCCTCTTTCTAGCCAATAACCTCCTACTCCAGAAGTAAACACTATTCTGATTTCTATCACCACTGATTACTTTTGTCTGTTTTTGATCATCATATATGTATATATATATACATGTCATCTTTTGTGTCTGGCTCCTTTAGTGCAAAAAAAAATCTGTGAGAATCAACTATATTGTTGCATATCTCAACAGTTCCTTCATTTTTATTGCTCCGTAATAGTTCATTGTATGAATATGCCAATGGACATTCTTACAGATGTCATTTAGTCAACTAATACCCTCATTTCCCTTGGAGGAATTTTCTCACTCCCCTAGTAGAGGAATTGCTAGGTCAAAGGGTAAACCCATTGCCGGGAGTTGATTCCCACTCATAGCAACCCTAAAGGACAGAGTAGAACTGCCCCATAGGGTTTCCTAGGCTGTAATATTTATGGAAGCAGACTGCCATATCTTTCTCCCACAGAGTAGCTGGTGGGTTCCAACTGCTGACCTTTCAGTTGCAGCCAAGCACTTAACCACGGTGCCACCAGGGCTTCTCAGGTCATAGGGTAAGCATATTTGTGTGTGTGTGCATATATATATGTCTTTTGTTGATATTGGTAAATATTTTCCCAAAATGGTGGGCATCAATTTACACTCCCAACTGCAATTTACGAGAGTCCAGTTGTGTCATATCCTCAGCAACACTTGGTATTGTCAGTATTTTATTTGTTCTTGTGAGGCATTAAAAAACAACAACAAACCATTGTCGTCAAGTTGATTCTGACGCAGAGACCCTACAGGACAGAGCAGAACTGCCCCATATGGTATTCAAGGAGCACCTGGTGGATTAGAACTGCCAACCTTCTGGTTAGCAGCCATAGCTCTTAACCACTACGCCACCAAGGTTTCCTTGTGGGGCATAGTGGTATGTAATTGTGGTTTAAATTTACATTATCTGATGAGTAAGAATACTGAGGACCTTTCCACTGACAGAATAAGAAAGGTGCTTATTGGCACTTTTCTGAAGTGCCCATTTCAGTCTTTTGTTTTTTGTTTTTTAAATTAGCTAATTTCTAAAAATTAGCTTGTCTGTTTCTTATTGATTTGTAGGAACTCTGTATATTCTGGGTAAAGTCCTTTATCACATATATTTTAGATTTTAATTTTTTTCCTTTCATGGTTAGGGCCTTTGGTGTCCTGCTTAGGAAGGTTTTACCTTTCTCAATGTTTTAGATACCCTCCTATGTAGTCTTCTAAAAGTTTTATTGTTTTGCCTTTCACATACAGTCCTATATCTCAATGACAATATTTGTGTATGGTAAGAGGTAGGGATGAGATATTACTTTTATTGTTAGGAAGACAAAAATTAAATAAATGGAAATCATTGAGACTTTCACACTTTCACATTAATTACTCTGGGTCTCAAACAAGCACATTCAAGCTTATTAAAAAGTTCTACAGCAGGGAGTTCCAGCAAAATGGCGCTCTAAGCAGGAGCACCACACTGTCCCTCCACAGCAGAGATCCGAAAAACTAAGCCAAACAGAGAATACAACAATCCTGAAACTCTAAAACATCAAATGAAGAGATAACTCAGCCAACCACCAAATGGAGTGAGAAAACTGACAGAGAACAGAGAATGAGGAGAGATTCATGCAGAGGTCCCCTACCAGCTAACGCAGCGAGGATCTGCCATCTTGGACTCCTATCGGAGACCAGCAGACAAGGGGTACGAGAAAGCAGCCTCACAGAGCATCCACCGGGAGACAAAACCACCGCTCCACACATAAAAATCTCCCTGCTACATCCTGCCGACCTGCACTGTGTGCTTGACATCACATCACCAAGCAGCACAGGCACGGCCTACTGGAACCTGCCCTGGACAGATTACCGACCCGCTCTGATGGCTGCAGTAAGTGCCACAAACAACCTGTCCCAGTAACTCCTCTTCAGCTAGACCTGCCCTGCTGTACCATATCTGAGTGACTGACCCTGCCAATTGGAGAAGGAGACAAAAAGTATTGTGCCCACAAATGAGCAAACAACAAAGAACACACAGTCCGCCTGCTCAAATTAAAAACAAAAAAAGGACGAAACAAACAAATATACAATCAATAAACGAAAAAAATAACTACTGAATGCCCCAAAGACAGCAGACAATATCAAAACATTTACAAAAACAGGACAGGGGGTTCCAGTAGGCATCCAAAATAAAACACCAGATAACTCTCCAGTGGAAGAAAATGCACTACAACTACCTGATAGGGAATTCGAATCTGTAATACTCAGAATTCTCCAAGAGCTGAGGCAAAAGGCTGACAAACATGAGGAAAAAATAGACAAACTCATGGAAAATACAGAAGAAAAAAAAAAAGGAATAATTCAGGAAAATAATGCAGGAACAAAATGCCAAAATAAAATCACAACTAACAATTATACAAAGACAACAATTAGAAATCCAAAAGATAAACGACAAGATTTCAGAAATGGACTGTGTCATAGAAGGGCTGAGAAGCAGATTTGAAGCAGTGGAAGACAGGATCAGTGGAATTGAAGACAAACACTTGGATACAACTCTGTTTGAGGAAAACTCAGAAAAAAGAACAAAGAAAAATGAAGAGACCCTGAGAGTTATGTGGGATACAATCAAAAGCAAAAATGTGCAAGTGATTGGAGTTCCAGAACAGGGGGAGAAAACAGAAAACACAGAGAGGATCATTGAAGAACTGCTGATAGAAAACTTCCCCAATACCATGAAAGATGAAAAGCTCGCCATCCGAGAAGCTCAATGAACCCCATATAGAAGAGACCCCAAAAGAAAATCACCAAGGCAGATCATATTCACACTCGCCAAAACCAAAGACAAACAAAGAATCCTGAGAGCAGCTCGTGAAAAGCAAGAAGTCACATACAGAGGAGAAACAATAAGACTAAGCTCAGATTATTCAGCAGAAACCATGCAGGCAAGAAGAATGGGATGACATATACAAAATCTTAAAAGAAAAAAACTGTCAGCCAAGTATAATATATCCTGCAAAACTCTCATTCAAATTTGATGGTAAAATTAGGTCATTTCCAGATAAACAGAAATTAAGGGAATATGTAAAAGTCAAACCAAACTTAGAAGAATTATTAAAGGGAGTTCTTCAATCTGGGTACAAACAGCTTCAGCTCACAGGCAGAACCTAGGACGCAAGATCGTACAGGCCAGATACCAATCTAGGAAATGAACTCTCGAGGACTATCCCAAAACAAAAGAAATACAATAGGGAATCAGAGCAGTTAATCAGTAAATGACAATAACATCAAAACAATAAAAGAGGGACTAAACAGCATAGGTATAGAACCTTCTAATGGAGAAGAAGGCAAGGCGATACCAAGTAATGGTAGACTGCTTCAAACTTAGAAAGATAAGGGTAAAATTCATGGTAACCACAAAGAAAGTTAACAAACATACTCATAAAAATAAGAAGAAAAACATAAAGTCTCAGCAAAAAAAAAAAAAAAAAAACTTACAAAAACAAAAGAAATGAAAAAAAAAAATCCACAAACAAAAGTAACTCAGCACAAGAGAGTAAGAAGAACAAAGAAAACTTCAGCATCACAAAAAAAAAAAGCACTACAAAATGACTGCAACAAACTCACATCTATCAATAATTATACTCAATGTAAATGGACTCAATGCACCCATAAAGAGACGGAGAGTGACAGAATGGATAAGAAAACAGGATCCATCAATATGCTGTCTACAAGACACACCTTAAAAACAAAGATGTGAATTTATTAAAAATGAATGGCAGGAAAAAAATATATCAAGCTAACAACTACCAAAAAAGAGCAGGAGTGGCAATTCTAATCTCAGATAAAACAGACTTTAAAACAAAATCTACCATAAAAGACAAAGAAGGACACTATATAATGATTAAGGGGATGATCCATCATGAAGACATAACCATAGTAAACATCTATGCACCCAATGACAGGGCTCCAAAATACATAAAACTCTAACAACACTGAAAAGAGAAATTGACAGTTCCACCGTAATAGTAGGAGACTTCAACACACCACTCTCAGTAAAGGACAGAACAACGAAGAAGAAACTCAGCAAAGATACAGAAGACATAAAGGGCATAATCAGCCAACTTGACCTCATGGACATATATAGAACACTCCATCCAACCGCTGCAAAGTACACATTCTTTTCCAACGCACATGGAACATTCTCCAGAATAGACCACATCTTAGGCCATAGAGCAATCCTCAACAAGATCCAAAACGTTGAGATAATTGAAAGTATCTTCTCTGACCACAATGCCATGAAGGTAGAAATTAACAAAAGAAAGGGCAAGGAAAAAAAATGAATTACAAGGAAACTGAATACTACCCTGCTTACACATCAGTGGGTAATAGAAGAAATCAGAGATGGAATCAAAAAATTCCTAGAATCAAATGAGAATGAAAACACATCATACCAAAACCTTTGGGACACAGCAAAGGCAGTCCTCAGAGGACAATTTATAGCAATAGATGCACATATCAAAAAAGAAGAAAGGGGCAAAATCAAAACATTAACTACATAACTCAAATAGAAAGACAACAGCAAAAAAAGCCCACAACCACGTCAAGAAAGGAAATAGTCAAGGTCAGAGCAGAAATAAATGAAAAAGAGAACAGAAAATCAATAGAAAGAATCAACAAAACCAAAAGTTGGTTCTTTGAAACAATCAACAAAAGCAACAAACCACTGGCCAGACTGACAAAAGAAAAACAGGAGAGGACACAAATAACCCAAATAAGGAATGAAATAGGGGACATTACAACAGACCCAACTGAAATAAAAAGGATTATAACAGAATATTATGAAAAACTATACTCCAACAAATTTGAAAACCTAGAGGAATTGGATAAATTTCTAGAAACGCATGGCCTACCCAAACTACAACAAAGTGATGTTGAAAATCTGAACAGACCCATAAGAGAAGAGATTGAAAAGGTAATAAAAAAAACTCCCAACCAAAAAAAGCCCTGGCCCAGATGGCTTCACTGGAGAATTCTACAAAACATTTACAGAAGAGCTTGTACCAGTACTACTCAAGCTATTTCAGAGTATAGAAGAGGAAGCAACACTTCCAAATTCATTCTATGAAGCCAGCATAACGCTGATACCAAAACCAGGCAAAGACGTCACAAAAAAAGAAAATTACAGACCAATATCTCTCATGAAAATAGATGCAAAAATTCTGAACAGAATTCTAGCCAATAGAATTCAGCATCATATCAAAAAAATAACACACCGCGACCAAGTAGGATTCATAGCAGGTATGCAAGGATGGTTCAACATTAGAAAATCAATCAACATAATGCACCACATAAATAAAAGGAAAGAAAAGAATCACATGATCATCTCAACTGATGCACAAAAGGCCTTTGACAAAGTCCAACACCCATTCCTGATAAAAACTCTCAATAAAATAGATATAGAAGGGAAACTTCTCAACATAATAAAGGGCATCTATGAAAAACCAATGGCCAACATTATTCTTAATGGAGAGAGGCTAAAAAGATTCCCCTTGAAAACAGGAACAAGACAAGGATGCCCTTTATCGCCACTCCTACTTAACATTGTGCTGGAAGTTCTAGCTAGAGGAATAAGGCAAGAAAAAGAAATAAAGGGCATCCAAATTGGTAATGAAGAAGTTAAGCTGTCTCTGTTTGCAGATGATATGATACTATACATAGAAAACCGTAAATACTCTATGGGAAATCTACTGGAACTAATAGAAAGATTCAGTAGAGTAGCAGGATACAAGATAAACATTCAAAAATCAGTTGGATTCCTATACACCAATAAGGAGAATGATGAAAAGGAAATCAGGAAAACAATACCATTTTCAATAGCCCCTAAAAAGATAAAATACTTAGGAATAAATCTGACCAGGGATGTAAAAGACCTATACAAAGAAAACTACAAAACGCTACTGCATGAAACCCAAAGGGATCTACATAAATGGAAAAACAGACCACGCTCAGGGATAGGCAGACTCAACATTCTGAAAATGGCAATTCTACCCAAAGCAATTTACAAATACAATGCAATCCCGATCCAAATACAAACAACATTCTTCAAAGAGATGGAAAAACTAATCGTTAGCTTTATATGGAAAGGGAAGAAGCCCCGAATAAGTAAAGCACTACTGAAGAAGAAGAATAAAGTTGGAACTCACACTACCTGACTTCAGAACCTACTATACAGCTACAGTAGTCAAAACAGCCTGGTACTGGTACGACAGATACATTGACCAATGGAACAGAATTGAGAACCCAGATGTAAATCCATCCACCTACGGTCACCTGATCTTTGACAAGAGCCCAAAGTCCATCAAATGGGGAAAAGACAGTCTTTTTAACAAATGGTGCTGGCAAAACTGGATACCCATCTGCAAAAAAATGAAACAGGACCCATACCTCACACCGTATACAAAAACTACTTCAAAATGGATCAAAGACCTGAATATAAAGCCTGAAACTATAAAGTTCATAGAAGAAAAAATAGGACCAACACTTCAGGCCTTAATACATGGCATTAACAGGATACAAACCGTAACCGTCAATGCACAAACCCCAACAGATAAGCTAGGTAACTGGGATCTTCTAAAAATCAAACACCTATGCTCTTCAAAAGACTTCACCAAAAGAGTCAAAAGAGAACCTACAGACTGGGAAAAAATTTTTGGACAGTACAAGTCAGACAAAGATCTAATCTCCATAATCTACAAGAAAATCCAACACCTCAACAACAAAAAGACAAATAATCCTGTTAAAAAATGGGCAAAGGAAATGAACAGACACTTCACCAAAGAAGGCATTCAAATGGCCAGCAGACACATGAGGAAATGCTCACGATCACTAGCCATTAGAGAAATGCAAATTAAAACCGCAATGAGATACCATCTCACCCCAGCATTACTGGCACGAATCAAAAACACTGGAAATAACAAATGTTGGAGGGCTGTGGGGAGATGGGACTCTTATGCACTGCTGGTGGGAATGCAAAATGATACAACCATTTTTTCAAATGATATGGCGCTTCCCAGAAAGCTAAAAATAGACATACCATTTCATCCAGCAGTTCCACTCCCAGGAATATATCCTAGAGAAATAAGAGTCATCACTCAAACAGACATACGCACACCTATGTTCGTGGCAGCATTGTTCACAATAGCAAAACGATGGAAACAACGTAGGTGCCCATCAACAGATGAATGGATAAACAAACTATGGTACGTACACACAAGGAGTACTATGCAACGAGAAAGAACAACAATGAATCTGTGAAGCATCTCATAACATGGATGAAACTGGAGGACATTATGCTGAGTGAAATAAGTCAATCACAAAAGGACAAATATTGTATGAGACCTCTATTGTAAAAACTCATGAAAAAGTTAACACAAAAAGTAACAATCTTTGTTGGTTACAAGGGATGAGAGGGGTGGGGGGGAAATACTAAATAGACGGTAGATAAGTGGTATCTTGGGTGAAGGGTGAGACAGTACACAATACAGGGGAAACTAGCACAACTTGTACAAGGAAAGGTCATGGAAGCCCCATAGACACATCCAAACTCCCTGAGGGACTGAATTGCTGGGCGGAGGGCTGTCGGGACCATGGTCTTGGGGAACATCTAGCTCAATTGGCATAACACAGCTTATAAAGACGATGCTCTACATTCTACCTTGGTGAGTAGTGTCTGGGGTCTTAAAAGCCTGTGATCGGCCATCTAAGATACTCCACTGGTCTCATACCTTCAGGAGCAAGGGAGAATGAAGAGAATAGGACACAAGGAAAAGATTAGTCCAAAGGACGAATTGTCCACAGCTGCCAAGTCCTCCACCTGACTGAGTCCAGTACAGCTAGATGGTGCCCGGCTACCACCACTGACTGCTCTGCCCAGGATCACAACAGAGGTTTCTGGACAGAGCTGGAGAAGGATGTAGAACATAATTCTAACTCACAAAAACAAACAAACAAACAAAAAAAAACAACCCAGATTTACTGGCCTAAAGGAGGCTGGAGAAACCCCGAGAGTATGACCTCCAGACACCCTTTTAGCTCAGTGGTGAAGTTATCTCCGAGGTTCACCGTTCAGCCTGGGAGTGGACAGCCCCGTAAAACCAAATGAGACTAACGAGGTACAGTAGTCCAGTGACAAGGGCCAGAAGGCAGAAGGGGACAAGGAAGGTGGTGATAGGGAACCCAAGGTTGAGTAAGGATATTGTTGATGTGTTATGAGATTGTTAACCATTGTCATAGGGCAACATTTGTAGTAACTGTTAAATGAGAAACTATTTTGTTCTGTAAGCCTTCATCTTAAGCGAGAATAACAGCACAACTGGAAGAGTGTAGTCAATGTCACTGAACTGTGCATGTAGAAATTTTTGAAATGGTGTATCTTTGGCTATGTGTATTTTCACCAAAAAAAAAAAAAAATTTGAGAAGTTAGAGGGTTGACATGTTGTGGGGTTGTTAACCAATGTCATAAAACAATATGTGTACTACTGTTTCATGAGAAACTATTTGTTCTGTAAGCCTTCACCTGAAGTACAATTAAAAAAAAAAAGAAAAGAAAAGTCCTACAGCAACATTATCATCTGGGCCATCATATTCCTGGAGTGAAAGAGTAAGCTACTCCCTCTGTGACCAGAAGATGACTCAAGTTATTTTTAGTGGTTTCCACTTTCCCGAGCCCAATCCAGTCTGCTTTGTTTAGGCAGCAATCACCACCCTAAGTTAACCTTCCACTTCCACAGTATTTACCCAATGTCTCTATCAGGCCCATGCAAAATGTTTGGATTCATGGTCCCTGTTCTGTGCTTTTTCCAAAACATGCCACAGCAACCCATCACCTTCCACCTTCCAAGAAGCACAACTGTGAAAATTTCTTTTCATCCCTGCTATTCCAAAGCTGTTGGAAAAAAGACAACAGCCTTCTCTTTTTAAAACTTTTATTAGGCATTGCTAGATAACATTGCATGATGTATTGAATACATCATGTGAGTAAACAGCACACCAGTAATCCATACAATAAAATTGTTCATACAGTGACAATCAAAATAGTTTGATTCCCATTACAGTTTTTATCTAAGTGAGATCTTATTTCATAATTAAGACTCCACTTCCATTCTAAAACAACCAACCAACCAAAAACAATTAAAAAAGCCCAACCACATACACAAAAAAAGGCCATAGGGACATTATTAAAAGTCCAAAATTAGACTCCAAAATATCACAAGGTACCCACCTTTTGCAAGGCATGTCCCTAAAATCGTGTTCTAACATCTGGGTTGCTTTTACTGCCAGCAGCAAGTGAGACTGCATTTTCTAAGGAGCAGTACACTGACACATCCACTGACAACTCTGAGGTAAGAGATTTTTAAAGTTCACTGCTTAAAAAATCGGTTAATTTCCAGGTCCTGTCCAGCAGGACATATCTGTTGGCAGGGTTCTTTTTCTTTTTGTCAAATATTTATACATATTTGCATATACAACCTGTGTCTTTGTCTTTTCTAAGCACATGGTTTAATTATTCATCATACATTCATCAGGAAAAGTTGAATTATATACTATGGTACATAAAGAATACAACAAAATCAGTATTTTGTATAAAGCTAAAACAAAAGGCACTGACCAAGAAGGGCGTAATAATAAGTTGTACAAAATGGCTTGATGTCGATAAAGCCCACTGTGAATGAATAACAACATGTAAATAGCAAACACCATTCCAGCATCTATGTGGAAGTATATTATGAACAAAACACTGCCAAAGACAAGTTGCAGGGAATTGGTCAAATTCCTGAAGTATCATATAGTTACTTTTATTTTCAATGCTTGTTTGTGAAGTAATTCGGTTCTAACTGGAGCTATAAAGACTGATAGCCATTTCAACTGTTGCTTTAAACTTTAATAATCAGCATCCTTTTTGCAGTTTTGAAATAAATTCTGATGAAAATGGCTTCATTTTCTGCTGTGTAGTATCCTTTTTTTTATACATTAACTTAAAATGAAAAGTGAATTTAAGAAAACAAACATTGGTTAACCTGATGTTCTAGAGATAATACAGTGGATTAAGGAAGCAAATGCAGTCTACATACATCCCTAAAGATATACCGTTTCATTAGCATTTAAATAGAGGGACCAGAGAACACTCACAAAAAATATATGGCTCTTTAGATACGGAATAAAATCAAGTGAAAAAAATAAGGCACTAATAACATATATAAATGTTAAATACTCTCAACACACAAAGCAGTGCACGGAAGGCCAAGGGGACTATACATTAGTGCTACTGGAAAATGAGAATGAACTTAGTTTCTCTGGATTTTATTCAATAATTTCTTCCATTCTTTTCAGTAATGTTTACATACAAAATGATAGGGGAACATACATACTATGCTAAAAGCACAATTCACTGAAACAACGGCATGAAATTGTCAGTTGGGAATAAGAGGCTGATTACTTTTAACAATCTAAGAAATTAAGGTCTTAAATAGTCCTTATTTTCTAATATTTTCATCTCAGCAGAATTTGTTTTTTCCTTTCCTACTCATTTCCAGGGAATTCTACATAAGAATATTAATATTGTCTATTTTTTAATTTATTTCTACCTGCCTCTTTCTCACAATGTATTCATAATGGTTTCCTCCATATAGTTTTATGGATACCAAAGTTAATAATGTTACTATAAAATATAGAAAAAGTTAAAAAATAAAATTGCATAAATATTTCTGAATATCATTGAAAAAGTAAAGAAAATAGTCTTTTCAACTAGGCTCATTTTAAACATGACAAATATTATGACATATTATTTGGAAAATGGCTACACATTTTACAGGAAACTAAAAACATGCAATACAATGACACAATGAACAAGATCTGGTACAAACTACTGGTGAAAAACATTCATTTTATAATTAAGAAATTGCTCTGCATTTGCTATTTTTCATGAGAATATAATTAAAATGAGATATATTCTGATAATTCAAACAGGAGATGACAATTATTCCTTGCAATTGTAATTTCTGGATATACAGCAATCACAGATTAAACAGCCAGGAATTTTTCTTTTATATTCTTTGAGGAAAAAGAATAGAAATAATTTAATTGCCCACAGTTTTGCAGTAGGTATACATAGATGTAAATATAGTTATTTCATGGAAGTGTCTTATAACTAATTTTGCTTAAAATATAAGCAACTAACTGTTGTGGTTTCTTAATAATGTGTTAAGATAATTTAACAACATTTTAATGCAGCTGTTTTTATGTTCTTTTTACACAAAATTATTTTCTGTAATCTCTCAGAATTTACTATGTATTACATATTAATAATTGGTAAATGGTAATCTATAAACCTACCATCATTTCTAGGTTCCATATGAAATATAAGGTTGCTCTACTTTTTTTAAGTATCAGTTCAATACTATTATGATGAAAATGATCAAATTATCAAAAGTAAGCTATTGACGGGTTGCCATACGGAACTTTAAAAAAATTACGTCTTTGAAGTCGGTAAGAAAAAGGGCTTGTAGTCAACTGATAAAAAATCATGATACTTATATCTAAAATTTTCTTTATAAAGGAACAAAGAATGCTACTTTTCTATAGACTGAAAAAGAAATTTAGATATTTATATCAAAGATTTAGACAACATTTACTTAAAAGAAACAAAAAAAACTGTATTTGGACATAAAGGGAGTAATATGTTAACAAAAAATTCACTTTTAGGATTTGGTTGGATGATTGAGAGTATTTCCCAAGCTGGGGTATGATGTAAATATCTCAAAATTTGCAAAAACCAATGACGGACAGAGAGCACAGCTTGCAAGCCACGGGCGAGAACTTGAAATGACATTATTTCAGCAATTTCTCGGGCCCTTTAACAACCAAGTTTGACATTCCTTTGACCTTTTCTGTGTAATATACTATGCTAAATATATCTTTTGTTTACTAGTTTGAATGTGGTTTATATCTGAATCATATCAATGGACAAGTTAAACATTTGCAGATGAAAAATGGTTCTCAAGAATAGGCCTAATATCAGTTACATTCAATGCGATCTACTATAGATAATCAAAAAAGTCTAAAATGTTCCAAGAGTATGATCTATGGTTGAGTTTTATATACAAATGCTACACTATATAAACCCATCCCCAAGTCTAAGCTGTAGGACTTTTTGCTGAAATAAAGGCCATAAACCATATTATTTGGCCACTCCAGATGAATTATGAATGACTTGAGGTCAATTTGGATGAATGTCCGTAAGTTCTTTCTGTTCAACTAACGAGTAAACACTATTGACTTTATAATGTAATGAAACAATTTCTGAAACTTAGTTTTAGAGTATTATTAGGCCCTCTGATTCAACTGACATCTTCACATTCATTTAACTTACTTCTTATCGGAGGGCTAGGCCGGGTTCTCCAACACCTATCAAGGACAAGGAGAAGTGTTCCAGGCACTCCTGATGTCTTTCTATTTACAGGTAAGATAAGCCAAGGTAAATTATGCTCATTCCCAGAGCTAACTAATGGCATCCTTTCAGTGTTCCGAATTTCATATCATTAGAATCAAAAAGAGAGAATTTATTCCACACTTGACCAAGATAGGAAGGGGTCTGGGGAGGCAAAAAGAAAGAAAACCAGGAAATCTGAGAGAAAACACAGATTAATGTTGAAGAACGTGGATATCACTTCACAAGATAGGAAAGTCATTTAAATACTAATGATGGAGAAGCGTGACAAAAATGTGGCATAGAACTGAAAAAGAGAAGTAATTTCTATGCTAATAAATCTGCACAATCTAAGTGACACAGAGTTAAACACACCTATTAAAATGTCTTTTAGAAGAAAAAAGGAAGTGCCAAAAAAAGGCAGCAGCAATGTTTTGCGTATTTTAAAAAATAACTTATTGCCTTTTAAATCCATGTTGCTATTCTCAAAACAGTCACTTCTTTAGCTAAAAAAAGAATACATTACGTTTCTAAAATTGGCAACATGTATGGGGATCTATAAGGTATATGATATATTAAGGCTTCAGCTAACCTTTCAAGCAGACAATTACAAAAGTCTCACTTTATTGTGACTCTCTGTTACATAGATTTGGATGAAATCAAGTAAAGTTCCAGCATCATGACAGTGATGTACAACAGAAGCTCCACACATGGTAGTTGGCTATGAAATGACCATTAGTTCTATCCTCAAAACGGTAGTCACAAAGGGGTTCCACTTCATTTCTCTCTTAAAGGTCTGTATTACTGATTTTCATGCAAAAGGAAACACTTCACAATCTTGAATACTCCCCAAATTTTGGAACTCGGTGATTTTGTTCAGACCATACTTTACTGCTTCTATCAAAATTATTTCAGATTTATCAAAGTAATAACTGTGGATATTTATACTAAAAATGTGATTTTTGGAAATTATTTTCTATAGTAGGAGAGAAATATCATAATTAAATTACAATGACTTGAGCAAACAAAATATGTTCATACTGGCTATTGGTAGCAGTTTTGATTTACCATATTTCTAGTTAGGAAAACTTTTGTAGGTTTTGTGAAATGTGAAAATGCAGTTAAAACTTTCAGTAGAAACTAACATAAGATTTGAAACAAATATCCCAACTAGGTTATTAGGTAACATTTATGAAACAGTATTTGCTATGTTTGAGCCCCTGATACCAATCTCCAGGATTACTATAATTTCAGAAACTCTGCGATATATTTTTAGGAATTTTGTTCATTTAAATATTTAGTTTCCGATTCCCCCCAAATTTAAAGAAGTGACACATATTTGATAACACTGTTATCCTATTTTCTCCATTGAAATATACATATTTCAGTTGCCTTAACTTTGTCAATAGATTACTTAAATGGCACAAATATTTTAAAGTGCATTATTGAATTTTAAGGCTGTATCTATAATAGACATTAATATAAAAAAATGAAGTTGACCATGGGAACATTTACCTTAAATAGTTGGGATATATTTTAACAACAAATATGAAAAGATAAGCACACAATCGAATGTGAAGACTCACATTAAGGCATACGTGCAGCTTGCTTATACAGTGAAACCTGTGAGAGCCGGAACTTGACAAGACTGCCTTGTTTTTCTGGGTCTCGCAAGTTTTCTGCCTTTGACAGGGCACAGTTTTACCACTTTTCTATTGCTCTCTATTAATGGACAATAATTGAGTTTTCCTTTTCTGACAGGTTTCTGCCTTACACAGGTTCCTGACTTCACAAGTTTTATTGTAAAACTAAAATCTAAAATTAGCTTTTGGTATGAATTTTCTTATTTTTGAACTAAATAGAGTATATCAATTAACGTGATTTAGGCCACTAACTTTGTATATTTATAAATTTAACAGGCAGCATGAAAAGTTTAAAGTAGAAACAACTGTGTTTGTTTCACAAGGGAGAAGCTAGATTGATGACTTGGCAGATGTACTCCAATTTGACAATGGTCAGGAAGGAATGCTGATGCTTTGCACATGCCAGAGTGAGTTTTTCACCCCTTCCTGTCTCTCTTCCTCTTTTTTAGTGAGGAGGAGCTAGAGTAGCAGAGGGGTGGAGAAAAATGAGGTTGGGAAAGGTCATCAGGAACTGAAAAAAGATTACAGTGCTTTGTAGGTATTTTTGGCCTACTGGAATTAAAACAAAACAAAACAAAACAAAAAACAACTCACTGCTGTTGAGCCAGAATAAAAAAACAAAACAAAAAACTCACAGCTGTCGAGTCGATTCTGACTCACAGTGATGCTACAGAACAGAGTAGAACTGCCCATAGGGTTTCCAAGGAGTGGCTGGTGGATTTGAACTGCTGACCTTTTTGGTTAGCAGCCATAGCTCTTAACCACTGTGCCACCAGGGCTCTGGCCTACTGGAATAGGGGATATATATTTGGATAGTGGGATTGGAAGATAAAGGCTCACCTGGGATCTTGGGACTCGAGAAACGGTAGGTGGCACAGGACTGAGAATTTCCTAACAGGTACCACTGAATCCTGATACCAAAGCAGAGAAAGTACAATGAAAGCTAGCATGTTGTAACCTGACTGGCATTTAATTATCTTTGACTGTTTACCTGTCTATTCTAGTAGGATACAATAGCATCTATCAGGAAATCAACCTGTGGTGACAAGAAGATTTTGCTTGTGAAAGGTGTGTTCCCTTCTCCTCTTCTTAATACTTCATAGGCAAATTCCTAGGAAATTTTCACTGTAAAATAAATGTTTCCCATTATTCCGCATTTTTAAATACTCCAACAAAACACCAAGCCTTACCTACAGTTCAATTTAATTTTCTATGGATAATTATGAGTATTCGTAATTGCCAACATACTGCTTCCTACGCTGCTCACTGGCATAATTAAGTTCCTTGGTGGAGCAACATGCATGAACATGGATAGTGTCTTAAAAATGTGACAAACATCATCTTTTGGCTTGACTATTTCATTTAAATTCCCCAAGTTTTAAAACTAAGCAATCTAAGAATCAATGTATATTTCTCACATCATTATAGACATCTCATAACATTTTATTTTTATTGGAAACATTAACTTTATTTTATAATTTTGGCAAGGAGTTTTTTTGGCTAGTCAAATGGGGAAAATTATCCTGCAAAAGAGACTTTTCTTTAAAAATTATGCATTCCTATATAATCTTTTTTTTCCTCCAAGAGAAGGATCTCAATTACATTATTTCTGTGATCTCACTCACTGAAAATGCATTAAAAATTTTGTTATAAAATCTTATAAAAACCAAATTTAAAAATCTGTGGAAATGTTCACTCAAGAGCACAAAAATATCTGTAAAAGGATCTTCACTGAAGCTTTGTTTGTAACAGAGAAGTGACAAAAACTCACCGTTCATTCAATAGGGGATGAATTAAATAAAGGTGCAACCCAACAAGGCAATATGCAGTAATTTACAAAAGAATGAGGTAATTCTATTTACAGTCTTATGGAAAGGTGTCCACTGATATACAATAAAATGAAAAATAAGTCACAGGACAGTAAGAATATTATTATTCTATCTGTATAAAACTAATACACACTCAGACATATACACATACATACAATATTTGTATATTTGTACAGAATGTCTGGAAGGACATACACCAAACCATGAACAGTGGTTACCCCTAGCAAATAAGGGGTGGGATAGGCAGAAGAATATGTATTTTATAATTCTATGGTTTGATGTTTTTAAAGGTGTATGTACTAAATTTAGATAGAATAAAAACATATACAAAATAACAAGCTTTGGATAGAAAGACATTATTTTCTGTGCATGCATCTTTTCCTAAAGTAGTTTTCAGAATTTACTCCAAACGTTACTATTATAGTTTTACCTTCAACATTGGCACTAACATATAAATAATCTGTTTTATTTTCTTCTTTTTAAGATTTTGATGAAGTTTAGTAAAAAAAACCTAGCAAATAATTATTTTAACCCATCAGCAGGGAAAGACCAAATATATGTCTACTTGTAAAAAGAAAAATACATTAATTAAAAAAAATCTATGCAATAGAAAAATGAAAGACCTGTGCATCACAATGCACACTATCTCAAGCATTGAAAGAATAGCCTTCACTGTTTGATAACAGATACCACTGTGTAATAAAAATATTGGGAAGTTTTCTAAATAATATAAAAATACCTCCAAAAGATAAATTATTTAAAGAAAGGAATAAAAATCCCTGAGTAGGCCAAAGACAACAGATACAATAACCTAAGAAAATAGATTATCTAGACCAGAGAGCACATTATTCAACCAGTTGGTATATATGTATGTGGCACATATATTCATATGCAGTTATGGAAATATTTTCTATACGTACATATGTATAACATACATATACGTATTCACTCGATCTATAATTGATTATATTCACATATCACCAAACTAAGGCCTAAGTCCAGGAAAGACATATTTATAAAAATTAAGTACTTTACGATAGAAATACATGGATTTAGGCCAGAAAGTCTCATTCAGTCTTTATACTAGAGTACCTAGAAGAGTCACTCAATAAATATTTGTTAGATGGACAGATGGATGGATGGATGAATGAAGGAATGCAAAGATGAATTTGTACAACCAGAGCATCACATTTTCTTATATTATGCTATATTTTTAAAATGTACTATTCCAGAACTATAAATGGCACACCCTTCTTTAACTGGAAATAGACAACTAGTCCAGAAGCTGTAGTATAACTATTCCAATTATTATTCAGAAAAATGAAAGCATGTTGGCTTGTTATCTATGCAAGCAAACTTCATTATTACAGACTTTTTAGGTCAAACAAAAATGACAAATGTTCTTATACTGCAGAGCCCAACAAAGACAAACTATCCACGTTAATGCATGTTTTATCACATAACCTATTTCAAGTCGGACCAGGGTGCTGACAAATAAATGCTACATCTATGGCAGATAGCTAATTTTAAGGATTTGGAGACAACTGGAAACTTCAAGCTTTTTAAGGGTATTTTCTTCTTTTCTGCTGACGAACTTTCATGACGAAAACAAAGGAATATCAGTTTAAATACTTGACCTTTTCTTTTTTTTTTAAAAGACTTCTCAGCTTTGAAAAACTTCTCAAAAATATTTCCTTCATTTTTTTGTTTCCTTCTCCAAAAGCAGTTTATATATTAGATATACCCATGAACACAAAAACTTTTGTTTTCAAGTTACCTCTCCATAGAACATACTGCATTTGAGCAGTAAACATAAAAAAGTCCTTCAAAAGTAATATTTATTTTTATGAAAAAACTCCAGGACAAATAAAAAAGGGAGAGAAAGAGATAGAAGGAGAGAGAAGAGGGTAGGTATTAAATAATGTAAAATGTTGACCTAAAGCAGAATTATCTGTAATTACAACTTGACAAAAATTTTAGCAGAGTAGGGATTTGTTTGAAGACTTAAGCAGTTCTGCTTATACCAAACTTGCTCTTTGTATTAACTAATTCTACCAGAAGGATTTATTCATAAAGTGAAGCATGCATGCCAATACATAAGAAATCTGAAAAGCTCAAATGCTCAGGTCTTTAGAATTTCCTAAAAGCAGCCTATCAGTTTTGCCAGTATACAAAGTTTGATAATCGTTGGGTGACACTGCACAAATTTGTGTGTGTGTGTGTGTGTGTGTGTGTGTGTGTGTGGCAAAAAGAGAGAACAAGAAATAGAAAGGGCCAACATCAAAATAGCCTGTTGTGTACACTGACTTTAATTCAGTACATTACCAAACTATGCTCACAAAGGAACCATCATCTTTAAATAGCTCTATTAAAATGTGAAAAATAGTGTAGAGGCATGGAACTAGCCAAGTACAAAGTTATTGGCCTGGTTTTAACATAGATATTTATATATACACACATTCACACCCCTATACATATATACAGCATATATTCAGCAACTCATGATTCTTCTCATTAATTTAGTCTCATTAGTTCCCTTTCGGGCATTGAGATCTTTAGCAATTATAGCATCTGAAGGATGAATGAATTCTACTGCTAGGGCCACAGATGAAAACAGCATATGGCGAACCTTCATCTTCGGAAAAGTGGCCTTGCTTACTGGTACAGATGAGACTTCAGCTATTCACACCAGGTGTTGTAAGATGGCATGGAGGGAGGTTCAGGGCTCAAAGACAGTCCAAGCAATGCTCAGGAGAGATGTGCTCAGAACAATTCTGAGGAAAACTGGTTCTTAATTAAAATATTTTCTCCAAAGTACGATGAAGAAGGTCAAAGTTATGATACAGATGCTTATAGTCTATGAAAGTGACCATTTCTTTAAAAGCAGCAATCTGTATAGGAAAAGGGACAGGATACCATGTTGGGAGTGCACCATAGCTAGAGGCATTGTGGCCTGCAGAGAACCATGGGGAGACAAGATGGCAGAAGGTTCCTCTCAGTGATTTTCAAGATGTGACTTACGCATGGGTTTACCATTCTGCATAGCTCCTACCCGGACCAGCATAGTTCAGACGAAATCATCTGAGTTTTACCAGTGCATACCTGTCCGTGATCGTTTTCTCTGTTTTTTACAAAGGCAATAGATAGGAAATACAAATAAACCTATGGGTTTTAAAAAAAAAAAAAGATGAAAACTAATTAAGAGGAGAAGTATTTAGGCTTATATATTTTAAATTCTCCACTTTGAGTTATTTGCAAACTACTGATAATCATCATTTAGCAAGTCATGAAAATGACATCTATGTTATAAAATTTGTTTACTTCTATAAGATTTCATTCTTATTATTTCCCTTTAGCTCTCCCTTCTCCCACTTTTAACAACCTCACTGATACTAGTTTGAATATGGAATACTGTTTTCTATCACAATATCAAACCTTAGGTCTAAGTCTTCTTCATTAGCCACAGTCATATCATTTGTACACTATGATGTACACGCTACAGTTTTAGGCAGTACAGCATATCAGTAAGAACATGTGCTGTGGAGTCAAACATCAGGTTCCATTCCCAGTTCTCCCACTTATGAGGTCCCAGTAAGCCTTAATATCCTCAATTATAAAATACAGATAATACTATCTACCTCATAAAGTCCTGACTCACTGCAAGAAGTTAAATGTCAGTTACTTTGTAATTCGACCTGTTCTGCACATGCATTATTTGCTAAATAGAAGTTTACATATGAAAAATCTTCTTATTTAGCAAAAACAAAACAAGAAAAATCCATCTACTACATAGAAAAATTAACAAAAAAGTCTTTATCTATAGCGTTTAATTTATAATTCTCTAAAGCAACTGTTCTCAAAGTGTGGCCCCAAGACCAGCAGCATCAGCATTATCTGGGAACATTTTAGAAATACGAGTCCAGGGGCCCTGCCCCAGACCGACTGAATCAGAAAGTCTGAGAGTAGGGCCCAGCAATCTGTTTTAACCAACCCTCCAGGTGATTGTAATGCATGCTAGAGTGTGAGCACCACTGCTTTTAAAATACATATTTCCCTATACCTGTGCAAATAAAACTAATCATTGATACATCTTCTATGTTCAGTGCTCACTGAAATATGTTCTATACATATCAAATGTATCTTTTTTACCAGACCAAAACAAATACCTAAGAATGCACCAGAGTTGCTTTTTTTTGATGCTCCAATCTGAACCCAAAGTTGGAAAATTTGGGTTCTAGGCCACTGGACTCTTTCACTAATATGAGTTGTATTAACCTTGGAACTAAAAGGGTGGTTAGTAATACTTTATAAAAGATATAAATCAGTGTATTTGTAGACTGAAACAGTGCTACACAAATACATTCTATATGAAACATGCTCCTCTGAACTTGTAAATCATATGCTGCCTGCCTATTTAAAACGCAATCTTCCTCCTAATAGGCCAAGGCCCCTTCTTTGAAAGCAAACATGCAACAGAAATCATGTCTACTTAATAACTGATCACATTATTACATTTATGCTTCTATTCTCTATGGCACTCAGAGAATTCTAATGTCAGATATGTTAAGTATTTCTTACCGATTACAACTGCTATGGCCCCTAGTGCTAATCCCAAAACCAGGATTAGAGGTGCAACGAATAATTTTCCAGCTGGAAAACAAAAGGCAAAACCATTTAAAGAGTCTTAAAAGTAATTCATCCAACAATTTAAGCAGTGCTTTTTAAATACCACAGTGTATGTTATTTTTTAAGAAGTCTGATTGTAACTAAGACTATACTTTGCTAAAGAAATGTATCAGGTGTGGGACTTCCCTGAAGTCCTGGGCACATGAGTCCAACATTGTCATAAATTTACCCTTTATAACCAAGAAAATTCTACCAGGACCATTCCTCTTTACGCTTTTCTTTAAGATCTCTTCCATTTGCAGTTTTCAAGATGCCAAAAAATTAAGAAAGAAGTAACACATTCTGGAAAACTGGACAAATGGACACAGAGAACCCAGCACGGAAAGGGAAAGGGGAGAGTACTGACACATTGTGGGGACGGCAACCAATGACATAAAACAATTTGTGTACAGATTTTTGAATGAAGAACTAATTTGTGCTGCAAAAAATTTCATCTAAAACACAATAAAATAAAAAAATAAAAAGAAGTAATACATTCTGAGTTGGTAGGAGAAAAGCCTAATTAGCTCCCAAAACGGACAGCTAGTAGGTGCTACAGGGAACTTCTACATCTGAAAAAGTGATTTACTTACTTCCTGAGTCAAAGGAAAGCTGACAATATGAATACCTAACAGACTGAACTACAAATGGGGCAATACAAATGTTAGAGAAAACACTATCAATTAATATACAATACGTTGAAATTTATTAAAGTGACTTATTTAAACAAATTTTAAAAGGACGCACTTAAAAAATAAGGCTAAATGCTGATGAGGATGCTAAGTGGCATCAGTCTGCATTTTTTTCCAAATAAATAATTGAACAGTGATGATAATAAACTCCAGGTAAACAAAGCACAGCTTCCATAATGTGAATCCCACTGACTATGAAAAGCACTAGCACAGAAAAGAGACTAGTACTTAATATCTTGTCACTGATAGTAATCTTGATCTTAAGGCATGTAACACAGCAGTATAGCTGCATAACCAAAATGCTCACATAGCTACTTAAGTATGAACCAGAACATCATTCTACAAATTACATACAGACAGTGATTTGGAATAACCAACTACATTAAAAAAAAAAAAAAAAAAGAAAGAAATATAATGTAACCATGTGTTGGAAGTCTGTCAGAACAATATTCACTTTTCTATTCTTAATAAATGGTCTTTGGAAACAGATGACAAGAAGTACAGAAAATATAGTTTTTAATATCTAATTCAAAAGATCACTCAATTAACACAATGTCTAACTATGCATTTAAACTTATATTTTCACCAATGGCAGAATCCAATTAAGTAATTCTAAATCTCACTGAACAACTACACTTGGTATCCTCTTAAAGCTATGCTTAAGAGTTTAGAATGTTATCGGTTCTCATACTTGGAAAGAATCTGTTTTTCTTCCAAACATGTAGTTAGTCTGCTTGTTCATATTTCCTTTTCCAATAATTATCAGTATATTTTCAAACTAGCAATGAGACATGACTGTAAGCTAACAGTGCTGACTTTTTTTCCAAACATCATGGAACTCAGAGAACCAGATATGTGCTCTCTCCCTCTGGGAAGTGAGAAACTTATTCCCATGTGCAGTCAATGTTCAAAACATGTTTAAGGCTACTTTTGAAACTGTCTTGAGGTATTAAGCACACTCTCTCTTGTTCCTAGGTCAGTAATAATTCTTTTAAAATATTTCAAATAGCTAAATAGCATTCTATCATATGTATATATCATATATTACTTAAATATTCATATACTTGTTTCATTTTTGCTTTTTTAAATTACACTTAAATACATAAACCACTGTCAGCATATCTAGATTTATCATGTTTTTAAAAGGTCCATCACATTATTATCACATTCCTTTGCAAAAGTATTGTCCAAAATTTCCAAGTCATTCAGCAGAGTATCAAACTCCAGCACCAAGTATAAATTTGACAAAATTATTTGATAAGCAATAGTCCCAAATAATCTCATTTTAGTTTACAGTTCTTTGACTACCAACAACATTGAATATTTTAGATATGTTTATTTGACTATTTGTATTTCTTCAATTTTGGTTCCAGGCTTGTCTTTTCTTAAAACATTGGGTCTTTTTTTGTGTGTGTGTGTGTGGGGAAGAGCTCCATTGCTTTTGTGCATATAAATTATTTGCCATCTAAAAATCAGATATACCTATATGTTCTTTAATATTATATGGTTTGATTTAATACTTTCAATTTAAAAGTTTTCCTCAGCCACTTTATTCCCAATACCATTCAGTATATAATCTGCCTACTCCGTATTAGGGGAGATGCCCCTGTTTCGGGGCTGCTAACCATCTCCCAATCTCTGTTCTGCTTTATTCTCTAGCAGAACTGCTGGTCTGAAGCTAGGCACATGGCCACATGGCATGAAGACCACATTTGCCATCCTCCAGCTATAAGAGAGATGCCGACCTTTTCTCCGCCTCTGTCCAAGGACATCTGGAGGCTCTGGTCCAAGGCTGAGCGAATAAACTTGGTTACACCACATACAAATGCTGTGAGCAGGAAGGATTTGCTATAATCCAACTTCTCTCTTATATGGCAGGAAGTAATTTTGTGCATTACAGTATAACCCCTTTCCTATCTTTTGGGAGACCAGGAAAAGTGGACTATTCCACTTGGAGCTACAGTCCAACAGCAGTTAGAGGCAGTTGTGCTGGAGGTAGAAACATGTGGTAGGGAGAGCTCATATCTCTACTCTGTCAGGCTCATTCTGACCCGGTTGTATGTATGCACATGCATATACACAGTGGAGTAGAAACAGGTCAAAAATCATTCACAGAAAACTGACCTTAAAGCTTTCAAATAAAAAGAAAACAGAAAAGACTGTACAGAGATAAGATTTTCTTGTTGACAATATGCATGGGGCTGTTCTACAGACTGCTAAATAATCCAACTCCATTTGATAACACTAGAGGAGGATTCTAGTGGCATCTAGGTAATTACTGAGAGGGTCAAAAGAGAATGCATCCATAATATTATTGGGCAAATAGAGCAAGAAATAACTTCATTAATTCAAGGATGACTAAACAGACAAACATAAAAGGAAAGAAAAAAAAAAGAGTAGTCTAATCAAAGATTACTTAAAATAAAGTACAGAAGGAAATATCTTGCCACAACAAAATCCAAAATGGCACTGAAAGTAGGAGAGAAAAGAACTCACACTGCAGAAAATATATGGATTTTGTGTTTTGGGGTTGCTCACTGTATATATAAACTGGCAGTTCAAAGCTTAATTTGTAATTAGTTTTCTTATGGTAGTAATGTTATAAATAGAGGTGAGATTCCTTAGCTCTCCCTCCAAAGTTTATTTACCCAGTAAGTAAATATTGGTTATATAATTATATGCCCTACAAACAAAGAATCAGAAAAACGATGAAAACCATTAAAAATAGTCTTGACTATATTGAATGTTGCTGACTGTGGAAAACTTTAATTAAAGCTCGGTGATGTAAAATTTTAGAAATTGATGGCACTGATTTCCATATGCCAAAAAATATATGTACTATTTTTTATCTAATATAAATTTATCATTAGTACCAGCTTTGGTCTAATCAGCCATGATATGACTTTTCAGGGGGTGGAGGGAGGATTCAAAAAAAAAATAACGAACTGGAGGAGGAGAGTAAGGAGAGACACAAAGAGATTTTCATGAAGTAACAAGGCAAAAATATAGAGAAAAATGTGGAAGATCTTAAAAAGTACTGCATACAAATGAGAAAGACTGCATCACTCAAAGGTGGTGGCACTAGGCCAGAGAAATATGATTATAAGCAGATATCTGAGTTTATGTTTCTATATCTGTGTTCGTGTGTAGGATGGGAGGGTGGTGATACTATGTGTTGTTAAGGAAGAATGGGGGGGGAAGAATCAATCCACAAACACAGTTACACTCGGATATTTAAATTCACGTTTGTATGCAATGAGGACATTCGATATTCATTCCATTAACTGTTAAATATTAATTATTAATATAGTACAAAAATATATACAATGACCTATCAGTTATGTACCTACAATGGAACTTGGCTACAGGGACTCCGAAACATGTTGCCTTTCTAGGCCATGCCCCATGCTGTATTGTACTGAGCATCCTCCGTGAGTAGAGGACATATATAAGACACTCTGCTGTGTACTGTTCATATAGAAATGAATGTGATATTGTCCCTCTCGTCAAGTGGGTTACAATAGGGTTTCAAAACTTTAAATGACTAATGACTTAAGATTTTTACAGTGTAATTAACAATGTGTTTTTCAGAGAACAAAATCTGGTTGCTCATATAAGTAGTGTTCTGCTAATAAATCGAAGTTTTTCATTTTGATCTCAAAGGGAGAGAATTTATCATCCTCCTGTCTTTGGGTAAAGACCTTACCTGGCACATAGCAAGTGCTCAGAATTATCATGGTCATTACATTTCTAAATTCTAATAACACTACTTATTTCCCAGGGGAGACTGCTATAAATCATGTCAGATACCCACCACAGACCGACCCTCGAACTAATCTCCTTAAATGAGGTCTCTCTGGGAGGTAGCGGTATTTGCATCCAAATATACTGAGGTTTGATGTGTGGTCTCCAAAGAAACGAAGCTGGCGGTATTTCTCCCCACATCGATAACAAAAATTAGTGTTGCACTGTGAACAAGTCATATGGTCACATCCTTCGGTTCTCTGGATGTGGATCTGTATCAGTGAAAGAGGGAAAGAGAAGGAAAGGTTATAGAATGTTTAAAAGTAAAATCAGACAAATTTTGTAGAGTAACACTTAACAAGTTTCATCAAAATAAAATCCTTACTGAGCATTCCTGAGGCTGTCAATTTGCTTATAATCATACTCTTTAAGACTGTATTTGTGCAAAATACTTCCACGTGTTCAAAGCTGGAAAACATTTTAGGTACTCAAGCTGTTGGCTTATTTTGACCAATACATAAACAAACAAATCTGAAAGAAAACTCACTTATCTTTCCAGACACACATCCAACTCAGTGGTTAGGAAGCAATTTAAAATGCTGTGAAAGTAAATTTTGATTATGTTGTGATCAGCAAGAATGAGATGACTTGCGAAATAACAGATGAAGAATATTCCTTGAAAGAAGGGATTATGTAAAACTTTTTGTGAAAAAATATCAAGGAAAATACCTCTCTTTGCAGAAGAAAACAATAGCATACGTAAGTGCATTGAAATACCATTTTAGTTTCCAACTCATTTGACTTGTAAATACGTTTAAAAGACAGTACAATGCCATCTATGCAACCAAACACCTTCCTCTATTATTACAGTCAAGTTACACGTAAACATAGCTTCACCTTTAATGCAAAAAGGATTTTATTCTTTGACAGTCCATCATATACCCAGTGGGGTGGTTACTAACACAAACGCTGAGACCATGTTATAATTAGGATATTATTCCTTAAGGTATAACTGGCTCCTAGACTCAGAATGTTCATGGACACTGCACATAAACTGGAGCCATCTTTCACTCCAGTATGTGTATATATATTTTTTCTTAGGTGAATAATTATTAAAAAGAACTTAAAAATTATTTCAACACAAAATAATTTTGGTTACACTGCCTCTCTCAATGTGATTAATGCAATGCATTGAACAGGATTACCTAAAAACAGTCCTCCCTTTTCACTATAGAGCAAGGACTGACTACATTCAAGTTATACCTCCCTCACTCTTAGCTCAATATGTTGGGTCCCATCTACTCTCCTCTTTACCCACCTAAAAATGTGAGGAATCAAATGTATAGATAATGTAACTGCAATCCCTTTGATTGCCGGGGGTCCCCCTTCTCCCTACTTCTTCATGTTAGTCATTGTTAGGCTGATGCCAGCTGGAGAGGAGAGCCTTCCTAGATAGGCAAAGGCTAAACATGAGGTTGCTATGAGGCAGAACTGACTCAACAGCACTCAACAACAGCAGCAGTGTCTGGTCAAGGGCATATGGGCATCTGTGCTCAAGGTTTACTAACAAATCATCATTTGGTCAATAGAAGCAAAACTTACTTTTCCTGCTGTGGTGACCTCATCCTTTTTAAATCATATTTAGTTTTTTTTTCTTTTACATGACAGTCTAGTCAGAGTGGATCTAGGTTTTGTGGGGCCTAAATCTTATCCGATTTGAGATTTGAAGCACCCTCTTTTAGGAAATAAATGTAAATTACAAATACATATTAGGTGCAAGGCCTCAGAAGGGGGCCTGTGCAGATGAGAGTTTCCTAGGCTTAAGCTCATTAACTTCCTAGTAAATCCATCCCTAGTCCAGCATTTCTCCTCTGTTTTGCCTGTTTCTCAATGATTTCTGTGGCCATATCCATTTAGTACAGTAGATGGCGTTAAGGAATAACAGGACAGAGCCCTTACTAGACCCTTAAATCATTTCTGATCCTTCTTTAAACCACCTGAACACTCAGAGAAAACATGCCGGAAGACAAGCGCTGAGCACCTGAAACAAAGCAGTATTTCATCACTAACATTCAAGATTTAGACTCTAAGTTTCTTGATCTTAAAATGGAGATCATGAAGCCTAATACATTTTCTGGTAACATGGCAGTGTCACAGGTGACCTATAAAGGGAAGAGGACTAATATTTGTTTAAAGCCTATTATGTGTCAAGCATTGTACACAGATTAACACATCTAAGCTTCAGAACCGTACTATGAGATTGGCACTCTTATTCATAACCAGAGCTTAGAAAAGTAAGCTGCTCAAGTGACAGCTCTAGTGAATGAATGGAAAAAGGATTTTGATGCACGCCTATCTCTTTAGTATGCTAAGTAGCCTCTTATTATAAACTTAAGGTAAAGCCAGAAGGTCAATTCTATTTTCTGCTAATAGCAAAATACTTGTGAAAGTCAGACAGGCATGCCTGATATCCCTGTACAAAGCATACACAAGTCTTTGTGATTGCTTTTGCCACTCTCTGGGCCAATTCATATTTTCCTTATTTCAAAATGACATCAAAACTTTTTCCTAAAGGAAACTTATTCTAGTAAGTTAAACTCATCACTGACAGCTTATTTGCCGCAAAATTTCATGTACAGTTTCCACTGTCATTTAATATCTCCTTGTAATATTGCTTCATGGACTCTACAATCATATTTATTTCATTTAAATAATGAAGACTGCAATTTCTAGTCTCTCTGTTAACAGTCTCTCCTTATTCCTAATTTAATATTCTGAGCACAACAGGTACCTAATATATTGTTGGTTCAATCATATTTCTGCACCAAACCCACTGCAGTTGAGTTGATTCTGACTCGTAGAGACCTATGTTTCTGCACAGAAAGTGATAAAATTCTAAGCTCTGATAATGGGTATATTAACCTTGTACACTGCAGAATTATGTGGTTTTATAGATTTATTTGAACATTTTACACAGATAAAGGAAAAGATTTAATCATAGAAAGACGGTTTCACAATTTTCTAAACTGTCAAGTACATGGTGCTTCCTTTAATACTACTGCTGACATATTTTAATTGTATATAAATATTTTATCATTTGATACTAACAAGAAATGAATTGACACACTGGAAATTAATGTGCAACAGAAAACATAACTCTTTACATTTGCTAAGCAAGATGTAATTTTGAACTTCTAACACCCAGGGGATAATAAATTTCATATGTTATTTCAACTCCCTAAGTTATCTTTGGAGCCCCGGTGCCACAGTGGTTAAGTGCTATGACTGCTAACCAAAAGGTCGGCAGTTCAAATCCACCAGCTGCCCCTTGGAAACCATTTGGGGCAGTTCTACTCTGTCCTATGGGGTCTATCTTTAAAGATCACACTTTGAAAATACCATCCTTGGTTTTTTAACTACAAAAAAAAAAAAAAAAACAAACTCATTGTGGTCGAGTTGATTCCAACTCATGGTGACCCTATAGGGCAGACAGAGTAGAACTGACCAACTGGGCTTCCAAGGAGTGGCTGGTGGATTTGAACTGCCGACCTTTTGGTTAGCAGCTAAACGCTTAACTACTGCACCACCAGGGCTCCTTTTAAAAAATAGAGCATTATAAGTAGGTTTAAATTACAGTTATATACAATTCAGTTTTTAATTCAGTAAAGCTGTTTTTGTTTTTTATTATGGCTTCAAAACTTTCATCAATTTATAGCTCTGCTAAAAAAACAAATTAATCACCCAACTGGCGATAACAATTGTCGAAATTCTGATTTTGCTTCAAAAATGCAGACAATCCAGGACAGACCAGGTATTCCTAATCCATTAGATCCAATTGACAAATGCCATTTGATCTGTTAGTACTCAGAGGGTTTCTTCTCTCCATCTCTTAACAAATAAACATGGCTGATACTTAAGGAGTTGAACATTTACACACCAAATATTACTTATGCCTTTTCATACTATGTTGTGGGACAATGTTCAGAGTATGCCAGATATTTCTCAGTAAGAGTTTGATATATAAAGTCCACATTGTAGTAGGCAGAAATGACCCACCAGGCCATTTCTGTGCTTATGATATTCTTCACAGAACAAATCAAGACCTGTAATAAGAGATTAACCATATAAACCATATATGTAATCACCTCTTAATTCCTCCTCTGCTGACTATAATCCTATGTTAGTGAACATCCATATCACTTGTCTTTCTCCAGGAATCATTTATTCATTCATTCAACAAATATTGTTTTATCAATAAAATCGGATATGATTTCTGCTCTTAAGGAGCTTATAGTCTAGGGTATTGTTGTTGTTAGGTGCTGTTCAGTCGTTTTTGACTCATAGAGACCCCATGTGACAGTAGAACTGCCCCCACAGGATTTTCTTGGCTATAACATTTATGAAAGTTGATCTAGAGGCCTTTCTCCTGTGGAGCCATAGGGTGGGTTCGAACTGCCAACCTTTCCCTTAGCAGTCGAGCACTTAGCTGTTTGTGCTGGGGTACAGACAGACATTAATTAATTGTACAAATAAATATATGCTCATAAGCTATGATAAGTGCTATGAAGAAAAAGTACAAGGTATGAAGAGTACTTAATAGAAGAATTTGATCTAGTTTGAGGGTCAAAAGAGGTTTCCCTAAGTGACATCTGGCCTGAGAAACAAAGGATGAATAGCAGCTAACTGTGAAAGGGTTTTAGGGGTAGGGAGAGCATTCCAAGCACAGCATATTCATGCACTGAATCCATGAATTGAAAAATACTCTGTACTAGTTTTGTCACAGCATTTCTTACTCTATGTGTTAAAACTCTTTAATTATCTGTATCCCTTCTCTCAAACCTTCTACCCTCCTAGTCTGAAATATACACAAGGGCCCAGATTATACACATATTATTATTATTTTATTAAAGGGTTTTGCACAGGTCCTGGCACAAAACCTGTGCTCAACGAATATTTATTCAAAGAACACTTGAATACCATCAAAGACTCCCTAACTGCCAAATCCAATGGACAGGTTTTTAATTCTTATTGTATCTTCCAGTGTCATTTCATCAATCAATCACCACCTCCTTCCTGACCTTTGACATAGTCTTGCTTCAATTACACCTTTTTTTCTAGGATCTCCTCATATCTCTCTTGGGTTCCTATTTTTTCACCTATCCCTAATTCCATCCATAACTCACAAATTTGCACATATTCTTTGGGTGATCTTTTCCACACTTAAATAGTTTCACTTTCTCCCAGTGGATCTTGTTTCTTTACCTCCACTGTGGACCTGGTTCCTGAGCCTCAGACTTACACAAAAGCTATCTGATGGTCATATACAACTATATGCCTCACAGCCACTTCAAAGTCAAATAAGCAAAATTCAGCTCATTATCGTTCCATGGCTCCCTACTCCAACAACAAAAAATCAAACTAGGTGTGTACCCATTATTTTATTTCTGGTGGCTATCCTCTTCCTTACTTCCCATATCCAACTAATCACCAAGGTCAGACAATTTTCGCCTCAAGATATTTATCTACTGCTTCTCCTCTTCTCCAGCCCTATTACAATTAGCCTAGCTGATATCATCATTATTTCATTTTGGGCTTCTACAACTACCTCCATACAATTAAAAGCAACCAATCTAAAATACAAATCTGATACGACCATTCTGCTACTTAAAACCTTTCAATGCCGCCCCCAAGCCTGGAGGATAAAGCCCAAGTTTCTGAACATTGCATGCGAAGTCCAGGCTCCTGTTTGCTTCTCCAGCCCCACCTTTTACCACTTCCTTCCGTGAACCTTATACTAAGGAACCATTAAGGACTTGTGGCTCCCACATACATGACACTCTTCCTGGCTCTGTGCCCTTGCAATTTTAATTGTGATACTCCCTCTCCTGTATACCTTTCTTCATGCTGTAGTCCATCCAATAATCCTCACCAATCCATTATCTCCCAGGATTTCCCAAGATGAATGAGATAGACTTCACAATGAACCCTCTTACAACCCTCTGTGCAAAGCCCTACTAAAATGGAATAGTGTTTTGTCATTGTTAATGTAGCAACTGTGTCTCCCCTTCTGTGAATCCCATGAAAAAAAGGACCATGTCTTACAGAGCACATAACAGATTCTCACTAAACAGCTGTATAAGGAGGAAAGAAAAATGCCCTTCATTCATTCATTATCTATTTAGTGCCAAACAGTGCCTGGCACTGTTCTAAATCCTAGAGATACCTCGGGGAGCAAAATAAACATCTCTCTTCTCATGACAGTAAAATACATCTATTATTTTAGATAGTGCTAAGTATTATGATGCTATGGAGACAAAAATAAAGCAAGGAGGGGAGATATTACCTATTAAGGTAGCGTAGGGTGATTTGAAACTATAGATAAGGTGGCCAAGGAGAAACTTACTGAGAAGTTGAATTTTATTCAAAGATGTGAAGGAAGTTAGGGCGCTGGGGAAAGAACATTTCAGAAGAGGGAAGAGCAAGTGCAGAGACCCTGAGATGGAAGCATGTCAGATGTTTTTGAAGATCAGCAAGGAGTACAGCATGTCTGGAGCAGGGTGCAGGTAGTCGGAGATGAGGTCAGAGGAGTAATGGGTAAAGGCATGCCCAGAGTATGATGGGTCATATAGGTCGTTACAAGGACTAGCTTTTGCTGTGGGTGAGATGGGTGTCATGGAGGAGGGTTTTGAGCAGAGGAGTGATATAATCTGCCTTATGTTATATGGTCTCATTCTGGCTGCTGGATTAAGATCCTTTTAGAGTGAGAAACCTGTTAGGAGGCTACTGCAAAAATCTTGGAGGAGAAAGATTATGATGGTTTGCACCAGACTGGTGACCATAGGTATGGTGAGATATGGTAAGATTCTGAATG
The DNA here is from genome assembly GCA_030035585.1 of Dugong dugon. Lineage (NCBI taxonomy): Eukaryota > Metazoa > Chordata > Mammalia > Sirenia > Dugongidae > Dugong > Dugong dugon. Next base: position 145,672,935 of record CM057464.1, on the reverse strand, counting down.
CATTTTGATGGTAAATTTAATGACTGACTGGATGTGGGTGTGGAAGAATCTAGGATGACACAAAGTTCTTGGTCTCAGCAGCTGGAAGAACAGAGTTGCCATTGACAGAGATGGGGAAGTTATAAGAAGAACCATTTTAGGGAAGGAGAATATATGGTGTTGGAGAAGTCTATTAGAGCCAAGTGAAGATGTCAGGCAGGCAGTTGGATTTCTCTTTTCCCACAGCTCCCCAAAACTTTATGATCTGCCTCCCAATTACTGCCACCAGCAAAACCCACCGAACTGTTTTGAATTCTAAGTTGAGTTTGTTGGAGAAAGACAAAGCAACTCTTAAAACTTGAGTAAAATGAAAATAAGCTGGTTAAGAAAGCCTGAGACCCTTTAGGATCTCTATCCATCACTACCCACAATGAGATTGAGCAGCTTTTTACTTAAACATTCCCGTTACACAGCTCTCTGGACTTCAACTCTTTTAGAAGTCCTCATTATCTATAACAGAGGCTCTCAAGAGGGGTTCTCACCTCCTGGAGGTGCTTCAGAATATTTTTTCTTGGGGCATGTTTGATTGTTACAAAGCTGTTTGACGTTGGCATTTATGGATGTCCTGCAATGCTTGGGACGGTCCTACACAGTGGAGAATTGAGCTATGCCCATATAATTTTTTAATGCACTGGACGCTCATATAGATAAAAATATGTTTACAAATATCTGAGCTTAGAGCCTAACTCAATTTTACATATATACACAAAATAAAATTAAACGGTTTTAATATACAATCAATTTTCCAGGTATTAACTACTAAATTTTCTAGATACGTACCTGCTTGTGAGGATGGCGCAGGACTGGGCAGTGTTTTGTTCTGTTGTACACAGGACTGCTACGAGTAAGAATCGACTTGACTACACCTAACAACAACTACTATTTGAGAAATGTTTGATTTTAGTTAGAACCTAACTCCATTTTATATATAAGGTAAACACATTTTTGCATGGCTTTAATATATACTGAATTTCTAGCATTGTAACTGCACAGATGCATATATACACGAGTATATACACATATACGTCCATACATATACAAACATGTATGTGTATATGTATGTATATATATATATATATTTTGTATTCAATTTAAAATGTCATATATAAGAATTATTGTTGTGTTGTTGGGTGCCATTGAGTCGATCCCGACTTATAGCGACCCCATGTGACAGAGTAGAATTGTTCCACAGGGTTTTCTTGACTGTAATCTTTATGGAAGCAGATTGCCAGGTCTTTATTCCACAGAATCAGTGGATGAGTTCGAACCACCAACCTTTCAGTTAGCAGCTGGGCACTCAACCATTGCACCACCACGGGTCCATCAAATATAAGGATAGGTGCTGATAATATTCAAACTTTACTTAAAGGTTTCTTAAGTCCAAATTTTTCTTAAATCTAAATTTATGTCTTAAAAATAGATGCAAAAATCTGACTACTTCATCATGTCTTCTAATGTTATGGTACCTGAGCATTTACATGTTGAAAAATATACTGTTTCATTGCAATATTTCTACATGTTTCTAGCTTTTATTATAGTTAGGACAATATACTGATTTTTATGAAATGTGTATAGGTAGTTACATTATCTATATATTTAATCTCAGGACAGTAAACAGATATTAAATTTGTTTTAACAATGGGGCATCAGATGTGATCTACTTTACATTGTATAAATTATCTGCCATAAAACAATAAGGCTCTTCTCACAACTAAGGCTAGACTTTGAAAAGACGAGAAAACACTGGCAGTGATAACCACATGTGGTGAAATAAGTTCCTTTATGTGGCCTTTTGCCTTGGTTCTTTGGAAAAAGCGCTTGAGAGATTTTTCCCCTAAGCCTTGACGAGTTACCTTTGCCCTAGTTTTCTACCCCAGAGGGTTTGTTACTTTTATCCAGGTTGACTGACATTTCCTTGTTAAGCTATAAACAACTTGTGGTTTGCTACTTTTTGTCTGGTCCTGGGCTGCAGCCTGTCCTGTGATTGGACTATCTTACATACCTTGCAGGGACTGGTCAATATATTATGCAAATGAAGTGACTACAGCCTACTAGGCAAATGAAGTGTCTGTGGCCTACTGAGAGGGGATTGGTCAGTTTGTGGCCCTGGTAGAAGGGCTACGCCTTTAAATTGATGAGGAATTTGCTTATATATGCAGCCAGTCTCACAGAGGTAGACAGAGGCAGAAAGCAGCAGCAGAAAGGAAAAAAGACAAAAAAGGCAAGAAGAGAGAAGCAGCAGAGAGAGAGAGAGGAGGGGAGGAACCTCCTAAAAGAGCTGGAACATGGATCAAGGGCTGTTTAACACTGAAGACAGTGAGAAGCCCGGAAGGGGCCCTGTGGCAGAACTGGTGGTGACAAGGTACAGGAGAGGCCCTGGAGCAGAGCTGGTGGTGAATGCAGAAACCTGCTGCTAGGAATGCCGCTAAGAGAGCTGAACAAAATTGCTACACTGGCTACGAGCTGGGTCAGTGAGCAGCGGAGAGGCCGACGGCAGGGAGGCTGAAGGCAGACAGGCCTGTCCTGAGGGTGCTGAGAGGAAGCCTGTCCTCAGGTGGCTGAGAGAAGGCTTACACAGCTGAGGGGGCGTGCACAGTAGAGAGAGGCATCTGGTTGCTTGTACTACCAAGAGGAGCTGAGAGAGCTGTCCTGCACTGAATCATGGAGGGATGTGCTCTCCTCTTCACGAGAGCCTTCCAGACTTTGCCTACATGCTTCCTGACCTGATCCTGAGTTGCAGCTTGTTGATCCTGATCCCAAGTTGCACCCTGTTACTTCCTTAATAAACCACTTAACTGTAAGGATGGTCTGTAAGTTCTGTGTGGCCACTGCAATGGATTATCAAACTCAGAAGAGAAGTAGAGAGTACCGTGGGAGGAACGGCTGGTGTCAGAATTGATAAAAAGGTTGCAGAGTGGAAGTATATCTGATCTCCACTTCATAGGAATCAGCTTTGGGCAGATATTGATTCTCATTATTCCTCCTGAAGTTAGACAGGTTCTGACACTACTACTAATACCATTTAACACGGACGCTCCAAATATAGTTACTTCAAGCATTCTGGAGGTTCCTGGGTGGTGCAAGGGGTTTGCACTCGACAGCAAACAACAACAATGAACTGAAAGGTTGGTGGTTTGCGTCCATCAGTGCCACTGTGGAAGAAAAGCCTGGTGATCTGCTTCATACAAATGACAGTCGAGAAAACCCTATGGAACAGTTCAACACTCTAACACGTGGGGTCGCCATGAGTCGGAATTGACTTGACGGTAATGGGTTAAGCATTCTGCGGAATTAGAAATGGGTAACTAGTGGTCAAGGGGAAGCTATTTTATTTTCTGAATAAGCACTATTTGAAATAAGTCATCAGTCTCTGTGCTCTTGTAGTGGTGTGCAGAACGCTAGAAAACTGCAGGATATCTATAAGATACGACACTAATACTTCACGTTCTTTCTTCAGCAACTGCAGGTTACATAGCTAGAACTCAGATATAACAGCCCAGAGTTATGGTTTTTGTGCTAATTTTATGTGAAGGAGGCAAATTAATCAGTTTAACTGAATCAATATCCTCTTGTCCCAAAATATTCTATTACAGGATTTAAGAGAATACAATATCTAAAGGAAAATACCACGACGAGTGAATTCTTTGAATTCTAAGTTCACAATAAATTATGGATGAATGCAATTCACTTTCCTTTGCCTTGCTTTTCATCCACTTATTTAACCTCTCAGAAATGGTTTCTGTATCTTGAAATGGTGGTAATTACCCCTTCCTTACAACTGTCTTTTGAGAATTAAATGAGATAACAAATGTAACTTACATACCACTGAGTCTGTAATTTTATTAATTACCATGCTAACACTTTTAAGTTTTGTCCCAAGACACTGAATAAATAAGATCTGCATGGTATTTTGGAATTCAGCATCTTACTAGCACATCGAAGGATTTCATGAAACAATACATGTATAATAACTACAATGGAGATTGACAAGTAATAAATGTCTGTATACATTAGTTATAATTATTATTATTCCTGTGCTAACATTTCAAAAAAAGACAAGAAAATTTTAGAAAGGCACTTTCATGAATAAACAAAGATGGCATGCATACCAGAATTCAGCACTGCCTTGTTCACAGCTTGACATTTCTTTAAAAAAAAAGAGAGAGAAATGACTATCCTGTAACCTAGAAATAGGGGATGTGCTGATCCGAGTATAAAATAAATAAACCTAATTACCCATTAATTCATAAATCACATTACTCCTATATTATCCTAAGAAAATGTATAATTTCCTAATTAATTATCTCTAGTCCATGTCCAGTAAAATATCCTAAATAGAGATGTGATGTATAAGAGGAAAATCAAGGTGGTCAGCTACAGACAACCTAGTCAGCTGTGACTACACTTCTACAACATTGCATAAATGTTTATATAAATATTTCTCTTATCTGACATTAAGGAAGAAGGTAATTTGGGAGATGTTTGAGGAATTCCCCTTTAATTTTTCAAATAAAACAACCAGGTAAGCATTTTGATGAATATTAACCCCATCTCTACTTTAGTAAGTCCTGTATTCTCAGCAACATTTAACCTTTAGCCAATAAAAGAAAAAAGAGTAGGTTATCAATAAATTAAACAGCTATATTCCTAAATGTTGTGTAGGCAACTTTTTTTCTGTAAGCCACGCAGCTCCCAAAAGCTATGATGTTATAGTCCTTTTGTTCCCTTGTTAGATTTTATTTTTAATCATGAACTATTTCAACACTTTGAAAATTATAGATAATAATATAACAGTAACACATGTAATCACCACCCACATTTAATAATGTTAACTACTGCAATACTTCAGAAAATTTTCTTGAACAAATAAAGCTTCCTTTATATACTGTACCTTTGCAAATTTTTTGTTTCTTAATTTTAACTTCCTGCTTGCTTTAAATCTGCTTGCCTCAAATTACTGGTAAAAGGACCTGAAGGTGTATCCATCTGTTTTGAAAGTACATATGTTAAAAAAAAGTATACACAGAAGTCAGAAATCTGGACTTGGGAAAATATAGGTTTTAACGACTCAAAACTTCACAAGGGAAACACATGACACAGCTAAAGTCAAAACCTGGTTAACTGTAAGACAAGTAACAGCAATTGGCTAGTATTAAATCTTTTGAGGAACAAATAAGAACACTGGATCATTAACCATTCTTACGAAGCTCTCACATTCTTTTTTTTTTTTTTTTAATTGTACTTTAGGTGAAGGTTTACAGAACAAATAGTTTCTCATTAAACAGTCAGTACACATATTGTTTTATGACGTTGGTTAACAACCCAGGACATGTCAACACTCTCCCTTCTCCATCTTTTTTGGTGAAAATATACATAGCCAAAGATACACCATTTCAAAAATTTCTACATGCACAATTCAGTGACATCGATCTCATTCTTCCAGTTGTGCTGCTAGTCTCACTTTAGATGAAGGTTTACAGAACAACATAGTTTCTCATTAAATAGTACACATGTTGCCATATGACAATGGTTAACAACCCCACTATATGTCAACACTGTCCTTACTCAGCCTTGGGTTCCCTATCACCAGCTTTCCTGTCCCCTTCTGCCTTCTAGTCCTTGGCCCTGGACTGCTGTGTCTCCTTAGGCCTGTTTTGTTTTACGTGGCTGTCCAATCCCCGGCTGAATGGTGAACTTCAGAAGTGACTTCACCACTGAGCTAAAAGGGTGTCTGGGGGCCATACTTTTGGGGTTTCTCCAGTCTCTTTCAGGCCAATAAATCTGGTCTTTTTTTGTGTGTGTTAGAATTTTGTTCTACATCCTTCTCCAGCTCTGCCCAGAACCCTCTGTTGTGATCCCGGTCACAGCAGTCAGTGGTGGTAGCCGGGCACATGTAGCTGTACTGGACTCAGTCTGGTGGAGGCCTTGGTAGCTGCAGTCCATCAGTCCTTTGGACTAATCTTTTCCTTGTATCCTGTTTCTTCATTCTCCCTTGCTTCCGAAGGAGTGAGACCAGTGGAGTATCTTAGATGGCTGCTCACAGGCTTTTAAGACCCCAGATGCTACTCACCAAGGTAGAATGTAGAACATTGTCTTTATAAACTGTGTTATGCCAATTGAGCTAGATGTTCCCCAAGACCATGGTCCCCACAGCCCTCCTCCCAGAAATTCAGTCCCACAGGGAGTTTGGATGTGTCTATGGAGCGTCCATGACCTTTCCTTGAACAAGTTGTGCTGGCTTCCCCACTACTGAAGTTCTTACATTCCTGAAAGCATCATAACTGATTTTATGTTTAATGATATTTATTATAATATTAGACTATAATACCAGAGATTTCTAGTCTTTCAAAAATCTGAAATTATTCAGGTCTTTAGAAACATCCAACTGGAGATTTTGCTACCATCTGACACGTATTTATTCATAAATTAAAAACAGTATTTATTTAACAATTTCCTTTGTAACTTAAAAAAACAGAATTTTGAAAAAGCATGCACTGAACAATAAAATTACAAGTGGCAGTCACTTTCTATAAAAAAAATAAGGAAAAAAATTGATTATTTTGGGTTTTTGTTTTTTTTTTGCCTTTTATTTGGTTAGTGGTATATTATTCTACCATATAAAGACAAAAATGAGTATAAATTTTAACAGTTTATGATTTTTAAGTTTTCATATGAAAAAACAAATTAAAAAAAGCAATATTTGGCCCTTGTAATTGTTTTCACAAAGTAAAAATAACTTCACAAACAATTTAAATCTAAAGTGCATATAAATGTGGAACTGCTTTATAACTGTGTTTACTTGTTTTATATTGTATAAGCCTGTTTTTATTTCTAGGTGGGATTTCACTTTTCATTTTCTTTGATTTGGCAATTCTTTTTCTTATTAACTCAGCTTTTAGTATTCAGTCTGTGCTATACAAAATAGTCTCAAATAAATTTTTACATGAAACTAAACAAATCTTCTAATATCTCCAGCAAACTGTAAATTCTGTTTGCTTTAAATTTAATTTAAACTTAAAATTATCACAAACTAGGTTTTTTTTTTTGTGATAACTAAACTCAAGAAGACACTGCAAAAATAGCACTTATTTTCTGTAGGTTATGAATTTATATAAAGTAGAAAACTCATTTTTAAAATTAAAACATGGTGTCTCACAAATGACTAAAGAATACCATGCATGAAGAAGAAATGTGATTCAAATAAAAATGGCTAAATAAAGTTGATCTTAATATGCCACTATTAAATTTTCATTAAAATGTTATATAAATAACTTCCAGAAATGTTTGTATATTTTTACCTCAGTATAATAAAAATCGCACTTCAGAGCAAGTATCTTGATTAGAAATGGGAGGCAAAAAAATTTTAATACTCATTCTGGGTATCTGCCAAAATTCAATTATAAATAATTTAGATTTTCCAGAACGAGTCAAATCTCTTCATGACACTATAGTTTGTATTAAACTGGTCCTTCCACTTTAAAAAAAAATGTAAAAACTCATTAAGGAAGGAGTAACATTTACAACCAAAAAAAAAAAAAAATAGAAAGTGTCTAGGATACCAAAATAATGTTATTAAACCTTACTTGGAGGGCAAATGTTACAAAGGCACAATCATTTAACACTCCCAGAATAAGGACAAAGTTTTCTTAAAAACTCAGCAGTAAGATTAGAAAGCTCAGAAGAGACTATTATACATTATACTTTAGCATGGGTTTAGAGAAAAATCACAAACCAATGCGTAGGGGGAGGATTTTTAATGAAAATGATTGTATTGGCTGATTTCAATTTGGAAAAAAAATTAGTTTAGGCATCCAAAACATTAATATGCACCAAAATAAATTATGAGTGGATTAAAGAGTTAAATATTTAGAAATCAAATATTTAAAAGAAAGGAAGAAAACAGACCTCCTTGTCAAATTTCTAGATGATAGATGACTTTTTAAGCTTAGAAGCAAACTATTTATAAAAGATAAATAAAATATACTATATATAAAAGATATGTACAGAGATATAAAAGATGTGTGTCCAAAAAAGGAAGAGGATGATATATTTGATGAAATAAAAATACACGGAATTATATTCAGTCTACAAGCAAAAAAGAAATGAGAAATGCAAAACAGGAGACAAAAAGTATTTCTGAACTTTTAAATTAGTGTTTGAAAAGTATTTAAAATACTAATAATAACAAACACTCATAAGGAAACAGGCTCATCAATTTTTCTGGTGGAATTATAAACTGTTTTAATTCTTTCAGAAAGCAAATTGACAGTATGTGCCAAATGCTAAACATTTATATCCTTTAACCCAGTGATTCCAACTTTAGAACTATTCACTTTCAAAAGTCCAAAATATGGAAAAAAAGATATACTCAGGATAAATATCACCAATGCATTGTTTGTAATATCTACATAGTTTTTAAAGAAACTCAAACTCAGTCTAAGTCAGCCTTGGTATCTAATAGCAGAAGGATATTTTAGCAAATACTACACGGTCAATTAAAGAAAGGTTATGAAAACTATTCAGTAACTATTCAGAAATGTTTGAAATATTGAGTGTAAAAACACAGTATCAAATGATCTGCATGCTATAATTAAACTTTTTTAAAATGTCATTTAAGTAGGGGAAAGACAGAGGAGACACACTAATATGCTAACTGTGAGCATACTGGAGGGGCAGGATTCCGGGTGATTTTTTTTTTTTTCTCTCCCAGATTTCTATTACTTGTTATGTGACCTTTATATACAAAACAGTCATTTAAAAAATCAAAATAACTATTAAAATTATGAGTCAATCTAAACAAATATAGTATAATCTAAGTGGGATACAAAAAAACAAATATACTTCGGTTACAACAAAATTCTAAACACATTTGACTATTGTTATCGAATATGGAAAATATATTCATATGAAAATACACGATGATTGTTTGGTTAGCATGGAGGCATTATGTACGAAATTTTTATCTTATTCTTTTTCACATGCTCTTGGCCTCTCCCATTTTTATATTTACAAATTTTAAAGGATTTATTTGTGGACAGATAAGACTTGGAGTATAAAACAAAAAATTCATTGAATAATATTTCCTCATGATTTCAACTATAAGAATAAAGATTTTTCCTGGGGAAGATATAATCTTAAGGTCCAAGAACAAGAAAAAGTCATAAAAATGCAAAGCTTTAAAGTTATATGCAAAGAAAAGGAAAAGAAAACAAAAACTAAACCATTTGTCTCAAAACAAGTCAAAAAATCATATGGAAACTGAATCCCACTAGAAAGCAGCTTCTCTTGTTTCAATAGAGTAATGTAAACTAACTCTGTAGTTCCTTTCCTTTCAGCGATTTAAAAGGTAATCCCTTTAAAAAACCCCTACATTTTAGCTATTACTTCAAAAGGATATCAGCATGTATGCTTTCTCGTAAGTGTTTATCTATATTTGTTAAAACTGGGGAATACTGTTAGTGCATTTAGTAAATTTTTGGCTGTTTTTTTCTTTTTATACATCAGAGCCCCTTTAAGATTAGAGGATGGGATTACAGTAATAAATGTATGTTTTTATGTATCACCTCCATTCATTCAGAATTTCTTCAGTGTATAATGTTGCAGTATCATTTATTCAGTATACAGTCTTGGAGCCAGGCTAACCAATATTGTTCTTACAGCTTTCCAAAGAGATACAAAGCATACTTGTGAACAAAGTGTTAAGTACAATGACTCAACAACACTCATAAATTCCTAGTGGCCTTTATTTGTTCTGAAACTGAGCAGTAGCTTTGAATAAACTGAGAAGGTAAGAGAAAGGGGAAAAGGCCTCATTTTTCAATTGTTCTTCAGTGGGATGAAAAATAAGTGTGCTGAGCAATGTGTGTGGTGATCTGAAGCAGCCCTAAGATAAAAAGGGTAATTGTGGATGGGAAAACAAAGAAAGTTTTAGCTAAAACATCGTTGGACACCATTTTTAAGAGAGTCCAGTCATCTAAACGATTTCAAAAATTCCTTCCAATTGTTAAGAAGGCAACATGCTGTTTCAGAAAAAAACTTTTTTTTTTTTTTAACATACTATCTGTAAGTCAGGTTGTTCTGGGAGCTCTGGTGGCAAAATGGTTAAGAGCTAGGCAGATAACCAAAAGGTTATCGGCAGTTCAAATCCACCAGCCGCTCCTTGGAAACCCTATGGGGCAGTTCTACTCTGTTCTTTTGGCTTGCTATGAGTCAGAATCGACTCGATGGCAACGGGTTTGGTTTGGTTTTTTATGTGTAAGAACTGGAGTCCTTGGGTGGCTTAAATGGCTAAGGGCTCCACTACTAGCTGAAAGGTTGGTGGTTCAAACCCATGCAGAGGTGCCTCCAAAGACAGACCTGGTGATCTGCTTCCAAAAGGTGACAGCTTTGAAAATCCTATGGAGCAGTTTTATCTGCACACATGGGGTCACCATGAGTCGGAATTAATTCCATGGCAACTAACAACAACAACATATGTATGAACTAGTTCATGAATTTGGTATAGTGAATGTGGACATTGTATTTACGCTCATTAATAGGCTTCAGAATATACTTTCACAGTTTCAAGTTATTTTGGATTCATGATTATTAATTTTTTAAAAAAAATTCTGGTAATTCAAATTTCATTGATTTGGTGGCTAAAGTCTCCAGGAAAGAATTATAAAATCATTCTTAATGGAAAATTAGGTCTAATTTAGACATCAGTTCCAAAAGTATATTTGGAAAAAACTGGAATTCACACATGGAAGAGTGTACATATACATATATAACTTTCTAAAGTGAGCTTTAAAAAAGACTTCAAATTTCAACAGATCCCTACCCTGTAAGCATCAAATCTAAATTTTTCTGGCTGATTTACTTGCTAATCTGTTGATGGGAAACTCTCTTCCATGTCTAATATTTCAACATCCAGGTCTCAGCTCAAATGGTACTTCTTGATAATATTGTGTGATTGTGAAGATAAAATGGGATTCATAAAATCCTTAAGTCCTGATTTTAGCTATTAGCTTCTACCTCACCAAATTCACAAAAAGCAAAATGATCAGTTTAATTTAATTTCATCCTAAAGTGATAAGCAATGGCAGAGGAGAAAGAAAAGCAAGAGATTGCAAGGATTCAGAGCCTGCATAATTGAGAATTGGTTATAGTGCATGTTGCAAGCTAGAAATAATACTTTAAAACAATTTTCATACTAGGTTCTCCCTGTACACACATCTCCATTTAAAAATGAAAAACATAGATTTTGATACTTTAAATCAATATTCACATGTGGCCCCCTTAACTTTGAAATGAAATGCAAATAATAAAAATATACCTTGTTGATATATATAATCTTCAATTTAGCTTTAAAATATATAATTGCTTTCTTCTAAAATGAGCAGCAAATATTCTTTTTCTCCTGCACATGCATTAAGAAAGTTATAAACATAATTCACTTCAGTATTGTAGAAATCACTGTTCAGTGATAGCCAGATGTACACATTTCTCTCTCTTCCTCCCAAAGGTTAGCTTACCTTGCACTTTGGACACTTCTGGGCATTCCTCTGCCCATGCTCAATTTCGCTGGCCCAGTGGCGCAATAACTTATCTCCTTTTTTGTACTCCTTGCAGTTAACACCTTCATGCCAAGGAGAGTGGCACTTAAAACACCAGACAAACTGGCAAGTGGGGCACTGGATCTGTGTAAGGAAAAGTAAAATTCAGTACCGACAGATACACTGTAATCGTCTAAAAGAACAAGAACGGTGGTGTATGGGGAAATTTAGCTAAAAGGTTATAATCTGCCCACATTTTTAATGTCTCTCCCTCTATAAGATCAAAACTACAGTAAGATATAAATATTTTGCTATTAAACGAGGACAGAATTGCTTTGGCAAGACTATACTGGAAATAAACACTTGGGGCATTCTGGAAATCAATTCAGCCTTAAAAAAAACCTCCCAGATTGAAGCCGAGTAAAACCTGAAGCATGCAATGCCTCAAATCCACATACTCAGGCTGCCCTTTAACTCACCATTCCCTTGAACCAGTTTCCCAGGCATTACCATCACTCTTCTTACCAATAACTTGATTCACTTTTATAAAATGAAGGCCTCACAGATGCTTTACCGAATGAAAAACACACTAGCAAACAAACTGCTCTATCAACATTAGGCAGCAGCTAAAATGACAGATACCCCTGGTCTGCCATCAGTCTAAGAGAGGTTAATAGTAAAATAATGCAAAAGGATTCTATTATTAGAAATAAATCAGGATGGTGACGCTGTGGCAGGTATAACAGGTCTTCATATTTTTACTGTGTAGAGGTATGTGAGAAAGAGAAACAGCTTGTGTATATTCATGGAAAATATTTGTCTTCTATTTGGTCCCTGGATGAAAGATATTTTCTGTAATGATTTATTTTGAGTGACAGTGGAGTATCACATTCTTACACAGTATTTCCAGTCTTCATGCTCTAAAAATATATGTGCATAATTTGAGTTTCCCAGCCCTGCTTGATACAAATGAATTAACATAACATCTAATTTTCAAGAAGGTTGATAATTGACTATTCTTTTCTGTGCTTCTGCATTATTATTTCACTGTAACGTAAGTAAACTTACTGACTACATTTTGAAGGATAGTTAGAACTTATTTTGGTAAACTATATACAATATCACTACTTACTTTTTTGGAAAATCTTTTTTTTTTTTTTAAATAATAGTGGTTCCAATACATGGATTAATCGAACAGTAATTACAATCACAGCTGTTCTGTTTACAACTCAGAACACTAGTTTTCACTTACATCAGGAATAGATAATGTTCTTCCTATGCAAACATAAAATAACAAAAGTACTTTTGCTTTTTATAATTTTATATCAAAACACAATGGCATTTTGTCATAAGAATAAAAAAATCTTTATGTGTATTTATTTTTTAAAATTCTGTTATATAATAATGTCTGGACTGACTGCATTACATGCATTATTTATTTAATTCTCAAAATAATGCTGCAAAACAGGTATGGACATCACAAGTTTCTAGATGAGGAAACTAAGCCTCAGAGATGTGAAATAACTTGCTCAAGGTCACACAGCAAGTACACACTAAGGAAGGATTTAAACCTAACTCAGTCTGGTTTAAAGGCCAGCATTCTTTTCACCGTGCCAAAATAATTCCTCAAACTAAACACCATTCCTTCCTCGGCAATTAAAAATTTTAAATGTAGAAGTAAAAAAAAGGTCACATAGTAACTATCCAGAAAGTCAAAATTCTACGTGGTTACCAATATAAAGTGAATTTTGAAAGTCCTAACATAAACTGGGAGACACTTTGCTTTACCAAAAACAAAAAAAGAAAAAGATGGATGTTATTAATCAATCATTTAAAATATCCCGTCTTTTCTAATGATTAACATTAAAACAAGTGATTTTTAAAATAAGTAGAACAAGTTGAAGTGGATGAGCTCCAGATAATAAAACAATATAAAACGTTTATTCCTCATGCTGCTGAACAATGAAGAATAGATGTAAATATCATATGGAGCCTTCTTTTTTAATGTAATCGATGAAAGGGGGAAGAAATTTCCCATTTTGTCACAAGGACCTAAATATTTAATTCAGTTCTCTTCCATTAGACACTATTCATAATTCTAAATCACTGGACTGTAGAATCATTTAATTAAAAAAAAAAAAAAAGACCTTGTTGGTTTTATATCAGTCAGTCTTATGCTTATGAAATGAATAGAAGAATATATGTAAAGGTGCTTTGAAACTCGGATTCACGCTATGAATGCCAGACATTAACGGTCCCAGGATTTTTGTGACCAAGTGCTGAACTATCACATCTGTGGATCTCTAATGAAGACAATCTGAAATGTGTGACTCTCTTAAGGTACCAGAGTTATAAAGAAACTGACATTTGGTGTCCACACCAGGGGACTTTGGCTTCTCACTTCTCTAAATCAACAACGAAGTCTTATCGCAGATTCTACATGCCAATCCTCACCAACAACATAGACTTAGTGACAAACTGTGAAAGGAGTTGCCCAGAAAGCTCTCAAGTGAGGATGAATAAATCCATACCTGACTGCTTACTGTCTCTCACTGAAAACATTAATATAACTATTTGCTTTGAGCCAGAAAAATTAAAGGACTAACAGCCAACCCCAACAACACTGGTATTCAGAGACTGCACCCGGATTGTCTGAATACTGACTTTTTGATACTAAAGAGGCTGAGTGACTAAGTAGAGCTGAGTGGCCACCGTGGCAGATCCCTAGAGTAGGGAACACACACATTCACTTCTGATGTTAGAGGGACTCTCACATTACCAGACCCAGTGTTCCGATGATGCACCATGGGGGCCTCCCTGGGCAGCTCCTGAGACTGCTTTCCTGTTCTTTCTACTTCCTACTTGCCTTACAGTAAACCTCACTGAGTAACTTGAGATAGAGCACATCTCTGCTTCTTGTAACTGGAAAGGGCCCAATTGTCACAATCTGTCTATTGACATCTTACCCGTATGGAATGCCACTTGCTTCAAGAGGTCTTCACTGTTCCTCCCAAGCATACTCAGTATCTTTCTTATGGAATTTACATTAGACTTCTAATCTCCCCACTGGCATACGAGCTCACTGAAGACCAAGGCTTTGTCTCATTCACCCTGTATTTCCTGAGCTGAGTCACCCCGAACTTCTGGCAGATGGGGTAGCAGGCACTCAGTAAATTACTTGGAAAATAAATTGTTTTGCACACAGCAGGTACCACACACTGGTTAACATAAACGAATTCAGAGGGAAAAAAAAATCTAATTTATGACTAGTGGCTGAGATGGTATCGCTACTTTTTAGATTACCAGATGATGTTTACTAAATATTTTATCCACGTGACATTTTACTGAGCATCACAATTAATATGCCAACTTTTCTACATAAGGCAGGGCTCCAAGTGTTTCAAGAATAAAGTTATCAGAGTTAGGAATCTTGATTAACTTGCCCCAGAACCCAGGAAAGATAAAAGAACTGTATATTTACATTTTTGACTTCTGAAATCATTAGTTTTTCCAGATATCTGGGCCACACTGACACTAAGATGACAAGTTAAACCAACCTACCTGCCCTAAGCAAATGGTGTTTGTTCTGACAGTTTATCATGTCAAATGGCAAAACAGCCTTCAAAATAGAAACAGAGTCCAAAACCAAAAACATCCCAGATAATTATTTTCTTGCCTAAATTCTACGTACTCCTATACACATCATCATTTCAAATAAATGACCCAATCGTTACCTTTCAAACTCAAGGTATTAGACAACAACCATGCTTATATGCACTGTAAATAAAAGAGCTCAGTGTTCAAAGAAGGACTTGCTTTATTAGAACTTCAGGTTAAGACAGACAGATACTCAATAATGAAACACATTCATCAATTCATTTGCCCATTCAACAAATATTTATCGAGCACCTTCTAACTAGCACATATTAACTATACTCAGTTTACGTACACAAAAAAGAATGAAAGTACTTGTCCTTATGAAATTTACAAGCTACTGGGGGAAGACAGGTACAAATCAAAAGAGCTATAAAACCATAGCTGCTACAGTAGTAATAACTGTTAGAGTAGAAGCCTGGACAAGTGGGTGCTATGGGAGAGGTACTTTAGGGAAGGCTGGGAGGGAGGGGTTCAGAGAAAATGTGATATTGAAAGATGAGAAGAATATCACTGGGAAGGCAAGCATGATGGAGGTAACACTTTAGGCAGAGAGCCCAGCCTGAGCCACTGCACAGAGGCCTGAGGATCTGGTGCAATGGGGAAATAGCATGTACTCTAGTGTAGCCCAAACAGAAATGTCACTTCAAATGGCTCAACCTTGGTAATAAATAGGGTCCAATTAGTTTTGCTTAATGTTCCTGTAATCCTGGCATGTCTCCCAGACTACACTGTAGTCGAGAGACTCCTTATATAAAACATGTAAAATTTACGGTTGTCAGACTAAGGCGTGTCTCAAAGAGACCGATCAATATGGTAAACAACAGGGAAATTTTGGGAGTGAAAAACATTTTCTAAGAACTGAAGATGCTTTTCTTGGAGAGAAGAAGATTAGAAGGAGTGCAGGGTATTACAGAGAGGTGAAAAAGTCTTGGTGCATGGTTTCAAGTATGCTTAAGGAAGCACTGTCTGCTCCTTTATAAAATCAAATTCTAAAGCAAGAGTAAGGAGCTCTGGTGGTGCAATGGTTAAGCACCAAAAGGTTGGTGGTTCAAACCCACCCAGTGGCTCCACGGAAGAAAGACCTGGTGATCTCCTGTAAAAATTACAGCATAGAAAACCCTATGGGACAGTTCTACTCTGTCACATGGGGTCACTATAAGTTGAAATAGACTCAGTGGCACCTAACAACAACAAAGCAAGAATGCCAGTGGAGGGAAGAGTCTCCACATTGGAAAACACAGCTTGACTTCTCACCCTGAATTTTATTCCCTGAGATTCACCTCCTGCTTGGGAATCCCTCCCTGAATGGTAGTGCTTCATGAGGCGCTGCTCCCTTTAACACAGCCCAAACATGGCCAAGTGACCCTTTCCTTAATTTCTCACAGCACTGCTGGAAAATGAAAAGAGACCCTTTTCTAGAGATTAGGGATTAAAAGGGGGACAAAAGCACAAACAACAAGATAAGCTATATAGAGATATAGTGCTTACTCATATAAATAACCTTACCGACCTTCCTCAATAGTGGTTTCCAGCCTCCTTTTACATATGCATCACACTATTTATTGCATAATACATTTACCTCAATACTAGGTTTTATTTTTAACTGGGAGGTATGCTCTTCTAGGGTAGCATGTCAGAACTTGGGAATGGGGTTGTGTCCTTTGAAGAGTCCTCTCCCTCTAATTTTAGAATCATTGTTTCATACCAGTCTATTTTACTCCTAACCTCTGGAGCAAGAAATACCTTTAAGCATTTATAGAATCTTCCTCTCAACCTAGAAAGTATGGTTCAGAGATCTAAGCCTTTCTTGTCTGAGTATCCACCTCTTCACAGATGAATATAAAAGGTCTTGTGAGATTTTGCCCCGATTTGTGTAGCTTAAACTCCCTAGCCAGAGAATGTGGCATCATCCTGTTTTCATCAGGACAGCCTATTCTGAACACAATGCATTTAGCAGGAGAGCCATTTAATCACACAGTGTATGTCTTAGTTATGGTGCAAAGGCTAACAGCTCGACTGCTAACCAACTGCTAACCAAAAGGTCAGCAGTTCAAATCCACCAGCTGCTCCTTGGAAACTCTATGGGGGCAGTTCTGCTCTGTCCATAGGGTTGCTATGAGTCAGAATCAACTCGACAGCAATGGATTTTAATGGATTATAACAGAAATACCACAAGTGGATAGCTTTAACAAACAAATTTATTCTCTCACAATCTAGGAGGCTAGAAATCCAAACTCAGGGCGCCAGCTCCAGGGAAAGGCTTTCTGTGGGAAGGTCCTTGTCATCAATCTTCCCCTGGTCTAGGAGCTTCTTAGTGCAGGGGCCTAGGGTCTAAAGGACGTGCTCCATTCCTGGCTCTTCGTCCTTGGTGGTATGAGGTACCTCCCACTCTGCTCGCTTCTCTCTTTTATACCTCAAAAGAGACTGACTCGAGACACAATCTAATTCTGTAGATTAAGTCCTGCCTCATTAATGTAACTGCCTCTAATCCTGCCTCATTAACGTTATAGAGGTTAGGATTTACAACACATAGGATAATCACATCAGATCACAAAATGGTAGACAACCACACAATACTGGGAATCATGGCCTAGCCAAGTTGACACACATTTTAGGGGGACACAGTTCAATCCCCAACAGTGTACAATAAGAAATGGGAGTATTTTCTGTGATCAATAGGTGAAAGCAGGAGAGTGATCTCACCTTAAGACAACAATGAATTCCTTCAAATTAGAGCTTTCTGCAAATAGAAGGGAATGGTTCTAGTGGCAGCAACTTCCTTAACAATGGAGGTGTTCAACCAGAGTCTGAATGACCACCTGAGAGGATTCATGCACTGTGCAGAGATCTGCATTAGGTTCCTTTGCAGCTCTGAGAACATAAATATGGGAGGGCAAGAATACAGAGGAGTTTCTGGGTGTTGTAAATGATTAAAGTGCTCAGCTGCTAAACCAAAGGTTTGAGGTTTGAATCCACCCAGAGGCGCCTCAAAAGAAAGAGCTGGCAATCTACTTCCAAAAGATCAGCCACTGAAAACCCTATGGAGCACAGTTCTACTCTGACACACACGGGACTGCCATGAGTCGGAACTGACTTGATGGCAACTGGTTTGGTTTTTTCATAGGCTAAAATACCAGATGAATTCCAATATTTGGCTGTTGTTAGAAGTTCAATCACAAATAAAGACTATAAAATATTATGGATAATTTATGCATCAAGAAAGCAAACAACAACTTTAGCCAAGCCCTTCATTAGTAACTAGAGGGAAAAATGCACTCTAATAAAATTTCATAGGCCTACATCATCATTTGAGTGTTATAAATTTTTTCAAGGGTAACATACCTAACACACTCTTTGTTTATGCTGGCCTTTACACCAGTCTAGACAACTTCAACTTTATCTCCATCATAAATCTATTCCAGCAACAATCATTTTAAATGCTACACTTGTTTTCTATGGGCTCCTGACCTCGATGATGCATTAATCCTGAGAGAGATCTGTGTGTGTCACTGGCCAAAATGACCTCGCAGGGCTGAGGCACAATCTGATTCTCAAGTTATAAACACTGTCAACTTAAAGTGATGGTGTCAGGGAAAAACAGAAGAGCAAACAAGCATACTAACTACACTTACATCAGAAAGCTTTACACATTTTTTACATATGGAAACAAATTCTCATATCCTCTCTACCAGACAGAAACTTAAGCATACTTTAAAGTACACCACTTAGGAACAACAAATCCACTGATTTGTCTGAATCCTTAGGGCCTTTAGTAAAGTCTTTTTACCACACGAGGAGATAATATACTTGTGAAGCTTTATAAAACTTCTATTCAGAGGGCTTATAAAGAGACAAAAAAGAATGCTAAAAATTAAGGTACGAATGTAGTACAGAGAATTTCTCCGGGATATATGACTGGCTTTTTTCTTTCACCATGTGATAAGTCAAAGCATCATTCTGTAAGTTATCAAGGCTCTGTTTAACATTTGTGGGAAGAAGAGTGGGAGGTACTTTTAATTTTGCCTTAAGGAAACCATAAAGAATATTACCTTTAACATATTCCTTCTGTTGATATGCATGCCCTTCAACTCTTACTCCAATCAATATGAAAATATTGATATATGGCAGGCTCAGAGTGGAGAGTTTAAATCTAGTTTTAAGCCAGTGCTCTGACTCACCTTTTCCAGCTTGGCAAATTCAACATTTCAAGGCTCAGTTTAGTGTATTTTCTCTTCAATGAGGCTTTCTCAATCTCTCCTGTCCTTTCTTCTTCTATGTTCTTAGCATTTTCTACCAACATATATTACAGTTCACATTATTATTTATGCACTGACCTATAGAATAATTCCTTTGACAAATATATTCTGAATGCATAGTCTACCAGACATGGTACTTGACACATATTATCAGCAATGAGTGTAGCAAGCCTGGGCAGGGCCTCCTAAAGACCAGTGGGAAAGAGAGACTTTAAGCAAATGGTTACACAAATACACCATAAAAAGCCCAGATGTGATAAGCAGTGTCTTAGTCATCTCATGCTGCTCTAATAGAAATACCACAAGTGGATGGCGTTAATAAAGAGAAATTTATTCTCTCACAGTCTAGTAGGCTACAAGTCCAAATTCAGGGTGTCAGCTCCAGGGGAATGCTTTCTCTGTGAGCTCTCAAGGAAGGTCCATGTCATCAATCTACCCTTAGTCTGGGAGCTTCTATGCACAGGAACCTCAGGTCCGAAGGACACGCTCTGCTCCCGGCACTGCTTTCTTGGTGGTATGAGGTTCCCCGATTCTCCACTTGCTTCCCTTTCCTTTTTATCTCTTACAAGAGATAAAAGGTGGTGCAGACCACACCCCAGGGAAACTCCCTTTCCATTGGATCAGGGATGTGACTTGGGTTAGGCTGGTGTTACAATCCTACTCCAATCCTCTTTAATGAAAATTACAATCAGAAAATGGAGGACAACCACACAACACTAGAATCATGGTCTAGTCAAATTGACACACACATTTTGGGGGGGACACAATTCAATCCATGACAAGTGGTATAGAGGAAAACTATGGGTGCTGCTAATGTGTCTGTCTCCAGGTACCACATGGGTATCATGAGAGCTACAACTTCGTTTTTATTTTCCTACCACTAACGTGTTCCCTATATTGATATACAGTTGGGGTTGCATTAATACTTTATAGGAATTGTTCAGGTAAGAAATCAGATTTCTTTAACTGGAAATTGAAATTAACCTTATAGAAATGGAAGGATAAAACTTTTTGGCATCATGACAAAAGTTTCAGGGACATAAAGGCAGAACTACTATGAATGAGAAAGTAAGTCTGGATTTGACCAAAGGCAGGTTGTCTCAACAGAAATCTCTCAATTCAGGAATGCACTTGTTCTATTTGATGTAGTATGAGTTTGAGGACTTTCAGAACACATGGAAATCTCCGTTTACTCAACCTTTTGCCAGAAGAGAGTTGTTAAGTGAGGGTCTAGAAAGATAAACTGGCATCTCAGAGTACTTTGTTACTGCTTTTAGATATACCGTTTACTCTTTTACCATCTGTTAAGTGCAGAAGATTTAACGAATGGTTTTTACAAAAACCCATTCAAATGAAACCCCAAAATATGATATTTTAGATCACATACTTCATGTAAGAAGCACTCAAAGGTATTTTCTGCTATAAAATAGCTGTGATATTTTCAAGCCAGTTTAACCTACTGTATTAAAACCAAAACCAAACCCGTTGCTGTCGAGTTGATTCTGTGCAGGACAGAACAGAACTGCCCCAAAGGGTTCCCAAGGAGTGGCTGGTGGATTCAAACTGCCAACCTTTTTGGTTAGCAGCGAAGCTCTTAACCACGGCGCCATCAGGGCTCCAACCTACTATACTAAGTGCTTCTGAATTGGTAGCACAAGCCATCATAAATGCTCAAAAAGTGGCATCTTGGATCAAGATACTATAACTCAATGACTCTAAAAGAATAATATTAAAATATACATTACAAAGATTTTAACAATAGATACAAAACTCACTTTAGGCTGTAAACAATATTATAAAAAGATGTTAAATTGCTCCAACCTGTTAGGCATTAGCAACAACCTTTCTTTTTTTGTTTCCACTGCCTTATGACTCAATTTATTGCATTTGAGTACTTAAGTTTATCTCAAAGTTAAGATAAACTATACCAATTTGGAAGTAGGTTCTGTTATTGAGGAAACCAAATTTTTAAAAAAGCATGGCAAAATGAAAAAAGCCCAAATGTTCACAACAAAGAATAAAGATATTACTCTCAATTTAGGGTGCTATACCTGCAATCATGAATGTCACAGTTGCTTTGCTTGAGTACCCATATCAGTGCCCTCCTTAGCCATAATATCCAGACAGGTATGGGCAAGTAAATCAGGTAGTTAATATTAGCACAGCTTGGAGTTTATTGATGAAAAATGCTATATAAATTGATATATTAAAGGGAGTAAAAATAATTAAACTGTTTGAATCATCCCTGTAACTTTGTACAGTATAGAACAGGGAGACTTCTCTTATAGATCTTCTCTTCTACAAGAATAAAGAGTAACAACGATCATCACCTGCAAATGCTTTACTTTGACTTAAAGTTGTTTAATAGTATCCCATTATATTGAGATTCCCATCCCTCACCCACTCCCAAGGATTTTAACTGCTCAGTATCAACATTATTTTGTAATGAATTCATCCTCTCCCAATGGGAAATTTTCTTCTCCTTTGTTCATCGAAAGTAAAGACTGGTTTACTGGATTTGATATCTTGGGGCATTTGTCACATACTTCTCTTCATACCTACAGCCCAACTGACAAGACACTTTCGTGGAAGTATGACCTTTGAGAAATGTTATCAGAAAGCCATTGGTTTATTCAAAATTATGCAAATATAGGATCTTATATTTGTCTATTTTCCACATTTCACTCTTAATACTTGTATATTATGATAAATTATGCTAATCATAACATGAATTTGATGATGCTGGATAAAAGAGACCTATAATGTTTCATTGATGATATAAGTGTATCTTAAAAATCCTCCTTGTACTCATTTTATAAGAACATTGTTTAAATTACTCAACTATTTCCACTTTGATTCAATTCTATATTGTTGTTGTTAGGTGCTGTTGAGGCCACTCTGACTCGTAGTGACACTATGTACAACAGAAAGAAACAATGACCAGTCCTGAGCTATCTTCACAATCATTGCTATGTTTGAGCCCATTGTTGCAGTGTCAGTCCATGTCGTTGAAGGTCTTCTTCTCTTTCGCTGACCCTCTACTTTACCAAGCATGATGTCCTTCTCCAGGGACTGGTCCCTCCTGATAACATGCCCAAAGTACATGAGATGAAGTCTCACCATCCTTGCTTCTAAGGAGCATTCTGGCTGTACTTACTTTGAGACAGGTTTGTTTGTTCTCCTGGCAGTCCATGGTATATTCAGTATTCTTCGCCAACACCATAATTCGAAGGCATCAATTCTTCTTCAGTCTTTCTTATTCATTGTCCAGCTTCTGCAAGCATATGAAGCGACTTAAAATACCATGGCTTGGGTCAGGTGCACGTTAGTTCTCAAAGTGATATTCTTGCTTTTTAACACTTTAAAGAGGTCTTTGGCAGCAGATTTGCCCAAAGCAATATGCTGTCTGATTTCCTGACTGCTGCTTCCATGGGCATTGACTGTAAATCCAAGTAAAATGTAAACCCTGACAACTTCAATCTTTTCTCCAGTTATCATGATGTTGCTTATTGGTCCAGTTGTGAGGATTTTTGTGTTCTTTTTTTTTTTATATTTTTATTGTACTTTAGATGAAGGTTTACAGAACAAATAGTTTCTCATTAAATAGTACACATACTGTTTTATGACAATGGAGGATTTTTGTTTTCTTTATGTTGAGGTGTATCCATATTGAAGGCTATAGTCTCTGATCTTCATCAGTAAGTGCTTCAAGTCCTCTCTGCTTTCAGTAAGCAAGGTTGTGTCAGCTGCATAACACAGGTTGTTAATGAGTCTTCCTCCAATCCTGATGCCCTGTTCTTCTTCATATAGACCAGCTTCTCAGATTACTTGCTCAGCATGCAGACTGAACAA
This sequence comes from Dugong dugon, assembly GCA_030035585.1. Taxonomy (NCBI): domain Eukaryota; kingdom Metazoa; phylum Chordata; class Mammalia; order Sirenia; family Dugongidae; genus Dugong; species Dugong dugon. The sequence goes on along the minus strand of CM057464.1, from coordinate 145,649,597 downwards.
TTACAGTGAAAGGATACAACCCTGACACACACCTTTCCTTATTTCCAACCATGTAGTATCCCCTTGTTCTGTTCAAATGACTGCCTCTTGGTCTATGTAGAGGTTCTTCATGAGTACAATTAAGTGTTTAGGAATTCCCATTCTTTGCAATGTTATCCATAATTGGTTACGATCTAAATAGTCTAAGGCCTTTGCACAGTCAATAAAACACAGGTAAACATCTTTCTGGCAATCTCTGCTTTCAGTCAAGCTCCATCTAACATCAGCAATGATATCCCTTGTTCCAAGTCCTCTTCTGAATCTGGCTTGAATTTCTCGTAGTTCCCTGTCGATATACTGCTGCAACTATTCTTGAATTATCTTCAGCAAAATTTTGCTTGTGTGTGATATTAATGATATTATTCAATAATTTCTGCATTCTGTTGGATTATCTTTCTTTGGAATGGACACAAATATCATTCTCCTCAGTCAGCTGGTCAGGTAGCTATCTTCTAAATTTCTTGGCACAGACGAGTGAGTACCTCCAATGCTGTATCTGTTTGTTGAAACATCTGAATTGGTATTCCATTGATTTCTGCAGCCTTTTTTTTTTGCCAATGCCTTCAATGCAGCTTAGACTTCTTCTGTGAATACCACCGGTTCTTGACCATATGCTACCTCCTAAAATGGTTGAAAGTCACCCTATTCTTTTTGGTACCATGACTCGGTGTATTCCTTCCATCTTCCTTTGCTGCTTCCTGCATCGTTTAATATTTTGCCCAGAGAAACCTTCAATACTGCAACTCGAGGCTTGAACTTTTTCTTCAGTTCTCTCAGCTCAAGAAATGCTAAGTTTGTTCTTCCCTTTTGGTTTTCTAAATCCAGGTCTTTGCACATTTCATTATAGTATTTTACTTGTCTTCTCAGGCTGCCCTTTGAAATCTTCTGTTCAGCTCTTTTATCATTTCTTCCATTCACTTTAGCTGCTCTATGTTCAAGAACAAGTTTCAGAGTCTCTTCTGACATCCATTTTGGTCTTTTCTTTCTTTCTTTCCTGTCATGCAATTGTGTATACTATGTTTTAAATAACACAAATTCCAAAGAGTATATATAAGGAGCCAGGTGGCGCAGTGGTTAAAGTGCTAGGCTGATAACCTAAAAGTCGGTGGTTCGAACTCACCAGCTGCTCCAAGGCAGAAAGATGTGGCAGTCTGCTTCCATAAAGATTAAAGCCTTGGAAATCCTATGGGTCTGTTCTACTGTGTGCTATAAGGTTGCTATGAGTCGGAATCCACTCAACAGCAATGGGTTTGGTTTGTTTGTTTTTGGTTATATGTGTGTGTTTGTGTGTGTGTGAGTGTGTGTGTGTGTGTGTGTGTGTATATATATAAAGAAGCAGTCCAGAAATCAATGTATTGCATTGGGCAAATCTGCTGCCAAAGACCTTTTTAAAGTTTTGAAAAGCAACGATATCACTTTAGGGACTAAGGTGCACCTGACTCAAGTCATGGTGCTTTCAATCTCCTCATATGCATGCAAAAGCTGGATAAGAAAGACCAAAGAAGAATTGATGCCTTTGAATTATGATGTTGGTGAAGAATACTGAATATACCATGGATTTCCAGAAGAACAAACAAATTCATCCTAGAATAGCCAGAATGCTCCTTGGAAGCAAGGATGGTGAGAGTTTGTCTCCTGTATTTTGGACAGTCTTCAGGAGGGACCAGTCCCTGGAGAAAACACCATACTTCGTAAAGTGGAGGGTCATCAAAAAACAGGAAGACCCTCAATGAGATGGACTGCCACAATTGCTGCAATGATGGGCTCAAGCACAGCAAATATTGTGAGGATGGCACAGGACCGGGAAAGGTTTCTTTCTGTTGTACAGAGCCTTGCTATGAGTCAGAATCGACTCGATGGCACCTAACAACTAACAATATACATACATACATACACACACATATATATATATAGAGAGAGAGAGAGTTGTTAATTGTCATCTAGTTGATTCCAACTCATGGTGACCCCATGAGTACAAAGTAGAACTGCTCCATAAGGTTTTCAAGTCTGTGACCTTCCAGAAGCAGATCATTAGACCTATCTTCTGAAGTGGCTCTGGGTGGTTTCAAACCACCAACCTTTCAGCTAGTAGTCGAGCACTGAACATCTGTGTCACCCAAGGATTCTATCTGTCTCTCTCCCTATATGCAGACACACATACACACACACATGCATACATATATGCATAGATAATACATAAAATTTTCCAATTCTAAACATAATTTTGAAAAACATCAAATAGCCTAAGTTGTAGAATAAACACTTTTCTGTAAGAACAATTTCTTCTAAAATTAGTAATTCCCTGATAATATCAATTTCATATATGTTGGGATAAAAATAGCTTAAAATAATCTAAGAATACTCAGAGCAAAATAAAATATTCTATTAACTCAGCATTTAAAATCACTGTTAGGGTGTATTTTAGTCATACAACTTTGTAACCTCAAAAGTGACACTCTTTACGCACACACACACAAAGTTTTTCCTGATAGTTATGTCTTAAAGAGTTACACCTGTACCAAAATAGTACATTTACATTAAAATATATGTATATACGAGAGTCAAGCAGTTTCCAAGACCAATTACTCATTTAGAGGCTTTGACTAACCCGCAAGTACTCTAACTCATCATTGTAACAGCTGAGGAAACTACTTGCTAAACCACAGTCCCCTCAAAGCTACAGGATGAGCACTGTAGCGACCACAGCTCCCAAGATACAGAACATGGGCAAAAACTTATCTAAATGGAGATACCTTCAAACAGTCTTTGAAACCACTTTATCCTGCCATTTAGCTGTAGTGACAAGGATGACAACTACTGCCACAGCCTCATCACTTCTGCTTCATTTACTGCAAAGGTTTTCACCTCTGCTGCGTATTAGGGTCACCGTGAGGCTAAAACATTTGCAATGCCCAGGCCTCTCACCCAAGATGACTCTTCTTGGGTAGGCCTGGGGCGCTGTTGTTTCTTAAAAGTTCTCCGGGTGATTCTAATAAACAGCCAGGGTTGTGAATCAATTATTTACTTCCACAGTTGCTGTCCAGGTTTCCCTGCCTTCTATCTTGTCCTCCTGTGACATCCTCTTTCAATGCTGCTAGAATGATCTTTCTTTAATGCCTACAGAGTTAAATTCAAACTTCTGAGCAAAGTGTGAAAGACTCAACATGACCTGCTCTTATCTACCCGAGCAGCTCTCTCTTCCCTACTCTCTCCCCAGTACCTCTGCAAAGCACTTGTTTACAACTTGCCAGGACCTCAGCCTCTGGGCCTGAACACTTAGTCATCTATTGCTCTGGAATGTTCTTCACTGTTTATCTGCCTGGAGAACTGCACCTCCTCTATGGGCCTTTCCTAACATCCTTTCCCCTAACTCTCCTTCAGCATTACCAAAGCACCCCGCATATATTATTATTATTTGACTAAAAATATTGAACTCTATTTTAGAAGATATGTCTCTCACCTTCATCAGACTTTTTCAGAGCAGAGATTACATCACATTTGCCTCTGTATCCCCACACTTAAGACACCGCCAAGCATATTCTGGCATTCTATACTTGGTGAATAAATTAATGAATAACATTTATACTGTTTTCACTAATTAAGACAGAACCAGAGGAGACTCACATTAGGATGACTGAAAAACAGTTATGTTTACACTAAAAACAGAGAAGAAAAATTTTTAGTATTTACTGAGTATTTAGTAATAACAATGACTATTACTCTAAAGTCCAGACTTTCAACTGGGTTACTAAATTTTCAAAAGTACTCTCTTATCATCAGACTTCCCAAACCATACTTATTCAGAATCATAGCCAAAGTATACTCACCTTAGGCTCTGGTAAGGGAAGGAAGCCCATTTAATGCCCACCACAAGTTGGCCTAATTTGGCTGCTCCCATCCTGTGACATCTAACCCACAACTCTGGTGAACATGCTTACTTTGTATTTGCTTTCTGATCTGGAAGGGGTGGGAATATGTCCTTTTTTCTTGAAGGTTGTAAAGTGCTTGCACTGAGGACATGGCTTGGTGCTGGAATCAATACGGCCAAGTTCCAAGAAGTACTTATATTTGATGGAGTCTTCATGCGTTAAGTTATAGATAACAGTTGTTTCTTCCAGGAATTCAAAACACTCTGTGATAGGGCATTTGATTTCTACTTGGCCAAGTTGTACCTGCATGAAAGAGCAGACAGGAGAGGGAAAAAAAAGGTCATTGCCTTTATTACATTTCTTATTTATTTTTAATTTTTGCATACAATATGGCTTATTTTATGATTACAGTAAAGGATTATTTGGTCATTTTTCAAGATTCCTAAGATGTAATGAATGGTAATACTTTGATACCATAATGATTAATCACTATATAATGTTTTCAAAATAATTTATAGAGGATTTAAACCTTCTCTGATCATTATATTTGTGAACTTAAATGGACCTAAGTCACAAGCTCACCAGAGAAGCAAATTATCATCTCATCCTTCTAAAAAACGCAGGTTGAGATAGCATTCAGACAACCTGCCAACTATAGGAAGAGTTAAAATAAAAACATGTTTCAGATTTTTCAGTCTTACAACAGAGTACCTCAGCACTAAACTTAGGGCACGTTTTATTACTTTAAAAGGACAAAAGTGATTTTTATAAACTACGTATGTAAAGTATCTAGAAGTTTGAAGATCACTGCCAAGAAACAACTAGTTTCTAAGATCTTCTATGATAAGAACATATAGTAGTTCTCCTTATATCATAAGAATTACATGAAAAAGTAAGGAAGTTAGACCAACCACAATGGTGTACAAAAAAAAATTTCCTATCATAACATATCACTACTACTGAGGTAATTTACAAAATGAATTTCTTCAAATGACCACTGAGCTAGACTGGGAGTACAGGGGTGGGGGGAGGACATATCAGAATGCTACATTTTGATTTAGTATGGGATTCTAGATATGGCTAGCATTAACGATTACAGTGAAAAGCACAACTGTGAACACACAACTGAGTTTCAAAAGACGAAGAAAACAAAATAATTTGAAAAAATTGTATCTAGGATATTTTCCATAAGTAGTTAACAATAACTCTTTATATCCATGACATCATATTTTTTTGTCCATCCTAATGTAACAAAGAGAGGCACTGAAAAGCCCAAATGACAACAACGACAAATCGTTTCTTTTTGACTTGACTGAGTCTAACCTTTCTGAGAAGACAAAACACTTCCATTTTAATAAGAAAAATACGCTGTTAAAGACTGAGGTAGGAATGGGAAAAAAGGTACTCAGGCAGGGAAAAGAAAAAACATTATCATGAAGAACAATAAAAGAATAAACTAAGCTCACAGGAACTTTTCTATTAACTTTGCTATTTACAGGCACAAACCTGAAAAAGGTAGTTAAGAAGCTACATGCTGAAGGACGCATAGGAGTGACATGTTTAACACCAGAGAAGGACATGAGCTAAACTAATAATGAAATGAAAGAGTCTGGCTTTGCGTAAACCTCACTATTAGTATCTATCTGTTAAAAGTGCAAACTGCTACATTATTTTATGCTGCTATAGTACAAATTCCACCACTCATCTGTCAGTTTGTTGGACTACAGCAGCTTTCGTGTTGCTGTGATGCTGGAAGCTATGCCAGCAACTTTTCAAATATCGCAGGGTCATTCATGGTGGACAGGTTTCATCGGAGCTTCCAGACTAAGACAGACTAGAAAGAAGGACCAGTCAGTTTACTTCTAAAAAAACTGGCCAGTGAAATCCTTATGACTAGCAGGGGAACACTGTCTGACAGAGTGCCAGAATATGAGCTCCTCAGGTTGTAAGGCACTCAAAATACAACTGAGGAAGAGCTGCCTCCTCAAAGTAGAGTCAACCTTAATGATGTGGATGGAGTCAAGCTTTCGGGACATTCATGTGCTTATGTAACACAACTCAAAAATGGTAAGAAACAGGTGCAAACAACCATTAGCAATTGGAATGTGGAATGTATAAGGTATGAATCTATGAAAATTGTAAGTTGTCAAAAATGAAACGGAACATATAAATATCAATATCCTAGGCATTAGTAAGCTGAAATGGACTGGTATTGGCCGTTTTGAATTGAACATTATATGGTCTACTTTGCCAGGAATAACAAATTGAAGAGGAATGGCATCACATTTATCATCAAAAAGAACATTTTAAGATCTATCCTAAAGTACAACGCTGTCAGTGATAGGACAATATCCATAGGCCTACAATGATGACTAGTTAAGATGACTACTACACAAATTTACACACCAATCATTAATGCTGAAGATGAGAAACTTAGGACATTGGTCAACTTCTGCAGTCTGAAACTGATCAAATATGCAACCAACATGCATTGATAATTACTGGAAACTGGAATGTGAAAGTCTGAAATGAAGAAGGAGGAACAGTAGTTGGAACATATGGCCTTGGTAACAGAAACGATGCTGGAGATCACATGACAGAATTTTGCAAGACCAATGACTTATTCCTTGCAAATACCTTTTTTCAACAACATAAACAACGACTATACATGTGGACCTCACCAGATGGAAAACACAGGAATCAAATAGACTACATCTGTGGAAAGAGACGATGGAGAAGCTCAACATCATCAGTCAGAACAAGGCCAGAGGCTGACTGCAGAACAGATCATCAACTGCTCATATGCAAGTTCAAGGTGAAGCGCTGAAGTAAATTAAACAAGTCCATAAGAGCCATAGTACAACCTGGAGCATATCCCATCTGAATTTAGAGACCATCTCAACAACAGATTTGATGGACTGAACACTAATGACCAAAGACCAGATGAGATGTGGGATGACATCAAGGACATCAGACATGAAGAAAGAAAAGCTCATTAAAAAGACAAAAAAGAATGAAAAGACCAAAATGTATGTCAGAAGAGACTCTGAAATTTGCCCTTGAATCCAGAGAAGCTAAAATGAAAGAAATAATGAAGTGAAAGAGTGGAAGAAAAGATATCAAAGGTCAGCTCGAGAAGACAAAGTAAAATATTGTAATGAAATGTGCAAAGACCTGGAGTTAGAAAACCAAAAGGGAAGAATACGCTCAGCATCTGTCAAGCTGAAAGAACTGAAGAAAAAATTCAAGCCTCTAGCTACAATGTTGAAAGATTCTGTGGGGAAAATATTGAACGATCCAAGAAGCATCAAAGGAAGATGGAAGTAATACACAGAGTCACAGTACCAAAAAGAATTGGTTGATATTCATCCATTTCAGAAGGAAGCATATGATCAAGAACCAGCGGACTGAAGGAAGAAGTCCAAGCTGCACGAAAGGCACTGGCAAAAAACAAGGCTCCAGGAATTGATGGAATACCAATTAAGATGTTTCAATAAACAGATGCAATGCTGGAAGTACTCACTTGTCTATGCCAAGAAATTTGGAAGACAGCTTCCTGGCCAACTGACTGCAAAAGGTCCATATTTGTGCTCATTTCAAAGAAAGGTGCTCCAACAGAATGCGGACATTATTATTTTTTATTTTTTCCCATATAAAAATTTATACATACATTGTTATGTGACTCTGATTGCTCTCCCCATACTGTGACAACACCCTCCTCTTTTCCAGCTGATTCTCCATGTCCATTCAATCACCTCCTAACCCACTCTGCCTTCCCATCTCACCTCCAGACAGAAGCTGCCAGTTTAGTCTCTTGTATCTACTTGAGCTAAGAGGCACACTCCTCATGAATATCACTTTATGTCCCACAGTCCAGTACAATCCCTGTCTGAAGAGTTGGCCTTGGAAACTGTTTTAGTTCTGGGCTGACAGAGAATCCAGGGGCCATGCTTTCCGGGGTTCCTCCAGTCTCAGTCAGACCGTTAAGTCTGGTCTTCTTAATAGAATTTGAGTTCTGCAACCCACCTTTCTCCTCCTCCATCTGGGACTCTCTGTTGTGTTTCCTGTCAGGATAGTCATTGGTGGGAGCCAGGCACCATCTAGTTCTTCTGGTCTCAGGCTGATGAAGTCTCTGGTTTATGTGGCCCTTTCTGTCTCTTGGACTAATACTTTCCTTGTGTCTTTGGTGTTCTTCATTCTCCTTTATTACGGGTGGTTGGGACCAACAGATGCATCTTAGATGGCCGTTTGCAAGCTTTTAATACCCCAGATGCCACTCACAAAAGTAGGATACAGAACTTTTTCTTAATAAGCTTTGTTATGCCAATTGACCTAGATGTCCCCTGAAAGCATGGTCCCCAGACACCTACCCCTGCTACTCTGTCCCTCAAAGTGTTTGACTGTATTCAGGAAACTTCTTAGCTTTTGTTTAGTCCAGTTGTGCTGACTTCCCCTAGTATGTAGTGTGTATTGTCCTTCCCTTCACCTAAGATACTTCTTATCTACTTTCTAGTTAGTAAATAACTCTCACCCTCCCTCCCCACCCTTGTAACCATCAAAGAATGTTTTCTTCTGTGTTTAAACCTTTTCTTGAGTTCTTATAATAGTGGTCTTATATAGTATTTGTCCTTTCATGACTTACTAAATTCACTCAGCATAATGACCTCCAGCTTCCTCCATGTTATAAGATGCTTCACCGCTTCATCGTTTTTCTTTATCATTGGATAGTATTCTACTGTGTGGATATACCTTAATTTATTTATCCATTCGTCTGCTGATGGGCACCTAGGTTGTTTCCATCTTTTTGTTATTGTGAAAAGTGCTGCAATGAACATGGGTGTGCATATATCTATTCGTGTGACGTCTCTTATTTCTCTAGGATATATATTCTAATGAGTGGGATAAAAATGCAGAAATTACTGAACAATATCATTAATATCACACGCAAGTAAAATTTTGCTGAAGATAATTCAAAAACGGCTGCACACACTCATGTTCATTGCAGCACTGTTCACAATAGCAAAAAGATGAAAACAACCCAGATGCCCATCACTGGACAAATGGATAAACAAATTATGGTGTATTCACAGAATGGAATACTACGCAACGATAAAGAACAATGAACCCGAGAAACATCTCATAACATGGATGAATCTGGAAGGCATTATGCTGAGTGAAATCAGTCAGACACAAAAGGACAAATATTGTATGAGATCACTATTATAATGAAAGCAGAAAATACCAGAAAGATGTTTAACCTGTGTTTTATTCAGCATGTAAATGCATTTGACTGTGTGTATCATAACAAATTATGAGTAACATTGACAACAATGGGAATTCCTGAACACTTAATTGTGCTCATGAGGAATGTATACATAGACCAAGAGGCAGTCGTTCAAACAGAACAAGGGGATATTGCGTGGTGTAAAATAAGAAAGGTGTGGGTCAGGGTTGTATCCTTTCACTACACTTATTTAATCTGTATGCTGAGCAAATAATCCAAGAAGCTGGACTATATGAAGAAGACTGGGGCATCAGGATTGGAGGAAGACTCATTAATAATTTGTGATATGCAGATGACACAGCTTTGCTTGCTGAAAGCAAACAAGATGGGAAGCACTTATTGATGAAGATCAAAAACTACAGCCTTCAGTATGGATTACACCTCAACATGAAGAAAACAAAAATCCTCAAAACTAGACCAATAAGCAATATCATGATAAACAGAGAAATGATTGATGCTGTCAAGGATTTCATTTTACTTGGATCCACAATCAATGCCCATGGAAACAGTAGTTAAGAAACCGAATGCCATATTGCATTGGGCAAATCTGCTGCAACAGTCCTCTTTACAGTGTTAAAAAGCAAAGATGCCACCTTAAGGACTAAGGTGCACCTGACCCAAGCTGTGCTGTTTTCAACTGGCTTGTATGCATGTGAAAGCTGGTCAATAAATAAGGAAGACCGAAGAAGAATTGATGTCTTGGAATTATGGTGCTGGCTGAAAAATATACCATGGACTTCCTGAAGAATGAACAAATCTGTCTTGAAGAAGTACAGTGAGAATGCTTCTTAGAAGCAAGGATGGTGATAACTTCATCTCACATACTTTGGATATGTTATCAGGTCAGGAGGGACCATTCCATGGAGAAGGACATCATGCTTGGTAAGGTAGAGGGTCAGGGAAAAAGAGGAAGACCCTCAATGAGATGGACCAACACAGTGGCTGCAACAATGGGCTCAAACATAACAATGATTGTGAGGATGGTACAGGACTGGTCAGTGTTTCTTTCTGTTGTACTCAGGGTCACCAGGAGTTGGAACCAACTTCACGTCACCTAACAACAACAAAATTATACAAAATATGATCCAGAGTTTTTCAAATATTTGCCCATTTGTCTTCAACCTTTGTTGATGAGTCTGCTTACTGTTACAGATTTTATTATTTATCATTGTTACAGGTTATGATAATATTGTTATAACTCAAATTATATTTTATAAACATTACTTTAAGTTATAGCCCAAGACAGAAATCCTCAGAAGATTTTTAAACAGTTACTCTCAAAACCTGTGTAACATAGGAACTGGCTTAGTGAAGTATATAACTTTAAACAATTTAAAAATTAATACTTGTTTGATATTTTAACATTCTGTCCATGTTTATCAAGTCTTATTCTGAGCCAGGTACTGGGTTAGGCACTGAAGCCTCACAAGTGTCTATTAGTAAAGAGGCAATCATGATACAATGTGGTGAGCACTCCTGACAGAGCAAGTACAAGATGCAAGCAGAGAATATGAGGCTCAATAACCTCAGACGTGAGAGCCTCAAAAGAGGCTTCTTAGAAGAAGTGAAGTTTCAACTGAGATCTTAAGATTAGTAGGACTTTGTCAAACAACGCTGAAGGATTCCAAGCTGACAGACTACACAATGTGGGCAAAGGCCAAGAGGTAAGAGTGCTCTAGAGCAAAGATATCTATATTTTTTCCATATCCCAAATGGATGAACTTGAATACATCCCTAAGGTCCATACATCCTAACTGAAAGATCCTAGACTTTAGAAGGACTATAAGATGAGCAGTAAGACTGGACCACAAGTCTGAGTATAAAAAGATGCACTATACAGAACATGAACATGAGGGTAAACCATGGAGCCGCCTTAGGAGTCTGGCCTTTTTTTACCAAAGAAAATGGAAAACTATCCAGTTTTCAGCATGTGAATGACAATTTACTTTTATTCCATGCAAAAGAAGCTCACTTCGGACATCTTAAGTGGCTCTATTAGAGAGCAGTACATGTTAGTGATTAGAGTCTGAACTTTTGACTCCCAGGTCTGTTAGAATCTAGCCTTCCTCACCTAGGTGTTAATTTATTTTAACTATATAAATAATAATAACAGAGGCAGCAATCTCACATCCACCTGGGAATAGTCAGGTCTTATGACGAATGGAATGTAGTTTAGGGAATGGAATAATCCAAGACAGTTCTAGAGAGCAGGTTATCTTGTTACTCCCTCAGCAGTGGGTGTTCATTACTCCACCACATTGGGATACTACCCAACATTCAACCAACACTTTGACTAGTGTTACTCAACTCTGCCTGCAAACCTATTCTGTCTCCACAGAACACACAATTTCCTCTTGTTTTCATGCTTTCTGCATTGACTATTCCACGCATTCTTTCTAAAAGCTCTAATATCCCCTCCTCCATTACATTCTGAGCCAATGACGTCATATTTTATTGGAAAAAAAACCAAAAACAAAACAGAGGCAATGAGATGCATATTCTCTCATCTTCCCACTCCTAACTCTACCAACATCTGTCTGTCTTCCTTGCTTTTATAGTATAGGACCTGAATCTAGCACTTCCAAGACAACTGCATAATAGACTCTTGAAGTGTCTGTTAAGAATTCAAGTTTCCTAGACCATCCAAAACTTATAAAATTTGACGCTTTGGTGGTAGGCCAGTAACTGGCAATTTGGAACAATTACTCATACAATCCTTTCAGTTACTCATACGTCTTCATACTCATAATATCCTCTTTTCATAACATAATGCATTACTCACGGCCTATGCAATCTCTTGGCCTCTGTGGTATATATTTTTTTCAGAATAATTTCCTCAAAAGATCGCTAGCAAATAATAATCATGATTAAGCAAAGTATGCTTATTCAACAAGATATATATTTCATCAATTCAGGAATATACTTTTTTTTTTAAAAGACCAGACTTAATGGTGAGACTGAGACTGGAGGAACTCCGGAAAGCATGGCCCCCAGACTCTCTGTCAACCCAGAACTAAAACCATTCCCAAGGCCAACTCTTCAGACAAAGATTAGACTATGGGACATAAAATGATACTCGTGAAAAGTGTGCTTCTTATCTCAAGTAGATACATGAGACTAAATGGGCAGCTCCTGTCCGGAAGTGACATAAGAAGGCAGAGAGGGTCAGGAGCTGGTTGAATGGACATGGAAAATCAGGGGTGGAAAGGAGGAGTGTGTTGTCACAGTATAGGGAGAACAATTAGGGTCACATAACAATAAATTTTTGTATGAGAGACTAACTTGAATTGTAAACTTTCACTTAAAGTACAACAATAAAATAATAATAATAAAAAAAGAATATACTTTTTAAAAACATTTTAATATCTCAGAAGTTGAAACTGTTTTTAAGCCTTGTGCTATACTTTAGTTTGCAGGGGTTTTACTTTCTTGTTGGCACATAAATTAATAGCACACTCTATAAATTATCATGTCTTAGATTTCAATGAAATGTGATTTTTATGGGTTAGACCCTGTGATGGACTTTGGAGAGATGAAAGGAGAAACATAAGGCTTCTCCTGGGGTAAATGGATGATAAATAAGTAAACAAATAAATAAACAAGACAGATTATAACTGGTGTTATAAAGAAACTAAATAACAGATGAGAACTTGAGCTGAGAACTGAGAGAAGGGCTGTCATGCAGAGAGAACTGGGAAGAGACTGCAGGCAGAAGAAAGAAACAAGGACAATGGCTCCAGCGTAGAAGGTGCCTGATGTGCCTATGTTCGACGTATAGAAGTGACTAAACAATATATGAAATATGAGATGAAGTTAGAGAGGCCAGTAGGAGCCAACTCACACTGAGCCTAGTAGGACATGATAAGGAGTTTGGATTGTATTCTAATTTCAGTACGAACTACTGACTGGGTTTATGCCCTAATTTACATCTTTAAAAAATCATTCAGTCTTCCTGGACAATGGGATTGTAGAGGAACAGAAGTGGAGTAGAGGAGCACAGTGGCACTCTGGATTGCCACTGCTCTTCCCGTTAGCGGCATCTGGCTGTTGCAGTTTTCCAAGCAATAGATGAAAGAGGACTGAACTAGGTAGCAAGAGGTGGCCTGATATGAACCAATGAGACTTGGTAATGGACTAGATATGGGGGGTAAATTAAAGATGATTCTAGATTTTTACTTAAATAACCTGGTAATTGGTAAGTGCTATTTACTGAGAAGTTTCTAATAAAATACAGTTTACATGGATATGTTGTGATATTTGCTGGAAACGATTTGCTACAAAGTTTTTACAGTAACAAGAATAGAGACAATTCATTCATTTAAAAAAAAACAAATATATTGAGTTCCCACAGTATGGCAGGTAATAAAAAGATCCAGGATATAAACATGATTCCCGCCTTCAAGGAATTCGAGAATACAGCAATACATTAATATTGATAGCCTCTTCTATCAACCTGGGATTTGATAAGACTAATTAATATTTATTCAAGAAAGTGTTTTTATAATTTTTTATTATCGATAGTTTTAAATATATGCAAAAGTTAGCAGATTTGTATTATAAACTCTTAACAACCCACTCTCTGGATTCAACAATTATCAATTCATGGTCAATCTTGTTTCTTTTATGCATATATCACTCTACCATATTATTCTGAAGCAAATAGCAGACATCATGTCATTTTATTCATATATATTTCAGCATGGTTCTTAAAAAAAAAAAGTCTTTTTAAAAAATCTAACCATGATGCCATATCATATTTCCCAAAATAACAACAAAATACCAAATTAACATTTAAAAAAATGTCATCTAACTTCTGTTTATAGAATTATATGTACTTATATTTAAAACAATGGTGTTTTAAATTCCTGTTGTGTTCAATGCTAATGGCATCATTTATATCACAGAGAAATATACTCTCCGACTCTTCTGAACAAAAACATGTCCATTCTTGTAAGACAAAATTACTTAACTCTAAGACAATCTCCAAGGGTGTCAGTAAGAGACACTATTATCCACTTAACGCTCAAGCTACATGGTTAATTTGCCACCTGGGAGAACTGAATTCAAAAGCAATTTAGTGACTCAGGCAAGGGTGAGTTCTGGAAAAGCGCAGATTAATTAATGAAATCCTTAAAAGAGAAGGACAGAGAAAGTATAAACCTTGGGCCTCAAAACTCAGTTTATCAAATGTATAGTTTTTCACTCTGATCTTGGTTTTAAGTGTTGAGTGTTTAGTGTTTAAGTGTTTAAATTTAAGTAGTTTACAGGGTGTCTTGGCCTTTTGCTCATTTCAGATTTCCTCTCTTCTGAAAATGGAACATGTTAATACGGCAAAGAAGAGAATAATAACACAACAAAAGCAATAGCTATAATCATGAAATGTACACAGCATATACTACATGCCAAGCACTGTTCTAAAGATTTTCTTTATGTTAATTCCTTTTGAAGCACCATAGTGACAGATTCATTATCAGGTTCACAGATTCTACTACATTACTCATCAGTGATTATAGGAAAGTCGCTGCTCTACTGATACATATCATATGCTTTTCTGTTTACTCAGAAAATACTACAGAAACCTGTACTAACTACATGCCTTTGAATTTTTTTTTAAATGATGAAAAACATCAAGCCTAAAATTCCAGACATTCTCTCAATCCTGAATAAAAAGAAAACCACACCTAGGTACATCACGTAAAAGTGCTGAATACCAACACCTAGGGAATATCTTAGAACCAACCAGAGGAAAAAGACACATTCCCTTCAGAAAAGCACCAATAAAACATATGGATGACTTCTCAACGTAAACAGTGGACAGCAGAAGATAATAAAATGTTATTCTCGGAGTGCTGGAAGAATAAGTATAGCTTCCAAAATGGAATTATATACTTAGTAAAAGTATTCTTCAAAGTGAACGCAAAGTGATGACATTTTCAGATAAAAAGATACAAAGCTAATTCACCACCAAGAGGCAAACTGAAAAAAACAATAAAGGGTGTAATTTAGATAGAAAGAAAGCAATTCTAGATGGAAGTTCAGGGATGTCAGAAGGAAGAAAGAGCAATGAAATGGGATGTGAGTCCACCTAAATAAATATGAATGATATACAATAATAATGATAATGTTTAATATCTATTAAATGTACAACAATTATACAAAAGGATAGGTAGGGAATAAAGTGTGCTAGTATCTGAGCTGCCATCAAATAGATAAAGTACTAGTTTACATTGTTGTTAGCTACTGTTCAGTTGGCTTTAATAAACCGAGTGTGCATGCTGCAATCTCTATAGGATAACCACTAGAAGCATAACAAAATCCTGTAAGCTTATAGAAGGAAAAATAGAACAATAAAAAAATAAAATTAATCCAAATGAAGGCAAGAAAAGAGAGAAAAAGGAGTATGTAGAAAAAGTGCAACAAATAGGAAACAAATAGTTAAGCTGGTAGATTTAAAATCAAATCTATATGTAATTATATTTCATGTAAATGTACTAAAAACTTCAATTAAAAAAAAACACTGTCCAACTGGTTATAAAAATATTACCCAACTATATGCCGCTTATAAAAGACACACTTCAAATATAAAGATACGGAGATATTGATAAAAAGAATTTAAGTATCTATGGACACACAAGTAAATTTGTGTAACAAAATTCATATCAGACAAAGTAGATTTTAAGACTAAAAGCATTATGAGAGAAAAAGAGTGAAATTTCCTAATTATAAGGGAGTGAATCCACAGGAAGAACAATTCTAAATTGGTATGTACTTAATAACATAACTCCAAAACATAGAAGGCAAAAATTAATACAACTGTAAGGAAAAATAGACAAATCCACAATCATAATATCAACTTTTTACACTGAAAATAAGAAATCTGTAAGTATATAGAAGATCTGAATACAAAATATTTTAAATTGACTAAATTGACACATATGGAGAACTGCACCCATGAGCTCCACGTGAGTGGATCCCAAATCACACATTCCTTTCAAACGCATGATGCTTATGGACCAAAATTGATCATAGGTTGGGCCAAAAAGCAAGTCTCAAAAAACTGAAAAGGATTAATGAAAGACATAGTTTTTTTTTTTTTTAAAGGATAGAATGTTTGCTAAGCACAGTGGAATTAAGCTATAAATCAATAATAAGGTAACTAAAATAAGTACAAATTTTTAAATATTTTGAAATTATACAACAGGAATCTTAATTAGCCATGGAAATACGTAATTATTTTGAACTAAATGACAACAAACTAAAATTTGTGGCAAGAGTTAAAGTCATGTTTAGAAAAAAATTTATAGTCTTAAGTGACTATATTAGAAAATAAGAAAGGCTGAAACACAATGATCTAAGCATCAGTCTAAAGAAGTGCAAAAAAGATCAGCAGGCTAAACCATTCAAAGACAGTAAAAGAAAGGAAGTAATAATGATAAAATCAGAAATTGGTAAGACAGAAGCCAATCACTCAATAGAAAGGATCACCGAAGTCATACATTGAAAAGACATATGAAATTGACAAACTCTTGGCAAGATTGATCAAGGAGGGAGGGGGAGAGAAAGCTTAAAAAAAAAAAAAATGTATTACTACTGATCATATAGTGATTAGAATTCTAGCAAGAGTACATTTTAAACAACTTTATACTAATAAATTTGACAACTTAGATGATATGATTTGGACATATTCTTAGAAAAACTCAACTTAGTAAAACTGACACAAGGAAACAGAAAATTTGAATACTTCAATATATTTTAAAGAAATTGAATCCATAATTATAAACTTTCCCACACAGAAAACCTCAGCCCCAGGTCCCTAGCTGGTAAATTCTACTGAACATTTAAGGATGAAATAACACCAGTATTACACAGTCAAGTTTAGAGAATAGGAGACCAAAAAAAAGGGGGTGGTGGTGGATCACTGCACAAGTTGTTTATGAAGCCCACGTAACCCTAATACCAAAACCTGATAAAAGCACTGCAAGAAAGAGAAACCACTGGCCAATCTCCTTCATAACCACAGATGTAAAAATCTTAAAATATTAGCAAACAAAACTGAAACAACGCATTAAAAAATGATCATATATCATGATCAGGTTGGTTTTATTCCAGGAATGCAGGGTTGTGTAACATACAAAATTTAATTACTGTAACTCACACATTAAAAAAATACAGTACTGTGCCCCTTTAAAAAATCACCTATATGAGACCATAACGGTCAACAATTACTTTAAAACAAAGATAAGAATGTAAGGGGGCAGGGAAACTAGATTAATGAAAATTGAACAACTATATCAGAAATAAGGAGAATGTTCATGCATTGTGAAGAATGTAATCAATGTCACTGAACAACTTGTGTAGAGATTGTTGAATAGGAACTAAACTGCTGTGTAAACCTTCACTGAAAGCACAGTAAAATACTTTAAAAAATAAAGAGAAAAATCATAGCATTATCTCAATATATAAAAAAGATAAAAAGGCAGAAAAGTATTTGATAAACTTAACATTCATTCATGATAAAAAAAATTAGCAAAAGTAGAGGCAGGGCCAAGATGGTGGAGTAGTCAGACAGCTTCCTGTACCCCTCTAACAACAAAGATCTGGAAAAACAAGTGATTTGGTTGTCTATGAATATCTAGGACCCCTGAACAAGGAAGGCAAAGTTGAGGAATCAGACTGAGTGGTGGCGGGGAGAGGGAGACGTTTCTGAAGAAGCGAGAAGTGCCAGACTGGACTTGGCTGGAGCTACAGCTCTTCAGCCTCAACCGGCACCAAGGTATGCAGTGAAACAGGCAAACAGCTCCGCGTGTGCACTCGCGAGTCAGTTTCCACAATGAGAGAGATCCCACAGCAGAGATTCTGCTTGGACACTCTGAACCAGTGAAAAGCAGCTCCCGAGTGGCTAAAGGTAAGTACGTGCGTGTGGCCTTTTGCGGGGATTTAAAAAAAAAAAAAAAAACCCATCTGGGAAAAACCTCTCCTCCTCTTACCTCCTGCCTCCCCGCTCTACACCAGTCCAGCCTTCCAAAGTCTCTGAGTTCCCTGGGCCGGAAGTAGGTCCCAAAAGGTGCCCTGACCCATTCTCCTGGCCTTAGAGAGGGAACAAATAAGCTACTGGCTCCCCTAAGCCAGGAATTCAGGGTTGGCACACCTCCTTTGCTAGGCACAGGCATAAGGGGTCCACAGACCCTGAGTGCCTTCCACCCCTGTATAGACTTGTGCGGACCCATCTCAACAGCGTAAGCCCTCACTACCACAGTGCAACAAGGTAAACACCTGAAGTCTAACTTCAACTGTTTCAGCTGTGAAGTGGCAGATTTGTGACCCCTAACAGAGCCCTGCCCTTTAAGCAGGCACCTTTACTAATCCGCACCAAGGGCTTGAGGACTGGTGGCTCCACCTACGCCACCTAGTCACCTGCTACAGGGGTCCAAGAGTAAGTGGTGCCCCCAAGTCTTTATAGCCAAAAGAGTAGGGTGCTCAGAGTCTGGCTGCAAAACTCACCTACCTACTCACTACAGGGAATAGAGACACGCTTTCCTTTCAGACACTCAGGGGTAGCCGTCAGCCCCCTGCCTTGCTCAGAGCGTGACCCCCTACTGCAGCCAGATACCTGTGCCTATGCTAATCAACCATGTCTCTCTAAGGCTGTAGGTGAGAGCCTGCACCACATACTTGGTGACCGACTGACTGGACACCTGAGCTGAACCCATACAGGAAAATTTAACAGACTACTGTGTGCTCATACTTAGTTACAGAACTAACTACCTGGTGACAGGACGTTAGAGCTTCAAAGGCGCCAATAATCAAACCAGCGCACATAAGCAGCCTATTTGGGCATATCAAAACAAAACAAAACAAGAAGCTAGGACACACTAAATAAATATAAAATAAAATTATAATAACTTATTGATTGTTCAGAGATAACAGTCAATATCAAATCATAAACAGGCAGTCCATGATGGCTTCAGCAAGCTCCCAAAATAAAGAATCAATAAATTCTCTGGAGGAAGAGAATTTCTTGGAATTACCAGAGGCATAATATAAAAGATTAATATACAGAACTCTTCTAGAAATTAGAAAAGGAATTCTCAAAATGCAGAAATGCAGTGGAACGTTAAAAAGTTATTCAAGAACATAATGACAAATTTAATAGGCTGCAAGAATCCATAAACAGACAGCAATCAGAAATCCAGAAGATTAGCAATAAAATTTCAGAATTAGACAACGCAAAAGAAAGTCATAGGAGCAGAACTGAGGCAGTAGAAGTTAGAATTAGTGACAATGAAGATAAAGCACTTGACGCCAACTTATTTGAGGAAAAATCAGATAAAAGAATTAAAAAGAATGAAGAAACTCTAAGAGTTATGTGGGACTCCATCAAGAGAAATAACCTACGAGTGATTGGAGTACCAGAACGGGGGGGATAACAGAAAATACAGAGAAAATTGTTGAAGATTTGTTGATAGAAAACTTTACCTGATATCATGAAAGATGAGAAGATATCTATCCAAGATGCTCATCGAACCACATATAAGGTAGATCCCAAAAAAGAGTCACCAAGACATATTATAATTAAACTTACCAAAACCAAAGATAAAGAGAGAATTTTAAGAGCGGCTAGGCAGAAACGCAAAGTCATCTACAAAGGAGAGTCAATTAGAATAAGCTCGGACGACTCAGCAGAAAGCATGTAGGCAAGAAGGCAATGGGATGACATATATAAAGCCTTGAAAGAAAACAACTGCCAGCAAAGAATTATATATCCAGCAAAACTGTCTCTCAAATATGATGGCAAAATTAGGGCATTTCCAGATAAACAGAAGTTTAGGGAATTTGCAAAAACCAAACAAAAATTACAAGAAATAGTAAAAGGAGTCCTCTGGTTAGATAATCAATAACATCAGATAACAATGCAAGACTGGAGTACAGGACAGAGCAATCAGATATTGACTCAGATAAGGAAGTTGAAAATACATCAAAGCTACGACACTGAAAATAGGGAAACAGGTATCAATAAGTAAAAAAGGACAACATTAAAACAAAAAAGAGGGACTTAAAAAATGCAGACATAGATTTTTCATATGGAGGGGAAGTCAAGGTGATATAAAGAAATAAAAGACTGGTATAAACTTAGAAAAATAGTGGTAAATAATAAGGTAACCACAAAGGAATCTAACAATCCTACAAATCAAAATAAAAAAGTAGAAAAATATAAAGACTCAGCAAACACAAAATCAACAAAAATGAAAAAGATGAAAAATATACATAAAGAAAAACGACTCAGCACAGAAAATTAAGGGGAACAAAGAAACTGCGAACAACAAACAAAAAGAGACATCAGGATGACAGCACTAAACCCATACCTATCAGTAATTAAAATGCTGAATGTAAATGGACTTAATGCACCAATAAAGAGACAGAGAGTAGCAGATTGGATAAAAAAGCATGATCTGTCTACATGCTGCCTACAAGAGATGCACCTTAAAGACACAAACAGGCTAAAACTCAAAGAATGGAAAAAATATATCAAGCAAACAACACTCAAAAAAGAGCAGGAATGGCAATATTAATCTCTGACAAAATAGACAAAGGATAAGGAAGGGCACTATATAATGATTAAAGGATCAATACACCAGGAGGACATAACCATAATAAATATTTACCCAACGACAGGGCTCCAACATACATAAAACAAACTCTAACAGCATTGAAAAGAGAGATAGACAGCTCCACAATAGTAGTAGGAGACTTCAACACACCACTTTTGGTGAAGGACAGAACATCCAGAAACAACCCCAACAAAAGACATGGAAGAGCTAAATGCTACAATCAACCAACTTGATCTCACAGACATATATTGAACACTGCATCCAACAGCAGCCAAGTATACTTTCTTTTCCAACGCACCTGGAGCATTCTCCAGAACAGACCACACATTAAGCCATAAAGCAAAAATCCAAAACTTGGAAATATTACAAAGCATTTTCTGACCATCAAGCCATAAAAGTGGAAATCAACAATACAAAAAGGAAAAAAAAAATCAAACAACTGAACAACACTTTGCTCAAAAACTACTGGGTTATAGAAGAAATTAAGGATGGAATAAAGAAATTCATAGAATCAAACAAGAAGGAAAACACATCCTACCAGAACCTTTGGGACACAGCAAAAGCAGTGCTCAGAGGTCAGTTTAAAGCAATAAATGCACACATGCAAAAAGAAGAAAGGGCCATAATCAAAACATTAACCCTACAACTGGAACAAGTAGAAAGAGAGCAGCAAAAGAAGCCCTCAGGCACCAGAAAGAAGGAAATAATAAGAATTAAAGCAGAATTAAATGAAACAGAAAACAGAAAAACAACTGAAAGAGTTAACAAGTCCAAAAACTGGTTCTTTGAAAAGATCAACAAGACTGATAAATCATTGGCCAAACTGACAAAAGAAAAACAGGAGAGGAAGCAGATAACCCGTATAAGAAATGAGATGGGTGATATCACAACAGACTCAACTGAAATTAAAAGAATCGTAACAGATTACTATGAAAAATTTTACTCTAACAAATTAAAAACCTAGAGGAAATCAACAAATTTCTAGAAACTAACTACCTACCTAAATTAACACAACCAGAGGTAGAACAACTAAATAAACCCATAATAAAAGAAGAGATTGAAAAGGTTATTAAAAAAACTGCCAACAAAAAAGAGCCCTGGCCCAGATGGCTTCACTGGAGAATTCTACCAAACTTTCAGAGAAGAGATAATACCACTTCTACTAAAGGTATTTCAGAGCATAGAAAAGGATGGAAAACTCCCAAACTCATTCTATGAAGCCAGCATAACCCTGACACCAAAACCAGGTAAAGACACCACAAAAAAAAGAAAATTGCAGACCAATATCCCTCATGAACACTGATGCAAAAATCTTCAACAAAATTCTAGCCAACAGAATTCAGCAACATATCAAAAAAATAATTCACCATGACCAAGTGGGATTTATACCAGCAATGCAGGGATGGTTCAACATTAGAAAAACAATCAATGTAATCCATCACATAAATAAAACAAAAGAACCACATGATCTTAACAATCGATGCAGAAAAGGCATTCGACAAAGTCCAACACCCATTCATGATAAAAACTCTCAACAAAATAGGAATATAAGAGAAATTCCTCAGTATAATTAAGGGCATTTATACACAGCCAACAGCCAACATCATCCTAAATGGAGAGACTTTGAAAGCATTCCCCTTGAGAATGGGAACCAGACAAGGATGTCCTTTATCACCACTCTTACTCAACACTGTGCTAGAGGTCCTAGCCAGAGCAATTAGGCTAGAAAAAGAAAGAAAGGGCATCCAAATTGGTAGGGAAGAACTCAGAGTATCTCTATTTGCAGATGATATGATCTTATACACAGAAAACCCCAAAAAATCCACAAGAAAACTACTGGAACAAACAGAAGACTTCAACAAAGTTTCAGGATACAAGATAAACATACAGCAATCAGTTGGATTCCTTTACACCAACAAAGAGAACCTCGAAGAGGAAATTACCAAATCAATACCATTTACAATAGCCCCCAAGAAAATAAAATACTTAGGAATAAATCTAACCAGAGATGTAAAAGACCTATACAGAGAAAACTACAAGACACTACTGCAAAAAACTAAAAGAGACCTGCATAAGTGGAAAAATATGCCTTGCTCATGGATAGGCAGACTCAACATAGTTAAAATGTCAATTCTACCCAAAGCAATCTACAGATACAATGCAATCCCAATCCAAATTCCACCGGTATTTTTTAATGAGATGGAGAAACAAATCATGAACTTCATATGGAAAAGGAAGAGGCCCCGAAAAAATAAAGCATTACTCAAGAAGAACAAAGTGGGAGGCCTCACGCTACCTGATTTTAGAACCTATTATATCACCACAGTAGTCAAAACAGCCTGCTGTTGGTACAACATATACATAGACCAATGGAACAGAGTTGAGAATCCAGATATAAGCTCATCCACCTATGAGCTGATATTTGACAAAGGCCCAAAGTCCATTAATTGGGGAAAAGACAGTCTCTTTAACAAATGATGCAGGCATAACTAGATATCCATCTTCAAAAAACTGAAACAAGACCCATACCTCACACCATGCACAAAAACTAACTCAAAAGGGATCAAAGACTTAAATATTAAATCAAAAACGATAAAGATCATAGAAGGAAACATAGGGACAACGCTAGGAGCCCTAATACATGGCATAAACATAATACGAACCATAAGTAACAATGCACAAGCACCAGAAGAGAGACTAGATAAATGGGAGCCCCTAAAAATCAAACACTTATGCTCATCAAAAGAAACACTTATGCTCATCAAAAGACTTCACCAAAAGAGTAAAAAGACAACGTACAGACTGGGAAAAAAATTTTGGCTACGACAAATCTGATCAGCGTCTGATCTCTAACATCTACAAGATACTACAAAACCTCAACAACAAAAAGACAACCCAATCAAAAAATGGGCAAAAGAAGAAATGCTCACAATCATTAGCCATTAGAGAAATGCAGATCAAAACTACAATGAGATATCATCTCACCCCAACAAAGCTAGCCTTAATCCAAAAAACACAAAATAATGAATGCTGGAGAGGTTGTGCAGAGACTGGAACATTTATACACTGTTGGCAGGAATGTAAAATGGTACAACCACTCTGGAGATCGATTTGGTGCTTCCTTAGAAAGCTAGAAATAGAAGTACCATACGATCCAGCTATCCTGCTCCTTGGAATATATCCTAAAGAAATAAAAGCCGTCACACGAATAGATACATGCACACTCATGTTCACTGCAGCACTGTTCACAATGGCAAAAAGATGGCAACAACCTAGGTGCCCATCAGTGGACGAATGGATAAACAAACTGTGGTATATCCACACAATGGAATACTATGCAATGATAAAGAGCAACAATGAAGCCATGAAACATCGTATAACACGGTGGAAGCTGCAAGTTATTATGCTGAGTGAATTTAGTCAGTCACAAAAGGACAACTATTGTGTAAGACCATTATTATAAGAACTCAAGAAAAGGTTTAAACACAGAAGAAAACATTCTTTGATGGTTACAAGGGTTGGGAGGGAGGGTGAGGTTTATTTACTAACTAGATAGTAGATAAGAATCATCTTAGGTGAAGGGAAGGACAACACACACTACAAGGGAAGTCAGCACAACTGGACTAAACCAAAGCTAAGAAGTTTCCTGAATATAATCAACACTTCAAGGGACAGAGCAGCAGGGGTAGGTGTCTGGGGACCATGCTTTCAGGGGAGATCTAGGTCAACTGGCATAACAAAGCTTATTAAGAAAATGTTGCACATCCTACTTTGGTGAGTGGCATCTGGGGTCCTAAAGGCTTGCAAGCGGCCATCTAAGATGCATCAATTGGTCCCAACCACCTGGAGTAGAGAAGAATGAAGAACACCAAAGACACAAGGAAAGTAGTAGCCCAAGAGACAGAAAGGGCCACATAAACCAGAGACTTCATCAGCCTGAGACCAGAAGAACTAGATGGTGCCCAGCTACCACCAATAACTGCCCTGACAGGGAACACAGCAGAGAATCCCTGATGGAGGAGGAGAAAGGTGGGGTGCAGAACTCAAATTCTAGTTAAGAAGACCAGACTTAATGGTCTGACTGAGACTGGAGGAACCCTGGAAAGCATGACCCTGGATTCTCTATCAGCCCAGAACTAAAACAATTTCCAAGGCCAACTCTTCAGACAGGGATTGGACTGGACTGTGAGGCATAAAGTGATACTCATGAGGAGTGTGCCTCTTAGCTCAAGTAGATACAAGAGACTAAACTGGCAGCTTCTGTCCAGAGGTGAGATGGGAAGGTAGAGAGTGTTAGGAGCTGGCTGAACAGACATGGGGAATCAGGGGCGGAATGGGGGTGTATGCTGTTGCAGAATGGGGTGAGCAATTAGGGTCACATAACAATGTATGTATAAAATTTTGTATGGGAGACTAACTTGAAATGTAAACTTCATTTAAACTACAACAATAAAAAATATATATCTATTAGCAAAAGTAGATGAAAACTTCCTTAATCTGATAAGGGGTACTGACAAGAAAACCCATAGCAAACATCATATTCAATGGTGAAATATTGAAAGATTTCTTTTTGTTATTAGAAATGAGGCAAGTATGCCCACTCCACTTTTATTCAATATTGAGTTGAGGTCCTAGACAATGCAAGACCAAAAAAAAGAAATAAAAATAAAAGAATTGTAAATGATGAAATAAAATCTGTCATTACTTGTAAATTACATGATTGTATATGCAGAATATCCAAAATAATCTACAGAAAAACTGTTAGGTTTAAGAAGTTAATTTAGCAAGTGTGCTGAATAGAAGGTCAATATGCAAAATTAAATGTACTTTTATAACCTGTAGCAAGCAGTTAGAAAATAATATTTAAGAAATATCATTTACAATAACATCAAAAACATCAAATGCAAGTAAGTCCAACAAAAGATGTGTAGTACCTCTACATGGAAATCTCTGAAATATTTTTTTGGAAATGTAAAGAAGTAAATAAACGAAGGGACAAACCATGTTCTTGAATTGGGAGACACAAGAAGATGTAAATTCAGCCCAAACTGGTCTACAGATTCAAGACAATTTCAATAAAATCTCCAGTTATTTTCTTTCTTCCTTTCTTTTGCGGAAGAGGTGGACTGGAAATTACAAGCTGATTCTAAAATACATATGGATACGTGAAGGGCAAAAATAGTTATGATATTCTTGACCTAGAAGAACAAAGTAGTAAGACTTGTTCTACCAGATATAAGACTAATTATAAAGCTACAATATTTATAATAATGTGGCATTGGCATAAGGAAAGATAACAGAACAATGAAACAGAAAAAAGTCCAGAACAGAACCACTTACATAAGGACACTAGATGTACCGACAATACAGAGCAGTAGGAACCATGGTGTTTTCAACAAATGGTGCTGAGTCAATTACATATGCATTTACATATGGTCTGGATCCTACAGTGTTGACTCTTACCACACAACAGGTGGATAAAGCTTTAAAGAAGATAAATAAGAATATCTTCATGATCTTGGAGAAGGGAACAATTTCTTATACATGACACTAAAAGCACTCACCTTAAAAGGACTGATAAACTGTACTAAATAAAAACTAAACCTTCTATTCACCAATAGATACTAAAAGTTAAAACACAAATAAGAGAGAAGATATTTATTTGCAATATATAAATGACAATTTTGGTATATACAGAATATATAAAGAACTCCCCCAAAGCAATAAGAAAAAGGCTGACAACCAACCCAATAAAAAATGTCAACGGACTTAACAGGCTCCTCATAAATGAGGATGTTCATCCAAATGATCAATAAACATATGAAAGTGTGTTCAACTTCATGAGTCATAAGGGAAACATACATTAAAACTACAATGACAGGTTATTTGTTGAAAGAATTGAGTTTTTACAGCACTTAAAGATTCACCAAAACGAAGTATAAATAGTTGAAACAGGAACCACAATTAAGTCAGTATTACATTTTATACAGCTATGCCAAATGTATTTTTCTACAATCGTCCCTTTATGTTACTTAAACTTCTTTCCTCTCTCATTATCCAAACCTTCATGCTTCCTCATCCACTTTAGAAAATTTAAAAAAAAATTTAGTTTTTTAAATAAGGTCATAAATTCTCATAGTTCAAAAACAAAAAAGCACAAAGTTGATACACAGTTAGCAACTCTTTCTCTTATCCTTGTACTTTTTTTCTCTATTCACCCCACACCAAGTGGTTACTATTAGTTTCCTTCCAGAAATTTTTTTAAGCAGATGCAAGCAAATGTGAATATACATTTTGTCCCTCTTTTACTCAAAGGTTAGCAATATATTTGGGAGATTATTTCCATATCACCGTATTAAGAGCTTCCTTGTCATTTGTTTTGTTTTTAGCAACTGCCTAGTATTCCACGGTACGATAACCAGTCTTATTCCCCTACTGATAAACATTTAGAGTGTTTCTAGTATTTTGCTATGGTAAATAATGCTACAATGAATAACCTTATGTGTAAATTATTCATATGTGTGCAAGCATGTCAGCAAGATAAACTACCTTAAAATTGCTGAATCAAAGAAACCACACTTGCATTTCTAATGGACAGTCTCAAATTGCTCTCCACTGGCATTTAATCAGATTTTAAATCTCACAGTGAAGATGGCAATAGTGAGACAAAAAAGAATAATCTGTGAATGCTTATAACAAAGTTTAATCCAATAGGGATTTAAATGTTTCTTCCTTAATTACTGAAATTATAAATCCAGCCCTATCTTTTCTCCTTCAAAGGAACACTGAGATGTATTATTAGAAGGCAGGCAAACAATAATTTTTTTTAGGATTCAATAACTTATCTTGATTCATTGAGAAGATAACTTGTAAATTCTAATCAATCCCTAAACAATATTAGTAGAAGAGAGTCCTCAATGCAAATTACTGAATAACCATTTAGACTGAAAGATAAATATGTAATACATGCTCAGATAAACAGAATAAGTACATACATGCATTCACTTAACTAAGATAAAATTTACCTTTTGAAAGACAAAATTTTTAGAACAAACTAGGTATTGGGTTACAATTTTAGCGATCTAAAAGAAATATTTTGAGTCTATTTTGTTTAAATGTTATCCACTCTTTTTTGCATCTAATTTCTTACAAACAGAAAACAAAGACTATGCACAGGTCATTTATTAAAAGAACCCTGGAATAAGATCCAGGATTCTAATGCTGTTCATGTGACCGTGAGGTCCTTAAGTACCAGGAACATACATAACCAAGTCTCTTGGAGATGTACTAATTTACCTTCAGGGTCCCATCTAGGTCTAAAATTATATAATTTTAAGATGTGCTTTAACATACTTAGAAAGACACTCAAGTTGCATTTAAACTCTATAAAGCTTCATTTGTTGTTGTTTTTGTTAGGTGTCAAGTCGATTCTGACTTACAGCAACCCTATGTACAACAGAATGAAACACTGCCCAGTCCTGTACCATCCTCACAAAGGTTGCTCTATTTGAGCTCATTGTTGCAGCCACGGTCTCAATTCATCTCACTGAGGGTCTTCCTCTTTTTCACTGACCTTCTACCTTACCAAGCATGATGTCCTTCTCCAGGGTTTAAGTCCACCCTGATAACATGTCCAAAGTATGTGAGACAAAGTCTCACTATCCTTGCTTACAAGGAGCACTCTGGCTGTACATCTTCCAAGACAGATTTGTTTGTTCTTCTGGAAGTCCATGGTATATACAATATTCTTCACCAACATCATAATTCAAAGGCATCAACTCTTCTTCTGTCTAAAGCTTTATTTAGCTCTAGCTAGAAAAGCTGTAGAGTGTAGCAGTTAGGAGAGAAGGCTCCAGAGTCAAATTGGCTCTGCCCCTAATTACCTTAACCTCTCCCTTCTTTAGCAGCTGCATCTGTAAAATTGGGATGGGAATACACCAAACAATTCAGAAATTTAATGGAAAATTAATTCATGGAAAATACTTAGAACATTACCTGGCTGATAGGGAATATTCAATAAAAGTTTGCTAATGTTTGTCATCTTTGATATTTAGAAACCAGTGTTTCATAAAATTAATTTTAGAAGTTAAAAATTCTAAGTTATTACTTATTTGAGAATGTTTAAAATTATGCAATCATTCATAATTCAGTATTCTTATTTATAATTCATTATTTTCCCTCCAAAATCATATATTTAAAGGAATATCAGTAAAAGTACAAATTACATGAAATATACTGTATTCAATAAGTAGG
Organism: Dugong dugon; assembly: GCA_030035585.1. Lineage (NCBI taxonomy): Eukaryota > Metazoa > Chordata > Mammalia > Sirenia > Dugongidae > Dugong > Dugong dugon. The sequence continues at coordinate 145,620,543 of CM057464.1, read as the reverse complement.
GATAAATGCTGAGGTATATAAGAAAATAGTTTATGTATCTTTACATCAAATGTGCCCCATTTTCTTATAAATTTAACCAAAAATGAAAATACACATATAGTTATGGAAATATACAGTTCACAGAAGTATACATGAAATGGCATAGAAAATATTTTTGGTTGAGCTAGTACCACAGCATAGTAATTAGCACTACTACAGTGAGAGGGTCGCTGTGAGTCAGAATCAACTTGACGGCAATGGGTTTGGGTTTTTTTTTGGTTTCATAGTGAGAGAGGGAAGCCTTAAAAAATACTTTATGTAGATGTTCAATTTCGGTAAAAAGGGGCAAGTGAAAAATTCAAATACTAGTTTAAGAAACAACTTGATGCTTTAAAAAATTTTTGCAAAGCCCATAAGAAACTTTTTCAGTCTCTCCCTCTCAACTGGTTTCTTCCCATCAGCCTTCAAAATAGCTTAAATCACTCTATCCTAAAAATGCCAAAAGCAAACAAAAACAAAAACCATTGGTGGTTTAGTTATAGAAAACAATTGTGCCTTTCCACAAATCATAATAACTCCGCTTAGCAACTATTTGAAAAGTAAAATGATAAAACAACAGTTTGCAAATAAGAGATGATTTTGTAAGGATTTATGACTAGGCAGAGAAGTGCCATTAACTGAAGTGTGGGCACATTACAATAACAAATTAAGGGAAAATTACTGCAAAACAGACATGTTAGCCCAGAAGAGTAATCTAGTAGCTCCCTCATGGTGCAGTGGTTAAGTGCTCAGCTACTAACCAAAAGGTCAGTAGTTCAGACCCACCAGCCAGTCAGCAGGAGAAAGATGCGGCAGTCTGCTTCCAAGAACATTTACAGCCTTGGAAACTTTATGGCTCAGTTCTACTCTGTCTACAGGGTTGCTATGAGTCAGAAATAACTTGATGGCAATGGGTTTGGTTTTTTGGTTTGGTATACAAGAACATGTTTTAAATTCTCTCTTGGGTCATACATGTGTTCACCCATTCTTCTTGGTTATACATTGTCAAATACTTGAAGATATACTGTCATATCCCTTTGGTTTTTTTTGTCAAGGTAAACATTTCCATTAACTGTCCCCCCACGTTTATAGTCTTTCCTTCTTCCTAGCTTTGTTGGTTTGTAGAAGCGTGACATCCGGAAACCAAAACCAGCATCCAGGTGTGTGGTCTGGCCACCGGGTAAACAGAATTAGCCTCATCCTCATCCAAGATTGATTCTATTCAATTAAACCAAACCAAACCAAACCCACTGCCACGGAGTTGATTCTGACTCATAGCAACCCTACAGGACAGAGTAGAACTGCCCCATAGGATTTCCAAGGGGCAGCTGGTAGATTCGAACTGCCAATCTTTTGGTTAGCAGCTGAGCTCTTAACGACTGCGTCACCAGGGCTCCTCTATTCAATCAGTCAAACTTTTTTCTTTAGTTCTTGATCTTTTTCAAAAATAAATATATGCTTATTGTAACAAGTAAAACAAGTCAATATAAAGATATTGTAGCAGACAGACTCTAGGGTGGCTTCTGTAATCCGTACCCCGTGTTATCCATGTCCTTGTGTTATTCCCTCTTCTTGAGTTTTGGGGGACCTGTAACTTGCTTCTAACCAACAGACTACAGCTAAAGTGACAGGATGTATGTGATCATGTTCCATGAGACTGTAGGGTCTGTCTTTCTGAGAGACTCTCTCTCTTGCTGGCTTTGAGGAAGCAAGTAGTCAGGTTGTGAAGGGCATATGGCTAGAAATTGAGGGTGGCTTCCTGCCAACAACTAGCAAGAACTGCAGCCCTCAATCCTTCAGCCTGTGAAGGGCTGAATCCTGCCAAAAACCACATGAGCTTAGAAGTAAATTCTTCCCCAGTCAAGTCTCAGGTATCTTGTTTGCAACTCTGTGAAACCCTGAAGCCGAGGACCCAGCCATGGCTGGACTCTTGGCTCTCAGAAACTGTGAGTTGATAAATGTGTGCTATTTAAGATGTTAATTTTGTGGTAATGTTATTACACCATAATTAATAAATAATACAGATGTGTAAAGGTGAAGGTAACCATCCCTCATCTCTGCTGGTCTCATCATCTCACTCCTACCCATCTAGCCTGATCAGGTTTTGGCATTATAGTTTCTATAAAATAAACTGGGGAGGTTCCACGTTTTCTTTAACCTAGACTAGTTTCAATAACATAGGAATTACTTGTGCTTCAAAGGCAGATAAAATTCAGTTGTGAATCCATCTGGTTTGCCTCCGCTTTTAATCACCTTTCCAATGTCTTCTGTGGTAACTGGTTCATTCAACTTTCCTACTTATTGGGTTAATTTCAGTAATTTATAATTCTTAGGAAAAAATCTATTTCTTAGGTTTACACCTCTGTTGCAATTAAGTTTCTCTTACTTTTGCTCTTTCATGTTTTTATCTCTGTTCTCATTCCTAATCTTGTCTATTTTTACTTTCTTTAACCCTTAAATTCAGGCTTATAATGGGATTTATCTTTTATTTTACATTTTAAAATAATCAACTTGGTTGCCAAGTGGTTAAAGAGCTCAGCTGCTAACCAAAAGGCTGGCAGTTTGAATCCACCAGCTGCTCCCTGGAAACCTTATGAGGCAGTTCTACTCTGTCCTATAGGGTTGCTATGAGTCAGAATCAACTGGACGGCAACAGGTTTGGTATTTTTTTTGTTTTCCTTTCTTTTGGTTTTTACTATTAGCATTTCATTTGGTTCATTTATTTTTTTTAATTTCTTAATATGTGTCCTTAGTCCCTTTGTTTTCTTCTCTTATTCTCTACTAATGGACACAGTTTTTACTATGTTCCAAAAATTTTGGCAGGAAGTGTTCCCTCTTTATTATATTTTCCAAGAAGTTTCTCATCTCAGTTTTCACTTCAAGTATTTCTTAATTTCCATGCAGTTCAAACTCTTTTTTTCAAACTCTTTTTGGTAACTTATTTATTGCAATGTTAGGAGACCTGGAGGCATAGTGGTTAAATGCTCAACTGCTAACTGAAAGGTTGCCATGGAAGAAAGAATGTGGCAGTCTGCTTCCGTAAAGATTTACAGCCTTGGAAACCCTATGGGGCAGTTACACTCTGTCCTATTGGGTTTGTTTTTTTTTGTTTTGTTTTGCTTATTGCACCTTTACTTGATTATGAATAGAGTAAGTGGTCTGTAAAATCTTAACTTTAAATATATTAAGAATTTATTTCTGGTCAGTTACATGATTTTTTCAAGATTGTTTCTTGGTTATTAAATTTTTTTTACTCTAATCGAGATGTAAAACTCTATATGTTGTTGCTGTTAGCTGCCATTGAGTTGGCCCTCAATTCATGGTGATCTCATGCACAATAAAACAAAATGCTGCCCAGTCCTGTGCCATCTCCCTGATTGGTTGCAGACTGGACTGTTGTGATTGATAGCCTTATCAGGTTTCTTAACTGATTTTTGGGAGTAGACCACTAGACCATAAAAACGGTCCATCTTAGTCTGGAAACTCCACTGAAAGCTGCTCAGCCATCAGAGCAACACAATCACTCCCTACAATCATACTTGTAAATCTGGAAGTAGTCCAAGTTTGACACTGACAGATGAGTGGTGGCTGCTTATAAGGTACACTGGCTGGGAATTGAAGCCAGGTACCACTAGATGAAAATTCTATATAGATCTCTATTAAATTAGACCTTTGATGGTTTAAGTCAGTCGCTCTATGGCCTTATTATTTGTCTATTTGATTGGATTTTTGAAAGAAGAGTATTGAAATTGTCTACTATAACTTTTTTTCAAATTATCTTTGTACTTCTAGTAATTTCTGGTTTATATATTTAACTGCAGTGTTGCTTGGTACATACTGGCTAGTGATTCTTTCATACATAGTCTTCTCCCTACTTGAGGTTTTTATCCTTAAATTCCACCTCCACCATATCAGAAATTAATACTGGTACTTCTGCTACCTTTTTGTTGGCATTTGCCTCCTATGGCTTTGCTCATTTCTTCTCACCTCAACTTCTTTTTTAATCACTTTGCTATAAATGATTCTATGGATTAATTTCACTTCAACACTATAAATACAGTAAAATCTGCAAAAGCTGGAACGTGTGTAAGGTGGAAACCTGTCAGAGAAGGAAAACTCAAATATTTTCCACTAAAATGAGCAATAGAAAAGTGGTTAAGACTATACCCTGTCAAAGGCGGAAAACCTGTGAGACCCAGAAAAACAAGGCAGTTCCACTGAGTTCCGGTTCTCACACTTTTCACTGTGTGTATTCACTGTGCCTACCCTGGGCAAGGCACTCCACTAGCCACTGAGGGAAATTAAAAGATGAATAATACTGCTACCCTCAAGTAGTTTCCAGTAGATCAGGGTAGACAGATGTTGGCATAAATAACCACAGCACGAGCAGAGAAGCACAAAGGAAAAGTGGTTCTGACTACTGATGGAAGAGGAGACAAGTTAGTTAAACCATGGAGAATGAGTAGGATCTTAATGAGTAGATATAACTATGTCTTATGTTATTAAATAGAAAAAATATAAAAATAATATAAATATATATAGACACATATACACACACAGTAATATTAAATGAGAAAATATAATTGTATTTATATAATAACTATTTCAAGGTATGTCTGACAAAACACATGAGCCAAGAATAAAGGAGAAGAAGCCACTAAAAATTTATTTTTCAGGTTGTAAAATTATTTTTCTTTTCTTACTTAATGTTCTAGTATTTTTGTTAAAATTTTGATTGCATAATATATTTTTATGGGGCACAGTGTCTGCAGAACAATAGGATATTGACAGGTCCAGAATTGACAGCAAAGCCAATAAATCAATCTTTGGACTGGTCTTCAAAACAAGACAGGAAACAGAGTTATGGGTATAGGAGTCTAGTTATCAAAACTGAATTATGCACTTTATTTGAGTTTCTTTCAGAAGACTTTGGATAGTCTAAGTTTATGTTCTAGATAATTGAACTAGTGAACTCTGCACTGTGGACTAACCCTCTTTGGTGTGTAATGGAAAACAGCTATGTTCTAAGTAAAATAAATCCTGCAAGAACCCCACCTCACACAGTACTGTCATCATCTCAGCTAATTCACAGACAGCAATGTTCTTTTTATGGAGCTGATGTCAAAATAGTTATAAAACAAAAACCTTTCTTTTGAAAATTGTTTTAAAAAATCCAAGCCCATTTTGTTTTTCAGTGATCATAAACAGTAAGCTTTAGTGTTAGTGATTTAAGAAAAAGAAACATAGAACAACACAATCACTCCCTACAATCATACTTGTAAACCCAGAGGTAATCCAAGTTTGACTTTTTTAAAAAATACATGTTCTATATTTTTATTCACAACCATTTAAATATTTTTTTCCTACAGGTTTTGGCAAGTATCAACACTTTCCTAGATGTTAAACCAGGTTAACATAGTTATCTGATTTAAAAACAGCAATTTCAACACAGTCATTCAGGCCAAAACAAAGTATCTTTGTGCCCCATCCACCCAGTTCTAGGAATAGTCTGCTCATTACCTGGAGTTTTTAGATTCAGTAAAGAAAAGAAAAAAATCCCTCCTATGGGTTCTATTCATTATTTCCAGATATAAAATACTGTTTAGTGTAGAGTGACCAAATTTTCCTTTTATATCTCCCAGGAGCAAAGTTAATGTGTATTTATTTGAAAATGAAAAGAGAAAAGAATGCATATGTTTGTTTAAAAAAAAACAAAACTGTTTTAATGTTTGAATTTTAATATTTTCAAAGTAGGGAGAAATCTTATTCTAGAAGTAGAGCAATTCTTTCTGATGATGATAACGATAGCAATAGTTAACATTTATTGACTGTTTACTATACGTCAGGTATTGTTCTAAGCACTTTCATCAATTACCTTACTTATTCCTGATAAAGACCCTATTAGGATCCTGAAGGAATCCCTGTGTGGCATAAATGATTAAGCGCTATGTCTATGAACCAAAAGGTTGACGATTCTAATCCACCAGAGGTATCTTGGAAGGAAGGCCTGGTGATCTACTTCTTAAAGGTCACAACCTTGAAAACCCTATGAAGCACAGTTCTACTCTGCAGCACATGCAGAGTAGCCACTCATTGGCAACTGGTAAGGATCCCCAAGTACAGAAGAAGAAGTAATTTGCCCAAGGTAAGACAGAAAGCAAGTACTAAAGCTTTAATTCAAACCTAGTCACTGCCAGAGCCTGGACACATAGCCATTTTGCCACTACAGATGCCAACCCAGACTTAGCAAAACTAGTCACTTGGAATAATAATGAGGTGTCACTAGTGGGTACTGAAAATTCTTAAATACTTCATCAAAAGTAGTCAATGCCCTTCTGAACATGGCACTCTGATAAGCATAAATAGTCTTCCATCTCTCTCCTCTAGGGTCAGTCCTGTAGACAAGAAGATGGTCTCCAAGCTTGTCTGGTCATCACTAAACAGCAGCCCTTTTCTGGGAGCCTGACGACTACCCCCTCCTTACTTGTGAACCAGGTAATCAACAGCCTCACTTTCTACTTGACAGGGTAAAATTCAATGTGGTCAGGTGATAATTATCTTCAACTTTTTGTTCCCCACCCATCAGGGATGTGCATGCCTTTCCATCCTTCCTTCCTTCCTCCCTTGGTAGAAAGTGGATCGCTCAAGCTTCTCAAGACAAATATTTCCACTTGTCTTTTCAGGGATCTCACCTCTCTTTGGTAACTTCACACACTCAAGCATATAAACATGCTACAATTTCTCCCACCATAAAAGCAAAACATAACTCATTAGGACCTTATGTGCCTTAGTAGCTAGCCCTTATTCTCCTTCCATTTTAGCCAAGCTAATTCAAAGATTAATGTTCTTGTCTCCATGTCCACTTTTAAAACTCATGGCAATCTGTCTCACCCTCTCCACTTTTAAGTCACTCTCTAAAAAATTACCAAAGATCTTCTGGTTGCCCTTTTCAATTCCTACCTTACTTGCCTCCTCTGTAGCATTTGACACTGGTGACCTGTTTGTTTCTTGACCCACAAGGCCATCACATTCTCTTAGTTTTCTCCCTTCTTGGATATTTCCTTCTGTTCCCTTTGTGGATTCTTCTGTGCCTATCCCTTAAAGATTCTTGTTTCTCCAGGGTTTCATTTATAACCAATTATTCTCACTGAGTAATATTTCTGAAGATTATTCCTCTACCCCCACAGATTCAGCTCCACAAATTTCATGCAGCTTTCCACATGTAAGCTCCCACCGATATCTTTGAACTGAGCTGTTGATGCCTACATGCAATCCCTACTCTGTCTCCAAATATCTCAAACTCATCAATCTAAAACCAACTTCATCACCTCCCATTATTCCCAGACAGCCACTTTCCCCCATATTCCTTACCAGTGAATGGCAGAGAAGCCAGAAAAAGTATCATCCTCTCCAGACTTCTCTTCTGCATCATTGCTCCCACATTCAATCAATCAACAAATCCTGAAGATTCTAATTTTCACTTTCATCTTTTGATCTCTACTGCCACTTAGTCCAGGCTTTGGAGTACTCTTTCTATAACACAGATCTGATCATGATGCTACACTCATGATAATACTGAATAATTCCCTTATGCTCATGATGAAGTGCAAACTCTCTAGTATGTGAAGTACAGTCCTTTTCTGTACTCCCTATTGCTATTCTCCCCATCACAGGCTATGCCCAGTCATATTCTGTCTTGCCTCTGGGCTACTACACATGCTATCCCTTCTGTCTGTGATAATCTTCCACATCTTTTTCTTACCTAATTCTTTCAGGTATCACCTTAGATGTCAAATCCTTTTGGAAGCATTCATAATCCCTTAAAACTGCATCTCTCATATATCTTGCTCACCACCTGGCACAGAATAGGTATTTAATAAACATGTGCTGAAATTAAAAATAAAAAAGGTTAACCTAGCTATTGTGAGGTTTTCTAGGTAATGATGAAACGTGGGTCTCCAGCCACAGGAGACTAAGGATCAAGCAGGGAGCAGAGGCACAGTATCTGATAATGGAGAGCACCAGGTCCTGACTCCAAGTGCAACATCAATTGCAGGACAGGCATATATTTTTTTTTTTTTTTTGGTCTAATGTCTAATGTGACCTTGGGGCTAAAATAATGAATGTCCTGTTCTGGACTATTTTAAGGAGCTGCGGGGTGGGGGAGGCTGGCAGCAACAGCCAAACTGGCCTTGATCACTAGTTCTAAGAAGATAAAAGTGATTAGCTGTAATTACCAGGCCAGAGCTTCTTAAAGGCCAGAACCTGGTCTCTCTGAAGAGGAATGACCAAACCCCTGGCTGGCCACAAGCTCAGCTGTTACGCCCAGGATGCCAACTGAAGGGAAAAAAAGGGGATGTAGGGAAGGAAGCACTTCTGCCCTCTCTCTACTAGTCTGCCCATTCTTCCTGGTTCAACTCCTCCAAAATGGAGTTTTTTCCTAAGAACACTGATTATTTCTTTTTAATGTATTAGCTACCAAAACTATTACTAGCTGATCAAAATCTCACTGGACCGCTACTGTAGATAAGGGAACGAAATACATTTTATGTGACTTTGAATAATCTCACCATTCTTAGGGATAACAGAAACAATAGATTTCTTTTTTTTCCTACACAAACCAAATAGTTCTGGCTTGGGCCTCACCTGCTAGAACTAACAGGAAAACAAATCTCAGTCATATTAGAGGTATGGAGTATAGGGAAGTGTTTGACTATAGTCTTATTTATTAAAGGACACACAGTTTGTCTTCCTAATCAAATTTTCAGCCATGCAGATAAAGTTGGGGTACTTGTGTGTCTGCAATAAACACAGTCTGATAAGTGACTTTTATAAAGGAAATTTGGGAAACTGAAAAAGGAGAAACAATGCTTCATTTCATCCTATAACGATGTTTTTGTGTGTTTCCTTCTAGAATATATTTATTGTCATGGATTGAATTGTGTCCCCCCAAAATATGTCACCTTGGCTAGGCCATGATTCCCAGTATTGTGTGATCGTCCATCATTTGTCATCTGATGTGATTTTCCTATGTGTCGTAAATCCTACCTCTATGTTAATGAGGCAGAATTAGAGGCAGTTACGTTAAGGAGTCAGGACTCAATCTACAAGATTAGGCTGTGTTTTAAGACAATTTCTTTTGAGATATAAAAGAAAGAAGTGAGCAGAGAGACAGGTGGACCTCATAGCACCAAAAAATTAGTGCCAGGAGAAGAGCATGTCCTTTGGACCTGGGGTCCCTGTGCTGAGAAGCTCCTAGTCTGGGGAAGATTGATGACAAGGACCTTCCTCCAGAGCTAACAGAGAGAGAAAGCCTTCCACTGGAGCTGATGCCCTGAATGTGGACTTCTAGCCTACTGAACTGTAGTGTGAAAGAATAAACTTCTGTTTGTTGAGGCCATCCACTGGTGGTATTTCTGTTATAGCAGTACTAGATAACTAGGACATTTATTGTATAGGTACTCTAAGTTCAATTTGGTATCTTGCTATTCCACGTAACATAACATGAGCATTTTTCATGTCATTAAAATCTGTAATGATCGTTTCTGAATGTTGTACAGTATTTCAGAGTAGAGGAGCATAGTTAACCTCTAAGTGGAGGCTGTTTCCATTTTAATGCTATTACAACTAATGTGGTGATGAACAACTTTGTACATAAAGCTCTTTCTGTATTTCACATTGTTTCCCTAGGAAAGATTTCCAGAATTGGGATTCTAGGCTAAAATACATGCACACTGTAACACTCTTAACACATATTGCCAAACTGTTTTTCAAAAGCAATTTTTTTTTACACTCCATGATAGTAGCCATTTTACTATACCTATCATTAGGAGCCTGGTGGCACACTGGTTAAGAGCTCGGCTACTAACCAAAAGGTCAGCAGTTCAAATCCACCAGTTGCTCCTTGGAAACGCTATGGGGCGGTTCTACTCTGTCCCATACGGTCACTGTGAGTTTGAATCGACTCAACGGCAATAGGTTTGTTTATCATTATAAAACAAATAAAAACTGCAAAACTTTTGCCTTTAATTTGATGATGGCAACAGTATTTAGATGTGTGTACTTTTTATTTATTTTTACTAAATGTAAGCTTTAACGTATATCAGTATGTTTATTGCTGTTTTCTCTTTTTCTGTGAATTTTCTAGCCATGTGCTGACCTGTAATAGTTTCATGCTCCATATATATTATGCAGTATTCATGAAGATTATATAATATTCTGTGTGAAGTAAGAATACTTCCCAGCAAGGCAAGCCAAAGCAGCAAGACTTTTTCCAGAATCCTGTCCTGAACAGATGTTTACTTGGCAGCCTCTTGCAATAGTTAACATCAGAGAGCAGGGCAATTAAAAAACAAAACAAAAAAAAAGATCTCGCATCCATGAATCATGGTTCTGTAAATGTCCCAAACCATCTGGATGACTGGCTCCAATCCTCCATTTTTAGAAAGACCTCACGATAGTACTAAAAGACAAAGGGATTTCTGAACACCGAATGTTTTTGTATTTTGTTTTTCTGTCTCTTAAATCACTTCTCTTTCTCTATCTTCTAATAACAGATATTTACTTAATTGTCTCAAGCCCTCCTTCCCTGGATTATATACTTCTCATAGGCACACTGTTGTCATTAGATGCCACTGAATCGGTTCCAACATATAGTGACCCTATGTACAACAGAATGAAACAGTTTGGTCCTGCGCCATCCTCACAATCATTCTTATGTTTGAGTCAATTATTGCAGCCACCGTGTCAATCCATTTCGTTGAGGGTCTTTCTCATTTTCGCTGACCCTCCACCTATTAGGCACAAACCACCTTTTATTTTGTGATATCCTAGAGAGCACCAGGCCACTGCTCTGCATACAGTAAGCACTTAAGTGTTTGCTGAAATAAACTGAAACAGAATAATCAATGCCTTAACAGAAGTTTGTTCCCAAGCCAAGATGGTGTCTCTTAATAGCAGTGTAGCTGTTTATCATTACCATAAAGAGCTCTGTCAGAAGTCCTCCTGGTTGTGGGAAGTCTAGGACAGGAAACTCACACCAGCAGCCCTCATATGAAGAGGAACAAAAAGTGAACAATACTTTGCCGCTGAGGCAGGCAGAATGCCTTGCTATCACTTAGGAATCCTTGACCGGGTTTATCATGCGATTCTGCATAAAGCTGACCGAGCTATTCGACAAATTCTGACTTTAATTTGATAAGCAAAACTGGGAACATTTTATTATTTTAATGAGTGCTATTTTAACAGAAGATTTCTTGTTTTCCTCATAAACAGATGATGACAGGTGATTTTCAAAGGCAAAGGAAAGAGAAGGGTGTAAATGAGAGTCATACCTGAAGCAGCAACCTAGAAAGATGTTCATTTTAATATCTTGATATTACCTGATTACATACATACTTGATTATATATTTTCAAAATATTGAACTAATAAGATCTATCCCACATTTTAGGAAACATATAAATTGCCTTCCATTCCACACCAGATCTTTTTCAAAAATCAAAAATAACACTAAGTCCCTGTTATTTGAAAAGAATTTACTGAAGTTTTTTTTTTTTTTCCCTTTAAGAGTATAGGGCATAATCTGTCCCTCAAGTTATTTCCTTCCAGCTTTCTATTTTGAAACATTTCAAGTCTAGAGAAAAGGTGAAAGAATAATCAATACTCATGTTTCCTTCACCTAATATTCTGCCACATTTGCTTTTCTTTCTCTCTCTCTCTCGCACATAACACACAATGTTATTATTATTATTTTGCTTAGCCATTTAAATAGGGTATTATCTTACTTGTAGCCCTGGTGGAGCAGTGGTTAAGACCTTGGCTGGTAACCAAAAGGTCAACAGTTCGAATCCAACAGCCACTCCTTAGAAACCTTATGGGGCCGTTCTGCTCTGTCCTGTAGGGTCGCTATGAGTCAGAATTGACTCTACAGCAATGGATTTCTTTTGGTTTTGGTTTATTATCCTAGTTAATCACAATATAATTATCGCATCAGGAAACTTAACACAGATAAAATATTTCTACCTAATATACATTCCTTATTCATATTTCCCCAAGTGTACCAAAAATGTTTTTTATACCTAATTTTTTAAAAACTATTAAGGATTCAATCAAAGATGACACAGCCCCCATTTGGATGTCATTTCTCTTTCATCTGCTTTACTCTTCCAGCTTTAAAAAAATAGTAATTTTATTTCAATAACATTTTGAGAAATTCAGGCTAGTTGTTTGGTACAATGTCCCATAATCTGGATTTGTCCATTACTTCCCCATAATCAAATTTAAGTGAAATATTTTGGTGATGTTGTGTACTTCCCATTGCATCAGATCAGGACACACATACTTCTAGTTTATTCCATTATGATGATGATAAGTTTGATAACTTGGCTGTGGTGACACCTGCCAGATCTCTCTATTGTAAAGGTACTTTTTCTCTTTGTAATTAATATGAAAACTGTAGCTGATGCTTGACCATGTAACTTTATTTTGTTCACCTACAATACTTTACTCAACGATTTTACCATTCATTGATGATCCTTCTCTGAATCAGACATTGTATTGCGGAACTGCAAAATAGTGGTTTTTCTGGTTCTATTATTCCTTCTATATTTATTACCTAGCATTCCATTATATAGAAGAGAATTTTTCACTCCACTGTTTTTTTTTAAAGCATTACAATGGACTCAGGATTTCTTCTTTTAGTCATTTTTATTCAATCCACTACTATCTCAAATTGTCCCAAATTAGGCCATTGGGGGCCTCTTTAAGTCAGCACTTTCATCCATTTTCCAGGTCTGCATTAGTCCTGAACACCTCCTTGTCCCACACCTGCAATCAACCAATTTGCCAAAGAATACTGTTTCATTTAGTGGAGAATGGTACTTAGGAACCAAGATTCAAGCTTTAGATGCACTTATTTCTACTGGGGATCATTGCTGTCAAGCTCCGTATTTCAGTATGGTGCCTTCTGCCATCACACTGGGTCTGGAGCATCCCTGCTAACTTTCTAGTCTTCATTATTCAGGAACAGGGGTAATCACCCAGATGTGCAGTGTTGGGAGAGGTGAGGAGGTGGGATTCCTCTTCTTTATTTAGATTTTCAACTGAATACTACTACTATTATTATCACAACTCATCACCATATTCCAAATATTGTGGTACCTCCTATCTCAACGATTTTCTGAGTTTCTCTGGTGCAAAATAACCTCTTTCTTGTTGGCATGTCTTCAGTTTAATCAACTAAGCTTTAAAAAGCTCCGCTAAATCAGTTATCCCTCCACTCATTTTTCTCCTTCTAAAAATAAGTCTGGATTTCTGGTCCACTGTTTTCTTTTCCCTTGTTTTCACTGTCCTTATGGGTTAAAACCTAAGTTCTGTGAATGCTGATGTATTTGTAAAGCCTTTAACAAAAATAAACAACATGCTATACTTCTCAATGAAAATTCTTGCGCTCAAGGATATCTGTCCCTGAAGTTACACAATGAGCTCATTCTGTTGTATCAAAATGATGCATGAATTAAGCAGAATTCTGGAAACAACAACAAAAAAAAGAAACCTGTAAATAATTCCGATTTTTATTCAATACAAGTGGCCCCTGGATTTTCAGCAAGTCACTTGATCTTATGAAAATAAAAATAACTAATTTTCCTCAAATGTAAGGTAGAAGGTTAAACTAAGAAACTATTAAAAATAATGCACAAAGTATAGATAAACCAGTAGCATTTTTTGGTTCTGCACTAATTAATGCAAATGCCAAAGAAAGGAGCACTCTTACTATGTCTCTATAAACATAAAGCTTTTTTTAAATACTTCCATAAACTCTTGAATAACCAGTATTAGAAACGGCTATTAGTTACACTTATAACAACTCTAATTCAATTGATTGTGTATTATTAGAAGGTTACGTGGAGCCAAAAATATTTTTAATGCATCGAAAATTTGACTACAAGAAATAGGTATTAATCTCTTTTGTAAAGTGAATAAATACTTTGATATAGCACTGGCTTTGTAATTCTATATGCTTTATTTTAACCTTTCAACACCGAATGCGTTAATTCATTTATAATGCTGTGCTTTTGCCAAAATAACTATTGAACACAATTTGAATGGAAGGATTAAACTGATTGGTGCCCACATTGTAAAAATACACACTCAGTTACAATTTAATAATAACTTCCAAAAAAAAGTCAATGGCATTTAAATATACATAATTAAGAAAGGAATTTAATCCCTACTTTAATCACAGGATTACATACTTGAGCTTAAAGGCCTATAAAACACATGATCCAAGTACCAAGTGGAGAGAAATGTGTACACTTCCCATAATAACACTGCCTACCCAGAAATCTTTTTTTTCCCCAAGATAGGTTATTCTTGTAATTTTATGTATTCATATACTTGTTTCCTATACCTAATTTATAATTTTGCAGAACACTGTCAAAGCAGCTCATGATAAGAGGGACAAATACAATAAAGCTGCATAATAGGGGTAAAAGAACACTCGACAGTTAATGAAGGAGCTAATATTGCTCAGAACAACGATGTCAATAATCCCCCAATTTAACTTTGTGATATTTTGGTTAGCAGCCAATTGCTTAACCATTGTGCCATCAGGGCTCCTTATACGTCAGTTACCTTATAATTATCTAGTAGATAAATAGTAGTAGAGATTTGATCAAACAGTAGAGATTTGATCCTAGATCTGCTAGACTAAAAATCCTGTGCTCTTTCTGTTTGTCACTTAATGAGATGACACACTGAATGTTTAAAATATAATGTATGTACACAGGGCATTCCTGCTGTATCTCTTCTCTCAGCCTTCACGTAGCTTTCTTTTACTATACTATTTAATGTGAATTAGATATGGTAGATCAGTAAGGACCTTACAATGAATAAACCCAAATTAAAAGATAACCAAGCTGTCAGATTTTTTTTTCAGCCCAAGCCTAGTCTGGTCTCAGCACTTTTTGTACCTGGTGGTCTTTCTCCTTAGAAGGCTCCTCCCCTGGAAGTTTACAGGCTAATTCCCTTGCTTCATTCAGGTCTCTTCTAAACCATCCCCTCACTCATGACGCCTTCCATGATCACTCTCTCAAAAATAGCACATGGACATACATATAGGCACCTACTTTATCCATCCATACCCTTCCTCTTACCTTGGTTTTGTTCTTCTGATAATAATCCCCATTATCACCACTGTCCTATCATACGTATTTGCTTATCATCCATTTGTTTTCACTATAATCTAAGCTCCCAAATCAGGGACTTATTTTGGTTAACTGCTGTATCCCCAGGATGATGAACACTTTATGTTACATAGTAATTGCTCAATAAACAGATGCTGAATCAATGAAAATTAAATGTCAATTATTTCAAATTTATTTTTTCAGTCTTTTTACTTCTTACGGACTTTTAAGAAGTCTTTTAGAAGGGCTGACTTTTAAGAAACATACACTTAATATACCTGAAAAACTACCCATGACAAAGACTGTGTTGTTCAAAGATACTTTACTAGAAGCTCTGAAAGGATATATTTAATTTTAGGAGTTGTGAAAGGGAGATTTGAAAAGGAAGTAGCACACAGTCATCAAAATATAATGTACCTGTATAAGAAAGGCAAAGATGCTCACAGATTTGCCTATAGAGCCAAAGATGAAACTTACAATCACAATTGCAATGTAAAAACACACTGCAGAGATGATGCAGAACATTGAAAATGTCATATTCATTGTAGTTATCTCATATTTACCAGTGAACGTTTATTTAGGAAAACTCCCCCAAATCCTTTGATGTAAGCTACCCAAAATGAAAAAAAACCTCAGTCTGTTATGCTTACCAGGATAACTCTTAGTAATGCTTTCTATTTTAGTATTATATGTGCTGTATTTTAAATATTTGGCAACATCTAGAATGCCTCACTTCCTTTTATAACTCTGTAGTTTCTTACTGCTCCCTCTTTAGTATGTTTCTCTTTTGAAGAAACAGATACCTAGAACTGACTACTTTCTATTTAATCTAGGCCTTTAATTAGATTCAATATTTATTTGTTCAGTGAGTTTCCTTTTAAAAGGAGAAAGTAGCTTTTGACTGAAACATGACATCTGGCCAGCACCTCCTGATGCAACCCCTTCAATTCATTAAAATGCTTATGAAGACAGAGGAAAGAGACAAGAATTCAGCACCAAAACTAGAGCTGACAGTTAATATCCTACCAGATACCAGGAATAATTTCTTTAAACATGGCTGATGGAAGTGGATAGAGGACGAAGAGTAAAGAAAGAAAAATGAAAAGCCATGGCAAATGGAAAATGGGACAGGAAAACACCACAAAAGAAATAAGAGTTGATTCCCATTAAGCAATCATTTTTTCAATTAAAGGCAACATTTTCAGACCCTAAAACTTCCTTACTCTCTGATACAACTTTTGGATCTAAGTCAATGGAAGGTACAGCTATACTAATGTGGTAGATGCTTTAAGATAGTATCTAAGCGGTTTTTGAGTAATTAGGTAAAGAAAACTGTTAACGAGGCTAAAATAATCAGTTCAAGAAACTGAAAATCAGGCGGTGAGATGAGCACAGGGCTCTGGAATCAGAGCACGCTGAAACCCGACTCGACATTTAACTCTTCTCCAGAAAGTGATCCTTTAACTTCTGAGTCCTTAGTTCCTCGTTTTCTAGGTGAATATAATAATGCCTAAGCTGTCAGGCTCCTGTGTGGATAACTGCAGATGAAGGCACCCAACATACTATAGATACTCAATAAAAGGCAGCCATTATTATTACCTGTATCATTGGAGCCCTGGTGGTGCAGTGGTTAAGAGACTGGCTACTAACTAAAAGGCTGGCAGTTCAAATCCACCAGCTGCTCCTTGGAAACCCTATGGGGCAGTTCTACTCTGTCCTATAGGGTCGTTATGAGTTGGAATTTACTGGACGACAATGGTTTGCTTGTTTTTTTTAATCATTGAAAGTGACAGCCGGATTACACTCACCTTTTGCTTTTAGTCTCTAGCTTTCTACTGTCTCTGAAGATCAAAATTTGTGTAGTCAGCCCTAGACAGAATTATAAAATTTAAAAAATACTCTTTGATCTTCTTCTTCCTTTCCTTTTAGTGTCCCCATCTCTTTTCTTGAATGTTTTGCTTCCTTATACCACCACAACTAACTAACCTGTTGATGTCGAGTCGATTTATACCACCAGCATGCTGCCTTCAAAATCACTACTTTTCAAAGTGATTTAACAAATCTAAAGATTCTGCGCTAGTGGGTCTGGTATGCCAATGACTTAATGTGTTAACCTTCCCACACTATAACTGAATTTCATCCCCTGTCTTTCTGGAGACAAATTTAACTGAAATTATAAGCCTAACAGCAGAATTTGAGGGACTGTGGACTTTGGAGGTGGTGGATCTTAGATCATTCCTCAGACCTCTCCTTTGCTGAACCCAGGCGCAGCAGCACCAGACAGACTACCTGGCACTAAAGGCATTCAAGCCCTAGAGTCCCTAGTTCAACCTGTGAAGTAAAGGGAGGGGCTAGGAGTAAAGAAGCAAAACACACCCTTTTCTGTAAATTGTACTTATGGCATTAAATAGCCTGAGTCTAAGAGCCACTGTATACTTAAACAAAGCAGTCACTTTTTTTCTTAAATTCCAAAAGGCCCACTATTTTTTAAAATATATATAACAAACTATTTTTTTTTTAGTAAAAACTCAATTTAAGCATTTTTTTGAACAAAATTTTCTATAGATTCTACTCAAAATCATTTGCATCAGAAAAACAGAAACTGGTGCAGGCATTCAAATCTGCAAAACACAATACTTCACTGAGCTACCTTATGAACTGCTGATTTAGAAGACAATTATAGTAATACAGACATGTGTTGTCTTATTATAACTTCTTACATCAAATCAGTTTATTCATTATAGCTAATTAGCACACTGCAACAAGAAGGCTCAATGAAACTAAAGTTGCACATATTTGATCACTAATACACCAAGAATAAAATAAGCAAAAACATGGTAAATCATTATGCTCTGGTAGTTCGTATCTTAAGAGGAAATAATTTGTAGCTGTACTAAACAACTTTCCGTCTGCTACTTAACAACACCACCCTCATTCTTTTAGAGCAAACACTCATGGAGAATAATTTAAGAAAATGTTGCTGATTTCTATTATGAGAAATGGATAAGGTACAGAGAACACACATCTAAGCTCTGACGGTGGGGGGCAACTTCAGTCTTTCTTCCCTCTTTTCTCTGTGAAAGCCAAACCTACCGGTATAAAGACCTGTCTGACCCTCACAGTTAGCAAAAAAAAGAATGCTGAGCTGTTTTTACATCAGCAAAAGTAGGTGGAGGAAGACAGGGACGAACCAAGATACTATTTATTGACACTAGCCTAAAATATCTGGGTCAATATGGGAATCTAAACATTTTTAAAGATTCTATAATATAATGTGGCTATGGTCAACTGAAAATAAAACTATAAGGAGTTAAACAGTTTTTGCAGAAATTTCACCCAATGAATGTGCACAGAGATGGAATGCAGCTTGTCAGTAGTTTATCTCTGCTACTAGTCAGGAAAGCAAAGGCATCGGTATTTGTCTCTTTCAGAGACAATCGGACAAAAGAAGTAAAAGAAAGAAAGAAAGTCTATATCTAATTATAGTGCAGAGTAGCCAGCCACTATGCACCGAAGTCATACAGTGTCATGATGCATTATTACATGAATATACCTCTCCATAGCAAAATTTCCCTTTTTGCCTCTTTCTTTTTCTTCCTAAAGATATAGTATCATTTGAAAGGGAATCAGTCCTGCTTTTGAGAAAGTGAGAAAAATCTATTCTTGCAAGCTCATGTATCTGAAAGGACTTCTCAGATGTTTTTGAGGAAATCACAAGGGCCGCTGCAGCACAAATAAATGTACCCTCTTCATCTCTCTTCATCCCTTTCTTGAAATGGCTTGTGGGTGTGGATGCGAAGAGGACTAGTTATACAACAGCCTTGGTTTTCCTATCCTGTACCTTTACCTAAATTCTAGCAACAGACCCATAAATATGAGTAGAGGAAAAATGGTACAAGGTCAAAGAACAAAAACCCCTACCATGTACATTTCTGACACCTCTGCTTAAGGAAACATACTCTACCTACTTTCTTGTTCTATATGAACTACCCATTGCCACTGAGTTGATTCCGACTCATAGCGACCACATAGGACAGAGGAGAACTGCCCCATAGGGTTTCCAAGGAGTGCCTGGTGGATTTGAACTGCCAACGTTTTGGTTAGCAGCCATAGCTCTTAACCACTACGCCACCAGGGTTTCCACTCTATGTGAACTTGTGATATAAAAATACATGTTAAACAAACAAACATAAAAAAAAAAAACAGTTGCCATCGAGTTGATTCTGACTCATGGTGATCCCATGTGTGTCATAATAGAACTGTGCTTCAGAGGGTTTTCAATGGCTGATTTTTCTGAAGTAGATCCCCAGGTCTCTCTTCCAAGGTGCCTCTGGGTGGACTCGAACCAACCTTTCAGCACATTAACCATCTGGACTACCCAGGGACTCCAAAACAAAAACATATAATGAGGTACAAAAACATACCTAAGGAGGCATTATTTTCAATTAATAAACTATGAAAAAAAGCTTTTAAATGATAACACTCAATGCTAATGTCAGCATGGAGAAACAGATTCTTTCAGGTATTGCTAGTGGCATATTAAACTGTGAACCTTCCTGGAAAGTAATATGGCAACTTATTTTCAACATGGTGAACTGAGCCAGAAGAAATCTCTCCACAAGCCACAAACACATAAAAATACTGAATAAAATAAAACGTTTTTTATACCTAATTAAGCTTGAAACCAAGAGAAGGAAATCTCTAGGACCCATAAAAAAGAGAGAACTCCAAGGCAGGGACCAGATAGAGGCTATAGCTGAAGCCATGGAGGGGAAACAATCTCGTCACAAGGAGATTGTCAACTGAGCTAAACCCATAAAGCCACAGAGGGCTGCTCCATTTGCAGCACTAAACAACATCCCACCAAGAGCAAGAGGCTTCTTCCCATCAGTCCTGGCTACGGGTAGATAACAGGTCATTCCAAGAATTGAAAACCAAGGCTTGAACTGTGCTCATGGTTGTGATGTCCAGACTCACACTACACCTGTGATTTTCAGGCTCCTAGCAAAATATGGATATGACGACTGATCTGGGACTGGTTAATGCTTAACTTGTTTGTAAATATAGTTCTCTAACCTGGAGCACAGCCCTGGTGGTGCACTGGTTAGGAGTTTGGCTGTTAACCTGAAGGCTGGCAGTTCAAATCCATCAGCTGCTCCTTGGAAACCCTACGGGGCAGTTCTACTCTGTCCAATGGGGAAGCTATGAGTTGGAACTGACTCAACGGCAACAGGTTTGGTTTTGGATTTTTAACTTGGAGCACAAGGGATGGTTGTAGAAAACAATGTAAAGATGAATTAGCATGTTATAATGAGAAAGCTCAATAGAAACTAAAGTAGAACATGTTTGATCACTATTAAGCTAAGAATAAACAAAAACATGCTAAATCGTTACCATGTAATGAATATAAAGACTATTTTCTAAAGTAAAGATGAATATAACTGTAAAAAGGTGCAAGCCAGGGTTAAGAAAAAGGAACCACACATACAAGAAGCATTAGTTACACAAACAAGAGATTTTTGTACCCCACACAATGGAGACAACAGAACAAATAAGTGACTTTAAAATAAGTATATTTAAAATGTTCAAATTGATAAAGGGAAGAATAAAAACTATTAGGTAAGAATAGGGCTGTATAGAAAAAAGAGAGAATGGAAAGAAGCAGAGATTCTAAATAAAAAATATAGTCATTAAAATAATTCAACTGACAACTTGACTTTGGGCTAGACAGTGCTTAAGACGACAAAATCAGTGAACGGGGAGCTAGATCTCAGAAAACTATCTAGAATTTTATTTATACATAAATGCTGAATAGAAATATTAAATATATGCATATATTCAATAATTCTATTTATCCTAACAGAACAAATATAAAATATGAATAAATCTATATACAAAAATGTTCATCATAGAGTTCAATTCTAATAATGTAATCAAAATCTGGAAATAATTTTAATGTCCACTGACAGGAGACTATTATGTTGTTATATATGCATTTACTGGAACAGTATACTTTCCTGAAAATCAACTGTAAAGTCTACGAGGTAGACTCCAAGTGTCTGTCAGTTTGTTACATCGTGGTGGCTCGCGTGTTGCTGTGATGTGGAAGCTATGCCACTGGTATTTCAAATACCAGCAGGGTTATTAAGAACATAGTAAAATTTAACATCTTTTAGTGGTATGTAATCTGTCATGGAACTGCCAGAAATTCAAGCCAGATTCAGAAGAGGATGTGGAACGAAGGATATCATTGCTGACATCAGAAGGATCTTGGCTGAAAGCAGAGAATACCAGAAAGATGTTTACTTGTGTTTTATTGACTACGCAAAGGCATTCAACTGTGTGGATCGTAACACATTATGGATAGCACTGTGAAGAATGGGAATTCCATTACACCATTATACCAGTGACTACATTAGGGAAGTGAAGTTATACACTTTTAGCTTTTCTGCAGCCTCGTAGTTAGTAGTGGAGTATTACTAATTACTCGCATTAGAAAATTCCTCTAATTGAAATTTCTCAACTCTCATGTCAGTTATAAATGTAAATTGTGCCCATGAGGAACCTGCACACAGACCAGGAAGCAGTTGTTTGAACTGAACAAGGGATACTGCATGGTTTAAAGTCAGGAAAGGAGTGCATCATGGTTGTATCCTTTCACCATACTTACTCAATTTGTATGCTGAACAAATGATCCAAGAAGCTGGGCTATATGAAGAAGAATGTGGCATTAAGACTGGAGGAGACTCATTAACAACCTATGATATGCAGCTGACACAACCTTGCTTGCTGAAAGTGAAGAGGACTTGAAGCACTTACTGATGAAGATCCAAGACTATAGCCTTTAGTATGGATTACACTTCAACAGAAAGAAAACAAAAATTCTCGCAACTGGACCAATAAGCAATATCACGATATATGGAGAAAAGAATGAAGTTGTCAAGGATTTCATTTTACTTGGATCCACAATCAACGCCCATGGAAGCAGCAGTCAAGAAATCAAACAATGTACTGCATTCGGCAGATCTGCAAAAAAACAAAACCTCTTTCAAGTGTTAAAAAGCAAAGATGTCACTTTGGGGACTAAGGTGTGCCTGACCCAAGCCATGGTATTTTCAATCACCACATATGCAAGCGAAAGAATACTGAATATACCATGGACTACCAGAAGAACTTGGAAGAAGTACACCCAGACTGCTCCTTAGAAGCAAGACTTTGTCTCACGTACTTTGGACATGTTATCAGGAGGGACAAGTCCCTGGAGAAAGACATCATCTTTGGTAAAGTGGAGGGTCAGAGAAAAAGAGGAAGACCTTCAGCGAGATGGATTGACACAGTGGTTGTAACAGTGGGCTCAAGCATAACAACAATCGTGAGGATGATGCAGGATAAGGCAGTGTTTTGTTCTGTTGTACACAGGGTCGCTATGAGTCAGAACCGATCTCATGGCACCTAACAACAACTTGAAGTAAAACCAGAAAATGCATAAGAAATAAATCTAAGTGAAAAAAAAAAAAAAAAGCAGGATGTAAATGTTGATGCAATAATTTTAAGTATATAGCATGTGTAGGAAAAAAAAAAAACTACAAGTAAAACAGCATTATACCAGTGACTGCATTAGGGAAGTGAAGTTATACACTTTTAGCTTTTCTGCAGCCTTGTAGTTAGTAGTGGAGTATTACTAATAACCTGCATTAGAAAATTCCTCTAATTGAAATTTCTCAACTCTCATGTCAGTTATAAATGTAAGTTTTGGGATCTCAAGTGAAAAGTTCAGAACCTCTTATTCTTTATTAACTACAACATAAGCATCTCCAACAAAAAGCAATGCTCTACTTTTTTGCTCCATTTTCATTCACACTTTTACTTATTGTCATTAGGGACAAAGCCATCTTAGACAAAGCAGAAGCTCCTGAGAATTGCTCCTGGGACTCCCAAGGGTCATCTGCAGGAGTTGCCAGAAATGGTGCAGACTTGGACGGCACTCTTCTGGGCCTGGTAGAGTGCCTCAAAAAATACTGACTGGATTAATAACCCATCACGTGGCCCTTATAAGGGGATACATTTTCTTAACTATTTCTCAAGGCTGTATGGCACAGTATAAATGATCTTTACCTGAATTTTGGATAACAGTCCCAAAAAATGTGATATAAGTCAAACCTGGATATCCTATATAAATAATTTTCCATAATTCCTAATTATGCTATAATGCTTTATATTTTATAGAAAAACACATTTAATTAAAAATCTATACTTGAAAGCTTTCTACTGTATATAGATTAAAGAGAATAATAGAGAAAATAATCACATAAATTCATATGCAAAATGTAACATGGTATATGAATTTGTAGCAATACAGCTTAAAATTTCTTGCCCCAAGATTACTGCAACATGGTATGTGATTAAATGTTTCTTCAAGATTACAAAGCTTTGAATTTAAGAAAAAAGAAATCTTTCAAAAGATCTTCAAAGGTGTCTTTGAAGGGCTGCTATAGGAAGCTTAGCTGATGACCACCTGATGGCAATCCAGAAATATACACTTATCACTAAAGATTTTTCTGCAGAGATCAAGTTTATCATTCTGTTGCCTGCAAAACAATCTTTCTGCTTTCTAATCATCATTATGGATTTTCACTTAAGGCCCTTATGTTATGCAAGAAATATCTGTCTTTAAATTGCAGAGTCAACATTTTGCGTGGAATTCTTTGTCCTTTGATGTCTCAATATGCTGATATTTCAGTGTCAAGAAGCTTCAAACACTTGGCCTGAGTGGCACCAAACTTGAGGCTGAGCTCACAAAGTCAGTTCCTCTCACTGCAGCTATATGTGTCCTTAGAAAATGCTTTTCTTTTTTTTTTTTGGTCAACCACTGGAAAAAACCTGAATACTTTGTGAGACTATGAAGTAGTGAGACTAACTTTCTAAGAAACAAATCAGAATTAACATTTAAACATGAGTTGACGTCCTCGTCCTTTACATATATATTTACGCAGTTATAATTTTACCTCCCCTAGCCCTGGTGGCAGAGGGCCTAAAGAGCTCAGCTGCGAACCAAACAGTCAGCAGTTCGAATCCGCCAGCCGCTTCTTGGAAATCCTATGAGGAGAAGTCTATCTGTCCTATAGGGTCACTATGAGTAGGAATCCACTAGATGGCAATGGGTTATTATGGGTTTTCCACAAAAGGCTTGCAGTCAACACAACCGAAGACGATTAAAAAGACTTAGACCTTGACAGAACCTCACTGAGAGCCTTATTCTTTTCCAGTGATGCTACATGACTTCTGTACCTGCCTTTGGGGATAATTTACTAGCCCAGGCAAGAAAATCATTCCTGTTATCTTGAATTTGTTGGACGTTTATTCTCCCTAGGGCTAAGATCTTCACTGCTCTGCTTATCTCCCTTCACCTTCTACACCATCTCTTTTACCATGTGACTCATCAGCCACAGGAAAACTAGCCTGGCTGGAAGCTGATGGGTGGTTTGAGGGTAAGGGCAGAGGTAAAGGCACTTTACAGAGGGCTAGGATGCAGGAAAGAGGAAGCTGCCGCCTAATGAAGGCTGTTCCGTGCCAGCCGCCTCCCTACTCTAAGGTCCACAATCAGGCTGTACCTCAGTGACAGGGTTATGGCTGGATGTGAGCCCTAAGTCAACAAAGAAAGAATATGATCGGCTTGCCTTGTTTCTTTTAATAATTTGTTTTGGATCTATTATTTATACACTTATCTAAAATTTTCTTACTCATTTTTTTTTCAAAACTACCTATGAGATCACTAAATTTTAAACAACAAAACCATTAAGGAAAAGATCAGAATAAAAATTTTAATTTAAAAACATGTATTTAAGTGAAGAGTTTTGCACAGCTCAACATCATTTGGCTGCTGAGCCGTTAGATTAAACATCAATGTTCACATCAGTTAGTTCTGAATTCTCAAACACCTTCCCTAACTTCTCTGCAATTCAATTTCTTCTTAAAAAACCATTTACCTCTCAAGGAGATTTCAAGGATTAAAGGACATAGTGTAAGTGAAATCACATGGTATAAGATCTAATACTTAATACATACTCATAGATGCTTAATAAGTGTTTGGCTTTTCCTTTGCTACAACTACCTTTTGATGATGCTGATGATGATGCTGTCTCACAACTGTTGAGTATTTATTACATACTTACTCACTGTATCCAATTATGACAGGAGAACTCTGAGGCTTAGGAAAGTTAAATAACTTTTGCAAGGTTGCAAGGCAACAAGCAGCAGTGCTGGAATTTCAATCCATATCAGTCTGACCCCAGAGCCAGTGCCATTTTTCACTGTGATATGCTTACTCTCTTATCGATTATTATGGAACCATGCAGCCTCTCGATTCTACTCCTTACAGACTTGAACTTGAATGAAACTATCATGTATAACAATATATTTTTGATTGTTTTTCAAAAAGGTGTAAATCTTTGATTGCCAATCACAGTTATGTATTTAAGTACTCAAAGAGAGACTTTGATGACTGATACAGAAAAAATATTTAAATATGAGAGAAGAAAAAAATGAAAGTATGAGAATTCAGTTTCATTTCAATCAATGCATTCTAGACCAAATGCCAAGGCTAATCACTAAACCATAGGTCTCAGTCACCTTTACATGTCTGAACATGAATATATGAATATTTTGAGTGTCAAGGAGCTTACTACTTCCCCTAAGGTAGGACTTTTGATCTTTGACTACCACTATTATTAAATCAATCTTCCTAAATATACAACCAAATTTCATCATTTTCTCCTCATCTTACAACAAGGTTTCCGATTCCACACTATCCTGGTTGTTCTGATTTATCTGTCTGCCTTGTACTGTGGACCCAAAATATTATAATAGACCAGGGGGGCTCTGACTAACACAGTCAGCAAGACTTTCTCTTTTATCTAGATATAATAGAACCAAATAGAATCCACAGTATATATTACGTGTTTAGTTAAAAAAAAATAACATAGCAGGAAAAATGCCACTCTAAGAAGGGACAGGAAGTTTCAGAAGCCAGCACAAAAAATTATTGTGGATGCTGGCAGAAAGTAGAGAGGAGGAGGGAGGGCTAAGCAAGACTTCAAACAGGAAACAGCAAGGCCAGAGTCAAGTAGACAATGAAAAGCAAATAGAGGAAAATAGGATGGCAGCAGTAGGAACAGATAACAAGGTCAAAAGAAATAATAAGCTTTAGGATGAAAGTCAAGGAAGGTGTCCAGATTGGAAGTAGATGAGGAAGTGAAACCAAAACAAACCATGGAGAAGCAAGCAATTCTGGTAAGTCCAGTGGGGAGATGGCCAAAAGAGCATTTAGATATTGAGTTGGAAGCAGAAGTAGGACAGTAATTCAAAGAGACTTGGGTCAGTTAGAAACCATGAAGCTTGTGATGAGGAGGATTAGAAAGCTTGAGGTCATGGTTTACTTAATACACAAATAAGCACATTGTTCCAGTGCCTGGAAAGTGGCAGCTACGTTCCTTAGCAGCCAACAAGCTTCCTCACACTCAATAGCAACAGACCAGACAGACACTTCATTCAGTAACTCACAACTAGACAAAGATGTACCGATAAGGATAATCAAAGTAGACCACTATGGGGATTATTACTCTTTTCAGTATTTTACTCTCCAACAATGCCAAGATAATTAAATGCATACCATCTATCAGGATGTTGGAGTTTGTAAAAAAATTTTATTTTCATATTGAGAATACTGCAGCACTTAAAATATACCTGCAAAAAATTATTTTAGTACACCCTGCCTAGATGGAAACAGTAAGTCTAGAGGTCTGCCTCAGAATTCTTCCTCATCTGTCAGGATAATTGATGGGAGTAACATTTGTTCTTCAGCTGCTGTGCATTTTTCACTTATCGCTGCTTTGAATCATACCACTCAGCATTAAAAAATAATCATTTTGTTTCCCTCTCTCAGCACAAATAATCCAAAATCCATGCAATGATGCATGGAGGATTCCATTACAATGTATTCATATCACACAAGGAAGAAATTCTATACTCCGTTCAAAATGGTAAACTTAAAGGGGACAAGCAAGACTAGCATGTAAGTACTGGATTAATAAGCAATGAGCTCTAAGTTAACAACCGTGCTTTAAATTTTAACTTTATACTTTAACACTTAAAAAAAGAAAAACCCTACTGACATTGAAACGATTCCAACTCATAGCGACCCTTTCAGAGAGTAGAACTGCCCCATAGGGTTTCCAAGGAGTGGCTAATGGATTCAAACTGCCACGTTTTGATTAGCAGCTGATCTCTTTAACCACTGCACCATCAGGGCTCCATTTTAACACTAAAAAGACATATTTATGAGAATCATCAGAAAGACACCTACTCAATTATCACTAAAATGTCCTATGTCATATTCTAATTACTAGTTGACAAAACATTACATCTTCATCTATCAGGTTATTGATAGGTGGTAGCATTTAATAATAACACAGGCAGCCATTCAAACAGAACAAGGGGATATTGCATGGTTTAAAACTAGGAAAGATGTACATCAGGGTTGTATCCTTTCACCATACTTATTCAATCTGTATGCTGAGCAAATAATTTTAGAAACCGGGCTAGATGAAAAAGAATGTGGCATCAGGATTGGAGGAAGACTGATTACCAACTTGTGATATACAGATAATACAACCTTGCTTACTGAAAGTGAAGAGGACTTGAGGCACTTATTGATGAAGATCAAAGACTACAGGCTTCAATATGTATAACACCACAACACAAAGAAAGCAAAAATCCTCACAACTAGACCAAAAATTTTAACATCATGAAAAATGGAGAAAATATAGAAGTTGTCAGGGATTTCATTTTGCTTGGATCCACAATCAACACCCAGGAAATCAGCAGTCAAGAAATCAAAGAACACATTGCACTGGGCAAATCTGCTGCAAAAGACCTCTTTAAAGTGTTAAAAAGCAAAGATGTCATATTAAGGACTAAAGTGCTCTTGCCCCAAGCCATGGTATTTTCAATTGCCTCATATGCATGCAAAAGATGGACAAAGAATATGGAAGATGGAAGAAGAACTGATGCCTTTGAATTACAGTATTGGTGAAG
This sequence comes from Dugong dugon, assembly GCA_030035585.1. Taxonomy (NCBI): domain Eukaryota; kingdom Metazoa; phylum Chordata; class Mammalia; order Sirenia; family Dugongidae; genus Dugong; species Dugong dugon. The sequence goes on along the minus strand of CM057464.1, from coordinate 145,592,250 downwards.
AATATTGAATATACCATGAACTTCCAGAAGAATGAACAAATCTGTCTTGGAAGAAGTACAGTCAGAATGTTCCTCAGACACAAGGATGATGAGACTTCATCTCACATACTTTGGACATGTTATCAGGAAGGACCAGTCCTTGGAGAAGGACATCATGCTTGGTATCTTAGTCACCTAGTGCTGCTGTAACAGAAATACCACAAGTGGATGACTTTAACAAAGAAAAATTTATTCTCTCATAGTCTAGGAGGCTAGAAGTCTGGAATTCAGGGTGCTGGCTCCAGGGAAAAGCTTTCTTTCTCAGTGGACCTTGGGGGAAGGTCCTTGTCATCAATCTTCACCAGTTCTAGGAGCTTCTCAGCACAGGGACCCTGGGTCCAAAGGATGTGCACTCCTGGCTCTACTTTCTTGGTATGAGGCCCCTGTGTCTCTCTGCTCACTTCTCTCTTTTGTATCTCAAAACAGATTGACTCAAAATACAATCTAATCTTCTAGATTGAGTCCTGTCTCATTAACATGAGGATTTACAACACACAGGAAAAATCACATCAGGTGAGAAAATGGTGGGCAATCACACAATACTGGGAATCATGGCCTAGCCAAGTTGACACACATTTGTGGTGGACACAATTCAATCCATAACACCTGGTAGAGGGTCAGCAAAAAAAAAGGAAGACCCTCAGTGAGATGAACTGACACAATGGCTGCAACAAATGCCTCAAACATAACAACTGTGTGGATGGCACACGACCAGGTAGTGTTTTGTTCTGTTGTACATAGGGTTGCTATGAGTCAGAACCAACTCAACGGCACCTAACAACAGCAACAACAGCATTAATAAGCGGTTCTCTGTATCTCAGCCTTCACTAGATCCTGCATTCTATAGTTCTCAAATTAAATTCAACAAATCTAAAAGCACAACTGCATTTACCACTGACCTCAAAGGCACAGCCTCTAAAAATAAATGGTAGCAGAGGTGGAGTATGGGGGGAAAATAAGCACAGAGAAAGACAACAAGAAAAAATCATACTAAGAATACTAGAAAATCTTCAAAGAAACTCACCTATAATACTGAATTTAGCATTCTCTAATATAACTATTGGAAACCCTGGTGACATAGTGGTTAAGAGCTATGAGTGCTAACCAAAAGGTCAGCAGTTTGAATCTACCAGGTGCTCCTTGGAAACTGTATGGGGCAGTTCTACTCTGTCCTATAGGGTCGCTATGAGTCGGAATCGACTCGATGGCAATGGGTTACTATAAATAAGAGTTCTATTTTCCTTTCTTTCATCTCCCTTATGAGAAGAAAAATCTCATAAGTTAGCAATAGGTGAATATTAATAAGAAAATCAAAGAACACTTTAAAAATTAATATTCTGCAAATGCCAAATCAATAAGTAAAAGGTAATCTCTTAGATGATGACTGGACATTGGAGACACTCTTTTCCAAGGTCATTTCAGACTGTTTTAATTGCATGCAATTTCATGCATTATACTTATATACTTCTGAAATACTTTGTGGCATTAAAAATAAAAGGAAAAACAAAAAATGTTTGAGATGTATATTACCTTATGAACCTGAGGATTTAAGTTTATTATTATTATTATTTTAATCTTTACTCTAGTAATCCATTCAGAACTATCCTCTCCTATTAATAGAGAACACTGCTGGATTACAAAGCAGGATTCAACCCAGAATATGGAACACTTCCTTAAAATGTATTGGATCTCTAAATTATTACTATTTCCATCCCCTTTAAAATATGCAGGCATGTAGATACTCCCATATCTCAATCAATACCTTTAGCTGATATATATTCTAAAGTGTCTATTTCTCTAAAATGCATACAATATTTGATTAATGTAGGAATCATAATTTTCTAAAGAAATAATGAAAAATAAGATATAAAGGTTGTGTTTTTTCAAGAAATAATAAAAAGTTGCCTTTACACCATTTTAAATTCACATAAAAATGACAGTGAACTAATTATAATTGTTGTCTGATATCTGTAATACCTCTCTTTCCCCCCGCATTTATACCATCTGTGTCAGTGTTTCTCAAACTAGAATCCAATATACAGTGACTATCACTACACTAGTGGAAATTTTTTAAAGCCAATTTTAAAGACAAAACTTTTGCTCAAGTGATTATTTATATCCTACACCATTTACATAGAATACTTCTTTAGCTTCTAGCTTCTTAAATAAATTACAACACCTATTTAAGATCAAGACAAGGATTCATGTGGCAAGTTTTTTTTTTTTTAACTACTAATTTCCAACAGCTAAACAGAAAGGAGGAGCCCTGGTGGCACAGTGGTTAAAGTGCTTGGCTGCTAATCAAAAGGTCAGCGGTTCAAACCCACCAGCCGCACTGTAGAAGACAAATGAGGCAGTCTGCTTCTGTGAAGATTTACAGCCTTGGAAAACCTATGGAGCAGTTATACTTTTTCCTATAGGGTCACTAGGAGTTGGAATCAACTCAACAGCAGTGGGTTTGGTGTTTGGTTTTTGGTTTAGAAAGGGAAAGGAACAAAGATGTAAATGCAGAAAAGCAAATATTAAACAATGATACCCATCTTATGACCTATGGCAGAACACTTATCTGCACTGATTTAGTTTCAGCAAAAAACATTCATTACACTAAACTGATCTTGTTAATTTGTAGAAAAGTTATTAGTTGTATAATTAGTTTGTATCTATTTTATAAATTTGTTCCAGTTTTGTAGCTGTGCAACTGTATAAAAGGTATAAGCATAAGGTATATGAAAAGTATATCAAAATGTGTATATGATACTGTTAAGTCAACAGCAGGGAGCACATGACAATTTTTTCCTTTAAAAGTGGTCTACATATCTCAGTTTTAAGAAATATTGCTCTATATTTCTCAAAACAGTCTTCACCATTTCATCTGATGCTCAGAGCAGCCCTGTGCTTAAAAATCCCCATTTTCAAGATTAGGCAAAGGTGGCACAGTTAGGCTATCTGGCCTGTCTTTAGGTTGTGTCAGTACTGCAGTTCATGAACCCAAACAAAGCACAGTGCTTTTCCATAATACCACATAGTGAGCTTAAAAATAACATATCAGTGAGCTTAGTCAACAATTTTAAAACTTGCGGGGGGGTGAGTGGGATAGCAAAGGAAAAACATTTGTATTTCTAAAAGAAAGGGGAGAGGTAAGAGAAGAGATACACTTAGAGGTATTCACAAGGCAGAAAGCATGTAGTGAAATTGGAGAAGAGAACTGGCCATGTCAGCTGAGGAAGCAATGAATCCCTGCCAACTCGAAGTGCCAACTTCCCTGTGCACCTGCAGTTAGCCACTGATATCATGAGCAGGCTAAAAATGGAATGGTGCTCCTACAAGAGGAAATTTAAAATGAACTAACCCAAGACCAACCATTCTCAGGGCTTAACTAGAAGACTTAAAACCAGACCTAACAAAAGCCAGCAAGCCTTGCTTGTCCTTACCATAATATCCAGTATGTTTTTCCTTGTACATTCATAAGAGCTTCTAAGTTACCTTGAGGCTTGAAGTGGTGTTTGATGTCAAATATTGCTATAAATCAACTGCATGTTCTAGACTGTGAAGGTATAAGCAGATGTATTTATATTTGAAAACAGTAAGTGGGTAGCAAAAGGTCCTTCTGAAGGAGTCAGTTCAACATGTATTTATTCAACAATTATATGTTGTTTTTGTTCTTGACCAAAAGATAAATACAGATTCCCTGCCCCCTAGAAGTTTATAATCTTACAAGAGATGTTGAAAAAATAAAAACAATGTGTATGGGAAAATAGTGGAGAAACTCTGAATTTAGGGATATTGGGCAAAGTAAAGATCTAGGTAACTCCTTCTTTATCAATAATTATTACACATACTAGGGAATATTTTTCAGCCATAAACAGAAATGAAATTCTGATACATGCTGTGACATGGATGAATCTTTAAAAGATTACGCTAAGTGAAACAGGTCCAATACAAAAGGATAAATATGACCTCACTTATACAAGGATCTTTTTTTCTTTTTTCTCCCCAAGCAAAATGATTGTGAGTGTGGTGTAGGGACCAAGCAGTGTTTCGTTTTGTTGTACACAGGGTCGCTATGAGGCGGAACCAACTTGATGGCACCTAACAACAACTACGCAAGTATCTAGAATAGGCAAATGCTTCGACACAAAAGTAGATCAGTTCCAGGCGCTGGGAGGAATGTGTAACTACTGCTTAACGATACTGAGGTTCTATTTTGGGTGACAAAAAAGTTTTGGAGGTAGATGGTGAAGGTGGTGGCACAAGATTGTGAATGTAATTAATGTCACTGAACAGTACACTTAAAAATGGTTAGAGCAGCAAGTTTTGCATTATATATATTTTACTACCATAAAAAAATTTAAAAAGCAATATGAAGATGTATAAGGCAGTTAATATAAATACTATGATTTAAAAATTTGTGGTTAGTATTATTTGTCAGCTGTTAAAATTTGTAATTTGTGATTTCTTTTGTCTAAGCATTTACTTTGTACTTAATTTCATATTCATAACTTATTAGTCTTTGTCTTAAAGAGTATTTCTACAATCAGACACTTCAGACTCCACAGAACTCAGATCTATCCTTGATTATAGATCTTGTCTTCAAGACAGCAAGATCAGTAGAATGGTAAGGGCAGTACTCAGACTGCAATGGATTAAAGAGAATTAAAACTCTTCATTAAAATAGTATCATAAAAACAACAGAAAAAAGAAACCACGAACTGGAAGAAGATATTTGAAATTATATGAATCAATAAGACAGACAAGCAACCCAAGAGACAAAGTGAAAAAAAGAGCTAAAGACATGAAAAAGCACTTCAAGGAAAATATGAATAAACCATAAACACTGAAAAAATGATTAACATCATTAAAAATAAGGGAAATGCATATAAACGATGAGGTTATTTTTTTTTTATACAATCGGTTGGCAAAACAATTAAAATATGATACTACAAAGTACTGTTTAGGATATGGAGCTATGAGAACTTCCATCAACCTCTGGGACGTGTGGACTAGCACAACCACTTTGGAACGCAATCTGGCAATACCAAGTCAAGTTAAAGATGCACATCACTGTGAAGCACGAATACCTTTCCCAGGTATAAATCCTGGAAAATGCTTGTACATGTGCACTGTCTATAACGGAAATAACAAAATAACCAAAACTGAAACAATTCAAATGTTCACCAACAGTACAAAAGTAAATTGGGGTATATCCATACAAAGAAATACAAAATAGCAATGAAAAACTCTAGTCTCATCCTTCAATATGGATAAATCACAGAAATTTAACTTTGAATGAAAAAAGCATGCAATAAAAGAATATGCAAAGTATGTTTTCATTTATACAAAGGTAAGATTAAGCAAAACTAAACAATGTTGTTTAGGGATGCATACATTTGTGGTAAAACTATATTAACAAATGATTCAATAAAATCCAGGATACTGATTAGCTCTGGGGCAGAGAGTGCAGAATGTGTTTTGAACGGGCACTACAACAGCCTTCAAAAGTAGTATTGTTCTATTTCTTATATATAGTGGTGGGTACATGACTGTTCCCTTTATCACTGTTTGTAAAACTCTAACCATATGTTATATATACTCTTTTGTATGTGTGATATTATAAAAAAGATTACAGAAAGGCAATAAAAGTATCAAAAAAAAAAAAAAATCCATTGTCGTGGAGTAGATTCCAACTCATAGCGACCCTATAGGACAGAGTAGGGTTCCCAAGGAGCAGTCAGTGAATTCAAACTGTCAACCTTTTGGTTAGCAGCTGTAGCTCTTAACTACTATGCCACCAGGGCTTCAAAACAAACCTGTTGCCAGAGAGTCAATTCCGGTCACAGCCACCCTATAAGACAGAGTAGAACTGACCCAAAGGGTTTCCAAGGAGTGGCTGGTGGATTCGAACTGCTGACCTTTTGGTTGGCAGCCTGAGCTCTTAACCACTGTGCCACAGGGGCTCCAATAAAGGTATACTAACCTTAAAGAATTATAACTCAAGAAGGAGAAGGTACAAAGAACTAACAAGCCACAACCATCTCTTGACTCAAGGAGTTACAAACACAATTAAGAACTAGCAATAATCTTGATTCAAATTATTTCTTAATGGAATTATAAGGCTTCCTTAGTTAATATTTGAGTATTTATCATTGCATTTTTACACAATATCAGTAGTCTGGGCTTACAAATAACATTGTATATTTCTGGATCATCAAAAATACTTGTACTATATCCTTGACTGTCTCAATGCTGTCTCTTTCAGACCATGAGCTCCCAATCCTTGACACTGCCACAGCCAGCCACAGAGCTATAAAATTCACAGTCAAGTAACAGGTGTATAGTTTTTCAAGTATAATTCTTACCCCTAAAAAGATGAAAGCATAGCTGGAAATACAATACTACACAATGGCCTACTATAGCATTACTAGTATTGAAGAAATCTCAGGGTTCAGTTAAAAGTAGGTTGTAGAAACTTTTGTTACCTACCTAGGGTAAAGTCATGCTAGTAACTAACTTTTTTCTCCCAATGGGTAGCAGCAAATGCAAACAGATGTAGAGGAAAGAAGATTCACAGATCTGGAGTCAGAAGTCTGGGAAAGCTTGGTTATTTCACTTACAAATTTGTGGATTATGACATTAATGAGGCAATTGCAAATGTGAATATTGATTAGGTATCTGATAACGACATTAAGAAACTATTTTTTAATTATTTAGGTATAATAATATATTGTGGTTATGTTAAAAAGAGTCCTTACTTTTAGAGAGACACAATGAATCTCTCAGGCTGGGTTCTCTAGAGAAGCAAAGCCAGTAAAGTGTATAAATATATATACAGAGAGATTTCTATCAAGGAAATGGCTCACATAGTTGTAGAGGCTGGAATATCCCAAGTCTGTAAGTCAGGATAGAGGCTTCTCCTGATTCAGGAAGCCACAGGGGCTGGCAAACCCAAGATCAGCAGGTCAGACAGTAGGGCTCTGGCTCACAAGATTGGAAGGCAAGATGACAGGTAAGCTGCTAGCTGAAGCCACAAGAACCAGGGATCAGACAAACAGGAGCCAGCTGCAGGATCCAGAGTGAGCAAAAGCCCACAAGCCTTGCCAGAATGTCTACTCGTATACAATGCAGGCCATACACCCAAGGAAACTCCCATTCAACTGACTGTTTACTCACAGCAGATCCCATTATGGAGGTGATCACATTATATCAAATTTTATCATGAAGTGATCACAACATCATATGACTGTCAAGCTACATCATAACTACGAAACCACTGAGAATCATGGCCCAACCAAGTTGACACACAACCTTAACCATCACACTGAAGTACTAGCAGATTAATTTACATCAGGAATTTGCTTCAAAATAATAAAGGACAGAGCAAGTGAGTGGAGGTATAGCTATAATAAAACTGGCTACCAGATGCTAATTGTTGTAGTTGGGTAATAGCTACACGGAGATTATACTATTCTGTACATTTTTGTATGTTTGAAATTTTCCATGACAAGAGGATACATACATACATGCCTCTCTCTCTCTCTCTCTCACACACACACACACAGCCTTATGTATTTTTCTCTAGGTTGACATTTTAAAATTATCTTTTCTTTTTACCTGTGTTTTCCCTCCTCTTCCCATCATGACCCCCTCCCTGTCTCCAATCTTTTCTCCACACTTCAGGCAGAGTGATTTGTTTTCTTAAATGCAAAAACTTGTATTTTAATGACTTTCAATGACTCCCCACTGCCTTCAAAATTAAGACCCAAACTCCTTGCCATGAATTACAGTGCTCTTTGTGATAGGTTCCCACTCACCTCTCCAACTTCCCCTCCTGCTTCACAGTGAGTTACCTTCAATTCACCAGAAGAGCTATACTCTTGTAGTTGTGGTTTTCTCAGGCCTGGCAGACTCTTGACTCAGCCCCTTCTCTATCTGGCTAAATCCTATCTATCCTCTGGTCCCACCTGAGGCCTCACTTCCCTTTACAAAGTTGTCTCTGACTAATAGACTACCTGTCTCTCCTGTATGTTGCCAGCACCTGCACCCCTACTGTACTACCTACTACAGTGCAAGACAAGTGCTCTTACTTTTGTGTCTACCTGACCAGGCTGTAATGCCTTGACTTAAAAAGATGACAAATTCACGTTTGCTTCCCTAGGATCTGGAATAGTACCTGTAGCACCTAGGAAGTACTTGGTATTTGTGCATTTGGGGAATAACCTTATTCTCTTATATTTCCTCAGTCTCTTCTTCAAAGAAATGAAAAATTAACCAAATGCTGGCCAATGGATGGGTAATGATAATAATGCTAATAATACTAATAGGAAGAAGGGGGAGAAGCGTAGAAGACCTTACATTTATTACTGCTTACTACCTGCCAGCTATTGTTTAAGCACCCTATTTATAGTGATTCATTTAATCAGAAAATCTAAGACACCTCAAAACTCCTGTTAAAAATACAGATTCCTGGGCCCCATCCCAGAATTACTGAATAAGAACATCTTGGGGTAAAGCCCAGGAACTATTTTTCAATAGGTGCCTCGTGCATTTCTGATCTTAAGTAAGCTTTAGGAAAAGCTGGTCTAGCAATACAGAGAAAAAAAAAAGTTCATACGATCTCATGTACATTTTCCATTTTGAAGTTTATTGTCATAAAATGTATATTATTCTATGATGCTTTATAAATTTGCCAGTAATCCTAGTGTGCCGTTGTTATCGTGTGCTGTCAAGTCAATTCCAACTCACAGTGATCCTATAGGACAGAGAAGAACTGCCCCACAGGGTTTCCAAGGCTGTAATCTTTATGGAAGCAGACTGCCACATCTTTCTCAAGCAGAGCCACTGATGGGTTTGAACAGGTGACTTTTCAGCTAGTAGCAGAGCGCTTAACTTCTGCACTACCAGGGCTTCTAATCCTAGTGTAGGCAGGGCCAATGATATCACTTTTCAGCCTATAAAATGGACAAATATTTTATTAAACTGAAGAGTACAGGAGGCTTACTTTTCAGCTAGTAGCAGAGCACTTAACTTCTGCACTGCCAGGGCTTCTAATCCTAGTGTAGGCAGGGCCAATGATATCGCTTTTCAGCCTATAAAATGGACAAATATTTTATTAAACTGAAGAGTACAGGAGGCTTCTTGTCAATGTCTTTTTCTGATGTCTAACTATGACATCATCAAAGAAACAGAAATTGTTTTAGGTAGAAGATACCTGGCCAACTTTATTAATAACTATGGTTAAATTATTAAACTTCCAATTACTTTAAAATTAGAATTTGTCAACAAGTTGTATTACAACAAAGATTTATGTCCTCCTGAATGATTATTTACAAAGTTTTTGAATAGAAATCTACAATTTTGCCATTCGAAAGTTATTTTCATAACTTCTAAAACCTAATCCAAATTGTAAACAACAACAAAAATTATGCCAATTTCAGCAGAAAAGCTAACCCCCTCAATATCCTAAACTTTGATTATATAAACCAAAATGAGCTAAGAGAATCCAACATTTTGCTCTAGAAATCAGCAGAATAGCCATTAAATTACATCGTATCTACATACTATTAAAAATGTTAAGTATCACAAAGCATCCTATCCCAAGTACATTTTTAAAATGAATGCTCTACGGCCTCTTAGTTTCTTGTTTTCTCCTGCTTGAGGCCACTGTGTGAACCCTGGCCTTAAATCTGAGAAGTCACCATAGAGAAGTGACATGTCAGATCTTACATTTTAAAATGACGTGTCTGGCTTCACTCTTGAGATCATTCTATAATGGTGCAAGGGCATAAGAGAGGAGATTTAATTACTATCTTTTTGCTGGATTCTTGGTGAAATGTAATGATGGTTTTGTTCACAGTGGTAGCAGTGAAGATAGTAAGAAGTAGCTGGATTCTGGATATATTTTAAAGAGATAGCTAACAGTAGTACATGAAATATAGGATGTGGTGTGAAAGAAAAGAGAAGAATAAAAGTTGATTCTAAGATTTTGGTCTGAGGAAATGGGAGAATGGGATGGCCAACAACTCAGTTAGGGAAAACTCCAGGTGGAGGTGGGCTTAGTTGAATACATAAAAAGTTGAATCTTTGATGTGTAAAATCCTCCACATGGAGATGGACTATGCAGATGGGTAAACAAGTCTGGAGTTCAGTAGAAAACAGCCTGATCTGGAAACTGGAGTATCCATAGTATGTTGAGAATATTTACCAGAAATTAGATGAGATCACCAGAACAGTGAGGATGATTAGAGAAGCAGACCAAGACTGTTAACAGGTAGAACTAAAATGAAGAAATAGAAAGGGAGAAATAAACAAAGAAGTATGAATATCCATCATGGAAGGAAGAAAATCAAGACAACTATGTCCTTGCATCCAAGTCAAGACAGCGTACCAAGGAGGAGGGTATGACCAATTGTGTCAAATCCTGCCAAAAAATCAACTAATATAAGAACAAAAACCAGACCATTGTATTAAACAGTAAGAGGGTCAATGGTGAAATTTAGAAGAGCAGTTACAATGGACAGGCAGAGGCAAAGCTGGATTGAAGTGGCTTCAAGAGACAATGCAAAGAAATGATATGTAAAAGAGGGAGTATAGACAAATTTCACAAATAATTGGACTATAAGGGGAACAGAGAAAAGGAAAAAACAGCTGCAATGTAATATATCTGACAAAGATCGGCAAACTACGGCTCATGGGCCAAATCTGAACAGCCTATGGACTAACAAGTTCTACATTTCTAAATGGTTTAAAATAAAATTTAAAAAAAAAAGGAAAAATAATATGTCATGACATGAAAATTATACCAAATTCAATTTCAGTGCTACAAATAAAGCTTTACTGGAACACAGCCATACTCCTTGTTTATGTATTGTCTACAGGTGCCTTTGCACTACAACAGCAGAAATGAGTTGTGATAGACTATATATGCCATTCTAATCAATTCCTACTGCTACTATGAATAATAGTAATACCATTATACTTTGACAGTATTTCAGGTGCCATGCATACTGCCATACCATGACAGTTTTTTTTTTTTTTTTTTAATTACCAATACGTACTTCTTAGGTTAAAACAAGAAAGGAGAGAAAATGAACTTCAAGTTACAAGCTTTGAAGGCACAGTGGAGTGTGGTTTTTTTTTAATCAAATTATATGGCAAGGCATTTTGTTTATTATGCAATGGCACTATAGCTATGCTAAAAGAAAATATGCCAACATCACCAGCCTAAGCACTTATGCAAATATTCCCAACTCACAAGAAAGGAATAGTCAGAAAAATCAGAAAATTTAAAACAATATTCCATCACAGCAGAATTTCTTCACAAAATACAAGGATGAAAACCAGGCTACCACCAAAGTAAGTTTTAAAATGGCTCATTTGTTAGACAAGCAAAGAAAGCTGTTTACCAATGGTGAGTTATTATATATTTTTTCAAAAGTCAAAGAGATGCATCCAGAGAAAATAAACTTGTTTAAGATTATTAGTCTTTTGGCAAGAATAACTGCCTAAAGAGTTAAGGAATTTGGACACAACATCAATAGTCAATTAAAAACAAGGCAAATGATTTCAAATTGTTTTCCCTGACTCTTTATGCATTAACACCTGTACAGGTACTATTCAGTTGTTGTTTGAGGAGTTAATGCCAAGTTTAAAGTAACAGAAAAATTAGTTTCTATGAATAGCCTGTGTGGAATAACTATAGGCAAATATTTTTAAAGAAGTTAAGAAAACATGAATTCAATACAACCTGAAGTGGAATCTGCTAAGATGTGTTATTACCGATGGTGATAAAAATATGTAGGCAGTATAAAAAGGCTTAGTCTGAAAAGCTAGTGAAAAATTTAAGGTGCTTAAAAGCTTGCTGAATTATTTATCAGTAGGTACTCTGTAGAAAATATTCAAATCTACCATATGTTATTGAACCAGTAGTCACCAATGAACTTCATCTGCTTTCATGGACATAACTATCACTTGTTGTTGTTGCTGTTAGGTGTCATCAAGTCGATTTTGACTCATAGCCACCCCGTGTGACAGAGTAGAACTGCCCCATAGGGTTTTCTTGGCTATAATTTTTACAGAAACAGATAGCCAGGTCTTTTTCCCACAGAACCACTGGGTGGGTTTGAAATGCTAAACTTTTGGTTAGTAGCTGAGCGCTTAATGGTTTGCGCCACCAGGGCTCCATTAATTTTCACTAGTTCTGTTAATTTGTCAGAAATAGAAGCTGAATATTCTGATTTGTCCTAACATGTAGCAGTTTGATGAGTTTGTAAAGCTTAATTGCAATTTTTTGAGTTCAAGTTCAGACTAAAATTTTTTTCTGAATGAGAACTGCCTTCAACCAACTAATGGCTTTGAAAATTAGTTTCTGATGCAGATTTTATGATGTTTCTTAATAAATTACCTAAAATCACAAGGAACTATAGCACTTACATGCAAAAGTTTTACTGTGGTAAAATCATTTTGATAAAAACTAATGTTTGAATCACAGGTAGTAGTATCAAGCTCCTTTATGTACTTCTCATACTGTCAAAAATTAACTAAAGAAGCAAGGCCTCCATTCCCACACAAATTTGCAGCAGATATATTTTCTGAGCTCAAACATCAACAGCATTTTTTGAAAATTTACGTTTCAAAACGCATTTAAGTCAGTCACAAAAGACACATAGTATGATTTCATTTACAGGAAATATTCAGAATAGGCAAATCTATAGAGATGGAAAGTAGATTAGTGGTTTCTTAGGGATGGGGGAAGGGAGAGGAGGCAGGGAGTAACTGCTAAGGGTATAGGACTTTTAGGGGGTACAAAAATGTTCTAAAATTAAGTGATGGCGATGGTTATACAACTCTGTAAATACACTAAATACTACACTGAACTGTACACTTTAAACAGATGAACTGTATGGTGTGTGAATTATATTTCAATAAAGCTGTTTTGAAAAATTCATTTAATTGTGCAGTTGAGGACAGCTTCTATCTAATCTTCAATTGAAAGTAATCAATTAGAATGTGATGACATTCTAAAAGGCAAATATCAAGAGAAGACTCTAACAGAATCCTATAAAGCATTTCCAAATGATGAATATGCTTACATGCTGGAGGACTGATATCAGTATTTGGCAATACCTATCTATGTTAAAAGACAGTTTTCAAAGACAAAAATCTCGATACAGATCAGCATTGATAGATGAACATTTGCAATCAACACTGATGACAGGGAACACAAACTCTGAATCCCAGTTAAGCAAAATGTTACTCTAAAAGAAAGAATTCTATTCTTCTCATTAGTTGACTTGTATTAAAAATCAAAAAAATATGCATTACTATTATATTTTGAATTTCATCAACAAAAATATGTGAAAATTTGTTTTCTGTCTTATAATGTAAGTACCTATGTCATATCCTTGATTTTGCCTCTTGGTTTGCAAAACCTAAAATATTTACTATCTGGTTCTTTAGAGAAAATGTTCGCCAACCCCTGATATAGCAGAGAGTGGAGATAAATGCCAGAAAATTGCCTAGAGTAGGTAAGAGAAGGAAGCTACTGCACCAATGGAGGGATTGTTTAATTCAGACTTTTAAAAAATCTATTTGAAATCATTAGGTACAATTACTAGCATGGAAATAGGACATACAATAATCGAAGTTGATTAAAGCAAAGCCTGAGGACAATTGGGAGAAGAGGTCAATGATGGAAGCTATTCAAATAACAGCTTCATAAAAACCCAGAGGACACTTGAGAACAGTGCTTGAAAATAGTATCACAGTAACCGTATTGTCTGATAATCGTCCTCCCCTCCCTCTCATCACAAAACTGCATCCTTCTCATTGTGAAAAAATGCCACCATGAAAATAACAAAACACGAGGTCACAAAAGAAGGTCAGGGATTTACAGAAATAGGGATCTTTAGCTTCATAAATACAAATAGTTTAGGATTAAGAATAATGCTAACCTGTCAGCAAAGAACAGAGGAGCCCTGGTGGCACAGTAGTGAAAGCGTTTGGCTGCTATATGAAAGGTTGGCAGTTCGAACCCACCAGCCATTCTGCAGGAGAAAACACACGGCAATCTGTTTCCTTAAAGATTACAGCCTTGGAAACCCTATGGGGCGGTTCTATTCTGTCCTATAGGGTTGCTATGAGTTAAAATAGACTTGACAGCAATGGGTTTGGGTTTTTTTCTTTCTTTTTTTTTTGTCAGCAAAGACAAATTATTCACACTTGGAAGTTAGAAATGTAATTTGAATTATGCTCCTTTAACATACGTGATCACTTCTACCTTTGTCCAACAACCTATCTACAACACATTTTAAAAGGCAATGAACAAACTGAAGGCAGAGAGGAGCGACGGGTAAATTTCATTGAAAGCTTGATGAATAATTATGGACTGTTATCAAAAACTTCCATCAGATCCCCACAGGTTTTGTTAATTCATTCAGGTTTATAGACCAAAGAGATCAAGTTTAAACCCAACTACCTCTATTGTGATATGCTACATTGTACTCTGTAGAAGTGTACTATCTGGTCAAAACTGCTAACTTACTTAAAAAACCTAGATTACAAGAGGACCATGATTACAGAATATAAGAGTTAGAAGAAATTTTGGAGACTGCAGTGTTCATACTCCTGATTTTACAAAGGCACCACTGGGTAGCTAAAATGAATTTACACAATAAAAGGTATTTATTTTCCAAAAATTAAACAAATATCAAAACGATTAATGTAAAAAACACATATGTAAACAACACCCATTATTAACAAATGTTAACATTTTATCTTGTTTCCTATTTTTTACATAAAAACAGAACATTACAAATAAATAATCTAATTCCTTGCCATTCTTCTCCTCCTCCCCAGAATTAGATACTCTCATAAATCTGGCTTATGTTTTTGATTTTATAAACTACATTATATACACATCTCTGTACAATATATTCTACAGGCTTTATGTGTTCTTTAAAATTTTGTTACTTTGAAATTGTTTAAATTCTAAAACTTTGTTATTTTTGTTTAATATTGTCTTTTTAACATACATTCTACATACATACACACACATATAAATATAAGGAGCACCTGGTGGATTCGAACTGCTGAACTTTTTGGTTAGCAGACATAGCTCTTAACTACTATGCCACCAGGGTTTTTATATCTGTATCTACCTATCTATCTATATATATGTGTTTAAGTATAACTGAATATTACACTTTATGAATATACTAGAATTTACTTATCCATTTCCTGACAATAGAAACTTGTTTCCAACTTTTCACTATTACAAAAAATGCTGCAATGCGTATTCTTGTACATACTTCTTACGCAGAAGTTATTCTAGGAACAAGCAATTTCTAAACATCGCTTTTTCCTCATATCTTAACAAGCACTTGGTTTACTTTAGACTTTTTTTTAAAATCGTGCTTTAGGTGAAAGTTTATAGTTCAAGTTAATTTTTCATACAAAAATTTATACACATATTTTGTGACCCTAGTTGCAATCCCTATAATGTGACAGCACACTCTCCCTTTCCACTCTGGGTTTCCTGTGTCCATTCAACCAGCTACTGTCCCTTTCTGCCTTCTCATCCCGCCTCCGGACAGCAGCTGCCCATTTAGTCTCCTGTATCTACTTGAACTAAGAAGCACACTCTTCCCGGGTACTATTTTATGTTTTATAGCACTTTAGACTTTTTGATCTTGCCACTTTCAAGTGTAAAATACTATCTTGTTTTGTTGTTAATTTAGTTTCCTCATTAATATGTGTCCTAATAATGTGTATGGGCATTTTTCATACGTTTATTGGTCATTTATGTCTTTAAATTTTGCATTTTCTATTAGGCTGTTTGGATTTTTCTTATTGATTTGTACAGGTTTTTTACGTATTCTGGAAAATAATCCTTTACGTCTCACACATACTATAAAACTATTTTCTAGGATGTGGATACTCCTTTATCTCAGTTTACAGTATCATTTTTCCCCATCAGATATTTTTCACTTTGATGAAATAAAACTTAACAGCCCTTAACTGTATTTCTCAGGTTCTGCCAAAGTAATCTCTTCCAATACAAGGGCTATACATACATCTGTAAATCTACTCTACTAATAGATTTAAATTTTGTTTTACATACGTTTAAAAAACAAAAACAAAAAAAAACCCGTTGCCATCGAGTGGATTCCAACTCAGGGACCCTATAGGACAGAACAGAACTGTCCCATAGGGTTTCCAAGGAGCGACTGGTAGATTCGAACTGCTGACATTTTGGTTAGCAGCCTGAGCTCTTTTAACCACTGATTTGAACTTTATCCATATGTTGAGATGAATTATTTAATTTTCATATGGAAAGCCAGTCATCTGTGCACCATTTATTGAAATGTTCATTCCAATGGCATTGATTTATGATGCATTTTCTATTATATCCCAAGTCTCCCTGTACATTAGGCCTCATTCTTAGCTCTTTTCTCCATTCCATTCATCTATTTGTCTGTACCTATAAAAACACTTCTTGTTAGGTACTGGAGCCGGTCTGACTCACAGTGATCCTATGCACAACAGAACGAAGCACTGCCTGGTCCTGTGCCATCCTCACAATCACTGTTACGCTTAAATCCATTGTTGTGGCCACCATGTCAATCCATCTCGTCAAGGGTCTTCCTCTTTTTCGCTGACCCTGTACTTTACCAAGCATGATGTTCTTCTCCAGGGACTGTCCCCTCCTGATAACATGTCCGAAGTATGTGAGATGAAGTCTTGCCATCCTTGCTTCTAAGGGGCGTTCTGGCTGTATTTCTTTCAAGACAGTGTAAAAACACCACACTACTTCAGTCAACTTATCTGTATATCATGTCTTGATATTTAGTAGGGCAAATCTTAAATCTTCCCTCCTTGCTTATTTTTAAGAATTGTCTTTGTTATTCTTGGACCTTTATTCTTCAACCCATTATCTTTTGTTGTTGTTGAGATTGTACTGAATTTATAAATCAGGAAAACTGACAACTTTATGATACTGCATCTTCCCATTCAAGGATGTAGGACTTATCACCCCATTAATCCAAGTCTTCTTTTATTCAATGATAAATCATTTTCTTTCTAAAGCTCTTTCATGTCTTTAGATCTACTTCTAGAAACTCATCTGAATATAATTTTTTTTCTAATTGTTTCTGACGGTGAATAGTACATCAAGAATTCTGTGGGCTTCTACATCCAACAAATCTATAAAACTCTCTTATTAGTTCTAATAGTTTATCTCTGGATTCTCCTGGATATTCTATGTAGGTAATCACATTCTCAAAAAATGATTATTTATTCGCTTCCCTTCCAAATTGTATGTACCTCTTTCTTGTACTGCATTGGCTAGAAACTCCACTATACAGCTAAACAGTAATAGTGATAGCAAAAATCACTGTCTTTCTCTAACGTAACTTTTTCTCAGTCTTCACCATTAAATTTGATATCGACTGTAAGTTTTTGGTACATATATAAGTCTAAGGATTTTTATTTTCCCTAAAAGTTGGTTTTCTTTTCAAATCATGACTGTGCACTGAATTTTGATGCTTTTTCTTTATGTATTGAAATTATTATATGGTTTCTCTCATTTAACCTATTAACATCATAATTAATATTAAATAGATTAATGTTAAATATAGCATATTTGCATTCCCAAGATAAATTCTTCTTGATCATGAGGTACAGGTAGTCGCCAACTTATGATGTAGTTCCATTCCGATGACTCCATCCTAAGATGGTTCTGATGTAAATTGAATATCACCTTTTTTTGTGTGTGTGAAGTTTTCATTATTATTGCCTTTTATTATCAGTATCTTCATAAATCCGATCTTTGTCTTTGAGGGTTTGAAATATTACATATAAACATATGTGAGTAAACATATAAGAATGGTAACATCAGCAAATTATATGCTGCAACACTGTATGCAGTACATATCACTAACTGTAAGCTGTTAAAAAACACACACACACACAAAAAGGTTGTAAGTGCGGTTTGTCATAACTCAAGTATGCCATAAGTCAGAGACTACCTGTATTAGTTTTTGTTTTTGTTGCTGTTCTTGTTTTTAATGCATTACTGGATTTTATTTGCTCACACTTTATTTAGGATTTAAAAATTAATATTTGACAATTGTTTTGATTCTCATGGAATCACATTTCTGGGTTCATGGGATCGGGGTAACCTACAAAGGCCATCCAATTGTAGGTGTCCTTTTTAACCCTGACGGAACTGGTTTCCTGGAGTCACCTTCAGGCTGAACAATAGCTTTTCGTAAGAGCAGCTTAGCAGAGATGTTTGACCTCAGGCATTGAGTTCCTTTGGAAAACTAACTACGTGCAGCCAGCTTTGAGAAGCAGGAATTCCAGGATCTGACTACAGGCTGTTTCAGCATGTATGGCATGTTCTTGGTGACTGTTTCTGTAACCTGCCCTGTGCTTTGATGTTATCTCCTGAGAAATTAACGTAACAATCTATATAACCTGCCTTCGCTATCCCTTCTTCAGAGCACCTTCCCGACATGTTCCTGTGATGCTGCCTGATTCGAATCATACCTACTCACAATAAATACATTCTGTTACACTTAATTTTGGTGTTTCTCAAAGCAATTTAGCTTTTTAACATATTAATGATGGAAATCGGACTACAATATCCTTTTCCTTGTTATTTTTGTACTGTCCAAGTCTTCCTTTGTTTATTAAGTTCGTACTAGCTTCATAATATAAACACTTTACACTATGCAAAGGTTTCACATACTCCAATCCATTTAAATGCTTTTTCCAAGAGTCATATGGTTATTATCTGGCAAAGACTATATGGTGATTAATGGGAAATATATAGAAATATTTTATTTTCCTTTAATACAAAGTACTCTATAAAGTGGTCCTTCTGCAATGACAATTACACCTGCTTTTTCCTTTTCTCACCTTTCCATGCATTAGCCAAAGAAAGATGAAAGAGTTCCCTTCACAGTTCTTCAATCTTATTCAAAGATAACATTTGAGTAACACACACCCATTTCCATATTTCTCATCATCACCGGAACTGAGTAAAAAGTCATCAACTTTTTACATTTCTTTTCTTTATCAACGTATCAGTGTTGAACCAAAGGTGATGTGGGAAATAAGTATTAGCAACAAGAAATTAAAGCCTTCAGGGGATATGTATGTAGGTAAAATATTTAACTTTCTTTCAGTAAGACTGAGCATAGCATCATATGTAAATATATTATTAATAAACAGTAGATCATCTTCAAGATGGCGATGGTTCTGTTTTATTATGTAAAATGTGTTATTTAAACAAAATGCAACGCAGGAATGCCTCTTCTCATGATTGAGGATGAGCTTTAGATTATGGAATTTTCCCATAGTTTGAGGTATCAATGACCACATTTTTGTATACAAAATATCAAAGTATCTATAAAAGTGAGAACACTGAAAATATCTTATATTTACCTCATAAGATATCTTCTATTTTTCTGAGGTACTTCTGACGAAAAAAGTTAAATTACCACACTCCAAAAGCTAAATCCCACTCACAGTTTTAGGAACTTTTTGCTTACATTCAACCCACTTTGAAATGAGTTGATTCGTGACAGAAAGATTAATATAGAAAAAAATAGTTAAATTCCTTACAAAGAGCCAAAATGAGATATCACAAATTTAATAAATCTTCAAAACATAAAATATAATGTTCAATTTTTTAACTACTTTAACCTTTTTCAAATTGGTTTATACATTTTTAAAACATCGAAATACTCCAAGATACTTCCCATTGTCTGTGATTGCTTACACCATCTGACTTGAAATTATTAAATTTAGTAAAACTACTGCTTCTTAGAGTTAAATTTACCCAGTGGCAAGTGTTATATGAAGAGATAACTGAAAATTCTGTCATGAAACAAATGTACAGGGTTCACATTCTTCTAAAATCCAGGCAACCTGCACATCAAACAAATCTATTTTAAAGATAACTATTTGAGGTTTTCTCATAAACAATAATAAAAAAAAATCACATAGCTATTTTATTACCTCCAACAGAAATTACCAGTTTTATGGTCAGTAATAAAATATAAACGGTCCAATCCACAACCGATCATAGGAATGGCACAGGACAGGGCAGCATTTCATTCGGTTGTGCACGGGGTCACCATGAGTCATGGCGAGTTAACCAAAAAAACCAACTCATTGCTGTCTGGTCGATTCCAACGCATAGCAACCCTACAGGACAGAGCAGAACTGACCCATAGGGTTTCCAAGGAGCAGCTAGTGGATTCAAACTGCTGACCTTTTGGTTAGCAGCCGAGCTCTTAACCACTGCATCACCAGGGCTCCTCTATGAACTAAATAAATGAAAATATAGAGGCGGCTGAGTTACTCAGCATAAAATCAACAAAGCAAATCTTTAAGTAGTTACTTCATCAACATACTCTAAGCTAAAAACAAAGAAAAGGACAATCATGATCAAAATAAAACAGCCTTCCTATGGTTAAGCCATGACCCCAGGAACTTTTCCGATTAAAGGCAGAGGAAGTGGAACTGATACCAGAAAAGAGCACCGTTATAAAAAACAAGAATTAGAAGTAAGAGATAAATATGCATAATTAAATAAGAATTAACTGGGAACATGACAATTACCTAAAACAATTTTAAAAAGTAAGGACAAGAAGTAAGTAGAATTACCAAAAAATTCAAATAATTTCTCAGAACTAAAGTTGGCCAGTAAGACCTTTGTTATCTGTGGGAAAAGGAGGGATGGGAGTTTCTACGTGTTTTAAATAATGACGAAGGCAAACTGCTAAGCATAAAATTGAAGACCAAAAAAAAAAAACCTGCAAAAAATTAGGTAGCAAAGGATAGCTCATCTTGTTTGACAAATTAATTCTGACACTTAACCAATAACATGGCAACTACTGACACCTTTTCAAAAGATGATTCCATATTTTTCAGTCAATGACTTACATGGTGTCTCTGGAACCCAACAGTTCAAAACAAAACAAAACACAAATCCATCTCAGACAGGTAACTTCAGAGGGAATGAAGCTGAACAGAGGCCAATTCTGTGCTGCTTGAAAGATAAAAACTGCAGCTAGAACGTGGGGTTATACAACTTTGGACCTCTCCACAGACAAAAGTTGCAAACTCAGAATGACATTCTGCTGTACAAAGGCCAAACACCTTTTAAAAACAAAACCAATAAATGACAGGATGAGACAGAACTACTTCCACTGCCTTTACATGAGTGCACACCACCATCATCTCTGCTCTAGACTACTGCTATTGACTCTTAACCCATCTCACTGATTTTGTTCTTGCCGTCCACCACTACAAACACAATTCAATCTCCATATATAAACCAGAAGGATTTTTTTCAAAACATTAATGATCATTTTAGATCTTAACTGAAAGCATCTAATGACTTCCCATCACAGTTGGAATAAAGTATCAGTTCCATAATCTGGCCCATGTCTACCTTTGAACCATCTCCGACCAGGCTCCCCTCTGCTCCCTGCGCTGTTGTAGCCACAACACTGCTTTCTTCAGTTCTGGAAAAACACCATGTCAGTGCCAGCCCCTGGTTTGCATCTTTGGTACCTCTACCTGTGGTGCTTTGCTCTGTGCTGAGATCTTCATTTTACTGACTCTTGCGCTATTCAGCTCTCACCTCTCCACTCATATAGCCATACCGCCCATCTGAACCCCTCTTTCCAGTCATGGTCACCTGCACACACTCCCATTATTTCCACAGTTGTGTCTTTGAGAGTATACGTGTGCGTTCTCACCCCACCTCACTTTAAAAACTGCCCAACCCCAACTTCCTTCTCCTACATTCCCCATGTGTCAACTGCTACTTTTGGAATAATAGCCAAGTCTCAGCCTTTTCTACTTCCATAAACACAGCTTTCGCTTCATAAAACCATTCAAGTCAACAATCAGCATCACACCAGTTTAGTCATAAATATTCTCTGATCTTTTCTTGAAGAGCTTACCTCTCACCTATTGAATTTCTCAGCTTTCTAATAAGATGGAAAGATGGATCATGCACTACTGTATAGGGATACGATGTCTCTTTTCATAGTGACTAGCATAGGGTTAAGCAAGTATCTTTTTCTCAGGAAATATTTTTAATAGAATAAGAATACTCTAGGGCTCCCTTTCCCCAAATATTAATTCCCTTAAACCAACTGACTACTAGAAAACAGATTTTCTATGGCTAGACTATAGTTAACGAAAAGAAAGTCTTGGCCAGTGGAAGGAAAGATTTTTCTCTACAAAAATCTCTACCATTCACTAATTATCTATTGAACATATGCTTCAATTTGTTTTTCCAGAGGTGATGATGAAATCAACAGTAATTCATCCATCTTGTCTCAGCTACAGTCTTACAATCACAGGCAGAGACTTTATGATTATGACTTGCGAAGTTAAGCGTAGTTTATGGCCACAGATCAACAAGTCGTTAACCAGCCTGTGAGGAGACTGTGTATGTGACTTTGGCCTCATTAGCATCCTAAGCAACCAACAGGGCTCTAGACAACCCATCTTGATTATAACAAGCCAAAAGGATACTAGAACAGAACATCTAAAAGTTCCAGTGTTATTCTTTTCAGTATCTTAATTCTTATTTTATTATATTAATTACACAAAACCATTTTGCTATTACTAATAAAATTATTAATAATTGTGAAAGCAATGTGTTAGAAATGGCTTCATTATTTTTGAAAATCTTTGTTCAACATCTAGTGATACAGGGTTTCTAAGGTCATGGGTTCAATTTATTTTGATACTTTAATGGCTGTCAGGATAGAAAAAGACATCTCACACAGACACACAGAATCAAATGGAAAAAGTACATTGTTGCCTATATTTAATAAGCCATAAGGTTTATTTTTTGTGTCATCCACCAGTTATGTAAATATTTTTGCTGAATTTCAGATGGTAGATTTATATCTTCCCTGATATCAATCAGCTCTTCTTACAACTAACCAGAAGGTTATGCGTTTTAAAATATTTTAACAAATCAGTTAAAAATTCTCTGAAGCTCTTCATTTAAATGACTTCTAAGCAGGTTAGAAAACTCTGTTTTCAAGTTTTTAAAGTTTATAGATATACTAATGATGTTTAAGAGGAAGACATGACTAAACAAACAATATTTTTCAGAAATCTTAACAACTAAACAAAAATACAAGCAAAGTATTAGAAAACAAAATTACTATCCCGTCAGTGTTTTCTTTCCAAGCATTCCTTCTAAGCTTTCCCTTTGTCCTAAGCATAATAAGGCAGCAATAACTTACAAGACAACACGTTAAAAACTAACAAAAGAAGGTAAACTGAAGGGTTACCTATCACGGTTGGCTCAATTACACCTGAAAATACATGAACTTAATTGGAAATGACTATACTTAGATTTTTAAAAATCAGTATCAGCAAATGATTCTCTTTCCATACAGAAAAAAGTAACCTTAGATTTTGACATACATGTTTTAATACAAAGCACCAACACATATGTGCACACAGAACACTTCTTTAATTTTAGGAGTCTTTTAAACAGTTTCCTTAATAAACAATCTTGAGGAGGAAAAATGTTAACCAACAGAAAACAAAAAACACTGGAGTTAAGGGTTAAAGTAGGAATGAAATGAAAACTCTTAGGATTGTACCTATCATTTCCCACATCTCCGGCAGGACTACGAAAACCTTTTACTCTCTACAAACTGTGGAAAGAAATTCACTTTCTCCACCGAGGTCATGTGTTCATATAAAACAGGTGTACTAAGATGTGGCCTTCTCAAAGTCACTTCTGATTTTACCCAATAGCTCTACTTATATATCTGGTAATAAACTAAACTATAGGCATTAAAGGAGCCCTGGTGGCCCAGCGGTTAAGAGCTCGGCTGCTAACCAAAAGGTCAGCAGTTCAGATCTACCAGCCACTCCTTAGAAACCCTATGGGGAAGTTCTACTCTGTCTTACAGGGTTGCTTTGAGTCAGAATCAACTCAACGGCAACAGGTTTGGTTTTTGGTTTGGGAGATATTAGAAAACAAAGGTCATTATCAAAGAAAGCAAAACACTGATGAAATAGTATGAGCAATTGTTTTATTTTATCTGTTTTAAATCATAAAGCTACCAGCGGAAAAAGCTATGGTGATATTTGACTTGCCAATGCAACTCAGAGCTAATAAGTATCATGAACACTGAGTATGGCCAATAATTACGTGTAATGGTTAAGGTTATGTGTCAACTTGGCTAGGCCATGATTCTCAGTGGTTTGGCAGATAGTAAGCAATCATCCTCCATTTTGTGATCTGACGTGAGCAGCCAATCAGTTGAAAGTCAGTCAGTTTCCATGGTGGTGTGGCCTGTATCCGATATATATGGATGTTCTGGGAAAACTCTCTCTGACTTCCAGTTCTTGGGACATGAGCCAGCAGCCTTCCATCTGACCTGCCAATTTTGGGTTTGTCAGTTCCTGCAATCATGTGAGTCAGGAGAAGCCTCCAGCCTGACAGCTGACTGATTTGGGACTTGCCAGCCTCCACAAGAGCGTAAGCCATTTCCTTGAAATAAATCTCCCTATATACATTCCATATACATATGATTAACTGATTTTGCTCCTCTAGAGAACCAAACCAAAGACGCTTGGTACTGACAGTGGTTCTAGGGGAACAAAAGCACAGGGATGTTTTCTGAATTGGATCTCAAGTCTGGCTAGCTTTAAAGGTGCTGAAGACTCTGCCTCCAGTAGTAAAGAGGGCACTGCTAATCCATGGTGTGGGGTGGCAATAGAAACATGCAAAATATCACCACCAACGGACAAATATTTGTGAAAGACAAGGCTCTGGGTGACTCTGTATTTGAGACTTTTCTACAATTTTGTCAGAATGAGAAGTCTAAGGAAGCTGGTTGGTTGGTCTTGCTTTTGTTAGACAAAATGGTAAAAGAAAGAGACGAGCTCAGGGCTTCAGAATCACAGCTCAAGTGCCACATAAAAGACCTAGAAGTTGCCACTTATGCCGTGAAAAAAAGCCTCATTTCTTGTAGTAACAGAACTGGTATTGCTGAAAACCAAACCCAGAGTCTTACCGTAAGAGTGGATGAATTACAATGACAAACGAATTCCAACTCTTGAGTGGCATCTAAAGTTAAAGTGAAGGCACTGATTGGGATGAAACAGGGTCCTGAAACTTGGGATGGGGACATAGGGGCAGATAATCAGGAAGCTGGGGATACTGAACCCCTAAATTCTGTTGAATCCTGCCGACAGAACCGGCTCTCTTACTCCCATCTGATTACTCCATCTTTGTCTGCTAAGCAACCCTCCCCAGTAAAACCATTATCCTTTCTTCCCCTATATGATAAGATTAACCCAGCTGTGTCTGAAATCTTTTTCTGAGATATCTGAGGCATTGCCTGGGGCATCGCCTGAGGTAGATGCCTTGTAAGACAATGCTGAATGTAGCCAAGACCCACGCCCACCATCCATTTTTGCTTCTAGACCTATAACGAGACTTCAGTTCCAGCGAACCCCAAGAGATGAAATACACAGTGTGACCCATAAGGAGGTATGCTACACTACACTCCAAAAGAACTGCTTGATTTTTTAAATATATACAAACAGAAACCTGAAGAATATGTGTGGGAACGGCTATTAAGGAAAGGAAAATGGTGCAAGGAACATAAAGTTGGATCAGTGTGAGTTTATTGATATGGGCCCACTAAGCACAAATTCTTCATTCAGTGTTTCGGCTGGAGAGGTTAGAAAAGGATTTAATAGTTTATTTGGTTGGCTCACTGAAGCACAGATTACATGGTGGCCTACACCAAAGCAAGCTGAAATGCCAGACCTGCCTTGGTGTATTGTAGAAGGTATCCAAAGGCTTAGGGAAATCGGCATGTTAGAGTTATTTACCAGGTTGGACCCACAGACCCACCCATGGAGTGCCCAGCGGACACACCTTTCACTACAAAGGTGAGGAATATATTTATGAAGGGAGCTCCGCATCCTTGGAGACTCCTGTGATCGCTATTTTATGTAAGTCAGATTTGACAGTGGGAACTGCCCTAACTGAATTAAGACACTTAACTACAATGGGGCTGAATGGCCCCATGGTGGTAGGGGCCAAGTGGTGGCACTTAACTGACAAATGACAAAGTGGTCATGGTTACCATAATGGACAGCAGAGTCAAAACAGTTATCAGAATAATCTAACGCCTACATACTTATGGCATTGGCTACTTAGTCATGATGTCCCTAGGAGTGAAACAGATGGGAAATCTACTAAATATTTACTTGATCTGTACAAGCAGAAGAATTCTAGGTCAAGTGAATGGCAGTCTAACTGGAATCTCCAGAATAGAGAGTTACAGCCCCTCAATCAATTCCCAGATGAGCGGGTTTACAGACCCACAACCCCTTGAATGAAAGGGAGGTAGGGTCCCCTTGAGGAAGGACCCCACTACAGTGCCAAAAATTTATACTGTTAATCTTTCTCCTAGTCTTCCCCAAAGGAATCTACAGCCTTTTATGAGAGTGACTGTTCATTGGGGAAAAGGAAATCATCAGAGTTTTTGTGTATTACTGGACACTGAGTCTGAACTGACACTAATTCTAGAAGACCCAAAATGTCACTGTGGCCCACCTGTCAGAGTAGGGGTATATGGAAGTCAGGTTATTAATGGAGTCTTAGATCAGGTCCATCTCACAATGGGCCCAGTGGATCCCCGAACCCATCCTGTAGTGATTTCCCCAGTTCCAGAATGCATAATTGGAACAGACATACTCAGCAACTGGAAGAATCCCCACAATGGATCCCTGACATGTGGAGTAAGGGCCATTATGGTAGGGAAGGCCAAGTGGAAGTCATTACAACTGCCCATATCTAGAAAAACAGTAAGTCAAAAGCAATACTGGATTTCTGGAGGGATTGCAGAGATTACTGCCACCATCAAGAATCTAAAGGATGCAGGGGTGGTGATTTCTATCAAATCCCCATTCAACTTGCCTATTTGGCCTGTGCAAAAAACAGATGGGTCTTAGAGAATTACAATGGATTATCATAAACTTAATGAGGTGATGACTTCAATTTCAGCTGCTGTTCCAGATAGTTTCATTGCTTGAGCACACTGATATATCTCTTGGTACCTGGTACACAGTTACTGATCTGGCTAATGCCTTTTTCTCTGTAACTGTTTCAAAGGACCACCAGAAGCAGTTTGCCTTCAGCAGGCAAAGCCAGCAATATACCTTCACTGTTTTACCTCAGAGGTATATCAATTCTCCAGTTCTAAGTCATAATTTTCTCCACAGGGAACTTGATCACCTTTCCCTTCCACAAAACGTCAAACTTGTCCAATTACATTGATGGAATTATGAGGACTGGATCTAGTAAGGAAGAAATATCAATGACTCTAGACTAACTGGTAAGACATTTGCATGCCAGAGGGTGGGAAATCAACCCGACAAAAATTAAAGTGCCTTCCACCTCAGTGAAATTTCTAGGGGTCCAGTGATGTGGGGCATGTCAAGATATTCCTCCTAAAATGAAGGATAAATTGTTGCATCTGGCCCTTCCTACAACTAAAAAGGAGGCACAACAACTAGTGGGACTTTTTGAATTTTGGAGGCAACATAGCCCTCCTTTGAGTGTGCTACTCTGGCCTACATATTACGTGACTCAAAAAGCTGCTAGTTTTGAGTGACGCCCAGAACAAGAGAAGGCTCTGCAACAGGTTCAGGCTGCTGTGCAAGCTGCTCTGCCACTTGGACCATATGATCCAGCTGATCCAAGGGTGCTTTAAGTGTCAGTGGCAGATAGAGATGCTGTCTGGAGTCCTCGGCAGGCCCCTATTGTTGAATCACAGTGTAGACCCTTGGGATTTTGGAGCAAAGCCCTGCCATCTTCTGTGGATAACTACTCTCCTTTTGAGAAACAGCTTTTGGCTTGTTACTGGTCCTGAGTAGAGACTGAATGCTTAACCATGGGCCACCAAGTCAGCTGAACTGTAGCCTGAACTGCCCATTATGAACTGGGTATCTTCTGACCCACAGAGTCATAAAGTTGGATGTTCACAGCAGCATTTCATCATTAAATGGAAGTGGTAGATACAAGATCAGGCTCGAGTAGGACCTGAAGGCAAAGTAAGTTGCATGAGGAGGTGGCCCAAATGCCCACGGTCTCTGCTCCTGTCACATTACCTTCCATCTCCCAGTCTGCACCTATGGCCTCCTGGGGTGTTGCCTATGATCAGTAGACTCAGGAAGAGAAAACTCGTGCCTGGTTTACATATGGCTCTACGCGATATGCAGGCATCACCCAAAAGTGGACAGCAGCAGCCCTACAGCCCCTTTCCGGGACGTTCCTGAAGGGCAGTGGTGAAGGGAAATCTTCCCAATGGGCAGAACTTCAAGCAGTGCACCTGGTCGTTCACTTTGCTTGAAAGGAGAAACAGCCAGATGTGTGACTGTATACTGACTCATGGGCTGTGGCCAACGGTTTTGCTAGATGGTCAGGAACTTGCAAGGAACACAACTGGAAAACTGATTGCAAGAAGGTATGGCAATAAGGTCTGTGGATAGTGCTCTCTGAATAGGCCAAAAAGTGAAGATATGAATGCTCACCAAATGCTCACCAAACGGTGACCTCGGCAGAGGAGAAATTTAACAATCAAGTGGATAGGATGATACATTCTGTGGAAGGCAGTCATTCTCTTTCCCCAGTTACTCCTGTTATTGCCCAATGAGCTTATGAACAAAGTGGGCATGGTGGCAGGGATGGGGGTTACGCATGGGCTCAGTAATATGAACTTCCACTCACCATAGCCAACTTGGCTACAGCCATTACTAAGTGTCCAATATGCCAGCAGCAGAGACCAGCATTGAGTCCCATATGGTACCATTACTCAGGGTGATCAGACAGGAACTTGGCAGGTTGATTACACTGTACTGTTTCCATCATGGAAAGGACAGCGTTTTGTTCTTACCGGGATAGACACTTACTCTGGGTTTGCCTTTCTTGTACACCATGCTTCTACCAAAACTAACATCCATGGACTTACTGAATGCCTGATCAACAGTCATGGTATCCTACACAGCATTGCCTTGAATCAAGAACTCACTTCACAGCAAATCAAGTACAAACTCTGTGTTTGCCTTTCTTGTACACCATGCTTCTACCAAAACTAACATCCATGGACTTACTGAATGCCTGATCAACAGTCATGGTATCCTACACAGCATTGCCTTGGATCAAGAACTCACTTCACAGCAAATGAAGTACAATGGGCCCATGCTCATGGAACTCACTGTTCTAACCATGCCCTCCATCATCCTGAAGCAGCTGGCCTTGATAGAAATATGGAATGGGCTTATAAAGACACAATTACAGTGCCAGCTAGGTGGCAATATTTGGCAGGGTTGGGGAAATATTCTCTAGGAGGCTCTATATGCTCTAAACCAGCATCCAATTTATGGTGCTGTTTCTCCCACAGCCAGGATTCATGGATCCAGGAATCAAAGGGTAAAAATGGGAATGGCACTACTCACTATTACCCCTAGCACCCATGCACAAAATTTTTGCCTCCTATCCCCACGACTCTATTCTCTGTGGGTCTAGAGGTCTTAGTTACAAAGGGAGGAATGCTCCCGCCAGGAGACACAACTGATTTCACTAAGCTGGAAGTTAAGAATGCCACCTGGCCACTTTGGGCTCCTCACGCCTCTGGATCAACAGGCAAAGAAGGGAATTACCGTATTGGCTAGTGTGATCGATCCTGATTACTAAGGGAAAATCAGACTGATATTACATAATGGCGGTAAAGAAGAGTACGTCTGGAATACAGGAAATCCATTAGAACATCTCTTGGTACTACCATGCCCTGTGAATAAAGCCAATGGAAAACTATAGCAACCTAATTCCGACAAGACTGCTAATGGCCCAGACCCTTCAGGAATGAAGGTTTGGATCTCCTCACCGGGAAAAGAACCATGACCAGCTGAGGTACTTGCTGAGGGCAAAAGAGAACACAGAATGGATGGTAGAAGAAGGTAGTTCTAAATACCAATTAGGACCACGTGACCAGTTGCAGAAACAAGGACTGTAATTATTACAGGTATTTCTTCCTTGTTTTATTATACATGTATGTATATAATATCTTTGTTTTCTTCCCTACCTTATTCCATCATTTATTACAAAATACAAGATGTAAATGGGACTAATGCCTTTTCAGTTGCACATGTGTTATTTGTATCATGTTAGATGCAAGCATGACTTTGTAATTGTCTTCATTTAGAGATTATGTACGGTTTAAGGAGATGTGTAGGTGCTAAATTGATAACAGGTGGACTATGGTGGTTAACGTGATGTGTCAACTTGGCTAGGCCATGATTCTCAGTGGTTTGGCGGATATTATGTAATCATCCTCCATTTTGTGATCTGATGTGAGCAGCCAATCACTTGAAGGCCAATGAGCTGAAAAACAATTATTTGAAAGACATTCAGCTGAAAGACAATCAGTTTCCTTGTAGGTGTGGCCTGCAGCCAATAAATATGGATGTTTTGGGAAAGCTCTCTCATCATCCTTTGTGGTGGATGTATCACTTTTGTGTGGCCTTTCTAGCTATGGTTTTGTAACTCCCACCAAAGTGATCGGGTAGGACTGTAGAAACAGGGTTATTGTGGCCCACCAAGGGCATTGGTCAGTTTTGCCATCTCACTGGGCTTGAAAAGAGCCATCCCAGAGAGGTGGGAAAGAGAAGATCCCATCACCACCAAGGAAGGAGAGTCAAGAGCAGAGAGTGTCCTTTGGATCCAGGATTACTGCGCTGAGAAGTCCCTGGAACCAAGAGACTGAGAGAGAGAGCTGTAACACTGGGACAGCAAGAAGTGGTGGCAGAGAAACAGCAGCAGGAGAGAATAGCAGGAGAGGCCAGCAGGAGAGTGTGTGGTGGGCTTCCCGGCCCACAGAGCTAGAAATCTGATTGCATTTGTGCAGGAGGCTTGCTGGCAGAATGGGATGCCTCTAAGCACTTACCAGCAGAGCTAAAAGAACTTTGTAACACTTGTCTGAGCAGGTCAGAGGCCAAGGGCCAGGGAGAGGCCTGCCTGCAAGCAAGGCTAGAAAGAGGCTGTCCTGATGGAAGAACTATATCTTGAGCATTCCTAAACCTGAACTGTAAACTGTTACTTCCCTATTAAGTCCCATAATCATGAGTATTGCCTGTGAGTTCTGTGTGGCCATTGCAATGAATTATCAAACCCAACACAGAAGTAGAGAGTGCTGTGGGAGGGACAGCTGGTGTCAGAATTGGTAAAGACGGTGGAGAGAGGAAGCATGTCTGACCTCGGCTTCACAGGAATCAGCCTTGGACTGTTGATCTTGATTCTCCTTCCTCCTTGTAAAGTTAGAGGAAGTGAGACACCGCCTCAGCACCGTTTTTACATCCTCTGACCTCTGGTTCTTGAGATGTGAGCTAGCAGCCCGCTGCCTGACCTACACATCTTGGGATCTGCCAGCTCCCACAACCCTGTGAGCCAGCAGCCTTCATCCTGACCTGCCGACTTTGGGTTTGTCACCCCCTGCAACCATGGTATCAGGAGAAACCTGCAGCCTGACACCTGACCTATGGGTTTGAGACTTGCCAGCCTCCACGACTGCATGAGCCATTTACTTGAGATAAATCTCTCAGGTAAATCTTATATATATGATTCACTGGTTTTGCTCCTGTAGAAAACCCAGCCGAAGTCATCATGTAAGGAAATAAGGCAAGAATCAATACCACAAAAAGGGAAGTAATTTGCTAGGTAGCCTATAATTAGCCTCTGAATCTTACAGTAGAGAATATTATTGAGGCAAATAGCTTAGAAAGATTTAAAAAGGGATTAGTCATTCACCTGAAGGAATAAGACCAGCATCTGGTTACCTGAGCCAGGAAAAAGAAGGGGGAAAAGAAAAAGCCACATCATAAAAGCAATATATTCCCTCTGCTTCAAGATACAGTGATTCTCAACCAGGAAGAAATTTCTGAGTACAACCTATACGCTTCTGGAAATTTAAATAGTTACCTATTCAAATGGAGTCCCTGGGTGGCACAAATGGTTAAGTGCTCAACAACTAGCCAAAAGGTTGGTGGTTCAAACCCACCCACAGGCTCCTTGGAAGACAGGCCCAGTGATTGCTTCGGAAAGGTCACAGCCTTGAAAACCTTATGCAGCAGTTCCACTCTGCAAAGATGAGGACACTATGTGTCAGAATCCACTCAATGGCAACTAACAACAACAACATATAACGGTTACAAATACAAGAAGAGACTAATCAAACAATGAAATCTCCCAAACAAACTAGAATGCCACAAACAATAAAAATCCAACAGTGGGTCAAGTTAACAAATGTAACTTGTTGGGTAGTTAACTCTAAGGTGTTATAAATGTAATATTATTAATATATAGACTATGCCGAGATTATAAAAAGTTCTGCTACATCAATTCTTTTTATTTATAAAGACAGTCTTGATTTTTTAAAATAGTATTTTTAACCACCAGTGAAGCTAAAGCTTTGATGTAAGGAAATTAGATGATACAGGATAATTTAAGTGGTGTTAATAACCAAAATAATTAGAAGCCGACCCTGATCTTGAGATACTTCAGTTACAACGGAATTATCTAAAATATTGAGTTTTAAAAGAGAACAACCTTTATGTAAGCTTTATTTAAAACTAAGTGAATTTTTATTATTATTATTTATTATTCAAGAATAAAGTACATGAGACTAGAAGACTGGACTTTCTGTTAACCCAGAACTAAAACCTTCCTGAAGCCAACGCTTCAGACAAAGATTAGACTGGAGTATAAAACATAAAATAATACTCCTGAAGAGTGTGCTTCTCAGTTCAAGTAGACACACGAGCCTAAACCAGCAGCTCCTGTCTGGAGGTGGCATGAGAAGGCAGAAAGGAATAGGAGCTGGTTGAATGGACACGGGAAACCCGGGGTGGAAAGGGGGAGTGTGCTGTCACATTAAAGGGACTGCAACTAGCAACCAGGGTCATATAACAACATATGTATAAATTTTTATATGAAAAACTAACTTGAGCTGTAAATTTCACCTAAAGTACAATAAAAAAATAAAAGAAGAATAAAGTACAAAGAAACATAGCACCAAAGAACATTAATCAATAAAGAGGTCTCTGAGAGCATTCACAGAAGGACTGATACAGTCTGGAGACTTGAGAAAGGCTGAGATCTGAAGGATGAGGAGAAATTAACCCAGAAAAGCACACTATGGCTGGAGAGAAGAGCACTAGAGTGAGGGAAGAAGGGACAGAAGAGGAGAGAGAGCAGAGGCCCAACCTTCTCAATAGTTTTATGAACAGAGCAACAGGAAGGTCTTAAGGGGCTTTAAGCAAGATAATGAAATGTTGAGACTTTCATTTGGAAGTATCATTCTGGCTGTTCATTCCAACAATTTATACACTGATACCACCAATCTCTAGTGCATTAATTATTTATGGAATAAATAAATAAATCCACTTCACAAATACTTATTTCATGCCTACAATATACCAAGAACTTGGAAATTAATCATCAAAAAGATCATTAAGGTCTCTATCTACATTAAGCTTTACAGTCTAATAGGTGTACAGAGTAGGAAACTGGCAATTTAAATACAGTAAAAAGTATGTTACAGTAAGTACAGAGGATTACCAATGAATATAAAAAGGATGCTTAATCCACATACGAGGGTCAAGAAGAATTTTCACAGGTAGAAACGTCTAAACTGAGACTAGAAGAATGAACAGGAGTGAAAGAGGCAAAGACAGAGTTGGGGGAGCATGGAGAGAGACAGTTCCCCTAAGACAGAGCCTCATGTCACCACAAGCAAAGGCTTATTAAGAGTCGTGGGAATTTCAAGGAACAGAAACATGTTTAATATGGCTGTAAGCTTAGAGGGTACTTGATGGGAAACAAAGGTTAGAAAGGTAAACAGGAGCCAGATCACTCAGGGACATGTAAACTATGTCAGAAAGTTTAGATTCTATTCTAAGTGCAAGAGGCAGACCTCAAAAGGCCCATGCTGGGAAGTGCCAAGTTCAGTCTTGCATTTTATGAGGAACCCTCTGGCTGCAGTGCAGAGAACAGACTAGAGATGGTCAAAACTGGAACACTGGGACCAAGTAGGAAGCTGTTGATGGGATTCAGGAAAGAAATGGTGAAGCCTAGGCAAGGGAAATAACAGCAGAAATGAAGAAAAGGAGGAAAGAATAGAGAAATATTTTTAGGAGGTAGGACTGAAGGGCCTTGGTGATTAATTAAATGAAGAAGGTGAGGAAGAGGAAGAACCCAATGATGACGCTCAAGCCGCTGACCTGAGTAAAACTCACGGAAACAGAGAACCCCAGAGGAGGAACAAGGCTCTGGGGGTATGTGAGGGGAGAAGAAGAAAGAGGGACTTAGTTTTGAGAAGTTACATTTCAGGTGACTGTGAGAGGGACATCCAAGTGGAAATGTCCAGGTAAGAGATGGACATGTGGTACTGGAAGTAAGAAGAGTGATCTGGGTTAGAGACAAGCACTGGAAAGTCAATAGTAAATAAGGGTTACTTGAAACCATGGGAATAGATGAGATGGCCCCACTAATAGTATGTAAAATGAGAAGCAAAAAGGACTTTGAACAGGAACGTAAGGACACCCCATCCATTAAGAGATGGTAAAATAAGTTAAAGCTGCAATAAAAACAAATAACAATTGCCAGAGAGTTACGCATATTCTCCTGGATGTGCTGCCATTAAAACTTAGCGGTGAGTCAAATTATCACTTTTCTAAACTGAATTCCTCTTTATTTTCTTACGTGAAGATCAGAGGCTGAGTATGGTAAAAATCTTTCACTGGATCTAAGTCTGGGTGAGAGCCTTCTACTTACTCAAAACATGTAATTACTTTTCTCCTCCTCCTTGGATCGGAGGACTTGTGATTTTGTATAGTAAAGATATTAATTTAAAGGAAAAAGAAAATAAGCATACTTAGCTTAAAAATAAAATAATACTTTTTTAAGACTGTAAAAATGCCATGGGTTTTAGAGCCTAGGAGACCTAGATTTAAATCCTACCTTGCCATTTTCTACTTATGTGACTTTGGGCAAGTTACTTAACCTCTTTAACCTTGAGTTTCTTCATGTAGCATAATACTACCTGCAGGGCAGGAATGGAGTTGTTGAAAACCTGCTCTTCCACATCCTCTTTTCCAGTTCTCTCTAGTACTCACTCAATCAGAAAGCCAATACCACTACTGCCAATTAAGACAGCATTGGTCAGTGGCGTCACTAGGGTTGGTATCACCTAGCACGGTAACTCATGGTGTCACTCCCCCACACAGGGTGGGTGGGGCTGGCTTCCCGCAACTCCTCCTCACTCCCACTGGCCAAGGAAGAGACCCTCCTCTCTGCCTAACTGGCAGGTGGTGGGAGGGAGGACTGATGAGTTACTACACTGGGTGACAGGTGACACCAACAACCCTAGTAATGCCACTACTTTTGCAGCCTGTCCCCCAATGCCACTAACTCTGGGGTCACCTCCCTAGTGATAGCACTGGCATTGTCTACTCAACATTCCTTCAGGAACGTCTAACTGGAATTTCAAACTTAGCATGCACCCCTGATTCTCCTTAAACCTACTCCTACTACAGTAAAAACAAAAAACCAAACCCATTGCTGTCAAGTCGATTTCAACTCTTAGTGACCCTACAGGACAGAGCAGAACTGCTCCAGAGGGTTTCCAAGGAGTGGCTGGTGGATTTGAATTGCCAACCTTTTGGTTAGCAGCTGTATCTCTTAACCACTGCACCACCAGGGTTCCCCTTCTATAGTATTCCTCATCTTATTAAATGGCAATTCCATTTTTCTAATTGCTTGGGCCCCAAACCTAAGTTTATCCTTGACTCATTTTCTCTTATCCCACATCCAATCACCAGCAAATTCTGTCAGCTCTATCTTCACAATATATTCAAAATTCAACCACTGCAAACCATATTTGCCTCTATCATTCCGGTCTGAACTATATCATCTCGCCTCTGGATTACTGCCATAGTTTCCTAACTGTTTTTATTTCCGCTCTTGCCTCCTACAGTACACTCACCACAAAGACAAAGTAATCTCTTCTAAAGATTAAGTCATATCTGGTTCCTCCTCTGCTCAAAGCCTTCTTAGAGCTTCGAATCTCACTCAGAAGCAACAAAACTCCTTATAGCCTTAAAGTCCAATGCAACTGGCTTATCCCACTCCTCCTGCCCCAACGTGGTGGTCTTCTTCTTACCTATGCCCTAACTCATTCCCTGTGCTTCAGTCACATGGATCTCCTTGCCATTCCTGAACATCCCAAGCATGCTCTGCCTCTGGAACATTATATTTGCTATTCTGCTATATATCCTCATGGCTTGTCCCTCACTACCGACGTAAAGGTCTCTGCTCAAAAGTCACCTTGTAAAACAAACCCTCCCTGAGAACACCCTAAAACACCATAAATATATAAAGAACAACTCTTTCCCCAGTATTTCTTATCCCTTTCCTTTGTTTCTCATTCTTCATGGTCCTTAATATCTCTTAATACATTAAATAATTTATTTTATTGTCCATCTCCTCTCCAGCCAACTTATATAAACTTCATAAAGCTAGGGGCTTTACTGGTTTTGTTCCTTGAAACCCCAACACTACAAGAATATCTGAAAAATTAACAGGTATTTAATATGTAAATGAATTAAAGTTAAATAATAAAATGTGAGTAAAAATGCTCACAAGATAGTAGATGTTCAATAAATGCTTGCTCTTATTATTTCTGGAAACTTAGAAATTCAAGTGTAATTACTTCAGAATTGATGGGGCAAATAGTACTAATAAAGTTAAAAGAGAATGAAATAAGCTGAGAGTTATCTTCCCATAGACACTGAATTTCTATTTTAAGACAGAACTTAATTTGTGAGGGTTCACTCAGTTATAAAACTCTTCTGACAAAGTGAATTTGAACAAAATAAACAACTAAAAAAAAAAATAACTTTAAATATTTGCCATGTTGCCATGAATGATCCAAAACAAACTGAGCAAAATTATGTTTTCTTTTAAGTAAAAGTAATAAATATTTTAAAGAATTATATTTACTATTAATAGTCTATTTCCAAGCATTGGAAAGAGCTGTTAGAAATATGTGTATTAAGAAATAACTAATGGACTGATGTATTCCTTTAAATTAAACACACTATAAGGAATTATGCTTGAGAAAACATTTGCCGGTGTCACAGGAATAGTTTAATAACAACCTTCCAGAGAGGAAGCAGAAAAGAGAACAACTTAAAGAAAAGCTTATCAACACCACCAGATAAAGCTAGGACAAAATATTGATAACAAGGCTCTAAGACAGCCCCTTGAGGGTGTTTAATGCATTTACAGAGTATCCCTAGCACACCTGTGGTGTCAGATACACAGGTACCCAACAAATGTTAAATGCATTAAATGCATAAGTGATACACTAATAAATGAATAAATTAATTATACAAAATTACCACTCAGGTATCTGTCTATATTGTCCATCATAAACTCTTAATAGAAAGTGGGAAGTTCAGGTTTCATTGCTCTCCTTTTTATGTCCTTTACATTAGGAGATCAGGAGTAAGGAAGAGCTTTCAAGTATAAAAGCTGAGCTCTACTGGAGGAGAAAAACAATCACCACTCTAAAGGTCTCAGATGACACCTCAGGTAAGTACTTAAGTGTTATCTGAGATCTTTTAGGCAGTGGAGCACAATGCACAGTTTCTCCATGTAGCCTCATCTCCAGACAGCTGAAGGGGAAGGGAAGGGAAACACCCATGTGGTATATGGACACGGTCCTGCTGCCCCCAGGCTTAGCACTCAAGACGGGATTCCTTTGCAGAAATAAAATACCAGTTGAAATCAGATTTCAATTCTCCAAGAGGACTGGTTTAATAAAAACCTCACAGAGAGGAAGCAGAAAAAATAGTGATTCAGTGCCTAAGAGAAGGAGAAAATAAAAAAATAAATTATTAAAGAGAAATGAAGTAGAAATAGAAGAGGAAAACAAGGAGATGAGTCAATAAGAATTAAAAGCAAATGTTACCACACGCCCCCTCCCCATAAATACAAATATCTAAAATCTATCTGTGTGTGTATACTACACAAAAGAATATGCTTACATATTCCTTAATTCTCACTTTTCAAATTTGTAAAATGACTTTAAAACAGATTTCAGTTTCATGTTATTCTTTACATTTTTTACAGCTACCACAATCACACTTGGCATGACAGGATTATGTAAATTCATCTGTGAGAAGACAACGGAGTGAAAACCCCATATTGAACCCTAAGGAACAGTTCTCCTCTGTATGCATGGGGTCTCCATGAGTCAGAATCAACTCTATGGCAACTATCGACAACAACATTGAACAGAAAGTTTTCTAAAAACATTCAGGTTGGTGTAAGGATCAAAAGGAAAAAAAAAATTGTTATACCTTTACCTATGAAAGTCTAAACGACTCAGAGATTAATAGGATACAAAAGGTTTCACCCCTCGATCACTGATTCTAGGGTGACTAGCAGACAGTCATTTCAGGATATTACCATCCTAGCAGCTGTTTTGCTCACCATCTGTAAAAATGTTGCTTGCCTCTATTAATACCCTTTGACAGGTGTGTACATTCCAATTTATATTCATCTGCCAATTCGTAGCACTTTTAAGAAGAGTGGTGAAAGCCACAGCAGCTGTTACCTTAGAAAGCCCCTTACAGTGCCCAACTCTCTCCTTTCTTCATCTAATGTACAAAATAGCAATAGTTTGTATTTGTAACAGATTTTCCTACCTAAAACCAAAATCACAAAGGTATCTGTGGAGAATTTCTGAAATGTCTGCAATATCACACTATGAAACAAAGAAGGCAACAGATAATCTTCCTTTCTAGGAAACTGCAGTAAAGGTCAAATCAGGTAAGAAGGTCCACAAAGTCTTAAAAGCTTGCAAGTGGCCACCTAAGATGCATCAATTGGTCCCAACCACCTGGAGTAAAGGAGCATGAAGAACACCAAAGACACAAGGAAAGTATTAGCCCAAGAGACAGAAAGGGCCACATAAACCAGAGACTTCATCAGCCTGAGACCAGAAAAACTAGATGGTGCCCGGCTACCACCAACGATCACCCTGACAGGGAACACAACAGAGGGTCCCTGATGGAGCAGGAGAAAGGTGGGGGGCAGAACTCAAATTCTAGTAAGATCAGACTTAATGGTCTGAGACTAGAGGAACCACAGAAAGCATGGCCCCTGGATTCTCTATCAACCCAGAACTAAAACAATTTCCGAGGCCAACTCTTCAGACAGGGATTGGACTGGACTGTGGGACATAAAGTGATACTTGTGAGGAGTGTGCCTCTTAGCTCAAGTGGATACTAAATGGGCAGCTTCTGTCCAGAGGTGAGATGGGAAGGCAGAGAGGGTTAGGAGCTGGTTGAATGGACATGCAGAATTGGGGTGGAAAGAAGGAATGTGCTGTTACAGTATGGGGAGAGCAATTAGAGTCACGTAACAATGTATGTATAAATTTTTGTACAGGGGGGAAAAAATAAAAAGAAGCTCAGAAAACAAAAACAAAAACAAAAAAAAAGAAGGTCCACATTTATGAGGGTTCAGTGACCCATAGGCGACTGCAGATATCACTGGGACTGTGTGCTTTAGCTATATCCACATATGCAACATAGGTCGCTGGGAAATGTGCTTCTAAAATTTATACCACGGATTTATTTACTAAGGCTATATAAGCTAATGTAACTTCCAGTGTCCGTCCTGGTACTCTATAGCCTCTAAGTCAACACTTGCTATCACAGCAAAGAGCTATAATCTATCAGTTCAAACTTTTGCCAAGGCAATCAGAAACTGGATGGTACCTTCTGCACTGGCAAGTCATTTCACTAAGAAGGGTTGGTTCCTCCGAGCCACAGTCACATCAATAACTGGAGAAGGAAGAATTATGTTTTGAAAAATAAAACTACTGTTCTTAAACCACAGTACAGAGGTATTAATTCACTAACAAATGCTGCTATGCCTGTACTTAAATACTAATGACACCTACCCAATGGCCTTTGCCACACATTCAGTCCATGGCACTAATGGAAGGAGACTTATTATTCACAAATCCTGTCTTCCAACTTAATATCTTCTTTCAAAGAACTCAGCAGCATCTCTTTTTAGAAGAATTTATTTCAACCAGGCAATATTCCAATTCACATTTAATATGCATTTTTAAAGCTTGCATAAAATGCTTAATTGGGACTCTGCTTTATTTTCTTAAATGATGTTAAATAATCACCAAGTATCTGGCACAAACTCAAAACAAATAGTAAACAAACAAACAAACAAAAAACTCACTAATATCTCTTTATTTCAAATGTATCGTTTTATTTTAAAAGGTCTCAAAAGCCGTGCAACTTCAGGCTTGACAGATTTACTTTTGTCAAACCTAAGAAACCTTCTAAGAAAGAAAGCACTAACTATTCCCTTTTGAACTGGTTCAGTAAGGCAGCAAAACCACCATGCAGCTTGATTTTGTTTTGCTTTAGAACTGGTGGGTTATGACAGCTCATAGTCTGCAATTACATTTCACTGAAGAAACTGAGGCACAGAGAGGTTAAGTGACATAGGAACGCATGCAAGCAGGAAAGGAGATGGCAAGTGGAGTGCGGTGGGGGCAAGACTCAACTTCACAATGGGTGGTCAGAAAAGCCCACATGGGTGACATCTCAATACAGAACTGAAGGGAGGAGGGGAAGGGGACATCCAGGGGATAGTCCAGGAATAGGGAACAGCAAGTGCAAAAGCCCTGAGGTGGAAGCATGCCCATATGAATGACTCATCTTTTTTTGTTACTATTTTAAATAGTATGTATTTTTCTTTATTAGAGTTTCTGTCAAATAATTTGGAAGAAGGCCAGGAACAGACAAACATAAATCCTGCAGCTAAGCTTTAGATACTGTTATTTCAGCGGCGTTTGTAGTGGTTATGCATTGAAGTGACCACTTGACTCACCTCACCCCCCAATTCCTTCTCTTCTCCGTTAGAGATCAAAATACTGACTGCCTAAAATTATGTTGGTTTAAATAAAAATGTTTCAGGGAAAAGGCCCACTTTAAGAAAAGCAAATTGCAGGGCAGGGTACCCCAACCCACGATGACTACCTCCCCTGAACTTCTAAAATCACCTTATTTGTATCCAGCATTTGACCTTAAGTGCTACCTAGCATTGTTATTGTGTTTACATCTCATCATAGGCTACTTCGTATTGTTCTTGTGTACACATCTCCTCTCACAGTGGTTTCCTTGGAGTAGGGCCCATGTGTTGGTAATGTCTGAATACCACCACAGGGCTTTGCACAACAAAGATACCAATAAATATTTGTTTGATGGTGATGTCATAAAAACTACCACAATGAGCAGCAGACATTCCTCCTGTTTTAACTAAGTATCAGTAAGTATAAGTTTGTGGATAAGGCATGAAAGGGACATCACAGTCTCTCACAAGCGTTTGGATAATTTCAAGTTTTTTACCCAAATTACTGTTTGTGTAACACTCCACTCTAAGTTTCCTTTGCGTTTTCAGTTGGGCACAGTACACGCTTTCAGTCTAGACCCAGGCATGGATTAGCCACAAAATACTAAGGAAGAGAGCTGGGTATATCCCTGTTCAGTTGCCTTAGTCAATCTTACTAAACACGTACTACGTGAAAGGTACTCAACATCAAACTACCAGAAAAGGAAATTATGAGACAGTGTCCCCACAGTCTAGCAAGATAGACAGACATATAAGGAACAACTCCAGTGCACATAAAATACATAGAAGTATTCTGAAAGTATGTAGTGGTGGCCTGGGGAGCAAGGGGTGGGGTTTGAGGTAAAGCTACACAGAAGAGCTGGCACCTGAACAGACAGGATTTTGAAAGAGGAACAGGCCTAGGACAATCAGACATGGGATCAAAGGGCATTTCAGATTGTGCAAAACACTGGCAGAGACGTAACAGATTGAAAACTGCTGGAGGAATGCATTCACCATAAGTGAAGGAAGGCTGGTCTTACTGCACTCTTAAACTTCCCAAGAAAAAAAAAAAACTTTCAAATAAGAGGCTGAGGAAACAAACTTTCACTAGCCACCAACGTTTGTTTTGTTAAATCTCTTAGGTTCACTTTGCTTTGTTTTGCTCTAGTTTGTTTCCCTGTTAAAAATAAATAAATAAGTAAGGTACTGTGCTGGCTTACAACTTCAGAGAAGAAAAGTACTTCAACTTTACTGTGGAAAAAAGAAACTGAAAAGTGGGCCAAGGAAAAAATCAATCAAAAAAAAAAAAAGTACCCTTTCCTGGAATAAATAAATGGTGCAAAACAAAACTGCAGATATCATGGATCTGAAATATAAATTTCAACCCTCCACCAATTCAATAAATATTTACTATATGCCCACTATTTGTTAGTCTCTAGGATAACACACCAATGAGGCACTCTAATTGCTCTCCTTTTGAGTAAGCTCGTTTGCAAATCTAGTAAAGGAAATAAGTAGAGGACAATCACTGTACCCTGTTCCTTCCACTGAGCCAGCCAAAGCCTGAAGCTACGAGAAATTCCAGTCAAGTGAACCAGTGCGGACAAAACACACTTAAGTAATAACTATTACAACAACCACAACTGAACTGTGAGAAACCGACAGACGTCCTCAGTAAGGGTGTCTCAACATCTCTTCCTGTGGGCAGGGAGCTCCCAAGAAGGACTTTCTTTCCAGTGATTTGGTATGGCAAATGAGGAACAGAAGGGGGTGAAGTTACCTGGGAGCTCAGGTAGACTTTGAGGCACTCCTCGCACACGGCCTTCTTGCAGCAGGGCAAGGGCTTGATGGGCTTGTCTTCCAGGCACACCCGGCACATCAGCACCATGATGGGCGCATAGGAATCCCCTACCCCGCCCAGGCCAGAGTAGGGTGGAGCTCCCAATAGGCTGGGTACGGAGAATGGTTCGGATGCCAGGTAGAACTCCAGCTCGATGCTGCCGCCGTCGGGGGAGAGCGGATCGGTTGGAAGGGACAGCCGGGGGCTAGGGAAGGACGAGAGGGGGCTGGAAGGACTAGGCACCGGCGCTGGAGCCCGAGGTGGCGACGCGGATGGCGAGAGCTGCTCGGTAGTGGGGGCCTCCGGCAGGTCGTTCTCCACGCAGTACACGGAGCAGAAGACGTGTCTCTTGGCTGGCGGTGGGTGCCGCTGGCCCAGCACGTCCAGCACCAGCCCGTCGGGGAGCCCGGCGCGGATCCTGGACTCTGGCTCCTCGCTTGGGGGCGCCTCATGCTGTTCATCCTCTCCCTCTGTTCGGTCCCCAGCTTCCTCCTCCTCCTCCAGCTGCTGCTGCAAACTCTGGGGATTAAGGGGCCCGGTGAGTGCCAGTCCCGCGGGCTGCCACGGTGCTTGGCTCTTCCTGCAGCCGGGAGCCCCACGGTTCCTCGCGGGCTCCGGAGCGCTCGTGTCCGCGCAGCCCGAGTTGCTTCCGCAGCCGCTGCCGCTCGGCTCCGCGGAGTCCGCGAGCAACCTGGGTGCCCCGGCGCTGTCCCGCCGCGGTGGTGGGGGCTCGGGGTGCCCCGCGGCATCGCCAGCGGAGACCCGCGCCTCCTGTGGCCCGCCGCCGCCGCTCACCGTGCTCTGCTCCTCGCCCATCGCCGCCTGCGGCCCGCGCCGCCGCTGCCCATCCAGCCGCCAGGACCCCCGCCGGGACCCCCACCCGACACCGGCGGGCAGCGGGGGCAGCGGCTCGGCTCCACTCGCGCCTCCGCTTCTGCTTCCGGGTCCCTCCTCCGGAGCTGGGACGCCCCGCGCTCCCTCTGGGGTGCCCGTGCTCCGGGGCCGCGGCGCAAAGGGAGTACGGCCCGGCCCGCTCCGCCTCCTTCTCGTCCTCTGGCTTGGCCGGGCACCGCCTCGGGGACGCCGAGGGCCGCTCGCTCCAGGCGCTAGCACGCCCGCCCTGCATGCAGGTCCCTGCAGCGCCGCGGCCCCCACGAGCCCCGGGCAGGGGCGGAGGGGGTCCCCGGGGAGGCGGCCGTCAGTCCCGCGCCATCGCCAGCCCCGGCTGCGGGCCGCGCGGGAGGGGCGGCCGGAGGGCGGTGGTCAAAGGGTCGAGCGGCCTGTGACGCCGCCGCGGCGCACACAAGGAGGTGCAGCCAGAGCGCTAGCGAGCCACGGCTCGCGGTGGGGGGATGGGGCGGGGGTGGAGAGGCCGGAGCAGGCGACCTCCCTCCCCTCGTGCTTTACCTAGAGCCCTACTCGCTGCCCCTCGCCCCACCCCTTTGGCGCACACCTCCCCACACGTACACACGCGCGCAGGCACCCGCGCACACACTCACACGCACACTCCAAGTGGGTGTGATCTAAGCGCTGAGATGCGCTCTGGCGCCCAGAGTTCACACTCGATCTCAACAAAACCCTTCGGAGCAGGCAGCTTGCCTTTTTGGACTACGCATTAAGTAGAACTTCCTACAAAACTATTGAATACTAGGAGCTATAACTGGAAAACGCCGGCTGCTTAGGATGTTTGTTTCTTTTTTTTCTCTTGGGTCCATCCAGTTTTAAATCTTCCAAAGAGGAAGTTCAGAAGAATAATGCTAGGAATTATTTGTTCCAAATTCTGTACCTACAACTCTCCGTTTTCTGCCTAGTAGGGTAGGAAGGATCTTTGA
The DNA here is from genome assembly GCA_030035585.1 of Dugong dugon. Lineage (NCBI taxonomy): Eukaryota > Metazoa > Chordata > Mammalia > Sirenia > Dugongidae > Dugong > Dugong dugon. The sequence continues at coordinate 145,547,480 of CM057464.1, read as the reverse complement.
AACCCACAAATAATCCAAAAAGCACTTTCAACCTCCTCCTCCAACTGGAATCCTAAAAGAGCTGCCAAATAACTAATTTAAGATTTGTGGGAACTTTTTTTTTTTAACCTTTAAAATATTCCAGAATGGTTGATACAAGGTAGTTAGGATGGCACGGCCTGGTTAATAAATGGGATCGTTGTTGGGAATCATGCTCATAAGTTTCATTAGCATAACCATATTCATCCCCAAATCTGTCTCCAAGACAACAATTAGATTTGAGCCAGAACTTAATTATGTGTTGATCTATCTTTATTTTACAGGAAGTATTAGTCACTCAGGCACTGGTGTGTTTTAGTTCCCTAAAGCCAATGAAAACATTTTTGGGAAGCCAACCCTTGTTTTTTCATCTTGAGAAAGAATTCAATTTACACATTCATCTAATAGGAAGGAGCTGTGAAGTGTGCAGAATTTTTTTTATCTTGAAGTTGTCATTGGCTTATTTTAAAATATTTTCCAAATCAAATGCAAATGCTAGAAAGGTGACTAGCTTTGCAGTACTGAAAAGCAGTTAACACCCAAGAACATTTCCATCCTGTGTGTTTGATGCTCAGTTGCACTCCAAAAGGAATGAATACAGTCAATCAGTCTAAAGGTCACTTCATTTATTGGCCTGGCCCAAGAATTGAGAATTCTTATTTGGAAGGTTAAATGCTATTCAGGGATTTGTTTTTCGTCTTGGTTGAATGGATTCCTGGTAATGGCTGTTTTCTCCATATGGTATCTCTAGTGTTTACTCTTAAAGGGAGGAACAGAAAGGAAGCTCACGTGTGTGTGCCTTTTGTTTGTGTGTTCTGATGATGACTCCCCTCCTCTTTCCAAAGGGATATGAAAGTATCCGTGTTTTCCAGGTGAAGGCATACTCAGAGTAAGACCAGAGTAACGGTAATGGATGCAAAAGAGTATATCCCCACAGTGTCTACGGGGATTTCAAACCCCTCAAGTTCCTATCAAAGTGATGAGAATATCTCCCCACACAATATATTTGTCACATGTGTTCCAAGAATTTGTGCTCTTTCAGTGCCCACCATTTTGTTCCTTATCCCATCAGGTTCCAGGTCCCTGGTAGTGCCTTTCCTTAGACTGAAACAGAAGTCCTTGCTGGGATTCTGGAAGACTGTTGTAGTTCTACTACTTAAACTATAGTCTTCCTTGCCGTGACTTCCTCTTCATGGAATTCCTCTGGCCTTTGTGAAAATAGAACCATGGTATGCCATATCTCCACCCTCCAAACAGGCTCAGACGTGCCTGAATTCTGGGCTCAGCACAACTGGTGTTCAGTCTGGGACCCATGGGACACCAGGAGCATGGAATGAGAGTTAAAATTCCAAGTTAAAGTGGTGGTTCTACCTTCACTTTGACCTGGAAATGTGAAGCACTAATGATGATTGTGCTGACAGGATTATTATTATTATTATTTTAAGGATTAATTGAAAGTATACTGTCGGAGTCCCTGACAGATACAAATTGTTAACACTCTGGGCTGCTAACCCACAGGTTGGTGGTTACAGTCTACTAAGAGGTGCCTCTATAGAAAGGCCTCATGATTCTCCTCTGAAAAATCAGCCATTGAAAACTCTATGGAACACAGTTCTACTCTGACACACATGGGGTGGCCATGAGTTGAAGTCAACTCAATAGCAACTAGTTTAGTTTTTGATTATTGTAAAGATGGTGTGGGGGCGGTGTCTGACCTCCTCTTACTTCATCAGGGGGGAGGGGAATCAAGATCAACAGCCCAAGGCTGATTCCTATGAAGCCGAGGTCAGACATGCTTCCTTTCTGAACCTTCTTTACCAATTCTAACACCAGCCGTCCCTCCCACAACACTCTCTACTTCTCTGCTAGGCTTGGTAATTCATTGCAATGACCACACAGAACTCACAGACAATACTCACGATTATGGGGTTTATTTGGGAAGTAGCAGGTTACTATTCAGGTTCAGGAACTCTCAAGATAAAGTTCTTCCATCAGCACAGCCTCTTTTCAGCTATCCTTAAGGGCACACCTCTCTCTGGCCGTAGGCCTCTGCCCAAAGGCACTCAGCTTTCTTGCTCAGTTAGCCGGGAAGCCCACCATACCATCTTCCGCTGCCAGGTCTCTGCCGCCAGGTCTCACTGTCTTCAGTGTTACAGCTCTCTCTCTCTGTCTCCTGCTTCCAGGAGCTTCTCAGTGGAGGGATCCCAGGTTCAAAGGATTTGCTGTCCGCTCCTGGCTGTACTTCCTTGGTGGTGGTGGGATCCTCTCTTTCCCACCTCTAGGGTGGCTCATTTCAAGCCCAGCGGGTTGGCAAGACTGACCTGTCCCCTTGGTGGGCCACAATTACCCTATCCCACAGTCCCGTCCAATCACTTGGGTGGGAGTTACAAGACCATGGCTAGAAAGGCCACACGAAAGTGAACCATCACACCGCAGTTACACTGTAGTTACTGTAGAGCCCTGGTGGTATAGTGGTTAAGAGCTATGGCTATTAACCATAAAGGTCAGCAGTTTGAATCCACCAGCTGCTCCTTGGAAACCCTATGGGATAGTTCCACTCTGTCATATAGGGTCACTATGAGTTGGAATCTACTCTGCAGCAACATGTAGTTACTGTAGTAAAAATTCCACTTATTTACCATAAGCTTAATACTTTTGAAACTCAGACCATCTGTTCCACCTCAGGCTGTATATGGTTGTTAGTATAACATACATGCCATCACCAATATTCTGCCTTACCAGTTTTAAAATTTTCTAATTTGCAATGAGTTGTACACTTCCCCTAAAATCCAAATTTCAATGCCAGGGGACTATGTCAGTTTGAGAATTGGCATAGTCGAGTGCTTTTAATCATAATTTTTTTTCTATTACCATCATTCATATCCTGGCCTTTAAACATGACACTGGTTCTCTTAAGACTTTTTATTCAGACATTAATTAGATAATTTAAAAGCCTAGATTTATTAAATTTTTAGAAAGATGTATCAGAAAAGCTACTGATCATTTTGATTTTTGCATATTAAAGGTAAAACTAATTTGTTCTTAATTGATATGAAAAAAAATTCAAATACCATGAAATAATTATATAGCAAATTCTTGACTCATTTGCCTACCAAACAGTCTTCAACTATCAAAACAAGAAAAAGAAATAGAAAACATGTAACTCCAAAAAAAAAAAAAAAAGGAAATTCAATTCTAAAGAGGAGTAGAAAGGTTTTCTAGGTCTACTTCTGAAAGACATAGTGAGATACTGATCCTCTCCTATTTTCTTCCCTCTTTCCTCTTCCCTCATGGAGGAAGAGAAATCAAAATGATAAAGGAAAAGTGGCATCAAGTGGAAGAGAGAGGAATACAATTGTTTCACTTTCTTTTTCCACCTAAATCCTCTAGGGAAAATCCAAATAGCAAACTTCTATGAGATGAGGTTTAAAGCAAAACAATGTATTTGTTCAAATTATAAAAGTAATAAAATTTAAAAAGCTTGGAAAATAGAGAAAACCAAGAAAAAATAGGAGGGAAGAAAAAATAGAAGGAGGGAGGGAGGGAAAGTAAAGGAAGGAAGGAGTTAGTGGAACTATTATCTGCTACACAAAATAGCCACTTTAACATATTGGTATATTTCATTCTAGCGTTTGTATACGTATGTATAAAATGGTACATGTGCTTCTATATTCTGCTTTATTCATTTGATAATATATCCTGATCATCTTTTTTTGCTATTGCTACATCTGTATACCATCATGATTAGTGACCATATAGTACATAGATGTGCCATAGTTTAATTAAACAAGTCAAAAGACTTCACCAAAAGAGTCAAAAGAGAACCTACAGACTGGGAAAAAGTTTTTGGACAGTACAAGTCAGACAAAGGTCTGATCTCCATAATCTACAAGAAAATCCAACACCTCTACAACAAAAAGACAAATAATCCTATCAAAAAATGGGCGAAGGAAATGAACAGACACTTCACCAAAGAAGACATTCAAATGGCCAAATGACACATGAGGAAATGCTTGCGATCACTAGCCATTAGAGAAATGCAAATTAAAACCACAATGAGATACCATCTCACCCCAGCATTACTGGCATGAATCAAAAACACTGGAAATAACAAATGTTGGAGGGGCTGTGGGAAGATGGGAACTCTTATGCACTGCTGGTGGGAATGCAAAATGATACAACCATTTTGAAAAATGATATGGTGTTTACTCAGAAAGCTAGAAATAGACATACCATTCGATCCAGCAATCCCACTCCTAGGAATCTATCCTAGAGAAATAAGAGTCGTCACTCGAATAGACATATGCACACCTATGTTCATGGTAGCATTGTTCACAATAGCAAAACGATGGAAACAAGCTAGATGCCCATCAACAGATGAATGGATAAACAAACTATGGTACATACACACAATGGAGTACTATGCAATGCGAAAGAACAACAATGAATCTGTGAACCATCTCATAACATGGATGAAACTGGAGGACATTATGCTGAGTGAAATAAGTCAATCACAAAAGGACAAATATTATATGAGACCTCTATTGTAAAAACCCATGAAAAAATTCACATGCAAAATTTAACAATCCTTGTTGGTTACCAGGGATGGGAGGGGTGGGGGGGAAATACTAAATAGGCAATAGATAAGTGGTATGTTGGGTGAGAGTTGAGACAGTACACAGTACAAGGGAAACTGACACAACCTGCACAAGGAAAGGTCATGGAGGCCCCATGGACACATCCAAACTCCCCAAGGGACTGAGTTGTTGGACGGAGGGCTCTGGGGACCATGGTCTCAGGGAACATCTAGCTCAATTGGCATGACACTACTTATAAAGATAATGCTCTACATTCTACCTTGGTGAGTAGTGTCTGGGGTCTTAAAAGCCTGTAAGCGGCCATCTAAGATATTACACTGGTCTCATCCCTTCGGGAGCAAGGGAGAATGAAGAGAACAGGATACAAGGAAAAGATTAGTCCAAAGGACTAATTGTCCACAGCTACCAAGACCTCCACCGGACTGAATCCAGTACAGCTAGATAGTGCCCGGCTACCACCGCTGACTGCTCTGACCAGGATCACAACAAAGGATTCTGGACAGAGCTGGAGAAGGATGTAGAGCATAATTCTAACTCACAAAAGAAAAAAAAAAAAAGACCAGATTTACCGGCCTAAAGGAGACTGGAGAAACCTCAAGAGTATGGCCCCCAGACACCCTTTCAGCTCAGAGGTGAAGTTACCTTTGAGGTTCACTGTTCAGCCTGGGAGTGGACAGCCCAGTAAAACTAAATGAGACTAACGAGGTACAGGAGTCCAGTGACAAGGGCCAGAAGGCAGAGGGGGAGTAGGAAGCTGATGATAGGGAACACAAAGTTGAGTAAGGATACTGTTGATGTGTTGTGAGATTGTTAACCATTGTCATAGGGCAACATTTGTAGTAACTGTTAAATGGGAGGCTATTTTGTCCTGTAAGCCTTCATCTTGGGTGAGAATGGCAGCACAATTGGAAGAGCATAGTCAATGTCACTTAAATGTGTACGTAAAAAGTTTTGAAATGGTGTATCTTTGGCTATGTGTATTTTCACCAAAAAAAAAAAAAAAAAAAAAGCTGAGAATTCAGAGGGTTAAAATGTTGTGTGGTTGTTAACCAAAGTCATAAAACAGCATGTGTACTACTGTTACATGAGAAACTGTTTGTTCTGTAAGCCTTCACCTGAAGTACAATAAAATATTAAAAAAAAAAAAAGATCATTTATGGTATTAATATAATATATAAAACTTATTTAATATGTGTTACTATGTCAGCTGATATTAATAATATATGTTAATATTTGATACATATTAATATATAACATAATCTTTGTGTACATTTCCAATATAAGGATAAAGTCCTAAAAATTAAATTGCTGCATCAAAGGGTATATATAGTTTCAAGATTTTGGGTACATATTATCACAGAGATTTAGTGCTAATTTATAATCTCATCAATAGTGAGGGTATGAGAAAGTCTACTTTCCTAATCTTTCTAAAGAGTTTTTTTTAATTAAAAATACTGTAAATAACATCCTACTTTTCATATAGTGGGCCCATTCTTTTACATAGAAAAGGCAAAATCAAGTATTATTAACCATTGATCCCCCTTCTGGATTTTTATCATTGAACACTACGTGTTATGGTTCTATTCCTGAAGTTGTGGTTCTGGTGACTTCTCTGCCTCAACTCTTTTGGATTTTCTCTTTACCTCATTCAATAACAATCGGGCTCTAACAAGATTCAGAGTTAAACTTGGTCATAGTTAATTAATACTTCTAAATCCATGATGCCAATCCCCAATTTCCAAAATGGAGGTGCATTTATCTGAGTGTTCCAAGCTCATTCCAGAGGAACACTCGGCCAAGGTAATCTCATCTCTCAACCCGAATAAGAAGAAGGCCACTAAGAGTAAAATCTACCCCTCCTGACCTGAGAGGACCAGTTCCATCCTGACTAATGGAGTCGCCAAGACTTTGAGGTTTAAAGGCATACTCAAGGTTTCCACTACTGCAGCTTTGGTTTACTAGAAAGGTATCAGCCCTGGCTTTAAATCTAGAAACTCCTGGTCTCTTCTTTCTAAGGTACGTCACAATATAAAGAGGCAGGCATATTCTCTGTGTACCTCAGCTTTCCTTTCTGAACAGGGTGTCAGGTCACAGCCTCCCCTTGACAGGCTTTGTTTACAGCAGAAGTCAGAAAGATTTACAGCTTTGGCTCCTCTCTAGCCCTGAGACTGGAATGCCTCAGTTTGTTCAGTAAGCAAGAGCAAAATAAATCTCTTCTTGTACAGCCCTCAGTACCATTGTATATGGTTAATTCACAGTGAAGGAAAGCATTTTGTCCAAACTAAAGGTTAATCAAGCATTAAAGTAACAGAGATGAAGATGCACTTGTACAATGCAATGCTTTTAGTTCTAAAAAGAATCAAGATTTTCTTAGCCAAAAGGAAAAATAAATCTCTTCCAAATTAGAGAAGTAAAGGATAACTTTAAGATTTGCTTAAAATAATGGAGAAGTACTTACAAAGCTATGTAAAGTGAAAAATGTAGGAAAAAATGTGGTATACAAGATGGTTACAGCAGTGTAGACATGTATATGATAAAAAATGGGCAAAAAATAGGGGGTTATTGTATAAGGATGGCGAGATTATGATTTTCTACTCTGCTTGCTAAAATTTCTAAAATATTATACAGTTTTTATAATGGAAAAGAGAAAAATAAGTTTTTTTTTTTTTTTTTTTAAGAGTGAAATAGTTTCGTTCCAATGAACACAAAAATAAATTTGGTGTTAATGGACATTATTTGCATGAACATTCATGACAGATTAAGGTAAGCAAATCTTCCTTTTTAAATTACAATTCAATTCAGCAATCATTTCCTGAATGCCTATTAGATCCTTTGTCAAGCTTTGGAAAATTCAGTTTACAAATTTGTTCAATGGAGAAAATAATCCTTTCCTCAAATTTGCCTTTATTATTAACTTTATAATAGCTATAAAATTCTTCAAACTGTCCAGAGCAGATCTTACCTATATATGGAGATCCAGTTCCTACTCTTCTGCCCATATTTAGTTCTCAACAAGACAATTGAAACAAAAACAATGAAACAATGGTATTCTACAGTTGCTTAAGCATTGTATAGAACTGAGGTTCCCAAATATTTTGCCAAGGTAACCCGAGGGACCACAGTAAACACGTAGGGGAGACACAGAATATTTAAAATTTGAGGGAATCACAGCATCACCTGTCAGACACCGTGCAACCTATCATTATTAAGCTGTTTTGACCTAAGTATTATCAGGAATTCCTTTTGGCTTAAAGGACACGGTGAAAATAACCAAGACATAAGGGTAACATGATCTGAGAAAATTTGGGAACTTCAGGTATAGGGCAGAAACAATGGGATAGGCTCTAATCTCTAGAGATTTATACTTCAAATTGATAAAACATACTTGTACAGTAAAAGATTAGCCTTGTCCAAGGAAAGATTTAACCCTTGCCCCCAGCTCCTGGGACATAAACTCTTAAGTCCCTGGAATGCCTTGCCTGATAAGAATGTCTTTGTTTAACCAAGGGCCTTGGGCCACACCAGATAGTTTACCCGAACAATGTGATTTATGGTGGGGAATTTGTATCACTTGGTATCAGCTTGACCTCTGTAGGGACTGGGACTAAGCTCAGACACACAGGTGGCCATCCATGTCTACATGATCGACCCCCAGTAAAAACTCTGGACATCAAAGCTCAGGTGAGCTTCCCTGGTTGGCAATACTCCATGAAAATTGCTACATATCATTGCTGGGAGGAAAAAAGTGTGGTCCACATGACTCCACTGGGAGAGGACAGCTGTTAGCTCTGTTCCTGGTCTGTCCTGGACCCTGCCCTATATTCCTTTTCCTATTACTAATTTTAATTTGTATCTTTTCACTGTAATAAACTGCAAGCATGAGTAAACAGCTTTTCTGAGTTCTATGAGCCCTTCTACAGAATTATTGCACCTGAGGCTGGTCTTAGGAACCTCACAAACTTCAGCACTGCAAAAATAGAAATTTATTAACTTTCATAGGCTCTCATTTTCCTTGTTTTCCCAGGCAAAAAGATGCCATTGAGAAGGTAGGAGATCCACTAACACAAGAATAAGACAAGCTTAATATAAAAACAAAGTAAGAGAAAATGCATTGCCTTTTCCTTATCACACAAGAAAGCTGATTTCCTTAGACAATATAGCTAAGTAACTGACCATTTTTATTTATGGGCTACTTGAAATTGGCTTTAACATTTTGCTAGACAAAACCTAGCAAGAGAATTAAATGATTCTGAAAATTTCTAAGCTGATAGCTTACGTCATTCAACTGCATTCATTTAAACATTGTGACAAATAATGTTATCTATTTATTTCTTAACACATTGCTACCAAGTTGGAATGGAAGAACCCAGCTGCCTTTGCGAAATGTTAAGTGCTACAAGCTGTTTCTCAGACATTGTGGGATCAATAAAGGTCTAAATATTTTCTCAAATAACCTACATTTAATTTTTCTTATCTTTATAAGACTTTGGAGCTGTTCTTTTGAGCTTCATGGAAATGATGGGATATAATGGGAAGAGTACCAAACTTGTCAAAATAATATTTGTATCCTAGTCCTATTTTGCCAATAATTGTTGATTTGCCTACATTTGTCTAGGCCTAAGTTTTTACTTCTTTAAAATGTACAAATTGAACTGGATGGCTTTAGGGTTCAGTTCAATGCTAAAATCATAATTTTCACTTTAACCAATATGTATTAATCCCTACTTTGTGCACAATATCATGATAAGCATAGGGCTTATAAATGGTGTAAAAAACTCAATCCATGCCTTGAGGAATCTTGAAGTTAAATAGAGAAGACGTATCCTTAATCATAATATCAGGCATATTTTGTTGGATGCTGTCATAGAACTATAAACTCAAGACTATGGGAGTTGTGATGCAGGGATTATTTCTGCCTGGGTGGATCATAGAAAGTTTCATGGAGGGCCTGGAAGATGAGTTATATTTTTACAGATGGAGAAGAGAAATATATGAGCAAACACACGATTGAAAAGCATATATTATGCCTTGAGTGGCAGCTAGTAGACCTGGGTGTCTGATCCTAAGCGAATAGTGGAGAAAGGACAAGAGATGAAGCAGGAAAGATGAGCTCACTCAAAATTGTTCAGGGGCTTCGTACTAAATAGGTCCATTTGCCCTTCTTTTACTCTTGTCTGCTCTCTGTGCCCTTGGAGGATGACTCATTGCTGCATGCACCAATAGCCTCAATTGTTCTCTGGCTTCTTACAGAATTCAACCAAGGGAAGGTGCTCGCAGATGATCAGAGGGTTGGAGTGTTTATTTTCCCAGCTCCCAACATGACAGGTCCTTGCATTTGTCTATTCCTCTTCTGTTGAAGGCTACAGGTGCTATCCTCTCTGGGTTCTAAGAGTTTCCTTTTAGGCTAAGGTAGTGGCTCCCCACAGTTCTAGTCCCAGGGTATTATACTTATTCAAGTCCTAAATCCTAGCCACACTTTTGTATTACTAAACTCTCTTAAATTCCAAGTTTGTTTGCACTATATATTTTCTACAGAAATTCTGATTGCCTTGAAAATTATTTGATCAGTTTTTGTGTTCATTTATTTGTGTTTTTTGTTTGTTTTTGATAGATAGTCGGATATTTGAACAAGAGAGTAGAGATCAGTTTTAGGTTTAAGAAAATATAGATATTGTGACAAGGTGAAATATACATCAGAGGAAAAGGACAGGAGGCAAGATCAAAGTAGTAAGTTATTACCACGTTATGTGGCGACATGATGGGGTCTGAACTGGGATAGTCACCAGTGGTGGCCTGTGTCTCAGATTAAAAGCAAAAGTCTTCCTTAAGGCTTTTCATATGATGTCCCCTCCTTCCCATGAACCTCGTATTCCCCGTCATTCACTCCATAGAGCCTCACTGGCCTCTTGTTCTTCCTCAAGTGTTCAAATCATGCTCTCACTTCAGAGCCTTGACTCCCTTGTTCCCTCTGCCTGGATTACTCTTTAAAAAAAAAAAAAAAAAAAAAACCAAACCCATTGCCATGGAGTCAATTCTAAACTCATAGCAACCCTACAGGACAAAGTAGAACTGCCCCCATAGGGTTTTGAAGGAGCAGCTGATAGATTTGAACTGTTGACCTTTTGGTTAGCAGCCAAGCTCTTAATCACTGTGCCACCAGGGCTCCAGATTACTCTTACTTCTCGTTATATGCATGGCTCCTCCTCACTTTCTTCTGGTGTCTACTTAAAATGTCCCCTTGTCACAGAGGTATTTCTTAACCACTCTAGATAAAATATCACCACCCTCCAACACCCCTTTCCCAGTCATCTCTATCCCTTTCTTTATTTTATTTTCCTCATTAAAAAAAAAAACAATCAAACCCATTGCCATCAGTTGATTCTGACTCATAGTGACCCTATAGGACAGAGTAGAACTGCCCCCATAGGGTTTCCAAGGCGTAGCTGGTACATTCAAACTTCTGACCTTTTGGTTAGCAGCTGAGCTCTTAACCACTGTGCCAGCAGGGCTCCATTTTCCTCATAATACCCACTAAATGACATAGTATATATTCAGTTTTTAATTTGTTAATTGTCTTCCCTCTCTTAGATTTTAAGGTCTGTGTGATTAGGGACTTTTTCTCTTTGTTTGCTAGTCTGTCCCCAGTTTATAGAACTGTTCCTGGTACACAGTAGGTGCTCAGTAACCCTTTACTAAATGGTAGTAACTATTAGAGATAGAATCTGTGGGGTATGGTGATAGATGTAATATGGTGACAACGATAGCAGAGAACGAATTAAATATAACTCCAACTTTTTTTTCTTCTTAAGTAAATCTGGTTTCTTACAAGTTATTTTTATGCCCTTCTTACAAAACAAGAAGATTTGCTAACCCGGTTTAATTAATTTTTAATTTTACATTTTGAAAATTATTTTCTTTCATTTCCAGTGTCATTTTAAAAGTCCAGTGTTCATCATAGAAATCTTAACAATTCCTGTGAGAAATGGGAGTGGGTTGTGACTCATAAATATATTTTTAAAACTGTGCTTCTGATTTGTATTCTGTTATTCTGTCAACAGATTCTATTGATACTATCTTGTCTGTGGGTTGTGGCTGAGAGTTCCTGCACTTTTTTCTTTTTTTCTTTCCCTTAACTTCATGTAACAGTGTTATTATGACTCAACAGCTAACTCAAGGCTTCCCTCTTTTCATCAAATAGTTAAGTTAGACAATTGGTAAATGTACTTAACATCATTATTCAGCTCTTTCTATGATGCGTAATATTGTTATTTAATTTCTTAATTCCAGTTTTAGGCATGAATAAGAAATATTGTGAAATTACAGCTCAACAAAGCAGTATAGCACAGGCTTTTCCTAAAAAACTGTCCAACATGGTGCCAATGTTTCTTGCAATGGCATCGGTGGAGGACATTCTACAGGAATATGGAGACATGATCTGCTGACCTCTAATTGTCATACTGAGTCATGGATCTGAAAGTCCTCTCAGTCCCTGTGCTGTAGAGAATATTCTATCATATTTTAAGAATGATCTTTTTAAATTCATAAGAAAAATGAAGTAATAAAATTGGGATGATTTTTAATGTTACCAGTGAGTGATAAATAACTGTCAATGAACTTGAATCAAACAAGACTTGACTCTCGGGCAGACTAGCTTCTTTAGTTCTCCTAGAAAATATCATGGCTAATAAAGTATTTTAAAGTCTAGACATAATTCTTTTTTTTCTTCTGTTCATTAAAATAGGGAAGACTCAGGACGTATAACCATTCATTTTTAAATTTACAATGCTCATTTGAAAGAATATTTAGTAAAAGTTAAAAATAAAAGCTAATAGAGAAGTTCAATTGTTTGCTAAAAATTATATGCTAAAATCGTATTATGAAAATAGTCAAATTATAGCATCCCCCTGGCTAGAGAGGATTAAGACTGTTGACTTTATGCTATTTTCTTCTAATTCCAAAGCAATCAGATTCTTTTTTCTAAGGCAGGCTTTAGAAAAATATTGTGAAGTAAATAATGTGTGTATTGGTGTTTCCTCTACACTGCCTTGCTCATGGTGCAAGTGCTGGGGTCTCACCCCGCTACTCAAAAAATAGTACCTCCCACCGTATTAACTTGGCAAGATCCAGAATTTTCCTACATCATTTCCCTCCATCAAAATTTATCTGACCTGTGTCCAATTCCCTCAGTCCTTCTTGTTGCTCTCAAATGACAATAGGGAATTATTATCATTAATAGTTTAATATTACATATATCTATAACATGGTTTGCAATGTGTTTTCACATGAATTATCTGATTCTTTAACAACACTATAAATAGAAATGTCTAGTTTATAGGAGTTGGTAAACTACAGCTCATGACCTGTTTTTATATAGTTCTAAAGCTAAGAATGGTTTTTACATTTTTAAGGGGTTTTAAAAAAAAAAAAAGAAGAATGTGCAACAAATTGTTGACTCGACTCTTGGGAAAACCTAAAATATGTATTATGTGCCACTTTACAGTTAAAATTTCTTTGTGCCTGCATTAATATCATAATCCTGACCCAAGCCATGGTATTTTCAATCACATGCATGCAAAAGCTGGACAATGAAAAAGGAAGCCCAAAGAAGAATTGACACATTCAAATTGTGGCATTGGCAAAGAATATTGAATACACTATGGATTGTCAGAAGAATGAACAAATTCGTCTTGGAGAAGTATAGCCAAAATGCTCCTTAGAAGCTAGGATGGTGAGATTTCATCTTGCTTACTTTGGACACATTATTAGGAGGGACCAATCACTAAAGAAGGACATCATGTCTGGTAAATTAGAGGTTAAGTAAAAAAGAGGGAGACTCTCAATAAGATGGATTTACACAGTGGCTGCAACAATGGGCTCAAACACATTAACAGTTCTGAGGATGGCACAGGACCAAGCAACATTTCCTTCTGTTTGACTCAAGGTAATGAGTCGGAGCTGATTCGATGGCATCTAACGACAAACAAAATGGAGGCAAAACTACATATAGGAAAGAGTTAGAAGCCTTTTGACTTTAAATCTATTTTTAAAAATCCCAAGAAACTTTTTCTTCCTTCCTTCCTATTTTTATTTCTCCCTTCCCTCTTTTCTTTTCTTTCTTTAGAAAGGAGTGAGAAAAATCACTCCCTCTCACTAACCATGGCCCAAGACCCTGTTGACATCACCTTGCTTGCTCATATGTCTTTTTGAGGGTATAGTAGGGAGAAGACAACACAATAGTAGGAATAAATAAGGGGGAAAGGAAAGGATAAGGACGTGGGAGAGTTGCACCGTTTTAGAAGAGCAGGATAAAATAAATGATTCCGAAAAGAATGGGACTGCTACTTTCTGTTGCTCTCTCTGACTTTAAGTGTGGCCTGAGCGTATGAGCAATTAACAATAAGAAGGATGAGAATTATGGGAGTTGAGGAGAATAAATGACGAGCATTTATTGAATACTTGCAATGTTCAAAGCACCCAAGAGGTGCTTTGTATACATTATCTAATTTAATTCTCAATATATACCAATATTGTCCTCTGTATATCAGCTACTCAAGATCCCTTTGTGATTCTTAACAGCTTATGAAATAATAATGGTGGCAGAAACTCTAATACAAAACTCAGAGGTTTGAAGAATCAGAGAATAGAATTTAAGACAACCTCAGATGCTGGAGGGAAATTTCATAAAGAGAGAACTAGAGAGGCTAAACTGCAAATTCTATGTATTAACTCCACCCAAATCTCTGTCTGACTGAAATGCACGTGCATGGGCAGACTGCAAGAAGCCCAGCTAAGGATAAAATAATTAAACTGAGATGCAAGCTGCTACAAAGAGATAGAATTAACTGTTTGAGTTGAACCAAGTTAATTCCTTGGAAAAACAAACAAAAAAAATCAACATTTTGGAGAAATATAAAGAATATAAAGAATCAAAAATCTCTATAACATGCCCCTCACAAGGTCCCAGATATTATCCAAAATTGCTTGACATGAATAGCAAGGAAGATGTGAACCATTCTTAGAAGAAAAAACAATCAATGACGACCAAACACAAGATAACCTAGGTGTAGAACTAGGTCTTTAAAACAGATGTTATAATTATGCTCAGTGAGATAAAGGAAAATTTTCTCAGAACAAATAAAAAGATTAAAAAGCTCAGCAAAATTATAGAAACTATAAAACAGAACCAAATGAAAATTCTTGCTTAAAAATACAATATTTAAAATAAAAAATTCACTGTATGAATATAGCAGAATGTAAATGACAGAGGAAAGAGTAAAACTCAAAGATAGATCAGTGAAAATTATTTAATCTGAAGAACAGGAAAAATATTTTTACAAAATAATGAAACCCTCAGGTATCCATGGGACAATACCAAACGATCCAATATGCAAGTAATTGATGTCCCAGAAGGAGAGGAGAGAGATTATGGACTGAAAAGATATTCTAACAAATAGTATCCAAAAACTTCACCAATTTAGTAATCGAGAATCTTAGCAAATCTCAAGCAAGATAAATATGAAGAAAATAACCTTTGCTCATCATAGTCAAAATGCTGAAAATCAAATATAAGAAAATGTTTAAAGTGGCCAGAGAAAAATGACACATTACATCCAGGACAAAAATGACTCATAGTATCACTAACTTCTTATCTCAAACAGTGGGGGCCAGAAAACACTGAAACAACAGCTTTAAAATGTTGAAAAACAAAACAAAACTGCCAACCCAGAATTCTATAGCCAGTGAAAATCTTTTTAAGAATAAAGACATTTCATATAAAAAAAAACTAAGAGAAATTGCCACCAGTAGACCAACCTGAACTAAAAAAAATGCAAAAGAAATTTCTTTAGGCTAAAGAAAAATGCTACCAGAAAGAAATTCTTACCCTAATAAAAAATGAAGACTATCAGAAATGTTAAGTATAGTATGAGTTAAGTAAAAAATCATTTTTTCCTTTTAATTTCTTTAAATTACATACAAGTGGTTAAAGCAAAAATTATAACATTGCCTCTGGAAAAATAGCTTTTATTCTGAGTTTATGCCCTTGTTTTTTGTTTTTATAATGTACTGTCTTACAACGCAAGGGTGTTCACCCTAACCACTTCTATTCAACATTGTACTGAAGATCCTAGTCAGTGTAGTAAAGAAAGAAAAGGAAATCGAGGTAAAGGAAGAAGTCAACTGCTTTTACTTGCAGATGACATGATTGTTTAGAAAGAAATTCGTACAAAATTATCAGTTTATCAAACTTAAAAACTGCTCACCAAAAGACACCCATGATTCATCAAGCTGAAGTCTGGGAGAAAATATTTTGAAAACATATATATGATAAAAGATTGGTATCCAGGTTATAAAAATAACTCCTATGACTCAATATAAAAAGACAAACAATACAATAAAAGTGGCAAAAGATTTGAAGAGAAATCATCACAAAAGAAGGTATATGAAGGACTAATAAGCATTTAAAAAGTGTACATCATTAGTTATCAGGGAAATGAAAACTAAAACCTCAGAGGGATACCACTACACAGCCATCAGAATGGCGAAACTTAAAAAGACTAATGCTACCAAACGTTGTGAGGAAGTGGAACTCTCATACTTAATTTCCAGCAATGAAAATGGTACTACCGCTTTTTAGAAAGGTCTAAAAATCTCCTATAAAACCAAACATATGGCTAGCCTAGGTATCTAGCCAAAAGAAACAAATAAATATGTCTACAAAAAAGAATGAGTGTAAGAGCTTTTTACATAATAGACAATTGGAAACAGTCCAGGTGTTCATCAATAAGAGAACTTACATTTTAAAAAATGACGTATTTATAAAGTAAAATACTACTCACAGGGGAAAATTCAATTCTACATTAATATGTAGAATCTTAAATTCCAATGAGAGTATTCTAAAATTATCTTCAAACCCTTGAGTAATTTCCAGATAAAAGCAAAATAAATTCTTTATGAAAAGAGAAGGAAAGGACAAACTAGGCCTAAGTGTTTTATATAGAAGTTGAGATTTAACCCAGAGTGAAAACCGGAGAAGATGGGTTCTGGGAAAAATGTGGCCAAACAGGTTCTTCTATGTAGAGAAGTCTTGGAGCCCCTGAAAGGCATTTAGAGATGGACAATCTTGTCCAATAGCAGATGTCTCCTAGTTCTATCAGCCTCTCTATAGGATTTTAGACATGAAAGCATGGAATATATTCTATGTTTAAAAATATAAGTGTTGTAATAATTGCATCTGTGCAGCTCCATAAATCACTTTGAAAAGAAATTGTCCAGCTATAACTAAACCATCTTATAATTAGTCTTGAGCCAGAAGATGATGAGTTATCTACTAATCAGATGGTCTAGGTCTAAGACATGTATCGTAGGCCTGAACAATCACAGGATGTACGGCCTTTCTCATGGCGCAGTTCAGTGAAAACTTTCCAGTAGCTCTAACATTTACTCTGATGCTAGTGATTTTAGATACATTTTCTTTCTTCAGATAAATATTTCCTATTAAAAGTTTTAATTGTACTACATTGTATTTTTTTGCTTGTCAATAGCACCCCGGCTTTAGCTTAAGGAAGGAAAAGAAAAGTTTAATGAGTTAACATATTTGTGTCTTTAACCAAGCAAAAGATCCCCTGATTTTTCCTGTCCTCTCTGGCTTGATTTGAAGTTATTCTTGATGGTGCTTCCTTCAATGCAGGGAAACATTTTATTTTCAAGAGAAAGGTCACCTTCACGTCCTGAACAGGGGAGATTTGGACCAAATTTCCTGAGTCACAGTTCTACATTTGTTAAAGGATTACTATTTTGAATGAATTAATTTTAATGGGGAACATCAACATTAGAGGGATTTGAGTTTTAAGTCTATAGTCTGATGGTTATAAAGTTCTATCTATTTAGATTATATTGCTGGGTACAATGAACTCCAATTTATCCAGATTTTTAAAAAGCAGACAGCTGGTTGTTTGAGCATAAATTCTATTCATACTCATTTGATTCAAGGACAAACCTTAGAGAATTTAGAGAAAAGATGGCAATAATGTCCTTTAGTCTCTTTTCTTTTAATGTTAATGAATCAGCTGATTAGTCATCAAATCTACAATAAGGGTAAATTCTAAAATCCTTAGTCTGATAAAAAGGATTTTCTTACAACCTGGAACCTACTGTAAGGGAGATATGATGAATGGTGGTGCCATCTTGGAGTACAGACTCTATGCTGACTGGGCCTCTTGGGATCACATTTGAGAACTGATCCTCAACTTTGCAGGTTCAAAAACTCAATTCAGTCTATCCAATTCAACTCATTATCTGAGTTCCTTAACCTACTTTTCTTTTAGTGTCTTCTGGTTCAGAAAACTACATCAATATTCATATTCACTGCCCACTGCTTACCTCTAACAGAACAGTTATTTTATGGTATTTTAATTATTTGTTCACTCATCTCTCTTCCCCATTAGATCATAAACTCCTTGAAGGTAGGGCCAACACTTGTATCACATATGACCCCAGTGTTTGCTGATGAAGGACTAAGTAAACTTTGTTAATTAACTCAGATTTTACCAGCCTCCTATATGATGAAATAGAGTTAAGAAAATTCAGAGTGGAGTTACAAAAAAGAAAAACTGTATGTCAATTTATTAATTTACAATTTGATCCAGAGACCAAATTCCAAGAGTTTATCAAAGGCACCAAATTGCTGAAATTCTTTTCTAGGGCACCTCCATTGGTGGCATCAAGGTACCTGGAAAGCTGAAGCTTCAATTAAAAAATGGCTTGGTAAGAACAGAATTATAACAAAGGCAATAGTGCAGCTTGGACACATATCTAACCTAGCCTTTGTTAAAACACCCCTAGGCTATAATAGAATATCTTTCTCTAATGACCAGCTTCATGTCCTCCAGATTCATTGTCTATTAAACAGTACTGAATAAACATTGACCAATATTATATTTTTGAATATGTGCTTTTTGTTGGCTATCTCATTTCTGTTGATAAATTCAGTAGATGTGTTCATGTTGTTGATTGAAGTGCTATTAATTTATAGTTATCATGAATTGTTAGAGAGAAAATTCAAACCTTTTATTTTGGTAAAGACTCACATGATCTGGCCCATGTCTGCTTCCTCAAATTCATCTCATAATGTTCGCTTTTTGAGAAACCTAAGATTCAGATCTAGTACTGGTCTTTTATTTTCCCAGTATACCAAGCTTATTCCTACCTCAGGGCTTTTGCACTTACTATTTCCTCTGCTCCAAATTAACTCCTCCTCCCACCTCCATATATGCATGGCTCTTTTCTACATTCAGGTCTCAGCCCATATATATCTCCTCAATCATTCTTTATCACATCATTCAAAGCTATTTTCTTCATAACTCTCACAGCAGGCAGAGTTAGCTTTTTAAAATTTATTTTACTCATTCAAATATTGACTCGTCCCTTTGGATGTAAGGTTAATAAGAACTAGGACCTTGTCTATTTTATTCACTGCTGTAAAACCAGCATGTGTGCTTACAAGAGTGCCTGACACATAGTAAGCCTCAAAAATATTTGTTCAATGAATGACTAAAGAGAGAAGACAGCCTGCTTCCGCCCATCACCTGTTGATATTTAGACTGATTTTTGGAGTCCTAGTGATACCTGCAGTCTACAATCTCAATTATCTTTCAAATTTTATCACTCACTAACCTACTCAACTGGAGCCCTGGTGACAAACTGGTTAAGAGCTTGGCTGCTAACGGAAAGGTCAGCAGCTTGAATCCACCAGTCACTCCTGGGAACCCTATGGGGCAGTTCTACTCTGTCTTATAGGGTTGCTATGAGTCAGAATTGACTTGACGGCGCAGAACAACAACAGCTTAATTAATTCTCTGCTCCTCAGCTAATCTACTCATTGTTAACACCAGCTAACTGTAAGTTTCTTGAGGTTACCAAAAAATAGAAAACCAAACCCATTGCTATCGAGTTGATTCCAACTCATAGAAACCCTATAGGACAGACTGGAACTGCCCCATAGAGTTTCCAAGGAGCACCCGGTAGATTCAAACTGCAGATCTTTTGGTTAGCAGCTGTAGCTCTTAACCACTACACCACCAGGGTTTCCTTCTTGAGGTCGGGGCGCTTTCATTCTTCTTTTTGACTCTGCACAATTGTCTCCTCAGTAGTGAATGCAGGATGACTGATGGTGGACCATTCAAGGGGAGATGCCCTCTAGACAGCTAGAAGTATGGAACTACTCCTGCAGTAAGGAACAGGGCATTCAGATTGAGATTCATCAACACAGGGATGGAGTTACGGGGCAACAGTCTGATGGACAGCTGAAAGCAGAGAGAAAAGAAAGGAGAAACCTGGCCAAAGACTCTCTCAAGGTAACATGGGAGGTATAAGAAGGGGAATAAAAACAGGAGAGCACCCACTTGGAGGAGAAAACCAGGTGGGAAAGTAGGATGAAAAGGAAGATATAATTTTAAGGAGTGATTAATAGCAGTGAATTTGGCTAGAAGAAACAGTTTAACTGAAGCAGTGGAATCAAAACATGATTATAAAGTGTTTTGGAAGAGGTTGAGTATTTAGCCACATATTTGATGTTAAAAATTCTCTCTTACCTTCTTTGTTGTTGTTCTTAGGTACCGTCTAGTCTGTTCCGACTCATAGCGATCCTATGTACAACAGAATGAAACACTGCCTGGTCCTGCGCCATCCTCACAATTGTTGTTATGCTTGAGCCCACGGTTGCAGCCTCAGTGTCAATCCATCTCGTTGAGGGTCTTTCTCTTTTTTGCTGACCCTCTACTTTACCAAGCATGATGGCCTTCTTCAGGGACTGATCCCTCCTGATAACATGTCCAAAATATGTGAGATGTAGTCTCGCTATCCTTGCTTCTAAGGAGTGTTCTGTTTGTACTTCTTCCAAGACAGGTTTGTTCATTCTTTTGGCAGTCCATGGTATATTCAATATTCTTCACCAACGCCACAATTCAAAGGCATCAATTCTTCTTCAGTTTTCCTTATTCATCATCCAGTTTTCACATGCATATGAGGTGATTGAAAACACCATGGCTTGGGTCAGGCACACCTTGGTCTTCAAAGTGACATCTTTGCTTTTCAACAGTTTAAAGAGGTCTTTTTCAGCAGATTTGCCTAATGCAATGCGTCTTTTGATTTCTTGACTGCTGCTTCCCTAGATGTTGATTGTGGCTCCAAGTAAAATGAAATCCTTGACAACTTCAATCTTTTCTCCGTTTATCATGATGTTGCTTATTGGTCCAGTTGTGAGGATTTTTGTTTTCTTTATGTTGAGGTGTAATCCATACTGAAGGCTTTGGTCTTTGATCTTCAGTAAGTGCTTCAAGTCCTCTTCAGTTTCAGCAAGCAAGGTTGTGTCATCTGCATAATGCAGGTTGTTAATGAGTCTTCCTCCAATCCTGATGCCCTATTCCTCTTCATACAGTGCAACTTCATACAGATTAAATAGGTATGGTGAAAGGATACAACCCTGATGCCACCTATTCTGACTTTAAACCACACAGTATTCCCCTTGTTCTGTTCGAATGACTGCCTGTATTTCTATGTACAGTTTCCTTATGAGCACAATTAAGGTTTCTGGAATTCCAGTTCTTCCCAATATTATCCATAATTTGCTATGATCCCCACAGTCAAATGCCTTTGCACAGTCAATAAAACGCAAGTAAACATCTTTCTGGTATTCTCTACTTTCAGTGAGGATCTATCTGACATCAGCAATGATATCCCTTGTTCCACATCCTCTTCTGAGTCTGGCTTGAATTTCTGGCAGTTCCCTGTCGATATACTGCTGCAGCTGCTTTTGAAAGATCTTCAGCAAAATTTTACTTGTGTATGATAATAATGATACTGTTTGATAATTTCCACATTCAGTTGGATCACCTTTCTTGGCAATAGGCATAAATATGGATCTCTTCCAGTCGGTTGGCCAGGTAGCTGTGTTCCAAATTTCTTGAAATAGACAAGTGAGCACTTCCAGCATTGCTGCATTCCTTTTCTGAAACATGTCAATTGGTATTCCCTACTTTCCTGGAGCCTTGTTTTTTGCCAACTTCTTCAGTGCAGCTTGTACTTCTTCCTACAGTACCATCACTTCCTGATTATATGCTGCCTCCTGAAATGGTTGAACATTGACCAATTCTTTTTGGTATAGTGACTTTGCATAGTTCTTCCATCTCTTTTGATGCTTCTTGCGTCGTTTAATATTTTCTCTGTAGAATCCTTCAATATTGCAACTTGAGGCTTGAATTTTTTATTCAGTTCTTTCAGCTTGAGAAATGCTGAGCATGTTCTTCCCTTTTGGTTTTCTATCTCCAGGTCTTGCACATATCATTATAATACTTTACTATTCTTCTTGAGCTGCCGTTTGAAATCTTCTGTTCAGCTTTTACTTCATCATTTCTTCCTTTTGCTTTAGCTACTCCACGTTCAATAGCATGTTTCAGAATCCCTTCTGACATCCATTTTGGTCTTTTCTTTGTTTCCTACTTTTTTAATGACCTTTTGCTTTCTTCATATATGATGCCCTTGATGTCATTCCACAACTTGTCTGGTCTTCGGTCATTAGTGTTCAATGCGTCAAATCTTTTGTTGAGATGGTCTCTAAAGTTAGGTGAGATATATTCAAGGTCATACTTTGGCTTTCGTCAACTTGTTCTAATTTTCTTCAGTTTCAACTTGAACTTGCATATGAGCAACTGATGGTCTGTTCCACAGTTGGCCCCTGGCCCTGTTCTGACTGATGATAATGAGCTTGTCCATCGTCTCTTTCCACAGATGTAATCGATTTGATTTCTGTGTATTGCATCTGGCTAGGTCCATGTGTGTAGTCTCCATTTATGTTGTTGAAAAAAGGTATTTGCAATGAATACGTTGTTAGTCTTGCAAAATTCTATCATTCGATCTCTGACATCATTTCTATCACCAAGGCCATATTTTCTAACCACGGATCCTTCTTTGTTTCCAACTTTTGCATTCCATTCGCCAGTAATTATCAACCTATCGAGACTGCATGTTTGATCAATTTCAGACTGCAGAAGCTGGTAAAAGTCTTCGATTTCTTCATCTTTGGCATTAGTGGTTGGTGCGTAAATTTGAATAATAGTCGTATTAACTGGTCTTCCTTATAGGCATATGGATATTATCCTATCACTGACAGCGTTGTACTTCAGGATAGGTCTTGAAATGTTCTTTTTGATGATGAATGCAAAGCCATTCCTCTTCAAGTTGTCATTCCTGGCATATTATACTGTATGATCATCCAATTTAAAATGGCCAGTACCAGTCCATTTCAGCTCACTGATGCCTAGGATATCGATGTTTATGCATTCCATTTCATTTTTTAATGATTTCCTATTTTCCTAGATTTATAATTTGTACATTCCACATTCCTATTATTAATGGATGTTTGCAGCTGTTTCTTCTCATTTTGAATCTTGCCACATCAGCAAATGAAGGTCTGGAAAGCTTGACTCCATCCACGTCATTAAGATTGACTCTACTTTGAGGAGGCAGCTCTTCCCCAGTTGTATCTTGAGTGCCTTCCAACCTGAGGGGCCCATATTCTGGCACTATATCATGCAATGTTCCACCGCTATTCATAAGGTTTTCCCTGGCTAATTCTTTTCAGAAGTAGATTGTCGAGTCCTTCTTCCTAGTCTGTCTTAGTCTGGAAGCTCAGCTGAAACCTGTCTGCTGTGGGTGACCCTGCTGGTATTTTAATACTGGTAGCATAGCTTCCAGCATCACTGCAACACACAAGTCCCCACAGTACAACAAACTGACAGAAGTGTGGGGATTTCCTTCCCTAGGAAGCAAAATATTGCATTAGCTACTGTGATTTAATAGAATAAGTTGTCTAACTTGAACATCTGTACAAATGTATTCCTATTGTCTTAGATTTATTACTTTCAAATGTAATTGTATCTGGATGTTCTCCATTTAAACCCGTTGCCATCGAGTCAATTCTGACTCATAGCGGCCCTATAGGACAGAGTAGAGCTGCCTTACAGGGTTTCCAGTGAGCAGCTAGTGAATTTGAACTGCTGACCTTTTGGTTAGCAGTCAAACTCTTTAACCACTATGCCACCAGGGCTCTGTTCTCCCTTTACCTGTGCTTTATTCATGTCCTTTCTTGATAACCTCATACCTTTCGCTACCTTCTCTTTTGCGGTAGTCCTGCCTTTGCAATAAATTTTTAAAATGCCCAGTGGTCATTGTTGTTTATTAGAAATACTGAAGAGAACCCAGAGAAGACACAATGTCCATAGAGAAGGTGGTAGGATATATTAAATAACATATTCCATCCTCATCTTAATAAGAAAGGGAAAGGAAGGAATGTGTGTACTTAAAAGCTTCCCAAGCCATCTTGGGGTGTCCTTGAAAAGGTGACTGGGAGGAGAGTAAAGCTTTTCAGGAACACTAGACCCTTGGAATGAGTGTGAAAAAACAAATGGAATTATATCCTTTTTCAATGGCAATTAATCAACCAAACCAATCAAGTTGAGATTTAGTGGAAAGATCATTGTATTCTAGTGCCAATTCTGTTATGAATGGCTATGTGATTTGGGCAAGTCATTTAGTTTTTATGGCCTTAGTTCTCATGTTTGAGTGATGAAAGGTTGGACTGGGTAATCTCTAAGATCTCCTTGAGAGCTAACATTCTGAGATTCCTTGGAGAAGAAAGTTTTAATATGGCAATAAAATAAAATAAATGGACAAATCAGCCTGCTAACTTTCCTGTTTGGATACAGGAATAGTTTACTGAATAATCTTTTTTTCAGTTTCTACATTTTTAGATTCCTTAATCTTTTCTTAATTTCTTAATTATTTTCATTGATATTTTATTTATTCTCTTGTCAAAACAGCACATTAAGTAAAATCTTCAAAAAAATAAATAAGATGAATACCAAATAAAAGTTTCCTAACTCAATTATCTCTAATTATATTTACTGTTAAAGCCCAATGTTTCATAGTCAAAACAAAAGAGAGAGTTGAGGCAATGATTTTAGTTCCTGTAAGGATAGGAAAAGAGCCCTGGTGGCACAGTGGTTAAGAACTCAGCTACTAATTGAAAGGTTGGTGGTTTGAACACACCAATTGCTCTGCAGGAGAAAGATGTGGCAATCTGATTCTGTAAAGTTTACTGCTTGGAAACCCTGTGGGGTATTTCTACTCTGTCCTATGGGGCGCTATGAGTCAGAATTAACTCGACGGTAACGGGTTTAGGTTTTTTGACTTTTAAGGAGAGGAGAAAAGAGAATTTCTATGAATAACATGACATAGTAAAGAGCTGTATATCCTCCTCTGCTCAGTCCCACAAATCAAGAGAGAATGTTCTGCCATTTTACTACCGCTCCATCTCCCCCAGGTACCTTGAGAGTCTTTGATTACTAGTGACATTGACATCTTAGCATATGTCTTTGGCTATTTGTAGTTCTCCTCTGAATTGCCTCATCATAATCTTTGGCCCTTTTTCTACTTACTGATGCATATATATTAAGAATCATTGTCTACTACAGATATATTAATGATTTACTTTGTAGATGAGCAATGTTATAATAGCCAAACACATTAGTTCTGTATAGGCATCCCTTATTTTATTAGGTGGTAACAAATCAGACACCAGCCTATAGATCAGTTAAAAAAAAAAAAAATTGCCATCGAGTCAATTCCAGCTCATAGTGACCCTACAGGACAGAGTAGAACTGCCCCATACGGTTTCCAAGGAGCAGCTGGTGAATTAAAAATGCCAATCTTTTGGTTAGCAGCCAAGCTCTTAACCACTGAGCCGTCAGGGCTCCACAGATCAGTAGCTATAGGAAATATCTCTAAAAACTCCATGTATACTTTCTATTAAGCTGTGGTATTCAAAGTCTCCCATTACTAACTTTGACCAGTTGTATTACAGCTCAGTAATTTCACTGCAAATTCAGTTAAGTTGGCCTCTACTGCTTTTATATTCCTCTCATGGCCTCTTCCCAAATAATTGTTTGATGTGTTATACTGTGTGTGCTTTCCAGTACTCAGGACTTTATCCTTCAAGAATCTAGACTTGTTAAAAGTGTCAGCTGATTATAATATATTCTCACTTCCTCTCCAAATTAAAATTACTGTTCTAGGTCATTGGTTCTCATTTTTTAAAAATATGAGACATCCTTTTGAAAATAAAAGTGTTGATAAATTTGAAATGATCAAAGGCTCAAAACAAATCAGCAAAAATTGCAATAAAAACATTCCTTCATATAACAATGCCCCACAAATTTTAGAAAAGCATCTACAGATACCACATTATTTATTTGATTGCTTTTCTAAACTATGCCATTATCTGAGAGAAACTTTCTTCTCTAAGCTCTGGCATACATATGCTCAAAAGCAAAATCGTTGCCTGTGCTTATAAATACATGATTTTTCTTTAATGCTTCTTAATGTCTCTTATCTTTACCTTAGATCCAGCTGTACCGCATTTCGTCAAGCCCACTCACCTATGTGCTCACATTGTAATAATATGTAGCTTCATTTCTACCAGAAATTATTTTCCACACTTTGAAAAATTTCACAGTACTCTGCAAAGAACTTTGAGGTTCCCAGGACATTCCCAGCACCACTGTGGAACACAGTGTGCCTTGGTTGAGAAATACTTTATTCTAGAATGTAGTCTGTGTGTATGCTCATTTCCTTTTCTCCTGATTTATGCTTTTATATCCTATCTACATTTCCTACTGTTCTGCATCATTTAATATTTTCCAGACATGTAGTGAGCATTGCTTCATTTCCCATTTTTTGCTGATGTTGAGCAGTTAGCCTTTTTAATTCTTCTTTTGCTAAATCTGCTATCACTGATTGCTTTTCTTTGGACTAACTCCAGCTTTTGTAGTTGGTTTATCATAGAGGTAGAAGGGAAATTAAGAAATCAGATCCTGGCTTCTCTAAGATAGATGGCTGTCTAGTGTCTTCTTGAAGATCAACAGGGGCAGAGAAACACGGCAGAAGCTGGGGCATGTTCTTTTCCATTCTCTACATAGTCTAGAATCTAGACCATCTGAATGGCTCTGTAGGGAGTGACATTTCAAGGCTAGGAGACTTGGCTGAAGTCCCAAACCACAGTGTTTAGGAGCCTACTGTGTCATGAGTGTGACTCATCATGACAATGAATCTGCTCCACTGTACAAATACCAGTTTTTAGCAGTATCTGAACTCGAATCCTTTCCCTCAAGCAAGGGCATATTGTACCTTGCTAGCTGCCTGTCTGAGAATAACAGTGTGCACAGCTTGAGGTCTGAACAAAGGCCAAATGCAAGCCTTTCTAAAACTGCCAAAGAGCTCACTGTTTTACAGAATTGTGTCTGTAGAGCCATGTTTCCATTAGACTGGAGGACCTCCATGTGTTTGCTTAAGGAAGTCATTGAAATTCAATGCAAATTAAGCCCAGATTTACAGGAGGAGAAATTCAGCAGTAAGAATTTTCCAGGCACAAGGTTTCAAGATACATTGTTTAGACGTGCAATATGTACTCATAATATGAGTAATTAAGATAAGTTTTAATTTTTAAAAATAGAAGTTCTTTTGAATTTTGATAGGAGTCGCTTTGGTTGGGGTATATAACATAGTATATAAAGAAATTTTTAAGTTCAGGAAATATTGTTTACATAAGCATGATATACCATTACATCATTTTCCAAGGA
Source organism: Dugong dugon (assembly GCA_030035585.1). NCBI lineage: Eukaryota > Metazoa > Chordata > Mammalia > Sirenia > Dugongidae > Dugong > Dugong dugon. Next base: position 145,520,173 of record CM057464.1, on the reverse strand, counting down.
CTTGTTTAAGATGTAAGCTTCCATTGAGGATTTACAAGCAATATATTATCCTATAGGAAAATCAAGAAAATATATTTTTAGGGCAATGAAATAAAGACCAATAAATAAAAAAATTTTTTAAAATTCATTTTCACTCTACATGGAGTTTGTCAGGTGCTCCCTGAAAAAGAAGACCATATGTTTAAATACCAAAAAAAGCTCCACACCCATTGCCGTCGAGTCGATTCTGACTTACAGCGACCCTATAGGATAGAGTAGAACTACTCCATAGGGTTTCCAAGTAGCGGCTGGTGAATTCAAACTGCTGACCTTTTGGTTAGCAGCTGAGCTCTTAACCACTGTGCCACCAGGGCTCCATATATATATATATATATATATATATAATGAAAATTAAAAAAAGTTAAGAGACACATTTGAGAGTAAATAAGTAAATGATATACCACATAAAGGCTAAGTTGAATGTTTACTAACTTATCTAGATTCAGCATTCATTTTCTATATAGTGCCTTTGTTTTGCAGATAATAAAATCAAGGTTGTAAGTGGGTAAGGAATTTGCTTGCTGTCACATAGCTGGCATGGCTGAACTGACTTCTTGGCTCCTGATCTAATTCTAAGTAAATAATATAATAAAAAATTATACATTAAAAATAAATTCTTTAAGCAATAATATTAAAAATCATTAAAAGTTTTGGAATTCTGGGAACATGGTGCTATATAGACAGAAGCACCATACCTTCCCTCCACAGCAAAGACCCAAAAGACTAAGTAAAACAGAGACAAACATCAATCCTGGAACCCTAAGTGTCAAATGAAGAGATAAAGAACTCAACCAAGCACCGAATGATATAAGAAACTGACAGAGAACAGAGAGCCAGGAGAGGTAATAGCAGAGGTCCCCTATCAGCTAATACAGCACGGATCCACCGTCTTGGACTCCTGCTAGAGATCAGCAGACAGGGAGTATGGGAAAGCAGATTCACGGAACTCCCAGCAGGAGACAGAGCACCCAGTTACCAGCGAGACAGGCTTTCCCACCCCCTACCCTACCTCCCCTTGCTCAATTGTCGCTGCCTCCCAGCTGGCTGGTCTGCTGCTTCCTGGCAGGCAGATTCCCGGTTTCCCGGCAGGCCATTTTGCTGCTTCCCTGCAGGTGGATTCCCAGTTTCCCGGAGGGCTAATTTGCTGCTTCCTGGTGGATGGATTCCCAGCTTCCTGAGGAGCTGGTCCACGGCTCCCCAGTGGGCCACGACCACAGCATGGGAGGTGCTGGTTCCATGCTGCACGAATTCATCCCACCCACACCAGCCGGCTTCTTCAGTGCCATTTCTTTGTTGCTGGTATTGCTTTTTTTGTCTTCTTTTGGTTTCTTCCCTGACTCTCACCTCCTACCCCTCTTTTCTATCAAACACCTGACTCCATGTGCCCTCTTTGCTTCTTTTTGACAGGCTGTGAAGCATTGCTCGGCTGGGGAACTGCTTTCCCAGTCAATTTCCCCAGTCCGTGTGTGGCCACGCTGGTGGGATCCCTGGGAACTTTTTTGTTTGTTTGTTCATTTGTTTTCTCTTTCTTTTTTCCTTTTATTTTTCTTCATTTTTCAGTTTCTTGTCTCTTGCTACTTATCTTCTTTCACTGTCTCCTGAATACCTGGCACTGTATATCATCTGCACCCCTTATAGCCAGGCTATACTATGCAGCCTGGGAGCCGCTCCCTGATCTGTGCAGCTGTGCCAGTGAGATCCCTAGGGGCATTTTTTAAAAAAATTTTTAATTTTTTTTAAATTAATTTTTTTTTCCTTTTTGTTTTTTTCCATTTCTCAGTTTCTTGTCTCTCCACTCCAATGGCAAGCTCCCTCAGCATGTTTTTTTTTTTTAATTTTTTTTGCTCCTGTTTCTCTCTCATGTCTCTTTCTTTCCATGCTCAACCAAGCTCCACACATCACAACCTCTCCTCCATCTACCTCCTGCCTCTCTGCACTGTGTGCTGAACATTGCACTCCCGAGCAGCACAGGCACGACTTACTAGAACCTGCCCTGCAGTGACCACTGACCCATCTTGTTGGCCCAAGTACATGCCACAAACAACCCATCTCAGCCCCTTCCCTTTAGCTAGACCTGCCCTGCTACACCATAACTGAGTGACTGGCCCTGCCCTTTGGACAAGGAGGTGAAAAATATCGTGTCCACAGACGAGCAAACAACAAAGAACGTACAGCCCATCTGCTCAGACATAACCAAATAAAACAAAAAATCAGGACGAAACAAACAAATCTACAATCAATAAATGAAGAAAATAACTACTGAATGTTCTGAAGACAGCAGACAATATGAAAACATATAAAAAAACAGAACAGGATGGTTCTAGTAGGCATCCAAAATAAAACAACAGATGACTTTCCAGTAGAAGAAAAGGCACTAGAACTACCTGATAGGGAATTCAAATCTCTAATATTTAGAGCCATCCAAGAGTTAAAGCAAAAAGCAGACAAATGAGGAAAAAATAGACAAATTCATGGAAAATGCAGACAAAAAATGGAAGAATTCAGAAAAATAATACGGGAACAAAATAAATTCATAACTAGAAATCACACAAAAACAATTAGAAATCCAAAAGGTAAACAACAAGATTTCAGAAATGGACAGTGTCATAGAAGGGCTGAGGAGCAGGTTTGAAACAATGGAAGACAGGATCTAGTGTGAATGTCCATCTGCAAAAAAATGAAACAGGACCCATACCTCACATTATACACAAAAACTAATTCAAAATGGATCAAAGACTTAAGTCCAAAACCAAAAACTATAAAGATCATAGAAGAAAAAATAGGATCAACACTAGACTCTAATCCAGGGCATTAACAGGATACAAATCGTAACTAACAACATACAAACTCCAGAAGATAAGCTAGATAACTGGGATCTTCTAAAAGTTAAACACTTATGCTCATCAAAAGAGTTCACCAAAAGAGTAAAACGAGAACCTACGGACTGGGAAAAAAATTTTGCCTACTACAAGTCCAGCAAAGATCTAATCTCTAAAATCTATAGGAAAATCCAATACCTCTACCACAAAAAGACAAATAATCCAATTAAAAAATGGGCAAAGGAAATGAACAGACACTTCACCAAACAAGATATTCAAGTGGCTAACAGACACATGAGGAAATGCTTGTGATCACTAGCCATTAGGGAAATGCAAATCAAAACCACAATGAGTTACCATCTCACCCCAGCATTACTAGCACGAATCAAAAAAACAGAAAATAACAAATGTTGGAGAGGTGCAGGGAGATTGGAACTCTTATGCACTGCTGGTGGGAATGCAAAATGGTACAACCATTTTGGAAAACGATATGTTTCTTCCTTAGAAAGTTAGAAATAGAAATACCATATGATCCAGCAATTCCACTCATAGGAATATAGCCTAGAAAAATAAGAGCCGTCACACGAATAGACATTTGCACACCCATGTTCATGGCAGCATTGTTCACAATAGCAAACAGATGGAAACAACCTCGATGCCCATCAACAGATGAATGGGTAAACAAACATACACACATGTGTACATACACACAATGGAATACTACACAACGCTAAAGAACAGTGATGAATCTGCGAAGCATCTCACAACATGGATGAATCTGGAGGGCATTATGCTGAGTGAAATAAGTCAATCACAAAAGGACAACTACAGTATGAGACCACTACTATAAAAACTCATGAAAAAGTTTACACATAAGAAGAAACAATCTTTCATGGTTACGAGGGAGGGGAGGGGTGAGGGTGGAAAAACACTAAATAGACAGTAGATAAGTGGTAGCTATGGTGAAGGGTAAGACAGTACACAATACTGGCAAAGCTGGCACAACTTGTTCGGGGTAAGGTCATGGAAGCTCCATGGACAAATCCAAACTCCTTTAGGGACTGAATTGCTGGGCTGAGGGCGGTGGGGACCATGGTCTCAGGGAACATCTAGCTCAATTGGCATAACATAGTTTATTTACAAAGAAGATGTTCTACATTCTACTTTGGTGAGTAGCGTCTGGAGTCTTAAAGCCTGTGAGCATCCATCTAAGATGCTCCACTGGTCTCACCCCTTCAGGATCAAGGGAAAATGAAGAAAACTAAAGACACAAGGGAAAGATGAGTCCAAAGGACTAATAGACCACAACTACTATGGCCTCCACCAGACTGAGTCCACTGCAACCAGATAGTGCCCGGCTACCACCACTGACTGCTCTGACAGGGATCACAATAGAGGGTCCTGGACAGAGCAGGAGAAAAATGTAGAACAAAATTCTAACTCAAAAAAAAAAAAAAAAAAAGACCAGACTTACTGGTCTGACAGAGACTGGAGAAACCCTGAGAGTATGGCCCCTGGACACCCTTTTAACCCAGTAATGAAGTCACTCCAGAGGTTCACCTTTTAGCCAAAGATTAGACAGCCTATAGAACAAAATGAGACTAAAGGGACACACCAGCCCAGGGGCAAGGACTAGAAGGCAGGAGGGGACAGGAAAGCTGGTAATAGGGAACCCAAGGTCAAGAAGGGAGAGTACTTACATGTCACGGGGTTGTTGACCAATGCCATAAAACAATATATGTACTAACTGCTTAATGAGAAGCCACTTTGTTCTGTAAACCTTCATCTAAAGTTCAATTTAAAAATATATAAAATTTCAGCATTTTTATTAGAGAACATACAATTTTTTACACGTATAATTATAAGTAGTTCCCAGTGACATCCTAATCAATACATTTATGTGAATATTTGAGCAAACTTGAACATATTGATTACTCTGTGGAGGAAGCTCATAAGGCAATCTTTATTGGCATAACTAAAATTACAGGTTTTACCTTAAAATATCACTCTAGTACATTTAATTCCAAAAAAAATACCATTTTACTCCAATACATACTGAAGCCGAGAGTACTTCCTGCTCAGAAACATGAGTTTATTTTCTTTTAGATAGAAGCAGGGGTCTTTTCAGAAAGAAAATAGGTGCTTGGGAAAAGCACACAAAGACACAGGAAAGATAGAAAGAAAGGAAACTCAAAGCATATAGTTTTCGTTTGTAACTGAGTAGTTTAAGGAAACTGCCCAGAACAGTTTAAAAACAAAGGAGATCAAGTCCATCTCTTGCTCAAAATTGCTCAATGGCTTTCCAAAGCCAAGCAAAACAGAAAGTTTTTACCATGACGTACAAAACCTGCCTGCCTCTGCTAAGACAATACTTTTCTCCTCACATTTCACTATCTATGGAAACCTTAGTTTTTTATCCCCAAGATCATTTCCTCCTTGGGGCCTTTCTACTTCTCTTCCTACTGCCTTTCAAGTTTTTCCCCAGTTGTAAGCTCAACTGACTCCTGTACAACGGTCAGTTCTCTGTGTGGATGTTGCCTGAGCAGACCACACTTTTCCCTATCTGAAACATCCTTCCTACACAACTTTGTCACTCTGATAGCTTTATCCTGTTATATTTTCCTGCCCAGCACTTACCACTACCTGGAATTATATTATCTATTGTCTGTTTCTCCCATGAGAAAGTAACCTCCATAAGTACAGAAACGAATATTTTATGAGAACATATATGCTTTCCCTTGTATAAAAACAGTGAGATTTTTTTGAACATTCACTATGATCCCTACATTATGTTAAGTGTTTTATACGGATTCTTGTTTTATTTTCACAATAAGCTTCTTGGGAAAATACTATTATTTTCATCATTTGCTGGTAGGGAACCTGAAGCTTATAGAAATTACAAAATTTGCCTTGAGTCGTACAGGTATTAAATATCTGGGACAGAATTCAAACTTAGACATTTTGGCTTTAAGTCCTGAGTTGAAGGCAGTAAGAGAAATGGGATTTCAAGATAGAGGCATGGCATAACCACTCATATATACAAACAGATAGAGCCAAAGGAGAATGCTGGTATCATTATTCTCACTACAGTAGTTTATGACTCAGGGAGTAGAAATAAAAAGAGCATTTTCACATAAATCACTAAAAGAATGTGTTGCATTGTCTAAGATAAGCAGAGCTGAGCACATAGTAAGCACTTAATAAATACATGTTAATTGATGTACAAAATTGTTCATGCTAGTATCAAGTCAGTTATACTATTGAATGTTTGAATACAGAATTATGGAATCACAGAAGTGAACAATGTTTTAAAATGTTCTCATGCCCTGCTTTACCACCTCACTGAGGCTTGTATCTAAGACATCAGAGAGAAAGAGCTCTCTTTATATATTAAATATTCCTGAGATGGATTTTTCTTTTATTCTCTTTAGTCAAATAAATTCTTCCTTCTTTAATCTGTACTTCATTTTTTTCTGTCCGAAGTTTCTTTCTTTTGTTCCGTGTTTTTGTGGAGGTGGGAGAACAATAGATCTGTGTTTCCTTATGATAACTCAACTTAGCTATAGATTTTCTATTCTGTCCAGTCGTACTGGCAATAATCAAAGACACTTTGATTTCTCAGTAACCAATTCCTCACTTGACATGAACCATGAAGCTTAAGTGCTGGCTGCCAAGTTGTGGGAGAATTTCTCTTATCTTTAAAGTAGCTGGGAAGTTGCAACCTGGCTTCTGGAGTGAGCATGTTTTCTTAGTGATCCCTTTGGAATCCTCATGTAGCCTGGCATATATCTTTAAAAGACTAAGTCACGACAACACAAAGATCATAGCATCAAATACCAAAGTCACCAGATTTAAGGACTGGGATGGAAAGTGAATCCATTTTGGTTGAATGTTGTTGTGAGCTGCCATTGAGTCTCCCACAACTCATGGCAACTCCATGTGTTACAGAATAGAACTGCTTGTAACCCTGTAAGTAGGGTTTTCCTGGCTGTAACATTTATGGAAGCAGTTTGCCAGGCCTTTCTTCCACGGAGCCACCGGGTGGGTTCAAACCACCAGTCTTTAGGTTAGCCGCCAATCACAAACCACTCGTGCCACCCAGATTCTTTGGTTGAATAGATCTGATAATCTATCCAAGTCAGCCTTCTGTTTAAATGCACAGATCACTAGCTAATTATTCTATATGAAACACAACTGGTTCATTTTCATCTTAATGCTTAAATACAAAACCAATAGGGTAGACTGGCTAAAATTAACTTCAGTAGATCAAGCTTCCTGTAGAATTAACCAAATAATTATGCTGAGTACTGGTCTAAACATGTTCTCAGAGGTTCTTGGATAGACAATGTAGTGATTAAGAGAGGGAGCCAGGGAGCCAGACCATGCAGGCACATCCTTACCAACCACAAATATTTCTTATGGTAGGGCACAGAGTAATTCTTGTCTTTGAAATCTCTAATGAAATTCCTAAATGCATAGAATATAATTAAAGTCAGAGTTTTTCAGGTGATTGAGTTTGTCTGTGTGAATAAACATGTGGTTCAATTGGACCAGCTTAAAATTCCTTGGTCTGCTTGTCTGTGTTTGCTCTTGCTGCTCATGGTGCTTTAGAATGGTCCAGTTAAATCAGACTGTCAAAATGGTAAGGTTCCGTGTTTGATTTACTCATGCCACGTAAACCCACGCAGACTGTGATGAATGCCACATTTGAGAAAATCTCACATTTGTGAAAACATATTGGGTCACATTAAAAAGGAGATTAAATGAATGCCTTTTTCAAAAAGTTTTTGGTATGTAGAAAGGAATGCTGAGGTGACGCCTATGTAAAGGCAGAACTACAGATGTCTCTTTCTCAGTGGAAATATGCTCAGTGGACTAAATTTCATCACATTGGGTGCAGGGAGAACTATAAGGAGCATGCTTCAAATTACTCTGAAATGGAAAGCTGGCAAATTAAATCCTGACCTTCTGCAGAGTATTTAGAGTACAGAGCAAGAAGCAGCCCATACATTTTCAAAAGATATCCCATTGTGAGCTTAGCTATACCTTAGCACTGCCAGAAATGATCTCTTCACATTGCAGAATACAGGCGATTGTGTGTGTGACCCAGTTATTTTACTTCTCCAGCATTTGCTGCAGGAGCATTTTGTTTAAAAGGTCTTAATTCTGTTGCTTTTAAATGGAATTGTAAGCCAAAGGATGTAAGTGCACATGTACTATGTTACACAGATGTGTTCTAAGTTAGATAAGATGGGATTTTACAGAAACTGAAGTGTCTTCCAGAATGGCGTATGTAACCATGTCTAGCAAGTGCATGTGAGCTGGTAAGATGACTCATGGCCACTACTGGGAAACTTATTCATGGGGAAATACAGGTATGAGGAAAGGGATGGGATGTTCACGCCTGAGGCAGGCCCTCCAATTTAGTGACCCTCCATGGAGGGTGGGGGGGTCAGGCCTTTAAGGAATGATTCTCAATACCACTACCTCTATTGTAAGTTAAATGATTGGTATTGGGGAAATATCTTTAGTTTGCTTGTCCATTAACTGAAAACTGAGTGATTCTAGGTGGAAAGCTGATAAGTAGAAAGAATTGCTGTGTGAGGTAGGTATGATACAACTGCGTATTTTTTTGAAAGCGGAAGGGTGAGTGATGTCATGTATTCTTAGATATAATTTTACTGCTTCAAGACATAAATTTCATAAGCAATTAAAAGCTTTAAGGATGCTTTATTGATTAAAATCATTTCTTTGTGTCCTTTGACATAACTTGCTTATCCAGTGAGTCTACTGATGTTGCGTCACGACAGCAGTTCTACACCATTACCAAAAGCATTGCATTGCTGGAGTTCAATATGGCTTTTCAGGAGCTCTGTGTTTAGTAATCCCACAAACTTAATTTTACTTCTGACCCTTTAATAGTAGAAAACCAAACCATTTCAAATCCCAAATTCTTAGCGTTTGAAACACTAGTTTCACAGAGCAAAAAATACCTAATTAAAAAAGACAAGTTAGCATTAATTATTGCTACAAATTTTTCCTCTCAAAATGATAACGGAAAACTCTACCTAGAACTGAAAGGAAAATGTTCTCCCTAATTTATTTGTATTCTCCTTCACACTATTAACTTGATTTACAGTCTAGATAAGAAGAAAACCAAATGTATACGGAGAGTAGATTTCATTTATTAAGTATCCGGGGTGGCCTACTGAATCACAAAGACAAATGGCATCTATTTTCAATGCTGTAAATTTTTTTTCCTGGAACTGTGTTTACAGGACCCTAAACATGTAAAATAAAATACGTAGATAAAAATTAACATAGTACATTTGGAAGTGTGTGAGGAGAGTGGCCAAATTTGGCAAAAAACATGGCTGCCCAGGGGCTGTTCTAACAGGAGGGGCTTCTAGTCAGCCATTTCCGTTAGCTGGGAATTTGAGCCTGGCCAACATGGAGACTGTCTTTAACTTAACGCTGCATTTTTAAGAGACATTAGGACCTCACATTAACACTACCTGCTGCAGACTTGGTCTCACTCCGATCAAGGCAATGTTGACCCTTATCCCAGAAAGTATTATGCTGACGTATCAAATGTGTTGATTTGGCTTTTAAGTGATTTCACCCAAAAGACAGTGCCATGGTAAAGATCTAAAGATCAGCATGATTATGAGTTTATTGTTTTATTATTTGGGAATGCATAATTTAGCTTTATAACCAGTTGCCACAATAAGACTATTTTATAAGTATTATTTTAACATCTTTGATGTCAGATCCTTTATACTAAGAGATTAGATTTTGGTGAGTTCTTGACATGTAGGGGTAGGAAAAGATAATTATTATCTTATTTTCAAATTCCAATGTCATCGCCAGATTTTTTTTCCAAACAGATGAAACCTAATACATTGTTTCTTAATGGTTGTATAATGTTGAAAATGAAAAATTAAACACAATATTTTGTCAAGAGAATAGCAGAGGCCACATTTATTAAATCATACTTTCTCTTGCTAGCACAATGATGATTTAAATATATTAAACAATACATTTAGTAGAACAAATTTAAAATTTTTCCATATGAATTTTAAGAGGCATCTGAAAAAAACAAGGGAAACTAGGAATTTCTGTTATTAATGTCTGCTTAACTTAAAGTTTACACTCATGACTCAAAAATTATTTAAAATATCAAGACTTAAAGACAACTTAGTAAAAAATCATCGCTATGCAATCTACATTTGATCTATAGAGAGAATACTTGAAGATACTGCCAAAATTAGCTGTCAAGAGTTTAGACAAGTACACTTATAACAGTTATTGTTCTGTGTGGTGATTTTTTTTAAACAAACGATAATATTGTCTTAGTTATCTAGTGCTGCTATAACAGAAATACTACAAGTGGATGACTTTAACAAACAGAAATTTATTCTCTCACAGTTTAGGAGGCTAGAAGTCCAAATTCAGGGTGCCAGCTCTAGGGAAAGGCTTTCTCTCTGTCAACTCTGGGGGACTCTTGGACAAAGCAAACAATTATGGAATATCTGTACATAATGTTGGGGAAGCATTAGAATAGCTGTGCTCTTCTGGGTTAATTAGGGGAGGACTGCGGAGAAAATGGGTTTGGAGTTACAGTTTAAGTAGAGCCATGGACGGGAATTTCTTAGGCTAGATTCCACATTCTCACCAAAGTATTTGATTGCCCGGTAAATATATCTTGACTGTCCTTCCTATAACAGGTTTTCAAAGCCTAATAAACCATTGAAAAGGTTTTTCCCTTTACTGTTCGTTATAAATATAACATGTAATTGCTACAATGAACCCTAATTACCTAAAGCCAGATTAGATGAAATCTAAGTGCCATTACTATCTCCCTTAATTAGAGAAGGCAAGCTCAAGGGAAAAGGATAATGGATCCAGTGATGTTTGCTTTTACTTAACAGAGCAAGGACACTCAAGAGAAGTTAGGCTGCAATAATTCTAATTCTAATGTTATTAATGCCGTAAAAATTTTACCATTTAAGAACTATTATTACTGCTATTTTGGAGTCACATTCCAATTGTCTGAAACCTCTAGTTGGACTTTTTCCATTAATAAGCCTTTTCTATGTCTATGTCCAGTGAAAATTCCTCGTTACCACTAAAATAGAAAGAGAAGAATTTTATGGTTAGAAGCAGTGAATGTGCTCCCCAAATTTAATATTCATACATTTATTTTTCACTTCATTTGAATGCCAAATGTTACCCTTTTTCTAGTATTTTTGATTTTATAAGGGAAGATAATTCTATAACCTAGTTCAGGTGGAGGAGACAAGAGAAATAGCTTTCTCTTTTTGTACAGAGGAAATAATTATGCAAAAGTAAAAAGTTTTATCATATTTGCTTTCTTGTTTTACAGGTTACTTCTACTACTAAAGTGATAGTAAATAATTCTTGGAGAATTATATGGATTAATTGTTTCCGAATGCCAAGGAAACAAAACCAAAACCAAACAACGCAAGAATAACGCACGCTCTCGGTTTGTGCGCTCTCAGGGCGTAATTTCCTCGCTGTGTCTCTCACATGGTAGGATCTTCCCATGTAACCAAGGGCTCCTGAGGGACTGCTATCACCAGCCTCTAAAGACTTGGTGGGAGCATTTGAACATGTGCTAATACAGCTAATAACTTTTTACTTCTCTTCCAACAGAGTGTTTAGTCGTGGTCAAATAGGCACTAAGAACTTTTTCTGATGAATCATTAAAAAGAGGATAGAAAACCCACAGCTAAAATCATACGCAATGGTGAAAATCTTAAAGCTTTTCCCCTAATATCAGGAACAAGAGAAAGATACCCGCTTTTACCACTGCTGTTCAACATTGTAAGGCAAGTTCCAGCCCCAGCAATTAGGCAAGAAAAAGAAATAAGGAGTATCCAAATCATAAAGGAAGAAATAAAACACAATCTTTATTCACATGACATGATCCTATATATAGAACATTCCAAAGAGTCCGTAAGAAAGCTACTAGAGCTAATCAATGAGTTCAGCAAAGTTGTAGGGTAGAAGATCAACACACAAAACCAGCTGTGTTTCTATACACCAGCAATTAACAATCTGAAAAAGAAATTAAGAAAATGGCATTTGAAAGAATAAAATACTTAACAATAAATTTAACCAGGGTGGTGTAAAGACTTGTACATTGAAAACTATGAAACATTGCTGAAAGAAATCAAAAAAGACCTAAATAAATGTAAGACTTAATATTACTAAGATGTCAAATCAATCTACAGATTCAACATAATCCCTGTCAAAATTCCAATAGCCTTTTGTGAAGAAATGGAAAAGCCATTCCTTAAATTTATATGGAATTATGAGGAAACCCTGAATAGCCAAAACAATGCTGAAAAAGAAAAGTAAAGCAGGAGGATCCACACTTCCTATTTCAAAAGGAACTATAAAGCTGCAATAATCCTAACAGTGTAATACTGGTATAAGGATTGACGTATAGACCAATGCAATAAAACTGAGAGCCCAGAGATAAACTTACACATCTATGGCCAGTTGATTTTGACGCAGGTCTCGACTCTATTCAATGGGAAAAGAAAAAAACTCTTCAACAAACTGTGCCGGGACAACTGCATCTCCATATGCAAAAGAATGAAGTTGGACCCATGAATCACACCATATATGAAAATTAACTCAAAATGGATCAATGAGCTAAATGTGAGAACTAAAACCATAAAACTCTTAGATCATTGTGCTGAGTGAAACAAGTCAGACATAAGGAATAAATGTTGTATGATCCCACTATATGAGATGTCTAGAATAGGCAAATGCATAGAGACAAAAGTTTATTAGTGGTTACAAGGGGCTGGAGGCAGGGTTCTGAGTTTTTGTATGGGGTGATAACAAACTTTGGGAAATGGATAGTGGGGATGGTTGCACAGCATGATGAATGTAATTGATGTCACTGAATTGTATACTTACCATGGTTAAAATGGAAAACTTTTTGTTATATATATTTTACCATGATAAAATATTTTTAAAAAGGGAGGTGGAGGGGAAAATTGAAAAGATTTATTTTCTATGTATTTTACAAACAATATGGTACAGAGGGTATGACATTTGGAGTAAGAGAATTCAGAATTTGAGTTACTTTTGCTGTGTGGACTTGGAAACTTTTTTTTTTAGCAAAGCATTTTTACTAAACAATAATGCATGATAGATGTAAAAAAAAAATTTCAAACCATATCTAATGAATATAGAGTAAAAACTGATCATTTCTTTCTCTCCCTCAATCTCACTGCCCAGAGGAAACCATATTTACAGTATGTCCTTAAGGGTTTTTTTCTAGATATATTGTTTTTCTCTCATATGGATGCTATTTGAAAATTTTTTTTCTTTTTAAGAAAGGATTATATTCATCAAATAGATTTACTTCTACTTAAAATGATGTAATTAGGTAGGTGAATTACTTAACCTCTCTAAGTCTTAGTGTCCTCAACTTTAAAATGATGATAATAATTCCTACCTCAAAGAAGTCTGAGGATTAGAGGAGTTAAAATCAGAGTACTTAGCAGAGCTCAATAAATGCTACATGTGATCCATAGCCCTTGCTCACTTCTTCTTCTCTGGTGGCACCTCACTTCCAGGGTTTCCACTGTTGCAAAAGCTCTTAGCTTCCTTGCTCTCATATCCATTTTCTTTCCTTCTATCACACAAAAAAGGTCTTAACCAATCAATATTTGGTGAACATACAAGCACACTGCAAATCCAGTGAAGCCCGGAGCTAATCTTGACTTCTGTGGGAGGGAATCTGAAGAAGCAAATTCTGAAGGCCCACTAAGGGATAGAATGAGAGCCTCATATCCTTGTTTAGCTCAGTCAGCATGTCATTGTTTTAAAGTCCCAAATAATTCTTTCTAGCCCTTTGTGAAATTTTTAACTAGAATGCTTGTTTGGGGACAACCAAGTAAGGGAAATCTGAAGCCCAGTCACATGATTCATCTTTGACAGAAGCCATAATGGAGAAAGGATTCATTGACAGTTGTCATGGATTGAATTGTGTCCCCCAAAAATATATCTGTCAACTTGGCTAGGTCATGATTCCCAATATTGTATGATTGTCTTCCATTTTATCATCTGATGTGATTTCCCTGTGTGATGTAAATTCTATCACTATGATGTAATAAAATGGATTAGCGGCAGTTATACTGACTAGGTCTACAAGATTAAGTAGTGTTTTAAGCCAATTTCTTTTGAGATATATAGGAGAGAAGGGAGCAGAGACTGATGGGAACCTCATACCACCAAGAAAGCAGTGCTGGGAGCAGAGTGCGTCCTTTGGACCTGAGGTTCCTGCACAGAGAAGCCCCCAGACCAAGGGAAGACTGATAACAAGGACCTTCCTCCAGAGCCCACAGAGAAAAGAGTGCCTTCCCCTGGAGCTGACACCCTGAATTTGGACTTGTAGCCTATTAGACTGTGAGAGAATAAATTTCTGTTTGTTAAAGCCATCCACTTGTGGTATTTCTGTTATAGCAGCACTAGATGACTAAAACAACATGGAATAGTGCTCTTCCTTGTTAGTCTGCAGGCCTGGGCTAAGTTCTGTCTTCTAGTCCTCTGGATTCCTAGAGTAAAGGATTCCTTGACTGGACATGAAGTGCAATTCTTTTCTTTTCATGTCAACAACTGCTCTACCCATTTAACTTTCTAGCTTGAGTATATATCTCCTGGGATTTATTCTAAGGAATTAGATAACCAACTTCCTCTAAAATTGCTAATAAACATGTAATTTAGATAAAAATCTTTTGTTTACTTTCCATAATTTCCTAGCAGCCGTTTTTTGTTGTCATTTTCTTTTTTAAACAGTGCCACGTCACCAGTTTACCTACCCTGGAGCATATATCCACTCTTCAGTCAGTTACTAGTGAGTCATTTCTGACTCATGCCTACCCCTTGTGTGTCAGAGTAGAACTGTGCTACATAGGGCTTTCAAGGGCTGTTTTTTGGAAGTAAATCAGCAGATTTTTCTTCTGAGGCACCGCTTCGTGGATTTCATCAATCAACCTTTTGGTTAGCAGCTGAGAGCTTTAACTGTATGCTCCAACCAGGGAGACATCAACTCTTTAAAGCAACAACTTCCAATTTCCACATCCCCAGTTACTGTTGTTATTAGGTGACATTAAGTTGGGTCTGACTTGCAGTGGTCCTCTGTACAACAGAACAAAACATTGCTCCATCCTGCATCATTCTCACAATCATTTCTATGTTCTTTCAGCTTGGGAAATGCTGAGCGTGTTCTTCCCCTTTGGTTTTCTAACTACAGATCTTTGCACATTTCATTATAATACTTTACTTTGTCTTCTCAAGCCGTCTTTTCAAACATTCTGTTCAATTATTTTACTTCATTATTTCTTCCATTCGCTTTAGGTGCTCTAAGTTCAGGAGCAAGTTTCAGAATCTCTTCTGACGTCCATCTTTCCCATATGTCAATCCAAAAATACACATGTAATATATATATATTATATTTTTTAAAAATTATGGACATCTGTAGAAAAGTTTCAATTTATCAAAATATTATATCTGAGACAGAGTAAACACACCTAATTCAAACAAGACTTTTTTATGATAAATTATGAAAGCATGAGAAGACAAAGTAAACTATTATAACAAAATGTGCAAAGACCTGGAATTAGACCAAAAATAGAAGAATGAGCTTGGCATTTCCCAGGCTGAATGAACTGAAAAAAAAATTCAAGCCTCAAGCTGCAATACTGAAGGAATCTATGGGCAAAATATTGAACAACGCAGGAAGCATCAAAAGGAGATGGAAAGAATACACAGAGTCACTGTACCAAAAAGAATTGGCCTATGTTAAACCATTTCAGGAGGTAGTATATGATCAAGAACCAGCGGTATTGAAGGAAGAAGTCCAAGCTGCACTGAAGGCATTGGTGAAAAACAAGTCTTTGGGAATTGACAGAATACCAACTAAGATGTTTCAACAAATGGATGCAGCCCTGGAGGTGCTCACTCATCTATACCAAGAAATTTGGAAGACAGCTACCTGGCCGACTGACTGGAAGAGATTCATATTTGTGCCCATTCCAAAGAAAGGTAATCCAACAGAATGTGGAAATCATTGAACAATATCATTGATGTCAACTGCAAGTAAAATTTTGGTGAAGATAATTCAAAAGCAGCTGCAGCAGTTCATCAACAGGGAACTGTCAGAAATTCAAGCCGGATTCAGGAGAGGATGTGGAACAAGGTATATCATCCCTGATGTCAGATGGATCTTGGCTGAAAGCAGAGATGCCAGAAAGATGTTTACCTGTGTTTTACTGACTATGCAAAGGTATTCAATTGCGTGGATTGGAACAAATTACGGGTAACGTTGCGAAGAATGGGAATTCCAGAACTCTCAATTGTGCTCATGCAGAACCTGTCCGTAGACCAAGAGGCAGTTGTTCGAACAGAACAAGGGGATACCTCATGGTTTAAAATCAGGAGAAGTGTGCTTCAGGATTGTATCTTTCACCATACTTATTCAATCTGTATGCTGAGCAAATAATCCGAGAAGCTGGACTATATGAAGAAGAATGGGGCATCAGGATTGGAGGAAGACTCATTAACAACCTGCGTTATGCAGATGACACAACCTGGCTTGCTGAAGGTGTGGAAGAGTGGAAGCACTTACTGGTGAAGATCCAAGACTATATAGCCTTCAATATGGATTACACTTCAACATAGAGAAAACAAAAATCCTTACAACCAGACCAATAAGCAACATCATGATAAAGGGAGAAAAGATTGAAGTTGCCAAGGGTTTCATCTTACTTGGATCCACAATCAACACCTTGGAAGCAGCAGTCGAGAAATCAAAGAATGTATTGCATTGGGCAAATCTGCTGTAAAAGTGTTAAAAAGCAAAGACGTCACCTTGAGGACTAAGGTGTACCTGTCCCAAGCCATGATAATTTCAATCAGCTCATATGTGTGTGAGAGCTGGACAAGGAATCATGAAAACTGCAGAATTGATGCCTTTGAATTATGGTGTTGGCGAGGAATATTGAATATACCATGGACTGCCAGAAGAATGAAAAAAATCTGTCTTGGAAGAAGTACAGCCAGAATGCTCCCTAGAAGTGATGCTGGTGAGATTTCACCTCATGTACTTTCAGACATGTTATCAGGAGGGATCCCTGGAGAAGGACATCATGCTTGGTAAAGTAGAGGGTCAGCAAAAAGAAAAGACCTTTAACGTGATGGACTGACACAGTGGCTGCCACAATGGGCTCAAGCATAACCTTCATTCTGAGGATGGTGCGGGACCGGGCAGTGTTTTGTTCTGTCATACATAGTGTTACCATAAGTCGGAACCAACTGGAGGGCACCTAACAACAACAAAATGAAGGCGTGTTCAAAAAACTTCTGCAGTTCTCCCTCAAAGTTAGGAAAGTATATTATGAGATGAATTATAGGATATTATCTAAGCACTGAGTTTCCTTTTTTTACCACAGCTTTTAAAATAATGTGAAAGCAGGTTAGACATACCAAAACATTGCTTATAGAACAACGTTTAACATCTCGTTAATCAACAAATATATCCTTTCCTAACCAATACCAAAACTAGTCAAGTCAACTCTGATCATGGTGATCCCATGTGTTGCAGAGTAGAACTGAACTCCATAGGGTTTTCAAGGCTATGACTTTTTGGAAGCAGATGGCCAGGCCTTTCTTCCAGGCTTTCCCCCCGAGATGTTTTCGAACCTCCAACCTTTTGGTTAGTAGTTGATCGCTTACCCATTTGTGCCACCCAGTGACCTCCATCTTAACCAAAAAAGTCAAAGAAGTTGCTGTGGAGTTAATTCTAAAACTTGTTCAAGTTGCTGTATGCTGAGCAAATAATCCTCAAGGAAACCTTTCTTGTAAACTTTCACCAGAAATAATTTCTCCTTTCATTGAAATCTGGTTGGTTATTGGTTTCTTTTATTGCACTTTTACTTTGTATCTCATTCAGAACAAATCCTCCCCACTGGAAACCTAGCTCCTTGAGAACAAGTTCCCATTCATTCATGAATAAAGTATTTTATTGTATGCTTTTGGTAAAGTGTTTCTCTTAATCTTACTTTTAAGTGCATTGACTTCTGTATTAAAAAACAAACTGTTTTTTGCCGTTAAGTCTTAAATTGTTTATTTTCTTATATGTCCAAAAGCAGATGTGATGAGATGTACAGAAAATATTATTTTCTTTATTTTTATATTCACTAGCATTTTCCTGTACCTTGTTGTTGAACAATAATGATCTAGTGAAATTTAATCAATTACATTCTAGAAGCATCTGTGACAGCTATAATTTTTCCCTCAATGGAAAATCAACAACAGAATCCTGGAGCTCAAAGATAATCAAATCTAACTCTTGAATTTTACAAGGATGCTGAGACCTAGGGGGATTTCGTGACTTGCAGAGATAACACAGCTGCTCTTTGATGCTATCAGTCCACTGGCATTATGGCTTTTACAGAAGCCAAGAGGTTTGCAGGCAGTGTACTACTTGTGGTACAAATCATATTAGCCAGGGAAACAAGGTACCGAGGAACTCAGTAAACAAAACAGCCATTAGAAAAACAGGATTAGGAAAACGCTCAAAGAATCCCTGAGGCAGTATGTTTTAAGCCTTCAGGAGCCTTTGAGTCCAATCCATGTCTTTCAGTAGATGTATGACCAAGGGCACTTCACTACTCAACTCCCTCTTCTGAAAATTGGGTTTAACAGCAGTGCATACTTCTTAGAGCTCCTGTATGATTAAATAAGATCATGAATGTAAAGTGCCTGGCACAGAATATGCACTCCATAGATGTTAGCCGTTGCTGGGTAACCTAAAGTTATCTGTTCCATAAGGAAAGAATAAATTTGATTTTTTGTTTGTTTGTTTGTTTTTCATAGATTCTTCAGATCGTAAGGCAAGGGCTTAAGAAAACCCACTCTTGAAGAGTAAAAAATATTTTCCCCTGGGATACCAGGTGGAAACACATTTAGAGGGAAATAGGGCAGAGGCACAGGTTAAGCCCTGGAGGCCTCCTTTAAACTGACTCCTTACTGTTCTACTGCTCTTTTCTGCTGGCCAGCCTTAGGGAGTCAACAGCTCTGTTCTCTTAGCCACTGTCGGGAGTGCCTTCTTCCTGTGGCTCCTCTCTCCCCATGGCCAGCCAAGCAAAAGGACAGCATCCCTTAGATCGCCCTTCCTTGGTGGTCCCCAAACCTGCCCTTTTCATTTGAAGAGTTAAAATGCTATTCACTACAGAAAAATAAACAAAAGTACTACGTTGAGGAAGAGCAAAAGTTCAGGAAATCTCAAAAGGATCTCATAGTGGATCATTCCCTGGAGTGTGCTAAGCTACAAATGGAATTATATTTGCATTTCTTAGAGCCCATTTCCACTTCTAGATGGCCCTGTGGAATGATCCTCTTCTTCCTGATTCTTTTACTCTAAAAAACGGAGCAACCTAAGTTCATATCATTAACCACTGTGTTTTTCCTTGTGTCCCAAGGTCCCCAACCAGTTTGTCTTCTTCTCTCCACCTTGTTATGCTTGTTTTGTGTATCTTCTTATGCTTCTTTTATACATAATGGCCAGAATTTCTAGTTGTGCTTAGTGCGAGGGATTGAGAAAAGCGTGTCTATTCCATCTTTCCTAAAGCAGAAGTCTCCTTGTTGCATTTGTTGAGAAAGATAAATTCAGCATGTAGAATCAGCTTGACATGATTTATTAGATGTGGGGTCTTGAAAAGTGTTGCTAGAGGCACATTAGTTCCATAATGCCACAATGCTAAGCATCCCTGTACCCTTGGCCCAGTGTCTGTGTTGCTACGGCAACAGATTAATCCTAGCCACAGTTATGAACATTCTGGGCCACCCCAGGGATTGAAGGTGGGAAAGAGGCAACTTGGCCATTCCGGAGTGAACTGAAACAATTAATTGCTAACATTGTAGGACTAGATCCTGGGCTTGGAGTTAAGATCAGTCAGTATAAGACTCCTGTGAGGACTGGTCTGAAAAAACCTTCCTATCAGTTTTCTTCCTATTGTGACTTTGCTTTCTTTTTATCTTTAACTGTCTTAATTAATATACTTTTCTCTTCTGACATTAATTTATACTTGTTTTGATTGTTTTTTTCCTTTTCCCCCCAACTTTCTCTTTTGCTTTTTCTGTTTGATTATTTCCTTAATCATAAACAAGGTATATTCTTCAGCTAGCATTATTCTGTTTCTCATCTATAAAATTATTCACAAAGTATAATTATTTTGTGAAAGAAATGTTACAGAAATCTGATGATTTACCAACATTATGGGGCTGAAGTAGGACCACTAGCTAGTCACATACAGAAAAAAAATTTTTTTTGTTTGCTGCCATCTGGGAAATAACTTCTAAATCTACTGCCCTCTATGATTCTCTGACTGCTTTTCCAAGAAAGGGATGTTAATGTATTATGATATCTTTTCAAGTCAAATTCACCTTAAATATTTAAAATATTTTAAAAAATATTCTAGGAATCTCAGCATTTGTTTATTTATCTGATTCCAATTATCATAGAAATTAAATATTTGTTCATGTATCACTTTTAGTAGAAATAATTATTATCTCCATTTTACAGAAGATAGATAAATTCAGAGAATACAGAAACATTATTAAATTAAAACCTCCTAAAACCCTAGGTAGTCAAACAAGTTTACATCTAAACTTTGTTACTTTTTAAATGACAAGAGCTTTAAGAATTAGGTTGATGTGATGGAAAGATAGGTAGGGAGTCCATATCTTGGCACCTCTGTGGCCCTGTTGTTGTTGTTAGTTGCCATTGAGTCAATTCTGACTCATGGCAACCCCACATGTGCAGGGCAGAACTGCTCCATAGGGTAGTCAAGGCTGTGACCTTTTGGAAGCAGATCTCTAGGACTGTCTCCCCAGGTGCCTCTGAGTGGGTTTGAACTACCAACCTTTCGGTTAGTGGTCCAGCGCTTAACCATTTGCACTACCCAGGGGCTGCCCTGTGGCCCTAGTCACATGGTTTTCTCTAGCACCATCTCATCTCATCTCCAGAACCAAGAGTCCCTTTTAATGCAGACATAGATTAACTTACTACAGTTATCTCTTTAATATATCAGTCTACATTCCTGTTTTATAACATTGTTACTCTCTATTTTAGAATTGAAGTATCTGAAGAATTTTGCTTTTTGGTTCAGAAAATGTTATTTGGGTTGTTATTGAATTTTACATTACCCCGGTTAAGCTCTTTCAGTATATATTGAGATCCATTTAATAGGCGTTATCCAGATGCAAGGGCTGCTAATTTCTTAGTTGCTTCCTGCCAAGTTCTCATTAGCGTTTAGTTGTGGCAAGTTAGCGGCAAGCATGGGTGCAATTGGCTATGTAGGGTTCAAAGGAATAGTGGAAGAACTCATAAAATGATGACAATTGTAATGTGGGAAAGCAGATACCAAAGGCAACAATGAAAGCAAGTGCTAGTTCACTGTTCTTGATGCAAACGGAGAATTTATGGTGAGGAGATCTAAGTCCCACTGATAGGTATGTATATTCTAGGAACATGGAGAAGGTCAGGGAAGCTGGAAGTTAATGAGCAAAGGAGAAGAAGAATAGGAGTTGAGATCAGAGATAGGTAAACTTCTAAATACAGGGAGGTAACAGGATCCTTCTAGGATCTGTGTTGAGAATGCTCTGTAGGGGAAAAAGTAGAATCAAGAGTGAATGAACAGGTTGGAGACCATTACAATAATCTGGGGTAGAAATAGAGTGTTTGAATCTGGTGGTTAAGTTGGTCAGACACTGAATACATTTTCAACAGGATTTGCCAATGTATAGATTGTGGAAATTGAATGAGATGATTCATTCTATATTTATTGAGTCAGTATATGCATCAGACATTGTGCTAAACTGCTTGACCTAGAAAGACTAAAAAAAAAGCACCGTCTCTGTTCTTTAGGAGGAGATGATCTAGTATAGTTTTTTTTTCCAAAATTTTGACTGCAACAGTAAAAAAAAAAAAAAAGAAAGAAAAATTTTATCTTTGACCGAGTACTCATATCCATATATTTGTATCTGCATTACTAAAACAAAGGTTTTAAAAAACTGTATTTACCCAAATAATGTGTAACAGTATATAAGAATAAGTTAATGTAAAATATTATTTTAGTAATGTTAAACTAGCCTGTTCTTTTATATTTTATCTCATTTTAAAAACACTAATCACAACCCACTAAACTAGTGATTCTCAACCGTTTTGGTCTAAGGAAGTCTTTACACTCTTAAAAATTATTAAGGATCCTAAAGAGCTTTTATTTATGTGGGTTATGCTTATTAATATTTACCATAGTAGAAATTAAAATAAATAACTTAAAAATATTTATTTAATTAAGCTAAAAAGACAATAATAAACCCATTATAAGTTAACATAACTTATTTTTTTATGAAAATATTCTAAAAAACACACACAATTAGTGGAAAGAGACATTGTTTTACATTTTTTGAAAATCCTCTTAATGCTTGGCTTAATATAAGACAGCTGGATTTTCATATCTGCTTCTGCATTCAGTCTGTGAAGAGATGTTGTTTTAATTGAAGTTTATGAAGAATGAAGTCCCTGGGTGGTGCAGGAGGCCAGGGTTTAATTCCCGGCGAATGTATCTCAAGAACAGCTTTCTCCTGTCTGTCAGTGGATGCTTGCATGTTGCTGTGATGCTGAACAGGACTAAGATTAGGAAGAAAGATCTGGCAATTTAATCCCAAAAATCAGCCAACACAAACCCTGTGGATCACAGTGGTCTGGCAATGTTTTATTCTGTTGTGCATGGGGTCGCCATGAGTTGGGGCCAACTTGACAGCAACTAACAACAGCAATATAAATTAGAAGCTATTCTGGCATTGAGATCTCTGTTATTCTAGGGATAATAAGAGGCAAAGTCTGCTCTTAATGTACTGGTAGAAAAAAGAATTTTTTTTTTAAGTAGCTAACTAAACAAATAAACAAAACTTCAGATAGCACTGAATTCTATGATGAAAACATAGAAAGGTCAGAGCAGTACTACCAGGCCATTTACTTTACAGGACCCCTCTGTGTTCCTCCAGCAGAAACCTTGCCCAAAGCAGTGTCTTACGCACCCCAAATCAGCAATCCCAGAATTCCCTGATCACATAGCCATAAGCCCACTCCCCAGGGCCTCCTAATGGGATTTGTCTTTTAGAGGGGAAAAAAACCATAAGTGTGCATACTCCTAGGACTGTCTGGGGAACTAGCAAGCCTGGACTGAGCTGTCCATAGGAATGAGCATGAAATCCTTCTTGGTGCAGGATGAAGTAGGAGTGGGAAGGAAGACGGGCCTGTGGCAGACACCTTCATTTGTATTCTTGCTCTGGCCTCTGGATGTTAAGGGGTGGGACTGGATAAAGGGATGGAAGAGATTGGGTGTGTGGTTGGACCTATTTCAGTAGGGTACACATGAGCAGAGACCAGAATGATAAGAAGGAGCCAGCCATGCTGAGGGGAAGGACTTTCTAGTCAGCAGGAATAGTAGGTATAATGGCACAGCAGCAGGAAAGTTTACTCTGTTTAAGAAGACATGACTCATGAAACGTGGCCCCAGACACTCTTAGAAAACCTACTTCATATAAAACATACAAAAAATGTACTACATTAAATATTAGTTTTTGTTATAACAATTTTGAAAAGCTTATATAGTTTTGTTTTTCATGGAATTTGGCCATGAGAAACTCTTTACTTTATAATTGGCTATGATTTTATTTCTTCACCATTATTATGTAGACTTAGAATTTCTAGTGAAAAGGAAAAATGCGACCAACAAATTATTTGGAAATATGAAGTAATTTTATTGGTTCTTAATTAAAGAATCTTTTTAAATTGACAAAGTATTATGCTTTATAATTTTTAAACATTTATTAGTTTTCAAATATTTTTCAATAATATTTGTTTTTCAGGTCTCATGTACTTTTCTAGGTCCTTGAAAAGCTTATTGTACCTAACGGGTTCAGCAGTCATAGTATTATTTGATTTACTAGGGCCTGGGCTTAGACTGTTGTCCAGTATAGTAGCCACTAGCTACACGCAGCTATTCAAATTTAGTAAAATTAAAAATTGAGTTCCTCAGATTTCTAGCCATATTTCAAATTCCCAATAGTCACATGTCTTTAGTGGCTACAATATTGGAGAGTACAGATATAGGACATTTCCATCATTACAGAGAGTTTTATTGGACAGCACTGGTCTAGGCCAACCTTAGACCTGAAATTATAAATGTTGATGCTATCTGTATCCTACAAATCAAGTTAGTTGTGGAATTAATGAGAAAAAGTTCTTTCAACTGGATTCCAAGGGCAAGGGATGTGCCTTAGTTATCTAGTGCTGCTATAATAGAAATAACACAAGTGGGTGGCTTTAACAAACAGAAACTTATTCTCTTATAGTCCAGGTGGCTAAAAGTCCAAACGCAGGATGCCAGCTCCAGGGGAAGGCTTTCTCTCTCTGTCGGCTCTGGGAGAAGGTCCTTGTCATCAATTTTCCCCTAGTCTAGGAGCTTCTCAGAGCAGGGGCCCCTGGTCCAAATGTGCTCCCCTCCTGGTTCTTCATTCTTGGTGGTAGGAGGTCCCCCCGTCTCTCTGCTCACTTCTGTCTTTTATATCTCAAAAGAGATTGATTTAAGGTACAACCTAATCTTGTAGATTGAGTCCTGTCTCATTAATATAACTACCCTAATCCCGCCTCGTTAACATCATAGAGGTAGGATTTACAGCGCAGGAAAATTACATTAGATGACAAAATGGTGGACAATCACACAATACTGGAAATCATGGCTAGCCAAGTTGACACACATTTTTTCGGGACACAATTTGATCCATAACAGGGTATGAGGAATAAAGAGTGAAAATGCTTGCAAATTGCACTGGAGGAAAGCCTTCAAACCAAGTACAAATGATTTAGAACTGAATCCAGAGTAAAAAGAAAGACTGGAGGAAAATGTGAACAAATAAGTGGATGGAAGAGGTGACATTAGTTTAAAAAAAACTGAAGACTTTGAAGATGAGAACTTGTGACAGAGAGGAAAATAGGAGCCAATTTAGTCAAAGACAAGAAATCTGGTTCAGGTATCTGCTGCATTGAGAGGAAGTGGCAGATCTCTGAGATAATACAGAGGAAACAGTAGCGGAATCTGGCTACTGATTGAGTGTGAAAGGAAAAAATAAAGAAGCTTCTAGAGGATTGAAAAGAATGGAGAGATAGTTCTACAAAGTTAGTGCAATAGAGAAGGGTCCTATTTATGAGACTGGAGTAACCTCAGGAGGAAATAGAGGCTTTAGCGCTCAATCTTTTCAATGGAGTAGGTGATCAGAAGTCCAGATGTCACCATCAGATAACAGGAAGAAATGTGGGGACTGATAGGGGTCAGGGATCAGTGGGTAAATCATTCAGAAAACACGATGGTTAAAAACCTAAACAGATGGGCTTTCTCAAGAAAGGAGGAAGATAACCAGCAATCTTTGTTTGGGGAATGCTTTGCTCAGTGAGAGGAAGGAAAAGCAATATCAAAAGAAATGGAAAAGAAACAGTAAGGTGTGAAATGTCCCAAAGAGAATCAGTTCTGAAAGCCAGTAGGACAACTCTCAGGGAAAAGGAATGACAAAGAACCACAGGTAGAGAAAATTTTGAGACTAGAAACGAATAGACCTGTAGTTATAACTACATCACTGAAATCCTTTCTCATTGGGCTTGAATGTGAGGGCAAGCAACAGCCTTGGCCCCAGGGAATGAAGACAGGATAGAGAATTCTGGAGTCAGGACTTTTCATTGCAAGGAAGAGGTACACACTGATTCATGGGGTGACATCAGAGAGGATATGGTTCTACAATCCACTGTTTAAAAGAGCCAGGCCCATGTTTATAGTTATTCAGTAAGAAAAACCAAAACTTGTAAAGCACTTTGTTTCAAGGGTGCTTTTCTTGAACATATGATCGCATTCAAGCCTCAACCTGCGTTCTCTTAAAGAAGCACTGCTTTCACTCTCATTTCACACACAGGGAAAGAAGAAATCGAGATATGAAGATGGTGGTTTCTCTGGGTATTGCACTAAGCAGCAGACAAGCTGGAACTATTAGCTCGGTCATCTGAGGCCCTTCCAGCTCTTTTCCACATGTCTTAATTTATATTTAGGGGTTTTGTAACATGGTCACAATGAGTCAGAATTGACTCTACAGCAACCGGTTTGGTTTTTTTTTTCCCTTATAACAACCAGGTTCCACCTGGTTTTTTGAATCCACCATCAAAGTTTGCTGAATCAAATCTAATTGCCCTAGTCAATTAATGCTCTAAAAATTAAGCCTTGAGCAGGAAAGAATACAAGCATTTTCAAAGATACTTACCCTACCTAGGTTCCTGTGTCACCAAATTAGTTTATATTTTGGCTCAAACCTATTGGAAGTGCCTTATCGCCAGTGCAGATTTTTTGTCTTCCTGATCTTGCTGAGGCTGCTTGTCATAGAAAGAGATAAGGCATTCAGGTCCCTACTGCCAGCAACAGACTTCGGAATAATAAAGAAAATTATATGTTGATGAAATTACACTTACTAGTAGTTCCTCCATAAAAGTTGAGAAAAGTGTATTTGTTTAAGAGCAAAATAGAGCAGTAATTCTTATTTGAGAGCTTTAATCAAGAGCAGTTCTCTCCGATTGGAGACATGGATTAGTGCCTTGTTCTTTTTATGTCTGTTTCCGCTGTGTGCATAACAGAGTGGAAAAGAGAGTCAGAGGCAGTAAGTCTGATTTGAACTTCAAAAAGACAAACTAAGGGAAAACTTTATCCCTAATAAAGAGTTTAAAGAAAATGGGCAGCACCTGATAATGTCATTTCTTTGGTCATTTCCTGAGGCTCCTGCTGTCTTTAGGGAGATGTCTAGGTCCCTTGGTTTCTAGATCCCTTAGTTTGTCAGAGGATGGACTTCATCTGCTGCCCCAACCTACTTTTCCAGTCTCATTTCCTGCCAATCTGAATGTGTACCCTCTATCTCAACCACGCAGAAAGACCCAAATACACAATCTTTTTTTTTGCCTCTATGTGCAATTATGAGGTATAGGGTCACAATGGGTCAGAATCCACTTGATAACAACAGGTTTTATTGCCTGAAGTATTTTCCCCCATTTCCTATTTCTTGAACTTTTATTCATTCTTCAAGATCCACCTCAAACTTCACCTCCTCTGGAAACCTCCTGGAACTCACCAGACTGAGTAGCTCTCCACTGTGTTCACAGAGAACTTCCTACAGAACCCATATTTTTAGGTAGCAGTCTGCTTCCCTAAAGATTACAGCCTTGGAAATCCTATGGGGCAGTTCTACTCTGTCCTATAGGGTCTAGGGTCTCTATAAGTCAGAATCAACTTGACAACAATGGGTAAAAGATAGCCACAACCTAATCCTCCTGAGAACCTGTGAATGTTACCTTACGGTGGGTGGGGTGGGGGGTGGGGGTGGTGGGGAGGAGAAGGAGACTTTACAGATGTAATTAAATTAAGGATTTTGAGATGGGGAAATTATCCTGGATTATTCAAGAGAACGCTAAATGAAATCACATATAAATATATGAGGAAGGGAGAAGGAGATTTGACACAAACAAAAGAGGAGACAGTGTGAAAACAGAGACCGAGAGTGGAATGTTGCAGCCACAAGCCAAGGAAGGCTGGCAGCCACCAGAAGCTAAAAGAGGAATGGATTTTCCCCTAGAGACTCTGGAGGGAGTGTCATCCTGCTAACACTTTGCTTTCAGACTTTTGAACTCCGAATCTGTGAGAGAATAAATTTCTGCTGTTTTAAGCCATGAAATGTGTGGTAGTTTGGTACAGCAGCCATAGAATACCAATATAATTGGTGTCTCATTTCTGATAAAGCACACAGGCATGGGTTTGAATCACTTAAAGGAGACTCTTGTAGTGGAGATGGAATTATTCTGTTACTTAGGGGAAGAACATGCATAGAAAAACAATTAAGCCTCTTGAGTTGAACTTGTAAATATATAATTTAAATGGTGGCAAGCACCATATATGCCATAGCTACCTGCTGTTGGCTAATTGGGAAAGAATATGCACAACTGATAATCTTGAGAATTAATGCCGAAGACATTTTAATCTGATCAGAATTTTTTTTGTAGTGCAGTTATGTTCTAAATTTGTGATTCCTAAAGAGTGTTTTAAAGAACATAGTCTTCATAGTGTTAATAAATATTATGTTTAAAAAAAAAGTCTTCATTGTCAACTTTGAGAAACATTGAGGTAAAAAAGAATTGAGATGGTTGGCTGTCTGAGTTTTTCATATTTGATGGTGCATTATGAAGCTCTAAGAGGTGTATGTGGTATAAAGTATTTTTGACATCTCTATATAATATGTCTAGGGGATACTACTGTTTAATGAAATCCTCTTTGGGAAGTGCTGCTCTAAGTTAAGAGTTCACAAAAATTTAGCAAACTATAACTACCCCACATATTACACCAGCTGAACCCTTTGTCCCAAGAAAACATTTGTATAAACACTAAGTTTCCAGCCTCTAGCCTTTTATTTTTGCTAGCTGGGCAAATGAAGATGTTTCAAATAATACCTCTTTTAAAAAAATTCCCAGAACTTTGTTATGTTAGCTTGTTTACATCTTTTTTCTTTTAAATCAGAGAAGGCAGGAAAGTAAATTCCTCTACAAGTTATATCCACATGTGCACCAACTTGAGAGACAGCTTTGCAAGATGCTAAAGTGGCAGTTAAGCAAACAATCAAACAAACAATGAAGAGAGACCATTTGCTGAGAAAGCCACTACAATGAATTTTCGAGATAGGGAAATACCAAGAAGAGTTCAAGTAGGCAGAAAACGGAGAGACCCTCAGGCTACTGCTCAAAGGATTTGGATAGTAGTCATGTGGTTTGTTAAATGTTGTATGTCAGAGATAGAGCAAGAGTGTTAGTGAGAAAGCCCAAGAGAACCATCTAAACAGGAAGAGAAATGATCTAGTTCCATGAATTTATTTATTTTTGTTCTAATGTGTAAAATAAATTTTAGAATATTTTTCTTGCTTGAGCTGGACGCCCACAATATGTCAACTGAAGAGTTCCTACTTTCACAACAAGCCAAACAAGTGGGAATGAGAGTGAAGAGGGAAAGAGGAAGTGTTTTCAACAATAAATAATTCTGTGCTTGATTCAAGGCCTAAAACTTTCAAGAGATGAAATATATTTTGAGCAATGATTACCAATTGGAAATACCAGTGTATTTCAAAACATAAGTAGTACATTTGACTAACAAAACAATACACTACAGAACAAAAACAGCTGAGTTAAGAACAAATTACAGAATAACGCTGGTCTCTCTGGAAACATTTTTTTCTGCCCAAATTTCATTTGACAATTTGTATTTCTCTATTTTTGGCTGTTTGGGTTCTTTTTTTCTTCTCTGAAAGAAACTGACAGGAAATGATTCTTGCCACTAAGTCAAAGAGAGAGCATATTTACGTAGTTTCACATGATGTGACCAGGAAATCCTTTGTAAAAAAAAAAATTCACTGAAAAAAGAGGGGGAAAAAAAAAGTAGTCTGCTAATGGTTTCTAGGAGTCCTGGCGATGCAATGGTTAAGCACTTGGCTGCTAACCAAAAAGGTCAGCGGTTCGAACCCACTGGCTACTTCACCAGAGAAGGATAAATTGAAACTGTCAGTTTCCAGTAAAGATTATAGCCTTGGAAATCCTATGGGGCAGTTCTAGTCTGTCCCATAGGGTCGGTAAGAGTCAGAATCAACTCCATAGCAATGAGTTTTACCGGTTTCTTAAACTTTCCCTGCCCCACCCCCAGAGCCATTTAAACTACCTTTTTTTTTTTTTTGAAACTATAGATTTCAGCACCAAGTCTCATATTTCTGGGTTTGCTTGTGTCTTTTTGATTAAAACCGAAGCAAGTAGAGATTTCAGATGCACTTTCTCCTCATTCCACAGTACCAACAGTGATGTTTCCGATCTCCACGCGCAGAAGGCATTCCTGCTTTGCAGGTTTCTAATCTCACGCCCGACCGCCGTCTGGTCTCCCGCTGACGTCTTGTAAACTGCCCGTCAAAGGCAGAAATGATAGAGGCTCTGTGATCTCTCTCCTGAATGACAGTGACACTGCCAGCCAGGAGGGGGCTGTCACTTCAGATTCCACAGCAACTTGAGCAGCTGCAGCTGCTGCCTTAGGGAAAGCCAGATGCACCGATATTTTGAATGTGTTTTCAGGTTTGCTAGGAATGTACAGACTAGTTGCAGTTGTTTTGATGGACTCTGGTATTTGAAATCTGTCACAAAGCCAATTCCAGTTTGGGTTATAGTATGACAACTCTTTGAGCACTAGGTGCTATGCACTAAATTTTACTGGAGGGTTCACACATTCTTACTGACAAGCTCTATTAACCTGTGTTATAAACAGGGAAACTACCCAGCAAGTCGGTGGAGACACGGTGAGTCAGTTCTATAAATGGCAATTTGGTAGCACATCTATTCTCCAATAACTTTCAACCATTTGACTTCTACCTATAACATAGTCTGTTCTTGGACAGGATGGGGGCCACGTATTACCACTTGGGAATAAAGAAATTGCAACTTAAATCAACTACTCTAGATAAAAAAAAAAATTTTTTTTTGAAGGAAGCAGTGTTATTCTAGTTTACAGACAGAAAATCATACCTTCTATATTATATGTATTTTTCTATGGTGATTATTGGGTAAAGGTGGTTCACGCTCAAATTAGGAGCCCTTGGTTGTGCAGTGGTTCAGCCCTCAGCTGCTAACCAAAAGGTCAGAGGTTCAAATCCACCAGTTGCTCTGTGGGAGCGAGATGTGGCAGTCTGCTTCCATAAAGATTACAGCCTTGGAAACCCTATGGGGCAGTTCTACCCTGTCCTATGGGGTCGCTATGAGTTGGAATCTACTCGCCAGCAATAGGTCATGCTAAAATTCTCTTTTCTTTCTAAAGTAGGCCAATTTTGCATTCCCCTGATCCAATTTTCCTTTTCTATGGCTCTTTTCCCAAGTTCGCTGTTTTTGTCACCTTAGAAAGTGTGATCACGACAATTTAAGACTATATCACCGAGTTCAAGGTAAAGGCAGGCCATAATTCTTCCTTGTTCTATTGACCAAGTATCTTGGCCCTTTTCTATACTTAGCCCTCAGCCTAAGCGGTATGTCATACTTCTGGAACTTAGTTGAATTCTTTGATCAGGCAAGTAAGGATTTTCATTAAGCAAAAGCAGGAAAAACTAAAGTCCTAATGTGATGAACTTCCACTAACAAAAAGGACATGGACAACTGACATAAGCGAGGATATTGTCTGGCTTCTTCTCTGCTTTATCTTTGGCACATAAAACAGTACATGGCATGAAGTAGGGACTACACGTAGGAAAGCATGAATGAATGAGTAAGCAAATAAGTAACTTAGAGATTTTCAGGAGGAGCTTTTGATGAAAAAGAACCTTGTTATTCTGGAAAGAAAAAAAGAGGAAGACTGAGTGAATTCTCCCATTTATTTTTTCATTACCTTTAATAACCTAAATGTTATCACATGCATTAGAAGGGCTTCATACAAAATGGAGATACATGGTATGATGATTAATGTCATGTGTCAACTTGGCTAGGCTGTTATTCTCAGTGATCTGGCAGACATTGGACTGGGTGCTTTTCCATAATGTAATACAATGTAATCATCTTCTAGGATGTGATCAGCCAATCTGTTGAAAGGGTAGTTTCCTTGGGGTGTGGCCTGCCTACAGTATATAAATGGATATTCTGGCAAAGTCTCACTCTCTCTCTCCCCTTGACCCTGCACTCTTTTCGTTGTCTGGCTTCCAGTTCTTTGGAAGTAAGCCTACAGAAGTCTCCCTTCTGATCTGCAGGTTTTGGATTTACCAGCTCCCACAACCCCGTGTACCAGCAGAGGTCTCCAGCCTGCCACTTGACCCACAGATTTGGGACTTGCCAGCCCCCACAATTGTATGGGCCATTTCCTTGAATTAACTCTCTCTATGGAGCCCTGGAGCCCTAGTGGCACAGTGGTTAAGTGTTATGGCTGCTAACCAAGAGGTTGGTAGTTTGAATCCACCAGCCATTTCTTGGAAACCCTATGGGACAGTTCTACTCTGACCTATAGGGTTGCTATGAGCTGGAATTGACTGGATCGCAACGAGTTTGGTTTTTGGTATATATATTTATTTACATGTTTCACCGGTTTTGCTCCTCTAGAAAACCCAGACCAAGACACATGATCCCTGACCTCAAGGCATTTTCAGAACAGCAACTGATTCTGATGACTCAGTGTTCAATCTTCAGGCCTTCTACTGTCGGAGATGAAGCAATCTCCCTAGGTTTAAGTGTTCTGGCATGCTGCTCCCGATATTCAGGGAACATAAGCTCAATTATGCAACATTTTTTTTCATTTTTGGGTTTCCTTTAACTCTAATTCCTTATACATACTTAATATTCTATTAGTACAGTCATTCACCACTTAATGCCCAGGATACTTCTGTGAAACAGTACGTTAAGTGATTTGGACATTTTGCTAACATCATATTATGTACAGGCAGTTGCTGAGTTACCACGCAGCCCGCCCATTGTTCCACCGCCTGAGGAGCAGAAGCAGCCTAGGTCAACAGTCCCCCCACTCTGTCCGCCAGATGAAGCCTGAGAGCTGTAGCCACTGGATACGGGAGGTTGGGCTTGCTAGGCGTGCAGCTGTGGGTTGGGCAGGGGCTGTGCCAGAAGCCTCATCGGGACTTTGCACATGTCTGAGCTGGGGGGGCGTGGGGGCTGCGGGACTCACGGGGACACGGATAGGTGGCCGTGGGGACCGGGTGAGGAGTGAGTGTGTGGGTGCCAGGAACATGAGTGATGGTGGCTGCCCTGGCTGCTGCCACCCTGTTGGTGTCGCTGCTTCCTAATCATGTGTAGCCACCGCCTCCTGGAGCCGGAAGCCTACGAGGGCCCTGGGCCTGGCTGGCGCCCCTGCCAGCGCCGGAGGCAGAAGAAGAGGAACCCGGCAGGTGCTACCCCGCTCCGGAGTGAACAGTTGCATGGCTGCTGGGAGGATGAAAGAAGCCAGGAGAAGGGGAAGGAGGAGGAGGAGGCAGAGAAGGCACTGCGTGGACTGGGATGCTACCTGGAGCCCCCCTGCTAGTTCACTCTAGGGGTTTAGGGTCTTTAAAACCATTAAACCCAAAACCAAACCCTATAGCGACCTTGTAGGACAGAGTAGAGCTGCCCCATGGGGTTTCCAAAGAGTGGCTGGTGGATTTGAACTGCTGGCCTTTTGGAGAGCTGTTAACCACTCTACCACCAGGGCTCCTTAAAACCATTAGGGGGAAATAATTAACAAAAGGAGAGCTACTTTCCCTTTAAAAAAAACCTTACGGGGACCACTGACGACCCGGTTGGATATTGCCTGAAAGGTGGTTGTACGGTGCATGACTGTATTATTGTTAAACTGAATTATTAAGTTTCATAAATCTTGTTTTCAAAGAGTTACATTTCCACTTAGAAAATTAGTGGTATAGATAGCTATTTGATAATTTTTTATTAA
Source organism: Dugong dugon (assembly GCA_030035585.1). Taxonomy (NCBI): domain Eukaryota; kingdom Metazoa; phylum Chordata; class Mammalia; order Sirenia; family Dugongidae; genus Dugong; species Dugong dugon. The sequence continues at coordinate 145,486,689 of CM057464.1, read as the reverse complement.
ATAGGGAGACTTGATCAGGTCCCTAGGTAGTACAAATAGTTTGTGCTTGACTCTTAAACTAAAGGTTAGCTGTTTGAACCCACCCAGGGGTACTGTGGGAGAAAAGGCCTGGAGATCTGTTTATGTTAAGTTTATAGCCAAGAAAACCCTATGGGGCAGTTCTACTCTGTCCTATAGGGTCATTATGAGTTGGAATATACTCGATGGCAACGGATTTGGATTTTTTTGGATTTGATGGTGCTATGGATTGAATTGTGTCTCCCCTAAAAGGTATGTTGAAGTCCTAACCCCTGTACCTGTGACTTTGTTTGGAAGTAATGTTTTTCTTTTATTATCAGTTAAGTTCAAAAAGATGATACTGGAGTAGGGTGGGTCCTAATCCTAATCCCTTCCGAGTGGTGTTTTACAAAGGGGAAAACAGACATGGAAACAGAGACACAGGGGGAAGACAACATGTGAGGATCTGTCTACAAGTCAGAAACAAAAGAGACAAGGAGGGATCTTCCCCTAGAGCTGACTGAGAGAGAGGGAATAGTCCTGCCTACTCCTACTGACTAGCTTCCAGAACTATGAGAAAAAAATGTACATATATATATATATATATTTAAAGCTATTCCTTTTGTGGTACTTTGTTATGTCAACCCAAAGAAACTAAGACATATGGTATTAATATATGGGATGATAGAGATACTAAAATTAAAAATATATTAACTTTGCTCTTGAGCAACAATCATCCCAGTACTTTAATAAACGAATCATAATACATGCAACTGTGCTATAATAAAGAAATGAATAAAGTGCGTAGGCTTATGACGATAAACTTGATCAAGCGTAGCCTAGGAAGACTTCCCAGAAAGTGAGAATTTTGACTTAAAAAATGAGTATGAGTTTTCCAGGCAAAGAAAATTAAAAGGAATATTTTAGGCAGTGAAAACAGATTTGCAAAGATTTGATACATGGCATTTTCATAAAATGGTGAGTTCAGAGAGACCGGAACCTCACATGAGGGTATAGACAAAGTGGTGGTAGGTAATAAAGTGGAGAAGGTTTGTTGAAGGCAGATTGTGAAGGAACTTGTATTGAAAGCCAAGTAATTAGATGTGTACTTAGGAAATCAGCTCTGGAGATAGTGTGAATAATAGCACAGTGGTTTAAAGAATACATTCTAGAGTTAGATTTTTGCATTAAAAATGTGCCTTTGCTATTTACTACTTTTTGACTTTAGGATGAGTTATTTCAACTCTTGGTGCCTCAGTTTCCCCATATGAAAAAAAGCGGGGACAGTAAAAATATGTACTTCGTAAAATTGTTGTTGAGTTTTAGTGAGTTAACCATGATTAGAATAGTACCTGGCACAGAATAAGTGTTACATATGTGTTGGTTAAATAATAATATTAAGTAGAATGAGGATAGTGTGGAAGAAAATCCAGATGGGAGGTGTTATGGATTGAATTGTGTCCCGCAAAATGTGTGTCAACTTGGCTAGGCTATGGTTCCCAGTATTGTGTGACTGTCCACCATTTTGTGATCTGAAGTGATTTTCCTGTGTGTTGTAAATCATGCCACTATGATGTTAATGAGGTAGGATTAAAGGCAGTTATGTTAATGAGGCAGGACTCAATCTATAAGACTAGGTTGTGTCTTGAGGCAATCTCTTTTGAGATATAAAAGACAGAAGCCAGCAGAGAGACAGAGCAACCTCATACCACCAAGAAAGCAGTGCCAGGAGTAGAGCTTGTCCTTTGGACCTGGGGTTCCTGGGCAGAGTAGCTCCTAGCCCAGGAGAAGAGTGACGACAAAGACCTTTGTCCATAGTCGACAGAAAGAGAAATCCTTCCCCTGGAGCTGATGCCCTGAATTCAGACAGACTTCTAGCCTATTAGACTGTGAGAGAATAAACTTCTGTTTATTGAAGTCATCTACTTACGATATTTCTGTTACAGCAGCACTAGATAACTAAGACAGGAGGCTTTCTAACAGACCAGGGAAAAATCAGGGCTAAGTCTTCCAGTCATTCTGGTGGACTACAATAATGTAGAAGAAAACCTCCTTGGTCCAAAATATAGAGAAATTTGAATAAAAGAACAATATTTCTTAAAATGTAGATGAGTTTGAAATTATTGGTGAAAGGGAGAAAATACATAAAGACAAGTAGGAATATCCAAACCAGATCTAGGTCCTATAATTGGGGACTGGGACTTTAATCACCAGCATGAAGAGGAGGAGGCAAGCTTTATGTGGTAATAGAGAGGTGAAATTGAGCTATCTGTATAGAGCTAGAAGCAACGAAGGGCTGCACAAGCTATGAAAATAGTGCCAGAGAATCTTCATCCACCAGCCATGGATATGACAAGAAAGTGTGCATTTTATAGAGTTCCATAGGTGGAAAAGTATCGCCCATAAAAAACAGGTAAGAAAAGTACTATGGGAGTATTAACTAAAATTTCCCACAGTGTATGGAGATTTTAAGTCAATGAAGTAAACATAAAAACTGTTTCTGAATCGCCCAATTATATGCTGTTTACAAGAAACTTCAAATTCAACAACATAGGTAAATGGAAAGTAAAAAGATGCAAACATTAATTTAAGAAGGAGTAGCTTTAGGGGGAACCTCATACCACCAAGAAACAAGAGCAAGGAGAATAGAGTGTCCTTTGGACCCAAGGTCCCTGCTCTGAGAAGTTCCTCAACCAGGGAAGATTTATAACAAGGACCTTCTCCCAGAGCCCACAGAAAGAGAGAGATTTCCCCTGGAGCTAGCACCTTGAATTCAGACTTCTAGCCTCCTAGACTGTGAGAGAAGAAATTCTCTTTGTTAAAGCCATCTACTTGTGGTACTTCTGTTATAGCAGCACTAGATAACTAAGATAATATATAAACCCTGAGTTCCTGCAAACCTTGAAAGCCTGAATCACTGAGAGAAGGTAGAGGCAAAGTGATCTTTCTTTAGTCTCTCACTCTCTCTGAAGACCGTGAGCCTGTAGAGACACTCCTTGCCACCACTGACCTCCTACCGTAGCTACAAGGGACCTCCGCGGAGTTCGAGCCTTTCTCCTGAGACTTCTGGTAAAAGTTTGGTGAGAAGTGTCTGCTTATGAGCAGCTAAGATACAACTATTGGCCTCTTCTTATCTGGAGCAAAAGAGAAAGAAGGAAACCAAAGACTTACAGAAGAAACTAGTCTACAGGACTAACAGACTACAAGAACCACAGCCTCATGAGACCACCCTGAGACTAGAAGAACTAGATGGTGCCCAGCTACTACTAACAACTGTTCTCATCAGAGCCACAATAGATGGATTCTGATAGAAGGAGAGAAGAGTGTGGAACAGAACTCAAATTCTTAGAAAGTTCAAACTTGCTGGACCAATTGAGACTAGAGGACTCCCCAAGACAATCACCCTTATATACTCCATAAACTTTGAACTGAAACTACCCCTTGAGGTCATCTTTTAGCTAAATAACAAATTGGCTTATAAAATAAAGAATATTATCAATGAGTACTGCACACCTTTAAAAAAAAAATCATCTATTAGAGACCAGATGATCAATAATTATTCTAAAGTTAAGATGAACGGGTAAGGGGACAGGGAAACCAGATTACTGGAAACAGAACATCCACAATGGAATGAGTGAGAATGTTACCATATTGTGAAAAATGTAACCAATGTCACTGAACAATCTGTGTAGTAACTGTTAAATAAGAACCTAATTTTCTATGTAAACTTTCACCAAAAACACAATAAAATATTATTTAAAAAATAAATAAAGGTGAGGCAATGCGGCCTTTCATCTCAGTGCCTCTGCCTGAGGATGGCAGTCATCTCTGGCTTATTGAATCTCTATAAGCACATTCTTCTGTGATTAAATGTCAACCTACAAAACAGCTATAAAACTGGAAATTATTAACTGAAATGAAAAAACAACAGAGGGTGCATGATAGCAGAGTGATGAAATTAGGGCACAGTCTACACATTTCAGGCTACAATTTGTTTGGAATGATATTGTCATACATTTTTGAAATAAAATAAAGGGAAGATAAGTAACAATTAAAAAAAAAAAAAAGAAGTAGAAGAGTTCTCGCAAAATGGCACTCTAGGCAGAAGCACCACACCATCCCTCCACAACAAAGATCCAAAAAACTAAGCTGAACAGAGAAAACAAAAATCCTGAAACCCTAAAACATCAAATGAAGAGATAAAGAACTCAGCCAAGCACCAAATGGAGTGAGAAAACTGAAAGAGAACGGAGAGGGAGGAGAGATTCATGCAGAGGTCCCCTACCAGCTAACACAGCACAGGTCCGCCATCTTGGACACCTATTGGAGAACAATAAACAGGGGATACGAGAAAGCAGCTTCACGGAGCTTCCAGAGGGAGACAAAACAACCGGTAATTTGCCATATACGCTTTCCCACCCCCCACCCTTCTTCACCCCCACTTGGCCTCCTCTGCTTCCTGCGGCCACAATCTCTTGTCCAGGAAACACCAGTTGCTTGGATTCCACACACCCGAACGGGCTGGCTCTCTGAATGTCATTTGTTGGCTGCTGGTGTTGCTTTTTTCCGCTTCTTTTGATTTCTTTCTTACCTCTCACCACCTCCCCTTCCTTTTGCTCAAATACCTGGCTCTGTGCGCCGCCTTGCTTCTTCCTGAGGGGCTGCAGAGCTCCGGTAATTTGTGATATACGCTTTCCCACTCCCTACCCTTCTTCACCCACACTTGGCCCCCTCTGCTTCCCATGGACACAGTCTCTTGTCCGAGAAGCACCAGCTGCTTGGATTCCACCAGCCCGCACTAGCTGGCTCTCTGAGTGCCATTTGTTGGCTGCTGGTGTTGCTTTCTTTTCTGCTTCTTTTGATTTCTTCCTTACCTCTCACCACCTCCCACTCCTTTCGCTCAAATACCTGACTCTGTGTGCCATCTTTGCTTCTTCCTGAGGGTATGTGGAGCTCCGTTCGAGTGTGGAGCAGCTTCCCAGTCTCGGCTGCCATGCTGGTGGGGTCCCGAGGCTTTTGTTCGTTTGTTTGTTTTGAATTGTTTTTTGTTTTCTTTTCCTTTCCTTGAGTTGGGACCCCTTTCTGGCCAGGCTGTGCTGTGTGGCAAGGAGACTACCCCCTCAGCTTGCACAGATGTGCAGAGGGATCCCTGAGCGCATTTATTTTTTCATTGGTTTTTTTTTTTTCCCCTATTTTTTGGGGGGCTTTTCTTGTTCTTTTTTTTTTTTTTTTTTAATATAATTTGTTTTGTTTTATTTTCCCTCTTTTACCCTTTTGTCTTTCTTCATTACTCAGTTTCTCATCTCTCTATATCTTCCTTCTCCTTCTGTTTCCTGAATACCTGGCATTGTATACCTCTACGCCTTCTAGCCAGGCTGTACTGCAACACCTGAGAGCGACTTTCCCAGATCTCATAGCTGCACCAGTGGGATCCCTGGGAACTTCGTGGTTCTTTAACCTTTCCAATTTTTATTTATTCATTCTTTTCTTTCCTTTTCTTCCTATTCCCCTTTCTGTTTTTCTCCATTTCATAATCTCTCATCTCTCCACTCCAACAGCAAGCTCCCTTAGCATTCTTTTTTGTTCGTTTGTACATTTTTGGCTCCTGTTCCTCTCTCCTCTCTCCCATATCCATCTTAGCTACACACATAACCATCTCCCCACTACATCCTGCCTACCTGCACTGTGCGCTTAACATCACACCACCAAACAGCAAAGGCACGGCCTACTGGAACCTGCCCTGCACTGATTGCCGACCCACCGTGGTGGCTGTAGTATGTGCCACAGACAACCCTTCCCAGTAGCTCCTCTTTGGCTGGACCTGCCCTGCCATACCATATCTGAGTGACTGGCCAAAAGTATTGTGCCCACAGACGAGCAAACAACAAAGAACACACAGTCTGCCTGCTCAGATGTAGTCAATTTTTTTTTTTAAAAAAAGAAGGAAACAAACAAATCTACAATCAATAAATGAGAAAAATACTACTGAATGCCCTGAAGACAGCATAGAATATCAAAACATTTACAAAAACAGGACAGGATGGTTCCAGTAGGTGTCCAAAATAAAACACCAGATGACTTTCCAGTGGAAGAAAATGCACTAGAACTACCTGACAGGGAATTCAAATCTGTAATACTCAGAATTCTCCGACCTGAGGCAAAAAGCTAACAAACATGAGGAAAAAATAGACAAATTCATGGAAAATACAGACAAAATATTGGAAGAATTCAGGAAAATAATGCAGGAACAAAATAAATTCACAGCTAGAAATTATACAAACACAACAACTAGAAATCCAAAAGATAAACAACAAGATTTCATAAATAGACAGTGTCATAGAAGTGCTGAGAAGCAGATTTGAAATGGTGGAAGACAGGATCAGTGGAATTGAAGACAAACACTAGGATACAACTCTGTTTCAGGAAAAGAACAAAGAAAAATGAAGAGACCCTGAGAGTCATGTGGGATATAATCAAAAGCAAAAATTTACGAGTGATTGGAATTCCAGAACAGGAGAAGAAAACAGAAAACACAGACAGGATCATTGAAGAACTACTGACAGAAAAATTCCACAATATCATGAAAGATGAAAAGCTGGCCATCCAAGAAGCTCAACGAACTCCATATAGGAGAGACCCCAAAAGAAAATCACCAAGGCATGTCATAATCACACTTGCCAAAACCAAAGATAAACAAAGAATCCTGAGAGCAGCTCGTGAAAAACAAGAAGTCACATACAGAGGAGAAACAATAAGACTAAGCTCAGATTATTCAGCAGAAACCATTCAGGCAAGAAGGCAATAGGAAGACATATATAAAATATTGAAAGAAAAAAATTGCTAGCCAAGAATAATATATCCTGCAAAACTCTCGTTCAAATTTGATGGTGAAATTAGGTCATTTCCAGATAAACAGAAATTAAGGGAATATGTAAAAGTCAAACCAAACTTACAAGAATTATTAAAGGGATTCTTCGATCTGAGGACAAACAGCTTCAGCTCACAGGCAGAATCTAGGACACAGGATCATACCAGCCAGATACCAGTCTAGGAAATGAACTCTCGAGGACTATCCAAAACCAAAAGACATACAACAGGGAATCAGAGCAGTCAATCAGTAAATGACAACAACATCAAAGCAATGAAAGAGGGAATAAATGGCACTGGCATAGAGCCTTCTAATGGAGAGGAAGGCAAGGCGATACCAAGTAATGGTAGACTGCTTCAAACTTAGAAAGATAAGGGTAAAATTCATGGTAACCACAAAGAAAGTTAACAAACATACTCATAAAAATAAAGATGAAAAACATAAAGTCTCAGCAAAAACAAAACCTACAAAAACAAAAGAAATGAAAAAAAATCCACAAACAAAGGTAACTCAGCACAAGACAGTAAGAAGAACAAGGAAAACTTCAGCACCACAAAAAAAAAGCACTACAAAATGACAGCAACAAACTCACATCTATCAATAATTACACTCAATGTAAATGGACTCAATGCACCTATAAAGAGATGGAGAGTGACAGAATGGATAAGAAAACAGGATCCATCAATATGCTGTCTACAAGAGACACACCTTAGAAACAAAGATGTGAATTTATTAAAAGTCAAAGGTTGGAAAAAATATATCAAGCTAACAATTACCAAAAAAGAGCAGGAGTGGCAATTCTAATCTCAGATAAAATAGACTTTAAAACAAAATTTATCATAAAAGACAAAGAAGGACACTATATAACGATTAAGGGGATGATCCATCATGAAGACATAACCATAATAAACATCTATGCACCCAATGACAGGGCTCCAAAATACATAAAACAAACTCTAACAACCCTGAAAAGAGAAATTGACAGTTCCACAGTAATAGTAGGAGACTTCAACACACCACTCTCAGTAAAGGACAGAACAACTAAGAAAAAACTCAGCAAAGATTCAGAAGACCTAAAGGGCACAATCAGCCAACTGGACCTCATAGACATATATAGAACACTCCATCCAACCGCTGCAAAGTACACATTCTTTTCCAATGCACATGGAACGTTCTCCAGAATAGACCACATCTTAGGCCACAGAGCAATCCTCAACAAGATCCAAAACGTTGAGATAATTCAAAGTACCCTCTCTGACCACAATGCAATCAAGGTAGAAATTAACAACAGACAGAGCAAGGAAAAAAAATGAATTACACGGAAACTGAATAATACCCTGCTTACACATCACTGGATAATAGAAGAAATCAGAGATGGAATCAAAAAATTCCTAGAATCAAATGAGAATGAAAACACATCATACCAAAACCTTTGGGACACAGCAAAGGCAGTCCTCAGAGAACAATTTATAGCAATAGATGCACATATCAAAAAAGAAGAAAGGGACAAAGTCAAAACATTAACTACACAACTCCAACAAATAGAAAGAGAACAGCACTAAAAGCCCACAGCCACCTGAAGAAAGGAAAAAATAAAGATCAGAGCAGAAATAAATGAAATAGAGAATAGAAAAACAACAGAAAGAATCAACAAAACCAAAAGCTGGTTCTTTAAAAGGGTCAACCAAATGGACAAACCACTGGCCAGACTGACAAAAGAAAAAAAGGAGAGGACACAAATAACCCAAATAAGAAACGAAATGGGGGACATTACAACAGACCCAACTGAAATAAAAAGGATTATAACAGAATATTATGAAAAACTATACTCCAACAAATTTGAAAACCTAGAGGAAATGGATAAATTTCTAGAAACACACGGGCTACCCAAACTACAACAAAGTGACGTTGAAAATCTGAACAGACCCATAACAAGAGAAGAGATTGAAAAGGTCATAAAAAAACTCCCAACCAAAAAACGTCCTGGCCCAGATGGTGTCACTGAAGAATTCTACAAAACATTTACAGAAGAGTTTGTACCAGTACTACTCAAGCTATTTCAGAGCATAGAAGAGGAAGCAACCCTTCCAAATTCATTCTGTGAAGCCAGCATAACACTGATACCAAAACCAGGCAAAGACATCACAAAAGAAGAAAATTACAGACCAATATCTCTCATGAGTATAGATGCAAAAATTCTCAACAAAATTCTAGCCAATAGAATTCAGCATCATATCAAAAAAATAATATACCACGACCAAGTAGGATTCATATGAGGTAGGCAACATTAAAAAAATCAATCAACATAATTCACCACATAAATAAAAGGAAAGAAAAGAATCACATGATCATCTCAATTGACGCAGAAAAGACATTTGACAAAGTCCAACACTCATTCCTGATAAAAACTCTCAATAAAATAGGTATAGAAGGGAAATTTCTCAACATAATAAAGGGCATCTCTGCAAAACCAACAGCCAACATCATTCTTAATGGAGAGAGGCTGGAAAAATTCCCCTTGAAAACAGGAACAAGACAAGGATGCCCTTTATCACCATTCCTATTTAACATTGTGCCAGAAGTTCTAGCTAGAGCAGTAAGGCAAGAAAAAGAAAGGGCATCCAAACTGGTAATGAAGAACTTAAACTGTCCCTGTTTGCAGATGATATGATAGTATACATAGAAAACCCTAAAGATTCCACGAGAAATCTATTGGAACTGATAGAAAGATTCAGCAGAGTAGCAGGATACAAGATAACATTCAAAGATCAGTTGGATTCCGATACACCAATAAGGAGAACGATGAAAAGGAAATCAGGAAAACAATACCATTTTCAATAGCCCCTAAAAAGATAAAATACTTAGGAATAAATCTGACCAGGGATGTAAAAGACCTATACAAAGAAAACTACAAAACACTACTGCATGAAACCCAAAGAGATCTCCATAAATGGAAAAATATACCATGCTCATGGATAGGCAGAGTCAACATTGTGAAAATGTCAATTCTACCCAAAGCAATTTACAAATACAACACAATCCCGATCCAAATACCAACAGCATTCTTCAAAGAGATGGAAAAACTAGTCATTAACTTTATATGGAAAGGGAAGAAGCCCCGAATAAGTAAAGAACTACTGAAGAAGAAGAATAAAGTTGGAGGACTCACACTACCTGACTTCAGAACCTACTATACAGCTACAGTAGTCAAAACAGCCTGGTACTGGTACAACGACAGATGCATTGACCAATGCAACAGAATTGAGAACCCAGATGTAAATCCATCCACCTACGGTCACCTGATCTTCGACAAGGGCCCGAAGTCCATCAAATGGGGAAAAGACCGTCTTTTTAACAAATGGTGCTGGCAAAACTGGATATCCATCTGCAAAAAAATTGAACAGGACCCATACCTCATGCCGTATACAAAAACTACTTCAAAATGGATCAAAGACCTGACTATAAAGCCTAAAACTATAAAGTTCATAGAAGAAAAAATAGGACCAACACTTCAGGCCTTAATACATGGCATTAACAGGATACAAAGCATAGCCATCAATGCACAAACCCCAATAGATAAGCTAGATAACTGGGATCTTCTAAAAATCAAACACCTATGCTCTTCAAAAGACTTCACCAAAAGAGTCAAAAGAGAGCCTACAGACTGGGAAAAAATTTTTGGACAGGACAAGTCAGACAAAGTTCTAATCTCCATCATCTACAAGAAAATCCAACACCTCTCCAACAAAACGACAAATAATCCTATTAAAAAATGGGCAAACAGACACTTCACCAAAGAAGACATTCAAATGCCCAACAGACACATGAGGAAATGCTCGTGATCACTAGCCATTAGAGAAATGCAAATTAAAACCACAATGAGATACCATCTTACCCCGGCATTACTGGCACAAATCAAAAACACTGGAAATAACAAATGTTGGAGGGGCTGTGTGGAGATGGGAACTCTTATGCACTGCTGGTGGGAATGCAAAATGATACAACCATTTTGGAAAATGATATGGCGCTTCCTCAGAAAGCTAGAAATAGACATACCATTCGATCCAGCAATCCCACTCCTAGGAATATATCCTAGAGAAATAAGAGTTGTCACTCGGATAGACATATGCACACCTATGTTCATGCCAGCATTGTTCACAATAGCAAAACGATGGAAACAACCTAGATGCCCATCAACAGATGAATGGATAAACAAACTATGGTACATACACACAATGGAGTACTATGCAACAAGAAAGAATAACAATGAATCTGTGAAGCACCTCATAACATGGATGAAAGTGGAGGACATTATGCTGAGTGAAATAAGTCAATCACAAAAGGACAAATATTGTATGAGACCTCTATTGTGAAAACCCATGAAAAAGTTCACACACAAAATGTAACAATCTTTGTTGGTGACCAGGGATGGGAGGGGTGGGGGGGAAATACTAAATAATCAATAGATAAGTGGTGTCTTGGGTGAAGGGTGAGACAGTACACAATACAGGGGAAACTAGCACAACTTGTACAAGGAAAGTTCACGGAAGCCACACAGACACATCCAAACTCCCTGAGGGACTGAGTTGCTGGGCGGAGGGCTGTGGGGACCATGGTCTTGGGTAACACCTAGCTCAATTGGCATAACACAGTTTATAAAGACAATGTTCTACATTCTACCTTGGTGAGTAGAGTTTGGGGTCTTAAAAGCCTGTGAGCGGCCATCTAAGATACTCCATTGCTCTCATCCCTTTGGGAGCAAGGGAGAATGAAGAGAACAGGATACAAGGATAAAGATTAGTCCAAAGGACTAATTGTCCACAGCTGCCAAAGCCTCCACTGGACTGAGTCCAGTACAGCTAGATGGTGCCCAGCTACCACCACTGGCTGCTCTGACCAGGATCACAACAGAGGGTTCTGGACAGAGCTGCAGAAGGATGTAGAGCATAATTCTAACTCACAAAAAAAAGACCAGATTTACTGGCCTAAAGGAGACTGGAGAAACCTCGAGAGTATAGCCCCCAGACACCCTTTTAGCTCAGTGGTGAAGTTATCTCTGAGGTTCACCGTTCAGCCTGGGAGTGGACAGCCCCGTAAAAACAAATGAGACTCATAAGATATAGTAGTCAAGTGACAAGGGCCAGAAAGCAGAAGGGGACAAGGAAGCTGGTGATAGGGAACCCAAGGTTGAGTAAGGATATTGTTGATGTGTTGTGAGATTGTTAACCATTGTCATAGGGCAACATGTGTAGTAACTGCTAAAGGAGAAACTCTTTTGTTCTGTAGGCCTTCATCTTAAGTGAGAATAACAGCACAATTGGAAGAGCGTAGTCAATGTCAGTGAACTGTGCATGTAGAAATTTTTGAAATGGTGTATTTCTGGCTATGTGTATTTTCACCAAAAAAAAAAAGGTTGAGAAGTTAGAGGGTTGACATGTTGTGGGGTTGTTAACCAATGTCATAAAACAACATGTGTACTATTGTTTCATGAGAAACTATTTGTTCTGTAAGCCTTCACCTGAAGTACAATAAAAAAAAGAGAAGTAGCTTTATTAATGTTCGATAAAGTAGATTCCAGAGCATAGGAAATTACTAGAGAAAAGGAGAGACATTACATAGTCATGTGTATATAATGATATCTTCCACCAGAAGACATGATGAACCTGAATGTGTATACACCAAGCAACATACATTAAGAAACAAAACAATACAAAACGAACCGTGAAACAAAAACTGATACAGCTGAAAAAAGAAATAGGCAAATCCACAATTATACTTATCAAGAATATAGAACTAAGCAAGACAATCAACCAACAAATCTAAGTGACATGTATAAATCACTCCACTCAACAATAGCATAATTCCTATCAAAATAGGAATTGCTTTCAAAATCACAGTGACCCTTTTTTTTTTTAGACATGGACAAGTTCATTCTAAAATTTATATGGAAAGGCACAGGATCTAGAGAAGCCAAAATTATCTTTACAAAGATATAAATGTGGTTGGCAGAAAGACAGACACAGACCAATGGAACAGAACAGGGAATTGGAAAATGTAAAAGATCAGTTAAGAGATGATGAAGGCTGAACTTAAAGAATGAAAAGAAGAGGATAGACTCAGAGACTGGTGGAATCTATAGGATTCGATTATGAAAAGGATATGAGAATTGAGAGGGAAGGGGTTGAAGATGGGTCTGGAATCTCCATCTTGGAAGACAGTGGGAATGTGAGGTACCTGCAGAGTACTCAAATATAATGCCCAGTGTTCCGTTGTGATTAGCAGCCAGGGCTGCAGGAGCAAGCAACACGCTGTTTAACAAAGGAGAAAACTAAAGCCTAGGAATGTGGTAGTGACTTTCCTGAATGGAGCCTTAAGTCAGAAGGACTGATTGGCAGACAACTAACTCAGGCTTATATGAAGTAAATGAAGACCAATACTTAGAGTTTAAAGCACTTGTTTTTGCCCAAACTCTTAGAGGATCATATGATAAAGCGAAATCTAATGGTTCAGTCACATAAAAGCTCTTGAGTTCACTGCAACAAGTATTTTATCCTGATAAGTAGCTCATTAAAGAGAAATTATTTTTAGGGAATAAATGAAATCAGCTGCTTTTGGGTAGCTATTAGCTTATTCTTGATAAAGCAAGGACCGTGTTACTAGAGTTAATGATGGTTGGTGCAGGATGTGATCAGTGCTCAAACATAATTTCCTTTATCGTATTTTTTCAAACAGAATGGGTATTTTTTCAAATAATGTCTGTTGGTTTTTAAGCAATAATGAATGAATGGGATGTACTCAGTCATTTCTACATGAATATACTCCATCAGTGTCAGTATATGTATAACTTTACTATTAATTTACTGTTTACTAGATTTTTCTACCTGTTAGGACAAAATCAGCAGAGGGTCAGCAAAAAAGAGGAAGACCCTCAACGAGATGCATTAACACAGTGGCTGCAACAATGAGCTCAAACATAGCAACAATTGTGAGGATGGCACAGGACCAGGCAGTGTTTCATTTTGTTGTACATAGGGTCGCTGTGACTTGGAACCAACTCGACCGCACCTAACAACAACAGCAAGGACAAGATTATAACGATGGCATAGGAACCTCTGACTCAGATAATAAGGTTGGAAATTGTGATGTTTAGATTAGCCAAATTGGCAGAACTGGCACATATATACAATCAATTTGTTTACCAATTTGTTAAAATATCTTTAGAGTTGAAACTCTACTACAAATAATGTTTTGCAAGACTTTTGTTTCAGAGGATACTTAAGCAGTAAAGTGCAATAGTTGAGAATTCCGGCTTTTGTAGTCAAGCACATCCCCTCTGTCAGTTGCTGACTGTGTGGTTTTAAACCAATTAAGTAGCCTTTCCATGCCTTTACAGGTAAAAGACTGACAGTAAAAGGATTGGGAACATATCCCAAAGGATTTTGAAATTGAACTAACTCCAGCTTCTGACCTACAATGCCTGATAGACAGCCCTCAAAAAAAAAAAAAGTGTTAGGTTTCGTTAGAATTTGACACTGCGTTGGTGCTATTGAAGTCCCTGGGTGGTGGGAACTGTTAAGTGCTCTATTACTAACAAAAAAGTTGCCAGTTCAAACCCACCCAGAGGTGCCTTGGAAGAAAAGCCTGGTGGTCAGAGTCTTGAAAACCCTATGGATCAGTTGTACTCTGCAACCATAAGGTCATCAGGAGTTGGAATCAAGTTGAGGCAACTGGTTTTTGTTGCTATCATTATATAATCAACTATCAATTCTATGTATGAGAAAGCTTGGATATGGAAATATTCTGGTTAATAGTTTCTGTATGTGTTTGGTATTAAAACATAAACTTTCATGATGGAGGTCTTGTAAATTAGAAAAAAGGAAGAGTCATTTTATTGAGCTCCTGTGTTGCAGCCACGGTGTGAGGAACTTGCACATACTTTACAGTAAAACCCGCGAAAGCTGGAACCTGTGTAAGGAGAAAACCTGTCAGAGAAAGAAATCTCAAATAGTAAACAAGTGATAAAAAAGTGGTAAGACTGCACCCTGTCAAAGGTGGAAAACTTATGGGACCCAGAAAAACACAGCAGTCCCATCGAGTTCCGGCTCTCACAGGTTTCACTGTATTTCATTTAATCTGCACAACAGCCTTGAAGGATAGTAATCATACTTCTCATTTCAGAGTTGAAATAAGCAGAATGCTATGTTTCAGGAATCATACAGATAGTAGCAGAACCAGAAGTAAAATCCCTAACTCTCCACTTTGACTTTCTTGTAGAAAATGTGATTAAGCCATACCATCGATTGAAGATTAATGTTTTCAATTTTTGATGCCTCCTCTAGTTTAATTGAGTAAAGCAATTCATGCCACAATCTTCTACTCCTTCTGTTGTGTATTTACCTTTGCTAGAAACAAGTCCTAAAGTTATTACGGTTTTCATAGTTTCTGGTTGATCTCTGACAAATTATCAATATGTAAGTTATGATGGCTGACCAGATGAAATGATACAGAGACAGATAGAAAGAAAGAAAGAATAGATATACATATAGCTACAGCTATTAGGAAAAATAAGAGCCAGTCAAGCCTGACCATAAATGGATAAACAGACTACTTCTGCTGAGAATCATAGATCTTGGACATTTGTAAAGGCTTAGGAATGTGCTCATAAACTTTAGCAACCAGGAGGAATGAGACTAGAAGGACGTACTAGAAGGAAAAATGACTCCTTCCCCTACAAACTCGCAAACATTTTCAAACATGAAACATGACATACTATTATACATAGGGAAATCTTTTAAATATGTGTATATATCCAGATATATGAGAATATATATATTTTTATTTTGAATTATTTATTGGTGTGTTGATTTATCAACTTGTTTTTGGCATTTTTTTAAATATTTCTCGATATTTCATTAATAGTTTTCTAGTTCTATGTCCATTTTTCTGTGTGTGAGTGTTTCTCTTATTCAGCCACCAGGAAACTCGAAGTCAAATATATAGCTCAGTTATAACAAATGCACAGGACCTTAAAGCCTGTTTGTATTCCATATTTCCCTCCTCTCCTATGCTTCCCATTGGGGCATAATGTTTTTTTATTTTTTTGCTTTATTTTTTATAATTTTTTTTTTTATATTGTACTTCAGGTGAAGACTTACAGAACAAATAGTCTCTCATGAAACAGAAGTACACATGTTGTTTTATGACATCGGTTAACAACCCCACACCATGTCAACCCTCTAACTTCTCAACCTTTTTTTTTTTTTTTTTGGTGAAAATACACATAGCCAAAGATAGAGAATATATTTTTTAGAAATACGCATGAACTGAAAGCACGCATTGCATGCCAATAAAATCAAAGGATTTTATATTGTTTTGGGACAAAAGATGAACTATTTCATATTAAAATCTACAGATGAAGGCTCAGATTTTTTGTTGTTGTTGCCTCCCTGGAATTATTATATAAGTAAAGTATCTTTGATCCAGAGTTTCCTTATCTTGAAAATGCACTAGTTTCAGCTTTATGAAGGGTGGAGTTTGTATTCTAATCTTAGAGCTCCCTCTTCTGTTTACTGGTAGGTATGAAAAATTCCGATTTCTCTAATTCCATATTTTTAAATTAAATTTCTAAAACGTGACTGCAAATCACTAGTTTTGATAGTTAGTGATTGACCAAATTACCTGTAATTACAATATGTGATGACCAGGAACCATTTGTATGTACCAGAAACTTCTAAGATGCATACATCTAAGAGCCAAGAAGCTGTGGATCTTAGATATCAACAGGAACATCATGAGAGAAGAAGAAAGAAGGAAGAAAAATGACATTAACAGTTATGATATTCCAAGTGAAGTACTAGGTATTCCCTGGCCATCATCTCAAAGAGCTTCTCACGTCAATTTAATGACTGCTGGTTTGACAAATGAGGAAGCTGAGGTACCAAAAAGTTAAGTGACTTGCCCAAAACTACACAGCTGGTAGAACCAGACATCAAGGTCTTGACTTCAAATCTTGTCCTGTCTTCCCTAAAACATGAAAAAACAATAGAAAGACAAGTAGAAGAGTGATGTATGACAGAGTAGAGTTAGTGACTGTGGTGTAGTGAATTACTTAATATGGCCCTTCTAGCCATAGTCTTTATAAATGCCACCAAATGACTGGGTGGGATTATGCAAATTAGGTGCTTATAGCCCACCAAGGGGATTAGGTAGCTTGCTAATAAAGTAAATAAGGTGCATGACATCCTTGTGGGGGTGGGACCATGCAAATAAGGTGTATTGAACCCTAACAAGGGGATTGGCCAGTTATGCCATCCCACTAGGCTAAAAGGGCGACACAGAGAGAGAGAGGAGCTGTAACACAGCAGACAATGAGAGATGTTGGTGCAAGACAGGTGTGGTAGAGCTTGCAGACCCACAGAGCTAAGAGGTGCAACACTTGCCCAAGAAGCACCCCAGCAGGGCCTGGCAGCTGAAGGCCCTCAGCAGGGCCTGGTGGCAGCAAAGCCCCAGCAGGGCCCGGTGGCAGAGGGCGAGAAGAAGCTGTCCTGATTGAGGAACTACATCCTGAGTTATTGTTACTGTTACAAGCTGATTCCAGTTCTGATTGTACCCTGTTGCTTCCCTACTAAACCATTTAATTGGTAAATATGGTTCGTGACCTCTGTGAGACAT
Organism: Dugong dugon; assembly: GCA_030035585.1. Taxonomy (NCBI): domain Eukaryota; kingdom Metazoa; phylum Chordata; class Mammalia; order Sirenia; family Dugongidae; genus Dugong; species Dugong dugon. The sequence goes on along the minus strand of CM057464.1, from coordinate 145,469,153 downwards.
TGCAGTGAATTACTGAACCCAAAGAAGGGAGGGTAAGTACTGAGGGGAGGAGGAGTAGTTGATGTTAGAGATGATGGAGTGGTACAGCAATTTGGAAAAGTTGGACATTTGGGACATCTTTAACCTCCATCTCTTAGGAACCAGCTTTGTACTAATCCTTATAAAAGAAATTATTCATTTAGTGACTCATTTAGTCAGTTATTCACTTAACAAGAATTTATTGAGTATTTTTATGTGTTCTATATTATGTTAGACATTATGGGTGTCTTAGGCTGGGTTCTCTAGAGAAGCAAAACCAGCAAAGCATAACTATAGATATATATATAGAGAGATTTATATCAAGGAAATGGCTCATGCAGTTGTAGAGGCTGGAACATCCCAAGTTCGTGGGTCAGATAGAGGTTTCTCCTGATTAACGTAGCTGCAGGGGCTGGCGAACCCAAGATCGGCAGACAAGACAGCAGGTAAGCTGCTAGCTCAAGTCCCAGGAACTGGAGGTCAGAAGAATCCTTCAGGATCCAGTGCAAGCAAAAGCCCTCGAGCCTTGCCAGAGAGTCCACTTAAGTTGATGCAGGCCACACCCCCAAGGAAACTCCTTTTCAACTGATTGGCTACTCATAGCAGATCCCATCATGGAGGTGATCACATTATATCAAATCTCATCATGGAAGTGATCACATCATCATACGACTGCCAAACTACATTGTAACTGCCAAACCATTGAGAATCATGGCCCAACCAAGCTGACCCACAACCTTAAGGATGACAGTGGGTGAAACAGTAAAATATGACATGGGTCTTTCCCTCACTGAGTTTACATAGATGGAGTACAAGCTAAATGTAATTGGAACAATAGTGAGCAGGTGAGAATGCATATGGTGTAGCCAAATGACAATGAAGAATAGGAACTTGAGTTGTATAAATGGTTAGGGACTAGCAGAGCAATAAGGACCTGGAAATTTAAAAATGAGTGGCTGTATAGTGCTCATGTATGGAGGAGAGACCTGATGAAAGTTGTGTTTAAGGAACACCTAAGTTGCACCCTCACCTTCCCTTCAAGGCAGTAGGCTCTTTATACATGAAAAACCAAACCAAATCCATTGCCATGGAGTCGATTCCGCCTCAAAGGGACACTAGAGGACAGGGTAGAACTGCCAAATAGGGTTTCCAAGGAACAACTGGTGGATTCGAACTGCCAAACTTTTGGTTAGCAGCGGAATGCTTAACCACTGTACCACCAGGGCTCCTTTACACATAAAGGAGGGTAAAACTTGGAGTTATATGACAAAGCAAAGGGTCTTAAATCTATTGCTTGATTAATTTTATGTAAGTATGCACTGTGAAACCACAACCCAGATCAAGATGTGGAATATTTCCAGCAGTCAAGAAGGCTCCTTCGGCCTCCCTCCTAGTCAATTATGCCATAATTTGCTGCTCTTCCCAACACAGTTTTCCTTATCCTAATTTATTTAGTTTTCTTCATGTTGTTGGGTGCCATTGAGTCAACTCCAACTCATAGTGACCACATGTGACAGAGTAGAAATGCCCAATAGGGTTTTCTTAGCTATTTTCTTTACAGATTGCCAGGTTTGTCTCCTGCAGAGCTGCTGGGTGGGTTCGAACCGCTAACCTTTTGGTTAGCAGCCAAGTGCTTAACCATTGTGCAACCAGGGCTCCTTTTATTCTACTTCACAGTACTTATCAAAACCTGGCTATTATGCCTCAACAGCATATGAAATCAAGGAAAGCAAGGATTTTGCCTTTTTGGTCCCTGATGTATCCCTGGCATGCAAACGAGTGCCTGACACATAGCAAATGCTCAAAAAAAAAAAAAAAAAAAAGATCATTGAATAAATGAATAAGAATTTAGGGAAAAACAGTAAAGTGATCCCAAAACCAATGTAGCATGATAGGCGATTGATAAGTTAATTGATACCTGTAACATTTTCCTCCCTTGTGCTCTGTTTTTGCCCTTTCACCTACAAACCAAAAAACCCAAATCCATTGCTGTCAAGTTGATTTTGACTCATAGCAAAACTATATGACAGGGCAGAACTGCCCTGTAGGGCTCCCAAGGAGAGGTTGGTGGATTTGAACTGCTGATCTGTTAGTTAGCAGCTAAGCTCCTAACCACTGTGCCACCAGGGCTCCTCCTACCAATAGGAGGTAATAAATAGCTAGACCTTTGTTCCCAGGACCAAGACAAGTGTTTGCATAAGTTTAGAAGCACCTGCCATCAGAATCATTAGGGTTTGGGATGGTGATAGGAATCTGCAATGTGCATGATTAACCGATGCCCCAGGTGATAGAATTACATGATAAAATTTGAGAATTGTTGGTTTGGTTCTCCCTCTTCTCTCCTTCTTATACCCATAGGTTCAAAGCATTTCTTCTCATAGGCTTTCCAAGAGGAATTCATTTTGATTCTATTAGAGCTGGGGGTATGGAGGGTTACATCCTAAATAATATTCCCTCAAGATTTCCATCTTCTTCTTGTTGAAACAAGCACTAATCTAGGTACTTCTGTGAACGAACTCTCCAGACATAATTAAGGTTACTAATAAGCTGACCCTAAAACAGACAGAATAGCCTGGGTTATCCAGGTGGGCCTGGCCCAGTATAATCACATGAGCCCTTAAAATCAGAAGAGTCAGAAGAGAAAGGCAAAAAAGTCAGTCAGACAGATTCTAAGTGTGAGAAGGACTTGGCCCACTGTTGCTGCGAATCAAGGAATGCAAGCAGCCTCTAGAAGCTGAGAAAAACCCCTGGCCAACAGACAGCAAGGAACCAGGTACCTTAGTTCTTCAGCCTCAAGGAACTGAATTCTGCTAACAACCTAAATGCACTTGGAAGCAGATTCATCACCAAAGCCTCCAAAAATGAATTCAGCCATGCTGACATTTTGGTTTCGTCCTAGTGGGACCCAGAGCAGAGAAACCATCTGAGCCTATAGAACTGACCTATAGATCTGTGAAATAATGAATTTGTGTTGTTTTAAGCAGCTAGGTTTGTGGTAATTCGTTACAGCAGCAATAGAAAACTAATGTTGGCATAAGGAATGACTGATCAATTGATATTTTCCATTCTCCTTCTGTGTCTGTGTCCTCTATCCATTGTTACATCATTGCCCTCATTGTGATCCTTACCATTATCTTAATTTTTTATTATTCATTTTCTTGGACTACACTTGAAATCAGAGGGAATGAGGGAAGAGAAGCCTACTCTCTCTCTCTCTCTTCTTTTTTCTTTTGAGTCTTATTTTGCCCTGGCACTTCTCAGAGTTCCCATTTCTCCTACATTCTCTTTTTGTTTCTCTCCCCTTACGTTGCTCATCTTCATCCCGTTTTCCCCCATCAGGTTCAAAGTGACAGACTGTGGTCGAAGGGGGTATGATCAAGATTATTTGGCGGGTAGGGGAAGAAACATTCCACTTGTTTCTCTCCAAAAAGCACTGCTCCCTATTTTTAGGTTAAAGTGAATCTGAAAGAATTCCTTTTAATAAGAACAAAGAGAAAGGTGAAAGCTTCTTAGAAATGGGCTTGTTTTAAAATGTAGTACTTGCTTACTTTTGTAAACTGCTTTGGAGATGACTGATAAGGTAGCAATCAGGAGTTTGTGAGAAGGATGGTAATCCATGAATGTCCTCATCACAGAGTCCTTGTGCCACATGTCTATATTTACTTTCTGTGTTTCCTCATCTTCATAGGTTGACATCCAGCATGTGAAGTGTCCAGCTCAGCTTCAACACCATAGAATAGATGACATCTGCTCAAGTCAAACGCTCACCAGTCAAATGCTAAAAGATAGCTGACGATAGAAGGATGTGGTGTGTTTGTTTAATGGTAGATAACATAAAATATCATTTTTCCCCGAAGTTGAATGAAAGGGCGAGGGGCATGAAATGGGTCTGGAGACTTAGGCGGAGGCCACGTCTAATAAGACCTTAGTGTAGGTCTCTGTATTAGGGCTTCTGTAAAACTAATCTGTCTTGGTTCTTTCACCTCTTCACATTCAGCTAAAGAATTCAGATTCAGGCAAAAATTATTTTTTTCCAGTTGAGAAATGATAAGGAGAGGTATTGAGAATGGAGAGCATGTGAAAGTGAGCGGGTATAATTACGGACCATGGAGTCTAAGCTGGTCATAAAGAGAAATAAAAAGTGAAGACACTCATAACTGGAAATGATCACTTTGGGGAAATGAAAGTTCACACATGACACATGTAAGGTGATTTAGGGGTTATCAATCTATAATGTGAGAATGTGCAGCTTAGAAGAAAGTCAAGAATTTCCTGTAACTGACTTATTTTTATACCCTGGTGAGGTAGTGGTTAATAGCCACAGCTGTTAACCAAAAGGTCAACAGTTTGAATCTATCAGGCACTCCTTGGAAACCCTATGGGGCAGTTCTACTCCGTCCTATAGGGTCGCGGTGAGTCGGAATGGACTCGACGACAACGAGTTTGGGTTTTTTTTTTGGGGGGGGGGGTCTGGCGACTTCTAATTATTGTTTACTTAGGAGACTGAAAACACTTTGCCAACGTACAGAGCTTTGGAGTTTATAGAAAAGAAATTACTTACACAAACTTACTTTATTTTTGCAAAAACTCTGTGAGGTGGCTATCATTATTGTTTCCACGTTACAAACAAAAATAAACCAAGTTTTAAATAGTTAAATCACTAGCTAAAGGTCATACCTTAAAAAGTGATGGAGACAAGACTCATTTAATTTCTCTAATCCCAAAATTCTCAAAATGAGAAGAAACAGCTGGAAACATCTATTAATAATCGGAAAGTGGAATGTATGAAGTATGAATCTAGGAAGATTGGTAACTGTCAAAAATGAAATGGAACACATAAACATCTATATCCTAGGCATTAGTGAGCTGAAATGGACTGGTATTGGCTATCTTAAATCAGACAATCGTATGGTCTACTATGCCGGAAATGACAACTTGAAGAGGAATGGCCTTGCATTCATCATTAAAAAGAACCTTTCAAGATCTATTCTGAAATATAATGCTGTCAGTAGTAGGGTAATATACATACCCCTACAAGGAACAACAATTAAAATGACGATTATTTAAATTTACACACCAACCACTAAGGCCAAAGATGAAGAAATTGAAGACTTTTACCAATTTCTGCAGTCTGAAATTGATCTAATATGCAGTCAGGATGCATTGATAATTACCAGTGATTAGAACGCAAAAGTTGGAAACAAAGAAGGATTGGTAGTTAGAAAGTATGGCCTTGGTGATAGAAACAATGCCAGAGATTGCACGATCGGAATTTTGCAAGACCAACGACTTCTTCATTGCAAACACTTTTTTCACCAACATAAACAGCAACTATACAAGTGGACCTCACCAGACAGAGTACACAGGAATCAAATTGACTACATCTTTGGAAAGAGACGATGGAAAAGCTCGATATCATCAGTCAGAACAAGGCCAGGGGCCAGCTGTGGAACATACCATCAATTGCTCATATGCAAGTTTAAGCTGAAACTGAAGAAAATTAGAACAAGTCCATGAGATCCAAAGTATGATCTTGAGTATATTCCACCTGAATTTAGAACAGATTTGACACATTGAACACTAATGACCAAAGACAGCACAAGTTGTGGAATGACATCAAGGACATCACACATGAAGAAAGCAAAAGTCACCATACCAAAAAGAACTGGTCAATGTTCAACCATTTCAGAAAGTAGCATATGATCAGGAACCAATGATACTGAAAAAAGGCCAAGCTGCACTGAAGGCATTCGTGAAAAACAAGGCTCCAGGAATTGATGGACTACCAATTGAAGGGTTTCAACAAATGGATGCAGCACTGGAAGTGCTCACTCATCTATGCCAAGAAATTTGGAAGAAGCTACTGGCCAGTTAACTGGAAGAGATCCATATTTATGCCTATTCTCAAGAAATGTGATCCAACCAAATGCGGAAATTATTGGACAATATAATTAATATCACACGCAAGTAAAATTTTGCTGATAATCATTCAAAAGCTGCTGTAGCACTATGTCAACAGGGAACTGCCAGAAATTCAAGCTGGGTTTACAAGGTGATGTGGAACCAGGGATATCATTGCTGATGTCAGATGGATCCTGGCTGAAAGGCAGAGAACACCAGAAAGATATTTACCTGTGTTTCATTGACTATGCAAAGGCATTTGACTGCGTGGATCATAACAAATTACGGACAACGTTACAAAGAATGGGAATTCGGAACACTTAATTGTGCTCATGATGAAGCTGTACATAGATCAAGAGGCAGTCATTCAAACAGAACAAGGGGATACTGCTTGGTTTAAAGTCAGGAAAGGTGTGTGGCAGGGTTGTATCCTTTCAACATACCTATTCAATCTGTATGCCGAGAAGATAATCTGAGAATCTGGGCTATGTAAAGAAGAACGCGGCACCAGAATTGAAGGAAGACTCATTAATAACCTGCAATATGCACATAACACAATCTTGCTTGCTGAAAGTGAAGAGGACTTGAAGCATTTACGGATGGAGATAAAAAACCACAACAGCCTTCAGCTTGGATTACACCTCAACATAAATGTGTCTCTCTTGAAGAGAGATCATGGGGTAGCTACTAGCACAAGTTGAATCTGAGCTTACACAGCACTGCTTGCCTCACATGGGCTGAAATCAGCAGTAGACCAAAGAGATGTGTCAATGGGCACCAAAGGCAACTGCTACATTATACCCCCTGCACCACTCAGATCTGCTCATGCCTCACATTGAGTCCACTCTATCACTGATTCCGAGATGGTCGCAGGTTGCAATTAAGCTATAATTAATATTCATCATTTCCTTCCTTTCCAGTTCATTCTAGAGTTCTCTTACTTTTCTCTCATCTCTAGCTGGTCCAGGTTGCTTCTCTGCTGGGATGACCAGACCTTCACTTCTGAGGGGTCTATGTCCTTGGTTGTTTGATCTTTGTCAGGCCTTGGTTGTTGCAATGCCTATTCATCATTATCATCAGATCTGGAAGTACGAAGAGACACCTCAGTGAATACTTCAAAATTTTAGACCTTTCTGAATTTAAAGAAAACAAAAATCCTCGCAACTGGACCAATAAGCAACATCATGATAAACGGAGAAAAGACTGAAGTTGTCAAGAATTTCATTTTACTTGGATCCACAATCAACACCCAGGGAAGCAGCAGTCAAGAAATCAAAAGACGCATTGCATTGGGCAAATCTGCTGCAAAAGACCTCTTTAGAGGGTTGAAAAGCAAAGATGTTACCTTGAGGACTAAGGTGCTCCTGACCCAAGCCATGGAGTTTTCAACTGCCTCATATGCATGCGAAAGCTGGACAACAAGTAAGGAAGAAGAATGGGTGCTTTTCATCTGGGGTCTTAAAAGCTTGTGAGCGGCCATCTAAGATGCATCAATTGGTCCCAACCTACTTGGAGCAAAGGAGAATGAAGAATGCCAAACACACAAGGAAAATATTAGCTCGAGAGACAAAAAGTCCACATAAACCAGAGACTCCATCAGCCTGAGATCAGAAGAACTTGATGGTGCCCAACTACCATCAATGACCACCCTGACAGGGAACACACAGACGGTCCCTGATGGAGCAGGAGAAAAGTGTGAAGCAGAACTCAAATTCACATAAAAATACCAGACTTAATGGTCTGACTGAGACAGGAGGAACCCCCAAAGCCATGGCCCCTGGATACTCTGTTAACCCAGAGCTAAAACCATTCCAGAAGCCCACTCTTCAGACAAAGATTAGACTGGACAATAAAATATAAAATACTACTTGTGAAGAGTGTTCTTCTTAGTTCAATCACATACATGGGACCAAAGGGGCAGCTCCTGTCTAGAGGCAGAGTGAGAAGGCAGGAAGTGAAAGGAACTGGCTGAATGGACACAAGAAACCTGGGTGGAAAAGGGGAGTGTGCTGACACATTATAGGTATTGCAACTAATGTCACATAACAGTATGTGTATAAATTTTTGTATGAGAAATAACTTGAGCTGTGAAGTTTCACCTAAAGCAAAATTAAAAAAAAAAAAAAGAATTGAGGCCTTTGAATTGTGGCATTGGCAAAGAATATTGAATATACCATGGACTGCCAAAAGAATGAAAAAGTCTGTTTTGGAAGAAGTACAACCAGAATGCTCCTTAGAAGCAAGGATGGTGAGACTACTTCTCACCTGCTTTGGACATGTTATCAGGAGGGATCAGTCCCTGGAGAAGGACATCATGCTTGGTAAAGTAGAAGGTCATCAAAAAAGAGGAAGACCCTCAATGAGGTGGATTAACCCAGTGGCTGCAACAATGGGGTCGAGCATAACAACAATTGTGAGGATGGTGCAGGACTGGACAGTGTTTCATTCTGTTGTACATAGGGTCACTATGAGTCGGAACCGGCTTGATGACACCTAACAACAATAAGGATTCCAAAGCAGCTACTATTTTCTTCCAGGCTCTCAACTGCACCATAAGTGTTCTTGAAGAGACCTTTTTGAATTTAAAACAAGAATTCTAGGGCTCTTGCAGGTCAGATCAGCTAAGAAATGTCTTTTCCGGGACTCCTGACATACTAAGTGATGCCTACACCCCTGCCCACTCACTTGCAGAATTTATGCTTCCCATCCCTCTAGGCTCTGCTAGGTTGGAGGTCCTGGTTCCTAGGGGATGGAGGGTGGGGAATGCTTCCTACAAGGGACTCCCTAAAGGCCCCATTGGGCCTTAAACTATGTACTACCACCTGGTCACTTAGGATTCTCATGCTAAGGGACTAGCAGGCAAAGAAGGAAATACTATAGTGGCAAGGGTAATTGACCTTGATTTTTTATGAGAAGTAAGGTTCCTGCTACAAAATGAGAGCAGGGAGGGTTATGTCTAAAATTTTGAGGTATTCACTGGGGTGTCTCTTTGTACTTCCAGGTCTGATGATAATGATGATTAGGCATTGCAACAACCAAGGCCTGACAAAGATCAAACATCCAAGGACATAGACCCCTCTGAAGTGAAGGTCTGGTCATCCCAGCAGAGAAGCAACCTAGACCAGCTAGAGATGAGAGAAAAGTAAGAGAACTCTAGAATGAACTGGAAAGGAAGGAAATGATGAATATTAATTATAGCTTAATTGCAACCAGCGACCATCTCAAGGAATCAGTGATAGAGTGGACTCAATGTGAGGCATGAGCAGATCTGAGTGGTGCAGGGGGTATAATGTAGCAGTTGCCTTTGGTGCCCACTGACACATCTCTTTGGTCTACTGCTTATTTTAGCCCACGTGAGGCAAGCAGTGCTGTGTAAGCTCAGACTCAACTTGTGCTAGTAGCTACCGCATGTAAGAGCCTATTGTATTTTCCACTTCCAGCGTCCTCTCCAATACCAGGAAGTGTGTTTGGCCCATGGGCAAGTGCAGTTCAAAAGTGCATAGGGGCCCAGAGACAACCCTCATCCTAAAGGCAGTGACAGAACCAGTGGATGAATGATCCAGATTCCAGTCCTTCGCGTGGCAATTCGGGGAGGCATTCTCTACTTCTCTCAGATGATCCTCCAGAAGAATCAAGTCCCTGTTACCTGCAGCTTTTTCTCCTTTCCTGCTTTCTGGGATCAACCTCCCAATAAACGACCTGCCTTCAAGTCCTTGAACTCTTTCAGAAAGCAAATCTAGCAGAGAAGTGTTTTCAGCAATAACATTAACGTTGAAATCCACAAAGAAGATGAATTTGAAAGATAACTCTTAATAATACTAGCATTTAAAATTATGCATCTATCTTTAAAAATATATGACTAAATGATGCATCTTTTGGGAAGACTCTGCACCAAAACAGTTCGGCTTTAGTTGTCTTAACATTGGAGCCCTGGTGGAGTGGTAGTTAAGAGCTTGGCTGCTAACCAAAAGGTCAGCAGTTTGAATCCACCAGCATCTCCTTGGAAACACTATGGGGCAGTTCTACTCTGTCCTATAGGGTCGCTATGAGTCGGAATCAAGTTGACAGCAATGGGTTTTGTCTTAACATTAATTTGTATTGTTTATAGTTAGGAGCCCTAGTGGCACAACGGTTAAGCGCTTGGCTGCTAACCAAAAGATTGGTGGTTCGGACCTACCCAGCAGCTCCACCAAAGAAAGAACTGGTGGTCTGCTCCCATAAAGGTTAGAAAACATACGGGGCAGTTCTACTTTGTCACATGGGGTCGCTGTGAGTCAAAAAAGTGGACTACTGGACAGCACCTAACAATAACAACATAGTTGCAGATGTTGGTAAATCTATACAGTCCTTTTATAGTTTTTTTTTTTTTGGTAACGTACTTCAACATTAAAAGCACGTATGTGTATGGATTCATGTTAAGGTAAATGCTTATCACTTGTTAAGCACCTACTTTTTACTGCATATTGTCTCATAATTATCTTATAAACTGAGTAGATATTATTAACTTCTTGCCTTCTTTCTTATGAAGATAATGCACATCAGAAAATGTACGTTTCCTTCCCAAGATCTCACAGCAGTTGAGTGGCTGAGATGGGATCTAAATCTTACATCTTGGCATTTCTGACTCCAGAGTTCATATTCTTACTATTAGATCTTCAAAGAAGATATTACCAACTGCCATCGAGTCAATTCCTACTCATAGTGACCCTACACGACAGAGTAGAACTGCCCAGTAGGGTTTCCAAGGAGAGCCTGGTAGATTCGAACTGCAGACCTTTTGGTTAGCAGCCATAGCTCTTAACCACTACTCCACCATGGTTTCCAAAGAAAATATTAGGAGACCCTAAAATAGATGGTCATGATGCCTGAAATAGTTATAATCAGAGCTGATATTTTCTGATACAACCAGAGCAATTATAGAAACAAAATTTGGATATGGATAAGAAATAAGAGATCATTAAATATTTTATTTAATCATGAATAGATATTTGAAGATATTTAAAATATTAATAATCAGGTATTAGGTAATAAAAGAATATAACATATTAATATATTAAATGATATTTTAAAACTTTAGAGTCATTCAACGAGATAGGAGAATATTGTATATATGACAACTAAGATAGAAAAATGGTAAATTAATAGTAGATTTTCACCCAGAGAAGAGTCATAGAGCCTGAGCAATAAGTCATCTGAAATTGTCACTCACACTAAAACAATAATTGGAGTCCCTGGGTGGCACAGATGGTTAAATACTCAGCTATTAACTGAAAGGTTGGTGGTTTGAATCCAAACCAGACGCCTAGGAAAAGAGGCCTAGTGACCTACTTCCAAAAGGTCACAGACATTGAAAACTCTATGGAACACAGTTCTACTCTGAAACACATGGAGTGACCAAGAGTCAGAACTCACTTGGCAACTGTTTTTTTTTTTTTTTTTTTTTGGCTTTTTTAATTTCTGATTTTATCTGATTTAAAGTATAGATCAGTGAGCAAAAGACAGATTCACCATACTTATGAATTTAAAGTCAAATGATCACCTAAATAAGTATAAAATTGTCCTGTTAGGGACAGGCATGCAAGGCTCTGAAAGAGGGTTTTCCCCACTAGAGAAGGCTTCCCTTAGGATGGCTCTTTGGGTGAGAACTCTTTCAGTTATCTACTTCTGAGTAACAATTTGGCTGGATTTGGTGGCATAAAACAACCACTTATTATGCTCACAAATTCTGTAGGTCAGGAGTTTGGTCAGGACGTAGTAGGGATGTTTTGTATCTTCTTCGCAATACCCAAGGCCTCGGCTGGAAGATTTGAAGGCTGAGTTGTGGTTCAGTGGCTGGGAGCTAGAATCATCTGAGGGCTCAGCCACCCTGCTGGCTGTCAGCTGAGGCATTAGCTGGGGCTCTTGGTCAGAACACCCACTTGGGCTCTCTCCATGAAGTCTAGGATTCCTCACAACACAGTAGTAGATTCCAGGTAGGAGCACTGAGAGAGAGAGAGGCAGGTGGGGAGGGTGTGCCAGGTGGAAGCTATATCATGGTGTCACTTCTAGTACATTCCATTCATCCAGGCAGTCATAAAGGCCTGCCCAGGTTCTCAAGGGAAAATGAAATGTTTCAGCAGGGAAGGTGAAATAGACTCCACCTCTTTATGGGGAAAAGGTAAGGTTCTGGGGAAGCTCGTGTGGCACAGGAGATATTGTTGTGGCCATGTTTGTAAAAGGCAAACCACTACCAATCTGAAAAATGAGTAGAAGTTCACTGAGCCAAGAAGGGGTGGGGTGGAATGGGATGAAAAGGAAGAGTATTCTAATAGAGAAAATAGTGGGTCTTTGGTCCTGTGTGAGTGGAGTGCATATCGAACGTATATAAACTGGAACTAAGCAAATAGAGATTGTGACGTACGCAAGGCCAGGCCACACAGGGCCTTGGAGACTATGCTAAGAATTTTGCCTTCATTATAAAAGAATTGGTAAGCCTTGAAGAATTTTACTCAGAACTGAGTGTGTGGGGGATGTTGTGATGGAGGAGGAGGTAATGTGATTCATCTGATTTGCGTTTTTAAGACATCACTTTGGTTTCTGTGGAATGTGGTTAGAGAAAGTGATAGAAAATAAGGTTGGAGATGTATCCAGGGGCCTTTTAAGTTATAGTAAGAAAGGTGGATTTTATTCTAAGTGAAACTGGAAGCTATTGAAGAGTTTTAGGTAGAGGAATGACATAATGTGATTTATATTTTCAATGGGTCTGCCTGGCTGCTGTGTAGAGAACTATCTGGCAGGAAATAAGACTGGGAGCAGAAGGCTACTGCAGTGATTCAGGAACGAGGAAACAATGGCTTGAACCACTATTTGGCGGAGGCAGATGTGCTGAGGATGGTCAGATTTGAGGTATAGTTTGAAGGTAGTGCCTACAAGGAAGGTTCTCTCTTCCAGGTCATCATATGGCATTGTTGTTTCCGTCTCTTCCCAACCAGGTTTACCACCCCTGGTGGGACTTGCTGCCCAGGCTACTGTGCTGGATTTTCCCATGAAATGCCGTCTCCTGTCATATGTTGCCTCACTGGAGTTGCCTCACTGTTTCCTGCTCCCCTGACACTGACCCAGGGTGCTTGGTCCCAGCATCTGTGCCTTGACTCTCTGTTTCTCTAGAGTGAATTTTTTTCCCATGATGCTTTTTTGTCTCTTAAGCAAAATGGCCTTGTTAATCCGACTCCTCTCTCTCTCCAGACAGTTCTGGATATGTTGTGCCGACTATACTAGCCAGTGAGAGCCTGCTCCCCAAGGGTCAGCTGAGGTAGTGTGGGCAAGAGAACGTTCAGGATCTGTGTGGTATGGTTAGCGTTCTGTTCTGGTACATTGGTTAATGATTTTAAAATTTTACCACTGTGGGAATCTTAGAACTTTTAAAAAATTTAACTGGCTTATCCTCAATTGCATAATAAGAGATTAACTGTCTCATATCTGAAGGCACTTGCTCCTCCTCTTATAATGACTCTTTTTTATTGAATATTTAAATACTTTACTTGCCTTTGCTTTCCTTTGTTCTTTATTCTGAAAAATTGTCCTTTAAATCTGGAAAATGCCTCAAGCTATTTGGAATCAAGAGAGGATTTCAATATTAAATGAACGAACTAAGAATGAATATTTAAATAGACAGACTATTTTGCCTTAGAGAGTTTGCAGTGAAGACCTAGGAAGAAAGAAACAATTATTTATCCCACAGAGAAAAGCTTCATGAGGCAATTTAAAGCTCGTTTTTCACAGGTATGAAAGGAAGCGTTGCACTAATATTAATTTTTTTTTGAACACAGAACCTCAAAAATGGGCTTGCATTGTACCGTGAGCAATTCAGAATAGATATTTATTAGAAAGAATTTCTGTACAGAGAAAATTGTGAAACACTGGAAAGGATTAATGGAGGTAGCTGCGATCATGACTTCTTCGACGATTCTTTAAATTGTTTTCATCTGTCTGAGATACTTTAATAGTGATTCTACATGGAAAAGAAGATAGAATAAATAGGGTAAATAAAAATGATTTTTTACAATAAAAGATATGATTAGTTTAATGTCTGACTTTCTTATAAATCTAATTTTGAAAGCATTTAAAAAAGTGAAGAGTTTGCAGTTTCAAAACTTTCTAACGAAAAAATCTTTTACTATGTAATAGAATTATATCACATTTGAAGCAATTTTAATGCAGTACGTCAAGGAAAAAATTACAAGCAAAACACAATAGTAAGTCACATTTATAACTCGTTTTCTTGTTCGTTGTCTCTACATTCAGCTTAAGGACTATAGTTCTAGTTGATTATGAGTGTGAAGTGTCAGCCCAAGTTCAACACACCATTATGGTAACCAGAATAAATTTTAGGGCTAGAGATGAATAATTCAGGAAATACTTCCCAGGAGTTTTTTATTTTGTATTTTTTAACACTGGAACTCTAATCAGCAGGTGGAATTCAACAGCACTTGGATTAATCAGCAACTAATGGGTAAAAATTGCTTCCTCTCTAGATATAGAAAAAATTTCTTTCTTTGCACTATGTCTTTTTAAAGGGAGAACTCACTCAGAGTGTATTTACTGACTACCTAGGAGGTAGAGTAGAGTAGTAGAGAGCCTGACACACGAGAGAAAGATAAGATGCTTACGGATCAGAGAGAAATTCACAGCCAAATGTACTATCGGTGTATTAGAGAGGTTTATCTGTATATACAGGTACATCCACACATATCTACTGCCACTGTTGCTATCCACTATCTGGTTTTACTCAAGGAAATTTCCAGCCAGGCATTCCTTACCTGCTTTGCACCCCCAGCTTGCCTCCCCTGGGTTTGACTGGGGTTCAGTACTATTGAGCTGTTGGTTTATAACTTCTTGAAAGAACTTGTCCGATATTTCCATGACTTCTCGGTGGACCATAGACGTGTAGTTCTATAATGCCTAGTGTAGTGACCTTTGGCCCCTGCAGGCCTGACTTAGATGGACCAGCCTGGGGATGGTTGCCCTGGCAGAGATAGGCAAACTGAGTGGCTGGTGACTGTGTAGATGAGTCTCTTAAGGACTGAATAGTGAGTGTCCACCTGTGCCTAAAAGCAGCAGTGCACCCAGAGAGTCATCTCTGTGTGGCATTGCTGCATCCCTTTACAATGCCTTTGAGAGCCGAAGGGAATGCAGTTTGCTACTCTGAGTTTTACAAAATTAGCTAAGGTTGAAAATACATAAACACATTATGGTATTTTCTGGATCTTATAATAGTTAGAATATGCATGTGCTTTTTAAAATTTGTAATTTGTTTTGACTTCTTTTCTCAGCCTAAATCCTCTGACTATAAGACAAATATGCATTTATAGCAAGAAAACTTAGCTGCTTTTTATCAATGAATTAATAGTACAGGGAGGCTAAGTGTTGTGTCTATTGCCTATCCCTTGCTATTTCTCATATCAACTTTGCAGATTTTTAAAGTTTTGTATATATGTTTCACACCCTAAAATCAAATAGTTTAAGTAAACTCTTATTTTATTAATCTAGTATTGTTCATTATAGGACAAACATACTAAAACAAAGAAAGGCTATGTTATTTTGATAAAATTAGAAAACTTAGACATCTGTTTTTTGGTGATGGTGACAATAAATTTACTAATTTATTAAATAAAAGTTTTTGCTTTTTAATAGAGCCACAAAGTTAATTATAAAATAAATTATTATTTAGAAAGATAGAATACATGTCTTAAATTCAACTTGATTTGAAGCAAACATATCCTTCTAGACCTAAGAAGTGATTTAAAAAAGCCCATCCAATTAGGCATTCCAATGAGGACTTATCTCTTTGTATTAAAGTAGCTCGAGGACCCAACTGGCATCCTCTGTCAAAGTAATGAAAGAATAGTTTAAGTTTCTTACTGCATAAGAATTGAATTTCCCAAAACAGATGGCTTTATAAACAATTATTTTATTGTTGATTTTTAATATAAAGTCTTCATTGGAATCACTGGGAGATAGAGCCAAAGATTTATTGACAAAAATGAAAACCAAGTTGTTTTTAAAAAATGCTGAATTGTTTGCTTATTTTCTCTATGAAGTCTTTCAGAAAGTCACATATGCTTTTTTTAAAAACACTAGATGGCACTAAAAACATATAATATATTCTGTTATTCTTCAGGAGGAAATATTAATCATTTTTAGACTTCATAAGGTGGTATATTCTTGTTTCATATTTTTTAAACATTTAAAACAATTTTACTAAGTGCTACTAGTACAATTGATTATGAAAATAAGTAATAAGATTACTTATTACCTGTAATTAGAGTTATTCACAGTGTTGTTTTAGTAGTTCACAGATATTGCCATACTGCAGAGTTCTTCATCATATGTGGTTACTCGCCTCTGTAAGTTCATTGCAAATAAGAGCAATGAATAGGTTCTTGAACTGTTTGAAAATCAGATTAATGATGAGTTATAAATCATATAAACACATTGCGAAAAGATTCAAATTCTTGACATGAAATGCAGCCTTCAATAAAGATAGCATAAAACTCATGATACGCCACTGCGTGAGGATGTCAGTGACACATTTGTCATCAATCCAAGGAACACTTACAATTAATCGCTGTACAGGATATTCCGAAATGTCGTGAAATCTCACAGTTTAAAGGATTTACTAAATTTGATAGTGGTTTTAAAAACTTGCCTGGCATCATCAATAATCTTTTGTGAAGCTGAAAGAAATGTTTATGTACTGACAATAATAATCAATAAAAATTTTCATCAGCTAGGCTAGGAAACAGGCTGAGTTACCTTCCTTGTTTTACGGAAATGAGATCAAACAGTGTAGTCAGCCAATGGGGAGAGGCATGCAAGTTACCAAACCCAAACATTAGGATAGTGTGTGGATCTGGTGATATTTGGGTTATTTGTCTGCTTTTAAAATTTGTAATTTGTTGTGACTTCTTTTCTCATTGCAAATACATATTCATTTTTATATGTAATTTTTTAATATGCAACTTTTTTACTTTTTGTAAATATAGCTCAAAAAGACTAAAACAGTTTCCAAGGTCAACTCTTCAGACTGGGATTGGACTAGACTGTGGGACATAAAGTGATACTCGTGAGGAGTATGCCTCTCAGCTCAAGTAGATACAAGAGACTAACCAGGCAGCTTCTGTCTGGAGGTGAGATGGGAAGGCAGAGAGGGTTAGGAGCTGGTTGAATGGACATGGGGGATCAGGGGTGGAAAGGAGGAGTGTGCTGTCACAGTATGGGGAGAGTAATTAGGGTCACATAACAATGTATGTATTAATTTTTGTAAGGGAGACTAACTTGAAATGTAAACTTCATTTAAACTACAATAAATGACAACAAAAAACTGTAAGCTCCAGATCCCACAAAATGTGGATCCACTCTGCTCCATCCTCTTTTAATCCCTGCTTAAAAATTTTACAGGTCTGGCTCCCGCTTTTCTCTGGCCTTATCTACATTCACTCCTTTACTTTCTATTCCCATAAAAAGCAGTTACTCATTTTTATTACATGCAACCAACGCTTTTCGATTTCTGGGCTTTTGTTTATGTTGTTCTCTTTCTTTTTTATGTCCTTTTCCTTGATTTTGCTTTCTCATTTCTACTTGTCCAGGTTTCTGAGAGCTGGTTCATATATCATTTGCTTCATGGAAAGGGCACTGATCACTTCCTCAAACCTCTGTATTTCCTCAAGCTAGTCAAGAGTGATTTCTCCCTTATATAGAAAAGTGTATTTTTATTTCATTTGTGACATGTATTCATGTATATTTTTGTTATATATATATTTATGTATATGTATTATTTCCCTATTGGGCTCTTAACTTCCTGAGGAAGGGTCTAAACCTTGCCTGTGTTTGCAATCCCTAGCCTCATTCCTAATACATCATAGGCAACCCATAAATACATATGAAATAAATTAATGTTTGTTTGATCTGAGGGTTGCAGCATATATTTTTCATTGCCTCTTCATTTGAGCTCTTAATATGTATTGGTTTTAGGTATATGTTTATATTTACAATAATATATACAAACTCTTAGAAAGATAGAGTGTTTTCTTCTATGTTTATCAGAAATCACGGTTCTACTTACATATTGACAATACCATAAGACCATAGTCCCCTTTTCTAAAATATTTTTGGTCTAAATCAGGAGTCAGCAAACTACACTATGCTAAATCCAGCCAGCTGCCTGTTTTCATGAATAAAGTTTTATTGGACACAGCCACACTCATAGTGCTTGCATGGTATGTGGTGCAGTGAATTACTTAATATGGTCCTTTTTGCCATAGTTTTTGTAACTCCTACCAAATGACTGGGTGGGACCATGCAAATGAGGTGCTTGTGGCCCACCAAGGGGATTGGATAGTTTGCTAATAAAGTAAAGAAGGTGCATGACACCCTTGTTGGGGTGGGATCATGCAAATGTATATGGAACCCTAATGAGGGAATTGGTCAGTTTTGCCATCCCACTGGGCTAAAAGGGAGACACAAAGAGAGAGAGGAGCTATAACACGGAATATATAGAGAGGGAGCAGAACCAGGCCAGAAAGGGAGAGCTATAACTTTGCACATGGTGAGGAGACAGCGAGAAGCAGCAACAGAGAAACAGGGACAGCAGAACTAGGAGAACAGCAGGAGACAACACGGTGGACTTCCCAGCCCACCATGAGCAAGAAAGCTGAGTGCCTTCAGGCAGGATGCTTACCAGTGGAGTAGGGTGCCTCCAGGCACTTGGTGGAGCTACGTTTGCTGACCCACAGAGCTAGAGCTGAGCGCCTTAGGCTGAAGCTTACTGGTGGAGTGGGGTGTCTCTGGGCACTTATTGGCAGAGTTAAAAGAGCTTTGTAACACTTGCCTGAGCAGGGCAGAGGCCAGCTCGAGGGTCCGAGGGCCAGAGAGAAACTTGCCTCCGGGAAGCTGAGAAGAATCTGTCCTGATTGAAGAACTGTATCCTGAGAATTCTTGAACCTGAACCTGAACCTGTTAAACCAAAAAACCAAACCTACTGCTGTCAAGTCAATTCCAACTCATAGCGACCCTACAAGACTGCCAAGGCTGTACATCTTTATGGAAGCAGACTCCCATATCTTTCTCCTGTGGAGGAGCTAGTAGGTTTGAACCGGGGACCTTTTGGTTAGCAGCCCATCACTTTAACCACTGCTCCACCAGGGCTCTGTACTTCCCTAATAAACCCTATAACTCTGAGTATGGTCTGCTAGTTCTGTGTGGCCATTACAGTGAATTATCAAACCCAGCAGAGAAGAAGAGAGTGCCATGGGAGGGACAGCTGGTGTCAGAATTAGTGAAGATGGCGGAGAGAGGAGGTAAATCTGACCTCTGCCTCATAGCAATCAGCCTTGGGCTGCTGATCTTGATTCTCCTTTCCCCTTGTGAAGTTAGAGCAGGTCAGATGCCAATGTCATGCCATTTTTACACACTACAATAGCAGAATTGAATATGTGTGACAGAGACCATATAGCCAGCAAAACATAAAACCTATTCTATCTGGCCCTTTAGTAAAAAAAAAGTTTTCTAGACCTGGCCTAAATCTTGTCAGTTGTCAGGTAGTCAGACGAGCGGAAAGGAGAGTCCAAAAACTTTTCTTACAAAGGAGGATAGGGAATGAAAGAACTACTAAAAGTTTAGTTTTAGAGCTATCAGTTGCTCGGAGTTTGAGAGGTTAGTGTTTTCTTGGAGCATATACCACTCGTTGCTTTAATAGGAGTGAAGGGTTAAACTATTTCAAATGCTGATGAAAGGGCAAGTAAGATGAAGACTGAGAAAGAACTACTGGGTTTAGCAACACTGGAGTTTTGGTTATTTTCACTAGCATAATCTTAGTAGACTGTTAAGAGCAAAAACTTGACTGGAGTGGGTTAAAGAGACAATGTTGGGAAGAGTAAGTACGCACAACTCTTTCAAAGAGTTTTTCTCTACAGGGAGGGACAAAATCAAGCATTAGTTAGAGGGAGAAGTAGAAACTAGAGAAGGATTTCAGTATGAGACATAGAATTTTTATACATAGATGAGAATTGATCTGTAGAGAGTGAAAGGTTGATGATACAAGAGAGAAAGGGGTGACTTGCGGATGTTTAAATAAAAGCTATATAATTACTCATATTTTAATAAGTAATATTTACCACATGATAATGATAGTTTAAAGTGTATAAACTATTTAATTTTTACCTCAATATCTACATTATTTTATACAATGGAACAGAAAATACTAACACAAGAAACTTCACACGCAGATAATTATGTTACTCTGGGTTTCTCTGAAAGTAACCCTGAGACAAGGACTTGAGTGTAGGTGGTTTCATTGGAAGATGATCCCAGCAAGAAGGAGTGAGGCAGTGGGATAGGAAACACAGACAAGGAAAAAAAGCCAATAAAGTATGTGATAAAAAGCTGTGGGCTCTGCGCCATTAATCAATTTATTTCCTCTTATCTCCAAATCCACTCTTCATTAGCTGCTTTGTAATAAGGGGTCTGGACCCTTGAAGTACTTCTCCTTTACAGCAAGCATGATATTAGGCTTTGTCAGTAGAGGTATTGGAAAGACTTTGCAAGAGGAAGGAAATTCTCTTTCTGGCTCCAGTGTGCTCCTCTCATTAGGTTCCTGCAGCGTGCTCATTTTTTTTCAGGGCTTGATGGTCAGCAGCACATAGTGCCTTCTTGTGGGAAGCTTGTGCCAGTGCCCCCTTGGGTAGTTTCACAACTGAGTGCTACTGTCAGGGCACTTCATCATGGCACCTTCTTAAGCAGCTTCACAGTGGAGTGCCACTAACAGGGCTTCTCTCTGTGACTTTTTCTTCCAGCGTACTATCTCAATTGACTTTGTAGCAGTGCCTCTGGCTAGGCATCTCCTCTTGGATGGCTTCCCTGATCCCCTGTTGGACAGTTTTGTAGTCAGCTATAAAGCATGACACTTTCCTGTGAATAGCTTCCTCTGACACTCCAGAAAGCAGTTTTAGAGTGAATTCAGCCAGAGTGGCACCTCGGTGAACTTCTGTGCCATCCAGTGAGCCATAGCTATGTCCTCTTCAATAAGGTCTAGATATCAGCATTGGAAGGGGTGTCCTCTTCTTTTTGTGCTCTATCTTAGCCCTACAGGTGGTAAATTCTTCCCATATCCACCATTCCTGTACTAGCCAATCCCCAATCATTTCAATCTTCTGTTGATAATTTTTTTATATTGTTCTTTCCTTGTTCAAATTACAGTGTAATTTTGTCTCCTCATGGGACCCAGATTGATACAAGTTCCCTGGATGACTGTAGTTGGCAGACAAAGACTTTAATGATTAATATATTTAAAAAAATAAAGGAAAAGATAGAAAATGAATGAAAAACTGGAAAATCTCTAAAGAAATTTGGAACCTATAAAAATTAGTAAAATGGATAGTATAAAACAGAAAAACACGTATGAAATTTAAAACTTGTTGGGTGGGTTTAATAGGACACTGAGCACAGCAAAAGACTAGATTAGTGAACTTGAAGATAAGCCAATAGCAAATAGTGAAACTGAAGAATGGAAAGAGAGAGAGAGAGGAGCAACAACAACAACAAAAACCTGGAACAGAGCAAAAGAGATGCATGGGACCTAACAAACCCGTAATCTGAGTACTACATGGAGAGGAGGAAAACAGTGAGGCAGAAGTAATATTTGAAAAGCTAATGGCCAGGAATTTTTCCAAAACTGTGAAAGACATAAATCTACATATTCAAGAAGCTCAATAAACCCCATGCAGTATTAATGCACATTATAACCAAACTACTGAAAACCAATGACAAAGAGATTTTAAAAAAGCATCCAATCAAAAAAAAAAGACACCTAACAACAAAAAATCCAGCAATATATAAATAGCATAACATGTCATAATGAAATACAGTTAATTCCAGGAATTTAGGATTGATTTAGTACTTGAAAATCAATCTGTGTATTTCACCATATCTACAAAATAAAGATTACCCATATGATTATCTCAAAAGATGTAACAAACAGTTTAATAAAGTTTAAGAGCTGATGATGTAAACTCTCATGAAACTAGGTAGAGAGGAAAATTATTAAATATGATCAAGGGAATCTACAAAACCCACCTAGCTAACATTCTACTCAGTGGTGAAATTTTCATCACTTTCCTCTTGAAACTAGGAAAAAAAAGAACAAAACAAAATCCGAGAATGTCCACTATCCAGACTTCTATTCAACATTGTATGAGGTTACTTGTCAGTGCCTCTATTTGAAAAAAATCAATAAAATATATTAATACTGAAAAGGAGTAAATAAAACCATTATAACTACAGAATCGTGTTCCTGAATGCAGAGTCCACAGGTGATCTTAGTAGCTTAAATTTCCATGTAAGTAACCTGGCCACTCGGTCTTTGATCACCTTATTCCTCTCTACCCTACTCTGCCTGAGCCACCCACACTTCCATGCCCATGTAAATGCAAGAATGACTTGAGCAATACATTAAAATAATTGATGGGCAGCACTACAGACTCCTCTGAGACTAAAGTGTATGAGTTTTTAGTAGAATCAATTAGCAACATCCTGTTTTTTTTTTTTAAACTTCCAGCAGCATTTAACATAAAGAATTAGAGAAAATGTAGTGCTCTATGATAGTGACTAGAAGCTAGGCATGCTAAGTAACTCAAGGTGCCGGTGATAATCTGGGAGCCCATAATAGCCAGGGAGAAGAGAGCCTGGAAAATAATACACTTAGAGAAAATGTTATTATTCAGTTTCCATGTAGCTGATTTTTTTTCCTTGCTCTTTCTACTGTTAATTTCTACCTTGATGGCATTGTGGTCAGAGAAGATACTTTGAATTATCTCAACGGTTTGGATCTTGTTGAGGATTGCTCTGTGGCCTAAGATGTGGTCTATTCTGGAGAACATTCCATGTGCATTGGAAAAGAATGTGTAATTTGCAGTGGTTGGATGGAGTGTTCTATATATGCCTATGAGATCAAGTTGGCTGATTGTGCTCTTTAGGTCTTCTGTATCTTTGCTGAGTTTCTTCTTCGTTGTTCTGTCCTTTCCTGAGAGTGGTGTGTTGAAGTCTCCTACTATTATTGTGGAACTGTCAATTTCTCTTTTCAGTGTTGTTAGAGTTTGTTTTATGTATTTTGGAGCCCTGTCATTGGGTGCGTAGATGTTTATTATGGTTATGTCTTCACGATGGATCCTCCCCTTAATCATTATATAGTGTCCTTCCTTGTCTTTTATGGTAGATTTTGTTTTAAAGCCTATTTTATTTGAGATTAGAATTGCCACTCCTGCTCTTTTTTGGTAGTTGTTAGCTTGATACATTTTTTTCCAACCTTTGACTTTTAATAAATTCACATCTTTGTTTCTAAGGTGTGTCTCTTGTAGACAGCAAATTGATGGATCTTGTTTTCTTATCCATTCTGTCACTCTCCATCTCTTTATGGGTGCATTGAGTCCATTTACATTGAGTGTAATTATTGATAGATGTGAGTTTGTTGCTGTCATTTTGTAGTGCTTTTTTTTGTGGTGCTGAAGTTTTCTTTCTTCTTCTTACTCTCTTGTGCTGAGTTACTTTTGTTTGTGGATTTTTTTTTTCATTTCTTTTGTTTTTGCCAAGACCTCATGTTTTTTGTCTTTATTTTTATGAGTTGCTTTGTTAACTTCCTTTGTGGTTACCATGAATTTTACCCTTATCTTTCTAAGTTTGAAGCAGTCTACCATTACTTCGTATTGCCTTGCCTTCTTCTCCATTAGAAGGTTCTATACCTATGCCGTTTATTCCCTCTTTCATTGTTTTGATGTTGTTGTCATCCATCAATTAACTGCTCTGATTCCCTGTTGTATTTCTTTTGGTTTTGGATAGTCCTCGAGAGTTCGTTTCCTAGATTGGTATCCGGCTCGTACAATCCTGCGTCCTAGGTTCTGCCTGTGAGCTGAAGCTGTTTGTCCTCAGATCGAAGAACTCCCTTTAATAATTCTTGTAAGTTTGGTTTGACTTTTACATATTCCCTTAATTTCTGTTTATCTGGAAATCACCTAATTTCACCATCAAATTTGAACGAGAGTTTTGCAGGATATATTATTCTTGGCTGACAATTTTTTTCTTTCAAGATTTTATATATGTCATCCCACTGCCTTCTTGCCTGCATGGTTTCTGCCGAATAATCTGAGCTTAGTCTTATTGTTTCTCCTCTGTATGTGACTTCTTGTTTTTCACGAGCTGCTCTCAGGATTCTTTGTTTGTCTTTAGTTTTAGCGAGTGTGAATATGATATGTCTTGGTGATTTTCTTTTGGGGTCTCTTCTATATGGGGTTCGTTGAGCTTCTTGGATGGCCAGCTTTTCATCTTTCATGATATTGGGGAAGTTTTGTGTCAGCAGTTCCTCAATGATCCTCTCTGTGTTTTCTGTTTTCTCCCCCTGTTCTGGAATGCCAATCACTCGTAAATTTTTGCTTTTAATTGTGTACCACGTAACTCTCAGGGTCTCTTCATTTTTCTTTTTTCTTTTTTCTGAGTTTTCCTGAAACAGAGTTGTATCCAAGTGTTTGTCTTCAGTTCCACTGATCCTGTCTTCCACGGTTTCAAATCTGCTTCTCAGCCCTTCTATGACATCATCCATTTCTGAAATCTTGTTGTTTATCTTTTGGATTTCTAATTGTTGTCTTTGTATAATTTCTAGTTGTGAATTTATTTTGGTATTTTGTTCCTGCATCATCTTCCTGAATTCTTCCAATTTTTTGTCTGTATTTTCCATGAATTTGTCTATTTTTTCCTCATGTTTGTTAGCTTTTTGCCTCAGTTCTTGGAAAATTCTGAGTATTAGAGATTTGAATTCCCTATCAGGTACTTCTAGTGCATTTTCTTCCACTGGAGAGTCATCTGGTGTTTTAATTTGGACACCTACTGGAACCATCCTGTCCTGTTTTTGTAAATGTTTTGATATTGTCTGCTGTTTTTGGGGCATTCAGTAGTTATTTCTCTCGTTTATTGATTGTAGATTTGTTTGTTTCATCCCTTTTTAAAAAAAAAAAAATTTGAGTATGTATGAGCAGGCAGACTGCATGCTCTTTGTTGTTTGCTTGTCTGTGCGCTCAATACTTTTTGCCTCCTTCTCCAACTGGCTGGGTCAGTCACTCAGATATGGTACAGCAGGGAAGGTCTAGCTGAAGGGAGTTACTGGGATGGGTTGTTTGTGGCACTTACTACAGCCACCAGGGTGGGTTGGTAATCAGTGCGGGGCAGGTTCCAGTAGGCTGTGCCTGTACTGCTTGGTGGTGTGATGTCAAGCGCATGGTGCAGGTAGGCAGGCTGCAGCGGGGAGATTGTTATGTGTGGAGCTAAGATGGATATGGGAGAGAGGAGAGAGGAACAGAAGCCAAAAAACATACAAACAAACAAAAAAGAATGCTAGGGGAGCTTCCCTTTGGAATGGAGAGATGAGAGACGGTTGTTTTGTCTCCCACTGGATGCTCCATGAGGCTGCTTTCTCGTACCGTTTGCTGGTCTCCGATAGGAGTCCAAGATGGTGGATCTGCACTGCGTTAGCTGGTAGGGGACCTCTGCATGAATCTCTCCTCGCTCTCCATTCTTTGTCAGTTTTCTCACTCCGTTTGGTGCTTGGCTGAGTTCTTTATCTCTTCATTTGATGTTTTAGGGTTTCAGGATTTTTGTATTCTCTGTTTGGCTTAGTTTTTCGCATCTTTGCTGTGGAGGGATGGCGTAGTGCTTCTGCCTAGACTGCCATTTTGCCAGAACCTCCTAGACTTAGAGAAAATGGAAAAATCAGCGGACTAGAGATGTATCTGAGGTCAAAGTTTGGATAGTAGATTTGGCTACATCAGAGTACAGTAATGACAAGAGACAGTGGTAAGATAGTGGACAGTTGAGGTTAGTGTTTCTGAGATGGAGCAGATCCTGAACATGACAGAACTAGGAGGCAGCCTTCAATGGCAATGGGGGCGATAGCCCTACTCTGGGTGTTTATCCTAGTGTTTTGATGTGTCACAAATTCTCTGATAGTTGCCAGAACTTTCCTGCAACCTGTGGAGAAGAATGTGTGCAGTTTGGTGGTGAGGGATCCCTCTTCCAAGAAGTAACTAATCTGTAAAGCTAATCTCTCTTAATATTTTAAAGAAGTGAGTTCTTTAAAAGAGGCTGTTAAATTGAGTGCTGTTTCCTTCTGTAACTCTTGAAAAATTTATATAACTTCAATTTGGTATTTAATTATATATATTCCTGAGCTGTCTTAAATGATGTATTGTTTCTTGTAATTTAATTTCTATCCCCCCTTGAGGTAGTATACTTCTGGATGGTAAGAACTTTCACTTTTATCCTCAGAAGTGATTTATTTTCTATTTCCCCGGTATCTTCTATAAAGATAAGCCTGAGGAAGGAATGCAATAGAGACACAAGAAATATGGTTCTTTTTGATGATTGTAATTTTATGAGTCTATGATTTCACACTGTACTTATATTTTCTTTAATTTTTGGAGTTGACTTTCATCTGCACATAACTATGGGCCTAACTGGGTCTTCTAGCTAAGCTTCACTCTGCTATGAGGTTTATGTAAGTCAACAGGTTAACCTGAATGCTTTTCTTTCCACTGTAGCTCTTCCAATCCATGACTAACACTTTCTTCACATTTACCTCCTGCATGAAGGTATTACCAATCACATACACATAATGTTGGTTGCTCCTTTGCCATGGTTGCATCTGCACTTGTGTATATAATTTGTATAAAAATCACACCCTTTTATTTTCTGTTTATAAATGTATTTTTAAAATATATGTTGTAGGGATGCAGTATATTCGTCCTCTTAAATTTTGGTATCATACCAAATAATTTATGTTGGAACTTGTAGTAACATGAAAGATGATGTAATTCACACCCCCAGACTCATTTTACAAACATGAAAACTGATACAGAGAATAAGTAAGTGATTCAAAGACTTACCTTACAGTCATACACGGCTGGCTAGTATGTGATCTCATTTGTTCAGTGTGTATTCTAGGACATAGGTGGCCTTTGCATGTTCATTCTGTACCTTAAACCACGCCAGAGTTAGCCCCCCGCAAAAAGTAGAGAGATTAGGGTACACTGCAGCAAGTGGCAGGATGGAAGCAAAGGGAGGATCAAGTCAGGGAAGCTGAATCAGAAGGAACCTAGCAGTAACAAAGGTGAAAGCAGAGCTATATGGTGTGATAGTCTGGGTTCTACAGTCCAAAAGCTAGCCTTGAAGGAAAATGACACAGTCAGTATATTATGAGGCTGAGCATCAGAGATAAAGAGTAATTGGATCTCAAGGTAACCACCTGAAGCATGACATTGACAGTGTGAAGAGAACTTGGGAGGCACCTGAAGACAATGAAGAGAGGAGCCAGGTGATGGATGGATCATTTACATGGATGTTGAAGTCTTCAAGAATAAGGATGGAATAAGAATGGAGAGAGATGTTGAAATCAACATTAAATAAGGGAGAGGGACTGGAAGATACATAGATGACAGCAACAAGGAGTGGTGTATAGTAAAGCCTCCTTGATGTGTACTTTGGAGGATCTGGGTTTTTTGAAAGAAGGAAGAAGTAGTGTATGGAAGTGTTAATGATGAGAAAGAATCCAGTCTAAGAAATGTGAGCTGTGGGAGAAACAAGCTTCACATGGGAAGTCTTCACTTGGATAAGTAACCTTGGTAATTTTGTTAAATTCATAGGTTCCATCCCTGTGATGGTTAAGGTTGTGTGTCAACTTGGCTGGGGCTTGATTCTCACTGGTTTGATAGTTGTATGATGGTGTGATCACTTCCATGATGAGATTTGATATTATGCAATCACCTCCATGAAGTGATCTGTTGTGAGTTGCCAGTAGGTTGAAAGGGAGTTTCCTTGGGCGTGAGGCCTGAATTGAATATAGGTGGATATTCTGCCAAGGCCTGTGGGCTTTTGCTCATTCTGAATTCTGCAGCTGGCTCCTGTTCATCTGAACTCCAGTTTTTGGGACTTGATCTAGCAGCTTACTTGCGGTCTTGCCTGCCAATCTTTGGGATTCATTGATCTTCACAGCCTGTGAACAAGAGTCCTGATCTCTGACTTTCCAGTCTTGGGTTTGCCAGCTCCAGTGTCTACCTGCATCAGGACAAGCCTCTATCCTGACCCACAGACTTGGGACATTCCAGCCTCTACAACTGCATGAGCCATTTCCTTGATATAAATCTCTTTCTCTCTCTATATTTATATGCTTTACTGGTTTTGCTTCTCTAGACATTTGGTACTGAGAGTGGTTCTAGGGAAACGCAATTGTAAGGATGAGTTTTCTGTATTGGTTCTCAAGTCTGGTTAGTCTTAAAGATGTAGATGACTCTGCTTTCAGTAGTAAAAACAGCACTGCTAATTCATGGCGTGAGGTGGCAATTCAAATACACAAAATATCACCACTGATAGATCAGGTATTGGTGAATGAAAAGGCAAGTGTGATACCTTTCTACCATTTTATCAGAATGAGAAGTATAAGAAAGCTGGTTGGTTGGTTGGTCCTGCTTCCACTAGACAAACTGATGAAAGAGATGCTCTCAGGGCTTCAGAGTCAAAGCTCAAGTGCTGTATAAACAACCTTAAAGTTTCCACTTATGCTTTGAAAGTAAGCCTCATTTCTTGTAGCAACAGACTTGATATTGCCAAAAACCAAACCCAGAGTCTTATTGTAAGAGTGAGTGAAATACAATGCCAACTCAACTGCCAACCTAGAGAGGTGTTTGAAGTTAAAGTAAGGGCATTGATTGGGAAGAAATGAGATCTTGAAACTTGGGATGGAGAACGTATGGGCAGATAATCAGGAAGCTGGAGATATTGAGCCCCTAAATTCTGTTGAATCACTCTGGCCAACAGAACCAGCCCTGTCACTTTCCTCTGAAGAGATTACTCCATGTTTGTCTGCTAAACCACCCTACCCAGCAAAATCATTAGCCCCTCCACTCCCATCTAATAAGATTAGCCCAGCTGCCTCTAAAGAACCCTTGTCTGAGTCATTGCCTGGGGCATCACCTGAGGCAGATGCATTACAAGACAATGCTGAATGTTCTCAAAACACTTCCCCACTACCAATTTTGACTTCTATAACTAGACTTACATCTCAGCGAGCCCCAAAAGTGTGACCCAGGATGAGGTACGCTACACTCCAGAAGAACTGCTTGACTTTTCTAATATGTACAAACAGAAGCCTGAGGAATAATATATGGGCATAGCTATTAAAGGTGTGGGATAATGGTGCAAAAGATGGATCAGTCTGAGTTTATTGATACGGGTCCACTAAGCACAGATTCCTCATTCAGTATTTCAGCTCAAGATGTTAGGAAAGGATATAATAGTTTATTTGGTTGGGTTACTGAAGCATGAATTAAACAGTGGCCTACACTAAATCAAGTTAACTACCAGACCAGCCTTGGTATATTTGTCTTAGTCATCTAGTGCTGCTATAACAGAAATACCACAAGTGGATGGTTTTAATGAAGAGAAGTTTATTTCCTCACAGTCAAGTAGGCTAAAACTCCAAATTCAGGGCATCAGCTCCAGGGGAAGGCTTTTTCTCTCTGTCGGCCTTCTTCTCTTTGGTGTTCCCCCAGACTAGGAGCTTGTCTGCGCAGGAACCCTGGTCCAAAAGACGTGCTCTGCTCCAGGCACTGCTTTCTTGATGGTATGAGGTCCCCAACTCTCTGCTTGCTTCACTTTCCTTTTATCTCTTGAGAGATAAAAGGTGGTGCAGGCCACACCTCAAGGAAACTCCCTTTACATTGGATCAAGGATATGACCTGGGTAAGGGTGGTGTTAAAATCCCAACTTAATCTTCTTTAACATAAAATTGCAATCACAAAATGGAGGCCAACCACACAATTCTGGGAATCATGGCCCAGGCAAATTGATACACAAATTTTTTGGGGGACATAATTCAATCCACGACAATACTGTAGAAGAAGGTATCCAAAGGCTTAGGGAAATTGGCATGCTATAGTGGATTTATCAGGTTAGACCCACAGACTTACAAATGGAGTGCCCAGATGACACAACTTTTACCACAATGGTGAGGAACAAATTTGTGAAGGGAGCTCCAGCATCCTTGAAGACTGCTGTGGTTGCTATTTTATGTAAATCAGATTTGACAGTGGGAACTGCCCTAACTGAATTTAGACACCTAACTACAATGGGACTGATTGGACCCCGTGGTATTAGGGGCCAAGGAGCAGCACTCAATCGACAAACATAAGGTGAGCATGGTTACAGTAATGGACAATGGAGTCAAAGCAGTAATCAGGATAGTCTGAGTCATATGGACTTATGGCATTGGCTACCTAGTCACGGTGTCCCTAGGAGTGAAATGGGAAATCAACTAAATATTTACTTAATCTGTACAAATGGATGAATTCTAGGTCAGGTGAACAGCAGTCTAACCTGAATTGCCAGAATAGAGAGTCATGGTCTCTCATTTAATTCCCAGACTTGAGCGAATTTAAAGACCCGGGTCCCCTTGAGGAAGGACTCCAATACACTGCCAGAAATTTATACTGTTAATCTCTCTCCCAGCCTTCCTCAAAGGGATCTCCTATCTTTTACAAGGGTGACTGTTCATTGGGGAAAAGGAAATAATCAGACTTTTCAGGGATTACTGGACGTTGGCTCTTAACTGACACTAATTCTAGGAGACCCAAAACATTACTGGGTCCCACCAGCCAAAGTAGGGGCATATGGAGGTCAGGTTATTAATGGAATATTAGCTTATGTCCATCTCATAGTAGGTCCAGTGGTTTCCTGAACCCATCCTGTAGTGATTTCCCCAGTTCCAGGATGCATAATGGGAATAGATATAAATCAGCAACTGGCAGAACCCCCACACTGGATCCCTGACAAATGGAGTAGGGGCTATTATGGTAGAAAAAGCCAAGCTGAAGCCATTAAAACTGCCCCTATCTAGGACAATAGTAAACCAAAAGCAATACGGCATTCCCGGAGGGATTGCTGAGATTACTGACACTATCAAGGACTTGAAGGATGCAGGGGTAGTGATTCCTACCACAAGGCCATTCAACTCACCTATTTAGCCTGTGCAAAAAACAGATAGATCTTGGAGAATGACAGCAGATTATCGAAAATTTATCCAGGTGGTGACTCCAATTGCAGCTACTGTTCCAGATGTAGTCTCATTGCTTGAGCAAATTAATACATCTCCTGGTATTTGGTACGCAGCTATCAATCTGGCTAATGCCTTTTTCTCCGTATCTGCTTCGAAGAAGCATCAGATGCAGTTTTCCTTCAGCTGGCAAAGCCAACAATACACCTTCAGTTGCCTACCTCAGAGCTACTTCAAGTCTCCAGCCCTATGTCATAGTTGAGTCCGCAGGGAACTTGATCGCCTTTCCCTTCCACAAGACGTCACACTGGTCCATTATGTTGATGACATTATGCTGATTAGACCTTGTAAGGAAGAAGTCTCAATGACTCTGGACTTAATGGTAAAACATTTGTGTGCTAGAGGGTGGGAAATTAATCCCACAAAAATTCAGGCACCTTCCACCTCAGTGAAATTTCTAGGGGTCCAGTGGTATGGGGCATATCGAGATTTTCCTTCTGAAGTGAAGGATGAGTTATTGCATCTGGCTGCCCCCACAACTAAAAAGGAGGCACAACATCTAGTGGGCCTCTTTGGATTTTGGAGTCAACATATTCCTCATTTAGGTGTGCTGCTCTGGTCTATTTATTAAGTGACTCAAAAAGCTGCTAGTTTTGAGTGGGGTCCAGAACAAGAGAAGGCTCTGCAACAGCTTCAAGTAGCTGTGCAAGCTGCTGTGCCATTTGGGCCATATGATCCAGCTGCTCCAATGATGCTTGAAGTGTCAGTGGCAGATAGAGATGCTACTTGGAACTTTGGCAGGCCTCTATCAGTGAGTCACAGTGCAGACCCTTAGGATTTTGGAGCAAAGCCCACCATCCTCTGCAGATAAGTACTCTCCTTTTGAGAAACAGCTTTTTGCTTGTTACTGGGCCTTAGTAGAGACTGAACGCCTAACCATAGGCCATCAAGTCACCACGAGCTGAGCTGCCTATCGTGAACTGGATGTTGTCTGACCCACAGAGTCATAAAGTTGGATGTACACAGCAGCACTCCATCACTAAATGAAAGTGGTATATACGAGCAGGACCCGAAGGCACAAGTAAGTTGTATGAGGAAGTGACCCCAATGCCTATGGTCGCCACTCCTGTCACATTACCTTCCATCTCCCAGTCTGTACCTATGGCCTCATAGGGAGTTCCTCATGATCAGTTGACTGAGGAAGAGAAAACTCATGCCTGGCTTATGGAAGGTTCTGTGTGACATGCAGACACCACTCAAAAGTGGACAGCAGGAGCACTACCACCTGTTTCTGGGATCTCCCTGAAGGATAATGGTGAAGGAAAATCCTCCCCATGGGCAGAACTTTGAGTAGTGTACCTGGTTGTTCACTTTGCTTGGAAGGAGAAATGGCCAGATGTGCGATTGTATACCGATTCATGGGCTGTGGCCAATGGTTTGTCTGGACCGTCAGGGACATGGAAGGAACATGATTGGAAAATTGGAGACAAGGATTTATGGGAAAGAGGTATGTGGATAGTCTTCTAGAATTGGCCAAAGAAGTGAAGATATTTGTGTCTCATGTGAATGCTCACCAAAGGGTGACCTCTGCAGAGGATGATTTTGACAATCAAGTGGATAGGATGACGTGTTCTGTGGAAACCAGTCATCCTCTTTCCCCAGCTACTCCCGCCATTGCTCAATGGGCTCATGAACCAAGTGGCCATGGTGGCAGGGATGGAGGTTATGCATGGGCCCAGCAATGCAGACTTCTGCTCACCAAGGCCAACTTGGCTACAGCACTGCTGAGTGCCCAATCTGCCAGCAGCAGAGACCAACACTGAGTTCCCGATATGACACCATCCCTCGAGGTGATCAGCCAGCAACCTGGTGGCAAGTTGATTACACTGGACCATTTCCATCTTGGAAAGGGCAGAATTTTGTTCTTACTGTAGTAGACACTTACTCTGGATACAGACTTGCTTCCCTGAATGCAATGCTTCTGCCAAAACTACCATCTGTGGACTTACAGAATGCCTTATCCACCGTCATGGTATCCCACACAGCGTTGCTTCTGATCAAGGGACTCACTTCACAGCAAATGAAGTGTGGCAATGGGCCCTTGCTCATAGACTTCACTGATCTTACCGTGTTCCCCATCATCCTGAAGCAGCTGGCTTGATAGAATGATGGAATGGCTTTCTAAAGACACATTTACAGTGCCAGCTAGGTGGCAATGCTTTGCAGGGTTCGGGCAATGTTCTCCAGGAGGCTGTATATGCTCTAAACCAGCATTCAATATGTTTCTCCCATAGCCAGGATTCATGGGTCCAGGAAGCAAGGGGTGGAAGTGAGAGTGACATCATTCATTATTTCCCCTAGTGACCCACTCACAAGATTTTTACTTCCTGTCCCTGTGACCTTATACTCTGCGGGTCTAGAGGTCTTAGTTCCAAAGGGAGGGATGCTCCCACCTGGAGACACATCACTGATTCCTTTGAACTGGAAGCTAAGAATGCCACCTGGCCACTTTAGTCTCCTTATACGTCTGGATCAATAGGCAAAGAAGGGAGTTACCATACTGGCTGGTGTGATTGGTCCTGATTACCAAGAGGAAATCGGATTGATATTACATAATGGAGGTAAAGAAGAGTATATCTGGAATGCAGATCTCTTAGGGCGTCTCTTAGTACTACCATACCCTGTGATTAAAGTCAGTGGAAAACTACAGCAACCCAATTCCGACATGACTACTAATGACCCAGACCCTTCAGGAATGAAGGTTAGGGTCAACCCATCAGGCAAAGAACCACGACCAGCTGAGGTGCTTGCTGACAGCAAAGGGAATACCGAGTGGGTGGTGGAAGAAGATAGTTCTAAATACTAGTTATGGCCATGTGACCAGTTGCAGAAACGAGGACTGTAATTGTTATGAGTGTTTTTGTTTTGTATGTGTGTTCATTGTATCATGTCAGGGGCAAGAATGACTTTATAGTTGCCTTTATTCAGAGATTATGTATGGTTTGAGGAGATGTGTACAAGTGCCAGGGTGACAAGGGGTGGACTGTGATGGTTAAGGTTGTGTGTCAACTTAGCTGGGCCATGATTCTCAGTGGTTTGATAGTTGTATGATGGTGTGATCACTTCCATGATGAGATTTGATATTATGTGATCACCTCCATGATGGGATCTTCTGTGAGTAGCCAATCAGTTGAAAGGGAGTTTCCTTGGGTGTGTGGCCTGCATTGAATATAGGTGGATATTCTGGCAAAGCTTGTGGGCTTTTGCTCATTCTGAATCCTGCAGCTGGCTCCTGTTCATCCAATCTCCAGTTTTGGCGACTTGAGCTAGCAGCTTAACTGCGGTCTTCCTGCCGATCTTTGGGATTCATTGATCTTCACAGACTGTGAACAAGACCCTGCTCTCCAACCTGCCCCAGTGGCTATGTGCATCATGAGAACACTCTATCCTGACCCAAGGACTTGGGATGTTCCAGCCTGTACAACTGTATGAGCCATTTCCTTAGTATAAATCTCTCTCTGCATGTATATTTATATGCTTCACTGGTTTTGCTTCTCTAGAGAACCCAGCCTAAGACAATCCCCATCTACTGAATCAAGAATCTCTGGTGATGGAGCCCAGGACATTGCTATAACAAGCTCTCCAGGTGATTCTTATGCACACTAATATTTGAAAACTATGAAATAGACAAAGAGGATGAAAATCATGTTTAGAGAAGAGTTTAAGGATACAGGACATTTTGTTTATGATAGACCTGTGGATGCCAAAGAGCTTGGTGGACGGGCTTAGTAAAGTGGAGGCGGAATGGGATTGAGGATTAGATTAGGTGACGGGCAGAACATCATGATATTTAGTGTCTGGACTGTGAGGCTGCTCTGGGAGTGCTGGACTTCTGGACAAAGGTACTTGGTAAAAATCCCAGTAACAACTATTAGGGGTGACATTTGTGAAATAATTTACATGAGAATAAAACTACACTTAGCTGTGAAAAACACACTTTAGCCAAGACCTAGTCATAATTGTAAATCTGCTAGCTTCTACCCAGGTCTATTTGCCGTAGCACCAAATTAAGATGAAGGAAAGCATTCAGTTTAGCCTCTCAGTTTCATCTTTCTATCATGTCTACCATGGAAACTAATATATTTTTCCTATTACTTGAAATAGGGAACATTTGTTTTTGTTTTCACATTTAAGCTTCCTTTGTTCTAGATCCCCCAGGATTAGTTAGACTAGTTAGTTTACACATGCCTGGGTCAAGCCCTCCTGCGTGATATACATAGAATCAGAACAGGAGTTTCTGTCATCTTCAATTATTTTTAAAGTAAGAAAATATAATAAGGTAGAAAATCTTTGCACAGTTGCAAGTTATATTTGGTCTGTGCTTTGGTGTGTGTGTGTGTGTGGAGTACATGGTATGTGTGTGTAGTGGGCTTAGCTTAGAGAGACAGGATGGGATACAAGAAAAAATGAAGGCAAATGGGGTTTTACATTTTCTACAGTTGACTGCCTTGTTCTTTCTACTACTTAACAATCACCTGATTATGAATAATTTTTTTTCACAATATAAGTGCATATCATCAGAGGTATTATTTATTTTTCCTCACTAAGATTATTCTCTCTTATTTGCCTAGTGAAATATCAGTAACATTCATAAGGAATAAATCATCAGAATTTAGGCCATTTGTTTTTAGTCGTAAGTGGTTGTGATCAATGTTCATATCTATAGCACTCCCTGCACACTTACTATGTATTATTCTTTATGTTCACTGACACAGAAATCAGTCTTAGAACTCCTTTGCATTCATCAGAGTTTATACTACATAGTAGACTCCCAATACATATGAGTTGATTTATATTGCTGTGAAATATAGGATAGTTTTAAATTCATTGATAATCCTGAGT
This sequence comes from Dugong dugon, assembly GCA_030035585.1. Taxonomy (NCBI): domain Eukaryota; kingdom Metazoa; phylum Chordata; class Mammalia; order Sirenia; family Dugongidae; genus Dugong; species Dugong dugon. The sequence goes on along the minus strand of CM057464.1, from coordinate 145,433,212 downwards.
TGGAAAATTTGAGATCCGCTTCACTGCACCTGGATGCTCAATGGACTTTTATAAGTGAAACGTCTGGTGGATATTGTGGGAATATTCCAGCAAAAATTATTTCTGAAAAGTGAGCATTTATTTATGAAATGAGAAATTTACAAAAGCGTAATGACATACTTCAAAGCTTGTCTTTGTGAGATTTGGACTCTTAAGCATTTTCTGAAGCTACAAAAAAGATATATATAACATAAATACCTTTTGGAATCAAACATGGTGGTTGACTACATTTCTTTGGCCTACATTTCATAGATTTTGTATATACTTCATTCAATTTAATACATGTATATTCTTCAGAGACCCTTCGTTAATCAATGTCCTCTTGTTGATGAAGACTGAAAAGTTGTTGCGTCTCGTTGACCATGACTTACACATACACTGCATTTTTCTGTAACATTTTATTCCTTTTCTTGTGTGTCCCACCCTAGAAACTCCAATATATGATTTTCTTTGCCTTGTTTCTAAATGTAAATGTTTCCCTTTCTGATATGTTACATCAAAGATTGGGAGCCCATATGGCAGAGATTAAAAAAAAAGTTTAATACCAATTTTGGAGTGAAAATTGACTATTCTCTATCTTCACTAAAGATAATTGTCAATAAGCTTAAATTGCTGAAAATGTTACCGCAATAATGCAAATTGGAGCCTCCTGCCACAATAGCCAATTCTGAGACGGGTGAGGTGAGCAGCTAGAGTTTTATTACATATCAATATATAGGAGACAAAGGGGAATAGATTCCTCCAAAAACCAGTCTCTTCAACCAGAGATCGGCCAAAGGCTTTATAGGAACAGGATTATGGGTCTTAGAAGTTTGTGTTAGTCCCCCCTTGAGGTGGTCATGTCCCAGAGGAGTTAATCTTCTACTGATATTCTTGGGGTTTATCTGGTGACATCTGGTTTTCTTGTCACAAGACAGGTGCTTTGTTTGGTTTTTCATTCCTAGATCATTATCACTTGTTTTCCACCCTCCAAGGAGGAACATCGGTTAATCTTAAACTTTTTGTAGAGACTGGAACCGGAGGAAAAACAAGATCATGAGACAATATGGGGGTTAGCAAAGGGGAGTAATAATAGTGAGCTGGACCTACGCAGCCTCTTCTAAAAAGTACACTTAAAATATACACAAGGAAAGGTTTCTTGGCAGTAAGTGTTGTTAGGCCCTTGAATGGGTGGGTGATATGGGTGATAGGTGGCCTCAGAATTTCTTATTAATAAATCCTAGCTGTCTTACTTAATAAGATATGAATTATCATAGGCAAACGTACATTTCTCATATTTTGGAAATTAAAAAAAAAGACAAATTCCCACTAAAAAATCCTTCTGAAAAAGGCCTAATTATTCCCAGAGCTGATAATAATCAAAGGACATGAAGTAGGTTTCACTGAAGACCATGAGTATTGGTGTGGAAAGATCTTCAGGGTATTTCGTTAAGTAAAAAAAAGCAAGTGCAGAACAATGGTATAGTAGGGGTATGAAAAAAGATTACAAATGTCTATAAGTGCATAGACATTTTAAAGAAAGACGCACATAGAATGTATAATTATAGTTGCCTTCAGGAAGAGAGGTTGGGTGTTAAAAGACAGAAGTATAAGAGTAACCCTTTTGAATTTGAACCACATGTATATATTATCTATTTTTTGAAATTTAAATATAAATAAAAATAATAAATTTCAAAAATTCCTTTGTAATTTTAAAAAACATGTGATCTACCTAATGTTGACCAATAGGAAAGTAGTTAAGTAAATTATGATACTCCATATAATGGAATATATTCTGGGTCTACTAAAAAGAATAAGGTAGATAGGCATAGATTAACTAGAAAGTGAACAAAAGCAAAATGCAGTATAAGCAAAGCTTCACTTCTACACACTTAAAGAATACACAAAGAACATCATATATATATGCTATTCTGTATAATAATGTTCTTTTCTGGAAGGGCACATAATAATAGTGATAGGTTAATAGTGATTAACCTAGAGGAGAGAAAATAGAATGAGTGTATGGGGAGAATGATCTTTATTTTATAAATTTCTGTAGTATTTGTATTTTTAATGCATATTATTTTTATTTAATAAACATTTAAAAGTTAATTTCCACCACTTGTCAGTTTGTTGTACTGTGGTGGCTTGCATGCTACTATGATGCTGGAAGTTATGCCACCAGTATTTCAAATACCAGTAGGGTCACCCATGGTGGACAGATTTCAGTGGAGCTTCCAGACTACGGTAGACTAGGAAGAAAAGCCTGACAATCTAATTCCAAAAATTAGCCAATGAAAACCCTATGGATCACAGGAATATTGTCCAGTGTAGTCCTGGAAGATGAGCTTCTAAGTTGGAAGGCACTCAAAATCAACAATGGACTCAAACATACCAATGATCATGAAGATGGTGCAGAATCGGGCAACATTTTATTCTGTTATACGTAAGGTCACTATGAGTCAGAGTCAACAATAACTAATAACAACAACAAGAGTAAATTTATATTATGTACCTGTGAAAAATATTCAATCACATACCTGTACCATATTTTTCCAGGCTGATATGAATCCAAAGGGATGTGTTATGCCATATTACAGAAAACACCTATAAAAACTTCATAAGTGGACCGATAGCAGCTAATCCATTCTAGAGACTTTCTTTTTTCTTAAGTCACACTCAGTCTTTAGAAGCTTATTAAACTTCAAAGTTTATTAAAATTAGTTGGAATTTACAAATTATTAGCAACAACATAACACAGTGGAAATAGCAGTGGCCTGAGAGTCTCATACTGGTTCTTCTACTTGGACACCTTCAGCCTAAGACTCAGCACTTTCCTGTATTAAAAAAAGGAGGTAAGTAGTTCATCTTTAAAAAAGGCTCACTTTAGAATTCCAGGATTCTAACTCTTCCTGCTAAAAAGCAGAGGATTTGATACTAATTTAAGTAGCTCTGTGAATTTATAAAAGATTTTTATCATTCTACATCATATTATATATCAACAATTAGGAATGCTGATTCTCAGGAAAAATATCTTACCCCAGGGTGTAGGAGTAGTACCTGGGTAGAGATTTATTGTGGTGATTATGGTTGATAGAATAATGGCCCCCTGAAGATGATCAGATCATAATCTCTGAAACCTATGAATAGGTTATTTTACATACCATAAGGTATTTTGCAGATTTGGTTAATTTAAGGATCTTGTAGACGGGAAGATTATTCTAGATTATCTGGGTGGGGGAAAGGAGGAGAGTCAGGGAAGGAGATGTGACAGTGGAAGCAGAGGTCAGAGAGTCAGAGAGAGATGTTACGCTTCTGGCTTGGAAGTTGGAGGAAAGGACAATGAACAGAGAAATGCAGACAAACCCTAAAATCTGGAAGAGGCAAGGAAACAGAACTTCTAGAAGGAATGCAATCCTGGTGAACACTTTGATTTTAGCCCAGTGAAGTCCATTTTGGACTTCTGACCTCCCGAACTGTAAGCTAGTAAGTTTGTGTTGGTTTAAACCACAGTTTGGGGTAATTTGTTAGAGCATCGGTAACTAACACAGTGACTTACATCTTGAACTAAAATTTGAGGGACGCATCGACTGTTGTGTTTCCATTTCCTTTTATGTGAATAGAAATTGTCAACCAAAGCATGACTGAAGAAAATTTGTGACCAGACCACTTAACAGTCAATAACACATAAAAATGCAGTTGATTTTATAGACACAATATAAAATAAGATAAATCAGCAGGTAAGTTTTTTAAGGAAATAAAATCTCTCTTTTTTGTTGTTCAGATTTTAATTGTTAATGTACACTAGTTAAGAAGGAGACATTGTCAAAAGATTTTTGATGAGAGTAGAAATGAGGGAACACTACTACACTTGTGATGAATGGTAGAAATCCTTAGAGAAATGTTGCTGTTTTTCTTAGCTATCTAAATAGTCCCATAGGAAGATGTGACCTTTTGTGATGATATTAAATCATGCCTGTAGGAAGGAATGACACTGGCAACAAATATTTAACCAGGCCTGGCTTATGGACCTTCCTTGTCCCTTTCTTTCCTGTTAGTACCTCTCTGCTGGTTTCAATTTTAAATGTCAAGCACAACTAAAGCGGGATTTGTGGAGAAAGGAATATACAAACACAGCATATTGTAAGTGTCTTGTTTTCTTTCAGAATTGACCAAGTTTACCAAGCTTTGGAGCCCCTGGGTGGTGCAAATGAACTCAGTTGCTAACTGAATAGTTGAAGGTTCAAGTCCACACAGAAGCAACTCCAAAGGAAGGTCTGGCAATCTATTTCTAAAAATCAGACATTAAAAACCCTGGGGAGGACAGTTCTACTCTGACACACATGGGGTTGCTATGAGTCACAGCTGACTCCATGGCAACTCTTTTTTTAAACCAAGATTTACTGTGCTGTTATTTCTCCCTGCAAAGACAGTGTGTTGGTCACATATAAAGGCCCCATATAAATCATTTCAGGCAGAGGAGGTGATCCTCAGGGAGGGAAAACTTCAGTCTTCTCCTGGAATCCAGCCTACCTAACAGCTTCATTATCAACAAATTGCATTTCATGTCTGAATTGAACGTTTTTGAGGGGGTGTGGTTGTGGAAGGAAGGAAGTTCTTTGAATGGGATTGGAACTGTACATTCTATGAGTAAAGGAATAAGAATCCACTATAAACAGAGAGAGAGATTTTCTTTGACAGCAAAGGGAACCACAGCTACTTACATCCGCATGCTGCTCTCCGGAGATTTTGTTTATTAAAGGTTAGGACCGTGAGCTCTGCGGATGGACTGACTGGGTTGGATTGATCACCTACATGCTGTGACTATGGACGGTATTGTATGACACTTAATATGTCCTTAATAAATGTAGCTATTATCTTACATTGCAGAATGTTGTAAGAGAGAAAAAAAGAGTAAAGGAGACTTTGTTACTCCAGTGCTTCCAGTGTACACACACACATAGAAAAATATGAAAGACGAAAATAGGATATCCTACAATTATATAAAATATAGTCATTCCAATGTACTTCTTCGACACATGAAAAGTATCTTGGTTTGTGATGCATTATAATTAGGTATATTTTCAGTTTCTAAATGCATTTTAACAATAAATACATCTTATTTTCAGTGTATTTGATATATATACTATCACTAATCTTAACAATTCTTGTGAAAGCCACATTTTAGTTTGAGGGGATAAGAAAAAACCCTTGCTATTATTCTTGAAATTTATTCTTGAACTTGCACTACCAGAATTGCTTAGTTGAATTATAGCCATGTGGTGTTGGTATCCATGCACTGTAATGGATTTAATTATCCAAACAAAATCTCTCCCCTAATAAAAACCTGATTAATTATGCATGTAACCAGAGATTTGATCTAATTTATTGGAAGGCCTGAAATTACCTACCTACCTTAGTATTCAGGATATTTAAGATACCCAAACTATTCTTTTGGTATTTTACTCTTTTTGAAACAATCATCTTGTCGTTCTTAGAAAAAACATTCCAGAACTGTTTTTACTAATAAGTGAAATATGCCTGAATTCCACAAAATGGGGGGTAAGGATGAAGTGAGAGTAAGGGTAAAAAGAATTTTTTACTCCTGGCTTCTGTAAGAAACAGGGCCGCCTTCATGGGCAATTGCACAGGGTCCCTATACTCGGAAGGGTCTGGTACTTGGTTTAACGCTCTGGAGCTCTTTTCATGAAATTCATAATAATATGTTTGAGCATGTGGCGAGCAGAGGAGATACACGGGGCGCAGCCTGTGTGCACGGTTGTGATCCAGCAGTAACACCAATGGCACTGGCTCAGGCCTCTGGGAGTAGACGGCAGCATGCGGAGCAGTTGGCCTGGCTGCCCAGCAGGCGCATGCACATACGCTTCAAGGCGTTACTGGGAGCCGCAGGGCTGAGCGGGCAACCGGGGGAGGAATCTGGGCTTGGATTGGTTTGGGCGTCGTTGGAGGCAGTAGCAGCAGCGGAAGTGGCGGCTTCACCACCAGAGATAGCAGGGGCTCCCCAGGTGCACAGTGCTGAGATGGGTGGGAGGCCAGCTTGCTCATTAGTCCTTTGAGAGATCATGTCCCTGCAGCGTCTCTGGTTTGAGTGCTGGAACAGGAACTGCTAGAGCTCAGGCAGTAAACTTCGTTAGTAAATTATTAAAAAGTAAAAGTGTGCACATGGAAATTGCAATAAAGCCTATCAGAGAGTTACTAGAATTATTCAAAGACTTTAGAGTTTCCAGTTTAAAAACTGCTGCAACTTTGCAAAACAGGTATCTGCGGCTGAGAAATAGAAATTAAATATGGGAGCATTAGCAGTAGACAGAAAAGAACTCTATTTTTATATGAAGCTTCAGATGAACAAAATTGTTAATCAGGAAGATAATTTTAAAATTATTTTTCTTGTAATTGAAGATACAATGACAAAACACGCAGACAGGTGTTTTGAATTAAATACAAATCATGAAGCCACTTTCAGCTTGTTGCACAACCTCCACAAGTTACAGGGAATGTCAGAGAAAACACTAAAATGTCACTGTATAAATTTTCATTTATAATTAAATTCAGACTTACATGACACTGATTTTTATAAAGAATTAAATCCTTTTTAGAAGAATTGTTCACAAGAACCATTAACCCTGTTGTTGTTATGTGCCATTGAGTTGATTCCAGTGCATACCGACCCAATACAACAGATTAGAACTGCCTTGTTGGGTTTCCTAGGCTGAAATCTTTACAGGGGTAGATTGTCAGGTCTTTTCTCTGGTGGAGAGACTGGTGGATTTGAACCCACAACCTTTCGGTTAGCAGCCGAGTGCTTAACCATTGTGCCGTCAGGGCTCCAAGTACTAAAATGTATATTTTAAAATAAGTTATCAGAAATGTATCCCACTGTTGTCATAGCCTATAAAATATTAACATGTCTAGTAACAGTTGCATCAGAAAAAACGATCCTTGTCAATATTAAAAATTACAAAACGTTAATTGTAATGCATTTGCTAAGAGTGACTGGCAAATATTGATTAAAGTATATTGATTGAAAGTTAAGTGGCTAAAAGTATACATTTTGATGAACTAATAAATTGTCAAACCAGTGAGCCAGAAAAATCTCATGATAAATCAAAATATTACATTAAATTATGACACCAAAATATTTTTGCAATTTATAATTTTATGTTGTAATTCATGTATTACTATTACCCTGATTATGTTTTATAAGTAATAAAATATTTTTTTAAAGAAAAAACCTTATATTTTAGCACCTTTAGTGGTACTTCTTTTTCCTGCTCTGAGCAAGGGACGAAGACCCCACATTTTCATTTTGCATGGGGCCCCACAAACTGTGTAGCTGGCCTTGATTGCAAGATGTAACACTAAGGTTCCTCTCCAGACAGCTCCTGAAATCCCTACCCTTTGAAACTAACACTGATAAATGTTTTGGCCCCAGTAGAAACAGAAATTTTTATGTTTAAGAACAGTTGACTTTCAGCACCCAAAACAACACATATCACTGAATATGCTTTGTCTTTCCATGAATTATTAGCATAGGTCTCTGCAACTCAGCTCTCTGCCTCTGTCCTACCTACCTGCTTTTGGAGATGGGAAAGTCATCCACAGTAAGGCCAGTTCCATGGTGTGTGGAGCAGAAGGTTGTTATATCCAAATGAATGGAGGATTTTTCGGTGTCTTCATTCCATTTGATACTTTCCCATTGATTTACCATTTGTAACTCGTCCCTTTGACTTCATCTTGAGAGCGTTTTGGTCTGCCTGAGATAACAATGACAAGAGGCTCAGGTGTTCTGGTGGCCTCCAGTTTTAAGCTTGGACAATTTATATGAGGACAGCTGTGTGCAGAACCTCTCTGCACACTGAGATCAGCATATTCCCAAAAGATATAACAAGAAAAACTGGAAGAATAATGAAGAAAAATGACAGCACACAGAAGGGAAATAAACAAGGTATGCCTCTGGTAAATAACTCCCTGAAGTACCCTTAGAGAAGACTTACTGATTAATTGAATCAATCCATCATCCTTGGGATGACAGCATCAATTTGCAGTCTTTTTTGGGAGTTGTTTTATTCCTTTGCTGTTACAGCTTAAATTCATATGAGAATAGAATGAGAGGTTAAAAAATTTACCTATTTCATTATTAAGGTGCCACAATTCTGTAGTTTCATTTTAAAAAAGGCTTACATTCACTCTAATAACTGTTCAGACTCTGTAAGAGCATCAATGTGCTCCTTGTGAAAGAATTTTTCCTTTCTGCATTTATCTTACAGAAATCATCTTTCATCACTCATCAGATCTTAAAGTCATTTGTTTCTAAGCTCCAAAATGTTTCAGGATTTTTGAAAATGATCTTTATTATAATTCTACCCCATGGCCGTCAAGTCGATTCCAACTCAGCGTCCCTATAGGACAGAGCAGAACTGCCCCACAGGGTTTCCAAGGCTGTAATCTTTATTAAAGAAGACTGCCACATCTTTCTCCCATGGAGCGGCTGCTGGGTTAGAACAGCCAACCTTTCAGTTGGCAGCTAAGTGCTTAACCACTGTGCTACCGGTAGTATTTTACATATATATGTCTTTATCCCTTTTAGGAGGAACTCACCTTCATTTCCTTCGTTGTCACTGGCAGTCCTAACTCATGACACTCACGCAGATTTCAGTGGTAAATGAGACCCTTGAATATATTATCTAGTTCAAGTTTTTGTGAATTAAAAGGCAGAGAATACATAAATGTCTTCGAGATTTTGCTCTCAAATCTATCACAAGTGATTGTTTTAAGATAACAGCACGTTTTAAATTGGACATGTATCAATCAAGGATCTTGTTCTTTCCTTTCTTGTAATACAATTAAGAGAATTGGACATGGCTCCAGAGTAAAGACTCACATGTGATGAAAACAATTGGGGCTTCATTTCTTACAATATAAGGGTGTTGATATCAAATCTTCTTGAGTAGAAACACTGAGCACTGAAATTTTACCAAAGACAGATAAAATGTCTGAAGGGAGGTTTTTTTGTTGAATGTAGTAGTTACTAAAGATAGAACTACTCAAGTAATGTTAATCTCTCTAATATTAGTTACTCAGAAGTGTACTGCAAAAGAAATAACAGAAAAACTTCTAACCCTGAAATTGAACATATTGATGACCAATATATAAGAACATACCATTTATTCATGTCTACATGTGTGTATAAACCAAACACATTGCCGTCTAGTCAATTCCAACACACAGTGACCTTACAGGACAGAGTAGAACTGCCCCATAGGGTTTCCAAGGAACTGCTGGTGTATTTGAACTGCCAACCTTTTGGTTAGCAGCCAAGCTCTTAATGACTGCACCACCAGGGCTCCTCATATGGGTATAGGTTATTATTTTTAAAAGAACTACCCACTGCCACTGTCACTGCCATCTAGTCGATTTGGACTCATAGCCACCCCATAGGGTTTCCAAGGCTGTAAATCTCTGTGGAAGCAGACTGCCACATCTTTCTCCTGTAGAGCCTCTGGTGGTTTCGAACCTCCTACCTTTCAGTTATCAGTCAATGGCTTTAACCACTGCACCACCAGGGCTCCTTTTGGAAGAACTGGAGCCCTGGTGGAGGAGTGGTTAAGAGCTCGGCTGCTAACCGAAAGGTCAGCAGTTCAAGTCCACCAATGGCTCCTTGGAAATCTTATAGGGCAGTTCCACTCTGTCCTATAGGGTCACTATGAGTTGGAATTGACTTGATGGCAATGGGTTTGGGTTTTTTTGGTATAACATAATAAAAATATATTTAATGCTTAAGCTATACCGAACTCCATACACATTAATTCAGGAGCATTTTATGATCTTAGGGTCTTCCTTATCAGCATCCACTCTGAGTTATACAGTTCAGAATCTGTTGATAGTGTCTTAGATGTGGTTGATTCTATTCTAACAAGGATACATATCCTAGAATTTTCTGTGAAATGGTGAGTTATTTGCATTTCAGGATGTTTGGTAATCTTAAGAAATTTTGTAACCTCTCTGGGCCTTAGTTTACTGTTTCTGTAAGAATGGGTTTGGATCTCAAAAGTTTAATCTACAATGTGACATATTTAAAATGAGTTTGCATATCTGAATTAAAATGATCCTCTGACAGTACAGTGCACTGCTGGATATTTGCTTCACTGTATCAGAGATTATGTTTCTTAATAGACACCAAATACAGGTCTGAGTTTTATCTGTTATTTACCAAACTTATACTCTATTTGGGAGCCCTGGTGGTGCAGAGGTTAAGAGCTTGGCTGCTAACCAAAAGGTTGGCAGTTTGAATCCACCAGCCGCTCCTTGGAAACCTTATGAGACGATTCTACTCTGTCCTATAAGGTTGCTATGAGTTGGAATTGACTAGACAGCAACAGGTATTTGAGAACTTAAGAAGAAGCAATCTTTTGTTTAAGATTTTATATATATATATATAAAGGGAAGGTTGTGTCCTTCCTCCACTGCTATATATATATATATATATATATATATACACACACACACACACACACACACACACACACACGCATGTGCACACACACATGTATGTGTATTTATGTATACATATATATACATACACATAGTTGCTCTATTAACTTCTGTTCCTTTTTATACAACTGAGATGTTGTGTGCATTTGACCTCACAGTATGAAGCAACATTCTGACAGTCATCCATATCTACTTCAAGGAACACCACATCAGCATACTTTTCACACAGGGAATGAAAGTAAAAACAGGCTTGATCATTTACAAGGCTCTCCCCATGTGGCCTAGAAGTCAAGTACTGCAAGTTGATCTCCAGCTCCTTTGAAAGCTACCTCAAAGCTCTCCTTGTTTTCAATCAATTTTAGCATTTTGGCTTCTGAGGGCCGGTGTGTGTCTGTGTGCAGTGGGAGGAAGGACACGACCCCATTAGTCAGCCCAAGCCTGGAGGAGGTATGCTGCCTTCTCTCCCTTTAGTATGTACAATGACTCACAACTGAAATTATGGCTGTACAATCACAAATGGCAGGGTCTAATCTTTTCTATTTGCCTACCCTACCCCAACACACTTCCCTCTAGTTATCTTCTATTGAGGTGGGTATCAATATTCTGATAACTGAAAAACTAAAGAGATTATAGTATCAAAGGGGCAGTAAATGAGAATTTTAAATTATTTTAATAATTTATTTGGTCTTTAGAAAACAAAAAAACCCATCTAGGCTTTAACCAAAGGTTTAAAAAATAGTGCCCTACCACCTCTGTCAACTTTTACCCAGATGCTAACTCTAAATTCCAGATTGAAGGGGGGAAGAAAAATTCTCTAAATGACAGCAAGTCTCTTCCAGGCAGTCTTATAAAAGAACCCTTAGTGTCAGGAGATAATGAAAGCACGTGTCACCTATGGCTGAGCTAAAATGGTGCCATGACCTGGCAATTTCTTTCCTCTGCTGATACATCCCTGCGCTGCACAAAACATCAGCACTGGCTTCGTGGAAATTTAACAGGGTTTCCCTGTCAATTACATAATCAAATACATTGTGAGAAGTAGCAGGGGTTTTCAGGGATGGCTCAGAAACTTAATTGTTTTTCCATTTATTTTTAAAATGCAAATTACACTAATAAGTCAAAAAAATCACTCTGTTAAAAATACATTCAGAATTAACAAATGCAAAAAAAAAAAGACACATCAGGATTATAACTTTTGCCTTCTGAATATTAGGTTTATAACAAAAGCTCAGCCTAGAAAAATAGCATTCTTCACTGGATTTTGAGGAGGATACAGCTGTACAACTTAGATGTTTTTCCAGATATAATCACACCACTGTGCTTACTGCTCCCAAAAAAGACCTGTCCACTGATTACTTTTTAGTAGTCAACAACTGTTTTGAAAATTTGGGTGGTGATGATAGTAGTGATTTGGTGGTAATTTGGCTGCAACTTAAAGCAAGAATACAAGGGCTTATTCTGTGCACTTAAATCTGTATCCATACACAAGTATCATAAGGTGGAATTCCATAACATGGATGTACAGTGAAACCTCATTATAATAGTCACATATAGAATAGTTTCTGGCATGTATAATATTTATATCTTAGTAGTCAAAAGATAATACACTGGTAAATATTTTCTCATACATTAAACATGCATGTCACTATAAGGTCATCCTATGAGGTTTCACTGACACATTTGTAATTGTGTATTTTATACATGTATGTATGGACAAACACATACAAGCCACTGCGAAAATTCAAGCATGAGTACTGGAACCTTTTTGTGTAGTTTATGTTCCAATAGTGTTCCTTTATCATTTTCAGATGTATATGTGTATGTAGATCACAGACATCCATGCAAACACAGTAATGGGACTGGTTTATGTAGATCTGGATGGATTAACCCAATAACAGACTTCACCAGAAACAAAGAAAAAGATTGCTCCATGCCAGTTTATAACTTTCCTAGTCTGAATTTCACTGCACTTAAGGATGGTGTGTTTAAAAAGAAACAAAAAAACAAGGATTGATTTTAGTGTCTCAGGTGTTCCAAGAGAAGACAGAAGGCTCATCTGAGTTTCTGATAAGCCTGAGATAATTATGTTTCCCACTAATAAAAACCAAATAATGCTCAAAAGTATAGAACAAAATTTCCTAGGAGTTCAGAATATTCCATAAACACATTGACCTACTATTAAGTTTCCAAAGGCATCTTGTTGCCAACTACATTAACAGCACAGTTTTTCTGCCACAATAATACAGGAGGATTAAAATACACTCTAACACACAACAGATCCCCCAAATACCACAAAGAGATCTCAAATATTTCACCAAGGTAACTACTGCTCCCCCCACCCACCCAAAAAATAATCTCATACGCTGAAGTTAGAAAAAAAAGTTCACCTACATAGGGTCTTCAAGTTGAGTTAGATATAAAAGAGTAAACATAGCTAGTACTTATTCAGTTGGCCTCAGCTGATAGAAATCCACAACTGTTTCTGGGTTAATAAAAGACGTACTTGTAGATACTTACAAAAGCACCTAGAGTGCAATAAATAAAATCAATGAGTTAAGCCATTTCTGCTTTCTGCTTCCAGGACATTAATGAGTTTAGTAGATTAGTAAATTTTACTTTGTCCTACCAAACCCCACCAGAAGACCATATTTAAGGATTATAAAGATGACAATTATTATTATTGTTGTTGTTATTGTTAATTGTCTCTTTTTGGCCACCATGGAGGCTCAATGGTAAAGCACTTTGCTGACAGCTGGCAGTTTTCTTACACAGACACACTGGAGCTGCTGAGCTATGCAGTCTTGGTCCTTGACATGAAACACACAGACTCAAACTCATTCGGAATTAACAGCAGTGTGTTAGCCTAAAGGAAGTGACTTGGGAATGTCTGCACTGAGATTCTCAGGCGCACAACTTAGGTGGGTTAAGGCAAGTATGTACGGTACAGCCTTTAGGGCAAACAACCTGCCATTTCGGACTTCGTTTACAAGGTTGTCATGGCATGTTTTGTGTGTTTTTGCAATTACATTGCCTAAGTAGCTGTGGTGCTATCAAGATGTATGGAGTGCAGAAGACAGGACTTTCAAACTAATTAGCCCTGGATAACTTCGCAGCTCACAGAGATTGGTGGGCTGCAAAAGAGTTAGTAATGGCCAGCAGAGGGCACCAACACGTTTCCTACTGAACTTTCCAAAGGCCTGGGAGAAAGACTGTTTTCAGGAAATCCAAGATGGGAGTGTCCTGCGTATCTTTCAGTTAGAAAGAGGAGGCCAAGTGGAATTGTGTGTACAAGTGTTTGTGTGTGTGTGTGTGTGGTCTTTTTGTTTGTTTACTTTGTTAGTATGTATATATATTTAAATTCAGTTGCTTCTTGTTCTTTATAAAATGCAGGAAGCCACTGCGAAACAACTTCCTTGAAAGGTCCATGAGCTGACATACTGAAGTCATCTTGATTATTTTGACCTACGAGAGATTAAAAAACATATATAAGTTTTTAATGAAGGGGGTAGTAATGGGTGCCTGTTGCTCAGCACCTTTTCTCATCTCTCCAAGCAAAAAAAAAAAAGCCAAAATTGTATTTTAAATAAATAGGTACTTTTGTTTTTTTCTCAGTGCAACCCCATGGATAAAGAAGCCACTTATGATAACTGAAAATCTATTTCTGGAGACAAATGAAATGAATATGTATTGCTGTACAATTAGGCTGTCAAAAAGAATGTGGTGTTTTCAAATATACCATAGGATATTCTCACAGTTTATACTGCAGGGAGCCCAAACAAATCTATACTTGCTATAGTAGAGAGGTCAGTGGTAGTCAAAGCTGCCAATTTGCTAGAAAATTAATCTGTGAACATGTTTTTGTTCAGTAGCTTCAAAGCTGTGTAAATGTTTTGAAGAGACTTACCAAACTGTGAGAAAAAAAAAAGAAAATCTTTCCTTTTTAGATGGATTATAAGTAATCCAAAGAATTACAGACTAAGAACATTCACCCCACCTTAATCAAAAAAGAGTACTGTCTATTCACTGACTAAAGGAACTGAAAACTATCTGTGAATTCAAATCAGTTAAGGCACTGTTTTCAGAGCTTCACCCAGGATTTCAGGCGCAGAACATTTACTCGCTATGATGGAAGCCCCACAGCTAACACTGCACATTGCTTTTAAGCATTCACTTTCCTTCTAAGAAACAGCTTCTATTTTCAGTTGCTATGTAATATTGTTAGGTGCTTGAACACAGATCGGTCCATGATGTTAAATTACTTTTACTTTACAAGACTTATTTACGGCCAGTTGACAAGGGAAGGTACACCTGAAAGGACAGACATAGGAGACGTTTAGATCTCTGCCTCTCAGCAGAGGATGAGGTTTATGTGAATCAGATTTGGTTTTTCACAGATTTGAATAGACAACAGCTCTCAAATGGTTTGTTTTGTGGGTTACAAAGTTGAAAAAGCCCCTCATTCAACACTGCATAATGTAAAATCAAAAGAGAATTAAAGAAATACAGAAAAAAGGCAAGGGGAGCTATGTGTGGAAATATGGCAACTAAGCTGGTGTGAAGAAGTACAAATAAAGAAATCAAAAATCAGGGCATAAAAAACCAAATCCAAATTACAGTCCATCTAAGAATTTGGGAAGAACACTGAACTAAGGGGTCACGAAAACTGGTTATTATCTGGGCTGTACCACTAACAAGTTGTATGACATTTGTTTTCCTTTTTCTTGGTTCAGTTTCCTCATCTGTAAAATAAAATCTTAGTGTTCTAGTATATGAAGTCCCCTATGGGATATTTTTGGAGCCCTGGTAGTGCAATGGTTAAGCGTCTGGCTGCTAACCAATAAGGTGGGCAGTTAGAATCCATAAGCCGCTCCTTGGAAACCCTATGGAGCAGTTCTACTCCATCCTATAGAGCTGCTATGAGTCAGAATTGACTTGATGGCAATGGCTTTGGGTTTGTTTTTTTTTTTATGGGATATTTTATGGAAGGGATAGTGATAGTATTTTGACCAGTAATTTGTTATATATCTTAAGTATTTTTAACTTCCTAAATGTTTGAATTCCATTAAACATTTAACTTACTTCATGAGAAATGAGACTTAAAATATAATTTTACCATTCCCAAGAACTAAAGAAGAAAACTATATTTTTATTATTTTGGTTGGCATTTAAAGTATTCCATTTAATAAAATTGTGGAAAGTTTTGCCCACAAAGAATCTAATACTGGGCAAAGATATCTTTGTACAGTCCTTTTTTCAAAGATAACATTAGAATTATAAATGCTCATTTGAAACAATATACTTGATTAGGTATAATTAGTATTCTCAAGTTGTTATTATCATAGCTGATCCCTAGTAGTGACATTCATTATAGCTTGATCACATTTATTAATCATTCATATTGACCAACACAGGAAATGTTAAGTGATAAGTTATATGTTGTTATTTTGTTGTTAGGTGCCCTCGTGTCAGTTCTGACTCCTAGCAACCCTGTGTACAACAGAACAAAACACTGCCCAGTCCTGCTCCATCCTCACTTCCGTTGCTATGTTTGCAGCCTATGTTGCAGCCACTGTGCCAATCCATTTTGTCAAGGGTCTCCCTCTTTTTAACTGACCCTCTACCTTACCAAGCATGATGTCCTTCTCCAGGTACTGGTCCCTCCTGATAACATGTCCAAAGTATGTGAGGCGAAGTCTCGCCATCCTCGCTTCCAAGGAGCACTCTGGCTGTACTTCTTCCAAGACAGATTTTTCATTCTTCTGGCAGTCCGTGGTATATTCAATATTATTCCTCATAATTCAAAGGCATCAATTCTTCTTTGGTCTTCCTTATTTATTGCCCAGATTTCCTATGCACATAAGGTGATTGAAATATGATGGCTTGGGTCAGGTGCACGTTACTTCTCAAAGGAACATCCTTGCTTTTCAACACTTTAAACACTTTAAAAAGGTCTTTTGAAGATTTGCCCAATGCAATACATTGTTTGGTTTCTTCTATGGGCATTGATTGTGGATCCAAGTAAAATGAAATCCTTGACAACTTCAAATATTTTCTCTGTATATCATGATGTTGCTTACTGGTCCAGTTGTGAGGACTTTTGTTTTCTTTATTTTGAGGTGTAATCCACACTGAAGGCTGTAATCTTTGATCTTCATCAGTAAGTGTTCCAAGTCCTCTTCAGTTTCAGCAAGGAAGGTTGTATCACTTGCATATTGCAGGTTGTTAATGAACCTTCCTTCAATCCTGATGCCAAGTTCTTCTTCATATAGTCCAGCTTCTCGGATTATTTGCTCAGCATACAGATTGAAAAAATATGGTGAAAGGATGCAACCCTGACCCACATCTCCCCTGATTTTAAACCATGCAGTATTCCTTTGTTCTGTTCAAAATACTGCCTCTTGGTCTATGTACAGGTTCCTCATGAGCACAATTAAGGGTTCTGGAATTCCCATTCTTCACAATGTTATCCATAATTTGTTATGATCCACACAGTTGAATGCCTTTGCATAGTCAATAAAACACAGGTAAATTATCTTTCTGGTATTCTCTGCTGTCAGCCAGGATTCATCTGACATCAGCAGTGATATTCCTCATTCCACATCCTGTACTGAATCTGGCTTGAGTTTCTGGCAGTTCCCTGTCAATGGATCCTGCAACTGTTTTTGAATTATCTTCAACAAAATTTTACATACGTGTGATATTAATGATATTGTTCAATAATTTCTGTATTCTGTTGGGTCATCTGTCTTTGGATCTCTTCCAGCCAGTTGGCCGGGTAGCTGTCTTCCAAATTTCTTGACACAGATGAGTAAGTGCCTCCAGTGCTGCATCCGTTTGTTGAAACATCTCAATTGCTATTCCATCAATTCCTGGAGCCTTGTTTTTCACCAATGCGTTCAGTGCAGCTTGGACTTCTTCCTTCAGTACCATGGGTTCCTGATCATATGAAATGACTGAACGTCGACCAATTCTTTCTGGTACAGTGACTCTGTGTTTTCCTTCCATCTTCTTTTGATGCTTCCTGCGTCATTCAATTTTTTGCCCATATCCTTGAATATTGCAACTTGAGGCTTGAAGTTTTACTTCAGTTCTTTCAGCCAAGTGTGTTCTTCCCTTTTAGTTTTCTAATTCTGGGTCTTTGCACATTTTCTTATAATACTTTACTTTGTCTTCTCAAGCTGCCCTTTATCTTCTATTCATATCTTTTACTTTCATCACTTCTTCTATTCACTTTAGCTACTTTATGTTCAAGAGCAAGTTTCAGAGTCTCCTCTGACATCCATTTTGGTCTTTTCTTTCTTTCCTGTCTTTTTAATGACCTTTTGCTTTCTTCATGTATGATGCCCTTGATGTCATTCCACAGCTCATCTGGTCTTTGGTTGTTAGTGTTAAATGCATCAAATCATGTCATGGATTGAATTGTGTTCCCCCAAAATACGTGTCAACTTGGTTACGCCATGATTCACAGTATTGTGTGATTGTCCACCATTTTGTCATCTGACGTTATTTTCCTATGTGTTGTAAATTCTACCTCTATGATGTTAATGAGGCGGGATTAGCCACAGTTATGTTAATGAGGCAGGATTCAATCAACAAGACTAGGTCGGGTCTTAAACCAATCTTTTGGGATATAAAAGATAGAAGTGAGCAGAGAGACATGGGGACCTCATACTACAAGAAACAAGAGCCAGGAGAATAGTGTGTCCTTTGGATCTGGGGTCCCTGGGCTGAGAAGTTACCTGACCGGGGAAGATTCATGACAAGCACCTTCCCACAGAGCCGATAGACAGAGAAAGCCTTCCCCTGCAGCTGGCACTCTGATTCAAACTTCTTGTCTCCTAAACTGTGAGAGAATGAATTTCTCTTTGTTAAAGCCATCCACTTGTGATATTTCTGTCACAGCAGCGCTAGATAACTAATACAAATCTCTTCTTGAGATGGTCTCCAAATTCAGGTGGAATATACTCAAGGTCATATATTGGCTCTCCTAGAATTGCTCTAATTTTCTTTAGCTTCAGCATCAACTTGCATATGAGCAACTGATGGTCTGTTCCACAGTCGGCCCCTGGCCTTGTTCTGACCGATGATATTGAGCTTCTCCATCGTCTCTTTCCACAGATGTAGTCTATTTGATTCCTGTGTATTTCATCTGGAGAGGCTCACGTGTATAGTCGCCACTTATGTTATTGAAAAAAGGTATTTGCAATGAATAAATCATTGGTCTTGCAAAATTCTATCATGATGTCTCTGGTATCATCTCTGTCACCAAGGCCGTATTTTCCAACTACCGATCCTTCTTCACTTCCAACTTTCACATTCCAATCACCAGTAATTATTAATGCATCTTTATTGCATGTTTGATCAATTTCAGACTGCAGAAGTTGGTAAAAATCTTCAATTTCCTCATCTTTGACATTAGTGGTTGGTGCATAAATTTGAATAATAGTCATATTAACTGGTAGTCCTTGTAGGCTTATGACAGAGTTGTACTTCAGGATAGATCTTGAAATGTTTTTTGATGATGAATTTGATGCCATGCCTCTTCAATTTGTCATTCCCGGCATAGTAGACCATACGATTGTCTAATTCAAAATGGTCAATACTGGTCCATTTCAGCTCACTAATGCCTAGGATATCAATGTTTATGTGTTCCATTTCATTTTTGATGATTTCCAATTTTCCTAGATTCGCACTTCATACATTCCAAGTTCTGATTATTAATGGACCTTTGCAGCTGTTTCTTTTCATTTTAAATCATGCATGCCCCATCAGCAAATGAAGGTCCTGAAAGCTTAACTCTACCCACATCATTAAGGTCGACTCTACTTTGGGAGGCAGCTCTTCCCCAGTCGTATTTTGAGTGACTTTCAACCTGAAGGGCTCATCTTCCACCACTATATCAGAAAACGTTCTACTGCTATTCATAAGGTTTTCACTGGCCGATTTTTTGAGAAGTAGACCACCAGGTCCTTCTTCCTAGTCTGTCTTAGTCTGGAAGCACCGCTGAAACCTGTCCATCATGGGTGACCCTGCTGGTATATGAAATACCAGTGGCAAACTTCCAGCATCACAGTAACACACAAGCCACTACAGTATGAAAAACTGATGATATGTGGTTGATATGTTATATAAGAATGTATATTGTAAGAAGCAAGCAATTGCAAGCCTTGCAGATGTTCTGGTCTACTCTGGAGCTCAAATGTATTGCTACATGCTATTTAAATTGATACTATGTATGATATACTGCTTAGAGAAGGAATCCTTTGGGAATGACATATAGTACACCTACTCCTCACTTACCAGCTGTCTTGTTATCTGACATTTTGCAGTTAAGACAAGAGTAAAAAATCTACTATCTGACTATTTTGTGCATTAACGATGTATGTCTGGCAGTAAACCTTTCGTGACCAGTGGGACATACAGTGTCCACCTTCGTTTTCCTCCTGTCAGGTCCAAAGGGATGTATTTGTTCTACATGATATTTTTGCGATCTGATGTGGTAATCCTCCATTTTTGCATAATTCCGACTTTTGCATAATGACCTGGTCTTTGGAACCTAACCAGATTGATAAGTAAGGAGTGGAAGTATATGTTGATTTCTAACTTGCTAAAATCTTTTCATGGGTAGTGTTGGAATAAGCCTTATTCCTAATAATGTTATGTTCATTAAGCACTAACTATGTGACAGGCACTATGTTTTACATTATTTACATGCATTATTTTATATAATTTCAGAACAATTATATGAGGGAAGAATGTTATCATCTCTATTTTGCAGGTGAGGAAATTTAGGCTTGGTGAGATTAAATAAAGTTACTTAAATAAAGTTAATATGCCCAAGGTCATACAGAATTTAATTTTAGTCAGTCTTTCTCAAATGAGTGATCTTATTGAATAAGTACCCTTCCTGCTTTGCCTTTATTTTTAATAAAACTCTTTACTTAAGACTACACTACAATATTGAGAGGAGTGGTAAAGAATTTAATGGAGTTATCATCCAATGTTTTTGTTTTAGCTATCAAATCTTCCTGGGAAAATAGGCAGAGCTAAGGTATAAATAACAAACAACTGTAATAACTGGCAAAAGAAAAATAAAAGAAATATCAGAGAAAAAAGAGATTAAGAAATGTTTCATAAAGAAAGTCTCTTTTAAGACAGAATTTGAAAAATATCAGGCTTTCAAAATGTAGAATTCAGAAAAAAGGTAATGTTTGGTGCCAAGAGAACTGTAGAATTGGGAAAATATTTGGAGAAAGGCACAGGTTGTAGTTTGGCTGGAGAAAAAAAGAATGGCTAAAATGACTGAGGGAAGATATCAGATTATTTATGTCCCAATAGATTATAATCTTCAGGAGGGCAGGGATCAGTTCTTACTCATCATTACATTTTCCTAGTGTCTCCCAACATCATCTCCATATAGTTGGGACTCAAAAGTTATTAAGGTTTGAAGAGCAAAAATAAAATTTCACAGAACATTGGGGCCAAATCAGAGTAGACTTGCAGGCTATGGTAAGGAGTTTGATACTCACTAGGAAATAGAATCATCGGTAGTTTTGGGGCAGGGAGTGAAATTACCAGAGTAGTACTTTAGGAAGATTAACTTGGCAGCTAAATGGGGGATGGTGATAGGGATTTTGAATTAAGGAATGGAAAACTGAAGGTAATAGGTAATGAATGCCCAAATTACGGCAGTGGCTGTGGGGATGTAAAAGAGGGGATGTGTGGGGTACTGTTTACAGAGGGAATGCTTTGTATGACATATAGTAGGCCAATTTATGAACTGATAATGTCTTTTTTATGTGTGGTGTTAGCAAATGCTTTCATAGAACTTCAAGGGACACGAGGAAAAATGCAGACATGATGCATGCATCATTCTCTGGTTAAAGAGAAGCTTAAGAGGAGGGTATCTAAAGATTAATCTTTTTGGAGGAGAAATACTCCAAAAATCCATTTATTATTCTACACACTAAAGATATTAAAAGATAAAATGATTCAATGGTGGAGGACAACGACAACAAACACATATCTTCAACGTGAGAAGTTCACATTTTAAAATGAATTGGAATCTTACTTTCTATTTTGATCTTCGCTTGCAATTCAGCATATCACTTGATGCTGATATATAGAATTTGTTATCAGTTGTTATCCAAGGGAATTTGCCTAAACACAGATATAAAAATCAGGCTCTGATTGTATGTCTGCTCTCTTGAGTGCTAGAGTTAAGGGTCTCATAAGTTTCAATGTTAATGTTCTGGTTTCATTTCACTTTTCAAATCAGAAAAATGACAGAGAAAGAATGTTGTTCAGTTTTTGATTTTTTGAACACTGTATATCACTAGGTTGATCCTAACATTTATCATTCAAAGCAGTGTACTTTTGAAAGTAAAAGAGAGTGCTGGTAATAATTACACCAAGATAATAGACGTAAATGGGGACTTTCCTGGGCAAACCAGAACATATGGTTTATATATAGTTACATTTAACTACCTACAATGCTTAAATTATTTTCAAAATATAAAATGTGGGGTAATTCAAATAAGTGGTATAGTTGTATATAATATCAAATTTTGAACCAAAACTAAAGATAACTTTCGAGATGGCATTTCTGATAATTCAAATTTTAAAACAAAAGCATTATGAAGAACATGTCATTAGAATTATCCCAGTCAAAACAATAATTACAGAAGAGAAAACACTGGAAATATATAACTGAAGGAAATCTTTTAAAGACAGCTGCATGCCATTGATTTGGGCCACAATAACTTTTACTTGAGCATCTTTTAGCATCCCAGAAGAATATCTTCAATGTAAAGTACTTACATGTACATAGGCTGTAGTTGTAAATGAGATGTCTTCTGTGGTCCTTGATAGCCATAAGAGTCAAAGCCACCTATGAAATCAACTGAAAAGGGACAATTGTCATTAGTTAATTTTTCAGAAGAGATAAACATTAATGATCAAGGTCCCACAGATTACTAATACAAACTTTTTGTTAATCTATTAAATTAAAAGTGTTAATTGTGGAGAGAGAAAAAAAAGAGAATTGCTTCAGGGAATGATTTTATTTTTTTCTTAACTGTGTGATTCAATTATTGTTTTACAAGAATCTATTCACTTGGGAGAAAAAAAAATATGCACTCCTCTCAAGAAACCAAGACCTCATTGGAGTAATAAAATTTACTTGCACATTAAAGATGCTATATGCCTTTTTGGTTGGCATAGAAACTTCTGCAACATATTACAAATGCCATAGCATAAAAGTAATGATCGTTCAGTCGTGTGTACTTATTAGCAATTACAACACTAGTAATAATATTATAAACAATGATTGTCAAGTACAAGGTGCTGTGGTGGAGGTTGTGTAAATTAACTCAACATGGCTGTTCCCATCATCCTGTGGTTTACAATCTGAAACAGACAATCAGAAGTAAACATATGTAGCAAAAGCCTAAAGAAACATTCAAATGCGATAGAAAAAACAAACAAAACCAAACCTGTTGCGTGTAAGTCAATTACGACTCATGGTGACCGTACATATTTCAGAGTAGAACTTTCATTGGATTTTCGATATTTGAGATACAACAAGACTTACTGTGGCAGATTATATTTTCCAAAGATATTGCCGCAAGAACATCTCCTATTCCACAGGTTCTTACAATGTGACCTTGACAGGCCTCTTGTGAATTGTTTTGGGTCTACATTCCTTCCACTTGAATCTGAGAGGAACTTTGTGGCAGTTTTGACCAAGAAAGCACAATATAAGTGACATTAAGTGAATTCCAAATGCAGATTACAAAATACCATGCACTTCCCCCTTGTTCTCGGGATGCTGTCTTTTGGAATACAGCCAGCATGCTGTGAAGAAGTCCAAAACAGCCCACATGGAGAGAACACATGCAGAACCCATGTGTAGGTGTTTTGATCGACAGCCCAGCTGAGGCCCCAAATGATAGCCATCAACACCTAGACCTGTGAGAGAAAATGCCTCCAAATGAGTCCAACTTCCAGCTGTTGAGTCATTCCAGTCAGAGTGTTGCCAGCCAAGACCCTTGACGTTGTTGTTGTTGTTGTTAGGTATCATTGAGTCGGTTCCGACTCATAGTGACCCTATGTACAACAGAACAAAACACTGCTTGGTCCTGCGCCATCCTCACAATCGTTGCTATGTTTGAGCCCACTGTTGCAACCACTGTGTCAATCCATCTTGTCGAGGGTCTTCCAAAAAAACCTCACTGCTGTTAAGTTGATTCTGATTCATAGTGGCCCTATAGAACACAGTAGAACTGCCCCATACGGTTTTCAAGGCTGTAAATGTTTACAGAGCAGACTGCCTCATCTTTCTCCCATGGAGTGGCTGATGGGTTCAAACCACTGACCTTTTGGTTAGCATCCGACTGCTTTGACCACTGCACCACCAGGGCTTCTTTAACATTAGGGAGCAGAGACAAATCATCCTTACTATGCCCTGTCTGAATTCCTGACCCACAGAATCCATTAGCATAAAATAAATGGTTGTTTTCAACCACTATGTTCTGGCAACAATAGCAACTGGAACAATAAATACTAAGAGTACTACCGAAAAAAAAATTCTTTTGTCTGTTTTGTTTCCATTCATGGAAACGGAGGTAAAAGAAACGAAAGAACAAAATGCTGAGAAGATAGATGCTGGCAGGAGACAGAAAGGGGAACAGATTCTGAGTTTAGGATGCTCTGAGATGCCTTTACTTCTTCTAGCATCTTATTCTATTGACTTACCATTGTCTAGTTTTTGTTCTCTTTTTAATATCCTAGGGTGCAACAGGGTGAGTCTGGAGTAGAGTGTTGAAGTAACAGAAAGCTCACAATGTCTGTTCAGTGGGGAAACCCTTTTTCCAGTCAGTGTTTCTCTTCTTACCCAAAGTGGAATAATGCAATGAAAAGAACAGAGCCACTGGTGTTAGAAGGACCAAGGTTCATTGACTGCTTTGACCACTTGCCAGCTGTGTGAGGTTAGGCAAATTACTTAACATCTTTTCAAATTGGAAGGATAATATGTATCTCATAGAATTGGTGTGCAGATTAAATAAGGTAAGAAATGCAGAGTCCTGGATGAGATATAGGATTTGGAAGAAGACAATTAAGAGCCACTCAGAAAATTAGGGTTCTCTTTACAATCCTTCTAAATCATGCAGTACAGGATAAAGAGAAAAAATCCTTAATCAGGCACAACTATAGAACTCTATCAAGTATTTTATAGAAGATAAAGTAAAAGAGAGTGAGTCTCCTGTCTTCTGAATTGACGTGTTTGTGCATTAGAATTAAAAAATAATTGAATGGAGACTATATTTAAAGTTTGTAGTTTGAGAAATTTGTCTGAGACTGGGGACTCATTGCAGATACTGCCCTGGTACCTTTTCATTTGGGTGGGCTCTTGTTAGCAATGACAATTAAGGGTTAGTTTCCTGAAAGTTACCGACAAGGTCAGTGTGTTTTTCTTCTGTTGCTGTTCTGAGGAGGCCTTTCAGTGGAATGGTTCCCACCAATGTGCTGGAGAATAGAGTGGGTCAGAGTAGCTCAAGATCAGGGCAGCTGCTAGCAGTAAGGCTTCCTCTACCGAAACTGAGACCCAAACCAAGCCCGGGTTTATTAATGTTGTTGTTGATATTATTACTATTAAATATTTCATTAGCTTATTTTCAAGAGATTGAGCTGAATGGCAGTAAAAATCAGATTGTAATTATGATGCAAGGTTTTGGAGTAAACCAAGGGATAACTTGAAGAAACCAAGATGAATCTTCAAGTTCAATTGACAGGATCAAGACCAAAAATGGGGAACAGTTCTCTAGTCAGGAACCACATAGACCTTTCCAGTACATGTGAAAACGTCAGGAGGGAACTGAGGGTTGTCCAAACATTTGACATGAATGGAACTTGAATTGTATGTGACTTGCTCTTATTAGCCACGATCTGTGAGGTGTGTGGGTGTGTAGAGTTGGCTTAAAACTGTTGAATGGGGGAGGATAGGATTGAAGCTCTGACGGCTGCTTCAGATAGACCAGGGGCACGGAGGAGGCTCCAACAGTAGGCGCCACAGAACCAAGATGAGAAAAGAAAGGGATCTGAATGCAACCAGGAAGGGTTTTTTACCATTTCACTCAAGAGAATGTACTCAAATTAAGATCAGAATCAAAGGACATACTTTTTTGTAGTTTATTTTATGTATATGCCCACGTGCACAGTCAAGTGAACTGTGTATGGTCAATTTCCAAGTGCATTCATTCTCAGTAATTGTTTTGGTGTCTTCCTAAAGACCTAAGGGAGAGGAATAGGAATCAGATGGATCTAGTCAACTACTACAGTTAAGATTATGGTGCTCAGAGTAGGTAGGCCTGATTCTTCCCACCTTTTACAGAATGGTGCTTCAACAATGTATGGAACTCTTTGTGGTGCCAGGTGGCTGGAAAGCAGAGGTAGAAGAAACTAATTTTTTTTTTTCCTCTCAATAAAAATGAGGTACTGAAGTTAATTTAAATTTTTAGAATACCCTTAATGTCACGTTGTCCTGTTTTCAGGATCTTTTATATAATCACATTTATTCAGGTTCTGAAGGAGCTACTGCATATCATAAAACTTTTATGAGCAATAAAAACAAACAAACACAGATGCTGTCAAGTCGATTCTCACTCATGGTGACCTCATGTGTGCAGAACAGAACTGCACTCCAGAGGGTTTTCAAGGCTATGAATTTTCATAAGCAGATCACCAGGCCTTTCTTCCAAGGTGCCTCTGGGTAGGTTCAAACTGCCAACCTTTCAGTTAGTAGCTGAGTGCTTAACTGTTCTTGCCACCTAGGGACTCCTTGTGAGCAATAGGGGTCATGAAACATCTGACAGGCCCTTCTCCAAGTAATTGTGATGGCAGCTAGATGGTTGACTTTGCTCATCTCTGCATCATTTAGAAAACAGTACTTTTTATCAATCGTAACCTTAATTCCTGAAAACAAGAATAATATAAATTTCTGGCAATTGCAAAACACTTAACAGTTCCTTAAGCCCTTGCAGGTTATATCTTTTATCTTCACAGTAATACTGTGAGGTGGGTAGGAATAATTATCTGAATTTTACAAATCAGTGCAGATTTACTTGACTGCCACACAACAGCTGAAGATGGGACTAGAAGTTAGATGTTTTCTTCCCTTTCTAAGTATTTTGGGAAAGTGATTTCTGCTTCTCAGTCATGACATTCTAGTAAATACCTGGAAGGTCTCCAAAGGTGTTCCATTGCATTCTGGATTATATCTAATTTTTTTTCCCTCTCTCAGTTTTTGATTTCTTTCTTGGGCCCTCAGTGGGTCCTAGATGCCTTCCTTGGTATTTATTCACTAGCATCCTTCACCCATTCTCTTTTAGAAAATTTAGTTTTTCATCTTCCTCCCATCTTCAATCTAATAGGTTGGGAATGTGATGATGTGAACTATAATTGAAGCAGAAACTGCCTGTTCTGGATTTGCCTGCGATCTTTACTAACAAGGTGCCTTGGCTTTCTAATTGTATCTTCAGTAGGTGATAAGGAGAGTATCCTTCAAGGTTTAGCTCATTTACTTTGTGTCTGATAACTTATGCAGGACACCATGTAAGGATTTAAGCAGTTCATCTTTCTTAAGCAGTCCCTGTGCTGAGAGCCTCCTAGACCTAAATAAAAGAGTTGTAATATGGGTCAAGGGCTGTAACACTGAGATGATAACACTGAAGGCTGAGAGAAATAGCAGCAAGAGTACTGTTGTTTTTCTTGTTGTTAGGTGCCTTTGAGTTGATTCCAACTCATAATGTAAAACAGAAGGAAACACTGCCTGGTCCTGAGCCATCCTCATAATTGTTGCTATGTTTGAGCCCACTGCTGCAGCCACTGTGTCTATCCATCTCATTAAGGATCTTCCTCTTTTTCTCTGACCCTCTGCCTTACCAAACATAATGGCCTTCTCCAGGGACTGGTCCCTCCTGATAACATGTCTGAAGTACGTGAGATGAAGTCTTGCCATCCTTGCTTGCAAGGAGCATTCTGGCTCTACTTCTTCCAAGACAGATTTGTTTGTTCTTCTGGCAGTCCATGGTATATTCAATATTCTTAGCCAGCACCATAATTCACAGGCATCAATTCTTCTTCAGTCTTCCTTATTCTTTGTCGAGCTTCTGCATGCATACGAGGCGATTGAAAATAACATGGCTTGGGTCAGGCACATTAGTCCTCAAAGTGACATTTTTGCTCCTTAAACACTTTATTTATTTATTTATTTTTATATTTTATTATACTTCAGGTGAAGGCTTACAGAGCAAATAGTTTCTCATGAAAGAGTACTACACATATTGTTTTATGACATTGGTTAACAACCCCACAACATTTTAACCCTCTAAATTCTCAACCTTTTTTTTTTTTTTTGGTGAAAATACACATAGCCAAAGATACACCGTTTCAAAAATTTCTACATACACATTTCAGTGACATTGACTACACTCTTCCAACTGTGCTGCTATTCTCACTTAAGATGAAGGCTTACAGAACAAAAAAGTTTCTCATTTAACAGTTACTACAAATGTTGCCCTATGACAATGGTTAACAATCTCACAACACATCAACAATATCCTTACTCAACCTTGGGTTCCCTATCATCAGCTTCTTTCTCCCCTTCTGCCTTCTGGCCCTTGTCACTGGACTCCTGTACCTCGTTAGTCTCATTTGGTTTTACTGGGCTGTCCACTCCCAGGCTGAACAGTGAACCTCGGAGGTAACTTCACCACTGACCTAAAAGGGTGTCTGGGGGCCCATACTCTCAGGGTTTCTCCAGTCTCCTTTAGGCCAGTAAATCTGGTCTTTTTTTTTTTTTTTTTTTTTGGTGAGTTAGAATTATGCTCTACATCCTTCTCCAGCTCTGTCCAGAACCCTCTGTTGTGATCCTGGTCAGAGCAGTCAGCGGTGGTAGCCGGGCACCATCTAGCTGTACTGGACTCAGTCCGGTGGAGGCCTTGGTAGCTGTGGACAATTACGCCTTTGGACTAATCTTTTCCTTGTATCCTGTTCTCTTCATTCTCCCTTGCTCCCGAAGGGATGAGACCAGTGGAATATCTTAGATGGCCGCTCACAGGCTTTTAAGACCCCAGACACTACTCACCAAGGTAGAATGTAGAGCATTGTCTTTGTAAGTAGTGTCATGCCAATTGAGCTAGATGTTCCCCGAGACCATGGTCCCCAGAGCCCTCCGCCCAGCAACTCAGTCCCTCGGGGAGTTTGGATGTGTCTATGGGGCTTCCATGACCTTTCCTTGTACAGGTTGTGTTAGTTTCCCCTGTATTGTGCACTGTCTCACCTTTCACCCAAGATACCACTTGTCTATTGCCTATTTAGTATTTCCCCCCCACCCCCCCATCCCTCGTAACCAACAAAGATTGTTACATTTTGCGCGTGAACTTTTTCATGGGTTTTTACAATAGAGGTCTCATACAATACTTGTCCTTTTATGATTGACTTATTTCACTCAGCATAATGTCCTCCAGTTTCATCCATGTTATGAGATGGTTCACAGATTCATTGGTGTTCTTTCTCGTTGCATAGTACTCCTTGTGTGTAAGTACCATAGTTTGTTTATCCATTCATCTGTTGATGGGCACCTACGTTGTTTCCATCGTTTTGCTATTGTGAACAATGCTGCCATGAACATAGGTGTGCATATGTCTATTCAAGTGACGACTCTTATTTCTCTAGGATATATTCCTAGGAGTGGGATTGCTGGATCGAATGGTATGTCTATTTCTAGCTTTCTGAGGAAGCGCCATATCATTTTCCAAAATGGTTGTATCATTTTGCATTCCCACCAGCAGTGCATAAGAGTTCCCATCTCCACACAGCCCCTCCAACATTTGTTATTTCCAGTGTTTTTGATTTGTGCTAGTAATGCCAGGGTGAGATGGTATCTCATTGTGGTTTTAATTTGCATTTCTCTAATGACTAGTGATCGCAAGCATTTCCTCATATGTCTTTTGGCCATTTGAATGTCTTCTTTGGTGAAGTGTCTGTTCATTTCCTTCACCCATTTTTTGATAGGATTATTTGTCTTTTTGTTGTAGAGGTGTTGGATTTTCTTGTAGATTATGGAGATTAGACCTTTGTCTGACTTGTACTGTCCAAAAATTTTTTCCCAGTCTGTAGGTTCTCTTTTGACTCTTTTGGTGAAGTCTTTTGAAGAGCATAGGTGTTTGATTTTTAGAAGATCCCAGTTATCTAGCTTATCTATTGGGGTTTGTGCATTGATGGTTGTGATTTGTATCCTGTTAATGCCATGTATTAAGGCCTGAAGTGTTGGTCCTATTTATTCTTCTATGAATTTTATAGTTTGAGGCTTTATATTCAGGTCTTTGATCCATTTTGAAGTAGTTTTTGTATATGGTGTGAGGTATGGGTCCTGTTTCATTTTTCTACAAATTGATATCCAGTTTTGTCGATTTTGTTGATTCTTTCAAAGAACCAACTTTTGGTTTTGTTGATTCTTTCTATTGTTTTTCTGTTCTCTATTTCATCGATTTCTGCTCTGATCTTTACTATTTCCTTTTTTCCGGTGGTTGTAGGCATTTTTTGCTGTTCTCTTTCTATTTGTTTGAGTTCTGTAGTTAATGTTTTGATTTTATCCCTTTCTTCTTTTTTGATATGTGCATCTATTGCTATAAATTGTCCTCTGAGGACTGCCTTTGCTGTGTCCCAGAGGTTTTGGTATGATGTGTTTTCATTCTCATTTGATTCTAGGAATTTTTTGATTCCATCTCTGATTTCTTCTGTTACCCACTGATGTGTAAGCAGGGTATTATTAAGTTTCCATGTAGTTGATTTTTTTCCCTTGCTCTTTCTAGTGTTAATTTCTACTTTGATTGCGTTATGGTCAGAGAAGATACTGTGAATTATCTGAACGGTTTGGATCTTGTTGAGGATTGCTCTGTGGCCTAAGATGTGGTCTATTCTGGAGAATGTTCCATGTGCATTGGAAAAGAATGTGTACTTTGCAGTGGTTGGATGGATTGTTCTATATATGTCTATGAGGTCCAGTTGGCTGTTTGTGCCCTTTAGGTCTTCTGTATCTTTGCTGAGTTTCTTCTTAGTTGTTCTGTCCTTTACTGAGAGTGGTGTGTTGAAGTCTCTGACTATTATTGTGGAACTGTCAATTTCTCTTTTCAGTGCTGTTAGAGTTTGTTTTATGTATTTTGGAGCCCTGTCATTGGGTGCGTAGATGTTTATTATGGTTATGTCTTCATGAGGGATCGTCCCCTTAATCATTACATAGTGTCCTTCTTTGTCTTTTATGGTAGATTTTGTTTTAAATTTTATTTTCTCTGAGATTAGAATTGCCACTCCTGCTCTTTTTTGGTAGTTGTTAGCTTGATACATTTTTTTCCAACCTTTGACTTTTAATAAATTCACATCTTTGTTTCTAAGGTGTGTCTCTTGTAGACAGCATATTGATGATCCTGTTTTCTTATCCATTCTGTCACTCTCCGTCTCTTTATGGGTGCATTGAGTCCATTTACATTGAGTGTAATTATTGATAGATGTGAGTTTGTTGCTGTCATTTTGTAGTGCTTTTTTTTGTGGTGCTGAAGTTTTCTTTCTTCTTCTTATTCTCTTGTGCTGAGTTACTTTTGTTTGTGGATTTTGTGTTCATTTCTTTTGTTTTTGTAGGTTTTGTTTTTGTTGAGACTTTATGTTTTTCATCTTTATTTTTATGAGTTGGTTTGTTAACTTTCTTTGTGGTTACCATGAATTTTACCCTTATCTTTCTAAGTTTGAAGCAGTCTACCATTACTTGGTATCGCCTTGCCTTCCTCTCCATTAGAAGGTTCTATACCTATGCCATTTATTCCCTCTTTCATTGTTTTTATGTTGTTGTCATCCATTGATTGACTGCTCTGATTCCCTGTTGTATTTCTTTTGGTTTTGGATAGTCCTCAAGAGTTCATTTCCTAGATTGGTATCTGGCTCGTACAAACCTGCGTCCTAGGTCCTGCCTGAGGGGTGAAGCTGTTTGTCCTCAGATCGAAGAACTCCCTTTAATAATTCTTGTAAGTTTGGTTTGACTTTTACATATTCCCTTAGTTTCTGTTTATCTGGAAATGACCTAATTTCACCATCAAATCTGAATGAGAGTTTTGCAGGATATATTATCCTTGGCTGACAATTTTTTTCTTTCAAGATTTTATATATGTCATCCTACTGCCTTCTTGCCTGCATGGTTTCTGCCGAATAATCTGAGCTTAGTCTTATTGTTTCTCCTCTGTATGTGACTTCTTGTTTTTCATGAGCTGCTCTCAGGATTCTTTGTTTGTCTTTGGTTTTGGCGAGTGTGAATATGATATGCCTTGGTGATTTTCTTTTGGGGTCTCTTCTATATGGGGTTCGTTGACCTTCTTGGATGGCCAGCTTTTCATCTTTCATGATATTGGGGAAGTTTTGTGTCAGCAGTTCCTCAATGATCCTCTCTGTGTTTTCTATTTTCTCCCCCTGTTCTGGAATGCCAATCACTCGTAAATTTTTGCTTTTAATTGTGTCCCACGTAACTCTCAGGGTCTCTTCGTCTTTGTTCTTTTTTGAGTTTTCCTGAAACAGAGTTGTATTCAAGTGTTTATCTTCAGTTCTGCTGATCCTGTCTTCCATGGTTTCAAATCTGCTTCTCAGCCCTTCTATGACATCAGCCATTTCTGAAATCTTGTTGTTTATCTTTTGGATTTCTAATTGTTGTTTTTGTATAATTTCTAGTTGTGAATTTATTTTGGCATTTTGTTCCTGCATCACCTTCCTGAATTCTTCCAATTTTTTGTCTGTATTTTCCATAAATTTGTGTATTTTTTCCTCATGTTTGTCAGCTTTTTGCCTCAGTTCTTGGAAAATTCCGAGTATTAGTGATTTGAATTCCCTATCAGGTACTTCTAGTGCATTTTCTTCTACAGGAGAGTTATCTGGTGTTTTAATTTGGACTCCTACTGGAGCCATCCTGTCTTGTTTTTGGAAATGTTTTGATATTGTTTGCTGTTTTGGGGGCATTCAGTAGATATTTCTCTTGTTTATTGATTGTAGATTTTTTTTTGTGTCCTTTTTAAAAAAAAAAAATTTTGAGTATGTCTGAGCAGGCAGACTGTGTGCCCCTTGTTGTTCGCTCGTCTGTGTGCTCAATACTTTTCACCTCCTTCTCCAACTGGCTGATTCAGTCACTCATATGTGGTATAGCAGGGCAGGTCTAGCTGAAGAGGAGCCACTGGGATGGCTGTTTGTGGCACTCACCGCAACCACCAGGGCTGTCGGTAGTCAGTGCTGGGCAGGTTCCAATAGGCCGTGCCTGCACAGCTTGGTGGTGTGATGTCAAGTGCACGGTGCAGGTAGGCAGGATGCAGCGGGGAGATGGTTATGTGTGAAGCTAAGCAGCTGTTTTGTCTCCCACTGGACGCTCCGTGAGGCTGCTCTCTCGTAACCCTGTTTGCTGGTCTCCGATAGGAGTCCAAGATGGTGGATCCATGCTGCGTTAGCTAGTAGGGGACCTCTGCATGAATCTCTCCTCCATCTCCGTTCTCTTTCAGTATTCTTACTCCATTTGGTGCTCGGCTGAGTTCTTTATCTCTTCGTTTGATGTTCTAGGGTTTCAGGATTGTTGATTCTTTGTTTGGCTTAGTTTTTCAGATCTTTGCTGTGGAGGGATGGCATGGTGCTTCTGCCTAGAGCGCCATCTTGCCGGTGTTTTTTTTTTTTTTTTTAATTGCTCCTTAACACTTTAAAGAGGTCTTTTGTAGCAGATTTGTCCAATGCAATATATTGTTTGATTTCTTGACTTCTGCTTCCATGGGCGTTGATTTGTGGATCTAAGTAAAATGAAATCTTTGGCAACTTCAATCTTTTCTCCATTTATCATGATGTTGCTGATTGGCCCAGTTGTGAGGATTTTTTGTTTTCTTTATGTTAAGTTGTAATCCACCCCGAGGCTGTAGTCTTTGATCTTTATCAGTAAGTTCTTCAAGTTCTCTTCACTTACAGCAAGCAAGGTTGTGTCATCTACATATTTCAGGTTGTTAATGAGTCTTTGTTTAATCCTGATTCCATGTTCTTCTTCATATAGTCCAGCTTCTCGGATTATTTGCTCAGCATACAGATTGAGTAAATATTATGAAAAGATACAACCCTGACAACGCACACCTTTCCCGATTTTAAACCATGCAGTATTTCCTTGCTCCATTCAAATGGCTGCCTCTTGGTCTATGTACAGGTTCCTCATGAACATAATTAAGTGTTCTGAAATTCCCATTCTTTGCAATGTTATTCATAATTTGTTATGATTCATACAAATTCCTTTGAATCTTCAATAAAACACAGGTAAACTTCTTTCTGTTATTCCTTGCTTTCAGCCAAGATCCATTTGACATCAGCAGTGACATCCCTCATTCTATGTCCTCTTCTGAATCTAGCTTGAATTTCTGGTAGTTCCTGGTCAATGTACTGCTGCGTCCACTTTTGAATTATATTCAGCAAAATTTTGCTTGTGTGTGATATTAATGATAAGTTTGATAATGTCTTCATTCTGTTGGATCACCTTTCTATTTGAATGGGCACGAATATGGATCTCTTCTAGTTGGTTGGCCAGGTAACTGTCTCCCAAATTTCTTGGCACAGATGATTAAGCGCTTCCAGAATTGCATCCATTTGTTGAATTATCTTAACTGGTATTCTGTCAATTTCTAGAGCATTGTTTTTGCCAATGCCAGCAAGAGGACTAGAGAAGAGAAACAGTAGCAGATCCTGTGGCAAGAGGACCAGGAGGAACCAGTGGCAGAGAAGACTGGTGCAGCATGAGCTACAGAACGCTGTGAGGCTGCAGCGGGTGGCAGGTAGGGCAGTGGCAGTGGGTGAGTTGGCCCACAGAGAAGACGGTGGTGATTGGTGAGTCAGCCTATGGAGAAGGCAGCAGTGGTGGGCAGAGTAGGGGGTGAGTGAGGGGGCTGAGAGGAGGCCTATCCTGAGGGGTCTGAGAAGAGGCCTGTCCTGAGTTGCTGAGAAGAGGCTTGTCCTGAGGGGGCTGACAGATTGCCTGCAGAGACTTGGGCATACACCATACAGGAATTGCCCATAAAATAGTTTTGCCCAGAGAGCTGTTGTAATGCCAGCCTAACCCTGACACTGGCCCAGGGTTGTCTCGAAGTTGCTGGTTCAATAAGAAAGCTGGACCAGTAAGCACTGGGGACCAGACCCAGCCAAGAAAAGCCACAGAGAGAGATAGCGAGAGAGAGAACAAACACAGCCATGCCGCACTGGACCTGAGCAGACAACACATTGGCTGAAAGAGAGAGAGAGAGACACCTGCTGATACCAGATCCACAATGTACCCACCTAGTGACAGAGAAATGGACATGAGTAATTTGGGAAGAGTGAATGGGTCCCTTTTTAGAAATAAGTGGGTTCCTTTCCTGTGATGCTAAGTGGGGTACCCGTGAGGATGGAGGGGACTGGCTCAACTCACATTTGTCCCTGTTGTTTACTGTTGGCTTTCTATAAGCCATCTGTTCCTGTTGTTTACTGTTTACCTTCTATAAATAATAATTATGACTTTGTATTGCCAACACTTTGCAAAGTGTGTTTGTGTGTGACCCAATTAGATCAGAAAGTAGAGTCCTCATCCCAGAAGTCTCATGATTTCTTGGGATTTATAGTGCAACCTGCATGTAAATGCAGACATATACACAGTTCAGTGCATTTTTCAACTTTTCCCATTAGGCCTTGAATGATAATAAAAAGAATATCTTTTATAGAATATCTACAGTGTCGATTGTTGTCTGGATCCAGTGAGATAAACAAAAGAAATTTTTGGATACTAATGAGAGGAACCAGCACTGCAACCTTTTTGGCCAAGAGGAGAGGAAGGAAAGAGGTTAGGTCATCCTGTTAGCATTAAGATGACTAGAATGGGAGTGTCATTCACTGATGAATGCTGTCAAGTGTTGCAAATGTTTATAATTGGCAAGAAAAACATTGTTTTCTGTCTGACAAGTTTATAGCACCCTAAACAGAGGTACTCAAATGGGAGGAAGGCAACGATTTAAAATTTGTACTTGCTTAATCTTTGTCCCTTCCATAGGATTTGCCTCTGGTCCTCTGAACATATCTCATCAATGTTACATTTTCTTTTCAATTTTTACAATGTTGTCCCTTTACCTTAGTTTTACTGTCTGCAGTATGGGTATGTTTACATCTACTGACCTATGGAGAACATGGAAGTCCTGTTATCTCAAATTAGTAAAGTGCCATATCAGTTTTAAAAACTATGATTTAATAACATTAATAACAGTGGAATGTAGACATTACTAAGTAAGAGAAAAATGTTTTTTGAATAAATATTTGTTGCTAATATATATTTCCTATTGTGAGCTTCCTTTGTATTTAAACCTTTTAATCATGAACACTGAGTTCAGCAAACCTCAAACTGCCTTTTTAAATACATGTTGGCAGTGAGGTATTTTAAAATAAAATTGTACCTCAGTTATTAATTCCAAAGCCACTAGTCAAAATATTCTCTTTTGGAGACAGAGCTGGAAAACAGCACGAGTGGATATTTCAAAAGGCAGCTCACTGAAAGTTAAGCCTAAATATTTAGAAGAACTCATTGAAAGACATTAAAGAGTTTGTGTGTGGGCCTACGAAAATGGAGTGTATACGTATTACCTCTGCAGGTAAGAATATCAAGGGTACTTACCTTTAGTTGCATGAAAGGAGTTTAGAACATAACCAACTTTAAGCCAAATTCAAAAGAACTGCCTTAATTCCATTCAGGTTCATTGGTGGCAGCAGTTAGTTAATTGTGTAAGTTCGTGGCGTCTGGGCTGGGCTAAAATCTCTGTGTGGCCTCTGGGTTGTTACGTTTTGTTTTTAATTAGGAAAACACAATACTTTCTAGGGGCACTTTATCCTGCTGAAGCCTGAAAGGTCACTAAAGTGTTATGCTACAGAGAGCTTCTATCAGGTGAAGCATTGAATGAAATGAGATTTATTAAATCACTGCAGATGCTGTGCTTCCTAAACTTGTTCATCAAATACATTTTCTCACTGTTTTAGCGTCCTAGTTTCCACATTTCTCTTTGTTTTCTCATAATCAGATCTTTAATGATATTGTAAATATGGTAACACATTTGCACATGCTAAAACATGAAACTGAAAGCAATTACTACAATAGCATAACAGTAAATGAAATATTTATTTCCTTAGAAATAGTTTGAATAACTGCTGTAAGCCTTCGGTTCTAAAGACTTAATAAAAAATGAAGTATAGGTTCCATTTGATAGACTGTTTCTGGGTTTTTTTTTTTTTTTTTTTTTTTGTTCTTGCCTATTTCTGCCAATACTCAGCTAGGGCAATACTGTTAAGTGAGATTTTAAGAAACACAAGATGGTTTTCTGCTGAGATCAGGATCTTGCTATCTCTCAGTAATATAATGCCACCACTTGATATGCATGGGGAGCCTGTGAGGTAGTGTAAGAATCAGGGGCTTTGGAGTCAGAAGATCCATGCTTAAGTTGTACTTTTCCTTCTCACCAGCTTTATGCTCATAAGCAGATCACAATTGCTTAGAGCCTTGCTTTCCTCCTCTGTAAAGTGAGGATAATAAAACAATTCCAACTTCATAGGATTATTGAGAGAAGTAAACGTCACATATGTGCAATACTTAGAAGCATACATATTAAGAATGTATTGTAGTTAGAGTTTGAATCTCATCTCTTTTTGAGAAGAATTTATATAGGAGGAATGATTTCAATTATGTTTTGAAATGCATATTTAGATTCTTTAATGAGAGAATGACTATTTTCCAGGCCAGAGGAATAGCTGGGGATAAGGCTTAAAGGAGAGACCTTTCTATTAGAATTTTGTATGGAATGACATAGGTACAAACGTCACCAGCAGAAAATGAGGAGAGCTGAGGTAGGTCTATGGAAACTCTTCAAATTCCCACTTAGTTAACACGGATCTGACAAGCGACATAGTGTGGAAAAAAAAGGAATAATACATACATACATATACACATACATATATACAGTTTGTCTTACTGTGGGGGCTTGCGTGTTGCTGTGATGCTGGAAGCTATGCCACCGGTATTCAAATACCAGCAGGTCACCAGTGGCAGACAGGTTTCAGGTGAGCTTCCAGACTAAGACCAATTAAGAAGGAGGACCCAGTGGTCTACTTCTAGAAAGAATTAGCCAGTGAAAACCTTATGAATAACAATGGAACATTGTCTGATATAGTGCCAGATGATGAGCCCCTCAGGTTGAAAGGCAAACTGAGGAAGAGCTGACTCCTCAAAGTAGAGTCGACCTTAATGATATGGATGGAGTCAAGCTTTCAGGACCTTCAATTGCTGATGTAGCACAATTCAAAACGAGAAGAAACAGCTGCAAATATTCGTTCAACGTGGAATGTATGAAGTATAAATCTAGGAAAATTGGATATCGTTAAAAATGAAATGGAGCTCATAAACATCCATATTCTAGGCGTTAGTGAGCTGAAATGGACTGGTATTGGCCATTTCAGATCAGACAATCATACGATCTACTATGCCGGGAATGACAACTTGAAGATAAATGGCATTGCATTCATCATCAAAAGGAACATTTCAAGATCTATCCTGAAGTACAATGCTGTCAGTGACAGGATAATATCCATATGCCTACTAGGAAAACCAGTTAATATGACTATTGTTCAAATTAACGCACCAAACCCTAATGCCAAAGATGAAAAAATTGAAAATTTTTACCAACTTCTGCAGTCTGAAATTTATCAAACATGCAATCAGAATGCATTGATAATTACTGGTGATTAGAATGCAAAAGTTGGAAATGAGGAAGAAGGCTCGGTAATTGGAAAATATGGCCTTGGTGACAGAAACGATACGAGAGATCTCATAATAGAATTTTGCAAGACCAACAACTTCTTCATTACAAATACCTTTTTTCACCACCATAAACTGCGACTATACACGTGGACCTTGCCAGGCGGAATACGCAGGAATCAAATAGACTATATCTGTGGAAAGAGATGATGTAAAAGCTCAACATCATCAGTCAAAACAAGGCCAGGGGCTGACTGTGGAACAGATCATTAATTGCTCATATGCACGTTCAAGTTGAAACTGAAGAAAATTAGAACAAATATACGAGATCCAAAGTACGACCTTGAGTATATCCCACCTGAAAGTACAGATCTCAAGAATAGATTTGATGCATTGAACACTAATGACCGAAGACCAGACGAGTTGTGGAATGACATCAAAGACATCATACATGAAGAAAGCAAGAGGTCGTTAAAAAGACAGGAAAGAAAGAAAAGACCAAAATGGATATTAGGAAAGACTCTGAAACTTGCTCTTGAATGTTGAGTAGCTAAAGTGAAAGGAAGAAATGATGAAATAAAAGGGCTGAACAGAAGATTTCAAAGGTCGACTCGAGAAGACAAAGTAAAGTATTATAATGACATGTGCAAAGACCTGGATATAGAAAACCAAAAGGGAAGAACACACTCAGCATTTCTCAAGTTGAAAGAAGTGAAGAAAAAAATTAAAGCCTCTAGTTGCAACCATATTGAAGGATTCTATGGGGAAAATATTAAATGACGCAGAAGCATCAAAACAAATGGAAGGAATACCCAGTCACTATACCAAAAAAAATTGGTCAACGTTCAACCATTTCAGGAGGTAGCATATGATCAGGAACCGATGGTACTGAATGTAAAAGTTCAAGCTTCACTGAAGGCATTGGCAAAAAACTAGGCTTCAGGAATTTAGGGAATACCAGTTGAGATGTTTCAACAAACAAATGCAGCAGCACTGGAAGTGCTCACTCATCTATGCCAAGAAATTTGGAATACAGCTACCTGGCCAACCGATTGGAAGAGATCCATATTTATGCCCATTCCCAAGAAAGGTGATCCAACAGAATGCAGAAATTATCCAATAATATCATTAATATCACACATGAGTAAAATTTTGCTGAAGATCATTCAAAAGCAGCTGCAATAGTATATCGACAGGGAACTGCCAGAAATTCAAACCAGATGCAAAAGAGGACGTGGAACCAGGGATATCATTTCTGATGTCAGATGGATCCTGGCTGAAGGCAGAGAATACCAGAAAGATGTTTACCTGTGTTTTATTGACTATGCAAAGGTGTTCAACTGTGTGGATCATAACAAATTATGGATAACATTGCAAAGAATGGGAATTCCAGGACACTTAATTGTGCTCATGAGGAACCTGTACATAGATCAAGAGGCAGTCATTTAAACAGGAGAAGGGGGTACTTTGTGTTTTAAAGTTAGGAAAGGTGTGTGTCAGGGTTGTATCCTTTCACCATACTTATTCAATCTATATGCTGAGCAATAATCCAAGAAGCTGGACTACATGAAGAAAAACAAGGCATGAAGACTGGAGGAAGACTCATTAACAACCTGCATTATGCTAATGACACAACTTTGCTTGCTGAAAGTGAAGAGGACTTGAAGCACTTACTGATGAAGATCAAAGACTACAGCCTTCAGTATGGATTACACCTCAACATAAAGAAAACAAAAATCTTCACAACTGGACCAAAAAGCAACATTATGATAAATGGAGAAAAGATTGAGGCTGTCAAAGATTTCATTTTACTTGGATACACAATCAACACCCATGGAAGCAGCAGTCAAGAAATCAAAAGATGCATTGCATTGAACAAATCTGCTGCAAAAGGTCTCTTTAAAGTGTTGAAAAGCAAAGATGTCACTTTGAGGACTAAGGTGGGCCTGACACTCGCCATGGTGTTTTTAATCATCTCATATGCATTCAAAAGCTGGACAATGAATAAGGAAGACTGAAGAAGAATTAACATCTTTGAATTGTTGTCATTGATGAAGAATATTGAATATGCCATGGACTGCCAAAAGAACAAACATATCTGTCTTGGAAGATGTGCAATCCAAATGCACCTTAGAAGCAAGGATGGCGAGACTACGTCTTACATACTTTGGACATGTTATCAGGAGGGATCAGTCCCTGGAGAAGGACATCGTGCTTGGTAAAGTAGGGGGTGAGTGAAAAAGAGGAAGCCCCTCCAGGAGAGGGACTGAGATAGTGGCTACAACAGTGGGCTTAAGCTAAGAACAATTGTGAGGATGGTGCAGGACTGGGAAATGTTTTTTTCTGTTGTACATAGGGTCGCCATGAGTCAGAACCAACTCCTCGAGGGCGCCTACAACAATAACATGTATATATAGGAGCCCTGGTTGCATAGTGGTTAAGAGCTGGGCTGCTAACCAAAATGTTGGGAGTTCAAATCCACCAGTCACTTCTTAGAAACACTATGAGGCAGTTCTACTCTGTCCTATAGGGTCACTGTCTCAGTCATCTAGTGCTGTTCTAACAAAAATACCACAAGTGGATGGCTTTCAAAAAGAGAAATTTATTTTCTCACAGTCTAGTAGGCTAGAAGTCCAAATTCAGGGCATCAGCTCTAGGGGAATGCTTTCTCCATGGGCTCTGGAGGAAGGTCCGTGGCGTCAATCTTCTCTTGGTCTGGGAGCTTCTCTGTGCAGGAACCTCAGGTCCAAAGGGCACGCTCTGCTCCCGGCACTGCTTTCTTGGTGGTATGAGGTTCCTTTGTGTCTCTGCTCACTTCTCTTTTTTATATCTCAAAAGAGATTGGATTAAGACACTATCCAGTCTTGTAAACTTCATCAGTATAACCTCATCACAGTGATAGAATTTACAACACATAAGGAAATCACATCAGATTACACAATCATACAGTACCGGGAATCATGACCCAGGCAAGCTGACAGACATTTCTGGGGGACACAATTCAATCCATGACAGTCACTATGAGTCGGAATTGACTCAATGGCAATGGATATATATAATTATATATTATTTGCTGTTTTTGTTGGGTGCTATCAAGTTGATTTTGACTTATATGACAGATTAGAACTGCCCTATAGGGTTTTCTAGACTGTAATCTTTTTTTTCCTTTCTTTTTCTAATGTTTGTTCTGCCTATCTGAAATCATCTATTTGATTTTCTTTTCTTTTTTTAAATTATTGTGCTTTAGGTGAAAGCTTACAGCTCAAGTCAATCTCTCTTACAAAAAT
The DNA here is from genome assembly GCA_030035585.1 of Dugong dugon. Taxonomy (NCBI): domain Eukaryota; kingdom Metazoa; phylum Chordata; class Mammalia; order Sirenia; family Dugongidae; genus Dugong; species Dugong dugon. The sequence continues at coordinate 145,391,524 of CM057464.1, read as the reverse complement.
TTATACACACATTGTTATGCAAAGCTAGTTGCAATCCCTACAATGTGAGAGCACACTTCCCTTTCCACTCCTGGTTTCTTGTGTCCATTCAACCAGTTCCTGATCCTTCCTGCCTTCTCATCCTGCCTCTGGGCAGGAGCTGCCCACTTGGTCTCATGTATCTGCTTGAACTAAGAAGCATACGCCTCATGAATATTATTTTTTATTTTATTATCGAGTCTAATCTTTGTCTGAAGAGTGGGCTTCAGGAGTGGTTTTAGTTCTGGGTTAATAGAGCGTCTGGAGGCCATAGTTTCAGGGGTTTCTCCAGTGTCTGTCAGACCATTTCGTCTGTTCTCTTTATGTGAATTTGAGTTCGGCTCAGCAATTTTCTCCCGCTCTGTCCGGGACTCTCTGTTGTATTTTCTGTCAGGTAGGTCATTGGTGGTAGCCAGGAACCATCTAGTTCTCTGGTCTCAGGCTGATGGAGTCTCTAGTGTATGTGGACCATTTGTCTCTTGGGCTAATATCTTCCTTTGTCTTTGGGGGTTCTTCATTCTCCTTTGTTCAAGTGGGTTGGAACAAATTGATGCAATTTTTTAAAGCAGCAAGACTGGTTTGGGCTGGGTTAGTCCTGAGTACCCAGCTTAGGGTAGTTAGTGGTTGACTTTTTTTTTTTTTTTTTCTCAAGCTGAGAGACTGGTTTGGGAGCGATAGCTCTTACTTCAAGCTTAGGAGGCATGACAGTTATTGAGTACTACTTCTAAGATAGCAGCCCTGTAGGACAGAGTAGATTGCCCCATTGGATTTCCAAGGAGCAGCTGGTAGATTTGAACTGCAACCTTTTAGCTAGCAGCCGAGCTCTTAACCACTGCGCTACCAGGGCTCCAGATATGGAAAAGCATGAAGAATATGACAAAGTAATTTCACCTTTAAGGTGGGTGGGCTCCCTTTGCGCTATGCCATTTGGACGGTTTGGATTCACTAGTCTTTGTTTTGTTAGAATTGCTTTCAGTTATATGTGACATAGCCTTTCAGTTGAAATTGGAGGGAGCAATTATTACAAGCTATAGGTGAACTAGTAAGACATGATTGAGTATGTTTTCTTAGCTGACATCCAGGATATATTTAGAATGCATAACCCATTTAATGCAATGGTTTTAATTAGGGTTGTGAGCAAATTTATGTATGTCTATTTAGAAAAACAAAAATAAAATGTGCATGCTATTATCACTTATCCAATAGAAAAATAACCCTAGCCTTGTAATTTTTTCTAACATAATCTTTGTATCATTGTACAGCTTCCAGAAAGGAAAATTGCAAAACTACTGAGCCTAAATGAATCATCTCTTTAGAGCAAGTATTAGCTTCAGGATAGAGAATGTCCACTGGTTACGCTAACATTTTTATTGATATCTGGGAAAGTGGAAACTGGATTTGCTACATTGAGCTCATTAAAAACACAAGAAAATTCCTGTGTGAATTATGATGTACCTTTGGTCAATATAGATAGAAAACAAAGTTCTTTTAAAAAAAAAGGCACACTAATGTTTGCTAGGTTCTACCTAAATCCACTGCCATTGCGTTGATTCTGACTCTTGGCACCCCCATGTGTGTCAGAGTAGAACTTCACTCCCTAGGGTTTTCAATGGCTGTAACTGTATGGCAGTAGCTCACCAGGTCTTTCTTCTGAGGTGCTGCTGGGTAGATTCAAATGGCCAACCTGTTGGTTAGTAGCTGAGAGCAAACTATTTGTGCCACCTGATTTATCCTTTAGGTTTCAGTTGAAATGCCACTTCTTCAGGGAAGAATTTTCTGGTCTCCTAAATTGGGTGAGGCTCCCCTGGGTTGCACTCTGTGGTGCTCCTTCTCTTTCCTCATCTTTACTATACTTCCTGTCTAACTTGCATGCTGGACTGTAGGCTCCATGAAGGCAAAGAGAGTATCTGGTTCCTGGCTTCAACCCTGATGACTAACACATAGCCTGATGCAGAGTGGTTGTTCCATCAATACTTGTTGAAAGATCTATCTCCAGTATTACACTGAAGTGATGTGGAAAGTATACAGTATTTAGAATCAAGAGTCTTAATTTCTGTTTCCAGTTCTGCTAAATTATTGCTTGATTTGGAGCAAGTAGTCCATCTGAATGTTCCTTTCCTACACTGCAAAATTAGGGGATTAAAGTAGGGGATTGCTAATATTATTCAGGCTATATGATTCTGCACAATTCCATATTTCTGGAATGGGTCCCTACACCAGTGGTATTAATCAAATATTTAAAAGGAACAAATCAGCAAAGGCACAGTGAATGGAAAAAATTCACGCAAAGGAGCTATTTCCCTTTGGCTGTTAACACTATTACGCAGTGATTCCAGGGAGATGAGGCACTGAATTGGAAATATATATATAGTATTTGGAGCCTGAGGCTTGACAATTCCCAGTGGGAAAACAGAGTTATGAAAAAGGTGGGATCTGAGAGAGGGGAGTAGGATTGACAGGTTTGGAGCCAACAGAAATCCTGTCCCCCATTCAATTTAATTCAGTAGTGAAAGTATATGGATGTTTGACTATGTGCTTCCCTTTGCAGCTCTGCTCTTGGGAATCCTTTTAACATCAACTTCATTAGTTACAAAGGCAGCAATCCATATCCAATTTTCTTTTTGTCTCAGGATTGTTCATGTATAAACTAGGCTCCTTTGTTGGAAATATTTGCAATTAATCCTATAAACAAACAAACAAAAAAATGCAAATCTTCCACTGCTTGCCCCAGCCAACCCAGCAGACTCCGAGGCCTGACTACCATCTATTATACACAAAATTGAATTGAAATTCCCACTTTGGGCCTAAACTAATTTTCGAGTGATAATAGGCAAGGATTCCCAGAAGCACTCTATGTCTCTTGATAGTAACATCCTAATTTCCTCTTCTGGTAAATGTTTTAAATAAGATTTTAGCACCAAAGGAAATTAACCTTTAAATTAATTGTAATTATAAAATGCCATCACTGATTTTTGTCTTCAGCCTAATTACTTTCTATTATTTAAACAAACCGCACCTCCTGTGAGCTTTAAGTTTGTTTCTCCTTCACTCCCTACCACACAATGCCAACCAATCTTAGCGGAAACCTCCCTGAGTCTCTTCCAGTAAAGGGGACTTATATAAATGTCTCACAGGATTGAGGGTTCACCCCCAGAGCACTTATTTACCAGGCACTCTTTCAGTGGCTACCTGTAAGGCTGCCTCATTTAGATGCTTCCATTCTGCATACCTGTCGGCCATCCTTAGCGCTTCAGTGTTTCTCAGTCCCCCTGCTGCTAAGAAGGAGGTAGAGAAGTCCAGCCTTCTATTTCCATTAGATGCCACTTCCAAAACGAAGGCACAGCTGAAAGTAATGAAGTGGGAGCTAACCAACGTAATTTGTCAAAAGACTAACTTTGAATGGCCAGTCTTCTCAGCGTGTCTCATATTTGGAGGGCTTATAGAGTTCAGTTTCCTGTGCTGGCTCTTTATTTTGCTCTCCTTTGTTCTTTCTAGATGGGACTAAGGGATCCCAGTGACTTTATTTCGCGACTATGTATATCAACATTCTGGTGCTAAAAACACCCTATTCTTCTGCCACTTAGCTGCCTTTTTTTTCTGTGATTATCAATGCAGAGTTTAGAGGGTGACTTGTCAGGAACAAGTACAGAACACCCATTACAAGTGGACTGAGGGTCTGTAGAACTGGAAGAAGCAGCATAATTAAAATGGAAAATTTCTCTTTTCATCATTTCAGTCATTGTCACCACTTCTTCTCCTTCTCACTCATATGTTCTGGCTTTCTTTCCTATCGAGGCTAATTAAAACAATATGTTTGTTAAATTAAAATTACTATTTAAAAGAATATTCTTCTTTCTCTATAAGATAACTTAAGTCCACCCAGCCAGAAATATTTTCTGCATAAAACATCTCCTTTATTACACCCCAGTGACAGGTTCTCCTTTGGAATATTGTCAGCTCTACCCTGATTCTTTAAAAACAAGGTCCTGATTCTTCTGAATCAACAGAGGATTGAGAATGAATCAATTTCTTTGCTCTATATTTTTGACTTGGGAATATTAGATTCATTTAAAGGTGATCATCATGTGTTTGTGTGTGGGGATAAATGAACAGTACAATGGAAGTTTAATAGTATATGGAGTATAATGATAACATACGGAGGAGATACTATGGGAAAAGAGAGACTATCAGTGACCGTTGGCGAATCAGACTCACATTTGACCTGAATATCAAAATTTAAAAATAAAGCTCGTGTGTTCTTTCCAGTAACCACAAGAGGGAGCAATTTAATAGTAACCTAAAAAAGAGATCAGTGCCAGACAATTTGGGGACATCGTGTAAAGACTATCTGTCTCACTGTTAGGGGACGCTGTTGTCACTGATAACACTTGCATGTCCCTGACAGGAAGCATATGTAGGTATATGTTTTAGATGTTGATTATCTATTTGAGCTTTTATTTTTACATATAGTTGCACATCTTTTATTATTTTTTTCCTTCGATTTATTTAGAAAGGGGCAAAAAGTACTTTAATTGGTTATTTACCTAGAATAAACCAGGATCTAAGGAGATGTCACATTTCCTCAGCAGTTTCCATGTAGTCCAAGAAATGCTTGTGGAGAGCTGAGCGAGTGATTCATTTATTTGCCAAATACTTATTGAATCCTCCTCCAGATTGGGGATATGCTGAAAATATAGCAGTGGACAAGACAGGTGTGGTTCCTGATGACATCGCCTAATATTCTCTTATGTGGAGGAAGTCAGTGTGTGCTGTGTCGAGTGTCAGAAGTTCACAAATGAACTCAGTGACTGGGGGCAAGTTATTTAGTCTTTATGGGTCTATAAAGTTAAGGTGTTGACACGACAGGGCAAGTCAGCACAACTGGACTAAACCAAAGCTAAGAAGTTTCCTGAATATAATCAAACACTTTGGGACAGAGTAACACGGGTAGGGGTCTGGGGACCATGCTTTCAGGGGACATCTAGGTCAACTGGCATAACAAAGCTTATTAAGAAAATGGTCTGCATCCTACTCTGGTGAGTGGCATCTGGGGTCTTAAAAGCTTGCAAGCGGCCGTCTAAGATGCATCAATAGGTCCCAACCCACCTGTAGTAAAGGAGAATGAAGAACACCAAAGACACAAGGAAAGTATTAGCCCAAGAGACAGAAAGGGCCACAAAACCAGAGACTTCATCAGCCTGAGACCAGAAAAACTAGATGGTGCCTGGCTACCACCAATGACCGCCCTGACAGGGAACACAGCAGAGAGTCCCTGATGGAGCAGGAGGAAGGTGGGGTGCAGAACTCAAATTTTAGTAAGAAGACCAGACTTAATGGTCCGACTGAGACTGGAGGAACCCCGGAAAGCATGGCCCCTGGATTCTCTATCAACTCAGAACTAAAACAATTTCCAAGGCCAACTCTTCAGACAGGGATTGGACTGGACTGTGGGACATGAAGTGATACTCGTGAGGAGTGTGCCTCTTAGCTCAAGTAGATACAAGAGACTAAACAGCAGCTTCTGTCCAGAGGTGAGATGGGAAGGCAGAGAGGGTTAGGAGCTGGTTGAATGGACATGGGGAATCAGGGGTGGAAAGTAGGAATGTGCTGTCACAGTATGGGGAGAGCAATTAGGGTCACATAACAATGTATGTATAAATATTTGTATGGTAGACTAACTTGAAATGTAAATTTCATTTAAACTACAACAATAAAAAAATAAATAAAAACTAAAAAGAAAATTATGGTGTTGAAATAGAATGGTAGACAGTAGTTTCCCTTCATTTTAAACCCTGCAGAATTCTTTACGCAAAAAAAAAAAAAAAAACAGAAGCAATAGGTATAAAGTTAAATAAATGCACAGCTCCTGTGGTTGGGTCAGGAGAAGAGACAGGTAACACCTTTCACCTTGACCCCACAATGGCTTTGCCAAGCATAGCTTTGAGATTAGAAGCATTCAAAGTCTGGGGCTCCAGGTGTTAATGATGTATGATCCTATTCAGAGATGAGGAAAGAAATGACAAGTTTTGGTTTGGTAGGAGGCTGGAAGATACGGACAAAATGATTTCACTCAGTGACCTTCGAAATCCTAAAGTAAATGTTATAAAGAGAAGATAAAACAATAATATACTAACAACATATTAACACTTCTTTTGATTGCTTGAGTATGATACTTGGCAAGCAAAATAGACACATCAAACCCATATTCAACTCACACAACTCTGCCTCTTGACTCGGCACCCAAGAACTTGGCACCTTTTCTGAACTGGTAATTGTCTGCCCCTTAGGTTACCTTTGAGGAGTGATTTATAAATAATAAGAAAGGAAGCTCAGGTTACCAAACAGAATGTGTAGTATAACCCTAACAATCAGGAAGGAAGGAAGGAGGGAGGGAGAGAGGAAGGGAAGGATGGAAGAAGGAAGGAAAAAAAAAAAAACAGGAGACACATGACAAAATGTTAACTGAGAACAAGAATTGTGGGGTCACTTTAATCTTGTTTGCTTATCTGTATTTTCTATACTTTCTGCAATAAACTCATATTCCTTTAGAAACAAGAAGAAACAAGAATTTTTTAAAGGGAGGCTGCTCCTCCTTGCCTCCACCCCTCCCCTCCTCCATGTGGGAGTGTTTCTGATTGTGCTCAGAGCACTGCATCCTGACAAACTGGAGAAATGACCAAAACAAGTAGAACAGAGTTCAATACACAGAAGTATAGGCCAGCAGGCTTTAGAAGAAAAATCAAACAAAAATAACAGAAAATTATTAGTCTCAGACAAGTGAATAATTTCCTGTGGTTTTCTTTCCAAATGCAAGACTCTATAAGTCAATTGTGACTTTTATACCAAGGCCAATTGATTTTGGAGAATTCAGGACAGATTTTAATGCATTTGTGGTTGCTGAATGGGTGCAAATGTGCATGTGAGTAGTTCCAATTAAATATCTAAAATTCATTTTTCAATACTGCTTTAAAATAAATTCTCCTCAGGATACTATTTTTAAAATGACATTCCACATTTTTTCCCAGATGATTTGATAACATTTAAAAATATACTGAATCTCTTTTAGAAAAGGTAGGAGTCCCTGGGTGGTGCAAATGGTTAACACACTTGGCTGCTAACCAAAAGGTTGGAGGTTTGAGTCCACCCAGAGGCGCCTTAGAAGAAAGGTCTAGTGATCAACTTCTGAAAAATCAGCCATTAAAAATCCTATGGAGTGAAGTTCCACTCTGACACTCATGAGGTCACTATGAGTTGGAATCAATTCCATGGCAACTGGTTTGTTTTAGTGACTACTTACAAGAATGGACATATTTGCTAGATGACAAAAGTTTAGGTTTAGTTTAACTATTAAGCAAATGACCCCACGCATCTGTCAGTTTGCTGTGCTGTGGGTGCTTGTGTGTTGCTGTGATGCTGGAAGCTATGCCACCGGTATTGAAATACCAGCAGAGTCACCCGTGAAGGATAGGTTTCATCTGAGCTTTCAGACTAAGACAGACTAAGAAGAAGGACCCAGCGGTCTATTTCTGAAAAGAATTAGCCAGTGAAAATCTTATGAAGAGCAGCAGAACATTTCTGATATAGTGTCAGAAGATGAACCCCTCAGGTTGGAAGGCACTCAAAATACGGCTGAGGAAGAGCTGCCTCCTCAAAGTGGAGTTGGCCTAATGATGTGCATGGAGTCAAACATTCGGGACCTTCATTTGCTGATGTGGCATGACTCAAAATGAGAAGAAACAGCTGCAAACATCCATTAATAATCAGAATCTGGAATGTATGAAGTATGAATCTGGGAAAATTGGAAATATTCAAAAATGAAATGGAATGCATAAACATCAATATCTTCAGCATTAGTGAGCTGAAATTGACTGGTATTGGTCATTTTGAATCAGAAAATCCTGTGGTCTACCATGCCAGGAATGACAACTTGAAGGGGAATGGCGTTGCATTCATCATCAAAAAAAACATTTCAGGATCTAACCTGAAGTACAATGCTGTCAGTGATAGAATAATATCCATACGCCTACAATGAAGACCAGTTAATACAACTATTCTTCAAATTTACACACCAACCACTAAGGCCAAAGATGAAGAAATTGAAGATTTTAACCAACTTCTACAGTCTGAAACTGATCAAATATGCAATCAGGATGCAATGATAATTACTAGTGATTGGAATGTGAAAGTTGGAAACAAAGAGGAAGATCCATAGTTGGAAAATATGGCCTTGGTGATAGAAACGATGCTGGAAATCACATGATAGAATTTTGCAAGACCAACGACTTCTTCACTGCAAATACCTTTTTTTCACCAACATAAATGGTGACTATACACATGGACCTCATCAGATGGAACACACAGGAATCAAATCGACTACATCTGTGTAAAGAGACAACTGAAAAGCTCAATATCATCTGTCAGAACAGGGCAAGGGGCCGACTGCAGATCAGCCCATCAATTACTTATATGCAAGCTCAAGTTGAGACTGAAGAAAATTAGAACAAGTCCATGAGAGCCAAAGTACGACCATGAGTATATTCCACCTGAATTTAGAGACCATCTCAAGGATAGATTTGACGCATTGAACACTAATGACCAAAGACCAGACGAGTTGTGGAATGACATCAAGGATATCATACATGAAGAAAGCAAGAGGTCGTTAAAAAGACAGGAGAGAAAGAAACGACCTAAATGGATGTCAGAAGAGACTCTCAAACTTGCTCTTGAACGTAGAGTAGCTAAAGCAAAGTGAAAAAATGATGAGTAAAAGAGCTGAACAGAAGATTTCATATCGTGAGGATGGTGCAGGTCCAGGCAGTGTTTTGTTCTGTTGTGTATAGTGTCGCTATGAGTCAGAACTGACTTGACGTTACCTAACAACAACGACATTAAGCAATCGACTTAAAAGAAAACATAATGAAATTGAGAAATCATATAATGATTTCATTTTCTGTCAAGGATTAATGCTGTTTTCCAACAGCTGCATGGCTTTCTTTAATCGTCACATCTAACAATGCTAATGAAACAGGGGGCTAAGTTCTCAGTTATATTACTGTAAGTGAGCACATAACTGTGTTGCAGAATAGCTGAGGATTAAGTTAGGGAAAAGGACTACATTTATAATAAAAGGCACACCTGAGCAGGAATCTTGGAGTGTTTTATTTCTTTCACAGACTGTTATATTAAAAAAAACAAACAAACAAACAGAGGGGGATAGAAAAGACTGGAAGTCGTAAGGAAAACCCAGCATGACTGGTGACGGATGATACTGTGGAGAGCCCTGCCACAAAGACAGCAGAGCAAGGGATACCTGTCCTCCTGGAGAAAGCCTTTTCTCTTAAGACATACGACTGCCTTTTCATGAACACACATATAAAAATATGTTGCAATGGTTGGCCTGTTCAAATAGGGTTTAAGGCCAAGGTACACCTCTGGAGCAGGGGTCCCAGCCTTTTTATTTGGGGGGGGGGGTGGTGGTGAGGAGTTATTCACCTGAAGGCAGGCCAGCCCACTCACTCTAAGGGATGCTGGCCAGGAGCTCCTTCCTGCTGGGTGGCAGCAAGCAGGAGCCTTCAGAGCAGCTTTACAACCCTGGAACCTCTTACCCAAAGGCACTGGATGTTCCAGTGAGCCATTGTTAGCCTTACGCTGTGTCACATAGCCCGAAACCAAACTCTCTGCCACATCTTTCTACCAAGGAGCCAGTGGTGGTTTCAAACCGTCAACCTTTCCATTAGCAGTAGATCGATTTAATCACTGTGCCACCAGGGCTCCTTGAGTTCCAGAGAGATTTTCAAATGCCCAGGAGCTACAAGGTGTGTGCATGTTCATGTGTGTATGTGTGTGTTTGGACGTGGGAGAGAGAGTGTCAATGTCTCCCTGTCCAGGATCCCTGCTTCTAGGCTTGTCTAACTCCTAGCAGGCACAGCAGGGGGCAGTGGCGTCCTGTGAGTTCGCGCAGTCAGTTGGCCTGTCAGCCTGTGGCTCTGGAGAAGATAACTAATGGTTCACAGACGTAAACTTCAAAGTTGAGGCTTTTTCACTGGACAACAGTCTACGTTAAAGTATTTATATAAATATTCATCCAACAGCTCTAGAAAAGTAAATGGATACTGTTTAAAAGGAGAGTTAGAGATTGTACAATATTGTGAATATAGTTAATGCCACTGAATTGTACACTCAGAAATGGCTAAAATGATATATTTTATTACAATAAAATAAATGTAAACAAAAAGGAAAAAAATAAATTCTCGGACATTTGAAGTGCTCACAGTTTAACTCCCTCTATTTCAATGATGATTTATTGCTACTTTGTGATGTCTAAGTTTGAGCTTTACGTGTGGAGCTTGAATCCTCTCCACAGCTCTCCAGACGGTCTGCCTCTTTCCTCCCAACCTCCCCTGGTTGCACTTTCTGCTATGACGTCTAAGGTATCAGAACTGAGCCCACAGCTGGTCAGGTTTGGTATTGACTTCAAGAGTATTATTCTTTTAGTTACCATAATTAAGGGCTTGTTTCCACAGATCATTCTTAGCACAGTCCATCCTGTTACAGGAGGAAAGCCATCCTCTGCTCCTTACGCGGTTCTTAGGAATGGAAATGTAACCATTTTGGCAAGCAAGTAGCTAGCACCTATTCTCACCACTGCATTACTGTCAGGATGCTCCATGGCCCAGCCGTAACAAGGAAAATAGACATACAGAAACCAGCTCTGTGTGGACATAGACATTGAACTTCTCCTATACTCCAGGCCTTGCTCTCTGAGAAAAATATTTCTTTTATTTTCATTAAGCCAGAATACTTTCTAAAGATCAAAATAATTTTCTTTATAATTACTAAAAATTGGACAGAAACTTCAAATCTTTACTTTTGAGCCTTGGAAGTCATATGTTCTAGAAGTGTCAAGAGATGAACATATAGACAAGTGACAAAGATGATGATAATGCACGGGAAATATCAATCCAAAGCATTATACTCAAAAAAGTACTCATAATTGTCTGTTAAATGTATGAATGATCATGAGTAAATGAATCTAACTGGAAGTCTCCAAAGGTCACAGCATAGAGAACCAGCCAAAGCCAGCATCTTCTCCAGGCTCTTTAATAGTCCAATGAACATTTAAGGTAAGCATTGGTCTAATTGAATATAAAAATTAAAAAAAAATAGTTTATATCTTGCCCAAAGAGCAATAAGACTAAAACTAGAAAACTTGTCTTATGAAAAGTCTGCTTATGCTTTACATTAACAACAGCAGATAGGAGGTCCTGGTCAAAATACATTTAAAGATGTTTAAATTATTTTTTGGACTCTTTTAGGAAAAATTTATTAGATGCTTTGGAGATAAACCTGGTCTTCCAAAAGATATTGGTGACTTTAAATCTCCTTGGGTTTAAAATTTGATCTAGGGCAGAATTATTAAAAGGTATAAATATTAAAGTGTCTCATGGAAAAAAAAAGTGTTTTGTGTTCAAATGTTTAGGAAATGGTGGATTAGGAAAAACTGAACACACGTCTTTATTGCAATACTCTCAGAGATGTTAATACGTAAATGTGCATTTAAAATTTTCAGTGTCAGACTTACTTGGCTTTGGAATCTTTTTTGAGTAATATATCTTGTGGACCTAGCATTTCTGGGATGACTTTTGAGAGCTCAGTGCTATTCTGGAGAGACACCGATTACCTGTCTAGGAGACTGAGTGCGTCTGTAGATACTCTATGAGGATGAAAATGTACTGGCACTATTGTGAAGGGAAAGCAAATCTTATAGCCCAGGGAAAGCACAACTTCCATAAGAAAATTAAGCTGTAGATTTTGCCTTCATCAAAGATTTGGCACATAGACATTGAATGGTAATATCTGAATGAACTTACACAATTTGATGGAGTTCATATCTTTTAAAATACATGTACCTTTTATTCTTCCTAATCTTTGACTAAACTTGCATGCATAAGACAAGTACTGGCTAGAGGCTTTATTTGTATTATCTATTAGACACCTCAAACTCAACGTGTCCAAACTGGACTAATTGACCTAACCCCATTCTGTATTTCTTAAGTGACATTTCCATCTACCCATTCACCTCCACCACACACCCAGGAATCTACCAGTATCTTCCCTTACAACAGTATCCATCTATAGCCCATTAATAACTTTGTTTTGTTGTTGTTGTTAGGTGCCATTGAGTTGGTTCCAACTCATAGCGACCCTATAGGACAGAGTGACTAGAACTGCCCCACAGGGTTTCTAAGGAGCAGCTAGTGGATTTGAACTGTCGACGTTTTCCTTAGCAGCCAAGCCCTTAACCACTACACCACCAGGGCTCCAACTTAGTTTTAGCACATCTCACATCATATCTGCCCTCTTTGTCTCCAATACTGGTCTTAGTTTAGACAATCATTTCCTATACTGAGCTTTTTCAGAGTATCCTAATTAGCCTCTCTTTCTTTAATCTTGTTCCCCTGCAAGTCTTTCCTTCATACTGACGCCAAAATGCTTTTTCTAAAGTACAATTGTAATTATGTTATTCTCTTTGTATAAATTTATTGTCAATTAATTCCCTATTGTGGTATACAAAATAAAGCCCAAACCCCTTAATCTGTTCTACCCATTTTCTTATCCTTGCCTGCTTTTCCAATCTTCTCTGGGTGTTCACCTTTAGCACAGAATACGATCCAGTCATACCAATCTGACTGTTCTGTCCCCAACATGGCAGACTGGGATATACCTTGATGCTTTTTCACCTTTTGACTAAGATCACCTTACACCTCCACGTGCTATCCAACAGATATTTATTCTTTCAAGACAAGCTCAAGTGAGTCTTCCTCTATGAGACTTTTCCTGATTCCCTTCCTCTCTTCTCTCACTATGCTCTCTATAGAGTTTTATTATGCTTATTTGTTCACAAGCTTATTTTTCCCTACCAGTTGGTAAGTTCCTAGAGGTAAAAGATTGTGTATTACTCATCTTAAAACCACCAAATCTCAACATAGCACTTGATACATTGAGGGGTGTTTTAGAAATGCTTAGTGAACAACCATAAATTCCTTTTACACACAACATAATATAACTGTGTACTGTATAGTCCTGACTATGCATCAAGTATGTGTATGATTGAAAAATTAATCACCTGATACAGCCCCCTCCTTTCTGGTATGAATGAGAAGTGAAGAAGAAACACATATTCCCTTTGGACTTTTTTCTTCAAACCATCCAGTTACAGAGAAGTGGATTCTCATTCTTCTTCTCTGCACTGTCTCAAAAACCCAATCATTATGAATATTTTTGGAAATCAAGAAAAATGATTCTAATCTCTAAGTTTTCCTTAGAGTAAATATAGATGCATGGGCAAGTTCCCATAAGAATATCCGGAGAGAATAGAAGTACTTTTCAACCCTCCTATTTCAGATCCTTAGCGGGCAAGGAAGGGTTAAAACCCTTTTACTTGCCATTTTTGGAAGGGGCGAAGACTATGTAGCCGTTTGGATGATTCTAGAGGGCTCCGTGGTCTAAACTCTGGATCAAAGCAATAGGATTTAATGCTGAGACTCTAACATAGAGTTCTAGCCATTTATTTGTATAAAATTATCAGAACAAAAGGAAATATTAGCATTAGCTTCCCTGAAGAAAAATTCCCTGAATTAATCTGAAATCAGTTCTCTTGAGAATTGTTAAGAACTACTGCAAATTGTTGACTATTAGGATGTGTAATCCTGGGTGAAAATGATTAAATATCAATACTGAATAAATGGTTTATAAAAAGAAAATAGTGAAGTTAACCACATTTTAAAATTACTTCTACCTCCAATCTCCCCTCTATATTCCTTACTAGAATTGTTAGATGAGGAATAGTCTTAAAAAATGTCTTTCAATGAAAAGAAAGAAACATGTTTTCAAAATGGGTGCGTCTCCATTTCTCCAATATGCTGGATACTTTTATGAAAAACACTTTAGTCCTGATGGGTGCAAAAGACTTATCCCCTGTTCTAAAGATAGGTTGGGGGATATTGTCTGCGAAGTAGGAAGGCTAGGTAAGAGGCAGTGAAAAAGATGCTTTGAACTTGAAAGAAACATAATAGAGCTTTAATACTTACAGCTGTCCTCTTCTTCAGTTATACATTTCACAACATAACAGGCGTAGATGAACCCTGCCAGCTGAAACAAAACAGAGGCACTTTAGACAACAGGCAAAGGCAACAGAACAGGACCTCGCTAAGGGAGTGGCTTTTCAGAGGCAGATAGTTTACAATCAAATTGTGTTCCCAAATGCCTCATTGGACTGGATCTTGGCTCCAGAGTGGATTCATGACTCAAGTGATGTCGTGCTGACTTATAAATAAATATATTGCTCTATTTTTCTCTGACTTGAGATCACATATAAGATTTGTTCATTGCCAGGCAACCTAAAACAGGTTATATGAGGTGCAGAAAAAGAAAAGCATTATGACCATTCATTAATGAATTCACATTTGCATTTGTGCCAATCAAATTCTAGTTTATTTTTCACTAGCCCAGAGCTGAAGAGTCTAAAATTGGACTTCCACTATCATTAAAAAATGTTTCCAGGGGGAAATATTAAGGATGTTTTGCGCATGCTGCATGGACTCTTGCAAGTAAGAAAAACTCTTATTTAGACCTGTAACAGGAACCAGGGCAGAAGTATAAATAAGAGGACATGTTACAGAAAAGTGATGAGGTGGATGCCCGCAGGTAAAGAGTATCACAATGCAAGTTAGTAGTATCTTAATGCAAGTAAGGAGTATTACAATGCAAGTAAGGAGAATCAATGCGAGTAGGGAGTACCACAATGCACTGAATTCAGGATTGCACAAATCACATAATCCTTTCTGAAACATACTACAAAAGGTCCCTGTGGTCAAGGAACTCTTTGCTCACTGAAATTAGTATCTGTAAAGGAGCATAACAAAGCCCCTTGAAATCTATCTACTCAGACTGAGTGATTCTGTATCCACCACATTAGTATAATATTTTAGTCAAATCATGAGCACTGGTTGAAGGAAATAATCAATAATTTAATTTCCTGATAAATGAAAAACTTTTTTTTTCAAAAGTAATACAATTTGGGGGAATTCTTAAAGGCATGTCCTGAGAACAATGACACAGATTACTCACAATGACGTTCAGACAGATATTGGCCCGGCCGAGTATTGACTCTGCACCATAATATCGGGTGTGGGGAAGGGGGTTTCAATCACGGTGCTAAACATAAGGCCAAATATAAGGCAAAAAGGAACTGCCAAGATAAGCCTAATAAAGCAGTTTTTCATTAATTGACAGATAGTGATCGTTCAGGAGGACGTGAGAGGAACACCCTCAGTCAGAGTTACACTGACAGGTATTTAATGAGTGCAGAACTATTTGGAGACAAAGAAGGCTCCAGTTAAAAGGAACATCACAAAACCTCTAATTTGGGTTTGGGGCAAAAGGTATGTCCTGGCAGATCCTAGCTGTCTGTCTGCAATGAGAACTAGGATGGGATAAAACTGTGGTCATCCTGGGACAGAAGAAGCAGCAGCAGTGACCTTGACAGGGGAGGAACAGATGCGTAAGAAGACCTATGCAAAAGAGTCTTCAAGGGCTTTTGTTTACAGGTCCCGGTTAAGAGGGAATATGTAGCATACCCCCTGCCCGCTTCACCCAAATATAGTATCTGAACCAGTACACGTAATAGAGAAGTAAATAAGAAAGCACCTGATCTGTTATTAGTGGAATTAGTTTTTCCTTTTTAAAAAACTATCTTAGAATAATAATCAAATTAGCATTTTTCTCTTAGAATCCTATGATGCTATTGGCATTAACAACAGCGATAGTAAGAACTATTTCCTTATATACTGGAAGCATAGTCATCGGGATCATTATTTTTAATAGGGCTTTTTAAAGAGTACAGGGTACTAGGTAAAAACTGGCTTCTTCTACTTGGCTTTAGCAAATATTTTGATTTGACCAAGTCAAATTACATAGTGATTGTACCTGGATCTGGCTGTGGCTAGGTAAAGAGGCGATGGGTTTGGTCAAATCTCCTGCTTATTGCTCCAGCCCTTCTTTGACATTAAGTCCTTTCCTTGCCTGGCTAAATGTTATAGATTCACCATAGTTCATTTCTTCTTTTCAGTTTCAAATAATTCTTACCTGAGCTATTTGTAAAGCCATTATTCCTAATCGCAAACTTTTCTTTTGATTCTTACTCATCATTACTTTTAAATGAAAATCTAGGTAAAAAAACATCGATACATTCAGAGTTCAGGGCCAGTAAGTTTAAACTTCTCATTAAAATGTCACTAGACTCTAGATTATTAACTGCAGTCTCCCAGAATGCAGCCAAGGCATTGTATTCTGCTTACCAGTAATCTTTTAATTGTATTTGGTTGCATTCTTTAACTATCGGGGGAGCTCCTTTGATATAAGAGTAAATCCTTCTGCATTTCATTACAAAAGTCTGCTGATTAAGAGAACTTAAGCCTTTAAATTGGTGGCCTCTAAATAAAAATAGAAATTTGTTTTCCCCAAATTAATCAAGATTTGTAAACCTCTGCTACCTTCCAATTTTCCTACACCATATAAAGTTTCTAATTTAATATTAACTCTCTAATAGCAATTTGTAAAATTTACCTACAGAAAAGGGGTTCCAAATTATTTTTAGCAATTCCTAATGCTTTCTAAATGTGCAACTCTGCTAATTGCTACTGGGTCTTCAAAAATGAACTAGACCAGGGTTTCCAACCTCGTTACTCTTAACATTTTGAGTTGGATAATTCTTTATCGTGGGGGCTGTTGCACATTGTAGGATGTTTAACAGGATCCCTGGCTTCTACATACTAGATGCCAATAGCACTCCCCTCCTCCAGGCTAGACAAAATTTCTCCAGACATGGCTAAATGTCCCTTAGGAGGCAACAATCCCCTCTCCCCCATTAGAGCCACTGCATAAGACACAACCTTAACCTGAGGGAGTTTGCAGTCTTGCAGCAGGAATACACATATAATGGTAATTAGAAGTAGATTAAAGTGTCAGAAGGAATGAAGAAAATTGGGTGTCTACCAAGTGCTAAACAGTAAGCCAGGTGTTTTAATAGTTCAGTAGTCCTCACAACCACCCTTGGAAAAACATGCCATCTCCATTTTTGATGATGAAAGGTAAACAGGGCCTTGCTTTTCCAGAGAGAGTTCATCAACTGTGTTCAGGTAAGAGAAAATAGTTCCATCTGAAGAGTTTGTGAGCCTCATACTAAAGCAACGGAAATAAAGGCTGTGAACACAGACGAGGGCCATGATCTAAGAAAGGGTTTTGGGTGTGTTTCAAATTGCAAATCATCTATGCCATTTTTCTACACAATATGCTTAAGGAGCATCCCTTCTCATACAGAAAAATTTAAAACTTTTCACGGCATACAAACCCTGATGGGATACTTAGCTCCCGGTCTAGTTTCATTGCCGTCGTTCCTCACCTCACAAGCGATGCTAGTAGTAAGCTGTTGGTAGATATTAGGTGGTTTCCCTCCTCTGTCCCTTACCTAATTTCCTCCATTCTGCCTCTAAAGCATTCTAATGTCCTCCCACACCACTCAGCTCTGCACCTGGAGTAACTCTAACTTATCCTTTAAGATTGAACTGAGGTCTTGCCTCTGCCAAGAACTGACAAAGTCTGTCTCCGGGCAAGGCTGTAGGACGGCACTTTTGAGATTATACCTTCAAAGATGGGAGGTTTTTTTTAAATTTTTTTTTTGTTGTACTTTAAATGAAGGTTTACAGAACAAATAGTTTCTTATTAAACAGTCAGTACACGTATTTATGATATTGGTTAACAACCCCACGACATGTCAACACTCTCCCTTCTCGACATTGAAGGACCTTTTTTTTTTTTGGTGAAAATATACATAGCCAAAGTTACACCATTTCAAACTTTTCTACATATACAATTGAGTGACATCGATTATGTTCTTCCAGTTGTGCTGCTATTCTCACTATCCTTTTCCAAATTATTCCATCACCGTTATCTTCAACTCACTGCCCCCTAGGCTGAAAGATGGGAGGTTTTTGAGAGGGAATAATGAGGGGGAAGGAGAGGAATATTCCAAGCAGAGCTCAGAAAAGAGTTTGAAAAATGTGAATTACTTTCAGGGAGGAGCAGTGGCCCCAGTTCAGAGAAGTACGGGCCACATAAAGTGGAATAATGGGACACAAAGCAGAGAAGAGAGACTCAGTTGTTAGAGTAGATCTGAGCATCTAGAGTTAAAATAAACATTGTAATCTTCTTCTTTATTTAAAGGTGGCTACAATAATATGGAAAGTGCCAATGGCCTTATGCTAGGCAAACACACAGTGTGATAAAAACACATGTGATAAAACAGAATAATCCAGCTGTTTTAGTTTTTGGCATTCAAAGCAGAGCTAAGCCTAAATCTTTTTATATTATTCATCTTTTCACCTTCATACATCTAACACGGTTTGTTCACTTCTAATTCACCTGATAGGGAATTACATATCATCGTGATATCATTACTGACAGAATGGAAATGATATTTTCTCTCTGTAACTAAATCAGATTAAAATTCTTTTTTGTATCTACAAACCAAGTTATGAATTTATGTCCCTAAAATTCACTTAGAAGCTAATAGATAAAAGGAAACCTGAGCCTTTTGTTAAGTATTTAAAATGATCCAATTGTAATAATTGAAAATGTAACAACCTTAGCATTTAAAATACTATATTTTGGACTTCTGTTTCCGGGAAGTTGGAATAGATGTATTTTTTCCTACCCCTCTGTTATGGATTTACTTGCGTCCACCTAAAAATATGTATTGAAGTCCTGGTCCCTATACGTGTGGATATGATCCTATTTGGAAATAGAGCTTCTTATGTTTGTTATACAGTTTTAGGTCATACCTCAGTAGAGTTGGTTCTAAACCTAATTATTTCTAAGTTATAGAAAGAGCTGAACAGACACAGAGACAGACAAAGGGGGAATACCTCATACGAATACAGGCACACACACAGTCCAGGAATGCAAAGGATTGCTGTGACTACTAGAAGCTGAAATTGACAAAGGATGTCCCCATAGAGCCACACCTTGAATTTGAACTTCCAGCCTCCTGAACTGTGAGAAAATAAATGTCTGTTCTTTAAAGCACCAACTTGTGGCATTTTTTGTTATGGCAGCACTAGCAAGCTGAAACACTCTCCCATTAAGTGTAACCGAAAACCCTGAACACTATATATAAAACAAAAGTAATAATATTCTGAAAGCTGGTGAGAAGGAGGTAGACTGGCTCAGGACCTTGGGACTCAACATAGGACATGGAGGTGAGTTTTCTGGTTTTTAATTTTTTTAACCTCATATATCCCAGAACTGGAACTGAAGAAGCTGCAACCTAGAAATGCTAATGGACATAGGAAGAAAAAAAGCCTGCTCTCTCTAGCCAAAGGACCAGGAAGGGGCAACCTAGCAAGACAGACAACTTTTAGACAATAAGCACCCTTCTCTGGCTAAACCACAGTAAGAAACTGTGGCCCAACCCTTTACTACAGCAGCAAAGGCCCAGTGGAAAGCCTAGAATTCCACCCTCACCAATCTGTGGTATTAGAGAGGCTAAGTAGGAAGCTGGCTTCCATCCCCACCAGGCGGTAACAAGCCCCTCCCTCTTTGTGTCAGTGGAATCTAGACTCTTCCCCAACTCTGTATTAAGGAGGTATCCCTTCTCTCCCCACTAGGGTGGTATCAGGAGGCCTAGTGGAAAGTCAGAAATTCCAATCTTGCCAAAAGGTAATGAGGCCATTCCTAGCCCTGTGATGTCAGTGGAAACCACATGGGGAGTAGTAATGAAGTATCCCAGTGGAGGCCTATGGGGAGCAGGAATTTCCATCACTTTCTGGCTATACTGGGTATCGATAAAGGCTGAACAGTGAACCTGGACTTCTTTATCCACCCGACAGGAATGACGCAGCATCAACCCTTCCCCTGACAAAACGGTATCAGAGGAAGCCAGCTAAAACAGGTTTAAATAAGATCCAAAATCTCATGACACAATACCCAAAATACCCAACTATCAATAGCAAATTGTTCACCATACCAAGAATCAGGAAGATCTCAAACTAAATGAAGCCAGATAATCAACAGAGGCTAACACAGGTATGACAGGGCTATTAGAATTATCTGACACAGATTTTAAAGCAGTATTCTAAAATGTTTCAAAAACAATTATAAATGCACGTGAAATAAATAATAATAACGAAACAGGAAATCTCAGCAAAGAAATAGCAGATATGAAGAAAAACCAAATGGGAATTTTAGAAGTAAAAAACACAGTAACTGAAATAAAAACCTCTTTGGATGCAATAAACTGCAGACTAGAGGAGACAGAAGAAAGAATCAGGGAACTTGAAGATAGAACATTTGAAATTATCCAGTCTGAACAACTGAGAAAAAAGACATCCTTCTCAGAAAAAAAAAAAAAAAAAAAAGACAGTCTCAGGGACATATGGGACTATAATAAAAGATCTAGCATTCATGACATCAGTGTCTCAGGAGAGAAGAAAGAGGAACAGAAAAAGTACTTGAAGAAATAATAGCTGAAAACTACCCAAATTGGACAAAAGACACAAATCTATAGATTCAAGAAACTGGGTGAACCCCAAACAGGATAAACCCAAAAGAATTCACACCAAGATACATCATAGCATCTTGAAACTTCTGAAAACCAAAGAAGAAGAAAAAATCCTGAAAGCAGAGAGAGTGAATTATTTGTATATAGCCACTCTAGAAAACAGTTTGGCAATTAAAACAAAAACAGCTAAATATGCAACTACAATACTACTCCACAATTGTACTCCTGAGCATTTATCCCGGATAAATGGAGACTTATTTTCACATGAAACCTGTACACAAATTTTTATAGCATCTGCATTTGTAGTAGCCCCCAACTGAATACAATCCAGATTTCCTTCAGTGGGTGAATGTTTAAACAAACTGTGGTGCATCTATACCACAAAAAACTACTCAGCAGTAAGAACAAATTGGATGAATCTCTCTAGAATTCCGATGAGTGAAAAAAGCTAACTGCAAAAGGTTAATACTATACGACTGCATTTATATAACATTAAAAAAAATATAGTTTATTGTGACTTTGGAGAAAATTTACATGGCAAATTAGGTTCTCATTTAACAATTTCTACACATATGATTCAGTGATTACTGGTTACATGTTTTTACAATATGTCAGCACTCTTATTATTTCCATTTTGTTTGCTCTGTTTCCATTAATCTAGCTTTCTTGTACCCTCTTACCTTCTCATCTTTGGTCTAGCGTAAATGTTGACCATTAGTTAGGTCTCATTTAGATGATTGTGTAGAGGAGTATGGTACTCAAAGGTGATATTATTTATTTTATGAGCCATTCTGTCTTTTGGCTGATAGGCGACCTCCAGGAGTGGTTTGAGTTTCAAGTTTAAAGAGTATCCCAGGGCAATAGTCTCAGGGGTTGCTCTAGACTCTACCAGTCCAATTAGTCGGGACTTTTTTTTAGGAATTTGAGTTTTGTTCTACATTTTTTTCCCATTCTATCTGGGACCATCTATTGTGTTCCTGATCTGAAAGGTCAGTTGGTAGCCGGGTACTTTCTAGCTCTTCTGGTCTCAAGGTACGTGAGTCTGTGGTTCACGTAGACTGTTAGTCCTGTAGACTACTTTCTTCTTTGAGTCTTTGATTTCCTTTTTTCTCTTTTGCTGCAGAAACATAGAGACTAATAGTTGTATCTTAGATGGCTGCTGACAAGCTTTTAAGACCCCAGATGCTACTCACCAAACTAGGATGCAGAACATTATCTTTATGAGCTATGTTATGCCAATTGACCAACTTGCCCCCCAAGGCTATGGTCCTAAGCCCTCAAACCCAGTAACCCAGTCTCCCAAGGTGTTCAGCTATGTCTAGGAAGTATCTGTAACTGTGTCCCCTATGTGCTTTATTTTGTATATGAATAGATATGCATCACATAAAAACATGTATACACATTTGCCTACAGAAACACTTATACATGCACACCCATATATCCATATGCGCTTACCTATACATACATAAGCATACATATCTACCAATGGAACCACACATATTTCTTGGTTGTTATTACTGTGGTTGCAAAAGTGGATATCTTGTAACTTTTAACAAAATCGTCCCTTATTCTTGTTTGCTTCTTAGTGTTATCTTTTGCCTTGGTCAAGTTATTCTGACTTCATCCTTATTTGGTATTGCCTTATCTATCACCAAAATTAACAAGTGTCAACTATTTAGAAAGTGATTCCCCCTCCCTCTCACTCATATCCTTGGTAACCAGCTAAGAATGTTGCTTTCTGTATGTATACTTATTCTTGTCTTTTTATAGTAGTGAGATTATACAGTATTTGTCCTTTTGTGATTGACTTATTTCACTCAGCATGTCTTTCAGATTTATCCATGCTATAGTTTGAGAACTCATTATTATTTATGGCTGCATAGTATTCCATTGTGTGTAGGTATCACAGTTTGTTTATCCATTTATCTGTTGATGGCAGTTAGGTTGTTTCCATCTTTTTGCTATTGTGAATAATGCTGAAATGAACAGGTGTGCATATATCTGTTTGTATCGGTAGTTTTAGTTCCCTAGGGTATGTACCTAGGAGTGGGATTGCTGGATCATGGGGTATTTATATAATATTCTTGAAATGACAAAATTATGGAAATGGAGAACAGATTAGCTGTTGGCAGGAGTTAAGGAGGGGTGGGTGTTGGAAAGAAGTGGATGTGGCCATAAAAAGGCAATATAAGGAATTCTTGTTGTGTTGGAACTGTTTTTTATCATGACCGTATCAATGTCAATATCCTGATAGTGATATTATACTATGAATTGTAAGACGTTACCATTTGGGGAAACTGTGTAGAGGGTACAAAGATCTCTCTGATATTTGTTACAACTGCATGCTATCTACAATTATCTCACAATAAAAAGTTTGAGAAATACTATAATTTAGGATACTATTATTTATGTTTTAAAAAATCTTTTGTATTATAATTTTGAAATTTTTAAATATATTCAAACAAGGTGGATTTACTTGTTTTCTTGATACAGAGACATTTTAATTTGGATCCCTAAGCCCAATTTGGAGCCCTAATGGAAGTCCACAATAGCTTTTGATGTTGACACCGTAGAGTCATTACTCAACACTTTATGACTGGAGGTAGAGATGGGAGTTGCAAACACTACTTTTTTAAATCTACGATTATCTCATATTCTCAAATAAATTAGTTCTGCGTTTCATTTAAATTAAATCATCTATTTTTGTTCTGAATTCCTAAGTTAAATGCTATATACTCATGCTTTTTGTAACGTGCATTTGAACAGAAGGATGATATGTGCTCACAAAATAGTTTTAAGTTGCATATGAGTTTTACTTGCTCTTTTGCATTTTATCTCTTTACATAATTTGAGATTATCTCAGCAAAGGATTCCAATGTGAAAATTTCAGTGTTATTAATGAAGGTCTTTTATATGAAATATTACATGAGCTGATGCACAATCTCTGTTGTCTACCAGATGATTCCTATTCTATGCTCTCCTATTGACTGGACTATTAGGGAGCAGATTGCACATTTCCTTTAGTACAAATAATCCAGATGCAGTTATCAACCTACAATAACTCACTGGGGATTGCCTCAAGGGCTATTGCAAACCTTCACAGACTACTGGGTCAGAAAAGCTTTTCAGAGGATCAGAAACATATCTTAATACCAGCCTTTAGGTATTGTGCCACATCATCAAGCATGACTGCATTAAACACTTTTTAAAAGATTAAATAAAAGTAGATGTACATGCAAACTTGTATTACCTATTTAAAGCTGGGAAATGAACTGAACCAAATGCCGACGCTGGTTTAACCAATCATTCCCATTATAAATTGGCCTCTGGAGATCGGTAAATTTCTCTAGGCCAAATTTACCAAAAAGTTACCTGAGTTCAAATGATTATAATGAATTAGTGAAATTGGAAGAACAGAAGAAATTCAGGCAGGGTGAAAGATGGCTAATAAAATTCAAATGTCATCATGGTTAATACTGCTCTTACAGTTTAAATATCAGATTCATTTTAGAAACTGCACTGAGAGCAGTAGTTGAACCATTCTGCCAGTTGGGAGGAGATTAAAAATAATAATAACAAGAAGGCTAATCTAGTGCAATAGAAATACTACAGAACACCTTCAGTGTTAGAGGTAGGAGACATAATGGGAATCCTCAACCAAAGCTGTTCATGGAAAGTAATTGGAAAATGTGAAAAGCAATCTATCAACAACACCAGAATAATTTAACAGCAAAACCAAGTTTAAGATTGTATGTATGCGTAGTTTCCTAGTGTTGCTGTAACACAAATACTACAAGTGGGTGACTTCAAAGAACAGAAATTTATTTTCTCACAGTTCAGGGGGCTAGAAGTCCAAATTCAGGGTGTCATTCTAGATGGAGGTCCTTCCTTGTCTATTTCAGCTTCTAGTAGCTGCTGCAATCCTTGGAGTTGTTGGGCTTGTAGAGTCATCTGCCTCAGTCATAAAATAACATCAGTCTTTCCTCTGTGTCTGTGCCTGCTGTTGTTAGGTGCTGTCAAGTCAGTTTCTATTCATAGCGACCCTACATACAACAGAATTATACACTGGCAGGTTCTGTGCCATCCTCACAGTCGTTGCTACATTTGACCCCATTGTTACAGCCACTGTGTCAATTAATCTCATTAAGGATCTTCTTATTTTTCACTGATCTTCTACTTTACTAAGCATGATGTCCTTCTCCAGGGACTGGTCCCTCCTGATAGCATGTCCAAAGTACTTGAGACGAAGTCTCGCCATCTTCACGTCTAAGGAGCATTCTGGCTGTATTTCTTCCAAGACAGATTTGTTTGTTCTTCTGGCAGTCCATGGTATATTCAATATTCTTCACCAACACCATAATTCGAAGTCATCAATTCTTCTTCAGTCTTCCTTATTCATTGTTCAGCTTCTGCATGCATAGGAGGAAACTGAAAATATCATGGGCTGGGTCAGGCACACCTTTGTCTTCAAAGTGACATCTTTGCTTTTTAAAACTTTAAAGAGGTCTCTTGCTGCAGATTTGCCCAGTGCAATATGTCATTTGATTTCTTGACTGCTGCTTCCATAGGTGTCTATTGTGGATCCAAGTAAAATGAAATCCTTGACAACTTCGATCTTTTCTCCATTTATCATGATGTTGCTTATTGGTCCAGTTGTGAGGATTTTGTTTTCTTTATGTGGAGATATAATCCATACTGAAGGCTGTGGTCTTTGATTTTCGTCAGTAAATGCTTCAAGTCCTCTTCACTTTCAGCAAGCGAGGTTGTGTCATCTGCATATCACAGGTTGTCAATGAGTCTTCCTCTGGTCTTGATGCTGATTTCTTCTTCATATATTTCAGCTTCTGCGATTATTTGCTCAGGATACAAATTGAATAAGTATGGTGAAAGGACACAACCCTGAGCACTCCTTTCCTGACTTTAAACCATGCAGTATCCCCTTGTTCTGTTCAAATGACTGCCTCTTGGTCTATGTACAGGTTCCACATGAGCACAGTTAAGTGTTCTGAAATTCCCATTGTTTGAAATGTTATCCATAATTTGTTATGATCGATACAGTCTGTGCCCAATCTGCTCTTTATAAATCTCAAAAGTGATTAGGTTTAGGACGCACCCTAAACTGGTATGACCTCATTGACATAACAAAGAAAATCTTATTTCCAAACAGGATTACATCCACAGGTATAGGGGTTAGGACTCCAACACATATTTGGAAGAGTCACAATTTAATCCATAACAGTCTGTAATATGTAATAGGGACCCTGATTTATTTATTATGAATCATGAGGCAGAAAGTACAATTTAAAAATGTTCTGTGAAATATAAACAATAAGTACCTTTCTGCAGAATTTCTGAACAAATTCAGTACGTAATTCCTTCAGGAGCAAATGGTACAAATAGCATAATTTTTGCTCTGAGATAATAATAGGGAACCTAGAGCAAAATAAATTGTACAAAAAAATTGAAGATTTGCAAAAATAAATTAGCCCTGATCTTGGGTATGCCAACATTAATAGATAACATTAACGTGTTCAGTGTACTGCATTGGAGGTAATGTGCTGTCTCCTGTTATGACAATGTGAACACAGGCCAGATTCCTCTTAAGAGACTAGGAGAACAGATTATTTGATTAGAATGCTAGTTGAAAAAAATAACTGGGCTCAAATATGTGCTTTTTATTATTAAAAAGGTATTAAAATTATATTAGCATTTCTTTCTTTTTCAGAGGTACTAGATTAGAAGATAAGGAAAATGTAGAAGATATAAAACATCTGGGACTTCAGCAAATTTAACACTGTATTTCAAGAAATTAGAAAGAGATGATATCATAAGAATATAATATAAAGTCTCTACACTGGATCTGTACCTGGTTAAACACATGGACTCTGAAAAGAACAATGATGAAGAGATCAATTTCAAACTGGAAGGGAGTTTCAGTGGTCATACTTTAGGTGTCTCACCTTAAGTCCTGTTCTGTATTACATTTTTTGAGGAAGGACAACAATGATAAATAGTAATAAAATATTTCATATAAAATTCTTGAGGAAGGACAGCAATGATATGAAGATCAAATTCTATAATTACATGAAGGCTGCCTAAACAAGCAGTGTGATCCTAGGTTATATGAAGGGAATTACTGCATCGACTCGCCGACAAAGGGTTTTGCTTTGTTTGTTTTATAACAGAGCAGGGGAATAGCTCCTATGCTCTTCTGGGCTCTTTAAACAGCACCTGGAGAAATATGTTCAATGCTGGAACCACAATTAAAGAGGCACATCCAACAGAATTGCCACCATGATGCGAAGGGGATTAGAGGACTGGGATATGGGTAAAATGCCTGGCCCATAAAAGTTCTCAATAAGCACCAGTGATAATGATGATGATGATGATGATAGCGATGATGATAAGGGTTGACTGCATCCTGGGAACACCATGGAAAACCAAATGACCTCCATGATCCTTTTCACCTCAGGTATTTTAAAAATAAATAATGGTGAAGTATGATTGTTTTGAAATAAAAAATTGGAAATCATAAGTCCATTTGGATATTCTCTGTGTAAGGAAGCTGTCAAACTAGCATTTGTCAAAGGGCAAGGTGAACATTTTCCCCAGCATAGATTTATATTATAGATATCTGCTATTCCTTTATGTTAAAGTAACTGTGATGAAATACAGTGGGCCATTTTATATTTTTGTGATAGTGAATAAGATACTATTTTTGTTCTCTGTTTTGTCCATATCTCGAGGATAATCTGGGGCCATCTGGGATCCTTAGAATAACACAGATGTAGAAATGTGGGCACAAGGCCTCTGCTTAGGCATAGAAGTCATCCCTTCCAATCTATCTGAGGACACTGAGTAGATTAGAGCCCCACCCCCCAGAGATCTTTCTGGAATTGAACAGTTGTCATTCTTTAGAAGCTGATTTCCAGTTATAGTGTTTCTACACAGAAATGAACTGCACTGTGAAAAACAGTTGGAAATTACAAAATTTATTAGGTAAACTACCAGCCTGACTGTAAACCTCCTTGCTCCCTCTATGGTCATTTTGGCATGGCCAGCTCAGATGTCTCCATAGCTTGGAAGCCCATGCCTTCCACTCATAGTCCAGTGTTCTTGGTTCATGCTGATTGGTTATGTAGTAGGATGTAAGACATTTCAATGTTCCTCAACTTTAGCAAATCATTATAAGGCATTTATATTTTTGGCAAGATGATGAATGCCAGAAGAGGCATTAAATGACAAACTTATAATTACCAAAAATTATTTACTGATTAGCTTTATATAAAAAAGATGTCAATAAGAATGGTGCTTTCACTGAACTTGCAAACAAAAGTACTTAATAAGAAGCATACATCAAGATATACCAGCTAGAGAACAAAGTTGTCATGGTAAACTCAGATGTATTATTAGTGTTTTTGAAAACATAGTTAAATAAGAATCTTACAGAAATTGGTCCCTTTACCATGCTGTCTGTGAGAATAAGCTTTACACTCTATGAAAAGGTATTTTATGTAGCATTCAATGCAGCATGCTTCTGAAGCAAAGAACTTGCTGCAATATGTGGCAGAAGGAAGATGAATGGGAATAAAGGTAGTAACAGAAAAAGAACCCTCAAGGGAGAGAATAAGTTGTAGATGGAGGAAGGTACAAACTTGAAGACCATTCTTTTCCCAAAGCAATTTTAAAAGGCACAAAAACGAATCTAAGTGTCACTTAAAAAACCATCAACTCTGTCAATGTATAGCTGTATGATCTAGTTGGGCTGAATAACCTGGAAGTCAGAACTTGGCTATGACTGGCATCCTTCAATGACTTCCTTCCTTCCTATCTGAGTTACCTTGTTTCAGCATGAATCATAGATTAGCTTCTTTCTGCTTAACTCATAGCCAACATGAGGGTACAAGTAACTACTTTGAGTACCTCAGAATCAAGGGATTTCATTAATTACCGGTAGCACAATTATTGCCATTTGGAAACAAACTAGGAAAACTGCATGTTTTACTTGTTATTTTTTCAAAGCTTAAGCCTCAAAACCAACCAATCATCTAACCAAGCCCTCATATCCTGGTAATAGCTGGAAGGTAGGAAAGGAAAGGCTAGTAGTTAATGTTCAAAGTAATAGCTAGCATTGTTGGAGTGTTCAGAGTGCTCACTATATCTATACTCTGTGCACGTTATCATCTTTACACCTATTATCCCATACATTCGTTCCAAAACCTGGGAGAGAGTATCTCTTATCACCCATGATTCATAAACGAGAAAACTGAGGCTAAGAGAGATTAAGTGATGGCCTAAGATTAACAAATAGTAAGGAGAAGAATTGAATCCTTGCCTACCGACCTGAAATCATCTACTTTTCACTCCTATGCACTACTGTTAACTTATCCAACAGGAAAAGCTGACAACACTCTCAAAAAGGGAAAATAAGATTCTAAAAATCAGAGTGAATTCACATTATGTTAAAAAAAGTCCTAAAATTAAGATCGCCCAGTTTTCCAAGTTGGAAATTTGGATCCAGAAGATGGTATTGAGCTTTGGATTAGCAGAGCCTGGAAATTAGCAAGAAACAAACTGACTCAGCTACAAGACAAAGTACAGAGAAGTTTAATGCCACTCATGGGAAACCTAGGAGAACTAGAGTGCTCCTCCCACTCATTTAATTTTCATTTTAGTTCTCTTTCAATGGTTCTGACTCATCATGATTTTATAGCTCTCCTGAATTGTTTATATATGCTTCCACACACCAGAGTGGGCTTTTTATATTAGAAATATATTTATAAGCCACTAATTACCTACAGTTTACTGCTGGAGAGCAAGGAAAATCTCATATTTGGCTGGATTGTCACATGGGTGGCATGGCTCTAAGAGCCCAGAAATCTAATCAATGGCTTTCCATTGCTCAAAGATAAAGAATTAATAGCAAAGCCTTCAAGGATATTCATGATCTTTCTCAAGCCTATCCCTTCCAGCCCCAACTCTTGCTGCTCCCCTTTTCCTCTCTCTGTGTTCCAACAGTATTAAATCTCTGGTAGATCCCCCACTAGACATGCCAACCTGTTGGATACCTTCATGCCTTTGAATGTGGTATTTACCTATCCAACAAAAAAAATTCAACAGCATATAAATGGCCTATATAAAGCATGGGCTACTTCTAAGGCACAATTTCTAAGGGAAGTATTTCTTAAGTTTCAAAGCAAAAAGCACAGATAGGTACTCC
Source organism: Dugong dugon (assembly GCA_030035585.1). Taxonomy (NCBI): domain Eukaryota; kingdom Metazoa; phylum Chordata; class Mammalia; order Sirenia; family Dugongidae; genus Dugong; species Dugong dugon. The sequence continues at coordinate 145,361,669 of CM057464.1, read as the reverse complement.
CTGTTATAACATCCTATTATATACTCATATTACACAACTTAATTCATTTTATTGTGATTAACTTTTGCATATTAACTTTTACTGGGCTATGAGCATTCTAAAGACAGATTGTATCCTTTGTTGAACTTAAAGTATAATTTACAAAGAGTGAAATATATATACATCTTAAATGTAATTTGGTGAGTTTTAACAAATGCATATGTATTTATACAATACACTCCACAAGAATATTTCCATTATCCCAAAACTTCCCTCATGACCCTTTCTAGCCACCATTCCCCCTGTGACCCCACCCACCAGCCAACGACTGCTCTGATTTCTATAACCATAAAATAATTTTGCCGGTATTCGTATAAATAAAAACATAATCATTTGTGTCTGGCTTCTTTCAGTTAACATAATATTTTTGAGATTAATCCAAGATATTGCATGCATCACTAATTCATTCTGTTTTATTTTTGATTGGTATGTTGGTTAAAGTTGTTTGTCAACTTCACTGGGCCATGATTCTCAGTGGTTTGGCAGTTAAGATGTAGTTTGGCAGTTATGTAATGATGTAATCACTTCCATGATGAGATCTGCTATAAGCAGCCAATCAGTTGAAAAGAGTTTCCTTGGGGGTGTGGCCTGCCTCCAGTATATAAATGGATGTTCCAGCAAGACTCTCGCTCTGGATGCTGCATCTGGCTCATCATCATCTGACCTCCAGTTCTTGAGACTTGAGCTAGTAGCTTACCTGTCGATCTTGGGATTCATCAGCCTCTGCTGCCTGTGAGCTAGCAGCCAGCTTTCTTATGTGCTGATCTTGGGTTCATCAGCCCCTACAGTTATGTGAGTCAGGGGAAACCTCCAGCCTGATGCCTGACCCATGAACATGGGACTTGCCAGCCTCTGCAACCATGTGAGCCATTTCCTTGAGATAAATCTCTCTCTCTCTCTCTATATATATATACACACACTTCACTGGTTTTGCTTCTCTAGAGAACCCAGCCTAAGAAAATTGGCATTCCATTGTATGAGTATACATGTATCATTTAATTTTTGCTACAAAGAAAACCACTCCAAAATACAGTAGCTTTAAATAACAACTGTTCATTTTTGCTCATTGGTCAGTGGGTTGGCAATTTGAGCTGAGTACAGTTAGGCAGTTCTTTTGCCAGGCTTGGTTGAGTTCACTTTTGCATTTGTGATTGATTGTCAATCACTTAGGCAGCTCTCTTTCTTGGGTTGGCTGATTTTTGGAACGGTGAGGACAAATGGACAAATGGATCACATGTCTCTAACCATCCATCAGGATAGTCCGGACTTGATCACATAGATATGGTAGGTTCCAAAAGCAGTAATAGTAGGCAAGTATTAATGCACATGCACTTTTCAAGTCTGTTTGCATTATGGTTGTGATCACCTCAATGACAAAATCAGCTGTGGGCCATTAGTACAAAATCCTACCATGTAATCACAGTTTATTTATCCATTCATCTGTTGATGGACATTAGAGTTGCCTCCAGATTTGGGCTACTGGGAATAAAACTGCTCTAATCATTTTTATAGGTCTTTCTGAGAATATACATTTTCCTTTTTCATGGAGAAATACCTACTACTGGAATTGTTGAGTCATAAGGTAGGAGCCTGGCATGTGGAAGTGGTTTGGGCCTCTTGGAATAATTATCAGCAAAGATGACCAATAGGCTTCAAGAATAAAGATTAATATTATCTGATTATTATTTTTATTTATTTTTGTTGCGTAATGTAATCACCCTTCCCAACACCTCATTACACCCTAAACTTCAGTAAAGTTTTGCTATGCACAGCATCCTGTATCAGCAGTATATATTTCGGGGAATTGAAAAAATCAAGGTGACACTGTACAAAGAGGAGATAGTGAGAGACAAACAAGAATTTAGTTGAAGAAGTGGAGCCAGGGGTGTCAAGAAATGCCCAACAATGCCCCAGAAATACTTCAGAATACACTGTGTATGAGACAGGGAGTATGAGTTATTTTTTAATCCCAAAGTACAAGATGATCCACTAGATGAAAGGCTTAATCTGGGAAATGAATAAGAATATTGTCTAACACCTAGTAGGTTCTCAAGGATTAACTATTTTCTTTTCCATCTAGGTTCAATCTTTGATCCTGGACTAACTCATTTTAATAAATGTGATTTAGAATTTCATGACTAAGCAATGACAGGAAGCTATGTCACATCTAGTTTACAGGCCCAATGTGATGATCAATGGAATCATAACTATGAAAGTACTTTTTGAGCTTTTAAAAGAAACTCCACTCATTGAAACCATTCTCCTCACCTGTAAATGCTGGTCAGGCTAGACTCTGTTTAGCCATACCCACAAGAAGGAAAGAGTTTATTTTTATTTTTTCCCCAGCATGTATTGATTGGTCCAAATGGCTCCTGTTTTTTTTTTTTTTTTCCTTTAATGGCGTCAAAGTCAAGAAGCGTCAGCTAATTTAGAAATTTTTATAGAAACACCTTCTAGAACAGAAATTTGGATGTGGGAATTATTTATCTTACCCAAAATTTTAAAAAGAGTCCTTTAAAAATATATTTATTTATTTGCTATTAGTAAGTATTGTTCATACACCTGAGCTTTAATTCTTTCTATATTTATGTCAAAACTAATTTTATCCTAATCATCAATTACAACGTTCTCCCTCTAATTATTATATCATTAAAGTTTTCTTATTTTACACTTGTCAAAAATGATCAAGGCGAGTACACTTTTGATGACTCCATGAAGAAACAAGAAGGGAGGAGAAAACAAAAGAGAAAAAAAGGATTTAAGTTTGCAAAGATACAAAAAAAAAAAAAAAAAAAAAGAGACTACTGAGAATGGCCCCCTGCAGGGATTTAAAAATAAATATATACATATTATTTTTAAATTGTTGTCAGGAGGCTATATGGACCATGTTTTCATTCTTTTAATTCAGTATATTAGCATCTACACTGGATTGTAGTTTACCCCCCTAATTCTAGGAAAACACATTTTTCATCTAATGATGTTTCCTATTACATTTGAAAAGATACAAAGGAGCATCAGGACTCAGAGGGAGAGAAAGCTGTCTGCATTTTCTCTTTCCTTTAAAGACGTCATCATTATCAGTTGTTCTCCAGAGAAGTGAGGCTTGATGACAATCTATCTCCTCACTTTACCTTAATGACTTCAAAATTGTTGGAACCTTATCAGTGAATGTAATGAATGTCACTTCTCTCTCTCTCCCCCCACCTCTCTTCCCCCCTCTTACTCTAATGGAGTGAGAAATACTGAGTAAGATAGGACACTTTGCTGATTTTCATGGTCATTTATGAAGGTTGACTGAGTTCTTCTAAAATTAGCCCCAGTTTGCTCCTGTAGATCAGATTTTCTAAAATTACATCATTTTAAGGGATATTTTTTCTATGTTTGACCTCCCCCCTCCACTCCAGAAGTTTCTAGCTAAAATTTATTTGTGTCTAAGTATGACTCCTTCTAAATCCCTTTCTTCAGATAGCTATGATTACCAATCTCTTGTGACTTCACTATCCCCAGCCATATAGCGTATTCAATCTTTACTGATGCCCGAAAAGCATCACTACATCACTGTTTCTCTCTCTGATGAGCATGTTCAATCTGAGAGTATTAATGAATAATAATAATTAACATTTACATAGTACTCACTCTGTGCCAAGGAGTGTTTGTACATCAACTCTTTTACTCCTCATAATCACTGTATGAGGAAGATATAATCATTATAGTCTTTTTTATAGATGAGGAAATTAGGGCACAGAGAAGTTAAGCAAATCGTCGAAAGTCAAGTAGTGGAGCTAGGATTTGAACCCAGACTGACTAGCTCCAGAATCCATGATCTTACCCATCACACTATGCTGCCAACACAGCTGGATCCCTGGTGGTGCAGTGGTTAAGAGCTAAGGCTGCTAACCAAAATGTTGGCAGTTTTAATCCACCAGCTGCTCCTTGGAAACCGAATGTGGCAGTTCTGCTTTGTCCTATAGGGTTGCTATGAGTTGGAATTGACTCAACAGCTGTGGGTTTGGTTTTTTGGTTTGGCGAATACACCCCAGGATCCCAAAGGCTGAATTCTCTCTGGCACTACAGAATTTAGAATATCTACTTCATGGACTAAAATTTCTCCCTTGAAATGCAGCTGGTTAGGAAAGTAATCACAAATAAATACCAGAAAGCGTACCTTCCATCTAGACTTTACCAGTATTTATTTATTAAAAACATAGAACATAAATTCTCTTAAACTTAAAGCTTTAGATGACTAAAACAATCTGACTATATGACTATATATATATTATGTCATATTTTGCAGGTGTGAAAATTTCAGCTCACCTCAACTCTTTTTGTGTGGATTAATGAAATACCTAAGTCATTTAAGCAAAATTGCACATCTAAAACTAAGACGAAATAACCTATGACTAAGATGAAACAAACACACCCAGCAGTAGAATAAAGGGAACTTTTAATTTCCTAAAGGTAAAGTAATTGGAGGGGAAGAACTACCTGGCACAAAAATACTTAAGTGATTATCAGTATGGAGTACCTATAATTTGAAGTTTGGATCTCTAGCTGTCACCGGAGAAATTAAAAAAAAAGAAACCACAGTTTTATCTTTAAGAAAGTATTGTTTAATCAAAAGATGTCATAAAAATTAAGATGTATAAATAACCGTTCAACCTATGTGAAAGTGCAAGTGTAGAAGAGTACAAGGCTAGATGAGAAACGAAATGCATATCCTTGCCCTCAGGAGCTGATGCTCTTTGGGAGGCAAGAGGTATATACACTCTCACTTACCCATCTACAAAGACACACACATATACTACATACATTACTTGGAGTCAGGTGGCATAAAGAACTGGAATGATGGTATACTTTTCCAACATATTCCTGTGGTTGTGATTATTTTTCTCACTGTAAGGGAGAGGGGAGGATTTTGTGCGATTGGAGGGAGGATGAAAAAGAGAGGTGTAACAATCCACTTCTTATTCTCAGTTTCTCTAGTCTATGATTTCTGTTCTTTTTCAAACTCTCTGTCAGTCTCAACAAAGCATCTTCACCATGTTTAAGGTAGAATAAACACAAGGGTACTGGCGTGATCAGAGAAAATCCAATACCATACTGTTAGGTGAAAATAGGAAGTTCATACTAAGCCAAATTCATTGCCATTAAGTTGATTCAGGAAGTTCATAGTTAGGCAAAAATATCTGTGGAAGCTTAAGAGTAACCAAGCTAAATTAGGTTTAATTAATTCTCACAGGATGGCTCGAGTGTGAACAGAGATCTCAGTGTATTGCTTTAGAGAAAAGACTCACATAAACCAAATTTCAAAGGGACTCATGTTTGGCTTTATATTCTGCCAGAGATGCCAGCCTCAGTCAAAAAGAGCAGAGTGTTGAAGCTGGCACAGGAAGCCGGGTCACTTCAAATTTCTCTTTTGGTCTCCTTGGCTCTGACTCTTTGAATACTATTGGCACTCCAGCAACTTGCCCTCTCTAAGCGAACAGAAATGCTCAAGATACTGAAGGAAAAAAAAAAAATCTGTATTTCAATTAAACCAGTGTCAAGTGGGTTCTGAAGTGCCCAGTGCAATAACTTGACCAATACAGTTGCCAGCAGTGTTATCATAGCTAAGATGGCAGGGTCACTGCTCAAGCCGAATGAAAGATTCAAGCTAGGGGCGCTTTCCCATTTCAGAGATAACATTATATGTTCATGTGGAATAACAATACATTTTTCTATGATAAATTGAAAAGTCTTACTTGTACACAATTATCCTCAAAGAGCTTTTGAGGGAAAATGAAACGGGATTGTTGTTGTTTGTTGTCAGCTGCCGTTGAGTCAGTTCCAACTCATAGCAACCCTATGTACAACGGAACGAAACACTGCCCTGTCCTGTGCCATCCTCACAATCGTTGTTATGTTGTTGTTTGTTGTCAGCTGCCGTTGAGTCGGTTCCAACTCATAGCAACCCTATGTACAACGGAACGAAACACTGCCCTGTCCTGTGCCATCCTCACAATCGTTGTTATGCTTGAGTCCATTGAGATTAAACATACAGAAATAATGTAACGTTTTCTGGATGGTCAAATCTTCCTAAATAGTTTAAATCTTGAATATATTATTTGGAGATGACCTTAACGTATAATGGAGGTTTTTAGCTGTCCTGTAACAACTTAGGTAGAACCTTCAATCCAAAGAGTGAACATAGAAGTTCCTTTGAGGTAATTACAGTCTGACTCCATTCCAAGAAAGCTGCAAAGAGAGCTCAGAATGCCTTGGTCCAGTCAGCCATGCAGAATTTAATTCTGAGTTCTGTCCATTTTTTCTCTGTCTGAGTATCTGCCCTTGCCTTCACTGTCCAATCCATTAAACATTCAATATTCCAAAAGCCTGTAGTGAGAAGAGATGGAGCATTTTCCCTTTATAGAAGTAAAGGATGTGCTGGAATTATTTGCTTGTCACATATTGACTGAGCCTCTTCTACATGCTATGTCCAGGTATAGTGGCAGCACAAAGGGAAAGAAAAAATTTCTATTCTGTTCCCTCTAGAATTGAAAAGTTTACTATAAAAAAAATTAACAAAACATCATATATTCTTCCATTCTCTTTGGAGCGCTTACTATTTCCAACTGCCTACCGGGCATCTGGTCTCAGATATTTTAATAGACAGCTCAAACTTACCATATCAGAAACTAAACTGATCTTTCCCCTAAGGCTTGACTCTTTCCACTTCAGATAATGACAATGCCATCCTTCCAATTGTTAAGTCTTAAGCTTGTGGACTCATCATCAACTCTTCTCCGTTTCTCACACCATAGAACCAATCTGTCAGGAAATTCCATAAGCTCAGCCTTTAGACTATGTCCAGAATCGGGCCATTTTGAACCAGCTTTACTGCTATATTCTGGGTCCAGGCTGCCACTGCTCCCACTCGATTACTGTAATAACCTCCTAATTGGTGTCCTGACTTACAACCATTGCCTCCTCTTGTCCCCACCACCATAGTTAAGTTGAAATACAGCTGCCAGCATACATTTTAAAATGTAAGTTAGACCATGTCACTCATCTGCTCAAAAACCTCAGTGGCTCTCTGGTTTGCATAGAGTAAAGGCCAAAGCCCTTGCAATGGCCCCCAAGACCCTAAATAACCCAACCCCCCTATTATCTCTCTGCCTTAATCACCTCCTCCTGTTCCCCTGACTCGCACTGTACCAGCCACCAGAAGCTTCCTTGCTATTCTTTGAACATAGCAGGTCCACAGAAACATCTAGGTACTGGATATTATCTGTGTTCCTTTTCAAGTCTTTGTTCACATGTGACCTTCTCAATGAGGTTTATTCTGACTACCCTATTTTAAATTGCAACTTCCTTGACACTGTCAATATTGCTAACACTGATCCATTATTTTTTCCATAGTAATCTAATCTGGTGCATGAACAAGTGTTTTTTATTCCATTTCTAAAGTTAATTGTGTGGTCGAGCTGGGATTTTTTTGCACTGAACATCCGAATAGAAACTGCTGAGTTTTTTTTCCCTCTTGGGCAAATAGAATATAAGTTATAATTTGGTCCTGATATCCTTCTTACAGAGAATTCCCCAAAATATTTCCCATATTCCAACTTAACTCCATTTTGATCCCTCATGAAGCCGAAGATCCCTTTTCAGAGTGTGAAGTCTTCATCTTCCCGGCCACGGTTGATCCCTCTACTCTGCTTTGGATGCTGTGCCCCCTGCTTCTTTTCTTTATCAATTACCTTTACTCGCATCTCTACCCTTAAATTTCCCCGTTCTGTTATTCCTGCAAAACAAACAAAGTGCTCCATTGACTATCTATCTATCTATTATCTATCTCCTTCCCATTTGCAGCCAGTATTTCTGAAGGATTTTTCTACACTTGTTCTTCACATGCCTTTGATTCCACAACCCAGAGCACTCAGTTTTCCATCTTCTCCTCTATATTAAAACTGTTCTCACTAAGATACTATCCAGTGACCGTCAGAATGCTAGGTCCATGGACAGTGTTCTGACTTATTTTACTTGAAATGGCTTCAGTTTCAACACCATTAAAAAAGCAAACAAAAACAAAAAACAAAAATAACCATGATCTTGAAATTCTCACATCCTTTTAGCCTTAGTGAAAATAGTCTCTTCTGGTTTTTCCCCATCTATTTATTAATTTCGGTCTCCTTTCTGGGTTCTCCTTTTGACAGGATATGAAATAATTGTGATCCCAAGATTGACTTCTGCGCCCTCTTTGCTTCTCACTTCATACTCCTGTATTCACTGCCACAATGTAAACTACCATAAGTATGCAGTGGACTCTCAAATTCACGCCTGCTGCCCAGATCTCCCTTCAGTGCTCCAGACTCTAATGTGCAGCTGCTCACTGGGCATCATCACTTGGATGAGCTGGAGGTATCTTAAATTCATCCTATTCAGCGTAGAGTCTTCTTTGCCCTTCTTTCATGTACCCTCTCTCAGTGAATAGCACCATTTTATACATATATATATGTCATCTAGAAAGAAATATAATGGTGTGTAACATATATATTATATTATATATTTAACATACATAATGGCGTTATATATATAATATTACATATATATATATTTTGTTGTTGTGTTAGCCAAAACTCCAGAAGTTATCATTGACAACACCTGTGCCAGTACTTCCAATACACTAATTCCTGTGTTTCTACTTACTGAAGATCTATAAAATCAGTTCTCTCTTTTCCAACTTCATTGCCACTGCTTTAGTCCAAGCCCTCATCATTTCTTGCAGACTTTGCTGTAATAGGCTGCCAATTCATTTTGCACAGGGCTGCCAAAGTGATCTTTCAAAAAATGCAACCCTATCATGTCAGTCCTCTTTTAAAAAATCCTTCACATTCCTTCAGGATAAAATTCACTGTTTCACCTGGCATATGTAGCATTTCAAGATTTGCCTCCTTCTTGCCACACCAACTTTATTTCCATTGCACTGTAAACCCCATTCACACTGAACTACTCACAGTTGTTCATAAATGCCATCCTCTCTAACAACTCCTCTAACATCTAACAGCCTTTTCCCCTGCTGTTCCTTCAGCCTGGAAGGGAACCATTTCATTCACCTGGAGAACTCTTCTTGTGTCTTCAGAAGTCAGCTTAGACATCAATGTCACCTTCTCAGTCTTGGTTGAGTGTCCTTACTCTATGAGATGAAACCTTCATTTTACATTTTATTAATTTCAAAAGTAACTGATACTCACTATAAAAAATTAGAAAAAAAATGGCAATTACTCATAATTCTGTCACTTAATCTTACTCAATCCCTGATTGTGCTCAAGTAGCTTAATTCTTTTTTGTATTAAAGACATATCCTATTAAAAACATAACATGTTCATTTGATTATCAAATTATTTCTTTAGGGTATTGTCTTAAGCTGGGTTCTCTAGAGAAGCAAAACCAGTAAAGCGTATAAATAAATATATAGAGAGATTTATATCAAGGAAACAGCTCATGCGATTGTAGAGGCTAGAATGTCCCAAATCCGTGGGACAGGGTAGAGGCCTCTCCCAATTCACACAGCCGCAGGAGCTGGCGAGCCCAAGATTGGCAGGTTGGGGAGCAGGGCTCCACTCACAGGCTGTGAAGATTGACAAATCCCAAGTTTGGCAGATAAGGTGACAGTTCAAGTCCCAAGAACCGGACGTCAGACAACAGGAGGCAGCCACAGGATCCAGATCCAGAGTGAGCAAAAAGCCAGAACTCAGATGCAGGCCACACCCCCAAGGAAACTCTCTTTCATCTGATTGGCTACTCACAGCAAATTCAATCATGGGAGTGATCACATATAAACACTGAGAATCATGGCCCAGCCAAACTGACACACAATCTTAACCATCACAGATATGTTATTCAGAATGGAATTGCTAGGTCATGAACACTTTAATAAATTATACACCTTTTTCAAAATTTCACTTAAATCTGCTATAAACTGTTTCAAACTTGTTTTAAACATAGACGGAACTAGATAACACATATCACTATACTTTTTGAACTACTTCAAAGGTACAGGTTCTCCAAAGTGCCTGTGCCCTAAGATGAAGAAACTGTCTCAAAAGCTACACATTTTTATGCTAGTTCTTGTTGGAATGAGGAGAAAGGGCTGTTGGAATAGTCAAGGTGCTCATGAGTCAGGACCTTCAAGGAAGCCATAGAAGGTTCTGAGAGGTGAGAAGTTTTGAAAACAGAAACTTGGAATTACTAGTAGCTGTTGATTGATGGTGAGGGGAGCCCTTCCTAGCTTTTCTCTTGTTATTTTTCCTTCACAATTTTATGGGTCTCCTGATGGCAAAAAGAAGATGAACTGCGGACATTTTTTCTGATGTTGTTTTAATTATAGGGATGGTACAGTGTGTTCTGGGGAAGAAAGCTCTAATGAGGGTATCAGATAGAAAACAAGTGAGAATCACTGGGATAGTGCAGAGCACACCAATCAGTCCTTTGAGGTATAATAGTCTTTTAAGTAGCCTTTGGTGGACATAAAACAGTCAGACCACAGGAAGTGAAACAGTGAATCAGAGAGTAGTTACTAAGAGAAGGCATACTTTAGGCAGTGAAGAGAATAAAGGCAGAAAACAGCAAAAAGAAGGGAAGAGAGGAAATTAAAATGTGTAAATTACACAATAAAGTCTTGAAACAGATGAAATGCAGAGGCAGTTAAAAGATATTGTCATTCTGAAAAATGGAAGCCAAACCTCTTAACATCTCTCCTCAGGAAGTCAAATTCTGTAGAGAAATGGGAGTAGGGTTTTAAGGTGTTTTTTAGGAAGCTGTTCATAGACACACCGCAAAAATTTTGCTAAGAGATGAGTGAAGTTTTATCACTTCCCTATAGGGTCACTATGAGTGGGAATCGACTGGACAGCAACTGGTTTGGTTTTGTTTTCTTTCTCAGAAAGACTAAAAGAAGTTTCAGTGTGTAAATGGAGATCAATAAGCAGGGGACAAAAAAATCCCAAGAGGAGGACTGTCTGGCATGAGAAAAGCTGAGCCCAGAAGTGCTGGAGTTGCAACTAGATATAGGTGATGCTCAATATTACATTGCAAAATTTAGTGTGTCATTTTTAAATTTAAAACTGGTTGGCTTCATATTTTTAAAAGGACATGTTTAATTTGTTAATGTTTTCCCCTTCTCCTGTTAAAGCAAATATGCACTCTATTTCTCTAACCCCTAATTGAATCTGACTGCTCTCATTTGAGGGAGCTATTGAAGTGCTGACAGTACTTGTCTCTAGAGAGGGCTGCTACCTGCCTTCAACCAAGTTGAAGATAATAAAGGGAAAAGAGTTAACTCTTGAATTTCCAGAATAATGTGAGGCCTAAAACTACATACAGTATTCTTCCTTCTTCACCACCCCACTACCTAAAACAAAGGCATTAATATATTAATATAGAGAATGTTCTACAGGGACCTAAAAATGGCCTACTTGAGTTATGAATGGTCATGTTAGATTCAGGATTAAGGGTTGATTTCTTAAAAGCAAAGAGGTCTTGAAGTTGCCAGGTAAACCCATCAAACGCTTGAAATTAATCTAGCAAATTTAACTGCCCTAAGTATATTTCAGTTCCTTAATTGTTTAATGTGCCTGAATTAGGACAGTAAATATGAAGAATCAGTAAGCTAAATGTTTGTATCTTTTATGTGTGCTGATTGAAACAGGGAGAAAAAATATTCCTCATATTGGAGAGACATAGAAGATCCTAATCCCCTTTACAATCTTTCAAAATTAATCTAGCTGATACACCCACCCAGCAGATGATGAAAACAATTACCAACAAACAGACATTTGAAAACTATCATTGTTCCTTCTTTGCATTCTTTATTAATAGGAGGAAGTATAAAGGCAGGGGGTGGGTGGTTGGAGGGACAAAAACCCACACAGCATGTGTGAGTTCTGCTCTGGAGGGTTTTTTTTTTAGCACTAAGCATTAAAAACTGCTCCCCCCTCCCCGCTTTGTCTTTAGGGAATGCTGCAGAATGGTTTAATCATCTGGCTTTGGTATCAGACTGCCTAGGGCAGCTGTAGACTTTCTTATCATTATGTCTTACTGTGTGTCACCTTTCCCAGACAGCTATAGGATCAGGATAAGAAAAATTGTTTCTTTATGCTGCAGATCTAACAAAACCACAGGCTGCTCACAGCCCACCAAATGAATGCTTAGCATTTAAAATCGACCTGAATTAAATGAAGCAGTTGATTATAAATGCTAGGCGCTCAATTTTGAAACTGTGGCTTAAAGAAAGAAGCAACATATGACTATGGACTGTTCGCCTTGCATGAGAGGAAAAATGTGATGTTATGACCAGAATGAAATATCGTCTAAGGGGTGAATGAATTCTAATGATTGTGATGATCCAAAATATCTTCCTAAATGTGATGCTAGAAAGCGGGTATTTAAATGCATTACCACCAATATTTCTATCTCTGAAAAGACACAACCCAGAAACAGACAATGTAAATTTTTTTATTTTTATAAGATGCAAATTATTAAAATACTAAAGGTAAGGCAGGGAAAAATCAAACAGAAGACTTTTTCTTAGGTAGAGAAATTTTGAAGTATGAGTAATGAGACAACTTAGACACTTAAGAAATATTTCAGAAGGCATATTTGCTGATTGATATCTATTTCTAAATATCTTAAAAGTGTTATATTGAAAGTTGTAAGATTGCCTTTTTAGCTTAACAACGCTGTAGTAACAGAACAGTCTGGTTCTTTATTTTTCTGATAGTGAGTGTTAGGAGTCTGTGCTCTCAAATGGTTCGGACAGAAGGATGTTTCTCAGAATGGTCAGTCAGTGCTGCTGAGATGACAGATTAGACTGATGTCCTGCCGTAGAGGAAAGCAGGACAGCTGAGATAGCTGTTCAGCACTCTCAGGGGGCAGATTCATTATTTTTCCACACTGACAAAAATGTAAAGCTTGTACCTGCTTTCTTTTGCAAAAAGAGTTCATCAATTCCATCCTGGAGACGATATTGCAAGAGTTAATATGTCCATAGTTCTAACTAATATAAAGCACGGTCACCTGGTATGATGTGAAATGTTAACAGTCAGGCAATTATCTATTGAGAACCTACTATGTGCTATGCGTGGTACCGTGTGCTGGGAATAAAATGGTCCAGAAAAAGAATCTGTTTTTCCAGAGACTGCACTTTAGTGGGAGAAGTCAGACAAAAAATTCAAGTAAAATATGAATGGACCAATAAATAAATGAACAAGCACAGTGTGGAATAGGTAAAGCTGAAGCAGAAAGCCATAGCCTTATTGGCTTCAGAAGTCAAAGGATGGGTTTAGGACTGCCAGAGTGCTGGAAAGGAGACAGCAACTGTGAATTTTATCTGCCTATAATATTCTCTCACAGCCTTGGCTGACCCCTGAATTGCACATATGCATATGAGAGTGCAAGGAACCCAGAGAGAAAACAACAGCTGTAAGGCTAAGGGAACTGAGCAGAAATTTAAGTGGCAGAAGTGAGAAAATTTGGAGTTCGAGACCTGCCAAGATAGAAGGGCTACCTAAACACCTTGGACTTCACAGATTTTAAGAGTGAAGACTATGTACGATGACTAAGGGATTTCTTCAGGATTAGGGGACAAACCAAAACAGTCCTACTCTGGCAAAACATAGAAACAAATCTCCACAAATTTAAGGTAATCTGCCTGTAACTTAATTCCCTCACAGAAAAGAACTCAACTATCTTCCGGGGAAGGTAACAAAATCCTAAGACTCTACAGCATATTATATATACTATCTGGTAAACATTATTAGACATGTGAAGAAAGTGTGAACTATATTAAAGAAAACAGAAGCAGAATTTTTAAAAAGTCTCAAATTTCAGAATTTGCTAGTAGGTACTATGAGTAATACATTAACAAGCCTACAAAAAATATTGCTATAATGGACGAAAAGATGGGGGATTTCAGGAGAAATTTGGAAAAAGAATCAACTAGAAATCTTAGAATCAAAAAATAAAATACCTGAAATCAAATATTTATTGGATGGGATTAATAGCACTTTATGTAAAAATAGAAGAAAGAATAATTATACTTGAAGACAAGTCAATATATACCATACAAATTGAAGCACAGAGAGAGAAAAAAATGGAAAACTATTAAAATGATTTTGTTCAAAGCTGTCTTACGTACCTATTATTGGTGTCTTAGCAAAAAAAGAGATGGAGGATGGGACAGAAATAAAATTTGAATAAATACTGGCAAAAATTTTTCCAAATTTGGTCTTTAAAAAGAAATCTACAAATCAAATAAGCTCAGTAAATACCAGACAAATACAAAGAAATGCAAAGGAAATAAAAACTAGGCACATCATAGTAAAACTGCTGAAAACCAAATATAAAAGGAAATCTTTAAAAAAGCCATGGAAGAAGTGATGAAAGTTTACTGACTTTTTTTCAGAAGCAATGGAGGCTGGAAGGTAACAGAATGTCATTTTTAAAATGCTGGGGGGAAAAACAAGTTGTCAGCTGAAAATTCTATATCCAGGTGTCTTAGTTTCCTAGTGCTACTGTAACAGAAATAACACAAGTAGGTGGCTTTAAAGAATAGAAATTTATTTTCTCACAATTCTGGAGGCTTGAAGTACAAATCAAAGTCTCAGCCATGTTGATTCCTTCGTTATTGGTGGCCTTGGGCTTTCCTTGGTTCCTTGAGTATCCATCTGTATTATTTCATTTATGGTGCCTCTGTGTCTAATCTGCTTTTTTTATAATTCATAAGTGATTAGGTTTAGGATCCACCCTACCCTAGTATAATTCAGACATTACATTAGACTGCATTATGGAAGGTAATCTGCTCTACCCAGGGCCAACAGATTTAATCACATGTTTAATCATAAACAGCACATGGCCAGGATTTCAAGTCACATTTTTGGTGTACACAATTCAATCCATAGCATCAGGGAATTTTTTTTTTTTTTAAATAAGGAAGGTGATAAACGAAAGCTTGTTGACAAAAATCATTGACAGTAGACCTTCAATATCAAAAATACTAATAGGAGTTCTACTAGTTAAAGATAAATGAAGCTAGGTGGAGGTTTATTTACACATTAAAAAGGAAGAGGACTGGAAATTAAATATGTAGATAAATATAAACTGTTACTTTTGCTTTCATATTTTAAAAGATGATTGCAAAATTCAAAAATAATAAAAATATATTGTGGAATTAATAACGTGTAGAATAATAATATATGTTAACACCCAAAGAACAAGGATGGATTTAAACTGAATTATATTTTTAAAGATTCCTACATTATATGTGAAGTAGTATAATATTAATTCATGTTACTAACTGCCACTGAATTGATTTCAAGTTACAGCAACCCCATAGAACAGAGCAGAATTGTCCCATAGGGTTTCCAAGGCTATAATCTTTAATCTTTAAAAAGCATAAATGTCACTTTGAGGACTAAGGTGCACCTGACCCAAGCTGTGGTGTTTTCAATTGCCTCATCTGCGTGTGAAAGCTGGACAATGAATAAGGAAGACCAAAGAAGAGTTAATACCTTTGAATAATGGTGTTGGCGAAGAATATTGAATATACCATGGACTGCCAAAAGAACAAACAAATCTGTCTTGGAAGAAGTACAGCCAGAACCATCCTTAGAAGCGAGAATGGCGAGATTTCATCTCATGTAATTTGGACATGTTATTAGGAGGGATCAGTCCCTGGAGAAGGACAACATGCTTGGTAAAGTAGAGGGTCAGCAAAAAGAGGAAGATCCTTAGTGAGATGGATTGACACAGTGGCTGCAACAAAGGGCTCGAGCATAACAACAATCATGAGAATGGTGCAGGACCAGGCATTGTTTCATTCTTTTGTACATAGGGTCACTAGGAATCAGAACCTACTCGATGGCACCTAACAATAACAACAATCTTTATGGAAGCAGACTGCCACATCTTTTAACTCATGTTACCCACTGCTGTCACGCTGATTCCGACTCACAGCTATCCTACAGGACAGAGTATAACTGCACCATAGAGTTTCCAAGGAGTGCCTGGTGGATTCTGAACTGCTGACCTCTTGGTTAGCAGCCATAGCACTTAACCATTACGCCACCAGGGTTTCCATTTAATTCATGTTAGACTGTGGGCAAATTAAAGATGCATATTGTAATCTCTAGAGCAATCCCTAAAAAATATAGAATGGTATATCTACAAGAGACAATTGAAAACGTAGAATGGAAAACCAAAATAAAAATGTGTCAGTAACTTCTTTTAATAATTTTTTTTTATTGTACTTTAGATGAAAGTTCACAGAACAAATAGTTTCTCATTAAACAGTCAGTACACATATTGTTTTATGACATTGGTTAACAACCCCCCGACATAGTCAACACTCTCCCTTCTCAACCTTGGAGGACTTTTCTTCTTTTTTGGTGAAAATATACATAGCCAAAGTTACACCATTTCAAAAGTTTTTACATGTACAATTCAGTAACACCGATTACATTTTTCCAGTTGTGCTGCTATTCTCACTATCCTTTTCCAAATTATTCCATCACCATTATCTTCAACTCACTGTCCCCTAGGCTTCCCATCAAACCTTTTGAGTTGCTGTTGTCTATTTGATCTCACATAGATAATTCTTTTTTTTTTTGTACCTTAGATGAGGGTTTACAGAACAGATCGTTTCTCATTGAACAGTTAGTACACATACTGCCCTATGACAATGGTTAACAACCCCATGACATGTCAACACTGTCCCTTCTCAACCTTGGGTTCCCTATCACCAGCTTTCCTGTCCCCTCCTGCCTTTTTGTCCTTGTCCCTGTGCCTCATTAGTCCCGTTTTGTTTTATGGGGCTTTCCAATCCCCGGCTGAACGGTGAACCTCAGGAGTGACTTCACCACTGAGCTAAAAGAGTGTCCGGGGGCCATACTCTTGGGGTTTCTCCTGTCTGTCAGGCCAGTAAATCTGGTCTTTTTTGTGAGTTAGAATTTTGTTCTACATCCTTCTCCAGCTCTGTCCAGGACCCTCTGTTGGGATCCTGGTCAGAGCAGTCAGTGGTGGTAGCTGAGCACCATCTAGCTGTATTGGACTCAGTCCGGTGGAGGCAATGGTAGCTGTGGTCCATTAGTTCTTTGGACTAATCTTTTCCTTGTATCCTGTTCTCTTCATTCTCCCTTCCTGCCGAAGGGGTGAGACTAGTGAAGTATCTTAGATGGCTGCTCACAGGCTTTTAAGACCTCAGATGCTACTCACCAAGCTAGAATGTAGAACATTGTCTTTATAAACTGTGTTATGCCAATTGAGCCAGATGTACCCTGACCCAGTGTCAGTAATTTTTTAAGAATTAAAATCATTCTGAATATGTTCTCTTACAACATAATTAAATCATAAGTTAATAATAATAATATATCTAGAGAATTACTAAGCATTTAGATGTTGTTGTTGTTAGGTGCTGTCAAGTCGATTCTAACTCATAGCGACCCTGTAGGGCAGAGGGCTCCTTGTTTAGACGTTAAGTACCATATTTCCAAATAACCCATGAGGCAAAGGAGAAATCACAAGGTAAATTAGAAAATAGTTTGAACTTAACGTTGATAAAATCACAACAGATCAAAATTTAGGAGATGCAGCAAAAGCTGTACTTAAAGAAAAATTTGTAATTTTAACAGAAGAAAGATCTAGGTTTTTACTTTAAATTCTCCAAAAGTAGAGCAAATTAAAAAGCAAAATAGTAGAAGGAAAAAATAACACAGGTAAGAATGATAATCAGTTGCATAGAAAACATAAAAAGAAGAGAAAAACAAAAACAAAGTTTGGTTACTTTGAAAAATAAATAAAATTCATAAACATTGGAAAAATGCATTGATAAAGAAAAAGAAAGAAAAAATATTGCCAATACCACAAAGGATAGAGGAAATATCACTATAGTCCCTACAATTATTAAAATGTTAACAAAGGAATGCTATGGTAATAAAATTAACAACTTAGATAAAATGACAAACTCCTTGAAAAAACAAAACTAACAACTTCATGCTGAGTGAAAGAAGTCAGACACGAAAGAGTACATACTGTATGATTTCATTTATATCAAGGTGTTGGCATTGGCAAACTAAGTTATATTGACAGACACAGGAACAGTGGTTGCCTCTAATGAGGGGAGCTGGCAAGGATTTACTGGAAAGAGTACATAAAACACATTCATTTTATGTAAGTTATAACTCAGATTTTTTGTATTTAAAATATACAAAACAAATGCTGTTGTTATTAGGTACTGTTGAGTCAGTTCTGACTCATAGCAATCCTATAGGACAGAGTAGAACTGCCCCATAGGGTTTCTGAGAAGCAGCTGGTGGATTCGAACTGCTGACCTTTTGGTTAGCAGCTGAGCTCTTAACCACTATGTCACCAGGGCACCACAAAACAAATAGACATGATTATTCAGATAGTGATACAAATTATGAGAAAATATAAGCAGTAGTTTCATGAGTGAGAAGAACGTGATTTGGAATGACCTCCCTGAGGATGTAGCATTTTATGAGACCAAACTGGCAACAAGGAACTATCCATGTGAAGGTCTTTCTAGCTACAGGATCCAGCAAGTGCAAATGCCCTAAGTTAGGAAAAAGTCCAGCATTATTTGGTACTAGAAAGCAAATCAGTGGAGTTAGAAGTTCTTGAGCCAATGTAAGTGTGGTGGGAACTGAAGTTGAAAGAGAAGGTGGGAGAAGTTACGAATTTGAAAAAGAACAAAAGAATCATATAAGATGATGGAATTGAAATACTATTTAAATCTACAGAAGGACATCGATGCTCAGTTGGATTAGTAATTGCCAATGTACTTTTTACTTATCTGAACACAGCTGAGTTCTCTCCTGATTTATTTTTACCTGGTGGTGTAGTGGTTAAGTGCTATGGCTACTAACCAAAAGGTTGGCAGTTCAAATCCACTAGGTGCTCCTTGGAAGGTCTACGGGGCAGTTCTACTCTGTCCTGTAGGGTCGCTATGAGTTGGAATTGACTCGATGGCAATGGGTTTAGTATTATAATTGAATTTGCAAATAACCCTTGAAACCTATACTGTTGTTGTTGTTGCTTGCCATCAGATGAATTTTGACTCATAGCAACCCCATGTGACAGAGTAGAACTGTCCCATAGGGTTTTCTTGGTGGTAACTTTTACAGAAGCAGATCACCAAGTCTTTCCCCTGCAGAATGGCTGGGTGGGTTCAAACTGCCAACCTTTCAGTTACCAGCTGAGTGCTTAACCATTGCACCACTAGGGCTCCTTTGAAACTTACATAAGAGAGGTATTTTTTAAAGTTATCTAGTTAGTTAGCTGCCACTGAGTGGGCCCTTAACTCATGGTGACCCCATGCACAACAGAACACAATGCTGCCTGCCTGGTCCTACACCATCTCTATGATCAGTTGCAGGTCACACCATTGTGATCCACAGAGTTTTCATTGTCTGATTTTTGGAAGTAGGTTGCGAGGCCTATCTGCCTAGTCTGTCCTATTCTGGAAACTCTGCTGTACCCTGTTCAGCATCACAGGAACACAAAAGCCTCCATTGACAGACAGGTAGTGGCTGTGCATGAGGTCCATTGGCTGGAAATCTAATGCGGGACTCCCACACGGAAAGTGAGAATTCTACCACTGAATAACCGATGCCTCATAAATTTGTCTAGCTGGTTAGAACAGTAGAATATGGAGAAAGGATAGAGGAGGTAATGAAGGTGAGAGCTGGAAGAAGGATGGGACTTGAGAAGGACTGGGTAGGAAGAGAAGCCCTGGAGAATCTTTTACAAGAGGTATAAGTGTGTGTGTAGTGGGCCGAACAAAGGGAAAAAAGACACATCTTTAACCACTTGACACCTTAAATGCCCCAATGCTCATATTTAAAAAGTAAAACGAACAAAGTCTTCATGTGGAACTTGAGGTGAAAGTGTCTTTACCCATGAAAGTAAGAGCACATTCAGTTGCCTCCCTTGCTATGAGTATTTCTTTGGTGGACAAAACCTTATGAAATCTCAAATCAAATATCTTTCACATTGAGAGGTGTTTTGGAAAAATATTGTCAAAAAACAGGAAAGTATGGTACTTAACACCTTAGTTACCACAGAAAGTTGGCATACAGCACAGTTAGAGACATGTAAAATACAAAGTGTGTTCTGCAATTCAAAGACAAAAGATACCTCAAAGGAAAATACTCAAAGATGAGCAAGGCTTCTCAATCATCTCTGTTTCCATTTTTTTGCCTACAATTTGTAAACTCTTCAATCTGGTAAAATGATTCTTTGGATTGAGAGCCAGTCTGAAAAAGAATATAGGCTATTGTCTTAGCATGTATTTCCTCATGTCAATATTCTATGATGTCAGAAATAGTGTTAATAAATATTTAAGCAAGTGACATCACATTCAGAACTACCTTTGCTCCTACAGTCTCTCCAAGATGGGCAATGTCTTCTCTAGGTGTGAGATCACCTGCAAGGGGTAGGGGAACTGGAGAACTCAGGGTCAGAGTAATCTTTCAGCAGAAACAGAAAGTAATTATGTAGGTGCTTATACAATACATGGCAATGCCTTTGGTAACAGGCCTAGGAGAAAGGGATGTGGGAGGGACAAGTGGTTGGGAATGATTAGGTTTCAGAAAAAGTCGGTATGTTTGTGAGTGGGACTGAGCGCCACACCCCCAAGACTTGTTATTCTTGTGCCTACTCTTACCAGGCAACCCTAGGTCATCTTACCCTCATTTTAGGCAATAAAGGTAAAATTCATCTCGATGATCTCAACAGACCTGAGAGGCACTTTAAACTAGTGTTTTAGAGAAGGCTCTAGAGTCTCCTGCAAGTCTAGAGCTTAAGGCTGCAGCTGGCTCTTCATGGAGAGGTAATACTTAGGTGCTAATATGACATCAACTAAAAGTTTAATTACTATACCTTGCATTTGCTGAAAATAAACAAGTTTTATTTTAGTTTTGTCTTATGAAACATTCTGATGGAAAAGAAAAAAAGCTGAGGCAAAGTGCAGAATGCACAACCTGCAAAATAGCAATTAACTTCATAGCTTACACAAATTCAGTGCTGTTTTAGATGTGTAACAGAATAGAGACAGTTTTAAAGAAATATTAGAATCACTTACTGGGTCCCAGAGTTCCCTAACAGGACTGGCTTCAGAACCCTCTGTTAGCTGCTGCAATGTTTAATCTGTTATCTGGTTTGTACTGTGATAGTGGAATCCCACATTTACCATGTTTTGAGTAGTGCTATAATTTAATTCAATAAGATTAAAGAGAGACTCTTCAGTTTTTAGAGATTTAGAGCAGTGGCACACACCAGGAGGAACTTTTTCAAAGAAATTCTGTTATCTATCACTGAGGCTAGGGAAGACCGGGCACTCATACTCATATTCTCCACAAGGCCTTCCACAACATTTCAAAGAACTGAAGAGGAGTGTGACCTTATCTCAGCCTGAACCTTTTTGGCAGGGATAAAGGCAGGAGAAGATAATTTAATTGGCAAGACATAAGAGGATCCAGTGTGACTCTGTGAAGTGGTATCCAAGACACACAGGCGTCATTCAGCACAGAAGTGCTGTGCAGCAGCTTGATAAAACCAGGCACCGAACTGTGCCAAGAGACAGCAAAACACACATTTCCTTCATGATTGTTGAGGTCTCTCTGTAAATACAGTGAAATCACTAAGGGAAGCTTTAAATATTGTTGGACAAACTGGTCAGGGTCTCATTTGATAAAGCCACTGGAATTTCAGCAAGCTATTCACTGAGACTCTATTACTTCTCCCAGAAAGGAAGAGGAGCAGGTATTTCAATTGCAACATGCTTGGAGCGCATTTTCCTATTCACAGGTCATTTGAAAAGAGGGTTAAATGTTTCGGTGAGACCCGAATATACAAACATTTATGAAAATAATGATGATCTTAGTTTGTATTTATGTAGAAGCTTCCATCTGAGGAGCTCAGGCGTTATTTCCTTACATTTTAAAAATACTATCTGGAGGCTAGTTAAGTGGAAACTATATATTTACATTTTATCCCTAGTGGAACTCCTTTAAAGGACGTGCCAAAAAGTTTTAAGCATTTAGGCATCCTTGTGATAAACTCATTCAATATACTGAATTTCACTTTAAAGTCATACAAATCAAGGGAATAAATAAGTTTTTTGCATTAATATTTAATTGAAGGAATTTTCCTTAGTGCCTATGCTTTACTCGTCTCAATCTGATTTCCTCCTGCCTGTTCTGACTCCAGGGTAAACTAAATAAAAGAAACCATTTACAGTCAACTTTCAAGTGATAAAAAAAACTAGGAAGACTCAAAGATATTGACTCAAAGAAGTATGATAAACACTGAAATAGATGGTTTAGTAGTCAAAGCAAAAGTCTAAAGACAGGTTTCTTCCAGCAAGGAGAAGCAATAGTACAAGAGAGGTCTCCCTCCCCAACATGACTGGGTAACATATAGACTCTTCTAAAGCATATATTCTTAACCCTTTTTGTCCCAGAGACTCCTTTGAAAGTCTGGTGTAGCTTAAGTACCTCTTTTTAGAATAAAATTTTAAATGCATAAAATTAAACTCAAAGGCTTACAAAGGAAACTGACTATACAGAATTATAGTCATCAAAATATTTAAAAAATATACTAATATAGATGTCTCTTTTTAACACAATAATAATATCTAGTAGCAGATTTGATAATAAGAATTTTGAATTAGTGACGAACATAAGCAATACTCAAGAATTTTTGCAATAATTGTAAAGCCATATAAATATACCTGTCATTTCTATTGGTGTCAATGTTACAAGTACTGCATATTTTTTGACTATACTCACGTTAGAAAGAAATGTTGTATTTTAGTTAGGTTAGTGAAAATAAAGTATCTAATTATTTTCTCATCCTTGTTCAAGAACTCCATGTTAAGAATATATAAGCTAAAGTAAAAATTATTTCCTTTAACTTCCGAGAATAAATCCATAATGCCTAGTGATTCAAAGACCATCCTTTAAGAAGCACTGATATAAGGAGTGCAAGGGTTAAAATTTGTGAAGGGTGATCATGTGACCAAAGTAAATAATTGGTTTTGGGTTTTAAGAATTAGTATATGAAAATTTGAACTGAGTAAGGGCTCTTATTTTGTCATAGAAAATGTTCGAATATTTGAGATAAGCTAAGTGCCTTATAATTCAGACTGTTGGTAATTTATAGTTTTGAAAACCAAATGACATAATAAATAATAGAACTGTCAAGAACACTTTAGCTTTGACACTTTCCTGTTATGGACTGAGTAAAATCAAAATTCCTTAGCCTAACTTTTGTAGTCTTTTATCCCTCTACACTCCTTCCTATCCAAGGCCACCTCTGGTGCTCCTCCTGCCAACTCGCACTATCCACTACTCAATGTTCCAGCTGTAGCAATTTTCTGTTCTTTAAATGAGTCTTATCTTTCCTGCCATTGGGAATGTGTGTGCAATTTATTACCCCTACTTGAAATTCTCCTTTTCTTCAATTCCACTGTATAAGTCCCATCGTTTGAAGCCAGATTTTATTTATGTATGGTCTAGCTCACATCTGTTGTTGTTTGTTGTTAGGTGCAGTCGAGTCATTTCTGACTGACTCATAGCAACCCTATGCACAACAGAATGAAACATTGCCTGGTCCTGCCCATCCTCATAATCGTTGCTATCTCTGAGCCCATTGTTGCAGCCACTGTGTCAATCCATCTCGTCGAGGATCTTCCTCTTTTTCACTAACCCTCTACCTCACCAAGCATGATGTCCTTCTCCAGGGACTGGTCCCTCATGATAACATGGCCAAAGTATGTGAGATGGAGTCAGGCCATCCTCACTTCAGAGGAGCACTCTGGTTATATTTCTTCCAAAACAGACTTGTTCGTTCTTCTGTCAATCCACAGTATATTCAACATTCTTCATCAACACCATAATTCAAATACATCACTTCTTCTTTGGTCTCCCTTATTCATTGTCCAGCTTTCGCATACGTAAGAGATGATTGCAAATACCATGGCTTGGGTCAGGTACACTTTAATCCTCAGAGTAACGTCTTTGCTTTTTAACACTTTAAAGAAGTCTTTTGCAGCAGATGTTCCCAATGCAATACAGCGTTTGATTCCTTGACTGCTGCTTTCCTGGGTGTTGATTGTGGATCCAATAAAATGAAATCCTTAATAACTTCAGTATTTGCCCCATTTATCACATCCTACTTCTTTAAAACAACACCAACAATTAACCATCTAAATAACCAAACCAAGAAAGCGCTATATTTATAATCTACCATATTTATCATAAACTTATCTTTAGAATTCACCGTATTAACCATACCCTTAGGAGCCCTGGTGGTATAGTGGTTATGCTCTCAGCTGACAACTGAAAGGTTGGTGGTTAGGACCCACCAACCTCTCTGCAGGAGAAAGATGTGGCAGTCTGCTTCCATAAAGATTTATAGCCTTGGAAACCCTGTGGGGCAGTTATACTCAGTCCTATAGGGCTGCTGAGTCGGAATCAACTCGATGGCAGTGGGTTTTTGGTTTGAGAGTGGTGCAAACGGTTAAGCGCTTGACTACTCACACATAGGTTGGTGGTTTGAACCTACCCAGAAGCATCTCGAAAGTCAGGCCTGGCAATCTGCTTCTGAAAGGTCATAGCTTTGAAAACCCTATGGAGCAGTTCTACTGTGCACGCATGGGGTTGCCATGAGTCAGACCTGACTTGATGGCAACTGACAACAATGACATGACTGCACTTATGTTTCTCATGACCTATGAACTCTTATTATATCTATTACACTGAATCTTCTGATCAACCTTTCTGAATATGAAAACAGATATTGGAGAGAGCAAAAAGAGTGAGGGAGTGAAAGTGCAAAAAGAGAGAAATATGTGAGGAGTTGAAGAACCTTGAAGATGAGATTAGAAGGTGTGTATCAGCCCATTTTGGATAGATGTCCTCCTCCCCATTTCTGTTTCCCCAGAATTCATGATGCCTTAGCTAAGTGGATTTATAATTTAAAATGCTGCAGAATATGTTGCTAATATAAGATTTTAACTCTTTTTTCCCATTGAGTCTGTCAATAGACATTATGTGGTTATCATCACAATGGTGGATGTTGCAACATGCTAAAACAAAAACCCACTGCCATCGAGTCGATTTTGACTCATAGCGACCCTGTAGAACAGAGTAGAAATGCCCCATAGGATTTCCAAGGCTGTAAATCTTTACAGGAGGAGACTGCAACATCTTTCTCCCAAGGAGCAGCTGGGGAGTTCAAACCACCAATCTTCTCGTTACGAGCTGAACTCTTTAACCACTGCACCACGAGGGCTATTTGCAACACACTAGTCTGATAAAATACATTGCACTTACAAACTTTAGTGTTACAATGAAAAGAGAAGGTTATGTTAGAGAAGGTCAACTAAAGAAAACTAAGTAAGGGAGTGATGAAGTGTTTGAGAACATATTTCAGAAGTTAATATATAAAAGAATTAAGGGACTATTTGGCATAAGACAGAAGGAAAGATATAATCTATATGGTGTAGAAATGTGTAATGTTATGCAATAAGAAAAAAATGTCTAAGAGAGCTGATGGGTGAAAGCCTACTGATGAGGGTCAGAAAGAGGTTAGTAGAGGAGAGATGAGTGACATCTTTCTCATAGTGGAAGAACGCCTCAGAGATAATGAGAAGCCAAAAAAGAACCTTACTATAAAGTAATGAAATAATATGAGTATAAATGGGGTTATACAAGGCCAGGTAGAACCGAATGATATAAGAAAAAAAAAAAAATACCAGCATCTAACCAGCCCATCATGTATAGTAACTACCCATTCTGAAGTTGCAACAAGCAGAAAATGTGTTAGCTTGACAATATATTTCATATTGCAATTAATGAAAAAGGCATTTTGAAAGTTATTTATTACGAGGAATTTTGTTGTTATTATCAGCTCATCCTCATGTCGATTCTGACTCATAGCGACCCTATAGGACAGAGTAGAACTGCCCCACAGGGGTTCCAGGAGTGGCTGGTGGATTCAAATGGCCGACATTTTGGTTAGCAGCCAACCTCTTAACCACTGTGCCACCAGAGCTCCAGTTGGAAATATATAAATGGTTAAATGGCAGTAAACTCTTACACTGAACTATACCTCTCCTGTATCTTTCCTGATGACACCAACATTAGAGAAACAACGGAAGGCGTGACATTTCATTTGATTGGCTGTGTTTCAATTATTCATTTGTGCAACAAATATTTATTGAGTACCTACTATGTGTCTCTATGGCAATGGGTTTGGTTTTTCTTTTTTCCTTACTGTGTCAGATGCCATTCTAGGTGCTTGGATACAACAGTGAGGAAAACAGAAAAAAAAACCTTGGCTCATTCTCAAGCTATAATGATAGCCCTTATCTGATTGGGTGTAAACTCATTCAATCTTGGGAAGTGGATGAAAATTTTGGGGTGGGGGATTTCCAATGATTTATTTGCTATTGTAGATGTGGACAGATATCTCAAACAGCTTTCTAAGATTATTCCGAGCAGTGACTCTAAATATGAACTAGTTATAATATTAGATATGTCATTTATTACCTGACCCAGCTATAGGGGACACTAATTTGTACTCAGTTCCTGGATAACAGAACAATTTGATGATTAAAAAAACAACCACTAACAAACTCATTGCCATTGAATCAATTCTGACCCATAGCGACAGACAGAGCTAATTAAAAGTCATATACAATGAGTTTCCACCAACCAGGGGGTGGACTGAAAAAAGTCTGATCTGACAGTTGTGGAGGCTTCTCTCCTCTTCCTTTTTTAGTAGAGTAGCTAGATCTGGTTATATGGAAGTTGCCCACTTCAAACAAGGTTATTCTCCAAAGTTTAGTGAGCTCTTACTATCATAAAGTCAACTAGGTGGTCCCTGCCTCCTCCATCTCTCCTAGGATTATATAAAATGGCTCAAGGACAACGTCACTTTTTAGTGCAGTATATCCAGTTCAGCTTTGCCTACGTATGCCTCTCTGTGGGTCAATGAGGATGAATGGGATCATGCATATTCTGTTACTTTTCTGCTTTTTTTTTTTTAAATCCAGTAAGCACTATTTTACATTTAACATGGGGCACTATTTGTGTATATGTTCATATCTCTTTGCCTGAAACTGCTCTTATGGAATTTACATTTCATGGGGGAAAGAGACAATAAAGAGAAATAAGTAAAATATTTACTAGGTAAGCTAGTGATAAATGCAAAAGAGGAAATTAAAGTGGGAAAAGGGATAAGATAGGTGTGCGTGTGTATGAGGGAGGGGTACAATATTAGATAGAATGGCCAGGAAAGATCTCATTGAGAAAGCACCATATGGGTAAAGACTTGATGGAAGTGTGGAGAGAATTGTCTAAGAGTAAAGACCGACTAAAATTCTGTTAAAATAACGAGTTTATTGTGGGAACAGCAATACGGTTTAAACTAGGGAAAGTAATTCAGTTAGTGCTCAGAAGAGCTACTCAGTTACAGGGGTTCATAAAGGCAAAAACAGGAAGGAGAGAGGTACAGCTAAAATGTTTTTGATTGGTTGGCATTTACAGGGTTACTTTCAAGGTTTAAGGAGGGGTAGATCCCCTTGGGTTTAGGCTGAACAAACTTCTTCTGAGAAATGGTCGACCACAGAGTTCCGCCAGGTACTTCCTGGAACATCTACTTAGAGTATTAAGGCAGAAGTAAATTCTGGCTTAATAAGTAAAGTGGGGTAAGGGCAAAAAGGGCAAGATGGAATCTGGCCTAGATTTAAGCCAGAAGTCTGAGTCATGTCAAGAGCCTCAATTTTGGAACGCTCTTCCTCAGAACCAAGAGGATTTCGTGAGAAGGCCAGGCATTCCAGGTATAGAGACCAGCCAGGGGTGTTAGGGGTCCCAGAAGAGGCCAGGCTGGCTGAGGCTTTTAAGGTACAGGGAAGATTATGCAGATGAGGTTTTAGAGGTAAAGATGGCCCTCTCTCTTTCCCACACTAGGCTAAGACATCGTCAACTTTTTGTAGGACCAGAAGGACAGAGACAGAGGGAAGATGGTCATGTGAAAACAGAGGCAGATATTGGAGCTATGCTGCCACATGCCAAGGAACTCATGGGGGTATCAGAAGATGAAGGAGGCAAGGGAAGATCCTTCTCTAGAGACTTTGGAGGAAGGATGACTCTGCTAATACTTTGATTTCTGACTTCTAGCCCAGAGCTGTGAGAGAACAGATTTCTACTGTTTTAAGCTACCAAGTTCGTGGTACTTTGCTATGGCAGCCCTAGGAAACTAATACAGAGTTTGGTTAGATTAGCTTCCAACTAGTGCCTCCAATTCCTTTCATATCTTCTTTCCTCCAAAATCCACTTTACCCAGGAGCCGCAGTAATCTTATTTTGAGAACACAGATTGGATCAAGATTTACCATTGCATTTAGGATCTTTAACATGGTCTACAAGGCATTGGATTACCTGGTTTTCTAGAATGTTAGTTCCAGGAAGACAGAGATTTTAGTCTGTTTTGCTCACTAATGTATCCCCAGCACTTACAACAAGGCCTGGCCATTTGGTGCCTCCACAGCCTCCATTTATACCGCTATACAGCTAGCTAACTACATGAATCCACTTTGGACTTCTTTCAGTTCTTCAGACATCCCATATTTATTTAAGGATCTTTCACATGCTACTCTAACTAATGTTTTAGCTAATTCCTGCTGATTCTTATTACAAGGGTCTTGCCTAACCTATCAGTCCTTATTAGGCACCCTTCCGTTCTATATCTATACTCTTTTTTAGCATGTGAGGCTGTTTTATAATAACAAAACACAATTTCTATTTCTAGTTTTCTTTGTGTATCTATTTGTTTCGTGTTTGTTGAGCACTTACCTTGTTGTTTTGATAGTTTTATAGTTCCAGTTTTTATTACTGCTTGGAGTATTAAAAAACCCCTTGCCATCAAGTCAATTCTGACCCATAGCAACCCTATGGAAGAGAGTAGAATTGCCTCATAGGATTTCCAAGGAGTGGCTGGAGGATTCAAACTGCTGACCTTTTGGTTAGCAGCCAAGCTCTTAACCACTGCACCACCAGGGTTTGGAGTATAGTGTACACTAAATTAATAATTTTGAATTAATTTAATCAATGACTAGAATGGCCAAACCTGACAAAACATGATGTTTCCTTAAGCATTGTAGAGTACCATCAAGCCAGACAAAAAAGGAACTCTCAAGTTAAACTGAAATCAGAGATAAAATTATAACTCAATTTTAGCCAAAACTCTGAAGAATGTCAGTTAATGCTACTATATTATCACAAGAGTAATACTTTTTTGGTACCTTAAAATCTCTGGAGATAGTTTTCCTAATTTTTTGACATAATACCTTTTATTATATATTAAAACATTTAGATATGCACACCATCTTATTTGTTATTCTAGTGTTATATTTCCTTTGAAATATAATATATGCTCGAGTTGGAATCGACTTGACAGCAACAGATTTCGTTTGTTTTTTTAACCATGTTAAAACAAATTTTACACTTAACATAATTAATAAAATTTCACTGAATCTAATCAGCTCAATTGAATCATTACATATTAAATTAAATTAATATTTATATGATATATTTATAGGTAAGAGTTTTAGTAAATATTTATAAAATAAATCTTGTTTTCTAAACCCTTGGTAGGAATTGCTAACTTAAAAAAAAAAACAAGAAAACACTTTTTTCCAAAGTATGCTAGAATATGAGACTGAAGAATATCTTTCCAATTCAATTGTAATGTCAGTAGCATAATGCCTGGCACATAACTGAATACTCAGTAAGTCTTTACTGAACATGTGAGTAAGTGCACAATCACCTACTGTGTACCTGGCATTGTCCTGGCGGCTACAGGAGATACCCTCTAGGAGTTAAATGCTGTATCTGTTCTGCTGGAGCAGAAGGGCTAACACTAGGACATGGCAAATAAGAAGAACCATGATACAATGCACAATATGAGAGGAAAAAAAAAAGTCCAGGGTTTTAAGGGAGTGGGACATAACATATAATTGAAAAAATTAAAAAGTTGTTTTTATAGGAGATAATATTTAAAATCATGTGGAAGGATAGACTCCTGACAGAGGAATATAGGACCAATGACCTGAAGGAGAAAAAATACTAGACAATGCGAAGAAATGCAAAGTGTAGAATTTTGCTGGAATATAGAGTTTGAGTCAGAATAGAAGGTGATGAAGTTGGAGAGATAGGCTGGTGTCACATTATAAGACTTTGGATTCTGTTATTGTTGTTACGTGCCATTGAATTGGTTCCAAGTCATAGTGACCCTATGTACAACAGAATGAAAACACAGCTGGGTCCTGCGCTATCCTCACAAAAGTTGTTATGTTTGAGTCCATTGTTGCAACCACTGTGTTAATCCATCTCGTCAAGGGTCTTCTGCTTTTTCGCTGACCCTCTACTTTACCAAGCATGATGTCCTTCTCCAGGGACTGGTTCCTCCTAATAACATGTCAGAAGTATGTGAGACCAAGTCTTGATATCCTCTTTTCCAAGGAGCATTCCATCTGTACTTCTTGAACAAGACAGATTTGTTCATTCTTCTGGCAGTCCCTGGTATATTCAATATTCTTCATCAATACCATAATTCAAAAGCATCAATTCTTCTTCAGTCTTCCTTATTCATTGCCCAGCTTTCACATGCATATGAGGCAATTGAAAATACAATGGCTTGGATCAGGTGCACCTTAGTCCCCAAAGTAACATCTTCGCTTTTTAACACTTTAAAGAGGTGTTTTTTTGTAGCAGATTTGCCCGATGCAATATGTAGTTTGATTTCTTGACTGCTGCTTCCATGTGTGTTGATTGCGGTTCCAGGTAAAATGGATTCTGGGCTGAGGTACTTGTAGTTAATTCAATAGACAACGGGAAGCCATTGAAGGTTTGAGAGCTGTAAGGGGCCCTGGTGGCACAGTGGTTAAGGCGCTTGGCTGCTAACCGAAAGGTCAGTGGTTTGAACCCACTAGCTGCTCCACAGGAGAAAAGACCTGGTGATCTGCTCCTGTAAAGATTACAGCCTGGGAAACCCTATAGGGCAGCTCTGCTCTGTCACATGGGGTCACTACGAGTTGGATGGCACACAACAATGAGAGCTGTAATATAAGCAGAATTCCCCAGCAGGATGGTTGGTACAGGAGACGAAGATCCATCAGTGAGCCTCTGCTGTTGGAGTGAGGCAGGTACTGGGCCCTAGCTCAAGGGCAGCTTTGGGAATGCCTTTCTCAGGAACAGGAAAGTCAGAGGAGAGGCAAGATTTGACCAAACACACCTATACCTCACTTAACAAAAGGGAAGGGAGCATGCAGTGGGTGGAGCTGCTGACATCCATTTGATACTTGGCAGCTAGAACTAGAGTCTGAAGCTGAGTCTTGTCTCAAAGTGTGAAAAAAGAGTAATAATTGAGCCTTGTATAACACAGGGTAATGTAACAGATGAAATTTTGGGATATTACCCTAAAACTCCTTTGCCAATTTACTGAACTGGAATGCTAACAACAAAGAAATCAGAGAGCACGTATATTCACAAATTTGCTCTCTATTAATTTTCTATTTTCCCTTAATAAAGATAATCTCATAAAGCAAAAATAGCTTATTCGTTAAAAACTCAATAAATCTGGTGCTGACACTCATATTGAAATGTGGGTTCCTTTTTTTTTTTTTTCCCCTTAATCTCAATAACATTGACTCTCCTATAACATTTAAATCTGATCCATGCTGCTTAAGACGGTTTGGATCTATGTAATTTAGTTTGGTGGCATATTTTATATTTCTAAGATTACAAGTCAGTCCTCATTTGATTAGCTTATCTCTGGGCAAACTTACAGAAACTTGTATGCCCCAGGATGTTCAGCCTCCACAGGAACAATTACCTTTAAATGACTACAGCTTGTCATTCTTTTTTTTTAAAATCTTTTCCCATACAAAAATGTATACATACTTGGTTATGTGACTCTAATTGCTCTCCCCATACTGTAACAGCACACCCCTCCTTTCCACGCCTGATTCCCCAAGTCCATTCAAACAGCTCCTAACCCTCTCCGCCTTCCCATCTCACCTCCGGACAGAAGCTGCCCGTTTAGTCTCTTGTATCTATTTGAGCTAAGAGGCATACTCCTCACAAGTATCACTTTATGCCCCACAGTCCCCTGTCTGAAGAGTTGGCCTCGGAAATTGTTTTAGTTCTGGGCTGAAGGAGAATTCAGGGGCCATGCTTTCTGGGGTTCTTCCAGTCTCAGTCAGAACCTTAAGTCAGGTCTTCTTACTAGAATTTGAGTTCTGCACCCCACCTTTCTTCTGCTCCGTCTGGGACTCTCTGCTGTGTTCCCTGTCAGGGCAGTCATTGGTGGTAGCCAGGCACCATCTAGTTCTTCTGGTCTCAGGCTGATGAAGTCTCTGGTTTATGTGGCCCTTTCTGTCTCTTGGGCTACTACTTTCCTTGTGTCTTTTGGTTTCTTTCATTCTCCTTTACTCCAGGTGGTTGGGATCAATTGATGCATCTTAGATGGCCACTTGCAAGCTTTTAAGACCCCAGATGACACTCACCAAAGTAGGATGCAGAACATTTTCTTAATAAGCTTTGTTATGCCAATTGACCTAGATGTGCCCTGAAAGCATGGTCCCCAGACTCCTATCCCTGCTACTCTGTCCTTCAAAGTGTTTGATTGTATTCAGGAAACTTCTTAGCTTTGGTTTAGTCCAGTTGTGCTGACCTCCCCTGTAGTGTGTGCTGTGCTTCCCTTCACCGAAGATAATTCTTATCTACTATCTAGCTAGTAAATAACCCTCGCTCTCCCTCCCCACCCTTGCAACCATCGAAGAATGTTTTCTTCTGTGTTTAAACCTTTTCTTGAGTTCTTATAATAGTGGTCTTACACAATATTTGTCCTCCTGTGACTGATTAAATTCACTCAGCATAATGACTTCCAGCTTCCTCCATGTTATGTTTCATGGCTTCATTGTTGTCCTTTATCATTGCATAGTATTCCATTTTGTGGATATACCACAATTTGTGTGGTGTAGGCTCTCACTTATAGTCCTAGACAGGCACAGGTGATTGGTGTAGGGACAGGCATCTGACTGCAGCAGGGGGACACACTCTGAGCAATGCAGGGGGCTGACGGCCCCTCTTGAGTGTCCAGGAGGAAGGCGTGTCCCTCTTCCCTAGAGCGAGTAGGTGGGTGGGTTTTGCAGCTGGACTATGAGCAGCTAATGTTGTTGGCTGTAAGGACTGGGGGGCACCTCTTATTCATGGGCCCCTATCACATGTGGCTAGGTGGTGCGGGTGGAGTCACCAGTCCTCAGGCCCCTGATGTGGGTAGGTGAAGACCCTGCTTAATGGGCAGAGCAGTGTCAAATGTCAAGAACTGCCACTTTACAGCTGAAACAGCTGAAGTTAGAGTTCCGGTAGATACCCTGTTGTACTACGGTAATGAGGGCCTATGCCGTTGAGATGGGCCCACACAAGTCTATGCTGGGGGAAAGGTACTCAAAGTTTGTGGATCCCTTATGTCTGTGCCTAGGCAAAGGAGCCATGCCTACCCTGGGTTCCTGGCTTAGGGGAGCTGAAAGTCTATTTTTTCCCTCATTTGTTAATTTGTTCACTCTCCAAGGCAGGGGGAATGGCTCCGGGCACGTGATGGATCCTACTTCTGGCCCAGGGGACTCGGCAAGTGCTGAAGCCAGTCCAGGACCCAGTGCAGAGCAGGGAACAGGGAGGTAAATGGGAGAGAGGTTTTTCCCTAAGTGTGGTGTTTTTGATCTGCGCGGTAGGCCGTATGCAATTACTTACCTTTCGCCGATGAGGGCTGCTTCTCACTGGTTCTGGGTGGCCAAGTAGACTCTCTGGTGCTGGGTCTCTCCCGGTGTGGAAAACATGCCTCCCGAGCACTGCTGCTTGCCTGTCTCACTGCTCACTCCTGAGCTGATCGGGCCTGAAGGGCTCAGACTCTCACTGGGTCAGGTCTGACAACTCCTCACTGCATCCAAACCGTCTCTCCCTCCCCCGCCACTCAGTCCTCTCCCTCAATTGTGCGTTTGATGTTCAGGGCCCTCAGATTGCCATATATAATCAAATCACTTGTTTTTTCAGGTCTTTGTTGTAACAGGGTCCACTGGAAGTGTCTGACTGCTCCGTCATCTTGGCCCCCAATCTGTCATTCTTTATTGCTTTGGAAAAAGTCACCTGTATCCTTGAGAAGCCTGTTTTAATTCTACAGACATGCATCAATATATAGCTTGGTCTAAACTTAGATGAAACTTCTTATTACTGTCATACTTGCTGTTGTCACAGATGAACTATACTTTTGTAAGTGGATGTATCTTGTTTGATTTCTGATCATGTTTAGTTGAATAACATGTAAATGGTATCTTGTGATTCCTTCATGAGGGACATGGACCTTGGAAATTTGGAAAAGAATGAGAACAGGGATGCCAGTAAATAGTAATATGAATCAATATGTAATAGGGATGAGGATATTGAGGTATGCAGAGTAAAATAATAGCTGTGCAGAGCAAGGCTAAATGAGGTCTCTAAAACGACCAAACAAACATATACCCCATTAAACAAAAAGGAAAGGTAGAGAAAATACTAGTGGAAAATGAAAGGAAGATTGTATCAGAGCTCAGATAAATAAACGATGTTTCAAATACATATTGTAAAGGCTAGTAACAGATGAAATGACCTCTAACATAAAATTCCAATTTATTAGCAGCAGAGTTGCTTTTTGCCAACAAAAATGTTAGAAGGGGATAGAATAGAAAAAAAGACTATAAATGAAGACAGAGAAGTCTAATAATCTCAATAAAACTTTCTTCGTTCTGATTTTAAACAAAATATAGATGCATAGTAGGAAAAACAGAATTAAAATTAAGCAATAATTTATTTTAGAATATCTGTAAAAAAGATTGAAAACTGTATCAGAGCTATGTTATGGACTAAGAAAGCAAACACATTTTCATATGTTTAAAAGTTTAAAACATTTAAGGATATTTTGCAAGCAAAGAGCAAAGAATTAAAAATAAATAAGATGCTTCTATAATATATAACATGAAGGAAGACTAGGGAATGAAAGAACTAAAGATTAAAAAAAAAAGTAAGGAAGGGCTTTCAGTAGCCTGAAAATCACCAAATCGGAAACATAATAGAGAAATATTTTGTAACTTAAGATGCAATGGTTACTTAGGCCAAACTGGTCTAATAGTGAAGACACGCACACATGCACACATACACACACACACACACACACCCCTATTTTGTGCTTGTAAATTCTGAAAGGTTAAGTAAAGGCTTCCACCTTTAAGATAAACCTCAAATAATTTGGCATTCGGATGTAGCTATCTGTCACAATCTATTCTAGAAATTGACTAAGAAGTTTCTAGAAAGAAAATAAATTATACAAGTCAATTTATGGATACACTGTAGGAGACATAAAATTAATAGAATACTTTAAAGCAATAAGATTTTTGAAAGGAATATAGTGGACACATTTTTTGCAGTAGCCCAAACTTCAAGGAAATTGGCCTCATATTGTATCTGTGTATCTTCTTTTTTTTGTGGACTTTTATGTCTGAGGATATGTGGCAGCTGGAAATGGTATAAGGCTGTCACTCAACTATTTAAAAAGTTAAACTTATTTTTGTGTAAAAAAAGTAGCTATGTGGATTTTTTTTAACTACATTTTTTACTACAGTAACATCTCAAACATACTGATTAGCTCTAGAGAGCAATTTTTATATCACAGGCCTAAAAAATTACTAGTACTAGTACCATTTGCCACTGAGTTGATTTCAATTCGTGGCGACCCCATTGTGTCAGAGTAGAACTATGGCTGATTTCTTAGAAGTAAATCACCAGGCTTTTCTTCTGAGGTGTCTTTGAGAAGACCCAAACCTTTAACCTTCTGGTTTGCAGTCGAGTACGTTAACTGTTTGCACCACCAGGGATTCAAAAAAAAAAAAAAATCTCACTCCTAGGAATATCTTAGAGAGATAAAAGCCATCATACAAATAGACACATGCACACCCATGTTCATGTTCATTGTAGCATTATTCACAATAGCAAAAAGATGGGAATAACCTAAGTGCCTATCAACAGATAAATGGATAGACAAATTATAGTACATATACACAATGCAATATGACACAGTGATAAAGAACAGTGACGAATCTGTGAAACATCTCACAACGTGGATGAATCTAGACAGCATTACGCTGAGTGAAGTAAGTCAACCACAAAGGACGAATACTGTATGAGATCATTATTATAAAAACTCAAGAAAAAAGAAACAATATTTGAAGGTTATGAGTGAGGGGAAGGTTGGGGAGGGGAAATCACTAACTAGACAGTAGATAAATGGTAATTGTGGTGAGGGGAAAAACAGTACACAATATGGGGGAGGGCAGCACAACTTGACCAAGGCAGTCATAGAAGCTTCATAGACACAGCCAAGCAACCTGAGGGACTGAATTACTGGGAAGGAGGGCTGGGGACCATGGTCGCGGGGGTCATCTAGGTCAATTGGCATAACATAGCTCATAAAGAAAATGTTCTACATCCAATTTTGGTGAGAAGCATCTGGGGTATTAAAACCTTGTGAGCGGCCATCTATGATACATATATTGGTCCCATCTCATCTGGAGCTAAGGAGAATGAAGAAAACCGAAGACATAAGGGAAATATTAATCCAAAGGACTAACAGACCACAAGTACCACAGCCTCTACCAGCCTGAGCCCAGAACAACAGGGATCTGACAGGGATCACGACAGAGGGTCCTGGACAGGGTGGGCGAAAAATGTAGAACAAAATTCAAATTCACACACCCAAAAAAAAGACCAGATTTACAGGTCCGACAGAGACAGAAGGAACCTCTGAGACTACAGCCCCCGGACACCCTTTTAACTCAGAACTGAAGCCACTCCTGAAGTTCACCCTTCAGCCAAAAATCATACAGGTCTATAAAACAAGCAGAAACCCTGGTGGCATAGTGGTTAAGAGTTTGGCTGCTAACCAAGAGTTCAGCAGTTCAAATCCACCAAGCGCCCCTTGGAAACCCTAGGGGGCAGTTTTGCTTTATCCTATAGGGTCACTATGAGTTAGAATCGACTGGATGGCAATGAGTATAAAACAAACAATAGTTTACTTCTTAGTTCAATTAAGTATATGAGATCAAACAGACAACACCTGCCCAAAAGCAAAGATGAGAAGGCAGGAAGGAACAGGAAAAAGGGATGGATGAGGACGTATGGAAACAGGGAACTGGGGTGGGGAAGGGAAGACTGTTGACATATTGGGGGACTGCAACCAATGCCACAAAACGATTTGTGTATAAATTGTTGAATGAAAACTAATTTGCTCTGTAAACTTTCACCTAAAGCACACACACACACACACACACACACACACACACAAATACAGTGATCAGGGAACATGCCTGCACAGTCTGTGTTTAATAAATATTGAGTAAGTAAGTAATGAATGAATGAACAATGCTTAACATTTTCAAGGGGGGAGATATTGTATTATTCTGGTGAGAAAATAAAAGGACACAAGATGTCTGTAGAAATTAAAATACTGTCCAGCCAGATGAAACTATTAAAAAGCTGCGTGTGGCACGATCCTCTTACTGAGAAGTAAACATAGTATGGAAAACAATTTTCTGCCTCCAAATAGACATTCAATTCTTACAACATTAAGAATACTTATTTTTAATTACATGGATTATAACTGCATCAGTTAGCATTTGCTGTGTAACAAATCACTCTAAAACTTAATAGCTTAAAATAACTCTCATTCATTTATTTATAGATCAGCAGTTTGTCAGTTTGGGCTTGTTCATCTCAATTTCTTGAGATATTGGCTAGACTCTCTCATATATCTAGAAATTTTTTAGGGCAGTGGGACTCCTAGAATGGCTTGGGAATATGGGATCTCCCTCCATGTCATTTGGCATGATTCAGCAGGCTAGCCTGGACATCTTCACATGGTAGCAGAAGGGATCCCGGCAGGAAATAAGAGCAAGTCCCAATTTGCATGCAATTTTCAAGCCTCTACTTATATCACATCGATCAAAGCAAGTCACATGCCCATGCTCAGATTCAGGTGGTAGAGAAATAGTCTCCACTTCTTAAGAAAGGCAGTGAAGTCACATTGCAAAAGGACATGCATACAGGGTAGAAAGAATGATTGCAGTTATTTTTGCAAACAATCTAACACAGTAAGCAACCTGATAATTACTATAATACCATATTAAATTTTTTACTACATAAATTCATTATATAATAGAGGTAGAAATCTGCTATGATTAGCAGGTTGTATGATGCTTAGTTTTCAAATGGCATCCTAAGATTTGCTATTTTTAATCTCAACTTATATTTATTAAATGCTTAATATGTGCCAAGTTCCTCATAATAACTGGAAGAAGAAGGTAATTATTGTGCCCATTTTACAGATTAGTGCACCGAATTTTAAGAAGATTAAATAAGCATACCTGAGGTGACAACATATTGCATTGGGCAAATCTGCTGCAAAAGACCTCTTTAAAGTGTTAAAAAGCAAAGGTGTCACTTTGAGGACTAAGGTGTGCCTGACCCAAGCCATGGTATTTTCAATCACCTCATATGCATGTGAAAGCTGGACAATGAATAAGAAAGATCAAAAAACTGGTGTTGGCAAATACTGAATATACCATAGACTGCCAGAAGAATAAACAAACGTCTTGGAACAAATGCAGCCAGAACGCTGTTTAGAAGCAAGGATGGCAAGACTTCATCTCACGTACTTTGGACATGTTATCAGGAGGAACCAGTCCCTAGAGAAGGACGTGGTAAAGCAGATGGTCAGCAAAAAAGAGGAAGACCGTCAATGAGATGGACTGACACAGTGGCTGCAATAATGGGCTCAAATATAGGAATGATTATAAGGATGGCACAGGAGCAGGGAACATTTCTTTTTGTTATACATAGGGTCACTATGAGTCAGAACCAACTGGATAGCACCTAATAACAACAAAGGTAATGAAGAAGCCCTGTTGGCATAGTGGTTAAGTGCTTGGCTGTGAACTCACCAGCTGCTCTGAGGGAGAAACTTGTGGCAGTCTGTTTTCTTAAAGATTTATAGCCTTGGAAACCCTAGGGGGCAGTTCTCTGTCATATAGGATCTCTATGAATCAGAATCAACGAGATGGCAAT
Organism: Dugong dugon; assembly: GCA_030035585.1. Taxonomy (NCBI): domain Eukaryota; kingdom Metazoa; phylum Chordata; class Mammalia; order Sirenia; family Dugongidae; genus Dugong; species Dugong dugon. The sequence continues at coordinate 145,322,362 of CM057464.1, read as the reverse complement.
GGGTTTAAGGTAATATAGCTAGTAATTGGAAGAGATGTGGTATAAACTCAGGCATTCTGGCTCCAGAGCTCTTGCCACCTTTCTAATCTACTATGACTCCCATCATTCTGCTTTTCTGATATTCTTTACTGTAATTTACCATTTAAATATTATTTTAGAATCCACTGGTAAGGAGGACTAGTACTCAGGGACACATTACCCGATAAGCTAGTTACTTAACAGGCTTGGTTGTGCTTACTTACTAATCAGTAGGTAGTACATAGTTTCACCTGTGTTTCACCACATAAAAATGTGAAATTGCACACTATGGATTAGTAAGTAAACACAATTAAGCCAAGAGGACCTTGCTTACTAGTTAATCCACGCCTGCTAGCACCCTTTTTAGGCATTTACAGAGTTCAGTCAAGTACGAGAGGAGGGAGATTCCTAGATCATCCCAATCTTCCCGCCCTTTTCAAAGATAACATGAATGGGTTTACCCAGTGTCTTTAAAAAGCACACAGTGCCCCACTCTCAGGGATGCTTAGGAATGAGTAAGGGGCCTCAGGCAGCCAGGCCTGAATTTAAGTTTTTTTGTTTATTTTCTATCCAGAAAATTTGGAATAAAACAAACTGGAAAATCTCATGTTATACACCTAAACCATCACTTCTTTTGCTTGTTTATTTATTTAAAAATCTCTATCTTGAGTAATGAGTAAATTGAAGAAAAGGCACAAGATGAACTTAATGGGAACTGAAGTAATCTACCAAATACGATAGTTTTGAATATGAATATATGAATATCACACACATGCACATACATATGTCTCTGCCAGACATTAGCTTAGGTCCCAAGGCAATGGTAGAAAAGACACAATCCTTAATCAGAATGCATTTCAAAAGGGATGGAAAATACCTTATTTAAAATTTTCATTTTTTCATTGCCAGCATTTACTCAGCAGATGGGAGTTATTTAATAAATTCTAATCTAATGAATTAGTGGATATGATGAGAAATCGAATGAGACAAGGAATTCAGTCTACCAGTTAGGTCAGTTTGTAAGTGGCATTTTTCAGGACTTTGCTGATTATACTGAGCTTTATATTAACTACACTTATACCACCAGAACTACTGACTGAGGTCACCCTGAATGACTTCAGGCTTCAAGGTTCTTAGGTAAACTTTCCAATGGTTGCAGTACACATCTGCAAGCTCAGTTAATTGGAACCTGCTACAGGTCTACTGCAGGCGCACTGCAGAAGAAGTTGAACAAGCATTTGAAAATTGAGCCTTTGAGGAACTTATTGCAATGGAGTCATGGAAATTAGAGCTAAGAAAGATTTGATTGTTCTATGTAATTCATCCCTTGAGCACTGGTGTGTGATTGTCTTTTACAGTCTATCTTTCCATATATTTTCTTACATGAAGTTTGAATGACTCAAACAAAAGGGCTTTTAATACTTCCATTGGGACAATATTATAAAAGACCTCATTATGAGGAGGTGTTTCCTGATATACATCCTGAATTTTTCTTTGCTTAATTTCATCCCATTAACCCCAATTACACCTCCCCGGGGCAATGATAAACAATTCCAGCTGATCCTCTGAAGTTGTCCTCTTCACAGATTTCTCATTCCTTCCTGGCATGATGTAGTCTGGCTGTGCACCTCAGTTCTTTTACTCTGTGTCCACAAGCCAAATAGTGGCCTTCTAATCGCTTTTATTTCCTTTCTTTGAACACCCTCCAATCTCTAGGAATTTTGATTCTTGTTACAAATCCTCATATGCTTCACTTCCATTGTGGTCCATGCATGTGAACTCTGATCGTATAATAAGCCATTTTTCTCCAGGTTGAACTGGTAGAAAGAGTGGAAAAACAGGGTAGTGTAAAATGGCTTGCATAAAAAGCTAAACTGACAGAATTCACATTCTTGTTAGGATTTTCACCTTGTCAAATACAATTCTGTGCTAAAGAGATTATCTTAGGAGGTTTTCTGCGGTACTGTTATTGAACTGGTTGATTTATAATCAGTGTGCAGTTCAGCAAAGCTGTATCCTTCATTCAGAAAGAGATTTTGCTTTACAGACAAGGTGACATGAAACACTTGCCCTTCTAAAAGAGGATTAGAGTCTTTTACATTTTAAAGCCCATTTTGGTACAATCACTAACATGAAGCCAGTTTCCAATTTCATAAAAGAAAGATCTCTAAGGAGATACCTAGCCCAATTAACCGAGAAATGACAAGTGAGACTGAATTTAACACTGATAGAGTGTGACTTACTGTAAAGACCCTAACCTCACCTGACCTCTTCAGTGCAAACTAGCTAAAAAAGTGTTTAAAAATTATGTTGGAATATGGGCATTAAGAGCCAAGAGGACAAGAAAGAGAGAGAACAGTAATCCAGGGTTTGGATATTTTCTTGTTCATTTTATTGATTTGTCATCTATGAGGTAATTGAAATATTTTTAGTATATATGTCAGAATCCATTTCATAAGTGTAATTTGATAACTAAAATTTACTTCATAAATAAAATTTATTTCATCAGTAGAGTTCATTTCTACCTTTATAGGATGTATGTTTAGATATATATTCTTTGTTTAACCTGTTGTGGTGTGATGAGTATAGGAATGTGTAAATGAGCTCTGCTGACCTAAGGAGAACCTTAGTCAAGATCTGCCATGTAATCATTTGAAAGTGATCAGATAACTGTGGAATTGTTTTCCAATTAAAAAACAAAAATCCAAACCCATTGCTATTGAGTCAATTCTGACTCATAGCAACCCTATAGGTCAGGGTAGAACTGCCCCACACTGAGTGTCCAAGGAGCAGCTAGTGGATTTGAATGGCTGATCTTTTGGTTACCAGTCGAGCTCTTAACCACTGAGCCACCTGGGCTCCTTTCCTATAAAACTGGTCTGTAATTTTGAGCCCCTAAACTCCCCAGACATATAGGTATGTGCACACATGTTTGTGCATGCACGCGTGGGCATGCGCATACCCACACAGATATGTATATTTTAGTAACAAGAAAGTTTCATTATAGAGGAAATACCAAGGAGGATGTGGGTGCTAAAATGAAGAGGAAAACAAAAGCAAATCTAAAGAAAATAAAAGAAGAAACATTAGGAAGAAGAGAAGCAATAATTATCTCCCATTACTTTCTACTTTTTGATTAAAGCCTGCAGTATGTTTTAGGGAACTGCAGAATCAAGAGCTTTGAAGTGATATGAAGTATAAGGGGAAAATGTTTAAAATATTAGGATTTAAAAATTCTTTGGGAGAATACCTGAGGTTAATTACAGTGGTATCCCAGGAGCAATAGCTAAACTTTCCCTTCTATATCATTTCCTTCTGTAATTAGAAGAATCGGAAGGAAATGAGGATGTCGGCCACATAGTGGGGTTGTGACCTCTACTGTCTTTTAATTGTTTAAAAAATGTGAGCTGTCAAGCAAAGCTATAAAACATTTTCTGAAGCAATAATATCTTCTAAGATATGGATTCTTCTGTATATATGTCCATGAAGCCAGATTTAAGCCTCCATTTATTTTTTAACTGAAATATTCCTTTGCACCTAAGGAATTGGGCATATACCTACTCTACTTCAGTGAACAGCTTGCTCACTTCAACTTGCATGTGCCAGGGCTACTGAAGTGCCCCTTGATATATAGATCCTGTTAAGGGATTAATTCTCCCATACCTATCCTGTTTTAAAATGGACATCTTTAACCCATACCACATGTTCCAAAAACACACATTTATTTTCCTACTGAGTGTTAAAACGTTTCTTACTGTATTTAGGTCAGCTGTTGAAATTTCTACATAAGCATTTGGTTTTCTAAGAATCAGCTCCTCTCTATTCAGAAACCCTAAATATTAGTTGTAATGCTTAAGATTATGTGCCAGCTTGGTTGGGCCATGATTATCAGTGTTCATATGTGATTACTCCCATGATGGAATCTGCTGTGAGTAGCCCATCAGTTGAAGGGGAGTGTTCTTGGGGGTGTGGCCTGCATCTGAATATAAGCAGATGTTCTGGCTTTTTGCTTGCTCTGGATCCTATGGCTGAACTCCGGTTCTTGGGACTTGAGCTATCAGCTTATCTGCCAATCTTGGGATTCGTCGATATACAGCCTGTGAGCAAGAGCCATGCTCTCAGACCTGCTGATCTTGGGTTTGCCAGCCCCTGCGGCTACATGAATCGAAAGAAGCCTCTATCCTGATCCACGGACTTGGGACATTCCAGCTTCTACAATCCCATGAGTTTTTTCCTTGATATAATCTCTTTTTCTATATATATAGTTATGCACTTTACTGGTTTTTCTTCTCTAGAGAACCCAGCCTAAGAGGTTAGTTCTTTATTTTTAAACCATACTATCTTATTGATCACTCTGTCAAACTGCACTGAACAGTCACTATGTATAGAACACAAAGACCTGCTTGAGTGAAAGTAATTATGAAATAAAAGACAAGGTTTTGGAGAAATTAAACCTGGTTACAGGGATAAAAATGCAAACACAGATGTTATCATTTATTAAGCAGGACAATAAATAGATGAAAAAATAAATAACACATTCAGAATGGTATACTTACCAGACAAGTATATTTAATTTTAATTAAGGACATATTTGTCAAGTATCTGCTGTGTGTTTTTGTCGTTAGGTGCCCTCAAGTCAGTTCCGACTCATAGTGACCCTATGTACAACAGAACGAAACAATGTCCAATGTCCGGTCCTGTGCCATCCTTCACAATTGTTGCTATGCTTGAGCCCATTGTTGCAGCCACTGTGTCAATACATTCCCTCTTTTTCACTGACCTCCAAGCATGATGTCCTTCTTCAGGGATTGATCCCTCCTGATAACATGTCATAAGTACACGAGATGAAGTCTTGCTATCCTTGCTTCCAAGGAGCATTCTGGTTGTACTTCTTCCAAGACAGATTTGTTCATTCTTTTGGCAGTCCATGGTATATTCAATATTCTTCACCAACACCACAATTCAAAGGCGTCAATTCTTCTTTGGTCTTCCTTATTCATTGTTCGGCTTTCACATGCATATGAGGTAACTGAAAACATCATGGCTTGGGTCAGGCAGACCCTAGTCTTCAAGGTGACATCTTTGCTTTTTAACAGTTTAAAGAGTTTTTTGCAGCAGATCTGCCCAATGCAATGTGTCTTTACTTTTTTTTTTATTTAATAAATGTTTATTAAGATGGTCATATGGTGTTTTTTAAAGTTTTTTTTGAAGAATTTATTTTTCTTGTACTTTAGATGAAGGTTTACAGAACAAATAGTTCCTCATTAAACAGTACACATATTGTTTTATGACAATGGTTAACAACTCCATGATATGTCAACACTGTCCCTTCTCAATCTTAAGTTCCCTATTTACTGCATCTTTTGATTTCTTGACTGCTGTTTCCATGGGCATTATGGGCAAAATGAAATCCTTGACAATTTTGATCTTTTCTCTGTTTATCATGATGTTGCTTATTGGTTCAGTTTTGAGGATTTTTGTTTTCTTTATGTTCAGGTGTAATCCATACTGAAGGCTCTGGTTTTTTGATCTTTATCAGTAAGCGCTTCAAGTCCTCTTCACTTTCAGGGAGCAAGGTTGTGTCATCTGCATAGCACACATTGTTAATGAGTCTTCCTCCAATCCTGATGCCCCATTCTTCTTCACATAGTCCAGCTTCTTGGATTATTTGCTCAGCATACAGATTGAATAGTTATGGTGAAAGCATAAAACCCTGACACACACCTTTCCTGACTTTATACCACACAGTATCCCCTTATTCTGTTCAAACGACTGCCTCTTGATCTATGTCCAGGCTCCTCATTAGCACAATTAAGTTTTCTGGAATTCCCATTCTTTTCAATGTTATCCATAATTTGTTATGATCCACACAGTCGAATGCCTTTGCATAGTCAATAAAACACAAGTAAATATCTTTCTGGTATTCTCTGCTTTCAGCCAGGATCCATCTGACATCAGCAGTGATATCCCTTGTCCCATGTCCTCTTCTGAATCTGGCTTGAATTTCTGGCAGTTCTCTGTCAATATACTGCTGCAGCTGCTTTGGAATGATCTTCAGCAAAATTTTATTTGTGTGTGATATTAATGATATTGTTTGATAATTTCCACATTCTGTTGGATTGCCTTTCTTTGGAATAGGTGTAAATATGGATCTCTTCCAGTTAGTTGGCCAGGTAGCTGTCTTCCAAATTTCTTGGCTTCCAGTGCTGCACCCATTTGTTGAAACATCTCAATTGATATTCTGTCAATTCCTGGAGCCTTGTTTTTCACCAATGCCTTCAGTGCAGGTTGGACTTCTTTCTTCAGTACCATCAGTTCCTGATCATATGCTACCTCCTGAAATGGTTGAATGTCAACCAATTTTTTTGGTATACTGACTCTGTGTATTCTTTCCATCTTCTTTTGATGCTTTCTGTGTCATTTAATATTTTCCCCGTAGAACCCTTTGATACTGCAACTCAAGAGTTGAATTTTTTTCTTCAGTTCTTTCAGCCTGAGAAATGCTGAGCGTGTTCCTCCCTTTTGGTTTTCTATCTCCAGGTCTTTGCACATGTAATTATAATATTTTACTTTATCTTCTCGAGCTGTCCTTTGAAATCTTCTGCTCAGCTCTTTCACTTCATCATTTCTTCCTTTTGCTTAAGCTTCTCGGCGGTCAAGAGCAAGTTTTGAAGTCTCTTCTGACATCCATTTTAGTCTTTTCTTTCTTTCCTGTCTTTGTAATGACCTCTTGCTTTCTTCATGTATGATGGCCTTGATGTCATTTTACAACTCATCTGGTCTTAGGTCATTAGTGTTCAACGCATCAAATCTATTCTTCAGATAGTCTCTAAATTCAGGTGGGATATACTCAAGGTCATACTTTGGCTCTGGTGGACTTGTTCTAATTTTCTTCAGTTTCATCTTGAACTTGCATATGAGGAATTGATGGTCTATTCCACAGGTGGCCCCTGGCCTTGTTCTGACTAATGATATTGAGCTTTTCCATCATCTCTTTCCACAGATGTAGTCAATTTTATTCCTGCATATTCCATCTGGGGAGGTCCATGTGTATAGTTGCCTTTTATGTTGTTCAAAAAAGATATTTGTAATGAAGAAGTCATTGGTCTTGCAAAGTTCTGTCATGCACTCTCTGGCATCATTTCTGTCACTAAGGCTATATTTTCCAACTACTAATCCTTCTTTGTTTCTTTCACATTCCAATCACCAGTAATTATCAGTGCATCCTGCTTGCATGTTTGATCAATTTCAGACTGCAGACGTTGGTAAAAATTTTAAATTTCTTCATTTTTGGCCTTAATGGTTGGTGCATAAATTTGAATAATAGTCATATTAACTGATCTTTCTTGTACGTATATGGATATTATCCTATCACTGACAGCGTTGTACTTCAGGATAGATCTTGAAATGTTCTTTTCGATGATGAATGCAACACCATTTCTTTTCAAGCTGTCATTCCTGACATAGTAGACTGTATGACTGTCTGATTCAAAGTGGCCAATACCAGTCCAGTTCAGCTCACTAATGCCTAGGATATTGATGTTTATGCATTTCATTTTTGATGCTTTCCAGTTTTCCTAGATTCATGCTTTGTCCATTCCACGTTCTGATTATTAATGGATGTTTGCAGCTGCTTCTTCTCATTTTGAGTGGTGCACATCAGCAAATGAAGGTCCCCAAAGCTATACTCCATCCATGTCATTAAAGCTGACTCTACTTTGAGGAGGCAGCTCTTCCCCAGTCATACTTTGAGTGCCTTCCAACCTGAGAAGCTCATCTTCTGGCACTATATCAGACAATGTTCTGCTGCTATTCATAAGGTTTTCACTGGCTAATTCTTTTCAGAAGTAGATCACTGGGTCCTTTTTCCTAGTCCCTCTTAGTCTGGATGCACAGATGAAACCTGTCTGCCATGGGTGACCCTGCTGGTATATGAATACCAGTGTCATGGCTTCCAGCATCACAGCAAGATGCAAACCCCCACAGTACAACAAACTGAGATATGCTATGTGTTAGTTACTGTAATAGGCTCTACTCTCATTCCCTAATTCATTCATCTATTCACATCCATCCATCCATCCAGCCAGATTTTTACTGAATGCCTAATTTGTACCTTTTGCTAGGTACTATGGATAGATTGATACATAAGATGTTGCTACTACACTCAAGAAGTTATTATTGTACTAGAGGTCACAAAAGGTATAGTGTGATAGTGATAAATACACACAGTTACACAAAAGCCAAGGATGGATGGAGCTTAATTTTACCAGAGATGTCAGGGACAATGTTATGGAGGAGTTGCTGAGCTGAGTCCTGAAGGAAAAATGAGGTTCTCTAGGGCAAAGAATAAACGACATTTAGTTAATGTTTATTATATGACAGACTACGTGGTATATGCTTTTATCTATTGCATAGCCTCAAAATATCCTACAAAGTAGATTTGATTAATGCTGTTTTGCTCCCCAGGCAAAGGAGGTTGCCGACAGATTCAGGGCTAGTACGTGGCAGAGCACTTGGTTCAAGCTCAAATTGAAGTGACTTCCAAGCTCATGCTATTTCTGTTATACCGCATGCCTACAAAGAGATGGAGTAGAGGAAGTGACATTCAAGCAGAAAGAAGAGCAAGTGAAAAGATAAGAAGCATAAAATGGTACAGTATTTTGCAAATACTTTAGAATGTTGTACGTGATGAGTGGGAAATGGGGTCCAGATTATGAAGAATCAGATTTTCTAAACAAATAAATTATATTTTATCATGTGGAATCTGGATCTACATTTAAAAAATTTAGACAGAGGACTAGGGCTTGAGTTAAACTATGGCAGCAATCTGGAGGTTGCATTGGAACTGGGAAAGCATTTGGGAAGCAATCCAATAGACCAGGGGTACAATGATAAACACAGCATAGAACTCATCATAAAGGCTCTTAGAACATAATGGAAGGAAAGTAAGGACCTTGTCAAAGGATATAAAGTTAATCACATATTTTTAAATGTTCTTTTTCATCCAGAATAAATTCATGAATTTCTTGTTATTGTGATTAGAATAACAGCCCCAAATATGCCCCCAGAACCTGTGAACATGTTTCATTACTTGTCAAAAGGGACTTCGCAGATAAGATTAAGGATACAGATTTTTAAATGAGGAAATTATCCTGGATTATCCAGTTGGGCCCGGTATAATCTCATGACCTCATAAAAGCAGAGAACCTTTTCTAGCTGAAGTCAGAAAGATGTAGTATGAGAAAGACTGGGCCCACTGTTACTGGCTTTGAAGATGGAGGAAAGAGGCCTCAAGTGAACCAAGAGAAGTAGTTGTCTCTAGAAACTTGGAAGCCCATCAGCTGACAGCCAGCAAGGAAATTGGGGCCTCAGTCATACAACAGCAAGGAACTGAATTATGCCAACATCCTGAATGAGCAAAGAACAAATTCTGCCCTTAAGCCTCCAGAAAGGAATGCAGCCCTGCCAACACCATTATTTCAGCACAGTGAGACCTGCGTTGGACTTCTGGCCTAGAGAAATGTGCTATAGTAAATTTTTACTGTCTTAAGACACTGAATTTATGGTAATTTGCTATAGCAGCAATAGAAAACCAATACACCTATACTTAACTTTTTTTTTTTAAGTTAATGTCAGAGCTGGGGTTAATACAGATGCTGGTTGTCAATTTTGCTGTATTAACTTGGTTTTTCTGGCAAGCCGCACATGCTAAAAAGAAAAGATTGAATAAATATTTTCATAGAATCCAAGTAAACCAAATGGGAAAATTAGAGAAACTCAGAAATAAAGGTACAGGGCTCCTATATCTTTATCATCTCTGAGCAGCCTGAGACCATAGACTATGTTTTATTCTTGAATCTTTATAACTTCTCCTTTGTTTATTATTTTATATCCCAAAAGTAATTGGCTCCAACACCCTTAAGATATAAAGGGTCTTTGTGATCATCTTTGTGGGAAGCTGGGAAATGGCGTTCTGTTCCGTACTCAGAAGCCCACTGGGCCAAGTGGGTGGTGGCAGCTACCACAGGAGGGAAAAGTAGCTGCATTGCTGGGACCCAGGTAAAGGAAGTGAGGAGAGCATGGGATCTAATCTAGATGTAAGAAGGGTACCCATAGGTGACAACCACAGAATGGCATGTGTTCTTTTGTGTTTCATTCATTCAATAAACAAATACTTACGGAGCACCTCTGAGTGTTATTTGCTGGTTCTCCCCTTACAGAACTCCTAGTCCAATAGGGGTGGGTAGAACTATAAACAGTTTCACTGTAGAAAAGACTGAGATAAGTTTCTAGAGCGTTGCTCATAGAGCAGCTCAAAAGTGTGTGTCCATGAGTTGCCTGTTCCTGGTCTGCAACAAGCATGTAGAGAGTGTTTAGAAACTTCTTTACAGCAATTTGACCGAGTGATTTTTACGTCTACTGAACTAATACTAAATAAAAGTGGGTTTATATATATATACATATATTTGTATTTTCATTTTAATAGTAATTTATTTTTACTATATTTTACAAAAGCATCTGTTATAATGGATTGGGAAAAAAGAAAACCACAGATAATTTGAGAAACACTGGTATAACATTTAAGATAAGTGCTGGAACCACACTGGGTGAGAATAGGGGTTCTTGTCCTAACTCTAGCTTTATCCTGAACTTTTTATTTTTTTATTTTCTTGAGTCAATGTTATGGCAAAAATGAGGAATTTTTCTTAGAGAAGCAGATGCCACTAGTCTGTTTGCATTTAGGATCTCCTCCATTTCCCCTGTTGGCCCAGTTCTTTGGCAAAATTTTCATATGGCAAAAAATTATGCAACTACTCATCCCATCAGTTAGAGATTTAAAAATAATTCCTAACTGTTTAAACAACACCCACACAACGGCTGAGCACGTTTTCCTCTTCGCCCTCTGCATTGGGAGCTTGTGCTAATTTCCCTGGCACTTTTGCAGCTCTGGCTTCCGCACGACTTCTCTCCTTCACACTAAGCTGTTCTCTGATAAGGTGCAGCTGGGGAAATCCATCGCTCTCTGGACCAGTCAGGCTTTCACATCAGTTGTTAATTGACAGAAGGCTTAACATATTTCTCAATTATGGCTGCAAAGTCATTACTGGAAGAAGCCGGCAAATCACGGAAAAACAGTGTTTTCTGTGTTCTGATGAACTGGTTATGAAAATGGCTCAATGAAAGTACAACACCCAACCCAATGGGATTCTAAAAAGTGACAAGGGTAGCCACAGGAGTGTATCTCATAGTGAAAAAAGGCCTGATGGAGGTCAGGGATCATGAAACGTGTGTTTCCCCCAGCTCTGACCTTACCCAGCATCTCTCTACCTTGGTGCCCTGGTTTATTTTTTAATCAATAGATTTTTTTTTTCAATCATCAATGGCTAATAATAACTGTCCTGTAAGTCTTACAGGGCTATTATGGAAAAAAATTGGATAATACCTTTGAAATTGTATTGAAAATTTAATATTATAGATGTAAGGTATTATTCATAGAGGACAATGATGAGAGGTTGGCTAAATATGCCTATTAAGCTTAATTCATATGGGGTAACTTTTTCCTACTAGTCACTGTTTTCTTCGCATATCAGGTTGTTAGTACATACCTTATAGATTCATGGAATTATAGAAATGAAAGTGACTTTAGGAGGTGACCTAGTTCAATTCATTTTCCATTTTTTGGACAAGAAAAGTGAGATTAAGTGACTTCCCCTAGGTCACTTGGCTTATTAATGGTAGAACCAAGTCTAGAAGTTATCATAGTTTTTGGCCTTACAATTCTTATTTGTGTGATTATATAAGTAATAAATACTCATTTGAGAAAATGTGGGATACACTAAAGGTATTTAACTAAATTAAAATTATGCATAATCCCTCATTTCAGAGATAATTATTCTTAGTAATTTCTTACCTTTATTGATATAGGTATAGATATAAACTTTTCCTATAAAATTGAGATCTTATTGTATAAACGGGTTGGTATCATCCCCTTTCATTCAACATTAATATGTCAAAACAATTTTTGCTGTCATTTGGCATGCTTTTAATTACTGAATAATATTCTATGTCAGCATGTCTAATAAATATACATGTCTTTGATAGAAGCCCTGGTGGTGCAGTGGCTAAAGTGCCTGGCTGCTAACCAATAGGTGAGTGGTTCGAACTCACCAGCCACTCCATGACAGAAATATGTGGCAGTCTGCTTCCATAAAGATTTACAGCCTTGGAAACCCTATGAGGCAGTTCTACTCTGTCCTATATGGTTGCTATGAGTCAGAATCGACGTGAGGGCAGTGGGTTTGGTTTTGATCAGTGGTGAAGTTAGAGGGATTATTACTTCTTTGGATTTCCTATTTTAAAAATAACCTGTTCTTTTCCTTTGTCCATTTTTCCTATTTTTAATCATATTCTTTCTCAGTGATTCATAAGTATTCTTTACATATAAAGTGCACTAACTCTCTTTTTAACATTTATCATGATTCAGAGTCATTATGCATTTCAGCTCTTACCACAGGCTGCAAGTATCTTGCCCAAGATCATATAACTGTAAGATATAGAACTGTCATTGAAAAACAGGCCTGTTACACCAAAACCTAGCTTTTTCTAACTATATCACATTGCTTTCTCTTATAGCTGAGACCTAAAAAGTAGGGCTAATACCCAAATTTCTGGAGTCCCTGAGTGATGCAAATGGTTAATGTTCTTGGATGCTAACTGGAAAATTGGAGAATTGAGCCCACACAGAGACACCTTGGAAGAAAGGTCTGGCGATCTACTTCCAAAAAATCAGCCACTGAAAACCCTATGGAACATTGTTCTACTCTGACACACATGGAGTTGCCATGAGTAAGAATCAACTTGATGGCAATTCTTTTTTATACACAAATTGCTAGACAGCTAATGAAAGTTTTACGATCAACCTGGTAAACCGTTCTGACAAGTAACTAGCAAATCAATACCGTTTTTTTTTTTAACTTTTCATTCTGATTTCTTTCTTTTTGATACCTAAAACTGAAAATATCTCCTTGCTTCTCAATATTGCAATTGGAATTCAGTTAATAACCCTTGACTTTGCTTTTTCATTTATGCCATAGGATGTCTCAAATTTAATGAACAAATTAATAACATATATTTCTTCTCATCGTCATTATTAACCAGGTAATCTCAGAGAAAGAGGATATTTACATAGATTTGTGCACTAAGTATTTGCCTAATCTTTGGTAATATAATAAAGTCTAGCTGAAGAATACATACTCATCACCATCGAGTCAATTTTGACTCATAGTGACCCTATAGGAAAGAGTAGAACTGCCCCATAGCGTTTCCAAGGCTATAAATCTTAACAGGAGCAGACTGCCACCTCTTACCCCCATGGAGCAACTAGAGGGTTTGAACTGCTAAGCTTTTGGTTAGGAGCTGAGCACTTAACCACTGAGCCACCAGGGCTCCTTAAAGAATACATAGAAACACAATTAAGAAATAATAGTTCAATTTATATCCTTTTTAGAAACATGAACATTTTTCTTATTTCAATCTCTTTGGTTCTTCTAAATTTGATGTTTAGTAACATCTCAGTAAATGATTTTAAAAATAGTATTTAAAAAGACATGTAAGATAACTTAAAAATTTGCAGTGTTATCCTATGTTGTTTGCCCCACACTAAATTTTGTTTAGAAAAATAAAAACAATTTAAAAATTATTTAAATTGATTCAAAATATAAGGGGATTTTAGAAAAAATTGTGATATCCATAATATTTCCATTAATGGGAAATAGACTTAATATGAAATTCATCTTTAAACAAAATTTAAGTTTCAGCAATTCTGTCATATTAGATGATAAAATCTGAACATTTAAATCCCACCAGGTGATGGACATATTAAATGCCTCTAACTATTTGTACATTAACAATGATACATTCATTTTTTAAGAATTTTTGTGACTTCCGGCAAAATGGCGCTCTAGGCAGAAGCACCACGCCATCCCTCCACAGCAAAGATGCGAAAAACTAAGCCAAACAGAGAATACAAAAATCCTGAAACCCTAAAACATCAAATGAAGAGATAAAGAACTCAGCCAAGCACCAAATGGAGTGAGAAAACTGACAGAGAATGGAGAGTGAGGAGAGATTCATGCAGAGGTCCCCTACCAGCTAACGCAGTGCAGATCCACCATCTTGGACTCCTATCGGAGACCAGCAAACGGGGGTACAAGAAAGCAGCCTCATGGCGCATCCAGTGGGAGACAAAACAACCAGTAATTTGTGATATACGCTTTCCCACCCCCCACCATTCTTCACCCCCACTCGGCCTCTTTTGCTTCCTGCGGCCACAATCTCTTGACTGGGAAACACCGGCTGCTTGGATTCCATATACCGGAACGGGCTGGCTATCTGAGTGCCAATTGTTGGCTGCTGGTGTGGCTTTTTTCTGCTTCTTTTGATTTCTTCCTTACCTCTCACCACCTCCCCCTCCTTTTGCTCAAATACCTGGCTCCGTGCGCCATCTTTGCTTCTTCCTGAGGGGCTGCAGAGCTCCAGTAATTTGTGATATACGCTTTCCCACTCCCTACTCTTCTTCACCCATACTCAGCCCCCTCTGCTTCCCGCAGACACAGTCTCTTATCCAAGAAACACCAGCCCGCACTAGCTGGCTCTCTGAGTGCAATTTGTTGGTGGCTGGTGTGGCTTTTTTTCCTGCTTCTTTTGATTTCTTCCTTAACTCTCACCACCTCCCCCTCCTTTTGCTCAAATACCTGGCTCCGTGCACCATCTTTGCTTCTTCCTGAGGGGCTGTGGAGCTCCGTTCGAGTGTGGAGCTGCTTCACGGTCTGGGCTGCCGCGCTGGTCGGATCCCAGGGCTTTTGTTCGTTTGTTTGTTTTGAATTGTTTGTTTGTTTTCTTTTCCTTTTCTTGAGTTGGGAGCCCTTTCTGGCCAGGTGGTGCTGCGTGGCAAGGAGACTACCCCCTCGGCTTGCACAGACGTGCGGAGGGATCTCTGAGGGCATTTCTTTTCTTGTTGGTTTATTTTTTTTCTGTTTTTTGGGGGGCTTTTCTTGTTCTTTTTTTTTTTGATTTGTTTTCTTTTCTTTTCCCTTTTTCCCTTTTTGTCTTTCTTCATTACTGTTTCTCATCTCCATAGCTTTCTTCTCTTTCTGTTCCCTGAATACCTGGAGTTGTATACCTCTACACCTTCTAGCCAGGCTGTACTGCAACACCTGAGAGCAACTTCCCCAGACCTCACAGCTGCACCAGTGGGATCCCTGGGAACTTTGTGGTTCTTTAACCTTTCTGATTTTTTATTTATTCATTCTTTTCTTCCTCTTCCCCTTCCTGTTTTTCTTCATTTCATAGTCTCTCATCTCTCCACTCCAATGGCAAGCTCCCCTAGCATTCTTTTTTGTTTGTTTGTATGTTTTTGGCTCCTGTTCCTCTGTCCTCTCTCCCATATCCATCTTAGCTCCACACATAAAAATCTCCCCGCTGCATCCTGCCTACCTACACCGTGCACTTAACATCACACCACCAAGTGGCACAGGCACGGCCTACTGCAACCTGCCTTGCACTGACTACCGACCCGCCCTGGTGGCTATAGTAAATGACACAAACAACCCATCCCAGTAACTCCTCTTCAGCTAGACCTGCCTTGCCGTACCATATTTGAGTGACTGACCATGCCAATTGGAGAAGGACAAGAAAAGTACTGTGCCCACAGACCACAAACAACAAAGAACACATAGTCAGCCTCCTCAGACATAGTTAAATTTAAAAAAAAAAAAAAAGGGATGAAACAAACAAATCTACAACCAATAAATGAGAAAAATAAATACCAAATGCCCCGAGGACACCAGACAATATCAAAACATTTACAAAAACAGGACAGGATGGTTCCAGTAGGCATCCATAATAAAACACCAGATGACTTTGCAGTGGAAGAAAAGGCACTAGAACTAGCTGATAGAGAATTCAAATCTCTAATACTCAGAACTCTCCAAGAGCTGAGGCAAAAAGCTGACAAACATGAGGAAAAAACAGACAAATTCATGGAAAATACAGACAAAAAATTGGAAGAATTCAGGAAAATAATGCAGGAAGAAAATGCCAAAATAAATTCACAACTAGAAATTATACAAAGACAACAATTAGAAATCCAAAAGATAAACAAGATTTCAGAAATGGACAGTGTCATAGAAGGGTTGAGAAGCAGATTTGAAACGGTGGAAGACAGGATCAGTGGAATTGAAGACAAACACTTGGATACAACTCTGAGGAAAACTCAGAAAAAAGAACAAAGTAAAATGAAGAGACCCTGAGAGTTATGTGGAATACAATCAAAAGCAAAAATTTACGAGTGACTGGAGTTCCAGAACAGGGGGAGAAAACAGAAAACAGAGAGGCTCATTAAAGAACCGCTGACAGAAAACTTCCCCAATATCATGAAAGATGAAAAGATGGCCATCCAAAAAGCTCAACGAACCCCACATAGGAGAGACCCCAGGAAAAAATCACCAAGGCATATCATAATCACACTTGCCAAAACCAAAGACAAACAAAGAATCCTGAGAGCAGCTCATGAAAAACAAGAAGTCATATACAGAGGAGAAACAATCAGGCTAAGCTCAGATTATTCAGCAGAAACCATGCAGGCAAGAAGGCAATGGGATGACATATATAAAATCTTCAAAGAAAACAATTGCCAGCCAAGAAAAATACACCCTGCAGAACTCTCATTTAAATTTGATGGTGAAATTAGGTGATTTCCAGATAAACAGAAATTAAGGGAATATGTAAAAGTCAAACCAAATTACAAGAATTATTAAAGAGAGTTCTTCGATCTGAGGACAAACAACTTCCGCTCACAGGCAGAATCTAGGATGCAGGATCGTACCAGCCAGACACCAATCTAGGAAATGAACTCTCGAGGACTATCCAAAACCAAAAGAAATACAACAGGGAATCAGAGCAGTTAATCAGTAAATGACAACAACATCAAAACAATAAAAGAGGGAATAAACGGCATAGGTATAGAACCTTCTAATTGAGAGGAAGGCAAGGCGATACCAAGTAATGGTAGACTGCTTCAAACTTAGAAATTTGAGGGTAAAAGTCATGGTAACCACAAAGAAAGTTAACAAACATACTCAAAAAAGAAGAAAAACATAAAGTCACAGCAAAAACAAAACCTATAAAAACAAAAGAATAAAAAAAAAATCCACAAACAAAAGTAACTCAGCACAAGAGAGTAAGAAGAACAAAGACAACTTCAGCACCACAAAAAAAAAAAAAAAAAAACACTACAAAATGACAGCAACAAACTCACAACTATCAATAATTACACTGAATGTAAGTGGACTCAATGCACCCATAAAGAGACGGAGAGTGACAGAATGGATAAGAAAACAGGATCCATCAATATGCTGTCTACAAGAGATACACCTTAGAAACAAAGATGTGAATTTATTAAAAGTAAAAGGTTGGAAAAAAGTATACCACGCTAACAACTACCAAAAAAGAGCAAGAGTGGCAATTCTAATCTCAGATAAAATAGACTTTAAAACAAAATCTACCATAAAAGACAAAGAAGGACACTATATAATGATTAAGGGGATGATCCATCATGAAGACATAACCATAATAAACATCCATGCACCCAATGACAGGGCTCCAAAATACATAAAACAAACTCTAACTACACTGAAAAGAGAAACTGACAGTTCCACAATAATAGTAGGAGACTTCAACACACCACTCTCAGTAAAGGACAGAACAACTAAGAAGAAACTCAGAAAAGATACAGAAGACATAAAGGGCACAATCAGCCAACTGGACCTCGTAGACATATATAGAACACTCCATCCAACCGCTGCAAAGTACACATTCTTTTCCAATGCACATGGAACGTTCTCCAGAATAGACCACATACTAGGCCACAGAGCAATCCTCAACAAGATCCAAAACGCTGACATAATTCAAAGTATCTTCTCTGACCACAATGCCATCAAGGTAGAAATTAACAATAGAAAGAGCAAGGGAAAAAAATCAATTACATGGAAACAGAATAATACCCTGCTTAAACATAGTGGGTGATAGAAGAAATCAGAGATGGAATAAAAAAATTCCTAGAATCAAATGAAAATGAAAACACATCATACCAAAACCTTTGGGACACAGCAAAGGCCGTCCTCGGAGGACAATAATAGCAATAGATGCACATATCAAAAAAGAACAAAGGGACAAAATCAAAACATTAACTACAGAACTCAAACAAATAGATAGAGAACAGCAAAAAAAGCCCACAGCCACCAGAAGAAAGGAAATAGTAAAGATCAGAGCAGAAATAAATGAAATAGAGAACAGAAAAACAATAGAAAGAGTAAACATAACCAAAAGTTGGTTCTTTGAAAAAATCAACAAAATCGACAAACAACTGGCCAGACTGACAAAAGAAAAACAGGAAAGGACACAAATAACCCAAATCAGAAATGAAATGGGGGACATTACAACAGACCCAACTGAAATAAAAAGGACCATAACAGAATATTATGAAAAACTATACTCCAACAAATTTGAAAACCTAGAGGAAATGGATAAATTTCTAGAAAAGCATGGCCTAACCAAACTACAACAAAGTGATGTTGAAAATCTGAACAGACCCATAACAAGAGAAGAGATTGAAAAGGTCATAAAAAAATTCCCAACCAAAAAAAGCACTGGCCCAGATGACTTCACTGGAGAATTCTACAAAACATTTACAGAAGAGTTTGTACCAGTACTACTCAAGCTGTTTCAGAGCATAGAAGATGAAGCAACACTTCCAAATTCATTCTATGAAGCCAGCATAATGGTGATACCAAAACCAGGCAAAGACGTCACAAGAAAAGAAAATTACAGACCAATACCTCTCATGAATATAGATGCAAAACTTCTGAACAAAATTCTAGCCGATAGAATTCAGCATCATATCAAAAAACTAACGCACCACGACCAAGCAGGATTCATAACAGGTATGCAAGGATGGTTCAACATTAGAAAATCGATCAATGTAATCCACCTCATGAATAAAATGAAAGAAAAGAATCACATGATCTTCTCAATTGATACAGAAAAGGCATTTGACAAAGTCCAACACCCATTCCTGATAAAAACTCTCAATAAAATATGTATAGAAGAGAAATTTCTCAACATAATAAAGGGCATCTATGCAAAACCAATGGCCAACATCATTCTTAATGGAGAGAGGCTGAAAACATTCCCCTAGAAAACAGGAACACGACAAGGATGCCCTTTATCACCACTCCTATTTAACATTGTGCTGCAAGTTCTAGCTAGAGCTATAAGGCAAGAAAAAAGAAATAAAGGGCATCCAAATTGGTAATGAAGAAGTTAAACTGTCCCTGCTTGCAGATGATATAATACTATACGTAGAAAACCCTAAAGACTCCACGAGAAATCTACTGGAACTAATAGAAAGATTCAGCAGAGTAGCAGGATACAAGTTAAATGTTCAAAAATCAGTTGGATTCCTATATACCAGTAAGGAGAATGATGAAATGGAAATCAGGAAAACAATACCATTTTCAACATCCCCTAAAAAGATAAGATACTTAGGAATAAGTCTGACGAGGGATGTAAAAGACCTATACAAAGAAAACTACAAAACACTACTGCAAGAAACCCAAAGGGATCTACATAAATGGAAAAACATACCATGCTCATGAATAGGCAGACTCAACATTGTGAAAATGACAATTCTACCCAAAGCAATTTACAAATACAACGCAATTCCGATCCAAATACCAACAACTTTCTTCAAAGAGGTGGAAAAACTAAATCAGTAACTTTATATGGAAAGGGAAGAAGCTCCAAATAAGTAAAGCACTACTGAAGAAGAAGAATAAAGTTGGAGGACTCACACTACCTGACTTCAGAACCTACTATACAGCTACAGTAGTCAAAATAGCCTGGTACTGGTACAACGACAGATACATTGACCAATGCAACAGAATTGAGAACCCAGATGTAAATCCATCCACCTATGGTCACCTGATCTTCGACAAGGGCCCAAAGTCCATCAAATGGGGAAAAGACAGTCTTTTTAACAAATGATGCTGGCAAAACTGGATATCCATCTGCAAAAAAATGAAACAGGACCCATACTTCACGCTGTATACAAAAACTACTTCAAAATGGATCAAAGACCTGAATATAAAGCCTAAAACTATAAAGTTCATAGAAGAAGAAATAGGACCAACACTACAGGCCTTAATACACAGCATTAACAGGATGCAAACCATAACCATCAATGCACAAACCCCAATATATAGCTAGATAACGGGGATCGTCTAAAAATCAAACACCTATGCTCTTCAAAAGACTTCACCAAAAGAGTCAAAAGAGAACCTACAGACTGGGAAAAAATTTTTGGACAGTACAAGTCAGACAAAGGTCTAATCTCCATAATCTACAAGAAAATCCAACACCTCTCCAACAAAAAGACAAATAATCCTATTAAAAAATGGGCAAGTGAGATGAACAGACAATTCACCAAAGAAGACATTCAAATGGCCAACAGACACATGAGGAAATGCTCATGATCACTAGCCATTAGAGAAATGCAAATTAAAACCACAATGAGATACCATCTCACCCTTGCATTACTGGCACGAATCAAAAACACTGGAAATAATAAATGTTGGAGGGGCTGCGGGGAGATGGGAACTCTTCTGCACTGCTGGTGGGAATGCAAAATGATACAACCATTTTGGAAAATGGTATGGTGCTTCCTCAGAAAGCTAGAAATAGACATACCATTCGATCCAGCAATCCCACTCCTAGGAATATATTCTAGAGAAATAAGAGTCATCACTCGAATAGACATATGCACACCTATGTTCGTGGCAGCATTGTTCACAATAGCAAAACAATGGAAACAACCTAGATGCCCAGCAACAGATGAATGGATAAACAAACTATGGTACATACACACAATGGAGTACTATGCAACAAGAAAGAACAACAATGAATCTGTGAAGCATCTCATAACATGGATGAAACTGGAGGACATTATGCTGAGTGAAATAAGTCAATCACAAAAGGATTACGACTCCATTGTAAAAACCCATGAAAAAGTTCACACATAAAATGTAACAATCTTTGTTGGTTACCAGGGATGGGAGGGGTGGGGGTGGAAATACTAAATAGGCAATAGATAAGCGGTATCTTGGGTGAAGGGTGAGACAGTACACAATATAGGGGAAACTAGCACAACTTGTACAAGGAAAGGTCATGGAAGCCCCATAGACACATCCAAACTCGCTGAGGGACTGAATTGCTGGGTGGAGGGCTGTGGGGACCATGGTCTCAGGGAACATCTGGCTCAATTGGCATCACCCAGTTTATAAAGACAATGTTCTACATTCTACCTTGGTAAGTAGTGTCTGGGGTCTTAAAAGCTTGTGAGCATCCATCTAAGATACTACATTTGTCTCATCCCTTCGGGAGCAAGGGAGAATGAAGAGAACAGGATACAAGGAAAAGATTAGTCCGAAGGACTAATGGACCACAGCTACCAAGGCCTCCACCAGACTGAGCCCAGTACAGCTAGATTGTGCCCAGCTACTACCACTGACTGCTCTGACCAGGATCACAACAGAGGGTTCTGGACAGAGCTGGACAAGGATGTAGAATATAATTCTAACTCACAAAAATATACCAGAGTTACTGGCCTAAAGGAGACTGGAGAAACCCTAAGAGTATTGCCCCCAGACACCCATCTAGCTCAGTGGTGAAGTTATCTCTGAGGTTCACCGTTCAGCCTGGGAGTGGACAGCCCCGTAAAACCAAATGGGACTAATGAGGTACAGAAGTTCAGTGACAAGAGCCAGAAGGCAGAAAGGGACAAGGAAGCTGGTGATAGGGAACCCAAGGTTGAGTAAGGATATTGTTGATGTGTTGTGAGATTGTTAAACATTGTCATAGGGCAAGATGTGTGGTAACTGTTAAATGAGAAACTATTTTGATCTGTAAGCCTTCATCTTAAGTGAGAATAGCAGCACAATTGGAAGAGCATAGCCAATGTCACTGAACTGTGCATGTAGAAATTTTTCAAACGGTGTATCTTTGGCTATGTGTATTTTCACCAAAAACGGTTGAGAAGTTAGAGGGTTGACATGTTGTGGTGTTGTTAACCAATGTCATAAAACAATATGTGTAGTACTCTTTCATGAGAAACTATTTGCTCTGTAAGCCTTCACCTGAAGTACAATAAAAAAAACAAAAAAAGAATTTTTGTAAAGTCTCTTAACTTTAAAGATGTGAGAATATTTACATATTCTGTCATTCGTTTTCCTGTTTTGATCTAGTTTCAATTAACTTCCTCCCTTTGGGAACTGGCCATATCTTTTTGCAGTAATTGAACATTTTACAGTATCCTGCATTAGACTAATTTATCTTCTCCACTATAGTATTAGGGTGTTGGAAGAAAATTAAATGGTAACAAAATCAGAAGAGAATTTAAGGATTTCCTGGCAATTTGCAAATGGCTGGCATTCAAGCTAGGCATTTTATGGGCTGATGTAATCTTTGTTAATTGTGTGAGACATTTGCCCTTTACTAGAAAATGGAGTAAACATGTAGCCAGTGATGACATCCTGCCTGTTTGAACTTTACCATCTTAAGGACACTTCTTGGAAAACAGTTTTTATGCTTCTAAATGGACTGCATCTCTTTCTTCAGTGCTGATGGAAAAGTGCTGATAGAAAGATGTGCTGGAATATATCGCAGATAAAATCTATGTGTTCCACAATCATGACCCTTGTTAACTTCTTTGAAAGGATTTCCATCATCCTTTAATCAATTGATGGGGTCCCCATATGACCCCAAGTGCATAAAATAAAATAGATGTAATGCTATTTGCTTTCAAAGTGGTTAGGAATTAATTTTTAAATGATAAGCATTCTGGAAATGTCTGATAGTCACTGCATGAGAGTACAAGTAAAACCTCTCACCACCCTTGAAGACTGAGAAAATAGAAAAAAAAAAAAATAGATGCAGGCCTACCAATTTTTTTATTTTTTATTTTTTTTAAGAGCATCGGAGTAGATCTGTGAACTCACAAGTTCAATCAAAGTCATTTGAATGTGAAGGAGGCATTACTAAAAATTCAAGTAACCAGAAACATTACATGTAATCACAGTCATAAGTGAGTCAGATGGTCTTCTTGAAATCCGGAATCCCCCCACTGCCATATACAACTTCTATCAAATAAATAAAAATAAGATGCCATAGAATCAGAATTGGTCTGTTTTCTTCCAGTACATTGCTAGGGAAATGGGTGCTCTGTGAAACCAAAAATATTATTCTAGTTTATCCCTATAGTAGCAATGGATACATCAGGTTACTCTGTTTTAACGCCACCAGCCATTAATCAAACTAACCCACCATGCTCTGTTTCCAAGCTCATCCCCAAAGAGAACAGAACAGAACGAAACAAAAAACTTTCTTAGTATAACTTGTTTTTTATACCATTGTTGTTGTTAATTGTTAGGTGCCATCGAGGTGGTTTCAACTCAAAGCAACCCTACATAAAACAGAATGAAACACTGCCCAGTCTTGCACCATCCTCACAATCATTGTTATGCTTGAGCCCCTCGTTGCAGCCACTGTCTCAATCCATCTCTTTTTCGCTGAACTTCTACACTTGCTTTCTTATATAGATTTTTTTAATAGTGAAAATCTAGTTTTATATAGATTTTTCTAATATTGATCATTAATAATGATCATAATTATCTTGTTACTTAAGAGTTTTATTTTTTATTGGAAATTAATAAATTGGTCATTATTACTACTTTATGAATTAATAAATTACCATTTATTTGACAGCAAACTCTTCAGGCTGTGGTCTATGTCAATGAAATAAGTGAATATTCTGACTCTGGGAATCTTGAAAACTAAACAGCGATTCAAATCTGGACACTCTACTTTTATGCTGTTGGCTTGTTTGATGACACTGGGTAAGTCAATGAATCTCCCTAGGCCTCTCTGCTTCACTGATAAAGTAACACCATTTACCTATAAACTGACTTGATTTGCTTATTATAAAGCATTTTTATTTATGATCTGTATCCTAAGGAGGATCAGAGTGGCTTATATGGTAAAACACAATCAGGACAATAAAAAAGACCAAAAGGCACATAAACAGAATAAGTTATGATGGATTAGTAAAATCAATTATAAAGCAGTTTGCCTTCACACATTGCACCATCAGGGCACAATTCAGAATTACAATCACAATAAGTAATAACCCAGGGAGAAAATATTTGGGAAACATACATCTGGCAAGGTTTTAACATCCAAATATATAAAGAACCCTACAATTCAACAACAAAAAGACAAACAATTTTGTCATTCCTCAGAGTTCCTGGGTGTCTCTCTTTCCCCTATCTGTGTCTCTGTCTTTTCCAGTCTTTTTGTAAGACAGAAGTGATTAGGTTTAGAATCCACCCTACACTAAATCACCTCATTAAAAAACAACAACAAAAAAAACAGAAACAAACAAACCCTATTCCAAACAAGGTCATACTTACAGGCACAGGGAATAGCATTTCAACACATATTATGGGGTAATACAGTCAATCTATAACATATATTTATAAGGGATATTGGTCTGTAGTTTTCTTTTTTGTGGTGTCTTTGGTATCAGGGCAATACTTGTCTCATAGAATGAGTGAGGAAGTTTTCCTTCCTCTTCTATCTTTTAGAAGAGTTTCGTAAGGATTGGTGTCTTCTTTAAATGTTTGGTGGAATTCTCCAGTGAAGCCATCCAGTTCAGGTCATTTTTTTGTTGAGAGATTTTTGATTAATGATTTAATCTCTTCACTTGTTATGGGTCTGTTGAGATTTTCTATTTCTTCTTGAGACAATTTAGGTAGTTTATGTGTTTCTTGGAATTTGTTCATTTAATCTAAATGATCTAATTTGTAGGCATGCAGTTGTTCATCGTATTGTCTTATGATCCTTTTTATTTCTGTAAGATTGGTTTTAATGTTCCCACTTTTCTAAATTTAGTTATTTGCATCTTCTCTCTTTTTTTCTTCATCAATCTAGCTAAAGGTTTGTTGATTTTATAAGTCTTTTTCAAAGAACCCATGTCTGGTTTTGTTGATTCTCTCTAATGTTTTTCTGTTTTCTATTTCATTTGTTTCTGCTCTGATATTTGTTATTTCCTTCCTTTTTGAAGCTTTGGGCTCAGTTTGTTCTTCTTTTCCTCAAGTTGCATAGTTAAGTTGTTGATTTGAGATGTTTCTTCTGTTTTAATGTAGGTGGTTACTGCTAAAACTTTTCCTTTGAGCACTGCCTTTGCCGTGTCCAGAAGTTTTGATACGTTGTGCTTTCATTTTCATTTGACTCTAAGTATTTTCTTATTTTTTTCTTGATTTTTTTCCCCTTAACTCATAGGTTGTTTACAAGTGTGGTGTTTAATTTCTACATATTTGTATATTTTCTAGTTATCCTTCTGTTGCTAATATGGAGTTTCATTCCATTATAGTCAGAGAAGATACTTTGTACGACTGCAATCTTTTTAAACTTATTGAGACTTGTTTTGTGATCTAGCATATGGTCTATTCTAGAGTATGGTCCATATGCACTGCAAAAGAATGTCTACTGTTCTGATGTTGGGTAGAGTATTCTACATATGTCTGGTTGGCTTCACAGTCTCTTTATGAAACATGAAGTATTTGTATTTCCTCAGGCTTCTGTTGGCCAAGATGTCAGGCTGATTTGTGGTGCTTACTCTGACTCCTGTTGCTATCTCATTGAAAATATTGTAAACTCAACCCATCTTCAAGATGTGTATGATGCCTCTTCATTTCTTTTTATTCTCTCAACCCAGGTAACTAAACCACATGTCTTTATCACTCTCAAGCACCCCAGAGACATGCTATGATGACCTCAGACTGAGTAGCCCTGAGCTGGTCCCAACCCCTGTCAGATAAATCTCTCTAGGATCATAGGGTAAAAGGGTTGCTGATCAGAAGCTAATATTTTCACACATGCGTGCACTCTATAAGTCATGTAAGTCACTCCCTAGACAGATGTGAAAGACAGATACACACACACACAGGGACTAAAACAGAGTCTCTAAACTGCCTATGTTTAAATTTGCTTATGCTGACCTGGCTGCCATTGACCAGAGAATCAAAACCTGGAAAAATGATGACAATTCTTTATAAGGTTTTCATTACTCAATTGACTTTTGTAGTCATTTGCATTATGTAAAAATAAAAATTTAAGTGAATTTACTAAATACCACAAAAGATGAAGTAGAGTTAATAAGCATAGCTTTGAGTTAAAACTCATGGGGAATCTTTGGGGAAAATAATTCATTAATAATAAACAAAGAAATGTAATAATGACTAACGTGTGTAATACATTATAGCTTGCAAATCATTTTCACATACATCTTTTAGCTCTTACAACAATGTAAGTTTTATTTTATTTTATGATGAAGAAAATGAGATTGAAAGAGATTTAATGATTTTCCCAAAATGACTCTCAGAGCCAAAACCTGAACCCAGGTCTTCTCAGTCCCTTTCCTCCTTTCATATAATGCAATATAAGGAACAGTAACTACTCTCGCCAGATCTACAGTCTAGGCAAAGAGAAGTTATGTGCATATCAAACATCCATAACTGATCATTAAGAACAGTATAAAATATTGCTAAGTATAAATATTTCCATTGCTTTTCCAGTTTTATATACAAAAAAAAATAACGCATTTCCAAGTCAATTTCATAATTTTGCTTTGTGGAATAAAGATAAGGAATGTATCTTTTAAAAGTATAAACTACTGAACCACTCCTTGGACATTTAAAGTAATTTTAGTTTTAAATTTATTTTTAAATTATTTTTAATTATTTTTCTTGTCATGTTTTATTATCTAAGGGGAAGAACTGTGTTCCTTCTGGTCTTGCCTCATCTAAGTAGATTGCTTATGTAACAAAGCTTTTTAAAAGGTGATGCATCTTGCCAACATAGCATATAGGTTGGGTTTCATGTTCGATACAGCTAAACATATTGCTACTTTTTTATTATTCAGGATTCAGTGCTGGTTGATATAATGCCAATATCAAATAGACTAGGGATGGAGATTAAATATGAAACCAGGATTCCTTTTCTACCAGATCCAGGCTTAAGGTTAGACCACATTTGTTTAACATTCATTAGCCTTCATAGACCACTGAACCTTAAATCACATTTTATTTTATTGTTACTATTTTGCCTTGAAATATTTATGACTTCATATGCTTCCATTACCCAGCGCTTCCTCTATGCTTGTGCATATTGTTACTTATTATGTCATCATAATGCCATTGGGATTTATCTGTGGAATGGCGTCTTTAACTTAATTAAATATATCTGACAAACTGTATGATGTTCTAAGTTCCAAGGGTTTATTTCTAACCATGACAAGATAACACATCATAATCACTTTCTACCTAACCTAGATTAGAAGATACTATCTGACAGAGAAACTATCATTGGCTCATGTGTGTGGATAACTGTAACTGAGAATGTATCATGCTGTTAGGCTCAAGCAATTGGCTTGCTGCTGTTATAAACGTGGGTTATAGGGGAAGAAAAGAACTTTTTTCTCAGGAGGGCTTCTCTTACCTGCTCTTCCTTAGACATTTTCACACAGTTCTAACAATTTTGAAATTTTTGAGAAAAGATAGTTTTGAAAGTGCCTGTATTCAGTTTAGGATGATTCTTATCAAGTTTAATGATGTGTTTGGTTAAATTCCACCAAGATTGGAAGATAGCAAGTTCTTAGGTAACTCAGAAATTAGAAGCTTATGTAATAGAATCCTTTTTTTCATGTCGTGTTTTGTAAATTTTCTTCCCCCACAAGATTTTGATTTATTTCAATGCTTCACTATTCTTATTTAGAAAGTACATTTAACCTTAATGGGAGAAAATACAAAATGCTCCACTATTAATAGAAAAATCATGCTAATTCTGGTCTCTAGGCCTCTAGGCCTCTATTCATGTGACTGCCACTTCCCCATACCCTTGTCATGTGCTTCCTGTTCTTTGGGAGCCCTTAAAGTCCTCCCTGATCAATCTCACCTCATCTGATCTCCCCATCAATGGACCTCTGTAATTTTCTCTAGCAAGCATTTGGCATGTAATTATCCTGCCTTCCAGGGTTACTTCGCTGCTTCATGCCTGGATTATGTCTCTGAAGATGAAGAGCCGTTTATATACTTTTCATGTATCTATGTCATCCCTTAGCATAATACTTAGTAGTTGTTCAATAACTACTTGTTGAGTAATAAAATTATAGTGCTTGCTTCTTCTTATGTTTAAGGTAGTTAAGTAATAATGGGAAAGGAAACAAATATCTCATGCTTCCAAACAGAATGGGTTTATCATTTGGACAAGGAAACTCCCAGCATAGTGTCAAAAAGGGTCAAAATTTTTGAAAGGTGGTGGGCAATGGGCAAAACATGGGGGTTAAGCGTGGTAGTTTTAACTCCAGCTCTGCCAATAATTCTGTTTGTGACCTTAAGCAACTTTATCTGCATCGGCATCTCTTTGTAAAATGAGATGGGTGCGTTAGGTTCCTTTAAGTTCTGTCTATGAGATTGTAAGTATTTTAATAAAAATATTGTATTGAGTATCTATTCTTTTCCAAGAACTATTGCAGAGACTTTTACAGACATTATCTCAAGATGAATAAAAATCAGAAGAAAGGTAATAGAGTAGAATTTAAAAGCACATGGAATTATTCAGGCCCCCTCAGTTCCCAGAGAAGTTTATGTAGAAGTGTGCAGGAAGCAGTTAAACAGTAATACCCCAGATGGCAGTGCAGCCAGGGGGCTGTGCAATAGGGCGAGACAGGAAGCATCATTCAGTCAATGACTTCTGCACAGTAGGCTGTACTTAGGTTGGAAGCTGTTCTGTTCTTGCCAAAAGTCATAATAGCACTCAAATCCTTCCATTCACCCTTGCACTCAGGGCCAGCGTTATGGGCATGCAATCTGTGCAGTCACACAGGGTCACATGCTCAGAAGGGCCTAATGCTTAGCTAATGTGCTGCTGTCACCATTTTGAAATTCTTAATATTTTTGAACAAGGGGCTTTGCATTTACATTTTGTACTTGGCTCCACAAATTATGTAGCTAGTACCCCTTGCAGGTGAGAGGGAGACTGACTACAGATTAGAGCGTTGCCATGGATTGAATTGTGTCCCCTGAAAATATGTGTATCAATTTGGCTAGGCTATGATTCCCAGTATTATGTGATTGTCCAACATTTTGTGATCTGATGTGATTTTCCTATGTGTTGTAAATCCTATCTCTATGATGTTGATGAGATGAAATGATCGGCAGTTATGTTAATGAGGCAGGACTCAGTCTACAAGATGAAATTCTGTCTTGAGCCAATCCCTTTTGAGATATAAAAGAGAGAAGCGAGCAGAGAGACAGGGGGATCTCATACCACCAAGAAACAAGAGCGAGGAGAATAGTGCATCCTTTGGAACTGGGGTCCCTGCGCTGAGAATCCCTTGACCAGGGGAAGATTGATGACAAGGACATTCCTCCAGAGACAACAGAGAAACAGAGCCTTCCCTTGGAGCTGGCAACCTGAATTTAGACTTGTAGCATACTAGACTGTGAGAGAATAAATTTCTGTTTGTTAAAGCCATCCACTTGCAGTATTTCTGTTATAGCAGCACTAGATAACTAAGACAAGCATATATAGAGCAGACATAGATCAGTTCGAGAGGGTCATCCAGGTTTAAACAGGTGCCAGGCATTTTGCAGAGTTCACTGTTGTCTTAGTCATCTAGTGCTGCTATAACAGAAATACCACAAGTGGATGGTTTTAAAGAGGAGAAGTTTATTTCCTCATAGTCAAAGTAGGCTAAAAGTCCAAATTCAGCACGTCAGCTCCAGGGGAAGGCTTTTTCTCTCTGTCGGCCTTCTTCTATTCGGTGTTCCCCCGGATTAGGAGTTTCTCTGTGCACGGACGCCGGTCCAAAGGATGTGCTCTGCTCCCAGCACTGCTTTCGTGATGGTATGAGGTCCCCAGTTCTCTGCTTCCTTCACTTTCCTTTTATCTCTTGTAAGGTAAAAGGTGGTGCAGGCCACACCCTAGGGAAACTCCTTTTACATTGGATCAGGGATGTAACTTGGGTAAGGGTGGTGTTACAGTCGCACCCTAATCCTCTTGAACATAAAATTACAATCACAAAATGGAGGCTAACCACACAATGCTGGGAATCATGGTCCAGCCAAATTGATTCACACATTTTTTTGGGGACATAATTCAAACCATGACAACTGTACAGGCAAGAATTTGCACAAGTTATGACAGTAGTCAGTGAGAAGAGGTAGCCAAAACTATGGATGTATAGTTGAGGGAGAAACTGTCCTTCATGCCTCTGACTCTGAGCCATTGCAGAAGGAAGGACAGAAAATGCTTGACAATTAAAATAAAACTTAGGTTTCAAGAAAGTGATTATTTCATTGCAGGGTGGCATGTTATGTAAGACACGCAGAATACCAAAGAATAAGTGAAAGAGAAAGAACTAGGGTAGTGAAATAAAGGAGATGATTTGGACATAACAGTATACATAATCACTACATTTTTCTAAAGAAGAGTAAAGAGTACAAGCCACATTGTATGATTTTATAATTGTTCATGCTTGTTCACAGCATATATATATATATGAGAGTGTATGTGTGTCTATGTATAGGTACATGTATATGTGTTGTATACATATGTAGAAAGAGTAAAGGTAACTCAGGGTATCTATATATGTCCCTGTCTCTGTATCTATGTACCTACCTATCAGCTCTCATTTCACAAAGTGAGTTCAGTCATCACTCTGAACACATCACTCCAGCTATGAGATCCATTAAAAAAAAAAAAAAACCTGTTGCCATCGAGTCAATTCTGACTCATAGCAACCCTACAGGACAGAGTAGAACTGCCCCATGGGGTTTCCAAGGAGCCACTGGTGGATTCAAACTGCTGACGTTTTGGTTAGCAGCCTGAGCTCTTAACCACTGAGCATTCAGTCCTGTGATTTTGGACAACTCACCTGACTTCCCTGGAACTTGGTTTCCTTATCTATATTATGAAGAAATTAAATTAAATATTTCAGGTTCTTTACATACTTAAATTTTTATTTTTTTTCCTCAGAGGAAGAGAAGAAAATAGTAACCTGGTCCATATCAAAATGTGAATTTTTAAAAATAAGAATTTCACCATAGGAGGCATAGAGAGGTATCATCTTAAGGTCTACCTATCCAGTTTTGGGCTGGTGATAAGAGAATATGAACTTGGCTACTAATGTTCCTCCAGGTATTGGTCAGCTATCTCCTTGAATTTGTATGCAGGAGCCAACGGTTGCCAAAAGGCTGTATGTTGTAGATCTCTTTTCTGTTTAGGCTTTGATGATCTATAATCTTTCTTTAACATAATGCACGATATACCTCCCCATTTACACAGTTGTTCAGTTTCTATAACAATGTATATATTAAACTCTCTGAATATTTTCTGTACAGTGGATTTACACTTCTATAATCTTTTTGTTCACTTTTAATAACCTCTCTGCAGTTCTAGCCTGAATTATGCCCTCTAAAGCATGTTCCTATTGCGCTTTAAGAGTTTTTCTTGGCCTATTACAAAGGAATCTTATGCTTTATTTTCATTTTTCTTGTGAATTTGGAACATTTTCATCTTGAATGGGATATTTTTCTGTGCAGTACATTAAAATGTGTATTTTTCCTATAATCCCACTGCCGTTGAGTCAATTATGACTCATAGCAACCCTATAGGAGAGAGTAGAACTGCCTCATAGGGTTTCTAAGGCTGTAAATCTTTACAGAAGCATACTACCACATCTTTCTCCTGCAGAGTGGCTGGTGGGTTCCAACCACTGACCTTTTGGTTATTAGCCGAGTGCTTTAGCCACTGTGCCACAAGGGCTTCTTTATTTTTCCTATTGTGGGGAACAAATAGAATATGATTCTCATGAGTCTGTCCTCTTAGAAATTTCAATATTAGTGCATAGTGCAGCTTCTATCTGATTTGACTCTGTAAAATTTCATTTGCATATACTTCAAAGAGTACCATGTAGTAACTACATGGATTATATAAGGGAGAGGAGTATATCTGTTCCTCCTTCCTTGAAAAATTAATAAAATACCTCACTTTGTTTCTCTTTCTTTCTCTCTACACACACACACACACACACACACATGCACACATATAAACATGCATATACATATACAGACATATACACATACATATGTACATACACATAAACATATATACTTATGTAGATATATTTTGAATATATATATGCAAATTATGAGCTTCTTTATAGATAGCGAGATA
Organism: Dugong dugon; assembly: GCA_030035585.1. Lineage (NCBI taxonomy): Eukaryota > Metazoa > Chordata > Mammalia > Sirenia > Dugongidae > Dugong > Dugong dugon. The sequence goes on along the minus strand of CM057464.1, from coordinate 145,289,935 downwards.
ATTGAGGGTAGGGTGTATATCATATTTCTATTATTTAACACAGTACTAGGCAGATAGTAGGGAAAAATGAAGGTTTAGAGAATGAATAATGTTTAGCTACTAGATCTTGTCCTTTAAAATAATTACCATATTATGGAATTTTTATAATACTGAAACCTGTCCTTTTGAACTAGTTGTGATTTTCCATAAGGTTATTTTTTTATCTTATATCATCTTTCCAATCTCCCACCTTACTGAAAACATACTTAATATCAATACCAAGAGCAAGGAAATGAGTGTAGATGAACAAAGTCTTTTTCTTAAAAGTCATATTTTGTGTGTGAGCAAACTGGGCATTAACAATGAAACATATATAATTATATTGTTCTACATTAAATGTGCCAAGTGAATGGCTTAGAAAACAAGTGCTACACATATTTGGAGGAGGAGATTTGCAGTAGTTGATGAAGCTTCATGGAGAAGTCCATGTCTTTCCACACTTTGAGTGAATATGGAAAACCTTGAGTAAGTAAACATAAACCAAAATCCTGCTATTGAGAGTTTTTAAAATCAGACCGTGGAATTTAAATTTTATTCTCTGGGCAATGGGAAGGCACTAAGGATTTTAAAATAAGGTGATAATGGTGAAATACAAATGTTGCCTTGGAAGGAAAGATAGACCAAGGTAGATGAGAAGACCCTTAGGAAATTGTTGCAATAGTTAAAATACTAGTTAGAATGTGTACTATAAAGGGAGAAGTGATAGAACCTGATGAATGAATGTGAAAGAATAAATTTCTCTTTGTTAAAGTCATCCACCTGTGGTAGTTCTGTTATAGCAGCACTAGATAACGAAGACAGAATTTGGTACCAAGAGAGTAGGGTGCTGCTCTAACAGATACCTAAAATCTGAAAGCTGTTTTGAAACTGTGAATGGGTAGAGGCTGGAAGAGTTTTAAGACTGCCTTGAAGAGACTGTTGGTGGAATTATGGACATCAAAGACAATTCTGCTGAAGACTCAGAAGAAAGTGGGGAGAGCTGTTATACTGGAGATGGCGCAGCTGACGAGAAGCAACAGCAGAGGACTGGCAGCAGCAGAGAAGCAACAGCAGCAGAATCAGGAGACCAGTGGAAGATGGTGCTGGAGCTGACCCACGGAGCAAGATAGCTGAGTGCCTTTGTGCAGAAGGCTTCCTGGCAGAGTGGGGTGCCTCTGAGAACTTATTGGTGAAGCTAGTCTTGCCAACCCATGCAACAAGAGAGCTGAGTGCCTTCCAGCTGAAGTTTACTGGTAGAGTGAGGTGCCTCCAGGCACTTACTGGTGGAGCTACAGAGCTTCGGAACACTTGCCCCAGCAGGGAAGATGTGGGCTTGAGGTCCAAGGGGCCAAGAGGCCAAGGAACCAAGAAGCAGAAGCTGAAGAGACAAGGAACACAGGAAGCAGAGCTGCCTCAGTCTCAAATGGCATGGCCATGACTTCTAGGGTCTCAAAGGGTGGAGTTGCCACTCAGACGGACTAGGAGAATGGAGCTACCCAAAGCTGAGGCAGCAGAGTTGCCATCCTAGTGGACCTGGAAGGTGGAGCTGAAGCCCAGGGCCAAGGAGCCTCTGCTCAGGATCTGGAGAGTGTGGCCAATACCTAGAGTCTAGAGGGCAGGACTATTGTGTGAATGTCTCAGAGAACAGAGGATTATTTTCAAGCCTCGAGGGCTAATGTAATGTGTTCTGCTGACTTGCTTCATGTCTGCTATCCTTTCTTTCTCTCCAATTTCTCCCATTTGTAATGGAAACATCTAGCTTGTGACTGTTCCACCATTGTACTTTGGAAGCAGATAACTTGTATTCTAGATTTCACAGATGAGGAAGAATTTTTGGATGTTGGACTGGGAGTTGATTTAAGATTTTTGCTATGATATGATGGGGTGAATATGTTTTACATGTGGCAAAGACATGAATTTTCAGGGGCCAAAAGGTAGAATGTCATGGATTGAATTGTGTCTCCCAAAAATATGTGTATCAACTTGGCTAGGCCACGATTCCCAGTATTGTGTGATTGTCCACCATTTTGTTATCTGATGGGATTTTCCTAAGTGTTGTAAATCCTATCTCTATGATGTTAATGAGATGGGATTAGTGGCCATGATGTTAACGAGGCAGGACTAAATCTACAAGATTAAATTGTGTCTTAAGCCAATCTCTTTTGAGATATAAAAGGCAGAAGCAAGCAGAGAGACAGGGGGACCTCATACTACCAAGAAAGTAGTGCCAGGAGCACAACATGTCTTTTGGACCCAGAGTCCCTGTGCTGAGAAGCTTCTAGTCCAGGGGAAGATTGATGACAAGGACTTTCCTCCAGAGCTGACAGAGAGAGAAAGCCTTCCTCTGGAGCTGACACCCTGAATTCAGACTTCTAGCCTCCTAGACTGTGAGACAATAAATTTCTGTTTGTTAAAGCCATCCACTTGTGGTATTTCTGTTATAGCAGCACTAGATAACTAAGACAATGAGTAAGGGCAACAGAGAGCCAGGAATATTTCAGAAATATGATCAAAGATTCTAACTTGAAAGAACCAAGGAAGTCTAAAGAAGAAGATCGTTTGACTGAAAGCTTGGTTTTAGTAATACTGAGCCTGAGGAGATAGCAGAGTGTCTATATGAAAATATTCATCAGCAGTTAAAGTAAATGATGAAGCTAAGAGGATTTAAGGCTAGGGCTAGAGGTATGGGAGAAATCTGAATATAACTGAGAGCTGAAACCATGAGAATAAATAGTTTCTTGAGGTTGAAAGAATACATAGAGAAGAACCAGAGTCGAGTCTTCTGTCAATGGTATGCTGCTGGTAAATACTTAAGAAATGGTTCTCCAAGGCGGGGTGGAAAATGTCCTGATTTGCAGCATCTTCCAATTTCCATGGTGTAAATACCCCCACCATGCCTGATTATAAGCTAGGAATGTGATGTCAACTGCCTTGCAAAATCCACAAAAATTTAACATTTGGCTTTGGGAGCTGGTAAGAGCTGGTTCAAGCACACTACTGCTGGGTTATGTCCATATTTAGGGCACATGTGAAGGAAGTGGTATCACCAAATGAGACAAAAAAGTGGTGTACACAGGTGTTAGGAAAGACAGATGGTGAATTACCATGGAGGAAATCATAAGAAAAAAAATTTAAGAAGAGGGTGGTTTAGGTTTTCCATCACTTATATCTAAACCAGTTGCTGTCAAGTCAGCTCTTAATTATGGTGGCCCCATATGTGTCAGAGTAGAACTGTGCTCCATAGGGTTTTCAGTGGCTGATTTTTTGGAAGTAGATTACCAGGCCTTTCTTCTGAGGCACCTCTGGGTGGACTCAAACTTCCAACCTCTCAGTTAGCAGGTGAGTGCATTAGCCGTTTGCACTCCCAGGGACTCCTCATTAATACTGAGTATAATACTTATGTGCAGTTTCTTTTGCTCTTAAAGACCCCACTCATTTCCAAAGTTATTTAAGTCAGCACTTTTCTTCCCAGCCCCTTCAGTTAGGTCATTTCACACATTTGAAATGCAGTTAGATTCTCTCTCTCTCTTTTTTGCTTCCCTATGTCCTTGCTTTATTATTATTTTGTGTAATAATGTTTTATTGAGTTTTTGGTGAAAATTTACACAGCAAGTTAGGTTCCCATTTAACAATTTCCACGTAGATTGTTCAGTGACATTTATCATAATGTGTCAACATTCTCTTTAATTGTTCTATTTGTTCCCTTTCCAATAGTCTAGTTTCCCTGCCCCCTTACCTTCTCATCTTTGTTTTTGAGTAATTGTTGACTTTTTGGTTTTTTTAAGTAGAGCCCTGATCTTATGGGTAATATCCTTTATTTTGTGTCCATTCTGCTATTTTGATGACAGGTGATCTCAGGGGATAGGCTCGGTTCTAGGTTTAAAGAGTGTCTTGTAAGGTCCTCAGAATATGACTGGGGAAGAGCTGCCTCCTCAAAATAGAGTCGACCTTAAAGACACAGATGGAGTAAAGCTTTTGGGACCTTCATTTGCTGACGTGGCATGACTCAAAATGGAAGAAACATTTGCAAAACAGTTGTGATAGTCTCAGGGAGCAGGGAGCTGTTTTCTATTGTTCTAGTTTGTCTGGCTTTATACACACACACACACATACATATATACATATATACGTATATACATATATATAAAGAATTTGAGTTGTGCTCCACATTTTTCTCCCATTCTGTTTGGGACCATCTATTGTGACCCCAGTCAGAATGGTCAGTGGTGGTAGCTGGGCACCATTTAGTTCTTCTGGTCTCAGGTTAGATAAGGTTGTGGCTCGTGTAGACTTGTTTCTTCTTTGAGCTTTTGATTACCTTGTTACTGTTTTGCTCTTGGTGAGTAGAGACGCACAGTTTTGTCTTAAATGGCCACTCTCAAGCTTTTAAAACCCCAGATGCTACTCACTTTACTAGGATGCAGATCATGATTTTTGTGAACAGTGTTATGCCAATTGACTGAGTTGTCCCATGAGACTATGGTCCTAAGCATTCAAACCCAGAAAACCCGTGTTGGAAGGTGTTTGGTTATGTCTGAGGAGTATCTGTATTTGTGTCTTCAATGAATATATGTGCCTGCACCCACACATTTGTATTCACATGTATCTATATAGACACTTTTGGAACCCTAGTGGCGTAAGGGTTAATAGCTCAGCTGTTAACCAAAAGGTCAGTAGTTCGAATCACAAGCCGCTCCTTGGAAACCCTATGGGGTGGTTCTACTTTGTCCTATAGGGTTGATATGAGTCAGAATTGACTTAATGGCAATGAGTTTTTTAAATAGATACTTCTATCTGTTCTCACCTATGTACACACCTGTAACTACCAATATACCATTCATATGTGCACAACACTCATTTTTACTTTGGTAGTACTGTGCTCACTGCATTCACATTTGGTGTCATTTTTCCCATCACCAAAAATAACAAGTCTCTAAGGTCTAAAGCATACTTTCCCCTCCCCCCTTCTCTCCCTGGTAACCACCATTTAACATTGGTCTCTTTCTATATATCTATTCTTGTCTTCTTATAAAAGAGGAATCCTGAAATATTTGTCCTTACATGCTTGAGTTACTTCACTCAGCATTATTCCCTCCAGCCCCATGCATGTTATACTATATTTCGTGGAATCATTGTTCTTTATGGTTGCATAATATTCCATTGTATGTATGAACCACAATTTACTTATAGATTCCTCCATTGATGGGCACTTCATTTGTTTCCAATTACTTGCTATTTATTGTGAATAAAGCAGCAATAAACATAGGTGTGCATATGTCTGTTTGTGTCATTATTTTTAGGCTTCTAAGGTATATACTAGAGGCTAGTGATGGGGGAACCATGCCTCCATCAGTTTGTTGTACAGTGGTGGCTTGCCTGTTGTTGGGATGATGGAAGCTATGCCACTGGTATTTCAAATATCAGCAGGGTCACCCATGGTGGAGAGGTTTCAGCAGAGCTTCCAGACTAAGACAGACTAGAAAGAAGAACACAACAGTCTACTTCTGAAAAAATTGGCCAATGAAAACTCTATGAATAGCAGTGGGACATTGTCTAGTAAAGTGCCCCTCAGGTTGGAAAGCACTCAAAAGATGACTGGGGAAGAGCTGCTTTCTCAAAAATAGAGTCAACCTTTATGATGTGGATGGAGTAAAGCTTTTGGAGTCTTCATTTGCTGATGTGGCATGACTCAAAATAAGAAGAAATTGTTGCAAATATCCATTAATAATCAGAACATGGAATGTATGAAGTATGAATCTAGAAAAATTGGAAGTTGTCAAAAATGAAATGGAATGCATAAAGATTGATATTCTAGGCACTAGTGAGCTGAAATGTACTGGTATTGGCCATTTTGAATTGGACAATCATATGGTCTACTATGCTGGGAATGACAAATTGAAGAGGAATGGCATCACATTCATCATCAAAAAGAACATTTCAAGATACATACTGAAGTACAACGCTGTCATTGATAGGCTAATATCCATACGCCTACAAGGAAACCAGTTAATACGACTATCATTCAAATTTATGCACCAACCACTAATGCCAAAGATGAGGAAATTGAAGATGTTTACCAATGTCTGCAGTATGAAACTGCTCAAATATGAAATCAGGATGCATTGATAAATACTGGTGATTGGAAACAAATCCATCCATAGTTGGAAAATATGGCCTTGATGATAAAAACAACACTGGAGATCACATGATAAAATTTTGCAAGATTAATGACTTCTTCATTGCAAATAACTTTCTTCAACAACCTAAATGGGACTATACACATGGACATTCCCAGATGGAACAGACAGGAATCAAATCGACTACTTCTGTGGAAAGAGAATAGAAGAAACTCAATATCATCAGTCAGGACAAGGCCAGGAGCCTACTGTGGAACAGATCATCACTTCCTTATAAGAAAATTCAAGTTGAAGCTGAAGAAAATTAGAGAAAGTCCATGAAAGCCAAAATATGACTATGAATACATCCCACCTGAATTTAGAAACCATCTCAAGAATGGATTTGACACACAGAACACTAATGACCAAAGGCCAGATGAGTTGTGGAATGATATCAAGGACATCATACATGAAGAAATCCACAGTTAATTAAAAAGGGAGGAAAGGAAGAAAAGACCATAATGGATGTCAGAAAAGGCTCAGAAAATTGCTCTTGAACATAGAGTAGCTAAAGCAAATGGAAGAAATGATGAAGTAAAAGAGCTGAACAGAAGATTTTAAAGGGCAGCTCAAGAAGACAAAATAAAGTATGATAATGAAAGGTTCAAAGACCTGGAATTAGAAAACCAAAAGAGGAGAACACACTCAGGATTTCTCAAGCTGAAAGAAATGAAGAAAAAATTGAAGCCTCGAGTCACAATATTGAAGGGTTCTATGGGGGAAAATATTTAACGAAGCAGGAAGCATCAAAAGAAGATGGAAGAAATACACAGAGTCACTATATGAAAAAGAATTGGTCGACTTTTAACCATTTCAGGAGGTAATATATGATAAAGAACTGATGGTACTGAAGAAAGAAGTTCAAGTTGCACTGAAGGCATGGGTGAAAAACAAGGCTCCAGGGATTGATGGAATACCAACTGAGATGTTTCAAGGAACGGATGCAGCAATAGAGGTGCTCACTCATCTATGTCAAGCAATTGGAGGACAGCTGCCAGGCCAACTGACTGGAAGAGATCCATATTTGTGTCCATTCCAAAGGAAGGTGATCCAACAGAATGCAGACATTATCAAGCAATATCATTAATATCACACGCAAGTATAATTACGCTGAATATCCCTCAAAAGTGGTTGCATTAGTACATCGACAGGGAACTGCCAAAAATTCAAGCCAGATTCAGAAGAGGATGTGGAATGAGGGATACCATTGCTGACGTTAGACAAATCTTGGCTGAAAGCAGAGAATGCCAGAGAATACCTGTGTTTTATTGACTATGCAAAGGCATTCGACTGTGTGGATCATAACAAATTATGGATAACATTAAGAAGAATGGGAATTCCACAACACTTAATTGTGCTCATGCGGAACCTGTATACAGACAAAGAGGCAGTTGTTCGAACAGAACAAGGGGATACTGCATGGTTTAAAGTCAGGAAATGTGTGCATCAGGGTTGTATCCTTACACCATACTCATTCAATCTGTATGCTGAGCAAAAAATCCAAGAAACTGGACTATATGAAAAAGAATGAGGCATCAGGATTGGAGGAAGACTGCGATAAACAACTTGCATATACAGATGACACAACCTTGCTTGCTGAAAGTAAAGAGGACTTGAAGCACTTCTGATGAAGATCAAAGACCACAGCTTTCAGTATGGACTACATCTCAAATAAAGAAAACAAAAATCCTCACAACTGGACCAATACTAACATAACGATAAACAGAGAAAAGATTGATGTTGTCAAGGATTTCATTTTACTTGGATCCACAATCAATGCCCATGGAAGCAGCAGTCAAGAAATCAAAAGATGTATTGCTTTGGGCAAATCTGCTGCAAAAGACTATTTCAGAGTGTTCAAAAACAACGATGTCACTTTGAGGACTAAGTTGTGCCTGACCCGGGTCATGGTATTTTCAATTGCCTTATATGCATACGAAAGCTCAACAATGAATAAGGAAGACCAAAGAAGAATTGTTGCCTTTGGATTATGGTGTTGGTGAAAAATATTGAATATATCATGGACTGCAAGAAGAACGAATAAACCTGTCTTGGAAGAAGTACAGCCAGAGTACTCCTTGGAAGCGAGGATGGTGAGATTATGTCTCATGTACTTTGGACGTGTTATCAGGAGGGACCAGTCCCTGGAGATCATCATGCTTGGTGAAGTACAGGGTCAGCGAAAAAGAGGAAGACTCTTGACTAGATGGATTGACACAGTGGCTGCAACAATGGGATCAAGCATAACAGCGATTCTGAGAATGGCACAGGGTTGGGCAGTGTTTCATTCCATTGTACTGAGGGTCACTATGAGTAGGAACCAACTCAATGGCACCTAACAACAATGTCCTTGTTTACTTCTTGCAATAGATTTTGATTTACAGTCTATTTTATCTTATATTAGTATTGCCACCCCTGCTCTTTTCTGTTTACTGGTTGAATGGAATATTTTTCTCCATCCTTTTATTTGCAGTCTGTTTGTGTCCTTATGTCTAAGGTGTGTTTCTTGTAAACAGCAAAAGGATGGATCATTGTTCTTTTAATCTGTTCTGGCACTTTCTGCCTTTTGCATGTGGTGTTTGGACCATTTACATTTAAGGATATTACTGAAAATGAAATGTGTACCTCACTCATTTTTCTATTTGTTTTTTTGAGTGTTTAGTATTTTCTTTGTGTTCTTATCTGATTTTTCTGTTTTTGTTTGTATTTGGCTGCTTTCTTGTAATGAGCCTTTTTGCTTTCTTCCTTCTTCTGAATGTGTATTCTTGGTGATTTCTTAGTGGTTACCACATATATTACATTAGACAACTTATAATTGCAACAACGTTTAATATATGAACAATAGCTAACTTACAACCTTAACATAATCTATTTCTGATATGCTCCTCCCTTCCCCATTTCTGGAAACCCTGGTGGCATAGTGATTAAGAGTTTGGCTGCTACCCAAAAGGTTGGCAGTTCGAACCCACCAGGTGCTCTTTGGAAACCCTATGGGGCAGTTCTACCCTGCCCTATAGGGTCACTATGTATCCGAATCGACTGGACAACAACGAGTTTTTGGTTTCCCCATTTCTGTTTGCGTGTCTTCATTAATATCAATATATAACCCATATCAATAAGTTTACTTTGTACTTATTTTTTACAAACTTGATATTGTATTGTTTGTGGGATTTAATTATTGAGTTTATTCCCTGAAAATATCATATTACTTAGTCCTTATGATTGCCAGCGTTGTGTTTTTTGGAGATCTCTCATTCTTATTTTTTGTTTACCTATTTATTTATTTTCCTGTGTATAAATATGAGAATTTATTTAATGCTGTTGCCTTTCCATTTGGATTAGTCCTTTGAGTAATACTTGCAAAGCTTGTCTGGTAGTGAGAAATTTCCAGAGCTTCTGTTTGTTTGGGAATGTCTTGATTTTCCCCTTGTTTTTGAATGACGGCTTTTCTAGGTAAAGAATTCTTGGTTGGCAGTTGTTTTTGTTCAGTATTTTGTATATGTCATTGCATTGTCTTATGGCCTCTAGAGTTTCTGGGGAGAAATTCACACTGATTCTTATGAAACCCCTTGGTATATTATATTGAATTTTTCTCTTGCTGCTTTCAGAATTCTCTACTTGTCTTTGATATTCAAGAATATTATTAGGATATGGCGTGGAGTTAATCTTTTTTGTCTCTTCTAATTGGAGTTTCTGTAGCTTCCTGTATTCGCAGGTATGGTTCTCTGTTCAGGTCTGGGAAGTTCTCTCTGATAATCTCTTGGAAAATTGTTCCTAGGTCTTTATTTTTGTCATGGTTCTCTGGGATTCCAATAATTCTAGTGTTAGACTCTTATTTGAAGCCCGTATTTCCTTTTGGGTTTGTTCAATTTTCATCGTTCTTTTCTCTTGAGACTTGATAAGTTCAGTTATTTTTGTCTTCTAGTTCATTTATTCTATTTTTGTCTGTTTGACTCTAATGTTGTGTGTTCCTCTTGCTTTTTCTTAATTCAATTGCTTTATTATTCAGTTCCAGTAGTTCTCTCTCTCTTTTTTTAGTTTTCAATTTCCTTGTCAAGTCTCTCATTTTGTTCCTCCATTTGTTTCCTGATCTCCATTGGTTTGTTTTCTGTGTGCTTTTTTGCTTTCTTTAATCACGTTTAGCACCACAGTCTGAAAATTATCAATTCTTTGTGTTAGTCTGGCCTCCACCGGAGAAATTTCCTCTTTGTCTTTTACTTTTGATTGGTCCTTTTTCTTTTGTGATTTTGTGTGTTTTACCATTTTTGTTGAACATGGGCCATTTTACTATCTTTTTTTTTAACTTTAAATTTTGTATTCTGGTTTTTGTGGGAAAATTTTCTTACTGGGTGCCCTGGTGGCACAGCAGCCAAATGCCTGGCTGCCAACTGAAAGGCCAGGGCTTGTGCCCTCCAGCTGCTCTGCACGAGAAAGATGCAGCAGCCCACCTCTGCAAAGACTCACAGCCCTGGGAACCCTATGGTGCAGCTCCACTCCACCCCACAGGCTGTTATGAATCAGAGTCAACCCAGCAGCAGTGGGCTTCATTTCTTCTCCTGAGAACCACTAGAGGGCACTATTATTCTTAGATATTTTTCAGTGCTGGAGGAGCTGTGGTGGCACAGTGGTTAAGAGCTCAGTTGCTAACCAAAAGGTCAACAGTTTGAATCCACCAGTCATTCCTTGGAAACCCTATGAGGCAGTTCTACTCTGTCCTATAGGGTTGCTATAAGTTGGAATCCACTGGATGGCAATGGGTTTGGTTTTTTATTTTTTATTTTTTTGGATGCTTGCTCTCTGGAATTCAATATGCATGTGCGGAAACAGGGTGTTTAGCTGGTCACAGACTTTGACATAAGTGGCGGGGCTCGACTTTTCTGTGGCAAAAGTGAGGGGCTCTCTGTGTTTTCTTCATGGGTGTTCCTTCACAGGTTCTTCTGCTGTCTCCCACTGTGGGCAGTGAGCTAGCCATTTCCCTCTGTGTTGCCATCTGTCTGAAGTATTGCCCTTGCCCTGCTGCCCTGGCAGTTCCTCTCAGTCTGTCTTGAGCCTCAACAAGATTCAACAGTACTCTCTCGCAGCACCATGGTCTCCTTTCACTCCCTCCCAATTGTGCAGTCCGCAAAGTCCCACAGCCAATCTGTGCTGCCTTAAAAAATTGGGCTAGAGCTTCCTCAGATTAGCTCCCTGTGTTCCCTGTTTGGGATGTTGCTCAGCCCTGTCCCAAAATGGCTGTGATAAGCAAGTGCTCCCGATGGTAGCAGGTAGGTTCTCCCAGCTTCTGTGCCATCCTCACTCCTTTCCCCTGCTTCTGGACTCGCTCTGACTCTCCAACACCTCAGCTGTCATCCAGAGTTCTGAGATCTCAGTCTGCGCTTGTTTTTATTTGTTGTTCTACCTTGCAGTTAGATTCTCTTGCCACAGTCTGCATTTGTTCTGACAACCTCCTAAGTTGTTATTATTTTTTAATTTTCATACATTAAAGTTTATTCTATGAGTTATAATATTCTGAGTTTTGACAAATGTGTAATTTTAGGTATCCACCACTAAAGTATCATATAGAATAGTTTCACTGCTCTAAAGAATCCCACTTGTTTCATTAATTCGAACTTTCCTTCCTCCACTCAAACCCCTGGAAACCACTGATCTTTTCACTTCCTCTATAGTTTTGCCTTTTCCAGAATGTCATATAATTGAATAATACAATATATAAGCTTTTCACATTGATTTCTTTCACTTAGAAATGCGTATTTAAGGTTCATCTATATATTTTTGTGTCTTGACAACTCATTTCTTTTCATTGCTGAAAAATATTACATTACAATTCCATAAGCAATTTGTTTATCCATTCACCTATTGAAAGACATCTTGGTTGCCTCCAGTTTTGGGAGATTATGAATAAAGCTTCTATAAACATTGGTGTACAAGTTTTTGTGTGGACATACTTTTTCAAATCATTTGGGTAAATACCTAGAAGATTGATTGTTGGATCATGTGGTAAGACTATGTGTAAGAAACTACCAAACTGTCTTTCAAAGTGGCTATATCATTTTGCATTTCCACCGGCAATGAATGAAGATTTCTGTTGCTCCATATACTTGACAGTACTTTGTATTGTCATTGCCTGGGATCGTAGACATTCCCATTGGTGTGTGGTGGTTACTTTAACTTGTTAAATATGAGTCATAATAATTAGACACAGAATATATGTTTCAAGGATGACAGAACTGTTCTATTCCAGTTAATAAGATGTTGGGTTATTTTCTAATTTGAAAGTAACTATCAAAACATTTAATATTACAGAACTTTAAATTATATCCAAAGGTTTATTAAACTCAGTTATGTAGGGGACCAATAATATAAATAATCCAGATAATAAAATATAAATTATGTTTGGCTTTTCAATGCATTTCATGATGTGCTTTGCAATTATAAATTTACCATTGTAATTATAGTAACTTTAAGAGTTTTGACTATATATTGCCAAACAACTAGTGGGGAGGGGATAACATTTATTACGAGTTTCTTAATCTATACTAGTAAGTTTATATGATTTCTTTCTTTGAATTTAATACTTTTATTTTTAATTAATTTTTGGATTTAGCATTGCGTAGCTTTGAGTTCAGGAAAAATTACAAATTTTTTTTTTTTTACATTCTTTTCACACATCTACTGCCAGGAGGAGATGGGGTGATGACTGAGGTGTGAAGCTACAGAAACTACCTTGATGAAACAGTTTCCAAATATACTACAGTATATTAGAAGTGAAGACTGACTACATTGGCTTTCTTACGGAAATACACTAATAAAAAGTTAAAACTGAACTAGATACAAAAAACTTAAATTGCTATTAAGCAAACATATGGTGACTTTTAGGAGCTATCTCTGTTTATGATAGAAATGACTCTACAATATATTGCTTTAATCCTACTTGATGTTAGAAGTACTTTGTTGTTGTTAGGTGCGGTCGAGTCGGTTCCGACTCTTAGTGACCCTATAGGACAGAGTAGAACTGCCCGGTAGGGTTTCCAATGAGGGGCTGGTGGATTTGAACTGCCAACCTTTTGGTTAGCAGCCGAGCTCTTAACCACTATGCCACCAGAGCTCCACGTTAGAAGTATATTGACGTTAACAAATCATTATAATTGTTACTATATTCTTAAAATTTAAGATACTGGAGATTTTGGATTCTGCAGAACATGATATATTTTTATGAGAAGAAAAATATAACCATTTTAATTGTCATACAACACAAACTTCAAAGACAATGGCACAGTAATATAAATATTATTTTATTGTATTTAGCTCTACTCTTTTGAAAAATAAAATTAGATATTAAAGACAGAAGGTCCCAAATGATCCATTAGAAATTGAAATTGATTTTAACTCGTTTTACTTGTGGTGTTTTATTTTGACTTCAGGTCAGTCCCTTAGCTCTATCTTATCACATTGCTATTCTTTCTGGGGGAGGTGTGATTTAAATAACAGCAATTTGCTAATGATGGCTCGATTGTCTGCAACTATTGCCCTTACTACTAAATGGTGCTTTACAACATCTAGAAGTGGTGGCAAATAACCAGAAGTAATACTTTTAAAAATAATTGCCACACATATAATGGAAATCTACATAGAGTGTAAATAAGTAATGAGAGATGGATTCAACTAGATAAATGCCGACTTATCCAAGTTGAGCTAAATAATTACTGTATGTCTACCACAAGACTCTTGACATTATAGTCAACTTTGCTATGACTATTGTTTTCTCTATGTTCCCAAGCCAAGCACTGAAAACAGCCATCAACCAATACAATTCACTGTTCCAGGATTTTCTTTTCATAAGGATTTTTAAAAAGGAGCCAGTTAATAAACTCTTTGTCTGAATTAGAAATCAATGTCAATTTAAAGCCACATTCCAACATGGACAGTTCTGACACTGATCTCATGAGTCTAAGGAAGTAAGGATAATTTTACTCCTTATTGAAAGTTTTTCCTGATTACATTATTTCTGTGGAAGGACTGTAGGAACAATAATAAAATACCATTATTTATCTTGTATTTATGTAGCGAAAAAATGAAAGTAGATCAATATGTCAAGAAAACCTTTCATGACTAGTGAGTAAAAAAATGTCATCTTGAAAGCATTCAGCAGTTTTCCTAAAAGGGCAAACTTGCACTACCGTCTGAGATTGGATTTAGATATCTAAATGTAAAAAATAAAATCATACGGATACTAGAAGAAAACATAGGTGAATTTCTCCTTAATGATGTAGGAAAAGGCTTTCCAAAAGTAGTGATAATAAAAATGATTGATAACTTTGGCTAATAAAAAAAAGAAAAACTGGCATGACCAAATACATTTAGGCTTGAAAATAATCCTCTGTTCTGCAGGCACATCTGGGCAACGGGCCCACCTCTGGTTTCCAGGCATTGGCCACACTCTTCAGTTTCTGGGCAAAGGCCTCTTGACCCTGGGCATCAGCCCTGCCTTCCAGGCCTAGTGAAATAGCGACCCAGTTCCTTCAACTTTGGTTGGCTGTGCCCCATTCCATTAGCCCACGTGAATCACAGCCTCACCTTCTGGAACTAAGGTGGCAGTGACCTCATTCTTTGCAACCTAGGGGTCAGTGGCTCCACCCACTGAAACCAAGGAAGTGGCAGCCCTGTCCCTTCTGCCCCTTCTAATAGTTCTGCTGGGCTTTGAACTGCTCCTGGGATGGTCCCTTCCTTTTCTTGGAGAACAACAGATGTTTGCCACCAAGTAGTTCCATTGGCCCATTTCCTGCCTTAAGAATTCCAGGAGGCAAATTGCTTTCTTTCATTTCATCCTGTCTGATAAACTACAAACAGACTAAAAGTTTATTCCTACTTGAAAGATAAAGGAAGGGCCGAGGTAAGGTGGCCCTCATTTTGCTGAAGTTGTAAGATATGTTTCTGTCACCCCTATTTTGAAGTTCTATAAAATTTTCATGAGACATGCTCTAATAAATGAAGGTTAGGTTATATAATACTGTACTATTAGAATGATAATTTATCCAAAATATGTGCTAAAGTAGACTTTCATAGTTTTGCCTGAGATGCATTTATTATATTCATTCTAACAATGAGTATTCTTTTACTACTTAGTGTGTGTTAATTTTTAGATAGACATTAGGCAGGGATTCTATAGATACAAGCCATTGGTATGAGTCAGAATTGACTCAGTGGTAATTGATGGTGGAGATGTGATGCTATAGGAACTATTATGTAAACATCTGCTATAAGATACTGTCTATTGTTACATTCCAAAAAAAAAAAAAAAATACCCACTGCCATTGAGTCGATTTCAACTCATAGTCACCCCATAGGGTTTTCAAGGCTGTAAATCTCTACAGAGCAGACTGCCACCTCTTTCTCCTGAGGAGCCGCTGGTGATTTTGAACTACCAACCATTCAGTTAGCAGTTGATTGTTTGAACCACTGTACCACCAGAGCTCCAGATTGTTACATAGACATTGTTACATAGACACAGAGGAAAGTCTGCGTGATTCAAGACAGCATCTTAGATGCTTAGCAATAGCTATAATAAAGTGAATAAAAGAAGTCCCTGCCCTCCTGAAGCTTCCATCTTAGTTTTTATTAGGATAGTGTTTTGGGGTTAAATAATTGATTAAACTTTCAGAATACAACCTCATTGCATCCTTTAGAATACTCTTGCTTTAAAGGAAATGTAATCACTAGTTTCAAGTAAAAAAGGAGAAATAACTTGGCATATGATACCAAAGGGAAGTTAGAAAAAATTTGAAGCTCTCTCTTTAAAAAGGGAACTAGAAATAAAACACGGCACAGATATGTTCCAGAATGATGAACCTCAAGTAGGAGCAGAGCCTTCAAGAATAACTTAAGCCTAAAGGTCAAAGGAGTTTACTAGTATCCAAATTGTTACCTAAGAGCAGGGTAGCTGTGATAGTGGGTATGAGAGAGAAGTCTGAGTAACTCAAGATAGCTATAATGCAATGGCTTATTGGGAAAAAAAAAGAAAAAAGTAGGTACGAACAAGTGCATCTAAATCAAAAGCGATAAAGAGAAGAAAGGGAGAAGCCAGAATTTTCCAGTAGAGTCTAGATAAATTGCAGCAGAGTTGTGAGGTGTCCAAAAAATTATTTTATATAAGAGATTTCCCCCACCCTAACAAATTAAAATAGTGATTCAGAGGGAACAACACAACCTGGGCCTGGAGGAATTTACAGTGGATTTTCCATAACAAGAAACCTAGGGCCAAGATCCGTGGAAGGGCTCATGGACCAAAGAGGGAATGTTTAAACCTAAACAAAGTTAACTAACTAATAGCAAACTGAGCTTAATCCATTCATGCCATGACTAGAGCTTGACTCTTCATTACATGCAGCA
This sequence comes from Dugong dugon, assembly GCA_030035585.1. Lineage (NCBI taxonomy): Eukaryota > Metazoa > Chordata > Mammalia > Sirenia > Dugongidae > Dugong > Dugong dugon. Next base: position 145,273,355 of record CM057464.1, on the reverse strand, counting down.
AACTCTGCTAAACACTGAGGGGATGTCATAAATATAAATAACAGAAAATCCCAATCCTTAATTCTTACATTATCAATGTCCTACTCCTAATTTTTATAACAACACTGCAGATGTTATCTAAGTAAAACACATTCCATCTTTTATTCTAGGAGACATATATATATATACATCTCCACCTAAACTGTCTGCAGTTCTAGGAAGTTTTAAATGCTAAGCCCCTATGTGGCTTTTAGAAACTGCTGAATACATATATATATGTCATTCTAATAGGACAGTATTATATAATTTAACCTAAATTTATTAAAGCATTTCTCATGAAAATTTTATAGAACTTCAAAATAGGGGTGACAGAAACACATCGACCTCTGCTACAACTTCAGCAGAACGAGGGCCACCTTACCTCAGCCCTTTCTTCATATACATATACATAGACATATATATGTAGCCCTGATGGTACAGTGGCTAAGAGCTTGGCTAATAACCAAAAGGTTGGCAGTTCAAATCCACCAGCTGCTCCTTCAAAACCCCATGGGACAGTTCTACCGTGTTCTTTAAGGTTGCTATGAGTCCGAATTGATTCGATGGCAATGAGTTTGTGTTTGGTTTGCTGCATATATATATTGTTGTCGTTGTTATATATACTGGAATATATTTCATATTCACCATTCAGTGCCTCCACCCAAGGATAAAATCAAAGTGATTTCTCCTGCTAAAGATTACTACGTGTATTCTGCCTTTCCTCCTTGCTTTTTTCCTGTGTTCTACTTCAGCCCACTGCAGTCCTGCAGTCCATCCCACACAGGTAATGTATTCAACCACTTTTTACCATAATAAAAAGAAAAAAATATATATACACTTCTATATTATATATTTTTAATATATTTTATATTTGTATATAAAATATATTGTACATATTATGTTATATATATATTTTTTCCTTTTCACTACAGTAAAAGGTGGTTGAATACACTACTTTGTGGGGTGGACTACAGGACTGCAGTGGACTGAGCTAGAACACAGGAAAAAAGCAAGGAGGAAAGGCAGAATACACAGAGTAATCTTTAGCAGGAGAAATCACTTTGATTTTACCCTTGGGTGGAGGCACTGAATGGTGAATATGAAATATATACCAGTAAAGACCTATTACCTTGTAATAGCTGTTTTTTAAATACCGTTGAGAGCAAACTTTGCTGCACGGAATTGGCAACTGCACGTGTTAAGCCATGACAGACAAGTTGGGTTGCCATCTCATGTTGGGCTCCAGTTTAGCTCAGTGGTTGCTTTTGGTCAGAAACTTATTCAGCAGTTTCTAAAAGCCACATAGGGGCTTAGCATTTGAAACCTCCTAGCACGGCAGACTGTTTAGCTGGAATGATATGAACAGGAACAACAGGCAGCCAGTCTTCCTGGCTGCCTTGGCGCAGGCTCATTGGATTCCATGGTTCAGTGACTCATACCCGAACACCATGAAACTTTATCACAAAGAGTTTTATTCTGCTTTAAACCTGCAGATGAAAAGTAATTTAGTTCATATGCTGCAGTGATGCAAATCAAAACCCATAACATTTTTATTAATTGCTGAAAGCAGACAGGGTTTTGGAAGCAAAAAGTACCAGCACAGAACTATGGAAACACAATAAATCTGAAGTTTAGAATTGGAAAGATGCCCAGTGTTTTGGAAGTAAAGAGTTCATCTATACATGATTTTACAAATGAAATTTTGCTGATGCAAAATCAGTACAAGTAGTTTAAATTTTTAAACATTCTTGGGCATAAACTAAATCTTCTTAATTCAAATCTTGACATTTAACTTTCAACTTATTCCTCACTTACAGTGAAAATTGATTTCATTCCTATTCAGCCAATATTCCTATGGGTTGTCATTTTGGACACAATTTCATTTGGTCTCTAAGGTCTTCTCTCAAAAATAAACAAGCATCTTCCCAACAGCTTAGGTCTGAAGCACTGTCTACTCTTGTTTGTAAAAAGTAAACAGAGTCTAACACAGTAGTCTGTATGAAAGGATTTAAATAATCACAAAAGCGCTGAAATGTCAACCCTGACTTTTACTGCTCAAAAGAAGGGACATGGATAAAAATTAAAATCTTTTCCAGTGCAGCAGTGAGTTATAGATCATTGTATATGTGATCTTTACACACACATACACCCCCCTCCATGAACACAATGAAAATGCTTATTTTCCATAATTCACTGACGATAATAGTAACATTCAGCACCACAATGTAAGCGATCATTCCATGGATTTAGTTAAATCTGCAAAATTACACATCTAGGGGTGATACATTGTTAGCTGTTTCTACATAATTTCAATATATCCAGATAACAAATATTATATTCTATACAATATCTATATGATAGGCTGGGAGTTTTCTTTCTTACATTTACCATATTCTTTCCAAATAATGCACACCTTCTACATTTGTTTGTGAACCACATCCTCCCCTCTGTGAGGTATTTTCATAAGTGAACTATGTTATTTATTTATTTATTTTACACCAACATGTAAAAAAAAACTGGCATAGTGGCACTTATGAGAATACCTCATGTGGGGAGGGTGCAGTTGGCAAACAAATGTAGAAGGCATGTGTTATTTGTGTAAAAATACAGTAGATGCATTTACATCCTTCACGGTAGGTTGTATTTCAAAAGTTCTAAAAAACATCAACCGAAGAACTAATTAAAATATTGCTTAAGTCTAATCCCCAGAGATTCAGTTCGAGGAATCTGGGTGTTTGTAATATATTTATGTAGTGATTCTCATGTATGTTGTCTGCCAACCACACTTTGAAGGACTATCTAAAATTATAGGTCGAGCTGCTGCCACCATTGGTGGCCGTGCATTGAGGCACTGACGTGTGAGCAGACAATCGCCACTGCTGTCTCAGAAAACATTGGCTGTGAAGGGAAGGTGGAGACGGGCACCAAGACAAACCGAGACAGCATTTGAAGAAGAATGAAGTTTTTTTGTTTTTTTTTTAAGTTGTCTTTGAGAATGGAAGAGACTTGAAAAAGAATTGTAAGCTGAAGGGAAGGAGTCAATGGAGAGAGAAGTGCTGATAACGCAAGGCATGTAATTATAGGATACATGAAATATATTTGTAATTCATGAGTAAAATCTGGCATCTAGTAATCTCTCAGTATCTTTAATCCTTTAATGCACAGTTTGTATCAGAAAGTGAGTTACGTGAAATGTCTGAGGGGCTCTAACGTTTCATCTTTCCAAGACAAGACTAGGTGAGTGGAAATTAGTAGGTATCATGGTTAAAGTCTTTCCTACTTATCTGTCTGGAACCAGGCTAGCACTGAAATACTGAATACTTTAATATCAGCTTCAGAAATGCCAAGTGTAGAAGGAGGTTCACTTCATTGTCCTTGTACTGCACACTGCTATTCATAAAATGAGATAATGATATTGATTCTATGAGTGAAATTGTTACCAATATTTCAAAACATAATAATCTTGGCAAGCCCTCTATACTGCTGATGATAGGGAATAAAAATTCCAATACTGGGACCTAGATTTAATTATGTCTCCGTCAGATTTTAGAAACAGTCTCATATAAAAGCTTGTAGATATTTCCATTTTCTTCTGAAAATGGAACAACCAAGTTTGCAGGCATTTCTGGGCTTTGGTGAGGTGAGGTCATGTGGTGCTGAGGTGCCTCTTTGCCCCCACAATTCAGGACTACATCATTCAATTTGTAGTCTGAATGTCCAGCCTCTTGGCTCTTTAGAGAAAATCTAAAGAGGGCTCTATGCCTAGACACAGCGGCGACAGGCACCACTGGAACATAGCAAGGTAGGTGTTATTTTAAGTGTGGCATATATTTCCTCTAAAAATTTCAACACATGCTTGACACAGAGCTGAGGAATCTTTGATAGGTAACAATTTAGATATTTCACAATTCCAAATAAGCCTTTTTCTGTGTATATTTAAATAATTTGATCCACACATGTATCTTTCTCCCATTATAATTTACTTCACTTAATTTGCCATAGTTTAAAATTATTTGATCTTTCCTCTTCTGCTCCCAGCCGATGCCTAATGAGAAAGAAACTAACTTGCAATTATTGGTTGAAGTGAGATGTCTTCAATGAGTCCAGTGAATAAGAAAGAGGACTAAAATCTCCTGAAAACTTTGTAGGTCTTAGCAAAAATTCTAAGCTCTTCTTCCATCTATTATTATCGAGGAATCTGACATATGGTCCTTGTGCTGCGTAATTACACATTTCTTTTCTATTCCAGTTAACATATTTCACTTATTTGTCATTTCTAATATTTTGGCTAAAATTATACCATTTTCTTCCTTTCAGTTTGACTGATAGCATGAATTTTGATTGCTAGGGGAAAAAAAAAAATGATTCAGTTCTCTAAAGAAAGAGTGAGGATCTAATCAACAAAAAAATCCTGAAAGAACCTGACATTCTCTTTAGAGGATGATTGGCTGCCCATAAAAGGGAGAAAGTGTGGGAGCCTTCCTTAAGTCTCTGCTATTTGATTAACTTGTAAAGGCTAAAATCAACTGACAAATTCAATTATATATTCAAATTATATTTCTGAATTGGCTTAATTTTTTAAAGTGATGAATGAACCATAGGGGGAAAATTCCATTACAATATGAACAAGCAGAAATAAGTCCCTCTATTAATACTATACCTGTGCTCAAAAACTTCCCTATTTTTCTTGATTAACAAGACAAATTTAATGAACACAAATATCTGGCTTATAGGTCAACCATGGTGTTTACTCTCTAGGGAAAGAAAGCTGCATGGGCTACAAAAGAGAGAAAAAAAAGTGATGATATCCTTAGGAAAAGACTTTAAGTCTTCTTTGGCTGTATCTAGCCTAGTAACGCAGACCATCAATAAAGAAAACTATTTGTCTAGAGTTTATTTCTAAAGGTGCCCAATTTGCTAATGACTGCTTGGTATGAGCAATTCAGGAAGAAGCCATTGCTGATTGCAAAAGACATTCCGAGTTAGATTTCTATACAGACACTGTAATAAGTAACATGTTGCTAAATATTTGCCCCCTTTGGAGACTTAATGTACCATAGTCAGAAAAAAAAAGCTAAATGCTTCTCATATAATCGTCTACTAAAGCTTGAATCACTGTCAGTATATGAATACAGTAAACCCCATTTTATGGAATGGGTTGGGAACAAGACTGTTACATAAAATTGATTTTTACACAAAATGGAAATTAGCAATTTATCCTAAGAATGTTATCCAAAAAGAAGTCTATTTGACTAATGATAGATGATAAAGCATACCACCATTTCTCCTTTTTCCTTCTATATTGATAAAACAGCATACACAAAAACTCAATGCAAATTATGTTTAATCTCATAAGCATTATTTAAATCTTCTTTACTAGTCAGTCACTTTTCATTTGTAAAAACTGGCATGTTAAATGGAATTTTTACTCTACTAACAAATACTATGGATTGCAGTGCACTGTTTTTATTACTCAAATTTTACCTGCATTGTTTAGTTGTTGTTTTTTTTAATTGACTTAGTGAACATTTCCCAACCAGCCATCTCATAAGGTAGCTGTGAAGATAAACACAGGCTAAAGCATTTGGAAGTATTTTGAGTTTTCTGCAAAAACATTACCTTTGAATCCTTATACTAGGCCAGAATATGTTGCAGTTTAGGAAACAGAAGTTCAGAGAAGGTAAACACATGTGCAAAATCACACAGCAAGTGTGGTGAGGCTGGAGTTTGAGTGCTAGTCTGGGTTGTTGCAAAGTTTATGAATTTCCTCATGGTACTTGAGATATTAAACGGCAATGTAGAAAAAAAAAAACAAAACTTGTACACAGATGTTCATAGTCACATTATTCTTAACAGACCAAAAAGTGGAAACAACCAAATGCCCATCAAGTGATGAATGGAACATATTCAGCAATAAAAAAGAATAAAGTACTGAATTATGCTATAACATGGATGAAATTTGAAAACCTTATGCTAACTATAAGAAGCCAGTCACAAAAGATCACATATTATATGGTTACATTTATATAAAATGTCCAGAAGAGGCAAATCTATAGAGACAGAAAGTAGGTTACTGGTTGCTAGGGGTTGGGGGGAGTTTCCTTGTGGGGTGATAAAATCTAAACTTAGATTGTTGAGATGGTTGCATAATACTGCGAATATAATAAAAATCATCAAAGTGTACCCTTTAAATGGGTGAATTTTATGATCTGTGAACTGTATCTCAACAAGATGTTAAAAGAAAGATAATCTGCAATGATTGAATCATTAAATGTCACAATGATCTCATGTTTTTTCTTCATTTTAAATGTTAAGTAGATGGGTCCTTAGAGGTGAAATCATATAACTAGGCATCATTTGTGATGTGCCTGAGAATCACACCTCTACCAGAATTCTGAAAAATCAGTATCCCTCCTCACACTCCCTTCTGTAAAACTCCTCTTTTACAGGGAAAAAAAAAAAAAAAAAAAATCCAAGGCTGGCCTTCTCGATGGAAAGCAGAAAGAGTGACTCACCGATGGCCCAAACAGGAGTGTGCTAAACTGGCAAGCTTATGAATCCTAAGAACACACAATTAATTCAGAAAAATAGGCCTTTAATGGTGGAATTTCAGTCATCTTAGTGGGAGAAATTGGGTTTTTAGTATGTGGCTGCATTTTGTAAACAAGTGTATTATTCCTTTCAAAGTCATTATCAAGGAGACTCCATAGGTATTTAACTACATGCCTGTTGATTTAAATGCTTTTTATTATAATAATTATTGTCATCCTAAAATGATTTTAAAAATTTGATACTTTCTCTTGAAAAGTTGAAATAACTAATTTTGGGATATGGATGTTATTTTTGAGATAGGCCAATAGTTATTTGAACTCAAAGTAAATGAATATAACTGGTAATCACATTGAGTAATGCCACTGGTGTTCAAAAATCTGTATCTATCTAGCTTCTCCTAAAGAAGAATTTCAAATCATTTTGAGTAAAAGCTGTGTAATTGATTTGATATTTTACATATATTTATTGGGTATCAACCATTGTCTTGGACACTGCGAGAAAGGTATTGTTTATAAGATGACACCAATGAGGAGAAGAGTAATGAGCATTCACTGTCAATACAATTTATAAAATAATTTTGCATAATTTACCTCAAAGGATTCTTAGAAACTGCAAAGTTTTTTCATCCCTTTTTAATTGAACATGAGGCTTACTTATACAAATATGAACAGTTGGCCCTCTGTATCTGCAGGTTCCATATTCGTGGACTCAACCAACCTCAGATCAGAAATATTTGGAAAAAAAAAAAAAGAAAGTTCATAAAGCAAAACTTGAATTTGCCACACAGAGCATTACACTGAATCCACGAGAATGAAGTGCTGTGTAGGCATACCCTGTTGTAGCCTCCCACCATTTCACAGATCCTCAGTCTTTCTTCAGGACTCATAGTTTTAGCATTGTTCACCTCCTGTCTTGTCATCATTCCCTAAGCAATACAGTACTGTATAACAACTATTTACGTAGCATTTACATTGTATTAGGTATTATAAGTAGTCTAGAGATGATTTTAAACTCTCAGTGAGATGGGTTGATACAGTGGCTGCAACAATGGGCTCAAGCAAACAACAACGATTATGAGGATGGCGCAGGACCAGGCAGTGTTTCATTCTGTTGTACACAGGGTTGCTATGAGTCAGAACCGACTTAATGGCACCTAACAACAACAACAGAGATGATTTAAAGTGTATAGGAGGATGTGCGTAGGTTATATGCAAATACTACACCATTTTATATACGGAACTTGAGGAACCATGGATTTTGGTATCTGCAGGGGTTCTGGAACCAATCCCCTGTGGCTATCAAGGGAGGACTGTAGTGAGAAAGTGATAAATCCAGGGCTCAAAACTAGATATTTGTACAATAATTTGGGGATTTTTTTTTAACTTAGGACACTATCTTACACTATAATTTTATAAGACAACACTTGTTTAGATATACCTATGCATAGAGATGTTGCCTATGTGGTGTTGGTGAAGAGTAATGAATATACCGTGGCCTGCCAAAAGAATGAACAAATCCATCTTTGAAGAAATACAACCAGAATGTTCCTTAGAAGTGAAGATGCCAAGACTTTGACTTGCTTACTTTGAACACATCATCAAAAATGACCAATTGCTAGAAAAGTACATCATATTTGGTAAAGAAGAGGGCCAATTAAAATGAAGGAAACCCTCAATGAAATGGACTGACACAATAGCCTCAACAAGGGACTAAAACCTACCAACAATCATGGAGATGGCGCAGGACCAGGCAGTATTTTATTCTGCTATACATAAGGTCATTATGAGTTGGAACCAGCTCAACAGCAACTAACTACAAATGTGTATATGATGGTATTCATTCATTCATTCATTCATTCACTCACTCAACAGATATTTACTGAAAGCATACTATGTTTCAGCCACTGTTCTAGGTGCTGGGAATACAAGAGGAACAAAACAGACACAACTTAGTACCCTCATGAAGCTTAACCTCTAGTGGGGAAGATGACCATAAATAGGAGAAATTAGAAAAATACATAGTATGTTGGATGGCATAAGCGCTATCGAGAAACATAAAACTGTAGGAGAGGGAGAAAGCCATGTAGGATACTCAGAGGAGAAGGGTTCTAGGCAGAGTGAAGAGCAGGTGCTAAACCCTAAGACCAGAGTATACTTGGCACGTTCAAGAAGTTGTCAGAGATAACAGGGCCAGATGATGAAGGAGGTATAGATATTGTACTGAATTTGGCTTTAACTGAGTGACTTTAGTAGACTCTGTAGGCCACCAAGGAGAGGAGTGATGTCATGAAACTCATGTTTTAAAAGGATCATTGTGATGCTGTGGGGTAAGGGCACATCTCCTAAGGATTCCTTGCGTTATTCCATGATCACAACTGCCATTCTCAGACTCTGGGCTTTTTTTTTTTTTTTTGGTTTTAACATAGAGAAGTTTATTTCCTCACAATCAAAGTAGGCTAAAAGTCCAAATTCAGGGTGTCAGCTCCAGGGGAAGCCTTTTTCTCGCTGTCGGCCTTCTCATCAGTGTTTCCCTGGACTAGGAGCTTCTCGGCACAGGGACCCTGGTCCAAAGGACGCGCTCTGCTACCAGCACTGCTTTCTTGATGGTATGAGGTCCCCCTGTCTCACTGCTCACTTCTGTCTTTTATATCTCAAGAGATTGCCTCAGGACACAATCCAGTCTTGAAGTCCTGCCCTACTAATACAACTGCCACCCATCCTCCCTCATTAACATCACAGAGGCAGGTTTACAGCGTACAGGAAAATCACACAGTATCAGGAATCATGGCCTAGCCAAACTGATACGCACATTTTTTTGGGAGACATAATTCAAACCATGACATTCCACCCTTTGACCCCCCCAAAAATCACATCCTTGCAACATGGAAAACATATTCACCCCATCATATCTTAGCAAAAGTCTTAACTCCAAGTCCAAAATCCAAAAATTCCTCTTCATCTGTGAAATCTAGAATACAAGTTATCTGCTTCCAAAGGTACAATGGCAGAACAGGCACAAGCTAGACATTTCCATTACAAGTGGGAGAAACTAGAGGAAAAGAAGTGATAACAGGCACCAAGCAAGTCAGCAGAACACATCACATTAGCCCTCAAGGCTTTGAAAATAATCTTTTGTTCTCTGAGATAATTTACACAATAGCCCTGCCCTCCAGACTCTAGGTATTGGCCACAGTCTCTGGATTTTGAGTGGAGGCCCATGGCCCTGGGCTTCGGCTCCGCCTTCCAGGCCCACTGGGACAGCAACTCTGCTCCCTTGGCTTTAAGCGCACCATTCTCCTAGTCCATCGGAGTGACAACTCCACCCTTAGAAACACCAGAGGCCATGGTTCCACCCTTTGAAACCCCTGAGGTCATGGCCATACCTTTTGAGGCTGAAGCAGCTCTGCTTCTTGTGTCCCTAGTCTCTTCAGCTTCTGCTTCCTATGGCGTCTCGGTCCTCGGGCCTCAAGCCCGCTTCTGCCCTGCTGGGGCAAGTGTTCCAAAGCTCAGTAGCTCCACCCGGTAAGTGCCCGGAGGCACCCCACTCGACCAGGAAGCCTTCTGCGCACAGGCACTCAGCTCCCTCGCTCCCTGGATCAGCAAGCCTAGCTCCACTGATTAAGTGCCCAGAGGCACCCCACTCCTCCAGGAAGCCTCCTGCTCACAGGCATTCAGCTTTCTCACTCCGTGGGTCAGCTCCAGCGCCGTCTTTCACTGGTCTCCTGGTTCTGCTGCTGTTGGTTCTCTGCTGCTGTAGGTTCTCTGCTGCCGCTGGTTTTCTGTCACTGCTGCACATCTATCCATTCACAGTTTTAAAACTGCTTCCACATTTTAGGTATCTGTTAGAGCAGCACCCCACTTTCTCAGTACCAAATTCTGTCTTAGTCATCTAGTGCTGCCGTAACAGAAATACCACAAGTGGATGGTTTTAACAAAGAGAAGTTTATTTCCTCACAATCAAAGTAGGCTAAAAGTCCAAATTCAGGGCGTCAGCTCCAGGGGAAGGCTTTTTCTCTCTGCCGGCCTTCTCATCAGTGTTCCCCCGGACTAGGAGCTTTTTGGTGCAGGGACCCCAGTCCAAAGGACACGCTCTGCTCCCGGCACTGCTTTCTTGATGGTATGAGGTCCCCCGACTTTGGGCATTTTTTGTGCTCCCCACGGCACGCCCTGGACACAGATGTCTCTCACTTTCCCCACTTATAAAGCTCTCCCCAGCTTCCCTGGGTGCTGCTGTCGTGAGCACATAAAAGGCTATTTAGAGGAACTGAAGGTGGAAACTGACCAAGAGTTCTTGTGTCTGGTGAGTACAATACGTATGGGCAGAAGTTAGAAGAATGTCCATTACCTAAAATTATGTCTTGAAACTTGAACTCTGATGACAAAGAAAGATAAGATTTTCCTAATTATACAAATCTGTCTTGGAAGAGGTATAGCCAGAACGCTCCTTAAAGTCAGGATGGCAAGGCTTCATCTCACTTACTTTGGACATATTATCAGGAGGGACCAGTCCCTAGAGAAGGACATCATGCTTGGTAAAGTAGAGGGTCAGCAAAAAAAGAGGAAGACCCTCAACAAGATGGATTGACCTAGTGGTTGCAACAATGGGCTCAAACAGCAACCATTGTAAGGGTGGCACAGGACTGGACAGTGTTTAATTTTGTTATACATAAGGTTGCTATGAGTTGGAACTGACTCAACAGCACCTAACAACAACTATTATACAGGTCTCCAAATTCTTTTAGCATCTAATGTCATCTGTGTGTTAAAATTATCTTTGCTGCCTGTAAAACAGATAATAACACGTGAGGAATGTGCTTCTTAGTTCAATCAAGTATAGGAGTTCAAATGGGCAACACCTGCTCAAAAGCAAAGGTGAGAAGGCAGGAAGGGACAGGAAACTTGGGTGAATGAACACAGGGAACTCGAGGTGTAAAGGGAAAGGGAGAGAGTGCTGACACATTGCGGGGATTGCAACCAATGTCACAAAGAATTTGTGTATAAATTTTTGAATGAGAAACAACTAATTTGCACTATAAACTCACCTAAAACACAACAACAACAAAATTACCTTTGTCAATACATTTCAAGTCCTTAATCAGAGGCTGTTGCCATGAAAAGAGGGAACAAAAAGAGGCCTTATAAAACTGGTAGGGAAGTACCAAGTAGTAGCCTAAACAAGGGGCTCTGCTTTCAGCCATTGCTCTTATTCTGGGAGGAAACATGTGTAGTGGAGTTATTGCAGGGCAGGCCTCCTCCAGCAAGCCTATTTCCTTAACCTTAGCCAAATATATGGCACTAGAGCATTAGCTTTAGTCCAAACCTAGATGCTATTTTTTCTCCTTTGGTTTGTGTGTTGGTGGGGAACGAAACAGGGAGGAAGGCAGAAGTGAGAGAGGAAAAGGAAACAGGGTGGGCAGTTTTGTGGAGTCTGGCAGAAGCACTGTCAAGGGGCAGGGATTGATGGGGACAGGTCATTGTCTGCAGCAGCAACTAGGAATACACATAGGGACCCTTGACTCTCTGTACTGGTGCACCTCCTTGGCCTTCATCTGGTGATGTTGCTGGCTGCACCTAGGTGGGATTGGCATATGGCGGCAAAACAACCAGGTTTTAGAAGGGGCACAGTCTAGGCTCCAAACCCAGGCCTCTTCCTGGATTCTCCCTAGATCTTCCTACAGAGTGATCAAGGAGGTTCATGGCAATGGAGGGGAACTGGAACTCAAGGCTGACCCTCCAGTTCAAGCAGCACAGAGGGAAGAAGGGGTCATGACCACAGCAGGGCAGAGTGAGAATGGGTGGTTAGGTGATGGAGCAGCCCTTTTACCTTTCATCTCCTATCCTGTCCATCTTCCTCAATGAGATGGTCTGCTACCCACTATTGGGGTGGCAGGCCATGTCATCCCTCCAAGCACTGTCTCACCTTGTTCTGGAGTATCAGCCTCTCTAGGTGATTTTCATTCTTGTTGTTGTTAGGTACCATTGAGTCAGTTCCAACTCATAGTGACCCTATGTACTACAGAACAAAACACTGCCCGATCCTGCGCCATGCTCACGATCTTTGTTATGCTTGAGCCCATTGTTGCAGCCACTGTGTCAATCCATCTTGTTGAGGGTCTTCCTTTTTTTTCCTGACCCTGTACTTTACCAAGCATGATGTCCTTCTTCAGGCACTGATCCCTCCTGATAGCGTATCCGAAGTATGTAAGACATAGTGTCACCATTCTTGCTTCTAAGGAGCATTCTGGTTGTACTTCTTCCAAGACAGATTTGGTCATTCTTTTGGCAGTCCGTGGTATATTCGATATTCTTCACCAACACCACAATTCAAAGGTGCCAATTCTTCTTTATTCATTGTCCAGCTATTTTCATTCTTGGTAGCTACAAATTGGGAAAATTAGAAAGTGTGATCTGTTCAGGAAAAGAAAAAATGGAAAATGTCTGTTTTCCAGAAAGCTGCAAGGATGAAGAGCCACCAGGGGTAACAGAACGAAGTTAACTTTGTCACAGCATTTACAGGGAGTGAATGGCACTAAAACCCAAAATCCCAAACCCATTGCCATCGAGTTGATTCTGACTCATAGCGACCCTATCAAATAGAGTAGAACTGCTCTGTGGTTTCCAAGGCTGAAAATCTTTATGGAAACAGACTGCTGCATCTTTTCTCTGCTGAATGGCATTAGTAGGGTTAACCTGACCAGTGAATTCTGTAGCCCAGGTGCTCAGCACTCTGAATCATTCACTCTTCTCCTTGGCCATGAATAAATGCCACCTGCCATCATTGGGCTCTAGCTGTCCCATTTAAATGAGAAGCTTCCCATTACTCAATCAGGCATACCTGCTTCCTGCTTCAGAGCCTCCATTTCTTGGAAATAGCCTGTCAGTTCCCATCTGTTTCATGAAGCTGCCAGCCCCCAGAGAGTGGGACCTCCACTCTGATCTCCTGTCAGATGTTGGCAACCCAGAAGGGAATTACCTTTCCAATCTGCCAGAAATTGCTTTCTTGATATCAAGGCCTGCCTCAGGGAACCACAATATACTATTCTCAGATGAAAATTAGATTTGTAAGTACACCACTTTCTTCTCTAGGTGGCTTACTAAACTTTTCTTACCTTTGTAGCAAGGGCTGCAAGTGCTTTAAATTTATAGCCATTCATAAGCAGGATCCTTTCTAACACAAATATTGTTTTCCTATATCAGGCAGGTGTGGAGAAAGCCCAAGAATAGACAAAAGGCTTTTCACCAGTGAAAAATGGAAGTTAAACTTCCACGTCAGCTGCAAGCATAAAGTGGATTATAGCAGGTGCAATTAATTGCCATTACATTTATTGGCACCTTGAAAACAATTAGCAAGTGTCCTGGTTGATATGACAGATTCATTAATCATTTAATATAGTCCTGCAAATTGATTTATCAATCAAATAGCTACCTCTGGTTGAATAACTCACGGCTGTGCTTATGGCTCTATTCATAACACTGGTCTGTTTTTAAAGGAAACCAAGAGGCTTGAGCTTAATTTAGCTCCTTAGTTTCAGTATTTATATAAATTACATTTCAGTCTCTTGAAGTTAGACCCACTGTAGCTATAAAAGCAGGGTTCACAAAGCAGACATTTAGAAGGGCTGGAAACAGTGTTCGGGTCAGGTATACATTCCACAGGGGAATAAATTACATTGACAGAGAAGACACATTCAGGAGAATGTCGTAAGGACATCACAGCTGGGTCTCAGGAACAGCTAGACCTTGTCCAAGCCAATTTTAAAGTTGCCAGATGAGCAAATAGGCTTCTTAGAGTTATAAACTACTGAAGGTCATTTAACTATCTCCCTACAGTATCTCTGACAGGTGACCAGATGAACTCTCATTGAATCATTATATCGATGGCATCCTCACTTACATTTTATAGGATGGTTTTGATTATTGCAATTATTTCTTACTCAGAGTAAAATTTTGCCTCTTTGTTCTGCCCACTCCCTCGGCCCCCAGAACTACGGAGGAGATCTTACATTTCTTCCAGGTGACAGCCTTTCTGATACTTGAAGATACCTGTCCTAACCTCCTGAGTTTACTCTGCTCAAGGCTATTATTATTCAGGCATGATGGTTCTAAAATCTCTTCTCCATCTCCATTTTCTGGATGCATTTCCATTTGCTAGTATTTCACATAAAACGTAGTGTCCAGAAGTGACAATATTTCAAATGTGGAGGAGTGAGCTGTAACCACTTCCATTGTTTGGAATTTTTAGATCTTTTAATGCAACTTAAGATTGTTTTGTCTTTATTTGAAAACGTCAGCACATTGTTGACTCATATTGAGCCTGCTGTCAACTGAAAATCTTTAAGGCTTTTTGTTGTGATTGCTGTTAAACCATACACACTCTACCCTACACTGTATTTCAGGCTATTCTTTCAGGCTTTCTTATGTAGGAATCAAGCTTTATGTCGTTTATTCTAGAGATCAAGAGGATGAGTTTATTGAATTTGAATGTTGCTCTTCCACTTCCTAGCTATGGTCAGATACAAGGAATTTAATCTTGCTGAGCCTCAGATTCCTTATCTATATAACAGGGATCATAACAACACCCTTATCATAGGACTGTTGTGAGGTATGTCTCTGCAGTGCTTGACAGATAGTAAGCACTCCGTAATGTAAACTATTATTATCTTGGATGTTCACTCTGCCATTCATCTTATTGGTTATTTTTCATCCCATGTCTATTGTTTCTTTACGTAAGGTAGAGATTGTTGTTGTTGTTAGGTGCCATCCAGTCGATTCCAACTCATAACAACCCTATGTACAACAGCACAAAACACTACTGGTCCCATGCCATCCTCACAATTGTTGCTATGTCTGAACCCATTGTTGCAGCCACTGTGTCAATCTATCTCATTAGGGTCTTCCTCTTTTTCACTGACCCTCCACTTTACCAGCATGATGTCCTTCTCCGGGGATTGGGCCCTCCTGATAACATATTATCTCTGCCTTTTTGGAAGAAGTACAGTCAGAAAGGCAAAGATAAATATATTGAATATAACTGAGCCAAAAAACACCCCCAAACCAGTAATTTAAGACCGAAGCCACTTTTTCACTAGCTAACATGAAATCTGATTTGTCTTCTTGTATAGTTAGATGTGATGCTACTCTGTTTAATGTTATTGTTAAGGTACCCTTGAGTCGGTTCTGACTCATAGCGACCTCGCGTACTACCGAACGAAACACTGCCATCCTGTTCCATCCTCACAATTTTTACTATGCTTGAGCTTATCATTTCAGCCACTGTGTCAATCCATCTCATTGAAGGTCTTCCTCTTTATCGCTGACCCTCCACTTTACCGAGCATGATGTCCTTCTCCAGGGATTGGTCCTTCTTGATAACATGTCCAGAGTACATGAGACCAAGTCTTGTCATTCTCGCTTCTAAGGAGCATTCTGGTAATACTTCTTCCAAGACAGATTTGTTCATTACTCTGGCAGTCCATGGTATATTGAATATTCTTCACCAACCCATAATTCAAAGGCATCAATTCTTCTTTTGTCTTCCTTATTCATCGTCCAGCTTTCGCATGCTTATATGATGATTGAAATACCATGGCTTGGGTCAGGTGCACCTTAGTCCTCAGAGTGACATCTTTGCTTTTTAACACTTTAAAAAGGTCTTTTGCAGAAGATTTGCCCAATGTAATATGTTGTTTGATTTCTTGACTGCTGCTTCCATGGGAGTTGATTGTGGATCCAAGTAAAATGAAATCCTTTACAACTTCAATATTTTCTCCGTTTATCATAATGCTGCTTATTGGTTCAGTTGTGAGGACTTTTGTCTTCTTTGGTTTAATAAGAGGAGATTTTAAAACAAAATCAGTTGCAAAAAGAGAAAAAAGTCATTTAATAAAGTAAGTCTTTTTATTTTATTTCACTTCATTTCTCTGTTGTGTACTCATTATTTCTCAAGTAATCTCCTAGGGTCAGATAAAGATCTTGCACCATGTTGTTGTGGTGGCTGACTTCTAGGTTCTTACTGCTCTTTGTCCATTTATTTAAATTGTCATTCTTCTACCTGCTTCCACCAGCCCCTATTCCGGGATTCAGCTCTGGAGTGTGCATTCCTTTGAACTTTTCAGCTTAGTTATTTTGTTCCCTAGATTTTCCAGAGTTTTTGATATCTCTGCCTGGACTTTCTGCTATTCACTCTTTTCCTAAGACCGCCACAGAGCAAGGAAAACTGCCTCAGCTGCCACAGAATCAGGCTTCATTCAAGATGAAATATTGCTCATTGCCTTTCAAGATATAGTAACACTGGTTATAAGCTTAAGCCTTTGAATCAGACAGACTTGGACTTGAATTATGGCTTCTTCACTTATTTGGGCTGCTTGTGTAACATTTAACCTTCCTAAGCTTTGTTTGGAAACCTGGTGGCTTAGTGGTTAAGAACTACAGCCACTAACCAAAAGGTTGGCAGTTCAAATTTATCAGGTGCCCCTTGGAAACCCTATGGGGCAGTTCTACTCTGTCCTATAGGGTTGCTGACTCATGACTATGAGTCGGAATTGACTCAACGGCAACGGGTTTGGTTTTTTGTTTTTTCTTCATTTTTGGTAAGCTTCATTTCCTCATCTATAAAATGAGGATAAGATTACCTATATTTTATAAGCTTGTTGGAAAATCGAGTTAAATAAAGCATTGTAAAGTGTTTAGAAAATTCTTAGGCATAGTTATTATTATTAGCTGTTATTTAATTCAATTACAACATATTGATGTCTCACTAGGAACTATGTATTGGACCACACTAACAAATATGGACCCTGTCCTCAGGAGCTTACAGACTAGTGGCTTATTATTATCATCTTCTCCATCATTATCACTGATATCATAATCATCTTTGCCTTGTGTTTGATGCCATCACAATCAGCATCAATCTCTATAAGTCTCAATGACCACTAACAGTGCACATGGTGACCTGTGGGTCCCTTACTTTAGTGAGTTCACATTCTCGCTCAGCTTTCCTCTGTACTTCACAAACTTCTACTGCTGTTTCAGAGAGTATTTATTTCTTTGTAGCTTATGCATAACACACGATTGAATAAATTATTTCCATCAATTTTTTCCAGTTCTTACTATTTTGAGCCATAGTGACCACCATCTCCATTAGGTGTTCACACTTCCGTGTTTAATGATTTTACTGGGGCTCTACACACGGCTTATCTTTTTTCCCCTCCAAAATTTTATTTTTACAGCTTTTGAAAATCAGGACATAATTTGCCTGTTTCTAGTTTCCCAATGCTTATATTTTAATAATTCCCCAAATATTACTGATAGCATCTCAGCCATCTTATTCAAAAACTTTTTCAATAATCCAGAATGTAATTTTTACTAAGTAAGAGAATGGAATTAACATAGAGCTACTAGGTACTCTTCTTTCTTCCACTTAGAGTTTCAGTACCCTCTTACCAATGCTCTTTCTTCCCACATCAGTTCGTGACAAAGATGATAAGAACAAGATAGCACATGGGAATTTCTGCATTTTCAGTGCCACCTGATACCATTTTGTCAACTATCTTAATAGCAGATTTTTCTTCTATTATTTCTATCTTGTTCTTAACATGCTAACAAACTCCTTTTTATATTATTCTATTTATTTTTCACAGATCTCAGTTTGCTGTATTTAATAATACCTGAAGGACTCTCACTTTTTTATGTGTATTTTTTTCAATATGAGCTCATCAGAGAACTCTGTATCCAGATTCACTTATCTACTTTGCTAACTCTTCCTAGTAGTATTTATCAAATTTGTCTTTGTATGATCAGGATTTTGTTCTGGGGAACCTCTGGTTTATTTTTGAGCCATATTTCTTTTAAGAGCTTTTGGCCATTAGCTTATATCTTTTAGCAGAAACTTTTTTAAGAGCACAAGACATATCTGTGATTAAATCAATCATTTCTTCTCACAGCTACTATAAACCGTAAGATATTACCACATTCACAGAAAGTGTCCATGCTTCCATTTTACTGCTAGTTGATTCTTCTTGGGTAGTCAGAATTAAGTACAAATAATAGTTTCCTCTGTTGCCTCCTCTTCCAGCTGCAAGGTGTAATCATTAGGAAGGTAAGTAGAGAATTTATTAGATCCTCTGGTTCTATTAGTATGTAAGTCAAAGCAGCTGTCTGGATAATGAAAGTCTTAGAAATTTTTTCTCATTCTGTATTAGGAGAGTCTAACATCTAACCAGGAAGACTGTAGTATACTTTCTTTGTGGGGTGCTTCGTTCTCTCTCAAACTCCTTCTTGCTTTTTGTACTCATTCAAATGATGTCCATTATTCTTCCACATAATAATTATGTTTTTTTCATGTAAAATAAAACCCTCGAAAGCTGGAACCTGTGTCAGACATAAATCTGTCAGAAAAGGAAAATTCACTGGATATTAAGAGGTAGGATTCTTAATACAGAGCGATAGAAAAGTGGTAAGCACATTATCAAAGGCAGAAAACTTGTGAGACCAGGAAAAACAAATTCTGGCTCTCAGAGGTTTCACTCTATATATGATTATGGGGTTTCCATATATAGGTAGTCTCTCAGATGACTCCATCATAAGTCAGTTCTGGTGTAAATCCAATACCTCATTTTTTGGGGGTTTTCATTATCAGTACCTTTATAAATCATAACATTGAACATCTGTAAGTGAACATCTGAGAATGATAACATCAGCAAATTACATGCTACAACATTGTATGTAGTACATATTACTAACGATAAGATGTACAAAAAAAAAGACAGTAATAAATGTGGTTTGTCATAACTTGACTATGTCATAATTTGGGGACTACTTGTGTGTATATATATGTATATTTATGTATGTGTATATACACACACTATACATGTACAGATATACATACACACATACATATATATGTATATATACACAATATTGTTTTTTTCCTTATTTTATTTTTGTTGTTGTTGAGAATATGCACAGCAGAACATATACCAATTCAACAATTTCTACACATAAAATTCAGTGACACTGATTACATTGCTTGAGTTGTGCAACCATTCTCACCCTCCTTTTCCAAGTTGTTTTCCCCAATAACTTAAACTTACTGCTCCCTAAGTTTCCTATCTGATCTTCTGAGTTTTCAATCTGATCCCATATAGACAGATCTTAAAAGAGCACAATGCTCAAGGTAGACATTCTTTACTAGTTAAGCTAAATTATTGTTTGGGTTTAAAAAGACTTCTGGGGATATCCTTGGTTTAAGCTTAAAGGTTTAAAAATTATCTCAGGATAATACCTTCAGGGGTTCATCCAGCCTCCAGGGCTCCAGAAACTCTGGATTCTATTAAAATTTTAAATTCTGTTCTATAATTTCCCCCTTTTGATCAGAATTCGTCTATAGAATTTTTATCAAAATGGTCCCTCATGGTAGCCAGGCACCATCTAGCTCTGCTCTCCTGGCAAAGGAGACAGTTTTTCATGGAGGCAATTAGCCATACATTCCATTTCTTCCTCCTATTCCTGACTCTCCTTCCTGCTCTGTTGCTCCAGGCAAATAGAGGTCAATTGTTGTCCCTTTCACGGATGCTTCCAAGCTTTTAAGACCCCAGGCACTACAAAATAAACTAGGAATAGAAGCATTAAACACATTATTAGGTAAATTAATTGGGATGTCTCATGAAACCGTGACCCTAAACTTCCAAACCAGGAAACCAAATCCCTTGAGGTGTTTGGTTGTACATAAGCAGCCTCAGCAGCTACTTTTTTTTTTTTCTTTGTCATTGCTGTAAATGCTTCTATCACACAACTCTCGCCAATTCAACATTTTGCAGGTGTAGAACTTATTGACAGACATTACATTACATTAATCACCTGTGCAACCCTGACCTTAATGCTACCTTTCCATCACTGTAAACCAAAACTCAGTACACCATCAGCCATAACCTCCCCCACCTTCTGCCCCTAGTAACCACTAATAAACTTTGGACTCTATACATTTGCCTGTTAATGTCCTTTTATGTAAGTGAGGTCATACAACGTTTGTCCTTTTGTGATTAACTTATTTCACTCAGCATAATGTCTTCAAGATCCATCTATACTGTAGCATGCATGTATCAAGACTTCATTTCTTTTACTGGCTGATTAGTATTGCGTTGAATGTATGTACCACATTTTGTTTATCCATTCCTCTCTTGATGGACACTTGGGTTGTTTTCACCTTTTGACTATTGCGAATAGGGCTGCTGTGAATATTAGCGTACAAGTAAGTCTTCCATTGTCATTTATTAGTCATAAGTCACTCTATCCAGCCTTGGATATACCTATGAGATTATATTTGTAACCCTGCATTAAGTTTTCAATTTATGTTGCTTATTTAATTTCTATGAATTAGAATATATATATTTTTGTCACAACATTTGTGACTAATGCTTTTTATTTCTTCTTTCTACATTTTCCCTGATTTTTTTTTCTAATGATTTTCTAGGAAGTTCCTAGCACAATGTCTGCTATATAATATTGTTTAATAAGTGTTTGAATGAAGACATTAATTTTTATCCTACATTCTTCTTCATTTCGTAACTCGCTTTTCTCTGAGGAGGGGGTGTACTTTTCTCTCTCAAATGTTAAAATATCTTCATTGCTTTAGTGAGCCTCTTCACACACATATTACTTTTGACTTTATGACATGCACTTTGTGCTGTCCCCATTATCTACACAAACTACTTTGCCAGTAACTCCCATTTTGGCATATTCAGTCATGGTCTACAAAAGCAAATGGTGTTTGTTCTTCAGCACCATGTATATTGTTTGTTCTTATTTCTCCTTTTTAAAATAGTTTTTGTCCAGAGATACAACTTTCAAGTGGTAGAGATAGAAATTGCACATTTGTGCTCCAAAGCCCTTTTATTTCCTATATGACTTTGAATTTAGTAAACATATATTCCAGATTTCTTCTGCCATATTCCAGATACACCTACAAACTAGTAGAAGGAAGTATCTGTTAGTGAGTTTTATACTTTTTGGCAGGCTTTCAAATTTGTATTCACATTTTTATTCCAGGAAGATAGCTTATTTCCTAACAGATATGTCAGAGCTAATATAGGGTCATTTCCTGGGACTAGTAACAATTTTCCACACACTTGTCAGAGCTACCAGTTTTTAGCTTGTACCATCTTCTAGTATTTTCCCTCTTGCCTTCAAATACTACACATTAAAGTACAGTTGGTTGTATGAATTAATGTCATTGTTAAAGAACTAAATGAACATTCAAAAAATGTGTAGATGAGATAACCCAGCACAATTGGCAAATTCTCTGCTTTACAAAGTCATCATAGGCAAATAATTTCCAAAGCTGCCCAAGTTTAAGGAAAGGATGGTAAGTGGTAATCAGTGCTCATTGTTCAAAGATTATGTTGATTTTCTGAGGTGTGGAAGAAATATTCCCACACAGTAATTTTTTTTTCTTAATCATTCTATCTTTGGAGGGCTTGTTATGCCTACCTCTGAAGATTCCCACAGTAAACCTAGTCAGAGTTAATATGAAGGATCGTTGGTTTATTCCAGAATCACAATTTTTGTCTTTTGGTGATGTTATATTTGTGAAAGGTTTTATGACTCTACTGACAGACACAGTACTGGCTGAATCTGAATTTAAATACCCCCAGTAGAATGATGGTAATGGTAGTAATGGCCCTTTTCTTGCATGCAACATTTACTGTATACAGCACATGAGCTCAAGATGACTTCTAAGCCCACAGAGCTTATTTTTAATTTCTTTTTAAATAAAAATGGTATCATGTGAGTAAAGCAGTGAGCCAAATTTAACTTTATGAAACCATACATTTAAAGAATAGATTTGATTTGGAAAATTACCCACATAGCATTGAAATAATTTCACTTTATTTTCAATGCCATGTTTGCATTTTTAATGACTAAAGAGACTCTGCCTTTAGGGCACAGAGATATAATGTCCAATAGCACTTGTTCTATCAGTTAGCACAAATTTTACATTCTAGTGCTCTCAGAACGCTAATAAGCATTGCTCATTGAATGGAAAAAGGACAGTACTGGCATAAAGGTAGGAAGATGGGAAGTAGGATGACTATGAATGTTGGAAACAAGATCATCAGCCTATTTTTTCTTCTCTCCCCTACCCCATTTCCTTGGCTACAAACTGCCTTTTTCTGACACTTTGCTTAAACCCTGCAATGTATCTAAAGAAGCCCCATTGTGAAAGAAAATGAAAATGATATTGGCAAGAATCTGCTGCCTGTTATGTTAGCCAAATATGAGATTCATGAAGACAATTCGCAATGCTTACTAATCATTCAAGTCAACACGATGGTCTTTTTGTTGTTTGTCCTTTTGCATTTAAGTGCAAATATGTCATACTCCAAAAAGTTGAAATTTCATATCTATGATTTATAAGGCTGAGATTTCTTGAAATTCAAATGATGATATATCTATCCATACAGAAGATAAATATTAAATTTTCAAAAAGGATTCTAAAGCATTTTAGAAGGCTTACTGCGTCTGATTTTGATATTTACTGTCATTTCGATCATTTATATTTGATATATAAGCAAATCTGTATATATAGCAGTACTTGCATTTATATGTATTTCTCAGTTAAATGTAACCCAGCTTTAAACTATTGTCTCAGAAGGAATGTTTTGAACATGCAGATGATTCAAATTGTACCATCCCCAGGGTTTTTGGCACTATATGGGTTCACTGTGGCTCTAGGGTCAGCATAAATCCCCAGCTTAACGCTGGATGGAGGGACAGAGCTAATCCCATTACCAAAGCATCCTAAACATGAGTGACCTCTTAATTAAGACACATTCTGTTGGACTATACAAAAATCCCAATAAACTATTTTTTAAAATACTAAAATGCTAGGTCCTGATGGAAGAACTGGTCATGGCCAAAAGCAATTCCAAAGACTTTCTAGATTCTTAGTATAAAGAATATCAAGACCCTCAGCTTTGGTAGTGACACTAAGAAGAACAAGATATGTGAATGCACATTATTGTTGATGAGAAAAAGAAAATTTTGTTTACATTTATTGTCATGTTTCCTTTTTCCTTGAGAAACTACTACTAAATCAGCATTATAGGTAATAAATTCTAATAACTGATTATATCCACTTACTTTTCTGCTTCCTTTAATCATCTTTTAGTTTATATATTTGATTGTCCTATGTTTTGTTTAATTTTTATAAAATTATCTCAAATTCCTTAATAGACAGAGAGCAAATCATAGGGTAAAAAATATATACTTTTCTAAGCATTTTTCAACAATATGCATAAAATTCGTATCGACAAATGTCTGAGTTGCACAATTTAAATAAAGTCATTGTCAATGAATTGTCCTCACAAAAGGCTTTATCATATCACAGTTTAATGTCCTTTCTCATAGTTAGAGTATTACAACAGACACCATTAAACAACAAAATATAAAACAATTATGAAAAAATGAAATTCTAAACTTGTGGCCCAATTGTTTTTGTTGTTAGCTGCCATTGATTCAATTTCCAACTCATAGAGACTCCATGTGACAGAGAAGAACTGCCCCATAAGGTTTTCTAGGCTGTAATCTTTATGGGAGCAGTTTGCCAGGTCTTTCTCTGGCAGAGCAGCTGGAAAGGTTTGAACCCCCAATTGCCAACCTTTCTGTTAGCAGCTGAGTGCTTAGCTATTGCACCACTAGGGCTCCTTGTGGCCCAGTTATTCATCCTTAATTCTTTTATCAACCAAAACATTATTTTCTGTGCTAAAAATTCTAGATGACAGTACTCTATGAGAAAACAAATTAATTTACAATAAGCCAGCTTTGAAAGCTTTATAGTACTTAACTTTCCGCTGTTTCAAAATTCTAAAGCGTTGTTTAAAATGTTCTAATTTCTGTATGTATGTATCAGGAAAGAAAGATTTCTACATAATGAGCCTGGTCTAGTATACTCTTTGTTCTTGGAATACAAGAAAAGCCCCTCAATTATCTGTTGTATGAATTGGAAAGTGAGCTGCTGCTGTGTTAGGGCAGCCATTTTTTTTTCCAGGTGAATTTTTCTTTTTAGTTTAGTTTCTGGCAGGAGTTTTATGTTTAGCTTGTTCTAAATGCCTGTAAGCCAACCTCTAGGTAAACCTCATTGAGCTAGCTGTAATTTTTTTGCAGGGGGACACCTTCACATCCTCGGTCAGGGATGACTTCTATCATTTATCTTAATTATAAGTTCAGCTTTGAGGCAATCTGGTAAAAATAAAGTAATGCTATTTATTGGCAAACTAAGACCCAAGTCAGTTATCTGACGTTCACAAGTGGCTAAATTTTGTTTTGGACATAAAGTCCCCAAACTGTGACTATAATTTAACTTCGCAGTTGTAATGAATCTCTTGCTTTTAGGAGAGAGTTACTGATGTAACTCAACACCTTGCGTTTTTACTAATGAGATTCCAAGTGAACAAAAGTAATACTTTTACTAATCATTTCAGAAGGAAGTGTATTTTTAAACGTTCTTTCCCACATCTTGGTGAGATTCTATTAAAATATTTTATGCATGGATTATTTTCCCTTGTGACTTCCATGATTTTGCCTGAGTTTTCATCTAATTCCCATAATGTTCGTCTGCAGAACAATGATCAGAGTCACTCACTTAAAGAGTGAAAATAGGCTATTCTGAATATTAGCAATGAAGTATGCTGGAAGCCATCAAAATGAGAAATTAAAAATTATCTATATATACACATATTTCTTCTAGTATTTGCTATGGAAAAATAATTCTGCTAGATTCTGAATCTTCCTTAAATAGCACTGAGCAAGAAAATGAAAATTAAGTTTCCCTCCATTTGTCTTCTAGATAATACCCCATACAATTGTATTTATCAACATTGTTTATTTTTAGTATTGTTTTTGCAACATTTTAGGTTGTAAGAATAAGATTCTGCATATTGAACTGAGCCCTTTTTCCACCAATGTGAGGTACAAGATAAAAATTCTGTGCTTTGGCCCGAGAGCTGTATTAATTTTTCTAAATATGATAGACACTACTTAGTTAAGATTTCATACACCACTGGAATTGACCCATTACAGGTGAGAGATTCCATGAGCCATAACCAACCCTCATGGGGCAGTGGAGGACTGGTAAAAGTGCAAGGAAGGAAACAGGAGACTACTGGGACTCAGCAATTTAGAAAGAGACTCCTCGAGGGAAAAATTTCCACAACCTATCAACTATGAAGGATATGAACAGAGTGAATAATTATATGTTCACTCAAACCTGGAAAATCACTAAACGTTTATTTTCCCCATACAGGTTAAAAACGTTAATTTTGAAAGATTCTTTAAAAATTACCACAGTAACAAGTAGTGGAGATGATAACGAGATCAGGATATAATGCAGAATATTGCAGGCCCTGGAGCACAATGTTAATAGCTAACATTTATTGAGCGTTCAAGATGGAGAAGGCACAAGAAGGTTCACATCCAGCTGAGCTCCCAATGGTAGCTAGCATCAACTGCCTGCCATGTAAGTGAGCCATCTTGGATGCCTAATCCAGATGACTCCACTCCTACACCCAGCCATCAACTGACTGAGTTCCCCAGACTACCTAGCTGAGCCCAATTAACCCACAGAACCATGAAAGATAATAAATTGCTGGCTTTATGCACTAAGCTTTAGGCTAGATTGTTAATCAACTACACATAACTAGATTTT
Organism: Dugong dugon; assembly: GCA_030035585.1. NCBI lineage: Eukaryota > Metazoa > Chordata > Mammalia > Sirenia > Dugongidae > Dugong > Dugong dugon. The sequence goes on along the minus strand of CM057464.1, from coordinate 145,247,084 downwards.
ATTCTGTATTGTAAGACCTAAAATTTCATGCACTACCTTGACATTTTGGAGCCTCACCCATACCTGGTACTGTTGAAACAATTCCAACTCATAGTGACCCTATAAGATAGAGTAGAATTGTCCCATAGGGTTTCCGAGGCTGTAATCTTTACAGAAGCAGACTGCCACATCTTTCTCCCACAGAGTGGCTGGTGAGTTCAAACTATCGACCTTTCAGTTAGAAGTACAGCGCTTTAATCACTGCACCACCAGGGCCCCTTTGGAGCCTCACAGTGCCACCAAAAGGCTAAATTGTGAGTTCCCTTGCCTTGGCTCCCCACCTGGCTAGTTCCCCTGTCAGCAGGATGAGCTGCACCCCAGCTGGTACTCAACCTGATGGGTTTTACACCCTGCCAGTCCGTGAAACTATTGAAACAAGCCAATCACATCCTCCCACAAGAGCCAGGAGTCACCCCACCCTCTGGTTACTACAGAGCCTGCCTCCCACAGTCCCTGCTGTTTCACTCTGCTCCCGAGTGCAACTGCCTTGTGACCCTGCATGGTATCTGGTGTCCTGCTCACCTGAGCTGTGAGTATATGCCATTAGTAAACTGCCATCAACTTCATCTGTTCAGTGTCAGGTGTCATGTGTTTGACCATCACATACTATTTAGGGTGGAGGATCCCTCTTTCACCAACAGGGTGAATAGGAGGTGATCAAAACACATTCCCATTTTACAGATAGGGAAGCTGAAGCACAGAAAAACTAAATATTTTACCTGAGGTTATACAGCTAGTAAGTGGCATTGCTAGGACTGGAACACAGGTAACTTGACTCTCAATCATTATCCCACACTACCTGTTACAAATTGAATTGTGCCACTTAAAAAGATACGTTAAACTCCTAACCCCTGCACTGATGAGTGTGACCTTGTTTGGGGAAATAAGGTTTTTTCTTTGCAGATTTTATTAGTTAAATTAACAAGTCATATTGGAGTAGGGTGGGTCCTAATCCTAATCCCTTCTGAAGGATAAACAGGAAAACAGAGTCACATGGAGGGGGAAGGTAGACAGCAGGTGACAATGGAGGCAGGTATATATACAGGCATACGTTGTTTTATTGCACTTAGCTTTTTTGGGCTTCGCAGGTATTGCATTTTTTACGGATTGAAGGTTTGTGGCAACCTTGCGTTGACCAAGTCTATTGGTGCCATTTTTCCAACAGCAGGTGCTCACTTTGTGTCTCTGCATCACATTTTGGTAATTCTCACAATATTTCAAACTTTTTCATTATTATTATCTGTTATGGCGATCTGTGATAAGTGATCTTTGATGTTACTATTGTAATTGTTTTGGGGTGCCACGAACCATGCCCATATAAGATGGCGAACTTAATCAATAAATGTTTTGTGTGTTCTGACTACTCCACTAACCCTCCTTTCCCCCATCTCTCACCTTCTCCTCAGGCCTCCCTATTCCCTAAGAAATGACAATGTTGAAATTAGGCCAATTAATAACCCTACAATGGCCTCTAAGTGTTCAAGTGAAAGGAAGAGTCGCACGTCTCTCACTTTAAATCAAAAGCTAGAAATGATTAAGCTTAGTGAGGAAGGCTTGTCGGAAGCTGAGATCAGCTGAAATCTAGGCCTCTTGCACCAGTTAGCCAAATTGTGAATGCAAAAGAAAAGCTCTTCAACGAAATTAAAAATGCTACTCCAGTGAACACATGAATGATAAGAAAGTGAAACAGCCTTACTGCTGATATGGAGAAAGTTTTAGTGGTCTGGATAGAAGATCAAAGCAGCCACATCATTCCCTTAAGCCAAAGCCTAATCCAGGGTAAGGCCTTAACACTCTTCAATTCTGTGTTGGCTGAGAGAGGTGAGAAAGCTGAAGAAGAAATTTTGAAGCTAGCAGAGGTTGGTTCATGACGTTGAAAGAAAGAAGCCATCTCCATAACATGAAAGTGCAAGGTGAAGCAGCAAGTGCTGATGTAGAAGCTGCAGCAAATTATCGAGAAGATTTAGCTAAGATAATCGATGAAGGTGGCTACATTAAACAACAGATTTTCAATGTATTCGAAACAGCCTTACGTCAGAAGAAGATGCCATCTAAGACTTTCATAGCTAGAGAGAAGTCAATGCCTGACTTCAAAGCTTCAAAGGACAGGCTGACTCTCTTGTTAAGGGCTAATGCAGCTGGTGACTTTAAGCTGAAGTTGTTGCTCACTTACCATTCCGAAAATCCTAGGGCCCTTAAGAATTATGCTAAATCTTCTCTGTCTGTGCTCTGTAAATGCAAGAACAAGGCTTGGATGACAGCGCATCTGTTTACAACATGGTTTATGCATATTTTAAGCCCACTGCTGAGACCTACTGCTCAAAAAAAAAAAAAGATTCCTTTCAAAATATTACTGCTCATTGACAATGCACCTGGTCACCCAAGAACTCTAATGGAGATGTACAAGGAGATTAATGTTGTCTTCATGCCTGCTAACACAACATCCATACTGCAGCTTATGGATCAAGGAGTAATTTAGACTTTCAAGTCTTATTATTTAAGAAATACATTTCATACAGCTATGGGTGCAATAGACAGTGATTCCTCTGATGGACCTGGGCAAAATAAATTGAAAACCTTCTGGAAAGCATTCATCATTCTAGATGTCATTAAGAACATTCATGATTCATGGGAGGAGGTAAAAATATCAACATTAACATGAGTTTGGAAGAAGTTGAAGTCAACCCTCATGGATGACTTTGATGGGTTCAGAACTGTAGTGGAGAAAATAACCGCAGATGAGGTATAAATAGCAAAAAAACTAGAATTAGAAATGGAGCCTGAAGATGTGACTGAATTGCTACAATCTCATGATAAAACTTCAGCGGATGAAGAGTTGCTTCTTATGGATGAGCAAAGAAATTAGAATCTTGAGATGGAATCTACTCCTGGTGAAGGTGCTGTGAACATTGTTGAAACAATAATAAAGGATTTAGAATATTACATAAACTTAGTTGATAAGCAGTGGCAGGGTTTGAGAAGACTGACTCCAATTTTGAAAGAAGTTCTAACGTGGGTAAAATGCTATCAAATAGCATCACATGCTATAGAGAAATCTTTCGTGAAAGGAAGAGTCAACTTCATTGTTGTCTTATTTTAAGAAATTTCCACAGCCACCCCAGCCTTCAGCAGCCACCACCCTGATTCATCAGCAGCCATCAACATCTAGGCATGACCCTCCACCAGTAAAAAGATAACAACTCACTGAAGGCTCAGATAATGGTTTTCATTTTTAACAATATTTTTTTAATTAAGGTGTGTACTTTTTTTTTTTAGATATTATGCTATCATACACTTAATAGACTACACTACAGTGTAAACACAACTTTTACACGTACCAGAAACCAAAAACTTTGCGTGACTCACTTTATTGCGATTTTTGCTTTATTGCGGTGGTCGGGAACTGAACCCCACAGCATCTCTGAGATATGTCTGCATAAGCAGTAAAGGAATGCCAACGATTGATGGCAACCAACAGAAAGTAGGAGAGAGTCATGAAACAGTTCCTCTGTCAAAGCCCTCAGAATCAACTGTGAGAAAATAATTTTTTGTTCTTTAAAGCCACCTCCTTCATGGTATTTTGTTACTACAACCTTAGAAAACTAAGACAATTCTCCTACACCCCTTTAGAAAGCATTTTGTCACTGGCAGCAACTGAACTACAGACTGGATGGATGAATATCACGACCTCCTGTGACCATTCTTCAGTCCTGAATAATTTCCCCCCGTTTTCTATCGGCAATGACTTTTTTTCCTACTGCGACATTGGACAGGGAAATTAAAAAGGCAAATCGGATACAGATTTTAAAAATACAGTACATAAATTACAATCACATTAAGATGATTACAGCATAGGAATGACAGTCAAAGGTAATGAGAAAAGGACCTCTTTTCTAGAGAGCAAAGCAATTATCCTGCAAGACTGTTAAGTTGGCTGTAAATCTAAGATACATTGCCTGCCTACTTCTTACACAGAACTGGTCATTGTTATGTTACTTAATGATACCAATTATTTAAAAATTAAGCACAGGGTCCTTCACGACACTATTATATCCAAGTAGAGCTGATTTCAACTTTTCCTCCAGGGTAACACAGCCTTTCATAACTGCTTCTCATGCCTTTCATATTTTCCCTGGAGCTGTACTTTTTTTATGCTAACACTTTTAGTGGAAATTTCTGACATAAAAAATTAAAAAGGTCAATTTTATGATGAAGCACAGTAGCTTAGATATTCTAAACGGCACCCCAGACTCAAGAAGCTAATTGCTTTTCCATAGCACAACTCTCTGAAGTGCCCACGCTGCAAAGAGGCCTAGACAAAAAACAGGATGCATCTCTCTCTTCTGTTTCAAGGCCCACTGGGATGCTCTAAGATGAGTGATGCTATAAAAAAAAACAGAAATCACCTGGAGGCTGGGAAAATTAAAATCGAGTAAAACTACTATTACGGCAGTCTGAATACATCCGTCTCTGTGTATTTGCTCTAAGTCACATCACCTGTTTGGTCACAGGTGTACTTCTTACTTCTCATCAAGTCAGAGATGGCACAACCCCACCAGACTAAGGCTTCTGAGTGTAAGACACATACATATCCTTCCCGGCTCCTTTAGACAGACTACCTGCAGAGATGGGTTCCAAGACCATGCAGCACTCAGGCGTAAGATACAGATGAATTTTAAGGGAAGGAGGATAAAGGAAGGTCAAGGTTCTTCCTAGAGGAAACATTTTAGGAAACGTTTCTTTTACTGATCTCTGTTAGCACACAATAGAAATAGTACCATCCGTCTGCTTTTAAAAAACCAAAAAACCAAACCCATTGCCATCGAGTCGATTCCAACTCATAGCGACCCTACAGGACAGAGTAGAACTGCTCCATAGGGCTTCCAAGGAGAGGCTGGTGGATTTGAACTGCTGACCTTTTGGTTAGCAGCCATAGCATGCCGTAGCTCTTAACCACTGAGCCACTTACAGGAACAATAAAGTTTAGCAATTTGGGGAAAAAAATATAAGTAGAAAAAGTTAGTTTAAGTACTATAAATAAAGACCAGAGGCCCATTAACCTACTTTATTGTGTGGGCCTGAAATCCTGCATCAGTTTCTGCTGGAGTTCATGAAAGCATTGTTTATACAGAGTTTAAGTGTTAAACTGTCATTATAACTATCATTCAGGAGATTTCTAGTGTTACAAAGACGCATAAGTGTACTTAAAGCTGTAATATGACAAAAATATATTTCATATAATGAAACAATTATGAATTAAAAACTCAAGATCTAAGTTAGGTATTAGATGGCTAATGAGTCACTAGATCAAACATCTATTGAGCAATGAACCAAGGATTAAGTCAGGAACATTATTGTGTAATTAATTTAACTGTGTTCATCACCACAAAATATTTTTCCTTATTCATTGTCTGACTCCCACGTCTTCTTCTGCCACTATTTTTTGTCATATTTCCTGTCTTTGACCAGTTACCGTGGCATTTTGAAAATCTGGTTGATTTGTTTGGCTGCTATAAAGCCTAGGGATTCTATAGAATCTCAGGTTACCTGTTCTGACTATTAGACTTTTAGTAATTATAGTGCACTTTAATTTTAACAAGTTTTTCAAGACTTAAAGTAAACCCTGGGAGAAAACGAATTAATATTATAATTCCTATTTTGGGGGCGACAGAGGCGATGTGAAAATAGCTAACTGAAGGTCATGCAGTGAGTCAACAGAAAAGATTCCATTTTTTAGCCGTCTTTGCTTACTGAAAGGAGCCCCGGTTGCACTGTGGTTAAAGTACTTGGCTGCTAACCAAAATGTCTGCAGTTCAAATCCACTCACTGCTCTGCAGGATAAAGATGTGGCAGTCTGTTTCTGTAAAGATTTACAGCCTTGGAAACCCTATGGGGCAAGTCTACTTTGTCTTTTACGGTCACTATGAGTTGGAATTGACTTGGTGGCAATGAGTTTGGTTTGGCTGGTTGCTTACTGAGGCACTTACTCACTAAGTCCCGAGTGAGCCTGTTTAGAACCCACTTTCATAAAAGTGACAAACAAATAACAGTGGCCTAAAGAAGTCCTGGTTCTGCCAGCTGTTAAACCAGTTTTCCTAAATTGTTTTATTTCAGTCTTCTTGACCTATACAGCTACTGCTTTTCCTGTATAAAATCAGGGCTTCAAATTGGTTAGTTCTGGTTTGACCCCCTGCTGAGATTTTGCATTTCCACGCCAGATATATAGAATCAGAATCTATAGTTTCACAAGATCCCCAGGTGATTCTTATGTATCCCCATGTGATTTGTATGCACACATAGGAATCACCTGGGGATATTGGTAAACTGTAGATTCTGATTTAGTATCTCTGGGGTGGAAATGCAAATTCTCAGCAGGGGGTTGAACTGTACTGAATTGGTTCGAAGCCCCTGCATAAAATAGAACCTTTTACTTTCCTGTACATGTATACAATCAAGTACATGAGACAACATGCCAGTTGCGTTTGATTCTCAGGAAGGAATTAAAAGAGGCTGAGGGTTCTGCAATTTAATTCGGTGGGATGAGACAGAGAGTTAAGTGTTTGTTTCTGTTACATGGTATTTATTTAGCTTCCCATGATGAGGGCATGAGAAAAAACCTGCTATGTAACAATATCAGGCAGGAGAGGGGACTCCTATTATCTACCCCAGAAAATCAGAAGGCATATTCTCAATCCTACTGGTCTCTGAGCACTGGAAGTAGCTTGTGGTTGAGACATGAGGCAAGGGAAAAACTCTTAAGTGAAGCCGGTTTGTATCTGGCCCATTCCTGAACCTTCCCATGGAAGGGGAGGAGTTTCTCTTCCATTCCTTTCTTTGTTTAAGTGCTCCACTGCTAACCGAAAAGTCAGCAGTTTGAACTCACCAGTTGCTTCGTGGGAGGAGGATGTGGCAGTCTGCTTCCGTAAAGATTACAGTCTTGGAAACCGTATGGGGCAGTTCTACTCTATCCTATAGGGTTGCTATGAGTCGGAATCAACTCAGTGGCAGTGGGTTTTTGGTTCTTGTCAAAATGGGACATTGCACTCCCCAAACATACAGAATAATATTGAAGTCCCTTAAAGCTGTCAAAGATCAAAAATCAATAAGTGGAGTTGCATGGAAATTATTTGCAAGAGAGTGATGACAATTTTTACATTTATCTGAAATTCATTCTATTGTCCAGGTAAGACCAGACTTGTCCCAAGAAATCCCTTCAGTGAGTTTAGGAGGCTGGGATCTGGGCTGGCCCACCTCTCTGATATAAATATCAGATATATATATATATATATATATATATATATGTACATACATATATATACTACATATATTTTTTTTCCTGCAAACTAAATTATTTCCAGAAGCATAGGCAGAGAGGGCAGTTTATTAATCCCTAATAGACCACAAGGTATTGTCCCTATTGACAATCTGTTTTTTCTGCACAGGTTACAGTAGCAGTAAATCCTATTAACTGGGCCCAAGTCAAATGAAGATTTTAAAAGAAACAAAGAACAGAGTCCTTCCACGTACTACTGAAAACATGATGTCCAAAAGGATATAAAAAGGGAGAGAAGAGGAGTTGAAAGATGCATATTGCATATTGTGAGTACTACTAGAATAAAAAAATCTCCAAAACAAACAAACAAAATCCACCTGTTCATACATTTCAGGTAAAACAAAATTTAAATATTTTTATAAAATCTAGTAGCACACACTTAGCTGACTGTGCAAATACAGTCTTCACTTCTGTCAATAAATATTCTTGTTAATTTTCTGCATAAAAAGTCAATTTCATGCTAGCAGAAATACTGTGGAGAGTGGCTAGATTAAACTATGGCTGCCGGCTACATGTTTCCAGCACCAAAAACAACCATATGGCACTGAATGTGTGCAGGTCACTCTGGAGATTTACTGTAATTATGTCATGATGTGCTTATTGTTATGGATTCAGCAGCCTTTCTTGCCTCTCTACCTGCATTGTTCAAGAGCAGCTGCTGACTTCAAGCTGTTGTCTGTTTCTAGCACAGAGCCTGAATGAAAAAATGCTTTCTAGGGAAGTCATGTTCCAAAGCAGGAACAGCAACAATAAACAGATTCAATGGGGGAATGTAAAGTTCACTGGGCAAAAGTCTAGTAATCAGCCGGTGCTCATTTACCGCTGCCAGTTGCAATTGGTAAATAACTCGGCCTATGCAATTTATGCAGAGTTGAAAGGGATGGGAGATGATTTAATGGGCAGAAGAATGGAATACTGCTTTGCAGAGTGCCTGATTAGGAGTTTCATTAAAACGATTGCATGAGTGAGTCTCAGCTACTCTTCCTACTTGCCATACGTGCCAGGACAGCAGAATCTCAATGCCTGAATGCAGGACACACCATTACTTTGTGCTAAGGATAATTATATGTGTGTGTGTGTGTGTGTGTGTGTGTGTATACATATGTATGTATGTATACATATACATACATACACACACATATACACACACACATACATATATACAGGAGCCCTGGTGGCTGATGCTAACCAAAATGTTGGCAGCTGGAACCCACCCAGCGACTCTGCAGGAGAAAGATGTGGTAGTCTGCTTCTGTAAAGATTTACAGCCTTGGAAATACGATGGGGTAGTTCTACCCTGCCCTGTAGGGTCACTATGAGTCAGAATCGACTTGATGCCAATGGGTATATACATACATATATACACATATAAACCTGTTGCCCTTGAGTTGATTCCGACTCATAGAGACCCTATAGGACAGAGCAGAACTGTCCCATAGGGTTTTCCAGGAGTGGCTGGTAGATTTGAACTAGTGATCTTTTGGTTAGCAGGCTGAGCTCTTAACCACTTTAGCACTAAATAATGGCGTGTTTTGTACTTTGGCATCCAGATACACACACACCTGTGCATACATGTTTGCTTAATTACATAACACATATTAGGTGTTTGTGTATGAAAACGTGTGTTTTTAAATAAATGCCTAAAATACTTGCAATGATGTGTATGAAGAGAGACGCAGATTTGCAGATTTAGGGTAACATTTTGGATTAATGACTGTTTGACTATTGCATTTTTCAAAAATTGTGTTTTAAAAACTGTTCAAAATGTACCTTGATTTTTCTTACAGTTTACAAATAAGTGAGTAGGGCTAAAACATACGCAACTCGGAACACTCTATTTCTCATACTATTTCCTCTTGGATTCTTAGGATGTCCTTTCTGCACAGGTTCTGAGATAGGAAGTATATAATGCAGCCTCTGTGGTCCTCTTTGGCTTCCCCTGGCATGCCTCTGTCAGTCAATCTCCTACAAAGCCACACAAATGCCAAACCTATCCCTGCCTGAAATGCCTGGCTCTTCCCTTTTCTCCACCACCTACCAGTTCTTCTCCTGGATAATTCCTTCTCATCCTTCAAGACTCAGTCAGGAGCACATCACCCTCATCCCTCCCTTCCCAAGTCTCCTCAGAGTGGGATAAGGGTTTCTTATCTGAGTTCTTCTATTATCTGGGCTTTTTTTTTTTTTTTGTCTAGAATACTACCTACTATAACTGTTGTTGTTAGGTGTCATTGAGTTGGCTCTGACTCAGAGTGACCCCATGTACAACAGAATGAAATGCTGCCTGGTCCTGTGCCATCCTTACAATCATTCCTATGTTTGAGCCCATTGTTGCCACCATTGTGTCAATCCATCTCATTAATGGTCTTCCTCTCTTTTGCTGACCCTCTACCAAGTACGATGTCCTTCTCCAGGGACAAGTCCCTCCTGATAACATGTCCAAAGTACATAAGACAAAGTCCAGCCATCCTTGCTTCTAAGGAGCGTTCTGGTTGTACTTCTTCCAAGAAAGATTTGTTCATTCTTCTGGCAGTCCATGGTATATTCAATATTCTTTGCCAACACCATAATTCAAGAGCATCAACTCTTCAGTCTTCCTTATTCATCGTCCAGCTTTCGCATGCATATGAGGCGAATGAAAACCATGGCTTGTGTCAGGTGCCCCTTAGTCATCAAACTGACATCTTTGCTTTTTTAGCACTCTAAAGAGGTCTTTTGCAGCAGATTCGCCCAATGCAATGTGTCTTTGGATTTCTTGACTGCTGCTTCCATGGGTGTTGATTGTGGATCCAAGTAAAATGAAATCCTTGACAACTTCAATCTTTTCTCTGTTTATCATGATGTTGCTTATTGGTCCAGTTGTGAGGATTTTTGTTTTCTTTATGTTGAGGTGTAATCCATACTGAAGGCTGTAGTCTTTGATCTTCATCAGTAAGTGCTTCAAGTCCTTGAAGTCCAGGAGTTACAAGGCGCAAGTACAGGGCTTGGGGAATGACAGGGAGTAAATCTGGTTTTGGCAGCAGTATTTTGTGCTGTTTGGAAAGGAGACAGACTGAAAAGAGTCAGATTAAATGGAAATTAAGTTGAAGTGGTCCAGGAGTGCAGTGATTATTAAGAGAGTGGAGATCACCATCTGGTCAATAGGGATGGAGAGCTGATTTTTACAGATCTTTTGGTAGAAGTGATCTAGAATTTTGGACCATCTGAATGTAGCATAGAAAATATAGAAGTAAAGACAAAGCTAATTCCATGCTTGGAATAAACATAGTATTTCTTATAGTGCAATTTGGAAAGGAGAACATTAAAAAGAAATACAAAGAGTTAAAATTTATCCTCTTGCCTTCCTTCCTTCCTTCCCATCCTTTCTTCTTTCCTTCTTTCCTTTCTTACTTCCTTCTTCTCTTTCTCCCTCCCTCCCTGCTACCTCCCTTCTCTTCCTTCCTTCATTCTTTCCTTCCAGTAAATTCTTTTAAGCACCTACTCCAGGGACAGTGAGAAGTTGGAAGAATAGGATGGGGAGAATGGATAACAAGTCTTACATATTTGTTTCTGACGTGTCAGGCAAAAGGAATCCAGATGACAAAATGAATATAGTGCTTTAGTAGGAAAAGAGTAACTATAATTATAGAACAGTTGGCTATAAGAGGAATGAAGTGAAGTCAGTATAATCAAAGAGAAAGCTGTCACAGCCACCCAGGCGAGAGGTGACAAGACAGCAATGTTGGCAATAGGAAACGAGACTCAATCTGAGACACAACCTAGAGGAAGAATGGATAGGAAGAGCCTGGCTGGAGTAAAAAATGATAGGAAAAAAAAATTACTCGTAAGGTTAAAAAGGCCTAGGGAATCAGAAAAAAGTGAGGCCCGAAAAGATACATTCAGATTTAAAGACAGGATAGTAGAATATAAATATAAAATCTGCTGAGATAAAGCACTGAATATGACAAAGGATAACACTTGGCTATTACATCATGTTTGTTAATACTTATAAAACAGCATTAAAAATTAGAGTTAATAGAAACTCAGTGATATCATTAAATTGGAGGTATTAGAAACGTTTTGTGTCAAAGGGGCACTCAAACTCAGGGTGGAGGATAATTAACCTGTGATGAATAAAGTTGGTTAGTGAATGTTTTGCAAACAAGTAATTGTCAGCTGGCTGATAGAAACAAGAAAAGAAGGGTTAATCACTGATAAAGGGGCAGGATTATTGAACATATGGAAATTCTATAGGAGACTGTGGCAAATAGACTCTAGGGGAGCCCTCGTGATCTTTGCCTCCTGATGTTCTCAGCTTTCCATAGTTCTTGAGTGTGGGCACAACCTATGACTTGCTTCTAACCAACAGAGTACGATAAACGTGATGGGATGTATGTGATTATATGTATATGGTTACCTACTTAAGATTGTAAGGTTTGTCTTACAGGAATCTCTCTATTGCTTGCTGGCTTCATACAAGCTGCCATGCTGTGGGGGGCCTATACTGGGAGACACACCAAACAATGAATGGCAGCAACCTCTAGTTGCTGAGGGAGGCCTCTGACAGTCAGTCAGAAACTGAAGCTCTCAGTCCTACATCTACACAGAACTGAATTCTGCCAACAACCCTAGTGAGCTTAGAAGTTAATCCTTCCCCAGTCAAGTTTCTGATGAGACCACAGTCCTGGTCCATGCTTTGATTGCAGCATTGTGAAGAACCTTGAAGCAGAAGAATAAGCTAGGTGATGTTTGGGATCTTTTCCCACAGAAACCATGAGATAATAAATGTGTGTTGTTTTAAATTGATAAATTTCTGGAAATGTATAAGCAATAGATCACTCTTATAGAAACCAAGGTATAGTAAAGTAGTTTCTGGACTAGTGAGAATAGACTTGCATTTTAGTAGGCAAGGCGTTTTACCTTTCTGAGTCTTGGTTTGCCTCATCCATAAAATGATGGAGTTGGATTTGAAGATATCTTATGTCTTTTGTAGCCCTAATTTGATCTAAATGAAGAGTTCTCAGGATAAGGAGCTTTCATACTACAGTCCATATAGGAGTTTTTTTTTTCGTTGTGCATTTGTTTCCTGTGCTAAACACTGTGATAATCACTTTTCATACATTGTCACATTGAATTCAAAAATTTTTGTTGTTATTCTCATTCGAAAAATAAAAGAATGCTAAGGTTACAGGAAATTAAACAATTTAACAAATATAAACAGCTGGTAAGTGTCAGAGCTGTGATTTGCATCCATGTTTGTCCAATTACAAAGCCCATGCTCTTAACTGATCCACTCCATGAGAGGATAATGATGGTTGGAGGCTAGATCAGGCTGGACGTAAGCTTTGCCTTTTTGGATTCCTGAGGAAGTATGGCCCCAAATAAGCTTTGGAGTAAGATCTATGAGGTTGACATGTAATTAACGTGAATATTGAAATCTTCTGAGAAAATTGAAAACGTGTATGTTGTGTCTTATATACCAGTTTCTAGTTTCTTTGGCCAAGGATATAATTCTTAACACTGTTCTCCCTCTTTGTTTTTTTTTTTTTTTTTTGCTGTTGTTGAAAAGCAACCCTTCTTGAAGTCACCTTACTTTCATAGACCTCAATTTCCTAAGTGAATTAAGTAGAAAAATCTTTAAAATTGCTTCCAGTTTCAATGTTCAAAGCTTGAAGCATGTTTAACGTCATTTTCTTTGTACAACCTCTTGTACATAATCTCACATATAATATAGTGTGCAATTTTTTAGTGTTGTTTTGAACAAAAATGGATCAAACTTTGAGAAACCACTGCTTTAAGCAGGCACATTTTATATTTAATATATCCTTTAATCCTAATTATAATTATTCTGTACTATTTTAGCTTAAAGTAGAATTGGTCACCTTCCACAGGTGATTATGAGGATGGTGCAGGACCAGGCAATGTTTCGTTCTGTTGTACATGGGGTTGCTATGAGGCATAACTGACTTGACAGCACCTAACAACAACAACAACAACACAGGGATTCAAATAGGTGGAACTTTTTATGTTGCACAGCTCTCTGTAGCAGCCTTCCCCATGTTTACACAAGTCACTTGTGTGACATCTGAGGAATATCTCAAATATCTAGTCAGTAACTTACTTTAGCAGTCTCTGATCTTCAGCACCCACAACTTAGTAGATTTAAACAGGTGACTTTCAATATCATGTGCTAAGTGCAAAAATAGGAATATGAATGCATTGCTGTGAGAGCCTAGAAGAAGTAACTAACTTAACCTGAGTGAGTCAGGGAAGACTTGATCTATTTGAGCTGGGTATTATAGGATGGATGAGTTTGTCTGATGGAGAAGGAAGAGGGAAGAGTTGGATGATGTTTTGGAATTAAAAAAAAGCACATTCTAGTCTCAGAATCACCAAAGCTCAGAGAGTGGGACACATGGAGCTGGATCTATGTACTTTGGGGTTGTGGTGGTGAAATATAATTATTTGTCTTTCTCCTATTGCTTATGTGGTGTCTGAATACAGCAGACATTCATTAAATATTATTTAAGCACTGTCTGGCTAACTGGTTGACTGAATGAATGAGGCTGAAATTGTAGGTGGGAAACATATGTGAAGAGCCTTGTGTGTCAGACTGAGGAACTTATATTTTTTATGCTCTTGGATAGAAGAAACCCATTGCAATTATTAACTTTGTAATATTTTCATTCCGGATTCTCTTCGTTTGGTTTCTTATATGTTTCAGAATTTTTTCTCTATTCACTTTCCTCCCAAACGTTGCAATATAATGTATAAAGGGAAATGTTTGTCAACATCTGTTTTTGCTAACACAATGACTCTTAAACTTTAATGTACATAAGAATCACCTGGAGGGGTAGTTAAACCAGATTGCCGACCCTTACCCCAGAGTTTCTCATTAAGCAGGTTTGGGGTGCCGCCTGAGAATTTGTATTTCTAACAAGATCCTCTGGGGCTGCTGATGTTCCTGGTCCAGGGACTACAAATTGAGAAACAATGTGCTAAGGAATTGCCACTACAAGTCCTTAGGCTGATGTCAGCTGTCATTCTATCTTTTAAAAAAAAGTAAAATATTTTCAAGAGATTCATGCAAATCCAAATTTTCAAGAAAACGTACGATTATTTTCTTACTGCCTTTGAAGACAGCTGATTGCAGGTGTAACCAATTTTATGGAATTGGTATGTTCCTGAAAGTTTATTCCTATGTTGAATTCTATTTCACATGCAGTAAGGAAACACACAGTTAAGTCCTCAAAACAGAAGAAATATTTTATGATGCAAATGTTCACTTCTAATTTACTGATTTGTATGTTGTTTTGAAACAGATAATTTCTTAAATGGGGACCCACCTGTAAAGAATCCATTCTTCTTTTGAAATTCAGTGATTTTTTACTTGATTGCAGGGATACCCAACTTTCCATAATACGCTCGGAATCTCACGTAGACAAGCCAGAACCATGTGGGTTCACCATTTACTGCCAAGACCCAGATCTCTCTGCACAATTACTGTTTCTCCCACTTGCTGTGAATAAGAACAGCTGCCCTTTTTGTTTCTGCTTTTGAAGCTAGTGCATATGCTTGAGTGATTGAGTAGAGACTGGTGTTGACTCTTCATGTACTAAAGCCGGGGGATCAAGTCTGGTGCCTGCACGCTGGTCAAGCACCCGCCCCTGAGGCAGATTAGAATGCGTGAAGTGCTGCTCAGCCCTAATGAGGTTCCTATCTCTCTAAGCTTTTCACATGTAATCTATACGGTTCATACATTACCAGTCTCTCTTCTTGCAGTGAACTCTCTATGCAGGAAAAGCAGCTTCTCTGAATAGAGGAAATATTGACATGTGGGCAACATAGGAATGACCAAGCGATTCAAATCTGGCCAAAGAGACCATTTAGATACATATAGACAATTCACAGCACACGGAGGTATAAAAAAGTCTCATTAAAAAGTCCCATCGGGCCTGCGTTGAAATACCTGGACTTATCTTGTCGCCCACAGGGACAGAACTTTCTGTTCCCCATGGCTACATTAAAAGGGATGGAAACCCATGATCCTTTTTCTGCAAATGAGATGTGACTGCAGTAGTGAACTAACACTTTTCTACTTAGGGTTCATACTGTTTCCGTTGAGGGCACAGGTGATATTTCACCTGTCAAGTATTTACTTAATGTTTGTTCCAAAATGTGTTGGAGGAAGTGGGGTGGGGAATCAAGCCTAATCTTGATCAGAGAACAGTGTGTAGTCTCTTTACTTAGAGAGTTGAAAATTTATCATGACATATGCTGGCTGCAATCAAAACTTATCACCACCCACAACTTCGGAAGTACTACAGGACGTCTCTGTGGGAGCTACTTTCTCAGCAGATGTGGCTTGATTTGTAAAGTGCAGGACCTGAGTAAAGCAAAGAGGAAATCCTTTTAGCTGGGCCTTCCATACATATGTTGGGTACTAAGGATGGATTCATTAATTTCTCCTCATAAAATTTTTGAAAGGTATTTGTTTTATGTAGTTTGTAATTCTCCAGTGAGAATTACTCATAATTTTATGTTGCAATATATGAATCTTTGTATATAAAGATTCTTTATATTAAAGAACAATGATTTATACTGTCCTTCCAACGAAGTCAAGAGGAAACCTGTCTCAAGACTGGCAAATTTTGTTTTTACTTTACCACAGATATTGGGAGTATTTTTCCCCTCCAGACTGGAATGACTCTAAATACACTTCTTTTTAAGACTTAATACAAAGTTGACATAATAATATGCTATGATTGTGAATGCCTACAAAGATACATGCCTCTGTTATAAGAACTTCATGTCACATAATCTAAGAGTTAAAGTTTCAGCTAATGAAAGATCTTTAGTAATTATGTCCCTAGTCAAACATTGCGACTCTTTCATTGATCATAAATGTTTAAGGGATTAATACTGTGACCACTTTCATGTATATGATGTCAGCGTCTCTTTCAAATACTCTTTTGAAATTTTCTAACTTATGTGACTACAAGATCCTCCTTGCTGCACTGGATTCTAGTCTTTAGTATCTGGTATCTCTCTGATTATAGCTCTCTGGCTCTTTAAGGCTATGATCAATCATTTCACCATAATTTGTCCTGTGAATCTGTTTGCTATTTCAGTTAATTGTGTCAGCTATAATTTATTCTTAAATGAAAAGCTTGAATTAATATGTATGTTTAAAAGCTTTTGGAATTTGAAGTAAATCTTACCTTCTTTGAAGAATTTGCAAAATTTGCACACTGCATTCTTTTCCAGTGTTTGCGCTCCTCTTCACATTTTATTCTGGTATTTTCGCTGCCAGTCTTAATTCCATTTTTCTCCTCCCTCTGTTCCTTTCTTTCACTATGCGTCTCTCTCCTGCAAGTTTGTCTGCTTCACTGGTACTCAAGGTATCAAATCTGAATTTAAATGACCTCTCAAGCTTTTATTTCTCTTTCTGGTTTCTCACCTGTTTGTAGTTGAGGGTGCTTAGAAGGATAGAATTGCCAGAAACACAGAAGCTTATCTCACATGGGAAGCAAACCAGTATTCGTTTTCTCTATTTCCACATACTTCACTCTCTGCTCTTCATTTCTACCAAAACAACAGAGCACGTATGCTACGCACATACTTTGGCCATGTCCAAAGTAACTGGAATGATATGACAAACAAAGAAAAACAAAACTCCCTTTGAAAACTGTATCATTATACATGAAAAATATGACAAAGGACACAAAGACATCTAAAAATACCAACTAATGACTAGGTTAAAAGTACATCAACATGAGGCAACAAATTATTATTCTATAAACTTAGAGGAGTCGAGCAACATATAATCCATATTAAATTCAGGGGTTTTTATACAATTTTCCAAAAAGGGAAGTAGAAGACAGACAGGTGCTGGAATCTGTATCAAAGAAGGTGATATTCGTAATGTGAGGTAGGAAGGATAGAATAAGGAAGTTAAAACAAATCCCTATTATTTTATAGTTAGCCTTGAAAATTAAAAAATATATAAATAAGAGCTTTACGTCTATTTCTTGTAGTAAACAAAATAGTATGTAAATACTACATTTGTACCTTTTGAGATACATAGAATCAACACAATGATTTAGAAAAAATATAGGGCTGTAGAGAAAGATTGGGTTCTGGACCAGTCTCAACCACCAACTAATGGATGGGCCTACAAAATGATGGATTTCATAGATATGTAATACTTATAGCATTTTGGGTTTTATTTCCATACATAAAGAAAGAAATACCTTACTTTTAAATTGCTGCTTAGTCAAAGTCATTAAATAGAACATATTCACAAGCCAGAAGATGTGAAAAAATACTCTGAGCATCTAAAACATTTCACCAATCCCATGCAGTGTATTCATGGGGGAAGCCCTCACTCTTTGATTGAAAAATGAATTATATATATTTTTTATAATTCAGTTTTCCTATCTGCAGATCCATAGAAATGGAAGACATAGAAGCTGGAGAAGAAGAAAAAACTAATTTGGGTCAAATAAGGAAAGCATACATCAAATGAAAAAAAGTGATTGATGATCAACTCATAGTAAAAGAAGAAATGAAAATACAGATAACATACCTAAGGACACAAAAATCACAAATGATCTATGGCCATATAATTAAACAAAAAGGTTTCAACACATTTACAATGAGTCATGAATGTACCACCATATTTCAAAATGGTTTATTAAACAATTGCTAATTGCTTAATAGATACAACTTTTCACAGCATTTTAAAAACGTTTTGTAACATCTTTTTAGATATCATCTTAAAATATTTTTAAGGTACATATGGTAACTTCCATTTCATGTTGTTATTGTTGTTAGGTGCCATACAGTCAGTTCTGACTCATAGTGACCCTATCTACAACAGAACGAAATACTGCCCAGTCGGGCGCCATCCTCACAAACTTTGTTATGGTTGAGCCCATTGTTGCAGCCACTGTGCCAATCCATCTCGCTAAGGGCATTCCTCTTCTTTGCTTACCCTCCACTTTACCAAGCATGATGTCCTTCTGCAGGAACTGATTCCTCCTGATAACATGTCCAAAGTATGTGAGAGGTAATCTCACCATCCTTGCTTCTAAGGAGCATTCTGGTTGTACTTCTTCCAGACAGATTTGTTGGTTCTTTCGGCAATCCATGGTATATTTACTATTCTTCACCAATACCACAATTCAAAGGCATCAATTCTTCAGTCTTCCTTATTCATTGTCCAGCTTTCGTATGCGTATGAGGCGATTGAAAACCCATGGCTTGGGTCTGGCGCACCTTAGTCCTCAAAGTGATATCTTTACTTTTTAACAGTTTAAAGAGGTCTTTTGCAGCAGATTTGCCCAGTGCAATACGTTGTATGATTTCTTGACTGCTGCTTTCATGGGTGTTGATTGTGGATCCAAGTAAAATGAAATCCTTGAGACCTTCAGTCTTTTCTCCATTTATCATGATATTGCTTATTGATCCAGTTGTGAGGATTTTCGTTTTCTTTATGTTGAGGAGTAATCTGTACTGAAGGCTGTGGTCTTTGATCTTCATCAGCAAGTGCTTCAAGTCCTCTTCACTCTCAGCAAGCATGGTGGTGTCATCTATATAATGCAGGTTGTTAATGAGTCTTCCTCCAATCATGATGTCATGTTCTTCTTCACATAACCCAGTTTCTTGGATTATTTGCTCAGCATACAGATTGGATAAGTACAGTGAAATGACACAATCCTGACCCATACATTTCCTGACTTTAAACCACACAGTATTCCCTTGTTCTGTTCGAACGACTGCCTCTTGGTCCACATACAGGTTCCTCATGAGCACAATTGTGTTCTGGAATTTCCATTCTTCCCAATGTTATCCATAATTTGCTATGATCCTCAAATTCTAATGCCTTTGCATAGTCCATAAAATACAGGGAGACATTTTCCTGGTATTTTCTGCTTTCAGCCAGGATCCATCTAATATCAGCAATGATATCCTTGGTTCCATGTCCTCTTCTGAATCTGGCTAGAATTTCTGGAAGTTCCCTGTCTATATACTGCTGCAACTGCTTTTGAATGACCTTCAGCAAAATTTTACTAGTGTGTGATATTAATGATATTGTTCAATAATTTCCATATTTGGTTAGATCACCTTTCTTGGGAATAGGCATAATTACGGATCTCTTCCAGTCAGTTGGCCAGGTAGCTGTCATCCAAATTTCTTGGTAGAGATGAGGGAACTCTTCCAGCACTGCATCCATTTGTTGAAACATCTCAACTGGTATTCTGTCAATTCCTGGAGCCTTGTTTTTTGTCAATGCCTTCAGTGCAGCTTGGACTTCTTCCGTCAGTACTATAGGTTCCTGATATATGCTACCTTCTGAAATGGTTGAACATCGACCAATTCTTTTTTAGCATAGTTACTCTGTGTATTCCTTTCATCTTCTTTTGATGCTTCCTGCATCATTTAATATTTTTCCCGTAGAATCCTTCAATATTGCAACTTGAGGCTTGAATTTTTAATTCAGTTCTTTCACCTTGAGAAATCCTGAGCATGTTCTTCCCTTTTGGTTTTCTATCTCCCAGGTCTTTGCACATGTCATTATAATACTTTACTTTGTCTTCTTGAGCCGCCCTTTGAAATCTTCTGTTCAGCTCTTTTACTTCATAATTTCTTCCTTTTGCTTTAGCTACTTGACATTCAAGGGCAAGTTTCAGAGTCTCCTCTGACAACCATTTTGGTCTTTTCTTTCTTTCCTATTTTTTAATGACTTTTTGCTTTATTCATGTATGATGTCCCTGATGTCATTCTACAACTGGTCTGGTCTTCGGACTTTAGTGTTCAACGTGTCAAATCTGTTCTTGAGGTGGTCTCTAAATTCAGGTAGTATATACTCAAGGTCATACTTTGGCTCTTGTGGACTTGCTGTGATTTTCTTCAGTTTCAACTTGAACTTGCATATGAGCAATGGATGGCTTGTTCTGCAGTCGGCCCGTGGCTTGTTCTAACCGGTGATATTGAGCTTTTCCATTGTCTCTTTCCACTGATGTAGCAGATTGGATTCCTATGTAGTCCATCTGGCAAGGTTCAGGTGTATAGCCACTGTTTATGTTGTTGGAAAAAGATATTTGCAATGAAGAAGTCATTGGTCTTATAAAATTCTATCATGTGCACTCTGGAAATGTTTCTATCACCAAGGCCATATTTTCCAGCTACCAATCCTTCTTCTTTGTTTCTAGCTTTTGCATTCCAATCACCAGTAATTATCAATGTATCCTGATTGCATGTTTGATCAATTTCAGACTACAGAAGTTGGTAAAAATCTTCAATTTCTTCATCTTTGGTTTTAGTGGTTGGTGCGTAAATTTGAAGAATAGTGGTATTAATTGGTCTTCCTTGTAGGCATATGGATATTATCCTATAACTTACAGCATTGAACTTCAGGATAGATCTTGAACTGTTCTTTTTGATGATGAATGCAACGTCATTCCTCTTCAATTTGTCATTCCCAGCAAGTAGACCATATGACTGTCTGATTCAAAAATGGCCAGTACCAGTCCATTTAGCTCACTAATGCCTAGGATATTGGTGTTATGCATTCCTTTCCTTTTTTTTTTACTATTTCCAATTCTCTTAGATTCATACTTCAAACATTCCATGTTCCAACTATTAATGGATGTTTACAGCTGTTTCTTCTCATTTTTAGTCATGGCACATCAGCAAATGAAGGTCCCGAAAGCTTGACTCCATCCACATCATTAAGGTTGACCCTACTTTGAGGAGGGAGCTCTTCTTCCATCATATTTTGAGTGCCTTCCAACCTGAGGGGCTCATTTTCCAGCACTGGATCAGACAATGTTCCACTGCTATTCATAAGGTTTTCACTGGCTAATAATACATTTCATAAGATGGAGAAACTTGGAATTGTACAAGTATTTGCTCAAGTGGCAAGAGCCAAGTGGCAGAGCTGGACATAATGTTCTCAAAAACATGAAATCTTTCTCCTATCCATGGCTATAAAAATTATTTTTTAACAAGATTCAATTATATACATTTTTTCTGTTTAATAAATCATAAAAATATATTACATATTTTAGAAAAATTTCTATCTAAGTCATTACAGTCATTAGAAGAGGTTTATGGTCAATATAGTGAATGTAACATATACAGGAAGTCCTCCAGGGAAAATATTATTAAAATAAAAATTGTAGCTTAGTTTAAAAGGAAACAAAGGAAAGCTTCAAGTGCAATGAACAAAATGGGATTTTAAAACCAAGGCAATGAATGGCAGCTAAAGCTCTAGAGACATTTGGGGGGGTACTGAGATTAAATGTGCACCCTACAAACAAGAGTTCTACTATGCCATGAGAACTGGGGTCAAAAGACTGAAGTATAATGAAGAGATAGAAGTGTGCTTCTTTCAAAAAGAGAGAAGATAGAAAGTAGCAGTGTTGACTATGAATGGGGACTGGCCTAAGGAGTGGCCCTGAATAAACTGGTGGATAGAACCTGCCACTATGAAAACTGGAACTCTAGGTTTGACTATGCATGCTAGTAGGGTGTGGATTTGAACTACATGCATGACTCTAGAATGTTAGACAAAATAAATGCAAAACTGCCCTCTCACCTAGGGCAGTAATGAGATCTTTACCCGAGACAACTCCAGATGAAGAGAAACTCACAACAAATAATTACAAAGTACATAATCTGACCTCCAGCTATGGAAGAGTAAGCAGATGCAAAAAGTGAATTTCCAATCCAGGAACTACAGTTAACAGAGCAAATGAATTCTACTTTAAAACTAATATACGTAAAATATGCAAAAGAGAGAGTAATAGAAACTAAAAGCAAAAAAATAATATTTGAGAAATGGAGCAAATTTTTAAAAGAACTAAAAAGAAGTTACCAAAAAGAGAAACATATTTATTGAAATTTTTAAAGGCATTAAAAAGTAGTCTAGATAAAAGTAGACTCAACAAAACTGAAGAGAAAACTAGTGAAATTAATACAGATCTGAGGAAATCATAGAGATAAAAACAGACTTTTTAAAAAAAATTTGAAATAAAAGTTAAAAATAAGAAGCTTCAACACACTTGCAATAGAATTTTCAGGAAGAAAAGTAAAATAATGTTTGAAAAAATAATGGTGGAGAACTTCTCTGAATTAAAGGACACGAGCTCTCATACTGAAAAACCAAGCTGAGAATCTCAAGCAAAAAACAAATTTAAAAAAAAAAAAAAAACCTAATTATGTCCTAGTGAGATTTCAGAATATCAAAGATAAAGATAACATTTTAAAAGATTCTAAGGAAATATATTCTAAGATTCTAAGGAAATAGATACATTACCTAAATGCAATGACAACGATACTCATAGCCAACTTCTCCTTAAAAACATTGGATGCCAAAAGACAACAGAATAATAGTTTCAAAGTTCTTAGAAAAAAGTAACTATCAGTGTAGACTTCTGCGTCAAATAAATTATCACTAAAAGGTGAGGGTAAAACAAATATAGGCTTTTATATATGAAGGTTGAACATTTATTACACATGGAAGCTTGTTAAAGAGCTTCAGCAATAAGAACATTGATTATGGAAAGATAGAACGGAATGCAAAGAAGCAATAGAAGACTAAGAGTTCTTCAAAACACAGGGAAAAATATAAATAAATAAACAAGAAAAAGTTCTAGTGAATAAGGGAAGTTAAAACAAGTAAATATAAAATCATCAACAACAGAAAATAAAGGATGAGGAGACTGACTTTTAGCATGACAGTGTGAGAAGCTTTGCTGACCTATTCCCCAATGAAACTGTTGAATACAGGTAGTCCCTGACTTATGAAATATTCTAGTTACGACAAACTGCACGTATGACTGTCCGTTTTTGTTTTTGTGCCTCTTACTGTTAGTACACCTTCCTGGGAGGAAGTTATAGGAAAATGCATACAGGGGTGTGGGGATATGTGCCATTAAAATATGGATGTATAAAGGCCTCTATGCTGCACAGCATGTTGAGCCTTGTCCCCAACATGTGGAGACTTGTCACGACTTGTTTTTCCAAACCCGCTACTGATTGGCTTGTTTACCTGAATTCCTCCTCCCTTGCCTGAAAGTTCCTGTTATTCACCCAAAGTCCATTGTTCTGTTATTTGCTTCACTGTTTGCTGTATTGACTATAAAATAAACTCCTGGGACTGAAGCTGGGTTCGACCTCTCAGAGTGACCCTCCTGGCCCCACTTCTCTGTAAGAGTCGTGGCATTGGTTATTGTCTCCACCGCCCCGACAACTGTCGCCACTGCGACAGATGGTGCCCAGTGTGAGGAGCTGTGACAGATGGTGCCTTGTGTGAGGGCAGACTGCCATATAGCTGCATAGGCGCCCTGGCACTCAATCTCTTCAGGTGGTGGGTATCGGAAGTCCATTTCAGGCTGTTTAAAGGCACAGCCCAAGAGCGGCGGGGTTTTTCAGTGGGCGGAATTTTCCCGAACGCTCTCAGATCAGGCTGCTTTAGCCCCAGAGCGGCAGGTCTTTCCTGACCGCTCCCAAGGGATTTCAGGCTTCAGGAGAGGAGCTTTCCTATCATTCTTCTTTCATTTTCCCATTCCTCCTCGCTATGCGGAATTCTCTTTCTCCTGAGCAGCGTTAACACAAAACCCAGTGACAGCCACCACCCTTCCGATGGGAACCGCCGCCATTCTCACACTGGAGTCCATCCTGTCTTTCTCAGCAGGCGGCAGCGTGAGCGGACGACCCCGCCTGGAGGCTCTGGGCAGGCAAAAGCGGGCTCTGCGCTCCGGCCAAGACTAGGGGTCCCAGACATGCCCTACACTGCAGCTCCCCTGCACGCCGGCACACTCTGCCCTGCGCCTCCGCCCCTTCCCTTCTTTGAACCGCTGCCACCACCCCTTCGGTGGCCACCATCCAACCCGACTCCGGAGCTGCAACTGACACCGGTACCCCTTCCCCCGGGGATGAATACTGAACGGCTGCCATCCAACCCAAAATCACCCCTTCCCGCAGGGATGAACACTGAACAACGGAGATCTGCAAGACTGGTAACATGGGGAGGTCTGAAAGCCCTCTCCTCCAAAGCTGAGCATATCCTCTCAACTACAGGTGCCCCACTTACACCTGAAAACCTGTTTCTAGCTATGGTTTACCTCATGATAATCAATCCTCAATAGTCATCCTATATTATCTCGTTAATCAGTAATTTGTTAATCAGTAAGTTCCCAATGAAAATTTGTTATGTGTAAATTCCTCTATATTTTCTGCTTCTCCTAGTTAGATGCTTCTGTATAGATAGATTTCTATGTTAGATGATTCCTTTCCAATTGATAGTAAATTTGTGTAAATCAGTGTTTGATTGTTAAATCTGTTATGATGTATAAATTGCCCTTCCTAGTGATTCCCTTCCAAGTAATAGTGAAGCTGTGTAAATCATTGCTTGTTTGATTGTTAATGAATCTTTGAGCCTTTAAGAATAATAATCTTAGTGAATGTTAAAAGTTAGTGTTTAGCTTACAAAATGAGAGTCAGAGGAAACCCATGGGTCCAACAGTCAGGATATTACTAGTGCAGAGGATTATATTATCCTCATAAGATCATCCTCTATTGTCTTACACACCTGAAAGGCACATTGAGTCTGCTCACTCTGGCTATGCAATTGATAAGAGCATCGCTCTTTACTTAGTAACCTGGTGAAGAACCAGATGGTATCTGGTGGAAAACCAGCACCAGGAGTTTAAAGAGCCTGCAATGGTTGCCATCTAAGAGCACTAAGCCCAGGCATTAAGTAACAACCTGGTGAAAAACCAGATGGTATCTGGTGGAAAACCAGCACCGTGAGTTTAAAGAGCCTGCTATGGCTGCCATCTAGGTGACTACATCCAGGTGTTACTCATAGCTATACTACTTCTCCTCCTTAAACATATGGAGTGTGCCCCAGCCATAGCTGGGCTCACAAGGACTCATAAGATGCCAGGCCCTGAGGTGTGGAGACAGTAGCTGAGATAATCTTGGATTTTATCTCTTAGAGAAAATTTTACCTTATCCTAACAGGCATTTGTTGGACCAGTGAAAATCCTCTTGATTCTTATTCCATTAAATAAACAAAAGGGGGGAAATGTGGGGATATGTGCCATTAAAATATGGATGTATAAAGGACTCTATGCTGCACAGCATGTTGAGACTTGTCCCCAACATGTTGAGACTTGTCATGACTTGTTTTTCCAAACCCGTTACTGGTTGGCTTGTTTACCCGAATTCCTCCTCCCTTGCCTGAAACTTATTGTTATTCACCCAAAGCCCATTGTTCTGTTATTTGCTTCACTGTTTGCTGTATTGACTATAAAATAAACTCCTGGGACTGAAGCTGGGTTCGACTCCTCAGAGTGACCCTCCTGGCCCCACTTCTCTGTAAAGTTGTGGCATTGGTTATTGTCTCTGCCGCCCCGACAACCGTTGCCGCTGCGACACAGGGGATATGGGAAAAATTGCTGAGTGATGTGAACACACTCCAAACATTTGATCAAGATAATATGATGAAAGAGATCAGTGAAAAAATGATCCATATTGCAAGAATACTGAATTTAGAACATGATATGGCCAGTGTGGAACAGCTCACCAATGAGGTAAAAGGGGAATTGACAAATCAGAATTTAATGGATTTCAAAGAGGAAAGAAATGCTGAAGAAGAAAGAAATAATGACGGAAAGAAGAACAGAAGTTGTCAAAAAATTTTCCAGTGAAAGGATTAGCTAGAATTTTTTTTTTTCCCTAACCTTAATCAGGGGCTTCAGTTGCTTGAAAACATGGACCCAAACTCTGGTTGCTTTGCTAAAGTCGATAGGCAGATTCAGGAAGCAATGAGATGTTACTGCAAAGTATATGAAGAAAAAAAAAAAGACCATACAGACAACTCTCACTTAATTTTCTGACTAGAAACACCGTCCCCACTCCCAGAGATAATCCAGATGATCCAGAACCTTCCACAAGTGGAGTTATTACTACAACTGCCAAAATGCCAACTCCTCTTCATTGTCAGAGAAAATTTTTATGATTTGTGTATTTTTTTATGTATGTATGTATTAAAATATATGTGTAAGTTTATATGTAATGTTTTCAATCCCCAAAGATAAATAAAGATTGGATTTTAAAGATACTGATAAAAAAAAGGCAATAATAATGAAGACTAAATGAGGTATTCGACTTACGTCAGAACTGGCTGAAGACAGAGTCACTGGAACAGAACCCTAGCTCAAATTGGAGATTACCTGTATATACTATACATATCCCATCCATTTAAAGTCTCTGGCAATAGTCCTAAGAGCAAACAGCAAACCAAGAAACATCTATTAGAGAAAATCTACAAATATTCTGTAAAAGGGGAGAGTCTATGGTATTGGAACAAAGACTTCTCTGTCCCTCCCTCATCCCAGCTCAGAGAGGTAGAAAATCCACTTCAAACAGCTGCAGGCAAGAGCACAGGACCTCCTCTCCCCACAGCTCTGAGCCAAAGGGCTTTCTTCCTAGGAGGAGCGGGACTTTCAACATTTCTCATCCTGGCTCCAGTTGCCTGTTGCTGAGACTAATCCCACCTATGAGTGTGGTCAAGAGATGGAGGCTCCCTTCCTCTGCTCAACCTCCACTCATGGAACTGAACCACAGAATAAGACAGCTGGGAAGAGGGCCTTGGGGTCAAAACAAATATGAAACACTGACCTCAGAAACTATTCTATTCAAGGAGCCACAATTTGATTAGTTTGTAGATGAATTTATGCTCTACAGCATTGCTGCAAACAATAATCAACTGACAATTCGTGGAGTTTAACAGCTGTCTGTGGTCAGAGAAAGAGTGGAAGAGAGCCCTGCAGTAAGGCTGTCATATGCATACAGGCATGTACAAGAAGGAGAGAAGAGACAAAGGAGAAGAAACAATATTAGAAGAATTAATGGCTGAAAACTTCTGGAATTGAGTGGAAAACATAATCTACACATGCAGGGAGCTCACTGAACCCTGAACAGGATAAACACAGATTCACAGCAGACACATAGTAAACATCAAATAAAAGTCAAAGACAAGGAGATGACCTTGAAAATGGCAACAGAAAAACAACTTATCACTTAATGGAAACCCTGTGAGATTAACAGCTGACTTCTCAGCTCAGAGAAAAATACTTTCAACCAAGAAGCCTCTACCCACCAAAGCTCTCATTCAAAAATGAAGGCAAAATAAAGACTTTGCCAGATAAACAAAAGTCTAATGTAAATTAAAAAATGTTTACAATTGACTGACAAAAAATCATATGACAAGTCTTTAGTAAAGTGGCTAAAATTATACTTAAGTTTTTAAATTAGAAAACAATGATAATTGGGCAAAGTTTCATAAAGCTAGAACAATAATGTTGGAATAAACAAAACAAGAGTTGAAGTAAATAATAAAGATAAAAGCTGATTTCTTGAGATCTTAATAAAAGAAACCATAGGCATTATTAAGAAAACAAAAGGTGGTTCTTTGGAAAGAATAATAAAGTAAATAAACCTCTGAAAAAACTGATAAAGAGAGTAAATTGAAAGCAAAAGATACAATATTAATAAAAACAGAACATTATTTATGTAGAGCAGATTTTAGAAATACGATAGCACTATAAAAATCTATAGCCAAATATTTTGAAAATTTAAATAAAATGAAAACATCTTAGAAAAATATAAATTACCAATTTTTATTGCCTCAGGAAGCAATAGAAAATATGAAGGTATACATAACAACTGGATATATTAAATTCATAGTAAAAGATCTGCGCCTTCATTTCATTCTAACAAAATTGAGTATTAAGGATGATGTTTGCTATTCTTTTTGGCATTATACTCTTCATCAAGTCCAGTTTCCTTCTCTTCCTTCTCTGTTAATAGTGTTTATGAAACTTATTCAACCCTTCTCCATTTATACTGATGTTCCTTTAATTTTTCTCCTTGAATCTTTATTCTGTTTAATTACGTTAATAAATTATACACACACATGCATACAGACACACATATATATACCATAGACATATTCTGTTCAAAGTTTATTAAACTCATCTAAAAAACAAACAAACAACAACAATAACAACAACAAACTGATTCCCTGGGTGGCACAAATGGTAAAGTGCTTGACTAGTATCTGAAAGGTTGGCAGTTTGAACTCACCCAGAGGTGCCTCGGAGGACAGACCTGGCGATCTGCTTCCAAAGGGGCACAGTCTTGAAAAATCCTATGGATCGCAGTTCTACTCTGAACACATAGAGCCACCATGCGTTGGAATAAACTCCATAGCAACCAACAACAATAACATTGACAACAACAACAAAAAACACATGGACTGCTGCCTTTGTGAGACTAATCTGCTATCTATACACTGATAATAAATGAGTAATACAGACAGCTTCAGTTTGAGATTTATTTATTCAACCCATTTTGACAAGACTTGTTCCTTGATTATGAAATAAAGCAAAATGAAAGTGAAATAGAATTTCATCATGGGGGGAATCAAATTGTATCACGGGCCTGCCATTCTACCACAGAAAGAGGCTATAAAGAGTCATTATAGGCTTTCCTTTTGATGAAATGGAGCCTAGGCAAACCTGCTGTGACAGAGGTATTGTTGCTGTTGTTAGGTGATGTCGAATTGATTTTCATCTCATAGCAACCCCATGTGACAGAGTAGAACTGCCCCATAGAGTTTTCCAGGCTGTAATCATTAAGGGAGTAGATTGCCAGTACTTTTCTGCTGCGGAGCAGCTAGATGGGTTTGAACTGCCTACCTTTTGGTTAGTAGTTGAGTGCTTAACCAGTGACAGGGGTATAAGATTATAATATTCCTTCTGTCTTCAATGGCATCTCTGAACAATATAACCAAACTCCTCAGCCAATTGGAAATTCTGAACTTCAATCTGAAGTATGAAAGTTATGTAGGTAAAAACTAAACACTGTTTGGACTGTGAAACTCTTCAGACAGTCCCTGTCTGTTGGTGTTATGGAATTTACTTGAAACTAAAGAATTAAAGAGCTATCTATCCCAGAGGAGGAAGTCATTCCAAGATTGGCTGGCTATAAACCAGTTAGTTGGACAATACTTGCAGAACGGTGTTTGTTTTTTGGACAGAACCATCATTTTTAAATTACTGACTCTATAAACACAAGAATCCACAATCATGAGCGGCAAAAATTGTATCCTTTCAACTATAGTTGAAAAAATGAAGAGCATTTAGCCTAGAGAAGAGAATCTTGGTGGGAAAATAAGGAGGGAGGAGACAAAACAGTTCCAATAGCAGCTAAAATTTACTGAATGCTTTCTATGGCCATCTTTACTGAATGTTCTGTGCCCTTTATATGTCTTCAGTCATTTAAACCTCACAATGATCTTTTGAAGCAAATCCTCATTTTAATACGTGAGATATTTAATGCCAAGTTCTTTGGAAAACGTCTGGCACTATGAAATACTAAAGGTGGTGATAAGCCGGTGAAGATTATTGTTGAATTACGGTTCTGGTTGTAAGAAATAAGGTAGTTCGTCATAGAAAATGTTTCAGAGAATACCTTGAAAACATCCTCCCCTTGCCAGAAACAACATCCTCATTTCCTGCCATAGAAACTTGATCCCACTACCAAAATTCATTCTTCTGAGTTCTACAGAGTTTTCTACATTCTAGAATCCTATACTATTGACTTGCAAATTGTTTGTCCCTGGGAGAGGTAATAACTTAAAACTCTTTATTGAATAACATACTTTTCCAACTGTGATAGCTAGCTGATAGTGCTCTGTATAGTAGAACAAATATTTATTGGATACTAATGTGGTTCAGTGGTTAAGAGCTCAGCTGTTAACCAGAATGTCAGCAGCTCAAATCCACCAGCTGCTCCTTGGAAACCTCATGGGGCAGTTCTACTCTGTCCTATAGGATCACTATGAGTCGGAATTGATTTGACAGCAATGTGTTAGGTTTTTTGTCTTAATGTGTTCTAGGAGTCCCTGGGTGGCACAAAAGGTTAAATTCTTAACAACTAGCCAAAAATTTAGCAGTTTGAACCCACTCAGAAGTACCTTGGAACACAGACCTAGAGATCTGCTTCTGAAAGGTCAAAAGCCTTGGACATCCAGTTCTACTCTGCACACACGGGGTTGCCAGGTCCTGCATGTAGGAACCCTGACATTCATGCCAGTGAACTTGTGGACTTTAAAGAGTGATGCCAAATAATTCATTCTGCATTTTATAATATGAGTGCTCTGTATCGAAAGACTCTCAATCAGCTTTGAATGAGTGCAAGAGCAGCAGGATAATTACTTGCAATTAAAACTAGATGTTAAGTTCTATTCTCACATATAGACTAATTCTGTCTTTGACTCTGGTTAAGTCACCATCAACCAGCATAGCATCTGTCGACTTCTCCTTTTATAACGTAGATGGAAACAGCCCTTCTGAGGAGGTCTGTGGTAAATTTTATAAATGATGAGCATTATCATTGATTTATCCTTTTTTAAAGTCTCATATTAAAATAACCATCAAGGCTTGTTTTTACTTAGATCACTTTATGACCAATTATTATGGAGGAAACTTCAGTATAATAAAAGTAACAATTGGTTATTATCACCTAATTGAAAATAAGGTAAGTGAGAAGTTAAGACAAATTTGGTGGCTGGGGTAATGAATAAACAATGACATCTCTCCCTTCCTCATCTACATAAATGTTTATAGTGGTTTCTATTATCTTTTAAATTGTATCTAAGCATTTTACCTAACTTTTGACTCCTTTATCAGCTGACAGTCTTGAATTTTCTAACTCTTGTGAAAATCCCTAACGGTCACTACTTCCACTTTTCCCAAATAATGTTGCCTGCTTCCTCTCACACATTAATAAGAATGACAATAATAAAAGCTTATTTTTACTAAATATTTGTTCTGTGAGAAAACATGGGACACTTTTTGACCTTCATTGTCTTATTCTCACACACAAAATCCAATGAGGTAGACACTACCGCTACGTCTATTACAGATGAGGAAACTGAGGCTTACAGAAGATGTCTGACATTTGTCCCCTGCCTTTTTCAATCACCTGGAATGTTGAGTCCTCCTCTTTGGCGAGTCACTTTTTTTTTTTTTTTTAACCTTGTTCAATATCCAGTTACAGCTACCTCACCTACCTTATTCCACACTCACTAACTATCAAATTCAAAGGCTTACTCTCTTTTTTTAACATTTCCCAGCGAGTCCTAAAGAATATTTGGTATACCATAAGTGCTCATTAAAGATCAATCTACCGATTCTTCTTTTTGTGGAATATATAAAATGCTCCAACTAAAGGTCCTCTTTTGTTCTTTGGAACTAAAGATTTTCCCCTTCCTTCTTCCTTAATTTTAACCATGTAGAGTTAAAAGGACTGTCCACAATCGTAAAGTAGAAACTTGACTGATTGACAAGCATTCAGAAGCAGACGTAATTTAGCAAAAGCCAGTATGGAATCGTTTTTTCAGAAGATGTCTTTTAATATGTTAGAAAAGTGAAAGAGATTAAAGCAGTTCCCACATTAAACACTCCTGTAGACAACTTGGGCAGGAATTGATTTCATGCCGAATATTCTTAAAAGTCATCACTTCCTTGATGATGAAGGCAAAGATAATGAAGGCAACTGAGCCTCCTGTCTTACAGGACTGGACTTCCTCTGTTAGCTGGAGGCATACATCATTGCAGACTTGTAATTTCTTCATCTCACCTCTCTGTGTCTTAGAGCAATATCTACAAATCCTACCAAAGGGTATTAATGAGGCACAAAAAGATGGTCAATGCACTATTATCCTTTAGACTAAGAATCTAGTCAGTGATAGAGGAGTTAAGAATGACATTCTAGTTCACCTCATAAATATTTAGACCCGTTTCCTCCTTCTTTAAAATTTGTTCATTGTCAGGAAAAAAGCAAAATATTGTACAGTTCTTGGTGCCCAATCTAATATGAAAGCTAACTTTCCCTCTCTGTACTTAAAATGACCTCAATTTGTACCTACCTGGATTGCCTCCAAAGTCATCTATAATTTTATATTTATGCTCACCTACGAGAACTCAAAATGAAATGGTGACTTTGGTTTGTGAGGCCAGAATCAATAGCCATTAAGAGAATGAAGAGATTTTTTAACTGTAGGAAAAAAGTAAGTACTTGAAATACCCCTTGCATCAGCCTCAGAATTGAAGATACTAAGACAACGAAGGCAATGATGGAATTTTATCACAACACACTACATGTCTTTTATGCCTGGAAAAACGGGTTAATATGAGAACAAACTGGCAATCAGAATAAAAGTAAAAGTTTGGTTTCAGGGTATTTTAGACATGTGTGATACATTTAGTAGAGGCAGACAGATCCTGAAGAAGGACTGAAATAGATGAAAGCTACAGATAAGAAGAAAATTCTATGTAAGCCAAGTGTACGAGTTTCTCTAATCATGTCATTGGCATCATGTAAATGCCAGACACCATTTCATCTACAGCTTAGATACAGCAGATGTTGGCATTTAAGTATAGGCTGCTGTGAGAGAAAATTGCCCTTGAATGGAAGAGGAAGTTTACTGGCAGAGAAAAATGATTTTCCCAGTTAACAGTTATAACCCCAATAATAGAATTGTTTTCAACCAGAAGTTGCAGGGTGGGAAAGAAGGAGCGATATAATGATACCTCAATTCCAACCTAAAGAAGAAAAAAAATCTGCTTCAGCTTAAATTGCGGATGTGTGGGTTGTATACACAGAACCTTCTCCTCCCTCTCTTCTCAAACCTCAAGGCTTCATGTTAAATGGAACAAATCACATCCTTCGTGGTTCTGCTCTGTTTGGTACAGCTGCTTGCTACAGGTGGTGCCCTAAAAATATATTGTTTGTTTATTTTGCATTATAGCAGTCTGCAGAATGGTGCCGAAAAGTGCAAGAGCTCTCTTCACTTTCTATCAGTGAACCAGATGATGAAAGACTAGGGCCTCTGCCAAACCTAGCATGAAAAGCCCAAATAAGAGGCACAGGTAGTGCTTGAGGCTCAGCTCCTGAGAAGTTCCATTTTCTTTGGATTCATGAAGCAAAGCTGACAAGCTATCTGTCATCAGAGCCTCCGACTGCGTTTCAGTGAAGCAAAGCTAAGTAACAAACCGCCTTTGTTGGAAGAATCACTGTGCTTCTCAGGAGATTAACATCTGTAAGCATATGGGGTTTAAAGGGGAAAAAAAAACTATAATGCATCACAAAAAGAAGATGAAAGTGCAGATTAATTTCGAGTAAATGCAGATATATTTAAATAGACCTTTGAATGATTTTTAATTTACAACTTAAATGCTCAAATAATTTATCCAGCCACACTGGCAGGGCACTCAGGGTTAATCCTGATTACCTCACAGAGTTGTTGAACACAATTTAATAGCATATGTGAAAATATTTTATAAACTGTGGTTACGATAAAAACAAAATTTTATTTTCACTAATATTATTCTAGACTCTTCTCACTGAATTAACTTAAAAAAATCCACCAAACTTTCAAAATTTGTATAAACTAATTGGTACAGATCATCACTGATGATAATGAGTCATGTCAATCTTTGGTAAGGCATTGTTTACTATAAAAATCTTATTACTGTCAAAATTGTAATTAATAGATTTTATAATCTAATGTGTGGATAAGTAAAAATTATACCAGGAGAGATTTTCCAGAAATACTTTGAGAAAAGTATTGGCTTCCAGCAATCAAATAACTAATAATTTCTCTAAAATTTAGTGATATAGAAACACATTTGGATTATTTACATGGGAGGAGAGACAGCACCAGAAAAGTGAAGATGATGTCATGATTCCAACCCTCGGGAACCTGGATGATGTTGTTTATCATGACAGTGATGGAGAGAAGGACAGAAGGGTGAAGGCTTGAGAGAGGGAGTAGTAAGCACAACATCAGGCTTGGCAGGCAGACAGAGACAGATAAATGGAAGAAGGCCAGGGGAGTAGAGAAAGTTGAAGAAATAAATCTAAGGCCAATTCAAATGTGAGGAGATTGAGCAAACTCTGAAGTAAATAGTTGAAGATTCTTAAAGAAAGAGAATTTAAATAGACTGAAGGCAGAAAGAGGTAAGAAGAAAGAGGTAAGCTAACCTCCTTTCGAAAATGGCGACCTGTATTTACTGACTGCAGACTAGGTTACAGCCGGTCAGTGCTCCAGACACACTTTCATGAGTGGAGGCCACTGCCTTTATCGTTTCTCCTGCCAAGAATGTTCTTCTCCCAAATATCTACAGTGCTGAGCCCTCTCTGCAGTCAGGTCTTGACTAATAAATATCCTATCAGAGTGGCCTTCCCTGACGTCCTTCTCGTTGTTTATTTAATCTTGCTGTTAGTTGCCATCAAGTCAGCTACGACTTACGTGACCTTAAGTATAACAGAATGAAACACTGCCTGATACGCACAATCCTCACAATCTTCTGTATGTTTGAGCCCATTGTTGCAGCCACTGTGTCAATTCAATTTCACCTTACCCTGCTTTATTCTTTAGCAGAGCAGTTATTATACTAGACATGCTATATATATTCATCTGCCTCCCCTCATAAGAATTTAAGTTCCATGAGAAAGGGACTTTGTCTAACTCGGTGCTGTATCTCCAGCACCTAGATCCATGCCAATGCACACGGGAGGCACTCCGTAAATATCTGTTGAATGACTAAATGAATGTAAAGCTGTTTTCATCTCTAAGCAGTCAAACAATATGGAGGAATAAAATATTATTAATCTGAATCTTTACATTGAATCTACACAAACTCAAAGAATTATTTGAAAATAGAAATCTTTCGCCCAGTAGTCAGCTGCGATTTTTTTTCTGACAGACTTAACTGTCTTCCTGGTTGTATTTTTTAATTGAATGACTAACCTGGCTTTGTGCTATTCCAAGCTGGCCTGTAGTATAGAGCCCAATATGTGATGAATTGAAACAAGGAAAAGGAAATCTTCTTCCTCTATGGCCACGAGTCTATATATCAATGCTATACGAATAAAACATGTGTGCAAGGTCAATTACTGAAGGAAAGGTATCTTCTGCATTGATCTCAGTTATATCCACCAGGAAAGAAACAAAATTTCCAGAATATGTAGGATGACATCTGGATTTGTTTGAGATTGTTAGTCACCCTAAATCCAACCTCTGCTGAAACTCCTGAATGCATTAGAAGGCAACAATTACCCATTAATTCACATGCGAAGTAATCATATGCAAATTATCCATTACTTCATGTGGTATTCTGGTGATAAGTCATATGGGTACCCTATTATATAGCCACGGTATTTTGTCAAGTAGACAAATCCATGCCGCTTCTGGGATGTGGGTCCTCCAATTCAATCTCCAGAAAAAAATATTACCTGGACTGTGGAGATTTTAAGACCATAGGTTCTAACAAAAGAAAATGTGTGGACCACATGGCTATGTCATTTTAATTCAGATCCCAGAATGTCATCAAAAGAACAATAAGGGAATGGCCAAACAGATATTTCCATTTATTTTTGTCCACTCCTTTGTTATTGTTTTTGTTAGCTGCTGTCAAGGTGGCCCCCAACTCATGGTGACCCCATGCACAACAGAATGAAACACTGTTTGGTCCTGCTCCATCCCCATATTAGTTGTGGATCTGACCTTTGTGATCCACAGGAATTTCGATGGCTGATTTTCAGAAGTAGATTTCCAGACCCTTTTTCCTACTCTATCTTAGTCTGGTAGCTCCACTGAAACTTGTTCAGTATCATAGCAACATGCAAGCCTCCAGTGACAGACAGGTGGTGACTACACATGATGTGCATTGGCTGGGAATTAGACCTGTGTCTCCTTCATGGAAGACTAGAATTCTACCAAATGACAACCAATGGCCCCATCCACTCCTTTATTTTTTTTTAATATCAAACTTCATTTGACAGTTTTTCTCTAATCTTTCAATTTTTAAGCAACACTGATATTCCTAAATTTGTGATGTAAGCACATTACTGGAAATTAACACATGAAACAACTATTGAATCACTGACATGGAACTTTTCTGTAACTCACAGTATAGTTTCATTTAAAATTGGTTTTCATAGTAATATATATAGTGAGTTAGGATGAAAACAATCTAAACCTCGCATTTGACTAATAGGTGGGTACAAAATTAAAGAAAGTATGATCTGCAAAATTTAGAAATTAAAAAAAAAGGAGGCGGGGCCAAGATGGTGGAGTAGTCAGATACTTCCAGTGTTCCTTCTTACAACAAAGACCCAAAAAAAAAAACAAGTGAATTGATTATATATGACAATCTAGATACCCTGAACATCAAAGGCAAAGTTGAGGAACCGGACTGAGTGGCAGGGGGAGGGAGAGACAGTTTGGAAGCAGCGAGGAGTTGCCAGACCTGACCTGGCAAAAGCCTGAGCCCTTCAGCCCAGATCAGCTCAGGGGTGAACGGTGCAGCAGGCAAGCAAGGTGCTTGGGAGGCATTTTCTGCACAGGGAGAGACCCAGTGGCAGAGAGTGTACTCGGCCATCCAGAACCAGTGAGAAGCAGCCCTTGATTAGTGAAAGATAAGTACTTGTGTCTGGCCTACCACACGGCTCAAAAACACCTCCCTTAGGGAAAAACCTCTCACCCATTTACCTCCCCACTCCCTGCTCTGCACTGGGTCTGGGACCAGCTTCAGCAATTGCCAAGTCCCCTGGGCCAGAAGTAGGACCCATCATGCTCCCTGAGACATTCTCCTGGCCTTGGAGAGTGAACAAGTTAACAAACGGGAAAAAATAATCTTCCGGCTCCCATAAGCCAGGAACTCAGGGTAAGCACAGCTCCTTTGTTTAGGCACAGGCATAAGGGATCCACAGACTTTGAGTGCCTTTTCCCCTGCATAGACTTGTGTAGGCCCATTTCAACAGCATAGGCCCTCATTACCGCAGTACAATAGGGTATATATACTGTTTCAGCTGTGAAGTGGTAGGTTCATATTTGACACTACTCTGCCAATTAAACAGGGTCTTCGTCTACCCACATCAGGGGCCTGAGGAGTGGTGGCTCCACCCATGCTACCTAACCACCTGCTACAGGAGCCCAAGAATAAGAGGTGCCCCTCAGTCCTTACAGCCAACAGCACTGGGTGCTCATAGTCTGGCTGCAAAACCCATCCATCTACACACTCTAGGGAACAGGGACATGCTTTCCTCCTGGACACTCAGGCGTGGCCGTCGGCCCCCTCCCTTCTCAGCCTGTGTCCCTCTGCTGCAGCTGGATACTTGTGCCTACACCAATCACCCATGCCTGTCTAGAACTGTAGGTAAGAGCCTGCACCACACACTTGGTGGCTGACTACCTGGACACCTGAGCTGAATCCATACAGGACGAGTGGGCAGACTCCTGGGCTCCCATACTTAGTGGCAGGACTGGCCACCTTGGGGCAGGACATTTGAGCTTAAAGGGTGCTGGTGACTGGGCTAGCTCACACAGTCGATTTGGGCATATCAAAACAAAACAAAACAAGAAGCTAGGACACAGTAAGCAAATATAAAATAAATAAATGCAATAAATTATTGCTGGCTCAGAGACAACAGTCAATATCAAATCACATAAAGAGGCAATCCATGATGGCTTCAGCAAGTTCCCAAAATAATGAATCTAGCAATTTTCCAGAGGAAGAAAATTTCTTGGAATTACTGAAGGCAGAATACAAAATATGAATACACAGAACTTGTCAAGAGATTAGGAAGGAAATTAATCAAAATGCAGAACACACAATAGAGGAAATTAAAAAGATTAGGGAAGAGCATAACGAAAAATTTAACAGGCTGCAAGAATCCATAGAGAGACAGCAATCAGAAATCCAGAAGATTAACAATAAAATGTCAGAATTAGACAACCCAATAGAAAGCCATAGGAGAAGAATTGAGGCAATGGAAGTCAGAATTAGTGAGATTCAAGATAAACCACTTGACACCAACTTATCTGAGGAAAAGTCAGATAAAAGGATTTAAAAAATTGAAGAAACCGTAAGAATTACGTGGGATTCTATCAAGAGGAATAACCTACGAGTGATTGGAGTACCAAAACAGTGGAGGATAAGAGAAAATACAGAGAGAATTGTTGAAGATTTGTTGGCAGAAAACTTCCCTGATATTGTGAAAGATGAGAAGATATCTACCCAAGATGCTCATCTAACCCCACATAAGGTAGATCTCAAAAGAAAGTCACCAAGACATATTATAATCAAACTTGCCAAAACCAAAGATAAAGAGAGAATTTTAAGAGCAGCTAGGGATAAATGAAAAGTCACCTATAAAGGAGAGTCAATCAGAATAAGCTTGGACTACTCAGCAGAAACCATGCAGGCAAGAAGGCATGGGATGACACATACAAAGCCTTGAAAGAAAAAAACTGCTAGCCAAGAATTATATATTCAGCAAAACTGTCTCTCAAATATGATGGCAAAATTATGGCAATTCCAGATAAACAGAAACTTAGGGAATGTGCAAAAACCAAACCACAATTACAAGAAATACTAAAGGGAATCCTCCGGTTAGAAAATCAATAACATTGGATAACAACCCCGGACAGAGCAACCAGATATCAACGCAGATAGGGAAGTCACAAAAATAAATGAAAGCTAAAACACTGATAATAGGGAAACAGCTGTCAATATGTAAAAGACGACAACATTAAAACAAAAAAGTGGGACTTAAAAAATGTAGACATAGATTTTTCATATGGAGAGGAAGTCAAGGCGATAGAAAGAAATAAAAGACTGGTATAAACTTAGAAAAATAGGGGTAAATATAAGGTAACCACAAAGGAAACTAATAATCCTACCAGTCAAAATAAAAAACTAGAAAACTATAAAGATTCAGCAAATACAAAATCAACAATGATGAAAAGAAAATACATAAAGAAAAAAGACTCAGCACAGAAAATTAAGTGGAAAAAGAAACTGTCAACAACACACAAAAAAAGACATTAAAATGACAGCACTAAACTCATACCTATAAATAATTACACTGAATGTAAACGGACTAAATGCACCAATAAAGGGACAGAGAGTGGCAGAATGGATAAAATAACATGATCCATCTATACGCTGCCTACAAGAGACACACCTTAGACTTAAAGACAGAAACAAACTAAAACTCAAAAGATGAGAAAAATATATATCAATCAAACAATACTCAAAAAAGAGCAGAAGTGGCAATATTAATCTCTGACAAAATAGCTTTAAAGTAAAATCCACCACAAAGGATAAGGAGGACACTACATAATGATTAAAGGGTCAATACACCAGGAGGACATTACTATAATGAATAGTTACGCACCCAATGACAGGGATCCAAAATACATAAAACAAACTCTAACAGCATTGAAAAGAGAGATAGACAGCTTGACAGTAGTAGTAGGAGACTTCAACACACCACTTTTGGTGAAGGACAGAACATCCAGAAAGAAGCTCAACACAGACACGGAAGAGCTAAATGCTACAATCACCCAACTTGATCTCATAGACATATATTGAACATTCCACCCAACAGCAGCCAAGAATACTTTCTTTTCCAATGCACACGGAACATTGTCCAGAATAGACCACATATTAGGCCATAAAGCAAGTCGTAACAAAATCCAAAGCATTGAAATATTACAAAGCATCTTTTCTGACCATGAAGCCATAAAAGTAGAAATCAATAACAGAAAAAGCAAGGAAAAAAAAATCAAACACATGGAAACTGAACCACACCTTGCTCAAAAACTACTGGGTTATAGAAGAAATTAAGGATGGAATAAAGAAATTCATAGAATCAAACGAGAATGAAAACGTATCCTATGAGAACCTTTGGGACACAGCAAAACAGTACTCAGAGGTCAGTTTATAGCAATAAATGCACACATCCTAAAAGAAGAAAGGGCCATAATCAAAACATTAACCCTACAACTGGAACAAGTAGAAAGAGAGCAGCAAAGGAAGCTCTCAGGCGCTGGAAGAAAGGAAATAATAAGAATTAGAGCAGAAGTAAATGAAATAGGAACAGAAAAACAATTGAAAGAGTTAACAAGACCAAAAGCTGGTTCTTTGAAAAGATCAACAAAATCCATAAACCACTGGCTAAACTGATAAAAGAAAAACAGGAAAGGAAGCAAATAACTCATATAAGAAATGAGATAGGTGATATCATAACAGACCCAACTGAAATTGAAAGAAACATCACAGAATACTATGAAAAATTGTACTCTAACAGATTTGAAAACCTAGAGGAAATGGACAAATTTCTAGAAACTCACTACCTACCTAAATTAACACAAACAGAGGTAGAACAACTAAATAAACCCATAACAAAAGAAGAGATTGAAATGCTAATTAAAAAACTCCCAACAACAACAACAAAAAAAAGCTCTGGCATGGATGGCTTCACTGGAGAATTCTACCAAACTTTCAGAAAAGAGTTAACACCACTGCTACTAAAGGTATTTCAGAGCACAGAAATGGACGGAATACTCCCAAGGTCATTCTATGAAGCCAGGATAACCCTGATACCAAAACGAGGCAAAGACACCACAAAAAAAAGAAAATTACAGATCAGTAACCCACATGAACATTGATGCAAAAATCCTTGACAAAATTCTAGTCAATAGAATTCAGCAACATATCAAAAAATAATTCACCATGATCAACTGGGATTTATACCAGGTATGCAGGGATGGTTCAACATTAGAAAAACAACCAATTTAATCCATCACATTAATAAATAAAAGACAAGAACCACATGATCATATCAATCGATGCAGAAAAGGCATTTGACAAAGTCCAATGCCCATTCATGATAAAAACTCTTAAAAAAATAGGAATAGAAGGGAAATTCCTCAATATAATTAAGGGCATTTATACAACGTAAACAGGCAACATCATCCTAAATGGAGCAACTTTGAAAGCATTCCCCTTGAGAACGGGAACCAGACAAGGATGCCCTTTATCACCACTCTTATTCAACACCGTGCTGGAGGTCCTAGCCAGAGCAATTAGGCTAGAGAAAGAAATAAAGTGCATCCAAATTGGTAGGGAAGAAGTAAAAGTATCTCTATTTGCAGATGATATGATCTTATACACAGAAAACCCCAAAGAATCCACAAGAAAATTACTGGAACTAATAGAAGATTTCAGCAAAGTTTCAGGATACAAGATGAACATACAAAAATCAGTTGGATTCCTCTACACCAACAAAAAGAACTTCGAAGAGGAAATCACCAAATCAGTACCGTTTACAATAGCCCCTAAGAAGATAAAATGCCTAGGAATCAATCTAACCAGAGACGTGAAAGACCTATACAATGTAAACTACAAGACACTACTGCAAGAAACCAAAAGAGACCTGCATAAGTGGAAAAACATACCTTGTTCATGGATAGGAAGACTCAACATTATGAAAATGTCAATTCCACTCAAAGCGATGTACAGATAAATGCAATCCTGATCCAGATTCCAATGGCATTTTTTAATGAGATGGAGAAACAAATCACCAACTTCATATGGAAAGAGAGGAGGCCTCTGATAAGTAAAGCATTACTGAAGAAGAAGAACAAAGTGGGAGGCCTCACATTACCTGATTTTAGAACCTATTATGTTGTCACGGTAGTCAAAACTGCCTGGTACTGGTACAACAACAGATACATAGAACAATGGAACAGAAGTGAGAACCAGACATAAATTCCTGCACCTATGAGCAGCTGATATTTGACAAAGGCCCCAAATCCATTAATTGGGGAAAAGACAGTCTCTTTAACAAATGATGCTGGCATAACTGGATATCCATCTGCAAAAAACTGAAACAAGACCCACCCCTCACACCATGCACAAAAATTAACTCAAAATGGATCAAAGACTTAAATATGAAATTGAAAATGATAAAGATTATGGAAGAAAAAACAGGGACAACGCTAAGAGCCCTAATACATGGCATAAACAGAATACAAACCATAAGTAACAATGCACAAGCACCAGAAGAGAGACTAGATAAATGTGAGCTCCTAAAAATCAACCATTTATGCTCATCAAAAGACTTCACCAAAAGAGTAAAAAGACAACCTACAGACTGGGAAAAAATTTTTGGCTATGATAAATCCAGTCAGTGTCTAATTTCTAAAATCTACAAGATACTGCAAAACCTCAACAACAAAAAGACAAATAACCCAACTAAAAAACGGGCAAAGGATATGAACAGGCACTTGCCAAAGAAGATATTCAGGTGGCTAACAGACACATGAAGAAATGCTCATGATGATTATCCATTAGAGAAATGCAGATCAAAACTACAATGAGATATCATCTCACCCCAACAAGGGTATCATTAATCCAACAAACACAAAATTATAAATGCTGGAGAGGTTGTGGAGAGACTGGAACACTTATACGCTGTTGGTTGGAATGTAAAATGGTACAACCACTTTGGAAATCAATTTGGAGCTTCTTCAGAAAACTAGAAATAGAAGTACCATATGATCCAGCAATCCCACTCCTTGTAATATATCCTAGAGAAATAAGAGCTGTCACACAAATGGATATACGCACACCCATGTTCATTGCAGCACTGTTAACAATAGCAAAAAGATTAAAACAACCTAGATGCCCATCAACAGACAAATGGATAAACAAATTATGGTATATCCACACAATGGAATACTATGCAACGATAAAGAGCGACGATGAAGCTGTGAAACATCTCATAACATGGAGGAATTTGGAGGGCATTATGCTGAGTGAATTTAATCAGTCACAGAAGGACAAATATTGTATAAGACCACTATTATAAGAACTCAAGGAAAGGGTTAAACACAGAAGAAAACGTTCTTTGATGTTTATGAGGGTGGGGAGGGAGGGTGAGGGTTATTCACTAACTAGGTAGTAGACAAGAATTATCTTAGGTGAAGGGAAGGACAGCACACACTACAGAGGAAGTCAGCACAACTGGACTAAACCAAAGCTAAGAAGTTTGCTGAATACAATCAAACACTTTGAGGGACAGAGTAGCAAGGGTAGGGGTCTGGGGAACATGCTTTCAGGGGACATCTAGGTCAACTGGCACAACAAAGCTTATTAAGAAAATATTCTGCATCCTACTTTGGTGAGTGGCATCTGGGGTCTTAAAAGCTTGTAAGCAGTCATCTAAGACACATCAATTGGTCCCAACCAAGTGGAGTAAAGGAGAATGAAGAACACCAAAGTCACAAGGAAAGTATTAGCCCAAGAGACAGAAAGGGCCACATAAACCACAGACTGCATCAGCCTGAGACCAGAAGAACTAGATGGTGCCTGGCTACCACCAATGACCGCCCTGACAGGGAACACAACAGAGAGTCCTGGACGGAGCAGGAGAAAGGTGGGGTGTAGGACTCAAATTCTAGTAAGAAGACCAGACTTAATGGTCTGACTGAGACTGGAGGAAACCCAGAAAGCACGGCCCCTGGATTCCCTACGAGCCCAGAGCTAAAACAATTTCTGAGGCTAACTCTTCAGACAGGGATTGGACTGGACTGTGGACATAAAGTGATACTCATGAGAAGTGTGCCTCTTAGCTCAAGTAGATACAAGAGACTAAACGGGCGGCTTTTGTCCAGAGGTGAGATGGGAAGGCAGAGAGATTTAGGAACTGGCTGAATGGACATGGGGAGTCTGGGGTGGAAAGGAGGAGTGTGCTGTCACAGTATGTGGAGAGCAATTAGAGTCACATAACAGTGTATTATAAATTTTTGTTTAAGAGACTAACTTGAAATGTAAACTTTCACTTAAACTACAACAATTAACCACAAAAAAAAAAAAAAAAAAAGCTCCTGTGATGAAGAAATCAATAAGGCAATAGAAATAGGGGTAGACAAAGTGAAGATAAATGAAAGATAGTAGGTAGTAAGAGGCAAAAGAAACAATTTGTATCCAGAAAGTTTCTGATAAGGAGTGGATGATACTTAAGAAGTGGAGAGATTGAGAATCAATAAAGGAGCATAGAGCAACCCATACATTTCAGAATATAACAAGAGAAAAAAATTCAAAATATCCGAAGATCCATGGCCTTCTCTAATTCAT
Organism: Dugong dugon; assembly: GCA_030035585.1. Classification (NCBI taxonomy): domain Eukaryota; kingdom Metazoa; phylum Chordata; class Mammalia; order Sirenia; family Dugongidae; genus Dugong; species Dugong dugon. The sequence goes on along the minus strand of CM057464.1, from coordinate 145,202,654 downwards.
TATTAGGAATTTATGTGACTTTGGAGCCATAGTTGGCAATCAGCATTAATCAAAATAAACCTATGACAAATAACTACCTCATTGCTGTTTTTGCTAGGTGCCATCAAGTCAATTTCGACTCACAGCAACCCCATGTGACAGAGTAGAACTGCCCCATAGGGTTTTCTAGGCTGTAATCTTTACAGGAGCTGATTGCCGGCTCTTTCTCCCAAGAAGCCACTGGCTGTGTTTGAACCACCAACCTGTCAGTTAGCAGTCAAGGGCTTAACTGTTGTATCACTAGGCCTCCTTAACTACCTCATTAAGCATAGTGGAATGTGATTTTATGAATTAAGTTAGAAGTTTGTAAGTTATAAACGTAGCTGTGTGAAAGTTGTTCTCTTGACTCTCGGCCACTGATTGAGAGGATTTAACACAATGGATGAGAATTGGGACAAATGGTAGAGAAAAGCTCAGCCAGGATGACATAAGGAGATGAATAAGCAATAGACTATGGAGGACTAGGAATCATATACTCAGCTGTATAGAAGAATGTGCGGGCTGAACTGTAGAATTTAAAATCCTGTTCATAGGATTGGTAAAAGCAAAAATACAGAAGGAATATTCAGATGGCTCTGATTCTACTGTGTAAACACTATTTAACTTAAGTCTGTTTGCCCATATTCTTATTCTTTTTCACTCAAGTATCACATGCTAAACAATACATTATCCTTCGTATTAAAGCTGTCATTATAAATCATCTTCACATCCTTCTTTTGAGAATGCTTTGTTCTTATTTGAAAACACTAACATAGCCTTCTATTATTATTCTACTATCTATCACTGTGTTTAGAAGTTCCAGTGAAGAGAAATTGCCATCAAAGACTTATTCCATGAGAATTTTGTATCATAATAATTAATCATGACTGGAAATGCATCCTAAGAGACAATGATACTGTACATTGCAAACAAAGATCACAGCCATTTCTTCAAGGCAAACAGCTTATTATGTTTTTCACAAAATAATATATTTTAATATATTTTAACATGCTTTACTTATTTCTTTCTGAAATGAAGATTATAAAATTAAATATAAAGAATGTAATTGTACATGGCTCATTGTATTCTTTAGGCAGACAATTTCAACTTAAATCTCATACTATTCGAGAAAAACCAATTATTGGTGATTTGTTACAACCAATGATTAATGTCCTTACTATCATCTTAAAAGTATTTATATTTTTATTCCATGATATTTTGAAGAATTCTCATAGATAAAGTGATATTATGATTGAGGGGTAAGCAAGTACTTCAAAAAATTATAATAGAAACGGATATTGCATACTGATGATAATAGTTGATATGGGATAAAGTTTGCCCCTGTGTAGGCTAATACAGTAGTACACCAAATAGTATCACACTGGCTTGATGAATCACAGTTCTCTCAAGAGAGTAAGTAAACATAGTAGGATTTAGTTCATTTTTGCACATCACCATGACTTAGTCTGAAAAAGCAATAGTATTCTCACTTAGCTGTGGAAGAAACTGAACTCAGGAGAAAATAAATAATACCACCTTTATTGTTTTCAAGGAAATTTCTTGAACACTTTCTCAGTTCATAATTACAAAATAGTTTATTATACAACTGGGTGTAAGATTTAAGGATTGTTACTCCCAGACTGTGACTATTTTCCTTTATATTTCTGAATTTGCATATAGGGAATATGAGAGAATATTAAAGGAAAAAAATCTCGTACTTAATTTGACTTTAGAGGCTCCTTAAGTTCTTGCACTCTGCTTGTTCATGGACTGAGAGAAAACCCACCAATTTAAGGGTGACTTTTAGGAATAAAGTAAAATAAAGGACACAATAACTAATAGTTTAGGATTTGTTTTCACCAAGACATGATTGACGTTAGTAAATAAGACATCAGGACGTTGTACTCTGAAGGGATAGTGAATTTGCTATTGTCCAGAGTAGCAGTAGATTAGAAAGTTAAACATGAATTCATTTCAGAGGTAACAATAGGTCTTAATATTTCTTATGCTGGTATAAATCCAGTTGGCCTTGAAAATTAGTTTATGGAGTGTTGCTTATTTATATGTGTTTTGCAGCACTCAGCTGTACAAAGACATGTCCATTCTGGATTCTATTTATCAGTTTCATTCTGCTATTTCAGTAATCCTATCCTACAGGACGCTGTGAGTTTGAATTGACTCAATGGCAATGGGCTTGGGTTTTTTTTATCATTGGGAAAGAAGCCCTGGTGGTGCAATGGTTAAGGGCCTGGCTGCTAACTGAAAGGTTGGCAGTTTGAGCCCACCAGCTGCTCCGCAGGAGAAAGATGTGGCAGTCTGCTTCTGTAAAGACTATATAGCCTTGGAAACCCTGTGGTGCACTTCTACCCTGCCCTAAAGGGTCGTTATGAGTCACAATCGACTGGACAGCATAGGGTTGTTGTTTATCATTGGGAAAACTTCTGTTTATATTGTGATTTAGTTCTTTGCCCTATATCTTTGTGAATATTTTTATAAGCTATTCTGATGCCATATAAAGACAAATCATTTTTATTTCATTTACTGGGTTACTACCTTTTGACAAGGTAGTTTGTATATCTGAATGCCCAGGAGAAATTAGAGTTGGAACAGCGTGTATAGTAATAGAAGCCAAGCAGCAGAATTGCTGAGCCTGCATGGGAGCTAGAAAAGGGGCTGAGTGCCTGCAATTCTGTCCATTTTCCATCCATGCAGCAAGCAGGTTTGCTGTAAGAAGGCAACTGTTGTACAGTCTTTGACACTGGACTAGTAATCAGAAGACTCATGTTTCAGATTCTGCTCTATACCAACTCATTATTTATACTAGATACACAGCATATACCATGTAGGTACTCAGATTCATCATTTGTTGATAGCTAATAATGTGATGGGCTCAACCCTACAGTCCTGGAATGGAAATGACTCTCGAGGCCTAGAAAAAAGTTGATGGAGCAACCAGAGCTGTGATACCATCTGGCCATTTCAAAATCATCTTCCCTTAGCTAACACCAGGTGTTTCTGAGCACGTTAGGGCATTAGAGGGATCAACAGAGAAAGGAAAGGAAAGGCACTAATATTTTCTGATGAGAATTTTGAAAAACTACATGTACCTAAGCCCTACTTCAGAGCCCTGGCGGTGCAGTGGTTAAGCACTTGGCTGCCAACTGAAAGGTCAGCAGTTCAAACCCACCCACCAGGTCTGGGGGAGAAAGATGTGGCAGGCTGCTTCTGTAAAGATTTACAGCCTTGGAAACCCTACTGAGCAGTTCTACTCTGTCATCTAGAGTCCCTATGAGTCAGAAGCAAATTGATGGCAGTGGGTAAGCCGGACTTCAGGCCCAATGAAACAAAATTTCCAGAAGTGGGCCAGGTTTATGATAATTCTTGAAACATCTGAACAGGTAATTCTTATTCTCAACCAGTGCTGAGAAACACTGCTTTAGAGTAGTGGACTTCAAGCATTACTTCTTCCATGTATCATTCAAAAATTTGAGAAAAAAAATTTTTTTCACTTGAAAAATATCTACATTTGAAGTTGACATTTGATATTTTTTATTATTTGTTAAAATGGCTGCAAAATAACTATTTTGACATATTGTACATAGTAATAGATCTTAAAGAGATCTGTTACATGACTCATTTAAATATATTTAATGAAATTTGAACACCATTGTGACTTGATAGTCACCTTCTTTCATTAAAAAACACATGAACATGTTCTTTTTTAACAATCGTAAATTTGATTTGGCTTCTTTTCCTTTCGAACTTATACCTCCACTCCACTGCCTCCATAGAGTTTTCTCCTAATGTGATATGTTTTTTACTTAAAAGTTTTTTATTGACTGTTCTATCAACCTTCTCTGCAACAACTATATATATATATATATATATATATATATATATATATGATTTTTCTTTCCTGTAACCATAAAGCACCAAGTGTTAAAAATGTATCCTTAATTGGATTATTATTACAATTATTATATATATACAATTGATCAAAACAACATAGTCTATTACAAACATTGATGAAAATTATTAGGTATAAAAAGAAAATTTTATTGGAACTAGATTTATTCATTTATTTATTTATTGTATTTCAGGTGAAGGCTTACAGAACAAATAGTTTCGCATGAAACAGTAGTACACATGTTGTTTTATGACATTGGTTAACAACCCCACAACATATTAACCCTCTAACTTCTCAACCTTTTTTTTTTGGTGAAAATACACATAGCCAAAGATAAACCGTTTCAAAAATTTCTACATACACAGTTCAGTGACATTGACTATGCTCTTCCAATTGTGCTGTTATTCTTACTTCAGATGAAGGCTTACAGAACAAAGCAGTTTCTCATTTAACAGTTACTACAAATGTTGCCCTATGACAATGGTCAACAATCTCACAACACATCAACAATATCCTTACTCAACCTTGGGTTCCCTATCACCAGCTTTCTTGTCCCCTTCTGCCTTCTGGCCCTTGTCACTGGACTCCTATACCTCGTTAGTCTCATTTGGTTTTACAGGGCTGTCCACCCCCAGGCTGAACAGTGAACGTCGAAGGTAACTTTACCACTGAGCTAAAAGGGTGTCTGGGGGCCATACTCTCGAGGTTTCTCCAGTCTCCTTTAGGCCAGTAAATCTGGTCTTTTTTTGTGAGTTAGAATTATGCTCTACATCCTTCTCCAGCTCTGTCCAGAACCCTCTGTTGTGATCCTGGGCAGAGCAGTCAGTGGTGGTAGCCGGGCACCATCTAGCTGTACTGGACTCAGTCCGGTGGAGGCCTTGGTAGCTGTGGACAATTAGTTCTTGGGACTAATCTTTTCCTTGTATCCTGTTCTCTTCATTCTCCCTTGCTCCCGAAGGGATGAGACCAGTGGAGTATCTTAGATGGCCGCTCACAGGCTTTTAAGACCCCAGACACTACTCACCAAGGTAGAATGTAGAGCATTGTCTTTATAAGCTGCGTCATGCCAATTGAGCTAGATGTTCCCCGAGACCATGGTCCCCACAGCCCTCTGCCCAGCAATTCAGTCCCTCAGGGAGTTTGGATGTGTCTATGGGGCTTCCATGACCTTTCCTTGTACAGGTTGTGCTAGTTTCTCCTGTATTGTGTACTGTCTCACCCTTCACCCAAGATACCACTTATCTATTGCCTATTTAGTATTTCCCCCCCCCCACCCCTCCCATCCCTGGTAACCAACAAAGATTGTTACATTTTGTGTGTGAACTTTTTCATGGGTTTTTACAATAGAGGTCTCATACAATATCTGTCCTTTTGTGATTGACTTATGTCACTCAGCATAATGTCCTCCAGTTTCATCCATGTGATGAGATGGTTCACAGATTCATTGTTGTTCTTTCTCATTGCATAGTACTCCATTGTGTGTATGTACCATGGTTTGTTTATCCATTCATCTGTTGATGGGCATCTAGGTTGTTTCCATCGTTTTGCTATTGTGAACAATGCTGCCATGAACATAGGTGTGCATATGTCTATTCGAGTGATGACTCTTATTTCTCTAGGATATATTCCTAGGAGTGGGATTGCTGGATCGAACGGTATGTCTATTTCTAGCTTTCTGAGGAAGTGCCATATCATTTTCCAAAATGGTTGTATCATTTTGCATTCCCACCAGCAGTGCAGAAGAGTTCCCATCTCCCCACAGCCCCTCCAACATTTGTTATTTCCAGTGTTTTTGATTCGTGCCAGTAATGCTGGGGTGAGATGGTATCTCATTGTGGTTTTAATTTGCATTTCTCTAATGGCTAGTGATTGTGAGCATTTCCTCATGTGTCTGTTGGCCATTTGAATGTCTTCTTTGGTGAAGTGTCTGTTCATTTCCTCTGCCCATTTTTTAATAAGATTATTTGTCTTTTTGTTGGAGAGGTGTTGGATTTTCTTGTAGATTATGGAGATTAGACCTTTGTCTGACTTGTACTGTCCAAAAATTTTTTCCCAGGCTGTAGGTTCTCTTTTGACTCTTTTGGTGAAGTCTTTTGAAGAGCATAGGTGTTTGATTTTTAGAAGATCCCAGTTATCTAGCTTATCTGTTGGGTTTTGTGCATTGATGGTTATGGTTTGTATCCTGTTAATGCCATGTTATTAAGGCCTGTAGTGTTGGTCCTATTTTTTCTTCTATGAACTTTATAGTTTTAGGCTTTATATTCAGGTCTTTGATCCATCTTGAAGTAGTTTTTGCATACGGTGTGAGGTATGGGTCCTGTTTCATTTTTTTGCAAATGGATATCCAGTTTTGCCAGCACCATTTGTTACAAAGACTGTCTTTTCCCCATTTGATGGACTTTGGGCCCTTGTCAAAGATCAGGTGACCGTAGGTGGATGGATTTACATCTGGGTTCTCAATTCTGTTCCATTGGTCACTGTGTCTGTCATTGTACCAGTACCAGGCTGTTTTGACTACTGTAGCTGTATAGTAGGTTCTGATGTCAGGTAGTGTGAGTCCTCCAACTTTATTCTTCTTCTTCAGTAGTGCTTTACTTATTTGGGGCTTCTTCCCTTTCCATATAAAGTTAATGATTAGGTTTTCCATCTCTTTGAAGAAGGTTGTTGGTATTTGGATCGGGATTGCGTTGTATTTGTAAATTGCTTTGGGTAGAGTTGACATTTTCACAATGTTGAGTCTGCCTATCCATGAGCATGTTATGTTTTTCCATTTATGTAGATCCCTTTGGGTTTCATGCAGTAGTGTTTTGTAGTTTTCTTTGTATAGGTCTTTTACATCCCTCGTCAGATTTATTCCTAAGTATTTTATCTTTTTAGGGGCTATTGAAAATGGTATTGTTTTCCTGATTTCCTTTTCATCGTTCTCCTTACTGGTGTATAGGAATCCAACTGATTTTTGAATGTTTATGTTATATCCTGCTGCTCTGCTGAATCTTTCTGTTAGTTCCAGTAGATTTCTCGTGGAGTCTTTAGGGTTTTCTATGTATAGTATCATATCATCTGCAAACAGGGACAGTTTAACTTCTTCATTACCAATTTGGATGCCCTTTATTTCTTTTTCTTGCCTTATTGCTCTAGCTAGAACTTCCAGCACAATGTTAAATAGGAGTGTTGGTAAAGGGCATCCTTGTCTTGTTCCTGTTTTCAAGGGGAATGTGTAACATATATTTTAACATATATAGTTATTTTGGTGTTTGCAATAGATTTTCTCCCTTAAAGTTTCATTTATGTACATTTATTTGTAAACCTGCTATTGTTGTTGTTGTTAGCTGCCATTGAGTTGGCCCCCAACTCATGGTGACTGCATACATAACAGAACAAAACACTGCCCCAGTCCTGCGCCATCTCCATGATTGGTTATGGATCAGACTGTTGTGATCCATTGGGTTTTCACTGGTTGATTTTTCAGACGTAGATGCCAGGCCTTTCTTTCCAGTTCATCTTAGTCTGGAAGCTATCACAGCAGCATGCAAGCCTCCACTGACAGACGGATGGTGGCTGCACATGAGGTGCACTGGCCAGGAATCAAACCTGGGTCTCTCCCTTGTAAGGTGAGAATTCTTCCACTGAACCACCAGTGTCCCCATTGTAAACATATTGCCTTTTAATTGTATTGGTTACAGGAAGTGAGATACAATGCATGCAGAGCAAATACAGGGCACATACATTTCTATTCCCCTCACCCATGGCAGACATAGCTAATCAACCACTGCATTCTTTACCACTGAACAACTCTGAATTCCTGGGCTCCAGGAATCCACTACCATCAGGTGGTGCTGGCAAACAGGTTGAAACCTATTTCCTATACTTGGTATGAGAGTAAAACTTAGCGTTAGCATGCCCATTCTCCCTATTTACCAGCTAATACCTCTTAGAAACAGCTTTTAATCTCTTCTGCCACTCTCACAGGACTGTTACAGAGCCAAAGCATTTAATTCATGTGAACACACTTTGCAAACCATGCAGTCCCCATCACACATTGTTTGAAGAAATCAGATTAACTCTTTTGTAATTTGAACAACACCATCTCCCTAGCTGATCGCCTTCCTCCCTTTCTCCATACACATCTATTTTTATCTAGTTTGCAAATGGAGATTTTTTAGTTTTTGGTCTTATTAAAACTGTGCACACCTGTATCCTCCTTTTGTGTGAGATATTTGATACTATCTAGAGGAAAATGCTGCTGGAGGATGGGAAAGCCTGAAATCTCACATCTGGCTCATCATCCTGGCATTCTGGCAGTCCTTTCTGCTCAGCTAGAGACTGTGTGATTAATAGCCCCTTTTCCCAATTATAAGGATATTATACTTGCCTGCCTTTGGCTGTAGATGGGAACTATCTTATGTATGTGTGATGCAAATATGCTTTGTGAATGCTAATTTCAAAATCAGCCAGGAGTTGATTGGCAGAAAACCAAACAACGGTGTGACAGGCATGCCAGGGGTTAGGAATCTGTGAAAGAAAGGCTGAGTGAGAGTAGAGAAAAAGAGCTGGAGAGATCTGGAGTTAATCAAGACCAGTGACTGGGAGAGTAGCAGTTTATGAAAGCAGATCTAAGCCAGATATGCTGGAAGAGAGGGAAGTTTCAAAGACTCTCATGAAAACACTGAGAAAGGAGAGAGTTTAGCTGACTTTGCAAAAAGCAAGATGAACTAAGAAGCCAAGATTATGCTCTAAGTTGTACAAAGCTGTATTCGCTGTCATTACCACATCCCTGAAATGTGCATGTCTGCACTTTGTTTGGACCCTGAGGAACTTCGCCCCACATTTGACTACGACATTGTCAAGGACAGGGACCCTGTCATTGTCTTTGTTTTTCTAGATGTCGGCAGGGCAAGGAAGCATTCACGGGGCGGGACTGAACTGATCATTAGAATGTCAGGGGGATGATTTGGATAACATGAAAGGGGAGGAGCAGAGAATTGAGACGCTATTTCATCAGTTAATCATGACAGCGGAAGTGATCAGAAACAACAGAAAAATTTTTTGAGGGGAGGTTTCTGATAAGTAGGCAGAGCAAATTATTCAAGATAAGCCCCTTTTGGCTGGTATTCTAAAACTCTGGTTAAGATTTGTTAAGTTTTCTGAACAGCCGACAATTTTAGCCCAAGGCTTGCTAGGCAATAGCAAGCACAAAAACAGAAAGTGTGCTGAAATTTCTCTAAGTAAGGCTTGGGGTAGGAAAGCCTCTTTGTATAGTGGTTAGGTGCTAAGGCTGCTAACCAAAAGGTTGGCGGTGCAAATCCACCAGGGGCTCCTTGGAAACGCTATGGGGCAATTTTACTCTGTCCTGTAGCGTCGCTATGAGTCGGAATCAATTCGACCGCAATGGGTTTGTTTTTGTTTTTTCTTTTGGTAAGACTTGGGTACACTGTTGGTTAATAACTTACTCTCAGGTGTTTCCCTTAGCATTGCAGAGGAAGAACAGGTGGAAGGGGAAGAGGTAAAGATGCCACATTCTGTGACAGTTTGCTGAAAATATTTCTCCACTCAGTTGGGGGTACTGTAGACTGGAAAAGGGAGAGCCAGTAGCTTGAAATATTGGTCACATCTGTTCTTAGGGACACCCTATCCATCTTGTTTGCACTCTAGCCACCTTGCCCTTATAGATGGTTTTTACTTATTTAAAAATACTTTATCTTTGAGCAGGATGTTAGCCTCAATTTCATGTCAGAATTTTTTTTTTTTAGAAAATTCTGTTTGCCATACTTTTAACTGAGGATTAATGAATCTCTGCATATAGTTTATGCATCCACACACACAATCTCTCTCACATACACATATGTAAATGTATATATATTTAATATCAAAAGATATTCATGTGAACTAATTGGTCTCATTCCACACAGGACCTAGTTTTCAAGAATTGTGAAAGAGTTAATATTATTCCAAAAATAATTAACTGAAGAAAGAGGTAAAAGGAAGATTCTACTTGCATTATTTGTTGCTAACTATGCACATCCATTGCAGATCTATAAGAAGTTTAAGAACTATATACGTAGATCTGCATATATAGGATACTCAATATATAAGTGGAGACATACATAAAAAGTTACCGCAACTATTATAAATCCCACAAGATTATGTATTTAGCCTTAGTAAAAGTTGTTCTTGAGGAGAAGGTAAGGTTTTCTCTTTATCATAGTGATACAATGTGAAATAATACATTTTATATAACATAGGCATATGTTATACAAACATTTATAACTCCTACTACCTCATAGTAAAGGGAAGGTTTTTGATCAGCCTAGTACTGTGCAAAATGAGGACATGAAAGTTTAGAAGTAGAATGTATGGAAAAGCTGAATTTGTACTTTAAAAAACAGGGGTGATGGTATAGAGGTGATGGCTGGTATGCAGGGGAAATCCAGGAAGGAGATGAGACAAATAGAGAAGAGACTTCCCAGGGCTAGCAATACAGCCAGAAAGAGGCCCTGAGGGAGAAAACAAATATCTACTGAGGTTTTACAAATTTGGGTATTGTAGGTTAGTTGTGAAAACCCTCTGATCTTCTCTCCAGAATCTTTGGAAAAGCCTACTAAAAGCTAAAATAATCAAATCTTGGCTGGTTGAACTTCCTGTGTAAAGTGCTGAAAGTACCAAAGTCTATTTGCTGATTGCCAAAAAGCATCGGCACACTTAGCCAAAGGGACCATGTGGTTTAACCTGACAAATTCCTATTAAACATGGCATGAATCAGGATGAGGCAAAACGGCCAAACTTTATCCACAGATTGCATTTCTGTGCACTGAGTTTGCACAGTAATAAAACACTTTTACACGTACTAAAAGGAGTGAGTGGTTGGCTGTCAACACTTACTGCGAGGACAATCTGGAGGGAACTATGAGCCACTTCTATGTATTGGTACTCCAGAAAACACCCTGAGACCGTGATGTAGCGATGGTCTTCTGGGGCCCAGTCTGGGGCAGGTGTCACTGACGTCACCGTACATCCTGGTCCATTCTCCATCCACCAAGATCGGTGCATTGAAATATTAAAAGTCAGGATAAGGTCTGTTTCCTGCAAGAAGGCAATTTATAAGGATGAGAATTACTTTGCAAATGTGAGCTTATTTGAGACTTACTTGCTTTGAGTCTTCCATTTGGAAATGTGGGTTATTTTTCTTCCTCCCCATACTGTGTTTTACAGACTGAAAGAAAGCATCTTAAGTAAAAATGTCAGTTCACCTGAGAATTATGTGTCTATGGATTCCACTTCTGAAAGTTTGCCTGACTACAATAATACAATGCCAATTTCAAAACAGAGACTACTTGGGGAACTTCAGTTCCTATGAAGTTAGGAAACCTGCCATGTATTTTATCCAGTGCCAGCAGTGGAACCAGGGTAGGCTTGTGGGGGCAGTCATGAGAAAGGAATAATGTTTTCTGTTTCTTTCTCAAAATCTTACTCATGAATTGGATTAGTCAACAAAGTAAACTGGATAAGTTCCTGGAGTCTATCATGAAGAAAGGGATACAAAATGGTGATCATCAAGAGAGTGAGTTCTATCTAGCTCAACTGGCATAACAGTTTATAAAGATAATGTTCTGCATTCTACCTTGGTGAGTAGCATCTGGGGTCTTAAAAGCCCATGAGCAGCCACCTAAGATACTCCACTGGTCTCACCGCTTCGGGAGCAAAGGAGAATGAAGAGAACAGGATACAAGGAAAAGATTAGGCCAAAGGACTAATGGACCACAGCTACCACGGCCTCCTCCAGACTGAGTCCAGTACAGCTAGATGGTGCCTGGCTACCACCACTAACTGCTCTGATCACAACAGAGGGTCCTAGACAGAGCTGGAGAAGGATGTAGAACAAAATTCTAACTCACAAAAAAAGAGATTTATTAGCCTGACAGACTGGAGAAACCCCAAGAGTATGGCCCCCGGACACCCTTCTGGCTCAGAGGTGAAGTCACTCTAGAGGTTCAACGTTCAGCCGGGGATTGGACAGCCCCATAAAACAAAATGGGACTAATGAGGCATAGAAGTCCAGGGATAAGGACTAGAAGGCAGGAGGGGATAAGAAAGCTGGTGACAGGGAACCCAAGGTTGAGAAGGGACAGTGTTGACATGTCGTGAGGTTGTTAACCATTGTTGTAAGGCAATATGTGTACTAACTGTTTAATGAGAAACTATTTGGTCTGTAAACCTTCATCTAAGGTACCAAAAAAAAAAAAAAAAAGAATTATGTATGTGAGATCAAATTGACAACAGCAACTCAAAAGTTTTGATGGGAAGCCTAGGGGCCAGTGAGTTGTAGATAATGGTGATGGAATAATTTGGAAAAGGATAGTGAGAATAGCAGCACAACTGGAAGAATGTAATCGATGTCACTGAATTGTACATGTAGAAATTTCCGAAATGGTGTATCTTTGGCTATGTATATTTTCACCATATAAAAAAAAAAGGTCCTCCAAGGTCAAGAAGGGAGAGTGTTGACATGTCGTGGGGTTGTTAACCAATGTCATAAAACAATATGTGTACTGTTTAATGAGATACTATTTGTTCTGTAAACCTTCACCTACAGTACAATTAAAAAAAAAAAAAATTAAAAGAAAAAAAAAAGGGACCGAGTTCAATGGACTACCAGTCTTGGACCAAACCAATGAAACAGGATCTGGTAATATCAAATGTATCTAGCTCAGTGTCACGAGACTCTCTAAACCAGCCTCTCTCATAGGAAGTCATGATGAGCCACAAGGTTTCATTTGAAGGAATGGTAAGAAGGACTTTCTGAGACCAACATCTTGCTTGTTTGCTTTATTGCTCCTCAGCACAGGGACCAGAATTCAAAGCACTGGCAGTGAGAATGCGGTTGTTGGCTCTAAGACATAGTATGGTTCAGATAGGTCCCTGTCCCAGTATCCTGGGACTGTCATAGATTTTGCAATGGAAGTCCCACATCCTGGGAAACCCCTCAGTCCTGGGAACACGGGGATGGTTGGTTATCCCAGCTACAGAGTCAGCTTCACAGAAGCATTGAGATAGGTCAATTTGCTACCCATTAGAGCTATGGTGATGAGAAGTGTTCATTTATTTACTAAGTATTTACACCCTAATGACGTCCCCAAAAAAGAGGCTTGTTGTGACAAAGTGCACACACCATTAAAACAATGGTAAAGAATACGAACTGAAAAATGGAGATGGGAGCTAGTGCTCCAGGAAGCTGAGACACAAGTAAGTGTCTCCTTTGCACTCAGTCCAGCACTGACATGCTGGCAATAAGGGACATACAACAGAAGCAATTAAAAAAAAACGATTCATACTATGACCCCATGGAAATCTTTTCCTAACACATACTTATCTCTTAAGAAGAACTAACAATTTTATAAATATTTTTTATATATAGAAATAATTACAATATATTAGATGGCCTTAAATTGAGTTTTCCCAGAAATTTCAGAAACATTGGCATAGAGTTGTGCTGACTTTTACAGACAACCGAGCAGCCTTTAGTTTCTCTTTCTAATATGGTGAAAAATAATTCCTGTCATCCATTGTCTGGATGACAAGTGCCATATTTTATTATCTCAGATGTTTATTTTTTGCTTTTTATATTACTTTTTATTTTTATCTAGAATACTGATTACACATAGCTTAAAAAAAATACAAATACCATGAAGCTAATACTGAAAAATAGCATTCCCTAACCACACCTTTTTCCACCTCCTAGTACCCTGGAGAATTGTATCTGTTTTTTTTTTTTAAACGTGTTTTCTTGAAGTATTTACTTGTATTTTGTAAATATTATCCTCATATTGACACTTACGCATTCATCACTTAAACATCTATTGAGTTCTACTGTGGAAGGTATGAATTAGCATTTTTAGACCACATACTTCCCTCTCTCTCCTCTATCATTCTGAGTAATTTCCTCCAAGATTTGGTTATGTAAATATTATGAAAATTTATGACTATGTAACAATTTTTATGGCTGAGGGAAGTAGTGAATCATGACTGCAATTTCTTTCTTGCATAACTTTTTGTTTTCCCTTGAGTTAATAATTCCTTCACAATTTTTGGCATATATTTCTATGTATCTATGTATCTATTTATCTATCTGTCTATCTATCTATCTACCTATCAGTCATCTACCACTAACTAATTCTTCTTAAACTGACCAATAGAACTTTAAGGACATGTTGTTGTTGTTGTTATTGTTGTTGTTGTTAGGTGTCATCAAGTCGGTTCCAACTCATAGTGACCCTATGAACAACAGAATGAAACACTGCCCGGTCCTGCGCCACACTCTCAATCGTTGTTATGCTTAAGCCCATTGTTGCAGCCCCTGTGTCAATCCATCTCACTGAGGGTCTTCCTCTTTTTTGCTGACCCTGTACTTTACCAAGCATGATGTCACATGATGTCCTTCTCCAGGGACTGATCTCTCCTGACAACATGTCCAAAGTATGTAAGACATAGTCTCGCCGTCCTTGCTTCTAAGGAACATTCTCATTGTACTTCTTCCAAGACAGACCTGTTCAATCTTTTGGCAGCCCATGGTATATTCAATATTTTTCACCAGTACCACAATTCAAAGGCATCAATTTTTATTCAGTCTTCCTTATTCATTGTCCAGCTTTCCCATGAATATGAGGTGATTGAAAACACCATGGCTCGGGTCAGGTGCACCTCAGTCCTCAAGGTGATATCTTTGCTTTTCAACACTTTAAAGGGGTCTTTTGCAGCAGGTTTCCCCAATGCAAAGCATCTTTGGATTTCTTGACTGCTGCTTTCATGAGTGTTGATTGTGGATCCAAGTAAAGTGAAATCCTTGACAACTTCAATCTTTTATCCAGTTATCATGATGTTGCTTATTGTGAGGATTTTTGTTTTCTTTATGTTGAGGTATAATTCATACTGAAGGCTGTAGTCTTTGATCTTCATCAGTAAGTGCTTCAAGTCCTCTTCACTTTCAGCAAGCAAGGTTATGTCATCTGCATAACACAGATTGCTAATGAATCTTCCTCCAAACATGATTCCCCATTCTTCTTCATACATCCAGCTTCTCAGATTATTTGCTCAGCATACAGATTAAATAAATATGGTGAAAGGATACAACCCTGATGCACACTTTTCCTGACTTTAAACCACGAAGTATCCCCTTTTCTGTCCAAACAACTGCCTCTTGATCTATGTACAGGTTCCTCATGAGCACAATTAACTGTTCTGGAATTCCCATTCTTTCCAATGTTATCCATAATTTGTTATGAGCCACACAGTTGAATGCCTTTGCATAGTCAATAAAACACAGGTAAACATCTTTCCGGTATTCTATGTTTTCAGCCAGGATCCATCTGACATCAGCAATTATAACGCTGATTCCACATCCTCTTCTGAATCCGGCCTGAATTTCTGGCACTTACCTGTTGATGTACTGCTGCAACCACTTTTGAATGATCTGCAGCAAAATTTTACTTGCATGTGATATTAATGATATTGTTCAATAATTTCCTTATTCGGTTGGATCACCTTTCTTAGGAATAGGCATAAATATAGATCTCTTCCAGTCGGTTGGCCAGGTAGCTATCTTCCAAATTTCTTGGTATAGATGAGTGAGCTGCATCCATTTGTTGAAACACCTCAACTGATAGTCTGTCAATTCCTGGAACCTTGCTTTTCACCAATGCCTTCAGTGCAGCTTGGACTTCTTCCTTCAGTACCAATGGTTCCTGATCATATGCTACCTCTTCAAATGGCTGAATGTCGACCAATTCTTTTTGGTATAATGCCTCTGTGTATTCCTTCCATCTTCTTTTGATGCTTCCTGCGTTGTTTTATATTTTCCCCATAGAACCCTTCAGTATTGCAACTCGAGACTTGAATTTTTTCTTTAGTTTTTTTAGCTTGAGAAATGCCAAGCGTGTTCTTCCCTTTTGGTTTTCTATCTTCAGGTCTTTGCGCATGTCATTATAATACTTTATTTTGTCTTCTCGAGTCACCCTTTGAAATCTTCTGTTCAGTTCTTTTACTTCATCATTTCTCCCTTTTGCTTTAGGTACTCAACGTTCAAGAGCAAGTTTCAGAGTCTCTTCTGACATCCATTTTGGTTTTTGATTTCCTTCCTGCCTTTTTAATAACCTCTTGCTCTCTTCATGTATGATGTCCTTGATGTCATTCCACAACTTGTCTGGTCTTTGGTCATTAGTGTTCAACGGGTCAAATCTATTCTTGAGATGGTCTCCAAATTCAGGTGGGATACACTCAAGGTTGTACTTTGGCTTTCGCGGACTTGTTCTAATTTTCTTCAGTTTCAACTTGAACTTGCATATGAGCAATTGATGGTCTGTTCTGCAGTCGGCCCCTGGCCTTGTTCTTGATATTGAGCTTTTCCATCGTCTCTTTTCACAGATGTAGTCGATTTGATTTCTGTGTATTCCATCAGGCAAGGTCCAAGTGTATAGTCGCTGTTTATGTTGGTGAAAAAAGGTATTTGCAATGAAGAAGTTGTTGGTCTTGCAAAATTCTATCATGTGATCTCAGGCATCGTTTCTATCACCAAGGCCATATTTTCCAACTACCGATCCTTCTTTGTTTCCAACGTTTGCATTCCAATCACCAGTAATTATCAATGCATCCTGATTGCATGTTTGATCAATTTCAGACTGAAAAAGTTGGTAAAAATCTTCAATGTCTTCATCTTTGGCCTTAGTTGTTGGTGTGTAAATTTGAATAATAGTTATATTAACTGGCCTTCCTTGTAGGTGTATGGATATTATTCGATCACTAATAGCTTTGTACTTTAGATCTTGAAATGTTCTTTTTGACTCTGAATGCGATGCCATTCCTCTTCAATTTGTCATTCCCAGCATAGTAGACCATATGATTGTCCACTTCAAAATGGCCAATACCAGTCCAGTTCAGCTCACTAATGCCTAGGATATTGATGTTTATGCGTTCCATTTCATTGCTGACGATTTCCGACTTTCCTAGATTCATACTTTGTACATTCCACATTCCGATTATTTATGGATGTTTGTAGCTGTTTCTTCTCATTTTGAGTCACGCCACATTAGCAAATGACAGTCCCGAATGCTTGACTCCATCCACGTCATTAAGGTTGACTCTACTTTGAGGAGGTAGCTCTTCCCCAGTCATCTTCTGAGTGCCTTCCAACCTGAAGGGATCATCTTCCAGCACTCTATCACACAATGTTCTGCTGCTATTCATAAGATTTTCACTGGCTAATTCTTTTCAGAAGTAGACTGCTGGGTCCTTCTTCCTAGCCTGTCATAGTCTGGAAGCTCAGCTGAAACCTGTCCACCATGGGTGACCCTGCTAGTATCTGAATACTGGTGGCATAGCTCCCAGCATCACAGCAACACGCAAGCCCCCACAGTACAACAAACTGACAGACGCATTTCAATATTAATTTCTTCATGGTCCAATATTTCAGAATCAATCAATTGCTTTTCTTTTTGTTTGTATTTCCTTTTCCTGGGGACCTCTCTGACCTGGAATTCTACATGCTTCTGCTCCCATCAGACTCCATGTGCTTGATACACAGATTGGTCATGGGACTTCTCTTAACATCATTAGCTTTTCTTATGTCAAATCCTCAGTGTCCTGGATCTCATGTCTTTCTCTTACTTGGTTCCCTCTCTTGTTTTGCATAGTACATCATTCATTAGATTCTTAAAAAAATGTATGAATGATTTTCAGTCAGCTGTATTTTCAGCCTCCTTTTATATGATTGACTGACATTTTGGCTGGATGTATACTTCTGGGTTGGAGATAATTTTCTCTCAGAATTTTGTGGACATTTCTTCCACACAATTGTCTTCTAGTGTCCAATATCACTCTTAAGAAGTCTGATATCATTTTGTTTCCTGCAGTTTTTTGTATGTAAGTTGTTCTGTTTGTTTCTGTATTTTGCATCTATTTGTTTTAAATAGTGAAGTATTTCAAAAACATTGGAATGTACAGA
This sequence comes from Dugong dugon, assembly GCA_030035585.1. Taxonomy (NCBI): domain Eukaryota; kingdom Metazoa; phylum Chordata; class Mammalia; order Sirenia; family Dugongidae; genus Dugong; species Dugong dugon. Next base: position 145,184,739 of record CM057464.1, on the reverse strand, counting down.
AGATATTATTATAATATCATTATACCTATTATCCAGCTTCATTAAATCCTTTTTTTAAGCTATATTTGCTTGAAGTGTTTTTTTTAAATTGTAGTAAAATACACACAACATGAAATTTGCTATTTTAACCATTTTCAAGTTTCCAATTCAGTGGTATTAATCACATTCACAATATTGTGCAACCATCACCACTATTTGTTTTCCAAATTTTTCATCATCCCAAACAGAAACTCTACTCATTAAGCAATAACTCCTCATTCCCCACACCTCCAGCCCATGGTAACCACAAATATACTTTCTGTCTCTATGCATTTGTTTCTTCTAGATATTTCATACAAATGGGATCATACAATATGTGTTCTTTATTATCTGGCTTGTTTCACTTAGCATAACATTTTCAAGGTTCTTCCATGTTGCAGCATGTATTAAAACTTCGTTCCTTTTTATAGAGGAATAATATTCCATTATATGTACATACCACATTGTTTATCCATTCATCTTTTGATGAACACTTGGTTTGCTTCCACTTTTTTGTTGTTGTGAATAATGCTACAATGAACATGGAAGTTATTTTTTAAATAAAATTTTATACACATAAATAACGCTTCCATTGTATCCCTCCTAAACATCATTGCCCTCTCTCTCTCCACAGATAACTACTATCATAATTTTGGTATTAATATTCTCATGGAAGTTTTTATAGTTTTAGTAAATATTTACGTATTTATTAACAATATAAAACTTTTTTTGGTAGGTTTAAAACAGGAATATATTGCTACTTATTTTGATTCCACATCATGTTTTTGAGATTTATTCTTGTAGGAAATCTTGTCTTTGGGTTCAGGTTCTGTAATTCCATAAGGCAGTAACTTGGTGTTTTTTTAAAAAAAATTTTCCTTCTTTAGCTTTAGAGCACCTGGTGAGCTTCTCCGTTCAAGAGCCCTTTCTTTCTATTCTAGAAAACTTCCTTGCATTGAATCTTTAATTGTTCCTTCCTCTCTACTTTTACTACAAGAACTCCTGTTAGTCAGACATTTGATTTCCAAGATTGGCCCTATTACTTTCTTGTATTTTCTCTCCTCTTGTTTATATTGTATATTTTTCTTTACTCTCTGAGATATTTTCTTTACCAAATATTTCAAATCTTAAATTGAACTATTTGTTCAATCCTAATATTCTGAATTTCTTAGAACAAATTATTCTTCTCTAATTGTTACTTTCACAAAATTTATTTTTTTGGAATTGTTTACTGACTATAACACTTCTTTGTTCTCTGAGTCACTGTTGTTAGGTGCTGTCTCAGTTGATTCCAACTCATAGCGACCCTATGTACAACAAAATGAAACACTACCCGGTCCTGCACAATCCTCACAATCGTTGCTATATATGAACTCATTGTTGCAGCCACTGTCAATCCATCTTGTCAAGGGCCTTCCTCTTTTTCGCTGTCTACTTTACGAAGTATGATGTCCTTCTCCAGGGACTGGTCCCTCCTGATAACATGTCCAAAGTACGTGAGACGAAATCTTGCCATCCTTGTTTCCAAGGAGTACTCTGGCTGTACTTCTTCCAAGACAGATTTGTTCATTCATCCTGGAAGATGCCTGGCACTATCTTATACTCTCATTTAGCTTCCTGTAGCCTATGAAATAGAAAGTTTGTCTGTTTATTTGCATTTGTGTAGCATTTTAACCAGAAAATATAAATTTCTGGTTAGAAAACAGACAACAGAAAGGTCTCCTTAAGGTTCCTTTTTCAATACAATAGAAATTTTTTGAATATGATATGTTCCATGCATAATTTTCAGGCTATTTAATTTCAGTGTATTTTGTAGACCTGAAAATTATAGACCCTTGAGAGAAAGAACAAGTCTTGATAGCACAAAATAAAGTGGAAAACTACAAACCAAATCTTGTGCATTCTGAAAGGATTTATGGTAAAAAAAAAATATACAACATGGGTCCAGAATAGTAAGATACAAGAAACTTTTAAATCTAAAGAAAACTTCCATAACTATATTTTCAGATCAGTATAGTGAGAAAAAAAACCCAAAACTTTGTGTTAGTATATTTATCATCTCTCTTAGTAAACCTTCAAAAACTTCAGATTAAAGGGCCCCATTATTGGTAATGTCACTTTTCAAAATAACATGGTCTGATGTGTTACATGAAAGCTGTTATTAGCACTAAAATGTTGTTTCTGACAGGGGCTGTATGTATTCAGGTCAACACAAGAAACTTAATTGCTCGACAAATAATAAGCGTTTGATTAAAAAAATAGACAAGTAAATGAGAAAATGATACTAGCAACATTTTAGAATTTCAACTAAACCAAAGATTTACTTTCATAGTTTATAGCATTTGAAGAAGAATGTAACATGCAGATCACCAGTTCACTAGTGAGCCGTGGAGGCTATACTGCAAAGATTAGAAGGCAGAGGGTGAGAGTGAGAAATTTTGAGTTGTAGTTAACAAATGTGAAGTATTGTGTTAGATTTCTACGACCTAATTCTCCTTTTAAGGAGCACTGGTGGCGCAACGGTTAAAGCACTCGGCTGTTAACTGAAAGGCTGGTGGCTTGAACCCACCAGATGCTCCACCAGTACCTCCACAGGAGAAAGGCAGTCTGCTTCCATAAACATTTACAGCCTTGGAAACCCTATGGGGTAGTTCTACCTTGTCCTATAGGATTGCTATGAGTCAGAGTTGACTTGAGGGCAACTGTTCTTGGTTTCGTTTTTGTTTTTTAGTTCTCCTTTTGGAATAATAATAATGAAAAATGGTACCTTCCCATTCCTAGGCTACTTAGTTACTATCTGAAAGGCTAGAAACCGCACTTTTAAGTAAATGGCAGTTTAAGACTATAGTTATCACAGCCTTAGTTTACTAACAAATATTAATTATTCACACACCATATGCAAACCACCCTGCCAGGCCATAATAATGTAACATTATATAAGACATGATCCCTGACATTATGGGGCTTATTATCTCTTGCGGGAGACAAGGAATAAAGATAAACTGTAACAATAGAAAGAAGCATTTGTTAAGTATCTAATAAGCATAGTAGACAGTCAGTGTACAGCAATACAGAGTGTGAACCCTGTGGACTTAGGTGAGAAAGCCTCCTAGAGGACAGAAATTCTAGCTGGCCCTGAAGGAAGGGCCAGGCTTAAACAGACCCCCAGGCTAGGGGAGGAAGGCAACTTTAAGTATAAACCCAAGCCAGTTGCCCTCAAATCAGTTCTGACTCATGGCAATCTCCTGAGTGTCAGAATAGAACCGTGCTCCATAGGGTTTTCAGTGGCTGATTTTTTTGGAAGTAGATCACCATGCTTTTCTTCCAAAGTGCCTCTGGGTGGACTCATCATCAACCTCACTGTTAACAGCCGAGCACATTAACCATTTGCACCACCGAGGAGCTCATTTTAAGTACCATACTCCATATAACCAAAATTGTAGAGCTACGACTGTCTACTTGTATATTCAAGGACGAATAAGTAGCTTTATTTTTATGAGATGTGAGGTTTGTAAGAAAGAGTAGTGTAAAATAGTTTTGGAAAGATAAATTGGAGTGAGATTGGGAAGAAATCCTGGCTTATCAACAGCAGGATTTCACTACTGTCAAACGTGATGCAAGTGGTATTGTAATAAACATGCTCAACTCTTCTGTAGGATTGGGGTCAAGAGTGCAGGAGAAATGTGGGGAGACTAGTACAGGTGCTGCATTCAACAACAGTCTGTATCAGGGTGATAACACAGATGCTGTAAATCTTAAGTGCTTGACCTTAATCCCCCCAGACTATTCTCCTGAATTCCACACAAGTATGAGGAGGCAGGATCTGGACCACTGACTTCCACATGCTCAGAGTAAGAATGGGATGAAATTAACACTCAACATCACCTTAAAAAAATAATTCTGGTGATGCTATTAAAGGAATACTAAGCAAATACATTTAATGGAAAGAAACAAATATTAAGAAAAAATACCCTGAAGTCAAAATGTTTAATAAAAGCATACGTATTTAGTCTCTAAGACTGAAGGAAGTAGTTAGGAAGACCTGTGATGAATTAAATCCTTTAATTGGCTGCACTACAGGAGTTGAGATAGTGGGTAAGGCTGTATCTGACACCAAGAATCACTTTTTTTCATGACTGCTTGTTTATTTGCAAACAACATACACAGGTTTAAAGTGACACTAGTGGATGTCAAGAATTAGTTTGTATCATCAGAAAGCCTCACTGCCAATATCTACATTTGGATAATAATTTGTAGAAAACCCTGACAAATTCTTTTAAAAGTTATTATTCATGGCTTATTTCCTGCTATTGAACTTATTATCTAACCCTAAATAGAGCTGCTTTTTCTGTTAATACACGTACAGATCTATGTAAACCTGCTTCTACATATAAAAACTCTAATGCTATATTTATCCTGGTAATGTATAAAAATCAGTGAAAGCAAATCATATTGTTGAAGTTGCCAGAAAGAGGAGCTGAGAAAATATGGTTTTGAGAAGATAAGCAAAGTTAAAAATGCACTTTATTTAACAGGTTGAATGAATACTGCATATGTAGAAATGCAGCCCAGAACATAAGACAGTTCATATCTACCAAGTCCAAAATCCGAAGATGGGATTAATTCTACTACATGATGAACTGAAGAGAAGCAGATGGAGTACCAAACATATACTTGTGCCCCTATTTTCTTCTAGAATTTTCAACTATGGGTAACTACGGAATTTGGCTGATTATGGATAATTCAATGCGATACTATCGCTGGTGTTAGGGCCAGTTCTATAGTTCCTGTCTTTAGTTATTCAGGAAAATATCTCAGAAAAGGTTTTTGTGAACATGGAAAGGATTTCCATGAGCATGGCAAACACTGCAATCATTGCTCTACAAAAAGATGAGAAGAGTCTAATGGCATTTGGATTTCTAAAACCTATAGTCTTAAAAACAAAATGTGTTTCTTCCCACCACATGGAAAGATTTACTAAAGATTTAATATAAAATGTTTGAAGCTAATTGATAACATATGTTTCTTGCCTGAAAACAGATTTGTGGCATTACTTTACTTTTTTAAATCTTATCCTGACTGATTTCTTTGTCCAGATAAATGTTCTACATCTTCCCATTCCTGGTCTGCACTTTCTGCATCTAGAGCATTGCTGCAAAAATTGCATTTTTATGAAATCCTCTATACTTCCTATTAACAGCTATACAGCTATATATCTCTCTTTATTTAAATTAATACTTTGGGTTATCCCTTCCAGGAAAGCTTTCCCTGATTATTTACATTGTTTTTTCAAATTCGCAATATTATACTTGGTACCTTCTTATTGAAAAAAAAAAAAAAAAAAGGAATGTCAATATTATTTTGGTCAATTGCTTTTTTCTTATTGCTAAAGGACTATGAAAGCCTCAATAAGCTCACAGTGTCCCTCAAAAAATGCATATTAACTCTCAGCTGGAGAAGAAAGTTTGCATCTGGAATACAAAGATTTTTGTTTTAAAGTGACTTGTGATGTTCTGTAGCAGGAAATGAAAAAAAAAAAAAGAAAGGAAATAATCCAATAAGGAAGACTTCATGCTATGTTAAAGTTAACTGAACATGCAGGCTCAAAGTTTTTTTTTTGTTTGTTTGTTTGTTTTTGTTTTTGTTTTTACTTCTAAAGTTAGGACTCATGAGCTATGAGTGGGATCTAAGTTTGGCAAAATTGGTGTTCTCTGCTCTCTTTCACACCCTTAGTAGCAAATGCTAGAGGCAGAACTTTCTCAGCTGGTTACAATAATGAAAGATCAACTTCTCACTGACTTTATAGTTTTCAATGTACTGAAAACTCTTCAGGCAGCTTTTCCTGCTGTTTTCTCACTTTCCCGTTTGTTCCCTCCCCACAGGTTATCTTTTCCCATCTTGTGAATGTTCCTTTCCCTGTCTAAGAGCTTTGAAAAGTGATCTGCATTCACTACAGGGGCTTAGTGAGGCAAAGACAGGTTAGCTATTTCAAGAGAAGATGTTACTGCCATTTAAACATTCACCTGAAGGCCACCACTTCATTTGATTTTAAAGTACGTTCATGTGGATTTTTAATCGGCATGGAGGCACAGAGGTGCTGACAATATTGAAGGCTTGCAGACATTTAAAGAACGTGGAAATGTACTCCTCAGTAGTCCCCCATCATTACTGCTTGTCATTATCCAACATAAATGTACAGCCCACCCCTGGTACTGACAGTATCATTTTCCAAAAGTCAGAAATTCTGACTTGGATAGCATCTGTGCTTGGCTCCAAAGATTTTAACTTGTCAACAGAAATCAATTAGAAGTCACATCTCATTTTGATCCAAAGTTCAAAATGTCTCTTGGCTAAATTTGATACCAGAGCTGCTAATGAAGTTGTATATCCTTTCATTTCTTCATTTCATTCTCTGGAAGAGGAGAATTCATGGGGAAAATGGTGAAAAATGGTGGCAAGATAGAGATGAACCAAGTGTTAATGTTATTGATGGTGGATTTTTTTATTGACTGTAGTCATTTTTCAGTTATTGATATAGCCGTTATATTGGCAAGGAAATGAAATACTAATTGACAATTTGTCTCTAAAATCTCAATAAATCATTTCATTTGAAGAAGAAAAGTGTATCTCCTACACTATTATAAATTCTGCAACGTATTTTTAAATTTAATGCATTATATGCTGCAGAAAGGAAAGGCAGTAACATTTATGTATTCATTATCTAGTATCTACTACAATAATCTTCAGAGCTAGGGATTCTCATTTAACAGAAGAAACTGAACTGAGAGTGGTTAAATAACTTCATCAAGTTATTTTTATTAATGAAGAAACCAGATTTCAGGCCTATTTTTGTCTGACTTTGTGTTTTTTCCACTGGACCTTGTTGGCCCTCAAGAAAATTCTCTTGGCCATCCTATTAGTCCTTGCCAAACCACCATATTTGGTATTCTGCAGTGTCTCCTTTAGGAGAATGCACCAGAATAAAGAATGGTGGACACATAATTCACACAATTGATTTCAAAATTTTCTCAATGCTATTCAGAAACATACCCAGAACTAAAAGACTTTGACATGTCCTTGCAGGTGGTTTGCCAACTCTAATCCAAAATCTATTGTGACGGTATTTACAGTAGAGTTACGTTTGTCATGTATTTGGATGAACAAACTTTTAAAGATATTTTAGTTGTACTTCATTCTCATGAGATAATTTTTCTAAGTGGTAAGATTTGTCTCTTATTTTATCCTGGCAAGTACATAGATCAATACTGCTTAGAATTTGTGGAGACAAATATAAATAAACCTCTAAGTCTAAATAAAACACCTTTAAATTATATGTACCTATTTCATTTGGATTGCTTCCAGAAAGATTTTTGTAGCATTTGTAACACATAAGGTGGAAAGGTCACTAGCTACATAAAAACATTAAGAAACAAAGAAAAAATTCCCATCATCAATTTTACACTTTTAGAGTGCTTACTATGTCAGATTCCTTTAAGAAGAAAGGGTATTCTCCTCAGATGTGTAAGGGGAGACAGAGGTAGAACTTCTAGGCATACATATGGAGAAACAAAGAAATAATTCAGTCATTTTATTACAGCAGTAGTAAAATGAGGGTAGGGGTAGGGATGGTGGGCAAGATAGTAGTTCATTCTGGTAATGGTATAAATATTGCAGCATCATCTGCCACAGCTTAGTCTTTCTTATTTAAAAAATGCGCTTCCTTCATATTCTCCTTTATTTTGCCTACACAAAGGCATCACTATCTACCTCTTTTTTTTTTTTTTTTTTCCTATTTATTGATGATTCTCTCTTTTGGAGTATCAAAAGTGACTTGACCAGTCTTGTAAAAAGGAACAGCTTAATAATTCTCCATTGAAAACTGGCCATTCATAGCCATAAACTAAGGAGCCACTTGAATTTCTACCATACACATCTTAGAATATCCAATGTGAAATTGGAAATCACTTAGAGGGAAAACTTGTGGTATGTTTTTCAGTTATTGGTCGATTTTATTAAGTTATTTCAATGAAAGAAGGGTAAAATAAATAGCTATTTTCCTGCAATGGACATATGGAATAGTGTGACGCAAAATCTTCTCACACACTAAGGGATATTTTAAGGTTCTTTGATCAGACTGTTTTGGGGTTTGCATTTGAAAACAGACGTCAATCAGATTGCATCCTGATTCTGTGTCCAAGGTGGTTGTGGAGGTCTAAACTCCATGTCATGTGAGGAACTTTAAGAGAATTAGGTTTGAATTGTCTGGAGAAGAAAGAAGTAAGAGGGATCCTCATAATTGCCTTCAAATACTCAAAGGAGTATCATAAGACTGAGGGATCAGACTTATTGTTTATATTTAACTCCAGAAAGTTAGCTGAACATTCAAGATGATGAGGTAATCTGGGAAGTAAGACAAACCAGCATCCAAGGATTACAGTTTCCCCCAAATAAAACAAGTGGTGTTCTGAAATAATGAATTATTGTAGCTAGTGGCGTTGAAAAGCAATGAACAGTTAGATGGTATCATGGGTTGAATTGTGTCCCCCCTAAATCTGTGTCAACTTGGCTAGACCATGATTCCCAGTATTGAGTGATTGTCCACCATTTTGTCATCTGATGTGATTTTCCTATGTGTTGTAAATACAATCTCTATGCTGTTAATGAGGCAGGATTAAAGGCTTATATTAATGAGTCAGGACTCAATCTACAAGATTAGGTTGTATCTTGAGTCAACTTCTTTTGAGATATAAAAGAGAGAAGCAAGCAGAGAGACAGGGGGACCTCCTACCACCAAGAATGAACACTCAGGAGGGGAACCCATCCTGTGATCCTGGGTCCCTGTGCTGAGAAGCTCCTAGACCAGGGAAAGATTGATGACAAGGAGCTTCCCCCAGAGCTGACAGAGAGTGAAAGCCTTCCCTTGGAGCTGGCACCCTGAATTTGAACTCTTAGCCTCCTAGACTATGAGAAGTATGAATCTAGGAAAATTAGAAATTGTCAAAAATGAAATGGAATGCATAAACATCAATATTCTAGGCATTAGTGAGCTGAAATGGGCTGGTATTGGCCATTTTGAATCAGACAATCATATGGTCTACTATGCCGGGAATGACAACTTGGAGAGGAATGGTGTTGCATTCATCATCAAAAAGAACATTTCAGGATCTACTCTGAAGTACAACACTGTCAGCGATAGGATAATATCCATAGGCCTACAAGGAAGACCAGTTAATAAAACTGTTATTCAAATTTATGCACCAACCACTATGGCCAAAGATGAAGAAACTGAAGATTTTTACCAACTTCTGCAGTCTGAAATTGATGGAACATGCAATCAAGATGCATTGATAATTACTGGTGATTAGAATGTGAAAATTGGAAACAAAGAAGAAGGATTAGTAGTTGGAAAATATGGCCCTGGTGATAGAAAAAATGCCAGAAATCACATGATAGAATTTTGCAAGACCAATGACTTCTTCCTCGCAAACACATTTTTTCACCAGATGGAATACACAGGATTCAAATCAACTACATCTGTGGAAAGAGATGATGGAAAAGCTCAATATTATCAATCAGAGCAAGGCTAGGGCCAACTGTGGAACAGATCATCACTAGCTCATTGCAAGTTCAAGTCGAAGCTGAGGGAAATTAGAACAAGTACACGAGAGACAAAGTACAACCATGAGTATATCCTACAAGTGGACCAATAAGCAACATTATGACCTACAGAGAAAAGACTGACGTTGTCAAGGATTTCGTTTTACTTGGATCTACAATCAACACCCATGGAAATAGCAGTCACAAAATCAAAAGATGCATTGCATTGGGCAAATCTGCCGCAAAAGATCTCTTTAAAGTTTTAAAAAGCAAAGATGTCACCTTGAAGACTAAGGTGCACCTGACCCAAGCCATAGTGTTTTAATGGTGAAGAATATTGAATATACCATGAACTGCCAGAAGAATGAACAAATCTGTCTTGGAAGAAGAAGTACTTCCAGAATGCTCCTTAGAAGCTCGGATGGAGAGACTACGTCTCACATACTTTGGACATATTATCAGGGGGAATCAGTCCCTGGAGAAAGACGTCATGCTTGGTAAAGTGGAGGGTCAGCGAAAAAGAGGAAGACCCTAAAGGAGGTGGTTTGACACAGTGGCTGCAACAATGGGCATATGCATAATAACGATTGTGAGGATGGCGCAGGACCGGGCTGTGTTTCATTCTGTTACACATAGGGTTGCTATGAGTCGGAACAGACTTGGTGGCATCTAACAACAAGAAGACTGTAAGAGAATAAATTTCTCTTTGTTAAAGCCATCCACTTGTGGTGTTTCTGTTACAGAAGCACTGGATAACTAAGACAGATGGCCACTTACCATTAACTCATAGAAGGGATTCCTGTAAGTGTGGAAGGCTGCAGTCAAAGACTTGTACAATCCTTTCCTTCAAAATGATTCCATATTTATATGAGTAGAGGGAGGCTAAAGATCACATATGATATAATTTTCTGTTGCCTTAAAATGCTTGGCTGATAACTGAAATATCGGCAGTTCGAACTCATCAGCTGCTCTGCGTTATAAAGATATAGCAGTCTGCTCGCCTAGATTTATTCAATACCACTTAGAGAAATGTAAACTTCTGAGGCTATCAGTATAACCAAGTTAGAAAGATACACTATAATTTTAAGTCTATCTATAAATGACTAGTTTATGCCCAACTGTTAATAACCTGCCTCCACTGACAACTACTCATCTTAGCTCTTAAATACTGCACTATGCTGTATTTTACAACAATTATATATAAATTGTCAGCATCAGGGCACTTAGAGAATTTCTTTAGCAGTGTCAAAATCACTTAAACACTCTCATGAAAGGAGAAATTTTAATAATTTTTCACCAATCAGTGATTGTTCACAGCTAGAACCAACAGACCGAGTTAAATTCACACAATGAATCAGAAAAGATTTCCTAGAAAAATTCAAGCAATTCCAGATTTTAATCTAGTTAGAATATTAAAAAGTCTACTTACTGTTATAAAATATGGCTACACGATTTTGAGTAACTTTGCACTTTAAAAAAATTCAGTCACAAAAGAACTGAAATTTATTGTAAATCCTAAGGCTAAATTCAGACCTGACACTTCTGAGTCCTTTCATTCTACAATGCAGCAATTAATTTTCCCTGACGCTACACTGTCATCTGGTATGTATTGAAGCTTTAGTTTTTATTAACTGTACAATTTGATTTCTCCCTAGTTGAGTCCATGTTAATCATTCTCCATAAAGAGAGATGTGTGAGCCTGTCTGAGATCACTGAAAATAAGAGAGGATGAAAGAATAAAAATATTTCATGTTTAGGCAAATTTTGAAAGAGCTCATATAATTCATAGCCTTACTTTTTTTCTGATCTAAATTATCCATATAATTACGTAATTTCTCTGCTCTGTTCGTCAAAGGAAACTAAGCTAGTAGGGCTGGTGGGAAAAGGAAAAGACTGTGAGTGCAAAGACTTGAGCTCATCATCACGGGCATCATTCTCTGTATTGTTTTCTCATTCTGTAATGCAGAGGAAATAATGGCCACCCTTTCCAGGTAACTGAGTCACAGAGAAGTAAAGTGGGAATTGTTACTTTTAATAGTGGTAAAGCTCTGTAGGATCTTGAAAGAATATTGAATATACCATGGACTGCCAAAAGAACAAACAAATCTGTCTTGGAGGAAGTACAGCCAAAATGCTTCTTAGAAGCACGGGTGAAAAGACGTCATCTTGCTTACTTTGGATGTGTCATCAGGAGGGAACAATCACTGGAGAAGGACATCATGTTTGGTAAAGCTGAGGGTCAGCAAAAAAGAGGAAGAGCCTCAATGAGATGGATTGACACAGAGGCTATAACAATGGGCTCAAACATAGCAACGATTGTGAGGCTGGCGCAGGACTGGGCTACATTTTATTCTACTATACATAAGGTCACTATGAGTCAGAGCCAACTTGATGGCACCTAAAAACAACAACAACCATTTTCATCTGAAAAATCCTGCCTTTAACTGAGGATCAGTACACAGCTGAGAACCCTTAACTGACCACTTTAAGAAATACACTTCCTATTGTAGCAGAGGACAGTCTTGACATGCTTTTACAGTGTCCTTGTCCAGTTCCTAGTCCCTCGCCACTGTACTTGTCCCATTGTCCACACTCCAGCCTTAATCCTGAGCTCTGCCTAAGTGAATGGATTCTGCATTTGACTGTGTATATTTATAAACACCATTTTGGGCTTACCTACCCTTCTCTAAACTTTCTTTCCACTATAACCTAATACCCCACACTCTATTCATGGAATTACAGTACCTCTGTGACACCTCCTCCTTTGCTACCTGGATTCCTGCCTGTAACTTCCTGCCACCATGGTCTGCTTCAGATCCATTTCCTTACAGTCCTTCTGTAACTGACTGCATTTGATGAGCCTGTGTTCACTAGCATAGAACTCAGAGCTTAAATATTTTCAATAACCAACTACTGGGATAAGTGTCTCTGGGGCATAAGAAGTATATCTAGTTTAGCTTCTAAATTGACGTTTACTAGTCAATAGGGTTCATATACTTATAATGAATGTATAGTGCTCATGTGAGCTTTTTTTATTTATAACTTAGCTTGACATTTCTTTTTGACTAAAATGGATTTCTGGAAAGTATATTATTTTTGCAATATCTTCATGTTGGAAAAAGTTGTGATGTGTATCAGATTTAAACCATAAACAAAGTAGGCTAAAGAGTTTGAATAAGAAACTTGTGTTCAATTAGATTAATGACCACAGGTAGATATAGTTTTACTTCTCTTAAGCTCCAGGGCACTTACTTTTCTCTTCAGTGTAAGCAGAAAACAATATTTCCCCTGTGCACATGGATAAATTATTCTTTCCCACAGGCCAAAATAAATAAGAAAAAAAAAAAAAACTTAAAACACTCATTTTTGGGGGGCATAATTTGAGATAGGAAATAGAATAGGAGTGAGTATGAATTTTGGGGCTGGTGGAGTCTGATAGAAATCATTTCAGAGCTTTCTAGAAGTAAAAGCTAAACTGCCTCTCAGTGTCTCAGGAAAATAGCTAAAATTGCATTTGTTGGTTTTGGGGGCAGAAGTACCTTAAAAGTGGGAAAGGACTGTCCTGGTTGTCTTCTGATCTCCTCCCCTTTGGGGGATGATTACGTCTCTGGGGCTTAATTCTTACACTCAATAGATTAGGAAGAAAGAAAGTGCAACTATTTCCCACCCTTCAGGTTTACAGATAAAGGAAAGAATTTCTATTTCATTCCTTCTCAGAGAAAAGAATGGGAGAAATATTCCTTCTGCTTCCTTCTTTCCCCTCACTTAGCTCCCCACCTCCCCACCAATCCCCTCCATGAGAGGCAACTTATTTGATGGATAACTTTGGAAAAGGGACTGAACATACTCAGCTCAGTCATACCTGTGCTTTTTTTTTTTTTTTTTTTTTTTACTGAGAATCTGCCTATCTGCAGGATGCACACATCTTTAAAACTCCACACAGTGATACTGGAGGCATAGGATACATCTTCTTTGTAGTAACATTTATATGAATATTTTATACAGATATTTTTATAATTTTATGTTGTCATTTATAAAAGTATGAAACACAACTGAATTTCATACCTGGAAACTGTATTTATTTAATAGTGATCCTGGACTGGAGAATAAGGCATGGAAACAGGAGGCTCAAGGAAGGTAGTGGAGAGAAATCAATTATAGCTTATACTCAACCAACCAACCAACTGCTGTCAAGTTGACCCCAAGGGCCTGCTATACTCATAGCTAGCTCACTTTTGAAGAGTGCTGGACTTGTGACATCAGCTCCCTAGCCACAGTTTAGGGAAGTAAACATTTTATTAGACAAGAATCCCAGAACCAATTAGATCTTCTCTCTTGCCCTGGTTGAACATAGTAGACTCAGATAAAATAACCTGTGTATCATTAAAATATCCCCAAGTCATCTAAATTATTTTAAATATGTCTTAGTTCCTTGGAACCTGAAAGATCCCAATTATTTCATCAAAGTTAACTAGGATTACAGATCTCCAACATGAATTTTAAAAAAAACGAGCTCTGATGGTGCAGTGGGTTAAGCGTTTAGCTGCTAACCAAAAGGTCTGTGGTCCAAACCCACCAGCTGCTCTGCAGGAGAAAGACGTGATAGTCTGCATAAAGATTAACAGCCTTGGAAACTCTATGAGGCAGTTCTACTTTTCTACAGAGTCACTATGAGCAACCCAACAGCAATGGGTTTGTTGTTTTGGTTTGAACACGATTAAGAGCATAATTGTGAAGGATGAAATGATAAATAGAATATGATTATAGCCTTCAAAGACTTTATAATATAATATTCAATTAAATAATACAAATAAGTGTATCATAAAGTAGAATGTGGCTATAACCTTAGGAAAGATTAAAAAGCAAAAAATACTTTTGAAGTTAAGGTCACTTCTGGTTGAGCTATCATGAAAGGCTTAATAGAGAACATGATATTTTAACTAGACATTAAATAACAGAGAAAGTTTAAGCAGGAAGAGATGTAAGAGGGAATTGTGGGGAAAGGCGCAAAGTGAACAAAGGAATTTAAAGAGGAAATGCTTAGTAAATGGTGAGTAGCTCTGCATGGCTACAGTGTTGTACTTAGATGTGTATGTGTGTCTGTGTGAGTGTGCATAAGAGTACTGCGAAAATGTATGTGAGTATATGAGTCTGTGAGTTTGCATGAGTGTGTGAATGTGTGTGTGAGAGTGAATGTGTATGAGGATGTGAGAGCATGTGTAAGTGTATGTGCATGTGTGTGCCCCCAGGCACAATCATAGTGGGGTGATGAGGCAATGAGTGGGGGTGTGCCATACAAAAGATGAGAGTCATGGGGTATTAAAGCAGAAACAATTAAGAAGACTGAGTACCTTGGAACCAATGGGCCAGTGGAATCACCCACAAGTATCTAGGACTTTGAGTTTAGACAATCCAGAAAACCAACTTGGATGATTAAGGATTAGACTTGTATTAAATAACGAAAAGTGAAGGATGGAAACTAACATCTGTTGAAAACCTGACAGAATTTATCTCACTTCCTTGTCACTATAATCCTTTGGAGAGCACATTCTTACACAGAATGAGAGAAAATTGAAGCTGAGCGATTAAGTGGCTTGCTCATGGTCATTCTCCAGTATCAGTGATTCCTAAATTTCCACTATTTGCATATTGTCTGCTTAGCTTTGTCTTATCACCACTTATACTAGTTTCTTAATATTTTTATTGGAGTTAACTCACATTTATAATTTAATTAATATATTTTAAAAAGGAAATTCAAGACTTCCAGTCAACATGGTGCTATAGACAGAAGCACCACACCATCCCTCCACAGCAAAGACCCAAAAAACTAAGTCAAACAGAGACAAACATCAATCCTGGAACCCTAAGCATCAAATGAAGAGATGAAAAACTCAGCCAAGCACAGAATGGAACAAGAAACTGACAGAGAAAAGAGAGCAATGAGAGATATGTGCAGAGGTCCACTTCTGCTAACACAGCATGGATTTGCCATCTGAGATTCCTGTAGGAGATCAGTGAACAGGAAGTACAGGAAAGCACCTTCACGGAGCTACCAGCAGGAGACAGAACAACCAGTAACCAGATATATATGCTTTCACACCCCCCACACTTCTTCACCCACACTTGGCCTCCTGTGCTTCCTGCGGGCACAGTCTCTTGGCTGGGAGGCACTGGCTTCAGCCTTGTGCTGCTTGGATTCCATCCGCCCACACTGGCTGGCTCCCTGAGTGTCATTTGTTTCTTGCTGGTGTTGCTTTTTTCCACTTCTTTTAGTTTCTTTTATACCTTGCACTACCTCCCCCTCCTTTCTCTGAAATACCTGGCTCCATATGCCATCTTTGCTTCTTCTTGAAAGGCTGTGAAATGCTGGTCAACTGAAGGAACTGCTTCCTGGCCCATGCCCCAAGCTGGTGGGATCCCTGGGGCTTTTTTTGTTTGCCTGTTTTCATTTGTTCTGTTTTGTTTGTTTGTTTTCTTTTTCTGTTCTTGGCTTGGGAGCCCCTTCTAGCCAGGCTGTACTGAGCAGCTTGGGAGCTACTTACCCAATCTGCACAGCTGCACGGTGGGATCCCTGAGAGCATTTCTTTTTTCATTTTGTTTTCTTTTTTCTCTTTTTTCCTTTTAGTCTTTCTTCATTTCTCAGTTTCTCATTGCTCTATACTTAATTTCTCTTCCTGTCTCCTGAATATGTGGCACTGTGTGACAGTGCTACCCCTTATAGCCAGGCTGTGTTTTGTGGCCTGAGAGCCACTCCCCCAGTCTTTGCAGCTAAACTTGTAGGATCCCTGGGGGATTGTCTTTTCCTTTTTTTTTTACTTTTAAACTTCTTCTTTCTTTCTTTCCTTTTTGTTTTTCTCCATTTCTCAGTTTTTCAACTCTCCACTCCAACACAAGTTCACTTAGCACTCTTTTTTTTTCTTTTGGGGGGGCCTGTTTCTCTCCTCTCTCTCCTATTTCACATACCCATCTTAGCACCATACGTAACAATTTCCCCACTCCTTTCTGCCTACCTTCACCATGCACTGAAAATCACACACCTGAGCAGCACATGCACGGCCTACAAGAACTTGCCCTGCACTGATTACCAGCTCACCCTATTGGCCCTAGTACGTTCCACAAACAACCCCTCCCAGCAAATCCCCTTCAACTGGACCTGCTCTGCTGTACCATACTTGAGCGACTGAACCCACCCACTGGACAAGGAGGTGAAAAGTATCATGCCCACAGATAAGCAAACAACAAAGAGCACACAGCCCACCTGCTCAGATATAACAAAATAAAACAAAAAACAAGGACAAGATAAACAAATCTACAATCGATAAATGAAAAAAATAACTACTGAATGTCTCAAATACAGCATAAAATATCAAAGCATATTAAAAAACAGGACAGGATAGTTCCAGTAGGCATCCAAAATAAAACACCAGATGACTTTCCAGCAGAAGAAAAGGCACTAGAACTACTTGAGAGTGAATTCAAATCTCTAATATTCAGAACTATCCAAGAGTTGAAGCAAAAAGAATAGAAAAATGAGGAAAAAATAGACAAATTCATGGAAAAGGCAAACAAATTCATGGAAAATACAGACCAAAAAAATAGAAGAATTCAGGGAAATAATACAGGAACAGAATTCCAAAATAAATTCACAACTAGAAATACAAAAGCAACAACCAGAAATGTAAAAGATAAACAAGATTTCAGAAATGGACAGTGTCATAGAAGGGCTGAGGAGGAGGTCTGAAACTACAGGAGACAGGATCAGTGAAATTGAAGAAAAACACTTGGATACAACTGTGAGGAAAACTCAGAGAAAAGAATGACGAAAAATGAAGAAACCCTCAGAATTATGTTGAATACAATCAAAAGCAAAAATCTGTGAGTGATTGGAGTTCCAGAACAGAGGGAGAAAACAGAAAACACAGAGAGGATCACTGAAGAACTGCTGACAGGAAACTTCCCCAGTATCACGAAAGACGAAAAGCTGACCATCCAAGAAGCTCAACAAACCCCATATAGGATAGACCTCAAAAGAAAATCACCATGGCATATCATAATCACTCTCGCTAAAACCAAAGACAGAGAAAGAATCCTGAGAGCAGTTTGAGAAAAACAAAAAGTCACATACAGAGGAGAAACAATAAGACTAAGCTTGGATTATTCGGCAGAAACCATGCAGGCAAGAAGGCAATGGGATGACATATATAAAATCTTGAAAGAAGAAAATTGCCAACCAAGAATAATATACCCTGCAAAACTCACGTTCAAATATGATGGTGAAATTAGGTCATTTCCAGATAAACAGAAATTAAGGGACTATGTAAAAACCAAACCAAACTTACAAGAATTATTAAAGGGAGTCCTTTGGTCTGCGAACAAACAACATCAGACCATAGGCTGAATCTAGGATGCAGGATTGTACCAGCCAGATACCAACCAGGAAATTAACTCTCAAGGACTATCCAAAACCAAAAGAAATTCAACAGGGAACCAGAAAGGTGAATCTGTAAATGACAACAACATCAGAACAATAAAAGAGAGAATAAAGGGTGCAGTTATAGAACCTTCTAATGGAGAGGAAGGCAAGGCAATACCTAGTAATAATAGACTGGTTCAAACCTAGGCAGATAAGGTTAAATTTCAAGGTAAACACAAAGAAAGTTAACAAACCTACTCATCATGCTAAAGAAGAAAAATATAATGTCTCAGTAAAAACAACACCTACAAAAACCAAAGAAATGAAAAAAATTCACAAACAACAGGAATTCAGCATAGGAGAGTAAGAGGAATAAAGAAAACGTAGCACCACAAAAAAAAAAAGCACTACAAAATAACAGCAATAAAATCACACCTGTTTATAATTACACGAAAGTAAATGGCCAAAATGAACACATACAGAGACAGAGAGTGATAGAATGGATAAAAGAACAGGATCCATCAATATGCTATCTACAAGAGACACACCTTAGAAACAAAGATGTAAATTTATTAAAAATCAAAGGATGGAAAAAATATATCAAGGGAACAGTTACCAAGAAAGAGCAGGAGTAACAATACTAATACCATATAAAATAGACTTTAAAACAAAATCTACCATAAAAGACAAAGAAGGGCACTATATCATGATTAAAGGGATGATCCAACATGAAGACATAACCATAATAAACATCTATGTACACAATGACAGGGTTCCAAAATAATATAAAACAAACTCTAACAGCACTGAAAAGAGAAATGGACAGTTCCTCAATAATAGTAGGAGACTTCAACACACCACTACACACCACTATCAGTAAAAGACAGAACATCTAGAAAGAAACTCAACAAGATACAGAAGACCTAAAGGGCACAGCCAACTTGACCTCATAGACATATATAGAATGCTCCACGAAACAGCTGCAAAATACATTCTTTTCCAATGCACATGGAATGTTCTCCAGAATAGACCACATCTTAGGCCACAGAGCAACCTCAACAAAATTCAAAACACTGAGATAATGCAAAGTGTCTTCTCTGACCACAACACCATCAAAGTAGAAATTAACAACAGGAAAAGCAAGGAAAAAAAATCAATTACATGGAAACAGAATAACACCCTGCTTACAAACCACTAGGCAATAGAATAAATCAGAGATGGAATCAAAAAATTCCTAGAATCAAATGAGAATGAAAACACATCATACCCAAACCTTTGGGACACATCAAAGGCAGTTCTCAGAGGCCAATTTATAGCAATAGATGCACACATCAAAAAAGAACAAAGGAACAAAATCAAAACATTAACTGCACAACTCAAACAAATAGAAAAAAAAAAGCCCCCATCCACCAGAAAAAAGAAAATAATGAAGATCAGAGCAGAAATAAATGAAATAGAGAATAAAAAACAACAGAAAGAATCAACAAAACCAAAAGTTGGTTCTTTGAAAGGATCAACAAAATCGACAAACCACTGCCAAACTGACAAAAGAAAAACAGAGAGGATTCAAATAACCCAAATGGGAAATTAAATGGGGGGACATTACAACAGACCCAACTGAAATTAAAAGGATCATAACAGACTATTATGAAAAACTATACTCCAACAAATTTGAAAACCTAGAGGAAATGGAAATATTTCTAGAAACACACTACCTATCTAAAGTAACACAAAGTGATGTTGAAAATCTGAACAGACCCATAACAAGAGAAGACACTGAGAAGGAAATAAAAAAATCTCCCAACAACAACAACAAAAAAAAGCCCTGGCCCAGATGGCTTCACTGGAGAATTCTACCAAACATTCAGAGAAGAGCTTACAGCAGTACTACTCAAACTATTTCAGAATGTAGAAAAAGAAGCAACACTTCCATATTCATTCTATGAAGCCAGCATAACCCTGATACCAAAACGAGGCAAAAAATCATAAAAAAGAAAATTACAGACCAATATCTCTCATGAATATAGATGCAAAAATTCTCAACAAAATTCTAGCCAATAGAATTCATCATCATATCAAAAACATAATATTCCATGACCAAGGAGGATTCATACAAGGTATGCAAGGATGGTTCAACATTAGAAAATCAATCAACATAATCCACCACATAAGTCAAAGGAAAGAAAAGAATCACATGATCATCTCAATCGACCCAGAAAAGGCATTTGACAAAGTCCAACACCCATTCCTGATAAAAAGTCTCAATAAAATAGGTGTAGAAGGGAAATTTCTTAACATAATAAAGGGCATCTATGGAAACCCAACAGCCAACATCATTCTTAATGGAGAGAGGCTGAAAACATTCCCCTTGAGAACAAGAACAAGACAAGGATGCCCTTTATCACCACTCCTATTTAACATCGTGTGCTAGAAGTCCTAGCTAGAGCAATAAGGCAAGAAAAAGAAATAAAGGGCATCCAAATTGATAATGAATAAGTTAAATTGTCCCTGTTTGCGGATGATATGATACTATACACAGATAACCCTAAAGACTCCACGAGAAAACTACTGGAACTAGTAGAAAGATTCAGCAGAGTAGCAGGATACAAGATACACATACAAGAATCTGTTGGATTCCCATACACCAATAAAGAGAATGATGAAGAGGAAATCAGGAAAACAATACCATTTATAATAGCCCCTAAAAAGATAAAATACTTAGGAATAAATCTAACCAGGGATGTAAAAGACCTATACAAAGAAAACTACAAAACACTACTGCAAGAAACCCAAAGAGATCTACATAAATGGAAAAACATACCATCCTCATGGATAGGTAGACTCAACATTGTGAAAATGACAATTCTACCAAAAGCAATTTACAAATACAATGCAATCCCAATCCAAATACCACCAACATTCTTTAAAGAGGTGGAAAAACTAATCATTAACTTTATATGGAAAGGGAAGAAGCCCCGGATAAGTAAAGCACTATTGAAGAAGAATAAAGTAGGAGGACTCGCACTACCTGACCTTAGAACCTACTATACAGTTACAGTAGTCAAAACAGCCTGGTACTTGTACAATGACAGATACATTGACCAACGGAACAGAATTAAGGACCCATATGTAAATCTGTCCACCTATGGTCACCTGATCTTCGACAAGGGCTCAAAGTCCATCAAATGAGGAACAGTCTTTTTAACAAATGGTGCTGGCAAAACTGGATGTTCATCTTGCAAAAATATGGAACGGGACCCATACTTCACACCATATACAAAAACCAATTCAGATGGATCAAAGACCCAAATATAAAGCCGAAAACTATAAAGTTCATAGAAGAAAAAATAGGATCAGCACTAGAGGCCCTAATACATGGCAGTAGCAGGATACAAACCATAACCAACAACACACAAACTCCAAAAGATAAGCTAGATAACTGGGATCTTCTAAAAATTAAACACTTATGCTCATCAAGAAACTTCACTAAAAGAGTAAAAAAGAGAAACTACGGACTGGGAAAAAAAATTTTCGCTATTACAAATCAGACAAAGTTCTAATCTCTAAAATCTATGAGAAAATCCAACACCTGTACAACAAGAAGACAAATAATCCAATTAAAAATGGGCAAAGGAAATGAATGGACACTTCACCAAAGAAGACATTCAAGAGGCCAACAGACACATTAGGAAATGCTCTTGATCACTAGCCATTAGTGAAATTCAAATCAAAAGCACAATGAGATACCATCTCACTCTGGTATTACTGGCACAAATCAAAAAAACTGGAAATAATAAATGTTGGAGAGGCTGTGGGGAGATTGGAACTCTTATGCACTGCTGGTGGGAATGCAAAATGATACAACCATTTTGGAAAATGATTTTTCCTCAGAAAGCTAGAAATAGAAGTACCATATGATCCATCAATCCCACTCCTAGGAATATATCTTAGAGACATAAGAGCCGTCACACAAATAGACACATGGCCACCCATGTTCATTGCAGCATTGTTCACAATAGCAAAAAGATGGAAACAACCTAGCTGCCCATCAACAGATGAATGGTTAAACAATATGGTACATACACACAATGGAGTATTATGCAACAATAAAGAACAATGATGAATCTGTGAAGCATCTCATAACATGGATGAATCTGGAGGACACTATGCTCAGTGGAATAAGTCAATCACAAAAGGATAATTATTGTATGAGACCACTACTGTAAAAACTCATGAAAATGTTTACACACAAAAAGAAACAATTTTTTATGGTTATGAGGGAGGGGAGGACTGGGGGGGAGAACTAAATAGACCATAGGTAAGTGGTAAGTTTGGTGAAGAGTAAGATGGTACACAATACTGGGGAAGCCAGCACAACTTGTACAAGACAAGGTCATGGAAGCTCCATAGACACTTTGAAACTCCCTGAGGGACTGAATTGCTGGGCTGAGGGCTGTGGGGACCATGGTCTCGGGGAACATCTAGCTCAATTGTCATAACATAGTTTATAAGGAAAATGTTCTATATTCTACCTTGGTGAGTAGTGTCTAGGGTCTTAAAAGCCTGTAAGCAGCCATCTAAGAAACTCCACTGGTCTCACCCTTTCAGGAGCAAAGAAGGATGAAGAAAACAAGATACAAAGGAAAGATCAGTCCAAAGGACTAATGGACCACAACTACCAAGGCTTCCACCAGACTGAGTCCAGTACAACTAGATGGTGCCTGGCTACCACCACTGACTGCTCTGACAGGCATCACAACAGAGGGTCCCGGACAGAGTTGGAAAAAAATGTAGAACAAAGTTCTAACTCACAAAAAAAGACCAGACTTACTGGCCTGACAGAGACAAGAGAAACCCGAGAGTATGGCCTCTGGACACCCTTTTAGCTTAGTAATGAGGTCACTCCTGAGGTTCACCCTTCAGCCAAAGATTAGACAGCCCCATAAAACAAAGCAAGATTAACGGGGCACAACAGCCCAAGGACAAGGACTAGAAGGCCAGAGAGGACAGGAAAACTGGTAATAGGGAACCCAAGCTCAAGAAGGCAGCGTGTTGACATGTCGTGGTGTTGTTAACCAATGTCATAAAACAATATGTGTACTAACTGTTTAATGGGAATCTATTTGTTCTGGAAAACTTCATCTAAAGTACAATAAAAAAAATTAAAAAAAATAAAAGGAAATCCATAGCATTTTTTGATGTGCTGGTCATACTGTTCAAACACACATTAAAAATCCTTGTCTAACATGGCATCCTCTAGCTAGCATATAAGGCATCTTTTATAAGAATTAGAGGGAAAAAAACAACAACAAAAAACTCCCTCCCCTTCTGGAAGGGCTGTGACCTGGCTTAGCTCAGAATGAAGCCAAAGGGCTTGGTGAAGAAAATGCAGTCAGAACTTCAGCCTCCACTTAGCCTGTAGGCAGGTGCTTTGGGATAGGGCACAACCTGCAATTAGGGTACAACCTGCACAACTGTATGTGGGGGCACTGAATATAAAAAATTGAAAATTAAGAAAGCCAAAACAAAAAACTGCTTGGCCAAGTACATAGGCGAAGGACTTAATGAGGTATGTGTCATTTCACTGAATGGATTTCCCAGATGTTTAATGCATCCTTAAATGTGTGTTAAATAGATAAATAGATTTTTATACCTGGGTATGTAAATGCTGCTTTTTTGATCCATGAATCTCTGTTGTATAATGGCTCGGTTATGCTAGGATCTTGATAAGATTATATCATGTCCCTGTGATTCACTGAGTGCACATATTGTCAAAAGTTGCAGAAGTTCATCAGTTCACAGTTGATCTCAGTGTTCCCAGAAAACTCAGGAAAGAACTTTTTCAATGTGACCTTTGGAATATGGCTCCTCACCTCTGCTTTTACCCCATTTACTATATTTCTGTCTTTGGGTTGTGCAAATGGTTAATGATCTTGGCTGCTGGCCAAAAGGTGGGAGGATCAAGTCTACCCAGAGGCACTTAGGAAGCACAGTCTGGTGATTTACTTCCAAAAAATCAGCCATTGGAAACCCTATGGAATACAGTTCTTCTCTGACATACCTGGGGTCACCATGAGTTGGAGTTGACTCAAGGGCAAATTTTGTTGTTTTTACTGTATTTCTACTTAGTTCAAGTCCTGGCAATTACTTCGTCTTCAGATATTGATGTAGGAAGCAGAGTACTATTTTTTCTAGTTTCAAGTGGTAATACAAATCAATTAAATAGGATTATAATTTATTTTTTAAAAAAAGACATAGTGTTACAGAGAAAGAGCAGGGTCTTCGGAATTAGAAACACTGTTTGAATCTTGCATCTTAGCCAAGTTAGTTAACCTTATACTGTCCTCCTCTGGGAAATGTGGTTAATACTTTTAAAGTTTTCTGTTAGACTCAAAAATATAAAGTATCTGCAGCAAAAAGTAGGTGCCCAGTGAAGACCATTTCTTTCTCCTTTCTTAAAATATTTAAAATGTAAAATGAAGTGAGGTAAGCTATTCAAGAATTTTGAAAAACATTTTTGATGCATCATTGGTTCTTGTCCAACTATTTGGTATCATCATAGTAACCAATTACGTCCTACTTGCTACCATTGAAGCAAACTACCTCTCCCTAAATAGAAATGAAACAAAGGACTCCGATTTCCCATACCTGAATCATAGGCTGTAGCAAATTCCTTCCTAGGTCACTTAGGTCAGATCCATAGTGAAGAGTAGCATCTGTGCCATGCACCTAGCTCCCCTCTCCCCAGCAGTTGGCGAAACTTTATTAAAGAAACTGACATGTTGTCAAGTCTCCAACTACCTGCCTGTGTGGTTTAAAAATTAGATTTTTAAGATAAAATATGTCTCAGCGAAAGAAAGAAATTATGTTCCACTATCTCTTCACTGTTTATGTTTAGACTCTTTGATGATTGTATTTAGTGCTTAAGTGGAATGAAGGAAACTCTAGTGTCAGGAAGACGGAGAAGGCAAACACAGATCAATATTGAGGAGGATGCTCAAGGAAATGACTTTTTTTCTTCCTACTTGGTATACTTGATATGTGGGTGATACATTTTAGGAATATAATGCTCTTAGTACAGAACAAAATAAATATAGAAAACATAGATTTGTGAAACCTACAAGTTAAACAAGACTGAAACATTTCAGCAATTAAGCAACACAAATGAGCCACTTTAGTCTCTTTAAAAGAATTGATGAAAAAATACAACGATGTATTTTATTTTTTACTTAAATAACTTGCAACCATTTGCTCAAATGGTATTTTCAGATTCAGACCTCTAATTTTAACACATTCTGATTCAAGACAGACAAACACACACCACAAATGGATTCAAACATTTTGAGGACAGTATGTTGCCAGAATTAAAAGTCCTTCCTACCTTAAAGAAGTATAATTCTGTTTCCTGCTTTGGGGATTGTGCAGAAAATAAATCATATTCTGGCCATAATTTGTAAGGATCTATCACAGTTAGGATTTTGAAAAATGAAAGTATAACTATGAGAAGATCTTTTGATAAACTCATGTTCTTTCACTTCAGATTATCTCATCATGTCATGATAGGATAAGAAAATTGATATTTAATTGGTAGAATTAAGCCCAATTTCTCTCCATATTTTCCAACTTGTATGATATTTAGGATATTAAAGCCCCAAGGGAGCTCAGAAATTGGTAAATAGCAGAACTACATGAAGGTCCCAAGTTTCCTGAATCTTATTCCAAGGTCCCTTCTACTATACAATGCCTTGTCTCTTTTTCATGTCTTCAATTAGTTATTAATCAAAAACTAAACTTTCATCTTCAAACTCATCTATCGTTACCTATCCATTGTTACCAGATCTCACTTTAATCATTAGCTTTTTATTTTCAGATTAATTTT
This sequence comes from Dugong dugon, assembly GCA_030035585.1. Taxonomy (NCBI): domain Eukaryota; kingdom Metazoa; phylum Chordata; class Mammalia; order Sirenia; family Dugongidae; genus Dugong; species Dugong dugon. The sequence continues at coordinate 145,158,832 of CM057464.1, read as the reverse complement.
CTCTAATTTCCAGTTTTCATTCTTATTCTTCTAGAGTGGACAAGTAATACACTCTTATCCTTCTGTCCTTAAAACATCATCTTTCAAAGAAAATTCCCTCCCTTTTCTTGTCCTTTCTTCAACTTCTGGAATCTGCTGTCTGTAAGTATGCTCCATAATTACCTTTATTGATCCCTTAGACTCATGTCTTCTCTTAACATAAGGGCCCAGGAAAGTTTTCCTTTCTTACAAGCATGTAACTATGCATGGGTTATTATTACTTGTATGACAACCTTTCTCCCTTCTTCTGATAACAGAAATACTACTTTTGTTTTGGGAACTGCCTTTCCACATTATGTTAAGTTGACCATCCATAGTACTCCATCCCTCTAAACACAGTGGTTTGTAAAAGGGAAAGTCCCTGTTTCAAGTAGGGACAGTCTGAGTCCTTTTCTGGGAACTGAAATAGATCTCAAAATACAGAGGATCTCTTCTTTTGAGACCGAGTGCACTAAAGACCATGAAAGCCTGGAGAAGCTGGTCCCATCTCTCCTAAAACATCAGGAGCATGCCTGTGACTGAAGTAACATCATAGAGAAAAAAAAATCCGGGGGAAAAAAAATGAAGAAAAGGAAAGACAAAATTCTGATGTATACGTATCATTTGTATCTTTGGGGTCTGCTGATCCTGAAGTTAGCTCCATCTCCTTAGGCTTTCCAGTTCATGAGCCAACACTTTCCCACTTTTTCTCCTAAACTAACTTGAGTTGGGTTCTGGTTACCTGGATTTAAAGAGCTTTATACAACTTCATTCTTTATTTTCATCCTCAAATTTTCTACAGCTAATTGTACTTGTTATCACACACGATCATTATTCTGTATAACTTTAAGGTCTAAGGAACTATACGTCTTCTTTTGTGTTTCCTTTTATGCTGTATTTTAAGTTCAGTAATGTATGTTGTGTGCTGAGGGATCATTTTTAGTCTTCTACTGATGGTGGTGCAGTGGTTAAGTGCTTGGCTGCTAACTGAATGGTCAGCGATTCGAACCCACCTGCCGCTCTATGAGAGAAAGATGTGGCAGATTGCTTCCGTAAAGATTACAGCTTTGGAAACCCTATGAGGTGGTTCCACTCTGTCCTATAGGGCCGCTATGAGTCAGAATTGACTCGACAGCAACAGGATTGATCATCCATACACGCTAGGGAGCTCTCTGTTTGCACAATTGAGTGTTCCCCTTTGTACAGATGAAATATCATTCTAGTCCTTCCCTTGCAGCCCAATCATGGATGTGGCAAGCAAAAGAACAGTTCTAAAATGAACAGAATTGTCATTCTGTTTCTTAAAAGAAGGATGCAAACAGGAAAATATTTTACTTCCCAGAACAAAAGGGTCAGAAGCAGAAGGGCAACAAACATTGTAGTGGGTTGAATCGTGGTTCCCAAAAAGTTATGTCCAAGTCCTAATCCTTGAACCTGTGAATGTGACCTTATTTGGATAAAGGGTCTTTGCAGATGTAATTAAGTTAAGGATCTTGACATGATATCATCCTGGATAGTCCAGGTGGGCCTAAATCCAATAACAAGTATCTTTTTAAAAGACAGAACAACAACAACAACAAAAAAAAAAAAACAGATACAGAGAAAACCATGTGAAGATGGAGGTAGGGACTGGAGTGACGCAGCCATAAGGAATATCTATAGCCACCAGAAGCTGGAGGAAGTAAAGTGTTCTCCCCTAGACACTTCTGATGGATTGTGGCCCTGCGGACACATTGATTTTGGACTTCTGGGTTCCATAATTGTGAGATAATAAAATTCTCTTGTTTTAAGCCACTAAACTTGTGGTACTTTGTTAGGGAACCCACAGGAAACTAATTCAGGTATTATAAACATAAATGTGGAAATAAATTATTTTGGAATCAATGAATGTACAGGTTGTTATTTTTGTCACTGATGTTCCTGGATGGGATGCAGCTCTGGCCTAACCTTGGAGGAATCAGCTCTGTAGCAAGAGAAGGGAAAGGCAAGTAGGTCCAAAGTGGTGAAGAAAGGGAAGTCTTTCTAGTCACCCAGTTGGAAGAAATTTTCATGTAAGAAAAGTCTTACTTATGGATCTTCATTAGTTTTCAAATTCTTCACTAGGAGACAAACATTTTCTTCCAATAAAACTGGTATTCTTTTCTTGAGGCAGTGATGTATACTAAAAAGTACATGAGCCTTGTAATCAGACAGGCTCAGGGTTCAAATTACAGCTCCACTTAGGATCTTGAACAACCTCTGACCCAATCAGGGCAAAATGAGACTTCTGCTCTGAGTCTGAGGAAGAAACCCTTGCTCTCTTCTGAATTCGGAAGTGAGAAGAACACAGGGTCTCGAGGTGCTGAGTTATCTTCCAACGCTAAAGGGAGACCCAGCCCTACAATGAATGGAGCCAAAGAGAAAAACTGAAGCCGAAGCTGGGAGAGAAGTGGGGCATCGATTACATAATTAAGACTTTGAATTCAGCTGTGCATTATCCCCCAGACTTTTTAATTACAAGAGCTAGTATTACATTTTGTCCAAGACAGTTAAGCAGAGTGTTGATACACTATGTAAAGCACTTAGTATAATTCCTGAAATATAGTATATACTTTATAAATATTAGGATCCTATTAATGTGGAATTCTAGCAGTGTATTTCCAAAGAAACTGCCTGAGAGTAGTGGTTTTTTTTTAACCTTGGCTGCACCCTGGAATCATCTGAACAGCTTTTAAAAACTTGCAGTCCCTGGTAGCATTCCATAGCAATTACATCAGAATCTCTGGGAGTAAGACTAGGGCTTCACTATGTTTGTAAAGCTCTCCAGGTGTTTCCAAAGTGCAGACAAAGCTGAGACCACCGCTTTAGAGCTAACCTACAAACAAAATTTGTAGAGAACAAAAAAAAAAAAAAAAAAAAAAAGGCTTTTACTTTAAATAGCAACCCTAAGTATTGCCTATTTATTGTGTCAAGATTTTTAGGTTTACTACCACTGTGGAGATAGCTTTCAATCTTGTTTTTGTTCCCTCTGGCAAATTGTTGCTAGTTTTCTTTAGCAGGAGTTAAGAGAATATCTTTTAGTCTCAGTAGGCTAGGCTCATTTATTTTTATTCCGTGAAAACCCCTCCAAGCTTTTGAGCTTGTTATTTTATTAGAGACTAATAAATTTAACTTGACCATAGACGCTGCTAGAAAGCTTAGTGTTCCATATCAGGCAGGGCAACAGGCTGTGTTATTTTTTAAATCCTTAAGCTTAGCTTATGAAAAATACTAGTGTTTCATTAATAGCCAATGTTAAATTATGTGCAAATTATGGAGTTTTGAGGCCCGAACTTCAGCTTCCCAGCCTCTTTGGGCATATACTAGTGAAGTTCACTTCTGACAAACGTTGGAAAGTCCTAGAACACTGGGAAGTTAAAAGCTAGCATGTGGCAGAAGAGTTGTGGATTCAGAGTTTTAAAACAACTGCTTTCTACCACTTATTAGCTGTGTTCATCATTCTTTTTTTTTTTTTAATTTGTAAAATGTAACAAATAATGTTTCACCTGTAATTCTTACAGGATATTTGAGTAAACTGTTTGCATGAATGAAGTTTGCAAACCAAAAATAAGGACAAACATGTAAGTTAGAACTTTTAGAAAAATAGGATTGTCATGCCTGTAAGTTTTGCCTGCTTAAAGAATAAAGATGGTTCAATAAATGCTAACGTAATACTTGTCCAAACAGCTGTGCCTAATGGATTGGACAAGAATCAGAAACCAGCGGAAATCATCTGGGGACTATGAGATTGTGTCATCTGCTTCTGCTTTACGTCAGTCACTCCAAAGAGAAAAGACTCCAATATTTATAGTCATCTATAATGAGCCAGGCAGTTTAAAAACATCATTCGTTAATTTAAAATTATTCATTTGAGTACCCGATATACACCAGGCACTGTCTTATTTAATCTTCAGAACAGGCAGGTGAGAAAACCAAGGCCCAGGGATGTTAAGAAATGTAAAGCTATACTGCAAATAAATGGCATAACGCATTTAAAATCAGGTCTAACTCCATAGCCATGCATTTTCAATGATGTCATGCTGATTCCTAGTTCCCAGCCAGAGAGTTTTTCATCTAAAAAGGGATAGGAAGCACCGACAATTGTTATACATTTTCCTACCAATTATTTTTTAAACTGAAATAGTAGAAGGTACACTTCAATGCAGGAGATGCGATGGTGCAGATTCCTTGTTTTCTAGCCAAATCATTTGTCAGTTTTTAGTTGGTTATCTTAGAATCTCTTGGATGTTCTCATCACCAGAGTAGCACTTTTTAGAGATACAGGCCTCCCTAAAGGGACATGGTTTTACAAGTATGTATGGATTCTAGTTTCTGAATAAAAGTATTTCTTTTAGTAACTTTGGGTTTTTATTTTATTTCAATGAAGTGGGATTACTGGGTCAAAACACTGAGTGCTTTAAGAACTATTAAACTTGTTGTCCAGGCCATACTGTTAAAATGCTATGTATTTCCAAACAAATGTTTGAGGCTTAGGAATGACATATGCAATCTCACTGAAATGGAAGAAACTTCATTGTCAGAATTAGCTAAAACCATTTCTTCCCTAACAATTTCCAAATAATCTTATTTCCTTCCACAGAGTACAGGAAAATAGTTTATTTGGTTGAAAACCTCCTCTTCCATTTTAGTAGGAATGGAACTATAATGTTAACACAGTGCAGGCTGAGGATTTTTGCTAACTTGAAGAACAGAAGTTTTTTTTTTTTTTTCCCCTGAGCTCACGTCCCTCTAATGTAGCTTTGATCCTCAAGTAATGAACCAAAATTGAAAATAATTTGGTCTTCATGTCTAATTATGCAATGTAATTCTCTTCCTTGAATGTGATGATTAATGTGGAAACCTTTCCAGGAACTGAAAGGAAGAAAAGTTTTTTTTTCTTCCAATTTTGTAGAAACCTTAGACATAGTGCATACTTATTTTTAACTTATCCAAAGGAAACCAGTATCTTATTTAAAAAACTTCTTTACGTAGAATCACCTGGCCCAAAAGATTATTAGCACATCAACAATGTCATAGCAAACTATTCTGAAGAAATGGTTTATGAATACAATACATGAAGCATATTTATCTTTTTCTCTTCACATTTAGTGGACCTACAGTCATCCTGAACACGCTAGAGTTTCAAAACCATCTTTTCATTAATTGCTTTTTTTCCCACTCATCAAGGCATTAAAATAGTTTATGAATATGCTCCTCACAGCCACTATGTTTCCCCTGTTACTAAGTATTTTTGTTTTTGGAACTGTAGTTTGTATTATTCCTTTCAAAGTTTAGATTCATCACTAAAAGATTTGATGAGATATACTGATGTTTGTCTTATTTGGAGAACCACCTTATAAAGCAAAATATACTGGAAGGAACTTCTACGTCTCTAAACGTGGGTATAAGTAAGGCCTTTGTAGGAGAATTGAAATGCATATGCAAACAAGAGAAAGTGTGCTTTATTCAAATAACTCAAAATAAAATATTTATGACTTTACTACCAAACCAAAAACCAAACCTGTTGCTGTCGAGTTAATTCCGACTCATAGTGACCCTACAAGACAGAGTAGAACTGCCCCATAGGATTTCCAAGAGTGACTAGTGGATTCGAACTGCCGACCTTTTGGTTAGCAGCCGAGGTCTTAGCCACTGTGCCACCATGGCTCCTACTTTACTACCAGAGTCACTAAACGAAAATAATTGAACAACTAGTGACTTTCAAACAAGTGCTATTGCTGATATAAACTTGTGTAAAACTGTGCTTTCATATTCACCACATTCATGATTTTGAATAACATACTTGCTTCTGAATTCATTGGTCCAACTGCAAGAAAAACGTGTTTCATCCCCTGCTTCCCTCATCCCAAAGTTCTTTTAATTAGGTTGTTCCTTAAGCAAGTCCAAGTATCCCTTAGAATACCTCTATTTGAATGTATAGAGTCAGCTGGTTATTTGAATCATCTACAGATAGGTACAAATACAAGGAAAATTTAATCTTTTATTAAACCCATCTTTATTAATGTATATCCTCAGTAAAATTCTTCTGATACATGATGATGCTCACATCTTAGAGAGCTATCATAGTAACTGTCTGTGACTACACTGTTTTAAAATTCCTATTCTAAATCGTGATTTTTGTAAGCAGTGTAAGCAGTCTATTTGTTCATTCATCCAGCAGATGTGTTGGGTATGAGTAAGTACTTGTACTGAAGAAGTTGATAATTCAGCAAATAAAGCAGCTAACTATGCCTACGAAGTACTGTAATATGAGCTAGACCCTGATAGGTACATAAGGAAGGCAAAATTATGCAAAAGATACTTACAAGGAAAGAAGGTCGTAGAAGGATTTAATGTGGATATGACATTTAAGCTAGTCCTTGAGGGATATTTAGGGTTTAATCAAGCAGGAAGGCAGAATGCAAAGAGGAAAGAATGGTTTGAACAATGCCATTATGCTGGGCAAGCTTGAAACATGTTTGTTAATAGAGAACAGTATGGCTTGAATGGGACAGAGGAATAAGAAAAGTGTGAGATTAGATAGGAAATTAATTTGGAAACAGATCAAGAAAGTTTTTGTCATATGTCTCTTATTCTAAAATAGCTACTAGTTATTGAGCACTAACTATGTACTAGATACTGAGAGCTTCTTTATTTGTAACATATTTATCAATTCTGATAATGATTTTTTGCGATAGATATTATTTTTCCCTATTTAGCAAGTGATGAAACTAACGTTCAGATAAACTTCTTGTCTAAAGTTACAAAGCTAGTCAATGATAGGGACTGAATTCGAACCCAGGTTTACCTGAGTCCAAAGGTGGTGTTCTTTCTATTACATCACACTCTTGGACTTTATGCTTCAGGATATGGAGAGATGTTGAAGACTTCTGAGCAAGAGCATACCATGACCATAGACATTCTCTTGCACAATTTTAGGAAACAACATGACCACAGTTACACACCAAGGGGGTTAATCTGTTAGTGGTACATAGGTTGAGGAGCAAGGGACTTAAATAAAATAGGCATGTGGCAGAGAAAGTTTTATCCAGAGAGATGGCAGCAGAGAATATATTACAGAAATAACAAGAATGTCCAAAAGATCAGACTTGTGTATTGGATAGTTTTGATTCAAATAATACAGATACAATTCTGCTTCTGAAATGGTTAAGCATGCTACTGCCAGACTGACAATCACGCAGATAGCAACTATAAACTCTAGGCAAAATATAAAAAAGCCTGAAGATACTAGAGAGCGAAAAAAAAAGTAGGCAGAAAGTAGAGAGGAGTCAATACTTGGAAAAAGGGAATAGCAGGCTATGTGTAGTATATAAAATTCTAATAAAACCCCACAGAGTTTCCTGGTCAGAAGAACCAGAAGGCAGAGTTCAGGGTAACCACAGGTGCTAGGAAGTAAAGAGGGAATACCAGGAGATATCCAGAGAGAAGGAGCCCCAAATTCTATAAATCTGCCCAAATCTCTGGCTGTCCCCTGAATCACACATGCACAAGGCAGACTCCAAGCAGAATGAAGAATTAAAGAACCAAATGGGTATTTGAGCACAGAATTTGACTTGCAGTTTGAATCCAACCAAGTCAATTGCCTACTAAAACAAATAAACAAAAAGTCAACACTCCTCAGAAGAAAATAACAAAATCCCAAGTCCCCACAATATAAAAATCACAATGTTCAGGGTAAAATTCATAATAAATCCACATATGACAATTCAAGAAAGTATGACTCATTCTAAAGTTAAAAGATGATCAACTGAAACCAACCCTGATGTAACCTAGATTTTAGAAATAGCAGAAATGATTTTAAAGTAGCTTTTATAACCATGCTTAATCATGGGAAGGAAAATATGCTCATAATGAATGAAAAGATAAGAAATCTCAGAAGAGAAGCAGAAGCTATTAAAAGAAGAATCAAATGGAAATTCTGGAACTAAAAAATACAATACCTGAAAGAAAAAAAAAAAACTGGTTATATTTAATAGCAGACTGAATATGGCAGAAGAATGAATCAGTGAACATGACGATAAAATTTAAAAAGTGTCCAATGTGAAGAAAGAAATGGAATTAAAATATAAAAACGGGCAGAACCTTAGAAATCTGTTGTACAATATCAGAAGGTCTAGCATAAATTAATTGGAGTCCCAGAAGGAGAAGAAATAGAAACTATTAAAAAAAAATTGAAATAATGCCTGAAAATTTCCCACATCTGATGAAAGACATAAATTTACATATTCAAGCAGTATAAATATTAAAAATAAAATAAAATAAAATAACCCCAACAACATACCTAGGTACATGACAGTCGAACTGTTAAAAAGCAAAGATAAATAAAAAATGTTGAAAGAAGGCAGAGGAAAAAAGACTCATTAGATACAGTGTAACATTTATTTGAAGTATCACAGATTTCTCATTAGAAATAATAGAGATCAGAAGATTGTGGAATAATAACTTTACAGTGCTAAAGTAAATAAACTGTTAACTCAGAATTCTATATGCAGCAAAAATAGCCATCAAAAATGAAAGTAAAATAAAGACATTTTCTGCACTACATAAAATGTTAAAGGAAGATTTTCAAGGTCAAAGAAATTAATACAAAATGGAAACTTAGATTTCTAGGAAAGGATGTAGAGTATCAGAAATGGTAAATACCTGGGTAAATATAAAATGCTATTTATTATTAATGTCTTTAAATTGCCTATGACTGTTTAAACCTGAAACGTTAACATTGTGCTTTGTAGTTTAAACTGTATATAATTGTAACATTGTACATAGGGTCGCTATGAGTTGGAACCGACAGGATGGCACCTAATAACAACAGCAACATAATTGTAGTACACACGGTAACTGTTTCATAAAGGATGGGATGGGGATAATGGCCATATAAGGTTGCACTATGTATTTTATTTGAAGGGGTACATTTTAGACCGGAAAAGTTAAGAATGCATATACAAAGAACAATCATGAAAAAATAATGCAGAGAGGTAGAGGTAAAAATACAATAGACATATTAAAATGGAACATGTTACTCTTTACAAAGTAAGAGACAAGGAGCAGATTTTACAAGAAAATATTTTGAGATCAGTTATAGACAAGCTGTATCTGTAGTTCTGAGCTATCTAGGGAAGATCTCAGATGTCCAGGAAGTGATTGAATATATATAGGTTTGATTTCTGGGGAAGTTGGAGGGTCTGAATTGAAACACTTCTGCACCAACATCATAATTAAAACCAAGAAAATGGAGAGTAAATAAAATTAACGGTCCAGACATGAGGAGTGGCGAAGTTCATGGAAGAGAGAGAAGAGACTAAAATAATAGTCATATGCAGGGAATTATTTTGTGAGCTTAGAAGACACTTGAGCATATAAACTAAAGGGGAAAGGCCAGTAGAGACAGAGATAGAAAATGTAAAGAAGAATGGTTGATTGATGAAGCAGGTTGTGGAAATGTGATAAATGAATTATTTTTGGAAATGAGAGAGGAAAAAAGATCAACAGGAAAAAAAATAATACAAAGAATTCTTGAGGTATAGAATTGGAGAATTAAGGCTCTCAAGCTGAAATGATCACAATCTTTTAACAGAAATACAATGCAGTTACTTGTTTAAATGGGCATTGCAATGAATTTGAAAGACTGAAGTGGCAGCAAGTGTGAATTAACCCTATTTAATTTAGCACATATTTAATTGTCTTCTCTATGTTCTAGACACTGTACTAAGCACTGGAAAAGAACTATGAACCAAACTTTTTGCCTTTACGAACCTTGTATTTTTGTGGGAAATGAAAAAAAAGTTCTTATTGTTTAGTAATCCTGCTTGAAGCCCTTGTATCTATTGTATAAATATAGTGTAAAAGATACTTAAAGTATCTTCATATTTAGTCATTGTTTTGTCCCAAAGTTAACTGGGCACTGACCTATAAAACAAGATCATTTAGATTCTCTTGGTTGAATTACTCTCTGCATTTAGAAATAGGTTGAGTAATGGGATGTCATGTAAAGAAAAGCCAGTTGGATCAGGATTAAGAATTCATTGGGTAATACCTTGATTAACTAACTCATCCCAGTTTCTGCCCCTCTGCTTGAAGGACCAGACATTTCTTGGCAGGGTCCATGGCTTTTCAAGCCCTGAACAACAACTTATGTTACCCAAACAGTATATGGGTTTGAGATAGGCACGAGAATACTTATTAACTTACAATGAGAAATAATACTTACAGACTAGAATAGTCACACTGGCATGATCAGCTTATCCACTCCCTGTGATCAAGCACATGGGAAGCCAAATCATAATCAGAAACCTCTTCTAATTTTCCACAAGAAATCACTGTGGTAGGGACAGGAAATATTCAAAGTGCGTATGCTCAGTGCACTTTCTTCTGGTAGGCAGACATGCATGAAATACTAGATCATAATCAGATGGTAGCTTGGTGTGCAGGAATTCTGAACAAGGGGAGTCAGATGAATGGAAGGTCTAATAGCACAAGAGTAAGAAAACCTGATGTATTCATCTCACAATGGTCTTGTTATTGAGATGGAAGTACTCAAAGTTCTCAGCCTTGATTCCCACTGCACTGTGCTTGCGTGGGCTCTGTCATCATTTGTGCACTGACGCCCCCTTTTCTATTCATGCAGGGATGATTAATCTCACTTCTGTTCAACACATTCATGCTTTGGCTAGATTGAAACATTCAAAAAGTTACATTCCAGTCCTGCTGACACAAGAACCACCTGCTCTCTTTTAGGTGACTTTGTATTTCTCGGCCTTTGAACATGTCGATTTGATAGCGTAATCCCCAAAAGATTATCTAATTTCCCTGATCTTCATAGTTGGTGTTCCTAAAAGCCAGATGTTCCTCCAGACTCTCTCATGCAAATAATAGATAATAACCACATCAGTGATATACAGTTGGAAACCATTTGAAGCTATATGGTCTTTAAAATATACTTTCAGATATTATAATTATATCTCTCCTTTTAATTCATATATTCATAAAGTTTAAAAGTGACCTTAGAGATCAACTAACTCAATGGTTTCATTTTATAGGATAGAAAAGTGCCACCTCGGAGATTTTTAAGTCTTATGTAATTGTACAGAGCGGAAACTAGAACCTGGACCCGCTGACTTTCAGCCTCCCCTAGTCTCTGCTGCCTTAGGGGCATAGTACTTCGAGAATTAGATTTCCACATAGATTTCCTCCATATTCCTCAGGCTGGTATCTCTATCTTTTGAATAGTCTTGTTTCTTAATACCTCTAGCACAGGGCCATGTAAAAAGAAATACTTTCACACTAGTCAATATTTCTAAATGAATACCTGTGCTAAGATGATTGTAGCAAAATTAATGTCAGACAGTTGTGTGAATTAATTTACCTAGGATAAATTGCTACCATTTTACAAAAATTAAAACAATGAGGAATTTCTGTTTTCATGAATGCAAAGTGACATTGGTACATGATTCTGAATTTCTTTTCTTAGAAGTTTTTACTAAAAACTGTGTTCCTCTAAATAAGCCCTTCTTCTATTCCAAAGGCATGGAGTGAGTCAAATGAAAACTTATTATTATGTAATATATATTAATTGATTATATAAATACAAATTTATAACCAAGCCAAAATACATAGATATTAAGGGAAAGGGGTATACATCTATTTAAAAATACACATAACATAATTTTCATATGAACTTTTGAGGGTGAATAATAATTCTAAGAAATAAGGGGAAATCTAAAAGCCTGTGGAAATAGCCACCACTTGTTTCTTTAGCTGCAAGTGAGGTGGAAATTCAGTGATGCCTACACGTGCTGTAGAATTTCAAGCTGATAAAAAAAAGAATTTATCTTCCAAACTGTACAATGGTAAAATGCTCATCGTTCTCCCCACAAGGAGTTCCAGTCACATTATGGGGACTTCGGGAAACAATGCTGGCCAATTCTAGCCCATCTGTGTGCCAGAAGGGAGAGTCACATTTAAGCAATCTTGGCAAAGTTCATTATATCATAAACATCTAGGGTCAGGGAGACGGTATTTTTTTTCTTTTAGTATATAGCATATATTCTTTGGGTATATATATTAATAAAGAAAAATATTATATAGAATACATATATTCTGTCCTATAGTCTATAGAATTTAAAATAGAATATTTCAATAAGAATAAGTTACTAAGTATTAATGTATTTTTAATAATATTTATTATCTTAATCTCTTTCTTCTCGAAGGTAAATGACTCTCACTTCTTTAGCCTGAGTCTTGGGCCAAATTTCTGGTCTTTTATTCATGATGCCCTAATATCACTAGAGAAGATAACCAAACTAATAAACGATAACAACAAACTAACAAAAAATATTTTAAAAGAAGAACTTGGATAATATTTAAATTATTTATTTCCAGCAAAAAAAAAAAAAAGAATAAGAGCTGCTTGGTTTAACCTTTTTCTAGTATGAAACAGTGTCTTCTGAATTTTTCTAAATGCCTTTTTATTTAATGCAAATAAAATTATCTATATTGAAATTGGGAATTCAAAATGGCAAGAAAATTCTATCCTTTATGCTTGTACTTATTAAATTAGGCCAACAACGATGTACAGGTTACAACAGAATTTATTCTGAATCAGCTTTTCTGAATTATAAATATTCAATTGATGGTCAAGCACCTTTCCCTGAAAAAAGAAAAGTCATAAAATACACTGCATCAGGAGAAATGCCACTTAGAATTTTATTCATTTTTAATTTTATCTGCAGTGTGGTCAAATGTACTGATCTCATGGAAATGAAGTAAAAAAAGGGAATGTTATCTGCTTCCTTTTTCAGTGTGAATTCAAACAGGGCAAGGTTGTCTTTGGGAGTTAAGGACCTAATGACACTCTGTACTTCAGGAAAACTAGTGTCAAACACAGTGGTATTATGAGCTGATAGCAAAACCACAAAAAACACAGTATTCCTTCCAATGCACATTTCACTTAAGCACAAGACATGAAGAGGTGTGAGAATCAGGTTCACATAAACATACATCATCATTTATCCATCCATTAAACTGACGTATTTTGAGTGTCTGTTATATATTAGGCACTGGGATAAGTGCTGGATAACACGACAAAAGAACATAATTTTGTTTGTGCCCTTTAGTAGTCCACAGTTAAGGAAGATACATGAGCAGAGATTATAATATGTTTCCGTAAGCGTTTGTGAGTGAAAGGTCAAATATAGCACATTGTTCTAGAGAGTACCTGATAGTACCATGGACCTCCTTTGACCTAGGACTCAGAGCAAGTTTCACAGAGAAGGGGATGTGAGAAATGATAACAACTGTTAACACGGCATCGTGTTTACTATGAGGCTGGCACCCTTAAAATCACTTTATATCAACTAATTCACTGAAACTTCAAAACTACCCTTTTAAGGTAGATACTGTTATATTTCTATTTAAAGATGAGGAAACTGAGGCACAAAGTCATATAGTTAGTAAGGGATGGAGACAGAGAAAACAACGGCAGTCAGGCCCCAGGGTCTAGGCTTTCAACCACTATCCCATTCTGCCTCTTTCCAGTGTCTTTTGGAGATGAGTATTTGAAGATAGAGGAGTTTCAATGCAGGGAATCACCTCAGTCACAGTGGGAAGGGTCTGTGAGTTCAAAACAAGTGTGGTGGGTTCATGGAAAAGTGAGAAATCTGGGGCTGCTGGAGGAACCTGGGTGCATGTTGGTGAAAGAGGCTGGAGAGGAGGCAAGGAAGCAGGTGAGGGACAGAGACGGAGACACATGTTCACCGCCTTCACTCATCTCCCGTACCCCTTGCCAAATTTTTTGGGTGACGTTTTGAACTCACCATATATCATGACTTCTAAGGGACCAACAACTGAATTAGTTTTAGAAATAGTCTATCAAATGATTTCTCACATTTGGAGAGTCTAAGATTTCTCTTCATCCCAGTTTCTTCAAATCATCCTATAAAACCATTCTAGAGTGAGTGATGAATGAATAAAATGAAATTGACTTTAGCCTCAAGCTTTGTAATGGTTAATTTGACTGTACAGTACCTTTTTAACTCTCCAAATATGGCCTTAAGAGGGTTTTTGCCTTCTCTTGGAACTGTGAGACATGGTGTTTATTTTTCCTCATCAAATCATTTAAATTGAGGGGAAATATTTGTCAGGTACTAGAAGTATTGTCTGCATTTCAGACAACAGCTGAAATTAGAGGTCGTGTTCTGGTTTCCTGCTTCACCAGTATATCTCCTCCCTGAACAATCCCTATGTTCATTTACATTGAGGTTTCCAAGCTCTTAAACCACGAACAAATACTCCCAAACCCAGAGTTCCATAAGACAAACCACAACAACAAATAAAAGACAGGTGATTTTCAGCCATTATAAGGATACACCACAGACTGACAAATCTTCATGGACACATGTATTTCCTCGCTCAAATGTCGTTAACACTACTACCCTGTAGCCAGGCGGCAGTGGGGTGAAGAATTGTAGTCTATAGGCACATGCCTCTGGGCAACAGCGCTACCTAATTAACATCTCAACCCTCAATCAGCTTTGCAGTTTCCCTAAGTGAGGCTGAAAACTGTCAGCCCCAGGGATGAATGAGAGCCACAGACATTTTTTGTTTGTCAAGTATAGTGTTCTTTTTTTTAAAAAAAAAAACATTTCAAATTATTTGCCAACATTTAAAAATCAGAAGTTTCCACATTATACTGGAATTTCTAGCTTCTTCAGGAAGCATAAGACCCGTGTTCTTCAGGAAATCAATTGTTGGAATGGAGTGGCCACAGCCCCATTTAGGGAGTGCACATTTACTTCCCTTTCACCAGCACCCCCCTTAACTCCCCAGGTTGCTTGCCTCGCTTTGGCAGATATTTGAATTATTGCCCTCTGTTGCTTTTGTTATTTAAAATAGTTACACCTGGCTTCTTCCCATCATATTAGCAATTATTGCTTCCATCTTGTTGAAAGGGAAGATAAGGAAGACAATTCAATTTATTAAACATTTACTGAGTGCTTGGTTTGTGCCCAAAACATGTGATTGGGGGAATCAACAGAGTAAAAAAGTGGTATTATAAATGAATGGTAGAAGAAAAACAGACTGACAAGAGGTCATAGTAAAGCCAAGAAGTTTGATTCATCTGGCAATGAAAACATGAATGTCATCACACAGGTTCTTTTCTCCTTAGCTTATACTGTGATAAGGATATTTATATCTATGTATTTTTTATATATAGGCACATATATACATACGTACACACATAACAAAGAGAAAGATTAGTTTATATAGACACGCATACACACATGTAACAAAGACTAAGTTTTGCAACCCAGTAGGACAATTGTAAGCTGAAGATCATCGGTATATAGTAAAATCATGCTTTATTGGCATTTATAATAAGCACTGGCGTCTAGTGTCTTTACAATGACTAGCTGAATTTATCTAAATTATATCTATTTTTAATTTCAATTGTAAGTTTGACAATAGGTGATTATAGCATTCCAAGTTCCCTCCTCTGTATATATCCCATTTAATTTGTGGTTTCCAGCAACAACACCGTCTAATAAATTCTGAACTTTTCCCACCATGATTTCACTTCTCTGTTGCTGACAGTTCATCCTTGCTCACATTGATGAATGACTTTATGATATCCTCTGTTTAAGTGGCATAGGGAATGATTGTTAATTGTCCATTTCTGTGAGCCAACTGTTATCCAATTTAATTGTTAACGAATTTAATTGTGGTCCTTTCTTGAAATGTCGTTCAAAATTATAAACCTGGATTCAAAATCTCTTCTTTGGAAGGAGCAACAATGGACATGTTACCGTGAACATGGTGAGACAGGTGACAGGTTCCTTAATTTACTACACAAATGTATCGTCTTGATGTTACTTAATGAAAACAAAACTGCCATCAAATTCTCTTTCTTTTTACTTCCCCACTTTGCCTCATTCTAGCTATCTTACTAATCAAGTGAAGTGATTTTTAAAAAGTACCCGTTACCCATTGCGATCGACTCAATTCTGACTCATAGTAACCCTATAGGGCAGAGTAGAACTGTCTGCCCCATAGGGTTTCCAAGGAGCAGCTGGTGAAATCGAATTGCTGACATTTTGGTTAGCAGCCAAGCTCTTAACCACTGCACCACCAGGGCTCCTTTTAAAAAGTATATATTGTTATTTCTATTATTACTATCATCATCATCATTTATCACTAGATAATTAACTGCTAGAAAGTGTGAAATTATAATTTTCTTCCTCACTGAAAAGCTGGCTTCTATTTTGGATATCTCTAATGGGTATACAATTGAAGAAGTTGTTGATAAATATTATGAGGCTATTTAATACTTCAACGAAAAACTCCATTAGTAGTTGTATTTTTAAAAATCTACAGTGTTGAAGATTGGTGCACTGAAATATTACTAAATGCAAAGAAAAAATAAAAGTGTGATTTTGAACTTGTTAACGCTTTCACTTCTGCTCTTTCCATCTGTAAAAAATAACTCTGTTTGAACAGAAAACATGGTTGGCATGAAATTGAAAAAAACAAAAAAAGCTGATGTCAGCTGGAGAAAAGTCAGCCCCGGGATCTATCTGGTTTTCTTTGCTCTGAGATCAAGGTATTGACAAGAAATAGAATATTTATGAATATAGGGTTGGGTGAGGTGAGGAGAGGTGCTATCACTTAGGGAAGATTTAAAATAGAGACCAGATAGAAATTTAAAATATGTGTAAAACCTAAACAGCAAAAAGTAGTATCAAACTAACCTTTCCTAAAATCCAAATCTTTATCTTAAAAACACCTTGGCATCCCAAAAGAGTTCATTTCAGGAACGGATGTGCATGGAAGTAACATTGTACGGAAACAAAACTATTGGAGGCACAGGCTGCCCTGTGCTCCCTGCTATAGCCGCTCTACTAAAAAGAGTATCTCCCTGTTCTGTAATATCTGTAAGTTTTGGAACCCAACAGAACAATCATAAGCTGAAGATCATAGATATATAGTAAAATCATGCTTTACCAGAATTTAAAATGGGCATGGGATTCTAGTGTCTTTACAGTGACTAGCTCAGTTATTCCTAACTATATCTAAATTATAACCAACATTGTCAGCAAACACAAATATTTTTAAAAGAAATCACATTTTTTTGTCTTTTTTTTCTTTTCAGGTAGTGGTGGTAGCCCATCCTAAATTTATGAGAGAGGTCTCTAAAGTAATCTACATAGTAAAATTTGATGCAAAATCAATTTTACATCATTTTATATGGTAAAAAATTTGCATCAAAAATTTACTGGGGGAACACTCCATGTTAATCCCATAATAGAATTTTAAATCCTACGTATTCTAGCTTCTATTAATTCTGGCATGCTCCTTTATACTGCAGCTAATATCAACCCTTCCTCTTCTGATCTCTTGTAATTTGGAATTATTAATGGAAAATGTGCAGAGGTGGGGCCAAGACGGCAGAGTAGTTAGATGCTTCCGGCAGACCCTCTTACAACAAAGACCTGAAAAAAACAAGTGATTCGATTATATATGGCATTCTGGGACACCTGATCATCAAAGCAGAGTTGAGGAAACAGACTGAGTGGCAGGGGGAGGAAGAGATGGTTCAGAAGCAGCGAGGAGTTGCCAGACCTGACCCAGTGAAAGCCTTAGCCCTTTAGGCCTGAGCAGCTCAGGGGTGAGCGGTGAGACAGGCAAGCAGCCAAGTTCAGGGGGCACGTTTTCCACACTGAGAGAGATCCAGCCACTGAGAGTCTACACAGCCACCTAGAAGCAGTGAGAAACAGCCCTCCACGAAAGATAAGTACTTGTGTCCGGCCTACCATGCAGATGAAAAATACCCCCCTTAGGGAAAAAACTCTCTCCCATTTACCTCCCTGCTCCCTGCTCTGCACCGAGTCCAGGACCAGCTTCAACAATTGTCGAGTCCCCTGGGCCAGAAGGAGGATCTGTCACACGCCCACAGCCATTCTCCCTGCCTTGGAGACTGAACAAATTAACAAATGGGAAAAACTAAACTGCCGGCTCCCCTAAGCCAGGAATCCAGGGTAGGCACAGCTCCTTTGCCTAGGCACAGGCATAAGGGATCCACAGACTTTGAGTGCCCTTCCGCCTGCATAGACTTGTGTGGGCCCATCTCAACAGCATAGGCCCTCGTTACCGCAACACAACACGGTATATACCGGAAGTCTAAGTTCAATTGTTTCAGCAGTGAAGTGGCAGGTTCGTGACATTTGACACTGCTCTGCCCATTAAGAAGGGTCTTCACCGACCCACATCAGGGGACTGAGGACTGGTGTCTCCACCCATGCCACCTAGCCATCTGCGATAGATGCCCATGAATAAGAGGTGCCCCCCAGTCCTTACAGCCAACAGCATCAGGTGCTCACAGTCTGGCTGCAAAACCCACCCACCTACACGATCTAGGGAACAGGTACAAGCCTTCCTCCTGGACACTTGGGAGTGGCTGTCAGCCCACTGCCTTGCTCAGAGTGTGTCCCCCTGCTGCAACCAGATGCCTGTGCCTATGCCAATCACCCATGCCTGTCTAGGACCGTGAGAGCCTACACTGCACACTTTGTGGCTAGCTATCTGTGCACCTGAGCTGAATCCATACAGGAAGACTGGGTGGACTCCTGAGCTCACATACCTAGTAACAGATCTAACCACCTGGTGACAGGACATTAAGGCTTCAAAGGTGCCAATAATCAAACTAGCTCATACAAGCAGCCTATTTGGGCATATCAAAAAAAACAAGAAGTCAGGACACAGTAAACAAACATAAAATAAATAAACATAATAACTTCTTGATGGCTGGGAGACAAGAGTCAGCATCAAATCACATAAAGAGGCAATCCATGATGGCTTCAGCAAGTTCCCAAAATAAGGAATCTACAAATTTTCCAGAAGAGGAAAATTTCTTGGAATTATCAGAGGCAGAATACAAAAGATGAATATACAGAACTCTTCAAGAAATTAGGAAAGAAATTAATCAAAATGCAGGATAAGCAATAGAGGAAATTAAAAAGATCCGGGGAAAGCATAACGACAAATTTAACAAGCTGCAAGAATCCATAGAGAGGTAGCAGTCAGAAATCCAGAAGATTAACAATAAAATTTCAGAATTAGACAACTCAAAAGAAAGTCAGAGAAGCAGAATTGAGGCAATGGAAGTCAGAATTAGTGAGATTGAAGATGAAGCACTTGACACCAACTTATCTGAGGAAAAATCAGATAAAAGGATTTAAAAAAATGAAGAAACCCTAAGAATTATGTGGGACTGTATCAAGAAGAATAACCTACTAGTGATTGGAGTACCAGAACAGGGGAGAATAACAGGAAATACAGACAGAACTGTTGAAGATTTGTTGGCAGAAAATTCCCCTGATATTGTGAAAGATGAGACAATGTCTATCCAAGATGCTCATTGAACCCCACTCAAGGTAGATCCCAAAAGAAAGTCACCAAGACATATTATAATCAAACTTGCCAAATACAAAGATAAAGAGAGAATTTTAAGAGCAGCTAGGGATAAACAAAAAGTCATCTACAAAGAGAGTCAATAAGAATAAGTTCAGACTACTCAGCAGAAACAATGCAGGCAAGAAGGCAATGGGATGACATATAAAAAGCCTTGAAGGAAAAAAACTGCCAGCCGAGAATTATATATCCAGCAAAACTGTCTCTCATATATGATGGTGAAATTAGGTTATTTCCAGATAAACAGAAGTTTAGGGAATTTGCAAAAACCAAACCAAAGTTACAAGAAATACTAAAGGGAGTCCTCCAGTTAGAAAATCGGTAACATCAGATAACAATCCAAGACTAGAACACAGGACAGAGCAACCAGATATCAACCCAGATAGGGAAGTCACAAAAGTAATCAAAGCTAAAACACTGAAAATAAGGTAACAGATGTCAATATGTAACAGATGACAGCATTAAAACAAAAAAGAGGGACTTCAAAAATGTAGACATAGATTTTTCATATGGAGAGGAAGTCAAGGCGATATAAAGAAATAAAAGATATAAAGAAATAAATCAAACACAAAATCAACAATAATGAAAAAGATGAAAAGAAAATACATAAAGAAAAATGACTCAGCACAGAATATTAAGCAGAACAAAGAAACTGAACAACACGCAAAAAAAAAAATCAAAATGACAGCACTAAACTCATACCTATGAATAAATACACTGAATGTAAATGGACTAAATGCACCAATAAAGAGACAGAGAGTGGCAGATTGGATATATGCTGCCTACAAGAGACACACCTTAGACTTAAAGACACAAACAGTCTTAGTCATCTAGTGCTGCTGTAACAGAAATACCACAAGTGGATGGTTTTAATGAAGAGAAGTTTATTTCCTCACAGTCAAAGTATGCTAAAAGTCCAAATTCAGGGCATCAACTCCAGGGGAAGTCTTTCTCTCTCTGTCGGCCTTCTCATCAGTGTTCCCCTGGAATAGGAGCTTCTCAGCACAGGGACCCCCGTCCAAAGGACGCGCTCTGCTCCCGGCACTGCTTTCTTGATGGTATGAGGTCCCTCTGTCTCACTGTTCACTTCTGCCTTTTATATCTCAAGAGATTGCCTCAGGACACAATCCAGTCTTGTACATCCAGTCCTGCCTTACTAACACAACTGCCACCCATCCTCCCTCGTTAACATCATAGAGGCAGGTTTACAACATACAGGAAAATCACACAGTACCAGGAATCATGGCCTAGCCAAATTGATACACACATTTTTGGGGGGACATAATTCAAACCATGACACAAACTAAAACTCAAACGATGGAAAAAAATATATCAAGCAAACAACACTCAAAAAAGAGCAGGGTGGCAATATAAATCTCTGACAAAATAGACTTTAAAGTAAAATCCACCACAAGGGATAAGGAAGGACACTATATAATGATTAAAGGCTCAACACATCAGGAGGACATAACCATAATAAATA
Organism: Dugong dugon; assembly: GCA_030035585.1. Taxonomy (NCBI): domain Eukaryota; kingdom Metazoa; phylum Chordata; class Mammalia; order Sirenia; family Dugongidae; genus Dugong; species Dugong dugon. The sequence continues at coordinate 145,137,831 of CM057464.1, read as the reverse complement.
TTTACACACCCAACGACAGGGCTCCAAAATACATAAAACAAACTCTAACTGCATTGAAAAGAGAGAGAGACAGCTCCACAATAATATTAGGGACTTCAACACAGCACTTTTGGTGAAGAACAGAACATTCAGAAAGAAGCACAACAAAGACAGAGAAGATCTAAATGCTACAATCAACCAACTTGATCTCATGGACACTCCACCCAACAGCAGCCAATTATACTTTCTTCTCCAACACACATGGAACATTGTCCAGAAGAGACCTCATATTAGGCCATAAAGCAAGCCTTAAAAAAATCCAAAGCATCGAAATATTACAAAGCATCTTTTCTGACCATGAAGCCATAAAAGTAGAAATCAATAACAGAAAAAGCAAGGAAAAAAAATCAAACACATGGAAACTGAACCACACCTTGCTCAAAAACTACCAGGTTATAGAAGAAATTAAGGATGGAATAAAGAAATTCATAGAATCAAACGAGAATGAGAACACATCCTACCAGAACTTTTGCGACACAGCAAAAGCAGTGCTCAGAGTTCAGTTTATAGCAACAAATGCACACTTCCAAAAAGAAGAAAGGGCAATAATCAAAACGTTAACCCTACCATTGGAACAAGTTAGAAAGAGAGCAGCAAAGAAGCCCTCAGGAACCAGAAGAAAGGAAATAATAAGAATTAGAGCAGAATTAAATGAAATAGAGAATAGAAAAACAATTAAAAGAGTTAACAAGACCAAAAGCTGGTTCTTTGAAAAGATCAACAAAATTGATAAACTGTTGGCCAAACTGACAAAAGAAAAACAGGAAAGGAAGCAAATAACCCATATAAGAAATGAGATGGGTGATATCACAACAGACCTAACTGAAATTAAAAGAATCATAACAGAATACTATGAAAAATTGTACTCTAACAAATTTGAAAACCTAAAGGAAATGGACAAATTTCTAGAAACTCACTACCTACCTAAATTAGCACAAACAGAGGTAGAACAACTAAATAAATGAATAAAAAAGAATAGATTGAAAAGCTGATTTAAAAACTCCCAACAAAAAAGCCCTGGCCTGGATGGCTTCACTGGAGAATTCTACCAAACTTTCAGAAAAGAGATAACACCACTACTACTAAATGTATTGCAGACCATAGAAAAGGATGCAATACTCCCAGACTCATTCTGTGAAGGCAGCATAACCCTGATACCAAAACCAGGTAAAGACACCACAAAAAAAGAAAATTACAGACCAATATCCCTTATGAACATTGATGCAAAAATCCTCAGCAAAATTCTAGCCAATAGAATTCAGCAACATATCAAAAAGTAATTCACCATGACCATCTGGGATTTATACCAGGTATGCAGGGATGGTTCAACATTAGAAAAACAACCCATCACTTAAATAAAAGACAAGAACCACGTGATCTTATCAATCGATGCAGAAAAGGCATTTGAAAAAGTCCAACACCCCTTCATGATAAAAACTCTCAACAAACCAGGAATAGAAGGGAAATTCCTCAATATAATTAAGGGCGTTTATACAAAGCCAACAGCCAACATCATCCTAAATGGAGAGACTTGAAAGCATTCCCCTTGAGAATGGGAACCAGACAAGGATGCCCTCTATCACCACTCTTATTCAACATTGTGCTGGAGGACCTAGCCAGAGCAATTAGGCTAGAGAAAGAAATAAAGCGCATCCAAATTGGTAACGAAGAAGTGAAAGTATCTCTATTTGCAGATGATATGATCTTATACACAGAAAACCCCAAAGAATCCACAAGAAAACTACTGGAACTAATAGAAGATTTCAGCAAAGTTTCAGAATACAAGATAAACATACAAAAATCCGCTGGATTCCTCTACACCAACAAAGAGAACCTCGAAGAGGAAATTAGCAAATCAATAACATTTACAACAGCCCCCAAGAAGATAAAATACTTAGGAATCAACCTAACCAGAGACGTAAAAGACCTATACAATGAAAACTACAAGACGCTACTGCAAGAAACCAAAAGAGACCTGCATAAGTGGAAAAAAATACCTTGCTCATGGATAGGAAGACTCAATATTGTGAAAATGTCAATTCTACCCAAAGCGATCTACAGATACAATGCAATCCTGATCCAAATTCCACCGACATTTTTTAATGAGATGGAGAAACAAATCACCAACTTCATATGGAAAGGGAAGAGGACCCAAATAAGTAAAGCACTACTCAAGAAGAAGAACAAAGTGGGAGGCCTCACACTATCTGATTTTAGAATCTACCATATAGCCACAGTAGTCAAAACAGCCTGGTACTGGTATAACAACAGATACATAGACCAATGGAACAGAATTGAGAAATGAGACATAAATTCATCCACCTGTGAGCAGCTGATATTTGACAAAGGCCATTATTTGGGGAAAAGACAGTCTCTTTAACAAATAGTGCTGGCATAACTGGATATCCATCTGTGAAAAACTGAAACAACCGTACCTAACACCATGTACAACAACTAACTCAAAATGGATCAAAGACTTAAATATAAAATTGAAAATGATAAAGCTCATGGAAGAAAAAATAGGGACAACGCTAGGAGCCCTAATACATGGCATAAACACCACATGAATCCTAAGAAATAATGCATAAGCACCAGAAGAGAGACTAGATAAATGGGAGCTCCTAAAAATCAAACACTTATGCTCATCAAAAGACTTCATCAAAAGAGTAAAAAGACAACGTACAAACTGGGAAAAAATTTTGCTACGACAAATGCAATCAGTGTCTAAACTCTAAAATCTACAAGATACTACAAAACCTTAACAGCAAAAAGATAAATAACCAAATTAAAAAATGGGCAAAGGATATGAATATGCACTTCATCAAAGAAGATATTCAGGCAGCTAATAGACACATGAAGTAATGCTCAAGATCATTAGCCATTAGAGAAATGCAGATTAAAACTACAATGAGATATGATCTCACCCCAACAAGGCTAGCATTAATCCAAAAAGCACAAAATAATAAATGCTTGAGAGGTTGTGGAGAGATTGGAACACTTCTGCACTGTTAGTGGGAATATAAAATGGTACAACCACTTTGGAAATCGATTTGGCACTTTCTTAAAAAGATAGAAATAGTAGTACCATATGATCCAGCAATCCCACTCCTTGGCATATATCCTAGAGAAATAAGAGCCATAACACGAATAGATATATGCACACACATGTTCACTGCAGCACTGTTCACAATAGCAAAAAGATGGAAACAACCTAGGTGCCCATCAACGGACGAATGGATAAACAAATTATGGTATATCCACACAGTGGAATACTACTCAATGATAAAGAACAACGATGAAGCCGTGAAACATAACATGGAGGAAGCTGGAAGTCATTATGTTGAATGAATTTAGTCAGTCACAGAAGGACAAATATTGTATAAGACCACTATTACAAGAACTCAAGGAAAGGTTTAAACACAGAAGAAAACACTCTTTGATGGTTACGAGGGTAGGGAGGGAGGGAGAGGGTTATTCACTAACTAGATAGTAGATAAGAATTATCTTAGGTGAAGGGAAGGACAGCACACACTATAGGGGAAGTCAGTACATCTGGACTGAACCAAAGCTAAGAAGTTTCCTGAATACAATCGAACACTTTCAGGGACAGAGTAGCAGGGGTAGGGGTCTGGGGTCCATGCTTTCAGGGGACTTCTAGGTAAACTGGAATAACAAAGCTTATTAAGAAAATGTTCTGCATCCTATTTTGGTGAGTGGCGTCTGGGGTTTTAAAAGCTTCCAAGCAGCCATCTAAGATGCATCAGTTGGTCCCAACCACCTGGAATAAGGAGAATGAAGAACACCAAAGACACAAGGAAAGTATTAGTCCCAGAGAGAGAAGGGCCACATAAATCAGAAATTCTATCAACCCGAGGCCGGAAGAACTAGATGGTGCCTGGCTACCACCAATGACTGCCCTGATAGGGAACACTACAGAGAATCCCTGATGAGGTGCAGAGCTCAAATTCTAGTAAAAAGATCAGACTTAATGATTTGACTCAGACTGGAGGCACCCCAGAAGACATGGCCCCCAGACTCTCTGTTAGCCCAAAACTAAAACCATTCCCGAAGCCAACTTTTCAGACAAAGATAAGACTAGACTATGGGACATAAAATGATACTCGTGAAGAGCGTGCTTCTTAGCTCAAGTAGATACATGAGTCTAAATGGGGAGCTTCTATCCAGAGGTGAGATGAGAAGGGCAGGAGCTGTTTGAATGGACACAGGAAATCTGGGGTGGAAAGGAGAAGTGTGCTGTCACAGTATAGGGAGTGCAACAAGAGTCATAAAACCGTGTGTACATAAAGTTTTGTATGAGAAACTAACTTGAACTGTAAACTTTCATTTAAAGCACAATTTAAAAAAAAAAAAAAAAACCTATGGGGCAGATCTGCTCTGTCACATGAGGTCACTATGAGTTGAAAGGCACAACGGCACCTAACAACAACATGTCTTTAAATAGTACTATGCACACAGTAAGGGCTCAACAAATGCTTGTTAACTGAATGTCATGCCTCTCAAAGCTCCATAATTAAACCACCAACACTCTCATAGATTCAGGGAATAAAACTAACAACAACCAGTTCATAAATTTCCTGGGAATATTTCGAATTATTTGTTTCTACAAAACAGTCTCTTTAATTTTCAAAGTCATACCATTTACAAAGATTGAACTTAGTTGTTTAAAATACTGCTATAAAGCACACAGAGCAGGGGTTATTATTCTCATTTATACTACGAAAGTTTTCTTTATGTGCTTGATTCACTCATGAGTACAGTATGACAATTTAAGAGGAAGCCCAGGTTCTTATTCTCCTTTGTTCATTCATTTGACAAATATTAATGGGTATCTTTTATGTACAAGACACTCTGCTAGGAGCTCTTCAGGATACAACGATGAATCAGCAGAGATCTTGCCCTCAAGTCTTATGATGCTTTGTTGTAAGGATTTCTGTCAAAGACAAGTAGTAAGGCCAGTGAGCCTAGAGTCCTGGAGTCTTTAATGACAGATTTCCTACAGCATAACATGCAAACGAATACAGTCAAAGGGAGAGTGGATTTCATTTTTCAACTGAAATAGATAAAATACTTGGAGGAGTGCTTTTTAATTGGGGAAAAGACAATGTATTGTCATTTTTCTATGGTAAAAACACGTTTATATTTTTCTGATAGAATGAGGAAAAATTGTCAGAGACATGGAGAGGAAGATCTAGTGACAGTACATGGATTTTTTTTTTCAATGAAAGGAAGAAGAAGACGGAAAAATAAAAGGATAAGGGGAAAGAAGAGAGGAAGGGAAGAGACAGAGACAGTTGGAAAGAAAGAAATCTAAAAAGCCTGAAAACGCTTTAATTCAACCCAAAGTTGTAGATAAGATGCAAACCAGTGGTGGGTTTCGACACTTGTTAAGCTAGCAAATAAGCCAAGGAAAGGACTAAGAAAATAGCAGTTAGAAATTGTACCATATTATTTTATAATTTGTATTTAATTTAAATCAGTGGTTCTCAAAATGTAGTGTGTATGTGAATGACCCATGGATCTGGTTAAAACTTTAATTTCTTGGGCCTTGTCCTAGAGATTCTAACTCAAGGCGTCTGTGGTGGGGTCCAGAAATCACACAGTGGTCCTCAGCTCTCACTACAAGAAGCATCACTTACTACTTTTCTCTGGTTAAGCCCTTGGAGAAAAAGCTATAATAATAATTTTCAAAGTAATGCATCTTTTAGGTTCTTATTATCTCAGGCATGCAATTGTGACATTGCTGTCCTTCAATCACAGCAAAACTCAAAATAGCTGAGACAGTCCTGAGGAGGTGACTAAGCCTCTGGAAGCTGCAGTTTTGTGACACATCATCTCCTGAGATCAACGTCATTGAGATCTTGGATTGATCTTTTTGTGCTTAAAACCAAAAAATCCACTTGCCATCTAGTCTATTCCAATTTATGGTGACCCCTTGTGTGTCAGAGTAGAACTGTGCTCCATAGGACTTTCAGTGACTGATTTTTCAGAAGTAGATCACCAGGACTTCTTCCCAGGTGCCTCTGGGCAAACTCAAACTGTCAACCTTGCAGTTATCAGCTGAGTGAGTTAACCATTCACACCACCCAGAGCCTCCCCTTTCGCACTTAGGTAAGGGGAAATGAGCATATCCATTTGGTCTAATGTGGCTTAAATCTAGGGTGATCTCACATCTCAGTTATCTCCAGACAATTTGCTAGCCATGTTGTCCCACTGCCTTGTCCCTTTCACTTTCAAAAGTATATCAGTTTGGAAAATAAATTATATGGCGGCCCTATTTAAATATGACAGAAAGGAAGAGGGGACAGGAACTGTGAAAACCCCAATTTGTTGAGTAACTTAATCTGGAATAGTAAATTTTGATGCAGCTTAATTAAGCAAATATTCTATCATCTTATAACTTTAAAATTTTTGAGCTGACATATAGAATAAAAGTTAAAACTGAGGAAATAACTCCTTAATTGTATATACATGAGATCTTGACACTTAAAGCTAGTAATTCTTGATTTAGCTCTCTGAAGAGAATTAAATGCTGTTAACCAAACTGTATATAATAAAAATAGAGATGTAGGGATTTAAGAAAAATGAATAACAAAGTTGACTATTGGCAAAATCATTTCAAATGGCAATAGTACTGTCAGCATATATACACTTTGATACGAGAATCATTTTGCTTTAAAGGTGGACACGGTACATTACATAACCATACAGCACCATTCTTAGTAGCGGGCAAGAGGGACAATTACAGGATGCAGGGAATTATTAAATCTTGTGGAATAAACACTAGGTGACTTTAGGTTACTCATTTAATCTTTGTGGCTTTCCATTTCTTCTTCTTTATAATGGGGATCATATATCCTAAACTGTTTGTTGTACAAATTAAATAATGAAAGTGAAATAAAGTAACACATATTATAAATGCTTGGTAACCCTACGGGGCAGTTCTGCTCTGTCCTATAGGGTCTCTATGAGTCAGAATTGACTCGACGGCAATGGATATTGGTTTCTATAAATATTAGTTCCAAGGCATGAGCTTGCCTGATTTTCATGTTCTATTATGACCGTTGTTCAGTGTTTGATGACATCCTCTAATGAGGTAGAACAGTAGTTGGAGTTTTCTCTTTTTTAGTTTTAGATCAAATATCATTAGCTGCAAACAATTATTATGTGACTAGGCCCCTGTGCAGGCACTGGAGAGGTGAAGAGTTCTCATGGAGGTTGTGGACAACGAAAATTCTACATATCAGAACTTGCATAATACAGGTAAAGAAGTACATAGTAGGAAATGTTTATCCTTAAATGCATATATTAGAAAAGATAAACGTGGGTCAACAATGCCCAAGTTTCCAAAGCAGGGAGTTAAAAGCAGGATGAAAGAGTAATTCTAAAGAAATTAAAAGCCCTCCTCCTAAAAAAAAAAAAAAAAAAAAAAAAACTTTCATCATCAGTTAAACTCTTCTGTAGTTTTTTCTTTTCTTTCCTCTTTTTGTACGTTGTTTTCCTTTCTCCTTTTTTGTCCCCTATCCAATCCATACTTATTTCTTATGCAGAACACTTGAACTTTGTTTCAATCCTTAAAGTTTTCCAGAAGTGAGTTATGATTAATCATCAAAGCTGTTTCTCTAAGAGACACTTGGTATTAGGTATTAAATTATCATCACTTACACCTGTTAAACAGAAAATTGTATAAATGAACCAGAAAAAAAAATATTTTAAATACAAAATACAAACAAGGTTTTTAGGCTAAGGAAAATTTAAGAGTTAGCCTTTACACTATCAAATAAGAATATTTTTCCCAAATGCAATTAATCTGAAACATGTACTGACATAAATTCCGTCTAAAACTACAAATAACTAAGACCACATGAAGCCTTTCGGTCACTCTACCGCATGCATTCCTGTATTCATTCATCAATCCAATATCCATTCAGATTCACTGGGTCCCAATCAGGTACTAGGAACAAAGGTAGATGCCAAATAGCAGCCCACAGGGAAGATTTTGCTTTTAAATGCCTTCTTTCATGCCTTCACAATTGTTATATTTACCTAATTGGTAGACTCACATCAATATACAAACGTACTTTTTTTTTTTTTTTTTTTAAATCGGGACTGACAGCACTGATTCTCAATTCCTGGGAACAGATGACTAGAGTTCACTTGCTGGTGCCCCATTGGTTGGCTGCTCCAGATTGCTACATAGCCCACCAATCCCCATAATATGTCTGCAAATATCACCCTCTTCGCTCATTTGCTTTTACAAGCCTGGTTCATGTAAATTTTGCAACTAAAGTATCACTGGAATGTCTTCATTTTTCTCTATATCTCCATTGCCTGTGTACTGGTTCAGATTGCCATTGGCTGTGGCCTGGATATCTTCAGGAGCCTTCAGACTGGTCCCTCTCCTTCCAGTCTTGCCTTTTTACCCACATTTCTTAATCACACAGGCATTCTCTGGATGCACTGCACCTCCTAAAATGAAAATCTGACAATATCACAATGCTCCCAACCACTGTTGCTGGGATGGGCTTTCTATTTACTTCTCATCCCATGGTGGGCCCTTCTGAACTATATACTCTAACTCTGGGAAATAAGCTTGATATATGCTATATCTAAGAGCATTAAAATAAAAAAAAAAAGTCTCAGACAAGCTGATTAATTTGAAGAAGGAGCTTACTCCTTAATCCAGCACTTCAGAAGCACGGAATCCTATAAGAAGTATACAGTGTAGTTGTCAATGGACACAGGCAACAGAGCTTGAGTTCAAAAGCTCAAAATCAATAGCATTAGAGGGCATTCTTTTTCAAGCGTGATAATAGTATAACTCCCATTGGCTTTAATGGAAGTCATGAAGCTAACATGCCATGTAACCTTTTGAAAACTGAAGGATTACCATTCTACTGGAGCTGTCTCATGGTGTGTCTATTGACAGAGCATTATGCATAGGGCTTGAATTGATCAGAGTGACTTAAATTTATTCTCTTTCTTCTTGTGTAACTGAACACCATATTATATGTCCTACCTATCTGAAAATAATTTGGACCTTCAAAATGGAACTCAATGGGGTCTCAAGAAATACCACCTGCAGCAAGAGGTCAATGCTTTCAGTGTGTGATTCATATGCTAGCGGTTATCCCATTTGGGAGATTTTATCTAGGTCTCTATTTTGTCCAATGGTTCTTCTTCACTGATTCATTTAAGAAAAATACAGAAAAGTCTATTAAGTGTAGGGTGCTATTACTGAAAAATGTTTCTGGTCAAAACTATGAGAATACCTACTACTTTTCCAACCTAAGATAATCTTAGACCATGAAAATATACGTATATATATTTTAAAATATAACTAAATTATTATTTCCAGAGGGTTTACATGACATTTTTCCCCCTGTTGCAAGTTAAAATAAAGGAAGTTAATCAAAATATTCTATAATTGCAAAAATCCAAATAGCCAATATTTAACAGATAAGCTTAACCCTTTGGATTCCATTTGCCCCTTACCCATGAATTCCACAAATACTGAAATAATTTCAAAGTAAATCGCTTCTTTTGAAAGACCACACATAAAAATGATGGAAAAAAAAGGTGAATTGAAAATGTGGAAATCTGAAATAAATAGTAAGGTTCTGGGGTAGCTAAGCAACCCTGGTGGCTTAGTAGGTAAAGCCCTCAGCTGCTAACCGAAAGGTCAGCGGTTCGAACTCACCAGCTGCTTCATGGGAGAAAGATGTGGCAGTCTGCTTCCATAAAGAGTTACAGCCTTGGAAACCCTATGGGGCAGTTCTACTCCATTCTGTAGGGTCACTGTGGCTGGAATAGACTCAATGGCAGTGGGTTTGGTTGGGGCAGCTCACTGCTAAATAAAGATATTTAATCTGATTTATATCATGTTTCAAAAATGAATTTTCTTTTTAAATATCAAACTGAGGTTCAGTCAGGTTGACTGACTGCTTTTATATTATTAGTACACATGAATATGCTGTTGTTGGTTTCAGATGCTTTTATAGGCTGCCCTGAAATACAGTTGTTTCCACTTGAAAAAGCTACTTATAGGGATGGCATTTAGGACTTAGCTGGATACTAACCTCTAAATGTTCAATATATCTGTGGGGCTCCATAAGCAGTCACCCATTGCATCCTCCTTATAACAACACCCATAATTGCAGTGATGCTGGGCAGTCACATGGCAGCTGCCTGGTTTGCTGAAGTGAATATAAGCACTCTCTTTTATTCACTGTAGCATAGTTCTCACTGAAATACTGGTTCAGTCCTTTGGCTTTCACGTGTCTTCCCCAAGATAATTAAGTCCATTTGGGAGCTCAGAAATTCTTAAGCAGCGTAAATTTGAGAAGATATGCTGCCAGGCTCCTTGACAGGCTATTTGAAGGTTTGTACCATGTTTGCTTTAGACAGAGCCTCTGACCCAAACAGAGCATGCCTCATATACTCCACAGCCTTTTGTTCTATTTTGTCATACCCCAAGGACGTCACTTACCATCACCCTTGGTTATGCAGAATTGAAAGAACTGGAGGGGTAGAGAGAATGCTCTGCCATTCACACAGCTGGGCCTCCTTTTGGCTGCAGAGGAAAGCTACTTGACACATCGCAGACCATTTCTTAGCCATTCAGTGGTATTCAAAGGAGAGCAAAGAGCACCTTTTATAAAAATGACATTTCAACTACTCTATCTTTTCTTATTTCTAGCCCTCACCCAAGGAATATCCACTATCTTAAGAGCTGCTCAGTTTTGAAGAGTACTCGGGGTGCAAGGTTCGTGGCTGTGTCTCAGCTCTCAAACGTAGACTACAAGCAGGTTCTGCCTATTTTGTACTGAGCTGCAGCACCATGTGCTCTTTTTCAGAGGAGATTTTTATACAATTGTATAAAGAAGCCAAGGGAAGAAACTAAATGGAACTATGGTGTCGTACTCCAATTACAAATGTTTAGCTAAAATCTGCACTCACTTCAGCTGTAAACAGATACTTTTTTTTTTAACTAAGAATTTCTGTGTTCAAAATCAGGTCACTACATGTATATATATACATCTTTCATACACCAAATAAGTTTACTTGATTTACCCTTGGTTTTTCTTTTTCCTAATTACTTTCTTTCCCAAGAAAAGAAATATATATTAATCTATGTATTACAGATATCTGTCTTTATATGTGTGTGTGTGCGTGTGTGTGTGTAGAAAGATAGACAGACAGATAGATAGAGATAGAGACAGATAACAGGTTATCTATAACAAGATAAAAATTGTGAGATAAAACTAAAGTTCCAGGACCGTATGAATTTGGTGAGGTGGCAAAAACAGAAACTAATCATTAGGTTTTCCAAGAAGAGACTGCCACTTGGAGAGGAGCTGTTTGTATTCTCATGATGAGATTTTTGGTTCTTGCAAGAACTACCGTGAGATATTAGGTTGTATGAGAAAAAAACAGCTTTCTGTTAACTTATTTTTTCTTACTGGTCTATGAATTTGAATATGAGCCTCCTTAAGATAACTCTAAAATTATTTGATGCACCCCCTTCTTGAACAAAGAGATAGGGAGACAAACTCTGAGGGAGAAATTAGAGAAGCCATTGTATTTAAGAGCATGTGTACTTGTATCCATAAGAGGGGCCGAGTGCAAAGGAACAGAAAAAGCTATAAACTGATAATCAGGAGGCTGTATTCTGATCCTGGCTTTGTGAAAAACCAACTTGTGAACTTGGTCATGTAGTTTAGTCTGTTAAGTGCTGTGGGCTTTAGTTTTCCATGTTAAATGGTACTATTTTATCTAAATATTCACTGTACCTCTCTATTGTGCTCATCCCTACAGAGCCCTCCTTGATGCTTCTAGCTGTGGAAGGATGAACTTCCAACCCCATTGATGTCAGGGTTGCAGTGGACTTGCTTTGGGTAATGAGGTGTGAGTGGAAGTGACATATGCCACATCCAAGCAGAAACTGCCATTACTTTGTTCCCTCTACATCAAGAACTATACATCCCAGTAAGGGACTAGTGATTATGAAGGAAAAAGACACCAAGAAAGCCTATTTGTCTCATAAGTTTCAAACCTACCAGCACTTTAGACATTTAATAATTCATAAAATGATGTAGAGACACTTATCTTTGATCATGATAAATCCAAGGAAGTTTATGCTCCTGATTCCTTATTAAATAGAAAGATAATTGAAATTTTAGAAATCCAGTTATTAGGAAGATATAACTAATAAACATGGAGGAGTGCTAATAAGAAAAATTCTCAACTAGTTTTTCCTGGAAATGTAGTAATTAAAATAGTTTTCAGTTGTAGTTCCTAGAAAGTACTCTTAAGGAAGAAATCACTCTATCTAGGTAACTTTTCATAACATGAAGTTACACTTTGAGTTTTCTCAGGAAAAGGTTAGACAGCATCAAAGTTAGATGTTTTAAGAAAGGAAAACTAATGACTTTGACAGGTTTAAAAAGTCGTACTTGACAGCACAGTTATAGCTGTTTGATAGCAAGACTTAGATGTTCTGCTTTATTGAAGGTCAGGTAGCAGAGCTGAAAGATCATCCGAATAACTTCTCTTCTTTAAAACCAGCAATTATTCATTTAAAAGCACAAGAGTAGTTTTAATCAAATAATGGTCCCTAATATCACTTACAACTCTAAAACTCCATGGTTTTACAAGCTCAAACCTTTTATTCAGGGCTAGAGGAAGCCAGAATTTCTGTTGTATTATTTTATTCTTAATAGGTAGCCTAGATATCGTAAGTCCTTTAGAGTTCTGGAGGTTGCTTAGAGGTTTATATTTAAATAATTGCATAACTTCTCTTTCAAACGCTATCAATTACCAACATGCTTGTTTATTTGCTATGCGCAATGTTTTTCTATTGCAACAAACAATATCAGCGCAATTTATTATCTGTTTTATCTGGCAGGAGATGTGTATGGTGTCAAAGGAATGAAATCAGCATGTCCATCTAATTTACCAACTCAGATTATTAGTCACTGTGGTACAAGGGAAGTTAGTAAGGTTACCAGGTAAAATAGAGGATTCCACGTACATTTAAATTTCAGAGAAACAACAAATAAATATTTGGTATAAATATGTCCCAAATATTGCCTGGCTCCCTAAACATCTTGATCTGATTATACAAGCTTTCAGTCACTGTCAACTATCAAGAAAGTTTTAATCTAATTAGGAAGACAAATTCTACTAATTTTTAAACTTCTGGTACTGGCACGAAGAGAAGAAAGAAGAAAGATCTACTCTTCACATAATTGATCATGGCAAAGCTGTTATGTCCTCTGTTGGTCGGCTTTGCTAATCTCGCTCATTGTGTATGGACTTGTTGTGGTTGGGTGGAGACATGAATGCTCTATTGCTAGGGGTACTCAGTCTCAAGCAACTCTCCTAAGCATCACTTGTTCCTTCTGACTGTCAGCCACATCTAACAGCTGACCACCATCTGGAGTTCTCACACAGCCTCTCTCCCTACTCTGCAAGTCTGCAACTCTCAATCTCATTCACACTCTGGGCAAGCATGGCAATAATTACCTCCCATACACTTTGGGTGCTGGGAACTCTGGGGGGCAATCCAGGATGCTGTCTACCACACCACCTCTACCAGCGTTCTTCCCGTATTCACATAGTACCTGGGCAAGTCAACAAAGCCCAGATTAAGCAGACAACCATTGGAAGATCACGGTATCAGTCATTCCTTCTTGGAGATAGTCTTAACATTTTCAAGAAGGCTCTTGCACTTAAAAACAAAAACAAACAAAAACAAAACAAAACAAAAACTAGTCCATCCTTCCAGGAGGCAATGTGAGAGGAATACCACTCTTCGTGAATACTGCATTCTCCCAAATGGAGAACTCTTCATACTCCCATTCTTGATCCCCTCTTTAAATTTGTGACAGTCAAGCTGCCAGATCAGTCTGGCCTCTCTAGTTGCTGGGAAACATGAAAGTTGCACATTAATAAATTGGCCTTCTGTATAACTGGTCCTGGAGAACTCAATAATGTCCCCATTCTTGAAGCTATAGTGTCTCTGCTGTAACCTACATGGCTCAGTCCTTCTGAGGGAGGGAAAGACGTGAATAAGTAACTCACAATATCCTGTTACCAAAAAGAGGCTATTATTGGAAGTTGAATTCCCTATTAATGTTTAATTTTTTTTTAGAAAATTCTCTCCTTTTCCCATAGTGTATGTGTTAAATTAAGGTGAATTTAACATTGTTTTGGGGAAAAAAATTGCAAGAAAGCTATGGAGATATCTGGAGACACCCTGGGTTTCTACCAACCCAAATTATGTGATGAATTTCTCATAAAATGATTTTTTTTTTCCAAATCTGGAGTTCAAGAGGGGCCAGGCTGGGATACTGGCTATAGAGCAAGTGCTTTCCTGCAGTTACCAGCATGTCAGGTGGGGTGGATGAGATGTCAGGTCCTGTAATGTTAGCAAACCAGGCAGGGTCTACAGGCATGGCTAGAAAAGGGGTAAAGAGTTCCCATTTGTAGTAATGTTGACAAGAGTCCAAACTTGGCAGATGGGGGATCAAAAGTGAGAGATCCAGAAAAAGGGTAAAAGCAGAATTCAAAACTTAGGCAAGGAGTCTGAGAAAGATTATAGGGCATCAGCAGTAAGAAGAAAGATTCATACTGAATACCAACTAGTATTGGGAAAAGAAGTCATCACAAATTCATGATTTCTTACCTCATTTGGATCCTTAGGGTGACCTAAAAATCTCCTTACATAAACCTAGACAGCTCTATCTCTCATATTCTGCTTTGATTTAAAACTTTTAGATCTTTCTTCCAACTTCTAACGCAAACATGTTTTACCTGTCTCTCAGTAGCTGACTTTGACTCCCACCTCACTGAGCCCACCAGGGGAAATCTATTCAAATTTTCTCCCTTAGCACAACAACATTTATATTACTGCCTGTATCTATCTTTTTACCTTCCCTCCTGGGTCAGAGGAGGAGGTGCTCTTCTTCCTATCTAATGTAATTCTATCCCTTTTTCTCTAAATCCCATAATGCCTCACTTCCTTGACTAGTTGTAGAGTCAACTCTGACTCATGGTGACCCTATGTGTGTCAGAATAGAACTCTGCTGCATACAGTTTTCAATGGTTGATTTTTTAGTAGATCACCAGGACTTTCTTCTGAGGTGTCTCTGGGTGGACTTGAACCTCAAACCTTTTAGTTAGCAGATGAGTGTATTAACCACTTGCACCACCCAGGAACTCATCTACTTCCTAGCATCTTGGCTAAATCAATCAATTCTCTCCTCTTGTCCATCCTCTGTCTTTCTCATTCTTGTCTTTCTTTCTTCTACATAAATAAGTATACTCGATTCCCTTCACTAATTGTAATGATAAAAAAATGAGCTCACATTTCCTTCTAGCTAAGCTCATGTCTCACTCATTTCCTTCCCAATGAAACTTAAGAAAAAGAAGTCTCATTGTCTCATTTTCTCTTTTCCAATTTAGACCTCAGCACTCCTAAATCTGGCATCTAATCCCACTACTCCATGGAAATGTCTGTAGGTATATTTACCAACTTTAGGACCTATTCCATTAGATATCTTTCAGCCCTTTTTCTCATTGAACTTCCCACAACACTGCACAGTGCTAACCATTCCCTCTTTTTTCTCACCTCTTCTCTTTCAATGTCTGTAGTTATCCTCTGAATTTTCTGCCTACCACATTTAATCTTCTTTCTTAGACTACTCTTTGTCTGCCTCCTTCCTCAATATTTATCTGGTGAGGGCTCTGTTCTTCATTCTGTCATTTCACTCTGCTTACTCACTCTGGGAGGTCTCATTTAAATTTATAAGTTTAACTGTACTTATGCCTATTCAATCAGTAGCTCTAGGCTAAAACATTTTTGTGAAAACTGAATTCTTGACCTATGTATCTAACTGTATGTCCTACAGGGAGTCCACCGCTAACTCAAGTTCAAAACTGAATTTATCATCTGTGCTCACCTCTCCTCCCTCACGTTAACCTTAGCCTTCTCTTTATATTCAGTATCTCTGCAAATAAATGACTACATTCCAAGAATAGTTTAAGGGACTTTTCATACATTAACCCATTTAACCCTTACTATAACTCTGCACATTTTTGTTGTTGTTGTTAGTGTCGCTGAAACGGTTCCAACTCACAGCGACCCTACATATAACAGAACAAAATGCTGCCCAGTCCTGCACCATCCTCACAATTGTTGTTATGCTTGAGCGCATTGTTGCAGCCCGTGTCAATCCATCTCACTGAGGTTCTTCCTCTTTTTCGGTGACCCTCTACTTTACCAAGCACGATGTGCTTCTCCAGGGACTGATCCCTCCTGATAACATGTCCAAAGTATGTGACATGAAGTCTTGCCATCCTTGCTTCTAAGGAACATTCTAGCTATACTTCTTCCAAGACAGATTTGTTTGTTTTTCTGGCAGTCCAGATATTCAGTATCCTTCGCCAACACCACAATTTAGAGGCATCAATTCTTCTTTGGTCTTCCTTATTCATCATCCAGCATTCACATGCATATGAGGTGACTGAAAACACCATGGCTTGGGTCAAGCACACCTTAGTCTTCAAGGTGGCATTTTGCTTTTCAACACTTTAAAAAGATCTTTTGCAGCAGATTTGCCCAATGTAATGTGTCATTTGACTTCCTGACTGCGGCTTCCACGGGTGTTTATTGTAAATCCAAGTAAAATGAAATCCTTGACAACTTCTATCTTTTCTCCATTTATCATTACGTTGCTTATTGGTCTGACTGTGAGGATTTTTGTTTCCTTTATGTTGAGGTGTTATCCATACTGAAGGCTGTAGTTTTGATCTTCATCAGTAAGTGCTTCAAGTCCTCTTCGCTTTCAGCAAGCAAGGTTGTGTCATCTGTATAACGCAGGTTGTTAATGAGTCTTCCTCCAATCCTGATGTTGCGTTTTCTTCGTATAGTTCAGCTTCTCAGATTATTTGCTCAGCATACTGATTGAATAGGTATGGTGAAAGGATACAACCCTGATGCATACCTTTCCTGACTTTAAAACATGTAGTATCCCTTTGTTCTGTTAGAACGACTGCCTCTTAATCTATGTACAGGTTCCTCATGAGTACAACCAAGTGTTCTGGAATTCCCATTTTTACAGTGTTATCCCTGCACATTACCTAACCATTGTCATCGAGTCAATTCTGACTCATAGCGACCCCTGCACATTAGGAACTCTAATTATGGCAAAATATATTGGCACTGATATCTACCACATTGCTCAAAACAGAAACCTGGAGGCAATTAGAATCTTTCCTCCCACAAATTCCCTAAATATTCCCCCAATCCTAGTTAACCTCCTTCCATTATACCTCTCAAATCCTTCCTTTACTTCCAATCTGATTGAGTACAGTTTTATGTCATGTCTATCAATAACCTCAAGTCTACCTTCCACAATACTGTCAAAGTGATCTAAAATTCAAATCCAATCATCTTTCGCCAATGTTCAAAATCATGTTAGAAGAAACTGGATTCTGCCAATGTCTTTAATGATGGTGGAAGTAGATTCTTCTTCAGAGCTTCCAGAAAGGAATGCAGCCCTACTGATACTTTGATATTGGCCTTGTGAGACTGTAAGTAAAGAATTCTGCTGAGCCACATTATGCCTGGACTTCTGACCTACAGAAATTGTGAGACAGTAAATGGATGTTGTTTTAAGTGGCTAAGTTTATGGTAATTTGTTATGGCAGCAACAGAAAACTAATGCAGAGATAAAAGTGGTGAGAGAACCAGAAATATAAGGAATTGAGAAAATAGATACTCAGTTTAAAGATGACATTCTCAGTAATGGCAAAGTCTAGGGTATTTTATAGGTGACTAAGAAAGAGAGGAGGGGATTGGTGGTCCAGTGGTAGAATTTATACCTTCCATGAGGAAGACCTGGCTTCCATTCTGGCAAATGCACCTCATGTGCAGCCACCACCTATCTATCAGTGGAGGCTTGCATGTTGCTATGGTGCTTAACAGGTCTCAATGGAGCTTCTAGACTAAGATGGACTAGGAAGAAAGTCCTGGCAATCTATTTCCAGAAATCAGCCAGCGAAAACCCTATGGATCACAACCATCCAATCCAGAACTGATCATGAGATGTCACAGAACTGGGCAGCATTTTGTTTCATCGTGCATGGGGTCCCCATGAATTGGGAGCTGACTCGATGGCACCTAACAACAAAAATAAAGAGAAGGTCGATGTCATTGTAGTTGAAGAAAACTAGGAACCGTGATGCTGGGGGATGAATTATAGGTCATCCACACTGATATCGGAGTTGCTGAGAATGATGGAAGTTAAGTGTCGATGAATGTGATGGAGTGATCAGACCTGCAGAATGTAGAATGGCACAGACAGTTGTCATAAGTATTAAAAAATGTTTTTAAGCAAGAGAGTAAAAGAGCAGAGTAATGGAGAATAAAAGAACGATGATGGCTCCCTAATTCTTTCTTTACCTTTTTGTTTCTTTGGTGTGTGGGACACGAAAAAACTCAACATCATATCCTTTGGAGATATGAGCAGAAAGCACTGCAACTAAAGTTAAATTTCAATTTAGACAAGAAGTTAAGATACAAAAATTTTTCTGGGAAGAGACTAAGCATTTAGAAGCATTTTCTTATAAAGTAAGTGGAGTTTCAGAAGGCCCAGAGAATACAATGCAGAAGATCAGCAATAGTGGAAGGATGTTAACAGAAGGAAGTATACAATGATGTGCTGATAGAATATGAGAAATTAGAGACATTTGGAATTACCTGCATTTTGGATTTTGGTGGAGGGATAGCTGGACTTCAGGTTCAAAGCAATTATGACACCTAGCATTTTTGACTTCTTTCTATATGTCTAGCACTTGTCCAAGCACTTTACATGGAATATTATGCTCCCATTTTGCAGGTGAGAAAACTAAAGCAGAGAATATGCCTAAGTTTACACACATAGAAAGTGGCAGCTCCAGGACTTGAAGTTAAAGATTTGGTTCGTGAAGCCACAAACTTAACCATTACATGACAGGGGAACTGTATTGTGAGGTGGGCATATTGCTAACGTGATTTAGGTCAAAATATTGGTGAAAAAATATTTCCATTGGCTCTGTGGTTCTTAGCTCTGTGTGAACAAAGAAGATGAATTATATTTCTTTAAAATTCTCAAAAGTAGAGGTTTTCAAAGCTTTATAGTTCAGATAAACTTTAGTTCTCCTTCTACTCAGTCTTGCCCTTTCAAAAGTTAAATGTTAGGAATCAAAATTATTTTAGGTGAAAAAGTCTGACTCTATTATGGTTTAAATAGTAATTTGCATACTTCCAGGATTAAGAGGTTCCTTACTTCCGCATTTCTCCTAAGCCCTAGCAGGGTGTTAATGTAAACCACCATTGTAACATTTTCTTGCATGTAAAATATATCAGCGAAGAGAATATGAAGTACATGTATACATGAGCATATAAAAACAATTATGTAAAATTTTTAATACTGGGCAATACCTGAAGTATTTCTTGTTGTTGTTTGTTTTGCTCTCAAGGCTAATGAATATAACCTTTATCAGACTCCAACCTCTATCAGTCTCCAGCTCAAACTACAGTCAAGGACGTTCTCATTAGATTAGCTTTTCCTTGTCCTCATCAAAATTGAGTAAGCATAAAGACTTGACTCTCTTGGATCTATTGTCTGTAAAAGAAAGGTTGGTGTAGTGGAAAGTGTATGGATTTTTTATTTATCAAGATCTAACATTAGCTTTAATCTTTATGAGCAATGTGACCACTAAAATTATAAGCTGCAATTCATTAAGTGGTTGTGAGATGTTCAGAGGGAAATCTTAGAAGCCAAGTGTGGATAGGAAGCATGCAGAGAAAGCTATTCATCTACAAACGTGAGCCATTTCTTATGGAAAAGGGAGACTTCCCAGAGAATGGATCCAGGTACCCAGACAGAATATCCAAGAGCTAAGAGAGGGTGGATTAGGGAATGCTATCAATGAGAAGAACTGACTCTTAATAAAGGAACATTATCTGCCCCTGGAAGAATTAGCAACATGGGCCCAGCTGGATTTCAGAACTGCTATGGACCAGTGATTGTTACGTACCTCCCATTTCTCTACTTTTTGATGCAAGTGTCTGTTGTGGTTATCCTCTCGTCTTTCCATTATTTATGTTGGAAGTATGTGTGTTTGTGGTTGGGGTGTCAGATACCTTGTCTTTTTAATTCTTAGGTCTCTAGATCAAGAGGAGCCACTAACATTCCTCAGGAGCCTGCTCTGCATCAAGACATGAGGTAGATCACAAATTCCTGGACTTCAGCCAGATGTATAACAGGATGAGACTTTTAGTAAAGACAGTGCATTTATTTGGCATGTGAAAGGCTTATAAATTTTTGTGGCCAGAGGGAGGATTGGAGTAGATCTTTTGCAAAGATGGCTGCAACAATTTCTCTTATCATTGTGGTTCTCTTTACAAAATGACTTTGTCACTCATCCCAGCAAGAGATAGAATCTATTACCCTTTGATTCTTTCACTTGATTGTGGGATGGTCCTGAGACTTGCTTTGACTAACAGAATGAGGGAGAAATGATTGAGTCTGGTTTTAGGAGGCTTTGCAGCTAAGAATTTCCTCTTCTGCTAACCATTCTCTGTTTCTCTGACATTGACCAGTGTTCTTTCTTCTGGATTCCTGATGTACCTTGAATACACCTTGTTATGGATTGAACTGTGCCCCCCAAAAACGTGTGTCAACTTGGCTAGGCCATGATTCCCTGTATTATGTGATTGTCCACCATTTTGTCATTTGATGTGATTTTCCTATGTGTTGTAAATCCTACCTCTATGATGTTAGGATGAGGCAGGATTAGAGGCAGTTACGTTAATGAAACAGGACTCAATCTACAAGATAAAGTTGTGTCTTAAGTCATTAGAGACATGGGGACCTCATACCACCAAGAAACAAGAGCCAGGAAAATAGCACGTCCTTTGGGGTCCCTGTGTGAGAAGCTCCTCGACCAGGGAAGATTGATGACACGGACTGACAAAGCCTTCCCCTGGAGCTGGCACCTTGAATTTGGACATCTAGTCTACTAGACTTTGAGAGAATAAATTTCTCTTTGTTAAAGCTATCCATTTGTGGTATTTCTGTTATAGCAGCACTAGATAACCAAGATGCACTTCAGTTGTGACAACTATTGCATTTTCACTGTTATTCTGTGCATGTCTCTCTCCTAGACTGTAAACTTCAAAAGTATACTCCCATCAATTTTCCTTTTTTTTTTTTTTGAGCCATAGATCTTGGTAGAGTGCCTTGCTCATAGAATATGTTAAATAACACTAGAATATGTAATGACAGGGGAAGGGAAAAGAAAAGGAAAATATTCATTACCTATTTGGTCTTCTATTATTTTTATTGATATCGTCAATAGCAACAACACAACAACATCAACAGTAACAAAATTCTTTTAGAATTACTTTGAAAACAGAAGAGAAGAAGAATACTGTGAGAGAAATGGGCAATGTCAAGCACTGATATGGAAAGGGATCAGATAAAGGAATCTTAATGGAAGAAAATGCATGGGTGAGAAAAACTGGCTCAGGGCTGTGATATATCCAAGGAAGATTATACTAGCTTGAAGGCTTGGCTCTCAGTGTCTCACTCCTTTGTTTTCCTACCTTGTTCTCTACATTTAATTTCATGCTCTCCCTAGAGTTTTCTCTTTCACCTCTCACACTCAGCTAGATCAGTTCTTTTTCTGTCACATCTAATATTTTTTTTCCCCTCTCCTCAGTGGACTCTTGCTCCAGGCCAGATGACTCTAGAGTTGACAAATAACTGACTTATAAACAGACTCTTGGTTAACCCCAGGTTTTTCCTTACAGTGATGGCATATTCCAAATTGTGACACCAGGGACTTTGAAGACTATGATGTCCTTGGCTTCTATAGATTTTTTCCATATTCTCACAAGGGAGTTGAGGACCAATGTCCTGATCTTCAGGCTCAGACTAGCCAGGTCCCCAGCAAAAAGTGAATCAGTAGTCTTAAATACTGGAGCCCTGGTGGCACAGTGGTGAAGTGCTTGGCTGCTAATTGAAAGATTGTCGATTTGAACCCAGTTAGTGGCTCCACAAGAGAAAAGACTTGGCAATTGGCTCCCATGCAGATTTCAGCCTAGGAAACCTTATGGGGCAGTTCTATTCTGTCCTATAGGGTCACTATGAGTCAGAGTCAACTTGACGGCACAAAACAGCAAGAGTCTTAAATACCATCTGTTGGTGATGTCTGAGACTAACCTTTGTTGTGATATATCTGGTATCTGGTTTATGGAAGGGAAAAACCCAAACACCATGTACTCCCTTCCCCCTAAATGACTCTCTACTCTTGCCTTGTTGACTCAGTTAGAAAAACAAGGTCATTCCCAAGCTTCCCTTTGTTGTTGTTGTTAGGTGCCCTCGAGTCGGTTCAAATTCATAGCAACCCTAGGCACAACAGAATGAAACACTACCCAGTCCTGTGCCATCCTCACAATTGTTGCTATGCTTGAGGCCATTGCTGCAGCCACTGTGTCAGTCTATCTCATTGAAGGTCTTCCTCTTTTTTGCTGACCCTCAGGAGTCTTCCTCCAATCCTGATGCCCCATTCTTCTTCATATAGTCCATCTTCTCAGACTATTTGCTCAGCATACAGATTGAATAGGTATGGTGAAAGGATACAGCTCTGACGCACCTTTCCTGACTTTAAACCATGCAGTATCCCCTTGTTCTGTTTGAACGACTGCCTCTTGATCCAAAGCTTTCCTTTGGGCACTCCAATTCCCAGCTGGAACCTAGTTATGCAAGAGAAACCACTGCCCACTTCTCTGGAGCTTTAAGACCCTGGCAAGCTTTGTTAACTACTTCACATGGGCAAATGGAGGTTGCTCCCTCCTTTCTTAGACCCCTTGTAAAGCCACTGTCTGAGGTCTTGCTATGAAGTACCAATGCCAATGGTCCCTTCATGACTTTGAGAGTTACTCATGACTTGGCTTTTCCCTCTGTTATGGATTGAATTGTGTCCTCTCAAAAGATATGTTGAAGTCCTAACCCCCAGTGCCTGTGAATGTGAATTTGTTTGGAAATAGAATCTTTGAAGATGTTATTAGTCATGTTAACATAAGGTCATAGCACAGTAGCATGAGTCCAAATCCACTATGAGTGGTATCTTAATAAAAGAGGAGAGACACACAGAGAGAAGATGGCCATGTGACAACAGAGGCAGAGTTGTAGGAGGCAGAAGTGCAAGGCAAGAAGCCACCAGAAACTAGAAGAAAGGCATAGAACAGATTTTCCCTTAGAGCTCTCAGAAGGAATCAACACGTCCAACACCCTGATTTTAGACTCCTAGCCTCCAGAACTACGAGACAATACATTTTTGTTCTTATAAGCCAACCGGTTTGTGGTACTTTGTTATAGAAAGACTACGAAACAAATATACTTTCTAACTTAATGCCTCTCTGTTTTCCACCTGAACCCCATGTAAATACCACCATTACATTTGCCATGGACATGGGCGTTGTGCCAGGAGCCCCAAGGCAGCTGGCCCTGACGACTAGGTGAAGGTGGCCTCTTTCCTCTTCCCTGGTTCCTGTTCCCCCTATGCCTTGTCACCGTGTCTCCTGATCCAGTCAGTCCTGAAACGAGGGTATGGTAGTATCAACGTTTCATATATTTCTTTCAAGCTATGAGAACACAGGATTGTGGAGACTTTAGTATAAATATAAATGCATTTCATATACAATGCATTTAAAAATTACTACGCAATTAACATGCCATTCATATACAGTGCAAGTTCCTGGCAATTCTAGTGCACTGCAACACAGTCCTGACGCTAGATGGGACACAAATCCTCTGAGCACAGATGCAGTTGTCACAAAACTTAAGCACAGAAGTATGGCCCTAGGGCCTTAGGGAAAAATCTGACTGCTATTATTTAGCACATAATTATTGACTAGTTTGCTATTTGGGTTTCCCAAGTCACAGCTAGAAGTTCAGCGCAGCAGCAAAATACAAGGGAATGGCGGGAGTCTACACTAGAGGTAACGCTGGTGAGAAGTGGCAGACGAGAAACTGGCAAGCAGTGAGGAGAGGGCTAAAAGCGAAACTGTGCTGTATGTCGGGGGGTGGGGGGGCTTTTAAGAATTAATATCACCACAATATGTGTATTCTTATATGCAATTTCTTCCCACATTTTAATGTTTTGAAAATGAGATTTATCTTGTCAATGAGTATATTTAATATTGCTTTACTTTGCTTTTTTCCTGGAAGATTTGCTTTTGTAGCAATGGTGTCTTCTAATATGAAGACTTTCACTGGAGGAACTGTGGAATTAATGTTGTTGTTGTGTGCCATCTAGTTAATTCTGACTCACAGAGACCCTGAGTTATTAATATTGACCCCAAATTATCATGAAAATTTTAAATTGTGTTCAAAGTTTCTAATGAGGAAGAGCTTACAATACTAATAAATATTAGAACCCTTCCCATCAGGAGAGGTTTAATCAGTAGTTTTGAAGATTATTAAAAATATAGTTCAGTTATTTGGAAAATTAATTTACTGGATTAGTCAACAACAGTAGAAAAAATGAGGGTTTATGCTGAATAAAACCTAGTGCATCAGCATTTGTTCTATTTTAACAAGTGAAAACGCTCTGCAAAATGACCTATATTCTGTTAAAAGCATTTTTTGCACAGACAATTTCTGTTCCTTTCATATTGATTTATAAAAGATTAGCATGTTATATTTAGCTACATAAATATAAATTTCTCTGATTCTGGAGTTTATCTTTTGCCTTCTGATTTTAAGTGATTATATACTCGAGAGATGTATCTATACTATACAGATGAATAAGGAATACCACTATAAAGAAGCATCATTATAGAGAAGAAATCAAAGAAGTATATTATTTACCATAATGGGAAGATAGGTCATAGAAGATCTTCTCAGTTGTGAACAACACTTTTTTATTTTAAGTCAAGATAGGAAATATTTTCCAGAGGTTGCACAAACAGACTAAACCACAGAAATAACATTATTTCAGATAAACGATCAATCTCTCTACGGTCCTGGAGGCTTATTTTAAAGGAGCTTTCAGCTGGGGGTACACCAGAAAGTCTGTGATGCATGTAATAGAATCAAGAGCTCCATTACAATCCCAAATTGGTAGCACCTCAGAGTATCTCTGGGCTCACTTTCTTGAGAAGAATATATGAGTCCAAAGTCTCGAATAACTTATCATAGCTCGCCCAATTATTAGTATATATAATTGAAAGTGAATTTCATTTCTTGAGCTGACCCATCCTACATGTTCATTTTAAATCCTGATAGTTCATTTACAAATGGCAGAATAAATTGAAAAATAGTGAACCCAAAGACAACAATTTTTTTCAGTGAATATGTTTATCATGATTACTATAAAAATTATTGTTGTTGTTAGGTGCCAGCAAGTCAGTTTTGACTCACAATGACCCTATGTACCACAGAATGAAACACTTCCCAGTTCTTCACCATCCTCATGATTGTTGTATGTTTAAACCCAGTGTTGCAGCCACCATGTCAAACCATCTTGTTGAGGGACTTCGACCTTTTTAATGACCCTCTATTTTACCAAGCATGATGTCCTTCTCCAGCAACTGATCCCTCCTGATAACAGGTCCAAAGTATGTGAGATGAAATCTCACCATCCTCACTTCTAAAGAGCATTCTGGCTGTACTTCTTCCAAGACAGTTTTGTTGATTCTTCTGGCAACTGACTGTATATTCAGTATGCTTCACCAACACCATAATACTAAAGCATCAATTGTTCTTCAGTCTTCCTTATTCATTGCCCAGCTTTTGCACACATATGAGGCGACTGAAAACCACGGCTTGGGTCAGGTGCATCTTAGTCCTTAAAGTGACATGTTTGCTTTTTAACACTTTCAAGAGGTCTTTTGCAGCAGATTTGCCCAATGCAATGTGTCATTTGATTTCTTGACTTCTGCTTCCATGGATGTTGATTGTGGATCCAAGTAAAATGAAATCCTTGCAACTTCAACTTTTCTCTGTTATCATGATGTTGCTTACTGGTCCGACTGTGAGGATTTTTGTTTTCTTTATGTTGAGGTGTAATCCATACTGAAGGCTGTAGTCTTTGATCTTCATCAGTAAGTGCTTCAAGTCCTCTTCACGCTCAGCAAGAAAGGTTATGTTATCTGCATATCACAGGTTCTTTATCACATTCTTCGTCCAATCCTGATGCCCCGTTTTTCTTCATAAAGTCCAGCTTCTCAGATTATTTGCTCAGCATACAGATTGAATAGGTATAGTGAAAGGATACAACCCTGATGCAAACCCTTCCTGATTTTAAATCACCCAGTATTCCCTTGTTCTGTCAGAACTGCCTCTTGATCTATGTACAGGTTCCTCATGAGCACAATTAAGCGTTCTGAAATTTCCATTCTTTGCACTGTTATCTGTAATTTGTTATGATCCACACAGTTGAATGTCTTGCATAGTCAATAAAATACAGGTAAACATCTTTCTGGTAGTCTCTGCTTTCAGCCAAGATCCATCTGACATCAGCAATGATATCCCTCATTCCACGCCCTCTTCTGAATCTGGCTGCTATTTGGTCTCAGTTTTTTTGTGCTTTTTTTTTTTTTTTAATTGTAGTAGTTTAAGTGAAAGTTTACAATTCAAGTTAGTCTCTCATACAAAAATTTATACATACATTGTTATGTGACCCTAATTGCTCTCCCTATACTGTGACAGCACACTCCTTCTTTCCACCCCTGATTTCCTGTGTCCATCAACCAGCTCCTAACCCTCTCTGCCTTCTCATCTCATCTCTGGACAGAAGCTGTCCATATAGTCTCATGTATCTACTTGAGCTAAGAAGCACCCCCTTCACGAGTGTCACTGTACTTCCCACAGTCCAGGACAATCTTTGTCGAAAGAGTTTTTAATTTTAGTTTGGGAATGGTTTTAGTTCTGGGTTGACAGACAGTTGGGGGCCATGATTTCTGGGCTTCCTCCTGTCTCAGTCAGACCATTAAGTCTGGCCTTTTTACTAGAATTTGAGTTATGCACTTCACCCTTCCCCCGCTCCATCTGGGACACTCGGTTGTGTTCCCTGTTGGAGCGGTCATTGGTGGTAGCCTGGCACCATCCAGTTCTTCTGGTCTCAGGCTGATGAAGTCTCTGGTCTATGTGGCCCTTTCTGTCTCTTGGGCTAATACTTTCCCTGTATCTTTGGTGTTCTTCATTCTCCTCTACTCCAGGTGGTTGGGACCAATTGATGCTTCTTAGATGGCGACTTGCTAGCTCTTAAGACCCCAGACGCCACTCAACAAAGTAGAATGCAGAACATTTTCTTAATAAACTTTGATATGCCAATTGACCTAGATGTCCCCTGAAAGCATGGTCCCCAGACACTAACCCCAGCTACTCTGTCAGTCAAAATGTTTGATTGTATCCTGGAAACTTCTTAGCTTTGGTTTAGTCCAGTTGTGCTGACTTCCTCTGTAGCGTGTGCTGTCCTTCCCTTCACCTAAGATGATTCTTGTCTACTATCTAGTTAGTGAATAACCCTCACCCTCCCTCCCCACCCTTGTAACCATCAAAGAATGTTTTCTTCTGTGTTTAACTCTTTTCTTGAGTTCTTACAATAGTGGTCTTATACAATATTTGTCCTTCTGTGACTGACTAATTTCACTCACCATAATGTCCTCCAGATTCCTCCATGTTATAACATGTTTCATAGCTTCATCATTGGTCTTTATCATTGTGTAGTACTCCATTGTGTGAATATACCGTAATTTGTTTATTCATTTGTACTTTGATGGGCACCTACGTTGTTTCCATCTTTTTGTATCGTGAACGGTGTTCCAATGAACATGGGTGTGCATATATCTATTTGTGTGACAGTTTTTATTTCTCTAAGATATATTCCAAGGAGCAGGATTTCTGGATCATATGTTACTTCTATTTCTAGCTTTTTAAGGAAGTGCCAAATCGATTTCCAAAGTGGCTGTACCAGTTTACACTCCTACCAACAGTATATAAGTGTTCCAGTCTCTCCACAGCCTCTCCAACATTTATTATTTTTTGTTTTTTGGGTTAATGCTAGCCTTTTTGGGGTGAGATGGTATCTCATTGTAGTTTTGATTTGCATTTTTCTAATGGCTAATGATCATGAGCATTTCTTCATGTGTCTGTTAGCCACCCGAATGTCTTCTTTGATGAAGTGCCTGTTCATATCCTTTGCCTATTTTTTAATTGGGTTATTTGTCTTTTTGTTGTTGAGGTTTTGCATATCTTGTAGATTTTAGAGATTAGATTCTGATTAGATTTGTCGTAGCCAAAAATTTTTTCCTAATCTGTAGGTTGTCTTTTTACTCTTCTGGTAAAGTCTTTTGATGAGCGTAAGTGTTTGATTTTTAGGAGCTCACAGTTGTCTAGTGTCTCTTCTGGTGCTTGTGCATTGTTACTTATGGTTCGTATTCTGTTTACGCCATGTATCAGGGCTCCTAGCATTGTCCCTATTTTTTCTTCCATTATCTTTATCGTTTTCGATTTTATATTTAGGTCTCTAATCCATTTTATTTTGTGCATGGTGTGAGGTATGGGTCTTGTTTCAACTTTTTGCAGATGGATATCCAGTTATGCCAGCACCATTTGTTAAAGAGACTGTCTTTTCCCCAATTAACGGATTTTGGGCCTTTGTCAAATATTAGCTGCTCACAGGTGGATGAATTTATGTCTGGATTCTCAATTCTGTTCCACTGATTTATGTATCCGTTGTTGTATCAGTACTATGTTGTTTTGACTACTGTGGTGGTATAACAGATTCTAAAATCAGGTAGTATGAGGCCTCCTACTTTGTTCTTCTTTTTCAGTAATGTTTACTTATCCAGGGCCTCTTCCTTTTCCATATGAAGTTGGTGATTTGTTTCTCCATCTCATTAAAAAATTCCGGTGGAATTTGGATGGGGATTGCATTGTATCTGCAGATCCTTTTGGGTAGAATTGACATTTTCACAATGTTGAGTCTTCCTATCCATGAGCAAGGTATGTTTTTCCACTTACGCAGTTCTCTTTTGGTTTCTTGCACTAGTGTCTTGTAGTTTTCATTGTATAGGTCTTTTATGTCTCTGGTTAGATTTACTCCTAAGTATTTTATCTTCTTGGGGGCTATTGTAAAAGGTATTGATTTGGTGATTTCCTCTTTGAAGTTCTCTTTGTTGGTGTAAAGGAATCCAACTGATTTTTGTATGTTTATCTTGTATCTTGAAACTTTGCTGAAATCTTCTATTAGTTACAGTAGTTTTCTTGTGGATGGTCTCAGGTTTTTTAATTCTTTTGATCAATTTTTTTCCAGGAATATTTTTAAAATGAAAACTTTTTTTAAATATGAGAGAAAATTTTTCAGAGCAGTGGGATGTGATGAGTGAAGAAAACTAAATTACAGGACATTCATACTTATAGCTATATGTACACATCATCGTTTTAATCAGAAGCAATTTTTTAAATGATTATTACTCCATTATGCTGTGTTAGGCATCCATCCATAATTAAACAGACATAATCCCTGGCTGCTATAAAGTCTGTATCTTAAATGACTTGCAGTCAAGTGGATATTGCAAGGGAACCTACATAATGTATTTGAACCATGTATAAGCAATGAGGCATTCTCATTTAGCCATTTCTTTCAGAAACAAGAGTTTTCTAGAGATGATGGTATTAGGAGGCTTGGACACGTGCTGGAAACATGCTCCTTTTCAAAGCCTTACTTGTTATGCTTTGTTAAGTTCCAATATGTTTAAATGATTCATAAAGGACAAGCTGATTGATAATGTTAGCAGGGAAGTTTTCTTTCCCATATCTCAGTTTTCGAGAAAAGATATACCCTGAATTGATCAAGAAGCTTGCCCTACCCTGACTTCTCCCAGTGGAAGTGAAATGGGTTGCATGATCTCTGTGTTTGGGAAAGGACCAGAGCATCTGCAGCTCAGCTTATGCCACTGCTTTTCTCTTTGAGATCTGCTTGCAGAGGTCATGTGTTCTGACTATCTCGGCCATGTCTTGTGCTTGTAGGGAGAGCCTGGCCCTGGAAGTGAGGTCTCTGCTTGCTGGGCACAAACTGAGATGTCAGTAACTTGCCCACAGATGAACAGTAAATACTCTGGTGTTAGCTTCATCAGTAATAAAGAAAGAATTTAGATCTTACCTCTACATGACATCCCCTCCCCTTTATATTTTTAAATTTTTGTTCTTTTTATTATTACTATTATCAATAATTATGAAGATTATTAAGGCATAATTTATACATGACAAAATTTCCCTTTCCAGTGTACATCTCTGTGAGTTTTTACAAAGACATGCCGTAGTAGTTGTTGTTGTTGGGTGCTGTCCAGTCAGCCCCTGACTCACGGTGACCCATGTGTTACAGAGTAGAACTGCTCCATTGAGCTTTCATGTCTGTAAGCTTTACGAAAGCAGTTCACAAGACCTTTCTTCCACGAAGCTGCTGGGTGGGTTCGAACCACCAACCTATCGGTTAGCAGCAATTGCAGACTGCTTTCGTCACCCAGGTTCCTCATGCAGTAGTAACTACTGTTAAAGTCAACAGCTAAAACAGTTGAATCATTTCTCAAAACTCCTGTGTCTCTTTGTAGTCAACCTCTCTTCCCACCCTTGTCCCTGGCAACCATGGATCTGTTTTCTGCCTCTGTGGTTTTGCCTTTCCCAGAATGTCATATAAAGTGAATCATATCAGTGGAATTATACCTTTTTTAGTGTACAATTTCCAATGCTTAATCATGTTGAATATCTTTCATATGCTAATTTGCCACATGTATATGGTCTTAAACCCATTGCTGATGTAAATTCTGAATCATAGCAACCTGAAAGGACAGAGTACAACTTCCCTATAGGGTTTCCTATGCTGAAATCTTTATGGGAGAACATCGCCAGGTCTTTTCTCCTTCGGAGTGGCTGGTAAGTTCCAACCACTGACGCTTTCTGTTAGCAAAGTACTTAACCATTGTGTCACCAGGGCTCCTCAGTTGCGAGGATGGTGTAGGACTGGGCAGTGTTCCGTTGTGTTATACATGGTCACTATGAATCAGAACCAACTAGATGGCATCTAACAACAACAATAACATATTGTCTTAGATTCTCAGTGCTGCTATAACAAAAATACCACAAGTCGGTGGCTCTAACGAACAGAAATTTATTTTCTCAGAGTTTAGAAGGTTAGAAGTCTGAATTCAGAGTGCTGGCTATAAAGGAAGGCTCTCTGTGTCCGCCCTAGGGGAAAATCCTATCTCAGCTTCTCTAAAGTCTTCTTGGCTTTCCTACACAATCTCCACCTGGCATTTATTTTTTCTTCATTCCTGTTTGCTTACTTCAGTTCATAATCAGTTCCTTTTATATCTTAAAAATAATTGTCTGACCTCATAGCCGCACCGGTGGGATCCCTGGGAACTTTGCTGTTCTTTTCCATTTCCAATTTTTATTTATTCATTCTTTTCTTTTCTTTTTTGTTCCTCTTCCCCTTTTTGTTTTTCTCTATTTCATGTTGTCTCAACTCTCCACTCCAACAGCAAGCTCCTCTAGCATTTTTTTTTGTTTGTTTGTATGTTTTTGACTCCTGTTCATCTCTCCTCTCTCCCATATCCATCTTAGCTCCACACATAACAATCTCCTCACTATATCCTGCCTACCTGCACCGTGCGCTTGGCATCGCACCACCTAGCAGCACAGGCATGGCCAGCTGGAACCTGCCCTGCACTGATTGCCAGCCTGCCCTGGTGGCTGTAGTAGGCGCCACAGACAACCTGTCCCAGTGACTCCACTTCAGCTGGACCTGCCCTGCCGTACCATGTCTGGGTGACTGACACTGCCAATTGGAGAGGGAGGCGAGGGGTATTGTGCCCACGGACGAGCAGACAGAAAAGAGCACCCAGCCCACCTGCTCAGACATAGCCAAATTAAGAAAAAAGGGATGAAACAAACAAATCTACAATCAATAAACGAGAAAAATAACTACTGAATGCCCCGAAGACAGCAGACAATATCAAAGCATTTACAAAAACAGGACAGGATGGTTCCTGTAGGCATCCAAAATAAAACACCGTATGACTCTCCTGTGGAAGAAAATGCACTAGAAGTACCTGACAGGTAATTCAAATCTCTCATACTCAGAATTCTCCAAGAGCTGAAGCAAAAAGCAGACAAAAATGAGGAAAAAATAGACAAATTCATGGAAAATACAGACAAAAAATTGGAAGAAAGCAGGAAAATCATGCAGGAACAAAATGCCAAAATAAATTCACAACTAGAAATTATACAAAGACAACAATTAGAAATCCAAAAGATAAACAACAAGATTTCAGAAATGGACAGTGTCATAGAAGGGCTGAGAAGCGATTTTGAAACGGTGGAAGACAGGATCACAATTGAAGACAAACACTTGGATACAACTCTGTTTGAGGAAAACTCAGAAAAGAGAACAAAGAAAAATGAAGAGACCCTGAGAGTTATGTGTGATACAATCAAAAGCAAAAATTTTCGAGTGATTGGAGTTCCAGAACAGGGGGAGAAAACAGAAAACACAGAGAGGATCATTGAAGAACTGCTGACAGAAAACTTCCCCAATATCATGAAAGATGAAAAGTTGGCCAACCAAGAAGCTCAACGAACCCCATATAGGATAGACCCCAAAAGAAAATCACAAAGGTATATCATAATCACACTCGCTAAAACCAAAGACAAACAAAGAATCCTGAGAGCAGCTCATGAAAAACAAGAAGTCACATACAAAGGAGAAACAATCAGACTAAGCTCAGATTATTCAGCAGAAACCATGCAGGCAAGAAGGAAATGGGATGACATATATAAAATCTTAAAAGAAAAAAATTGCCAGTCAAGAATAATATATCCTGCAAAACTCTCATTCAAATATGATGGTGAAATTAGGTCATTTCCAGATAAACAGAAATTAAGGGAATATGTAAAAGCCAAACCAAACTTACAAGATTTATTAAAGGGAGTTCTTCGATCTGAGAACAAACAACTTCAGCTCACAAGCAGAATCTAGGACGCAGGATCGTACCAGGCAGATAACAATCTAGGAGATGAACTCTCAAGGACTATCCAAAGCCAAAAGAAATACAACAGGGAATCAGAGCAGTTAATCAGTAAATGACAACAACATCAAAATAATAAAAGAGGGAATAAACAGCATAGGTATAGAACCTCCTAATGGAGATGAAGGCAAGGCGATACCAAGGAGTGGTAGACTGCTTCAAACTTAGAAAGACAAGGGTAAAATTTATGGTAACCACAAAGAAAGTTAGCAAACATGCTCATAAAAATAAAGAGGAAAAACATAATGTCTCAGCAAAAAAAAAACCTACAAAAACAAAAGAAATGAAAAAAATCACAAACAAAAGTAACTCAGCACAGGAGAGTAAGAAGAACAAAGAAAACATCAGCACCACAAAAAAAGCACTACAAAATGACAGCAACAAACTCACATCTATCAATAATTACACTGAATGTAAATGGACTCAATGCACCCATAAAGAGATGGAGAGTGACAGAATGGATAAGAAAACAGGATCCATCAATATGCTGTCTACAAGAGACACACCTTAGAAACAAAGATGTGAATTTATTAAAAGTCAAAGGTTGGAAAAAAATATATCAAGCTAACAACTACCAAAAAAGAGCAGGAGTAGCAATACTAATCTCAGATAAAATAGACTTTAAAACAAAATCCACCATAAAAGACAAAGAAGGACACTATGTAATGATAAAAAGGACAATCCATCATGAAAGCACAACCATAATAAACATCTACACACACAATGACAGGGCTCCAACATACATAAACTCTGACAACACTGAGAAGAGACATTGACAGTTCCACAGTAATAGTAGGAGACTTCAACACACCACTCTCAGTAAAGGACAGAACAACTAAGAAGAAACTCAGCAAAGATACAGAAGACCTAAAGGGCACAATCAGCCAACTTGACCTCATAGACATATATAGAACACTCCATCCAACCGCTGCAAAGTACACATTCTTTTCCAATGCACCTGGAACGTTCTCCAAAATAGACCACATCTTAGGCCACAGAGTAATCCTCAACAAGATCCAAAACGCTGAGATAATTCAAAGTATCTTCTCTGACCACAATTCCATCAAGGCAGAAATTAACAACAGAAAGAGCAAGGAAAAAAATCAATTACATGGAAACAGAATAATACACTGCTTACACATCACTGGGTAATAGAAGAAATCAGAGATGGAATCAAAAAATTCCTAGAATCAAATGAGAATGAAAACACATCATACCAAAACCTTTGGGACACAGCAAACACAGTCCTCAGAGGACAATTTATAGCAACAGATGCACACATCAAAAAACAAGAAAGGGACAAAATCAAAATATTTACTACACAACTCAAATAGAAAGAGAACAGCAAAAAAAGCCACAGTCATTGGAAGAAAGGAAATAGTAAAGATCAGAGCAGAAATAAATGAAATAGAGAACAGAAAAACAATAGAAAGAATTAAAAAAACCAAAAGTTGGTTCCTTGAAAGAATCAACAAAATTGACAAACCACTGGCAAGACTGACAAAAGAAAAACAGGAGAGAATGCAAATAACCCAAATAAGAAATGAAATGGGGGACATTACAACAGACCCATCTGAAATAAAAAGGATTATAACAGATGCCAAAATTCTTAACAAAATTCTAGCCAATAGAATGCAGCATCATATCAAAAAAATAATACACCACGACCAAGTAGGACTCATACCAGGTATGCAAGGATGGTTCAACATTAGAAAATCACTCAATGTAATCCACCACATAAATAAAAGTAAAGAAAAGAATCACATGATCATCTCAATTGATGCAGAAAAGGCATTTGACAAAGTCCAACACCCATTCCTGATAAAAACTCTCAATCAAATAGGTATAGAAGGGAAATTTCTCAACATAATAAAGGGCATCTATGCAAAACCAATGGCCAACATCGTTCTTAATGGAGAGAGGCTGAAAACATTCCCCTTGAAAACAGGAATAAGACAAGGGTGCCCTTTATCACCACTCCTATTTAACATTGTGCTGGAAGTTCTAGCTAGAGCAATAAGGCAAGAAAAAGAAATAAAGGGCATCCAAATTGGTAATGAAGAAGTTAAACTGTCCCTGTTTGCAGATCATATGATACTATACATAGAAAACTCTAAAGACTCCACGAGAAATCTACTGGAACTAATCGAAAGATTCAGCAGAGTAGCAGGATACAAGATAAACATTCAAAAATCAGTTGGATTCCTATACACCAGTAAGGAGAACGATGAAAAGGAAATCAGGAAAACAATACCATTTTCAATAGCCCCTAAAAAGATGAAATACTTAGGAATAAATCTGACCAGGGATGTAAAAGACCTATACAAAGAAAACTACAAAACACTACTGCATGAAACCCAAAGGGATCTACATAAATGGAAAAAAATACCATGTTCATGGATAGGCAGATTCAACATTGTGAAAAATTGTCATAGGGCAACATGTGTAGTAACTGTTAAATGAGAAACTATTTTGTTCTGTAAGCCTTCATCTTAAGTGAGAATAGCAGCACAATTGGAAGAGCGTAGTCGATGTCACTGAACTGTGCATGTAGAAATTTTTGAAATGGTGTATCTTTGGATGCGTATATTTTCACCAAAATAAAAATGTCGAGAAGGGAGAGAGTTGACATGTTGTGGGGCTGTTAACCAATGTCATAAAACAATATGTGTACTACTGTTTCATGAGAAACTATTTGTTCTGTAAGCCTTCACCTGAAGTACAATTAAAAAAAAAAAGAAAAAAAAAGTGATTGTGTGAAAACATACCCTACATGATTAACATAAGAAAGAAAATCCTACTCCCAAATGGGATTACATCCACAGGTATAGGGGTTAGGATTTACAACACACACACATATATGGGGGGTGGGGGAGTGGGTGCAATTCAATCCCTAACATGTATCTTCTTTGATGAAATCTCTGGTCAAATTTTTTGCTTATTGTTTAACTGGGTGTTTGTTTTCTCATTTTTGAGTTTTGAAAATTCTTCATATAGTCTAAATATAAGTCCTTTATCAGATATATGCTTTGAAAAGATTTTTTCTCTTTTTGTTTTCTTTTCGTACCTGTGTTTTGAGATGAACAGAGGGTTAAATTTCGACAAAGTTCAAGTGAGTATGGTTTTCTTTTATGGATTACATGTTTCTTATCCTATCTAAGAAATACTTGCCTAAACAAAGATCGCAAGGAAAATTTTCTATCTACTTCTAGCAGTTTTATAGTTTTACGTTTTTCATTTAGGTCTATGATTCATTTTGACTTATTTTCTTTTATATGGTGCGAACCATGCATCTACATTGACACTATACAAAACTGGACAAGTGGTAGTTTCTTCAAAGATACTGGCAGTGGGGAATCTGAAATCCTATTAATGAACTTTTCATTCTTTGTTACATTAAAATCCATTGGTTTATCTTGCAGTTTGCATGGACCTTTTACCCATGTAGGATTTTGTAAAATCATATATTGGTCATTTAGAAAATATTGGCTCACTGAGCTCTGTAGATTTTCCAAATGTTGGCGTACTTCATTATACAATATTTTTTAAAAAATTGTTAAAATTATCAAGAATCTCACCAAAAATTGTTTACATATTTAGAAGCTGTCAAGCTCCTCATGGTGGATAAAAATTTTCCAAAATTCTATTTTTTGCTTAAAAGTTCAAACGTTATCATTGGCAACAAATATTGTCAGTTTTTTGCCTTGAAGTGATAGGCACTTTTTCTCATTTTCAAGAAAATGTCTGCCGAATAGCTACATTTGTATAACCATA
Organism: Dugong dugon; assembly: GCA_030035585.1. NCBI lineage: Eukaryota > Metazoa > Chordata > Mammalia > Sirenia > Dugongidae > Dugong > Dugong dugon. The sequence goes on along the minus strand of CM057464.1, from coordinate 145,100,849 downwards.
GTTTGTCAGTAGTTCTTTCAAGTAAAATACCATGTTCAAGGAAAAAAGTGGCTAGTTCAGTTTACAACTCAATCGCACAAATGCTTTGCTTTTCCTTCGAGACAAGCATCACACTTCAGTCGGCAATAGAAGTAATCTATGCAGGCTTCTCACGTTGTTACACAGAATATTAAAAAAGATACAGCCTCAAAGATTAAGCTTTAAAAAAATTAGTAATTTTTACTTGGTGATCAAGGATATTCTTAAGAAAACTGGTTTCTTTTTCCTTTCTGTGAATGCATGTTGGTAAAGAACACAGTTGCTACTACTATAGTTTAGTGCCCCTGCCTTTATTCGTGTTAAAGTTCCAGCACTTTAACTCACATTGCTTTTGTACCTTCAATGCATATGTCAAACCCGTGCAAAAGGTAAACAGCGTCTTAGCATTATAAAGAAAACAAGTTGTACTTCACAGACCCCCTGAAAGGGTATTGGAGACTCCCAGGAGTTTGTGGACCACACTTTGAGAACCACTGAGGTAGGACGTTGAAAAATCTAGGAGAGTTAAGAGAGAAGTGGCACAGGCTTTGGAAACAACGACTGAAGCTTCATGTCAGGATTCCACTGAAACAAATACAGACGAGGAAGAACCTTTCTTAGGTGGCAAGTTCCACAGGCCTAAGCAATTCCCTAGCAGAAGTCACGGGAAGCAGCCCTGGTGGCACAAGACTGAAAATGCCTGTTTGTAATTGAGAGCAGAGCCAGACCACTAGACAGAGCACATAGTCAATGCAGAAGCAGGGTGCCAGAAACTGAGGGCTCAGAGCAGAGATGGAAGGTAGGAAGATTTCAGAAGGTGAGAGAAATATCTTAGAGCTGACCTGGGGATTAGGGCTCCAGCATTGCAGTGAGGCGGCAGTATTGCAAATGCCATTCAGAGAGACGAGACAGTTTGCATGGATGAATTTATTATTTTATCACAGGTAAGATGATTGTGCACACATCAAATAATATATAATGGAGAAATAGGAATTTTACACACCTAAGAAAATGCATAGTGAAAGGGTTAGGGATCAGATCCTCCCATTTAGCAGGAGACTGAGGCGGTCTCTATTTAATGGAGGCCAAGGAAATTGTGCCACCATGATCCCTGACGTTTGAGTCCAGTTTTAAACAAAAAGCTTAAAAAATGAAGTTGTCTTAATTCTTTACAGAAAAATAACTTTGCGGTTTAAATCTAGATGACTTCAGCACAGAAATATTTTGGCATTTAAAGATCATATCTCTGTTATAGGCCCATGGCAGATATTTATACCCTGGTATTGAGGTCCTTAATACTGTGGTGTTCACAGAAGAAACTCTAATCCTTCTGCCCCTGAAATAGATTCTGAATAAACGTATAACTCAGTATGTCTCACAATGGTGACAGGTTGAGCAGTGGAGAAAATACTGGCATTAACCCACCTCTCAATATGTACTAGGCATTGTGTATACTTTAAAACATTTAGTCACTCCGATAACCCCATGAGATCAGTGCAGAATTTCCCAGATGAGGAAACTCAGGTTTAGAGAGGTTATGTAGCCCAAGTAGACACTTGGCATAGGAGCTAGAATTAATCCCAGGTCTGTCAGACTCCAAACTCATAGATTTTCCATCTCACCAGTATTTATTGATATTTTTTGTTTTAGCAAAACAGTATTTTTCAAAAAAAACTTTATGTAGAACAACGAAATGTTAAAACACCTCATATAAAGCCTCAGCATCCAAGAAATTCTAATAAAATATATGAGGAACGTGAAAAGCACTTCCAAAGGGCTCTCCAGACAGAAAACAGCTGTCCTGCAGCTCTTTCCATCACCTGCCATCTCTCGTCGATGTCACTACTTTGCTTTTTTGCCTCTTTTGTTCTTTTTCCCCCCACCAGTGCCTAACCTTGTTTATGCCACTGCATGGAGCTTTTCCAACTTATATCCAAGCTGAAGGAACTGCTTCTGGTTGTATCTACCTTTTGTAGCTTTGACTGCATATGAGTAGAAAGATCTTTGTTAGCAGAGGAAACAAGCCTTCTTTTTGTTATCCAAACTGGAACACAAGAGTGGCTTTCCACCCCATCTGACTCAGAATAAAGTTGGTTGCACTGTTAGAAGGATTTGAATGGAGAATTTTACCTAGAAGGAGAATTTAACATTTGTGGAACACCTTCTGTATGTCACATACTGAACTGTACAACATCCATATATACAGTATGAGTTACACTATGCTGGTTGCTCTTTATATCATGCCAGGCCTCAGCTTCAGATCTTAGAAGAAGATTGCACTTGGTTGTTTTGCGTTAAAATGCATCTTAAAATGTTTTTAGCGTGAAGGTATAAAATGGTTAAAAATAGGAAGATATGTGAGCGGGTTGGCATTTTAGAAGGATCACTTTGTCAAGACTTAAAAATAATAATTAAAGGTAGATAAGGCTAGAGGCAAGGAAGATACTTAAGAGTTAGAAAAAAAAAGAGATAAGATTTGAGGAGTCAGCCTCAACAGTTCAACAAAAATGCAGAAGAAGTTAAGTTAGTAGTGAGAAAGTTAGGAGAGGAAGTAACTCTCCTGTCGGTCTTGATGTAGGAAATAAGGAAAAAATAATCCAATAAGACTTCCTGGTGTTCTAGCTAGAGATGTGGTGGCTCTTGGTTCCACCAACCCTGATAGGAAATACAGAAGGAAAAGCATATGCTGGGTCAGAACATCCAAAACAATGTTACATAACAGGGAAAAACACATATAATGTATCTTTTTGTCTATACTGTTCTTTGATTCTGGGTGTAAGCAGATATACTTTTTATTCATAGTTTAAAAGCTTTCTTTTTTTCTTTTCAGAAATGGGTGTTAAATATTATCAAGTACTTACCACCAGCAGAGTATGAAAAGGTCTTTTCACTGCACCCGTGTAGAAACTGGATATTATTATTTCTCAAATTGTGATATTTGCATCTTTAATTTTTATGATATGCATTAATAAGATTATGACTATGATACAAAGTAAGGATCTAGCTTCCTTCATTTTAAGTAGTTAAACAGTTTTTCCAGTGTCCATAAATAAGTAAATCTCCTTTTTTATACTTAGTTAAAATTCTATCTTTATCCTATATTGTTATTACACAGTTGTAGAACTTAGTACTTTTTCCATGGGTATCTCTCTCTATTCTTACATCAGTACCATGGTATTTTAATTAGGGTGGCTTTATGCTAGGTTTAAATAAATGTTTTTGGTAGTTGTCATGGATTGAACTGTGTCCCCCAAAAATATGTGTCAACTTGGCTGGGCCAGTATTGTGTGATTGATCACCATTTTGTCATCTGATGTGATTTTCCTATGTGTTGTAAATCCTACCTCTATGACGTTGAAGGATTAGAGGCAGTTATATTAATGAAGCAGGATTTGATCTACAAGATTAGATTGTTTTCAACATGGATGAATCTGGAGGGCATTATGCTGAGTGAAATTAGTCAGTCGCAAAAGGACAAATATTATATGAGATCACTATTATAAGAACTCAAGAAAAAGTTTAAACACAGAAGAAAACATTCTTTGATGGTTATGAAGGTAGGGAGGGAGGGAGAGTAGAATTCACTAACCAGATAGTGGATAAGAATTATCTTAGGTGAAGGGAAGGACAGCACACAATACAAGGGAAGTCAGTACAACTGGACTAAAGTAAAAGCTAAGAAGTTTCCTGAACGCAACCAAACACTTTGAGGGACAGAGTACCTGGGGTTGATGTCTGGGGACCATGGTTTCGGGGGACGTCTAGGTCAATTGGCATAACAAAGTTTATTAAGAGAATGTTCTGCACCCCACTTTGGTGAGTGGCATCTGGGGTCTTAAAAGCTTGCAAGCGGCCATCTAAAATGCATCAACTGGTCCCAACCCACTTGGAGCAAAGGAGAATGAAGAACACCAAAGACACAAGGAAAATATTAGCCCAGGAAACAAAAGGGCCACATAAACCAGAGAATCCATCAGCCTGAGACCAGAAGAACTGTATGGTGCCCGGCTACCACCAGTGACCGTCCTAACAGGGAACACAACAGAGAGTCCCTGACTGAGCAGGTGAAAAGTGCAGAGCAGAACTCAAATTCACACAAAAAGACCAGACTTAATGGTTTGACCAAGACTGAAGGAACCGCCAAAGCGATGGCCCCCAGATGCTCTGTTAACCCAGAATGAAAAACATTCCTGAAGCCCACCCTTCCAATAAAGATTAAACTGGACTATAAAACATAAAATAATACTCATGAAGAGTATACTTCTTACTTAGTTCAAGCAGATACATGAGACCAAATGGTCGACTCCTGTCTGGAGGCAGGATGAGAAGGCAGGAAGGGACAGAAACTAGTTGAATGGACACAAAAAACCCGAGGTGGGAAGGGGAAATGTGCTGTCACATTATAGGCATTGCAACTAACGTCACATAATGATATGTTTATAAATTTTTGCATGAGAGATTAACTTGAGCTGTAAACTTTCACTAAAGCACAATAAAAAATGGGTATTAAATATTATTAAGTACTTTCATAGAATTAATTGATGTAATTATATAACTTAACCTCATATTAAAAATTTCCTGATATTGATCTAACCTTACATTCCTGGGATAAACTTTATATGGTCTTGATAAATTATGAATTCTTTAAAAATACGATTAGATTACACTTGATAAGCCTTTACAGATATTTTTAGTCTGACTACTTGTGGCTAAGAATTAGGCTGCTAACCAAAAGGTCGGCGGTTTGAATATACCAGCCGCTCCTTGGAAACCTATGGGGCAGTTTTCCTCTGTCCTGTAGAGTCACTGTGAGTCTGAATCAGCTCAACAGCAATGAGTGTTTTTTTTTTTTTTTTTTTTGGTATTCATAACTGGAGGGTAGTGGTGGTTCAGTAGTGGAATTCCTGCCTTCCATGCTGGAGACCCTGGTTCGATTCCTGGCCAATGCACCTCAAGCACAGCCACAACTGTCACTGGAGGCTTGTGTGTTGCTATGATGCTGAACAAGTTTCAGCAGAGCTTCCAGATGGAGATGGACTTGGATGGAAGACCTAGTGATCTACTTTTGAAAATTTAGCTAGTGAAAACCCTACAGATCACAACAGTCTGATCCCATTATACATGGTGCTGTCAGGTGTCAGAGGTCAACTGAAGTGCAGCTAACAACTACAGGTAAGAACAAAACAAACAAAAAAACAAACAAATTCATTGCCATCGAGTCATTCCAACTCATAGTGACCCTACAGGGCAAAGAAGAACTGCCCCGCAGAGTTTCCAAGGAGCACCTGGCAGATTTGAACTGCCAACCGTTTGGTCAGCAGCTGTAGCACTTAACCGCTACACCACCAGGGTTTCCACAATTACAGGTAGTTCTCGATTTATGATGGGGTTCTGTTTATAAACCCTATCTTTATTTGTCTGAGAGTTGGCTGAGAATGACAGCATCAGCAAATTACGTACTGCAGCATTGTATGTAGTACACATTACTAGTGACACACACACAAAAAACTGCATTGCCCGTTGAGCTGATTCCAACTCATTACTAATGATAAGATGTACAAAAAAAAAAGAATGAAAGGAAAAAGGATGGTCATAAGTGCAGTTTGCGGTAGCTTGAGTACTTCATTGACTACCCGTGTTCATAAGAGAGGCAATTTCTTTTTGTGTGTGTTTCAGTTTTGTAGGTTTGGGAATTTGAGCTCTGTCTTCCTCATAAAATAAGACAAGCTGTTCCTTGAAAACAAAAAATAATTTACCAGTACGACTCTCTGGACCTCAACATTTTTTGAGAAATATTTCTTGAATTATTTTCTAAATTTCTTGCCTGATTATTGTTCATTCTACTTTTTGTATTAATTTGATAAATGCATATTTCATAAAAACATATCTTTTCAGTTGAAAATGTCCAATTCTTCTTCAAGACTTAACTTCTTCTTTGATTGACAGGAATACTGCTAGCCCTTCCTTCTTGTTCATGTTTCACTGAAATGGAATTTCCTAATTTGTTTATAGATTTTTAGGCATTTTTAATTAGTTGTAGCTCTTGTAAAGAAAAGATTAGATTAAAAACAAAATTTAAAAATCTGAGCTATCTTAACCTTTTAAGTAGAGAGTTTAAAATGCTTATATTTACTGTCAAAAATGTGAAACTTGATCTAACTTCTCTATCTTTGTTTTGTGTTTTAAAAAATTCTTTAGTTCCAAATTTCTGTTTTGGCTTTTTTTGAACAGAGTTTTATTTACTATTTTATTCTACAGTAATCTGAAAATTATACAGCATTTAAAAAAATGACTAATTGTTAACTTATTATGTTAATAAACCTTATTAAATAAATATTTATTTAACTGTAAAATTTGAGAAGAAAGCAACAATGAGCATTCCATTTATGGAAGATGAAGAGCTGAACTATGTTGTCTTCTCTAATCCATTTCTTTCATTTTGGTCTTAATTTATTTTGGAAGCGAAACTTCATTTATGAAAATTATCTTTACTTTCTTGATTTGTTTGACTACTTTCATTTCCAAAGTTAGAGCAATCATTTAGTCCTCATGAGCATCAACTGATACCTCCCATATCTGTTACTCTCTGATTCCAACCTATCTTATCCTGGTGAGGAGGACTGAGGGTGGGGGAAAGGCCCACCTAGCCAATGCTGTCTTAGGCTGGCCAAAGTCAAGGTGCTCATTAGCAGTTGCAGGAGTCTACTGAGTCAGTGGCTTTGTTGCAAGGCTGAGAAGACAACCCAGCGAAGGGTATCTGAGTGAGCTGCCAAGATTCATATCTTGAAAGCCAAAACAATCAGGAGACTAGAAAGTGTGTAAGGAGGAGAACTTTCCCAGATAAATCTCTTAGCTGGGGATGTTTCTATGTGGCACATACTTGGTGAGGACTGACTGACTTTCTGAACTGGGGGAAAGAAATACAGTTCTCTATTAAAGAGTGCATTTGTGCTACACAGCCACTTCACTGAGTTTTAATTTCCACTTATCTTGATCATTTCTTGGGAAACTTTCCCTGGATGTTCTCCAACCTCAAATTGGTCCCTTCCTACTCCCACCATCTCTATCCCCATAGACATCAGGTGAATCATTAGTTCTTCCATGCATTGTGGGTTACATATACCTTTATTGCAGTAAACAAATGAAATTCCATAGTCGTTTACATTTCTGTCACTCCTACCAGACCGTGACTCTGCCAGAGTTGGAGGTAATATTCTGTTTGTAACCCCAGTGGCTGGCACAGAGTTGGGGCTCAACAAGTGGTGCTGTATTGAAAGCCATTACTGAGAAAAAGCTTGTAGAGAGAACAGAGGAGAAAATGCTTGCACACCTAGAGGAGAAGAGAAGCTATTAAAGATAAAGCAAAGAGCCTGGAAAGGTAACAGGAGAAACAGCATAGTGTAGGGTCACAGGAATAAAGAGAGGAAAAGACTTAGAGCTGATAACCCAAGGGGTAAAATGGTGAGTACTTCAGGTCAATGGAGACTAAAGGAATGCCACTGGACTTTGTGTCCAGTGGGATGGTCACTCACCACTGCCCAAATAGCAGGTCAACTAGAGCGATGGCGGCAGAGCCCAAACTGCAAAGATAGAGTGAGTGGAAGAAGAGGAGAGGAACAAGGAGTAGAGAGTCTACTTTTGAGAGTGGGTTGGTTAGAAAAAAGAGAAATTCTGAGTCAGTAGGTTATGGAAATTATGAGGTTGAGAAGTATTTGGTTCTAGATAAAGAATAGCTCTGTATGTTTACAGGCAAAACAAAAGGGGCTAAAAAGAGAAAGAATGGAATTGTAAGAAAAATGAATAGTTGATGTGAGATTTTAGAGCTGGAAAGGAGGAGATAAGATTAAACAAATGTGAGTACAGGATGAACAAAAGATCAAAGGAAAAGCACATTGTATTCTGTTAGGAAAGAAGGAAAGATTTATAAGCCAAAATAAAGATAAATAGGGAAGTAGAAACTTTCTTCTTGTTTTTAGGTAGAAAGAAATGTATGAGACCTGGCATCTAGTGGCATCTACTGCAATAAATTACAGGTGAAGTCAACTCCTAGAGTGGAGTAGTTGGGGTCAAACTGGTAGCTGAGGAATGTGGAGATTAGAACAGCAGGAATGTTATAAGGAAACAAAGAGAAAAGAATTAGAAAATTGAGAAGCACTCTGGCTATACTTCTTCCAAGACAGATTTGTTTGTTCTTCTGGCAGTCCATGGTATATTCAATATTCTTCACCAGTACCATAATTCAAAGGAACCAATTCTTCTTAGGTCTTCCTTATTCGTCGTCCAGCTTTCAAATGCATATGGAGCGATTGAAAATATCATGACTTGGGTCAGACACATCTTGGCCCTCAAAGTGACATCCTTACTTTTCAATGCTTAAAAGAGGTCTTTTGCAGGAGATTTGCTCAACGTAATACGTCATTTGATTTCTTGACTGCTGCTTCCATGGGTGTTGATTGTGGATCCAAGTAAAATGAAATCCTTGGCAACTTCAATCTTTTCTCTTTTTATCATGATGTTGCTTATTAGTCCAGTCGTGAGGATTTTTGTTTTCTTTATGTTGAGGTGTAATCCATACTAAAGGCTGTAGTCTTTTTCATCGGTAAATGCTTCAGCTGCATATCTCAGGTTGTTAATGAGTCTTCCACCAATCCTGATGCCCCATTCTTCTTCATATAGTCCAGCATCTTGAATTATTTGCTCAGCTTATAGACTGAATAAGTATGGTGAAAGGATACAACCTTGATGCACACCTTTCCTGATTTTAAACCAGGCACTATCCCCTTGTTCTGTTCAAACAACAGCCTCTTTATCTACGTATAGGGTCCGCATGAGCACAATTAAATGTTGTGGAATTCCCATTCTTCACAATGTTATCCACAATTTGTTAAGATCCACATAGTCAAGTGCCTTTGTATAACCAATAAAACACAGGTTAAATATCTTTCTGGTATTCTCTGCTTTCAGTCAAGATCCATCTGACATTAGCAATGATATCCCTTGTTCCATGTCCTCTTCTGACTCTGGCTTGAATTTCTGGCAGTTGCCAGAAATTGTCTATGTACTGCTGCAACACCTTTTGAACGATCCTCAGCAAAATTTTACTTGCGTGTGATATTAATGATATTGTCCGATAATTTCTGCATTCTGTTGGATCACCTTTCTTTGGAATGGCCACAAATATGGATATCTTTCAGTCAGTTGGCCAGGTAAATGTCTTCCAAATTTCTTGGCACAGATGAGCAAGCACCACCAGCGCTGCATTTGTTTGTTGAAACATCTTAATTGGTATTCCATTAATTCCTGGAGCCTTCTTTTTCACCAGGAGCCCTGGTGGTGCAGTGGTTAAGAGTTCAGGCTGCTAACCAAAAGGTTGGCAGTTCAAATCCACCAGCCACTCTTCAGAAACCCTATGGGGCAGTTCTACTCTGTCCTGTAGGGTCACTATGAGTAAGAATTGACTTGAAGGCAACGAATTTGGTTTTGGTTTGTTCTTCCCCAATGCCTTCAGCATAGCTTGGGCTTCTTCCTTCGGTACCATCAGCTCTTGATCATATGGTACCTTCTGAAATAGCTGAATGTCAACCAATTCTTTTTGTTACAGTTACTCTGTGTAGTTCTTCCACCTTCTTTTGATGCTTCCTGTGTCGTTCAATTTTTTGCCCATAGAATCCTTCAATATTGCAATTTGAGGCTTGAATTTTTTCTTCAGTTCTTTCAGCTTAAGAAATGCCAAGCGTGTTCTTCTCTTTTGGTTTTCTAATTCCAGGTCTTTGCACATTTCATTCTAATACTTTGTCTTCTCAAGTTGCCCTTTGAAATCTCCTGTTCAGCTCTTTTACTTCATCATTTCTTCTTTCACTTTTGCTACTCTATATTCAAGAGCAAGTTTTAGAGCCTCTTCTGACATTCATTTTGGTCTTTTCTTTCTTTCCTGTCTTTTTAATGACCTTTTGCTTTCTTCATGTATGAAGTCCTTGATGTCATCGACAACTCCTCTGGTCTTCTGTCATTAGTGATCAATACATCAAATCTATTCCTGAGATAGTCTCCAAATGTAGCTATTTCTTCTCATTTTGAGTCATTCCACATCAGCAGATGAAGGTCCCAAAAGCTTTACTCCATCCATGTCATTAAGGTTGAAGTTTTTGAGGCAGCTCTTCCTCGGTCATATTTTGAGTGCCTTCCAAGCTGAGGGGCTTATCTTCTGGCACTATATAAGACAATGTTCTTATAAGATTTTCACTGTTCAATTTTTTCAGAAGTAGACTGCCAGGTCCTTCTTCCTAGTCTGTCTTAGTCTGGAAGCTCCACTGAAACTTGTCCACCATGGGTGAACCTACTCGTATTTGAAATACTGGTGGCATAGCTTCCAGCATCATAGCAACATGCAAGCCACCACAGTAGGACAAACTGACAGATGTCTGGTGGGGAAATAGTGTAGATGTTAGGAAATGGAAGCGATAACAGATTAAGAGCTTGTGGTCAGAAATAGCAAGTGCTGGGTGTTTATTCATCCCTTTAAGCTGATTAAATATTTATGAGTTTATTTTAATAAAGCATTTTCCAGGCAATTTCTCCTTTTTTGCCACAGCACAGTTCTAGCAGTAATACTGGAAAACAAAAATTGAACAGAAATATTTTTCTCTTCTTTTTGTTGACTTTTTCCTTACTGAATAGCATACAGAATCCCTCTCTCACCAATAGATGACTGTCCTGCATTTATAATAGCATATGTTATTTCATTTCATGGGACATGCACTGAAAATGGTAAATTCAATACATCAGGAGGTAGAACAACCTGAACCCAGATTTTCAAGAGTGACAGGGGTCTAATATAATATTAATATTAATTGGCTTCCTGAAAGTTATTAACTTCTATTAAGGCTCAGTTTTGCCATCTGTAAATGGAAATAATATTAGATATCTCAAACAGCTATTGAAAGAATTGGAAAAGATATTTTATGCAAAGTTTTCAGAGTGCTTCCTGGAACAGAGTACATGTTTTCTGTATGTTACCTACTGTTAATTTTAGTTATTATAAAATGTGTTCATTCCTTTGTTAAATGTATATTAAAGTCCTACTATGTATCAATCACTATTCTAAATAAAACAGAACAAAAAATCCATTGTTGTCAAGTCGATTCTGACTCATAGTGATCCTATAGGACAGAGAAGAACTGCCCCATAGAGTTTCCAAGGAGCAGCTGGTGGATTTGGCCTGCTAAACTTTTAGTCAGCAGCCAAGTTCTTAAACACTGCACCACCAGGGCTCCTATTTTAAATACTCAATAAAAATTATGTGGGAGATTAAATTATAGGTCCCTGTTTTTTTTTTTTAAACCTGTGTTTTATTGACTATGAAAAGGCATTTGAATGTGTGGATCATAACAAATTATGGATAACATTGTGAAGAATGAGAATTCCACAACACTTAATTGTGCTCATGCAGAACCTGCACATAGACCAAGAGACAGTTATTTGAACAGAACAAAGGGACACTAAAACAAAAAAACCAAACCCTCTGCCACAGAGTCCATTCCGACTCATAGCAACCCTATAGGACAGAGAAAAACTGCCCCATATGGTTTCCAAGGAGCTCCTGGTGGATTTGAACTGCCGACATTTTGGTTAGCAGCCGTAGCTCTTACCCAGTATGCCACAGGGTTTAAAGTCAGGAAAGGTGTGTCAGGGTTGTATCCTTTCACCATATTTATGCAATCTGTCTGCTGAACAAATAATCTGAGAAGCTGAACTGTATGAAGAAGAACACAGCATAAGCACTGAAAGAAGACTTATTAACAACCTACAATATGCAGTTGACACAACCTTGCTTGCTGAAATTGAAGAGGACTTGAAGCACTTACTGATAAAGATCATAACTATAGCCTTCAGTATGGATTACACCTCAACATAAAGAAAACAAAAATCCTTACAACTGGACCAATAAGCAACATCGTGGTAAACAGAGAAAAGATTGAAGTTGTCAAGGATTTCATTTTACTTGGATCCACAATTAACACCCATGGAAGCAGTAGTCGAGAAATTAAACAATGTATTGTATTGAGCTAATCTGTTGCAAAAGACCTCTTTAAAGTGTGGTAAAGCAAAAATGTCACCTTGAGGACTAATCTCATGGTATTTTCAATTGCCTCATATGCATGTGAAAGCTGGACAATAAATAAGGAAAACTGAAGAAGGATTGACGCCTTTGAATTATAGTGTTGGCAAAGAATATTGTATATACCATGGACTACCAGAACATACAAATCTGTCTTGGAAGAAGTACAGCCAGAATGCTCCTTAGAAGGGAGGATGGCGAGACTTCATCTTACGTACTTTGAACATGTTATCAGAAGAGACCAGTCCCTGGAGAAGGACATCATGATTGGTAAAGTAGAGGGTCAATGAAAAAGAGGAAGACCCTCAACAAGACGGATTGACACAGTGGCTGCAACAATGGGTTCAAACATAACAACGATTGTGCGGATGGTGCAGAACTGGGCAGTGTTTCATTCTGTTGTACATAGGGTCACTATGAGTCAGAATCCTCTTGATGGCACCTACCAACAACAACAAACGTGTCAATCACTATTCTATATTCTCAATATAAATGATGTGGGATACGGAATTATAAGCCCCTATACTTTCTCAAAAGGTAGGCTGTTCCAATCCACCAGCTGCTCCTTGGAAACCTTATGGGGCAGTTCTACTCTGTCCTGTAGGGTCGCTATGAGTCAGAATTGAATCGACAGTAGCAGGTTTGGGTTTGTTTGTTTGTTTTTATTCTTTACCAGGGAGCCCTGGTGGTACAGTGGTTAAGAGCTCAGCTGCTAACCAAAAGGACAGTATTTCGGATCCATGGACTGCTCCTTTGAAACCCTATGGGGCAATTCTACCCTGTCCTACAGGGTCACTATGACTTGGAATCAACTCGACAGCAACAGGTTTTTATTCTTTACAAGACACCGTATCCACGCACTTTGCTGTATGTTTTTCTGTCTCTCCTACTAGAGGTAGAGTGAACCAACCCACACCTAGACTGTGGCTTCAGCCAAGTGACTTGGTTTGGCCAACAGAAAGTGGGCTGAATTCTCAGTGAGCCAGTTCAAACCTTAGGTCTTAAAAGACATTGTGTATTTTACTTGATCCCTTCTGCTTTGACTCTTGCTATGAGAAGAGCATCCCCTAAGTCCCAGAATGCACACATACGAAGCAGACCAGAGTCTTGTCTGTAGCAAATTGTCAAGCTCAATTAGACCCACAGCTTGAAGCATGGCTGCCTAACCAAACATAGTCTAAATTAGGGAACAACAAATACCCCACAGGTCAAGTCTGGTCTGTGACTTATTTTTCTATGGCTTACAGCTAAGAATTTTTTTTTTTTTCATTTTTAAAGAGTTATATTAAAAAAAAAAAAGAAGATTTGTGACAGAGACTATATATGGCTCATAAAGCCTAAACTACTTATTATCTGGCCTTTTACAGAAAAAAAGTTTGCCAACCCCTGTTCTAGATTGGCCAACACCCAGTCAACCAGCAGACCAGGAGTAATCCCCACTAAGATCAGCAGAGCTGCCTCTGCCGACTTCCAGTCATGAGAGAAATAAATGCTTGTTGTTGTGTTTCGCTGAGATTTTGTGATTGATTGTTTTGAAGCATTATTGTGGCAAAAGCTAAGCGATAGAAATGGTGAATGAAAACAGGTAAGGTCTTTACCTTCATGGAGTCCACATTTTGGTTAGGGAGACAGAGCTATTAAATAATGAGAAGAACAAATACACAAATAGAAATTTTGATAAATACTATGAACAGATATATAGGAGATCAGAAGTTTGAAATCAGAAATTAGGTGTTTCAAACAGTCACTGATGAAAATAAAGAGTGAAATGATTAGAAACACATAGTAGGATTGCTGGACAGTATTAAAGGCCCAACTGATATATGATCATGAATTTAGAGTGACACCCATCTGTCACATGTCCCACTTACTGTGCAAGGTCAGCTGTTTGGGGGCAGATGGGAGAAGGCACATTGTTGATTTTATCCAGAATTGGGTTTTACAATAAAAGTTTGATAACAGAAGGTACAGAAATTTAGGATATTGCCAAAAACTATTGGAACGAGAATGGAATTGTAGCACCAAGAATAGGGCTGATGGACTGGGAAAATGTAAAGACATCAGTGGCTTAAAGCTACTAAAGAATTTAAAGAACAGGTTGAGTGAGCGTGGTTCACAATGAAGTCAAAGGAAGAACAAGAGTTTATGGTAGGAACACATGTTCGCATGATGACTGTGGAATGTATGTTTTGAAAATTTACTTGAACATGAAAACTTTTCCTTTCTTTCTTCCTTCCTTCCCTCCCTCCCTTCCTCTTTCTCTCCCTCCCTTCCTTCTTTTTTGTTTAACATCGCACAACAAATATTTCTTGGAAAATATTTTTGTGAAATGTTAAATTATGGCTTTTTCAGAATTCAATTATGCCTCCCTAAGAGTACACCCTACTCCAGTTATTGGAGATTTAAAATGCATATTAACATTAAAATTCTAAGAAGTCCTGCAGTAAGGAGTCTTACAAAACTTTAACTCAGCATTTCAGACTTTTTTGACTACCAAAATCCTTTATTGTATAATGTCCATTAATTTCCTGCAGAGAAAAAAATTTCAGTAAACCATGGTGTCAGCTAATTAATTGTGTTAACAAATCTGAGGAAATAGTATGTCGACAGGAGGAAAAGAAGACCCACGGAGTCAAAAAGCAGCCACAGAACAATTTACTCACTGATTCATGCATTCTACATTTTCTGAGTCCCCACTATATGACGATCACTGTGGGACACAATGTGGAATATGACATTGCCTTTGCCCACAATCTAGTGAGAGTGTCAGAGACACACACAAAAGGAAAAATTACCACACAGCATGGCAAGTACTCATAAAGGTCTACACTGAGTTCTCTCCCAGGAAGGCCACTTGCATCATACCAGACTTGGTGGGTAGCGGCGGGTGTAGCGGGTATGGGCTGAATGAAGGATAAGAAAATGCTTTTAGGAGGAGGTAACACTTAGACTGAGCTGCTGTATCTGCAATTTACTTAAAAGACTTGAACCCAGACAGGGTGACACTATGTATATGTTAGTTGGTTTAAGATTTAATTCTGGAGCAATCAGAATTGGTGAGAATTCTTACTCCAGAAGTGGTTAGCATTTTATCAGAAAGGCCACACTCCCCAGGTGGCTACTAAAAGCTCTTCCTTTATCCATATCTTGATAAGACTGTAGGCTTTACTGCTTAGCATCACAAATATATCTTTATTGCTGAATTTAGTGGTGAATATAGTAGTGAATGTGAGAAAGAAGCTCTGATTACTGAAATTAAATATATTCAAGATTTGCTTAAACATGTTAGAGACACTCCTCCTTCTTTTGTGAGTGGGGTCTGAAGCATTTACCTTTTAGAATCAAACTTCTAACATCATCTCATAGAAATCCAGCAATCAGCCTTTGTTAGAAAGATTTCCTGTCTCTCCCACTTCAGACGTCTTTATCAGCTACCCATATCTACCAAAAAGAGCCTACAACAGCAACTAGTTGCCATGGAGCCAATTCCCACTCATGTAGACTCCATGTATGTCAGAGTAGAACTTTGCTCCATAGGGTTTTCAATGGTTGATTTTTCAGAAGCAGATGGCCAGGGCTTTCTTCTGAGGAGCCTCTGGGTGGGCTCAAACTGCCACCCTTTAAGTTTACAAACGTGTGTTAACCATTTGTACCACCCAGGGACTCCAAAAAGAGCTTATACATGGCCAAATCACGTGGGGTCTGTGCTCAACAAGCTTTGTAAAGATGCAGAGGCTTGAAAAACCTATTGCTGTTGAGTCGTTTCTGATCCATAGCAACCCTACAGGACAGAGTAGAACTGCCCATAGGGTTTCCGAAGAGCAGCTGGTGGATTCGAATTGCCGACCTTTTGCTTAGCTGCTGTAGCTCTTAACCACTGTGCCACCAGGGCTACCAGAGCCATGAAACAGCATTGTAAATGCAGGGAACTCTGAACGATTTCACTCAGAATGAAAGAGGAAGTGAAGCTAAAGTGGGAGAGATTAAGTCTCTAGCACCACCCAGGGAAAATTAGGTCTTAATCTCATATTGAGATGTAATATCCTCTTAGAATTACAATAAATGTATCAGATTACAATAGCTTGATAAAATAACTATTTAGACTATCCCACTGATTTCCTGTGCCTTGATTATATTTTGACTTCCCATATAGATTGTATTAAGGTACTGACTAGTTAATGCTCTTATTGAGTGCTCTTTGGAAATTATACTTCTCAGTAAAATGTAATGGATTGGCATTCTGATTTATGTTTAATCTCTTCAAGGAGGTTAGTATGAAAAATTTGAATGAGTCTGGTCAATTCTACGTGCACTCAAGGAGTCAAGTTTCCAGACATGCAAATCTGAGGGTCAGACCCTTGGCTATGGGACCCCATTTCCACAGAAACCCCCCCTGCCTTCAGTGCCCCCCTCCCCTACCCCCTGCCCTAGATACATATCTTGCTCTTGTTCTAATAGTAACACATGGGAAAATGGGAAGTGTTGGAATTTTCACACAGACTGGTGAAACCTGGGTGGTAAAATGTGAGAAGTTTCTCTGGCTTGCTAAAAGGATAAAAGTCAGTCTGAGAAAACTGAGGAGAAAATATTACCTAGACTAGTGCAAATATGTGGTTCCTGTTTGCTTGACATACATTTAAAGCTGAGAATCTGTCTAAGAAAGTTCATGTCTTGCCATTCTGCAACTATTTTGCTGATTATAAGCACACCAACCTTGCCTTCATTTAACTGGGAAAAGGCAGTATGAACCAGACAGAGAAGGGAATCTGAGAAGAGGTTGAGAGACGAAAGTAAAATGAGAGTATGAATGGAAATCTGGCTGCAAGGATATTTTAAAAATAGAAATATTAACCTGAAAGAAAATACTTTAAAGGATTTGATTAGTGCCACTCTTGTTTTGGGTCTCAGTTTACAACTAATCAAAATAATACTAATGTCCAGAAATCACTGAAGGATTCAAATCTTTTTGGAAATCTGTGTATATTCTAGTGCAGTGGTTCTCAAAGCGCAATCCTGGGATCCTTTCTGCAAAACTATTTTAATAATAATACAAGACTTCATTGTTTTTTTCCTCACTCTCCTGAGTACATAGTGGAATTTTCCAGAAGCTCTATGATGTATGACATTACAACAGATTGCAGGCAGAAAAAGATGAAAATCCAGCTCTCTTCTATTAAACCAGACATTAAAGAGATTTTTAAAATGTAAAAAAAAATGCCACTCTGCTCACGAATCTTTCTTGTTTTGGAAAATAGTTAATTTTCATGAAAATATGTTGCTTATATTAACCTCTAATGAGTTTATTTTTGTTCTTGTTAAATTGATCAATATATATATTTTGATAGCTCAGTTTTAATGTCTAACATGGTAACCAATAGATACTCCATGCATTGAGCCGATTCTGACTCATAGCGACCCTATAGGACAGAGTATAACTGCCCCATAGGGTTTCCAAGGAGTGGCTCGTGGATTTGAACTGCTGGTCTTTATGATTAGCACCTGTAGCTCTTAACCACTGCGTCAATAGATATAACCCACATAAACCGAAGATCTTTGGCATCCTCAATAATTTTTAAGAGTAAAGAAATCCTGAGACCAAAAGGTTGATCTAGTCAAACAAAGGCTTGCAATATCTGACTATATCCACGTACCGTATTTTCTTCTATTTGAAATAAACTAAATGTCAGGAAAAAAATCAGTTTTAGGTGTTGCCTTAGCTATTGTAGGCTGAGAGTGTTGATCTAAAAAGGTTTGAAGGTATTGGCAACTATGCACTTCATTTTTTTACTTGAATGAGATGGTGTGTCAATGGGACCAGCATGGAGGAAAAAACATTTATGCTCTTTCTACAAGGGTAAATTTTTCTTTTTGATGACTTAGCATATCCAGCATCCATTTCAAGGTATTATGTGAATTTCCAAGGGCTGAAACTTAAAGGAATTTATGTTGATTGTTCAACTCTCAGAAGTAACTTGAAAAGTCACTACACATTTACATGACTATGAACTGAGCTTTCAGAAAACTCCCAAAGGCCTAAGAGACCTAAACCTCAGTGTAAATTTCTCCACACTAACAGATGCTAAAACGGTAGAGATAAAACATGAGATTTTCCCAGATTGAAGTCAGTTCATCTGAATGAACGTAAGGCACCACGTGTATTGCTTTGACTTATAATCGGAAGAATTCATGGCCATGCATTTGTTGACTGCTATCAAGAGAGTTGGCAGCTGGGATGGATCTTCCTGCTGTTCATAGTCCCCAAGTGCCAGGAGTCATTCCAGTGTATTTTTAAAACATAGACTATTTCAGCAGAAAATAAGGCTCATCTCTTTTTAGTACGTATTTGTCATTAAAATAATGCAATGGAATTAGATGAAAAACTGTCTCTCATTGCCCCAGTTTGTAGGTTTGATCTGTTACTCTTCTTTATTCAATCAGCAAAATACAGAAATCAGAACATCTCAACCACTGTGACCTTTCTTTCTTTAAGTCTCCTTTTATATAAAGAATGATACAGAGAAAGAAAGAATGGCAGAGAGACAAAGACAGAGAGAGAGAGAGACAGCTAAGCAACCAAAACAAATTTAATGTTTTTTAAATATTTTTTTCTCACAGACCAGATTGCAATTTACAATCTTGCCATTCCATCAAATGCTATGACACTTCACAGTGCCGCTTAAATGCAAAATTGGCCAGGTTTAACATAATAGCTGGCTGCGTAAAACATACGATTGCAAATGTCACAAGAAAGAGATGATGAATAGCTGTGCGATATTTATATTCTCTGTATAGTTATGTTGGCTAAACTGCTGAAGGAAATCTGTTAAAACCGATTATTTCAGATACAAAATTGGACCCCAAATGGCTTTTTGTTATTGCAGGCATCTGAGAACCTAACGTCTCCTAGGGTAGCCTCATTTCTCTGGCTCCAGACTTTTCCCCAGTAATCACTCTGTTGCATCACTGTTGCTCTGTGCCCTGAAGCAAGACAGTGACTCACATCAGGGCTGATTAGGGCACAGCCCCGAGGACTAAGCCTCTGTTTCTAGGCAACCTGCCCAGAAACTCTTGGTTTGCTATCACCTCTGGGTTGAGAAGGTTGCTGGGCCTGGCTAGAATGCCTGATGCCTTAATCATTGCCTACTTCTGGAACATCTTCCAAGAAGCAGAGTCATACTTAGGATGTGCAAGAATTCAAATGATCTTGGCATTAAATGATACACTCGCTCTGTCATCTTTCAGTTCTTGATTTAAACAAAGATATATATTTAGAGTAGATTTTTCCAAATTTTCCTCTGCGATACAATGTGGTAAGCAACAAAAATCAATGCATTTTACATGAAACTAAGAAGATGGGACTTTTTCTGTATGGGTTTTTATATTTTTGACAATAGATAATTCTTATATAGTGCTTACTTTGTGCCAGGCACTGTTATCATTTAATCCTTGTAAGATGCATATGCGGTAGCATCATTGTTACACTCATGTTAACGATAAGGAAACTGAGACACAAAGAAGTTAAATAACTTTCCAGAACCACACAGCTAATAAGTGAGAAAACGAGGGTTCAAATTCAGACTGGCAGAGAGTACATGCTTTTAATCATGATGTTACACTTTCTCGCTAATAAATAATACAATACGCAAAACATAATGCCACATTTGTAATACCATACATAGGCATTAGTCTCCCTCATCTTCTGACCTAAAGGTCCTTGAATGGTTGCTACCATCGTGCTGGAGGACTTGAGATTGCAAAAACTGAAGTGTGGGCAGATGTATCATATCAGTCAGGATAGGCTAGGTTATGCTTTAGTAACGAGCAACCCCACTATCTTGGTGGCTTAAGGCAACAAAGGTTTATTTCTAACTCAGTTTAAAAGTCCCTGATAGGCCACCTGGGGTTTCTGCTTCATATTGCCATTGCTCTCACCCAAGGACTGAGGATGACCGAGGGCTTGACATCCACTCCCGCTAGCATGGTTGAGGGAAGAAAGAAAAGCATTTACCGGCTATTAAAGCTTTGCCTGGAGGTGGTGCACATCATTTCCTCTCATATTTTATTGGCCAAAGAATATTACATTACCCCACTCAACTCTGAGTGGGCATAGAGGTACAATCCCCTCATGCGCCCAGAAGGATAGAAAGCTGTGATATATGGAAGCATCCCTAAGGACCATCAAAGCAGGGCCACAATGTTAGGGAACAGGTAGGAGAGACTTAGCAAGGAACAGTCTCTCACAAGGTCAGCCCAAGGGCTGGGGACATTAATCTCTGGCAGCCAAGAGTCATCTTAGTCTCACCTTGCCACTTCTTTGGGGCATCATTTATGACCATCAAAACCAGGCTAGAAGCCCTGCCACATGCCCCCACAGCACCGGCTTCCCTTTCCATCTCTCATCATATTTGTCATTATTTATTCTCTTCTGCATAGGATTTTATATATGTTCCATGAAGGCAAAGCAGAAGCTGACTTTGCACTGGTCGTTGCTGTACTCAACCACCTTCCACACCATGATACTTCAAGATTCAAATCAGCCCAATAAATATCTACTTACTAAGCCAGGAGGAGTAATCGAGGAAAGGAATCTGTCCCTGGCACTCACTGACTTTTTGAGCCAGTTTCCTTCAAATACCTTAAATGAGTAAACAGATCCGCCTTTCAGTCAGCCAAAGGTCCAACTTAATTTCTGAGGCAAAGAGAAGGTTCTCTTTCTCCTCCCCGCCCACCACCCCTTAGGGTGTCTTTAACAGGAAACCAGATTTTTCACTCCACAAATAGAACTTAAAGGAATAAAAATGCGAATAACTGGGAGAGTTACCTTGACATTATGAATTGCAATCAAAGTAAATCCTTCCAGGTTTGATAGGGGGAGAGGCTTAGAAAGCCAAAAGGCTTTCCTTCTTAAAGGGAAGGGGAGGCTGGTGAAGGAGAAAATAAAAAAAAGAATACAGAGTGCAAAGGAAAGTCTGGCTGGTGAGGAGATGGCTAATTTGGAAACTGTAAATGCTACCACAAGCCTCAGCTTATACTCACCTATTCAATCCAAGTTTTTCCATTACATTTCGATTACATACTTCATGCCCAGAATGGCCAAAATACCTCAGTGGAAACCCTGGACACTACACATTAATCATAAGCAAGGCTGAAACCTGGGCACTGGTGCAAAGAAATAAAAGCATTATGTCTGGCCTTCTTTAAATAGCTTCATCACCTGTTGCTTTCCCCTCCTCGTCCAGCCTCCATCACCGTCATCATAAACTGCATAGAAAAGGTTCAGGTTTAGACTATGTTCTCCTGGGAGAGAAGAGTTAATGGATTTTGAAGCACAAAGCATAACACGCTGTCTTTTTTGTTTGATCTAAAAAGCGATGCTGTCTGTATCATGTTATACGTGGGTTACTAGGTCATGTGCAAATTTGGGGTAATTACTAATATTTAAACTCACATTTCTTTGATAATGTAAAATCAGAGCACCTTCGTTTTTCATCGGAATGAAGCACTTTAGAAATCTAATAGTATTAAGTCAAAGTGATACACTGCTAATAAGAGGGGAGAAAAGCCTTTGTAACAAAACAGCCTGTTCTTTAAACCAATTACACATAAAAGAACAATGTAGAGAGCTTCCGGTTTTCTTAAAGCAGTCAGGCTTTGTAAATTATGCTTTATGTCTGACCTCAAATAGAGTAGGATTATCTCAGAGTAGAAGCAAAATAAACATTGAAAAAGTCAGATTACACAGAATCCAGCAAAAATCCCAAGGTGAGAAAAAGCCAATGATACCCCCAAAACAAAGCAAAACTCAATGCTGTTCAGTCAGTTCCAACTAGCAACCCTACAGGACAGAGTAGAACTGCCCCATAGGGTTTCCAAGGAGCAGCTGGTGGATTGGAACTGCCAAACTTTTGGTTAGCAGTCAAGCTTTTAACTGTGCCACCAGGGCTCCATACTTAATTCCTCTTTCTTTCTATGTCATGGTCTGTATTGCCTTAAGGGACCATACTGATTTGTTAAAAACTCATTAACAGTAGTTTGGGGCTTTTGTTTTGTTTTTGTTAATCAGCAGAGCTACTTGACTTAAAAGGGAGCTGTCATGGATTGAATTATGTCCCCCCAAAAATGTATGTATCAATTTGGCGGAGCCATGATTCCCGGTATTGTGTGGTTGTCCTCCATTTTGTGATTGTAATTTTATGTTAAAAAGGATTAGGGTGGGATTGTATAACACCCTTACTAAAGTCACGTCCCTGGTCCAATGTAAAGGGAGTTTCCCTAGGGTGTGGCCTGCACCACCTTTTATCTTACAACAGATAAAAGGAAAGGGAAGCAAGCAGAGAATTGGGGACCTCGTACCACCAAGAAAGCAGTGCCGGGAGCAGAGCACGTCCTTTGGACCTGAGGTTCCTGCGCAGAGAAGCTCCTAGTCTGGGGGAAGATTGATGACGAAGAGGACCTTCCTCCAGAGCCAACAGAGAGAGAAAAACTTCCCCTGGAGCTGATGCCCTGAGTTTGGACTTCTAGCCTACTAGACTGTAGAGAATAAATTTCTCTTTGTTAAAGCCATCCACTTGTGGTATTTCTGTTAGAGCAGCACTAGATGACTAAGACAGGAGGCTTTGTCCACCAACATGATTGGAAAAGCAGGAATACCTCAAAAGAGGAAATTCGTGCCTTTTTAGTGTGAGCTACAAAGTACAATTTAATCCAAAGAGTTTTTTTCTAGCGAAGAGCAAGATCATTAGGAAAACTCTCTACTTCTTTGTATCCTGAACATGAAATTCCCAAATGTTATGATCACATTTCCACTGTGTGCTGTTGGATGAATCAAAGAGTAGAGGCACAAGAGAAGTGATCAATATTTACCTATGTTAATGTCACATGTGAATCTTCTGCATCTTATTGAGTGCAATAATTTGCATGGGGAATCAATGTCTGAAGCAATAATACCTAGATCTTTGCTGTGGTGTTTATCACAGCTAATTAGTAACTAACATTGGTTTAGAAAACTCTACATCATGTAGTGTTTTGAAATAAGGGGAAAAGAAAAAGGAAATAGATGGTTTAAGAAACAGATAAGCGTATTTTAAAAATTATTTCTCAATGATATATTTTTAATTACAAATCAAATAGCTAAGGTTTTGCTGACTAAACTGGGATTTTGTCTGTTTTAAAATGGAAACATTCTTGGTGGAGCTGAAGACGCACTTGATGTAGAGTATAAAATCTGGAATCATACTCCAGCCTCAAAAATCACCAACTGCAGAACCTTAACAAATTAGGAAACCTCGTTAAATTTCAGTTTCCTTATCTGCCAAACATATAGTACCTGACTCGTGTGGTTTCATGGGGCTTAATTTTACTTTAATCGTACCCCACCTAAGTCAGAAGTGACTCATTGGCAACAGGATTTTTTTTTTTTTTAATGCCTAATAAAAGTAGGCCTGGTGGTGAGTGGTTAAGAGCTTGGCTGCTTAACCAACAGGTTGGCAGTTTGAATCCACCAGCTGCTCCTTGGAAACCCTATGGGGCAGTTCTGCTCCATTCTATAGAGTCACTATGAATTGGAATAGATTTGACAGCAAAGGGTTTTGTTTTGTTTTGTTTTTTAAATGACTAAAAGTTTTGATGTGGCTAAGTTAGAAGTACATTTATGGAATAATAATAGCAGTACTTTCAAAGAGAGAAAGAAGAAAATATTAAGCATCCGATTGGTTTCTGGAGTTTTTGCAAGTCAAGATAAAAGTAGAAATTGGAAGAGTTGGAAGAAGAAGAAAGTAGGCTAATTTTCCAAAAGATATACATGCTTGCCTATTGTTAGAGTCTACATTTTCCACATGGCAAACTAAGTAATGTAATTGAAAAAAAAAATTGCAGTAAAATTGGAAGACAATTTTATATATGACTATTTCTTATTGATGAAAGACAAGGGCATCATTTAAACAAATCAGTAATGGTCAACCTGAATGTACTTCAAATATGCAGCTTGTTGGTGGATTAATTTACGTAGGTAAAGATTAGAGGCATGGTGGCACGTTTCTTCTCTTAATTTTCATAAAGAGCTCCTTTCTCAGTATGGTTTTGACAGGAGTTGGATAGAAGATAATTTTTTGCTCATTTACTAGAGCAGATTAGTCTGTATAATCTGGAAAGTAGGCAGGTTAGGTAGGGTTTTCTTTTTTTTTTTTTTTTTTAGTTTTTTTTATTGTACTTTAGGTGAAGGTTTACAGAATAGTTCTCATTAAACAGTCAGTACACATATTGTTTCATGACATTGGTTAACAACCCCATGACATGTCAATACTCTCCCTTCTCGACGTTGAAGAACCTCTTGTTTTTTGGTGAAAATATACATAGCCAAAGATATACCATTTCAAAAATTTCTACATGTACAGTTCAGTGACATTGATTACATTCTTCCAGTTGTGCTGCTATTGTCACTATCATTTTCCAAATTATTCTATCACCATTGTCTTCAACTCACTGTCCCCTAGGCTACCCATCAAACCCCCTGAGTTGCTGTTGTCAATTTGATCTCACATAGATAATTCTTTTTCTTTTTTTGTACTTTAGATGAAGGTTTACAGAACAAAATAGTTTCTCATTAAACGGTTAGTACACATATTGCCCTATGACAATGGTTAACAACCCTACGACATGTCAACACTGTCCTTACTCAGCCTTGGGTTCCCTATCACCAGCTTTCCTGTCCCCTCCTGCCTTCTAGTTCTTGACCCTGTACTGCTGTGCCTCATTAGTCCCATTTTGTTTTATGGGGCTGTTCAATCCCTGGCTGAACCGTGAACCTCGGGAGTGACTTCACTACTGAGCTAAAAGGGTGTCCAGGGGCCATACTCTCAGGGTTTCTCCAGTCTCTGTCAGGCCAGTAAATCTGGTCTTTTCTTGTACATTAGAATTTGTTCTACATCCTTCTCCAGCTCTGTCCAGAACCCTCTGTTGTGATCCCGGTCAGAACAGTCAGTGGTGGTAGCTGGGCACCATCTAGCTATACTGGACTCAGCCTGGTGGAGGCCTTGGTAGTTGTGGTCCGTTAGTCCTTTGGACTAATCTTTTCCTTGTATCCTGTTCTCTTCATTCTCCCTTACCTCTGAAGGGGTGAGACCAGTGGAGTATAATTTACATTACTCTATACTTCCAAAGCCAAAGAAAACTGAAAGCCAAAGAACAAATGCCAGATCTGCAACCGATAATGGGGATGGTGCAGGATCAGGAAGCCATTTTGTTTTGTTGGGCATGCATTCATCATGAGTCAGGGGCAACTCTATGGTAGCTAACAACACAAAAACATAACACCTGGGTTGTTATGTGGATAAAGTTTTGATCCTGGTAAGTCAAGTTAAGAAGACTAAAGCGTGGCTTCTTGATTCTGGTAGAAAGAAAGCCTCTACAGCTGTGTACAGGAGTGGGTAGCCAGGCTACAAGGAAGCAGCCTAGGTTCCTTCTCCAGGAGTGTCTTAGGCTGGGTTTTCCAGAGGAGCAAAACCAGTGAACTGTATATATAAATGTATATAAAGAAAGATTTATTTCAGGGAAATGGCTCAGGCAGTTGTAGATGTTGGCAAGTCTCAATCCATGGGTCAGATGTCAGGCTAGAGGCTTTCCCTGACTCATGTGTTTGCAGGGGCTGACAGACCCAAAATTGGCAGGTCAAATGGAAGGCTGCTGGCTCATGGGGCTGCAGGACCTGGCAAAACCCAAAATCTGCAGGTCAGGCAGCAGGTTGCTGGCTCACATCCCAAGAACAGGAGGTCAGAGGATGATGAGTCAGATACAGGATCCAGAGGGAACATGCTTTGTCAGAACATCCATATATACTAGATGCAGGCCACACCCCCAAGGAAACTTCTCTTTCAACTGACTGGCTGCTCACATCAGATCACAAAATGGAGGATGAATACATAATATCTGCCAAACCACTGAGAATCATGGCCCAGCCAATTTGGCATATAACATTAACCATTACAAGGAGGAAGTTTACATTGGTTCAGGTGCTTATATAAACGGTTGATGGAAACTCCCTACTCACATCAGAAAACGCAGCAGAAATGGTTTGGCTTCAAAATGTTTCACCACGAGAGACTAGTTCCCTACACTGGCAGCTGAAAGACGGCAGCAGGGCTTCTCCAAAACTAGTGATTGAGAGCAGCACTGATTCTCAGTGTGGCTGCCAGGAAGAGTTAGCTGCGAAATGTGCCCCCAGTAAAGAGAATGAGCTCAGTTGCTTGACAGAGTTACTTGGAGCCAACCAACTGAATTTTGAAGAAAGTTTAGCAAAAGCAATGATTTTAATTTTGACATTAATTGAAGTTGAGCTATTATTTTTGTTTGTAGGTATATACTAAAGCCAACTGCTTCTTTGGGATGTTCTTGGTTTATGAGAGTAAAGTTTTGTCATTGGTATAAAGGAGAACAGTTATCTTCCCATTTTTCTGCTGTAAAGGGGCATACTCAAGTCTTATAAACACAGTATCAGCCTATTAGAAGTATGTGATAAAGAGAAGATGGGTTTCTGGTGATTCAAAGGGATAATGTTTTAAGAAGCACCTGTCAGGAGACTGCTCCACCCCCAGAAAAAACTACGTTAGCTGAATCTAAATTCTTTCTACCAGATGCCAGTAAAACTTTTGGAGTAGGACAGAATAGGCAGGGGCAGATTATCCAATAGGCAAGGTCAACCCGGTGCTTACCTTGCTTATCAGATCATTTGTAGTGAACAATTTCACATTTTTCAACACATCAAAGATTCTCCTGCTAGGTATGGCTGGCATCTATCTCTCTCCCAATCCCCCAGCACCTTCCTACAGAATCAAAGCCTCTTTTCAAATTTATAATCCCTAGTCACTACAGATTAGTAAATAAGCACAAGTAAACCCATGTGTACTGGGTAATCTGCCCCTGAGAGTAGGAATTGGATTAAATCCTGCTGCATGGCATTGATCATGTTAATTCTGTGACAAAAATACAGCTGAAAAATGGGAATGTTCCAATAATACATACTTCATTGGCTTTCTGTGAAGATTAAGTGAAATCACCACTTAAAACCCCTAACTGTTTGGCACATGGATGTTCAGTAAATGCTATCTCTTTCCCCCCTATCTACTATAATATAAACCTGGACAAAATTTGGATAACAAATCTGAAATCTTTTGAAGTTTTTCCCAGTAAGGATTGATTGATGAATTTTAAAACATTTTGCCAAAGGAACGCTGATTTTCAAATTTCTCCTCAACTGGTTACTAAACATTTTTTAGTACAAAGAAAAGACTAAGAACTATATAATCTTCCTGTTTGTTTAAAAAAATCCCAGAGTAAAATTTTTGTTCTTGTCCAACTGACTTTCAATAAAGCGATGAAAAGAATCGGATTAACTTTTTATTCTTCTCTTTGCCTTTTAAGGTACATTCACAATTTGAGTAATTTGAAGCAAATGGCCAATAAAATATAAAAGTATTTATAATGGCACCAGAGCAGCATTTCTCTTAAATTGTTATAAGTTAATAGATGCATAAATATGTCTGGGGACAAAGTATTGTGCCTAAACTTAAACCACCGAGATGTTCAGGCTCTGCTCTGTAGATTAGGAAATGGGTGATTAAGTTGTTTTCAACCAGCTAATGGCTTGACCACTAGACCCTGATTCTGAGAGCATTTCTTCCTCTGTTGGTCAAGTGGGCATGGAGAAGAATTTTTTTCCCCTAAGTATTTCACTCAGTGGCTTCACTAGTTTGAATACACTAGCTGCGTGGAATTGGGGAATCCATTTAATCTTTTTGGATCAATTTTTCTTCCTTTATAACAAAGACTATTCCAAATTAGATGATTTCTAATGTCTCTTCCACATCTAAAATGCTGTGATTGACTGTAGATCTATGTGTTCTGTAGAAAGAAGTAATCTGAGTTGGCCACTGATTAGATTAAAGGAAATGAACTGAAGTTTGTTCTAACTCCCCTAATTTTGGATATCAGAGAAGTATTCACCTCATCCATTCTAATTTAAGTGCCTGCCATATGTCCAACCTTTACCAGATACTAGGAATCCAAGGAGCCCTGGTGGTACAGTGGTTAAGAGCTTGGCTGCTAATTGAAAGGTTGGCAGTTTGAATCCACCAGCCGCTCCTTGGAAACCCTATAGGGCAGTTGGGAATCAACTGGATGACAAGGGGTTTTCAGGGAATCTGAGGCAAACTGTGCCTGCCCTCATAGGCTTTAAGCTTTAGTTTAAACAAGCAGATATAAAACTAAAAAATACCCTATAATACATATATTATTTAGTAGAGCACAAAGGAGCATGGGAATAGTGCTAGTAGCATCACTAGTAGAAACTGAAATTAGAGCCTCTGCCTGTTAGAAATGCTTCTTTTAGAAAAGTGTTGTAGTTTCAAAGCCGTTAGTAGTTTTAGAGGTCAGAACTAAGTCCAGTGAGGAGAGGGTGGGTAAATCTGAGACTTCCGTTCAGCGTGCTCTTGTGCAACAGGTCAAGCTCAGTTTCTAACGATCATTAACTGGAAACCAACTTCATTAACCACTGAGTAATTGCTAATACTCTCATGAATAATGGTCAAGGTAATTTTAGACACAGCCATTTAGCTGACACATCAAAGGTGACTAAACATGTCTCACAAAGTAATGACTCTGATCAGTGAAAAATTAAACCACATCCCCTCATCAATTTGTTTTCAGATAAGTTAATGGAGTCTCCTACAGAATGGGTTTTATTTTTACTTTTCTGGCTTCATTTATATGACCTTGATTGGGACAGAGGAAATGTTGTCAGATAAAAGATTGGCAAAGATGCTGTCAGTGATTCTCAAACTTGTTATTCTAGTGACCTCGTGGAAGGTCATCCTGATTTTCCAAGCTTAATATCACCTTTTGCTTAACAAAAAATTTGGTGAGATGTCTGCAATTTTGAAATCAGTCATCTCATTTTTTTTTTTTTTTTTTTTTGCTTGCTTCAACTCTTTAGGAAATTATTATGTTCTCACCTGAGCAGTGATCTTGAAATATTGGAATCTGGTAGAAAAGAAAGATGATGAGGGAAAAGGAGTGTCAGAGACTAAGGCATACAAGAGTTAGGAGGTCAACTGACAAGGTCAGGGGATGAAAACTTAAAGAAGATGTCAACACTGCTTGTGTGGACTCTAAAGGGAAAAGGAAAGAGCCAGTTATAGATGCCTTACATTTCTCAATTTCTATTACATTGTACTCAACGAAGTTACATAAAGGAATTTATAGCTACTAAAGAAACCCCAGTTTTTTTCTATGACAACAGACGGATAATACTAGCATTATTTTTTCATCCCCTCGTCCAGTTTAATTACATGTCCCACTATTACAAATAATGTCTTACAGTATCCTTACCTCCCTTGCCCACATTCTTCTCAACTGTATTCACCTGGCAAACACTCAATTCTAGATTAGTCCAATTTATCTGTATACCATATTACTGCAACAGAACAACCATACTAATGGCCACATTTTATATTCATGGCCATAAATCACAAAAATGGCACTCTACAATGCTCTGCAATTCCACTTTAATTCTCTATTACATTAGTTTTCATGCTCTCCAACATCTCTCTCCTCTAACTTCCATCACTTTCCTTCCCTTTACTCTCAGCTAAATAATCTTGCTTATTGCTTCATTATTAACAGCAAGAAAACAAATGGAAACTTTCTCATTTTCTATCAAATTCAAAATCTATTTGAATCTGAATCCATATGCTATCTTTTTCTTCTGTTACAATGCATATCGTCCCAGTTTCTGTCAAAGTCCAGCTCCTCCACTTGTGATGTAGAACCCACAACCTCTTCCTTCTTAAGGACTTTGTTCCTCAAATATCATTATTCCTGCATAATCAATTTATCACTCTCTTTTGGATCATCACCACTGACCTATAAAAACTCTTATCTATCACCTAAAAAGTCACCCTTGAGGCTAGAAGCAATGACATTTCAGCAGCAATGAGCACACCAAGGGCCAAATGGCAGTTTCTAAATACCATTCTCCAATAAAAAGAACCACGGCTACTTGGAGAACTGGTAGATTCAAGCGCTAGGTTAGGGAAATACATATGATAATCCTGGAGCATCCTGTGGTGCCAGAAAGTAAGGAAATTCTCTCTCTCTCTCTCTCTCACACACACACACACACACACACACACACGAAAAAAGGAACAAAGAGAAAAAATGTTAAAAGGATTAAAATATGTTAAAGGTCATAGAAGACAACCTGAAAGAGCTTCCAGTGGTCAAAGTTAAAACAATCTGGGCAACAAAATAATGATTGCATTGGACTATAATCAAAAAAATAAAATAAATATTGAAGAGTCCATACTGATATGGAAAGCAAACTAACTAAATACATAGATAGATGGGGAAGGAAGAAGTAACAGCTCTTTTTTACAGAAGAATTCAAGTATTAAATGTAGAATGAATGAGGAAAATAGAAATTACCTTTAGAATGCCACAATAATATTTGCCACAGTCAAGATCCCCTAGTGGAGCTAAAATTAGTAAGCAAGTGTTTAAGCAAAAATAGGATCCTTGCATGATCTTGAAGTATTTCTCCCAAAACATTTAGTAATCACAAAGGGAAAAAGTAACTTTACAATGAAGACTTGGCAGACAGCATGTTAGCCAAGTAACCATGGTCACCATCAACAATAATACATTTTGACATCATACACCCCCTGATATGATGTACTAAGAAGAGTGCATCAAATTTGTTATATCTTTTTCAATAATAACTTCAATCAAATCATGACAAAGCATCAGATAAATCCAAACTGAGGACATTCTACAAAATAACTGACTTGTAGTCTTCAAAAATGTCAAGGTCATGAGCAATATGGAGAGACTGGGAACTGTCATGGATTGGAAAAGACTCAAGAGGAATGACAGCTAAATGCAACATGGTATCCTGGATTGGATACTGGAACAGAAAAAAAAAGAAAAAAAGATATCAGTGAAAAAATTAAATAAGTT
This sequence comes from Dugong dugon, assembly GCA_030035585.1. Lineage (NCBI taxonomy): Eukaryota > Metazoa > Chordata > Mammalia > Sirenia > Dugongidae > Dugong > Dugong dugon. The sequence continues at coordinate 145,069,708 of CM057464.1, read as the reverse complement.
TGGTACTTGAGTTAATAGTATTGTACCAAGGTTAATTTTTTAGTTTTGATAAATGTTCTACAGTTATGTGAGATGTTAACATAAGGGGAAGATGTACAAAGGGTATACAGGAAATCTGTAATATTTTTTCAATTGTTCTATAAGTCTAAAACTATCTCCAAACAAAATTTTTAGAAAAAAGCTACCATTGACTTCCTATCTTCCTCCAGATACTATATAGCAAAGCTTCTTGGAAGAGTCATCTGTTGCCCCTGTCTCCACCTCCTCACCTCCCATTTTCCAGCCCACTTCAGTCCGGCTTTTATATCCACTCTTTCACTAAAACTGTTACTAATCAGTTTTATGGTAGAAAAATTAATGGTTCCTTCTCTAGCCTGGAGCCCTGGTGGCAAAATGGTTAAGAATTCAGCTGCTAACCAAAAGATGGGCAGTTCAAATTCACCAGCCACTCCTTGGAAACCCTATGGGTCAGTTCCCATAGGGTCGCTGTTAGTTGGAACCAACTCGATGGCAATGGATTTGGTTTTTTGGTTTTTCTCTAGCCTAATTTATCTCCATCTGTCAGCCACTACTTTGTTGACAAAGTTGGTCACTCCCTTCTTCTGGAAACATTATCTCTCAGCTTCCATGACACAACATGTTGTGATTCACTATGTGCTCCTTCTCCGTCTCCTGTGATGTATTTTCCTCTTCTATAAATGATAGTTCTCAAATTTAGTCCTTTAGTATCTTTCCTTCTCTTCATTTCCTTCCTCCATTTACTTATGGATGCCCATGGTTTTCAAAACTATGTACATGCTTATAAGTTCAGCTCAACAAGGACTTTTCCTTTCCCTAATTGAAGCTGCCACCACCAACCTGTCAGTTTGTCACACTGTTGTGGCCTGCGTGTTGCTATGATGCTAGAAGCTATGTCGCGGGTATTTCAAATACCAGCAGGATCAGCCAGGTTTCAGCAGAATGTCCAGACTAGGACAGAGTAGGAAGAAAGGCCTGGAGATCTGCTTCTGAAAATTATGGATCACAATAGAATATTGTCTGATATAGTGCTGGAAAATGAGCCCCTTAAGTTGGAAGGCACTACACAATAACTGCAACAATTGGCTCAAACATACCAAAGATTGTGAGGATGGCACAGAACCCTGCAATATTTCATTCTGTTATACATATGGTTGCCATGAGTTGGAGCCGATCCAACAGCAACTAATAACAACAACATCTGGAGGATATAATCTTTGATTGCCTGTAGGATACTGTCTTTCTCCCTCAGCAATGAGCACTAGATGAGGACAGAGGGAGTACCTATTTTATGATCAAATATCATAATATCCACCAAGCTTCCCTTTCAGTGAGGGATAAGAGTGATCTGATCCTTTCAATATCTTTCAGGGTGAATACTGTATGCTATGAGAAAAAATTAATTACATTCTTTGCCTAATCCAGTTAGAACTTTCATCCACGCAATCATAGTATAGCTTCCTGTCACTTCATTTGTAATTCAAAGAAATATTTTCCTTCCTAGTATATTTCAGGGGACATACATATGAAAAAGCACATATAGTAGGATTCCTATACCAATTAATTTCTATTTTAAGGATGAGGTTATTTATATTTTCTTCCTCAAGTGATGATTTATAAGCATATCATGACTTGACTGTATCAGTTCCTTGGCATATTTTGCTTAACAGCTGTGGCAAAAATGTAAACATCCTGTTTCCATAAGAAGGAAAGAAAGTCAGCATCGTGGGCCACTAAGGGTCCATTTTCAGATTTTCCTGGGACTTCATATGACAACAATGCTGAATCAGAAATATTAGGTGCAGATTTGTGACATCAAAACAAAACTAGTGATTTTGCACTGACCTGAGTGATAATCAGTTTGCTTGTGTTGGTGTGTGTGTGAGCGAGAGGAGCAGGGTGAAGAGGCAGCAACTAGTTAAGCAACTAGGAGTTCCTGGGTGGTGCAAAATGTTATGTGCTCCACTACTAACAGAAAGTTTGGCGGTTCAAACATACCCAGAGCCATCTTGGAAGACAGGACTGGAGATCTACTTCTGAAAGGTCAAAGCCTTGAAAACCCTATGGAGCAATTCTCTTCTGCACACACCGGGTTGCCATGAGCCAGAATTAACTCCACGGCAACTAACAACACCGAGTTAAGCAGCTATGCTGTAGTACAGGCAATCGGGTTAGAATTTGACTGGTAGCCCTGCACATGAAAAGAAAGAGACGGATGTTCCAGACACATTACGCTTTACTCTTACCACCTGAGATCAATCAGCCAAACTGACCATGGCCCCTTCCTTGATTCTTAAAGAAAATTTTGAATTGCATTTTCAGGAGACAAAAACATAATAAACCAAAACCTGTTGCTGTTGACTGGATTCTGACTCATGGTGACCCTATAAACCAAAAAAACCCAAACTCATTGCTGTCGAGTCTATTCTGACTCATAGTGACCCTAGAGGACAGAGTAGAACTGCTCCATAGTGTTTCCAAGCAGTATTTGGTGGATTAGAACTGCCAACCTTTTGGTTAGCAGCTGTAGCTCTTAACCACTATGTCACCAGGGTTTCCAGGGACCCTATAGGACAGGGTAAAACTGCCCCATAGGGTTTACAAGGAGTCGCTGGTGGATTCAGACTGTGGACCTTTTGGTTAGCAGCCAAGCTCTTAACCACCATGCGACCAGGTCTCCAAAACATGTAATAGGACAGATATAATGAAATAGTAAACAACTAAGCTTTCTTCAAGAACAGTTGTTAAACTACCGCCTCTGAGTATAACAAATGTCAGTTTTAGGCTCCAGCTGTTCCAAATAGGTTTGTTCTTAAGCTGCTGGCTGAACAAATGCAAAGGATAATAGTTTTATAACGTTCCACACTTTAAAGTAATTTCTGTGTGTGTTTATAATTGCATGGTCAAGTCTTATTAATGTTATTACATATCTAAAATGTTATAGGAAAATATAATTTAGAGTCCCTGAATACTTTATATCATTTAATTAGACTGTGTATATTATATAGTTCTATCAAAAAGTAATAAAACACTCTCTACTTTACTTGAACTATTAATAAATTGAGGATTTTAGCAAAGGCAAATACAACTGTTCACATTTTTACAGTGTATGGTATCATTGTCCAAATGCATTTTAGACATTTAGTTTTCTCCAATACCATCTGCAATAATCATTTTTTACTTTATTTCTGTTTATAATGTGATAAACTATTTTTCTTCACATAATTAATTCTCAGAAGAACCATTTCATCTGTGTCCAAAACGAAATGTGAAACAAAATCTTGACATTCATATACAATAGTTCTGTGACTGGCCAGAGACTCAGTTACACTCAGATATTCTGGGTGTACCTGGCTTGTCCGTTAGGGAAGGAAAGGTTACCTGGATGCTTAGATTCAGAACCTTCTGTCAGCACTCAACCTACCAGAACTGTGATGCTGACTGAGAACGAGCCTTCAGACTTTACTGACATGAGCCACCCACTTTCTCTTTGCTTACCTCTTCATCTCACGCGTGCCTTCATTGTCTCTGTTCCCATTTCACAACAGAAACTATTACTTCTTTAAAGCTCAGATTTAAATGTTTCCTCCTCATTGGTGACTTACTTGAGTTCTCCAGCCCCTGAGTGGCACAAACAGTTACATGCTCAACTACTAGTTGAACGGTTGATGGTTTGAACATACTCAGAGGTGCCTTAGAAGACAGGCCTGGTGACCTGCTTCTGAAAGGTCATAGCCTTGAAAACCCTATGGAGTAGTTTTACTCTGCACACATAGGGTTGCCATGAGTTGGAATCAACTCCATGGTAACTAACACCACCACCACCACCACCACCACTCTCCTAAGGGATTTAATTCATTCAGTGAAGCTGAAAATTCCTTGAGGCTGGAAACTTATCTGCTTCTGATGTGCCTTTGTAGTCTCTGACAGGTACAATAACAGACACAAGCTTTGGTTACATCAGGTGAGGTAGGGTGTATCAGTGAAAATAAGGAAAACCCTCAATGAGATGGATCGACCCAGTAGCCACAACAATGGTCTCAAACATATCAATGGTCACGAAGATGGCACAGGACTGGGCAAGATTTTGTTTTGTTATACATAAGGTCACCATGAGTATATGCGTGTGTTTGTGCATTAAAGTATGTAACTATAGCTAACAGGGACGGTTTACCCACTAAGCAAGGACTTACCCGTGCTTACTTACTTACTAGTCTGTGGTGAAACCCATGTGAAATTGTTCACTACAGATTAGTAAGTAAACACAAGTAAGCTCATGCGTACCTTGCTTAATGTAAACCCGTGCATACCCTGCTTACTGGTTAATCCACCCTTGAGCTAATATTTCAGAAACTATGCTAAGCACTTCTGAGGTAGTGTGAGGGTATTGCTTTCTCAAATTCTAGAAAGCTCAAGATAAAGCTTTTGTTCAGGGACACTTGAGCGCTGACTTTAAGGGTATGGCCTTGCTGGTGATGCATAAACAGCAGTTACTCAACAAGTCCTCAGCAGTTTTCTTAGCTCCAGGAGGACAATATCTGCATGGAGAGCATCACCAGCACCGGCTTGCTGTATTTGGGAAGGAAGGGACCAAAGGAAAGCTTCACCAATATGCATGCTCACGTGCTCCTGCCCTATTAACCTTTCTTCTCTCAAGTTCTGTACTCTTAACTCAATAAATCAGAAGTTTGATGTGTGTGCGAGATTAATAATATCAGGGGCACGTTAATCCACATGCTATTCTCTATCCATATTATTCAGTTTTTTTACGATACCAGATCTTGCCCAGAATTACGGATTAAAGTGAATTCAGGAAACAATAAAATTTTTCATGCTTTTCTGTGTTTTTGTTTTCTTTTTTTCTCTTTCCCCTGGCTAGGAGGGCTTGTTCTAAGTAGAATGTTAAAAAAAAAAAAAAAAAAAAAGTTGAAGAGATAACAGGCTCTGAATGTTGCTATTTACTTGTAATGTGTCATTAGAGTATACATTATCTGTCACTAACATAGAACCAAATAATCAAATTTCATGGCAGAATTCCTGAGACTAATACTTGTGTCATTTCATTTTGTCGTTGTATTGTGGGTAAGTGAAAGCCAATTTCACCAATTATATTACCATCATTTAGTACATTGCACATAAACAACTATATCAGTGCCATCATGTAAAGTGGTTAGCATTTGATGGGTGTACATAAAGGTAGGGAATCATCTACAATAATAAAAATAATGATACACACACACTCTTCCATATTATTTATTGTAAATGATGAAAACGGAGAAAAGAATAGGTAAATAAGTTGATTTAAGATTATGTTGGTCAAATAATAAACACTTACAAAAGAATAAAATAACCTGGGCTGTAACTTGTCTCAGTCATTCAAAGACTCTCACAGTGAGATTTGGCTGATACAAACTTGCTGCCTTGCTGAAATACATTTGATTCTACCCTGTCAGTGATCTTATCTCTTAGATAGATTTAATCCATGCCTTGTGTTTGTTGATAGGCAAACAGTAATTTCAGCAAGAGAAGAGGATGACATCCTTGAATTATTTTTTCATTGTTTCTAATAAAAGAAAGCTAACTCTCCTTCTTCAGTGTTTGAGATTATTTTCAAGTTGAACAGCTCCAGTTTCCATTTAAAGAGCAAATGACTCAAAATTAAACTAGTTGCAGGGCAGGCATGGGTAATTCCATGTATACAATGTGGGTCCTAGTGAATCGAGTTCAGTCCCAAACTTCTGAAGGCAATATACACCCATTGCCATCAAGTCGATTCCAACTTATAGTGACCCTATAGGACGGAGCAGAACTCCCGCTAGGGTTTCCAAGGAGCACCTGGTGGATTTGAACTGCTGACGTTTTGGTTAACAGCCAGACTCTTAACCACTATGCCGCCAGAGTTTCCCCTGGAGGCACTATGGTCAGTGTAAAATTTGAATTCTGGCTCTCTTTTTAAATGAAGTGAGAAGGCCTTATAGTCTCTCAGTAGTCGAAGAGTTTTAAGTCACTGCTCAGAGAAGGGAGTTACTGATTTCTGATTTGATTAATTTGCCGTTTAAAAATTTAAAAGAATCTACCCATGCAACTCTTTGTCTTTAAATTATATTTGTCTTCATCCAGAGATACACAAGAGAACTTTTGGAGGATATTAGGATTTAAAGAAAGAACCTTGGTGGTGAAATGGTTAAGGGGTCAGCTGCTAACCAAAAGATTGGCAATTGGAACCCACCAGAGAGAAGAGACCTGGTGATCTGCCCCCATACTATGTGCCTAGGAAACCCTATAAGGCAGTTCTGCTTTGACATATAGGGTCTCTATGAGTCGGAATCGACTCAGCAACACACAACAACAGGATTTTAGGTGCATTTGAAAATGTTGGTTCTTTTACTTCATTGTTCTTGATTTAAAAACTAGAGAGCTTAAGTTTCAGGAAGCTTGAAATGATCCATACCTATTTTTTAAACTATAACAATTGTAACAGCTATGCTCAACAGGCAGCGCTCATTGAATTTAACCATCTGTTTTTTTACCTCCCACTGTCCCTTCCAATTTACTGGGTATGGGGTGGGGAGGTTCTCAGCTTCTAGATTAAAACACAGCCTGTTTTTTTTACTTTTCTGCTCTCAATTATTGCAAAGCCCACTCAGTGTGGTAGAACACAAATTCAATTCTGTAACTAGAATGCCCAATTCTATGTAACTTTCAAAACCTTCCTATTTATTCAGAACTGTTGCTTCCACTTTCCGCAGCTGCCTGCTAAAGTAGAGAACCTGGGGCTGGTCATTCTTTGTTTCACGGCACCTCCTCTATCTTACAAACAGAACTTTCTGAACCTTCTGTAGTTGGAGATCTAGTTGGGATGGTGGTGATGGGGAGAAGATCCGGGAAGGCTGAAGAGCTCTTACTTGACCATAGGGTCACTGGCTGACTTCCAGGTCACTGACAGATATTTGGAGCTCACTCTTCCTCTGCTGGGGCTCTCTGAGGCTTCTTCAGGGACCCCAATCCCTGGTGGTCTCTCACGTGCAGTTCGCTTGACTAGTTAAGATGCACTCTATTCCGTCCCAGGAATTTAATGGTCTACTTGTAGTTCCTTCTCTCCCAAGAACTGTTAACCTCTGTTGTTGTTAGTTACCATTGAGTTGGGTCAGACTCATGGTGACCTTATGTATGACAGAAAAAATGTTACCCAGCCTTGTGCCATCTTCATGATGGTTGGTATGTCTGAGTCCATTGTTGCAGCTATTGTGTCAATCCACGTCATTGAGTATTTCCCTCTTTTTTGCTGACCCTCTACTTTACCACACACGATGTCCTAGGAGGCCTTATTCAATAGGATCTAACGTCACCCTCACAATGGCTCTCTCTCTTATGGGTGACTCGTATCTGCTCCTTGAATAACAAGCATGCGTTTCTTTTTTTTTGCCTGGACAAACACTGGTAAAACAAACTGATTACAATGCAGTAACATCTTTCACTCTGGTCAGCACTACCCAGCTTGTCTCTATCAATACAACATGCCCCCTAATTGCAGAGCTAATGTTTCAAGCTCTCCAAGTGGCCTAGTTGAAAGCCCTTCTTGTCTTCAGGAGTGCCCCACCCCTCCTACCTGTTATTCTTATTGTTACATGAAAGGAGAGAGTGAAATGGATTTTAATGGAGAGTTACAGGTAGGACCTTCTTCATTTTTCATCACCTATAATCTGATCCCGTTATCCATTTAATGTGGGTTAGAGATTTGCACTACTTGTTTTGTAAATTCTGCATATGGTCTCGTACCACTTCAAAATTCAGCATCTTTTGTGTCTTGGTACATCACTCAAAATTTCTAATTTAACACTCTATTACACATTATTTATTTAGCACTAGACAATGGCAAATTTTTCCCTTAAGAATTTTTATTAAACACAAAATTGGGTCATGAATTGGTAAAGTGTGTTTTGTTTTGAAGTTATAGCTAATAAAAATAAACATTAGTTTTACAATGAAGATCTCATCAAGCCTGTAGGCAATTAGTGTTGAAATTAAGTACATAATGAGATATTTACTAATCTATATTTTATGATGTGCTTGTAAAGGTATTAATTATTTGACTAGGTAGTGAAAGGATTAGTTGTACAACAGCATGTAGAGTTTACCAAGTAAAATGGAATGCAAATTTGGATTAAGATGACAAAACATCAACCACATTTCTTAATTTTTAGAACAGTTGGTATGCATAGGGTATACCATTTAAATTCTATTAAAGTTACAAACATGGAAGAAAATATCTAGTAAAAAGAAATACTCCTTTGACTTCACAGTGGTGTTTTGATTATTTTTATTATTATTTAATATTCACCAAGCAGCCATGCTGAGCAAAGCGCTAATTTAACATTTATCAAGTGCTGTGAAGTACTTAGATGAAGGAGACCAATCTGGTATTATTGTATTTAGAAACTCAGACTATCTATTCATCAAAATATTTGGTGAACACAAATTTTTCTTTTTTATTAATTATAATTTGCATCCTTTCCCTACTTCTTTTAGAAGTATGATATTTTATAAATATTATGTTTTTACAACCAGATTTTCCCTTAGTTTATTAATTATTCAAGACAAGGATTTTAGTAATTATTGCGTTATACTCATAACCATGACCTTATGACAAACAAAGCTGAAGCCCAGGGGCTTTTATGTTTGATCCTGGGCATATAAAGTCACTTTTAAAATCATCCAGTCTCACTTCCTTCCTTTAACGTTTTAGATACTACATATTGTTATCACTCTGATGATTTCAAGACACAAAAGTAAGACATAGTAATCTTTACCTCATCTAAACTCATGGTCTGTATGTTGTTTTTAATTTTTGTTAGGCAGTTGTGAAGGTCTAAAAATAGTACTTGGCGTCAGAAGACCTGAATTTGTATCTCTGCTCTACCACTTACCAGTTGGCCAAGGCACCCATTCAAGTGTCTGTTTCTTTATTTGTTTAAGTGAGGCTAAAAAATATCAAACTTTCAGAGACATGAAGTGGACATGAAAACTATAAAAATGTTATTTTTATTTCTTCCATTATCTCTCCCGCATCCCCACCATACTTTCTCTGTACTTCTTCCTTGAACGTAAAAGATAACAAGAGATTCTGAGGTAATCTGATTTTTTTTTAATCCCAGTTTTATTTAACCAAAATTGAATGGTACACCTATACCATGCTACATACTTAAACTACGAAAATAAGGCTGCCCTTTAAAAGCAAATAATAAAAACAATTTCTGACAGCATCTCATTTTTTTGTTTACCTTAAATTTATATCACAGTGTTAATCTATTTGGCTTATTTCTTGAAATTCACAGTCACTTTTATTTATATCTAAAATTTAGATAAAATTTCTTAGAGTCAAAAGAAAAATTGCTAAATATACAGTAGTCTCCTTTCTAGATAATCAACCTGCTCAGCCTACCTTGAAAAAAAAAAAAAAGAATATACATCTCATGAAGGATGCACTTGTTACAAACAATCTTAACGATAGAATGGAAAGCAAATGCTATATTGTCTGTAAATAAAATGTAGCAATAGACCAATAACACAATAGATAGGACCTAACTTGAAAGATGTTACCGCAACTGTCTGATGGATGTCTCCAAGGAGACAGATGCCAGTGTTAGGAAAATGACTTAAACAACTGCTAACTGGAGTCTCTTTAATTTATGTCACAGATGGGATTGCCAGAAAATATTGGTGGGTGTTTTAAAAACATGACCTAATCTTTCCCTAATTGAGGAGGCTTCTAATTGTGTAATAATTGGTTTTCACAGTTGAATGTCACAGTGTTAAAGACATTTGTCAATGTATTAGCTCTAACACTAAGCAAAGCAAATACTTTATCTCAAATGTATCTTTTTATATACATTTTCCAAAATGTATCTTATATTAATAGCTATAATTATAGAAGGTTATGTTAACTGAATGGACTACTATCCGTAAGGTTGGCGGTTCGAAACCGCCAGTGGTTCCGCTGGAGAAAGATGTGGCAGTTTGCTTCCTTAGAGATTTATTGCCTTGGAAACCCTGTGGAACGCTATGAGTTGGGATTGACTTGACGGCAGTGGGTTTGGCAGTGGGTTATGTTAACTGAGTACTTAATATGTTCCATACACAGGACTAGCCCTTTATATTAATTAATCTGCTCAGCAAATATATATAGTTCCATTAACCTTTCCCTTTTAAGAATGAGGAAATTTGAGCTGGGAGAATTTTAGTTGCTCACGCTGCCCTCTATCTCACCCTTGTGAGAAATGCAATACTCATAATTTTAACCTCTAATGACATACTGCTTGCTGAACCACGTTAAAATATCACATAGCCCACTTCTGGAGAAGTTTTTAAGGAGTCTGTAAGACAAAGTATTTTAAATCAATATTAGCAGTAGTATACATATTTTAGAAGTACAAGATGATATAAGGGTAGGTTAGTCAGTGGGTATCTATGTGTGTATATGTAAAAGTAGAAATGACTCCAGAAGAGCTTGGTAACACTTTTTGAGTGCTAAATACTTTGTAACACATTTTCATATTTTCTCTTTCTAACAACACTATGAAGTATATGTTCTTATCCTAATAACAGAGAAGTGAACACTGAGGCTTAAAGAGGCTGTGTATCTTATGCTGTTACATAGCTAGTACTTGGCTGAGCTGGAATTGAAACCTATGTCGGCTTCACTGCAAGACTTTTGTTCACAATCATCCCAGAGAACTATATTTCCTTAAAAGAAAAGGAACATAGATCATTACAGATGTGCAAAAATTATCAAAGGATAATGTGGAGAGAGAAAGACAGCTTTATAACTGCTGACATATTTAATTCAAGGAACCTGTTTTCAAAGAAAAAAGTAAATTACAGAATCAGCTGATTTAGACCCACGAGCCTTAATTTCTTCATTTGAATTTTTTAATTGCCTGTACGTACATCAGAATTACCAGAGCTGTGCTCTTTGAGGAAATTGTGTTGTCACAGGGAATTTGTCTGAAGTTTAATTCATAAAACTTTTAAGCATTTCCACACATTACTGAAATTGGCTCCATTATAGCCCACTATATCCTGCTATGTTTTCTGGCTACATCATTAATTTGTTTAGAAATCAAATGTAAAATCCACATCCTTTCTGCTGCATAAGACACTGGGCATATTTAATGCATAAATATTTTAAAATCTTGGTGTTTAAATAGCATCTTTAAGGTTGATTAGAATATGGCTTGAAAATCCATAATGGATCATGGCATTTTGTTTCCTTAATCACTATTAAACATATTTATTAAAACAATAGAATTAAAATGTAATTAAAATTCTCCTGCATTTTAGCAAAGTGTATATTTTAAAGTAATAAACATTTACATTTAATTCAAGTCATAACACATGATCTTATGTGCAGACAATTTATTTCAGATGATTAATTTGTACATATGTAAATGGAAAACCTAAAAATGAATGAAAGCATGCATGCATGCATGAGTGAATTAATGATTGAATGAAAGAAGAGTATTCTGAGGCAGAATGGAATAAAGGCAGTGGGAGAGACATTATGTAATTCCATTCACGGCTCTGACCTGAAGTGTTTGTTTAACTGAGAGAAGCAGCAAAAATTTTTAGTCTTAGTTTTCTCATCATTGAACATGACTAGTAAACTAGACAATCTCAAAATTTAGATGACCATTAAATATATGATTATATAAAAATGAACACTGATACATTCACTCATTAAACATTTTTTCATGACTACTTACTAAGTGCTATGCTATGTACTATGTATTAGGAATACAGAGGTATAAGATATGATCCTAGCCCTACCATTCATTCCAAATGAAATTAATTTTATGGAAAAGTTTGAGATTATATAAAAGTATGTTTAACAAGCTAAAGATAAATGACAAATGAAGGAATGACTGTCATTAAAAAAGAGCAATATTTTAAAACAAAGACAAGCATAACTAAAATAAAAACAATAGACTATAAAAACAGGCAATTAAATATTTTAAAAGTGAAAAATACAGTCATTGGTTAAATAGGAACTAAGCATAAAGTCTATTGTAACTGGGCTAATGAGAAAATTAGTACAGTAGAAGATGACACTGTGAAATTAATTCAGCATGCATCCCCCAAAGATACAGTTATTAAAAATGTACTAAACAGCAGTTAAGACACACAGGGAAGAGTTAAAGAAGTTTTTTTAAAGACCAAAAAGAAAAAAGAAAAAAAGAGTTCTAAAAGAAGAGAATGATGGAAGCAACTGCTGAGAAATAATATTTGAAAAATAAACCAAAAACCAGTTGCTATGGAGTTGATTACAACTCATAGCAACCTCACGTATGTCAGAGTGGAACTTGGTTCATAGGGTCTTCAAGGGCAGATTTTTCAGAAGTAAATTTCCAGGCCTTTCTTCTTAGGTGCCTCTGGATGGACTCAAACCTTTACACCTTTCAGCTAGCAGATGAGTGCATTAACTGTTTGCATTGCCCATAATAATTGAGAATTTTCAAACTGTATATAAGTTCTCAAATTGAAAAGTGTTTTTCAAGTATTAGATGAATTAATAAAGTCTCATCTAGACACATCATCTCAACCGGTAGAGAGATGGTACATCTAGATACGACTTTATTTTTATTAAACTGACGTCTTGGAATTATGGTGTTGGTGAAAAAGACTGAATATACCATGGAATGCCAGAAGAACAAACAAATCTGTCTTGGAAGAAGTACAGCCAGAATGCTCCTTAGGAACAAGGATGGTGAGACTCCATCTCACATACTTTGGACATATTAGGAGGGACCAGTTCTTGGAGAAGGACATCAGTTGGTAAAGTAGAGAATCAGAGAAAAAAAGGAAGACTCTCAAGGAGATAGATTGACACAGTGGCTGCAACAATGGGCTCCAGCATAACAACAGTTACGAGGATGGAACAGGACCGGGCAGTATTTCATTCTGTTGTACACAGGGTTGTTATGAGTCAGAACCAACTCGATGGCACCTATCAACAACAACAGATATAATGACCTTGAGGATATGAAAAAAAGAAGGAACAAAAAAAAGCTATTAGAAAGGAAGTACAGGTTATTTACAAAAAGACAACATTCAGACTGAGAGCAAATTATTTTCATGTGCAACAGTTGATGCTAGAAAACAATGGAGTAATGTCTTTATACTGCCAAGTAAATCTAGAAGACTTTTTACTCAGCTAAACTACCATTAGAACAAAGGCAAAATAAAGACATTTTCAGAAAAAAAGAAAACCAAAACAAAACACTAAGGTAGGAATCCCTACAGAACTTTACCAAAAAAAACTATATATATATATATATAAAGATGAGCTAACAAGAAGAAAATGAGCACAGTGGTAAGGATAGATTATAAGAAAAAAGAGGGACAATACAGAATTAAACTACTATAAATCGTTAAATTTAATTGAGTATTGACTGTAAAAGGATGGGAAAGAGATGATACTTAATGAAATAACTGAAATAAGTGGAAATATAGCCATAATCACAGTATATAGATAGATAGATTTACATCTATATAGCTCTCTCTGTATTTAATATATACATATAAATAGATTAGGGTCACTTTGAAAAGACAAAGATTATAAGAGTAGACAAATAACAAGATATCCTTCCACTCTTACTGCTTGCAAAATATAGATATAAAATAAACTAAAATTACATGAAAATATTAAAAATAAAGTAATTAAAAAGATTCACCAGGCAAATACCTGCAAGAAGAACAACAATAAAACATCAAAGATGCAACAGTATTATCATCGGTCAATAGAGAATTTAAGCAAAAAGCACCTGAAGGGTTAAAAAGACACATTACATATGAATAAAAAGAAATATTTACAAGACAGATATGATAACCTTGAACTGGTTTGTCTAACAATATAGCCTAATATAGATAAATGATAGTCAAAGACTGAGAGGGAGGGAGGAAGGGAGCAAGGGAGAGAAGAAGAGAGAGGAAAAAAAGAGAGCGATTTAGACAGGAAGCAAGAATCCAACAAGATTTGACAAAGGAATTGACAACTCTACAATTAATAGCATCAGAAACTGATAAAGTAAGCACACAAAAAAGATAGTAAGCGTATAGATTTGAACAATCCTATTTCAACACACATAGAGCTATCCGTATACATACATATATACATAAATACTTGTATGTATAAAATCACTGCACCCCAAAACTTGAAATTGTGTATGTTTAAAAGCATACATAAATAATTTACTAAAACAAGCAACAGGAAAAATGAAAACAACTTGCAAGGATCTGACTAGGAGCACTAACGATCAAATCTGGCCAAGGAGATGGCAATAATGAGTCTGTGGAGGTTTATTATTTAAAATCAATTTTATCACATGTAGGAGCCCTAGTGACGCAACTGTTAAGCACTTGACTGCTAACCAGAAGGCCGGCAGTTCGAACCCACCCAGTGGCACTTCATGAGATAGACCTGGAGATCTTCTCCTGTAAAGAATACAGCCAAGAAAATCCTATGGGGCAGTTCTACTCTGTCACATGGGGTCACTATGAGTCAGATTCTACTAGACGGCACCTAACAATAACAACAAGAGAACAAGCTAAAGCCAGCGTCATCAGATTGTCTCCAGCTACTTGCTATGATTTGAGGACCTCTAATATCCTCTTCCACTAGCTCTAATTCCCAATTGAGGAGAATTTTCCTAGTTTCCTCTGACATACAGTTTGTTAACAAGAATGACATAGCAGTGAGCTCCTACAGTTCGTCTACAGAGAGGAGAACAGCAGAGTGACTTCCTAGAGGAAGGCAGAGATGTGGATACCTGAGAACTGTTTGCCCCTACCTTATTGGAACCACTTCTCTCCCTCCGCAAGGTTATAGGGCTGATGGCCCATTCCCGATAGTTGGGGAAGGGGTGGTGTTAGGACTAAAGCTCTTCCAAAGAGCCGCCTTTCCTCATAAACCTGGAGTCTCAAATAAGAGAGTCTTGCCCCTGGCTGCCGGCTTTGTCATATGTACTTCGCTGAGTCATGCTTATTTGCTTTTTTTATTTGTTTGTTCGCCACACGGACTCCATAGACAGAGGAAGATATTTGTTGGAGACAGAGAAAGAAGAAAAAAATGAACCCCCAAATCCTGTGAGAAACAGCGAAGCTGCTAGAGAGCAAGTCTGGTAATCTGTGATTCCAGCCTAGCAGCTTTCCAGTCCTTGAAGTACATGAAGCACCCCCGCATCCTTATGATGAATTCCTCTTCTGCGTTAGCTAACTCATGTATTTTTCTGTTAGCACCAATTTAGAGAGTCCTAACTAATTCCGGGCAGGTTCGAAGGGAACAGAATAGGCATGCTTGGAAGAGGTTCCAGAGCAAGAAAGTTCAAGGCGTGAGGCAGGAGGCAGGGCTTCAGCCTGCAATGGGCAGCCCAAGGTCACTAAGGAGGTCAAAGGAGCCCAGTCAGAAGACCTGGGGAGGGCAGCGGAGACAAAGACTTTCTACTTTAGGAATTTTGCCCAGGACTGGCCTGCTGAAGGTGTAAGCAAATAAATAGACCATACACAATAAAGACTCCGTTGCAAACCAAAAACCAAACCATTGCCACTGAGTTGATTCTAACTCATAGTGACCCTATAGGACAGAGTAGAATTGCTCCCACCGGGTTTCAAAGGAACAGCTGGTGGATTCAAACTGCTGACCTTTTGGTTAGTAGCAGAGCTCTTAACCACTGCACTATCAGGGCTCAGCAAAGCAAAGCACTCTAGGGCAGAAAATATTTAAGAAGCTCTGCTAAAGAGAAACCATTTCATGTCTACATTTTTGCAATCCTTTCTCATTTCCTTTGTTTCTTCTCTGTTTCTTGTGTTCGGTAGTCATTACTTGGAAGTTTGAATTTTTTATTGAGCGATTTCTAGTTCAGTAGCTCTATTCCACTTGTAAAGTGCGGTGTTGCCCTCCACTGCGTCGTTCCACGAAGGGCAGTCTCCCAAGACCTGCTCTGTGACCTGCCATGACCCCCTGCCCATCAGCAGTTTGATCATCAGCATCCTCTGCCTTATCACGAAACTAAAATAACGATTCATTTCTTCCCTCAGCCGGAACTGTTGCTTCAAGGGTGAGGGAAGCAGGGAGGAGGAAGGGAGGGCATTCACAGGCCTGTCTTCCTGAACTGCTCCTGGTCGTTCTTACTAGGCCAGAAAAAGAGAAACTTACAGGCTGCTGTCAGGAGAGCAGTTTTAGCTCCAGGCATCTTTCAGCAAAAATTGTACTTCCATCAGAAGCAAACCTGCATAACAATTATTTCAGGTCACTGGTGTTATCATTGTACTTTCAGTTTAAACAGACACATGGGAGTGACAGTAAATCTAATGAAGTATTGGTTTTGGAGCATTTAAACAGCAAAAATCCAGTATATTTTAAGGGCAGACTGGTGATTCATGCACTGTAATTTCAAAGGCTTTTTAATTAAAGGAAGTCCTCGACTTTGTTTACTTTTTCATTCCAATAAATAATTCAGAGATTCACACCACAACTGACATTCTGCAACATTATTGTCATGTTTTAAAGGAATTGGTACAGCAATGAAAAATGTAACTACTGACTGAAATAACTTGAACGACAGGTTTAGAAATTCACCATGATTTAAACAGTGAACTAATCAACAAGTCTTTTCCTAGAAACTACTGTGAGCTCAGCAGGGTGCTAAGTGCAGTCTTAGATGAGGGATGGGTTGGATGCGAGCCTTACCCTAAGGCATCTTAAAATCTAGTTGGAAAGATACAATTACTACCGGTAAAGCCTTAGAGGAAAAAAAAAAAAGATCTTATGGTTAGAATTTCAAGTACAAGAAAAGTTGGGAAATATCAACGTGGGTTGGGGAGAATGAGAAAGCTTCATGAAGGCAGTAGCTATTGAAGGACTGGCAATACAGGACAAGAGGAGAAGTGAAGACGGTAGGGACTCTGGACAGAAGTAATGGAATGAAGTCCAAGAATCTTTCTTACAGATTTCAAAGTTGGATTCCTTGAACGAAACACACAGGTATTCTGAAATCTAAACCAACTATCTGACATTCTCCAACATAGCTATCAAAGTTTGGTATAATATCCATTTAATGGAGGCCTGGTGGTACAGTGGTTAAATGCTCAGCTGCTAACCAAAAGGTCAGCAGCTGGAACCCATCAGCCACTCCAAGGAAGAAAGAGGTGGCAATCTGCTTCTACAAAGATTTACAGTTTTGGAAACCCTGTGGGGCAGGTCTACTCTGTCCTACAGGTCATTATGAGTCGGAATCGACTGATAGGCAGTAGGTTTGGTTTTTCTGGTATGCATTTAATAAGAGGCTATTGAGCCCAACAAGGCAATGGGCTACTTTCTACTTAACTTGCTGGAAAATAAATAAATAAAACAAAACACATGTGTGAGCCACAAAAGCACTGACAGTCACATATCTAAGGATAATTATAATAGTCCTATCATCATCATGATGAGTCGGAATCAACTCGACAGCAGTGGGTTTGGTTTTTGGTTATAATAGTCCTATAGGGTCGCTATGAGTCAGAATGGATTCGTGGGCAGTGGGTATCATAACAGCCTAGGAATGCAGGACTCGGCACGCATGTGCCGAAAGCTGGGCTAAGTACTTCACATATATTATTTATTCTTCACGCTCTAAGTACTCTTATTAGATCCACTTACAGGCAAAGAACCTGAGCTACTGACAGGCTAAGTAAGTTGCCCAGTGTCATATAGATATTGGGCAGTGGAAGAGAATATGAAACCGGATCCAATATTCCTAACCACTAGCCCCTGCCCATGGAATTAGTATTAATTAATCTCTGAAACGAAACAAAACACTCGCCATCTAGAAGATTCTCGATCATGGTGAGCCCATATGCGTCAGAGTAGAACTGTGCTCCATAGGATTTCCAATGGCTGATTTTTTTTTTTTAGAAGTAGATCTCCAGGTCTTTTTTCTAATGTGCTTCTGGGTGGACTAGAACTACCAACCTTTCAGTTAGCAGCTGAGTGCATTAACCATTTGTAGCACTCAGCGATAATTAATCTGTGCAAACTTTTAAATTATGATCTGCCCAACACTTACATAGATGTGATCATGGATGTAAAGTAAATAAAAAACGTGGCATCTATGTCAAAACACTTATAATTTATCTGAGTTAAAATGAGCATAGGACAGAACTGGTAATAAATATAAGCTAGTAATTGAGGCAGGCAGGAGATGTTTGAAAGAACTCAGAGAAATAATGTGGGCTGTAGAAAGTGAGAAAAAAATTAGATGATTTAATTAGTCTTTGAAGGATGAAGATGATGTGGAATTAAGTGAAAAGACGAATATAATCAGGGGAGATGAGCATTGAATGCTCATGGGAAGGCAGCACAGTATGGTGTGTGTGCCGTGGCTTTTGTAGTTTGCCCAACTGGATATAAATTCTGGCTACTCTACCTGGTAGTCCTGTGTGAACTTACACAAATTATTTAGATAACCTAAACATTTGTCTCTTTTTTCTAGAAACAAGAATAATAGCCATTACCTTATACAGTGTTAATGGTTAGAGATTCTTTATGTAAAAGAATGCCTGGTACTTCATAAATGCTCATTAAATTATATTTGCTTAAAATAATTATTACTGGTAGACAATGAGTAACCCAGAATAACTGAAGTAAAGGGCTTCCCTTGGAATAAGGCAGTTACTATGAATGCAGAATCAAGTGTAAGTGCAAGGGATTAGCTAAATCAGGAAAAACTGTAAAAAGGTGAGCAGCAAGGGAACAGAGCCAGAGGCAGGCCAACAGCCACGGAGCTGTGTCCAGGGTGAGGGACATGCTGAAGCATGAACAGAAAATTTGCAGTTAGATCTTCATGCACGTGAGGGAGAGCTTTGAAAAAGCCAAGGGATTAGATTATATAACAGAGAGCAGCAACCCAGGCATAGCAGACACCTCTTGTCCCCACCTCACATCCCCTTGGCCTCATTTCTGATTCCAGCTCTGGCTTCAGTAGACAGTTCTAATAACCTTCACTTCCCGTTGACAGCATCTTGTCTCAAATATGCCACACTGTCTTCTGCTTTCTGACTTGAAGTTTCTCAAGTGAGCAGGAATGTATATGCCCCCAGGGACAACCTCTACAATGGTCAAGGGACCCATAGGTAAATGCTCCATATCATCCTCAGCCATTCTATAGGTTCCTTAGAAGCTTCATTGAAATCAGTCCGAGTTGCATATAGCTGTGATCACAATAATTCACTCTTAAATAGTCTCCTTTACTTTACCTTCCTAGGAAGCCCTGGTGGTGTAGTGGTTAAGAGCTATGGCTACTAATCAAAAGGTTGGCAGTTTGAATCCACCAGGTGCTCCTTGGAAACTCTACGGGGCAGTTCTACTCTGTCCTATAGGGTTGCTATGAGTCAGAATCGACTCAATGGCAACAGATTTGGTTTGGTTTTTTTTTAGTCCATCATTCCTGCTCCCTGGAATCACTTGCCAAATAATTACCCGCGCATTAAGTTCTTGTTTAGCTCTGCATTTGAGGAAGACCCAGGCCAAGCACTAAGCAAGCAGAAGAGACAAGGAAGGGAGGGGTCATATATTAGGGAGGCAGGAGAGCCATAGACGTGCGATACTCATACCAAAAAAGACATCTAGTATTTATTCCAACTCTTACCTTGTACAAGCAGGTACATCTTCTCTGTAGAAATAATAAAGCATCAGAGCTGGAAGAAAACACTGCAAGCCCAGCCTCTTCATTTTGTGCAAGAGGTAAATGCTAGAACCGGCATTCTAGTCTCTGGAATTTGAATTAGTGCTCTAGCCATTGCACCAAGATGCTGCTACATTCCTTTATATTGTCACTGATAACCAATCTAGCTACCCAAGGATTTGGGCATTGCACGTAGAACAAATAGAAGCAGCTGTTTGGAACAGGGCAAGAAGGAGTACAAATCAGGCTACTTCCTAATAAGGAATGTTTTTGGTTAAAAAAAAAAAAAACTAAATAAAAAAGGCCTAGTTTGTTAAGAAGGAGCACAGGTGGGGCTGCTAACCGAAAGGTGGGTGGTTCAAACCCACTAGCCACTCTGAGGTAGAAAAGACCTGGTAATCTGCTCCTGTAAAGATTACAGCCTAGGAAACCCTATGGGGCAGTTCTACTCTGTCCTATAGTGTCGCTATGAGTCAGGATTGACTTGATGGCATACAACAACAATAACAGTTTGGTAAGAGTTGGCACAGGGAGGAGATAAACAGCAGACATCTTAAAGGACCAATCAATAGTTTTTTGTACAAGTGATTGGGAAAATGGCAATATGGGTGATAGAGATAAGGAAGTAAGAGAGAGTCACAAAATTCCAGTGTAGAGAACATCTACTGCTTTGCCTGACCTTCACGCATTTTTCTTCATCCTTTTCTTCATCCTTTTTCTGTTAAGACCACCACTGTTTTCCCTTGGGAAACCACAAATCCTTCATTCTCAGTCCATTTGCCAGTAAGTGGGCTCTACTTCATGGCGACTTTATGTGTAACCGAATGGAGCGTTAATCATCTTCATGATCAGTGGTATGCTCTATTCCATTGTTGCGACTATGTGTAGTGCCTTCCATTCAAGGGGGCTCATCTTCCAGCACTATATTAGACAAATATCTGTTGTGATTCATAGGGTTTTCATTGGCTAATTTTCTGAAATAGATAGCCAGGCCTGTCTTCCTACCAAAACCTGTCTACCATGGGTGGTCCTGCTGGTATTTAAAATACCTAAGCATAGCTTCCAGCATCGTAGCAACACACAAGCTACCACAGTATGACAAACTGAGAGACATGGAGTGGTTTCTGTTACATATACATTAACATCAAATGTTAAGGCAGAAGATAATGTTAGGCACTAAGATTAATACCCAGGTGTATAAGATGATGTTTTTATCAAAATTGATTATTGCCATGATGATCAATAATAATTTACATTACTAGTTAAATATGATAATAATTTGACAGTCGAATATGCCCTAAACCACATTCTTGAGTATAGAGGGTATAGATGTTTTCTAAGACATCTAAACCTTTCAGTGCAAACAAGCTCTTAGTTTTATCCCTAACTAAATGTTTCTGGAGCCCTGGTGGCTCAGTGGTTAAGAACTTGCTGCTAACCAAAAGGTTGGCAATTCAAATCTACCAGCCACTCCTTGGAAATCCTATGGGGCAGTTCTACTTTATTTCAGTAGTCCCTTCTAACTCTAAAATTCTATGAGTCTGCAATCTTAGTTTATCATTTACGGCATCTCTTAATTGCTTTAAAAATAATCTTTGCTGGACAGCTTGTCTTTTTACTTGAATAGGTGCAATTGAAAAGTTTTTTTTTTTCTTCTAATTTATTGTTTCCCTTTGAGGATTTCTACATACTTATTTTTTTTTAAGGGTACAGCAATGTTATTAATCCTCCTAAAAATTAGATAGTTTTATATTACCCCAGGCACTGACTTACATAAAATTACTACACCAAAGACTTGATAACATTTCTCTATATGTAATAATCTCAGTTATAAAACCATTGCTGGATAGCATGTTTTTAGAACAATGGGTTAAAGTAATCCAATGACAGTCAATTATATTTAAAGAACCGCCTTGAGGGAGCAAGTACTTAACACATTTTTGCTAGGTGTCAAACGTCTTGTGAATGTTTACTTGAAAAGACAAAATATTACATGACAGGATTTGACCCATTGTTTAATAAAAACTGAAAATATGTCCATCAGCATAAGTAAGAGAATGTATATGTAAATAGAGGGCAAATCAGAGTGCTGAGGGAAAATAAAGAAGTTAATGATTCCCATAGCAGAAATGTCTAAATTCATTTTGATTCTCATTTCTTTATAGCTGTTGAATGAATACCTCTTTCTCTCCTTGTCCAATGGGTACTATTTTTTTTTCAGGCTATCATCATCCCTCTATCAGGTTTCTTTAACGGCCACTTACTGGGTCCTCCTACTTCAGTCTTTATTTCCTCCAAGCAAATCTCCACACCGCTGCTCCCCAGCGTGAAGCTAATCATATCATTCTCCTCTTTGCCAAGCACTCTTAGGGTAGAGTTTAAACTCCTTGGCATTGGATACAAGGTACTTAATAATCTGGTAGCCGTTGAGCTCTCCAGCTTCATTATTTGCCACACTCTGCCTAATGCTCTAGGCTCTAACCATACAAAACTGACGACAGAGGAGTAGTCCAGTTAGACTTGGAATCTTTGAACATGCTCCTCTCTCTGTCTGCAAAGCCTTTCCAACTCTCCTTCGTCTGTGCAACTGCTATTCATCTTGCATGAACCAGTGGATGTGTTTGTCTTTCCCTGATAACTTCCCACCTACTTTTCTACTTCTGGAGCCCTGGTGGTGTAGTGGTTAAGAGCTTGGTTGCTAACCAAAAGGTCGGCAGTTTAAATCCACTAGCTACTCTTTGGGAACCCTATGTGGCAGTTCTACTCTGTTCTGTAGTCACTACGAGCCGAAATCGACTCGACAACAATGAGTTTGATTTAGTCTCTACCTCTAGACTGGGCTACTTGCATCTCTTTAGTGTCCCAGTAAATCCCCACTGATCCCAATCATAACACTCATTATGTTCTATCATGTTGTTTACTTGTCTGCCTCTCACATGATCACACAATTGTATATTATGTGAATTATAGTATGTGCTCAACAATCCTTAGCTAAATTTATGAATAAATGAATACTTTTAGCGAGTTGTTCAGAGAGAAGATAAATATATAATCTATCATTTTGACCCGCCCCCCATATGAAAGTATATAATGTGAGACAAAAGTCAGGAACACATTCTCACATTAGTGATACACCATTAGAAGCACTTATCATTTGAAGACGTTTGGGGAAAGTATATTGAGTTGCTGAAAATAGAACTAGTGACCCTTCAGACACTTTGGTCATTTCAGAGCAGTTGTTTGAACAGGGCTTTGAATAAAAATATAGTGAAAAAGAATGGCAAGGTGAAAATAAGATTTTTTTTCTAACATTCTTAAAGGTTTTACATATATATATCTATATATCTATATATAGCCATAGAAAGTACAAAAGAATAATAATTCAAGTTATACAAAAAATATCCAAGTAAAGAGTCATTGTGGCTTGTCCTGATTCCACATAGAACCATACTGACTATGCATCCAGTGATTTTGTAAATACAAGACCTTGTATTGATTTGCCTATTTGTTCTAATTAGATTAAAGAGTAGTTTATATAATAGATAGCTCTGGGTAAAGTACTTATTTCCAGTTTTCTAAAGGGAGGTATGATACGGTATTAATTTCCAGGTTTCTAGGTAACATGGTAATTAAATGCTGTGGTATTTTACTCAAGTCATAAACTACACAAAACCTACTCTTACAATAGCTGAAGTTAATAAGAAAAAAAAAAAAAAATCAGACCAGAAGTTTGGTCCTGGAGATATGTCTTTGGCTATTGTGTTGACAGTGTAGTATTACATCTTAACATGTGAACTCATAACACACACACACACACACAATCAATGACTAAATAGTCATGCAGGAAAATGAAACTAGCCACTACACTTCTTTGACTCTTGTACCGTCTACAGGATTTTGCTCAACAAAAATTGATTAGTTGAGAAAGTCATAATTTCTGTCCTGCAGTTGTACCTTCTTTCTGGTTCCCTGGGTCGAAAAATCATTTTTTGACTGCACTCTTTCCTCTGACTCACTCAGAAATAACACATTATTAGGCTCTATTATATTTTTCTTGGGAATGTTACTGAGATGCTTCTCTTTCTATTTCTTTTGGGCCCTTTTATCTCTCAGCATCAAGTATCATGTGGAAAGCCTGAGAGCATTCACCACATCCCATTTGGAAGAATGAAAGAGATTCCTATGGTCCTTAGTTTACCTGGTAATTTTTTCATCTATAAAATATATTTAATCTGAAGGCAGGGCCAAGATGGTGGAGTAGTCAGATGCTTCCGGTGGACCCTCTTACAACAAAGACCCGAAAAAACAAGTGAATTGATTATATATGGCAGTCTGGGAGCCCTGAACATGAAAGCCAGAGTTGAGTAACTGGACTGAGTGGCAGGTGGAGGGAGAGACAGTTCAGAAGCAGCGAGGAGTTGCCAGACCTGACCCAGAGAGAGCCTGAACCCTTCAGGCCTGATCAGCTTGGGGGTGAGTGGTGAGGCAGGCAAGCAGCAGTGCTTGGGAGGCGCGTTTTCTGCACTGGGAGAGATCCAGCACCAGAGAGTCCACACGGCCACCCAGAACCAGTGAGAAGCAGCCCTGGATCAGTGAAAGATAAGTACTTGCACATGGCCTACCACGTGGATAAAAACACCCTTGTTAGGGAAAAACCTCTCTCCCATTTACCTCCTCGCTCCCCTCTCTGCACTGGCTCCCGGACCAGCTTCAGCAATTGCTGAGTCCCCTGGGCCAGAAGTAGGATCCATCACACACCTGGAGCCATTCTCCTTGCCTTGGAGAGTGAAAAAATTAACAAACGGAGGAAAAAATAAACTGCCAACTTCCCTAAGCCAGGAACCTATGGTAGGCACAGCTCCTTTGCCTAGGCACAGGCGTAAGGGATCCAAGGACTTTGAGTGCCTTCCCCCTGCATAGACTTGTGTGGGCCCATTTCAGCAGTGTAGGCTCTCATTACCGCAGTACAATAGGGTATATACCAGAAGTCTAACTTCAACTGTTTCAGCTGTGAAGTAGAAGGTTCTTGACATTTGACACTGTTCCATCCATTAAGCAGGGTCTTCACCTACCCACATCAGAGGACTGAGAACTGGTGCCTCCACCCATGCCACCTAGCCACCTGTGACAGGGGCCCATCAATAAGAGGTGCCCCCCAGTCCTTACAGCCGACAGCATTAGGTGCTCATAGTCTGGCTGCAAAACCCACCCACCTACGTGCTCTAGGAAACAGGGACACGCATTTCTCCTGGACACTCGGTGGCAGCTGTCAGTCCCTCGCCTTGCTCAGAGTGTGTCCCCCTGCTGCAACCAGATGCCTGTGCCTACACCAATCACCCATGCCTGTCTAGGACTGTAAGTGAGGGCCTACACCACACACTTGGTGGCTTTCTACCACCTGGGCACCTGAGCTGAATCCATACAGAAGGAGTGGGCAGACTCCTGAGCTCACATACCTAGTAACAGATCTAACCACCTGGTGACAGGACATTAGAGCTTCAAAGGGGCCAATAATCAGACTAGCTCATATGAGCAGCCTATTTGGGCATATCAAAACAAAACAAGAAGCTAGGGCACAGTGAGCAAACATAAATAAATATAATAACTTCTTGATGGCTTGGAGACAACAGTCAATATCAAATCACATAAAGGGGCAATCCATGATGGCTTCAGCAGGCTCATAAAATAAAGAACCTAGAAATTTTCCAGAGGAGAAAAATTTCTTGGAATTACCAGAGGCAGAATACAAAAGATTAATATGCAGAACTCTTCAAGAAATTAGGAAGGAAATCAAGCAAAACGCAGAACATGCAATAAAGCAAATCAAAAAGATTAGAGAAGAGCATAATGACAAATCTAACAGGCTGCAAGAATCCATACAGAGACAGTAATCAGAAATCCAGAAGATTAACAATAAAATTTCAGAATTAGACAACTCAATAGAAAGTCATAGGAGCAGAACTGAGGCAATGGAAGTCAGAATTAGTGACATTGAAGATAAAGCACTTGACACCAACTTATTTGAGGAAAAGTCAGATAAAAGGATTTAAAAAATGAAGAAACCTTAAGAATTATGTGGGACTGTATCAAGAAGAATAACCTACGAGTGATTGGAATACCAGAATAGGGGAGGATAACAGAAAATACAGAGAGAATTATTGAAGATTTGTTGGCAGAAAACTTCCCCGATATCGTGAAAGATGACAAGATATCTATCCAAGATGCTCATCGAATCCCACATAAGGTAGACCCCAAAAGAAAGTCACCAAGACATACTGTAATCAAACTTGCTAAAACCAAAGATAAAAAGAGAATTTTAGGAGCAGCTAGGGATAAACGAAAAGTTACCTACGAAGGAGAGTCAATAAGAATAAGCTCGGACTACTCAGCAGAAACCATGCAGGCTAGAAGGCAATGGGATGACATATCTATAGCCTTGAAGGAAAAAAAAAAAAAAACAAAAAAAACTGCCAGCCAAGAATTATATATCCAGCAAAACTGTCTCTCAAATATGATGGTGAAATTAGGTTATTTCTAGATAAACAGAAGTTTAGGGAATTTGCAAAAACCAAACCAAAATTACAAGAAATATTAAAGGGAGTTCTCGGTTAGAAAATCAGTAACGTCAGATAAGAACCCAAGACTAGAACACAGGACAGAGCAACCGGATATCAACCCAGACAGGGAAGTCACAAAAGGAAATCAAAGCTAGAACACTGAAAATAGGGAAACAGATGTCAATATGTAAAAGATGACAACATTAAAACAAAAAAGAGGGACTTAAAAAATGTAGGCATAGATTTTTCATATGGAGAGGACGTCCAGGTGATATAAAGAAATAAAAGACTGGTATAAACTTAGAAAAATAGGGGTAAGTATTAAGGTAACCACAAAGGAAACTAACAATCCTACAAGTCAAAATAAAAAACTAGAAAAATATAAAGACTCAGCAAATACAAAATCAACAACAATGAAAAAAATGAAAAGAAAATACATAAAGAAAAATGACTCAGCACAGAAAATTAAGTGGAACAAAGAAACTGTGAACACCACATAAAATATATTTAAGCTATGTAATTGTCATGCTCAAAGCATTTCAAGTGCTTCCTCTTGCCTACTATATCAACTCTAAACTCATCTAACTTGTATGCTGTTGTTAGGTGCCATGGAGACTTCGACTCATAGCAATCTCATGTGGCATAGTAGAACTGCCCCATAGTGTTTTCTTGGCTATAATCTTTACAGAAGTAGATCGCCATGTCTTTCTCCCATGGAGCTGCTGTGTGGGTTCAAATTCCAACCTTTTGGTTAGCAGTCAAGCACTTACCCGTTGCGCCATCATGGCTCCTTAACTCACATATACACTGCTGTTATTCTCTGTCTGCATCTCCTGTCCTGCTAAATGCACTTGTCTAAAGTATTTTTAACCTCTTCCTCAGAACTGCTCCTCCATTCCAGCTTCTCTTGATGACCTCATGCACGTTGCTTACTGTTTCCAGGTTTTACACCTTTACATGTATTATCATTCATTCTACCTAGAATGTAGCCACTATACATTCTACTTCATATGCATCACCTTCCTCAAAATTTGAATTGAAATTCACCTCTCCACTAAGCCTGATCTCTCTCATGACCAATCATTTTTTCACTGCTGTATCCCTGCATACTCTGAGCACCTTGGAACTCATTTTGTGCTATGTTGATTTGCACTTGCTGATATGGAGCTTGGTAAGATTCCTTAAGCCATTTTCTGTTTATTTTATCTTCCCAATATACTCCTAAGGTTTGAAACCACAGCCTCCAGGTTCTCAGCATCTTTCAGCCTCAGAGATCCTCCCATAGTGTGGCTGTATTAGTTTCCTAGGATTGCTGCAGTAAATTAACACGAACTGGGTGGCTTAAAACATACACTTATTCTCTCAGAGTTCTAGAGGCTAGGAGTTCTAAATCAGGGTGTCAGCAGTGCTGATTCCTTCTGAGGGCTCTGGGGGAGGACCTGTTCCATGTGTCTCTCCTAGCTGCTGGTGACGGCCAGCAATCCTTGATGTCTCTTGGCTTGTACATGTATCACTCCAATCTCTGCCTCCATCTTCACATGCCTTCTCCCTGTGTGTCTGTCTCTGTGTTCTTTTTCTTCTCTTATAAGGACATCAGTCACATTGGATTAGGGTCTACCTTACTCCAGTACGACCTTTTGTTAACTTAATTAATTACATCTGCAAAGACCCTATTTCCAAATAAGTTCCCATTCACAGGTACCCCAGGTTAGGTTTCGATCATATCTTTTTGAAGGACACTGTCAGCCCATAACAGTGGTGGCTTCTAAAGTCCTCATTCTTAACCCTGTCCTTTCTGCATATGAACCTGATATTTTAAAACAAAACAAAACAATAATAAAACTCTGAGTTATAGTCTTTTTATATCCCTACATTGTGGTGGAGAAATTAAAATTTACTTCTAGTTATACCTTATTATGACAGAGAATAACACACCAAACAATGTTTAAAAATTTAGAGAATGTAAAGTAGAATTTCCCGGGCCATATAAGTTTCTTTCCATTGCCGTCTCTGCCTCTTACCAAATTGTTATGACTCATATGAAGTTGCCAGAATTGCTAAATTAAAAACTGTAAAAAAAAAAAGCTAATTTCAGTTTCTGGCTTCTAGTCATGTTTTGTTTACTATGCTATATGAAAAAAAGCAAGTACTGCATCCATAAACCTTTTTTGCCATTAATAATACACAACGATTTTATCAGAAAATACCTCATTTGGGATTTTTTTTTCTATATTACATAAGAAAAAAATGTTAAACTCCCACTGCCTATATGAGACAGACAGTTTTAATCAATAGAAAAATCAATTCTTAGTCCAGAGAAAGACACACATACAGTGTACAAGGTCTTGTTTGTGACCTTTCATATATTCCCTTCACATTCTCCTTCCTGGCTCTCTGTAAGCTGCTATCTCAGTTTCTATTAATGGTTCACTGGGCTACAAAAGATACCCATGGAGATCGAAAAGAAGTTCAGTCTTTTTCTTTAGAAACCAGTTGTATTACTTAACTGCAGTTCTTATACTCACATCAAGAAAGCTTGTAGATTCCACTCTGAGGAACTTTTGCTTGCTGTGCGGGTGTTCACGATCAGCCTCACTCCTGTGGGGATTGTATTTGTGTGCACATACGGAATATATGTGGATTGTGGATCTTTCAAAGTTCCTCAGAGATGGAGCCACAGATTCTAGTTCCTTAGACCACCTAGAATAACGTCAAAATTGCCTATGGTAATCACTGCTATATGAAGAAGGTAATCAGATCAGTTGTAGAGTTGACTCCAACTCATGGCGACCCCATGAGTGTCAGAGTAGAACTGTGCTTCATAGGGTTTTTAGTGGCTGACTCTTCAGCAGTAGATTGCCAAGCTTCTCTTCTGAGGTGCCTCTGGGTGGACTCTAACCTCCAACCTTCTGGTTAGCAGGCGAGTGCATTAACCATTTGTACCACCCAAGGACCCCCTGTGAAAAAGGTATACTTATTAAATTAAGCACAGAGAGTCATCTTGGGTAAAAGCAATATGCTAAAAGCTAGTAAGTCTGAAAAGCACATGCAAATTTAAGAAACTTAATTAGGTGTCTACCTCTGTCACCAGCTAGATCTGCCAGTTTGAGATATTCCCTTGACTTTCTGGCACCCAAATATAATCAGATGAGGAGCTAACAACACGCGCTCTACTGCTTTTTGAGGTTTTTATGGAGTATAAATGTAACAATACTGTCTTAGTCATCTAGTGCTGCTGTAACAGAAATACCACAAGTGGATGGATTTAGCAAAGAGAAGTTTATTCTCTCACAGTCCAGTAGGCTACAAGTCCAAATTCCGGGCTTCAGCTCCAGGGGAACGCTTTTGCTGTCGGCTCTGGAGGAAGGTCCATGTCATCAATCTTCCTTTGGTCTGGGAGCATCTCAGCACAGGAACCTCAGGTCCAAAGGACGTGCTTTGCTCCTGGCACTGCTTTGTTGGTGGTGTGAGGTTCCCATGTGTCTCTGCTGGCTTCTTTCCTTTATATCTCAAAAGAGATTGCATTAAGACACTATCTAATCTTGTCAACCTCATCATTATAACCTCATCACAGTGATAGAATTTTCAACACATAAGGAGATCACATACAATCTCATCATAGTGATAGAGTTTACAACACCTGAGGAAATCACATCAGATAACACAATCATACAATACTGGGAATCATGACCTAGCCAAGTTGCTACACACATTTTTTTGGGGGACACAATTCAATCCATGACAAATACATAGCAAAACACATATCTGTAGATAGAGACATGTATGTATGGTGAACTTCACATATGGAAGGTGGTATTGATACCTTATTATTTTCATTGTTTTTGTTAGAATAAGGGACTGAACTTTGATATGTTAAGCATTGTTAAGGTACATTAAATTAATTATGTAAAGTTATTTGAGTAGACCAAAAAAATTTCTTCAAATAAATACATAACTCTAGCATTTGATACATAAAGTTTACAGCACTAGAAATGTCTTATTCGTATTTTCAAATAAACAATAAATGCATCATAACATGTAAATGAAGTTCAGCATTTCTTACAAAATTTATTTTTATTTGCCAGTAGAATAATTCCAAATTTGTTTTTTCTAGTAACCTAGTCACTGAGTAGCTATAATATCTATTGATCTTGCTTCTTCCAGATCAATATCACATTGTCAAGACAGCCTTTCAGTTTTTCCACACACAACATCTGAAAAAGTAGTTAACTGCTGAGTGGAAATATTATTAAGCTCTTTTAAATAAGTAATCATTATGTAATATTCCAAACAAATATGCCATTCCCAGGCTTTCTATACGTGGAGTTACATTTGTTCAACTTGCCCTGGACTGTTTTATTTAGGGAGCTGAGTAATTAATCAACAAATAACCAGACTATTACCTGCATCTGGCTTATGATGCTATAAGTACACTGTATTAGAATTTTTCAAACATAGGTAATGAATGAAGATTTGTGTCTTCTCTGAAGATCTGATTATGGATTACACCCATAATCCATGCTCAAAGGCTTAGAAGCACTGTTTTACCCTTCTTCCTTTGCTGTAATTTTCTGAGTCTTTATTAGTTGACCAGACCTTGTGACGGAAGGAGAAAAGCATAGTTTCTCCCCCAACCATACATGCTTGTGGTAGTCTTTCTTTTATAAATCAAAATGACAAACAGTTTTATTGTAGTATTTTTAATTCTGCTGCGTTCAAAATCACTATAAATTACTTGCATTAAGTGATTAGATATCAT
Organism: Dugong dugon; assembly: GCA_030035585.1. Classification (NCBI taxonomy): domain Eukaryota; kingdom Metazoa; phylum Chordata; class Mammalia; order Sirenia; family Dugongidae; genus Dugong; species Dugong dugon. The sequence goes on along the minus strand of CM057464.1, from coordinate 145,038,656 downwards.
CAGTATGCAAACCGTATTTATCTCATTTCTATGGTAACTTGCCATTATGTCTCACATTTGTTTCTTATTATCAGCAATTCGTTGGGGAAAAGTGTGAAAATGACATCCTCCAAAGAAAAATCCCTGGTAAGTGTAGGCACACTTAACATGGCTCCTCCTAAAGACAATATTATCACAACAAAAAATCACGGTCTAAGAAATGAGAGTAAAGGAGTATAATGATAATCCTTCTTGTCTACCAGACAATATGAAAGGACCATTCCATTCATTTCTGTGATCCAGGTAAACCATAGGAAGATAATTCTGAACTTATTTTGTGGTACGGGAACTGGCTCTTAACAAATAAGAGGATTATGGAAATCAATAGTAAGATAGTAAAAGACAATGTTCAGTAAAAAATAATTTTTTGTTAAACTACCAAAAAGCAAAACAATCTCATAAAACCAGTATATCCTTTCTCCCCTGAAACAGCAATGGGAATTGAGTTTTCTCAATATAGATTTTCCACCTTCATTTAAAAGGAAGTATCTATTTAAAACTAATGGACTAGAAGGAAACCCAGCATGTAGATCAACGATAGAGTTCCTTCAGAACTGCAAATTCAAACACATGATAAAATCTGTGGGTATACTGTGTTTTTCTTGGTTTCTATTTGTAATAGCAAATAAGAGGAAACCACAGGTTTTCTGTCACTTAAGCAGGTAACACCATAAGCTGACAAGAAAATCATAGTACCCAGCTGGAGAATAAACTCGATGGCAATACTGGATACTGAAGTATTTTATATTTATTCCCATGCACAGCATAATCCAAACCATGTTATTTATACAAGTACCCTTAAAAGAATACTAACCACTCCCAGATATATATTTAACCAAATTCTCCTATGAGAAGCCCTTACAACTACACTAAATATCAAGTTGTACATAATGAAGAGCATATATGTGGCTGAGTGGTGACATCATGTATTCTATATCATATGAAAGCCCTGTTCCTACCACAGGATATAAAATAACTTTATAAATATTCCATTATATATGGTAATGACTCTATGTACTGAACTCTGGGCCAGGAAATTATCATTTAATGGTTTACAGCAATTGTGTAAAACAATTCATATTCCAAATAAAAGCCACCATAAGCAAGTGATTTGAAAGCAAGAGGAAATAGAGAGAGAGTAGAAGGTCAAGAATCAGTTCAAAGTTCTGGTGGGGTTCACTAAACTAGACAGGTTTTCATCTTCCATTACTGCATAGAAAACTAAACTTTAGTTGGCTTAGTGAGAAGGGTGAAAATAATTTTAAGGATAGGTAGATGTATATACACACATAGACACAGACACATCTAAATTATTCATTTACTGAAAAAGAGCATTGTGTCTCTATGTTTGTGCAGTTTTTAGTATGGCTCATATATTGTGTCCATAATTAGCCTTTTACAACTGAACAAATTAAAACAATCATTGGACTTTTGAATAAAATATTTTACTTACTCTTGATTTTGAGGTTATAAGGAAAAGAATCATACCATCAATTACTCAGGAGCATAATTAATCCTTTTATTAAAAAGAAATCTTTGGAAACCAAAATATATTGCAGAAACAAGAACTGTACTTACAGAGAACGGAAACAAAGCATATGATCTAGAGAATTCCAGTATTACAACACCTAACAGTGTCCATTACACATGTATTGATCATTGTCTTAGTTATCTACTGCTACCATAACAGAAATACCACAAGGGGGTGGCTTTAACAAACAGAAATTTATTCTCTCACAGTTTGTTGTTGTTGTTGTGGTTAGGTGCTGTCGAGTTGGTTCCGACTCATAGCAACCCTACGTAGAACAGTATGAAACACTGCATGGTCCTGCACCATCCTCACAATCGTGGCTACATTTGAGCCCACTGTTGCAGCCACTGTGTCAATCCATCTCTTTGAGGGTCTTCCTCTTTTTCACTGAACGGCTATTTTACCAAGCATGATGTTCTTCTCCAGAGACTGATCTCTCCTGATAACATGTCCAAAGGATGCTTCTAAGTAGCCTTCTGATTGTATTTCTTCCCAGACAGATTTGTTTGTTCTTTTGGCAGTCCATGGTATATTCAATATTCTTCATCAACACCATAATTCAAAGGCATCAATTCTTCTTTGGTCTTCCTTATTCATGGTCCAGCTTTCACATGCATATGATGCAATTAAAACACCATGGCTTGGGTCAGGCACAATTTAGTCCTCGAAGTGACGTCTTTGCTTTTCAACATTTTAAAGAGATCTTTTGCAGTACATCTGCCAAATGCAATACATCATTTGATTTTTTGACTGGTGCTTCCATGGGCGTTGATTGTGGATTCAAGTAAAATGAAATTCTTGAGAAGTTCAATATTTTCTCCACCTATCATGATGTTACTTATTGGTCCAGCTGTGAGACCGTCCGTTTTCTTTATGTTGATGTGTCTTTGATCTTCATCAGTAAGTGCTTCAAGTCCTCTTCACTTTTGGCAAGCAAGGTTGTGTCATCTGTCAGTTTTCATAATGTGGTGGCTTGTGTGTTGCTGCGATGCTGGAAGCTATGCTGTTTGTATTTCAAACACCAGCAGGGTCACCCACAGTAGACAGGTTTCATCAGAGCTTCCAGACTAAGACAGACTAGGAAGAAGGACCTGGTGATCTACTTCTAAAAAACTGTCCAGGGAAAACATTATGAATAGCAGTGGAACATTGTCTCACAGTTTAGGAGGTCAGAAGTCCAAATTCAGGGCATCAGCTCTAGGGAAGGGATTCCTCTGTGGGCTCTAGGGGAGGGTCCTTGTCTCCTTTCAACATCTGTGGGCCTTGATTTCCTTGGAAATCTCCATATGTCTTGGCATCAATTTTCCCCTGGGTCTAGGAGGTTCTCAGCGTAGGACCCCAGGTCCCAAACACATGCTCTACTCCTGGCTCTTCTTTCTTGGTGGTGGTGTGTCCCTAGCTCTCTGCTCACTTCTCTCTCCTTCTATCTCTTGTAAGACAAAAGGTGATAGAGGCCACACCCCAGGGAAACTCTCCTTACATCAGATCAGGGCTGTGATCTGAATAAGAGTATTGCATCCCACCTTAATCCCCTTAAAACTGATTGGCTGATCACATCAGACCACATAATGGGGGGATGATTACATCACTACTTAACTGCCAAACAACTGAGAATCATGGCCTAGCCAAGTTGACACATATTTTTTGGGAACACAATTCGATCCATGACAGTCACTGAATAGCTATTTATTAATTACCTACTATATTTCCAGCACTATGCTAGGTACTAGGGTAAATGACACAGTAGCATTTAGGGAGGTGAATGCAAATGAATAATTATGATACAATGTGATCACTAAAAAAAGAAAAAAACATATGAACATATCAACAAATGCATAAAAAGCATTTGACAGAATTCAACATCCTTGCATCAAAATAATTCACAGCAAACTACGAATAGATTGGGACTTGCCTAACCTAATAAAGGGTATTTAGAAAAAACCTACAGCCAACATCATACTTAATGGTAAAAGACTTTATGCTTTTCCCCTAGTATTGAGAACAAGGTAAGGATGGATGTTCTTACCACTCCTGTTTAACATTGTAATAATTGTCCTAGCCAGTTACTTCAATAAGACAAGAAAAAGAAATAAACAGTTTACAGATTGGAAAAGAAGAAATAAAACTCAATTTATAGATACCATGATTTATCAAGGTAGAAAATCCCAAAGAATCTACAAAAAAACAAAAAACAAAAAACTAGAAATAATAAATTCGTTTAGTAAGATCACAAGATACAAGGTCAATATAAAAAACTCAATTGTCTTTCCATTTACTGTCAAGGTACAGCTGGAAATTTAATGTTAGAGTTTGGGTTTAAAGAAACATTTTTATCTTCTAAGAATCTGAAGTGATTTAAAACCCGAAACCCAAACCTGTTGACGTTGAGTGGATTCTGACTCATAGCAACCCTATAGGGCAGATTAGAACTGCCCCATAGGGTAGATTCGAACTGCAGACCTTTTGGTTAGCAGCCGAGCTCTTAACTACTGCACCACCAGAGCTCCTGGAATGATTTAGTTCATGTCAAATCAACAAAGGATATACATTCATTGTTGGTACTCTGTCATTTCCAGTCCCTCTTTGTTGGAATATGATAATCAAGTTACAGAAATGTATAAGATGAAGAGGTTTCCATTTATGTAATAATGAATAAAAATTCAAAGAGATAAACTAGTACCAGAGTCTGGATTACAAGTTTGGTCTTTTTAGTCTGAGTCTTGTTTGAGATGTTTTCCGTTATTATACCAAAAAACCAAACCCGGTGCCGTCAAATTGATTCTGACGCATAGCGACCCTATATGGTGGCAAATATGCTAATGCACAAATCAAATGTCAACGTATTTTAGGTCATTTAGGTCTCCATTTTTCAAAAATCATTATGAATGTGGGTTTTACTGTTGATAAAGGTATTGCAGTTTTAAAATGAAATCCCCTATGTTAAAAGTTAAATAATTTTACAATTACAAGAAATGATTAATAGCCTACTCGTAAGGAGCACTGGTTGTGCTATGGTTGAATGTTTGGCAACTAACCAAAAAGTTGGTGGTTTGAATGATCAGGCAGCTCCACGGGGGAAAGACCTGGCAATCTGCTTCTGTAAAGATTACAGTCAAGAAAACCCAATGGGGCAGTTTTACTCTGCCACATGGGGTCTTTATGGCTCAAATTCGATTTGACAACATCCAACAACAACAACTCATAGTTCTTAATTAGAATATCCTTAGAGCAGTAGTTTTGGGGAGGGACCATGAAAGTCAGTGAGAGGAGATCTGTTTCATCTAAGAAAACATTAGAACAAACATCTTAATCAACTATTGTTATGGATTGAATTTTGTCCCCCAAAAATATGCATTGTAAATCCTAACTTCTATGCCTATGGTTATAATCCCACTTGTGAATGAGTTGTCTTTTTATGTTAATGAGACAGGAGTAGTGTAGGGTGTGTTTTAAATCAATCTCTTTAGACATATAAGAGAGATTTAACAAGCGAGGGAGAGAAGCAGAAATGGGGGAAGAGAGATTCTAAGCCATGTGAAGATCACCCAGGAGCAGAAGCTCAGAAGAGTCAAGGACTTTCCTTCAGAGCCAATAGATAGGGAAAGCCTTCCTCTAGAACCAGAACCCCAAATTCGGACTTCTAGCCTACTAAACTGTGAGAGCATAAATTTCTGTTTGTTAAAGCCACCCACTTGTGGTATTTCTGTTATAGCAGCACTAGATAACTAAGACAACTATGGTGATAACAAGATAACAAGCATAATCAAGGAAAAATAAAAAAAAAACAAAAAATAAGAAAAGGTTCATCCTGCCTTTTAGCCTCTTTTTCCATTTCTTCCTAAAACTAAATTCCTGCATAAGGAAGTTTTCTTTTCTTGTTGACAATTCTGTTTTTCTGTCTGGGCAGACAGTTTCATGTACTAGTTTAAAAGCATAAACTTTCTAGCCTTGTGACCTTGTTTAACCTCTCTAGCCTCAGTTTTCTTATCTCTAAAATGAGTAGCAGTATGTGATCGTTAAGGTCATGTATTAACTTGGCTGGGCCATGATTCTTGGTGGTTTGGCAATTATGATGTAGTTTGGCAGTCATATAATGATGTAATCACCTCCATGATGAGATCTGATATGATGTGATCACCTCCACAACAGGATCTGCTGTGGGTAGCCAATCAGTTGAAAGGGAGTTTCCATGGGGGTGTGGCCTGCATCCAGTATATGTGAACTGTCTGGCAAAGCTCGTGGGCTTCTGCTGACTTTGGATCCTTCAGCTGGCTTCTGTTCATTGAACCTCCGATTCTTGGGACTTGAGCTAGCAGCTTACCAGCTGTTTTGCCTGCCAATCTTGAGATTTGTCAGTCACCACAGCCTGTGAGCCACAGGCCTGCTGTCTAACCTGCTGTCTTAGTCATCTAGTGCTGCCATAACAGAAATATCACAAGTGAATGGTTTTTACGAAGAGAAGTTTATTTCCTTACAATCAAAGTAGGCTAAAAGTCCAAATTCAGGGCGTCAGCTCCAGGGGAAGGCTTTTTCTCTCTGTCAGCCTTCTTCTCTTCAGTGTTCCCCCAGACTAAGAGCTTCTCGGCACAGGGACCCCGGTCCAAAGGATGTGCTCTGCTCTCAGCACTGCTTTCTTGATGGTATGAGGTCCCCCTGTCTCACTGTTCACTTCTGCCTTTTATATTTCAAGAGATTGCCTCAGGACACAATCCAGTCTTGTAGATCAGGTCCTGCTTTACTAATACAACTGCCACCTCATTAACATCATAGAGGCAGGTTTACAAAATACAGGAAAATCGCACAGTACCAGGAATCATGGTCTAGCCAAATTGATACACGCATTTTTGGGGGGACACAACTCAATCCACGACACCTGCCTGACCCATGGACTTGGGACTTTTCAGCCTCTGCAACCTCGTGAGCCATTTCCTTCACGTAAGTCTCTCTTTCTATATATATCTATATGCTTTACTGGTTTTGCTTCTCTAGAGAAACCAGATTAAGACACAGTAGTTCCTCTAATACAAGTGTTGTAAGATTTAATGAAATCATGACCGTATAGAGCCTAGTATAGTTGTTATCATTAGGTGCCGTCAAGTTGGTTCTGACTCATAGCAACTCTATGTACAACAGAAGGAAACACTGCCTGGTCCTGTGCCATCCTCACAATCATTGCTATGTTTGAGCCCATTGTTTAAGCCACTGTCAATCCATCTCCTTCAGGGTCTTTCTCCTCTTTATCGTTTACCAAGCATGATGTCCTTCAACAGGGATCGGTCCTTCCTGATAACATGTCCAAAGTACGTGAGTTGAAGTCCCGTCATCCTCGCTTCTTAGGAGCATTTTAGCTGTACTTCTTCCGGGACAGATTTGTTTGTTCTTCTGGCAGTCCATGGTGTATTCATTATGCTTTTCCAACACCACAATTCAAAGGCGTCAATTTTTCTTCAGTCTTCCTTATTCATTGTCAAGCTTTCACATGCATATAAGGCAATTGAAAATAACATGGCTTAGGTCAGACTCACCTTAATCCTCAGAGTGACATCTTTGCTTTTTAACACTTTAAAGTGGTCTTTTGCAGCAGATATGCCCAATGCAATACGTCATTTTATTTCCTGACTGTTGCTTCCATGAGCGTTGATTGTGGATCTAAGTAAAATGTAATCATTGACAACTTCAATATTTTCTCCATCTATCATGATGTTGCTTACTTGTCCCAGTCGTAAAGACTTTATTTTCTTTATATTGAGGTACAATCCATACTGAAGGCTGTGGTCTTTGATCTTTATCAGTAAGTGCTGCAAGTCCTTTTTGCATTCAGCAAGCCAGGTTGTGTCATCTGTATACCGTAGGTTGTTAACGAGTCTTCCTCCAATCCTGATGCCATGCTCTTCTTCATATAGTCCAGTTTCTTGGGTTATCTGTTCAGCATACAAGTTGAATAAGTACGGTGAAATGATACAACCCTGATGCACACCTTTCCTGATTTTAAACCACGTAGTATACCCTTCTTCTGTTCAAACAACTGCTTTCTGGTCTATGTACAGGTTCTGCATGAGCACATTAAGTGTTCTGGAATTCCCATTCTTTGCAATGTTATCCATAATTTGTTATGATCCACACAGTTGAATGCCTTTGCATAGTCAATAAAGCACAGGTAAACATCTTTCTGGTATTCTCTGCTTTAAGTCAAGATCCATCTGACATCAGTGATATCTCTTGTTCCATGTCCTCTTCTGAATCCAGCTTGAATTTCTGGCAGTTCCCTGTCGACGTACTGCTGCAATTGCTTTTGAATGATCTTCAGCAAAATTTGACTTGTGTGTGATATTAATGATATTGCTTAATCATACTGTGAGTTGCTTAGGTATAGCAACCTTTTTCTACGTTGCTGTAGAAAGTAAGGTTATCATTTCTATATCTCAAATCTAAGATTCCGACTTACAGGTGTTGTCTCTCCAGATAGCTCAAGTTCGAATAATGTGATTTTTGTATGTTGTTTTCATTGTCCTGGAATCCGAAACTCCACATTTTAGGTCCACTTCAATTTCCATCAAATCAGGCTTAGTCTCCCTTAACTGCCAGCCTGAAACCATGCCCTGTTGAAAGATATTCCACACAAGTTCTGTTCCTTATTCAGTGTTATTAACCGAGCCCACCAGAAACCTCAGGAGAACTTCTGTGCTTATTTTGGTTCTCGGTCATATCTGTTTTCTGGTCAGGTTCTGCCTCTCTCATATTCCTTTCCTGTTCTCTGTCCTTTTCAGCCTGTTTGCCCCACTTCTACAGGTCATTTTGGTCAAGAAATTGGATTAATTTTCTGATTTTGCTTAACTGATCTCACAGACTATGATCTTACTTCACTCTCCGCTCTGTGTTTCCCAGCTTGATTTTCAACCAGTTGTCTCTTTCCATCTGGCTTGATGACCTCTTTCTACTCGCAGCCAAGTTGGTTCCGATACTTCTTGGTATAAGAGGAAAGCACTTTCTTGAAGGAATTCCTAAATGTTTGCTGAATAAACAGTGTTCTATATAGGACATGTCCTAAGTATCTAGGATCACAACGATGTATATGCCATTATATCAGTTAACTCAAGTGATAACCTTTCAAAGTCCTCTCAACCTTTTTCTCTTCCTTTGAGTGAATCAATACAGTCAAGATGATCAGTGGCAGCCAGAGCCCATATGTATATGCACAGCCTTACTAGGGATAATATCAGTTTTATAGACATTATAACTGGAAGTACTATGCCTCTTTTTTATTTTATTTTTACCACAATCTTCACTGATTACTATAGTAGCAACCTGCGCTTTATAAACTCTTATATATCGCCAATTATGCAAGTATGGCCAGCTCAACAAAATGTGCAAAGAAAATTTTAGCCTGCTTTCACAGATAATGTAATTAATATAATATCATCATAAAATAAACTGTTACTATTCCTTTAAAAATAAAAACTTAGCTTTCATGATATGATATAAATTTTATAGTGAAATCAAAATCCAAAGTGAATATTTTATTGGAAACCTAAAATAAATGTTGTTTGAATATATTTATCTCTATATTCTTCTAAAATATTTAACAGTATAAAAATGTAGTCAATGTAACATGAAGGTTTTAATTATTTTAATCCAGAATTATTTGTATCTCCAGAAAGCGTTATGAAAAAAAAAAAGTTTTAAAATGGAAGATAGTACATTTAGGATTATATCTTTCTTGGAAATGCAACAGAAAATAATAAGGTAGTATTAACTTAGCACTTTTTTTTATACCAATCTACATTCGGTTTTTAAATTAGTCTTACTGGCATTTTTAAAATCCAGAGTCAAATGTAATATGATTCTCTTTCTTCTGAAAATTTATTTTATATAGAGATGTACAGTTACATAACTTTTCAGGCAAACATGCCAAAACAAGTTAGGGGCTATACAGGAGGCAAAGCATGGGATGGATAAGGAGAGAAAGGAGTGGAATGGAGGCTTTGCCATCCCTATCTGCTCTCTCTCTTAAAGCCTGAGTGACAAAAATGATTAGCATTGCTGATGAAGGGTGTCATTGTGGAAGTCGCTGTCTGAAGTGCTTTGGGTATAAATCTGGGAAGCAAGAAAATAAGTCAGTGCTGGGAACAAATCTGTGGGTGAGATTTGGAGATCGTCAATTACTGCATCAAATAAACAGGGACTATAAATTGAACTATTCTGCCCTAAAGGTGATTTTATATTATTCCCTCTTTAGTTTTAGAGTGACTCCCTAACGGACCACTTCTAATCACTGAAGCTATAACAATATATATTTCAACTGTTATATACACACTTACGACCAATAATTTAGTTCCATCACTTGTAATTTCTGTAAATTTCACTTGTACTTAAGTGCTTTAAGATATAACTACCCAAAAAATCTAATGTGAAAATCTAATCACAATAACCCTCCAAAGACATCTAAAATTGAAGGCAAAAGCTGTTCATTTGAGTACATAGATGGAAAGTAAGTCAAACTCAAATCATATCCTGTGTGCACGGCAAAATCTAACAAAATGCTCCTCACAGAGTGGACTTGATACCTATTTGTAGTATTAATTAATTAATTAAACATTTAAGTTTGAAGATGTTTTTATCTGCCTGACGTTGCAAAACTTGATCTGAGCCAAAGAGTAAAGCCCCGATGCATCTCTATAATTCTAAGGGAAAGACTGCATTAACTTGCTGTAAGGTGATTTGATTTGAACTCCTTAATGTGCAGAGGAAACGAGCATTTGGGTGCACAGTGCAATTCTATTGCAGCTGTCTAATTGTTTGCGATGCAGGTCTCATTATGATACACAGCAGGTTGTGTGACTAAAACACACACGCAGATGTGGATACACAGAACCTTGGAATGCTGAGGAATAGAAATGTGCTTGGTGAAAGGCAAATGTACATGTCTGCAGAGATACTACCAATGACAACATGATAATAACCACGTGAACTTTGTGGTTTCATAATACTCCATGGAAAATGAACAAACATGAATATCCTAAGGCAGGAATTAATCATCGGCTAAAAAATTCTATTAACATGAAACAGGTTCAAGGAAGGGAGTAGAGCAGTCCAGATTGATTAGAGAAGCAGTTTTTTTCCCCTTTATGATAAATGACAGAAGAAAACAAAATCTTTTTTTGATTTGTTGTCCAATTTTTCATGAAACATCAAATCATGGAACATACTTCAAATAACTGCACTTCCTTCAAATCTTAACTCAATGTTCCCTCTCTATAAAGCCTTCTCTGACTACCCTGTTTGAAATTCTTATTCCTCACCCTTACACTAAAGCAGCCCTGGTGGTGCAGTGGCTAAAGCGCTTGACTCTTAAGCTAAACACTGGTGGTTCAGACCCACCAGCTGTTCTGGGAAAGAAAACAGGTAACCCCTGTACTACCAATCCCCCCTACCTTATTTTACTTTCCTTTTTTTTATAGCACTTAACCATACTCTGTTCTTTCTAGCACACTATATATTGTCAGGAGTCTGAGTGATGCAAATAGTTAACATGCTTGGCTACTAACTGAAAGGTTGGTGGTTTAAGTTCACCCAGAGCCACCTTGGAAGAGAGGCTTGGCGATCTACTTCTGAAAAATTCAGCCATTCAAAACCCTATGGAGCACAGTTCCACTCTGACATATGTGGGGTTGCCATGAGACAAAATCAACTTGACAGCAACTTTTTTTTTTTTAATATATGTATTTTCATGCTTATTGTTTGTCCCTGGCCACACTGAAATAAAACTTCCTCAAAGAAACAATCTTTGTATGCTTTGTTTCTTGATATAATCTGAGGACCTAGAACCACTGCCTGAAACATAGTAGAAACTCAGTACATATTTTTTAATAAATTGAGGAAATCATTACACAACTATGAAAACCACCATGACCCCCAGAAGAAATGCTCAGTAAGTATTTGCTTAAAAGTTCAAGTTAATTGGATACTGAGGACTCTGAAAGCATTTTGTGATGGGAGAAGAATGCTGATAATCAGGTGCTAGAAGTAGAGTAGGAGACAATCAGGAGATGGAAAATAACAACAAAGAAATCAGAAAAAAAGTAAAGAAAGTGAAAGGTGGGAATGCTTTTAAAAAAATGGGAAAGTTTAATTAGGTCCTTCAAGGTTTCTATATACTTGAATATGATGTGAATAATGATCCATGATTCTGAACCTTAATCTCTCTGAAATGTTTATATTACTCAGTCGTTATCAAATAAGATTCTTTAGGAACGTCTTCCTAGATAGGAAGTCTCAAAAATGCTATTCAACCCAAGAACAATGCTTGATATTTTTTAAAAATGCAATTCCCTATGCTATCTTTTGTTGTCCAAAATTGTTTCTTTTGCCTCCTCCCATAGGCTGTTGGTGGGAAAAGGACAGTGAGTCAAACTCTGATGCAGTTCTCAGATAAGACTGCAGATTGGAATGATTTTGGGAGCTTCTTAAAGTGCCCAGCCTCACCACATACCAGTTCAGTCAGAACTCTGGGGGTAAGACCCAGGCATGAGTATTTTTTAAAGTACCTTAGAGGATTGCATCAAAGGAGTACTGTAAACAAGAGCGGAAAAAAGTGCAGCCAAGTTTGTGAGTCACTGATAATTCCATATTTCCAAGGTTTGTCAACCCTTGAAACTTTCCATTCACTGCAGACTCTTCTGAACCTGGAGGATAACCATTACTTGGGGTGAATCCTTCTACCACAGACTGAGATAGCATGGTCAAATACTAGTAGCGTGTCTCTAACTTTGGCATACCTTAAAATCACCTGGAGAGCTTATTAAAATGCGAACTCCTGAGCCCCACCTCTAGAGATTCTGATTCAGTAGGTCTAGGGTGGGTCCTAAACATTTGTTTTCTTGCAAGCTCCTAAGTGATTCATCTGCGTCCCAAAGTTTGAGTCACAACCCTAGAGAAAAGCATCTTGGATAGAGCTCATCATTCCTTCTGGGAAAGCCCTGGAGGAAATCCACTGGATTTAACCTTTGAAACCTTCTTGTTCTGGATCTTCAGTGAGCCTCAACAACTGGTTTCTCCAAATCCTAGGTGATTCAGAACCTTCAATGATGGTTTAGTCTCAAATGGATGCTTTGAAAGATCTGCAGGGTAGAACAGTCTATAATCCCCTGTTTGTAACCAACAGAGCTATTTCCGTATCAGTTACATGCACATGTGTGATATGCTTCCAATTTTCTGTGATATGTTTCTGATTGCTAGAGGGATATTGAGTCCTCTCTGTGTTTCGATAGCATTTTGTTCATGCAATATCTCTCTTCAGGTAATTCACAAATTCATAGTATCTCTCTCCCTTGCTGGATTTTGCACTGTTTGGAGCAGGGCCTGACATTTTCATCGTCCAAATCCCACCTAGCCAAACAGCAAGCACACGTTAGAATTTGATCTATGTCTATGGAATCTCTCGTGACAGCATCCCTGGTTCCAACATTTTGGGTTAGATTCTGTGGGGAAGCTGGTGAAGGAAGCGGTTATACAACCAGTCTTGGTTAAAATAATGGCTATATAATCAGCTCAATAGCTCACCAAGGCAAAATGGTTCTCAGCATTCCACACATCTCAGATTGACCCTTTGTGATTTTGCTCCTATTAAATACTTTTTTAATTGCCTTTAGAACTTTATTTCACCCTAATAAAATATTGAGGTATGGGTGGAAAGTGGTTCACCCAAATCTACTCATTGATAAATGTGATTCTAAGTCTTACAACTCACTTGGGACGACCTTGCCGCTTAACACTGGAATGGTCTTGGACATTCTCCAAATTGGCCTAATATATGTTGATAAAGACCATTTCTCCAAACCAAAAAAAAAGGTAATCTACCCAGGGAAAAACAGAAGATTGGAAAAAGTCCCAGTGACAACAACAAAGAAGCTTCTCAACACAAAATTGATATGCATTTTTGCATTTGCCAAACTAGGCACTTTCTCACATACACATGTTGGAAGGGAAAAATCCAGGAAAGATTTTTTTCAAATAAAATTTCCAATTTTATCAAATGCTAAAACATGCAAGAAATGTTAATATGAGATAAAAATCTCATATGTCTCCCCAAGTGTGAATTAATGTGCCTTCAGTTTACAAACTTTTCAAGTCATTGAAATTTAGTATTTTTCATAACATTTTGGTTATTGATAAAAAGTCTATGTGACCCCAGGACACAGTAAAGAATCCACGGTTTTTTTCCAGTGATTCATATTGTTTTTCTCTCCTAGAGGACATTTCTGCATTCTTGGGTAATGAAGCTTGGCTGGAAAAAATACCTGTCATTGTGGCGATTTTAACAGACACAGGATGTCATAAATTTCCTTTCTTTCCATTTTGAATCTTAGATAATATCTTCATTTTGAAAAACAAATTGTCCATACATTCCAACTCTGGAACTACCATTTCTCTGAACTTCTCACTGTCTCTCCTGTCAGTAAACACAACATAACAGCATACAATCTGCTGCATAATTCTTGGGTAGGACATCTACTTTCATCTATTTGTTGAGAGTCCTCCCCCAAATTTCTACCATGCCCCCACCAAAATGAGACACAGAGCACATTTTTTTTTGCAGAGGTCCAGGTGCAGGAGGCTGTGCACTGTATGCACGTCTGCAGGTCAGGCAGGCTGTGGCTCCAAACAAATGCCATATGGCAGTGGCCTGAGTACTCTGCAGTGAGTCCTGCATCTGCCACTCAGTGGGAGGATGCTCTTCTAGTGTCTGTGTTCTTAGAGATGTTTTAATTTTCTTCATGGTCACTTCTCTGTGACTCACTGTTGGTTTCCTGTCCTTTCTGACTACTTTCAAAACATCAGATAATTTATGTAATTGAGAATCATTCAATATAAGCTTATAGGGGCGTTGCCTCTCATCCATTTACATTATGTTTTAGTGGAACATAAAGGACATCCACTCTTGGTTGATTCTTCTCTGACCTGCCAATGAGAGACAAGGGTTTGAGAAATCTGCGGGAGGAAATGAGAGCTGCTTAGAGAGATGAAATAGGAAGATCATCACCCCACAGTGTGGTTGGGTGCAATTCTGATTCCTGTTTAGCTGCAATATGTAGCATGACTTGAGGATGCTGTCAAACATGCATTCTTTCCATTATTGTCCAAAGGATGGCTACAGTAATAGATCTGCATACAACATGTTTTATGTATCTGTATTAGCTAGGGATCACCTACGCTACATTTAAAATGTAGCCTGTGTCTTAGTCATCTAGTGCTGCTGTAACAGAAATACCACAAGTGGATGGCTTCAACAAAGAGAAATTTATTTTCTCACAATTGAGTAGGCTACAAGTCCAAATTCAGGGCATCAGCTCCAGGAGAAGTCTCTCTCTCCATTGGCTCTGGGGGAAGGTCCTTGTGACGCATCAGTCTTCCCTTGGTCTGGGAGCATCTCAGCGCAGGAACTTCAGGTCCAAAGGATGCGCTCTGCTCCTGGAACTGCTTTCTTGGTGGTATGAGGTTTCATGTGTCTCTGCTTGCTTCTCTCTTTTATATCTCAAAAGAGATTGGATTAAGACACTGTCTAATCTTATAAACCTCATCAGTATAACCCCATCATAGTGATAGAGTTTACAACACATAAGGAAATCACATCAGACTACACAATCATACAATACTGGGAATCATGACCCAGCCTAGTTGATACACACATTTTTGGGGGCACACAATTCAATTGATGACAGCCTATAACATCTCTAGAGAAAATTCAATAATAAAATCAGTAAGGAGAGTTAAAGGGATGTTTTTAAACTCTACAACCTTACACATTTATGGATGGTTTTAGAACTATATCTTGTTAGAGTCATTTCAAAAGTCATTTTGAAGGCCAACCAGAATACATGTTGTTAACATTCATCGTTTGGCAAACAAACAAACAAAAAAGATTATTCACCTCTTCTCTAGTTGTACTTGGCTGCTGGGTTATGAGGGGCAGCAACCTGGAAAAGGGGTTCTATTAGGCAAGGTGAGATTTGACGACCAATTCCTTATTTGTTTTTCTCTGACAAGTAAATTGACTTAGTAGGATCCGGGAAGACCACAAATGACCCCTTGATTACCCCATGTATTTCCTCCATTGGAATGCTAATGCCTCAAATCTCTCAATACTCAGAAGTTTACTCTTATTAAAGTACCACCTAGACAGCTGATGATTTACTAAGTGTTTGCATATTAGTTTGGGTTATTTTTTTGTTAGTTATTTTCCCATGGTAGCTAGAGAGAATCTATAAAGACAAATTTGACTAGGGAAGGGTTAGAAATGGCAGGAAGGAGAAGCTGAGGAAACTAAACACAAACAAACTGGAGAGAGAAAATCTTTTTGTCTGTTTGAAATTGCCTTGGGCTCTCGTGTGTGGGCAGTCTCTGGAAGAACATACAAAATGACCTACGATTTCCTGTCCTACTTGAACAAAAACATCTTAAACTCAGGGCACATACATTCAGCACTCAGAACTGCTCTGGGGTATAACTCATCATGCTCTTAGCAGGCTTAAGGAATAAAAGAACAAATACAAAAAAATGACATTAGTCTATTTTTCCCTCCATTTGATCTAAAGCAGAATTTAAAATCTCCAAACTAAGATGTTCATGATACACAATAGATATAAATTTGAGGATTAAAACCAATGTCTGGATATAACCCATAAGTCAACTTCATTTTTTTTGCTGAGAACTTAGGATATATAATTGTCTGTTTTTTCAATCTTATCACTGCTTGTTATGACCCATTCAAAACTAGTCCTGTCAATTCTATCTTTGGCAACAACAGCAGTTTGTTTCCATGTACTCCAAGAACATGTATGTGTACCTTGAGATGAAGTTATCATTTTACCATCAAAGACTATGTATATTTTAAAAACATATATTTTATATAAGTTTACTAACAGTGGGAAAATGCAGCTAAAATTCTTCCTCATTAATTTGTGGAAAGGAATTATCTGAAATATTTTCTACATATGGGTAAAAATTAATGTTATGGATTGAATTGTGCCCCTAAAATATGTGTTGAAGTCCTAACCTCTGTATCTGTAACTATGACCCTCTTTGGAAATAAGAGTTTTCTTTGGTTATGTTAATGAGATCATACCAGAGTAGGGTGGGTCCTAAACCTAATAACTTCTGAGTGGCATTTTATAAAAAGAACGGCATAGACAGGAGACATATACACAGGGGGAAGATGGATACCATGCAAGGACCAGTCTACAAGCAAAGAAAGGCCAAGGATTGCCGGCAGTCACCAGAAACAAGGAGAGAGGCCCAAAGAAGGAATCCTCATGGTCAAGGTCCTGATTTGGACTTTTAGCCTCTAGAAGTGTGAGACAATTAATTTCTGTTATGGTAGCATTAGGAAATTAAAACAATAAAAATGTTTAACTTATAGACAATGCATTTTTCAAGTAGCCAGATAAAAATAATTATAAAAGAGAACACTATTAATTAAAACATCATGCATAGCTTCCATACCCATCTTTTAAAATTCACAACTAGCTCAAAACAATCTGAAAGGATTGAGGACTCAAATGTCCATGCTTCATAAAATGTCAAGTTAAACACCTAACTGTGAACCAGATTGCTTAGGCTACAGGCTTTCAACTGTAAATATCAAATGCATAAAGGATAGCATGAATCTTTTAACTTTATAAAGATGGCATGCAGATTCTCACATTTTGGGAAAATTAAGTCACTTACTATCATTTATGAAGAAGCATGCATTTGAGCATTACACTGGAACCCTCTTGATCAATTATATGGAAGTCAAAATGTCACAGAGCAGATTTTAACACGGTGTTAAAAGTCTTGGTTACAACAGACTCAAATGACTTCTCAAAGTAATTTAAAATAGCAATGAAAATTAGATCTGATTCAAATTCCCCTAGATAATAAATGATATTAAATTTTTAAAATAAATTGAAGAAACTTGGTTCCACAATTTTTAAAAATAAGAGCATTAGACTTGGTCAGTTTCGGGTTCTATGAGATCAAGCATTCCATATTATTATAAATGTTATGATTTCTTTCACCAAGGCACCAAGGATTTTACCAAGATTCAAAAAACACAATCATTATCCCTGTGAGGACACTGCCCACAGTCAGGGAACAACAGGAAAAAACAGTTTAAATGAATTGTTCATGTGTCAAAGAGGCTCTTGGTTTGAGGATTTAGAATAACGTCCCTTTGTGTATGTTTGCATAGTTAAGTAGTGTTTCTTCTGCTTGAAAAGAACAAATATCCATTTATTTGGGTCTTCATTTTGAAATGGGCATAAAACTGATGTCTCTATTTGTATGGCTACATACTTTCAAAGTCCAATTTTTATGATGTATCCTTTCTCATACGCTGCTTTTTAGAATTACATTCAATCGTATAATGAAAACAAACAAAATAAGTGAGGGTAGACTTAGAAGATGCCAGCCAAACCACGTGGCTCTGCATCTTGCTCATTTTAAGGATGATCGGAGAGAATTAATTACTTTAATCAAACACCTTGGATCTTGTTCACAAATTACTGGGTGGGTATATGTGTAAATGCAGTTATTTCCTGAGCTAGTGGCAGATGGTCAGAAAAGTCCTAGGCTCAGAAAACCTTTTTTTTGTTTTTTTTTTGCTCAAAAATGCAAGTGTTATGGTGGAACAAAAAGAAACTTTCTAACTAGCAAAATAAAAGTAAGGAAAATAATTAGTAATAGCCAAATGACAACCTATAATAAGGCAGTCTCTTAATTATACTGCTAGAAAAGCAAAACAAAACATACATGCACAAAAGTCATGGCTTATTACTCATCAGTAGAGTTGGCATTGTCTTCTTTAGTCCCTTAGAATCATAAACTCTGAAGTCATTCACGAACTCTTTTGTTCATCCACCATTTCTAACTCCTGTTGATAACAGTATAGTCTCTTGAATCTTGTTCATCAATGAAGCTATCTCCAAACTGATTGCCTGGTGAACGACACTTCCTCCATGGTTAAATTGAATGCACGTTTATCTGCTGGTGGTGGTGGTATGTGGAAATCCATCAAAAACTGTTTCCATTGTGTTATTTACTGTAAGAGGGTATAGATTCTCTTGTCAAGTAATCTAAAGTGATCATCAACTTCAATACTATCCATATGATTCTTTTGACTTGGCGATCTCATTTAATTTGCTCTAATGGGGCACTTTTACTTGCACCTCATTCCATGTCCTACATCTACCTTAAATTCTCGAGGCTGTTTCTTGAACATAAACTCTCAATTACATTGTAATCTCTTTTTATCATGTCACTGGGCTTGGTACTATGTTGAATGCAGGGACATAGTAGAGTTTGTTGTCTCACTAAATCTCATATTCCAAACATGGTAAATAAAGATTAGCACATGGTAGAATGGCAGAAAAAATGTACTTAATGCTAGTTCATTAAGTGAACTTAGTGTTAAGAGCAAGTATCCTTTTTCCTTAATATATGTCTATATAAGAAGTGATATGGAAAGCTGTGCCTTTTTTACATCTATATTTGATATGAAAACATATATAAAATGCTGTAGGCATTTATATTATAGCTGAGAGTGTGACAGAGTGAAATGCTTAGACATAATTTAAAATGGACAAATTGACTACCAAAAGCATATATTTAAACCTAGCATAAAGCCACCCTAATTAAAATATCATGGTACTGATGTAAGAATAGAGAGAGATACCCATAAAAAAAGTACACAGTTATAAAACTCTGTAATAACAATGTAGGGGAAAGGTAGAATTTTAACTGAGTATAAAAAAAGGGATTTACTCATTTATTGACTCTAATAAAGGAATCTAGATCCTTACCTCATACCATAGTCGTAAGTCTTAATATGTATCATGTGAATTCAAGATGCAAATGTCACAATTTGAGAAATAATAATATTCAGTGCAGTGAAAAGACCTTTTCATACTCTGCTGATAGAAATGAAAATCACTAAAACTTTCCTGAGGAACAATTTGGTAACTTATGGCAAGAAATTTAAAACTGTTAATCCATTCTCCTTCAGTTGTTGTATCGTGGTAGCTACTCACTTTCACAAGTATTTTAATAGCAGGAGGGATGACACTTAGGTTAGAGCTTAGACCTTAATGTGCAGGTGGCTCACCTGGAGATCTTGTTAAAATTGCAGATTCTGATTCAGGAGGCATGGGGTGAAGCCAGAGATCCTGAATTTCTGACTAGCTCCCAGGTGATACCTAGGCAACTCATCAGGGGACTACTTCTTGAGAAGCAATGAATTTTAGATCACTGTCAAAAATACACTGCAAAAGCCTAAGCTACATATTCAGACACGTACATATTAAAATCTATACAGCTGGTAGAGATACATTTATTTCTCAACATTCTCCCTCTTTTTTCCTCCCGCATGAAACTCTGATATCAGTAGTCTACACAGAAAATAGTTCCACTAGAACAATGTCTCTTGAGCTTGCAGCTCATTAATTCTTTGCCCAGGGGAAACTTGCACTTGCAATTGTCCTAAAAACATTCTTAAACCCAGTTCCCACCATTGAGTTAAATTCTACTGTCTGAGATAAGAGAAAGGTATAAAAAGCTCAATTGGGGCTATTCTGGCAAATTTAATAGCTCTTCAACTGGCTGACCCTTTGGGGATGAGCTAAATCCACTATCACTCCTACAGAGGGACTGCCCATTAAGGTGCTCTTGATCAACCCTGACTGCTCTGTACTCTGAAGAGCAAAGCTTCATACAACACTGACCACTTCCAAATCTGAACTTGACAAGGATGTAGTGCAGATACAGGGTAATCTAGAAAGATAAGAATAACTTTTGAGTACAACACCTTCCAGACCAGGGACCTGAAAGCTTTGACCATTTAGACCCAAACACTCCTGAAGGAAATGACCCCAATAGTGGCTCACCAAGGCTGTCATTAGAGGTGGTGAGTGTAGGGGTGGCAGTTACTGAAAGGAAGAGCCTAAAGAGTTTGAAAAATACCTCAGATGATTTGAACACATGCTCCACCCACTTGCACCCACAGTGCCCCACCGTGGATTCTGAGTCACTAGAGAGTCACACACACACACACACACACACACACACAAATGCATTCTGAGTTAAAAGGAATCCAAACTTATGCCTCTCTTACTTGGATTTAAAAAGGTTTGACAGATTCTATATTCTGAGAGAAGCTAGCTACCTACAAAAATGCAGAATTTTTACCAACCCTAACCTTAAGCTACTTGGGGGCAGTGGTGGGTTAGTGGTAGAATTCTCGCCTTCAAATGCAGGAGGCCTGGGTTTGACTTCCAGCCAATGCACCCCACATGCAGCTACCACTTGTCTGTCAATGGGGGCTTGTGTATTGCTGCAATGCTGAGCAGGCTTCAGCAGACCTTCCAGACTAAGACACACTAGGAAGAAAGGTTTGGCAATCTACTTATGAAAAATCAATAAAAAACTCTACAGATCACAAAGATCCAATCCTGTGGGGGGCTGATGCAATGGCAGCTAACAATACCTTAAGCTAGTTTTTAAATACATGTTCTAGACTAGTAAAAGTTTCCAATTAAAAAGGTTATCTCAGCATGGAATTATTTCAGCAAAAGCTTCTTCTTTCCACCCAAAACTAAACTTCTGTGCCACAATTATGAATGATAATTTGATAGAAGAGGTTCTGAAGCTTAAATGCATTTGAATGTCTTTTTGCTCGTCAGACTTAAAATACATCTTCATTTCAATACAAAAAAAAAATGTTTTTTGTTTTTTTTAATATGAGCGACACAGAGCTCTTCATATTGAAGAGGGCCAAATGCCACTTGAACTTCAAGGAGACGTAAGCAAAGTGAAATAAGGCAGAATATCCTGCGTTACACTCATTGACTATAAAATACAGATAAGCACAAGCATATATTTCATCTCAAACATGAAATGGGATTTCTTCCAGTTTTATTTTTCTAATGCATATTTCAGAACCTTTTGGCCTAGGTTTCACTTTCAGTTTGGATCTAATTGTCACCTTGTATAAATTTTATTCTGATATGTAATCATGTGGTTTAGGGATGGGTTTCTAAAGCCTTTCCTTCCATTTCTGTGATCAACACAGTCTAACTACCAAAGTTGGAAAGCAGAGTTGGTGGACAGTCCTTCAGTAACAGGCTTATCCTGTAGTGAAAGGTGTCCATGCAAAGAACAAGCAAGGATGTAGGCAAACGTGCAATTGTCTACGCTGGTTCTTTAAATACTTGGTTCTTCTGAGTACTCAGATTCTAGACTAGGGGTGGTCATTTAGGATTTCTTATTTTCCAGAGTCAACTCACATGCCTGAAATCACTCATCTTGTAATAGGCTGGAGCAAAGGATGCTTATACCACTTGCTTTCAAACTTTTTTGACTCTAACTGCAATACAAAAGCATATTTCATAAAAATATGCTTATTTTTATTCTGTGTAATGTCCACTGATATTTTTAACTCAATACTTGTATTATAATCAAAGGAGGCATAGTTGATTATTTGAAAAAAATGACTAGCTAGGTGCTCAAAAAAGAGCCTTGGTGGCACAACGGTTAAACACTCAATGACTAACTGAAAGTTCAGCCGTTCGAATCCACTATCCGTTCCACGGGAGAAAAAGCCTGGCACTCTGGTCCTGTAAAGATTATAGCCTAAGAAACCCCACGGGGCAGTTCTACTCAGTCATATACGGTTGCTATGAGTTGGAATCAGATCATTCGTACACAACAACAAGATGTTCTCAAAATAGTTTTTAGAATTTAAAATTTAGTGTTGAGAATAACACGTGAATATGTTGTTGATGAGTTTTATTGTACTATCTATTTGTATTTAGGAGCACCGAAAAAGTTTAAAGTAGTTTATAATTATTTTCAAGCAAACATTAAATTCAAGTTTCTTTAAATAAATTGTCATCACTCTCTCACAATGGTAATGGGGAATAGCCCAAATATGAGAAGGAAAAGCTAATGAAGCACTATAGATGTTGTCAAAGTGTAATTTTCATAAAATTAAAAACATCCCTCTCATGTAAAAATACAGGGAGTGCATGTCAAATATTTATTTATTTTATTAATAAAGGAACTAGCCAAAGGTTAAAGTTGGCTCAAAGGAGGATTGGGGATAATGACATGACTGGCATACTGGTATATTTTGTGTGTGTGCATATCAGTAAAAAAATAAGGAATGCTGGGTAAATGTGCCAAGTTAAATGCAAAATAGGTTAATGTTCTACCCAGCAATAACATCATAACCTTTATGATTCTATTATAGAGAAATCATTTCCCTCTCTACTGGACAAAAATCACTTTCTGTTTATCAATCTTCTCAAATTAATATGTAATTTATAGACTTTGTGCCCTAATCAGTTGTAAATAAAACCCGTTGCCATTGAATTGATTCCGAATCATTGCGACCCTATAGAACAGAGTAGAACTGCTCTATAGGGTTTCCAGGGAGTAGCTGGTGGATTCAAACTGCCAACCTTTTGGTTAGCAGCCATAGCTCTTAACCACCACACTACTAGGTATAAGTAGTAAACCGAAAAATTATCTTCCCTTTCAGAGTGTCAAATTTCCTTCAGTCACAAAGCTCTGCTATGAAATTGAATGGGCATGCAGTAATCTTTTAGCCTAATTTTCACAACTTAGATTATTGTCCTTAAAAATGTAAAAGGTGCTTGAGAATGTGAAATGTTCATCAGATTTGTTTTTATGTCTTTAGCACCTAGCACAGTGACTGGCATGTAGCAGTTGTTTGATAAATACCTGTTTAGTGAAAAACAACTAATTCATAGAGGGAGAAAGAACATTTCTGATTGACATAAACTGTACAGTAGGAAATTAGTGTACCCTTTCCTGACACTATTTTTATCTATATAGACACTGCTCCAGTCATCCAGTTCTTATTTTCTAAAATATCTTACATGACTCAATACTGTATAAGCAGAAAATATTTTTTAGTACTTTTCAGCTACTTTCACCTCAGCACATGAAACCATATCCCTCTTATTTACATTATGAAAAAATGAGTGTACCAAATTGAAATCATAGGCTGGATGTCTCTATGAATGTGTCTGGAAGAGCTTTTTCTTTTTTTGTATTGTGCTTTAGGTGAAAGTTTACAGCTCAAGTAAATTTCTCATACAAAACTTTATACATGTATTGTTTTGTGACACTAGTTGCAATCCCCACAATGTGACAGCACACTCCCCCTTTCCACCCAGGGTTCCCTGTGTCCTTTCAACCAGTTCCTGTCCCTTCCTGCCTTCTCATCCCGCCTCCGGACAGGAGCTACTCATTTGGTCCTGTGTATCTGATTGAACTAAGAAGGACACTCCTCACATGTATTGTTTTTTGTTTTATAGTCCCGAATAATATTTGTCTGAAGAATGGGCTTTGGGAACGGTTTCATTTCTGGGTTAACAGAGTATCCGGGGGCCATAGTTTCGGGGGATCCTCCAGTTTCTCTCAGACCATTAAGACTGGTCTTTTTACATGAATTTGAGTTCTGTTTCACACTTTTCTCCCGCTCCATCAGGGACTCTCTGTTTTGTTCCCTGCCAGGGGGTCATTGGTGGTAGCTGGGCATCATCTAGTTCTTCTGGTCTCAGGCTGGTGGAGTCTCTGGTTTATGTAGTCCTTTAGTCTCTTGGGCTAATATTTTCCCTGTGTCTTTGGTTTTCTTCATTCTCTTTTGCTCCAAGTGGCATGGGACCAATTGATGCATCTTAGATGGCCACTCACAAGATTTTAAGACCCCAGACGCAATTCACCAAAGTGGGATGCAGAACATTTTCATAATAAACTTTATCATACCAGTTGACCTAGATGTCCCCTAAAACTATGGTCCCTAGGCCCCAGCCCCAGCTACTCTGTCCCTCAAAGTGTTTGGATGTTTCCAGGAAACTTCTTAGCTTTTGCTTTGGACCAGTTGTGCTGAATTCTCCTATATTGTGTGTTGTCTTTCCCTTCACCTAAGATGATCCTTGTCTACTATCTAGTTAGTGAATTCCCCTCCCCTCCCTCCCTCCCTACCCTCCTAGCCATCAAAGGATGCTTTTTTTTTCTGTGTTTAAATCTTTTCTTGAGTTCTTATAATAGTGGTCTCACCCAATATTTTTCATTTTGTGACTGACTAATTTCACTCAGCATAATGTCCTCCAGATTCATCTATGTTGTGAGATGTTTCTCGGGTTCATCATTGTTCTTTATCTTTGCATAGTATTCCTTTGTGTGTGTGTACCATAATTTGTTTATCCATTCATCTGTTGATGGGGACCATGTGTGTGCATGTCTGTTCATGTGACAGCTCTTATTTCTCTAGAACATATTCCTAGGAGTTGGACTGCTGCTTCATATGGTATTTCTATTTCTGGCTTTTTAAGGAGGTGCCAAATCGATTTTCAGAGTGGTTGTACCATTTTACATTCCCACCAGCAGTCCATAAGTGTTCCAATCTCTCCACAACCTCTCCAACATTTATTATTTTGTGTTTTTTGGATTAATGCCAGCCTTGTTGGGTGGGGTGAGATGGTATATCATTTTAGTTTTTATTTGCGTTTCTCTAATGGCTAATGATTGTGAGCATTTCCTCATGTGCCTGTTGGCTGCCTGAATGTCTTTGGTGAAGTGCCTGTTCATATCCTTTGTCATTTTTTAATTGGTTTATTTGTCTTTTGTCGTTGAGGTGTTGCAGTATCTTGTATATTTTAGAGATTAGACTCTTACTGGATACGTTGTCTTTTTACTCGTTTGGTGAAGTCTTTTGATAAGCCTAAGTGTTTGATTTTTTTGGAGCTCCCAGTTATCTAGTTTCCCTTCTTGTGTTTGTTGCATTGTTAGCTATGGTTTGTATACTATTTATGCCATGTATTAGGGTTCCTAGCATTGTTCCTATCTTTTCTTCCATGATCTGCATCTTTTTAGATTTTATATTAAGGTCTTTGATCTAACTTTGAGTTAATTTTTTGTGTATGGTGTGAGGTATGGGTCCTGTTTCATTTTTTTTTGCAGATGGATATCCAGTTATGCCAGCACCATTTGTTAAAGAGACTGTCTTTTCCCATTTAACGGACTTTGGAGCTATGTCAAATATCAGCTGCTTGTGGGTGGACGGCTTTATGTCTGGGTTCTCAATTCTGTTCCATTGGTGTATGTATCTGTTGTTGTACCAGTAACTGGCTGTTTTGACTACCATGGCAGTATAATAGTTTCTAAAATCAGGTAGTGTGAGGTCTCCCACTTCGTTCTTCTTCTTCAGTTATGCTTTATTTATCCAGGGCCTCTTTCCTTTCCACATGAAGTTGGTGATTTATTTCTCCATCTCATTAAAAAATGCCGTTGGAATTTGGACTGGGATTGCATTGTATCTGTACACTGCTTGGGGCAGAATTGACATTTTCACAATGTTGAGTCTTCCTATCCATGAGCATGGCATGTTTTTCCACTTATGTAGGTCTCTTTTGGTTTCTTGCAGTAGTGTTTCGTAGTTTTCATTGTATAGGTCTTTTACATCTGTGGATAGATTTATTCCTAAGTACTTTATCTTGGAAGAGGTTTTTCCAAACTATCTTTCTGAAAGAAGTAGATTTGAATTAGAGCAATATAATTTTCTTTTTAGACTTTGCTTAACTAGTTGTTCTCCAGGAAGGGTTAGTTACAAGTTATAATTGATTAAAGACCTCATTAAAATAGGACAAATACACTATGTAAGAACGTGCGACATCTATACGTAGAAAACATCAAAGGAAGGCTGAAAAAATAGAAGATACCATATTCTTTGATAGAAAGACTCAACATCATAAATGTTTTACTGTCCTGAAATTAATCCATAAGTTTAATGCCATTTTAATAATAAGACCTACTAATATGACTGAATAAGATTATAATTATTTTAAATCTAGGCAAGATGATTCTAAAATTCATGTAGAAAAATAAAGAAGCAAGAATTTCCAGGGAAGAGCATAGTAATGAGGGATGACTGTCTTATCAGAGTTTACATTCTATACTGCACCAATCACAGACAGAGTGTGATGCTGTCACATGAATAGGTAGACAGATCAGTGCAAGAGCACATAAGGTTCAGAAAGAGGTCCATTCCATACCACACTAAAGTCTCTGACTCAGGAAGCATTCAAATCAGTGGGGGAAATAACAGATCCTTAAATAACTAGAATAAACTTCTGGAAAAAAAATTAAGTTAGTGCAACATAGCACAACTTACACCAAAATGAAAAATTGAAATATAAAAAATAAATTATAAATGTACTAGCAAAAATCATAAGAAGTTTTTTTTTTCCTATAATCTTGGAGCAGTCAAAGTCTAAACATGAAACATAACCCAGAAAACACTGACTCATTTTATTACATCACAAGTCACACATTTCTACTGTTTGGAGAGGTACATATACATATTTCCCTTAAAATACACAAAGTATATTTGGAAGAATTCAGAAGAAACTGGTTACTTATAGTGGCTATAGGATACACAAGGGAATGCAGGGAGGTTTTCTACCATATATTACTTTGTTCTTTGAATGTATATTAATTAAGAAGAATGTAACCTAAGGGAAAATGGGAAAACCCTGAAATAACATGCAATGGTTGCACCTTTAACTGCATTGTAACCAAGACAACCCAGGTCTGAAAGAAACACTCCTTTCTCGGCATGGCCTCTACCCACACTCCTCTTTCAAGCCACTAGAATTTTGGCATCTTCAATATAGCACAAAATTCTACATCTCTAAATTTATATAAGCCCTATGCTAATATGTGCACCAGACAAAGAAGGTAAGGGGAATATTCCTGCATGTGAGCTATCCCAGAAGTGGCAGCTCCTAGCACTTTCAGGATGCAGATTGTGGGGAAGGGAATGACAAAAAAAAAAAGCTAGAAATATTAACAAGAGCTGTGCCAGGTAGGGCTCTGTAATCTGTTGTCAAGGAGGTTAGACTTGGCCCTGAAGGCAGTAGAGGGCCATTGAAAGGTTTTAATCAGGGAGGAAGCATGTGCAATATCTGCTTTGCATTTTAGAAAGATAAATCTGACTATAGCGTAGAAAACTGACTGAATGGAAGGGGCAGGAGGAGACAACATCAAAGACAGATAGGGCTGCTGGCTGGTGGACTAAACTATCTATCTCCCATTCTACAGCAGGTTACAAAGTATGTTTAATTAGAACCTTGAAATGTTTCTCCCTTTCCTTCTCTTCCATCACAGCTAATTAGAGCTAAATTATTTACTACACATTAATTATGTGGCAGGAACTGGTTTAACACTGTTTCATGCACTTCATTTAAACCTTGCTATAGCTTTATTCCATAGATAATATTCCTATCACCATTTGATGGCTGGAAAAACAGAGGGGTTCAGGAACTTGCCCAAAGCTACACAGTAAGAGGTGGAAGTGGGATGTGAACCAGCACCTGGCTCCAGGAACACTACACTCACCCCTACACTGCAGTTCTCGGTGGGTTAGGACTTCTGCAATGTCAACTTGATGGTTCTCTTGGACTCCCCTAACTCCCAACACTCCCAATTTCAACCAAAGGAGAACATCTTTCCAAAGTAATCTGCATAAAGTACTGCTTTCTTCACCTCATCTTCTGCTTTTTATCATAGAGTGGCTCCTATTGCTCATCAACGACATATTCTCCAGTTATTTAGCATCTTTCCTATGTCTATGTCTTTGCTTACGGTGGGCATCCTAGTCTTTTAAAACCAAACCAAACCCATCCCATAGAGTAGAGTCTGACTCATGGACATGTGTTAGAATAGAACTGTGCTCCACAGGGTTTTCAAGCCTGTGAATTTTTCAGAGTCTCCTGTGGGTGTGTTCAAACTTCCAACTTTTGGTCAGCAGTTGAGCGATTAACTGCACCATTCAGGGACTCCCCTAGTCTTCTAGCCCCACTCAAATCCAGCCTCTTCTACAAGGCCACAATTTTCATAAAATCTGACTTTTAGTCTAAAATCCTCTCTCCCATCTCCCAGCAACTACTTCATGTATATTCAATATCAACCATGCCAGCATTTTATTATATATTATGCTCTATCTTGACTTAATTTGTGTTCATTAGTCAGTTCCATCTCCTCATTTTATATTTTACGAAAGATCAGTTTTTTTATCTCATTTTCTTGTATTCTCTGCAGTTCTTAGGGCAATGTGGGCCCGAATGTTAACAATGAAGCAAGTTGCTACATACGTGATTGACTGAAATGCCCTTAATCTTAGGCTATTATTTCTAGATTGATATTTCTCAAATTTGGTTCTCACCTCATTCCACGAAAATGGGTTCTGTATAAGTTTAGAAAACATTTAATTAGACAAATGTAAACAGGTTATTCAGAAACTCTAATATACTAATAATGAAGAGGAGGAGTAGAATAAATTATGTTACTTTGACTACAAAAGTCCTCCACCTATGTAAAAGCACAGTATAATAATAGCAGTAAAAATTAGTGACATTTGTTGCTCATAGACTGTATTCCAATAGTGTATTAAGACCTTGCCATCCTCTCCTCAGTACTGTTAATATCTGTTGGAATACTACTACTTTCAGAAAGAAAGCCTAGAAACAGCTCATCTAGAGACATTCATAAGCACACCCAGACTACAACTTCTGTTTGCATATTCTTTTAGCGTCAAATTCCAAATAGGTAGAAGTGGAGTATCATTAGTGCCCCTAAATGTGAAAGCAGAATATATTTTTAAGTAAGTTGCAGAATTGGGAATTCTTGGCTCAGAGAGCCTTTCTTCCTTCCATATATATAATGCCACATAAATCCTTCACAGAGCTTTAGATATGATCACAAAGACTCTTAAATCTGACTGAGACCAAGGGTTTTCCCA
The DNA here is from genome assembly GCA_030035585.1 of Dugong dugon. Classification (NCBI taxonomy): domain Eukaryota; kingdom Metazoa; phylum Chordata; class Mammalia; order Sirenia; family Dugongidae; genus Dugong; species Dugong dugon. The sequence continues at coordinate 145,009,227 of CM057464.1, read as the reverse complement.
TTTTTTAACTTCCTTTATCCTCTGGGATCTTAAAGGCTTATGAAGGGGCATAAAGGTTTTCTGCTACCTTTAGCTGAGTTGTCCACCTTTCACCTACAGACAAAGCTATTGTTTCTAATATGTGTGAGTCAGTCTAAGTTGCCAAGATGAGTTTCCCAGAAGATAGTATGGTTTTTTATTTCAGCCAGAATACATATACAAGATAAATCATATAGCTGGGAAAATAGTGAGGGAAAAATAATTTCAATTAGTTGGTAACTAGATAATAAGTCAACTCTTTATTTTTCTTAAGCCTAGTAAGGACTGTTTAGGATATGCAACACTCTAAACTTGTGATTTTTTTTTTTTTCTCTGTAAGGGTTGTCTATTAGTATTAGGGACACATATCTACTTGTAAAAATGGAAAACCAACAATTCTAAAAAGTTCAGAAATACAGTGAAATTACTGGTGACTAGAATAACAAAAATGTTACATTTAAAAGGACTCATACAATAGCAATCATATAATCCAATTCCTTTTTATGTGAAGACTATTTAGTGACAAGGCTTGTTAGTATAAGAAAAAGCCCAAAAACCAAACCCATTGCCATCAAGTTGATTTCGACTGATAGCAACCCTATAGAACAGAGTAGAACTGCCCTATAGGGTTTCCAAGGCTGTAATCTTTACATAAGCGACTGCCACATCTTTCTCCCGTGAATGGCTGGTGGGTTTGAACTGTCAACAACCTCTGTTAAGAGATAGGTATAAATCTAGTTTTCTTTGCTGTTTATCCAGTGTCCTTTTAATACAATCTGTTTTAACAGTACCTTAACTGATGAAGAAATGACTTAAAGTGTTTCTTAACTATCAGCAATATCCTAAATACAACCTACAGCATATAAAATTCAAGGCTCTGACTGTGAGTACCAGTGACATACAGTGAAAAAGGAAACAATAAGAATGGATAAGATAATCTCGGATACGATCTAAAAAATATCTTTCCCCAAGATGATAGTCAGATTTCCTATGATGTTTTCATCTTGATGACACATTTATGATTTTTTTTCTTTTGCACTATCACAGCATTAAGAAAACTGATCTATGTTTACAATGTCTGTATTGCATCTGGTTCCATCTACTTTTTAGGGTTCTATTATATTCCAGCCAATATAATTATTCTCCTCTGACATGAATTGGAATCGACAACCACTAACAACAACTGGGCCATTATTTCGGAGGCTGTATAACTTCTACCATTCAAAATAACCCTAATCCATGCTCCCTTCAGTAGAGGTGTGTTTGAGAATTTGTGATGTATGACTTTAATGGAGATAGTACTAGGCTTCTACTTGCTTTCTTCTTTTAAAAGCATCTGCCCACTTTTGTGTTAACTTGTATAATTCTGTAGTAACTTTGAAGCCACACTTATAATTGGCAATAACCAGAACCAAATGCAGTACAAATATGACATAACAAGGAATTCAAAACGTCAAATTTTTAAAAAAGCTTCAGGCTGACTATTAGCCAATTATCAAGTTGAGAGTCTGGGTAGTCAGTAAGTATGAAGTGCCCATTGTATCCCAGATCTCCACATGCTTTACTGAGAATAGATAAATAGTCAAACAAAACAAACAAAAAAACAGCAACAAAAACAGATATGGCGCCTAGCCTCAAGAACGTCACAATCTTTCTGTAGGTCAATAATCAGCATTGTAAGTGTTTACTGAGTTCCTTGCTTCAGTTTTGCTATTTTCAATGGTTGTTTACAGAATCTCCATGCTTGCATTAACCCCGTCAGCTATGTCCTCTCCTTCACAAATAGTCAAGGGTGTTGCCTGTACTCTGAGGCCTCTAGACTGAGATTACAATTCAATTAGCTTGCTTGGCTAAGAGACATTCCATGTGTGGCCCCTGCCAATCTCTTCACATTGGTCTCTTTGCCCCACCCATCACCTGGCACACAGGACACTTCAATATTTGCTGTGTGAACAAATGAACTCTTTTGTAACTTTCCCTCATTTCAAACTTTCTTACCTTTCTTCTTCTTTTGGTCTTAAAAATGGGAAGGTGTATGACCCATCTTGACCTTCTCAACTATATTTATTCTCTCTGAATGGGTGATGTGGGTAGTTGGTTGAGGTGGAAAGAGAAAGTGTGGGAATGAACATTTTGAAAACTTCTTACATGTAAATTTAGAGTTGCACAGGTTTCCCTTAATGTGGGAATAAACCCCCTTAGAGCAGAACATTATGAAGATTTTTAAAGAGAATGAAATATGTGTGTTTTTAAATATTATTGTTTTCTTGGCTCCTTTTTCTAGAAACAAGTCTAAAACCATGGAGATTAAAAAAGTAGAAATGCAGTCATTAAAATTTGCCTGTCTTAGTTAATAGTTTGATCTGTTTCTCCTTTTTTTTTTTTTTTTAAAAAAAAACTTTAAGGCTTGCTAGCAGTAAGAACGGACAATGCTTGCAAGAAATAGCACATAACATGAAGTAAGCGTTGAGACTTTTACTTTATATACACTATATGTCCTATCTCAAGACAATTATTTTTCCAGCTTCTTTAGCATTGTTTTTCAAACCAAACTCCTTCCACCTTTTTGTTAATGAATTCTAGAGGGGGGGGGGGGAAAGTCAGACATTAATATCTCAGCTGGAACAACCAAGACCACATATTATTGAGGTTTCTTATTAAAAGTGGCATTTTCATTAAAATCTCCTTCTTTGCTGCGAAAAGCCACGATGATGTATTATCTATTTTGAACAAATGTGCTGCAGAAAGTGCCTAGGAGGTAATAACACAGTTTAAGAAACAAATTAAACATGATGGCTAGCCAAATGCAATTTACACATTTGTGCTTTTTGGTGGCAAGTCATATATCTTGTAAAAAGGGACACACCTGAAGCATGAGTATAGAAAAAAAAATGTGTATGATTACAAAAATAAAAATGCATCCAGAAGGACTGAGTAAAATAAAAATATTTCAGTACAGAAATCTCTGAACAAAAACACATTAGTGTTAAATTATATCTTCTTTTCAGATAAACACAAGTCACCTGTTGCCTTTCACCCGTCTGTCCCTGGGTAAAAAGTGACTTCCTGTTCCTTTCTCTGAGACCGAGGAGTGTGCTAGGGAACTTCAGGCTGCGGTGAAGGGGAGGGGCTAGAATCCGGCATTAAATTATCCTTGAGTGTAGAACTTGTAGGTTGTAGCCTAGGTTGTAGAAACAAAACTGCCATTTACTAACTTTCTGACCCCAGACCAGTCACTTCAGCTCCCTGCACTTCATTTTATTCAGCTACAAAAGGAAGACATTTAGGGGTGTCACTATAAGTCTAAGCATTCATCTTGCCAATATAACTCCTCCAAGCTCTAGCGTCAACTTTCTTTCTTTGTACTTAAAATACAGCAACTACCACCAAAGGCAAAAAGCAAATATACTACCTATTCCTCTAGCAGGATCCCTAGCCTCCCATCTCCATAGCTCCTGTCCTGACCCCATACCTCTAAATTCTACTCACTGTACAATGCCCAGATATGAAGCTGCTATACTGTGGTACCTTCTGTAACTCCCACAGACCGCTCTGGATTGGAAATCATCATGTGCTTTGATAAATTCTTCCAGTACATGATCAATAACTTTCCTGAAGACTTATCCCTATCTACCTCACAATTCAGACACATGTTTTTTTTATCTTCCTGCCATATTATAGGTTCTCTCAGGGTCGTGTCATGACTTATTAATCTTTATATCTTTATTGGTACCTACCATAGCCTTGCCTGTAGCAGGAATTTAATTAATGTGCATTGTGTCAATGAATTAAAAAAAAAAAGGTTATACTATTTTATTCAGAAGGAAGATAAGATGAGATAAGGTTGGCGTTGGGAAAGCACTTGTGAAAGTAAAAGTTTTACTGAAATGAAAGGGCTGATGGCTGAAATACTAAACAGGCACATTTGACAAGAGAATAAAAATCCTTGAGGGTTATTCACGACTGACAGAACTCTGAGGTGTGACTTGGCTACTAAAGAAATGCTTATGAGCATAGCTTTGCAAGGAATTGAGATAACATGTTCGGAGAACATTGGAAGAAATAAAATGCCAAAAAGAACAGCTTTTTCAGAATTGTCAAGGCAAGTTAATTTGTTTTCATGCAGAGACACTTGTCAAACTGCCACTAACTATCATGCCTTCTTGGCACAGTGAAGTTTCTATACATTGTGCCAACTCCACTTTCTTGGTAGCCAAAAAATATCACCAAGGCCTGATAAAACTACTACTGAGGGACAAGGTTTTAGAGTGGCACTGCTGAAGTCATGTATGGTTTGGCACTATCACTGCTGGAAAGCCAAAGGAACCAGAAATGGATTCTGAAAAGCTGAAGCTGGCATTCTGTTACAAAGACCCACACCAGGTAGAAGGTCACAATCACTCTGCAAAGGCATCATCTTTTGGAGTCATTCAAAATTTCCTTTAGTTGGAAAGAATTGGTGTAAAGATGAAGTCTGGGACTACAAAGCATAAGCAACTCAAGCCTTATTCCTCCAAGTATGGTGAGCAGACCAGCAGCATCAGCATTGCCTGGGAGCTTGTTAGAAATACAGAATCTCAGGCACCTCCCAGATTTACTGAGGCAGAGTGTGCACTTGTACAAGATTCCAGATGATTCATATGCACTCAGACTTGACAGGCACTGCTAGAGAAATGGGATGGTCAAAGGAAGAAAAAAAATGTTTGTACTTCACTGCAATTAGACAAGGTCTGAAGAAATACAGAAGAGCAATCTTACATTCATCTAATGATGATATGTTTTATTTGAAAATACCTTTCAAAACTGCAGAAATCAAAGTTGTATAATTAAGATGAAAACAAAGGGAGAAATAAACCCCTAGCCTAAGAAATCTTGACAATCAATGTACTTCATCTCCTTTCTAAAATGTTGTCATATGGCTAGAGAATTAGTGAAAAGGTATACGTACTTGCTCAGAACACCCCAAATTAGTCCTTAGACATGCTGGTTGCCTGCTTCTTTCTGGTCAATTATAGTTAATAAGTGTTTATTATAACATTATCATAAAGCATAGAGTTAACCAATGACTATAGAATATTAATTCCACTGCAATTACAGAGAAATATTTAAAATCCTTAGTACTTTTTTTTTTTTTTTTGGTTGGGCCTAAACAGATTTTATTTTTGTGTTACTGGAAGCTGCAGTGTCTGATTCTAGTTGTTTATATAACCATTTCTATGCTTCATCACGGGGTGTCAGTGTTGTTATATGTATTATAATTGAGATATAGCTACTGTCTTTGTCGCTTCTCATTTTCAAGTGTTGGCCTGTGGGTGACACGTAGAGGTGAATTTTCCATTATGAGGACATCCCCGCCCTTGAGATGAACCGATTGACTCTTGATTTTAAACCTTCACTTAATGGCATGTGAAAATTCCTCTGCTCTGGCCCTGATCCCACTTTGTACGACAGGTCTTATTTCACAGCCCTAGTGTGCTTTTGTGCTGGTGAGAGTCAGATTAAATCAATGGAAGCATTTTGAGCGTTGATAGAGTGTAGATTTTTTTTTTTTTTAATTGCACCACCTTTACTCATGTTGGTAAAATACCTGATGAAGTGCCTTCTCTGTTGATTTCTGTAGGATGAAATAATCTATTTAAAGATAGTCATCATGGACTCTTTAAATCTTCCTTCTTTAAGCTAAATATTTTCCTCATGTGAATGAATCCTGCAGTCTTTCCTGGTTATCCTCACATGGATATCTTCTACTATTGTCTTTTACATTTTCTGATGTAATATCCAGAACCAAACATAAAATATTGGCCTGACCAGTGCAGAGCACAATGAAAATATCACCTTCATTCTCGTCAATTCTGGCTCTTTTGGGCTTGAGCTTACATTGAGTTTGTAATTAAAATGTTCTTTAATCTAACTCTCTCATTCTAAATTTGGACAATTAATTTTTTAAAATGAAATTAGAATTTCAATTTTGAGATAATTTTAGATGCACAAACATAATACAGAGACCCCTAAGTATAGTATTTTTTGATAATATTCACTAAGAACAAAATGGCCTCAGAAAAATATTCCTATGATGATTTCCCTACTTTCCTATTTTACCCTGTTAATGCTTGTTTTTATTTTTTTCTGAAGAAAGTTTAAATATGAATTATAAAATCAGATTTTTCTAAACAAAACAGTACCCATAAAAAATAAATATGTACCTGCTTGAGGTATAAAAAAGACTTAGGTGATAAGCAAAAGACTTTTAAGTACTAATATTGTTTGTGTTGTTTGAAAAAGACTAAAGAAGTTTCATTCATAATTAAATATATTTTGGTCTCTTCATTGTGTTTTGACCCAAGTGGAATTCACAGTTTACTTCATTATAGTTTATCTGTCATTATTTTAGGTATATTTACAGAGATACAAAAAGCTTCACGTGATATAATTTACCAAATTGCACATGTGGTGTTCTCCCATTAAGAATCATACTAAGTTCGTGAGCATCCTTATGAAAAGTTTGCAGGTTTAGTACAAGTCCAGTATTCTGATTTTAAGATATAATGTAAGTTTTTTTAATAGAAAACTGGAATTTTATTGTATGTGAAATATTGCTGATTATATTCAAAGACTTTTTTTTTTAATATTCTTTTGCATATAGATGAGTATACAAAAAAAAAAAAAAAGACTCATTCTTGGTGCTAATACAGAAGAACATATCTTGAGTTATTCATTCAACAAACATTTAGCAGCTAATACGTACCAGGCCCTGGTGGCGTAGTGATTAAGAACTCAGGCTGTTAATCAAAAGGTCGCAGTCTGAATCCACCAGCTGCTCCTTAGAAACCCTGTGGGGCAGTTCTACTCTGTACTATAGGGTTGCTATGAGTCGGAATTGACTTGATAGCAATGGCTTTGGTTTTGGTTTTTATATACCAGGCATGATGCAGGATTTTAACACTTCTAAGATAATAAGACAATATCCCTTCTTTCAAGGCGTCCAGTCTTGTCGGAAAGAGAGCAGCTAAGCCAATGAAATGGGATGCATTCTGCACTATAATAGAGGTAATGGAATAGGTGTATTAATGATGGAGCTTCCTATCGGAGGACTGTCTGGAAAAATCAGGAAAGTTATCATGGGTTAGATTCTCTGGAAGCAGAGTCTGAGACAGTGATTCTGGTGAAAGTGATTTATTGAAACAGTGCTCTCAGGATAAGGGGAATGAGGAAGCAGGATGGGGGTGGGGGAAAGCTAAGTAGGGATGTGAGGTAAGTTTCAGCCTAATCTCTGGAGGTAGTCCCCCTGAAGCAACGGGGCCACATCAACAAATCTTTCGCTGTGGACTACTGAGCGGGGGGGGGGGGGGGGTGGACAGATGAGAAGCAGGCTCGTGTTGGGCCAGTTGAACCGCTGAAGGCGTTCTCTAGAGAAGAGGGAGCTCTAAGTCATCAGTAGCCCACACTCAGCACCCGAGGAGTGGTGCACTGGCTGATAAAGAGGAGTTAGGCAGGGCACCCAGATATCCACGCCAGGAGGCTGCAAAGAACTTGTAACGCTGGAGCATGCTGGTGGAAAACACAGAAGGCACATCTGCTATAGGAGATGGTGTGCTTTGGAAAGACCAAGAGATATGAAATAGAAGTCCATACATGTAATGGTCAAAAATTTCCCAAGAAGTACAAAGCAAAGACAGTTGCAACTGACAATTAGTTCTTAACTGTAGAAATTTAGTTCATGTAAAGTTAGCAGGCTAAACCCAGATGATATGCTTCCTGTTCATTATCAGTCAATTATACGACAGCAGTTCTAATATGGTTTGGATGTTCACGATAAAACCTATTTTCAATTTGTATTACTCTGAATCCACAAGAGTATTTCCCTACTGAGGTGATTTTCAGCGGGTATTCCTTGTTATCATTTCTATAATGCAGAAATAACTCTATGGCATTTCTATAGGTTAAAGTTGTGATACTCAGCAGACATTTAATTCATCTAAAGCCTTAATATGTGACAGGAATTGTACTCAATATGTACAAGGCTAAATACGTTTTTACAGATTTTCTGATCAAGCTAAATATGCTTTAATAAAGCCCCACTGTAATAAAATAATGTGTGCTGGATTCAATTCTTCTTCAAATATTCTTCTTCTTTTTTTTTTTTATTGTGTTTTCAGTGAAAGTTTACAGCACAAATTAGTTTTTCATTTAATAATTTATACCCAAATTGTTACGTGACATTGGTTGCAATCCCCACAATGTGTCAGTACTCTCCCCCTTTCCTTTACCATCCTGGGTTCTCCATGTCCATTCATCCAGTTCTCCTGTCCCTTCCTGTCTTCTCATCTTTGCTTTTGGGCAGATGTTGCCTATTTGGTCTTGTATACTTGATTGATCTAAGAAGCACGTTCCTCACGTGTGTTATTGTTTTATAGGCTTATCTAATCTTTGGCTGAAAGGTGGATTTCCAGAGTGGCTTTAGTTCTGAGTTAGCAGGGTGTCTGGGAGCCATACTCTTGGAGGCCCCTCCAGTCTCTGTCAGACTAGTAAGTCTGGTCTTTTTTTGTAAATTTGAATTTTGTTCTTCATTTTTCTCCTACTCTGTCCGGGGCTTTCTATTGTGATCCCAGTCAGAGTGGTCAGGGGAGGTCGCTGGGCATCATCTAGTTCTTCTGGGCTCAGGTTCATGTGGTCTATCAGTCCTTTGGACTAATATTTTCCTTGTGTCTTTGGTTTCCTTCATTCTCCTTTGCTCCAAACACAATGGGACCAATACACGTACCATAGATGGCCGCTCACAAGTTTTTAAGACCCTAGAGGCTACTCACCAAAGTGGATGTAGAACATTTTCTTTATGAACTATATTATGCCAATTGACCCAGATGGTCCCCAGCACTTAGCCCCAGTAACTCAGTCCCTCAAGGTGTTTGCATGTGTCTAGGAAGCTTCTATGACTTTCCCTTGGTCAAGTTGTGCTGACTTCCCCTGTATTGTGTACTGTCTTTCCCTTCACAAAATTTAACACTTGTCTACTGACTATTTAGTGATTTCCCCTCTCCACCCCTCCCTTCCCTCGTAACCATCAAACATTTTTTTTTTTCCTGTGTGTAAACCGTTCCTTGGGTTTTTATAATAGTGGTCTCATACAGTATTTGTCCTTTTGTGACTGACTTATCTCACTCAACATAATGTCTTCCAGATTCATCCATGTTGTGAGATGTTTCTTGGATTCATCACTGTTCTTTACTGTTGTGTAGTATTTCATTGTGTGTATATACCATAATTTGTTTACCCATTTGTCTGTTGATGGGCACTTAGGTTGTTTCTATCTTTTTGCTATTGTGAATAATGCTGCAGTGAACATGGGTGTGCATATGTCTATTCATGTGACGCCTCTTATTTCTCTAGGATATATTCCTATGAGTGGAATTGCTGGATTGTATGATCTTTCTATTTCTAGCTTTTTAAAGAAGTGCTATATTGTTTTTCATAGTGGGTGTACCATTTTACACTCCCACCAGCAGTGCATAAGAGTTTTAATCCCTCCATGTCTTAGTCATCTAGTGCTGCTATAACAGAAATACCACAAGTGGATAGCTTTAACGAAGACAAGTTTATTTCCTCACAGTCAAAGTAGGCTAAAAGTCCAAATTGAGGGTGTCAGCTCCAGGGGAAGTCTTTTTCTCTCTGTCGGCCTTCTGCTCTTTGGTGTTCCCCCAGACTAGGAGCTTCTCTGCGTAGGGACCCTGGTCCAAAGGACGTGCTCTGCTCCCAGCACTGCTTTCTTGATGGTATGAGGTCCCCCTGTCCCACTGCTCACTTCTGTCTTTTATATCTCAAGAGATTGCCTCAGGACACAATCCAGTCTTGTAAATTCAGTCCTGCCTTACTAACACAACTGCCACCCGTCCTCCCTTATTAACATCATAGAGGCAGGATTTACCACACATAGGAAAATCACACAATACTGGGAATCATGGCCCAGCCAAACTGATACACATATTTTTGGGGGGTACATAATTCAATCCATGACACCCACAAACTCTTTAACATTTGTCATTTTCTGTTTTTTTCATTAGTGTCACTAATATCAGGGTGAGATGGTTATCTCATCGTAGTTTTGATTTGTATTTCTCTAATGGCTAGTGATCACAAGCATTTCCTCATGTGGCTGTTAGCTGCCTGAATGTCTTCTTTGGTGAAATGTCTGTTCATGTCCTTTGCCCATTTTTTAATTGGATTATTTGTCTTTTTGTTGTTGAGGTGCTGAAATGTACTATAGATTTTAGAGATTAGGCCCTTGTTGGATATGTCATATTGAAAAAATTTTCTTTTTCTTGCCTTATTACTCTAGTTAGGACTTCCAGCACAATGTTAAATAGGAGTGGCGATAAAGGGTATCTTTGTCTTGTTACCATTCTCAGGGGGAATAATTTCAGCCTTTCTCCACTGAGAATGATGTTGGCTGTTGTTTTAGTATAAACCAAAACCCACTGCCGTCGAGTAGTGACCCAATAGGACAGAGTAGAATTGCCCCATAGGATTTCCAAGAAGTGGTTGGTGGATTCAAACTGCCAACATTTTGGTTAGTAGCTGAGCTCTCAACCACTGCGCCACCAGGTTTAGTGGTTTAGTATGAGACCCATAGACCCGTTGCTGTCGAGTCGATTCCAACTCATAGTGACCTTATAGGATAGAGCAGGACCACCCAATGCCCTTTATTACATTGAGGAATTTCCCTTCTACTCCTATTTTATTGAGAGTTTCTGTCAGGAATGTGTGTTGGACTTTATGAAATGCCTTTTCTGTGTCAACTGAGATGATCGTATGATTCTTTTCTGTTGTTCTATTTATATGCTAGATTACACTGATTGATTTTCTAAAGTCGAATCATCCTTGCATACGTGATATGAATCCCACTTAGTTGTGGTATATTATTTTTTTGATATGATGCTGAATTCTATTGGCTAGAATTTTGTTGAGAATTTTTGCATCTACATTCATGATATAATGTCCTTCCTTGTCTTTTATGGTTTATTTTGTCTTTAAGTCTATTTTATCTGAGATTAGTATTGCCATTCCTCCTCTTTTTTGTTTACTGTTTGCTTGATTTTTTCTTTCCATCTTTTGATTTTTAATATATTTATGTCTTTCTGTCTAAGTTGTGTCTCTTATAAACAGCATATTGATGGGTCATGCTTTTTTATCCATTCTGCCACTCTCTGTCTCTTCACAGGTGCATTTAAGCCATTTACATTCAGTGTGATTATTGACAGGTATGCGTTTATCACTGTAATATTGTTGTGCCTTTTTTTTTTTTTGTGGTGCTGATCTTTTCTTTGTTATTCTCACTTTCCTGTGCTGGTTCCTTTTGTTTGTGGATTTTCTTTTCTTTTGTTAGTATAGATTTTGTGTTTACTGAGACTTTTATGTTTTTCCTCTTTTTTTCTTTTTTCTGATTAGTAGTTTTGTTGACTGTTTTTGTGGTTACCTTAAAATTTACCCTAATCTTCCTAAGTTTGAACCAGTCTTATTACTTGATATCACCTTGACTTCCTCTCCATTTGAAAGTTTTACACCTATACCGTTTATTGCCCCTTTTATTGTTTTGATGTTGTCATTAACAGATTGATATCTCTGTTTCCCTGTTTTAAGTCTTTTAGCTTTGTTTTATTATTGAGAGTTCTTTACCTAGGTTGGAGCCTTGGTGGCGCTAACTAAAAGGGCAGCAGTTCAAATCCACCAGCTGCTCCTTGGAAACCCTATGGGGCAGTTTTACTCTGTCCTATAGGATAGCTATGAGTCGGAATCAACTCGACAGCAATGGGTTTGGTTTGGTTTTTGATTTTTCCTAGGTTGGTATCTGGCTGATGCTGTCTTGTGTCCTAGACTCCAGTTGTTGTCTGATGTTGGTTCTCTAACCGAGTTGCCTTCCCGTATACTCCCTATCTGGGGTTATTGCAGGCTGTGCTCCAAGATGGTGACGCTGTGCTGTGTTAGGTGGCAGGGGACCTCCACTCCGTATCTCTCCTCATTCTCTGTGTTCCTTCAGTTTCTTCTTCCATTTGGTGTTTGATCTAGTTCTTTACCTCATCATTTGATGCTTAGAATTGCAGGATTGACATTTGTATCCGTTTTACTTAGTTTTTCGAGTCTTTGCTGCACAGGGATGGCATGATGCATAGCTCTAGGATGCCATGTTGGCTTGCCTCTCTCAAATATTCTTAATAATAGTTGCCTTCTAGTCAATTCCAACTCATGATAACCTCATGTGTGTAAGAGTAGAACTGTACTCCATAGAGTTTTCAACAGCTGATTTTTTGGAAGTAGATTGTCAGGCCTTCTGATGTACCTCTGGGTGGACTTGAACTTCCAAACTTATGGTTAGTAGCCGGGCATGTTATCTGTTTGCACCACTCGGGGACTAATAATGATAATAGCTAATACGTAACGAGTGTGTTTGCACAGTACTAGGCATAGTACTATGTCCTTTACATTTATTTTTTAATTTAATCACTACAGCAACCCTATAGGTACCATAATTAACTACATTTTATAGATGATGATGTAGGCTTACAGAGACCGTGTCTTGCCTGAACTCAGCCATCTAGGGGCAGTAAAGACAGGATTCATACCCAGTTCTGCCTGACTGCAGTTCTGCTTCTTGACCACCATGTTGTACTCTTCCCAGGAAAACAGAGGGACTGGATTTCAAGAATGACCAGAAGCAAAAATTTTTAATATGTTTTGATTTGATATTGTTGGAATATTTGATATTTTAAGTTATACTTGGCCTATGTAAAAAATAATATTTCTTAAATTATTTGTGTCTGGCATCTATGAAATAAAGTTATTTTATATTAAATATAACACAGAATGTTGGAAAGACAAACTATTGTAAGAATCAAGGGAATCATATATAATAAATTAATTTAAACTCTGGGGTATTTCTATAGGTTAAAGTTGTCATTATGGAAGCAGATTACCAGGACTTCTTCCAGTGTGCCACTGGGTGGGTTCATACTGTCAACTTTTAGGTTAGTAGTTGAGCACAAAATGTTTGCATCACCCAGGGACGTTTACATAGTACCAAGACATGAATAAAATTAAATTACTTATCAATTATAAATTACCTGTATAGCCTTCAGAAATCTGACTTTTGTCCCAATGGCTCTACTGAAACTACTTTATTACAGATAATAATAAGAGTACCTCACAGAGCTGTGTCAAGATCAAGAAAATGTATTAAAATATTTTTAAGCTATAAATGGCAATCACAGATTAGCTATTAAAATCAACTCTAACGGCCCTTTCTTTGTGTTTGCTCTCCTTGATCTTTGCTGCTATACGTTTACTTCATATTGATGGGATTCTCATTCTTTTTTATGCATCATTAACATTGGCTGCCATGGTCCTAGTTACCGTGACTCTTTGCCATACTTGGCAGCTACCTCTCTACTGTAAATTTATTCTAAGCTCTAGAAGACTTTCTCAGACAACCATGAGCATGTCCTGTTTTGTGAAATGACATTTTAAGTTTAGTGGATATGACCACGCAAAGTACTCAACTCTTTTTGATTTTCATATGCTGTTGCTAACCACATGTGCAAACTTTACTAGTTGCATGTTTTAGAACTGAGAGAATTCCGTTACGTCAACTTATCTAATGATTTTCACATTTTAGAATTATTGATATTGCTGAACATTCTCTCCTAAGACGGTTATAAGTTAGCCATAAATCATTATCCACATCTTTGATTATTTCTGTGGGATACATTCCTAGCTGTGGAAGTATAAGGGAGCAAAGTGTATGAACAACTCTTCAGAAAGGCTGTGTCCATTTGCACTCTACATGTAGTACATACAGTGTCTTTCTCATAGTATTTTCAATGACATCCTTTTTCTTTTCTGAAGTAGTAAAACTTAACATTTCCATTTGATCAACCAGAGAATAAAAATTAATAAAGGTTATATTATTTTCCAATGAGTAAATCAGTAACAGAGTCAGAACATAATAAAGAATGTGGGGCTTGAGTATAGCACAGTCCAGCATAGCTCTAGCTCTTGCATCATACAAGTGGGTTCTAATCCCTTCCCTAAGACTCACTGGCATGTGATCTTGCTCCCTTCATCTGTAAAATGGACATAATGGTAACTGTTTATAAGTTACTGTAAAAGATATGTTACAAATGTACTAAAGGAAAATAAGATGTTAACAATATGAAAAACAGTGTGCAGGAGGGAGGAGAGCATATGAGAACTCTGTATTTTCTGCACAATTTTTCTGTAAACCTAAAACTGCTCTACTAAGTAAAAAACCGAACAAACAAAAAACCAAACCCATTGCCATCAAGTCCATTCCAACTCACAGTGACCTATAGGACAGAGTAGAACAGCCCCATAGGATTTCCAAGGAGCGGCTGGTGGATTCAAACTGCTGACTTTTTGGTTAGCAGCCGAGCTCTTAACCGCTGAGCCACTGGGGCTCCCTAGTAAGTAAAGTCTATTAAAAATTAAAAATAAATAAACACGATAATGTATGTTTAGCACTTATCAATGTAGTATAGCTTAGCTCACAGTTGAGGGCCCATCATTTATAAAAATTATATACATTTTCTCTGCAGATATTAACTTGAATAAATTTTTATCTAAATATTGCAGCTAGAAATTTCTAAGTATAGCAAATTATGCACTGCAACTTTATAGTGTATGCCTCATGGAAAATAAGTTGCTTCTAAAATAAATCAGTTCCTTCCAGAAAATATCTTCCCTCTTGGCTAGTCAGCTAAGCATTTTATAAGATCTTTAGGACCTAGGAAATATCATCAATTTTGAATAATACAGCAAATAATACAAATAATACAAATAATACAGCTCTTGCCCTTTGCTTTCATTTACAAGGAGACAAATATAAGAACAATTTTTTTTCTAATGGTGTTGCACTATGTTCTTTTACTAAACACTGTCAATTTCCATGCACAAGGGTTATAAAGTAGAAGATATTCTAAATGAGATTTTCAAACTAATTAGCCTCCTGCCTGATACAGTCAGTGACAAGGAAAATAAATATTACATCATGATTCATTTAAGCTCACATGACTGAAACTAATGGTATCACTATTTGCTATTTTACTACATAGGAGAAAATGTACAAAGCACATGACTCTACTACTGAACACTTGGTTATTTGTGCTTAAAAATATTTGTCCACATTTTAAATCATCAGCCACTAATATTATAACATAGAAACGGTGAACCATAAGCAAAGACTAGTTTTAAAAAATCTATGATCCATAATATAAGTATTATTTTACTCACAATAGTAATATTAGTTAGACAATTCAGCAGGTCACAGTCTTCCCAGAAAGCACACAAATAGTACAAGTGGCAGTTGATACATAGTTTTTTAATTTATTTTATTTTTTAATTCCCATCGTCTCTTAAATCCAATGTGTAAGGTTTAATTAACAAGGTTTTGTGAAATCTGGAATCTCTCTCTATATCATCTACCTACCTACCTAACTACCCACCCACCCATCCACCCACTCACCCATCCATGTTTTTTTTTCCTTTGAGCAAAATTCCGCAACTCTTCGCCACATGCACATAATCCTATTTAGAAACTACTCACTTGGCATCACTGTGTTTCACTGGTGATGAGGACCTATTGACTCATCATCTACAGGAAGCTGCATTGCTTTCTTTTCCTTTTCTTTTTCTCTAGGATGTCCCAAGGAACTTGGTTTGACTTCTAAACACTTTGGCTGAATTTCCTTTATAATCAACACTGTGCACTGAAGTTCTGCTGAGCAAGGTCAAAGCGTAGTCAGAGCCAAGGAACAAAGTCAGTCTAACCTTGGCCTTACGAGAAGTATATATTAACTAACCGAAGAGCTCAGAATCCCATACACACACGTTCAATATCTTTCTAGGAACACCTGTTCACCTGCTATTTTATTGTCAATTCCTGTTCTCATATGATTATAATACTACAAGTAGCTAAAAGGGGGGCTGTGTAATGATGGAGAGGTCATAAAAGATTTCATCTCTACCCTACTCATGGAGAAAGAGGATAAGAAATACACTACAGTCATCTTCACCATTCTATCCCATCGTTTAAAAAGTGTAACTATGTTATGAATATGTTTAGTGACTCCTCCATCCAGATTTTCTCAGCCCTTTGGGGCTTGTGAGTGAATTAGACAAGGCAGTAGTGATAAATTGTAAACTGGAGTTAGAAAGTGATAATAATTCAAGGCCCAAATGTTCTTAACTTTGAAAATGAAAAGACAATGTCCCAAATTCCTTCGATGTGGAAAATACAAATAATATGATGTCTTTCAGGACTGCTCAGTTCAAACTACCTAGCCTTTTAAACTATACAAAAAAAAAAGTTTTCAAGGAAGTCAGAAGTGAAAAAGTAAAGTTTAGGATTTCTAAACCATAATGTCTGAATAAAACAAATCTCTTTCTTTCATTTTTTAAATAAATATTTATTGAGTATCTATTTTGCACCATATACTATGCTAGCCATTTGGTACAATCCTGGAGTAAATCACAGTTCCAATTTTAATGGATTTATTGTCTGGTGGGGAGCCAGGCCAGAAAACAATATTGTTTAGAGATATCCCAACTGCTATTCAATGTTACAAAAGGTTGAAGAAAAAAAAGAGTAAATGACTAATTCCCCTTCACATCTTACTAACAAGCACCTTTTCTAAATCCCATCACCAGGCCTTTGGGAAACCAGCATTTTTCCAATGAAATAATCCACACAAAACAGTCCCAGCACAGCACAAATTTTACAAAAACCATAAAGGAGTAATAATTTTTAAAAAGATTGATTTTATTGTATTGCTTCCAGGATTCACAGTTTTCTCTATCAGAATATCTACCAGCCCAGGAAATCAAACTAGTAATTTCTCTCCATCTGTGCATCATTTTCAAATGAGGTTGGAAACAAACTTAAAGACATGCACATATGTTTATTTCCCACTGTGCCCTGCTTTCAGGTTTAACAACCAGTTAACAAAAAAAGGTATTAAATTATAATTACTTAAATCAAGGGATTTGTGATAGACATACCTGGAAAATGGGTAGATAATCCCAGTAGCTTCATTTTCCTTTTGCAAAAGTATAAATGACATGGTTGATTGTGCTGTTTGATCTTTTTTTTCACTGTGGTTTCTGTTCTGAGCAGATAATATGATTACAGAAACAAAGTACAAATACCTCATATTGCCTAGATAAAGTTATGGCTTAATTTAATTATAGTAATTTACAGCCCCATTGCACAAGGTTGTTAAAAAAAAAAAGTGCTGCTTGCCATGGGCAGTAGGTTGACACAAACTAAACTACCTCATTAAATTTTAGGATACCATTATTTCTTGTCTTATTATTATTCTAAATACAGTATTGTGGCTTCTATGACTCATGATAGAATTAATTTTGATGCATGCTGCATTAGTCATACTTTTCTCTCAACTCAAGTGATGTGCAATGCAGCATACATGGCTGTAAAGTTACTCAAGGAAATTTCCAGCGTATTATCTGACATTGTCATTAACACCAAGAATATAACCAAACATCACTCTGAATAACTCTTAGAAGCCAGGAAAACAAAATCACTTAACTGTTCTTTCTTCCTTTTTTTTTTCAATAAAACATGGAAGGTTTTACAATGTAAAGGAATGAGAACTAGTCTGCAATGAGAAATGGACCTATGTTGGCTCAGCCTCAATTTTCCAGGTGACCTTGGGAAACTAATATCTGGGACTTAATATTCTTAGAAAAGATGTTTTCTGAGCTCTCTCTGAGTCCCAATACTCCAAAAATCCATGAAGGCATTACCTTATAAAATTAATCTCTTATTTGTTCCTAATTATGAAGCTGTTGCTGCACTTAGTTGCCGTCAGTTCAGACTCATGGCAACCCCATGTGTGCAGAGAAGAACTGCTCCATAGGGTTTTCAAGGTTGTGACCTTTCAGAAGCAAACTGCCAGGCCTATCATCTGAGGTGCCTCTGTGTGTGTTCAAACTGCCAACCTTTCAGCTAATAGTCAAGAGCTTAACTGTTTTCGCCACCCAGGGACTCCAATTATGAAGTAGAAACATAAAAATGAGAAGAGTATGATCTCTAATATACAAGCATGCTGGTATTTCTCTTTTATAAAAGCGAATCTTCGGTTTCTAGCAATTATCCACTGTGAGTAGTGGAAAATGAACAATCCAACTGTTCAAATATATATTTCTCATGGACTTGCCGCATGGTCTGCGATTCTCATATTAGTTACTCCTTTGAGATTCCTCATTACAATGTTAAAATAAAAGTTGGGACGATTAATATATTAAAGTTCTTAGTAAATAAAACTGCTGGATATTTAGGAGTGGGTATATTTGCATAGTTTAGTAATTTTTCTGAAAGGAGAGTTTCCATAATTAGATAAAGGCTACTAGTAACATTGCAGTCTCATCTTCTTATACAGTAATACATTTTTCATGCACCAAAGAAGCCTTGGTAAACAAGGCTATCAGCTCCTTGAGAAGAGAATAGTATCACTGGAAACATATTACCCAAATAAATCAAGAATCTAAGCGAGATTTGGATACCTCTAAGCACACTGACTAATAATACTCTTTTTAATGGGAGTGGACATTATTGTTTCCAAAATGTACTAATGGTCTATTTTATCAAATAATTTAGTATTAACTCTTTAAATTCCCAGGTTATGATGAGACATCCTGTTTGAAAGTTACGCAGAAATGCCCAATAAATTTTGTTCTTACTTTGATTCCAGTATTGAGCCAGATTACCAAGTGCTCAGAAATTCTGACTTATAAAAGAATATACATAGGATAAAAAAGTGTAGCTTCAAATTCTGTGCAAAGCAAAGACTGGACTTGAAGGGCAGATCCAGTAGGGTATACCCCAACAGGTTCTCTGGGGAACTAAGAGAGAGAATGAAGGGATTGGGTACCTAAGGAGATAAGAAAAGTGATAAAACTATGAATTAACTTTCTTCTCCTCACATTCTGTACAGGACAGGTCTCCAAAGCCTTTCAGACAGAAGTTTATTGAGTGTAGTGACATAAACCATCAGAAAACTCTAGAATGTTGGACAATATTAAGAATGGATGACACTCAACCTATAGATTTGTAGCTCATATCATTATATTGCTTGGCTCATTAAAAAAACATGTTATTTTAGTATAAAGCAATAGAAAGAGCTGATAAACCAAGGGTCAATATTCGAACATACAGAAAGAAAGCAAATAAATGTAAAAAACAACTCTTACTAGAAGCAAACAAACAAATTAAAAACTCAGATACATTGTACACATTAAAAATGAAGGATTAACAGGTTTTTGTTACTGTTATTTCCCTACTGATGGCATTTATCTACTTTGTATTTCTAATTTATAAATAAGCCCTCTTTATGATACAAAATATTTCATAAATAAATTCTTCTGAAATCCTACAGTTGTAACAGTCCAATGTTGAGGAGACAGACCTTATATTTCTTTCAGCTGACCAGCAAAATGATTTTTGGTACAGTTCAGAACACTCTCCATGTTTTAGTCTATTTCACTTTGTATTACTGGCCATATTTTCTTATTATTCTGCATTATTTATAACAAGTAAAGAAAGGATGAGTTAAAAGAGCCCTGGGTAAAATGTCAAGAATGCAAGTTGAAACTCAATAATATTTAGAATCAGCCCTTTGAGGATAAAAACGGATCAGAGTCACTAAGGCACCATTCTCCACTCAGCTTAATGGAAGAAATCCATGCCTCCAAAGACTTACAAGTCACCATCCAAGTGACTATACCTTTCTTGGGTCTTCAGCAAGGTCTTCAATCTAGTTGCCTGTATACCTCACAGAACACTAAGTTATAGAAGAAAAGCTTTGGCATCGACTTTAAGATATGGTCTAGCACAAATGCTACCCCTGTAGAAAGGGACTTGAGTAACCTGATGCTGAGGGTCCTGCTGCTGATAGGTAGTTTTATTAGAGGAGGGGTCAGGCAGAAGCAAGTAGAGATCAAAGGGCCAAAAGATCATTTTAGGGGCACCAATGAAAGCATAAAACAGGTATCACTGCTCTGATGTAGTCATTGACGATATGGGCTGCAACGCTTAAAAGAAATAAGACATATAACATCAGACTGAGAAAACATTATACTTTTTATAATGCTTAGATAGCCATACTTCTTTTCAGCATACCATCATAAATTCTTTCTGATTGAGAATCATGAAGAAGGGGAAGAGGCTGCTCTCAATAACTACTTATTATTTTTTGGTATAGTGGGGAGTGGTTGTGACGTAAGGCAGTAAACTTTAGTAGGCATTAGAATCATCTGAGAGCTTTTAAAGACAGATTGCTGGGCCTATCCAGTACTTTCTGATTCAGTAGGTCAAGGAAAGAACCCAAGAACTGCATATCTAACAATTTTTCAAATGATGGTGATGCTGTTTGTCAAGGAATCACACTTTGAGAATTATTGATGTAGGGCATAGTAAGAACCAAGTCAACAACAGCTTAATGTCTTACAGAGCAATTTTTTATGCCCAGCTCAACGCATGAGCAAGGCCTGAAATCCAGTCCTGAGCACTCGTAGTGGCCTGTATTGGCCAAGAGAAACCAGTATCTCTTAAAAATGAATTTACTCCGAAGGGGCATCTTTTGTAACACGCACAAAGGCACTTTAGATGCTAGCAGGGCCTTGTTGAAAACAATAGAAGCTGCCTTGTTTAGTGCACTTATACATGCCAGGCACTTTGCTAGGCCACACACACTCACTCACATACACACACAAATATATACACGCATGTACACATGTGTGTGTATATATTCATGCATGCATTGTATAATCATACACCGTTGTTGTTAGGTGCCATCAACTTGGTTCCAACTCATAGCAATCCTATGTACAACAGAATGAAACACTGCCCGGTCCTGTGCCATCCTCACAATCTTTGCTATGTTTTAACCCGTTGTTTAAGCTACTGTGTCAATTCATCTCATCAAAAGTCTTCCTCTCTTTCACTGCCCCTCCAATTTACCAAACATGATGCCTTTCTCCAGGAACTGTTCCCCTCTGATAATATGTCCGAAGTATGTGAGATGAAGTCTCACCATCCTCGCTTCCAAGGAGCACTCTGGCTGTACTTCTTCCAAGACAGACTTGTTAGTTCTTCTGGCAGTCTATGGTATATTCAATATTCTTTGCCAACGCCATAATTCAAAGGCATCAATTCTTCTTCCAGCTTCCTTATTCATCGTCCAGCTTTCACATGCATATGAGGTGATTGAAAATACCATGGCTTGGGTCAGGCACACTTCAGTCCTCAAAGTGACACCTTTGCTTCTTAACACTTTAAAGAGGTCTTTTGCAGCATGTCATGGATTGAATTATGTCCCCCCAAAAATGTATCAATTTGGCTGGGCCTTGATTCCCGGTATTGTTTGATTTCCCATGTGTGGTAAATTCTGCCTCTATGATGTTAATGAGGGAGGATGGGTGGCAGTTGTGTTAGTAAGGCAGGACTCAATTTACAAGACTGGATTGTGTCCTGAGGCAATCTCTTGAGATATAAAAGACAGAAGTGAGCAGTGAGACAGGGGGACCTCATACCATCAAGAAAGCAGTGCCAGGAGCAGAGCGCGTCCTTTGGACCAGGGTCCCTACACAGAGAAGCTCCTAGTCTGGGGGAACACCAAAGAGGAGAAGGCTGACAGAGAGAAAAAGCCTTCCCCTGGAGCTAATGCCCTGAATTTGGACTTTTAGCCTACTTTTACTGTGAGGAAATGAACTTCGCTTCGTTAAAACCATCCACTTGTGGTATTTCTGTTATAGCAGCACTAGATGACTAAGACACAGCAGATTTTCCCAATATAATATGTCGTTTGATTTCTTGACTGCTGCTTCCATGGGCATTGATTGTGGATCCGAGTAGAACGAAATCCTTGATCTTTTTCTGTTTATTATGATGTTGCTTATTGGTCCAGTTGTGAGGATTTTTGTTTTCTTTCTGTTGAAGTGTAATCCATGCTGAACGCTGTAGTCTTCAATTTTCATCAATAAATGCTTCAAGTCCTCTTCACTTTCAGCAAGCAAGGTTGTATCATATGCATATCACAGGTTGTTAATGAGCCTTCCACCAATCCTGATGCTGCGTTCTTCTTCATATCATCCAGCTTCTCGGATTATTTGCTCAGCACACAGACTGACTAAGTATGGTGACAGGATACAACTCTGTAGCACACCTTTCCTGATTTTAAACCACGCAGTATCTTCTCGATCTGTTCGAACAACTGCCTCTTGATTTATGTAAGGGTTCCCCAAGACCACAATTAAGTGGTCTGGAATTCCTATTCTCTGCAACGTTATCCATGATTTTTTAGGATCCACACAGCTAAATGCCTTTGCATAGTCAATAAAACACACGTAAGCATCTGTCTTAGTCATCTAGTGCTGCCATAACAGAAATACCACAAGTGGATGGTTTTAGGGAAGAAAAGTTTATTTCCTTACAGTAAAGTAGGCTAAAAGCTCAAATTCAGGGCATCAGCTCCAGGGGAAGGCTTTCTCTCTCTGTCGGCCTTCTTCTCTTCGGTGTTCCCCTGGACTAGGAGCTTCTCGGCACAGGGACCCCGGTCGAAAGGACGTGCTCTGCTCCTGGCACTGCTTTCTTGATGGTATGAGGTCCCCTGTCTCACTGTTCACTTTTGCCTTTTATATCTCAAGAGATTGCCTCAGGACACAATCCAGTCTTGTAGATCAGGTCCCGCCTTACTAACACAACTGCCACCCATCCTCCCTCATTAACATCATAGAGGCAGGTTTACAACATACAGGAAAATCACACAGTACCAGGAATCATGGCCTAGCTAAAATGCTACACACATTTTTTTGGGGGGACATAGTTCAAACCATGGCAGCATCTTTCTGTTATATTCTGCTTTCAGTCAAGATTCATGTGACATCAGCAATTATATCTCTCATCCTATGTCCTCCTCTGAATCTGACTTTAATTTCTGGCAGTTCCCTGTCAATGTACCACTGCAACTGCTTTTGAATGATCTTCATCAAAATTTTATGTGTATGTGACATTAATGATATTGTTTGGTAATTTCTACATTCTGTTGGATTACTTTTCTTTGGAATGGGCACAAATATGGATCTCTTCCTGTTGGTTTGCCAGGTAGCTGACTTCCAAATTTCTTGGCATAGATGAGTGAGCACCTCCAGTGCTGCATCTGTTTGTTGAAACAAAGAAGTCCAAGCTGCACTGAAGGCATTGGCAAAATAATCATACATAAAAAAACCCATTGCCATCGAGTTGATTCCAACTCATAGCAACCCTACAGGACAGAGTAGAACTGCCCCATAGGGTTTCCAAGGAGCAATGGTGGATTCAAACTGCCAGCCTTTTGATTAGCAGCCCGGCTTTTAACCACTGTGCCACCATGGCTCCAATCAGACATACACCTATATATATTTTTTCATACTTGTATGTATGTATATATGTATTTGTGTATGTATTCTCTTATAGCTGAAAAATTCTGCCTTGGAGGATTTGTCTGTGTATCTGTGTGTGTGTGTGTGCACACGCATATATATTTATTCAGTTATCTCACAAAAATCCTGCCTTGGAGGTTTTATACTGTATTTCACAAATGAAGAAAATTGAAGTTTGGAGTCAGCAATTAAGTTGCTACAGTTAGACAAACAGTAAGTGAAAGCAATGGATTTCTAATACAAATCTTTTGACTTTCATAAAGACTCTTCTCTTGCTGTCACCTAAGATATTGTTAGCAGATATTGGTAGTTTGTGTTTTCCACCTCCAAGAGATGGCTTCAAACCCAGAAAATCTAATTGAGGGACAGATACAACAACAATAAAAACATCAAACAGTAACCTAGCCTTCTGATTATAGTAGTGAATGATTTAGGACAAGACACATGATCCTAGATCACACTCGAGAGCTTTACATTCTAACCAGATACGTATCTAAGTTTCCTCTTGAATTTGGCTGACTGACTTGCCCTTGAGTAAGCTCGGACCTATTTGTATCCCATGAATGTAACTAAATGAAAAAAATTCCATTTGATTTCCATTCCAAAATATAAGTTTTACCAATCCATGGTGCTTATAATGAATTTGGTTCAGAAACTCAGAACCACAAAATGCCATAGATGAAAGGAACCTTTAAAATAATTTCAACTCAAGGTTCCTGAACCCTGAGCCCACAGGACAAATAGGTCTCAAGGGTTTCACAAAGTGGCTTCAAGAACATCCAGAAACTTTCTAAAATTAAACTATTTTGGAATATGTGGATTTTTCTGAGGAGCTGTTTCATAGCATTTATCACTTTCTCAAAGTGGTCCATGATATAAAGATTTCAGAAACATGCATGCAGTTCGGCTACTTCCTTTAAAAGAACGTAACAAACAGAGATATCACTTGAGTAGTTAGTGAGTGTACTTAGGCCCTGCGACTCTAGTCTGGCACTCTTGATATATTCCCAGTGTCAGTGCCCAGCCCTAAAATTGCTCTAGCCTATGTTAAGCTATTAAGCTGTTGAAAATTTCATAGCAAAATGTCAAGGAATTGTCTGTAGTTTTAATCACTATTTTGGGTCTTTTACCATGTCTTATTGGCTACAGAAGTCCCTGGGTGGCACAAATGGTTAACCTGTTTGGCTGCTAACTGGAAGGCTGGAGGTTTGAGTCCAACAAAGGCACCTTGAAAGAAAGGCTTGGAGATGTACTTCTAAAAAATCAGCCTTTGAAAACTCTATGGAGCACATGGGGAACTCTATGGGTTCACCATGAGTCAGAACTGATTGGACAGCAACTGGTTTATTTGCTATAAAATATTGTTAAAAAGCTGTTTTTATAATGTGAGTTTATTTGATTTGTATTAAGTATTATTTATTTAATAAATAATGAAGTATTATTTACAATATTTTATAAAATCAATTATTTGTAATATAAGTTTGTATTTTTTATCTTTTTTTTTTTTTTTGCTGCTGTGCATGATCTCTATTTACTGAGAATTTTCTAAAGAATCAAGATTCTTACATGGTTTCTAGCTTTATCATTTCAAAGATTTAAAACCTAATTTTATAAATTATGAATAGGGTATAGAGTCTATATTCTTATTCACAGTTTTTCTTTTGATTCATATTATTTACTTATTTTCCTTATTCTATTATATACCTTTTTTTTTAAGTCATAAAAATTTACTGAAAAGGTTCCTCTCTTTTTCAGGTCTGAATTGAGAAGTCGAAAGTTTATATTTACCTTTCTTTAAATTAGGTATCTAAGAGTGTGAAGATGGGGAATCTTAATGTTCAGAGTTGGAAAGCTGATAAGCTGTAATACTAGTTTCACATTTTTTTCTGGTCGATTTGCTCTGTTACCTGTGTTTACTGTTTTGTGACTCAATTCCCACATTTCTGGGATGTGATTATCTCTTAGTGAAATACCTGACACATAGATGCAAAACACATTTTCTTTTCATTTTATTTTTTCATGGTGATGGCATGTAGAGTGATGTTGGCAAAGGAAAAAAAAAATTTGATAGATCCACTGCAGTAGAAATATTCTACAATGTTATCCATAGGTTAATATGAGAGAACAATTTAAATGAAAGATAAGAAAGGATTAATTTCATTTTAGGTACGGTTATATTTTAGGCTTTATTAGTATAATTTGTATTATCATTTGCATACTGCATTTCTTATAGCATACTGATGATTACCATTGTTATTAGTAAAAAATGTGAAATAAATTATACAAAGATAAACTGTTGCCATAGGAAACTATTTGAACAAACACCACACATTTATATTTTCGACATAATCCAACATTAGTATCAAATGTGTATAGGGTCGCTATGAGTTGGAATTGACTCGATGGCAATGGGTATATCTTCCTTTGTAAGGATGAATCACAGAAACTAGTTCTTTAAGTATAGACAAAACTTTTCAGTTTTCTTGAACATACTTAGAAAATAAAGCCAGTTCTGAGAATGGCAGCTAGTACTTTCCTCTACATTTTGCTTTAAGATTGTATGAAAATAAAGAGGCCCTCTCAAAGATTTAGCCTGTAAGAAAGTAAAACCCTACAGAGTTCACAGAGCACATACACAGTGAGGATGGAAGAAGCATAACTCATGTGGCGTATGCTTTGCTTTAGTTCATGTTTACATTTTAAAAGCAGTTGGACATATTTTTAAAAATTAAACTTTTTTAGATATCATTTTCTTTATTAGATTATAAGGTACTTTTATTGTACCTTTTAGAAATACATAGGACTAAAACTGTTTTTAGAGCTAAAAGGAAATCACTTAAATTGAAGTGCATTATAACTTCCCAACCATAATCCATTTCAATTAGGTTCACAAAGAATGGTAGAGTACTTCATTATTTGCAGGAATGGCTATAGTTAAAAATTTGTCTGGGTGCTCATTATAAGTCTAGTCTTTGGGAGGTTTATGACCCAGCCAGTTTACTGTTTTGGGAAGAGACTTGGCATCTGTTTTCTAATCCAGATAAATGTTTGTGGGTTAAAATATACATATATATATACATTAAATTGTTCTGACTGTTCAGTGAAGGTAGATCTGGAGCAGAGCATTATCACTCCCACAAATGATCTTTTAGTCATTTTTTTCCTAATCACCCCCTGCAGTGAAATTTTAACACCTCAAATATACTGTATTCTGTTTATGTACTGTGGCTCTTTGGAATGTCACTTACCATTGTAATAGGGAAGACTTTTTTGCTCCCCTAATAACCAATTTTTGCTGCTGTTGAGTATGCATAATCTGTAGAAACAATAAACGTCTCTTGGGATCCACAGATTTCAAGATTTTCCTATTTAGTAATGAATATGCAAACATATTTATCAAACTGAGAGTAAATTATTTAAGAGGGCAAATTCAGTTTTGTCTTTCTTTGATACAAAAAATATGGTAAAAAGAACCTTTAAAATAACATTTTATTAAAACTTAAAACAGGAAACATTTTGTGTCTAAATTCCAATGCTGATAAAAATCTGAATCAAGATTTGGAAAACAGCATTAAAAAGAACAATTAATTTATAAGCAGTCTGATTATTATAATATTGTCACAGAAGAAAGTCAACAGTTCTTTTCTATTTGATAATAATAGTTGATAATTTAACTACTCCTAGAGAGATCTTTACAAAATGACATATGGTAACTGGTTATTTTGTAAAGAGGAAGAATATCTGTGCTTATAAAATCAAATAATTTTAGAGCTGGGCGAGATTTTGTAGCTCATTCTTCTCCGATTCTTTAAACTGATACAGATGCTAAGATCTACAGATATTACCAGTGTCAAGCCAGGAATAAGATTTTTCTTCTCCAGTCCAGGATACTTTTCATAATTCACAAGATAATTCATTTTCTTGGGGTAGCCTACTGTACTATGAAATCTGTGACTCTACAGCATCTTAGATGACTACTTGGAAGCTTTTAAAACCCCAGACGTCTAGGATGCATCAATTGGTCCCAACCACCTGGAGTAAAGGAGAATGAAGAACACCAAAGACACAAGGAAAGTATTAGCTTAAGAGACAGAAAGGGCCACATAAACGAGAGACTTCATCAGCCTGAGACAAGAAGAACTAGATGGTACCCAGCTACCACCAATGACCACCCTGACAGGGAACACAACAGAGAGTCCCTGATGGAGCGGGAGAAAGGTGGGGTGCAGAACTCAAATTCTAGTAAAAAGACCAGACTTAATGGTCTGACTGAGTCTGGAGGAACCCCAGAAAGCATGGCTCCTAGACTCTCTGTCAACCCAGAACTAAAACAATTCCAGAGGCCAACTCTTCAGACAGATTGGACTGGACCGTGGCACATAAAATGATACTCATGAAGAGTATGCTTCTTAGCTCAAGTAGATACATGAGACTAAACAGGCAGCTTCTGTCCAGAGGTGAGATGAGAAGGCAGAGAGGGTCAGGAGATTGCTGAATGGACACGGGAAATCAGGGTAGAAAGGAGGAGTGTGCTGTCAGAGTATAGGGAGAGCAACCAGGGTCACATAATAGTGTATGTATAAATTTTTGTATGAGAGACTGACTTGAATTGTAAACTTGCACTTAATCTACAACAATCAAAAAATAAATAAATAAAAATAAAATGAAAAAAAATCTGTGACTCTAACCTGCCAGGAAATAAATCACTAATAATCAGTTTATTTAAAATAGTATTATAAGACAGTTTGCCCTATTCTTACATGGTTTCTCAATGTAGTATGGAAGAGAACTTAACATGAAAAATCAATCAGAGTTTTTGTTTTCAGGATGAAAGTGCCCTCTCTTAAGTGTCTGGTATTATTCCTAATAAGAGTTTGCAAGAATTTGTGAACCCCTCATTGGGCTGGATTGGCTCTTCTCAGACTTGTCTGAGTCTCATTTCAACTGGTCATTTATAATGCAAAATAAAACTTCACTCTTGTTAGATTTCCTGAAGTTACTGGGTTTTATAAATTTGTCATCGACGATAATTTCAAACACTATTAAGTAATTTCAGATATCAACATTTCCTATTAACAGTCACTACCACCCATCTGTCAGTTTGTCCTACTGTGGTGGTTTGTGTGTTGCTGTGATGCTGGAAGCTATGCCACCAGTATTTCAAATACCAGCAGGGTCGCCCACAGTGGACAGGTTTCAGCAGAGCTTCATCATGAGACAGACTAGGAAGGAAGGCCTAGCAATGTACTTCTGAAAATTAGCCAGTGAAAACCCTATGGATCACACCTGAATATTGTCTTAAACAGTGCTGGAAGATGCGCTCCCTACGCTGGAAGACACTCAGAATAAACAGTGGCCATCACAATCGACTCGAATGTATTAATGATCATGAAATGGCACAGGATAGGGCAGTGTCTTTTTCTGCTGCATATGGGGTCACCATGAACTGGAGCTGACTTTACGGCAATAAACATTAACTGTCAACAAACAATAAATAGAAGAATGTCAAAGAAATTTTACGAATAGAAAATATCTCTGGGATCAGTTTTTCCAAGCAAAAGTAAAACGGAAGACCTCAAAGCCTTACTTCTAGAAAGCTGATTATAAAAACCAAATAATAATGATAATAATACCTTAATACATTGTAAGTAAAAACAAGTCTAGAGTTCCATTTCCCGTTAGAAATAATATAAATCCAACTAATCCACAAGAAAGGTAATATAAGCTGAAAGATTAAACACTGGTATATATCTTAATATCCTCTCCTTTATGTCTCACATACTCTTCTCCAACTATAGGCTTTTTCTAATGCACTCGTAAACCTACAAACATTGGCCTGAAGGGGCTATAAGACTAGCTGATGTTAAACTCTTTATAGTTCTTTCTCTTTATAGCTGAGTAGTAGTAAGTTGTAGCTGGCAGTTAGCCACCTGGTTGCCAAATATTTTAAGCTCTGAAATGAAAAGCCTCTCAATATGCTGTACAGACATTAAAAATATATGTACATACATGTCAACTTCATTATCTCACCTCCACTCGATTGGCATTTACCAAGGTATGAACAATGTCTATGCATTGTAATGAACTAAAATGCAAGTGACCTCAGAGCTGGGAGGTGCTGCCAAAATCTGAACAGGATCCAAATAGAAGGGTGTTTTCATTTGTGGAAACCCTGGTGTCGTAATGGTTAAGAGCTAAGGCTGCTAACCAAAAAGTTAGCATTTCAAATCCACTAGGCACTCCTTGGAAATCGTACGGGGCAGTTTTTACTCTGTCCTATAGGGTCAGTATGAGTCTGAATAGACTCGACAGCAACGAGTTTGTTTCTTTTTCTTTTTTCCTTTGCAATCTGTTTAATGCAGAATGCATTAGTGTTTCAGCATTTCGCAGCTGTGAATCTGTCTAAGGGGAGGAATGCCTGCTCTTTTTAGTTTGCTTTGTTTTGAATATTCTTTGTAATCAGGTTTGATACCTTTATCTGAATATGATCTTCTGTTTTTTCTCTCTCTTTTTTTCCTTTTTATGATACCTGCATACTAGTATCCCTTTATATTCCTAAATTAAAAAAAAAATATTAACAGTAGTTAAAATTTTTATATAAGCTCTCAAATTGTATTCTACTGCAGGCTCTTAATTAAACAAAATAATTCAAGAGGCAAAATGACCATTTAAGAAAATATGCCGCTTGTAGGTTTTTAATTTCTAGCCTTACGCTGATTTGGGCAAACACTTGATGCGATTAGAAACTTAAAATTTTAAAGCTTTCTGTTCTTAATTTCCTCCTATGCCTTGATTACTGCCACTGAGTAAAGGATTGCATAGGTGGCTTATGTTTGCTGGGCAACATGGCAGGGCAAGATTAGATGACTCATTTCATTCTATAAATTGTTTGATTGCCATTTACTTTGCTTAAAATAAACTTTTTATTTCAGAGTAGTTTTACACTTACAGAACAGTTGTGAAATTAGTACAGAGAGCCCCCATATACCCACACCCAGTTTCTCTTCTTGGAAACATCTTCATTAATATGCTACATTTGTCACAACTAATGAACCAATATTGACACATTATTACTAATTAAAGTCAATATCCTTTCAGATTTTCTTAGTATTTACTTAATTTCACTTTTTCTGTTCCAGGATCCCATACTACATTTAGTCATCATGTCTCCTTAGGCTTCTCCAGACAGTTTCTCAAACTGTCTGTATTTTTGATGACCTTGACAGCTTTGAGGAGTACTAGTTAGGTAATTTGTGGAGTATCTTTCAATTTGTGTGTGTCTGATGTTTTTCTCACAGTTAGACTTGGGTAATGGTGTTATGGGGAGTAAGATCACAGAGGTAAAATGCCATTCTCATCACATCACATCAAGGGTATAGTATATGCTATCAACATGAGTTATCACAGTTGATGAAGACCTTGATCACCTGAATGATCTGAGAAGGTGAACTATGTGAAGAAGAACGTGGCATCAGGATTGAAGGAAGACTCATTAACAACCTGTAATATGCAGATAACACCACTTTGCTTGCTGAAAGTGAAGAGGACTTGAAGCACTTACTGATGAAGATCAAAGACCACAGCCTTCAGTATGGATTATACTTCAACATAAACAAAACAAAAATCCTTACAACTGGACCAATAAGCAACATCATGATAAACAGAGAACAGATTGAATTCGTCAACGGTTTCATTCTACTCGGATCCACAATCAACGCCCATGGAAGAAGCAGTCAAGAAATCAAACGACACATTGCACTGGGCAAATCTAATGCAAAAGATCTCTTGAAAGTGTTAAAAAGCAAAAATGACACTTTAAGAACTAAGGTGTGCCTGACCCAAGCCATAGTGTTTTCAAGTGCCTCATATGCATGTGAAAGCTGGACAATGAATAAGGAAGAACAAGGAAGAATCAATGCCTTTGAATTATGGTGTTGGCGAAGAATATTGAATTCACAATGGGCTGCCAGAAGAACGACCGAATCTGTCCTGGAAGAAGTACAGCCAGAATGCTCATTAGAAGCAAGGATGGCAAGACTTCGTCTCACATACTTTGGATATATTATCAGGAGAGGCCAGTCCCTGGAGAAAGACATCATGCTTGGTAAAGTAGAGGGTCAGTGAAAAAGAGGAAGACCGTCAATGAGATGGACTGACACAGCAGCTGCAACAATGGGCTCAAGCATAACAACGATTGTGAGGATGGTGCACGACCAGGTAGTGTTTCATTCTGTTGTACATAGGGTTGTTATGAGTTGGAACCTACTCAACAGCAACTAACAACACATCTTTTTGACATATGCTCATCATTGTGTCATTGTGGCTTTTTTTTTTTTCTTTTCTTAGCAGTTCCTTAATTTCTAGCATTACAATGTATTCCAGGCTCATCTTGTATATCCTGTACCCTACCCTTAGACTCAGGCATTTATCCAAGGAGACCTGGTTCGTTTTACTGGAGAATGGCTTTAGAAACCAAGATCTGGGTGCTGAGTGTCATTTGACTTTTATTTGATAAATAGAGCAGTGTTTTCAGACAGCACTGTTTTCTGATCTAACAGTGTAACTAATATTAAGATTATATTCTTCTTTTACAGGCTCTTTCCTTATACCCATTAATATAAACACATTCAGCTGAACTCCTAAAAGCTTGTTTTGGAGAAAAAAGTTTTCTGTGCTTTCTTGATGAGAAGGACAACCCTTCCAAGATGAGCAAAATATTTGTAAGAGGAAATGTGTGTTCCTGGGATAGCATTTTCCCCCTTTACCTTTCACCTATTTTAGCAGTTAATTGCTTTTGTGATCATTGCCTTGGGGGAGAAATGTGCCAGGGCACAAAACCAAAATAGCCTGCAAGTCTCCATGGATTTTGTGTTCCAAGTACTGAAGTTCTTTGTAAAAGGATGTTTATGGCATTTACAGAGAGTTTCGATCACAATCATGGGCAAGATCTCTGTGCTCCCCCTAAACACCAAAAGATATATATATAGTTGAGTGTTATCACTATCTGTATCTCTATCTAGAGAAAGATACTTGGGTCTTAAGGCAAGGGTAAGCAGACTTTGCGGAGCAGTGGTTAAGTGCTCGGCTGCTAACTGAACGGTTGGCAGCTTGAACCCCTCAGCCACTCTGCAGTAGAAAGATGTGACAGTTTGCTTCCGTAAAGATTACAGCCTTGTATATCCTATGGGGAAGTTTGACCTTGTCCTAAAGGGTCACTTAGAGTTGGAATCAGCTGGATGACAAGGGGTTCTTGGTTAAGGCAAGAGTAGCACTATTGTGGAAGCACCAAACAGGTGGAGCCAGACAGACAGGACTATATACAGCCTTACAAATGGTTCTTCAGCTCAAAGAGTAGAAACCTATTCTATTTGTTTCTTCAGTTCAGAAGGAATTGAAGAGGCCTTCTAAACTGAAGAAACAGTCATCTTACTGCTAATCTGTGTGGGCCAGTGGTCTGTCTCCCTCCTTCTCGCCAGTGCCCAGACACTGAAAGACCCTGGGGATCTGGTATGGGGCCATAAAGGGAAGCTCAGAGTTAGAAACTAAGTTGAACTATAGAGCACTAAAGAATATTTCTGCTCATTTGAGTTTGTGGACTACAAATCATACCAACACACCTCTTACATTCTTCTTACTTTGGTTAAGGATTAGAGAAAATCCATCATCCCTTGAAAGAGGCTTTCTAAGGAATACCTTTTAAGTACTTGGAATACCTGACAGCAAAAAAAAAAAAAAAAAAAAAAAAAGTGATAATAATGCAGAGTGGTATAGCTCTTTCCTTTCTTCTTCAGAATTATTTAATTGTGGCTGGAAGTCTGAGGTCCACTATTTGTAAAGTGTTTAGAAATCATTACAGCACATTTATTTTATTATTCTAAATGTTATATTTGAGAATTTCTAAACACATTATCCTAAACTTTGTATTTGAGAATCTGATTGTATTTTTGGCTCTGGTTGCTTTAGTAATTAAGGGAACTATGCCTTAACCCTTTAAAGGATGAATTATTTTTTGAGGGGAATTTTTTGGTGATGCCGTATTTTTTCACTAGTGGAATGGGTGTGGAATCATTGTTGGTAGGTTTTTATTATTTAAAAAAATGAGTGTCAATTGCAAGCAGGCCATGTCTGTCCCATGTTCCACGAGGGACATCACAGACATGGTACATATCAGCCCCATGGCCCAGGAAGTGCATCACAAACTGTTTTCAGAGAGGCAAACACTTTATAAAACATGTCATCAGGGAGGGGAGCACTTTATAAAAAATGTCATCAGGGAGGTGACTAATGCAAGCGGGCCATATTGGTCCCATGTTCTATGAAGCCCATCACACACGTGGTATGTATCGGTCCCATGGCTCAAGAAGTGCATCACAAACTTTTCACCCCCAGAATAACTCATTTACTTGAATATTTACGAATGCCAGTAACCTTCCTAATAATACAAAGGAAATAGTAAGCATACTTGCAAGCCTTATCTCGCTGTTCAGAAGCCAAAAGACCCAAAAGTTTCACACAGTGACTCCTCTGGGAAGCATCTGGAAAGCATCGCCTCATAAAATGTCTCTCAACACTCAAATGTGGTGTAGACCAACTTCCTTGTTTTTCAGGGAGTTGTGCCAGTATCTGCCATGCTGCCAGAATGTACTAAAAAGTGGCTCAAATGCCTGCCAATAAACCTCCAGGGGCAGAAAATGTAGCCGCAACATATATGTGCTGTTACCTGTTAAAGAGTTAAGCATGCCTGTCAAAAATCATAAGTATAATTTTTCTTATGTTCTCAAACATGCATATGTGGGCGCATACACATGCGTCTGTCTGACTTCAGTGAAAGAAACGGGTTCAATAGATTTAAAGCTTCCTTTACTGGTAGCAAGAATTTTGACTGAGATTCAAATGCCTTAGAAATTGACCAAGAGGCAGATGCTAGTCAGAACTAAGCTCACTTAGAAATCATTTTTTTTTCCCTTGTAAGATGAAAACACCAAAGAGAATTTGGCTGAAATGATTTCCATATCGTGCCAATTAGGGGTGGCTTTGTTTGAAAGCCCAAGAATGAGAAATTCTTTGCCTGTGCATTCTTTACACACACACACACACACACACACACACACACACACACACACACACATACACACCATATTTCTGCCATTTGGAAACCTTATTAACAGGTACCTTCATATTCAGGAATTAGAAACTGCCATCTTCACGTAAATGTCTGAGAAACCCTTTAAAAATCAGTGCTTTAAATTTTTCAAAGATTTATTTATTTATTTTTTAAAAAAGGAAGTACTTCATCAGTTCTCTCACAAAAATCTTCAATGCTTTTGGGAAAGAAATGAATTTTAAAGTGTGTTCAGTCATACTCTATTCAAGCAAAGCAGTGAAAAAAGTCTTTGAATCAGAACTACAGCTCACCATAATCTGGTTAAAATTATCTCCAGCACCACCTGTCATTATTAATATGCAGAAACAGGAATACTACCTTCAGCCTAGTTACAGTGCTGTGAATGTGGCCCATCAGCACCTCGGTACTCTGTCTTATCATAATGGCAGTTACATTTTTAATCCTTCTTAAACTTTCATACAATTGTTGAAAGTAGCTCATGGTTTAATTTAAATGTGTTTTAAGGAGCATTTCGTTAGCACTTACATCTACACATGGAAGAAAATCCACAGGTCTTTTACATTTTCTATCTTTAGGTTTTCTTAAATTTTTCAAGTTTAACCATTTTGCTTGTCATAAAAAAACTCCAACTGTTATGTTGTTTCAGAAAGTGATAATATACTGTAGTATAAGTATCAAAGTGTTAAAGTTAGACTAACTTTAACAGAAACAATAGATACGTGCTCTAAATGTCTGGTCTGAAAAAGACTCATAAACAGAAAAAGACAGATAAGGTAGGGTCACCCTGTCCAGTCTCACAAAGGATAGATGCATTATGTGAACTGAAAGCTCTCTTATAATTTTGGTGCTTTCTGGTCACATCAAAATCAATGGAGTTGTACGTGTAATTCTCCCATCTTACGGCCTCAGAAATCTGTCCACAGACTTTCAAAGAATTTATTTTGGGATAACTTTAGAATGTTCTCGTCTAAATCAAAATATTGCTTCATGTCTAGCTGATTCAAGGAAACCCTGGATCCACTCTTCTGCAAATCATATGCAAACCAAAACAAAACCCATTGCCATCGAGTGGATTCTGACTCATAGGGACCCTATAGGACAGAGCAGAACTGCCACATAGGGTTCCCAAGGCTGTAAATCTTTACAGAAGCAGACTGTTGCATCTTTCTCCCTGACAGTAGCTGGTGGGTTCTAACCTTCCAGTTAGCAGCCGAGCACTTAACTACTGCACCACTAGGGCTCCTTAAATCATATATAGGCATAGGGATAAGAAAAGCTTCTGGATAGGTATCAGAAGTACATATCATAGAGTACCCAAAATAGTTCTATTGCTTATACTTTGTAAGCACTGATACTGACAAAAGGCATGTCAAAGGAAGTTACTTCTACACCTATGGAATTTGACAGATATTTAACACCTAGCCAGTGACAGTCTTGGTGTTTTTTTCTCTTTCTTTTTTGAAAAAAAAAAGGTTTTTGCATTTTTTATTAAATGTGTGCATATATACACACATAAATATTTGTGTATATGTATTGGTGTGTGTGTGTGTATATATACCAAACCTGTTGCTGTCAAGTCAATTCCAACTCATAGTAACCCTATAGGACAGAGTAGAACTGCCCCGTAGGGTTTCCAAGGAGTGGCTAGTGGATTCAAACTGTTGACCTTTTGGTTAGCAGCCGAGCTCTTAACCACTGCACCACCAGAGCTCTCTCTCGCTTTCTCTCTCTATATATACACACACACACAGTTAGAACAAACATCCTGAGCGCAGAGCTATTTTGAGCACTGGAAGTGGCTCTGTTGAAAGAATCACTTTCTCCCAAATGGGACAAGAGACGTATTAACCAGCTTGTACAGCATGTTCATGGAGACAATAGCCAAATCCCAGCAGAAGCAAGCTCAGAGGGTGTTTGTTTTAACATGATGTGTGCTGATTTCACCCAATTTCTTTATTATTTATTTTCTTATTCCTTCTTTCATTGTGATATAGAACTTGAAATGGCTTACAAAGAGGAAAAGGATATCTTTACAATGTAGAACTCTGTCAGATATCACCTTGAACAGGTGATTTTTTTTTTAAAACATAGTTTTAACACCATCCGAAACATATTTACGAACATTTCTGCACTTTAGCCTTCACAGATATGCAACTGTTTGTATTGTTGTTATTATGGTTAGGGTGCTGCTGAGTTGATTCTGACTCATAGAGACGCTATCCCTTTCATGACCAGTGGGACATACAGTGTTCACCTACGTTTTCCACTTCTTGGGGTTACTGGGAAGCTCCTGTCCCATTGACAGTACGTGCTGCCAGCATAACTGAAATGGAATAAATGACAGTGCGGTGCCATAGATCACTTTTGTGTGGCTTTTCTAGCCATGGTCTTCTAACTTCCACCCAAGTGATTGGGTGGGACTGTGTGATACGGTAATTTAGCCCACCAAAGGGATTAGTTTTGCCATCCTGCTGGGCTTGAAATGAACCATCCCAGAAGCAGGAAAGAAGAGACCACCACCACCAAGGAAGGAGAAACTTGGAGGAGAGACCAGTAGGAGACAGCACAGTGGGCTTCCTGGCCCAGGGAGCAAGAAAGCTGAGTGTCTTCGGGCAGAGACTGAGGACCAGGGAGGGGTGTGGCTGTGAGCACGGCTGGGAAGAGGCTGTACTAATGGAAGAACTGTATCTTTGAATGTTCCTGAGCCTGAATTGAAACCTGTTACTTCCCTAATAAATCCAATAATTGTGAGTACGGTCTGTGAGTTCTGTGTGGCCATTGTAATGAATTGTCGAAACCCAGCAGAGAAGTAGAGAATGCCGTGAGACGAACGGTTGGTGTCAGATTTGGTAAAGACTGCAGACAGGAGGCATGTCTGACCTGTGCCTCATAGGAATCAGCCTTGGGCTGTTGATCTTGATTCTCCTTCCCCCCTGTGAAGTTAGAGGAGGTCAGACACCGCCATTAAGCCGTTTTTATAGGCATTCGCCGCAAAGTACTGTTTTTATAGGGTGTTGTATGAGGTGGTGCATCCTGGAGGTGTGATTGTGCAAAACTTTTGTTTCTTTTGACTTTTGTACAGTGAGATAAGCCTTGTCAGTATGTTTGTGGGTTCCTGTGTGTTACCTGGAAGTTCAGTTTCCCACGATGATTCCTCATTCATGTGAATATGTCATTTTCAGGCCCCATACATTATACGCATGGGTTGCAGTGTACCTGACATACTGTGTGTACGTTTCTTGCAATCTTCCAGGACTTCTCTTTTGGTTTATGAGCTGTAACTACCTCTTTTATGATTAAAAAAAAAAAAATTCATCGTAGTAGTAATGTTCCCACAACAACGTCTTGGCTTTTTTTTTTTTTTTTTATCTTTGCCAGGAGGATGGCATGACACAATTTCTCCTCTTATGTATTCTCATACTCGTTTGGAGGTAAGGTATTATGCTAGCTTTGCAGAACCAACAAGTTTACGTTTGTTTGTTTGCTTGTTTTTTAATTTAGCAACGGGCTCTGTCAAGGATGAAGAAATTCTAAAATTATGTCTTTTCTCTACCCAAGAATGAGATGACTCTGAGGAGGATGAGGACGGCAACAGCTCAGAGGAAGGTACTCGTCTTGCGGCAACTGGAGCATGTTGTGATGGTCACAACAAGGATACTGCAATAGTATTAGAGGAGGATGAAGTAGTTGATGTTGCAGAGGAAAGGGTTGAAGCAGACGATGATGCCCATGATGAAAGCAAAATGAAGGCGAGTGACGCAAAGATATCTCCTACTTTGACAATACAATAACCTCGCCATAGCAAACTGTCAAATCTTACCCAGACTTGACCCGCGAAGATACAGAAGTGCATTATTTTCTGTCTGTCTTTATGGAGGAGATTTTGGAAACTATAAAGGACCAAGTGAATCTTTATGTGACCCAGCAGTGTACAAGACATTACAGAAGGCAGAAGATTAGCAGGTCAACCAAAAACTGGCAGCCTAAAACTATAGAGGAAATAAAGGCATTTGTTGCTGTGCACATACTGCTAGGTATACTCATCTTGCCAGAGCTCAGGCATTATTAGTCCAGTCAACACCTTTTGGGTATTACTTCTGTTGCAGACCTTATGACTAAAATGAGATTCAAGAAACTGACCAAGAACATACACTGCAACAACAATTCCAAAGCTGTGCCCAAAGGAGACCCTGGCTATGACTAGCTTCACACATTGTACCCCGTTGTCAATATTCTCGATAGTGGCCTAAAAGAAGTATTGTGCCTTCAAGTGACATGGCAGTTAATAAACCATGGTGCCACTCGAGGGATATCATTGCTGATGTCAGATACATGGCTGAAAGCACAGAATACCAGAAGGATGTTTACCTATGCTTTATTGACTATGCAAAGGCATTTGACTATGTGGATCATAACAAATAATGGATAACATTGGGAAGAATGGGAATTCCAGAACACTTAATTGTGCTCACGAGGAACCTGTACTTATACCAAGAAGCAGTCTTTCGAACAGAACAAGGGGATACTATGTGGTTTAAAGTGGCAGAAGGTGTGAATAAGGGTTATATCTTTTCACCATACTTATTCAATCTGTATGCTGAGCAAATAATCCGAGAAGCTGGACTATATGAAGAATAGGGCATCAGAACTGGAGGAAGACTCATTAACAACCTATGTTATGCAGATGACACAACCTTGTTTGCTGAAAGTGAAGAGGACCTGAAGCACTTACTGATGAAGATCAAAGACCACAGCCTTCAGTATGGATTATACCTCAACATAAAGAAAACAAAAATCCTCACATCTGGACCAATAAGCAACATTGTGATAAATAGAGAAAATATTGAAGTAATCGAGGATTTCATTTTACTTGCATCCACAATCAACACCCACGGAAGCAGCAGTCAAAAAATCAAATAATGCATTGCATTAGGCAAATCTGCTGCAAAAGACCTCTTTAAAGTGTTAAAAAGCAAAGATGTTACTTTAAGGACTAAGATGCACCAGACACAAGCCATGGTGTTTTCAATCGCCTCATATGCATGTGAAAGATGGGCAATGAATAAGAAGACTGAAGAAGAACTGATGCCTTTGAATTATGGTGTTGGCAAAGATTATTGAATATACCGTGGGCTTCCCGAAGAATGGACAAATCTGTCTTGGAAGAAATATAGCCAGAATGCTCATCAGAAGCAAGTATGGTGAGACTTCGACTCACATATTTTGGACATGTTATCGGGGGGACCAGTCCCTGGAGAAGGACATCATGTTTGGTAAAGTAGAGGTTAAGCAAAAAAGAGGAAGACCCTCAAGGAGATGGATTGACACAGTGGCTACAGCAACGGGTCCAAGCATAACAATGATTGTGAGGATGGCGCACTATGGGGCATGGTTTCATTCTATTGTACATTGGGTCGCTCTGAGTCAGAACCTACTTGATGGCACCTAACAAAAACAACAACGACTCAGCATGAATTCCATTAATAAAAAAATTATATCAATAATAAATTAAAAGCAAATAATAATTAGGTCATGAAAGGGCTGTAAGACAGAGTAGAACTGCCCCATAGGGTATCCTAGGCTATGATCTTTATGGAAAGGAGCCCTGGTGGCTCCATGATTAAGTGCATGGCTGCTAACGGAAAGATTGGAGGTTCAATTTGCTCCCACAAAGATTTCAGCCTAGGAAACCCTATGGAGCAGTTCTACTATCTCCTATAGGGTTGCAATGTGTCAGAATCGACTCAATAGCAATGGGGTTAATCTTTAAGAGGGCAGATCATCAGGTCTTTTCTCCCACTGGTTGGGTTCGAACCATTGACATTTTGGTTAGCAGCTGAGTGTTTAACTGTTTGCACCACCAGTGCTCCTTATGATGTGTACTAGGCAATGACAAAGCTGATTTCGAGGCTCACTTGTATACGTGCACGTGGCTGAAAAGATCTAGTCTCACATAGTACATGAAGATAGCCCTTTTATTTGTGTCTAAAATTGCTGCTTTTAATGGTTCTGTTTCCTAACTGTGTTTTCAGGACTTTTGTCTGTTTTAATTTTTTTGCTTTTTACCAGGTTTTGACACATGATTTAGCAGAATTGATATGGACCCAGTGGATTCAGTGGGTTCTAGATGAATGGTTGAATGGGAGATGACAGTGGGTCTACATCTCAGAAGTCACACAGCTTTAGGCATGTGGTCTACAGGGATTCTCTTTTTAGAAAGATCATTTTATTCTTCAACAATACAGCATACAGAAGAACAAGAAATTGTCTCAAGATGTTTCCAGCAGTATTTTCTATGTTTTAGTTAGTCTAGTGTATTTGTGGAGCATGAATATAAGAGCATGATTTTACACTAAAAAAAAGTGTCAACAAATAATAAGAAATAACCGCTCTTGTAAGACTTTGCCTATATACTTCTTAAAGGAAATTAAAAAAAAAAAAATAGGTACTACAAACAGTGAAATAAATCCAAAAGGCATAAATACTCTTGAATTTAGGAACTACACTCTGCATATCTTATTCAATAGTGCACTGCTTTTTACAGTTTTTGAAACAAAGGAGTATTTTATTTAAATTGAATTTTAGGAAGAACTTTTTTTTTAAATCTGTTTTAATTATAGAACTGCTCTTGTAGATGCCTGGCCACTTGGCCTCCCTTCACGACCCTGATCAATCTTCCATCCCCCTTTATTAAGAATTTCAATGAGTACCACTGAAATCTAATATTAGTGTTTTATACAGACCTGCAAAATAAAATTGAAGACTCATTAAACTAATCAATAATCTCTGTGCCTTTTGAGGACAAATTATTTTCAATATTCTACGCTAATAGAAATTTGTTATTTCACATTACCTTAAATTTGTGCATTTTAATATGTGAGTTTTCTAATAGAAAACTTGTAACTTTGTTCAGAATCTAAGTCTTCTGGTAGGATGTATATAGCAGCTTCACTGGTAAGTTCTGCTGTTCTCCACCAAGGGCTGCAACAGGGAGAAGGGTGGCACTCCAAGCCTCCAAGCCCAATTCTCCCATTCTGCCATTAAGCTTTGCTTTAATGGGTCCAGATAAGATCTCAACAATCTGTCTATCTGTGTATCTATCTATCTATCTATCATTATCATCTACCTACCTATCTATATGTATCTAACCACCACTGGATTTAATAATAAAATCTTAAGAATTATAATATATAATTATAAATATATAATATATAATATATAATTATAATTTAGAGAGTCATAAAAGATTCTTTATAATCTCATCCTTTTCATCTGCCCATTCTCTCCTCCAAAGAGCCCTGGTGGAGCAGTAGGTAAGCACTTGGCTGCTAACTGAAGGGTTGGCAGTTCAAACCCACCAGCTGCTGTGCGGGAGAAAGATGTGGCAGTTGGCTTCCATAAGAATTATAGCCTTGAAAATCCTATGTGGCAGTTCTACTCTGTCCTATATGTTTGTTATGAGTAGAGTATACTCCATGGCAATGGCTATTTTTTTTTTTTTACTATGCCCCCAAAGCACTGTGTAGCTCCATACCAGGTAGTTTACACACAGATGAGTGTGTAGCATTCTTTACGTTGTGTTTTCACTGTTTGCATTCATCCTAAAAATACTTCTTGAGTACCAATTACTTTCACTCTAATTCTGTGTGTTCCTTCAGGACAGGTATTGTTTCTTTCCATTTTTATATTTTGGATTCCATCACCATGCTTTATTCAAATTAGGTACTAAACAAATAATTTGTGAATGAATAAAATTCATCTGTTTTTTTCAGAAATTAGTTTAGTATATGTTCTCAGGAAGTCCTTTATTTTTAGAACTTATTTTCAGAGCTATTTTGACTTGGGTTAGTATATCATGTATAGTGTAATTTAATTTAATAAAATGTAGCAATGACAAGATAGACAATACCTTAATAATATCTTACTCATTTAGATGCTTTAAATATATCAAAGTAACAAAAAGAAATTGAGGATCTTTTATATTGCCTACTGATCATTCCACCCAGTAAAATGCACTTTAAGAACTGTTTAGTCACTAAAAAAAAAAAAAAAAATTAAGGTAGGAAGAAGAACTGAAAATTAATAAATATATATGTCCATTAAAAATCCTCAAAAATGCTTCAATTTGATTACTTTCCCCGGTATTAACTCACCACTGACTTGCAAAAAGAATGGTGTGACAAATATAATACACAAAAACAAATACAATAGAAGATATCATATGAATCTACCTATATCTGAATATTTCTACTTAGATTTTGAAAGGAAAGTTCTCATTGAGTTTCTTAGGATCTATAGACTATTAGATTACTTACTCAACACATCATATCAGTGCTTTATTATTACCTTTGAGGTGAAGCCTTATAATTTATTGCTTCAGTAAAGCATTTAAACTCAGCACACATTTTAGTGTATGAATATTTTCCAAATATTTTAATAAGACAGCTGATGTGTTGACATGGAATGTGTGCAATAAAAATTGACAGTTATGTATGTAATTGTCTAGGGACTATGTCAGCCTTTGAATATGTCAAATTTTACTAATGAGGTATAGATCATAAAAAGAGAAAAAACACTAGAAAGCATAATTGTAAGAATGGTGAACTAGAATAACATTTATTCAGGGCACAAAAATTATGTTCAAAATTATGTTTTTTCTAAAGAAAAAAGACTTCATCTAAAGCAGAAGACAAAGTTTTTCAAAAACATACTTTGTTTTCATGTATTTAGAACTTAGTGTGTTGAGATCCCATGCAAAAGGTCAAATTCCAAAAATAAAATACACCAAATTATATTTAAGGATATAAATCTAAGATATTATTCAGATATTATAAGTAGACATTATTTAAAGATATGAATGACCTTATCAAACAACACTGAGTGAAGAGAGAAGAAAGGCAAGGAAAATATATTTCAATTTAGGAGTCAGCACTGGTTTTCTGAAAAGAGCCAGACAGTAAATATTTTAGGTTTTGTTGGCCATATATTATTCTCTGTTCTATCTACTCAGCTTGGCCCAAGAGAGCAGCAATAGACAACAGGTAAGTGAATAGATGTGGTTGTGTTCCACTAAAATTTTATTTACAAAAGCAGATAGAGGGCTGGGTTTGGCATTTGGGCTATAATTTGCCTACTGATTTGTCTTAGTCATCTAGTGCTGCCATAACAGAAATACCACAAGTGGATGGTTTTAATGAAGAGAAGTTTATTTCATCACAGTCAAAGTAGGCTAAAAGTCCAATTTCAGGTTGTCAGCTCCAGGGGAAGGTTTTTCCTCTCTGTCAGCCTTCTCTTCAGTGTTCCCCAGGACTAGGAGCTTCTTGGCGCAGGGACCCCTGTCCAAAGGATGCGCTCTGCTCCTGGCACTGCTTTCTTGATGGTAGGAGGTATCCCCCCTGCCCCCATCTCTCTGCTCACTTCTGTCTTTTATATCTCAAGAGATTGCCTCAGGACAAATCCAGTCTTGTAGATCCAGTCCTGCCTTACTAACACAACTGCCACCCATCCTCCCTCATTAACATCATAGAGGCAGGTTTACAACATACAGGAAAATCACACAGTACCAGGAATCATGGCCTAGCCAAACTGATACACACATTTTTGGGGGGACATAATTCAAACCATGACATTCCACCCTTTGGCCCCCAAAAAATCACCTCCTTGCAACATGGAGAACATATTCACCCCATCATATCATAGCAAAAGTCTTAACTCCAAGTCCAAAATCCAAAAATTCCTCTTCATCTGTGAAATCTAGAATGCAAGTTATCTGCTTCCAAAGGTACAATAGCAGAAGAGGCATAAGCTATACATTTCCATTATAAATGGGAGAAACTAGAGGAAAAGAAGTGATAACAGGCACCAAGCAAGTCAGCAGAACACATTACATTAACCCTCAAGACTTTGAAAATAATCTTCTGTTCTCTGAGACAATTTACACAATGGCCCTGCCTTCCCAACTCTAGGTATTAGCCACAGTCTCTGGATTTTGAGTGGAGGCCCCTCGGCCCTGGACTTCAGCTCCACCTTCCAGGCCCACTGGGACAGCAGCTCTGCTCCCTTGGCTTTAGGTGCACCATTTTCCTAGTCCATCGGAGTGACAACTCCACCCTTAGAAACACCAGAGGCCATGGCTCCACCCTTTGAAACCTCTGAGGTCCTGGCCATACCTTTTGAGACTGAGGCAGCTCAGCTTCTTGTGTCCCTTTGTTTCTTCAGCTTCTGCTTCCTGTGGCCTCTCAGCCTTCGGGCCTCATGCCCGCATCTGCCCTGCTGGAGCGAGTGTTCCAAAGCTCTGTAGCTCCACTGGTATAAGTGTCCAGAG
This sequence comes from Dugong dugon, assembly GCA_030035585.1. Lineage (NCBI taxonomy): Eukaryota > Metazoa > Chordata > Mammalia > Sirenia > Dugongidae > Dugong > Dugong dugon. Next base: position 144,964,258 of record CM057464.1, on the reverse strand, counting down.
GCGCCCCACTCCACCAGAAAGCCTCATGTACACAGACACTCAGCTGTCTTGCTCCGTGGATCGGCAAGCCTAGATCCACCGATAAGTGCCAGGAGGCACCCCACTCTACCAGGAAGCCTCTCGCTCACACGCATTCAGCTTTCTCGCTCCGTGGGTCAGCGCCAGCGCTGTCTCGCACTGGTCTCCTGGTTCTGCTGCTGTTGGTTCTCTGTTGCTGTCACTTCTCTGCTACTGTAGGTTCTCTGCTGCTGCTAGTCCTCTGTTGCTGCCACTGCTCTATCCATTCACAGTTTTAAAACCACTTTCACATTTTAGGTATCTGTTGGAGGAGCACCCCACTCCTGGTACCAAATTCTGTCTTAGTCATCTAGTGCTGCCATAACAGAAATACCACAAATGGATGGTTTTAATGAAGAGAAGTTTATTTCATCACAGTCAAAGTAGGCTAAAAGTCCAATTTCAGGGTGTCAGCTCCAGGGGAAGGCTTTTCGTCTCTGTCAGCCTTCTCTTTGGTGTTCCCCCAGACTAGAAGCTTCTCGGCACAAGGACCCCTGTCCAAAGGATGCGCTCTGCTCCTGGCACTGCTTTCTTGATGGTAGGAGGTCCCCCTGTCTCTCTGCTCACTTCTGTCTTTTATATCTCAAGAGATTGCCTCAGGACAAATCCAGTCTTGTAGATCCAGTCCTGCCTTACTAACACAACTGCCACCCATCCTCCCTCAATAACATCATAGGGGCAGGTTTACAACATACAGGAAAATCACAAAGTACCAGGAATCATGGCCTAGCCAAATTGATACACACATTTTTCGGGGGACATAATTCAAACCATGACACCATTTTAACACACACAAAAAAAGGACAAATAAAGGACAAGAAAAATATTAGTTTAGCAAAGCTAATAGAGTGAATTTAAACTCATTTAATTGAGTGATAGTTTTTTGCAATGGCTGAATTCAACTATCTCCCCAGTAGATTAATATCATCCTAGTAATTTAAAGATATGACACTATTTTTTATATAACACGGAGAACATCTTAACTTTAAGTTTGGAATTCATCAAGTTTTTGGTGTCCTAATTGTAGGCCTCTTTAAAGTGTTAAAAAGCAAAGATATGACTTTGAGGACTAAGAAGCGCCTGACCCAAGCCATGGTATTTTCAATTGCCTCATATGCTGGGCAGTGAATAAAGAAGACCAAAGAAGAATTGACTCCTTTGAATTATGGTGTTGGTGAAGAATACTACATATACCATGGACTTCCAGAAGAACAAACAAATCTGTATTGGAAGTACTATAGTCAGAAGGCTCCTTAGAAGCGAGAATGGCAAGACTTCATCTCGTGTACTTTGGACATGTTATCAGGAGGGACTAGTCCCTGAAGAGGGACATCATGCTTGGTAAAGTAGAGGGTCAGCAAAAAAGAGGAACACCCTCAATGAGATGGACTGACACAGTGGCTGCAACAATGGGCTCAAGCATAGCAATGATTTTGAGGATGGCACAGGACTAGGCAGTGTTTCGTTCTGTTGTGCATGGGAGTCACTATGAGTTGGAACCAATTCTATGGCACCTAACGACAACAACAATTGCAAATATAAGGATCATCTGGATGACCATTCTTTAACCAGAGAAAAGATTTTATATTTCTTTTCATCTGTGTGTGTTCAATATACTGACCTAATCATTTCTCCTAATTACAATAAAAACCTGAAATTCTTGACACCTCTCTCTCCTTCACCCTTCTGATGCAGTCCAGCCTTGTTGATTTACTTCCTACATGTTGTTAGGTGCTGTTGAGTCTATTCCGACTCATAATGACCCCATGGGACAGAGTAGAACATAGGGTTTTCCTAAGTGTTATCTTTACAGAAGCAGATTACCAGTTCTTTCTCCAATGGAGTTGTTGAGTGGGTTCAAACCACAAACCTTTTGATCAGCAGCAGAGCACTTAACTATTTGTGCCACCAGGGCTCCTCACCTTCTAAATAGCTCTTGCTATTTTCATTTCCATCTCTTGTCGGACTCCTGAAAAACTCTCCTAATTGGACCATCCACATTCTTCCTCAACATTGCAGCCCACTGTTACTTTCAAAAGGCAAAACTTACCATGTTTTCTCCCTGCTTAAATCTCTTCCCTTTAGGTAATATAGGGAATCCTCGGGTGGTGCAAATGGTTAACACACTCAGCTGTTAACCAGAAGGTGTGAGGTTTAAGTCCACCCAAAAGCACCTTGGAAAAAAGTCCTGGTGATCTACTTCCAAAAAAATTAGCCATTAAAATCCTATGGAGCACAGTTTTACTCTAACACATATGGGATTGCCCTGAGTCAGAATCAACTTGAGAGCAACTGTTGGTGGTGGAGGCAGTTAAAATATAGAAAGTAAAATCCTACATGAGGCTTGCACATCTATGCCTGGTCAGGTTCCTGCATACCTCTTCTGTCTCATATCTCACTTGCTCCCTCTCATGCTCCAGGCTTCAGTCACAGTGGGGTGCTCTTGGTTCCTCATACTTGTCATACTTGCTGCCACTAAAGAACCTTTGTGCACATTATTCTTCTACCTGGAACAGTCATCCCTCCCCTCTTTATCTAGTTAAATTCTACACCCCCTTTGGAGTTTATCCTAAGCATCACTTCCCAGTTGAATCCTTCCCTGATTAACTCAAACCCCTCTTATTAGGACTCCCTATGCACAATTATGGCCTAGACTTTGGTGCGGCAAGTGAGGCACTAAAGAAGAACTCACTCTCAGGACCATGCCAGAGTGAGGTCATAGTCTTCGGAAAGATAAGAGGTGACAGAGGGTAGAATACCTAAGCAGGATGTAATTCCAGGCCAGTGCAGGGACCACAACTAGGGGATGGGAAACATGTATTGTGATGATTAAGGTTGTGTGTCAACTTGGCTGGGCCATGATTCTCAGTGATTTGGCAGTTATGTAGTTTGGCAGCTATATAATGATGTAATCATTTACATAATAAGATCTAATATAATGTAATTACCTCCATGATGAGATCTGCTATGCACAGCCAATCATCTGAACAAGAGTTTCCTTGAGGGTATGGCCTGCATTCAATATATGTGCCTTTCTGGCAAAGCTCACTGGCTTTTGCTTGCTCTGGATCCTGCAGCTTGTTCCTGTTCATCTGATCTCCAGTTTTTGGGACTTGAGCTAGCAGCTTACCTGCCATTTTGCCTGCTGATCTTTGGATTCATCAGCCTCTGAAGACTGTGAGCTAGAGGCCTGCTGTCTCACCTGCTGATCTTGGGTTTGCCAGCCCCTGCAGCTATGTGAGTCAGGAGAAGCTCCTGTCCGACCAATGGACTTTGGACTTTCCAGCCTCTACAATCACATGAGCCATTTCTTTGACATAAATCTCTCTCTCTCTCTCTTTCTATGGATATATGTATATATACACATATACAAGTATATATACATATGTGTGTGTGTGTGTGTATACATATATATATATATATATATATATGTACTTCGCTAGTTTTGCTTCTCTAGAGAACCCAACCTAAGACATGTATTATTCCTCTCTCTTGCCCTAAGTAAGCTTGTACTTGGGGCAAGTTGTGGGTCTTTGGAATTCCAAGTATGAAGACCTGTTCCCTTAATATTGCCAAAATAAGATATATGGGGGGGGGGGTGGTTCTGTAGGGAGTCAGAATGGAGCATGATTTTTCTGTTTAAACAAAATATGATTCTATTTTAACACATTTACAAGCAGGTATCTAGCATTAGATGCTTGTTGTTTACATTAGCTAAAATGTAAGAAAAGGTTCATGATAGGCCTTTGTTATGGGCAGTGGTTACTGGGATAACACTGGATAAAAATAACTTGAATCAGAGATTATTTTTGTTTTCCTGAATATGTGCATATTTAATATTACATATATACATATATTTATGTATATATATATGGATATATACATATATACATCCACATACATACATAATATCCTTATATTTTGGCAGCAGTTGAAAAGTTCACTATCTGGTCTTGGAATAACGTGCCCAAATATGTAAGGAGAAAAATGCATTAATCAATTAAAATGAAGTATTTGGAAGAGATAATTTGATTTCTTTAAAGGATGATACAATTTCATCGACCATGGCCTATTAATGTACCCATTCCACCAGGAAAATCTTGGATGTCTTGAAAAAGAAAACCCTGCTGAGCAGGATTATTTTTCACAGGCTAGTTGAGTTTTATGTTGTTTTATCATTTTGTTCTAAAATTTATTGCCAAAAAATCATAACCTTGTAACGCCATAAATTCGCACACTACTCTGAAAGAGAAAGAAAGAAAAAAAAATATGTAAGGCAATACTTTGTAAGCAGTACTTATTCCAAGAAATAAAATCATGGATAAAAATTTAATCAAGTATTCAGAGAACCTGAGATGACAGCAGGGCCACTGTACTTTGCAATTCCAGAAGCACCGTTCAGATATCCTCTGACTAGCAGGGAGGGATTACCCGATAAGTATTCTCTGATTTTTTCATTGTAACTGGAGCATTGTTACTATACAGACAAAAACACTGAATTTGGAGATGCGTGGATCCTCTTGGGGGGCTTTAGTTACTAAAACCAAACCAAACCCACTGCTGTCGAGTCAATTCTGACTCATAGCAACCCTATAGGAAAGAGTAGAATTGCCCCATAGAGTTTCCAAGGAGTGCCTGGTGGATTCAAACTGCCAACCTTTTGGTTAGCAGCCGTAGCACTTAACTACTACACTACCAGGGTTTCCTTTAGTTGCTAGAAGCATGGAAAACACATACCTATAGTAGAGTATTTTCTTTTGTTTATAGATAATAGTCTCCAGTTAAATTGGCATTTCAATAAGATTACAATAATATATAGAATGTTTCTTTTTTAATTCATACTAAAAGCTCTGTAGTTCTAAATCATGTCAAAAGCCTTTTAGTCTTAAATGCATCAGACAACCAAAAAAAAAAAAAAAAACCCAGCCTGTTGCCATTGAGCCAATTCTGACTCATAGCAACCCTACTGGAGAAAGTAGAACTGCCACACAGGGTTTCCAAGGCGTGGCTGGTGAATTTGAACTGTCAACCTTTTGTTAGCAGCCAAACTCTTAACCACTGCACCACAAACTCACTTTTATTCCTGGTACTTTTCCTTGGACAATTCTAGAAAAGAAACTGAAGTTTACCTTGTGTTCTGTATATATTCCTACAAGATTGCTTATTGTGAAATTAAAAGGAAGAATTATACTTGATACTTTCATACTGGGCTGGGATCATGGGACTTTTCCTCAGTATACTGAAAATAGTGAAATAACATTGACACTTAGATACTGAATATTGTTCTTACAGCAGTGGCACTTATATATCATTCTAATTTTAGATTTATTATCATAAAATTAGCCCACCCTCTGGTCACTTAGAAGTGTCTTCTCATTTTCTAAAAACATGATTTCTTTTTAGATATTTAAAGTTAAAAATGTTTCATACTTTGAGGTATAAAGCTTTTCATGAGCATTGAAAAGAAACAAATGGTAAAACTGCTGACATCCATTAAAATTTTTAATACGCTATTTTAGTTGATTTTTAGAAGATTCTAACTTCTTTTTACTAATTTTTTTTTTTACTCTGAGCCTAAATGAATTCTCTATTTGATTCCATATGTTACTCTGAGAAATATTACAGAATGCCTGCAGTGATAGGATCTTTTTTCACATGTCTTATTACATGTTGCTATGGGTCTCCACTGAGTAGACCTACTTTAATTCTCATTTTCAGACTCTCTCCTGAGGAGGAGAGACGCCGTCTTCTTTCAAGGTCACGAGATTTGATGGATGAGGAGAACTAACAGAGATCTCGGTTTCATTCCAAACTGAAAGAACAACAGAAAAGATTAACCTGTCCCAATTAAGCTGAAATGAGGCCAAGGGCAGGCGACCTTTATAACAACTGAAGACTATCATTTTAAAGCTGAATTACTGGTGATTTATTTTTCTAGTTCCTTGTGACTGCACACTGAAGTAGCTTACATTTTATACAAGAGTCTTCTGGTTTTAAAGCTTTGTCACTTAGAGTAGCTTGTTTTCTCACAGAACAACATACCAGGAGAATTACAATGTCATGGTAAGCTCTAAGTGACTCCCTTTTTAAAACTCAAAGTAGAATATATTTGCCTTAGATTAAGGATCAGGATTTCTTGGTGCTGTCCAGAGATTTGTACCTGAATTGGGATTTTGAACCCAGTCACCAATTACTGTCAGCCTAACATTACGACTCGATGGGAATGGGTTTGGGTTTTATTTATTTATTTTTTTAACATTATGTAAAATGTTACACTGATTCCATGAATAAAGATCCCAAACTTACTAAAGATAGATGATTTATAATTTAAAAAAAAGAAAGAAAGAAAAGAAAATATGTATGAAGTACTGTGTCTTGATCTGTGAATTTGTTTTCATAAAAGTCTTTTCCTGGACTGGAGGGTGGTTAGAATGTTATTTTAGCAAACCTTGACACATTTAGAATTCCATAACTCATCTCTTTGCAAAATTATAAAGAGTTATTTTATGGAATCATTTTCTAGAAGGTTAAAATGTAAGTATTGATGCAATATATTATCATTTTTGTATATAATTCTTTCATAGCTAGGCATATAGAAATGCCCATTAAGGTCATGGTATTTATAGGATCTTAGCATTACAATAATTTGGAGTTTTGAAGCTCTGGTAAAACCTGTTCAGCATCATAGCAACACACAAGCCTCCACTGACAGATGGATGCATGAGGTGCATTGGCCATGAACCAAATCCGGGTTTGATTCTTGCACAGAAGGCAAGAATTCTACCATTGACCCACCAATCCCTGGACCAACGCTGTCCTGACTAAGAAGGATTAGGAAGAAAGGCCTGGTGATCTACTTCTGAAAATCAGCCATTGAAAACCCTACGGATCATGAGGTCCAATCTGCAACTGATCATGGGGTTGGGATAGGACCAGGCAACATTTTGTTTTGTTGTGCCCACGAGTTGGGGTGGACTCTAGAGAAGCTAACAACAATAACAATTTGGAAATGGATGTGACCATGTAGTTTGTCTAGAACAATCTTGATTAGATGAAAAAGCTGAGAATCATCAATCTCAAAGGAATTGCCTGAGGACCAGTGTTTTTCATAAAATATAAACTGCTCTCATTAGGTAATTAATTCATAATATAATCAGGGTGGAACATATACAATGAACCTTAAACCAATTTGGGGATAAATATAACCTGGTGGGAAGAGAAAAAAAATAAATCAAGGCCCATCAGTTGTAGTCGCACATCCATTAAGTTATAGTTCAAGTTTGAAGGAAAAAAATAGCTTACAGTTCATCGCTGTTTCTGCCAGGAAAGTGAATGAATGACAATAATGATTCCTTAACTCCATCCCTGATATGTAATAAAGAATGTGAGATTTTATTGTGTCAAGAGTTCTGAAATTGTCAGGTTACAGATGCCATTTAAATGATTTTCTGCATCAATCTTGCTATCTTTAGAGGTTACAAATAACTACATAGATGTTTTATACATTTCTAAAGATGATACTTTGGAATCCCCAGGATCCAAGCACAACAAAAATAGCTACAATGTTTAAACAGCTTGGAAAAACAATAACATTTTAAATGGCAACCAAAACACAGAGCAGTCTTTAAATAATACAGTTTACTATAGCTCTATATATGCATATGTATAATTTTATAGTCAAGTATTATGGGAGTTTAGCAAACTTTGTGTTGATTTGGGGCAGAAGTTAAGGAAGATATCATGGCAGAAGGAGAGCACATCTCTATAAAATACTGGAAATATTCAGAGAAACGATGAGAAGGGAGGAAGGCATTGCCAGAGATATTAGGGCAATGCGGTGTACGACCATATGCTGATAGAAGGTGGTGGGAGCATGACAGAACGGGGAGAAGAGTGGGTGAAGCTAGTTTTATGTTGTAGGAAATAAGTAGAATATAAGGCGGGAGTGATATAATAGGATCGGATGGTAGAAGGTCTTTTTTGTCAGGTTAAGAGGTTTAGAAATTATCTTGGAAGCATTAGAGACCCAAAGGTAACCAGGACCTTGCTTATTACAATAAAATGTGAATATGTATTTGCACATAATTGGTAGAAATAAATAGCAAAGAGTTCTAATTAGTGGTGACAATAATTTAACATTCCCTTTTATTGTATTTTTATTGGGCTGTTTTATGTCACTCAGTAATGAATTATTCTTTCAAGTTAGGTTATCATGTAAATAAAGAAAACACACACACAGTTTTTTTTTTTTTATTTTTTTATTTTATTGTACTTCAGGTGAAAGCTTACAGAGCAAATAGTTTCTCATGAAATAGTAGTACACATGTTGTTCTATGACATTGGTTAACAACCCCACAACGTATTAAGCCTCTAAATTCTCAACCTTATTGTTTTGATGAAAATTACAGATGGCCAAAGATATACCGTTTCAAAAATTTCTACATTCACAGTTCACTGACATTGACTACGCTCTTCCAACTGTGCTGTTATTCTCACTTAAGATGAAGGCTTACAGAACAAAATAGTGTTTCATTTAACAGTTACTACACATGTTGCCCTATGACAATGGTTAACAATCTCACAGCACATCAAGAATATCCTTACTCCACCTTGTGTTCCCTATCACCAGGGGGCTTCCTTGTCCCCTTCTGTCTTCTGGACCTTGTCAGTGGACTATTGTACCTCTTTAGTCTCATTTGTTTATTTATTTATTTATTTATTTATTTATTTTTATTTTATTTAAACACCATTTCAAAACTTTTTACTTACACATTTAAGTGATATTGACTATGTTCTTCCAATTGTGCTGCCATTCTCGCCCAAGATGAAGGCTTACAGGACAAAACAGCCTCCCATTTAATAGTTACTACAAATGTTGCCCTATAGCAGTGGTCAACAATCTCACAATACATCGACAGTGTCCTTATTCAATTTGTGTTCCTTATCATCAGTTTCCTACTCTCCTTCTGCCTTCTGGCCCTTGTTACCGGACTCCTGTACCTCGTTAGTCCCATTTAGTTTTACTGGGCTGTCCATTCCCAGGCTTAACATCGAACCTCGAAGGTAACTTCACCTCTGAGCTGAAAGGGTGTCTGGGGGCCACACTCTCGAGGTTTCTCTAGTATTCTTTAGGCCAGTAAATCTGGTCTTCTTTTTTTTTTTTTGGAGTTAAAATTATGCTCTACATCCTACTCCAGCTCTGCCCAGAACCCTCTGTTGTGATCCTGGTCAGAGGAGTCATTGGCGGTAGCCGGGCACCATCCAGCTGTACTGGGCTCAGTCCCGTGGAGGCCTTGGTAGCTGTGGACCATTAGTCCTTCGGACTAATCTTTTCCTTGTATCCTGTTCTCTTTGTTCTCCCTTGTTCCCGAAGGGATGAGATCAGTGGAGTATCTTAGATGGCCGCTCATAGGCTTTTAAGACCCCAGACACTACTCACCAAGGTAGAATGTAGAGCATTATCTTTATAAGTAGTGTCATGCCAATTGAGCTAGATGTTCCCCCAGATCATGGTCCCCAGAGCCCTCTGTCCAACAACTCAGTCCCTTGGGGGGTTTGGATGTGTCTATAGGGCCTCTATGACCTTTCCTTGTGTAGGTTGTGTTAGTTTCCCCTGTACTATGTACTATCTCACCTCTCACCCAAGTTACCACTTACCTATTACCTATTTAGTATTCCCCCCCACCCTCCCATCCCTGGTAACCAACAAGGATTGTTACATTTTGCATGTGAATTTTTTCATGGGTTTTTACAATAGAGGTCTCATACAATATTTGTCCTTTTGTGATTGACTTATTTCACTCAGCATGATGTCCTCCAGTTTCATCCATGTTATGAGATGGTTCACCGATTCATTGTTGTTCTTTCTCGTTGCATAGTACTCCATTGTGTGTATGTACCATAGTTTGTGTATCCATTCATCTGTTGATGGACATCGAGGTTGTTTCCATCGTTTTGCTATTGTGAATAATGCTGCCATGAACATAGGTGTGCATATGTCTATTCGAGTGATGACTCTTATTTCTCTAGGATATATTCCTAGGAGTGGGATTGCTGGATCGAATGGTACGTCTATTTCTAGCTTTCTGAGGAAACGCCATATCATTTTCCAAAATGGTTGTATCATTTTGCATTCCCACAAGCAGTGTATAAGAGTTCCAGTCTCCCCGCAGCCCCTCCAACATTTGTTATTTCCAGTGTTTTTGATTCGTGCCAGTAATGCCGGGGTGAGATGGTATCTCATTGTGGTTTTAATTTGCATTTCTCTAATGGCTAGTGATCGCGAGCATGTCCTCATGTGTCTGTTGGCCATTTGAATGTCTTCCTTGGTGAAGTGTCTGTTCATTTCCTTTGCCCATTTTTTGATAGGATTGGTTGTCTTTTTGTTGTAGAGGTGTTGGATTTTCTTGTAGATTATGGAGATTAGACCTTTGTCTGACTTGTACTGTCCAAAAATTTTTTCCCAGTCTGTAGGTTCTCTTTTAACTCTTTTGGTGAAATCTTTTGAAGAGCATAGATGTTTGATTTTTAGAAGATCCCAATTATCTAGTTTATCTGTTGGGTTTTTTGTGTTGATGTTTATGGTTTGTATCCTGTTAATGCCATGTATTAAGGCCTGAAGTGTTGGTCCTATTTTTTCTTCTATGAATTTTATAGTTTGAGGCTTTATATTCAGGTCTTTGATCCATTTTGAAGTAGTTTTTGTATATGGTGTGAGGTATGGGTCCTGTTTCATTTTTCTACAAATGGATATCCAGTTTTGCCAGCACCATTTGTTAAAAAGACTGTCTTTTCCCCATTTGATGTATTTTGGGCCCTTGTCAAAAATCAGGTGACCGTAGGTGGATGGATTTCCATCTGAGTTCTCAATTCTGTTCCATTGGTCAATGTCTCTGTTGTTGTACCAGTACCAGGCTGTTTTGACTACCGTAGCTGTATAGTAGGTTCTCAAGTCAGGTAGTGTGAGTCCTCCAACTTTATTCTTCTTCTTCAGTAGTGCTTGACTTATTCGGGGTTTCTTCCCTTTCCATATAAAGTTAATAATTAGTTTTTCCATCTCTTTGAAGAATGTTGTTGGTATTTGTATCGGGATTGCGTTGTATTTGTAGATTGCTTTAGGTAGAATTGCCATTTTCACAATGTCGAGTCTGCCTATCCATGAACATGGTATGTTTTTCCATTTATGTAGATCCCTTTGGATTTCATGCAGCAGTGTTTTGTAGTTTTCTTTGTATAGGTCTTTTATATTCCTGGTCAGATTTATTCCTAAGTATTTTATCTTTTTAGGGGCTATTGAAAATGGTATTGATTTCCTGATCTCCTTTTCATCGTTCTCTTTACTGGTGTATAGGAATCCAACTGATTTTTGAATGTTTATCTTGTATCCTGCTACTCTGCTGAATCTTTCTATTAGTTCCAGTAAATTTCTCGTGGAGTCTTTAGGGTTTTCTATGTATAGTATCATATCATCGGCAAACAGGGAGAGTTTAACTTCTTCGTTACCAATTTGGATGCCCTTTATTTCTTTCTCTTGCCTTATTGCTCTAGCTAGAACTTCCAGCACAATGTTAAATAGGAGTGGTGATAAAGGGCATCCTTGTCTTGTTCCTGTTTTCAGGGGGAATGTTTTCAGCCTTTCTCCATTAAGAATGATGTTGGCTGTTGGTTTTGCATAGATGCCCTTTATTATGTTGAGAAATTTCCCTTCTATACCTATTTTATTGAGAGCTTTTATCAGGAATGGGTGTTGGACTTTGTCAAATGCCTTTTCTGCATCAATTGAGATAATCATGTGATTTTTTTCTTTCCTTTTATTTATGTGGTGGATTACGTTGATGGATTTTCTAATGTTAAACCATCCTTGCATACCTGGTATGAATCCTACTTGGTCATGGTGTATTATTTTTTTGATATGATACTGAATTCTATTGGCTAGAATTTTGTTCAGAATTTTTGCATCTATATTCATGAGAGATATTGGTCTGTAATTTTCTTTTTTTGTGATGTCTTTGCCTGGTTTTGGTATCAGCGTTATGCTGGCTTCATAGAATGAATTTGGAAGCGTTGCTTCCTCTTCTATGCTCTGAAATAACTTGAGTAGAACTGGTACGAGCTCTTCTATAAATGTTTTGTAGAATTCTCCAGTGAAGCCATCTGGGCCAGGGCTTTTTTTGGTTGGGAGTTTTTTTATTACCTTTTCAATCTCTTCTCTTGTTATGGGTCTGTTCAGATTTTCAATATCACTTTGTTGTAGTTTGGGTAGGCCGTATGTTTCTAGAAATTTATCCATTTCCTCTAGGTTTTCAAATTTGTTGGAATATAGTTTTTCATAATATTCTGTTATAATCCTTTTTATTTCAGTTGGGTCTGTTGTAATGTCCCCCATTTCATTTCTTATTTGGGTTATTTGTGCCCTCTGCTGTTTTTCTTTTGTCAGTCTGGCCAGTGGTTTGTCGATTTTGTTGATTCTTTCAAAGAACCAACTTTTGGTTTTGTTGATTCTTTCTATTGTTTTTCTGTTCTCTATTTCATTGATTTCTGCTCTGATCTTTACTATTTCCTTTCTTCCGGTGCTTGTAGGCTTTTTTTGTTGTTGTCTTTCTATTTGTTTGAGTTCTGTAGTTAATGTTTTGATTTTGTCCCTTTCTTCTTTTTTGATATGTGCATCTATTGCTATAAATTGTCCTCTGAGGACTGCCTTTGCTGTGTCCCAAAGGTTTTGGTATGATGTGTTTTCATTTTCATTTGATTCTAGGAATTTTTTAATTCCATCTCTGATTTCTTCTATTACCCATTGATGTGTAAGCAGATTATTATTCAGTTTCCATGTGTTTGATTTTTTTTCCTTGCTCTTTCTAGTGTTAATTTCTACCTTGATGGCATTGTGGTCAGAGAACATACTGTGAATTATCTCAGCATTTTGGATCTTGTTGAGGATTGCTCTGTGGCCTAAGATGTGGTCTATTCTGGAGAACGTTCCATGTGCGTTGGAAAAGAATGTGTACTTTGCAGCGGTTGGATGGATTGTTCTATATATGTCTATGAGGTCCAGTTGGCTGATTGTGTCCTTTAGGTCTTCTGTATCTTTGCTGAGTTTCTTTTTAGTTGTTCTGTCCTTTACTGAGAGTGGTGTGTTGAAGTCTCCTACTATTATTGTGGAACTGTCAATTTCTCTTTTCAGTGCTGTTAGAGTTTTTTTTATGTATTTTGGAGCCCTGTCATTGGGTGCATAGATATTTATTATGGTTATGTCTTCATGATGGATCATCCCCTTAATCATTATATAGTGTCCTTCTTTGTCTTTTATGGTAGATTTTGTTTTAAAGTCTATTTTATCTGAGATTAGAATTGCCGCTCCTGCTCTTTTTTGATAGTTGTTAGCTTGATATATTTTTTTCCAACCTTTGATTTTTAATAAATTCACATCTTTGTTTCTAAGGTGTGTCTCTTGTAGACAGCAAATTGATGGATCCTGTTTTCTTATCCATTCTGCCACTCTCCGTGTCTTTATGGGTGCATTGAGTCCATTTACGTTCAGTGTAATTATTGATAGATGTGAGTTTGTTGCTGTCATTTTGTAGTGCTTTTTTTTGTGATGCTGAAGTTTTCTTTGTTCTTCTTACTCTCTTGTGCTGAGTTACTTTTGTTTGTGGATTTTGTGTTCATTTCTTTTGTTTTTGTAGGTTTTGTTTTTGTTGAGACTTTATGTTTTTCGTCTTTATTTTTATGAGTTGGTTTGTTAACTTTTTTTGTGGTTACCATGAATTTTACCCTTATCTTTATAATTTTGAAGCAGTATACCGTTACTTGGTATCGCCTTGCCTTCCTCTCCTTTAGAAGGTTCTATACCTATGCCGTTTGTTCCCTCTTTCATTGTTTTGATGTTGTTGTCATCCTTTGATTGATTTCTCTGATTCCCTGTTGTATATCTTTTGTTTTTGGAAAGTCGTCTGTAGTTCAGTTCCTAGAATGGTATCTGGTTCATGTGAACCTGCGTCCTAGGTCCTAGGTCCTGCCTGAGGGCTGAAGCTGTTTGTCCTCAGATCGAAGAACTCCCTTTAATAATTCTTGTAAGTTTGGTTTGACTTTTGCATATTCCTTTAGTTTCTGTTTATCTGGAAATGACCTAATTTCACCATCAAATCTGAATGAGAGTTTTGCAGGATATATTATTCTTGACTGACAATTTTTTTCTTTCAAGATTTTATATATGTCATCCCATTGCTTTCTTGCCTGCATGGTTTCTGCTGAATAATCTGAGCTTAGTCTTATTGTTTCTCCTCTGTATGTGACTTCTTGTTTTTCACGAGCTGCTCTCAGGATTCTTTGTTTGTCTTTAGTTTTAGCGAGTGTGAGTATGATATGCCTCGGTGATTTTCTTTTGGGGTCTCTTCTATATGGGGTTCGTTGAGCTTCTTGGATGGCCAGCTTTTCATCTTTCATGATTTTGGGAAAGTTTTCTGTCAGCAGTTCCTCAATGATCCTCTCTGTGTTTTCTGTTTTCTCCCCCTGTTCTGGTATGCCAATCACTCGTAAGTTTTTGCTTTTAATTGTGTCCCACATAACTCTCAGGGTCTCTTCATTTTTCTTTGTTCTTTTTTCTGAGTTTTCCTGAAACAGAGTTGTATCCAAGTGTTTGTCTTCAGTTCCACTGATCCTGTCTTCCATGGTTTCAAATCTACTTCTCAGCCCTTCTATGACACCGTCCATTTTTGAAATCTTGTTTATCTTTTGGATTTCTAATTGTTGTTTTTGTATAATTTCAAGTTGTGAATTTATTTTGGCATTTTGTTCCTGCATCATCTTCCTGAATTCTTCCAATTTTTTGTCTGTATTTTCCATAAATTTGTCTATTTTTTCCTCATGTTTGTCAGCTTTTTGCCTCCGTTCTTGGAAAATTCCAAGTATTAGTGATTTGAGTTCCCTATCAGGTACTTCTAGTGCATTTTCTTCCACAGGAGAGTTATCTGGTGTTTTAATTTGGATGCCTATTGGAGCCATCTTGTCTTGTTTTTGTAAATGTTTTGATATTGTTTGCTGTTTTCGGGGCATTCAGTAGATATTTCTCTCGTTTATTGATTGTAGATTTTTTTTTTTTGTTTGTTTCGTTCTTGTGGTACAGCTGGGCAGATCTAGCTGAGGAGGAGCCACTGGGACGGGTTGCTTGTGGCACTCACCACAGCCACCAGGACGGTCGGTAATCAGTGCTGGGCATGTTCCAATAGGGCGTGCCTGCACCGCTTGGTGATGTGATGTCTAGTGCACGGTGCAGGTAGGTAGGGTGCAGCGGGAAGATGGTTATGTGTGAAGCTAAGCTGGATATGGGAGAGAGGAGAGAGGAGGAGGAGCAAAAAGCATACAAACATAAAAGAATGCTAGGGGAGCTTGTCGTTGGAATGTACAGATGAGAGACTATGGGATGGAGGAAACCAGAAGGGGGAAGAGAAAGAAAAGGAAAGAATGACCAAATAAAAATCAGAAATGTTAAAGAACTGCAAAGTTCCCAGGGATCCCACCGATGCAGCTATGAGGTCTGGGGGAGTTGGTCTCAATTTTCACAGCTCAGCCTGGCCAGAAGGTACAGAGGCATACATCGCCTGGTATTCAGGGATCAGAAAGAGAAGGAAGAGATAGAGAGATGAGAAATTAAGCAATGAAGAAAAACAAAAGGGAAAAAGAGGTAAAAGATGACAAAACTAATCAAAAAAGGAAGAAAAATAAATTGAAAAAAAAAAGGGCAACACCAGCAGTCAGTGCCTACAAATGGGACCCAGAGAGCCCCCACTCAGGGATGCGAATTCCAAGAAGCCGGTAGTCTAGGGGTTAAGAGACCGTGGCCACGGGAAGCAGAGGGGCCAACGAACAAAGGCCCCGGGATCCCACCCACGCAGGAGCCCAGACCTAGAAACAGCCACACGCCCGCACGCAGCCCTACAGCCCCGCAGGAGAGAGCAGAGACGGCACTCGGAACCAGGCACCCAGGCAAAAGGAGGGGGAGGCGGCAGAAAAAGGTTCGCTAGCTGCCAGCAAACGGCTCCCAGAAAGCCGCCAGCCCAGGCGCGCGGAATCCAAGCACCAGCACCTCCCAGCCCAGGGACCCTGGCCACGGAAAGCAGGGGATCCCCAGCTGAGGCGGAGAGGGGTGGGTGGTGGGAGAGCGCGCACCGCAGTTTACCGGTCGTTCTGTCTCCGACTAGATGCTCTGCAAGGCTGCTCTCCCGTTCGCTGGTCTCCGATAGGAATCCAAGATGGTGGATCTTCGCTGCGTTAGCTGGTAAGGAATCTCTGCCTGAGTCTCTCCTCGCTCTCCGTTCTCTTTTAGTATTCTCACTCCGTTTGGTGTTTGGCTGAGTTCTTTATCTCTTCATTTGGTGTTCTAGGGTTTCAGGATTGTTGATTCTCTGTTAGGCTTAGTTTTTCGGATCTTTGCTGTGGAGGGACGGCGTGGTGTTTCTGCCTAGAGCGCCATCTTGCCCCCTCTCTGTCCACACACAGATATTTTATTTTATTCATTTACATCTCAGCTTTATTCCAAAATTCCACCTTTGTAAATGTGAACTAATTCAGGTTTAACACAGTGTAGATACTTGATTCAGTTCTCTTGTCTGGGGACTCATCAGTTGGCTGGCTAATTTTTCTTGCTGACAGGCTTCAAACACTTTATTTTCTCACATTTCTGGCTCAGAGGTTCAGCATGAAGCTGTTTTGTAGAGTTGTGGAATAAACACTCAAGATTTTTTTCTTTAGACTCATTTTACTTCTATTAGGCAGGTTTCAGTTGTGTCAGAGTATTTTATGATTATGCAAGTCATAATATTCATATTCTATATTTTCTCTGAGATAGTATTCAATAAAGATATACATGGATGTATAGATACATGAGTGTATCTCACAAGAGATATACGCATACATACATATATACATATACATACCTCAATTGAGATATATATATAGATGTACATATAGATGTGTATATCCTCACAACTGGACCGATAAGCAACCTCATGATAAACGGAGAAAATACTGAAGTTGTCAACGATTTCATTTTGATTGGATCCATAATCAATGTCCGTGGAAGCAGTAGTCAAGAAATCAAACAACGTATTGCACTGGGCAAATCTGCTGCAAAAGACCTCTTTAAAGTGTTGAAAAACAAAGATATCACCTTGAGGAGTAAGGTGCGCCTGACCTAAGCCATGACATTTCAATCTCTGCATATGTATGTGAAGGCTGGACAATGAATAAGGAAGACTGAAGAAGAACTGACACCTTTGAATTGTGGTGCTGGTGCAGAATATTGAATGTATTTGAGACTGTCAGAAGAACAAACAAATTTGTCTTGGAAGAAGTACAGCCAGAATACTCCTTAGAATCAAGGATGGTGAGACTTCATCTCATGTACTCTGGGCATGATATCAGGAGAGACCAGTTCCTGGAGAAGGATATTATGCTTGGTAAAGTAGAGGCTCAGGGAAAAAGAGGAAGACCCTCAACAATATGGATTGACACAGCGGCTGCAACAGTGGGGTCAAACATAGGAACAATTGTGAGGATGGTGCAAGACCAGGCAGTGTTTCATTCTGTTGTACACAGGGCTGCTATGAGTCGGGACCAACATGGCGGCACTTAACAACAACACATATAGATGTACATATAAGAGTATGGCAAATATTTCTCAGAAGATGTTTTGTGAATGAAGTCATCTTCTCTAAAGTCATGAAAAAATATAAGATATTACCAAGTGAAGCAAATATTTCAAAAATTTGATGTCAAAGCAAGATTATAGTTTTGAACTGGTAGGATGCTTTTCCTAGATTACTGGGGTCAGGCAACCTGAGGTATAAAAAAGCAGTATTTCGTATTGCATGTTTGTTAAGCGTTTTTCAGATTTGAAAACTCTAATACATAGCTGTGAATAAGTACCAAAAATTAGGAATCCATAGCGTTGCCATGAGTTGGAATCAACTCCACTGCAACTGGTTTGTTTTTTTTTTTTTTGTGTGTTTGTATGGAGAGTGTAGTGTTTTTGTTGCATGGGAGAAGTTAGTGCTTGGGAAAAGGATCGGAGATTTATACCCTTAAGTAAGTGTGCATAGCGTATTCCAATATATTTTCCTTAGTTCTAACATTAAAATTAGTTAATATACTGGTTTTAAAAATTTACCAAATAAGACCAATCTGAAAGGTAAATTTAAAAGATGAAAAGACTGATTGGATTTAGGTGCTTTTAGGCTCTTTAAACAGTATCTTGTCTGTCATCCCATATATTCTCGCTCTTCTTCCCTCCCACGTTTGTCTCAATTTCTCATTATGTTCCAAACTTTTTAAGTCTTTTTTAAAAGTTAGAATGTATCTTAGACTGATACATTAAACTGTACTTAGACCAGAAATGACAGATCTATTACAAGATGAGCATATTGAAAAACATTTAAATTTATACTATAGCTGAAATATTATGCCTTTTTGACAGAATTTAGGATGGTTGTAACACCAGCAGTTAAACAAAACCAAGCAAAAAAAAAAAAGAAAGAAAATAAAAGAATTCACAAAATGTCTTGAATTTACATGATTCAGGTTAATGAAGAATACAGAACTAAATAGAAATACTGGGTAAAATCAAAGAGAACTTCTGAGTACTCTCTAACTGATTAAAATTTGATGGTATCTGTACATTTATTTTCTTTAATTTTATTTCAAAATTTCTGACTTTATTTTTTATTTATTTTATTCTTTTTTCTTAGTTTATAAAGCCCTAGATGCCAGGTACTTCACCTCCCTCCCCAACAGCTCACAGTAAAATACTATAATGAAAATAGGCCCTCTTAAAAAAGTGCATTGGTCAAGTAACTATTGTTGATATTCTAATGTGAATTTCAAGCATTCAAAATATTCTCAAGGAATTTGTTTTTCATTTTAAGAGTTAAACAGGATAATTATTTAAAACCGTACATATATATATATATATATATATATATATATGTTTAACAAGTACAAAAAGCCATGACTTGGGATTTTTTTTTTCTTATCAATTGAATAGAGAGGGCAAAATAGAATGAGGAAGAGAAATAGTTTAAAACTAATTAAGTCATTAGCCATTTGTTGTTAGTTGTTAGCCGTCGTGGAATCAGCCCCGACTCATGGCAACCTCATGTGTGACAAAGTAGAACTGCTCCGTAGGGTTTTCTTGGCTGTAGTCTTTACTGAAGCCGTTTGCTAGACCTTTCTTCTGAGGAGATGCTGGCAGGTTCGAACTGCCAAACTTTAGGTTAGCAGTCCATTGCAAACTGCTTGCACCACCTAGGCTTCTTGTTAAACCAAAAAGCCTGATGCCGTTGAGTCGATTTCAAAATCACAATGAGCTACCATCTCACCCCTATAAGAATGGCAGTGATCCAAAGAATGGAAAATAATAGGCGTTGGCAAGGCTGTGGAGAAACTGGAACCCACATTCATTGTTGGCGGGACTGTAAAACGGTACAGACATTGTGGATAATAGTTTGGTGGTTCCTCAAAAAAGCTGAACATAGATCTAACATATGACCCAGCAATCCCAACCCTAGGTATACACCCAGAAGAACTGAAAGCAGGAACACAAACAGAAACCTGTACAACAATGTTCATTGCAGCAATTTTCACAATAGTCAAAGGGTGAAAGCAACTGAAGTGTCCATCAACGAATGAATAAACAAAATGTGGTATATACATACATGAAATACTATTCAGCTATAAAGAGACATAAAGGCTCGACGCATGCCACAACGTGGATAAACCTTGAAAACATGTTGAGCCAAGTCAGTCAGTTGCAGAAGGACAAATACTGTATGAACTCACTTACATGAAATAAGCAAATGTATACAAACCAAAAATTACTAGAGGTTACCATGGGCTGGAGGAAGGGGGGAAGGGGAAATGTTTGCTCAAGAGGCATTGAGTTTATGTTAATGGTGGTGGAATAACTTGGAAAAAAGATAGCAAGAACGGTTGTACAACTTGAAGAATGTAATCAATGTCACTAAATTATACATGTAGAAATTGTTGCATTGGCATACGTTTTGTTGTGTATATTTTCATCACAATTTAAATTAAAAAAATTAAGAAGGAGAATTAAGAAGAAGGTGGTTTAATATTGACATTTTTGAATCTCAAAGTTTGGGGAAAAAAGGAATGTACATAGGGAGAAGAAGAAGAGGGATGAAGTAGCATAACCTGCATCTCTTCAACTGGTTAGGAATTTAGAAAGATTCTGGAAATAAATAAATTAACCTTTCTGTGTGCATGTATCTACACACACGTACACACACACACACACACACACACACACACACACACAACTCAGAAGATTTCAATCAAGCTACCCTAGAGAGAAAATTCTGTGTGCACCCAGAATTTTGCAGGTCATTGTATACTTGCAGTGTTTTTCTAAGTCTGGATGATTTTGGTAGAAAAGGAATTGCCAAGTGTTTTGCTTTCCCTCAGAAACTTTGGGCATTTTCTTATCATGAGACCATCTCTTATACAAATACATAGTATAGAGAATTCAACTCTATCTAGCATCAGGCCAGGCTGAACTAATATAAATGACCCTCTCTTGTTACCAGTACATAAAAATGTTTTATAAAATAGGACTAAAAAATTTAAAACCTCATTGCTAAGAAAGAAAGGGAACATTTCAGATACTAGAAACCAGAGGGAACAACTGAAAATTTAACAAAGAAAACTAAAGAGGGGGAACTTAAGAAAGTGCAGGTAAGTAAAATGGAAGTTATGAAAATAGGTCCAATATACATCTAATAGGAATTCCAGAGGGTGAGAGTCAGTAGAATAAAGGGGAGGCAGTAATCATACTGAAAATAGTTAATTATTTTCTAGAGCTGAAGAAACACATGAATCTTCAAGTTGAAGTAACATACCACATTTCAAACAACGTAAGAAAACGAATTACTTTTAGAGAAATCATGGTGAATTTTTAGAACATAAAGGAAAAATCATAAAAGCAATAGAAAAGAAAAAACATATAACCTACAAAGAAATGACAGATAAGTAGGCTTCTCATCAGCAATAATAAGGGATAAATTGCAATGATATAACTTCATAGTTTTGAGTGGAAAGAATATTTTTTTACCTATCAACCCTGAATTCCACACACTGCACAGCTAGCATTCAAGAATGAGGGTTAACTAAAGACATTTTCAGACAAAGACAGAAATATATTACCATTTATAGACCCTCTTTTAAGGAACTACTAAAGGATGTAACTTAGTAAGAAGAAAATTGAACTCTGAATGAATGGAAATGATTTAAGAAATAATTGCTAGCAATTAAATTACCCAACTTGTTGATTAATATAAATGAATAAACATTGTCACAAGAAAACAATGACTAACATGGTACAGGAGCCCTGGTGGTGCAGTGGTTAAGAGCTTGGCTGCTAACCAAAAGGTCAGCAGTTCTAATCCACCACCCACTCCTTGGAAACCCTACGGGGAAGTTCTACACTGTCCTGTAGGGTCGCTATGAGTCAAAATCGACTTGACGGCAACAGGTTTGGTTTGGTTTTAACATGGTAGAGTTTTTTTAAAAGTGGAACTAGAAGACTAAGTAATGATAACGTAAGTATGGAGGCATGAACGTCAGGGCTAGAAGCACTCTGTGTTTCTCATATTATTTGGGAGGAACATAGTGTTACTGGTCAACCGTAGGCCTGTTAAGTAAGTAATCATATTAAGTGAAAACATGGAAGGACTAGAAATAGAATACTTAGCCTCCAAACCATTGAGGGAGAATTAAGAAACTTCATAAATACAATACAAAGTAGCACAGGAGGAAAAAAAAAAAAAAAAAAAAAAACCCAAGGAAAAAGAATGGTGCATAAACACACACACATTTGCATGAAACAGCTATTTATAATATCAGTCATCATAATAAATATAAACAGATTAAGCCTGCCTCTTGAAAGATGGAGAGTCTTCAAAATACTGATAAAATTAAGCTATGCACTACTTGTAGAAGACATGCTTTCGCAAAATGACCTAGGTGATTTTACAGTAAAGATATGAGAATAAATGATATACTAACGGAATGAAAGCTGACGAAATAATATTAACATCAGGGTAAATAAATTTTAAGACACACGAAATTCAACTCCAATGTGCTTGTGTCTTCACAATGAAAACTCCGATAAAGCAAACTTACAGAGCAACACATGTTATAAGTAAAATTATTCAGAATATAGATAACAATACCATCACTAAGGTGTCAAGATGGTTTTTTCTATCCTCTTTCAGCTGTCATTTGAGATTACTACTCTACTTATAATCACCATGGAACAAGATTTTTAACATGACACTTATCTACAACTTGTTCCAGATAGTATGGCAAAGATTTGCAATCTTATAATCTTTGGATATCATGTCACATTTTAATGTAAATGTGATAATACAATTCACCTTACAATGCATCAGCAAGTATCTCTGCGCAAGGGCACATGGATGCCTCCCAACCAGGCACAGCTTTTTGTGTATTTTATTCTGGGCCACTGAAGTCACCAGCATAGGACTAGACCAGCCAATGGGTCCCTCATAATCTGGGCTGATTTATTCCTTTATTTTTCTCTGGGGATCCCACCTCCTTTCATTTTAGTGGCCTAGAAAGCTATAAGGTTTAGAATAATTTTTCTAAAATCGATTAACAAAGGAATACTAATTTATTCACATTATACTTTCTTTTGGTGGCCAAAAACTAGGAAGTCAGTCAATATTCACTACAGATCATTCAATTGCAGAGAGTATGATTCTAGTGGCTTTATCCAGAGGCCTGAGTCAGGGGTCACAAGGATCTGAGGACAGAACTCATTCAGTCCCTAAATACAGTTCCCTTATGGTACAGTTTGTACTCGGCTATTAATCAAAAGTTTAGTGGTTTTAATCCACCCAGTGGTGCTTCAGAAGACAAGCCTGGTGATCTACTTCTGTAAAATTAATCCCATTGCCCTCGAGTCGATTCCTACTCATAGAGACCCTACAGGACAGAGTAGAACTGCCCCACAGAGTTTCCGAGGAGTGGCTGGTGGATTCAAACTGCTGACCTTTTTGTTAACAGCTGAATGCTTAACCACTGTACCACCAGGGCTCCTCCGTAAGATTACCTCCATTGAAAAACCTATGGAGTACAGTTCTACTCTGACACACATGGGGTCAGCATGTGTCAGAATCGACTCTGCAATCACCAGGATTTTATGGCAGGGTGTGGAGGCTCTGATTGTTCCTTTTCCTACATTTGCTCACCTGAGACTATGCTTAGACATCAAAAATGCTCCTCAGTAAGCAGCTGTGTGAGTGACATTTGTATATTTATTTCCAGTCTTCAGTTTTGAAGCTGGGATGACAGGGCCACCCACAAATCTACAGTTTCCCAGGATATACTGTGATTTCTACATACAGTCTTTAAAGGAGATCACCTCAAAACATTACAGTCCAAAGGTTTCTCAGGCTACCAGACAAGATTGGGATTCTAGACTGTATGTATTTGTTTGTGTGTTTATTTTCTTTAACATTTTTCTTCTGGGAAAGTAGATTATTTTGGATGTAAGCACATTTAAGTCACATTAATGATAATGAGTGTGATACATATATGAATGAAGTAAGAACTGTATTTTTTCAAATTAATGATATACAGAGCAGACTGCAGACAAAAAGTTGAAGTCCTACAGCTACTCCTTCTGTATAATACACACTGTTTCAGTTTCCTTTAAGAATGCACAAACATTGGTCCACTTTTCACTTCCTATAGCTGTTAAATATCCTGCTGCAGCTTCAACAAAAAGGAAAGCTAAACCCGCTGTACCAAATTATTGAGATTTGCTTTTGTTATTTTACATTCTACCTGAAAATAATTAAGTCACAAAATAGCTCCATAAAATGGTTCTTTGATCATATGGCTTATTTGCTTTTTTTAATGGCTGTGTAATATTTCAATAAATTACATGCTTTACTTCTGTAATACACTTCCATAGAAATGTGTGCAATAAATCTAGCATAAGCCATACTAAATACAAAGCTCTGCAAATAGAATTCTTTTAAGCAAATCTAACACAGAAGCAACTTACATCCCAGTTCAGAGGTTAGCAAAATTCAAAGCATAAATAGTTTACACTGCAAAAAAAAAAAAAGTTACTTTCTCAGAAGTGAGAAATTTGATCTTTTTTAGCATCTTGCAATATTAACAATTCACGTGCCTTTCATGTTCACAAGTTATTGAGTGACTGATTCTACACACTGGATTTGGTTCAAAAACTAAGAAATGATATTTGTATGCCCAACACACTGCAGAGGTACTAAGGGCTCTAAAGGAAGGCACCAGGCCATACGTATCTACCCTCAGCACTTTGCTTGGCACTTGGCAATAAAAATCATTAACAACATTAATTACTACATGAGTGTTAAGTAATACACCTATAACTGGGGAGAATGAGTGTCAATAGTGTGCATCCTGTATAAAAAACTCATTGCTGTCAAGCGAATTCTGACTCATAGCGACCCCATAGGGCAGAGTAGAATTGCCCCATAGGGTTTCCAAGGAACCACTGGTGGATTCAACTATCCATCTTTTGGTTAGCAGCCGAGCTCTTAACCATTGTGCCAGCAGGGCTCCGCATCCTGTACAGTGACTTAAAAATCAAGATCTGAATACAATAGCACCGCTTAGCCTCAGAACATCTAATTCTTCCAGAACATTAGGGCAGAAAGGGGACTCAGAGATCATCCAACATATACTTTCCAAAATTAAACTCCCCAGAATGTTATTTTTTTTTTTGTCTGTATGTGGGATGCTCTCAGCAAAACAGGATTTGTGGTCAGGTAAGTTGAGAAAATAGTGTATAATTACTGTTGATTGACAATACATGTAATCATTTTAACAAGTCTGAGAAGGCCTATGGTCGGAAGCTAAACAAAACTTTCACACACTCACCTCTCTTACCTTTCCTTAACCCAGCATTTCTCTAATTTAGTCCACTTTGATCTTTTTAAAATAAATAAGCACCTTGTACACTCAGTGCCTCTGAGAAGATAACTGAGGCCTGGAAGATCCAGTTACTTTAACAGGGTTGCAAAGGGCTACAGGCTAGCCACTGTGTGAGAAAGATCTAGACTCTAGGAGCTCATTTTCAGACAGTGTTCTTTTTACTACACAGCCCTGGTTTCCGTGGAGGCAGTACACACTGGGCAGGAACTATATGGAGCTGCAACTTAACTGGACCCAAGATGTAAATAACAAATATTAAGTAAAATAACTGAGAACTTCCGGTTTCTCAGGCACTATTCTAAATGCTGTACATACATTAACCCAAGTAATGCTCCATTTTTCACCATATACCACAATAATCAGAGAGATTTAGGATCCAAGTATTAACAAACTATGAAAGTACTAGGAAAATATAGTAGGACTCTTTTCTAATACTTAAGTGAATTGGACATTTCTAAACATAATGTATAACACATATCACAAAAGCTATAGCAAAATATTAATATTAAACATAAAACAACAACCAAATTTGTAGAGTGAGAGTCACCACAAACATATTAAAAGATAAATGGTATTCTAAATAAAAATAGTCATGGCATCAAGCAAAGGTATAATATTAATAATGTATAAAATAGCACAGGTATCCCCGACTTATGATGTATTTGAGTTATGATGAATCACACTACCATCCTTGTTTTTATGATTTGTGTATTTTTTAATGTATGTTTATATTAAAATATATCTTTAAATTTATATGCACTGTTTCCAACCCCTAAAGACAAAGATCAGATTTATAAAGATACTGATAATAAGAGGCAATAACAATGAAAACTAAAAAAAAAAAATGAGGTATTCAACTTAAGTCAGAATCAATTTATGACAGAACCAACTTATGATGGAGTCATCAGAATGGAACCCCTTTGTAAATCGAGGACTACCTGTACTACAGGTCAATAAAATAGACAACCAATAGGAGAAACGGGAAAAAACCTAAGCAAACAATTGTCCAATAACCTTGTGAAAAGAGATTCACTATGAAATCTAAAGTGTAACTACAATGTATTCCATAATTACTGTTGTTGTTTGCCATTGATTTCAACTCATGGTGACCCCATGTGTGCAGAGTAGAACTGCTCTATAGGGTTTTCAAGGCTGTGACCTTTCAGAAGCAGACTCTCAGACCTTACTTTTGAGACTTCTCTGGGTGAGCCTGAATCAACAAACTTTTGGTTAGTAGTCCAACACTTAATGATTTGTACCACCCAGAGACTCCTATTTCATATATTGGATAACAAAACTAAAGGATTGATAAGCTCCAGTGTTGGCAAGTTCATGAGAAAATAGCACTATGCATACCTATACTAATTTTAACTGTGCACAACCATGATGGCCAAATCCCATGCTAGGAACCTACTTTGCAGAGATATAAGCCTGAGTTGGTAGAGTCATAATTATATATCTGTATGGGTAGATAAATGTATAGATAAGCAGGCATATTTTTTATTGCAGAGTTATTTTTTATAACAAAAATCCAGGGATAATAGAATGCTCACCAATAAGAAAAAGTGAAAATAGATTTTGTACATTAAAACAATGGACTGCTACACATTGGTGAGAGAGAGATGGAGAGATTTATATGTATGACATTAAAACTGTCCAAAATGCATTAAGAGGGAAAAAAAAGAGGAAATAGATGTGTATTATTATTTATGGCTATTAAGTGTGTGGGTGCATGTGTAAGCGTTACTTGTGTGCATATTTCTGGGTATACCTGAAAGAAAAAATACTTACCACTTGAAATTTGGTGCCCTCCCCACCCCACGCCACATGCCTCCACCTTCCTTTAAAAAAAAAAAAAAGTGAGAGAGAGAGAAAAAGAGAAAATCTGGGGAGTCTGTCCAGACTGCATTGTATTATTTTTAGATTATTAATGCAGTCTCAGAAGGCTATTAGCCACGAGGCCACTCAGGATGAAAGGACATCTGCTATGCGTTTGTGCATATATTTATATAAACTATTGCTGTGGAGTTCATTCCAACTCATAGCAGCCCTATAGGACAGAGTAGAACTGCTCCATAGAGTTTCCAAGGCTGTAAATCTTTATGGAATCAGACTGCCACATCTTTCTCCTATGAAGCGGCTGGTGGGTGCAAACCACCGATCTTTTGGTTAGCAGGCAAGTTCTTTAACCACTGAGCCACCAGGACTCCTTATATATTTGTACAGGATACGCAAATCTCTGCAAGGATACACTCCACTTTGTTAACATTATTGATTCTGAGGACTGGGATTAGCAGATCATAGAGGACATACTATCTTTTTCCTTATTCATTTTTTTTTTTTACAGCAAACTCATTACTTTTTGTAATTTAGAAAAATACTAATAATTTCTAAAAGAATTAAAACCAAAAATACCAGAAGGAAACTTTAGCAAGTTTCATTAATATTATCAGTCATTTTCCACTTATGTGTTTTCTTGATGAACGCTGTTTACGATTGTCAGCGCTTCTTCCAAACATAAACAATTCATTTCCCACTTAATCATTTTCTCTAAGTGCTCAATATCTTTAAAAACAAAAACCTAGAACAACACTATTTGTCTTTGCTAAATGTGTTCAAACTTCAGTTGGTTATACTTCTGTCTCAGGTATTTCATCTCAAATTCTCTTTTTTAACAGAAGAGTGTCTGCTCATGTTGAAGGTCAAGCTTATTAGCAGGTGCATCAACATCTTTACAGTGACTATTTCCTGGCAGTAAGGACATTCATGCTTATTAACAATTAAATATTCGTATTTTCTCATTGATCTCTGCCATGAATATTGTATGTCCATATTTCAGAAAATGAACAAATAACACCCAGAGGTAAAGTTCAAAACTATATAAACTTCATTTTAACACACAGGACAATTGCTAAGGTGATCACATATGTTTTATTTTAATTTTTAAAACAAACTAAATTA
This sequence comes from Dugong dugon, assembly GCA_030035585.1. NCBI lineage: Eukaryota > Metazoa > Chordata > Mammalia > Sirenia > Dugongidae > Dugong > Dugong dugon. The sequence goes on along the minus strand of CM057464.1, from coordinate 144,936,220 downwards.
TTATACCACAGACAGGCAAGTAGATAGACAAAATTGGATTGCCTATATTTAATTCTTTTCTTCCGGTAACTTGTAGGTTGCTCTTCTTAGCTTTAACATAGTCAGGGTTGGGTGTTTGTCTTTATAGAGATTCTTAAATACAGCATCTGATAATAAAGAGAACTTTGTTTCTTATGGCAAGGAAAGTCAGTTCTGTTAAATAGTCTTGAAAAAAGGCTGGATGGTAATAAAATACTTAGCTTTACTCATATACATTCCAATTCATGATAAGACACCCTCTACTCACTCTTATGTTCACTAATCCTACTGGAAGAACAACAACTCAATAATGATTAATTTCATAATTCTCTAAGCATTTTTCATAAAATAAGATCCTCACCAACATTAAAAAAAATAAAAGTGATTTTTACTATCATTCATAAGTTTTTCAGTTTTGAAAAAGAGTACCATTAATTTTAGCTTCCATCATTATATTTTCAGTTTATAATCTACAACTAGAAATCAGTGCTCTTTGTTTACTTGTGTAGTGTTCAAGTAATGTAAAAACTATCATTCATATAAATTAAATCAAGACTTCCACATGGTTGTATTTTAGGGCTTTCTCAACACAGGAGAAGTTAGCATTTGCAATAATACTTTCTGTATAAGATAATAGACTTGCCATTTCACTTTGACATCTACAATTTTGTTTATATTACTGTCATATGTATATTTAGAGATTTTAAGTCTACATTAAGAGCCCAAGTCAGTTAAAAAAGTAATTTTTATGATGAAAAGTACATGAAAATCTCTTCTTATTAGAGTTGCCATCCATACTGCATTCAGATGTCTGTGTATCAGGTTCTGTGTCCTAGTCGAGTGTACATACACATACACATGAAAGTCAGCATATGAACCAGCAACTCCCAAAGAAACGTATTAAAGAGCCGAGTATTGTTGACATAATCAAGCTCTCCTGGTTTATTTATGAACAGTCTTTGCAACCGCCACTGGCTAACATATTTACTGGACAACACATTGATCCAGACTTTCAGTCTCTGAAGTTATTTGTGCTTTTTTTCTCAGCTTATTCCCAATAAGTTTATTTTTATAAACTTAATGCTAGCATTTTGTCTTATGTAAGCCTGAAGGAGAATCAACACTTTATTTAACGATGATAGCGCTACGTCTATTAATCATATGACTTGAAAAAAATCTGTTTGCTACCGATGAGGAAAACCCACAGCTAGTCCAATAACTTGTTTCATTGTTTTATCGTGATTTTTAAGTATTCTATAAACACTTGGTGATCATAAAGATGACACAAAATTTCAGTGTCATTTTACTATAGATCAAAGTACTCCTAACAGCTCTGTCAAGAGCTCCCAATATGAAAAACTAAATATGCTTGTTTTTTTTTTTTTCTCTCTTTTTCAATAGTTTCTGGATAAAGAATACAGTATATTGGAAAGAATATTTTTCAAACATTTAGGTAGAAATAGTTCTTTATATTTTTATCATCATATAGAAATTCTTTCAAAATCTAATGTAAAAGCAAGAGTGACATATTTATGTAAATTTTATACCCCACTTTTACTCTTTTGATAGTCACATTCTTTCTTGTATATTCCTTGCTTCTTGGAGCCTCCTGATTGACATCAGAAACTGTGTGTGTGTGTGTATATGTGTGTGTGTGTGTGTGTGTGTGTGTGTTTGTGTGTGAAAATGCTACTGGAAAAGGATAAGGCAGAAACGATACAAAGATGCTGGGGTAAGGAAATAAAGATGAAGCAAGTAACCCTCAGGAAGACAAAATAAAATATGGTATCGTTAGATGTGGGTGCCTTCTGCGTTACAGTACTCTAGAGTGAAATTAGACCACATTCATCACAGAACTTAGCAGAAAATGACGTAATACTGTCCTTTTTTGGGTGCTGAGATAAGTACTGTCGATGCTGTCTTCGTTCTTGGCATCTACTGAACAGAAACTAAGACAGCCAGTTAAGCCTAACTGTGATAAATTGTATGCTTTATATTCACTCTAATGGAGAACTACTCCTAGCAGGTAATAACCCCAAACCACTAAACTAACTGTGGTTAAAACCTTGGGTTAGATGTAGAATGACCCTAGATGTGAGAGGCTAGTGCTTCATCTACAATGTCATTATTACTGCATCCCAGTTTACATACACAATTAATTTTGTGACAGTGTATCAAATTATTAACATTAATATGGCTAACAAGGCCTGTCCTTCCAGTATACTATCAACTTTTAATCCTAGCATACCCTTATTAGCATGAACCTGAAAAACATAAAACACTAAAGGTTAAGTTGTCTTTGAGTTGTACTATTTTCGTCATTGATATATGGAAGTCCAGTGCAATCATTTGAAACTAATTTTTCTGTGCTCCATATCCTCATTGCAGTTTACTTTTTATATTTTAAGATGTTAAACATTTATTTATAAATTATATTTGTGTATAACTGTACTAATATGATGTAGATAATTAAAATGTATGAAAGAGAAAATCAACCTCATAGGAGTTCTAATACTTTCTTACCCCATCTCAATAGCTTGTCTTGCATATATCATAGGGTAGGCTCACCCCACTGTGTAGACCAATGGTCTGGTCAATACAACTGAGGCTTTCAAAAGGAGCAATTCAGGATGCACTGCTTTTTCTATCTCAGTATAATTCTAGATGTATAAAATTCGGGGTTGGAAGAGACTTTAAGAGTTCATCCAAGAAATACTTTTTACCACATCCATGGAAGTGGTAATTCAGCCTGAAAAATCCATCCCTCCCCTGAAGCACTTTTCTCATTGGATACTACTGTTATAATGTTCATCATTATCTTGATACATGTCCATTTGGTGTTCCCTAGGATTGATCATCTATGAAGCAACAAATCTGTCCACTCTTGTACTTAGTAAACTTTCACATATTTGAAGCAAACTGTCTAAGGTTCCTTGTCCTGAAATTACGCCCAGGTTGCATATATTCCGACTCTTCAACGATCCTTATGAAGTATATGTTTCTAAACCATAATTGCTTTCCCATTGCCTTCCTCTTTGGGCATCACTAGCTTGGGAATATTGCCCTGAAAATTGGAAACCAAGAAACACAAACAACACTTCAGTAGGGTTTGATCACTGCTTCCAAATTAGAAAGGAAGTATAACCTACACTGATCAACCACCAGGTTGATATGGCTAACACGAAATAAATTGTTCATCACTGGAAATATAAAAACATATCTTCATGAGTTTTAAAGGAAAACAGCAAATTCATTGCATTATAAGGTGGTATTTTCAACATCTACTGTGTTCCTTGCAATGTTTATGTTATCAAAAAGCATTGCAAGGAACAAAAATCAAAGAGCCTGAAATAAAATGGAAAAGCAATATGAATTCACTAGGCACCTAACATAATGCACTTGGCTTTTCTTTCAATGAATAGAGATAAGTGATTTCATGTGGGGGCAACTAGATAATCATGATAAAAGTACTTTACAGAAAAGTATGCCTGGGCTAGAAGGTGCCACTATTTTAATGGATTATTTCTATTTCTGGCTTCAGTGATGCAGGTTTTAGCCATTTTTTGGTTCCTGCACAACTGGGTTAAGTATTTTTTATGCACCATTATTGACTCATATGGTTGTTCTAGGAAGCAGACTTCCAAGCCTTAAGCAATTTAAATCATATATGCTCAAGTTTTTAAACTACTTGGAGGTAAGGAAGTGGTAGAATTCAAACAAACAAAAATTTCTTAAGTGAAAATATGTAGCTATTTTGGTCAAAATAAACTCAAAATCATGCTTTGTGAAAATTTTTAATTATCTAACAACCTTACGTTCATATGCGAGAATAAATGGATAGCTTGATACTTCCACTCTTTAAATGGCTGACCAATCTCAGAATCAGTTAATATTCTTATAAAGATATGCAGAGTCTCTTAAATGGACATGTTGCTTCTTTTGCTTTCCATTGTCAAGAATTTATTCTCAGTATGAAAAACATCATTATCCTTACAGAACTGCAAGTTAGAATTATAACTGTAGACTTACATTATTAATGAAAATGTCATGTTACATGGCAGTATTGATGTGGATTATTAATGTTTAGATTAATACTTTTAACCATACAAACATTGAATATCAAGAATTTACCGTACTCACACACATAAGATGGGAGTTTTTAGATTAAAATAAGGGAAGTTTTAAGGATTGTAAATGGCCTACTTATAACACTTAGAAAACATAAAAGATATTTACGTACACGCTTTCAGGGTTTTCCAGGTGATACAGGATTAAACAGAAAAGAAAACTGCATCAGAATTTATCCTATTAATATTTAGTAATCTTCCAACTAGTTGGTTCAGTGGATCATAAAAACTAGCGTGAAAGGCAGAAAACAAGTAAAACTGACCGCGCAGTTAAAATTGGAAAAGATCTTTTCTTCTTACTATTTGAAGATCAGTCCCCACCCAAGTTAAAAAAATAATGTCCAAAATAAGCATTATTGTTACTGCATGCCGTCAAGTCTATTCTGATTCATAGCGAACCTATAGGACAGAGTAGAATTGCCCCATAGGGTTTCCTAGGCTGAGATCTTTGTAACAGCAGATTGCCAGGTCTTTTCTCCTGCAGAGTGGTTGGTGGGTTGGAACCACTGATCTTTCACTTAACAGCTGAGCACTTAATTACTGCACCCCTAGGGCTACTTAAAATAAGCCTTGAAACCTCAAAATTTATTCTTGAGGTTGTAATTTACCAATTATATCCATTTAAATTCAAATTTCTTTAGATCACTTCAGTCTTTACCTACACTAAATAAAAAAAATAATCAAACAAGCAAATAAAACAATCTAACCAAAAAATTAAAACAATATGGTCAGTCTGACCCTTATGTACAGTTTACAGACCAAATCCAGTCAACATTTCTCCATATGATCGACCACTCCACATATTCCATCATGCAAGTATGCCAAACCGTCATGACTATGCCAGCTGTTGTTTCCATTACGTTATATTGCTTGTCCTCAATGAAACTTCATACTGATTCACAGCTTTGAAGTTTGACATATGAAAGAGTGTATGTGGGTAAGATTTTCTTGAAATACTGGGATCAATTACATACAAGATGCTAGCATAGATACGATTATCCCAGCCCCACAATACTTAATCTTCCTCAGTGCTGATTTGTGTGCATTCTTTTCCTGACTAGAGAGCTGACTTACTGACCTTTCAACCTACAGGTTTGCCATGTTTCTCTATACTCTGTCATGTGTAAGAAATGTGCGTGATTGTCTATTGCTTCCATTAATTATAATATTGAACAATTACACCCAAAAGATATCTAGGGTTCAGGCTAATGTACATTGTCTACCCTTAAGGATTGCTGTTTCCCAAATAGTTATTGCTTTATGTCTAAAATAGTTTTTTCACAAAATGCAGCCATTACAAAAACAGAAAAACGGTGAAGTCAGATTAAATTATATTTTATGGAAAAATATTTAAAGCACACCTTAGGTAGATTGCTACTTTATAAATCTATAAATTATCATAAAAACATTTAAATACTTCTCATATGAAAACTCTTTCATCTCAATTCCTATGAGTTATTCAGGGGGCCAGAGCCCTGGTGGCACAGTTGTTAAGAACTTGGCTGCTAACCAAAAGGTCAGTAGTTCGAATCCATCAGTCGCTCCTTGGAAACCCTATGGGGCAGTTCTACTCTGTCCTACAGGGTTGCCATGAGTCAGAATCGACTCAACGGCAATGGGTTTTTTGTTTTTAACCTAAACGTAAGGAGTCTTGCCTGGAAAAGTTGGTGGTTCAAATCCACCAGCTGCTCCGCGGGAGAAAGATGTGGCAGTTTTCTTCTGTAAAGATTACAGCTTTGTAAACCCTGTGGGGCAGTTCTGCTTTGCCCTATAGGGTCGCTTTCAGTTGGAACTGACTCCACAGCAATGGGTTTGGTTTTCAGTTTTTTAACCTAAATGTAAAAATATTCTGTTAAAAGAATTCCCTAAACGTTTGTGCAGCTGCCTTTGAAAATTATGGAGGATATTCAGTTAGGAGCCATATGTATCTATTCTCACTTATTTTAAGATGTTATTTAATTAATGACTCCCTGTTCCTTAAAGGTGGTCATGTACATATAAGGGAAAAACTTGATCAGGCATGAGTTCTTACAGATTGATTAATCTTTAAGAGGCCAATTGTCTTTCTGTACAGTCAGAAAATAAGGTAGAGGAATGGCCTGATGTTTTGAATTCTGACCATAAATTTTAGTCTTTATACAGAGATAATTGGCTGATGTATACTTAAAAACAAACAAAAAACTCAGATTGAAGTATGTAATTACAAATACCAAAATGCTTCATTTTTTGTTGTTTAGAAATGAAATCTGACCATAAAATATTTTTATCTTATTATATCAGGTTTTTTCATGGTATAATGCTATTTCAAAAATCACCTAAATTTCACATTTTGATACTATGGGATTCAACATTCCATAGCCAATGATCCTTCTTCCCAGAAATGTAAGAAAATTTCAATGACAGAGGGTCAGGTAGGCTTGTAATTTCATATATATATATATATATATATATATATATGTATATATATATATATATATATATATATATATATACACATTTTATGTCCTTCTGAGATGGCAGTAAACCCTGGTGGTGTAGTGGTTAAGAACTATGGCTGCTAACCAAAAGGTCGGTAGTTCAAATCCACCCGCTGCTCCTTGGAAACCCTACGGGGCAGTTCTACTCTGTCCTATAGGGTCGTTATGAGTCGGAATGGACTTGACGGCAACGGGTTTTTTGTTTGTTTTCTGAGATAGCAATAAGACAAATATTTGGAGTCTATAAAGAAAAATATGTATATGAGAGGTAGAAAGAGTAGACATATTCACAGCATTCTACTCTAGAAAATGGCCTATAGAACCAAAAGCATGTGACTAAAAATGAGCAGCCACTGATAACAGAGGAAGTACGACCACAAAATGGATACCTGTTTTTTCAGTGATTCTCAACCTTTAGCACTTCAAACTTCAGGTTCTCAAAACTGGAGGGCTTGTTAAAAGCAGATGGCCACACCTCATCTTGATTTTCTAATTCAGCAGCTCTGGGGTAGGACCTGACAGTTTGCATAACTAACAATTTCCCTGGTGATGCTGATGCTGCTGATCCGAGGAACATCTTTTGAGAATCAATGTTGTATATTTTGTTAAAGTATTCATTCTGTTTGCATATACATCAGTGGTTGTCCTTCAGCTCCCTTTTGTGCTCAGTGCCAATTATACAGATATAAAAAGAAGCGTCATAATGATTTACATGTGATCTGCCCTGAGAAAATGAGATTCTACATATATACGCAGTATCAGGTAGACTGTGAATGTTCAGCTCTTTTTTTTTTATTGTTGTGCTTTAAGTGAGAGTTTACAACTCAAGTTAGTCTCTCATACAAAAATTTATACACACATTGTTATGTGACCCTAGTTGCTCTCCCCATACTGTGACAGCACACTCCTCCTTTCCACCCCTGATTTCCTGTGTCCATTCAACCAGCTCCTGAGCCTCTCTGCCTTCTCATCTTACCTCCAGACAGGAGCTGCCTGCCCATTTAGTTTCATGTATCTACTTGAGCTAAGAAGGACATTCTTCACGAGTATCATTTTATGTCCCATATTTCAGGCTAATCTTTGTCTGAAGAATGGCCTTAGGAATGGTTTAGTTTTGGGCTAACAGAGAGTCCATGGGCCATGTCTTCTAGAGGCCCCCTACTCTCACTCAAACCATTAAGTTCGGTCTCTTTACTAGAATTTGAGTTCTGCACCCCACTTTTCTCCTGCTCTGTCAGGGACTCTTGTTGTGTTCCAGGTCAGGGTGGTCACTGGTGGTAGCCAGGCACTGTCTAGTTCTTCTGGTCTCAGGCTGATGAAGTCTCTGGTTTATATGGCCATTTCTGTCTCTTGGGCTAATACTGTCCTTGTGTTTTTGATGTTATTCATTCTCCTTTGCTCCAGGTGGGTTGGGACCAATTGATGCATCTTAGATGGCCGCTCGCTAGCTTTTAAGACCCCAGATGCCACTCAGCATGAATGTTCAGCCCTTTTTGATGTCTATCAATAGAGGACTAAAAGAAAAAAGTATCAGCAAACTGAGAAACAAACTTTAATTTTATAGGAAGTGGCCTTTGAAATTCTTCAGGCACTACTGGGCTTGACCTGTCTACAGACGAGGAATTTATATGTTAGGGAAGGGTGAATAAGAAATAGCCGCTTTATTGGCCATGTAAACTTTTTGAAGAAAAGAGAGTCTTTTCATGTTCTGTTTTCAACATGCCAAGTATTTACCTAGTCAGGTTCAAATTCACAGAAACCTCTATCAAAGTTGTTGGCCTAAGAGTGTGATGAAGAAGATAGTTTACTGCCAAGTGCCTTTCCAGTATTTATGTCATTGCATTAATGGACCAGTAAATAAGAGTAGTGACTACCATCACTGTCAGAATCTATGCCTGGAACTCCAATTCTCCTCCTAGAGTACATTGTTACTTACATTAGTTCAGCCAATAGACACTAGGGGCCCTGGTGGCACAGTAGTTAAGAGCTTTGGCACAGTAGTTAAGAGCTTGGCTGTCAACCAAAAGGTCGGCAGTTGGAATCCACCAGCTGCTCCTTGGAAACCCTATGGGGCAGTTCTACTCTGTCCCATAGGGTCATATGAGTCAGAATTTACTTGACAGCAACAGGTTTTGGGGTTTAATAGAGACTAAAACGTTAATGATATGGTAAATAGAGCCAGGTAAGGAAATGTGTAGCTACCTATTCATTGAGCTTAATATTTCCTGGCCCCATCCTGTGGAAGTATAATCAAAGTCCAAAATATGCTCATATAGAGGGTGAATTTATTAGCTAGACAAGCAAGGGAGAGCCATGTCCCTCTGCCAGTCAGTCAATCATCCTGAATATGTATTGTAGGGGCAAGAAATAGGGAAAAAAGGAGGAAACTTTTTTTTTTTTTAATTGGTTATAAAAAGCGATTGACAAGTCTCTCTTTGGCTGGTTATGATTCAAGTGTAAATTCATTTGGAGGTATTAAATCAGCTCAGTTCTCAGTAAGGTCTGATGATGAGTTGTTTGCAGTTCAAGCTGACTTAAGGTCATGCCATGAGATCAAACCCTTGTGCACACATGCAAGATTTTACCAGAGATAGACTTTATTAATACTAATCATAGAATCAAATGAGGTCAAACCTACTAGTAACCTTACACAGATGGAGATCGATAGCTGCCATTGAGCTGACTCTGACTCACAGCGACCCTGTGGCCAGTAGAATGAAACATTGCCAGTCCTGTATCATCCTCATGATCACTAGCACATTCAAGTCCATCCTTGTGGCTATTGTGCCAATCCATCCCACCAAGGGTCTCCCTCACACTCATAGGCTCTCTACTTCACCAAACACAGTGTCCTCCTCGTGACATGTCCAAAGCAAGTAAGTTGGACAATGTTCTATTGTGATCCATATGGTTTTTATTGGATATATATTTTTTCTTTTCCTCGGTCTGTCTTAGGAAACCCTGGTGGCACAGTGGTTAAGTGCTATGGCTGCTAACCAAAGGGTTGGCAGTTCAACTCTACCAGGCACTCCTTGGAAACCCTATGGGGGCAGTTCTCCTCTGTCCTGTAGGGTCTCTATGAGTCGGAATCGGCTTGACAGCAATGGGTTTGGTTTGGTTTTTTGGTCTGTCTTAATCTGGAAGCTCCACTGAAACCTGCCCACCATGGGTGACCCTGCTGGTATTGTAATCTTAGAGATCATTTATTCCAATCCTCATTTTACAGATAATGAAACTAAAGCCTAAGATGGTAAGTAATTGGTATAATGTCATTTAATAGAAAATGGCAGAGCCTGAATTCTCACCAGTGTTCTGACAAGTCCAGTGTACACAGTATTGTAATGGAAACTGGAAACAGACCCATGCACTCTCCAAACTGGAGAGACAAGGGAGTACATGCCATGCAAATGCATCACATCACTTCTTACATACACACACGTTTGAATTTACTGTAGTGCACAGGGTACCCTAATAGCCTGAAGGGATGATGACACTTCACAGGCAAAGTTGAAACAGAGAGCATTAAGTGTTAATAACTTGCCATGGGGGTAGGTAATGTAAGAAAATGGTTTTCAGTTACATCTTCACAAGCTCATTGCTATCTAAAATCTTTCAGCCCTAGAAAAGCTCCCTGAGTTACTGTGCCCTAGGGAGATGGGAGGCAATTAAGCAGAAGTCAGGCTGAAATGACTACAGGATGGCAGAATACTTAAGAGTTGAAGCAATTAGGATTCTATGACCTGTTCTTGTATCATTTCTGTGCTACTGAAGCCCCATTCAATCACTCTATTTTACACCTTATGCATAATGAAAACACCTGCAACGGCATAGGTTCTGGGTTGAGTTACAAACAGAGTACTTCTTTGTTATGAGTGGAGTTTTATTTCCCATAATAGATCATTTTCTTCAAATTTCATAACACCTAACCTCCTAGATCTGTTATAAAAATAATGGGCTGAGAGCACTTTCATTCTTCTTTCATGAATGTATCTAACAAATTTCAAATATACTTAAACTTTTGAAAACTTCATCTATCTGTATTAAGCTAATATTGAGCAAATAGTTATTATCATGTATCAGGCACAAGGGTTTCAGTAGACCTGAAGGAACTCAAGGTCTAGTGGTGTTAGTAAATACTACAATCCAATATTGCAATAGAGGCATTCACAGCAGGGCTCTATGCAAATACTGATGAGGAGAGACCAGAAAAGAAATACTTTAAACACGAGGGACCAGGTGGCCACAGGGGAAGGGCATTCTAGACAGGAAATTTTTGTGTGAATGGCAAGTGGTTGCATATGTTTAGGGCACTGGTTGAGATGTGGAGAGTGGCAGGAGTTAAGATAATTCCATGGTCTCTCAACCTTGACACTATTGACATTTTCAGCCTGATAATTCTTTGTTGTGGGGGTTGTCCTACGTATTGTGGGACGTTTAGCAGCATCCCTGGAGTCTACCTGCTAAATGCCAGTAGCACACAAACCTCCACTATAGTTATGACAATAAAGATGTCTCTAGATCTTTCCAAATGTCCCCTAGCTGACAAAAAACACCTCTGGATGAAAACCACTGTTCAATTGGTAGAAGCTAAATTACCAAGGGTTGCAAGTTGCTGTGTGCTGTTGAATTGATTCCAACTCACAGTAACCCTACAGAACAGAGGAGAACTGTCCCATAGAGTTTCGTAGACTGTAATCTTTAAGTGAGCAGATCGCCAGGTCTGTTCTTCCATGGAGCCACTGGTGGGTTTGAACCAACGACCTTTTGGTTAACAGCCCAGCGGTTAACCATTGCGCCACTAGGGCTCCTTAAGTGTCACATAATGCCATGCAAATGAATTTATATTTTATCCTATATCAAATAGGGTACCAACGTGTCATGCAGTCCCATTGCGTTTATAATGCAAGAATATATACCACCTGACATTTTATAAAAAATTGTGTATTTTGCATACGTGCATTTTCGGGGAGAGAGGTTGGAGCTTTGCTCATTTCAAAAACCTGTTGCTGTCCAGTAAATTCTGACTCCTGGCAACTCATGCATGTCAGAGTAGAACTGTGATCCATAGGGTTTTCAATGGCTGATTTTTTGGACATTGATTGCCAGGCCTTTCTTCTGAGGAACTTCTGTGCAGACTCAAACCTCTGACATTTCGGTTAGCAGCCGAGCGCGTTAACTGTTTGCAACACACAGGAACTCCTTCCCATTTCAAAGAGGATCTAAATTCCTAAAGTAACACGAACCACTAGAAATGTTTCTAACTGTTGAATATTCCTCATATATGTAGCACTTTTATAGAAGCAACATAGAGATCCAAAAAAAATTAACACAGTGTTGGTTTTCAAGACAATGGAGTAAAGTAATAAACAAAATGTGGGGCCCACCCTGCCTCAGGAAGCAGCACCCCGGCAGATAAAGATATCCAGCAAGACCATTGCTGTGTGGTTATTCTGCAATTACACAAGCAATTATATCGTGCAAAGGCTTTTATCTCTTTTTCCTCATTACGAATGCACATAAAATTGGATGAAAATGACACTTTATTTTGATTTTGATTATCTTTTACAAAGCCAAAAAAGTACTAATATGTACAGCAAGAATGAGCCAAAAAAAAAGATGCTCTGGCAATTTTATATATGTTTCTTGCAAAGGCAGTGAGGAGGTCACATAACACGCGTTGATGGCAGGCCAAACCTGGGCAGCAGCTCCTGGTTTTTTGGACTTTTCTTTTCTTCGTAATGTCTCAACACTTGGCAATAATATTTGGTTTTCAGTCAATGCTTCCTTCAGCATTTATTATATCATTGTTGCTATGGTAAAAGACTATAGGTGTTAATCACTAACAAACTATTAATTGTGTGAGATTCTGAAACCTGATTCAACAGTGGTATGAGAATTGTGAGAAAAATTTCAATTGCATTTTCAAAATTGGAACAGTGGTGAAGTAACATAGATTCTATTACAAAGCTGTCCTTCCATAGGAAGCCAAATATCAAATGACCTGAGAAATAAAGTATAAAATAAAAGACTTTTTAAAATAACATTCTAGAACCTTATTCTTTAACAAATGTATGGATGTTCTAATATATGTTTTTTTATTTCCCAGTTGATGAATAATTTAAAAAGTGCTTTTAAAATTAAACTAATTTTTATGAGAAAGGTAATATATGTGCAACATAAAAGCTCAAAGCAGGACAAACAATAAAAAGTTAATGGTCTCCTCTCCTCTCCAACTCCTAATTCCTCTCCCCACAGAGTATTATTATTCTTATTTTGTATATCCTTCCAGAAGTGTTATGCACACAGAGGGGACTGACCACTCTACGTAGGGTCATTCTGTGCCCTGTTTTGTTACTTAAAAATGTATGCTGCAGAAGAAAGGAAACCGAAGATTCAAAGAAGAAACTACTCTGCAGGGTTAAGAGCCCACAGCCTCATCTACCCTGAGATCAGAAGAACGAGAGGATGCCCAATTACCACTACCGACCAGGGACAGTTCTGACCAGGGACATAATAGATGGTCCTGGATAGAATAGGAGAAAAACATAAAGCAAAACTCAAAATCTTTAAATAAAAGTCCAGGCTTACTGGACCAGTGGAGACAAGAGCAACTCTTGAAACAATTGCCCTGAGACACCCTTTAAACCTGGAACTGAAGCCACTCCCAGAGGTCACTTTTCAGTTAAATAACAGATCAACTCATAAAATAAACAACATCACTGTGAGTACTGTGCTCTTAAAAAAAAAAAAAAAAAACTAAAACAAAAAACTAACTATATTAGACAACATTTAACCAAAGCAAAGATGAAAAGGTAAAGGCTTGGGGGGAGTGGCTGGGAAGCTAAATTAATGGAAATGGAATAACCTTAATGGAAATAATGTGAATGTTGACACATTGTGAAATATGTAATCAATGTCACTGAACAATATGCGTAGTAATTGTTAAATGGGAACTAATTTGCTGTAAAAACTTTCACCAAAAACACAATAAAATATTATACAAATATATTGCAGAGTTTTCCATATTGAAATTAATATACCTACTGTATTCTTTCTAATGGTCTCATAGCCTGCATTTTGTTGTATGCATTCTATTATATGCATGTACTATTTATTTTTAACATTTCCCTTCTGATGGAGAATTAAAGAATTCCAATTTTTTTTGTTACACATAATTCTCCACTGTAAATTTTGTATATATATTCTAAACATATCAATGAAAATATTTATAGGATTCATTCCTAGAGTAAAATTTATTAGTCAAAGGATCAGAAAGCTCTTTGAAGCAGACATTTCTCACCATGAGGATTACTGGCAGCTACTACAAGATGAAATAGGCTAGAAAGAACTTTCCCCTAGAGCCACATTATGAATTTGAACTTCTAACCTTCTAAACAGAGAAAATAAGTTTCTGTTCCTTAAAGCTACTCACTTGTGGTATTTCTGTTATGGCAGCAGTAAGTAACTACGATACAAATAAAAAAATTAGGGGACCAGTACACAATTGAAGTTTTTAGGTCTGTGACATAATGGGACATTTCCCTTAAAGTAAAGGGCAAATTATTACATCTTGCAAGTATCACTTCAAAGAAGGGAGAACAATACCTTGCAGGGTTCATTATGTTCTGAAGGTAGCATATCCTTTACTCGGGAATATTGCTCCAAACCATATACTACATGACATGAAGGACTGCCAACTCTGAGTGGGGCCTAGAACAGATCCAGGCAGGGGTGAAAGTGTCTCTGCCCCTTACTACAGGACCCACAAAACCTTATATTAGAGATATTTGTGGTAAGCAAGCCAGTTCCAGTTTATGGCAAACTTCAAAAGGAGATTTATAACATAGACTCCTAGGGTTCTAGAGCAAAGTCATATATTTGCAAGATCATGCCAAAATAGAGCTTCTGGAATGGTACTTGGACCTGGCAGAACTGTAGTGTCTGGACACAGGACAAAAGTGATTGTGCTTTTAGAACTACCCATCATGATCTGGGTTCTATCAGAACTGCTAAGTCATAAGTTCAGGTGAACCCCAAAACAATCCATTTTAAAATGGAGGTAGTGTATCAGGGATCAGACACAAGCAGGATCAGATGTTATAAGTAAGATACATGAACATGTGGCTCAGACCCCCATTTCAACCACCATTATTGCACCAATGCACCTCGGTTGACCTGAATGAATGAGAGATTTCTTATGACCAGCTGACATAAGAAGAAAAACCCCAAGTTTGGATCATGAATGATCAGCTCAGTACGTGGGTGCAAGACAAAAATGGAGAGTGACTACATTAGAGCCACTCTGAGGGGTGACTTTAAAATACGCTGGTGAGGGGAAATTCTCCAAGTGATAAAAACTTCCGCAGCGCACCTTGTTATCCACTTTGTCTGAAAAGAAAAGCAGCCTGAGGTGAAAACACATACTGACTAATAGGTAGTGGCAAATAACTTGGCTGGTTGACTAGGGGTCTGGAAGTGGAAAGTCTGAAAGATCAGGGATAAGGTATCCCAGAAAGATCTGGGATAGAGGCATGTGGATCGATTTAAGGGAATATGTATATATGTATACCTTGTAAATACCTTTGAATTGATGTTAACACCCACCAGAGAGCATCTATCAAGTAGACGGAATGACCCAGCAAGTTAACGTTAACCAGACTGTTATTGGCTTCCCAAGTGTTGGCCTAACGCGTGCATAAATGGAGTAGTCATGGTCGCAGGGGCAGAGGTCATGCATTGGCCCAAGAGCATGGGCTACTACCACTGCGAAATATTCAACATACTAGAAATTGAAATTCTAAACCTCCCACTAGAGCATCATCCATTGAAGACACATGTGAGGCATGGGGTGGAAAGTTGACTACATTTGGGCTCTTCTCTACCTAAAAGGAGCAGTAATTCAATGTCTTGGTTATCTACTACTACATAGTAAACCGTTCTAAAACCTAGTGACTTAAAACAACGATAGTATTTATTTGCTCACAAATCAGTAGTTCTTCTCTGTTCCACCGAATGTCAGCTAGAGCAGCTCAAAGACTGGGGTTTCTAATCATCTCAGAGCACACTTACTTTCATCATTTCTAAGGTGCACCTTTTTTCTGACGTTTTTATATCTTTGATGTTGGGATGCAGTTTACTATCCATGTGATAAACAAACATTGCTATAGTTTAATTGGCAGTTGTTTTTTTTGTGTGTAGTAGTAAATATATGTGAGTTATTTTCAAACCTTAATAGATTAGACTAAAAAAACAAAAACAAAACTAAGGTGGGAGAGACAAGTGATAGAATCTAGACTTGCTGGATTTTGGAGGAATTTCAAAGAGCTTAGTACTGATGCAGAGCTCTGGTGGCGCAACTGTTAAGAGCTCAGCTGCTAACCAAAAGGTTGGAAGTTTTAATCCACAGCCACTCCTTGGAAACCCTATGAGGCAGTTTTACTCTGTCCTATAGGGTTGCTATGAGTCTAAATCGACTTGACAGCAATGGGTTTGGTTTGTTTTTTTCTGAGTACTGATGCCACCGAATAGGAAAGTAAGGCATTATAAGATTTGTTTCTGACAACACCATTGGTTCTACTGTTTGGAGAAATAATTAGGGGTGATAAGACCATCCGGAGGCCTAGCGTAGTAGTTCATGCAAAAAAACAGATGGGGGTGGTGATGTTAGAGATGAAGACAAATGGATAAATTGAAAAACTTGATAGATATTTAGCAGGTAATATCTCTAGTACTTAGATTTAGGTTGAACATGGCGGGTAACTGGTGACAATGGTTAATGCATCAGCCACCAAATGGGTAGTGGTATCATTCATGAGATAAGGAACACTGGACGAAAACCATGTTAGGTTTTAGAGGGGCAGGATATATGTGAGAATTAGGAGTTCGCTTAACTACTCTTCAACTTTGAAGATACTATTAGCCATCTGAGAACAGATGTTAAGTAAAATGTTCTATATACGATTCTGTAGTTCCGAGAAGATAGAGATAACAGTTTTGGAAATCATCTGCATATATTAATAAGTAGGAATTAAAGTTGCAGGTATGGATGACATTATATAGGATGATATGAAAAAAGGAGAAGCCTAGGACCAAACCTCTACTAACTACAGGATTTAGCAGCTGGGTAACAGAAACACATTTATAAAAGGAGGCACTGAAGAAATCTTTACAGAAGAAAACCAGGTGACTGTTGTGTCCCCGAAGAAAAATGTTTCCAGAAGAGGGAGTGAGAATTGGTGCCAAATGTTGCTGAGACAGCAAGTAAGATAGGGACTGAATTTTTATTTAGTCAGTGGCACAGTGGCCATTGATGATGTCATCAAGAGCCATTTGGAGTGGAAGGGCTAGATACTCCACTACACGAAGTTAAGAATGAGTGAACATAAAGAAATGGTGACATTTTCAGCTGTGAAAGGCAGGAGAGAGAGGGAATGACAAGTGAAGTGTAGTGATCCTGAATGTTTGTTTTTTTGTTTATTTTTCTGTCATGATTCCTTCCTTCCTTCCTTTCTTCCTTCCCTCCTTCCCTCCCTTCCTTCATTTTCTTTCCTCCCTCCCTTTCTTTCTCTCAAAGAATTAGTATATTTAAGAATCAGTGGAGAGAACCAAGCTCAAAGTTAGAGGTTAAGTATACAAAAGAAAAAAGGAATAATTGATAATATAAGAACCCTGAATTAACTGCAGTGACCTTTTATCTTCCACATGTAGAAAACAGAAATTGTACAAATAGTCTGTCATTTCTTTTCTAAAACTGAATGGGTGTAGTACTTATAAGGTGAAGTATCTGAAAAACAACAACAACAGAATCAGAAAGATATTAAAAATAAATTTCTGAAAATTTTCAGAAGTTAAACTTCTGGAGATTTATTATTGTTATTATTATTAAGCTTTTTAATTCATTCTAATACTTGGAATTATGTCAAATTTTGCATTAATGATATAAACAATAATTACTTACATATACCCAAAATGATTCCTGTAAAATTTTCACTTACTAGATAAGCACATCTGAATCTCAGGCCTAAATGCACTCATTAAACATGATGCCAGTACACTTTCTCATCACACCCACATTTCTCTATGTTTCTAGATCTGAAGGACTGCAAATTAAGATTACATAAATAATAGCTATTGAGAAAATCAGAACTTTCCATTGGACCATTAGCTATAGTTAAGGAAGTAAGCTATAGTTAGTTAAGGAATCAGTGCATGATCCCTACAATTCAGCCACCATATCCTATCCACTGGGAAAATTCTTATTCATCCTCCAACACCCACTTCAAGCTTCATCAGCACTTCTCTAACCCCATCCCGAGCTCTGACCACAAGGTACATACTGCAAATTTTTATTTTAAAACTATCTAAGATGAGATGTGAGCTCTATAACGGGAAGAATGGCTTCTGACTCACCTTTGTGTATTTACAGTACATAACTTTTGCGCCCTATTATTGAATGAGCAGGAGAAATCAGGGGGAAGAACCAGAAGGAGAAGAAAGAGTAACAGTGGAAGGAGAGAAGGAAGGAAGGAAGGGAGGGAGGAAGGAAGGAAAGTATGTTGTTGTTGTTAAGTGCTGTCGAGTCGGTTCAGACTCATAGCAGCCCCGTGTACTGTGGAACAAAACGCTGCCTGGTCCTGCACCATCCTCACAATCTTTGTTATGCTTGCGCCCATTGCTGCAGCCACTGTGTCAATCCATCTCATTGAAGGTTTTCCTCTTTTTCGCTGACCCTTTACTTTACCAAGCATGATGTCCTTCTCCAGGAACTGATCCCTCCTGACAACATGTCCAAAGTATGTAAGACGTAGTCTCGCCATCCTTGCTTCTAAGGTGCATTCTGGTTGTACCTCTTCCAGCACAGATTTGTATGTTCTTTTGGATGTTCGTAGTATATTCAATATTCTTCGCCAACACCACAATTCAAAGGCGTCAATTCTTCTTCGGTCTTCCTTATTCATTGTCCAGCTTTCACATGCATGTGATGGGATTGAAAATACCATGGCTTGGGTCAGGTGCACCTTAGCCTTCAAGGTGACATCTTTGCTTTTCAACACTTAAAACAGGTCTTTTGCAGCAGATTTGCCCAATGTAATGCGTCTTTTGATTTCTTGACTGCTGCTTTCATGGATGTTGATTGTGGATCCAAGTAAAATGAAATCCTTGACAACTTCGATCTTTTCTCCATTTATCATGATGTTGCTTATTGGTTCAGTTGTGAGGATTTTTGTAAGGTAAGTATAGAGGCAATAAAATAACATCAGAGAACACAAAGGTTTGTAATTAACTAATCGGCAAAAAATATATGGTCAAAATTTATAATTATATACTTGATAAAACTGACAAACATTCTAAACAAAAAGGCAAAGATTCACTCATTGAGCACCAATTCTGCACTAGGAATAGGGTTGCTGGAGGCTATATTAGGAGCAGAAAAAAATCCCTGCCCTTTTGGATTTCTCATTCTATGGTAATTAATCTTAATACTTTAGTTATAGTGTGATATAAGATATTAAGTGTTATGGAAAAAACAGTGAAGCAAAGTAACTTGGACTGGGAGTACAAGGTTGGGAGGTTTTAATTTTGAAAGGTGTGGCCAGGGTAAGAGTCACTAAAAAGGTATTTGAGTCAGTCAGTTGTATATCCTAGAGGAAGGGCATTCAGGGATAGGGAAAGGTGAGTGGAAAGGCCCTGAGACAGGTGTGTGCCTGGAGTTTTGAAGGCCAGTGTGGCTGAAGTCCAGTGAGGGTGGGGAGAGAATAAGGAGAGAAGGTAAGAAAGGTGATAGGGAGATGAGGCAGATCATGGAGAGCCTTATAGCTATGGTAAGACTTTTACTTAAGGAGCCATTTGAGGGTATTTAGCAGAGGATTAACCTGATCTGGTTTACACTTTAAGAGGATCATCCTGGCTGCTGCTTTGAGAATAGAAGCAGGAGGCCAGTGAGAGGTCAGGTAGGAGATGATAGTAGCCTGGACTAGGCTGGCAGCAGTGGAGGTGGGGAGAAGTGGTGGGATTCTGTAGATACTTTAAGGGTAGAGGCTAAGGATTTGCTCTAGGATTGGAGGGGGCTGTGGGAAAAAAGGAGGTCCAGAAAAATCTCTTTCCCACTAAATTCCAATTTGGGGATAAATGTTTTATTCAGATATGTTTCTCAAAAGCATTTGTGTGTTTATATGAGCAAAAGCAAACTTGAAGGCCTTTTTTTATTCTCACCTATTGATTATTATAAATTAGATCGGTACTGAATTTAGTGGATAAAACACAATGTTGTCAAGTGCCATCAGGTCAGTTCCGACTCAAAGCAACTCTATGTACAGCAGAATGAAATGCTGCCAGGTCCTGTGCCATCGTCACAGTGGTTGTTGTGCTTGAGCCCATTGTTTCAGCCATTGTGTCAATCCATCTTAATGAGTTTTATGATATTGTACAATATTATAAGCGTTTATAAATTTGAAAAGTCCTCATTTCTGTGTTTTTTTCTTGGGGTTTAGAGGAAAGGGATGATCTGATCTTATGCGAAAGAAAAATTGAAGACATAAAGGGTCTTTTTTTTGGGGGGGAGCTGGTTTTAACAAATGAAATTTTGTCATCAAACGAAAGTGTATAGGCTAGAAATGCACAAAATACTCAGCATATAATTTCCATCAATGTTTCAAATGGAAGCACTTAAGGAATAAAATATTTTAGTTTCTGATGAAGATAAGAAAAACTACACGGTCTTAAAATAAAAATCTGCCTGTTTACTGTCTGTCATTTAAGATTCAATATTGTGGTTTTTTTCTTAAGCCTAAAAAGCGATAAAGTTGAGTAGAAACTTTGAATTAAAAATTATGAGGAAACTACTTATATTTAATCTGGTATTTTTACTTTAGCCTTTGTATTTCTGAAGAATAGCTATCCCAGAACCAAATGATACTGGGTCTCTCTGGACTAAAGAATGTTAGGCTTTGTGAGTTTTTAATATAAAGGCTTGTTAAACCTATGAAAGAAGCATTTGAGAAAAACATACCACTTTGTTACTGTTTGATCTCAGTGGCCGAAGTTGTACACTCACATGCAGTTCAGAAAAAACACCCAGGAAAAGCCTCTTCTAAGTCTTATGACAATAAGAAAGTGGGCTCCAAACCAACTGGGTTCAAATCCCAGTTAAGCCACTTACCAGCTGCAAGACTGTGGAAATATATCAAAACTCCCTGTGATTCTGTTTCCTCATCTATAACAAGGAGCTTGACAAAAATACTGGTGTACAGGGTTGTGAAGATTAAAAGATTTAATACATATAAAGCACTTAGAACCATGTTTGGCTTATAATAACTACTCATTTAACATTATCTGTAATGAATGTTGAGAATAAATATCAGCAGTACATTTCCTTTCCACTCTAATAGAATCTTACTAAGTGTATCTGACTCCCTGGGGCCAGAAGAACTCTTGGGGCTTCCATAAGCACCAATCTAATGACTATGAAGGTCCTTACGTGTCTTAGTCTGGGTTCTCTTCCCAAAAACCAAACAAAACCCACTGCTGTTGAGTCTATTCCGACTCATAGTGACCCTATAGGACAGAGTAGAACCACCCCCATAGAGTTTCCAAGGCTGTAAATCTTTACAGAAGCAGACAGCCAAATCTTTCTCCCACAGAGCGGCTGGTGGGTTCAAACTGCCGATCCTTTGGTTAGCAGCTAAGTGCTTTAACCACTGTGCTACCAGGGCTTCATGGGTTCTCTAGAGGAGCGAAACCAGTAAAGTGTATATATAAATATATAAAGAGATATTTACTTCAAGGAAATGGCTCACACAATTGTGGGAGCTGGCAAGTCTCAAATCCATGGGTCGACAGCAGGCTAAAGACTTCTGCTGGCTCACATGGTTGCAGGGGCTGACGAACTCAAAATCTGCAGGTCAGGCAGCCGACTGGAGGCTTCTGCTGGCTCACATGGTTGCAGGGGCTGACGAACCCAAAATCTGCAGGTCAGGCAGCTGCCTGGAGGCCTCTGCTGGCTAACAGGGATGTGGGGGCTGGTGAATCCAAAATCTTCAGGTCAGGTTGCAGGCTGAAAACTTCTGCAGGCTTATGTCCCAAGAATTGGAGGTCAGTCAACAAGAAGAGTGCAGGGTTGAGAGAGAGAGAGAGAAAGAGCCTTGCCGGAACATCCATTTATATACTGGGGTCAGGCCACACCCCCAAAGAAACCCCCTTTTTATCTGATTATCTTATCACTTCAGATCACTTCATGGAAGTGATTACATTATATTACAGAAGAGCAATTAGTCCAATGTCTGCCAAATCACTGAGAACCATAGCCTAGCAAAGTGACACATTAGGTTTCTCTCCTCTTTTTGTAGAGTCACTGGTGAGACTTAGTATTTTTCAAAACTTGATTAATTTCCAAAGGTAAGAGCTAGAAGTTACTATGGCTTATATTACCAGCTTTAAAACTAACAAACAAATATATATATGTATACACACACACATTTAAGCAGTATTTGGTGCACCCTCATGTAATTATACAACATTCTGATGTTTTTAAAAAACATAAGATGAAATTTTTAAAATCTTATATCAATTAGTTGGAAATATATTTAACTTATTTCTTAGATAGGTTAAAGACTCCTAAATCTGTATTACAGCCCTGAAGTCTAAGTTTGCATATTAATTGTTACATGACTCCCTGAATATCTCATAGTAATATCACACCTCTGACAGCCAAAATAGAACTTTTATTCTATCTATTCACACAGTGGAACTACCTTACACCAGTGTTTCTCTCTCTCAATAAGCGGTACCATTATCCACTCAGTGTTTCATGAAAATATTTTGTATTTATCCTTATGTCCTCTCTTTCCTCTCTTTCCACCTGTTACATCTAATCTAACATTGAGCTGTTGACATCTACAACATATCCCAAATCCATTCACTTTTTTCCATCACCACAATTATCCCCTGTATTTAAATCACCATCATCTCTCCCCAAAATTAGCCACCTAACAGTACTTCCACTCTCCATTCTCCATATTGCAGCTATACTGATATTTTAAGAATGCAAATATGATCATACCATCCCTTGCTTAAGATATTCTGATATCTAAACCAGGGGTCAGAAAACTATTTATGTAAAAGGCAAGATAGTAAATATTTCAGATTTTGTGGGCCACAGGGTCTCTGTTGCTCAACTCTGCCATTGTAAGCCCAAAGCAGCCACAGACAATGTGTAAATGACTGAGTGTGTCCCAGTAAAACTTCATTTACAAAAACAGGTACCAGGCTGGGTTTGGCTCACTGGCCACAGTTTTCAGACCATTGGCCTAAACTAATACTCTTATCTTGGCTTACTGGCCTCTGGCATTCTTTTGGTTTCTCAAACATGCCAATCAGTTCCCATACTGGGGAAATTGCACTAGCTACTTCCTCCCCTGGGAATGCTCCTTCTTGAGGCATTTGGATGCCACATTCCTACTGATCATTCAGATGTCAGTTTAAAAATCAGCTCCTCAGAGAAGTGTTCTTGACCCCCAAACTACAATTGATAACCAGTCACTCTCTTTTATCTCACTCTGATTAGTTCTCTTATACTATTTATTATTTTCTGAAACTTTCCTTGATAATTTATTTTTACTGTCTGCCTCTCCTGATTAGGTTGTAAGCTATGGGAGAACTTAGTACTGTATCCTGAGTCTCAAGAACAGTGCCTGTGTGTCTTAGTTATCTAGTGCTGTTATAACAGAAATAACACAAGTGGATGGCTTTAACAAAGAGAAATTTATTCTCTCACAGTCTAGGAGGCTAGAAGTCCAAATTCAGAGCACCAGCTCTAGGGGAAGGCTTTCTCTCCCTGTCAGTTTTGGAGGGAGGTCCTTGTCATCAATCTTTCCTTGGTCTAGGAACTTCTCCACATAGGGACCTCAGGTCAAAAGGACTCGCTCTGCTCCTGGCGCTGTTTTCTTATTGACATGAGGTCCCCCCTGACCCCTGCTTGCTTCTCTCTTTTATATCTCAAAAGAGATTGGCTCAAGACACAATTCAATCTTGTAGACTGAGTCCTGCCTCATTAACATAACTGCCGCTAATCCCATCTCATCAAAATCATAAAGACAGGATTTACAACATATAGGAAAATCGCATCAGATGACAAAATGGTGGACAATCACACAATACTGGGAATCATGGCTCAGCCAAGTTGACCGGTATTTTTGGGGGACATAATTCAATCCATAACACTGTGTATAATATTTGCTGGATAAATATTTGATGAATAAATGAACAAATAAGTTAAAACTCAAAATTTTTATTGCCTTAGTTTCAAAATTCTGTGCCAACCTTTTGCATACTTAAACCCTACATGCTATCTCATAGACTCACATGATCACTATAAGAGCCTCAAACCAATACTGCTATTAAAGAACTCACAGCACAGGAATGACTGATGGTCAGAAACCGGCATCACATTTATATATAAAAGATACACTATAGTTTAGTAGTCCACTAGACTGGATGGTTAGTCAACTTCTTAAGAGAACTTAAAATTTCAAGATTCAATGAAACAATCTGTCGATGTAGTTTGTCAGTAGAAAGGCAATCAAAATATCCAGCAGCTCATTACATGCCCCAATTCCCAACCATGTTCATATAACACCTATTATTATCTCTTGGAACTAGTACACCACAGTTAACAATTTGGGGAAAGCTGAAATCATCTAGAGATGATTTTGAATAAAAATAAACATTAAACTTTTGATTTCCATTAGAGGTTTGAGAAATACATTTTACTAGCTCCAGACAGCAAACATTAATTGTGCTTTCTTTAAGAAGTAATTGGACCCAGATGTACTGTGAAATGTACTGTGGTATACTCTTAAACGCTCACCTTCACGGAAAACAATACTTCAAGCACAAGAGGTATACACTATTTTAGAATTTATACAGATATGCTTTTCTACATCAGAGAACATCAACAAGAACTATTTATATGCCTAGTCTGAGTCCATCCCCACCTCTCCACCTTCTGTTTTCACAGACAACACAGCAAATGTCATAGATCAAAGACTGTTTTCTCTGAGCATATAGGGTGCTTGAAGGCTGTACACTCACTGCCACTGTGTCAGATGGACAATGACAGATGTATATAGCATCTCAGTAGACAACGGATTTTTTCCTCTTCATCGTGTGAGAACTGAGGACAATGAATTGGTGTACTGCACGCACAGACTGCCAAGAGGAACACGCTACCAGCTGGGGCAGCAGAAACAAACGATCCCAAATGTCTCTGTGGTTTACAAATGGTCATTTTTCAAAGAGATGCACATGGATAGAGTGGAGAGGCTCCTTGCAAATGGAAGAAAAGTAATATTATGTTTCACAAGCATTTCTGGAAAGACTCTTCCATCAAATATTCATGGTAGCCTCTTATCTATATAGGCTGGTTGATAGAATAATAGTGTCGATCCACCTGGCACCAAATTTCAGCCCCCTTCCCATTCCCTAGCTAGTAAATCTTGGCTGTCAGTGATGGGAAATGATAACCTGATTGAGCTGCTTCATGAACTGTAACTCATTTGTTCTCCAGACCCAGACTGACGGCCCTTGCATTTCTCTCTTCAGCAAAATTGAGCATAAATCACTTTATCATTTTTCCATATGACAGTTTATCAGAATTCTGGAACTCTGTATGAAGTCATAGGGGGTGATGATAGAAAATGAGGCAAGTTCTATCCTGTAGCTGAGGAGGACTGCCCCACCAAATGCATTAATGCAACCATAAAAATGCAATTGCGATTCAACTAAATACAAATTCTCTATCTGTGAAGGCTACCCATCAGCTTTCTTTTTTCGAGAGATTTCTGTGTAAGAAAAAGGGGGAGAGTGCAGTTATGGAATACAATTATGCCTTTGTTGTTATAAGTAATGGAAAGTGGCCCAGCCCAATTTAATGCTTCTACTGCCTAGTTTCAGGGCTGGTGTCTTCGGAGTGAGAATGACCGTAGTGTTTGCAGTTGATATTGAGGCCATAACAGGTTTGTCCCAAAGAAAGTCTGTTAAGCTAATTTAGAATAGGCCTGCCAGCCTTCCTTCCTTCCTTTAAAAATATTTTATAGATGCATGCATTCTGAGGCCAGCTAGGGATACAAAGATGCCCTGATTATTTAGGGGCTCACCATTTTACTGGGTGTGTATGGAGAGGAGAGAGCAGGGAAGGCAAATCTACAAGAAAATTGGTTCCTAAGGTAGCTGCACAAACAGGGTATATTGTTGTATTGGAAGTCCAGAGGAGGGAACGGTCAATTGTTGGGTAGAGGGAAGGAGCAGTCAGGAAAGACCTCCAGGATCTTGGGGGTCTTTCACCAAGTGAACCAGTGACTCTCTGTCTTAGGCTGGTATCTCTAGAGAAACAAAACCAGTAAAGCGTATAAATCTATATATAGAGAGATTTATATCAAGGAAATGGCTCACGCGGTTGTAGAGGCTGGTGTAACCTGACCCTACGAATGCCAGTAAATTTCCATTAGTCCTTAAACTAGCCCAAGCAGATTTGGCCCACCCTGCATACGAAGAACGGCCAGCTGTGCAACAGCAGACACAGCAACAGGAGAAATGAATCAGAAGGAAAATCAGTACCCAGACCCTATTCCAAAGTGAGAGGTCTGACAAGAACCACGTCACCTCCTGTTTCCTGGCTGCCTTCTAGAATTTTCCCTCCCCAGTACACCTGCGCGGTCACCATCTTGCTGCCCAAATCACATATAAACCCTGCTTTCCTGTAGCTCAGGGAGCATGATCTGAGGAACTTCCTCCTGGCTCCTTGCTCTGTGAATTGCAATAAAGTTACTTTCTCTTTCTCAAAGACCGGTGTCCAGATAATTGGCAAGTCTGAGTGCACTGGACAAGGACCCACCTTTCTGGGTTCAGTAACACTGGAACATCCCAAGTCTGTGGGTCAGTATAGAGGTGTCTCCTGATTCATGGAGCCGCAGGGGCTGAAGAACCCAAGATTGACAGGGCAGAGAGCAGGGGTCTTATTCACAGGCTGCCAAGATCTACAGATCCCAAGATTGGCAGGCAAGGCTGCAGATAAGCTGTTAGCTCAAGTCCCAAGAACCGAAAGTCAGATGAACAGGAGCCAGCTGCAGGATCCAGAGTGAGCAAAAGCCCACAAGCCCTGCCAGAATGTCCACTTATGTTTGATGCAAGCCACACGCCCAAGGAAACTCCCTTTCAACTGATTGGCTACTCACAGCAGATCCCATCATGGAGGTGATCACATTATACCAAATGTCATCATGGAAGTGATCACAACATCATAAGACTGCCAAACCACTGAGAATCATGGCCCAGCCAAGCTGACACACAACTTCAACCATCACACTCTCTTAGTGGTGCCATAAAGGACTGCAGTATAGTCATCTTATTTCAGCTTCATTTTAATCTAAGCATAAGTCTTCTCTACTCAATGATTCACTCAACATTTATAATGTTAAACCGTTACTGTTGTTGTCAGTTGCCGTCTAATCAGCTCTGACTCATGAAGACGCCATGTGCAACAAAATATTGTTTGGTTCGCACCGTCTTCACTATCGTCATATACTCAAGTCCATTTCTGCAGCCATTGTGTATTTTGAGTGGCTAAGGATCATCTTTCAGCACTCTTTATCAGGAAGTATTCTGTTGTGATCTGTAGGGTTTTCATAGGCCAGTTTTCAGAAGTAGACCACCAATCCTTTCTTTCTAGTCTGCCTTAGTCTGGAAGTTCTGCTGAAACCTGTCCAACATAAGCGACTCTGCTAGTATTTGAAATACTGGTACACAGCTTCCAGCATCATAGCAACATGCAAGCCACCACGGTATAACAAACTGACAGGTGGATAATGTTAAATAGAGCCCTCTAAAAATGCCCAGTGCTGACTACGCTTTAACATGCGTAAGTTTATACACTGGGGATCCATAATAACACACATCTGAGCACCCTGGATATGCAACCAGTAACACTACATACATGTGGTTTGACAATCAAATGCCAGCATGCAAGTGCCCTGCATGAAAGAGAAAGCCAAGATTATACTCTTCTTCATTAGACCTGGTGCAGTCATGAAAGTTCTGACCTTGAAACTTCCTGACCTGTCTCACCCAGAATGCGGCTCCACACACTATAACATGGTAGGCTCTGAAGCATGGCAAAAGAAATTACTTTAATGATCAAGACAGGTACAAAGTTGTGATACTTATTAGATCTGTTTTTTGAAATTAGTTCTTCTCTAAGGTCCTCATTCAGATTAAGAAGGGAATTTAAGGGAATTTGTGTGTTAGTGAAGTCCAAACGTTAGCTTTGTTCCCCTTATTTCTCAAGGTCTTCTTTCTGGGCATTCATCCTGGTCTTCACTGATACATTGTCACTGTCTGAACTATGTAAACTTACACCTTCATCCCCTTGTTTTCTTTAATTGGCAGAAGGATCATTGCTTTATACAGTAAAACCTGTGAAAGCTGGAACCTGTATAAGGTATAAATCTGTCAGAGAAGGAAAACTAAAATATTTTGTACTAAAATGAGTGATTGAAAAGCACTAAGACTGCACTCTGTCAAAGGTGGAAAACTTGCGAGACCCAGAAAAACAAGGCAGATCTATCACGTTCTGGCTCTCACAGGTTTCACTGTATGAGCGATTGTGGACTCCTGTAGGTGTTATAGATGGATATCTAGATACATGGACACAATTATTGTATAGATGTGTTATACAAAAGTATTTTAAATATGCCAATATACCAAGATACCAACAGTTAAATGTGTATCTCCCAGGTGGCTATTTGTCTGATTTATTGTGTTAATTATTCAAACCATTGACTTTAATATATACGTACAAGGGCATGCATTTTTAACAGAGGCAATATCACTCCCAAGGAGGAAAAATTAGTTCTAATAGGATGAAAAAATATAATTTTTTAAATGTGTAAAGCACAGATATACATGCAATACATGAACAGATATATAGTATATGTATAGTATGAAAATTCCACAGGAAGGAAGCATTTAGATAAAAGTATTTACGAGGACTCCTTAGGGGACGATTTTTTTTTTTAAATATGTTGAAAAACACTGCAATAGAGCACCTACACTGCTATCAATGAATAGTGAGTAATTACTGTGAAAATGTTTTTAAATAAAGTAATCCTAGTGGCTGCTTTGTCTTCCACAGTTTTATTTTGATTTGCAGTGGAGTGATACCAGCTTCAGTCATTTTTCTGAAGGGAGTGAAAAATAAGGTAAAAACAAAAAGTCTATGCATGGAAATCTGGCTGGAGATAGTGCAGTGAGTAAATAAGGGTCCAGGAAAATCAGTTATCCCATCAAACAAGCCTCTGGATGCAAAACAGTTGGCTGTTCTGTTTCCCAAGCAACCTCTGCCTGTGATGGAGTGTCAGAATGAGCATCTCAATCCCATTGCAATCATATGCACTTTATAAAATCTCTCTAGGCATTAGCCTCTCTAAAATTAGGCAATGAAGAAGTTATTATCTCATTCTAATTTATTGCTATTTTCCTACTTAAACGTCTATAGAGGTCATGCATATTAGCAAGGCACAGAAGTGTTAAAAGCATGTCTGAATCATACTGGAAATTCAAGACACCCAAGTAATTGAAAGCTTGTAAGAAATTGTGTGTTTGTGTGTGTGTGTTTTAATCTGTACTTGAAATGTGTATAGTAGTTTAAAATGCCCACCCATCAAGAAGGAGTGTCTATGTCATCTCCCATTGGACCTGAGAGAGCCTTTGTGTCTGTCTGGATAAATAGATGTGGAAATGACACTGAATGATTTTTGAAGCCATAAGGCAATATGGCTTCCGTGTTTCTTGTGAAACACACCCTTGGAGCCCTAAGTCACCATGTAAGAATGCTCCCTGAAGCCACCAGGTACTAGAGAAACCACATGCACAGTTACATAGATCTAGAAAGAGATGCCAAAGAACCCAGCTTGATCCAGTCCCCAGCTCTTTGTGTCTTACCAGTCTAGGCACCAAACATGTGAGTGTATAGCCTTTGGAAGATTCTGGGCCTAGCTACTCTATGACTGCAACCGCATACATTGACCCCAAGTGAGAACTGCCTAACTGAGCCCCACCAATCCCCATGAGAGATAACAATAGAATGATTGCTGTTTTAAATCAGTAAATTTTCGGGTGAAGGAGCCCTGGTGGCACAGTGGTTACGTCTTTGGCTGCTAACCAAGAGATTGGTGGTTCACATCCACCCAGCGGCTTAATGGAAGA
Organism: Dugong dugon; assembly: GCA_030035585.1. NCBI lineage: Eukaryota > Metazoa > Chordata > Mammalia > Sirenia > Dugongidae > Dugong > Dugong dugon. Next base: position 144,906,342 of record CM057464.1, on the reverse strand, counting down.
AAAGACCTGGTGATCTGCTCCTGTAAAGATTACATCCTAGGAAACCCTATGGGGCAGTTCCACTCTGTCCTATAGGGTCACTGTGAGTTGGAATTGACTCAAGGGCACACAAAAACAACAACAACAAATTTTGGGGTGCCTTGTTAGACAGTAATGGGTAATAGGAGCATGTGATCCTACATACCAAGTGAGAATGATTCTATGGGGCCCACATATTTCTAGAGAAACATTTTCTTTTTAAAATAGCTTGGACTATTTTCTGGAGAAAACCCAGCATAATTTTATTTATTTATTTTGGCCTAAATGTACCAATCTATACTTTGCAAGCTGCATGAAAGAATTATTCTATTTTCCTTAAAAATAGTTGAACTTAGTAACTTACATTCTATATCTTATCCCTTGGATTTTCCACAGTATTGGAATACTTGTCTTTATTGTTCAGTCTTTTTGTTTGAAATCTTGTTTAGATTTTCTCCTTCAATTTTTCATTTCCTCATCTTATCTACCTGAATTTAATGTCTCTTTCACCATGTGAATCATCTTATTTCATCTAAGTCACTACAGCTGATTCTTTCTAGAATCCATCACTTATTTTTAACACATTGAAAGGATTACCCAGCCAGACTTCCCAATAATCATGACTGGCCCAGAGACACAAGTAGCCCTGGCAGCAAGGGTAGGAGTAGCTGCCAGAGTCCAGCACAGCAAACCAATGTCTATGCCACCAGTGCCAGTGCCAGCTGATTAAAGCCCTCTAGAGTATTAGACCAGTTTTCTACCACTTAAGGTCTCAGATTTATTCATTTGTTTATTTAGTCATGCATTCTACAAACCTATAAAGACCACCAACTACGATGCCAAATATTGTAATAGCACCAATTATACAAAGAAAAATAAAATGTAACTCATGTCTTCGAAAGCTGCTTTCTGGAGAGAGTCAACCCCAGTGATGTTGATGAACAACTAACTGGTCAAAAGAGAAGCATGCATTTTAAAAAAGTGTTCTCAGAATACACTGGGAACAGTGCCCACAACAGCCTAGGGAGATTGAAGAAGATGCTACAGATTACAGAGAAACTGGAATTGATAAAGAATGGGAATTAAAAAAAAAAGAAATGAGTTCCAATGTGAGGGATCAAAATGGACGTCAAAGTTCATATTTAGGTAAAAGAATGTAGCTTACTCTGTTGACAATGAAGGGCTTTTTGGATGGATATGCTATAGGGAGATTGAGCTGTGTCCTTTGAGAACAGGTGATTTAGGGCTGAATTGCAAATTCCTTTCATGCTGTGCCTATTGTCCACTCCCCTTACATAATGCACAACCTCATACAGGCAGGCAGACTAACATATACATGTTCACAGATGCACATACATTTTAGGCTTAAAGTGTCACTACGTGTTAAAATTGATTTAGTAATACCAGAGATAAAGTTATAAAATCCTGCATCTAGTGTTAGAAATGATGTATCTCCTTTTTTCTACACCTCCTAAAGAAATTATTCTTGGCCTTAAATATTTCCCCAGGTTCTCTGAGAATATCCTCTGAATGATTAACTCACCCTACAATTATGAAGAATTTCCTACTATTGTTTCCTCCATTTCTCCCTGCTGCAGCTTTTTACTTAACCTACCCTCACTGACAAATGAGAATCATTAACTCCTAACTTATTTATAACATCCTTTTATATATTTGCAGGAGAGCTCAGGGAGCAATTCAAACAGGAATGCAGCTGCTTTCAGTTCAACTAAATTAAAAACAACAACAACAAGCATACTTAGTTTGGTCTCAGACATGGCATCTCAGAGCAGTGATGCTGTTAAAATATGGCATTCGAGAATCCTATTTATTGCCATCAATTCAGGGGTGTGGTGAAATATGTCTTGGAAATGATGCATCAGCTCTTCGGTAGTATTTTCTCTGTTTTATAAGAAGTATTTATTCCATAGAAACTTATGTTTACATATTTAAATTTCATATATTGAAAATGATAGGAGTAAAAGGAACTCCAGGATGAAAAATTCTCCAAAATAATAAAATGACTAAGTACCATTTATAGGGCTATGGACATAGCATTCTGTGGAGCTAAAAAGCATTATAAAAAACCGAAAAAAACCAAAATAAATAAATAAATAAAACCAAACTCATTGCCACTGAGTCAATTCAGACTCATAACAACCCTATAGGACAGAACAGAACTGCCCCATAGAGTTTCCAAGGAGGATCTGGTGGACTTAAACTGCCGACCTTTTGGTTAGCAGCTGAACTCTTAACCACTACGCCACCAGGGTTTCCAGAAAGCACTATACTGGTGTATAATCTGGTCAGTAAGTAAATGAGGAAACATGGAAAATGTCTTTAGAAGGGATAGAAAAATATGTCTTTGGCATCCTATTCTCTTCAGATAAAACACAAACAATATTTAATTCTAAGTAAATTCTTAAATTCCAAGTACGTAGCTATATCAGATACAAATTTTTGTAGCCCAAGAATGGATCCTTTCCTATTATTTCATGGTGTTGAAGGAAGTAGAGACCCCAATTAAATCAGGAAAAGAGGTGGTCCATAAGACTAGTAAGACACTTGTTGCTTATTCCTATATATTAAGCACAGCTAATAACTAATCCTTATATCGTGTTCCAGGCACCCTAAGAGATTTGTAGAAATTAACTCACTTAATGCAAAAACAAACAAAATAACAACAAAAAACAATCTATATAGTTGATACTATAATTATCCATCTTTTCTAATTTATTGATATGGTTGGGAAGGAATACACAGCATCACTGTACCAAAAAGAATTGGTCTATGTTCAACTATTTCAGGAGGCAGCATATGATCAAGAACCGATGGTACCCATGGAAAAAGTCCAAGCTGCACTGAAGGCATTGGTGAAAAACAAGGCTCCATGAATTGACAGAATACCAATTGAGAAGTTTCAACAAACTGATGCAGTGCTGGAGGTGCTTGCTCATCTATGCCAAGAAATTTGGAAGACAGCTATCCAGTTAATTGATTGGAAGAGATACATATTTGTGCCCATTCCAAAGAAAGGTGATCCAACAGAATGTGGAAATTATTGAACAATATCTTTGATGCCACACACACGGCTGCAGCAGTACATTGACAGGGAACTGCCAGAAATTCAAGCCAGATTCAGAGGAGGACATAAAATGAGGGATATCATTGCTGATGTCAGATGGATCTTGGCTGAAAGCAGAGAATACCAGAAAGATGTTTACCTGTGTTTTGACTATTAAAAGGCATTCGACTGTATGGACCATAACAAATTATGGATAACATTGTGAAGAATGGGAATTCCAGAACACTTAACTGTGCTCATGAGGAACCTGTACATAGGCCAAGAGGCAGTTGTTCTAACAGAACAAGGGGATATTATGTGGTTTAAAATCAGGAAAGGCGTGCATCATGGTTGTATCCTTTCACCATATGTATTCAATCTGTATGCTGAGCAAATAATCTGAGAAGCTGGACTATATGAAGAGGAACATGGCATCAGGACTGGAGGAAGAGTCATTAACAACCTACAATATGCAAATAACACAACCTTGCTTGCTGAAAGCAAAGAGGACTTGAAGCACTTATTGATGAAGATCAAGGACTACAGCCTTCAGTATCAATTACACCTCAACATAAAGAAAACAAAAGTCACCACAACTGGACCAATAAGCAACACCATGATAAAGCAAAGAAAATACTGAATTTGCCAAGGATTTCATTTTGCTTGGATCCACAATCAACACCCATGGAAACAGCAGTCAAGAAACCAAAAGACGCATTGCACTGAGAAAATCTGCTACCTCTTTCAAGTATTCAAAAGCAAAGATGTCACTTTGAGGACTAAGGTGTGCCTGACCCAAGCCAAGGTATTTTCAATCTCCTCGTATGCATGTGAAAGCCGGACAATGAATAAGGAAGACCAAAGAAGAACTGAAACTTTTGAATTATGGTGTTCATGAAGAATATCGAATTTACTATGACCTGCCAGAAGAATGAAATAATCTGTCTTGGAAGAAGTACAACCAGAATGCTCCTTAGAAGTAAGGATGGTGAGACTTCGTCTTATGTACTTTGGACATTGTCATAGATTGAATTGTGTCCCCCCAAAATATCTGTCAATTTGGCTAGGCCATGATTCCTGCATTGTGTGACTGTCCATCATTTTGTTATCCAGTGTGATTTGCCTATGTGTTGTAAATCCTATCATTATGATGTTAATGAGATGGACTAGTGGTGGTTATGTAGATGAGATTTACAAGATTAGATTGTGTCTTAAGCCAATCCCTTTTGAGATATAAAAGAGAGACGCTAAGAAATAGAAGTATCATCTGACCCAGCTATCCTGCTCCTTGGAATATATCCTAGAGAAATAAGACCCGTCACACAAATGGATATATGCACACCCATGTTAATTGCAGCACTGTTCACAATAGCCAAAAGATGGAAACAACCTAGGTGCCCATCAGTGGATGAACGGATAAACAAATTATGGTATATCCACACAATGGAATAGTACACAACAATAAAGAACAATGATGAAGCCGTGAAACATAACATGGAGGAAGCTGGAGGTCATTATACTGAGTGAATTTAGTCAGTCATAGAAGGACAAATATTGTATAAGACCACTATTATAAGAACTCAAGAAAAGATTTAAACACAGAAGAAAACATTCTTTGATGGTTACGAGGGTGGGGAGGGAGGGTGAGGGTTATTCACTAACTAGGTAGTGGACAAGAATTATCTTAGGTGAAGGGAAGGACAGCACACACTACTGGGGAAATCAGCACAACTGGACTAAACCAAAGCTAGGAAGTTTCCTGAATACAATCAAATACTTTAATAGACAGAGTAGTAGGGGTAGGGGTCTGAGGACCATGCTTTCAGGGGACGTCTAGGTCAACTGGTATAGCAAAGCTTATTAAGACAATTTTCTGCATCCTACTTTGGTGAGTGGTGTCTGGGGTCTTAAAAGCTTGCAAGTGGCCAACTAAGATGCATCAACTGGTCCCAACCCACCTGGAGTAAAGGAGAAAGAAGAACACCCTAGACACAAGGAAAGTAGTAGCCCGAGAGACAGAAAGGGTCACATTAACCACAGACTTCGTCAGCCTGAGACCAGAAGAACTAGATGGTGCCCAGCTACCACCGATGACTGCCCTGATAGGGAACGCAACAGAGAGTCCTGGATGGAGCAGGAAAAAGGTGGGGTGCAGAACTCAAATTCTAGAAGGAAGACCAGACTTAATGATCTGACTGAGACTGGAGGTACCCCAGAAAGCATGGCCCCTGGATTCTCTCTCAGCCCAGAACTAAAACAATTTCTGAGGCCAACTCTTCAGACAGGGATTGGACTGGACTGTGGGACATAAAGTGATACTCATGAGGAGTGTGCCTCGTAGCTCAAGTAGATACAAGAAACTAAATGGGCAGCTTCCATCCAGAGGTGAGATGGGAAGGCAGAGAGGGTTAGGAGGAGTGTGCTGTCACAGTATGGGGACAGCAATTAGAGTCACATAACAATGTATGTATAAATTTATGTATGGGAAAAAATTTAAAAAAAAAAAAGAGAGAACATAGCAGAGAGACAGGGGGACTTCATACCACCAAGAAAGAAGCACCGGGAGCATAGTGCATCCTTTGATCCTGGGGTTCCTGCGCAGAGAAGCTCCTAGTCCAGGGGAAGACTGATGACAAGGACCTTACTTCCAGAGCTGACAGAAACTGAAAGCCTTCCCCTGGAGCAGACCCCTGAATTTGGACTTCTAGCCTGCTAGATGGTGAGAAAATTTCTCTTTGTTAAAGCCATCCACTTGTGGTATTTCTGTTATAGCAGCACTAGATGACTAAGATAGACACGTTATCAGGAGGAACCAGTCCCTGGAGAAGAACATCATGCTTGGTAGAGTAGAGGCTCAGTGATAAAGAGGAAGACCTTCAATGAGATGGACTGACATAGTGGCTGCAAAGATTGTGAGGATGGTGCATGACCGGGCAGTAGTTCATTCTGTTGTACATACAGCAGCTATGAGTCAGAACTGACTTGTTGTTAGGTACTGTCAATCATTTCTGACCATAGCTACCCTATTTGTTGTCCTTTTGTGCAATTTGTCGTTTCTTTGCTATTTCTTATTTGCTTATTCTTCGCCATTGTACATCTTCTGTTGACTTATTCTCTTTGTTGATATTTTAGTGGTTGCTTTAGGATTTACAGTATGCATATTTAACTTTTCACATTCCATCTTCAAGTGATATGGTACTACTTCACACATACTATAAGAAATATACAAGAGTATACTGGTGTAACTTCCAGCCTTTCTGTTATTATTGTTATTCCTTTTCCTTCTATTATGTTATAAATGTCACAATATCTTAATATCATTTATGCTTTAAACAGTTAACTATCTTATGAGGATATATGAAAAATAAGGAAACTATTATTTTATTATTACCTACATAGTTACCATTCCCTGTACTCTTCAGTACTTTGTGTAGATCCAGATTTCCCTGTCATCTAATTTTTCTTCTGCCTAAAGTGCTCCCTTTAACATTTCTCGCAGTACAGGTCTGATGAAGATGAATTCTTTCAGCATCTGTATTTCTTCAACAAAGTCTTTATTTGCTTTCAGTCTTGAAAGATGTTTCCACTGGGTTACAATTCTGGGTTGACAGGTTATTTTCCTTTAGTACTTTGAAAATGCTGTTCCACTGTCATCTCACTTGCTTTGTTTCCAATGAGAAATCTGCTCTTATAATTTGTTTCCTCTGTATGTAGTGTTTTTTAAACATTTAAGATTTTTTCTTAATCATAGATTTTATCTAACTTTATTATGATGTTACCTGGTGTAGTTTTCTTTGTTTCTCATGCTACATGTTTCATGAGCTTCATAGATATGCAGCAATATTCCTCTTTGTGACCTAGTCTTGGAAGTCACATAACATCACTCTGCTATACTGTATTGGTCAAAGTAATCACAATAGTCCTCACCAATTCAAGAGGAAGGGCATAGATACCCATCTCTCCACAGAACAAATTCAAAGCCATAGTCTAAAAAGAGCATGTGGAATGGGAGATACTGTTGCCACCATATTTGGAAAATACATTCTGCCACATAGTCCAAGGAAAGAGACAGTTTTAAGAAGAAGAAAACAAAAATGGTTGTAAGTGCTAATTACTACGGAGAGCTAGATTAGATGAGCATGAAAAAAATAACCATTGCATTTGGTCATTAGCTAGTCTTTGGCATATTTGGCCAGAAGAAGCATGTCTTTGTTAGTTACAGAAGCATGTAAATAAAAATAAAATGAACAAAAAGAAAAACTAGAAACACATAACAATAAGATTGTGAATGATGAATCAAAAGTGTTGACAACATAATAATATGTATTACAAAGTTTATTTTTATCTACTTATTTTTATTCTAATACCAAAATCAGTAGTACCATCTTTCGAGTATCTATTTTATGTTAGCCACTTAAATATGTGCATCTTGGCAAATCTTAGGAGGTAGGTATTATTATGAGTATTTTATACATAAGGAACCTAAGTCTCATAAAGTTTATGTGTATTAGCCAAAATTGCATATCTAATAACTGAGCTAATTTTGGGATCCAGGTCTTTGTGACCCCAAAGCCACCGCTTTTTCCTCCAGGTTTCAATGGCTGTAAGATCACTACTTATTGCTTACAAACTCTCATTCTCCTTAATGTTTATTGAATAATAAGTCCATAATAATAGTCCATTCAAACATATAATGATTTTAATTACTTAAAAAATAATAGAAAATTCCATTTACAACACTGCTTCATCACATTAAGTGTTCACAGAAAAGGAAACAAATGTGCTTTTGTACCTGACAATCAATATCCACAACAGAAATGCTTAAACTATGTAGATTTGAAAATAATGCACTTAAATTCAACTATTTTTCTTGACTAGCTTGCTAAAATGAGTGTATTCTTTCACTTTTACCTTGGGAGTTACTTATTATTTTGAAAATGATGTTCTTTTATATGTCATGAAGTTGAGGGTTTGGGGATTTATTCAACCATTTATAATAGGTTCCAGAGGAACATACAGCAAATACTGAAACAGCCCCCAAACACATACTATCTATAGGAAAGGTCAGAACCTCACAGTGATTTTCACTAAGCCTTAAAAGACAAACAGCTTCAACATGGCACTGCTACATCTTGGCTCAATGTAATTCCAACCCTGATGAGAATACTAAAATAAAGAGGAGGTTTGCTCCAGGTTGCAAGTGAGCAGTTTGTTGCTATTGTTTTGTTTTGGGGTTTTATTTGCTGTCATAAACCAAAGACAAAATCCAGTTAATTCAATAATAATTATTTATTAAGTCAAATTTGAGTGTGTTAATCTAACTTATAAATCAAAACAAAGACCAAAAAATAAAAATATTAGTCTTTCTGAGGTAGCATATGGCACTCATTTGAACAAAGGTAGTAAGACTAGTAGTTAAACAGCATAATCCTGGTTAGGGGATTCAGGCAATGATATAAAAATATCAAAACTGTTTGAAAAATCAGTCTCTTTAGGAATGAATTTCAAGTTTTCACAGCCCTTCATTTTTGGCCCTTAAATGTGTGCTGGTTATTGCTTTTGTCTTTTCAGTTTGGTAAAATATATTTAACACAGCCCTAAAAGAATGCAATTGTCAGTATGTCCTATTCAACTGCCTTTATATAGGATGTTCAATTTAAATGAGTGTGATGAGCCAAATAACAGATTCAAAGCAAACTATCTTATGTAATAATTCACAATAATATTACTGAATATTGATCTTATCAACACTGTACTCATACCATGCCAAATCATACGTCTTTTTTAGGTCACTATCAGGCTAGACTCATTTGCATCTTGCTTCAACCTCTCCCCCAATTCAATTCATTAATTTATTTAAAGTAATTTACTATTAAGTGTCAGGCACTGTGTTAATCATAATTCACAGTTCCCATTAAGCAGGAAACAATCCTGTTTGACAACTGCTAGCATATTGTCTTTTGGTCTACAAAATCCATCTCTGTAACTTGGAAAGTGCTTTGAGAGTTGCATGTGTCTAGGCAATATACATTGATGAGTATATCTGATAATGGGCAATAGCTAAACATTAATCCTGCAGAATCAAAGATTTTTAAATGAAGGATGACAGATGACAGTCCATATAAATGAACTCACATTGGCTATCGACAGTACATCTTTAACCCTGGCATGAGTTACAACACGAAATCACAAGTGCTTATCCCTGTTAGTACCTAATAATGAATAGAAAAGTTAAAAGCATCCCATTTACTGCAGCATCTGTTAAAAATTCTACAGTGAAATCTTTGTTAAAGTTACTGTGATAAATGTAGTTAGATTCAACAACAGAAACGTTTAGAGAAGATAGAACACTTCTGCTATGTATGAATGGCATCCAGAAAAGTATCTCAATAGAAACACTTTCATATGGATAGAATTTAGATAATCCTTAGAAGTTACTTGAATCTTCATACACACCATTTTTTAAGAAGGAAAAACCTCTCCGTATTCTTAAATTTTGAGGAGAGCGACAAGATTTAACATTTTTCTGGCCATTATGGTTTTGGTTGCCATTCATAGCAAAAGCCCTCATAGTAAAGCATGGTAGCTGCAGCTGGAAGAAGTTAGCAAAACAGAAGGAGAAAACTGCTTTCTGAAGAGAAAACCAAGGCAAATTAACTACTCATGATATTTTTTCAAGAATATTGGGACCAATCAAGAGATAGTATGTCTTTTCGGGTGTTGACAGTAGCAGCTACTCTCTTGTCCTCTGAATTTTCTTGAAATATAATTCACTGCTTAAAATTCTGAAGGGGATGAGTACAAGAGGTGGATATGTACATATCTGTAAAATATTTGTTTCAAACATCTTTTATTTTTCAATTTGGTATCCTAGCCAGGAAAATCTGTAGTTATAATTTTATCCTCACAGAGTTCTATTAGTAAATTCTATCTTATTGGAAAGAAGATAAAGCTATGTAAAAGTCAAAATGCAGCAGAAGCAATAAAAAATAATCCACAATCATGACCCCATCATTTGACTCCATTCCTTGGGTGCCACTGTCGTGACCCCAGAAAGTGATTGAATTAACAAAATACAGTTGGCCAATCTGGACCAAAGTGGGGCAATTCTGGAACATTAGAAGGGAAAGTGCTTGGCACACAGTCATTTGTTAATTATTTTACTGTGCAGATAAGGAGCTTCCACACATGGTTCCTTTAACAATTTTAACAACTAGAAAGTCTATATTTTTTATTCTCTTAAAAAAGAAATAACCCCTATAGCCTTATTCTTCGCTTTGGGATTCCACCCAGTTCTTCTATATTTGTACTCAGGTACTGTGAGTAATTTTAGACTCTATCTACACATAAACAAAAAGTTCATTTTGTTTAACCTATACTCACTCCACTTCATGCTAATCGTCTCCATCTGAGAACCAGATGTGTTACCTTAACTGCACTCTGATGGGCAAATGCCTCTAGGAGCCTGGGTTTCTAGGCAACGATGCGGAGACTAAGGCCAAGACAAAGAAATGCTTCCCTACTTCAACTGTCAGAACAAAAGGAATTCCTTCACAATGCATTAATGCCCAAAGAACTGGCGGAGTATTTGATTTAAGTTTCATAAGCTGTCATCAAAACCTCTCTTCTCAAAAGGCTATTTTTCTGAAGTTACTGTTTGATTTCTCTTCTTTCTTTTTTCTTGAACAGTATATTGCCAAGTTTAATGATCTTTAATTCTACTTGGCCTATCTTAACATCAATGTTTTTCTAATTCTTCTTCATCAGCTCCTTTATCCACCATATGAACTATCTGTTCAAATACTTACATTCTAGAATAAGCAGGACAAACAGAAAGAAATCTTTCTGACAAGACAGTGTGCAACCTTTTCACACTGTCAGCAGTGCCTCCAAATCTTGTATTTGCAGTTAAAGGTATTATAAGTACAGAAAGATCATAATTAAGGTCATTTTAGCTTCTCTCTAGTGAGATAAGAGAGACTTTTCAAAATTCATTCGTGCTACAGAAAAAGGAAAGTATTGCCAGGCTTGGAAAGTAATTCAGAAAGGAACAAACAGCAAATGCAGATGGCTGTCTTCAATTAAATATTATCATATGCTTTCTACTGTTTCTGAATGAATAGATCTTTTCACAACACTGAACTGGTTTCTTTCTGGGTAACAATAACTGTTTATCTGGATCATAGCAAGAGATGAGAATCTTGGAAATCTTCTCATCCAAATTGTGCATTTTTCCAGCAGAAATGTGGAATTCAGTAGCCCTCTGTCTTAGGCAATTATTTGTCTACAGTGTTCATTGTGCATTTAACTGAACCAAAATATAATTCCCATTCCCCAGCATCAGTCAGAGCAGCTTGGTTATAATGGTCCCACCAAATTTCCATGAATGAAGTCCCTTAGCTATTAGGTTTCATTTCTTGCTGGAATTCTAGGGAACTTGTCATGACTCATCTGGTATTAGTATGGCAAGTGATCAGATACAATTTCCGAGTCATTCTTTCCACACTGGCAGTGATTCTAAAGCATGAGATGAATAGAGGCAACTTTACATATGACACAGAATGGTAAGCTAGTTGTTAGCTGCTGTCAAGTAGGCTGATTCGTGGCTGCCCCATGTACACAGAACGAAATGTTGCCTGGTCCTGTGCCATCTTCATGATCATTGGTACGCTTAAGTCCATTGTTGTGGCCACTGTGTATTTTGAGTGCCTTCTAACATCTTCCAGCAGTATATTGGGCAATATTATGTTGTGAATTGCAGGTTTTCCATTGGCTAATTTTCAGAAGTGGATCACCAGGCCTTTCTTCCTCATCTGCCTTAGTCTGGAAGCTCTGCTGAAACCTGTCCACCATGGCTGACCCTGCTTGTATTTGAGATACTGGTGGCATAACATCCAGTATCATAACAACACGAAGGCCACCACAGTACAAAAAAATAACAAATAGTTATTTTAAATTATTATGCTTCCCTTATCAGTCCTTGTCCATGTTACATTGATGGGATGTGGTTAAATGGCAATATTCTGGTAGTAGACATCTTTGGGTGACATCTCTTTCTCTGACAACTACGCTTTGTTCACAAAGCTGGTCCTGGCTGCCACCATTAAACTTTTCATTCTCACAAGTTAACCCTACCACTGCTGATGGGACCATGCATCCATCTGATTTAAACGGTCTCCCAAGAGTTAGGACTAGAACACTTTGCCTAAAATGTCTGAGTTGCCCAGCCTTGTGTTTGTTAACTGGTGACACCATAAGTCACTTGCTCGAAATAAGGACACATACACTTAGAGACTGTAGAGTAGCCACGTTGAACAGCACTTGCTTTAAGAGTGAAGGCTGGGGTAGGCTGAGAGGCAAACAAGAATAAAGCAGATGCAGCTCTGTTGTGTTCAAACGGGGTAGATTACATTTCTTTTTCTCACTTTGTATGAAGAAAACAGTGACACGGGCAGAGTGAATGCTAATCACCGAACGGGAAGCAGACACATAGATAATGGATTTTCATTTCAGAAGGAGTCATTCCCTGATTAAAACAAAAAATAAGGAGAAAGAATTTTACAAAGCTTATAAGAAAGATGCAAAGCCCCCTCAGAAATATTTTGATGTAGGCTGTGCACAATGTGAATTTTAATCATTCTCAGTTGCAAAAAGATTTAGCAATAGTAAAACACTTGAATAAAATAACTCATCATTACAGCACAGGACAAAATGGGATAAAAGTGCTAAGGGTACATCACTGATCGGTACCGAAATGACATACCCTTAGGGGGAGTTCAAAGAAATAGAACATCTCATTATCTTGGAAATAAGGGATAAGGAATCTTTCCAGTTTCTGAATGAGGAGAAAGTACAAGTTAATATTAGCATGCACTACATAACATTACTAGTTTGTTGTATATTATATGTCCGTGCATTATATATATCTATAATTCCCTGGGTGGCAAAAAAGGTTTGCGCTTGGCTGCTAACATAAAGTTTGGCAGTTCGAACTCACTCAGTGGGGCCACAGGATAAAGCTCTGACAATCTGCTTCCATAAAGATTATAGCCAAGAAAACTCTATGGAGCAGTTCTGTTCTGTAACATATATGGTGGCCATGAGTCGGAATCAACTCAATGGCAACCGGCTTTTTGTTGTTGTTTTTACATTGTTGTGTTGTTAGGTGCCATCGAGTCGGTTCTGACTCATAGTGACCCTACATACAACAGAATGAAACACTTCCCAGAGCTACCCTATCCCCACAATCATTGTTATGCTTGAGCCCACTGTTGCAGCCACTGTGTCAATCCATCTCGTTGAGGGTCTTCCTCATTTTCGTTTACCTTCTACGTTACCAAGCATGATGTCCTTCTCCAGGGACTGATCCCTCCTAATAACATGTCCAAAGTATGTGAGATGAAGTCTTGCCATCCTTGCTTCTAAGGAGCATTCTGGCATACTTCTTCCAAGATAGCTTTGTTCATTCTTCTGGCAGTCCATGGTATATTCAATATTATTCACCAACACCATAATTCAAACCCATCAATTCTTCAATCTTCCTTATTCATTGTCCAGCTTTCACATGCATATGAGGTGATTGAAAACACCATGGTTTGGGTCAGGCGCACCTTATTCCTTAAAATGACATCTTTGCCTTTTAACACTTTAAAGAGATCTTTTGCAGCAGATTTGTCCAATGCAATGTGTCGTTTGATTTCCTGACTGATGCTTCCATGGGCGTTGATTGTGAATCCAAGTAAAACAAAATCCTTGACAACTTCAATATTTTCTCCATTTATCATGATGTTGCTTATTGGTGCTAAGGGAACGTCACTGATTAGTACTGAAATGACATACTCTAAGGGAGAGTTCAAAGAAATATAACATCTCATTATTTTGGAAATAAGGGATAAAAATCTTCCCAGTTTCTGAATGAGGAGAAAAGTGAGGATTTTTGTTTTCTTTATGTTGAAGCGTAATCCATACTGAAGGCTGTGGTCTTTGAACTTCATCAGTAAGAGCTTCAAGTTCTCTTCACTTTCAGCCAGCAAGGCTGTGCCATCTGCATATTGTAGATTGTTTACAGGTCTTCCTCCAATTCTGATGCTGTGTTCTTCTTCATATAGTCCAGTTTCTTGGATTATTTGCTCAGCATACAGAATAAGTATGGTGAAAGGATACAACCCTGACACACACCTTTCCTGACTTTAAACCATGTGGTATCCCCTAATTGTGTTTCAATGATTGCATCTTGGTCTAAGTACAGGTTCCTCATGAGCACAATTAAGTTTCTTGAATTCCCATTCTTCACAATGCTATCCATAATACGTTATGATCCACACAGTCAAATGCCTTTGCATAGTCAATAAAACAAAGGTAAAAGTCTTTCTGGTATTCTCTGCTTTAGCTAAGATCTATCTGACATCAGCAATGATGTCCCTTGTTCCATGTCCTCTTCTGAATCTGGCTTGAATTTCTGGCAGTTCCCTGTCAATGTACTCCTGCAGCCACTTTTGAATGATCTTCAGCAAAATTTTATTTGTGCGTGATATTAATGATACTGGTCAATAATTTCTGTATTCTGTTGGATCATCTTTCTTTGGAATGGGTACAAATATGGACCTCTTCCAGTTGGTTGGCCAGGTAGCTGTCTTACAAATTTCTTGGCGTAGACAAGTGAGCGCTTCTAGCACTGCATCTATTTGTTGAAACATCTCAATTGGTATTCTAGCAATTTCTGGAGCCTTGTTTTTTGCCAATGCTTTCAGTGCAGCTTGGGCCTCTTCCTTCAGCACCATCATTTCTGGATCATATGCTACCTCCTGAAATTGTTGAAATTTGACCATTTCTTTTTGGTATAGTGACCCTGTGTATTTCCTTCCATCTTCTTTTATGCTTCCTGTGTTGTTTAGTATTTTCCCTGTAGAATTCTTATATAAGTAAACATATATATACATATATATATATATATATAATCAACAACAAAACTAAAACAAAAACTACAAATCAACAAAAAATGACAAAAATCCAATAGAAAAAGGATCAGGAGACTTTACAAAACAAAGATATCAAAATGGCTAAGGATAATCAGGACTATACAAATAAAATTACAAGAAAATCCTACAACATATCCACCAGAAATGGCAAAATTGAAAAGCCTGACAAAACCAAGAGTGAGCAAAGATATAGAGCATGGATCGGCAAACTTTTTCAGTAAAGTGATGGATGATAAGCATTTTAGGCTTTGCAGGCTATATGGTCTCTGTTACAAATACTCAACTCTGTTCTAACCCAAAACCAGCCACAGACAGTGGGTAAGTGCATAGGCATGGCTGTGTTTCCATGAAACCATATTTTTAAATGCAGGTGGCAGGGTAGGCTAGGTCCATGAGCAGATTTCTGAAGCAGAGAAACAGGAATGCTCATGTATTGCTGGTAGGAGTGTAAACTGGTACCAGAAAGAGAAAATAGTTTGCCATTATCTTCAAAATTAGAATTATCCACACTTGTGCCACAGCAATTTGACTTTTAGGTTCTACAGTCCTCAGAAACATAAGCAAACATGTACTGGGAGATACATACAAGAAGCTATATCTCAAACATCTATTGACAGTAAAAGGGACACCTATATTGTAATACATTAAAACATGAACTATCTTATAGCAAGAAAAAAGAATGGACAAATGGGTTGGCTCAACAAATATAATGGTATTTAAAGAAACCAGACAGAAAATATTCCATTTATACAAATGTATATGTATGTGTGTGTGTGTTTAACGAAAGTACAGTGTTTAGTGAGCTTGCTTAGGTTATAAAAATACTTTAAAAAGAAAATAAATATTACTATAAAAGTCAGGATACAGATGTAATGACTGGGAGAAAGCATATGAGAGATCGAAGGGTCCTAGGGGATGCTATTGATATTCTGGATGTTGTTTACACAGGCATTTGCTTTGTGAATCACTGAGTGCTTATATTTGTTTTATGCACTTTTCTGAGCACTATATTTTGAAATAAAAATAATTTTTAAAGAGTTTTAATGAAATTGTAAGATTCTTTTTTTTTTTTTTTCTGGGAGAGAGAAAGTTATATGAATATCCATGTAAGCTGAATTGGAGTACAACAGACACCCGAGTTAGGAAGCTTCCTCTCCTACAAAGATATTGAGTGCTGCATCCTGAGCCAAATTCACAGCACGCCAGTATTTCTCATCTCTCATGACTATATCAGGCCAAATAACAGAACCTTAAAAATAAAAAAATGTAATCCGGTTCATTTTCCCAATTTTCTGCTCTTACTATGCACTCTGTTCAACACTTGGAGGAGTCGCTGTTTCTATGAAATAGATGGTTTTGTGCCAGTGAGCACTGAAGTGCTGACATTTATCTGTCTCAGTGGTTCTCAACACTGGCTGAATATAAAAATTCACTGGCAACATAAAAAAAAAAAAAAAAATCATGCCCTAAATCTAGCTTAGACTAATTAAATTAGGCCCTCTTGAGGTGTGGCCCAGGTATTTTTAAAGCTCCCCAGAAGATTTTAATGTGTGGCAGGTTTGAGAACCACTAACCTGTCTGATGGCCTCCTCAAAAGTATAATTAAGTCAGAAATGCTCAACTTGTCTTAGTGTAATCAATTAGGAAGAAAAAATAATGGCTCTGGTAAAGGCCAATTTATCACGTACGAGGTCTACTTGACTTTTTACCAAATACAAGAAGTCATTCTTTCTTTTTTTTTCTTTTTTTTATATTTTATTGTACTTCAGGTGAAGGCTTACAAAACAAATAGTTTCTCATGGAACAGTAGTACACATGTTGTTTTATGACAGTTTAACAACCCCACAACTTATTAACCCTCTAATTTCTCAACCTCTTTTTTTCTTTGGTGAAAATACACATAGCCAAAGATACACCATTTCAAAAATTTCTACATACACAGTTCAGTGACATTGACTATGCTCTTCCAATTGTGCCGTTATTCTCACTTAAGATGAAGGCTTACAGAACAAAATAGTTTCTCATTTAACAGTTAATACAAATGTTGCCCTATGACAATAGTTACAATCTCACAACACATCAACAACATCCTTACTCAACCTATCACCAGCTTCCTTGTCCCCTTCTGCCTTCTGGCCCTTGTCACTGGACTCCTGTACCTCGTTAGTCACATTTGGTTTTACGAGGCTGTCCACTCCCGGGCTTAACAGTGAACCTCGGCAGTAGCTTCACCACTGAGCTAAAAGGGTGCCTGGGGGCCATACTCTCGAGATTTCTCCAGTCTCTTTTAGGCAAGTAAATCTGGTGGGTTTTTTTTGTGAGTTAGAATTATGCTCTACATCCTTCTCCAGCTCTGTCCAGAACCCTCTGTTGGGATCCTGGTCAGAGCAGTCAGTGGTGGTAGCCGGGCACCATCTAGCTGTACTGGACTCAGTCCGATGGAGGCCTTGGTAGCTGTGGACAATTAGTCCTTCAGACTAATCTTTTCCTTGTATCCTGTTCTCTTCATTCTCCCTTGCTCCCAAAGGGATGAGACCAGTGGAGTATCTTAGATGGCTGCTCACAGGCTTTTAAGACCCCAGACACTACTCACCAAGGTAGAATGTAGAGCATTGTCTTTATAAGCTGTGTCATGCCAATTGAGCTAGATGTTCCTGGAGACCATGGTCCCCAGAGCCCTCCGCCCAGCAATTCAGTCCCTCAGGGAGTTTAGATGTGTCTATGGGGCTTCCATGAACTTTCCTTGTACAGGTTGTGCTAGTTTCCCCTGTATTGTGTACTGTCTCACCCTTCACCCAAGATACCGCTTATCTACTGCCTATTTAGTATTTCCCCCCTACCCCTCCCATCCCTGGTAATCAACAAAGATTGTTACATTTTGTGTGTGAACTTTTTCATGGGTTTTTACAATAGAGGTCTCATACAATATTTGTCCTTTTGTGATTGACTTATTTCACTCAGCATAATGTCCTCCAGTTTCATCCATGTTATGAGATGCTTCACAGATTCATCATTGTTCTTTCTCATTGCATAGTACTCCATTGTGTGTATGTACCATAGTTTGTTTATCCATTCCTCTGTTGATGGGCATCTAGGTTGTTTCCATCATTTTGCTATTGTGAACAATGCTGCCATGAACATAGGTGTGCATATGTCTATTTGAGTGATGACTCATTTCTCTAGGATACATTCCTAGGCGTGGGATTGCTGGATTGAATGGTATGTCTATTTCTAGCTTTCTGAGGAAGCGCCATATCATTTTCCAAAATGGCTGTATCATTTTGCATTCCCATCAGCAGTGCATAAGAGTTCCGATCTCCCCGCAGCCCCTCCAACATTTGTTATTTCCAGTGTTTTTGATTCGTGCCAGTAATGCTGGGGTGAGATGGTATCTCATTGTGGTTTTAATTTGCATTTCTCTAATGGCTAGTGATAGCGAGCATGTCCTCATGTGTCTGTTGGCCATTTGAATGTCTTCTTTGGTGAAGTGTCTGTTCATTTCCTTTGCCCATTTTTTAATAGGATTATTTGTCTTTTTGTTGTAGAGGTGTTGGATTTTCTTGTAGATTATGGAGATTAGACCTTTGTCTGACTTGTCCTGCCCAAAAATTTTTTGCCAGTCTGTAGGTTCTCTTTTGAATCTTTTGGTGAAGTCTTTTGCAGAGCATAGGTGCTTGATTTTTAGAAGATCCCAGTTATCTAGCTTATCTGTTGGGGTTTGTGTGTTGATGGTTATGGTTTGTATCTTGTTAATGCATGTATTAAGGCCTGAAGTGTTTGTCCTTCTTTTTTTTTTTAAATCTTACACATTTCAAAATTATTTATCTTTTTTCTGAATATTTAGCTTTCACTCATAGAAATATAAAAGAAAATGAATTCACTGATCCTCATGTCAGCAATTTCTTATTATTGTGGCTCTAGTGAACTGTTTGAGTTATCCCAGTGATGTCTTGTCCAACTTCTTTTGTCAGGCATATTTTTTATAAAGAGAAGAAACCATTAATTGTGGCTAATACTTGGCCAAAACCTGCTATCCTTATGATTTGTCCTCCGTTTAACCTAGAAATCCCCATCGGTCGGTTGCACTTAATCAAACAGGTACTATAAAAGGCAAAGTTTGCCAAGCTTTGCAATGATTTCTAGAATGCTATACTTGTCAGCCCCACCTACCCCCAATCCACACCCCTATTCTACTTCCTGAATATCTATCTCTAGGACTCATGAGAGCTTCTACCCATCAGAAAGCTAAATGGTTTCATCTAAGTTTAATTTCATAAAAAGTCTCTAGGAGTTGCTGTAACTTTCTCTCCGCAAACTCTAAATTCCTATTTTTAATGATTCTCTGTAGAATTTGGTTAGGGCCACATGGACCTAGAGGAAGATAATCCAGTAAAGAAGATCCAGGATCCCAAGTAATTGACTCTCAAGTTTTAGAGACTCCAAAGCCACCAGGTGAGCTCAAGATAGCTTTCTGCCAGCCCTCACCAATATCATAAACTTAAAGATAATTACAACGAAAAACAACAACATTTAAAAAAAAATTTTTTTATTGTACTTTAGGTGAAAGTTTACAGAACAAATAGTTTCTCATTAAACAGTCAGTACACATATTGTTTTATAACATTGGTTATCAACCCCATGACATAGTCAACACTATCCCTTCTCGACCTTGGAGGACCTTTTCTTTTTCTTTTTTTGGTGAAAATATACATAGCCAAAGATACACCATTTCAGAAATTTCTACATGTACAATTCAGTGACATCAATTACATTCTTCCAGTTGTGCTGCTCTTCTCACTATTCTTTTCCAAATTATTCCATCACCATTATCTTCAACTCACTGTCCCCTAGGCTTCCCATCAAACCTTTTGAGTTGCTGTTGTCAATTTGATCTCACATAGATAATTCTTTTTTTTTTTTTTTTGTACTTTAGATGAAGATTTACGGAACAAAATAGTTTCTCGTTAAAAAGTTAGTACACATATTGCCCTATGACAACAGTTAACAACCCCATGACATGTCAACACTGTCCTTTCTCAACCTCAGGTTCCCTGTCACCAGCTTTCCTGTCCCCTCCTACCTTCTAGTCCTTGTCCCTGGACTGCTGTAACTCATTAGTCCCATTTTATTTTATCGGGCTGTACAATCCCTGGGTGAACGGTGAACCTTGGGAGTGATTTCACCACTGAGCTAAAAGGATGTCCGGGGGCCACACTTTCGGGGTTTCTGCAGTCTCTGTCAGGCCAGTAAATCTGGTCATTTTCTGTGTGTTAGAATTTTGTTCTACATCCTTCTCCAGCTCTGTCCAGGAACATCTGTTGTGATCACGGTCAAAGCAGTTAGTGGTGGTAGCCAGGCATCATCTAGCTGTACTGGACTCAGTCTGGTGGAGGCCTTGGTAGCTGTGGTCCATTAGTCCTTTGGACTAACCTTTAACTTGTATCCTCTTCTCTTCATTCTCCCTTGCTGCCAAAGGGGTAAGACCAGTGGAGTATCTTAGGCTTTTAAGACCCCAGACGCTACTCACCAAGGTAGAATGTAGAACATTGTCTTTATAAACTGTGTTATACCAATTGAACTAGGTGTTCCTGAAGACCATGGTCCCCACAGCCCTCTGCCCAGCAATACAGTCCCTCAGGGGGTTCGGATGTGTCTATGGAGCTTCCATGACCTTTCCTTGGACAAGTTTTGCTGGCTTCCCCGTACTGCGTACTGTCTTACCCTTCACCAAAGTTACCACATGTTTATTGTCTATTTAGTTCCCCTCCATCCCTCACAACCAACAAATATTGTTTCCTTTTGTGTGTAAACTTTTTCATGAGTTTTTACAGTAGAGATCTCATACAATATTTGTCCTTTTGTGATTGACTTATTTCACTCAGCATAATGTCCTCCAGTGTGATCCATGTTATGAGATGCTACACAGATTCATGATTGTTCTTTATCGTTGCATAATACTCCATTGTGTGTATGTGCCATAGTTTGTTTATCCATTCATCTGTTGTTGGGCATCTAGGTTGTTTCCATCATTTTGCTATTGTGAACAATGCTGCAGTGAACATGGGTGTGCATATGTCTGTTTGTGTGATGGCTCTTATTTCTCTAGGATATACTCCTAGGAGTGGGATGGCTGGATCGTATGGTATTTCTATTTCTAGCTTTCTAAGGAAGTGCCATATCATTTTCCAAAATGGTTGTATCATTATGCATTCCCACCAGCAGTGTATAAGAGTTCCAATCTCCCTGCTGCCTCTCCAACATTTGTTATTTCCAGTGTTTTTGATTCGTGCCAGTAATACCGGGATGAGATGGTATCTCGTTGTGGTTTTAATTTGCATTTCTCTAACGGCTAGTGATCACGAGCATTTTCTCATCTGTCTGTTGGCTGCTTGAATGTCTTCTTTGGTGAAGTGTCTGTTCATTTCCTTTGCCTGTTTTTTAATTGGAATATTTGTCTTTTTGTTGTAGAGGTGTTGGATTTTCTTGTAGATTATGGAGATTAGACCTTTGTCTGACTTGTAATGTCCAAAAATTTTTTCCCAGACTGTAGATTCTCTTTTTACTCTTTTGGTGAATTCTTTTGATGAATGTAAGGGTTTAATTTTTAGAAGATCTCAGTTATCTAGCTTATCTTCTGTAGTTTGTGTGTTGTTGGTCATGGTTTGTATCCTGTTGATGCCATGCATTAGGGCCTCTAGGGTTGATCCTAGTTTTTCTTCTATGAACTTTATAGTTTTTGGCTTTAAATTTAGGTTTTTGATCCATTTTGAATTAGTTTTTTTGTATGGTGTGAGGTATGGGTCCTGTTTCATCTTTTTGCAGATGGACATCCAGTTTTGCCAGCACCATTTCTTAAAAAGACTGTCTGTTCCCCATTTGATGGATTTTGGGCCCTTGTAGAAGATCAGTTGACCATAGGTGGATGGATTTATACCTGGGTTCTCAATTCTGTTCCACTGATCAATGTATTTGTCATTGTACCAGTACCAGCTGTTTTGACTATCATAGCTGTATAGTAGGTTCTGAGGTCAGGTAGTGTGAGTCCTACTTTATCCTTCTTCTTCAATAGGGCTTTACTCATCCGGGGTTTATCAACGTATTTTTATAAAGTCAAAAGAAATAGCTGCTGTTGATACTTTTTCATAAATTTGAAACAATGTGAGAAAATACTTCATAAATGTTTTCCCCTCAGGAGCATACAGTCAGTGAGTGATAGAGATTTAAGAGCTCAGTTTTGTTTGTTTTTCTACATTTCCTGAGCTTCATTTCTGATTACTCAACTAGTAGGTTTGTCTTTTCCATTCCAACCTTTACCATTTTAACACCCTAGTTTAAGTTCATGGAGCCCTGGTGATGCAGTTGTTAAGAGATCAGGCTGCTAACCAAAAGGTTGGCAGTTTGAATCCACTGGCCACTCCTTTGAAACTCTATGGGGCAATTCTACCCTGTCTTATAGGGTTGCCATGGTTTGGACTTGACAGCAACACATTTGGTTTGGTTTTTCTTAATTTAAGTTCATAACATGTCACTTATATCTGTACAATTTTAAAATGCCTCTACAAGCCATTCTTCATACCATTGCCAGATTGAATCATCCTAACACACTCAAACATGCTCAAAACTCTTTAAGTGCTTCTAAGGCCAAGAGTCAAGTACAGACACTTGAAATGGAGACCCTCCACAAACTTATCTTAGACTATTTTTCACTATACCCTTCATTCTCACCTCTACAAAACCTGGGCTGCATCACCTTGTCTGTTTTCTGCCACTTACCTTAAGTTTTTCCCAGAGGTGGATTATCTGGTAAGCAAGGAAAGCAGAGGCTTACTTGTGCTTACTTACTAACCTGTAGTGAACAATTTCATATGGGTTTCACTAAGTCTTTGATCACATGGGATTTGGAAGGCTGGGATTTGGACTCAGGTGTCTGCATTTTAAATAATTCCCCAGGTAATTTTAAGCACAATGCATTTTGAGATCCTGGCTTTAGAAGAAGCTCAGGTCTTTCTTCTTCCAAAAAGCTAATATAATTTAAAATAAAACAAAACAAATAGGATTTAAATTTTGATTCTGCCACTTAAAAACAGTTTTGACTTTGAGAATTCATTAATCTTTCAAGTTTTCTGTTTTGAAAGGGAGATAATAATACCTGTCTACCTGACATGCTTGTTATATGGATCAATGAAAACTTTCCATGAGAAAGCAATTTGAAATGTACACAACTTGAGCTTATCTATTCTTTTTCCCCCCTATTCCAGCACCTTGCCTAGTATTTTTTAATGTATTGATTCATATCCTTGGGTTCAAATCTTGGTTCAAATTCTAACCTGGTCACAGTAAATAAACTGCTTATGCTTCAGAATCTCAATCCATAAAATGGGGATAATAACAGTATCTATTAATAAATGAGATAAAGCACTCAGCCTAGTGGCAAGAACACAGTAAAAGCGCAACAACTGTTAGCTATTAAGAGTCATTTTATCATTGCTGCAGTTAGAGATCCCTTTATTAGTAAACACTGACTGATGTTTGAATTGAATTCTGTCATAAAGTGCTTTAGAAAAAGTAAATAATTATCATTTAGTTGCTGAAAAATTACAATTATATTTATTTAAATTATAACACAATTTCTCCAAATTTTTTTTAAAGTCAATTCCCTTGAACAAAATGTCACTGAGGGACCTGCATTGTAAATGTTAAAAACAGCATCACAGTTTCCTGTATTGCATATTTGGAATTATATTAAGATATATGTTATACAGGAGCCCTAGTGGCTCTGTGGTTAAGAGCTACAGCTTGCTACGGTTACTAACCAAAAAGGTTGGCAGTTCGAATCCACCATCTCTCCTTGGAAACCCTACGGGGCAGTTCTACTCTGTTGTATAGGGTTGCGATTAGTCGGAACTGACTTTATGGCAACATGTTTGGGGTTTTTTTTTTTTTTCTTTCGGTTTATGTGATATAATTATCCCAGAGACATGAATTAAAAGCAAATGCCCATGCTTATTTTACTAGAGCTATTGAAGTATCAGCCAATATTGTTAATAATATGGTCAACTGCTCTTATTCTAGATAAGGTAAGAGAAATTATTGTATAATGCATGTCATGGATTGAACTGTGTCCCCCAAAAATATGTGTCAACTTGGCTACCTATGATTCCCAGTATTCTGTGATTGTTCGCCATTTTGTCATCTGATGTGATTTTCCTATGTGTTGTAAATCCTACCTCTGTGATGTTAATGAAGCAGGATTAGAGGCAGTATGTTTATGAGGCAGGACTCCATCTACAAGATTAGGTTGTGTCTTAAATCAGTCTCTTTTGAGCTATAAAAGAGAGAGTCAAGCAGAGAGACCTGGGAACTTCATACCATCAAGAAAGTAGTGCCAGGAGAAGAAGGTGTCCTTTGGACTTGGAGTCCCTGCGATGAGAAGCTCCTAGTCCATGGGAAGTTTGATAATAAGGACCTTCCTCCAGAGCCAACAGAGAGAGAAAGCCTTCCCCTGGAGCTGACACCCTGAATTTGGACTTCTAGCCTCCTACACTGTGAGAGAATAAACTTCTGTTTGTCGAAGCCATCCACTCATGGTATTTCTGCTATAGCAGTACTAAATAACTAAGACAATGCATTTCTGTATTTTTACCACAACTTATTAAAAACACAGTTCTGATGCTCTGATGACAACTAATATTTCTCCATAAGGGAACAGAAATGATGCCTGGCAGTCTTAAAGTTAAAAATAAATTTAAAAAAATTGAATTCATCTTTTGTCTGCAACTCATTATGGTAGACACTACCATCAATCTTGTCCCTAAGGTGAGCAACTTTCTAAGTTGGCTTTCGTGTCTCACACTCCTCCCACACGTGATTCTAATTCAACAACATCTCTAATAGTTATTCTTTCCTTCCCATCTCAACAAATTCTTAACGATCTCTTGCCTGAATCACTGAAATACATTCCCTATCAGCAGTTCTGCCTCTAGACCTTCTCCTCTCTAATTAGGCCAAAGTGACATGACTGAAATCACATTTCTGATTCACCATTGTATTTCATTAAAATTATTCCGATTAGATCTCACCACTAGTCAGCCAACATCCTTCCATCATATCCAGACTACAAACCTTCTCCAAACCTCATTGCATTTCATTATTTTTTCTCCTTTTTTTTTTTCCCCCTCATTCCAAGTCACTTTCTTAGCCTGAAAAAAATGTTCTTCACATTTTGGTATTATATTTTCCTTTCTCACATGGCATCCTAGGATTCACAATTTAGTATTAAACGTTCATCTTGAGTCAACTTTTTCTGCATGGTATGTATTACAAAGTATTCTAACGTATACATTGTTTTATTTAGAAAGGTAAGACACCTATAATCTCTTTAATAAGATAAAGTTCCAAACAGCAAATCAAAAGTACCTCCCGCCTAGGACTGGGAGCCCATGGAGGCATATGCAAATACCAAGTATCACTAAAGCTACCTAGAATATAGGCTCCTGGGGCTGCAAGAAAGAGTGACAAAATTGAAAGAGAAAACATGCTTTTAAAACTCCCTTCCCAGAACCATGAAACGATAAAAGCTGGAGAGTCATACCTCACTCATTTTATAGATGACCTCATGGACCCCAATTTCTTCATATGATATAACCAAAGTAATTTGTAAAAAGTAATGGATCATTCTAATGAAGCAAAAAATAAAGAAGAAAACTACATGTTAAAATTATGACCCTGGAAATATTAGATGATATAAGTGTTATGTCCAGAACTAATATCTAGGTCTCTCTAAACACTCTTAGGTGCTTAGGCCCTGAGTATACCCAAAAAGCCTGGCCTTCAGTTCTTTCTCTGCTGCCTACAAATTGTCTACCTTTAGTCAACTGACTTTACTTCTCTAGGTCTTTACTTCCTCACTTTTAAGGTAGGGAAATGATACCTGCTTCTCAGGTGTGTTTTGAGGATTAAACAAGAATGCACAAAATTTATACTGAGTGGCATACAATGGGCATATAGCACACGATCCTTATTGTTGATACCCAACTATATTTGTACACCATTACGTATGTGCCCCTAACGCTAGCAATCAGGGTGGATCTTATAGTAGCTCCTTGCTGGGTGTAAGTATCTGGAGTTGGTGTAGGGTTTGGAGACTTGACTTTTCACCAGTCTGTACCTGTAGCTGGAATTTCACTATGATTCCTTCCTTTAATTACTTTTAAGAAAGACTTAAATAAGGTAAGGTATGTGAAATTAGATATTAGTTCTGCTCAGGTGAGAGAGACAGACTAATCCTGAATGTCATTACTTTTAGCACAAAGACTTTCCACAAAGCCACAGTTGTTTCCAACTCCTCGACTTCATTTACTGACAATCTGATAGGAAGGAAGATCCAGAAGAAAAGGGACACAGATCAAATTTTTAAGAAAAGGAGGAAACAAGGAAAAACTAGGAAGGTGATGTCATAGCTAGGTGACTAAGTATAGAACGGGGTCCTATTTTGCATGAGACAAGACCTCCAACCTTTCATTGAATAATTTATAAAATTCTGCTAAGTTTTTAGCATTACTGTCAAACACAGCAACTTTTAAATTGTTCTATCCTTCAAGAATCAATAGAAGGAAAAACTGTATTCTCTTTTATCATAAATACACTTTTTCCATGTAATTGGAGCACAGCCATGAAATAACCAAGTATATTGGACATCCTTTGACAGCTTTTCCAATGGTGACTGTTACATTCAAGCATAGCCCTAAATGCTACTTCGCTTAGGGCAAAAAAAGTATTCCTCACTATATCCTCAGTTAGAAAACTCCTTATCTGATTTTTCTAGGATTGAAAAATCAATCTCTGCTTTGCTTCTGATTTTAAAACCTTTAAGGATAATTTCTGTCAATTTTTTTCTTCCATGTCAGGAACTAAGAAATAATGGAAGAAAGGAAAAGCATCACAAAGGACATTTGACTGTTAATTTAGCAAATACATATAGAGTACATACTATGTAAAGGAGCCTTGGAGTAGCAGTGGTTAAGTGCTCGACTGCTAACCAAAAAAGTCTGCAGTTTGAACCCTACAGAGGGTCCATGGGAGAAAGATGTGGCAGTCTGCTTCTATAAATATTTACAGCCTTGGAAACCCTTTGGGACAGTTCTAGTCTGTTCTATAGGGTCACTATGAGTCGGAATTGACTGGACAGCAATTGGTTTGGTTTTTTGGACTACTATGTACAATGCCTATGGAAGCAACAGTCAAGAAATCAAATGATGTATTGCATTGGGTACATCTGCTGCAAAAGACCTCCTTAAAATGCTAAAATGCAAAGATGTCACTTTGAGGACTAAGTTACACCTGACCCAAGCCACAGTATTTTTAATCACTTTAATGCGTGAGAAAGCTGGGCAATGAATAAGGAAGACCAAAGAAGAATTGATGCATTTGAATTACGGTGCTGGCAAAGAATACGGAATATACCATGGACTAGGAGAAGAATAAACAAATCTATCTTGGAGGAAGTACAGCCAGAATGCCCCTTAGAAGCGAGGATGGTGAGACTTTATCTCACGTATTTTGGACATGTTAACAGGAGGGACAAATCCCTGGAGAAGGATGTCATCCTTGGTAAAGTACAGGGTCAGCAAAAAGAGGAAGACCCTCAACAAGATGGGCTGACACAGTGTTTGCAACAATGGTTTCAGACAGCAAAGATTGTGGGGATGATGCAAGACTGAGCAACATTTCGTTTTATTAAACCTAGGGTCACTATGAGTTGTGAATGACTCAACAGTACCTAACAACAACAATATGTATATAGCATTATATTAGCTGCTGGGATACCATGATAACACCAAAAGAATAGAGGCTTCACAAAGTTTACCGTCTCTAATTATTTTAAGACGTTAGTTACTCCGGACTCCTGAATGAAGTCTGATTAGTTTTAAAATAACTGGGAAAAAGAAAAGGACTTCAAAGCGTATCTTCCAGTTTTAAAAGTATTTATAATTTTCTCAGAAAGAAAAAAAAAGAAGATGCAAAGGTGGTATTAAAATGGGAGATGTAAATACTTTTCATACGGTCTATATACTACCCGGAAGTTCTGCCTACATAAGGAAACACAGATATTCATGAATTCAGTATATCAGGAGAACTGTTTGTTTGGCATTAAAAAACCGAATAAATTAATTTCTTACCTGGAGAATTTAGTTTTATAGAACAACCAGAAGTGCTGGATTGCTAAACAGAGATTAGTAACCAACGGAATTCATTCAGTCCCCTCTCTGACATAGGTAGTGGCAGAGGGATGGCAGGGCAAAGGGCAGGGAAGCTGAAGGACTCGTAAGGTGAAACATTCCAGTTTTGACCATGCTCTCTGCAGCACTAGAAGTAATTTATAAATAGACTCAGTCTTTCACATTTTCCCCCTGCTCCTTGAGTACCCTCTGGGTATACCGAGCTGAAACTAAGAGTTCTGAATCCTAGTAGACAAGTTGAAAAAATTATATTTAACCTTAGACTCCATAGTCACTGGGGGATTTTTACTTGAGGGAGGGTTCTCTCTGTGTGTTCTGACTCTTGGATTCAGAGAGACAAGGAAGCAGAAGTGATTTCATAATAGGTTTAGAGTCTATTGCTTTGCAGAGGTGTATGCCCTCAACGGTTAAAGGGCTCCTCATTCACGGAACAAATATTTATTGAGCAGTAATATGTCAGGCCCTGGTGAACAAGACAGGCACAGTCCTGGAATTTAAAAGGTCACATCATGCCAAATTGCCATTGACAGATTAAGAAAACAAAAGGTCAAAAGGACAGACTAACTACAGATACCTGCTAACCTCTCTGCCCACACATAAACATCATCACATCATCAGCCACCAGGTAAGTTTGTGACCAGAATAATTTTCATTACATCAATCCTTTTGTAGTTTGCTACTGACTTGGAGCTTTAACTGAAACTACGCAGCATGTGTTGATGTTTGGATTGTTTTAGCTTGCATAGCAAGTCTTTATTATTCAGTGTGTGCTTGTTGATCATCTATACCAGTGCACAGCACAGTGCTAGGTGCTTGGAATATAGTTATTTATCTCATGGAAACCAGGGCCAGAAAGTGAAAAACACCTTCAAATATATGAACTAAAAAGAATTTCCCACCAAAAATGCCCAAACAGTCCCAGCAGTTTGGCCTTTTAATATTTTTTAAATGTTTTTAAAAATTTCAGATAGTATATTTTCAAAAAAGAAGAAGTCAGTGTTATACTGGTTAACACTACTCAGCCAGAATAATGTTCTGATTCAGTAAATGTGTCTTCATAGCTGGTCCTCAGTCGGTTTGCAATGGTACAGCCTGTTTGTTAAAATATCGGAATACTTCCAAGACCAGTTAGTGAATAGCCCCTGTCCCAAGCTCCCTTCTTGCTGCCCAGTCACCATGACCCCTTTTAGGACTCCTCCTCATCCTTCTAAATATCCAGCAACTACAGATTCACAGAAAGCACAGCAAAGGGCCTCTGGGACTCAGCGCACTTCTTTGGTTGGCCTCAGCTCTGACTGGTGTGTGCTCAAGCAGTACCCATAAACACGTTTTGAATATCAGTTCTTTTATCTCCTAAAGTAGTTAGAATCCTGTTTAAGTCTTAGGTAAGAATAAGCTAATAAAAGATAGGCATCCTCTACCTCTGGATTTTTGATGTAAGAGATTTTGGGGAAAGAGACTAGAGGGGAAAAAAAAATGTTTTATCTATGCAACACAACCTAAGTTTTCTAATATCTTCGGGGAGGTAACAGATAGAGGCCCACACACAGCTTGTCCACGGACCAGAAATATCCATTGACAAGATCTATTCTGTAAGTGGTATCCACTCCAGAAAGTTTTCTAGTCTGGGGCCAAAGGCAAGGTCATGGACAAGGAATGGCAATGGATACATTTCTTAGAAATTGGTATCATGTTAATTTTTTTTTCCCATTTCCCACATGGCAATAAATGGGCTTTTATTTTCTTTCTTAAGTTCTCTAGTTCAAAATGTTTAATTCAGTTGAACCTTATTAATTGGTTCAAACCCACAGACACTCACACATACACTGAAATAGGACTTCACCCATTTGATTTGATCTTCTGCCTCAAAAAAATCATTCTGAAACTTACTCTTTTTTAATATTGATTTATGAGGTGGCTTATTTCCTAGAGACTTCAGTACGTTCCAGGGGATAAGGAAACTAATCCACATTAACACTGTAATGCCCCCTTTCAGAGATAGCGTATTTACATTTGAATTTATTTATTCAGTAATATTTAGTAAATACCAACTAAGTTCCCAGCACTATGCTTAGCAAAGGAGAAAAAAGTGAATGTAGAATATCAACCTAGCACAGCCGGGCAGTATACAATAATGACAGCATTGTTCAGGAGGAGGTTTTTCTGTTTTGTTTTGATTTATTTTTTCCTTTTTTTCCCTAAAGTGTCTTTCACATAGGATCTATTTGAACTTGAGGAAAGGAAGCTTTATGTGGACAAGGAAGTTGGGGAGAAATAATGGGGAAGGGAGTGAGAAAGGTTTATTTGCTTACAAGGGGAAGCTGAGGGTCTACATTAACAGTATGGGAAAATGGGAGGAGCACGGGAATTGTGAAGAGGTGGATATTGCTGCTGTAGGTGAGTTGTTCTCAAAGTGTGCTCACTTGACCAGCAGCATCAGCATCCCTAGGAAACTTGTTAGAAATGCAAATTATTGGCTCCACCTTATAAATCAGAAACTCTGGGTTCCAGGCCTAGCGATCTGTATTTTAACAAGCCTTTCAAGACAGTATGATATAGAGAATGAATGATATCTATAGATGGTTCACGTTAAACAGTAATGACAGGAAATTGTATGGATAGGTTAATACATTTTAATAAAAAAGTATGACAAAGTTTGTCTGTGTCCTGGTGGCCAAATCAATGAAATTAATCTTTAAAATAGTTACATGAGGGTGAGTAATATTTGGTTTCTTTTACAGAAGAAAATAAGCTTATAAATTTAATTATTAAGGTTAAAAAAAAAAAATGAAAGTAGTCCAGAACTAAAGTAATGACCTACAGCAGAGTTTTTCTGTCTTGGCACTATTGACATTTTGAGCTGGATGATTCTGTGTTATTTGGGGGCTGTCCTGTGCATTGTAGGATGTTTAGCCACATCCCAGGCTTCTATTCACTAGTTGCCTGTAGTACCTTCTCCAATTTTAATAACCGTAAGTGTCTCCAGACATCCTCAAATGTCCTTGGGAGGTAAAATCAACACTGCCTCGTTGAGAACCACTGACCGAGAGCAGTTCTGTTTTTATTTGTCTACTTTTTTATTCATTTGAATTCATCTAGTATTTATTGACCACCAGTTAGGTCTCAGATATGAGCTTGGGGTTGGGGTACAGCAATAAAAAAGATACAATCTTCACACCAGGCAAGTTTACAGTCTACTAGAAAGACATAAAAAATGCATTATTATGTTCCACTGCTATGATTGTGGCCAAAAGGAAAACAGATTCTAAATAAGCTGTTTTGATGAACCTTTAATGAATTTGTGCTTTTGTGATCATTATAATTCTGAAGTCTTTATTTAGCTTTTGCTCTTACCAAAACGCAGAGGTCAAATCAAATTTGGTATGAACATGACAAAGTAATAATGTTTCAATATCCTGTAGAAGAATGAGGGTTTATGTTTATGTTGACTTTTCTCTGAGGTCTTAAATTTTAGAAACCAATTATCCCATCTTTAAAAAGTGGGAAATACTTATTCTAATTTGTATAGATCAAGCCATCTGCCCATAGATTTCAGTTGGTGGCACTGTGAATGTGAGAAAAATCGAATTTTGAAACCACAGAGCTGTCCACAAACGTTAGATTAGAACTTTGCTACTGATGCACTTTGAGTTTTGTCTGGTCCATTTTGTCATTTCAAGCTTCACCTAATGTTTGTGGTTACTGGATACAAAGCTATGAATACAAAGGACTAGAAGTAATCAGCCAGACACTAGAACACTATTTCTGTGCCTTCAGATTGGATGCTTTGTTTAACTGGCTAGGGGCAGGTGCGGAACATTCTGAAGTAGTCTCATGCATTCAGTTTCATGTAATGGGACAAGGAGCTCTCATACACTCTCCAAGAATTACAGGAAAAAAAAAAAAAACAACTTTAAAGTTCATTTAGGCCAACTTCATTCTGCAGAATAGAGACAGAGGACCCAAGATATTACTGTTCATCATTTCTCTACAAGTGAAATCTAAGATGTCTGTCTGTCTGTCTGTCTACCTACCTACCTACCTATCTACCTACTTACCTACCAAACTACCAGCCTACCTACCTATCTACGTATCTATCTCAAGAGAAGTTTTTCGTAAGAGCTCCATAAATATGGAACACAAAATACGAGAAATAGTACCTGAAGGGAGGTTTTGATCCTGGCTATTCATCAGAATCACCTATAGCTAGGGTGAACATATAATTTATTATTCAAATTGGGAGATGTTTGAGAGTGAAAGGGGTGTTATTAATAAATTATGTGAAATAACAAGGGAAGACTGGGACAGACCTGGGCAAACAAGGAGTTATGATCACTGTAGCCACAGACAATTAAAAAAAAATTAAATCTCCAGTTTCCAGAGATACTGATTCAGTGACTCTGGCCTGGAGCCTGGGAATCTTTATGTTTAGAAAGCTCTAAGAGCCACTATAATCTTGCAATGTTGAGGCAGAGACTGGCTGCATTAGTAGACAGGGACATAAGAGGGATGAAGCCTCCCAAAGGTCAATAAGCAGTCTCAAGGAACCGTGAGAGGGTTGTCAGTGGCTTAGGGACTTCAGTTTGCCCTTTCACAGCTTCTCAAAGCACCTTGTCTATCTCCCTGACATGCCCGGTTCTGCTGATGGCCTTGCCATATAGCTGTCTTTAAAAATGTCCAACAGAACCTTTTAAATTTCATATCTGGCTACAACGAAATATATTCAGGGGTTGAGCCTTTTCCATTTGTGACACGTGACATACTTGGGGAGACTTTTGTTACCACAGTGTTATTTTCTGCAGCAATTGCCTCATTTGAACTCTCTTCTTGCAATTTCTGGGATAGTATTTTAAATGGTTAGCACAAGTGAAATTAATGAGTCTTGGCCATTCAGTAACATCAATGGCTTATAGATAGAAATCAAGTTAAGGGGAATTGGCCAAATTAATATAAAAAGTGATTAAAAGAGTCAAACCATACTTAGCAACTGTGTATCATAAGTAAATACAAACCCATACACAGCCCTATTCATCTCAACAATTTTCTGATAACTATGGACTATCCATTTTGGAAAATTAGTCACTGAAAAGCCTATGGACCACAATTCTACTTTGACACACATGAGGTCACCATGAGTCGGAACTGACTCAATGGCCACTGGTGGTTTATTAATCATCCATAGTGCCTTGATAACAAATCACACAATTGTTACAACTGTGACAACAAACTATAATATAATCTTATATAGCCCCATTTATTCTTGGTGCAAATGAACCAGAGTAATCCTATGTAATATTTGAACGTGTCTTTAATCTTACTTAAATACTTAAGTCCTTGCTTATGTCAGGTTTTTTAAGTTGTGGCTATATTCTTCTTATCTTTATTAATTCATTCAGATAATACATATTGATTGTCCATGGTTTGTTCTCAACTACTGTCTTAGTTATCTAGTGCTGCTACAACAAAAATATCACAAATGGGTGGCTTTAACAAACAGAAATTTATTTTCTCACAATTCAGGACGCTAGAAGTCTGAATTCAGGTGCAGGCTCTAGGGGAAGGCTTTCTCTCTTTCAGCTCTGAAGGAAGGTCCTTGTCTCTTTTGAGTTTATGCTCCTGGGCAATCTTCATGTGGATTAGCATCTCTCTTCCCCCACCTCTGCTTGCTCACTTGCTTATTTAATCTCTTTGTATCTCAAAAGAGATTGACTTAAAACACACCCTATACTAATACTGTCTCATTTACATAACAAACAAACCCATTCCCAAATGGTATTATAACCACAGGTATGTTTGTTGTGTTGTTGTGTGACCTCAGGTCCATTCTGATTCATAAAAGCCAAACCAAACCTGTTGCCATCAAGTTCATTCCAACTCATAGCAACTCTATATGACAAAGTAGAATTGCCCCATAGGGTTTCCAAGGAGCAGCTGATGGATTTGAACTGCTGACCTTTTGGTAAGCAGTCAAGCTCTTAATCAGTGTGTCAGCGGTGCTCCAGCCCTACATCACAGAGAGGAACTGCACCTATAGGGTTTCCTAGGCTGTAATCTTTACGGGATCAGATTGCCAGGTCTTTTATCTTGCGGAGACACTGGTGGGTTTGAACCACGGACCTTTCAATTAGCAGCCAAGCACTTAACCATTGCGCCATCAGGGCTCCTTAACCACAGGTATAGGAGTTAGGATTTATAACACATATTTTGGGGGTACACAAGTCAATCCATAACAACTAGTAAGAGAAAGGTTGGTGTTTTGAACCCACCCAGAGATGCTGCATAAGAAAGGTCTGGTGATCTGCTTATTGTTGTTATTAGCTGCCATAGAGTCAATTCCAACTCTTGGCAACCCCACGTGTGTGGAGAAAGTACTCCACAGGGTTTTCTTGGCTGTAATCTTTTACATAAATAGATCTGTTTTCCACAGAGCCACTGGAACCACTAACCTTTAGGTTAGCAACTGATCACAAACCACTTGCACCACCCAGGTTCCTTTCTTGCCAAGCATACAATAGTGCAAAAGTTTAGCAAGTTCACAGTTTTCATGAGTTTTAACTTCTAGGTCTGGGAAGACACATATTTAGCACACATAAACAAAATAATTTCAAAGAGTGATAAGTATATGAAGACAATTAATTGGGGGTGATGATGGGAAGTATTTCTATTATGTTCCCAGATGATAGCTAATACTGATAGCTAATGTCTATTGAATCTTACTTTGTATAAGCCCATATCTGTGAACATTACTCCCATTGTATCATTTCATATTCACATTAGTCAACCAATGTAGTTTTAACTTATACCCTATTTTACTGATGGGGAAACTGTAGGTCAGTGAAATAGAGTAATTTATTTAAGGTCCTTCAGCTAGTAAGTGGAAGGGCCAAGATTCAAAGTCAAGCTATATAATAAATATTTACGCACCCAACGACAGGGCTCCAAAATACATAAAACAAACTCTAACAGCACTGAAAAGAGAGATAGATAGCTTCATAATAGTAGCAGGAGACTTCAACACACCACTGTTGGTAAAGGACAGAATATCCAGAAAGAAGCTCAACGAAACAAGGAAGAGCTAAATGCTACAATCAATCAACTTGATCTCATAATCATATACAAAACACTCCACCCAACAGCAGCCAAATATACTTTTTTTTCCAAGTCACATGGAACACTCTCCAGAATAGACCACGTATTAGGTCATAAAGCAAGCCTTAAAAAAATCCAAAGCATTGAAATATTACAAAGCATCTTTTCTGGATATAAAGCCATTAAAGTAGAAATCAACAACAGAAAAAGCAAGAAAAAAAATCTAACCCATGGAAACTGAACAACACCTTGCTCAAAAACTATTGGATTATAGAAGAAATTAAGGCCGGAATAAAGAAATTCATAGAATCAAATGAGAATGAAAACACATCCTACCAGAACCTTTGGGACACAGCAAAAGCAGTACTCAAAGGTCAGTTTATAGCAATAAATGCACACATCCAAAAAGAAGAAAGGGCCATAATCAAAACATTAACCCTACAACTGGAACAAGTAGAAAGAGAGCGGCAAAAGAAACGCTCAGGTGCCAGAAGAAAGGAAATAATAAGAATTAGAGCAGAATTAAATGAAATGGTGAATAGAAAAACAATTGAAAGAGTTAACAAGACCAAAAGCTGGTTCTTTGAAAAAAAAATTAACAAAATTGACAAACCGTTGGCCAAACTGACACAAGAAAAACAGGAGAGGAAGCAAATAACCTGTATAAGAAATGAGATGAGTGATATCACAACAGACCAAACTGAAATTAAAAGAATCATAACAGAATACTATGAGACAAGGAGAATACTATGAAAAATTGTACTTTAACAAATTTGAAAACCTAGAGGAAATGGACAAATTTCTAGAAACTCACTACCTATATAAACTAACACAAACAGAGGTAGAACAACTAAATAAACCCATAACAAAGGAAGAGATTGAAAAGGTAATTTAAACACTACCAACAACAACAACAACAAAAAGCCCTGGCATGGATGGCTTCACTGGAGAATTCTACCAAACTTTCAGAGAAGAGTTAACACCACTACTACCAAAGGTATTTCAGAGAACAGAAAGTGATGGAATACTCCAAAACTCATTCTATGAAGCCAGCATAACCCTGGTACCAAAACCAGGTAAAGACACCACAAAAAAAGGAAATTACAGACCAATAACCCTCATGAACATTGACACAAAAATCCTCAACAAAATTCTAGCCAATAGAATTCAGCGACATATCAAAAAAATAATTGACCATGATTGGGTGGGATTAATACCAGGTATGCAGGGATGGTTCAACGTTAGAAAAACAATCAATGTAATCCATCACATAAATAAAACAAAAGACAAGAACCATGTGATCTTATCAATCGATGCACAAAAGGCATTTGACAAAGTCCAACACCCATCATGATAAAAACTCTCAACAAAATAGGAATAGAAGGGAAATTCCTCAATATAATTAAGGGCATTTATACAAAGTCAACAGCCAACATCATCCTAAATGGAGAGACTTTGAAAGCATTCCCCTTGAGAATGGGAACCAGACAAGGATGCCCTTTATCACCACTCTTATTTAACATTGTGCTGGAGGTTCTAGCCAGAGCAATTTGGCTAGAATAAGAAATAAAAGGCATCCAGACTGGTAGGGAAGAAGTCAAAGTACCTGTATTTGCAGATGATATGATCTTATACACAGAAAACCTCAAAGAGTTCACAAGAAAACTACTGGAACTAATAGAAGATTTCAGCAAAGTTTCACAATACAAGATAAACATACAAAAGTCAGTTGGATTCCTTTACACCAACAAAGGGAACCATGAAGAGGAAATTACCAAATCAATACCATTACCAAATCAATAGCCCCCAAGAAGATAAAATACTTAGGAATAAATCTAATCAGAGATGTAAAAGACCAATACAATGAAAACTACAAGACACTACTGCAAGAAACCAAAAGAGACCTGCATAAGCTGAAAAACATACCTTGCTCCTGGACAGGTAGATTCAACATTGTGAAAATGTCAATTCTACCCAAAGTGATTTACAAATACAATGCAATCCTGATCCAAATTCCAACAGCATTTTTAAATGACATTGAGAAACAAATCACCAGCTTCATATGAAAGGGAAGAGGCCCCAGTTAAGTAAAGCATTACTCAAGAAGAAGAACAAAGTGGGAGACCTCACACTACCTCATTTTAGAACCTATTATACCGCCACGGTAGTCAAAACAGCCTGGTACTAGTACAACAACAGATACATAGACCAATGGGAGAGAATTGATAATCCAGATATAAATTCATCCACCTATGAGAAGCTGATATTTGACAACGGCCTAAAGTCCATTAATTGGGGGAAAAGACAGTCTCTTTAACAAACGGTGCTGGCATAACTGGATATCCATCTGCAAAAAACTGAAACAAGACCCATACCTCATACCATGCACAAAAACTAACTCAAAATGGATCAAAGACTTAAATATAAAATCAAAAACAATAAAGCTCATGGAAGTAAAAATAGGGACTATGCTAGGAGCCCTAATACATGACATAAACACAATATGAACCATAAATAACAATGCACAAGCACCAGAAGAGAGACCAGATACATGGGAGCTCCTAAAAATCAAACACTTAAGCTCATCAAAAGACTTCACCAAAAGAGTAAAACGACAACCTACAGAGTGGGAAAAAATTTTTGGCTACGACAAATCAGAGCAGTGTCTAATCTCTAAAATCTACAAGATATTGCAACACTTCAAAAACAAAAAGACAAATAACCCATTTAAAAAATAGGCAAAGGATATGAACAGGCACTTCCCCAAAGAAGATATTCAGGCACCTAACAGACACACGAAGAAATGCGCATGATCATTAGTCATTAGAGAAATGCAGATCAAAATTACAATAAGATCTCTCAGCCCAACAAGGCTAGCATTAATACAGAAAACACAAAACAATAAATGCTGGAGAGGTTATGGAGTGACTGGAACACTTATACAATGTTGGTGGGGATCAGGGGTGGAAAGGAGGAGTGTGCTGTCACAGTATGGGGACAGCAATTAGAGTCACATAACAATGTATGCATAAATTTTTGTATGGAAAAAAAAAAAAGAAAGTCAAGCTAGCTGATGGTCAAAGTTTCTCACTACAAGTCCATGTACTGAAGATAGAAAAATGAGAACAAAGTAACTGAAAGATAAGTATATGATAAGTGCTTCCGTTCTGTTGTACACAGGGTCACTATGAGTCAGAACCAACTTGACGGCACCTAACAACAACAACAGCAACAAGCAGTATAGGAGTGGTGAGGAGCAGGAACCTGAGATACAAGGATTAGAAAAGCTTTCCTGGAGGACTGGCATTGGAGCCAAGTATGTGGATAAATAGGGATTATCCAAGAGAAACAAGAAAGAAAGAGCACTGCAGCAGAGGAGTGGTGTGGCCAGTGGCAGAAGCATGGTCCATCTGGTCCAGTGAGACAGCACTGTAGACTACAGGAGCTCTACGAGGTGGGGGTGGGTGGGGAGTGATAAAAGTAGAGGTAGTTAGGCAGGAGTCAAATGTGGAGGGTCTTGTATACCACAGCAGAGAGTTTGATTTTATTCTGTAGCTAACAGGGAGCCACTGAAGTGTTTCAAACAGGTAAATGACCTTATATGATTTGCCCTTTTAGAAAGATCACCTTGTTGCCTGTGTTGAGGACCGACTGGAGAGAATCAGATAGGCAGGCAGGAGAATGGTTTGGAAAAGTTTATCTGTGGATCAGTCAAGAGTAGATGATCTATATCTGCTAGCAACCATGTGAATGAATAATATCTCCAGTAATGATATTCCAAACAAAAACCAAACCGACTGCTGTCCAGTTGATTTTGACTTATAGTGACCCTAGAGAACGGAGTAGAACTACCCCATAGGGTTTCCAAGGAGCACCTTCTGGATTTGAACTGCCGACCTTTTGGTTAGCAGCTGAACATTTAACCACTGTGCCACCAGGGCTCCATAATTATATTATGGAGGTAAAAATCAATATGACTTGGTAACTGTGAATGGAAAGGGGGTATATAGGAGAAGTCATAGCGGTTTATCAGTTTCTGGTTTAAAAGACTGGGGGAATGGTGATGCCATTGGAGAAACAACAGAACTCAGGTGAAGAAGTTCAAACAAATTGCTTCAGCTCTCTCCTATGCAAAATGAGGACGGAAATGGTATTCACATCATTGGCTATGGTAAGGACTGAATTGTAAAACATGTAAGCCACTTGGGAAATTTCCAGGCAGATGCCAGAAAACAGTTGCCTATTATAATACTACTAGAAACCAATTTTACATTATTTTGTTGCTCTCTCTCAAAGTAGTTAAGGATAACAAAAATTTACAATTAAGTTATCACCCCAAATAAGGTGAAGTTGATAATATGAATTTAAATAAAGAAATCTGAGATTTGTAACAGGAAACAAATTGGGACATGCCATTATAGAACATGTTTTATTTCCTTTAATAAATATTAGGACATTATTTTCCTCTGTTTATTCTGTATGTGGGATGAGGTTGAGAATAGAGAAATCCCATACCTCCACAAAACTCTTTTGGTTTTACATTCCCTGCCATTAGCTAGTGAGCTTCTGATAGAGAATTAGATGTCACAAACTAACCAGATACTGTATAGCTTGAACAAACCCGACAAGGCCTAATGTGGAATATCCTCAAGATAAAGCTTCCAAGCCATGAGTACATTTTACAGAGCTCTACCAGAATGGGGCAGGACCTGTCAGATACAGCAGAGTTTTAGTTCATGTTTGTTTCAATTTGGCCAGGTGCCTGTCTGTTGATGATTTCAGTTACAACCAATGAAAAGAGAAAAGTTGGAAAATGAATAAAATATAGATTGCCCATAAATTAATTTTTCCTTTTTTCCAGATAAGAAGCATGCATCAAGGATATAAACAATATAAACTGCACTTTCTTCTTCCCACAGTCAGTAGTCTTTTAAAAAATATTGATTGGATATAGGACTACAGTGAAAGCATTTGTCTCATACCTCTTACATGAATGCAGAAAGAATTAGGTAACTGTGTTACCTAATCATAAATCTAACAAAGATGGAAAACGAAACGGTGTTCCTAAAAACTGACTACAATTTAAGATTCCTCTAAATCAAATAAGCCATTTCGGTTGCACTGTTTAGTACAGTAGATAAATTGATCAATTCATCCGAAGAGCCTGCAAACAAACAGAAGACATGATTTTCCTTGCATTATAGTTAGGTGGTAAGCCAAGATGTGTCCTTTCGTGCTAAAGCACTGGGAAGCTTAGAATCAAATAATACAAATGTTAACGTATGCAAATACTCAAGTCTGGCTTAAAAGTAACATTTACAGATGATGATTCCTGACCAGTTTTAGTACAAATTAAATTATTTTTGCCTCTCAAGAACACAAGAAATTAACATTTCTAAAACTTCTTAAAACTTACTGTATTTGGCTAATCTTTATTATTCAGCCACCATCAAACTAATGTCCTTAACGGTAGATTTGAAGATTTTAACTTCTGTATTAATTGGGTGCTACAGATAAATCCAATGAACTGTATGCATACCACTCTTGTCTCTAAAAATAGAGATCTCAAGGTATTATGGATTGAATTATGTCCCCCCCAAAATATGTGTTGTAAATCCTAACCTCTATGCCTGCATTTGGAGCCTTGGTGGTGCAGTGGTTAAGAAGAGCTAGGGCTGCTAACCAAAAGCTCAGCAATTTGAAACCACCAGCTGCTCCTTGGAAACCCTATGGGGCAGTTCTACTCTGTTCTAGAGGGTTGCTATGAGTTGGAATTGACTTAACTGCAATGGGTTTTGGTTTGGTATGCTTGTGTTTATAATCCCATTTGGGAATGAGTTGTCTTTGTTATGTTAATCAGGCAGGATTAGTGTAGGGTGTATTTTTACTCAAATTCTTTTGAGATATAAAGACCAAAACCCAAACCCGTTACCATCGAGTTGATTCCAACTCACAGAGACCTTATGTACAACAGAACAAAACACTGCCTGGTCCTTCACCAACCTCACAATTGTTGCTGTGTTTCAGACAATTGTTGCAGCCACTGTGTCAATCCATCTTGCTGAGGGTATTCCTCTTTTTCACTGACCCCCTACTTTACCAAGCGTGATGCTCTTCTCCAGGAACTGGTCCCTCTTGATAACACGTTCAAAGTACATTTGCAATCCACACTTCTAAGGAGCATTCTAGCTGTACTTCTTCCAAGACAGATCTGTTTGTTCTTCTGGAATTCAGTCCAAATTACTGACATTTAAAAGCTCTCAAGAATGTGGTCCTTGACTTCCGGGTAACATGGCGTTATAGTCAGAAGCACCACACTGTCCTTTCACAGCAAAGATATGAAAAACTAAGTCGAACAGAGTCACATGTCAGTCCCGAAACCCTCAGCATCAAATGAAGAGATAAAGAACTTAGCCAAGTACCGAACAGAATAGAAACTGACCGGGAACCGAGAGTGAGGAGAGATATATGCACAACTAGAAATCATACAAAAACAACATATAGAAATCCAAAAGATAAACAACAAGATTTCAGAAATGGACAGTGTCATACAAGAGCTGAGGAACAGGTTTGAAATGATGGAAGACAGGATCAGTGAAACAGAAGACAAACAATTGGATACAACTCTGAGGAAAAATCAGAAAAAAGAACGAAGAAAAATAAAGAAACTCTGAGAATTATGTAGGATACAATCAAAAGCAAAAATCTTCGAGTGATCAGAGTTCCAGAACAGGGGGAGAAAACGGAAAATACAGAAAGGATCACTGAAGAACTGCTGACAGAAAACTTCCCCAATATCATGAAAGATGAAAAGCTGACTATCCAAGAAGCTCTACAAACCCCATATAGGATAGACCCCAAAACAAAATCACCAAGGCATATCTAATCACGCTTGCTAAAATCAAAGACAAACAAAGAATTCTGAGAGCAGCTTGAGAAAAAAAGTCACATACAGAGGAGAAACAATGAGACTAAACTTGGATTATTCAGCAGAAACCATGCAGTCAAGAAGGCAATGGGATGACATATATAAAACCTTGAAAGGAAAAAATTTCCAGCCAAGAATAATATATCCTGAAAAACTCTCATTCAAATATGACGGTGAAATTAGGCCATTTCCAGATAAACAGAAATTAAGGGACCATGTAAAAACCAAACCAAACTTACAAGACTTATTAAAGGCAGTCCTTCGATCTGAGAGCAAACTTCAGTTCACAGGCTGAATCTAGGACAAAGGATAGTACCAGCCAGATACCAATCTAGGAAATGAACTCTCGAGGACTATCCAAAACCAAAAGAAACACAACAGGGAATCCGAGCAGTTAATCTGTAATTGACAACAACATCAGAACAATAAAAGAGAGAATAAACAGTGCAGGTATACAACCTTCTAATGGACAGGAAGGCAAGGCGATACCAAGTAATAATAGACTGCTTAAAACTTAGAAGGATACGGGTAAATGTCACGGTAACCGGGGAAAAGGACTAGAAGGCAGAAGGGGACAGGAAAGCTGATAATAGGGAACCCAAGGTTGAGTAAGGACAATGTCGACATGTAGGAGGGGTTGTTAACCATTGTCATAAGGCAACATGTGTACTGTTTAATGAGAAACTATTTTGATCTGTAAACCTCCATCTAACGTGAGAATAGCAGCACAACTGGAAGAACGTAATCGATGTCACTGAAATGTGCACGTAGAAATTTTTGAAATGGTGTATCTTTGGCTATATATATTTTCACACACAAAAAAAAAAGGTCAAGAAGGGAGAGGGTTGACATGTCGTGGGGTTGTTAACCAATGTCATAAAACAATATGTGTACTGACTATTTAGTGAGAAACTATTGTTTCTGTAAACCTTCACCTGAAGTACAATAAAAAAACCAAAAAACAAAAGAGTCCTTCGATCTGAGAACAAACAACATCAGGCCACAGGCTGAATCTAGGACACAGGATTATACTAGCCAGTTACCAACCTAGGAAATGAACTCTTAAGGACTACCCAAAACCGAAAGAATTATTACAGGGAACCAGAGAGGTTAATCTGTAAATGACAACAACATCAGAACAATAAAAGAGGGAATAAGTGGTGTAGATATAGATCTTTCTAATGGAGATGAAGGCAAGGCGATATCAAATAATAATAGACTGGTTCAAACCAAGGAAGATAGGGGTAAATTTCAAGGTGACCACAACGAATGTTAACAAACCTACTCATCAAAATAAAGAAGAAAAACATAACGTCTTAGTAAAAACAAAACCTGCAAAAACAAAGAAATGAAAAAAAATCCACAAAAAAAGGAATTCAGCACAGAAGAGCAAGAGGAACAAAGAAAACGTCAGCACCACAAAAAAAAAAAAAGCACTAAAAAATGACAGCAATAGACTCACTCCTATCAGTAATAAACATGGAATGTAAATGGCCTAAATGCACCCATAAAGAGATGGAGATGGATTAAAAAACAGGATCCATCAATATGCTGTCTACAAGAGACACATCTTAGAAACAAAGATGTGAATTTATTAAAAAATCAAAGGATAG
Organism: Dugong dugon; assembly: GCA_030035585.1. Taxonomy (NCBI): domain Eukaryota; kingdom Metazoa; phylum Chordata; class Mammalia; order Sirenia; family Dugongidae; genus Dugong; species Dugong dugon. Next base: position 144,862,414 of record CM057464.1, on the reverse strand, counting down.
AAAAAATATATCAAGCAAATAGCTACCAAAAAAGAGCAGTAGTGGCAATACTAATGTCAGATAAAACAGACTTTAAAACAAAATCCACCATAAAAGACAAAGAAGGACATTATATAATGATTAACAGGATGATCCACCATGAAGACATAACCATAATAAATATCTATGCACCCAATTACCGGGCTCCAAAATACATAAAACAAACTCTAACAACATTGAAAAGAGAAATTGACAGTTCCACAATAATAGCAGAAGACTTCAACACACCACTCTTGGTAAAGGACAGAACATCTAGAAAGAATCTCAGCAAAGATACAGAAGACCTAAAGGGCACAATCAGCCAACTTGACCTCATAGACATATACGGAACACTACAGAAAGTACACATTCTTTTCCAATGCACATGGAACATTCTCCAGAATAGACAACATCTTAGGCCACAGAGAAATCATCAACAAGGTCCAAAACGTTGAGATAATACCAAGTATCTTCTCTGACCACAACACCATCAAAGTAGAAATTAACAACAAGAAGAGCAAGGAAAAAAAAAATCAATTACATGGAAACTGAATAATACCTGCTTACACATCACTGGGTAATAGAAGAAATCAGAGATGGAATAAAAGAATTCCTAGAATCAAACAAGAATGAAAACACATCATACCAAAACCTTTGGGAAACAGTAAGGAAGTCCTCAGAGGACAATTTATAGCAATAGAGGCACACATCAAAAAAAAAAAAAAAAAAAAAAAAGAAAGTGACAAAATCAAAACATTAACTACACAACTCAAACAAATAGAAAGAGAACAGCAAAAAAAAAAAAAAAAAAAAAAAAAGCCCATAGTCACTAGAAGAAAGGAAATAATAAAGATCAGAGCAGAAATAAAAGAAATAGAGAATAGAAAACAACAGAAAGAATCAACAAAACCAAAAGGTCGTTCTTTGAAGGATCAACAAAATCAACAAACCCTTTTCCAGACTGACAAAAGAAAAACAGGAGAGGACACAAATAACCCAAATAAGAAATGAAATGGGGGACATTATAGCTGATATAAAAAGGATTATAACAGAGTATTACAAAAAACTATACTCCAACAAATTTGAAAATCTAGAGGGAACAGATAAATTTCTAGAAACACACTACCTACCCAAATTACCACAAAGTGATGTTGAAATCCGAACAGACCCATAACAAAAGAAAAGATTGAAAAGGTAATTAAAAAAAAAAAAAAAAAAAAACCCAAGAAAAAAAGCCCTGGCCCAGATGGCTTCACTGGAGAATTCTACAAAACATTCAGAGAAGAGCTTATACCAGTACTACTCAAACTATTTCAGAACATAGAAAAGGAAGGGATACTTCTGAATTCATTTCACGAAGCAAGCATAACCCTGATACCAAAACCTGTCAAAGATGACACACAAAAAAGAAAATTACAGACCAATATCTCTCATGAATATAGATGCAAAAATTCTCAACAAAATTCTAGCCAATAAAATTCAGCATCATATCAAAAAAATAATATACCATGACCAAGTAGGATTCATACCAGGTATGCAAGGATGGTTCAACATCAGAAAATCAATCAACATAATCCACCATATGAATAAAAGGAAAGAAAAGAATCACACGATCATCTCAATCAACCCAGAAAAGGCATTTGACAAAGGCCAACACCCATTCCTGATAAAAACTCTCAATAAAACAGGTATAGAAGGGAAATTTCTCAACATAATAAAGGGCATCTATGCAAAACCAACGGCCAACATCATTCTTAATGGAGAGAGGCTGAAAACATTCCCCTTGAGAACAGGAACAAGACAAAGATGCCCTTTGTCTCCACTTCTATTTAACACTGTGCTGGAAGTCCTAGCTAGAGCAATAAGGCAAGAAAAAGAACTAAAGGGCATCCAAACTGGTAATGAAGAAGTTAAACTGTCCCTGTTTACAGATGATATGATACTATACATAGAAAACCCTAAAGATTCCATGAGAAACCTACTGGAACTAATAGAAAATCTCAGCAGAGTAGCAGAATACAAGATAAACATACAAAAATCAGTTGGTTTCCTATACAGCAATAAAGAGAACGATGAAAAGGAAAGCAATACCACTTATAATAGCCTCTAAAAAAATAAAATACTTAGGAATAAATCAAACTAGGGATGTAAAAGACCTATACAAAGAAAACTACAAAACACTACTGCAAGAAACACAAAGGGATCTACATAAATGGAAAAACATACCATGCTCATGGATAGGTAGACTCAACATTGTGAAAATGACAATTCTACCCAAAGCAATTTACAAATACAATGCAATCCCAATCCATATACCAACAACATTCTTCAAAGAGATGGAGAAACTAATCATTAACTTTATATGGAAAGGGAAGAATCCCTGGATAAGTAAAGCTCTATTTAAGAAGAAGAATAAAGTAGGAGGACTCGCACTACTTGACCTCAGAATCTACTATACAGCTACAGTAGTCAGAACAGCCTGATACTGGTACAACGACAGATACATTGACCAATGGAACATAATCGAGAACCCAGATGTAAGTCCATCCACCTATAGTCATCTGATCTTCGACAAGGGCCCAAAGTTCATCAAATAGGGGAAAAGACGGTCTTTTTAACAAATGATTCTGGCAAAACTGGATGTCCATCTGCAAAAAAATGAAACAGAACCCATACCTCACAGCATATACAGAAACTAATTCAAAATGGATCAAAGACCTAAATTTAAAGCCAAAAACTATAAAGTTCATAGAAGAAAAAATAGGATCAACCCTAAAGGCCCTAATGCATGGCGTAAACAGTATACAAACTATAACTAACAACACACAAACTCCAGAAGATAAGCTAAACTACTTAGATCTTCTAAAAATTAAAAACTTGTGCTCATCAGAAGAATTCACCGAAAGACTAAAAAGAGAACCTACAGACTGGGAAAAAATTTTTGGACGTTACAAGTCAGACAAAGGTCTAATCTCTAAAATCTACAAGAAAATCCAACACCTCTACAACAAAAACAAATATTCCAATTAAAAAATGGGCAAAGGAAATGAACAGACACTTCACCAAAGAAGACATTTAAGCGGCCAACAGACCCATGAGGAAATGCTCGCGATCACTACCCGTTAGAGAAATGCAAATTAAAACCACAACGAGAACCATCTCAACCCAGCATTACTGGCACGAATCAAAAACATGGGAAATAACAAATGTTGGAGAGGCTGCAGGGAGATCAGAACTCTAATGCACTGCTGGTGGGAATGCAGAATGATACAACCATTTTGGAAAATGATATGGCACTTCCTTAGACAGCTAGAAATAGAAATACCATACGATCCAGTCAACCCACTCCTAGGAATTTAATGGCCTGACAGACTGGAGAAAGCCCAAGAGTATGGACCCTGGACATCCTTTTAGCTCAGAGGTGAAGTCACTCCCAATGTCCACTGTTCAGCCAGGGATTGGACAGTCTCATAAAATAAAATGGGACTAATGAGGCACAGCAGTCCAGGGACAAGGACTAGAGGGCAGGAGGGGACAAGAAAGCTGGTGATAGGGAACCCAAGGTAGAGAAGGGACAGTGTTGACATGTACTGGGGTTGTTAACCATTGTCAGAAGGCAATATGTGTACTAAGTGTTTAATGAGAAACTATTTGTTCTGTAAACTTTCACCTAAGGTACCAAAAAAAAAAAAAAAAAAGAATTATCTATGTGAGATCAAATTGACAGCAGCAACTCAAAAGGTTTGATGGGAAGCCTAGGGGACAATGAGTTGAAGATAATGGTGATGGAATAATTTGCAAAAGGATAGTGAGAAGAGCAGCACAACTGGAAGAACGTAACCGATGTCACTGACTTGTACATGTAGAAATTTCTGAAATGGTGTATCTTTAGCTACGTATATTTTCACCAAAAAAAAAAAAAAAAAAATCCTCCAAGGTCAAAAAGGGAGTGTTGACCTGTCATGGGGTTGTTAATCAATATCATAAAACAATATGTGTACTGACTGTTTAATAAGAAACTATTTGTTCTGTAAACCTTCACCTAAAGTAAAATAAAAAAATATTAAAAAAAAAAAAAAAAAAGACTGTGGTCCTTGCCTAGTCCTCCAGCCTCATCTCTTGCCATTCTCTTCATCTTCCTCTTGCCACCAAGGCCACTAGCGCTCTCTTCTGTACATTAGAAAGGTTCTCCCCTTCCCTGACCTTTCCCTGGCTAACCCTGATTCATCCTTTGAGTATCAGCTGAAATATTGCTCCTTAGAGTCCTTCCCTGAACCTGAGCATCTCCACATTATTTCCATCTTGTACATACTTTATTATTATATCCATTACACACCATTGTAATTACTTTTCATTACATGTCTTCTCAGCTAGACTTTAGAAAATGTGAGCAGAAGATCTGTGTCTGGCTTCTCACTACCATGTCCCTTGGGTCTAGATGGCACAGTTGATGCTAAAACATATATCTGTTGAAATTAAAGAAGGAAAGTGGAAGGAAGGAAGGCAGGAAGGGAGGAAGGCAGGAAGGGAGGGAGGAAGGCAGGCAGGCAGGCAGGCAGGAAGGACGGAAGGGACTGAAATGATAGAACATTAGTAAATGACAAGATTTAAAGATTTCTGGAGTGTTGTTTCACGATGACTAATGTAAAAGACTGCACTACCATGAATGATGCCAATGTTTAGTGACACTGTAACATTTCTTCAATATAGATGACATGATACTAAACCTTTTGCTAAAGCAACATTTTGGTGACTCCGTAGACCACGGAACTTTATTTGTAATCTCTGAAAACCACATTCAATGGTTGACACAATATAATATTGTTTACCAAGCATCTATCAACAGTGATGACAGTACCAATGTTCCTTCCCTGCGAGCAATTTGTTGATCAGGAAGTTAATTTGTAGGGAAGTATGGTCAAAATTTTACCAATAGATCCATTTTAAAGGCAACATGTCTTCTTTTATAAATTAGGACACCTCTAGATAAAAACAAACATCATTAATAGCATGGATATTTATGTCATTTTCCCATGAAGGACTAAAAATCAAAGAAAGAAAAATTAGACTTATCAAAGTAAAAAAATAATTTAAAAACCATGGTTAAAAATGCATCACTTTGTTTTCTTGTGTTAAGCAGTTTGGGGCAGCATGTGAGGTGAGCATTTGAGTGTGGGGTAAGCTTAAACAAATGCACAGATGTAATAAAACTTATTTCTGTCATATGTTCTCTGATTCAGGAAAAAGAAAACTTTTAAATTTGGAAACACAGGTCAACTTAACTTTGCTTTGGGAAAATATATAATGCATACATTCAGGGCTAATTCTCCTTGTAGGGGATTTCTAATGCACTAATGTATTTCACTGTATGAGGTCTGTCTGCTTAGCATTTGCTTATCTTTTTTTATTAAAATGTTTTGCATTATTCAAACTGAGAAATAAGCAAGAGATGAAAACCAACGTATATTCTTTACTGTAAAAATTGGCAATTCAAGTGCATTACAATAATCTCACCAAGTAACCAGTTTCCAAATTGAATTCAATCACACTGGGAGAAAAAGAAATCATTTTGCATATCTTTGCATGTATGCATGTGGCTAAAGGGAAGAGGATATGACGTGATTTAGCAGGGCCAGTTTTAGGTAGAGCTGTAAATTTATAATTTATTTTCTTTAAGCAGCATTATGTCTCAAGTTAGGGGGCTCTGAAACCTCAGTTCCTCGGCAGCTTCCTTCCCGTTCAAACCCCTTAACTCTTAAAACTGCTCATTTTATGGTCTTTCCTGCTACCCACCTATTAGGATCTGCCCTCACATTCTACATTCATACTCCCATATAAGCTACTCAGAGAAATCCTCAGGTATTTTGTCTCTCAGGGGGCCTATATTTGAACCAAGGGCAAAGGCTTAACCCAAGGATTATACTCTGGACAAAATTTAAGGCAGCACTGGGTTAAGAGTTTTTGACCTATTAGGATCTTGACGGAGGTCGGGGTAATGGCATCATAGGGTGTGTGACACCCCGTGCAGTAACTCATGGTGTCACAACCCTGTGGACCTCCTCCTGTACTAGACCATACAGAATCCTTTGCAATATTTATTATCAATTATAATCATAGAATAATTTGTGATAAATACAGCTGTAAATTGCTTAAGTGTAGTATTTTTTAGATTATATGAATACGAGCAAAAAAACTGTTTTGTAAAACCTTTCTACATTGAATTTTAACATTATTAGTTACAAAATTATTAGTAACTGAACAGAAGCCCTTTTTGATTTTTCTCCTTTTCCTTTAATTACTACTTCCTTCTCAAAAAAGTTATTAATCTAGGTTCACAAATAACTAATTACCACAATAATTGTAGCTAAAACACCAGAAAATTTGACAAAATCAACAGCTATGAAAACACCGGCAGCAACGAAAACAACAGCGTGTGTTTGCAGCATGTGCAATTGAACCCACGTTGTTCAAAGCGTCATTGTACTTGGGTAATAATGGCAGCTCTGACTGCAGTGCATTACAAGGTTCAAAACGTAAATTAGTATTGAGTTTTAGCCTTGTAGGTATACTGATACATGTAACCTGGGCTTACGAAAAATTTTTTTTTGTTGTTAAAACTAACTACAGGGATATTTTTATAAAAAATAATAAATTTCCATTGACACACTGCACAAAAATTTTATAGACAGTCATTTTGATGTCAGCCCCTCTGACAGTGTCACCCAGTGTGGTTCGCACCCCCGGTATGCCCCCAGTGATGTCACTGGATCTGGGAGTCCTCCTTTGTGGCCACAGATGCTTAGTCTAACCAGAAGGTATCTGTTTCATTCAGAAAACTGCCATTCTCTCTAATTTGCTTTCTGAATTCTGTATCCCTTTTATTTTCTGGCGAAGATGATAGTTTCAACTATACCTTCTCATGAACTGATAGAAGCAAAAAGAGAATATGTTTACATTGGCAGAACAGGGAACATCTTTTCCAATTTTCACCTACTCTACCTCAATATTATTCTAGTTTGGTTCTTCATTTGACATTTACTTGTTCTGTTCCTTCTCCACTTTTAGAATTTTGTATAGAATCTATGCTGGTTCATTTTGGAGATTTACTTATATCTAAACAAAGTGAGACCTTGCTGGATGAACAAAGTAGAGCTCAAAGTATAGCTACATCTTTGTAGAGTTTTAGTTTATCAAAATGTTACCACTTCATTAACTAATTACCAATTCAATAATTTGCTTATGCAACAGATATATACTGACCAGCTACTATATGCCAGGCATTCTTCTAGGTACTTGGAATACGTGAGTGAAAAATCAAAGCCCCTGTCTTCACAGGAGAGATAGGCATTGCAGAAGTAAACAAATAAATGTAAAAAGTAATGCCAGATTATTACAAGTGCTGTGATTAGAAGTAAAGATGGATAATAGGCATGGAATCTGGACAGCCATTTTAGACACAAGAGTCTAATAAGATCTCTCTGAAGAGGTGACCCTTGAGAGAGACCTACATGAAGAGAAGAAGTTGTGGGTTGTGGGAAGATCTGAGGAGTGAGGCTCTGGGCAGAGGAAATCAGGCATAAAAAGGAACTTTTTATGAGTCTTCCTGAAGGCAGTGAGGAATAGCAGAAGGCAGCATGCCCAGGAAGAGTCAGCAAGGTGAAAAGAGGCCACAGATGAGCTGGGGAGCCTGGCAGAGCCATTTCAAACAGTGCTTTGCATGCTGTTGTGTCAAATGCTTTCCTACAAAATTATCTTATGATAGTTTTTATAATTATTTTTTCTGATATTAAAAGCTCTGTAAAATAAACTACATATACAATAATTTATTTAACTGTTTTCTTACTGGTGGACATTTAGGTTATTTCCAGATTTTTTTCCCCCTATTATTAATCATGTTTTAACATCTTTGCACATAGCACTTTCTCTCAATTTTTCATCATGGCTACGACAAGATACTTTAAGGTTGCCTTTTAATTACTAATAATTACTTAAAAACAAACAAAAAGTTAAAACCTGGAATGGAAGAAACCAATACAGAAAACTGATGCTAAATAAGCTTATTCACTAGTCAGTTCTGAGTCTAATTTGCTTAATTGGTTCAAAAGAGCATGATGTTAATGCAGTAACAGTTACAGATGGATGGCTGTATTGACTTATATCATTGCTGCTCACCCTAACTAGCAAGCTTCCATGAGTTTCATAGGTCATAAGCAACACTTGGCAACCATGCTGATGGCTCAGCACATCATACCACTACTATTAGAAAATCAATGCTAAGTACATACTCATGGGTCACTGCATTCATGTACACTTTCCCCTTTTATCTCAAAACTCTCGCTCCCTACCCCTTTTTCACTCAAAATTAATGAACCGTACCACTTATTTTACTAAAACAAATTGGAGCAATTAAGAAAGACTTTCTCAACATCGCTCCATCAAATCTGCCAGTTGACCTGGATCTGTCCATATAGGCTCTGAATTTTCTCCTTGCAAAAGAGGCATTGCCCCTGTTCCCATCTAAGGACAAACCCTCCATGTCAGTGCTAGATCACAGTCCCTCTCAGCTACTCAAGAACTTTGCTCCAACACCATCAGTTTCACCCTTTCACTAGACTGTTTCCGTTGCCATACAAACACATTCTAACATCTGCATTCAACAGAACGTAACAAAACAAACATCCCAGACTCCCTTAAGTCTCTTTAGCTGCAGTCCCATTTCTCTGCTTCTTACAGCAACACTCCTTGAAGAAGCCGGCTTTACTCACTGTCTGTATTTCCTTACCTCAGCTCATGTAATAAAGTTCATAATTTCTCCCCCGGAAGTACTTCTTTCAAGGTTTACAATAACTTCTACTTTGCCATATTTAATATTCAGTTTTCAATCCTCATTCTTGTCAACATTTGTCACAATTTGTCATCCCTTCATCTTATTATTTTTTTAACCTAGCCTCTAGGAGACTCTTCTTCTGCCTTTCCTCCTTCCTCACAGGCCATTGCTTCTTTGTTTCCTTTGCTGGATCCATCTCCTGTTCCAGACCTGTGAAACTGTAGAGCCCCAAAATACAGTTCTTAGCTCTCTTTCCTTCTCTATACGTCTTCCCTAAGAGACCTCATTTTTTCCTTTTGCCTTTAATTTCCATTTATATGCTGATGGCGCAAAACCTCTTTTGAATTCAAGACTCACATATCCTACTGTTTACTTGACAACACTTCTTAAAATGTCTAATAGACATCAGACATAATGTGGATAATACAGAGCAACTGACCGTGCACACATAATAAACCTTCTCTAGTCTTCCTCTATTTAAAAAAATAGAAACACCCAATTATCTTAATGGCTCAGGCTACAAGCCTAGAAGTCACCCCTGCTCATTCTCTCTCCTACACTCAGCATCTGGCACATTAACAAATTCCTGTTGTTCTAAGCTTCTATCGTATTGAGAAGATGTTGTGTGTTTTTGAGTCAATTCCAACAGATAGCAACCGAATGTGACAGAGTAGAACTACCCTATAAGGTTTTCTAGGCGGTAATCTTTACGGGAGCAGATCTATACCTAGATGTAATCTTAAATGAAGGAGCCCTGCTGGTGCAATGATTAACCGCCCTGCTGCTAACTTCAAGGTTGGCGGTTAGAACCCGCTCAGTGGCTTTATGTGAGAAAGACCTGGTGATCTGCTCCCCAAAAGATGACAGCCAAGAGAACACTATGGGGCAGTTCTGTTCTGTCACATAAGGTTGCTATATGAGTTGGAATTGACTGGACGGCACCCAATAACACAACAAGATTAAATAACATCAACATGCATACTTCTCAACATGAATTGAACTGTGCCCCCCAAAAATGTATGTCAACTTGGCTAAGCCATGATTCCCAGTATTGTGTGGTTGTCCACCATTTTGTGATCTGATATGATTATCCTATATGTTGTAAATCCTAACCTCTATGATGTTAATGAAGCAGGATTAGACACAGTTATGTTAATAAGGCAGGGCTCAATCTACAAGATTAGGTTGTATTTTGAGTCAATCTCTTTTGAGATATAAAAGAGAGAATGCAACAGAGAGTAGAGGGACCTCCTACCACCAAGAAAGAAGAGCCAGGAGTGGAGGGCATCCTTTGGACCCAGGATCCCTGAGCTGAGAAGCTCCTAGACCAGGGGAAGACTGATGACAAGGCCCTTCCCCCAAAGCTAGCAAAGACAGAAAGCCCTCCCCTGGAGCTGACACCCTGGATTAGGACTTCCAGCCTCCTAAACTGTGAGAGAATACGCTTTTGTTTGTTAAAGCCATTCGCTTGTGGTATTTTTGTTATAGCAGCACTAGATAACTAAGACACCTTCTAAAAGGATTTTCCTCTTGCTAGTCTTGCTCCACCACCAGGATATTTTCATAACAGTCATAGTGGTGTTATTTTATAAATATAAATTGGATTATATCATTCTTAATCTATTCAATGGCTTGATACGCTCAGAATTATTTCCAACCCTCCTACATTTTCAGAAAACTGAAATAAAATAGGAGTTTTTTACATTGTTTTAACTTCATTCAAATACGAAAATCAACCTACAACACTCAAATATTTTTAATAAAGATGTATTACTCAATAAAGATGTAATAAAGCATATTAGCAAGACATAGAAATAAAAACCTGAACAAGAATTGGAATAATGATGAAGAATAGTGTTTGCCAGTGATTTAGATGTATGCAATTTTGTCGTGTAAACTGAGGCTACACTCTGAAAATACTGAAAAATTAAATGTAAAGACATCACATGTGGCAATTTGTTTTTATTCATGTTTTAGTATATACTTTTAACATTTTCCAAAATGTGCAAGAGTGCTTTCCTAAAGAGAACATTTCAGCATAAAGTGAACTTGAGTTTCCTCTTTTAAGGTAGTTTAGCAACTAAAACAAACAAAAAATCATTAAAAATCCTGGGGATAGCAATTGTAGTGAATTTCAAAGACTAGTCTTCTTCTCTCTGGGAAGGACAACCTCTTCGGGTAAGTGGACAGCTTCAGGAAAAATAAATACAGCTCGAACAGACCCGGGAGATCTGAGGGACCATAGACATCACAGACAGACTGCCTGCACATCATGCTCAAAAGATCATCTTTTCATGTGATTCGCTGCTTTTAACACATCCTGGACGAATGTAACTTGACATATGGCCACGGACATGGCCAAGAAATGATTTAGATTACACAATATCCTGTGAAAATGTAAAATTCTGAAGCCAAATTTCCTCATTAAGAATACTTTGTATAATTATTTGCATTTATTTTGTCATGTGTGCTTTTTATAAAAGCGCCAATAAAACTATGGTCAAAACCATTCTATTTTCTCCCTATTTCTGAGTATGCAGTGCTTTTTATTCCCCTCCTTTTTCAATCTACATATGTCTTCAGATTTAGTAATTCTATACTTGTCAGGGGAAATACTAGGATTTGTGTTTTATTTGCATTTTAGCTTGACTCCTTGATAATGTTTTCCAAATGGGATCATGTCACTGTTGTGCCCCTGTAGAGAGATTTTGATCTTATGCAACACTCAAGAGAGTAGAATCATTCAGAAAATAAAATGCTTACAACCAGGAAAGGGATCTGAACCTAGAAAATGTTACAGCCCTTATAAATCACATTTACAATGTCTTTTTTTCCCCACCTTTCTAAAGGAAAACCATAAAACTACTACAACTTACACTCTTAATAAACAATGGACTTAGTCACAGACCAGGAAGCCCATTTTCCAGGGTTAGAAGAAACCAGTGAAGCACTCTTTTCTCATTATTTTGTAGGCAATTAATACTTTATGGCATTTCTCACTGTACATTCACATCCATTATCTCTACTAGATGATATTCTGCTACCTCTGTTTTTTTCTTTCAAGACTTTGCTTCTGGCTTTATATTTCTTGAGGGATCACTTAAAGAGAAAAAAATATCCAGCAGTACTAATTATTTCATTATTTGGCAATATTAAACTCAGTCATCTATTTTTTTTTTTAAGTGAGAAGAAGGAAACAAGAAGCAAAAAGCCAAGAAAAACTGTACTCATTAGACAGCGCACTATGATGCCGCAGTTAACATACTATATAAATGCGTCAAAAAGTAAGTAGTGGGAGGTCTGGATGTAAAATATACTTAATGGATTAGTTTTAGTGCTCATAAAATCTGAGTGCAAAAGCTGGCGTCCATCCATTCTGCAGGCTGCCTGGTGAATCACATGGATTAAGTGCACTGCCAGGAGGGTCACAGCCCTTCAGAGTCCCTACCTAGCTACAGATCTCATCAGGAGCAACTGCAGAGTGTGCCAAATTGTATGATATTGGTTCTCCTCTCAGGACTAACTGAGAGCACCAAACTCATTCTCCTTGTGATTCAAATAAAAGATTTGAGGACCTGTCACTAGAGATTTTTCTATCAGAGTGGAAAAAGAACAGTGGCCCTACGGTATCCACACAGCTACCTCGCTAAAAAATGCCAAGTTTTTACACTATGAAAAAGATGACATTTCTTGAAATAGCACCTAATTACTTCAGTGTTATATATACATATTACACTACCTGTGAGTGTGAAAACCCTGGAGTCCTGCAGTTACCGTTAGACTCACCCCTTTAGCAGGTTACATGCACTAATGAAGAAAAAAAAATCAAAAACAAAAACAAAAACCAACTAATTATATTCTATAAATGACTATTTATTAGTGGGTCATCCTTCTCTTTTTACCCTTCTAAGCTGCTTTTCTGATTGCAGCAAACTGTATACACATTTTGAATTATTAAACATGGGAAATAAATATTTAAAAAAGGAGGGAAGTAACACTTGAAGTGCTCTGTTGGAACTTAAAACAAATATTTCAAAATTTCTTCATGTGATTCTCAATCAGGGAAGAGACGTACATATTCTCATTTTCTTCGTATTGCTTTGAATCTAGTCATATAGTATTTACTGAGCATTGCTCCCTGGTTGCCTATAGTGTACTGAAGAATAATCCAAAGGTTCAACTGCATTTTCAACATAAATTTTAAGCACAGGGTAGAATAGAGTAGGTTTTTTATCATATGAAAAGCATGGAAAATAGTCACTCATTTACTCTCTCTGGGAAAATGATACCGGATGCTAGCAGCAGAAAAAAATTGATTTATTTTACTATTTAATATCCCTTATGTTGTATTTTATATAATCTTCCCCATTTCATTAAAGCATTAATTGTCCATGAATGAATCCACAGGCAAAGAGGTGACATGCTGCTCTATAAAGCTAATTTGACCTTTGCCAGTCACAGTTTGGAGCCCTGGTGACACAGTGGTTGAGAGCTATGGCTGCTAACCAAAAGGTCAGCAGTTGGAATCCACCAGCCACTCCTTGGAAACCCCATGGGGCAGTTCTATTCTGTACTATAGTGTCGTTATGAGTCAGAATCAACTTGACGGCCATGAGTTTGGTTTGGTTTTTGGGAATCACAATTTAGTTTCCAAATGAATTCCACAGGTCATGTCAGGATGATGGTCATAGTGGCAGGGGTGTGATTTTGATAAGGTCATCAGACTGAAAGCTTTCCAGGGGCTAAGGTGGACATATTCTCAGGTAAGTCCTGAAACTATTCCAGGACTTAAGGGCATACTTAATCGTACCTGATTCTAATCTGAACCGATTATTCCAAAAGGTTTTCTAAAAATTGTAGTGGTTTTTAAAGTTTTTAAAAATTTCAAATATTTTTATATTTAAAGTCATGGAACTCTTAATGTAAACATATTCATGTAATTTACATGGCTCTATAACTAAAAAGCCTATAAATGCAGAACTATTTTAATTTGGGCATAGATAGAGTTGTAGTTCTCAATCAAAGCTACATTGGGAATATAAGAACTTCATTGCCCTGAGAATAGGACCCTCCACTTCTAAAAATTCAGTTACAATGAAAAAAAAAATCCATGTAAATAAAGTAAAATAGAGGTATGACCACTCATAGTCTAGTCAGCTCCACCTTGGAGAAAAATTTGGGGAAGTTTCTGGAAGGGTTTTACCACAGAAGAACGATGCATATGCCTTGGGTATCAAATTATTAATTTAACTATAAATTTCCCCCAGAACTCTGGGTACTCTGTTTTGTTGCTCCACCTGATGTCTTGGTGAGAGTCAATATTAAGTAATAAATCAGGCTTATGCACAAATATCAAGGTCCACACTGGGATGCCTTCTTCAAAGAATGGCCAGAAATCGAGAACTCTCCTTGTGCTCTTTGTAAAGGTTCAGTGTAATCTAATCTTTACTACTCAAAGGGTGTTTAGTAGGCCAACAAGATTGCTATTGCCTAAGAGTTTGTTAGAAATGACATAATTCAGGCCTCATTCCAAAGGAATCAAATTCTATGATTTAGAAAGAATTCCAGGTGATTGACATGATTGTTAATTTTGAAAAGCACTGATGTAGGTGACCTCCTGCTTAGATTACGTTTCTTGTGCTTGCAACCTCCTCAGAGTGCTAAGCCAGCCCCAAGAGGTATAGATCTCATAATCAACAAATTGGTGAAGTAGAAGGGAAAGCCCCCAGCAGCTATACATAAGAGATCTCCATAGCTACTGAAATCTACTCTATTATCATTTGATTTCATTCCAATGAGCATTGTTCATATGTCTGGCACTCCCCTCTATTTTGAGGATGAATAAAATATGATATCTATGTTGAAGAAGTGACAGTTAAGTAAACAAATACATTTATTGATAAGAACCACTTGATGCATTTGTTTTATGATGTACCAAAAGAGTTTATTTATAAACATTTAAAACACTCTTAATTCAATGCTGTAATTCCTCACTATGTGCTTACTGAGTGGTATGTATTATTCTGAATAATGTTGCGGACATATGTCCCTTTACCATTTCTATGATAATGCTAGAACCTTAAAACTTCTTAAAACTTAAAACCCTCTTCTACCTTTGTGTTATTGTTGCAATGCAATTTAGTTATACACACATTTAAACCTACAAAACCAAAACAAAAAGCTTTATTGTTTTGTATTTATTATCACTAACATATTTATTCACTCTGTTATTTTTATTCTTTCCTGAAATTCCACTTTTTCCTTTGGGATTTTTTTTCCTTCTGCCTAAAGAACTCCCTTTATTATGTACTTTAGTTCAGGTTTGCCAATGATGAATTTTCCTAGCTCTTGTTTGTCTGAAAATGCCTTTATTTCACCTTTATTGTTGAAGAATATTTTTTCAGGGTATAAAATTTTAGATAGGCATTTTTAAAGTACTTTAAAAATGTCATTCAATTGCCTTCTAGCTCCTTTTTTTTCTGTAGAAAAGTCAGTTGTCAGTATTTTTGCTGTTACTTAGAAAGCAATGGGTCTTTTTCTTTGGTGACTTTTAAGATCTTATCTTTGCTTTTGCATTTCAACAGTCCTCATAGTCATGATAAAAGGAGAAAGGATTGAAGTTGTCAAGGATTTCATTTTACTTGGATCCACAATCAAAGCCCATGGAAGCAGGAGACAAGAAATCAAACGACATATTGCATTGGGCAAATCCGCTACAAAAGACCTCTTTAACGGGTTAAAAAGCAAAATTGAGGACTAATGTGTGCCTGACCTAAGCCATGGTGTTTTCAATTGCTTCATATGCATGAAAAAGCTAGGCAATGAATAAGGAAGAACAAAGAAGAATTGATGCCTTTCAACTACGGTGTTGGTGAAGAATATTGAATATACCATGGACTGACAGAAGAATGAACAGATTTTTCTTGGAAGAATTACAGCCAGATTGTTCCTTAGAACCAAGGATGGAGAGACTTCAACTCACATACTTTGGACCTGTTATGAGGAGGGACCAGTCCTTTGAGAAGGACATCATGCTTGGTAAAGTAGAGGGTCAGTGAAAAAGAGGAAGACCCTCAACGAGATGGATTGACATGGTGGCTGCAACAATGGGCTCAAGCAAAACAAAGATTGTGAGGACAGCCCAGGACCTGGCAGTGTTTCATTCTGTTGTACATAGGGTTGCTATGAGTCAGAACTGACTCTACAGCACGTAACAACAACAACAACACTTATACCAGATATAGTTTTCTTTGTATTTATTTAGCAACTTCTTGAATCTGTGTGTTGATGTGTTTCATGAATTTTCGAAAATTCTCTGACATTATCACTTGAAAAATTACTTCCGTCCAATTGCATCTTTCTTCTTTTTCTGGAAATTCAATTACTTTTATATTGAACCTTTTACTGGCCCCATATGTTTCTGACATCTTTTATATATTTTCATTCATTCTTATTTTTTAACCTCTCTCTGTGCTTCAGTTTAGATATTTTCTATCAACCCATCCTCCAGTTCACCAGTCTTGTCCTTCACTGTTTTTAATTTGTAATGAAGCCAACCTAATGAGTTTTTGCTTTTAGATATTATATTTTCAGTTGTAGAATTTCTATTTGATTTCTTTTTATAGATACCAGGACTCTTGTGGTAATTTTTTCTTTTTACCTATCAATATATTATCAGCACTTTTCCCCTTTATTTTCTTGAACACATTGTGTTCCTTTAGGTCCTTAGCAGGTATGTACTGAACCACTTGTGGATCTATTTTAAGAGTCTATTTTTCTCTTCACTTTCAGCCAAGAGGTTGTCTCTTTTAGCATGTCCAGTAATTTTTGACTTTTAGACATTATGTATATAAATAAATTTTAAAGTCCTGAGATAATTTTGTTTTTCTCCATAGATGTTTCCCCTTCTGCTCAGCTAGACAGATAAAGTGGTAGCTGACCACCTGAATTATATCAAGGACTGGTTTGAGTTGAGTTTGGATTTCAGCCGTGGTAACTTTCATTCTACAAGTTTCCAACTGGTTTGCCCTTGACTCTCCAGGATTTTCAGTGAGAGCCTACTTTATTTTATAGGACTCCTCTCCTAGCTCTAATCTGTTTTTAAATACTGTCAATAAATTTAACTCTGCTTTTCAGAATTCTTCCATTTAAATTTTTAGTCTTCTATTATTTGTAGCCCCAGAATTCACTAAATGTTCAAAGATGAAAATTTTCCGTGAACATGAGGCTCAGTTGATTTTTTATATTTCCCAGAAGTAGTTTTCTACATGTTCAAAGCCTGGATC
Organism: Dugong dugon; assembly: GCA_030035585.1. Lineage (NCBI taxonomy): Eukaryota > Metazoa > Chordata > Mammalia > Sirenia > Dugongidae > Dugong > Dugong dugon. The sequence continues at coordinate 144,845,284 of CM057464.1, read as the reverse complement.
CTTCACCTCTTTCCCCAATCCAAATTAGCAAAAGTCCCCAGAGTATAATAACATCTTGAGATCATCTCTTCTCTATGGGGTTCTTATATTTCCAGTGTATCACTGCATTTGCATATACATACTATTTTCAACTTCTTGGTGTCTGAAGTTTACAATGTATGTATACACAAAAACACTATACAAAACCAAATCAAACCTGTTACCACTGAGTCAATACTGACTCATAGCGACCCTACAGGACAGAGCAGAACTGCCCCATATAGTTTCCAAGGAGTAACTGGTGGATTTGAACTGCTGACTTTCTGGTTACTAGCCGAGATCTTAATCACTGTGCCACCAGGGCTCCAAAAATACTGTGTATATATATAGTAAAATTCAGCTTAAAGGACTCCATATGAATGGCTTAAAAAACATGCTTATTCAAGTTAACTGGCTTTGTGGCATTCTGAATAATAAGTATCTTTGACACACAATGTAGAAAAGAATCCTTTTATTCACTGACGGTCAAAATATTAATTTAACCAGCATATTGGCAGAATTAGCAAAAACTCTGCATAAGTGGAGTAAAAATTCAAAAAGATTCATTATTATAAGGAAGCTCAAGATAATTCTTTGTAGAATGTGTGTCATTTCATTATCTCATGGTCAATCTATAAAGATTTATGCAGCCTGTGTAAAAAATAATCATTTTTCCTCTTCCATTCATTTTTCAAAATGAATTTTGCTTTCTTTTTTCTTCTTCTCCAAGTAAGAAGTGAATAAAAGGAGTTGGATTCTTGGCGGATGATGATAAATCCTTTCAGACATGTTGAATTTAAGGTGACAATGGAATTGACATGACACCAGCTAGAAGTTGGAGATGTGGGACGTTAGCTTAGCAACAAGGTCAGGACTGAAGATATAAATCTGGTAGACATATGTATGGAGATGATAGTTTAAATCATGACAGCAGTTGGCATTTTCAAGTGAAAGACTGCAGACAGAAAAGCAGAAAGGTTCAAGGACCCTACTCCTCGCTTTAGGGGTATGAAAAAAAAGTGAAAAAAATAAAACTAAGAAAAGACAAAGAAGTAGGAAAAAAGCAGTAAAATCTAGCACTCTATCAAGGAAATCAAGAGAAGAGAGGCTGTAGCAGATTGACCAAATTAAACTAGGTTGGTTCATTTTCAGATTTGGGAATGATTTATATTACATTTAATTACTAATAACATTTAGAATATTTTACTCTATATCCTAAAGCCAAATTTACCTTGATGCCTGGGAAATAAATTTTTTTCTAATTAGTAATAATTAATTGAAGTTTTCTTAGACTATGTACGTTTTACAGTAAGCAAAGCGAAAGAAAAAAATATGAATCCAATCTATTATTCTCTTGATATTTGTTAAATTTATTCTTAATTATCTGAAGTATTCTTTGAGCATTAGTATTTATATAGATATTTGTATTACTTCTCAAAGAACAGTATTCATTCAAATAAAACATGATTACAATGAAATTCTCTCCATACCACTTTTTTACATATGCAGTCACAAAATCAAATTTTGATACAAATATCAATTTCATTGGGGAAAAAGTATCCAAATGTCAGATGCCTCTTTAAATGAATAATTCATTTTGTTATAGAAGGAATAAAACTGAGATTGGTGCAACAGTACATCATTCCACCTAGCACCTGTGCCTAGCTTTAAGGATTTGTTCCCTATTGCCTACAGTGGGTGACAGGTTTTATTTTATTCCTGTCTCTTACATTCACAAGAGTGCAATTGTATTCCCCAAAGCCTACACAGGCCATTTCTTACTTTTTTAAATATGTAACAAAATTTTTAAATGACAATTTATATCTAGATCTCAGAAGCAGTATCAAAATTATTAAACCGAGACAGCTTCTAAGAATTCGCTTTTAAGTGTGTTCATTCAGAAACATGCTTATCACTAGACATAATTAATTGCTTTGGGCTCTGTTTAACTAGATATGCTTTTGATAATATAATGAAACTTGAAAGATACTTGCTTGTATCCGTAGTCTCAAAGGGTTAACTCAAAACAAACAGGGTTATTTTAACTGTAAAATAACCCCTTGGTTACTCCTTCATGTCCTATAAGTTTACTGTTTTATTTCTAAACATAGGTACCTCATTCACTAAGGGTGCTCCATAAATTATAAATAAGCTTTCTCAAAAATTTGAGAAATTGAGATCTCAGAACAGTCATATAAAGAAAGTATTACAATATAATTTCAGTGTAAGAGAAATTTACAATTGTATCACTTCTAAATATAAGCCTTTACAGATAGCCATAAGACCACCAAGTATTTTACCATATATTACCATTCAAAAATTATTATGTAAATCTCATTTTTCCCAGGTGATGAACCTAATAGGCCAAGTACCATATTATACTAATTTTCCTTCTAACTGCCATGTACTACAAAGTTAAAAATTAGTACAGAACAAATAGCACATCTGTTGTACTGTCAGTATAACTCAATTTAGTTGATGGCTGACATTAGTTTCTGTTTCTCTCTATTTGATATATTATCGAATATATACAACAAAACAACAAGGCTATTTACATGAAGTATTCTCAAAAGTATTAATCCAGTAGCCTATGTCAGATTTAATGCTCAAAGGCAATTGCCTACAAAGTTAGAAAATATTTTGGATTATAAAATTAATAGATTAACAGATTAACTGGACATCTATTAAATTATCAATCTAGGAAGTAACAGTATAGGATGCTTTGGGATACTTAGCTACACTACTAATATTTATACCATTCATGTAAACAATGTGGAAATAATTATGATGCAATATGTGTTTATTTGTTGCTCTCATACTATGCAATGTTTGATATTATATTCTATTACTTTAACTGAGATAGAAATTTTAAAAAAGAAGTTTCTCTAGTTTATTGGTTTTATTTCTCCCTAAATCTATTAAAATAAATTAATTGAAATTTTAATTATGATGTTCGATTTACATAATGAGTACAAAAGAAAACTGAAGTTCAAACAGTTTAATCCTGTGTATCTTATTCTTGTAATTAAGTCATTTCATTACTGAATGTACACACGGGGTTGGTTAACGATGCTAATCTGTTTGTGTTGCTTCTAAGCATAAGGCAGATAGTTTAATAGAGAAACCAGAAAAGACACTGTGGAAAATTCCAACACAAAGTTCAAAACTTGAAACAGTTAACTAAAATTTATATTAATGTTGCTTGCCCTCATAGTATCACTTCTTGCCAATATTCGTTATGAAGTACTAATTTATTTAAAAATATTTTATGGAAATAAACAAACCTTGTTACATATATAAACATCACTGAATCTCCTCCCTGATTGTACTTCCCATGTTTCCCCCTCAGCCGTGAACACACTGACCCATTCATATGGTAGACACTCTCAAAGTATTTTAGGTTTTTGTTGGGGTGAAAAAACAATGGCTTATGTTCTGTAATCTAAGTATTATCGGCAGCTCCAGGAGTCCCATTTTTGAGTTTTCTCATATCTGTACACTTTTCAATCACTATTGCTTCCTTCTGGCACCGTAGAATGTGAGGCGGTTGCAGCAGCTAAAGGATGAAATGGTATAAATACAACTTTCTTAAATCCTTTGAGTAGAAAAAGGAAGAAAAACCCAGTCATATAACTTTATAGCTTTGCCCTTTATGGTTTTCCTTTAGATTATTTGTTAAAAGGAAATTATTAAATTTTCATGTGCTCTACAGAGCCTTGCCTTGGTTTATAAAATGAAAGGAAAAGGAAATATTGTTAACCGCTTTATTGCCAAAGGATAGTCATTACCTGTCCGCATGTTTTGGAAGAATTCTTAGTCCTTTGGGTTTCAACTCTCTTAGACTATAATGTTTTAGGCTCTGCCTTCACTGAGGCTTCCTAGCCCAAGGTCAAGAGGCCACGGACTTTATTCTGTCCTTGCAGTCATCATAGGGAGCGGTGCGCGCGGCTACAGAACATTTGTGTCGCCAGCTTGGCTCAAATCTCTTTCTTCTAAAATATTAAAACTCTCTGATCTGATGGGTTATTTAACTCAGCCAACGTGCCTGGATACCTGCCTCACAAAAATATTAGGTGATTTTTTTAAAAATTGAAAATACCTAATAAAAGTCATTCTACTGTAGAATTTTTCCTGAACCAAGCAGATTATAGGCCAGCAGAGATGTATGAACTGGGTCAGGAATTCAAGTCCTTGGGAGGCCGCGTAAGTTTTTTTTTCACATGGAGGCGGATGTGAGTTTTAAGCAGCAATCCTGTCTGTATCCCTTAGAGCTGCCTGAACAATTTCTTTCACTGGTCACGGCACCTTCCTGAAAGCACTGCTTGTCACCAGGAGTGCGAGAAAGGATGACGCCCGGCCCTGCAAGAATCACAGGAGTGCCGTCCACCAGGACAGACCTTGCAGAGGGTCACAGCGAGGACTGGTGCAAAATCTCATCATAAAACCACAGTTCCCAGAAGACTTGGCTCTATCTCACACCATCATTCACCCTCTTACTTTGTTCCCCATATTTTGACATTAAACAAAAGCAAATCAAGATTATTTCTGCTTGATATAAAGCCACATTTCCCAGTTCAACAATAAATGAATATCACCGAAAATGTTCCGAGTGTTCTCTGAAACTCCGGTGTGCTGGGTTGTAAATGCGTACTACCACACCCCTCAACTCCTCCACCCCTCACACCCGAAACATATAGTTCTACAAAGATAGTTCCTGGGGATTTTTTTTATTTTTATTTTTTAGCTCTTTTAGCCTTTTTAAGCAAGTGATCTCTGAGTTGTAAAAATATCAACATCTTTGCAGGGCTCTTCTTCCCTAATAAGGGACAGGTAAAAGAGCATTTTACAATTTCTGTCTTTTAAAGTTAACAGGAAGAAGTACAAGTTTGCAAACCCTTCAAGTTTTTCAAGCCAGAATTACTATCACCTTGAATGGATTGCCTGATTTGACTAATTTGCTGTTAATTGCATTCCAATAAAACAAGGATGCTAGTTTAGAGCTCTGAAAGCTACGCTATTTCAACAAAAAAGGCACTAATGTTAAAAATATCATAGCAAAACAAAATTGAAACACACAGCACCAAACCAAAAAAACCAAACCCACTGCCATCAAGTAACTCTATACGACAGAGTAGAACTACCCTATAGTGTTTCCAAGGCTGTATATCTTAATAAAGCAGACTGCCACAACTTTCAACCACGGAGTGGCTGGTGGATTCGAACCACTGACCTTTTGGTTAGCAGCTCAGTGCTTAAGCACTGTGCCACCAGGGCTCCTTAACACACAGCGTAGAACAAATAAACCGAAACAAAATAGTGAGTATTCAAAGTCTTCCTTAGGTTATTTTCGAATAAAATATTTATTTTTTAATTCCTGTAATAAATCATATCCTTCTAGTAACAATTTTCTTCAACTAAAATCCATCGCTCTGCAAATATTGCATTGCTTTTCGAGTCCAATCAGGAAAATGTCTAGCCGTGTAATAAGCAAACTAGGTGATTTCAAAAATCCTCGGTAAGATTTCACCTCTGGAAAAAATCCCTATTGTGCTTTGAAAATTTCTAACTGGTCTATGTTTTAAAAGCACACTGCATGATCATTACAATCATCAATATTTCACACCAATTTTGCTTATAAAAATAAAAGCTTGTTTTTGTGACACACCAAACATGTCTTTGATGGTCGAACAGCACAGATATAAAACAGGACACCTTTCATTTTGCCATCATGTGAAGTGCATCTAAGCAATAAGAGGAGAGCGAGACTCTGCATTAAGAAGAGGCTTGATAACACACTGCTGATGACTTAGGCAAATCGGATGGTAAATTACCTTTGAGAGGTCCCCAGCCTCCAAATAGAAGCAGATAACAAACACATTCCAGGTAACCCAGAGGACTAGCCAGACAGCATACTGTAGAGAAGCAAGAGAGAAATAACACATAATTAGTTTTGAATAATAGTTTAAACTTTTGAACACCCAAATCACAAGATTAGTGGGGGGTATTACATATTGTCTCATTCTAGGAAACAGGATTAAATGCACATTTTTTTCTCCGTTGATTTTTTTCTCACTTTAATAGCCTCTTGCAGTATACAGCTCAAACTTGCCTAAAAATAATTTTAAGGTTTTTAGACCAAAGAAACAGCCTGCATTTCTGTTTGAATGGTAAATGTCCTCTAGAAATCCAAACAGTAGAAGAAGGAACGGATGCTCCAATAGGCATATCAAACACAGCTCATCAAAAAGAGAACTCATATCTTCCTTCAGCAAAACCATCCCGATATAGGTTGATGTACAAAATTTTCTCTAAGTAACCTAAGGTCATCTTCATCTCAGTCTTTATGGCTCTGTCCCATCGAATCAGCTCTTAAGTTGATTTTTTTCTCCTTGGCGCCTTGTTTTCATTTCTCTGTTCACCTTACTGTATCCTTTCATGATCTCCCATTACAGAGGCCACTTACTTATTATCGCTAACTTCATTCTGTTGTCTGTTCAGTGCACCCTCTACACTGATGACAAATTATCCTTCCAAGACATAGCTCTGATCATTCAGTCAACTAAAATTTATTAAGTGTCTGGAAGGAAACATGCTAGGAGACACTGAGGATACAAAGAACAGTGAGAAGTTTTGCCTGATGTCAAGTTATGGAGATAGACAAGAAGGAGGTGATTATTATATAGGAATTATGGATATATATGGTCTAAGCACAAGGAAAGAAGACAAAAGGAGGCATTGCCAATCCTGAGAAAAGTGGTCCAGAAGAGGTGAAACAAGGTGCCTTAAAGGATTTAACCAGATAATAGTGCAGGTATTTGGAGAGGCTACGGTGGAAGGGCACGGTAAATAAAGGAAACAGCAGATTTAAATTTTAAAAAAATGGGAAAAGAGGATACTACGTCACTTCCCTACTAAATAAACACCAATGGTTCCCATCCTTTACATGGTGCATTCTAAATTCTTTATTTTATGATTCAAGGGGCTCCATAATCTTCTACCATGTTATCTTTTCACCCACGTATTTCAGTCGATCTCTCCAGTCATCCTGGATTCCAGACACAGCAAATTACTTGCTATTCCATGTACATGGAAAGCCGTGTCCCACCTCTGTGCACAGTTCAAATATTCACCAGTTCACCTCTGAGTGCTACCCAATCAGAATTGGCTGAGTCCTACTTACTGTTCTAGTAAGACTTTGCTCATTTTAATTTCATTTCCAAATGTCTTCTATCTAATTATTTGCATATTTTCTCTAATGTACAATGATAAGCTCCTTAAAAAAAGGGACTGTTTTTTTTTTAAGCTTTTTTATTGTACTTCAGGTGAAGGTTTACAGAACGAATAGATTCGCATGAAACAGTAATACACATATTGTTTTGTGACATTGGAACCCTCTAACTTCTCAACCTTTTTTTTTTGGTGAAAATACACATAGCCAAAGATACACCATTTCAAAAACTTCTACATGCACAGTTCAGTGACATTGACTACGCTGTTCTAATTGTGCTGCTATTCTCAGTTTAGATGAAGGTTTACAGAACAAAATAGTTTCTTATTAAACAGTTAGTACACGTTGCCCTATGACAATGGTTAACAACCTCACAACACATCAACACTATCCTTACTCAACCTTGGGTTCCCTATCACCAGCTTTCCTGTCCCCTTTTGCCTTCTAGTCCTTGTCCCTGGACTTCAGTGCCTCATTAGTCCGATTTTGTCTTATGCGACTGTACACTCCCCGGCTGTACGGTGAACCTCGGAAGTGACTTCACCACTGAGCTAAAAGGGTGTCTGGGGGCCATGCTCTAGGGATTTCTCCAGTCTCCTTTAGGCCAGTAAATCTGGTCTTTTTTTGTGAGTTAGAATTTTGTTCTGCATCCTTCTCCAGCTCTGTCCAGAACCCTCTGTTGTGATCCCTGCCAGAGCATTCAGTAGTGATAGCCAGGCACCATCTAGCTGTACTGGACTCAGTGTGGTGGAAGCCTTGGTAGTTGTGGTCCATTAGTCCTTCAGACTAATATTTTCCTTGAGTCTCTCCTTGTTCTTTTTACTCCCCCTTGCTCCCGAAGGGATGAGACCAGGGGAGTATTTTAGATGGCTGCTCACAGGCTTTTAAGACCCCAGACACTACTCACCAAGGTAGAATGTAGAACATTGTCTTCATAAACTGTGTTATGCCAATTGAGCTAGATGATCCCCGAGACCATGGTCCCCACAGCCCTCCGCCCCGCAATTCAGTCCCTCAGGGAGTTTGGAAGTGTCTACGGAGCTTCCATGACCTTTCCTTGTACAAGTTGTGCTGGCTTCCCCAGTATTGTGAACTGTCTCAGCCTTCACCCAAGATACCACTTATCCATTGCCTATTTAGTATTTCCCCCCCACCCCTCCGATCCCTGGTAACCAATAAAGATTGTTACTTCTGATGTGTGAAATTTTTCTTGGGTTTTTACAATAGAGGTCTCATACAATATTTGTCCTTTTGTGATTGACTTATTTCACTCAGCATGATGTCCTCCAGTTTCAAAAAAGGGACTATTTTTTATTCATGTTTTTATCCTTTATAGTTCCTAACTTAGTACTTTGCACAAAGTAGGTATACAAAAACTATTTTATGTATCAGTGAATGATTGAGTAGCAATGTGAAGAAAATTTTATTTTATTTTTTTCACATGTAAAATCCATCCTCCCTCCCATACCTGATTTTTAATATACGACTATTAAAATACCATTATCAGTAAAGGAGTCCAATAGTAACACAGATGTTAAGTGCTTGACTACTAGTCTAAAGGTTGGTGGCTTGAACCGACCTACAGGCTCCAAGGAAGAAAGGCTGGGCAATCCGCTTCCAAAAGGTCATAACCTTGAAAACCCTATGGAGTGCAGTTCTTCTCTGCAAACATAGGGTCACCATGAATCAAAACTGACTAGACAGCAGCTTTTTATTTTTATTTTTTGATATTATTAGTCAAGGTCCCTGGGTGATGGAAACGTTTTGTGCTCAACTGCTACCCTAAAGGTTATTGGCTTGAACTTATCCAGCAATGACATGGAAGAAAGGCCTGGAGATCTGATTCCATTAAAGATTACAGCCAAGAAAACCCTACGGAGCAGTTCTACCCTGCAACACATGGGGTTACCATGAGTCTGAATAGACTCAATGGTAATGTGTGTGTGTGTGTGTGTGTGTGCACGTGTGCATGTGTGTGTGTGTGTGTTTTGTATAATCAGTCAGGTTGTGTGAGGAGCAAGAGCCCTGTGTGATGAGCCTATGTAATCATAAATGATGACTCAGTAGTTTTCTGAGAGTGATGGGTTCCGCTAACTGCTGAATACATGTATTGCTCAATGGAGTATAAAGTGAAGGCAAAAATTAAATGGTGCAAGACAAAATAAGAGATTTGAGAGGCTGTATAGGGTAAGGGGTGGGGATTGGAGATAGGGTCAGGAAGCTGAGCAAGCTTTGGCGAGGGAGGAACTTCTATAGAAGAGAGATTTAATGAGACAATTTAAGTTTTGCTCAGTATAGTGAAATATAAATTGACAATGTTTTAAAAAATACTAAAGTCTACATTTTTTGACTGTTTTGCAGACTTGTATTTTAGTTTTAGAAATATAATGAAGTACTGAATCCTACTTTACAGGTAACAGCGTGAGAACAAAACATGCCTGTAAGTTCCAGTTGCTTGGTTCAAGTGAATATAATAAGAAGGAATGACTGATGGAAGTGTTTTATCATATCCTTTGTTCATAATGACACACGTTCCCCACTTAATAATCCAGAGTAAAGTACACATTAGTCACTAAAGGCCAAACTAGTTAGATAGGTATAATATAGGTAAGAGCTAATGAAAGACACTGCATTACACATACCAAATATTACTGAAAGTTTGTCATAGGCAGGCATGCTTCCTGATCTGGCATTAAAGAATGGCAATGCTGTAACTTTTCTATACCACAGCTGAAATTATATTTTAATTCATTAAATGCTGAAAATTTTATGTGCATCCACAAAGTATATATAATAATGTTGTTATTGGATGCCTTTGAGTCAATTTCAACTCACAGCAACCTTTTGGGACAGAGTAGAACTGCCCCATAGGGTTTTCTAGGCTGTAATCTTTCTGGGAGCAGATGACCAGATCTTTCTCCTGCAGAGCCACTGAGTGGGTTTGAACCATCAACTTTCCATTAGCAGACAAGTGCTTAAACATTGTGTCACTAGGCTTACTTACACATGATATTGTCATACTTTAATACTATAAGAATTTGGAATCTTCATCCAGATTAATTTAGACTTCACTAATAGTTGTTGTAGGTGACATAGAGTTGGTTCCGACTCATAGTGTCCCGTGTACAGCAGAACGAAATGCTGCCCAGTCCTATGCATCCTCATAATCATTGCTATGTCACTAATAGCTACTTACTTACCTTTATGTGTATGTGTAAATGTAAGTTATACTTAGCTCAACTAAAAACAATCAAGCTGAAAAATTTATGTATTAGTCATCAAAATTAATAATTTTCTGAAAGAAAAGATAAGTAATGGGTCACATGCAAATATATGGCATGTAAAGTATAAGAACTTGGGACCTAAAGTCCTGCTCTGTTCCCTAGGAGCCCTGTGACTATGTTCAAGTCACTCTGCCTCACTACACTTTAGTTTCCTAAACTATAAAATAGGCATAATAATACTAGCCTACTCACATGATTTATATGATGATTGAAGGATAGAATGTTTGAAAGTGTCCTACACTTGAGCTCTCACTACCTGCTGCAGTTTTATTAAAATGGCCATGCTGTATCGCAGCATTCCTTGTTTAAATAATACAACAATAATTCCAAAATTTGTATCTCCTCAGGATAGTAAAAAAATATGCTTTCCACATTTACTTATGTAAAATATTCTCCCACCTAATTGAACTCGTCACCTAGACTTGTTTCTTTAATGCAATATATTCTTTCCTAGCCTAAGTTTTCTTTTTTGATATATTTAATGCCGTTATGGATAGATGGGTGACATTTTACAAAACAAACAAGCATTACTTTATTGGATTTCATTCCAACAATAATGATTTAGTATACCACATAATTATAAAAAGTTTTCTGTATTTAGTTGCTTTTTCACAGTATTTATTGATAATGATTTTATTCTCCTTTCTTATCACCCTTCTCCCAGAGTAATCCAGAAGAATATTCCAGAAAGAACATAGTAAATATTTATTCGATAGCTTTGGATTTACTTGCATTATTTTCATTTTATTGTATATCTCAGTACAAACCAGTTAGTCCACATTGCACTGTACTTCATTAAAGAGTTACAAAAGAGAATTATCACCTCTAGTGACAAAGCTCCTTTAATGCACGCACGAAGTCCGCGCTAATGCTTTAGACTGTAATGGCTGCACCTGTCTCACTGTCCAACGGCAGGCTTTTGTCTAATACAATCATTTAACTTGCTTCTACTTCCCTTCTTCATCCTCTTATTTTCTAACAGTTTATTATTCTTCTTCACATTTGTTTTTCTCATTTTAGTAGCTGACATTTATTTAAGTCCAAGTGGATTTTGTCAAGTTGCCTAAATATTGATGAAAATTTTTCATTTCCTTGTAATTTGGCCTATGAGTGAATTCTGTCAATAAACCCTATTGTTTGCTGTTTTTAACATTATTCATTGTCCATATTTAAGAGTGAAAAGATCTGCACTAACTTTGTGCCAGTTGCTACAGCTAGTTGAGGCGATATATTTGACAACTGTTCAGTGTGAGGATAATTGAAAATGATGCCTGCCCAGGAGATATAACCTAACAGGATAGCAAAGTATCAGACTTGCCAGATATCACCTAACTTGTAGTCTTCTGCTAAAAATTATTATTGCTTTAGCCTCATCATTTCTGTGATTAAAAAATCTCTTATATTTTATGCTTTAGGTAGAAACTTCGGGACATTATCTGTGATGATAGACAAATCCCATGGTTGGTGAAATTAACTCTTAAGGGTTGATTTCTGAAGCACCAAGTGGAACATTTGAGAGGTTGTTTCAACTTGTCTCCACCCAAACGGCTAAAACCATCAGCTGAAAAAAGTAAGTGAATCATTATGGTTTCCCTGTTGTATTTGTGGCTCTAATCGTGAAATCAAATTAGATACAAGATAAAAATCGTTCAAGGCTGCAATCCTGATAGGCCAAAACATTAAGAGAAAAGTTATTGGCCAGGTCCTGAGACACTGGACCACATGTCATGGTTATATAATAAATAGAAATAAAGGATGTCAAACTATAAGACTAATAAATATTTTATTGGAAAACAACAAGTTATACATCTGTAACACAGTCAAAACTTTTCTACCTCTCTCTTAAAATGAAACTAAGATTAAGTTTATATTTTTAAAGTTTAAAGTATTTTAATGTACACAAAACATTGAAAATAATATAACAAACTTCTATCCCCTGGTGGTACAGTGGTTAAGCGTTTGGCTGCTAACCAAAACACTGGCAGTTCGAATCCACCAGCCACTCCTTGGAAACACTATGGGGCAGTTCTACCCTGTCCTATATGGTTGCCATGAATCAGAATTGACTCAATGGCAACAGGTTTTTTATGTACCCACCATTCAGTTAAAAGGATGTTAATATTTTACTGAAATTGCTTCAGATCTTTCTTGCTGATATTTTTAAACAAAGTATTATAGATACATAATATGAGGGATATCATTGCTCACATCAGATGGATCTCGGCTGAAAGCAGAGAATACAAGAAAGATGTTTACCTGTGTTTTATTGACTGTGCAAAGCATTTGACTGTGTGGATCATAACAAATTATGGATAACATTGTAAAGAATGGGAATTCAAGAAGACCTAGTTGTGTTCATGTGGAACCTGAATATAGATCAAGAGGCAGTCGTTCAAAGAGAACAAGGGGATACCGCTGTGGTTTAAAATCAAGAAAAGTTTGTGTTGGGGTTGTATCCTTTCACCATACTTAAATTCAGTCTGAATGTTGAGCAAATAAATAATCAGAGAAGCTGGATTATATGAAGAAGAATGGAGCATCAGGATTGGAGGAAGACTCATTAACAAACTGCAAAATGCAGAAGACATAACCTTGCTTCCTGAAAGTGAAGAGGACTTGAAGCATTTATTGATGAAGATCAAAGACTACAGCCTTCAGTATGGATTACACTTAACATAAACAAAACAAAAATCTTCACAACTCGACCAAAAAGCAACATCATGATAAACGGAGAAAGTAAATTGAAGTTGTCAAGAATTTCATTTTACTTGGATTCACAATCAATGCCCATAGAAGCAGCAGTCAAGAAATCAAAAGATGCATTGCATTGGGCAAATATGCTGCAAAAAACCTCTTTAAAGTGTTAAAAAGCAAAGCTGTCACTTTAAGGACTAAGGGGAGCCTGACCCAAGCCATGGTGTTTTCACCTCATATGCATGTGAAAGCTGGACAATGAATAAGGAAGACCAAAGAAGAATTGATGCCTTTGAATTATGGTGCTGGCAAAGAATGTTGAATATACCATGGACTGCCAGAAGAACAAACAAGCCTGTCTTGGAAAAAGTGCAGCCAGAATGCTCCTTAGAAGCAAGGATGGTGAGACTATGTGTCACATACTTTGGACATGTTATCAGGAGGGACCAGTCCCTGGAAAAGGACATCAAGCTTGGTAAAGTAGAGGGTCAGCGAAGAAGAGGAAGACCCTCAACAAGATGGACTGACACAGTGGCTGCAACAATGGACTCAAGCATAATGATTGTGAGGATGGCACAGGACCGGGCAGCATTTCGTTTTGTTGCGCATCGGGTTTCTCTGAGTTGGAACTCACTCAAGACCACCTAAGAACAACAGTTACCATCCCTTCAAATTTTCTCCTTACTTTCACCAATAAATGTTACTATTACCCTAAAATTGGAATGTTTTCTTCACATAAGAGCTTTCATATTAGTAATTGCTGTTGTTAGATGCTGTCAAATCAGGGAGACATCTTGCACAACACAAGGAAACTTTGCCCAGTTCTGCACCATCCCCACAGTCAGTTGCAGATTAGACTGTTGTGATTCACAAGGTTTTCATCCTAGTCTATCTTGGAAGCTCCTCTGAAATTTGTTCAGCATCACATCAACACACAAACCTCTATTGGCAGATGGGTGGTGGCTGCACACGAGGTACACTGGCCAAGAATCTGGTCTCCCATATAGAAGGCAAGAATTCTACCAATGAACTGCCAATGCCCTCCATATTAGTAATAAATATGTGTTTATGAAGAGAATGGGTATCGTCAAAGTGTGGTTTTTAAATTTCATATAAATAGTATCCTAGGGTGTGAATCTTTTGCAATTTGATTTTTTATTCAATTTGGAATTTTAGGAACTTATACTAGTAAATGCATTTTCTTCATTATATGTTTTATTAGGGTTTCCAAGGAGTGGCTGGTGGATTTCAACTGCAACATTTTGGTTAGCAGCCAAGCTCTTAACCACTGTGCCACCAGGGCTCTATACTTAGGGTAGTTTATGCTTTTTCATTACTAGGAACAGTTTTGAAAAAAGTACCCTTAAATAAGCCTTTTGTGTGCAAGTGCAAAAATTTTTCTAGGGTAAATGGATGAAGGACGAATTGCTGGTTTACAGGTATATGCATCTTCAGATTTGCTACACATTGTCAAATAACTGCTTCTTCAAAATTTGGCAGAAATCACCTATAAAACCATCTAGTACTAATGAGTTTTGTTTTTGCTTTATTTTTTTTTTTTCATTTTGGCAAAATGTTAACTACTGATTCAATTACTTTATAACCACAGGGTTATTTCTTCTTGATTATTTTACTGTTTTATTTTAAAATTCTAGAGAATTTCCAACAGCAGTATTTTTTAATGTGCCTAGGCATTCTCATCACTTTCTCATCTATTGCTATGATAAACGAAGAGCTGAAGTACTACCAATGAAGCAGTTTATTACTAATACTCAATCATATTATTTTCAGTAACAGTCTGATTTATGCTATAAACCCTGTCTCCTAATTCATGAACGGGGCAGTGGTGGTTCAGTGGTAGACTTCTTGCTTTCCGTATCGGAGACCCAAGTTCAATTCCCAGCCAACAAAACTCATAAGCAGCCACCACTCATCTGCCAGTGGTAGTTTGTGCGTTGCAATGATACTAAACAGGTTTCACTGGAGATTCCAGACTAAGCCAAACTAGGAAGAAAGGCCAAAGATACATTTTTGTAAATCAGCCATTGAAAACCCTATGGATCACAATGGTCTGATCCACAACCAATCATGGGAATGGTGCAGGACCTAGAAGCACTACATTCCGTTGTGCCTATGCAATGGTTGCCTCGAGTCAGGGCCAACTGGATGGCAGCTAACAACAACAAATATTTTAAATCCTTTTACATCCAATTCTTGCTATTAAAACTTGCCCCACGACAGAAATACCTCCATAAAAATACACTATTGTATTATTAGTCATAGTATTGATTGTTCTTCATAGTTTTTTTGTTTTTCTCTACAGCAACTTCTAGTTTGATCAGGGGTGAAGACTCTGATCAGGTAATCAACCAGGGCCTGATAGAAATACAATGTTAATCACAGACCATGCTACAGACAGTAAAGGAAGGTACATTTCTACATTTCCAATTTTTACCAATGCTACTATCATCAAATGATCAAGTTTCTTTGTAGTTTTATGCTTACTTAAAAGTTTTGAAGACTGCTTATGTTTTAGTTCATTTTAAAATAGGGTGTACTATGCTTTCCCTAAGTTACAGAAATTTCTTAATATATAAAATATTTAAAAATTTGAACATCAAAAAAGGAAAATTAAATAAATATCATATTTATAATCACTGGTATCCTTTTAGGGTATGTTTCCATTCTTTTTTCTATGCATATATATTTTAATGGCATGTGTTTAAATTAAATAGGAATTTTGTTCTATATTGTATTTTGTTACCTAATTTTTTCACTCTCTACAAATTGTCAGAGTATTCTACAACACACATCCAATTTAATAATGTATTATAAGTCATTTAATTAATTCTCCTATTATTTAACATTTTATGTGCTTTTCTTACTGTTCTATTATGATAAATTCCTAGAAATTTGGGTATGAACTCTTTTAGAAATCATACCTGAATATATTTTATTTAAACAGACTGTTTCTAAGACAGACTAATCTTGTTAGACCACTCAGTGGCCATTTTTTAAATGAACACATACGTATGGCTATTAAAATTTATACAACTCCAAATAAAACCAGTATCTCAGAAGTTATTCTATTCTTCTTGAATCAAAAAATGGAAAATAATTCCCTTTGGATTGAAAATATAATAGGGATACTTAGCATGAAGACACTTGTATATGACTACTTTCTTGATTTTTACTCACACAGAATATTTTGTACCAAGATTTTAAAGCTCTGTAGCCTGAAGGCTTTGAGTCCTCTACTAAAATGACTTTTGATACCAAATAATAATACACCAAGTTATAGAAGAACATTCTAATTGAAGAATGTGAATAAATTACAGATTTGAAGGGCTAATAACATAAGAACTACTGAGAAAATACCAAAGTATATGGTGTTTTAAAAGCAGAATCTTGTGAAATGTAAGAATCGACTTTTAAATATGGTGTCTGTGTGTTATCCATATCAATTTTTTCTCTTTTTCCTAAATCTATACAGTTTTTGTTCACTTAATTCAACGTATTGTTAAGTTTTGCTTGTTTCAAACACATGATATACAGTGGAGTGTGTATGCCTCAATTAATGATCTCACACAGTTAAGCATAATATTATAGTGATTTTATTCATGTATATTTGTTTGTTTAGCAGGTGTCATGGATTTAATTGTGTCCTCCAAAAATATGCGTCAACTTGGCTAAGTCATGATTCCCAGTATTGTGTGATTATCCATCATTTTGTCATCTGATGTGATTTTCCTATGTGTTGTAAATCCTACCTCTATGATGTTAATGAGGCAGTGTTAGAGGCAGTTATGTTAATGGGGCAGGACTCAATTTACAAGATTAGGTTGTGTTTTAAGCCAATTTCCTGTGAGATATGAAGGAGAGAAGCAAACAGAGAGACATGAGGGACCTCATACCACCAAGAAAGCATCAAGAAAGCAACCCCAGGAGCAGAGTGTGTCCTTTGGACCAAAGTTTGCTGTGCTGAGAAGCTCTTAGGCCAGGGGAAGATTGATGACAAGGATCTTACTCTGGAGCCAACAGAGAGAGAAAGACTTCCCCTAGAGCTGGCACCCTGAATTTGGATTTCTAGCCTACTAGACTGTGCGAGAATAAACTTCTGTTTGTTGAAGCCATCCACTTGTGGTGTTTCTGTTAGAGCAGCACTAGATGACTAACGCAGCAACATTTTATGATGTAAATGTGATCTAAAAGCGTTCAGTGATAAAAGAGTATCCCTCAAACTGTTGAAAAGGCAATTTATGTTTTATTGTTGTGTGTTCACCATTACCATATGCTCAAAAAAAAAGTTACATCAAAAAGTAGTACAGTCATCCCTCAGTATTGGCTCCTTGGATTGGTTCCAAGACCCCTGAGGATACCAAAATCCTTGTATGCTCAAGTCCTTTAAATAAAATGTGTAGTATCTGTATATCATCTACACACATCCTCCTGTATACTTTAAATTATCTCTAGCTTACTTATAATACCTAATATAATGTAAATGCTATGTAAATAGTTGTTATACTCTGTTGTTTAGGGAATAATGACAAGGAAAAAAAAAGTCTGTACATGTTTCGTACTGACACAACCATTTTAGGCTTATTTAACTACATAGTACAGGTCAGACACAAGGCAAACAATGCTCAAACAATGAGCGCTGGAGAGAGACTGGGAATCTGTGAAATGGTGGAGGGCTACAGCAAAGGGATGCTTACACATACATCACTTTTTTTTCTGAATATTTTCAATCTGTGGTTGGTTGAATCTATGGATGTGTGGAACCTGCAGATACCAAGCGCTGACTAGGTTCACTTCTGCTAGTTATAGAATAGTTTAAAAGTCATATTTACAGATATCTTTGGTTTTCAAAATCACAATGAAAGAACTCATCCAGTAAGAGTGTTTTTCCCTGTGTTTAGGTTCTTCAGTTAACCCACAACACTAAAGAAAGTGGAAATTGCCTTCTGGTTTTATTTTTTCTAGCTGTTTGAAGATCACAAAAAGGGTGATATTGTTATTCATTTTATTAAATTTAAGATTATGGAATTTGAAGGTTTTTATATAACATGTATGGTACCTTCTTCATTCTATTACTTTAAAATTCTGTTTCTACCCCTTCACTATGGTAAGCTGATGATGGCCCCCTAAATGGCCCTGCTGGCTCAGTGGTTAAGAGCTCAGCTGCTAACCAAAAGGTTGGCAGTTCAAATCCACCAGTCGCTCCTTGGAAACCCCATGGGGCAGCTTTACTCTGTCCTATAAGGTCGCTATATGTTGGAATCCACTTGACAGCAACAGGTTTGGTTTTTAAATCACATTAAAGGAGCCCTGGTGGCACAGTACTTAAGTGCTTGCCTGTTAACCAAAAGTCCATGGTTTGAACCCATCAGCCCCTATATGAGAGAAAGATGTGACAGCTTCCATAAAGATTTACAGCCTTGGAAACCTATGAGGTAGTTTAAGTAGATCTGGTGGCACAGTGGTTAAGAGCTCCACTGCTAACTGAAAGGTTGGTGGTTTGAAACCACCTGTCGTTTCACAGGAGAAAGACGTGGCACTGTTCTTCCATAAAGATTTACAACCTTGGAAACCCTGTGGGGCAGTTCTACTCTGTCCTATAGGGTTGCTATGAGTAGGAATTTGAAGCAAGGGCAAAGGGTTTTTAAACGACATTCACATTCCAGTCCTTAGAACCTGAGAATGTTACCTTATAAGCAAAAAAGGGGGTATCTGCAGATGTCATTTAGTTAAGGATCTTGAGATGACATTATTCTGGATTATTCTGGGCCCTAAATGCACTCATATGTATCTTTAGAAAAGGGAGGCTGATGGAGATTTTACATACACACAGAGGAAGAAGCCATTTCAAGACCCAGCAGAGTTAGATTTGAAGATGCTGGTCTTGAAGATTGATGTGATGCAGCCACAAGCCAAGGGATGCCATCAGCCACCAAAAGCTGGAAGAAACAAGGGATGGATTCTCTCCTAGGGCCTTTGGAGGAAGTGCAGCCCTGGTGACACCTTGATTTTAGTCCAGTGGTACTGATTTCAGACTTCTGGCCTCCAGAAGTGTGAGAGAAGTTGTTTCTGTCATTTTAAGCCACCAAGTTTGTGGCAATTTCTTACAGTAGCCACAAAAACTAATATACCCACCAAATCTTCTCTCTCCTCCAAAACTTTGGTCAATAAAATGCAGTGCAGGAGACCATACTACCTAAAATCTTACAGAGAAGTGTAATTATCTTCAAAATTGAACCACTCCCTTTGGGAAATATATGACTGCTTCAGAATCAAGCCATTGCTAATCTTTGAATGGTATGCAAACAGAAATACCTTTTTTACTTAGTTTCCTGATGTAATTACTGTGAAGGTCTATAACAGGAAATCAGGCACTCTTTTTTTATAAAAACCTCAACAAATTCTTAATGCATTTCCAACATTCTGACAATATAAAGCTGTTTTATTGTTCTCAGGAGTTATTGCATGAAGTTCTAGGATGCGGGAATCAATAAGTTTAGAGTCCTAAATATTTCCAGACTTATAAAATTGTCAAAATGAGTTAAGTATCTAGAAAGAGACACTTTCTTATTGAAATAGTCTTATTGAAATGAAGGTCTGTGATGAAGTGAGTTCCTTTATATAACCTTTTGCCTTGGTTCTTTGGAAAAAACAGCTTGAGAGATTTTTTCCCTAGCCCCTGAGGAGTTACTTTTGCCCTAGTTTTCTACCTCTGAGGGTTTTTTATTTTTGTCCAGATGGATTGATATTTACTGGGTAAGCTGTAAACAACTTGTTAGTTTGATACTTTGTCTGGCCCTGGGCTGCAGCCTGCCTGTGATTGGCACATACCTTGCAGAGATTGCTCAACATATTAAGCAAATGAAGTGACTATATACTATGCAAATTAAGTGACTATGGTCCACTGGGGGGATTGGCTAGTTAGTGGCCCTGAAGGGATGGCCATGCCTTAAAATTGACAAAGAGTTTGCTTATATATGTAGCCAACCTCATAGAGTTTTCAGAAAGAAAGGAGAAAAGGCAAGAAAGGCAAGAAGAGAGAAGAAACAAGAAACAGAGAGAGAGGAGGTGAGGAACCTCCTAAAAGAGCTGTAACATGGGTTAAGTTCTGTAACGTTGAAGACAGGAGAGGCCTGGAAGGGGCTCAACAGCAGAGCTGGTGGTGACAGGCTCAGATAGGGCCCAGAGGAAGAGTCAGTGGTGATGGCAGAAACCTGCTGCTAGGAATGCAGCTAAGGGAGAGCTGAACAAATCTGCTACGCTGACTACGAGCTGGATCAGTTAGCAGTTGAGAGGCCTGCGGAAGGGAGGCCAAAGGCTAAGAAGGGGTGTGTAAGGCCAAGATGAGGCCTGTCCTGAGGGGGTAGAAAGGAGGTCTTTTCTGAGGGAGCTGAGAGGAGGCCTGCATGGCTGAAAGGGGGCATGCAAGGCAGAGAAGAGGCCTGTTGTGAGGGGGCCGAGAAGAAATCTGTCCTGAGAGGCCAAGATGAGGCTTGTCCTGAGGGGGCTGAGAGGAGGCGTACACAGTAGAGAGAAGGGTTGGCTTGCTTGCACTACCAAGAGGAGCTGAGAGAGCTGTCCTGCACTGAATAAGGGAGGGATGTGCTCTCCTCTTCAGGGGAGCCTTCCAGACTTTTGCTACATGCTTCCTGACCCTGATCCTGAGTTATAGCCTGTTGATCTTGATACCAGGTTGTACCCTGTTACTTCCCTAATAAACAACTTAATTGTAACTATGATCTGTGAGTTCTGTGTGGGCATTGCAATGAATTATTGAATGCAGCAGAGAAGTAGAGAGTGTTGTAGGGGGTGATGGCTGGTGTCAGAAATGGTAAAGGAGTTGGAGAGTAGACGTATGTCAGCCCTCTACCTCATAGGATTCAGCTTTGGACTGATCCTGATTCTTACCCCTAAAGAATCTAGACAAGTTCTGATGCTATGACTACACAACACAAGGTCTTATTCAAGCAATTTTTTATTGCAATGAAGGTCTAACTTTTAAAGCAAGGAAGGAGGAAAGTAAATATAATTATTATCAATATGATAAGACTAATACTTTTTTTAAGGTAACTTTTTTTGTATTGTGCTTTAGGTGAAAGTTTACAGCTCAAGTTAATTTCTCATTCAAAAATTTGTTTTGAATACACATATTGGTTTGTGACATTGTTTGCAATCCCCACAATATGACAGCACACTCCCACTTTCTACCCCAGGGTTCGCTGTGTTCATTCGTCCAGTTGCTGTCTCTTCCTACTTTCTTGTCTTGCTTTTGGACAGGAGTTGCCCATTTGGTCTGATGTATGTGATTGAACTAAGAAACATGTTTCTCATGTAAGACTAATCCTTTTTAATTAGGATAATGGGTTACATGATGTCATTAAAACAGATTTAAAATTCCAATAACTAAGTAGCAGTGCATTTACCACTCAGTCCTAAATTTATTAGCTGTCATAGTTGCCTTAAAAATTTTGAGAGGGATTAAATTACTAATTGTCTAATATCTGTCAATCCAGAATTTATACCAAATATTCTTCAGTATCACATTTTATCAAATATTTCACAATATGAGTTAATATTGTCATATCTGGCCCAGTAGAGTGATCAGAAAAAATCACTTCTAGTTATATGTGTACATTTTTATGATCATCTTTGGGGAATGCATGATTCTAATTAACTAATGCATCTCTAGAATACCTTCATTTAATCTGATCCAAAATGTTCAGTCCCTTCCCCTTATGACAAATGACTAATTTTTAAAAGATGCATTATTGTCTACATATTGAACTACTGGCTTTCAGCAGTATTTCATGAAGGAATTCATGGCACACATAGACAATGATACCATTTGTAAGGCACACTAGTGTAAACAGAGGAGATGGCTTGTAGCTGGAAGTGACTGACCCAGGGGTTCTTGCTACCCTAGGCTGTTCCTGAGGGGCTCAATATGCCAGCACATCTGTAAACTATTAGCTCTGACATTGTGAGGATTTCTGCCCAGAAGAATATATATAATACACAATCTCTATTCAAAAACATAGGCTTATTAATGTATCAAAATAAAGTCTGCCTGCTCATTCGGGTAAATAGTTTCCCATGAGTGTGTAGTCTTAGTAGCAAATTTAAGGGTTCTTTTGAATATCACCTAGCTGATCCAATTAATTTTGCAAGAGACTATAGCTAATATGGACAAATTAATGAGACAATGTTCAACTCAGTGGCCACATATAAACATACATTTCTCCTATAATATTTCAAACTAAGTTCTTAAGTACTTTCCAGATTGCAAAGATTCATTTGAACAGTGAAGTTCTCAATTTATATTGCTAACGCATTTGTAAATAGTTAATAATAAATAAAAATTACAGTTTTACCTTTCCTATATGCACTTTTTTTTTTTAATTAACAAAACAGCTTTCCATTTACTATCTCAAAAGCTAGTTTCAAATTTACAAGCTTCAAGATTATTTTGGTAAAATGATGAATAAAAATGAAAGAAAAACCAAAACAACTGTATCACTTAGGAATGTTTGGCTGCAAGTAACATAATACCTAACTACAGGTAATTTAAATAGTAGAGTTTAAAAAAAAAATTCTCACATATGAAGTCTGGAAGTGAGCTGCTAACTTTCTGTTACTCTTAAATATGCAAAAGTAAATAATTACTATGTAAAATTTCTTATGAGTCTCTTGTTTTTTCAGAGAAATATTCAGGCATTTGCTTTAGTAAGACTATATATATTCAACTAAAGAGAAAAGTAATTTATTAATTAAATCTGAAGTAAGTATATGGCTTTAGACCATCCATGGAAGTTTAACACGGATCTAGATGAAGTATATTTCAAACTATCAGCAAGACTCAAAGAATATACATACCTAGTGCTAGATATGTCATTGGGAAGGTAAAAAGTCTATGCTTTGGGAAAGAAGAAAATTAAATAGAATATTAGAATAAAAGAAAGTAGGGGCTTTTAAGGAGTCAAAATTAAAACATTAACAAAAATATTTTCAAAATTTATGTAAATATGCCTCATAAAGACATAGTAGATATGTTGTGGTTGGAAATTTTGATTGAATATAAGACAAAATATTTTTTCCTTTTGGAGCCGGTGTTCTTCAATCAGAAAGGCTTAATCTGCTCTAAGCTTTTGTATACCTCTGGAGCCCTGGTGGTTAAGAGCTCCACTGCTAACCAAAAGGTCAGCAGTTCAAATCCACCAGCCAATCCCTGGAAACGCTATGGGGCAGTTCTACTCCGTTCTATAGGGTCGCTATGAGTTGGAATCGAGTTGATGCAATGGATTTGGTTTGGCAATGGTTTAACCTTCATTTGATGGCACAGTGGTTAAGCACTCAGCTATTAACTGAAAAGTTGGCACATGGTGGTTCAAACCCACCAGGGGCTTTCTGGGAGAAAAGATCTGGTGATCTGCTCCTATAAAGATCACAGCCTAGGAAACCCTATGGGTCAGTTCTACTCTGTCATACAAGGTTACTATGAGTTGGACTTGACTCAGTGGCACACAGCAACAACACCACTTTCATCTCAAACTCAAAACAATTCTAACAGTCATAAAAACAACTTACTTGAATATGTAAATTATCTTAATTAAGACACAGGTAAATCCATCAATATGACATTTAAAAAGATCTACTTGCTATGACTGGTTTAAAAACATGCAAATATAGATACAGGTCAAAGTATCCTTTTGTTCTGTTTTATTTTGTTTTTCTAGGCTAACACACAAAGCAACCCTCATTACTCTTAGGTCCTTTATGTGGCATGAGATTGTAAGCATGAACTGAGAGACAGAAAGTTCCCCCAAACATCTAAAATGGTGGCAACACTACAATTTTATAACTTGCTTTGGATTACAAGATTTCCATCAAAATTTTTACTGGATGTATTTTTTTTTTTCTTTCTGCCTACTTAAGTGACAGGATAGACATTAACTAATATTTCATGGGATACCTGTCTTGTGAATGCCCGTCTTCTTGGTTGGATAGTGTCAATAAAAAAGCTTAGTCACATCATACCCAATGATTGCTGTTTGCTATGCTGGTATTTTGGGTTGAAGATTTCCAGTGTGCCAAGAAGCCCAGTGAAGTAAAACTTTGAAAGAGACAATCATGTGTTCAAATCTAAATGTTATCAAATCAATGTCACAGAAGAAAAATTTGTCACCAGACTTTTTTAAATGCATATTAATTATTTGTATTTAAATGCATATTACCAGAAACATCAGTGGTAGATAGCTTACCAACAGAGTACATGAAATAAATCATATGTTTACTAACGTTCTTCAATAATAAAGAATTCCACAAAACATTGAAAATATTTTGTTTAAATCAGCCATTTTAAAAGGGGAAAATCTCAACAAAGCACTTGGTCTAATGTAGACCATAATTCAGTTTTAAATTACCTATCTATTGCTGTGTATTTGTATTTTGAAAATACTAATAGTGCCCAATAAAAATGTTCCTTTGATTGCTCTTCCAGATTTTGAGGACAAAAAGGAAACAGTCTTTTATACTTAACCTTTTGAATTTAAGATGCTTTTTTTTTTGCGTGTGTGCAAATAATCCTTTGATTCTTAAATGAAATACCAATACACGAAGTGATTTTTAAGACTCAAGTAAACATTTTTCTTAAATTTATTTATTTTCTATTTTAATCACAGTAGCCAGAATGATGCCACTCCCCCAAATATGTCCCACTATAATGGTGAGAACCTGTGAATATGATGAGATAGCATTCTCTTGATCGTGTTATGCTATATGGTACAGCTGACCCAGGTGAAGAGATCATCCAGGTGGGTCTAATCTAGTCACACAAGGTTTTCAAAACAGATAACTTCTGGCTGGTGGCAGAAAGGGAAGTCAGGGGAATCTGAAGCACATGAAGGATTTAATGTTTCTTTGCTGGTTCTGAAAATGGTGAGGCCCACTTGAGAAGGAATGCAGGTAGCCTCTAGAAGCTGAGATAGATCCCCAGCCAACAGCCAGCAAGGAAAAGAGGACCTCAGTCTTACAATCACAGGGAACTGAACTCTGCCAACAACCTCAATGAGCCTGGAAGAAGATTCTCTCTAGAGCCTCCACACAAGAGCCCAGGTCGCCTACACCTTGATTTCCATCTTGTTAGATCCTAAAAAGGAGCCCTGGTGTGCAATGATTAAACACTTGGCTGCTTACTGAAAAGTTGGTGGTTTGAACCCATGCAGCAGCTCTGCAGGAAGAAGAACGGGCGATCTGCTCCCATAAAAATTTCAGCCTTTGAAAACATTCCCCTTGAAAACAGGAACAAGACAAGGATGCCTTTATCACCACTCCTATTTAACATTGTGCTGGAAGTTCTAGCTAGAGCAATAAGGCAAGAAAAAGAAATAAAGGGCATCCAAATTGGTAATGAAGAAGTTAAACTCTCCCTGTTTGCAGATGATATGATACTATACATAGAAAACCCTAAAGACTCCACAAGAAATCTACTGGAACTAATAGAAAGATTCAGCAGAGTAGCAGGATACAAGATAAACATTCAAAAATCAGTTGTATTCCTATACACCAGTAAGGAGAATGATGAAAAGGAAATCAGGAAAACAATACCATTTTCAATAGCCCCTAAAAAGATAAAATACTTAGGAATAAATCTGACCAGGGATGTAAAAGACCTATACAAAGAAAACTACAAAACACTACTGCAAGAAACCCAAAGGGATCAACATAAATGGAAAAACATACCATGCTCATGGATAGGCAGATTCAACATTGTGAAAATGACAATTCCACCCAAAGCAATTTAGAAATACAACACAATCCCGATCCAAATACCAACAACATTCTTCAAAGAGATGGAAAAACTAATCATTCACTTTATATGGAAAGGGAAGAAGCCCCGAATAAGTAAAGCACTACTGAAGAAGAAGAAGAAAGTTGGAGGACTCACACTACCTGACTTCAGGGCCTATTATACAGCTACAGTAGTCAAAACAGCCTGGTACTGGTACAACAACAGATACATTGACCAATGGAACAGAATTGAGAAGCCAGATGTAAGTCCATCCACCTATGGTGACCTGATCTTCGACAAGGGCCCAAAGTCCATCAAATGGGGAAAAGACAGTCTTTTGAACAAATGGTGCTGGCAAAACTGGATATCCATCTGCAAAAAAATGAAACAGGACCCATACCTCACACTGTACACAAAAACTACTTCAAAATGGATCAAAGACCTGAATATAAAGCCAAAAACTATAAAGTTCATAGAAGCAAAAACAGGAGCAACACTACAGGCCTTAATATATGGCATTAACAGGATACAAACCATAACCATCAACGCACAAAACCCAAAAGATAAGCTAGATAACTGGGATCTTCTAAAAATCAAACACGTATGCTCTGCAAAAGACTTCACTAAAAGAGTCAAAAGAGAACCTACAGACTGGCAAAAAATTTTTGGACAGGACAAGTCAGACAAAGGTCTAATCTCCATAATCTACAAGAAAATCCAACACCTCTACAACAAAAAGACAAATTATCCTATTAAAAAAATGGGCAAAGGAAATGAACAGACACTTCACCAAAGAAGACATTCAAATGTCCAACAGACACATGAGGAAATGCTCGCAATCACTAGCCATTAGAGAAATGCAAACTAAAACCACAATGAGATACCATCTCACCCCTGCATTACTGGCACAAATCAAAAACACTGGAAATAACAAATGTTGGAGGGGCTGCAGGGAGATCGGAACTCTTATGCACTGCTGGTGGGAATGCAAAATGATACAATC
Source organism: Dugong dugon (assembly GCA_030035585.1). Lineage (NCBI taxonomy): Eukaryota > Metazoa > Chordata > Mammalia > Sirenia > Dugongidae > Dugong > Dugong dugon. The sequence continues at coordinate 144,818,252 of CM057464.1, read as the reverse complement.
ATTTTGGAAAACGATATGGCACTTCCTCAGAAAGCTAGAAATAGACATACCATTCGATCCAGCAATCCCACTCCTAGGAATATATCCTACAGAAATAAGAGTCGTCACTCGAATAGACATATGCACACCTATGTTCATGGCAGCATTGTTCACAATAGCAAAATGATGGAAACAACCTAGATGCCCATCAACAGATGAATGGATAAACAAACTATGGTACATACACACAATGGAGTACTATGCAACGAGAAAGAACAACAATGAATCTGTGAACCATCTCATAACATGGATGAAACTGGAGGACATTATGCTGAGTGAAATAAGTCAATCACAAAAGGACAAATATTGTATGAGACCTCTATTGTAAAAACCCATGAAAAAGTTCACACACAAAATGTAACAATCTTTGTGGGTTACCAGGGATGGGAGGGGTGGGGGGGGGGAATACTAAATAGGCAATAGATAAGTGGTGCCTTGGGTGAAGGGTGAGACAGTACACAATACAGGGGAAACTAGCACAACCTGTACAAGGAAAGGTCATGGAAGCCCCATAGACATATCCAAACTCCCTGAGGGACTGAATTGCTGGGCGGAGGGCTATGGGGACCATGGTCTTGGGGAACGTCTAGCTCAATTGGCATGACACAGCTTATAAAGACAATGTTCTACATTCTACCTTGGTGAGTAGTGTCTGGGGTCTTAACAGCCTGTGAGTGGCCATCTAAGATACTCCACTGGTCTCAGCCCTTCGGGAGCAAGGGAGAATGAAGACAACAGGATACAAGGAAAAGATTAGTCCGAAGGACTAATTGTCCACAGCTACCAAGGCCTCCATCGGACTGAGTCCAGTACAGCCAGATGGTGCCCGGCTACCACCACTGACTGCTCTGACCAGGATCCCAACAGAGGGTTCTGGACAGAGCTGGGGAAGGATGTAGAGCATAATTCTAACTCACAAAAAAAAAAGACCAGATTTACTGGCCTAAAAGAGACTGGAGAAATCTCGAGAGTATGGCCCCCAGGCACCCTTTTAGCTCAATGGTGAAGCTACTTCCGAGGTTCACTGTTCAGCCCGGGAGTGGACAGCCTCGTAAAACCAAATGTGACTAACGAGGTACAGGAGTCCAGTGACAAGGGCCAGAAGGCAGAAGGGGACAAGGAAGCTGGTGATAGGTTGAGTATGGATATCGTTGATGTGTTGTGAGATTGTTAACCATTGTCATAGGGCAACATTTGTATTAACTGTTAAGTGAGAATCTATTTTGTTCTGTAAGCCTTCATCTTAAGTGAGAATAACAGCACAATTGGAAGAGCGTAGTCAGTGTCACTGAACTGTGTATGTAGAAATTTTTGAAATGGTGTATCTTTGGCTATGTGTATTTTCACCAAAAAAAAAAAAAAAAAAGGTTGAGAAGTTAGAGGGTTAATATGTTGTGGGGTTGTTAATCAATGTCATAAAACAACATGTGTACTACTGTTTCATGAGAAACTATTTGTTCTGTAAGCTTTCACCTGAAGTACAATAAAATATTAAAAAAAAGAAAAAATAAAATAAAAAAATGTCAGCCTAGGGAACCCTATAGGGCAGTTCTACTCTGTGAATTAGAGTCAGTCTGAGTCGGAATCAACTTGCCGGCACCTAACAACAACAACAGACCCTAAAGCAGAGTACTCAGCCGAGCCCACCCGGACTTCTGACCTACAGAACTGTAAGACAATAAATAGATATTGTTGTAACTACTAAGTTTATGGTAACTTGTCATGCAGCAATAGAAAACTAGTAGATTATTAATACTGAGATTTTCAATTTTTTTTTTTTTTAAGATTCTTAACCACCAAGTAATTTCTCACAAAGACCCAGAGCTATAAATGCATTGTCGTAGAGGAGACTGGGGTTAATAAAATCTTTCAAACTGACTTTTGGTATATGTATTTTCTTTTGAATTCTAAGAAATTTTGATAGACTATATTAAAACGTCTATACAGATTTATAAAGATAGACTTTTTAACATTATTTATTTAAATTAGTTATTTAATAAAACTTATCTAGAAGTTGGGAGATCTCAGTTTAAATCCTAATTCCGTAATGCGCCTAGCTCTATAATCTGAAAATACTGATGTTTCTATTTCTACCAACTTTTGAAACTAACATTCCTCGATGAATGTAGGGGGATTTTATTATTATTTTTCAGAGAAGTATATCTTTCCTGTTATAACAAACCTTCCCTGAAGTGCCCATGGGCTAGTCCAACAATGGTGATAGCAACAAACAGAATGGTTCACTCCTTATGTCAGCCACTTAGGCATCAATCATTTTTATTGGAAATAATGACTGCAGAGTGACATCAACCAAAGGTATTAGCACCGAGAATTATTTTTTGTATCATTATACAATAACTTTTTTTCTGAGGCATGTTTTCAAAATTTTTTAAAGAATATATCTTGAGAAAATTCATCAGGCTTCCAAGTGGTCATTAAGTGCACATTTTGTTTGCAAAACTGATGCTATATGATCAAATGTGTTGTTGTCAGTAAATAGGGCCTTAAAAAACATATTAAAATAATGCAAAAATTAACTTTTAATATATATTGAGTATTAAAATGCTCCTGGAGTCAGAATTTTATGTTAACCTTTCCAGAAGATGAAAAAAAGGCCAGGTGTTTTTAAGTAATGGGACCAGCAAGTACCAATAATGGACAGTTATGTTTTGCTACGTATACTTGTTCTTCCAATCTTTTTATTTTTTTGTTTTGCTTTTAATCACTATCTTGGTTATCTAGTGCTGCTACCACACGTGGGTGGCTTTAACAAACAGAAATTTACATCTCCTCACAGTTTCGAAGGCTAGAAGTCCATACTCAGGGTGCCAACTGTAGAGGAAAGCTTTCTCTCTGTTGGTTCTGAGAGAAGGCCCTTGTCTCTTTTCAGCTTCTGTTCCCTGGCACCTTGATGATGTTCATGTGGCATGGCAATTCATCTTCCCCCCGTCTCTGCTTTTCTACTGCTTGCTTAATCTGCTTTTATATCTCAAGAGATTGATTTAAGACACATCCTATGCTACTGTAACATAACAATAAGCCCATTTCCAAATGGAATTATAACTACAGGTATACCAAAATCAAATCCATTGCCACTGAGTCGATTTCTACTCATAGCAACACTGTAGGACAGAGGATTTCCAAGGCTGTAATCTTTACAGAAGCAGACTGCCACATCTTTCTACCACCGAGTGGCTGGTGGCTTCCAACCACCAACCATTCAGATAGCAGTGAGCACTTAACCACTGAGCCACCAGGGATCCTTAGCTACAGGTATAGGGTTAGGATTTACAACACATATTTTGGGGGAATACAATTCAATCCATAATAATCATCGTGAGGCCAAAAACACTAAATCACAGCTTAAACATGATTCTTGAATAAAAAATTTTAAGAAACTATCTTCCTCTTAAATTTTATTTTTTCCTGCTCAAGTATGAAATTGAGTCTAGTTCAAATCAACAGGAGAAATCAAGGTTTATAGCTTGACTCCAGAAATAATTACTGTACCTTTATCAAATTACTATCGCATGTCTGTGTCTACTTAGCCCAAATGTTTAGAGTACTCTAATGAGGCCATGGTCTTGGATTGGATGCCTGTGTAGGCTCTTCAGGGTTTTTCCTGTTCTTTGTCTACAAAACATAACCCTTAGCATAGCTACATTTCTTATAAATGCAAGGCCACAGGTGTTATAAGGTAAAAGAATGTGAGGAATAGTGAAAATTCATTCCTACAACTTCAAAATAACTATCTCAACAATCACATGCCCCATTTATTGTTACTGCATTAATAATATTGTTTTCTGTGGAAATGATATTTTTCTGTAATAGATTCTTCATGTAAACAAAAAAAATTAATGTTTTACTGTATCTGTATAAAACTTCAATTGACAAATATTACATGCATTAGTAAGAAAAAGAATTCTAGACTATAGTAGGTGCTGCAGGGCGCTATCCAGGCACTCCTATAGGACTGAGGTCCTCATCATTTCTCAGCCTCCAGAAGTGTTACCTGATGACAACTTACAGCTGAGTCCCTTCTCAGGTATCACCCTTGGCCAATGTAAGCTCCCTTCCTCATAATTATGCCCACCTCCAGGCGCAACCCTTATCTGAATAGTGGTTGATGCTGAGGTATAAAGCCCTCAAACCCTTGTCTCGATTCTGCACATCTATGAAAGACTAGCCCAGTTTCAGTGCTTTACATGGGATCAGCTGAGGCTTCTGTGACTACTGCACTGCAATTCAACTTCTTTTTGCCAGCCCTGCTGCCCTCACTCCATTACCAATGTTGTTCCTGAGAACAAACCTCAGTGAATCACCTGCATGCAAATCTCCCACTCAGAGTCTATTACCGGAGGAACCTAATCATAACTATTGAAACCAGAAGTGGTCCTAGAAAGCAGACTCAAAAATGGGGGAAGGAGAATTTTGGACTTAGATCACCTCCTAACAGGCCGCTAATGATGATTCTTGACATGCAGTAGTGGTTACATTATTAATATTTTTACTGGTGATGAAGTGGGATGGCTTATCTAGACCAGTTGCCATCAAGTCAATTCTGACTCAAGGTGACCCCACACGTATCAGGGTAGAACTGTGCTCCATAGGTTTCAATGGCTGATTTTCAGAAGTAGAGTGCCAGGCCTTTCTTCCAAGGCATCTTGTAGCTGGCTCATCTGACCTCTAGTTCTTGGGACTAGAACTAACAGCTTACCTTCTGATCTTGGAATTCATCAGCCTCCACAACCTGTGAGCCAGTGGCCTGCCATCTGACCTGCTGATCTTGAGTTTGTCAGCCCCTGCAGCTATGTTAATCAGGAGAAGCCTCCAGCTTGATGCTTAACCCACGGACTTGGGATTTTGAGCCTCTACAACCACCACGTGAGTCATTTCCTTGAGATACATTTCTCTCTCTCTCTCTCTCTATATATATATATATATGTGTGTGTGTGTGTGTGTGTGTGTACGCTTCAATGGTTTTGCTTCTCTAGAGAACCCAGCCTAAGACATCTGGACTTGAACTGCCAACCTTGTGGTTAGCAGCTGGGCACATGAACTGTTTGCACTACCCAGGGGCTCCATGGCTTATCTAGCCACAGCTGAATGACCAACCTGCCAGCAACAGACCAATGCTGAGCCCTTAGTATGGAACCACCTTTTGAGATGACCAACAGCCAGTCAGCAACAGGTATTTACCGTGGACCCCTTGTACCTTGGAAGTGGCAGTGATTCATCTGACAGGAACTGAAACATTCTGAGTATGAGTTGTCTTTCTTGCTTATAGGCCCCTGGCAGAACCACTAACTGGGGGCTTATATAATGTTTGATCCACCAACATAAGATCCTAGAAAACATTTTATCAGCGTAAGGGGCCCTCAGTACAGTTAAGGAAGGGAGACAGTCAGCAAATGCCCCTAAGTTTCACTGGCCCCACGGCACAGAGAAACTGCTGGACTGACAGAGACATTCCAAAAAACCTGTTGCTGTTGAGTTGATTCTGGCTCATAGAGACCCTATAGGACAGAGTAGAACAGCCCCGTATGGTTTCCGAGGGGCACCTTGTAGATTCCAACTGCCGAGTTTTTGGTTAGCAGATGTAGCTCTTAACCACTATGCCACCAGGGTTTCTGACATATTTAGGCTTTGGAAAATGAAGCTGAGGTACCAACATGGAGATGATCTGTGTAGGATGGGTGCCATCTTCCAGGAACCAGTAAATACTCTATACAAATGATTATTATATAACACTAGGTCCTCAGTAGGTAGAATGCATGGTCTCTACAAGCAGGAGTGGCCCTGTTCACTGTCACTCACAGTGACACAGATGGGGAATTTGTGCTTCCTATGCCCACAAATTAGGTCTGAGTCTAGAGGTCCTAGGTCCCAAAGGGGAATGCTTCCACTAGGGGATAAAGCAAGAGTTCCATTAAATTTAAGCTATGGCTGCCACATAGTCACTTCAGACTGTTTGAGCTAAGAGATCCACAGCAAGGAAAAAGAGTCACCCTCCTGTCAAGGGTAGCTGAACCTGATCAACAGTGGGACCAAGGAAGAATATGTTTGGCACCTAGTTGAAACTCTGGGCATCTCTTGCTACTCCCCTACCCTGCTTTGATGGAGATACACAGAATAGTAGCCATGCCCTCAGACAGCCTTGCTTCTCAGTGACTCAGACCGCCCCCAAGACTGAGGGTCTGGATAGCCCCAGTTGGTAAGCCTCTGAGACAAGTAGAGGTGTTAGCTGAGGGCCTGCAGAATAGAGAGAGAATGGGTAGCAGAGGATGAAGATGTTGTGTATCATTTGTGGCCTCCAGACCAATTGCATCAGCAGGGCTATGGTATGTCCCATTCATTTTCTTCTGCTAAATTCACCTTGGAAAAGGTAAGGCACTAACTTGGAGGGGTTGTTTCTAGATAGAGTGGCATTATTATTTCAAGCAAGTGGATCTGTGGAATGCAAAGGATGAACTAAAGAGGATCCCATGGTGTGTCACCTAGATCTCCCTTTCAGGATTAAGCACTCCTTCCCCCAGTGTGGCCTGTTAATGGCTCACAGTTGGATCTCTGCTGAGTAGTTGCCCTCAAAGACAGTTCCCTCACCCAAAGTTATATCACCCTCCTGCAGGCAGTCTGCATTACATGACTGGTTGATAGGGGGAGTAATAAGGTTAGGCCACCCTACTCCCAATTGTGCACATATATGAAAGGCCTTTACAGCCTCAAAGCTCCCTGTAGCACTAGCTGAGGTCTATATCACAACCGCATTACACTTTTTCCGCTGCCCAATCCTGTCTTGGTTCTTGTGAGCACACCCCAGTAAACTAACTACATGTAAATTTTTGCCTCAGAGTCTGTGTCCAGGGGAAGCTGACCCACATGCAGAAATCACTACAGATTATAGCAAAGTGAGATCCCCCAGAATTTCTCCAGTACACAAAAAAATGGGATTTTATAAATCATTTTGGTTAAAATAGCATAAGCATAAACTAAAATACAAATAGTACCATAAGAAATAAGCAAGTACAGGGTTCAATCACATGTGAAAATTTAGAAGTTCTGATTAATATCTGAAACACTCTATTATTTTACAAACAATGGTACAGGTTATGACTATTTCAAAGGGCATACAGTCTGAATTTCAAATAATGTATTTATAATGTCTGTCCTATAATCTCTATAAAGCTGATCCCCAGAGTGTAGTACACACAAACTGTTCCTAAATAACATATCCTTGCATTCATTTCTGGTTTCTTCAGCTTGATCTTCCTTTCCATTTAGATCATTTTTGCTCTTTCTTGTTCTTTTACTACCCATATACACCTATAAAATCACATCCTTTCCCACACTTGAGGAAAGTGATAATGTTTGGTGCTTTACAAATGACTTATTATTTTAAATGTTTAAAAATGACTGGCTTTTTTATTTTTAAATAGAGTGATATAGAAAGCCAGTGTTTATTTCATTTAATCACTGTGTATTTTTATTTTTACTCAAAACTTATCTTTTTTTGTTCAATGCAAAGTAGCCCAAAGTAATATGATTATTTGTGAGGGCATCCACTTACATATTCTGAGTATTATTTCCCAAGCTTTTTAATTTATTTCTGCCATTTTATACCTCAATGAGTATAATATGGAATGATTTTGTTTACGTTTAAAAATAATAATAGCTATTATTATTAGTTCAGTATGTACTAAATACTGCTCAAATAATTTTAGATGATTGACTCATTCAGTTATCAAACAACCTTGTTACATAGGTACTATTATTATCCCCATTATAAAATTGAGTAAATAGACACAATACTAAAATGCTTGCTATCACTTCTATTCAACATTACACTAGATATCCTAGGCAGCAGAGAATACAAAAAGTAAATGAAAAGTTGGGAAGGAAGAAACTAAACTTTCAATTTTCATAGATGATATGATTATTTACAAGTCTATTGGCAGAAAAATTAGTAGAACTAATGAAGAGGTTGACAATCAAGGATTATCAATATATAATATAAATTGTGTTCCTATACACAAGGAAAAAATAGCTAGAAAATACAATTTTAAAAGCTATGGGTTCTGAGACTTCCAACTTTCATGTGAGATGTAGCTATGTAATTTTTTAGTATCTCCAAAATCTTTTGGAAACCAAACATATCTACCAAGGTATGGAAAGAAAAATACACAACATCTTCAACTAAACTTGTTGAAAAGGAATCACTACATATAAAGCTAGAATATGGATGGACATGCACAAACCACTAACAGAGCTGAGCAACAGAAATGACAGGAAATGAAAAGGAATGCCTGATTAGCCCTCTGAAAAAAGACACTGTTAAGAATAAGAAAAGACAAGCTGTGGACTGGGAGAAGAAATTTGCAAAGCACATATTTTATATTTTACATAGATACATATATATAACTCTCAAAACTCAGTAGTAAAAAACAAAAACAATCCAATTAAAAAATGGGCAAAATACATGAGGAGACATTTCATCAAAGAGGATATACATGGCAAATAATCACAAGGAAAGGTTTTCAACATCACTAGCCATTTGGGAAATGGAAATTAAGACCACAATGACATATCACTACACACCTATTAGGACGGTTTAAATTAAATTAAAAAAAAAAAAAAAGACTACATGAAATGATGAGGAGGATGTGGAGAAACTGGATGTCTCATGCACTGCTGGTGGGAATAATCACCTTGGAAAATAGTTTGGCAGGTTCTTTAACAAACAAACTATACCTACGCTTACCATATGATACAGAAATCATACTCTTTTATCTCAGAGGGGAAACAAAAATGTGCATTATTGTTCGTAGTAGCTTTCTTTTTAATAGGCCCAAACAGGAAACAACCAACATGTCCTACAAAAAGTGAGTGGTTAAACAGTGCTACATACATACATTTCATGGAATATTACTTAGCAAATAAAAAGGAACAAACTATTGATGCAAACAACAACTTGGATAGATCCCAAAGGCATTATTCTGAGTGAAAGAGTCCATCTCAAAGGGTGACATACTTTATAATTCCATTTATATAACATTCTTGAAATGATACAATTATAAAATAAAGAGCAAATCAGTGGTTGCTAGGGGTTCAGGTATGGTAGGGGCTGGAGGTGAGTGGGTATGACCATTAAACCATAGCACTAGGGAAATCTTTACGGTGATGGAATAGTTTCATATCTTGATTATGGTGGTGGTTATACAAATCTGTACATGTGATAAAATGGTATTCAACTACGTACACACAATGTGCCAATGTCAGTTTTCTTTTCTGATATTGTACTATTTAGTTATATAAGAGGTACCATAGGGAATACGGAATGAAGGGTACATGGGACTCTATAGTATCTTTGCAACTTCCTGTGAATATATAATTATTTCAAAATATATAGTTAAAAATATATGTTATCTATTTTAGTCAGTCATTGATAATAATTATTTGTTGTCGTTGTTAGGTGCTGTCTAGTCAGTGCCGACTCACAACAACCCTATGTACAACAGAATGAAACACTGCCCAGTCCTGCGTCACCCTAACAATCATTGCCATTGTTACAGGCGCTGTGTCAATCCATCTCACTGAGGGTTTTGCTTTTTCATTGACCCTCTATTTTACCAAGCATGATGTCCTTCTCCACGGAATGGTCCCTCCTGATAACATGTCCAAAGTATGTGAGCTGAAGTTTTGCCACCCTCACTTCCAAGGAGCACTGTGGCTGTACTTCTTCCAAGACAGACTTGTTTGTTCTTCTGGAAGTCCATGGTATATTCAATATTATTTGCCAAAACCATAATTCAAAGGCATCAATTCTTCTTGAGTTTTGCTTATTCATTGTCCAGCTTTTGCATGCAGATGAGGTGACTGAAAATATCATGGCTTGGGTTAGGAACACCTTAGTCCTCAATGTGATATCTTTGCTTTTCAATACTTTAAAGAGGTCTTTTGCAACAGTTTTGCCCAATGCAATACGTCATTTGATTTCTTGACTGCTGTTTCCACGGGCGTTGATCGTGGATCCAAGTAAAATGAAATCCTTGACAACTTCAATCTTTTTTCCACTTCTAATAATGTTGCGTATTGGTCCAGTTGTGAGAATTTTTGCTTTCTTTATGTTGCAGTGCAATCCATATTGAAGGCTATATAGTCTTTGATCTTCATCAGTAAGTGTCTCAAGTCCTCTTTGCTTCAACAGGCAAGGTTGTGTCAACTGCATGTCACATGTTGTTAATGAGTCTTCCACCAATCCTGATGCTGCACTCTTCTTCATAGAATCCAGCTTCTTGGATTATTTGCTCAGCATACAGAATAAATATGATGAAAGAATACAACCCTGACACACACCTTTCCTGATTTTGAACAACACAGTATACCCTTGTTCTGTGCAAGTGACTACCTCTTGGCCTATGTACAGGTTCCTCATGGGCACAATGAAGTGTTCTGGAATTCTCATTCTTTGTAATGTTATCCATAATTTGTTGTGATCCACACAGCTGAATGCCTTTGCATAGTCAATAAAATACAGGTAAACATCTTTCTGGTATTCTCAGCTTTCAGCTAAGATCCATCTGACATCAGTAATGATATCCCGGGTTCCACATCCTCTTCTGAATCTGTTTTGAATTTCTGGCAGTTCCCTGTCAATGCACTGCTGCAACTATTTTTGAATGATTTTCAGAAAAATTTTACTTATATGTGATATTAATGATATTGTTTGATAATTTCTACCTTCTGTTGGATCACTTTTCTTTGGAATGGACACAAGTATGGATGTCTTCCAGTTGGTTGGCCAGATAGCTCTCTTCCAAATTTCTTAGCATTAATAATTATAGCTAGAGTTATTTTTAAAATGAACATCCTGAAGTTTAATGCTCTATAATCTTCTTTTTAAATAGATGTTTTCATCTTATTAAGCAAAGAGACATGTGTATTCTAGTAAGCCTGATTCACAAAAATTTTTAGTGTAATACGTGTTTGTTCATATGTAAGGTGCTTATCTCTTGGTTGCAATCATACATATAGAGCTCTGTATAAAAAATTAACATTAAATAGCTATGTTTAGTTTATTGTATTCCTTCATTTACTAAAAATTATAGAATTCCTACAATGCAGAATTCACTATTAGAGTTAGCATTTAATAGTTAAATGTATTTATTATGTTCCCATACATTCCTTTCCAAATAATATTGTCTAAAATGTTAAGCCCATATGGGTAGTAATCAGATGAACAAATTTTTGCTTATAAGACCTTAGCCCAGCATTTCCTGAGCAGTCATGCCAACACTTTCAAGGTCTCCGAGTGGCTGCACCATAAAATTTGCAGGAAGGAGCTATGTAGTCCAGCGATGAACTGTATATCTATGAGTGAATCACTGAACAATCTGGAGCCCAGATTGTTCTGTTATAGAATGAAGGCAATACGGCATGCTCTATCCTGGCTCTTCATTGTGAACATAAATAATATCCACCAAAGCACTTCACCTGAGCTTGCAGAAATGTATTGCTAAAATTAAGATAATATATTGTTATTATGTGCCATCAAGTTGGTTCTGACTCATGGCGACCCTAGGCACAACAGAACAAAACACTGCCCACTCCTATGCCTTTGAATATTATAGAAATTGAAAAAGTTCTTTCCATTAAGTACTTACCTCGGAAATAGAATTATTTATGATTTTAGCAAAATTCTTTTAAGTACAGCTATTTATCCAAATAGTGTGAGAGTAGCAAGGGAATGTTATAAGTTTCTAAGGAAAAAAATAAAAGAGTCATGGGAATTTTAAAATAATCAATGAGAAAACCCACTGCCATAGAGTTAATTCCGACTTATAGCAACCCTATAGGACAAAGTAGAACTGCCCTATAGGGTTTCCAAAGAGTGGCTGGTGGAGTTAATCTACAAATCTTTTGGTTAGCAGCCTGAGCTCTTAACCACTATGCCACCAGGGCCCCAATCAATGAGAGGAGAGACAGAAAAATAATAAAAGTAAGGTGAGATTGACATGCTTTTATGATTTCAGTGAAAATATGTAGTCCAACCATTTTCTACTTCATCAAGTGTCCAAGAAATATTGAATAATTGAGGACTTATCTGTGTTAAGTGTTCTGCTAGGTGCTGTAAACATCAAGACAAAACCCCATACACTACCTGTTCCCATGTAGCTCTCAGGCCAGATGGAGAATGTAGCCACCTGGATAATTACAAATTAATGTAACGAAGTAAGCTCAAGAGGCATTGGGAACTTAGCAAGGGCCCCGAACTTGGCCTTGCTGTGGGAAGGAAGGCTCACCCATGTCACCTCGAAAAGCGGTGAGTCAACAAATCTCTATTTCCTAAAGCTAAAGCTTCCTTTGATGTCCTCATCTGTCATCATCTGTGCTAAAGTTGTTATGGTTTATGGAAGAAACTATTAGCTGTTTGAGAACCCATAAGCACCCTAAAAGTCTTCACAGCTCCATCAAGTTTAAGCACTTCAAACCTTGGACAAGGCATTGTACCTCAGGGTATTCCTTGAGTATCAGGGATGAAACGTTTTAAATCAAAAGTGGTCAGCCACTTTTGCGACATTCTCATCCTTATGGGTAAATATTTATTCTCACAACAAACATTTATTGGGCCCATAGATTGGTCCAGGTGCTGCAAATATAGCAATAAATAATTGGCAGCTTGCCTTCAAAGATCTCACAGTATATTGGAGGATATGGGCGAGGAAATGAATGAGTTTCATATGTTGAAGCATGTTACAGGGAATAAAAGGAGCAGCTCTCTCAGTTTAGGATGAATCTTACCCTTCGGAGCCTTGTAGTATTGCAAAATGTCATTACTCAACTGTTTTTTCTCTCTTTTTAGTTTAAAGATCTTTCAAAGAGGAAACAAATCTTAAAATTTCTCTCATTGGAGTGGGGCTCATGGTTCTGTGGAACAAGATCGTGATGACAAGAACGCATTTCTTTCAACATTAGAGATGATGCCATTTTGGATAAACATTTAAATGAAAAGCCTGATGGGGTAAGAGACAACTAAACGTGAGAGAAAACAGCTGACGCTTTAAATAAAATGGGCATATATCCAAATGTCAAGACAGTATTGATGATTTTAGCAATTAAAAGAGCAGTAGCCTTTCACAAACTTCACAAAAGAGCAAGTTCACCTTTGCCTCAATTAACCCAGATTTCAATTCAAGGGCAGAAGGATCATGAGCCATATGGATCCTCCGGAAATCCCACAGTGAAAGTGAAACATATTAGATCTGATCACCTTCCAACATATTGTTTAAAGCCCATAAACGGCAGCTTAATTTATGGCTGATAATTTCTCTACTTGATGATCTGCATGCTACTAATTAAACACTTAAAATTAAATGTGAAAAATATAAAATTAGCAATCTAGTAAAATGGAAGAATAAAAGGAGCTGACATTTATTTTTCAAAATAACAAAGGGCAGAATGAAAATGAATTTATTCTGCCCTTGTACCCTGATGAATAATAAGATATTGAGGGGACAAACTCAACAAAATTAAAGGGCAGGATATTTAAAGCAAATGGACATATTTATTTGCCCAGCATGCATAATAACATTTTAGCACTCACAGTTACTAGAGGTCATAGAAAACAAATAAAAATACCTGGGATCCAAAAGAATAATTTTCTAAACATTAAAAACATTTGTTGAAAGATAATGGTGGAGTTAATTATACTGCCATACTTTAGGGAATATTAAGTGAATCATCCAACAAAAATCACCCCATAACCAATGAAATGTGATAGGGGTTCTCTAAATGTTTTTAAGTCTGCAGAATTTTCTATTGCTGAATGAAGAGGTAACTAGATCTCATTTATTTGTTGTCTGATAAAATATGTTCCTCCACCTTCAGGGGCAAAGTGCAGTTGGAACCGGCATTGGCATGTTCTCCAAATCTGAATACCAAAATGGAAGATGCTGAAAGAGTGGGCTATGGCTGGAAACAGAAGGGGGCTTGAAGTCAGACCTTGATTTAAATTTGTGTTCTCTCTTCTGTACTGTTTTCATAATTTTCCTTAAATGTCAAATAAATTATCTGGGTGATAGCTTTCCTATTTATAAAATGGGGAGATTTGTAAAGTGGGTTTGCTGAGGCTCCTCACTGCCTCTGGGGACTGGGCAGATAGACAGACTGCAGTTTCATCTTTGCATGCTCTCAGTAGAACACATATGCCCAACTAGGACCTGTACCCAGAAATAGCTTCTATAACCCACCATTGCTCAAAGTAAACAAGCAAAGGCATCTCTAATTGTAATGTTATGCTAAATATGTATAATTCTAGTAAGCGAGCATAAACTCTAAATGGGTAAATGTTCACCACCGCCCCTTGTTTAAATGATAATCCCCAGAGCTGTTTACTCAGCAAGCTTTAGAACTTCTTTTCCTTGGGGTCTGAGCACGAGAGGCAGTGATTTCTCTTTTTATTTTAGGATCAAGCTTTGATCATAGGGGGTAAATTACTTGCTCCTATGACTGGCTATACCCCATATTTCTATATTTAGCTTTATAATTCTGTGATTTAGTCTCAGCATAACTTCCTTATCAGGTCCAGAAATACACATTTCTTTTTATCATCTATTCTGTTTTTTCAGTTAAACTGAAAAGTTTGAAGTCAAAGATAAATAATTATTTTAAGAAAACGAAACAAATGTGAAGAGGTCAGGGATAAAATTAAAAACAGAATTAGTGATGCAGAGGGATGTGTAATAATGCCACGATATTACTTAAATGTGAATAACACTAAATATCGTTACTCTGGAAATTATGAAGAATAATTTATTTGTAGAAGAATAAAATGTTGCTTAAGTGAAAATCCATAAAGTGCTTCATATTCTCCAAAGATGATTTCCAGTAAATGTCAGAAACAAACACAAAATTCACCAAAGAAGATAAAGAATTATTGAATTGCTGACAGAAAGCATGGAAAAATCTGACAAACTTTCAAAATTAGGTGCCCTAAATCCATAACATGAATAAACACAAGCTATCAATAATAATTTATACTACATTGTAATCTCCTTAGGTCCTGGCTAGTATTTTCTCAGAAGTAAAGTAGTATGGCTCTCATTCACTATGCAATCTATGAAAAACTCCACAAATGCCAAAATGGTTTCACGAGGCTTTAGCAGAGGCAATGTCACTGAAATTCCGAATACAAATGATTTATACTTGGCATTTCCCTGGCATTAGAGAAATGATTGAAAATTTTTCTTTTAATTAAAACTGTCAGCATGGAAGGATTTAAGGATGATCAGAAGAAATCCAACCAGCAAACTTCATTAGCTAAAAAAGTTACAGGAATCGTAAAAGGCACTATTTACCAGTACTTTAAGTAATGGCTCTACATAGTGGGCATCTTTGGTGGGTTTATGATAAACAATGACTCTAATCATCAGCAGAATGTTGAAAACTCTTCAACTAAACTTTCACAAATTGTGAATAATATAGTAGTCTGATCAAAATAATTGAAAAAAGATCTCGCTCTAAGATTTTTCTGAGCATGAAGAAATATAAACATGTTGTTTTTGTTGTTGTTAATTGTTGTCCAGTGGATTCCGACTAATGGTGACCCCATGTGTGCAGAGTAGAACTGCTCTATAAGGTTGTCAAGGCTGTAAACTTTCAGAGGCCAATTGCCAGGCCTGTCTTCCAAGGAGGCTCTGGATATACATATCAGAGGCCTGTAACTTGAGAAAATTAATCACGTTTCTTCTCTCTCATTAAGTTTGTGTTAAAATAGTACCTAATAAGATAATACAAAAAAAAAATCATAACTTAACTGAATAACCTCATTAAACATGAAAGAAGTACAAATGGTTATGATCTCATAGACTATCTCATGGGTTCAAATCAATGGGAACAACCTGCTGAACACCCTGCTTCAGACAACAGTAGACGCTTCCCTGCCTTTTCATTAATATCCTCTAAGCAGCAGAAATGCAAGGAGTTCTTTTGAAACACTGATTCAGTATTTAGCGCTTAAACTAGTCCCTCTGAAATTTTAAAACAAACAAAAAACGGAGAAAAACCTCCCCTATACTACCGCCTCAGGATAAAGTCTTCTAGTTCAATGATTTGCATATAGTAGATTCTCAAGAGGTATTTAACACATTGATATGAAGATTAAAACTTGAGAAAGGATGACAGAGCACTGTTCTAACAAGCACTGGAAAAATTGCTAAGGGACGCTCAGCCTTCTCCATTTGTAGTCACCACTCCTGAAATCTACCATCTCAAGAGCCCAGTAGAAGTCTTCTTGAATTTTCTTCTGTTGGAGCACCACCATCGATAAACAGTAGCTACTCTTTAGCTTCAATCACCAATAGAAAAAGATAAAACAATGCAACCCATTTAAAATATATGGTGGTTTCCCAATCTGCTGTGATTTTTAAAGTCTGAAAGGTAACGTGTTGAATAAGTCATTTCATTGCACTTTATTCTCTCTAAAGACACATTGTTTACTGATTTTTCAAAATCCTTCTAAAATATTGCAACTGGACTCTGAAGTTTTACCAGAAATTCCTTCTAACTTTCCATTTAACTATATATATATATATATAATGTGATACACATAATTGTTGTGTATATTAGTGAGACAGATGTATATAACCCATACAGTCTTCTTAATTTATACTGATTATACTGACTCTATACATCCCTCCATCCGTTATCTCTGAATATACTAATGTTCATTATCATAAAATCACATACATATAGTTATGATATCAGCAAATAAAAAAATGAAATTTACTTGATTACGTTTCCCTCTATTAATTCTTCTTTTTTTTTTTTTTTGACACTGATTTTCCTACACATAATATTCTCGGTAAAAATTCATCCGTTTTGTGATAGAAATATTTTAAGCTGACCCATTAATTCTCTGAATTGACAACAGCTGTTAATTTTAAGCAGCAAATAAATTTTGTTTTGAGTAAAGATGTTGTTGTGTGCTGTTGAGTCAATTTTGACTCATAGCAACCCTATAGGATAGAGTAGAACTGTCCCATAGGGTTTCCTAGGCTGCAGTCTTTAAGGGAGCAGATTGCCAGGTCTTTTCTTCCACGGAGCAGCTTGTCAGTTCGAACCAATGACCTTTCAGTTAGCAGCTGAGCACTTAACCATTGCACCATCCGGGCTCTTTTGAATAAGGATAATCATAAGCAAACAAGGGTGAATGGCAATATATCCTGCACATTTTCCCATTTCTCACTGAAATACAAAACAGACTGGACGTTGCTCTAAATGTGTATTTTGGCGGCAAATGCAAGGACATCTAGCAGGATAGTATCTTTTCTTTATTGCAGTTAGCGAACAAAGGGTCAGTGCAGTATAATTTATATTTGGAGATATAACACTTTGGAGCACTAATCCTCTGCTAATTTTATTCATATGGTAAGTTTTTACAATTAAAGACATATCTTCAATATGTCGATTCCCTAGAAACTAGAAAAGATTTTAGGCTTTTAGCAACTTTTGATCCATGAATAATTTTACACATACCAATTGCTTCCAAAATTTAAGAGTTTCCTCCGATTTATGAGGTTTAGTCTATGTGCTGCTATCCTGAGAGAAATCACTCTTTAGTGCTTTCACTACCTTCTCTGACACTGAAAACACCCCCGTTTACAAATGATATCGCCTCATTTACTTTTTGCAGTATCCTATTGGTAAAAATCCATAGCTTTATCTCTGAATTCCTGTCACTTCGTGGCCTTGTGCCTGAGAAGCCTGGATGGCTTTATTGATCAGTTTACAAGCACAAGACACCAGACTTGTTGATTTTGGATGCACTAAAGATCTTACAGATGTAGATACAGCTACCTCATCTTGTAAAAGAGAAATGCAGCCCTTCTCAAAATATATGTACTAGGGACTCTTACAAAAAAATAATATATTGAAAACAATATATAACATACTCTATCATCTCTGGCCAATATTAATCATATAGCATATATTAAGAACTTACATGTTTATCATATCAAATTTCGCACGTTAGAATTTTCATCTTACACTTAGGAAAAATGAGGCAAGTTCTTTTTATTTAAAATATTCATACTATGCGCCAGGCACTCAAGAGATAGAATCTTTGATTCATGTATATCTGAACAGAAGCAACCTATTTTTAATGGGATATTAGAATGAATTCATATGCCTTCTCTAGTGGATACTGCATTGTTGCTCTTCTCTTATCCCCTCTTCAGGGGCACACACAACACCTGTTGGAAATATTTGCTGTTGAAGGCTTACAGTTGAGTCTCATTGGGCATTGACCTTGGCCTCAGGGAACTGTCTCAACCAAGATTGCAGCCCTTCTCAGATGACAGGATGCTGTTACGGACTGGCTGATATGGGGCTAGAAAGGCCCCTGGATTGCCTCAGTTTGACACAACTCTGAAAGGTGATCACTGCTCCAGAGCCCTTGTGGGATGAGCTGAGGCCTCCTTTGCAGTATCTCAGCTTCTCCCTCTGCTTGATCCTGCCTTCTTTCCTTCCCTGTGTCTCCCAGAGCACTTCTTAATAAGCCCTCTGAATCTCAGATTGTATTTCCAGGCAGCACAATACAAGAAAAATTATAAATATTTTCGTCTTGCAAAAACTTATAGGATGATTTTTGGTAAAAATTAGTTGAAAGACAGCACCAAATGCAAAGCACCAAACACACAGTTCTGACTGTTTTGCTTGTTTTTCCACTAATAATTTGTTCTAATTTAAAAGGTAAGGTCAACATCTCTGTAACTTTCTTTATTTTCTGCTGATGTAAAGGATGTTGAAGAGGATGTCTCCAGTGGTCTAAAATTGTCTGAGAATCCTGGGAAAAAAAGACAGGGAGAACATACTTCATATTCTAAAATGGGTAAAAACAATGTGTTCATACACTCCTGGCAGGGTTTGTTAGGATGCAGTCAACTGACCTCCACTACCTCAGCGTTCACCCCAACCCTCACAGTCCAGTTTATATAAGCAGAATCTGGAAGGTCTGAACCATGAGCCTTGGTCTAGTTTCAGAGTTCCATAGCTTTTCACAACCCTCCCCAACTCCAGGAGATCCAAGAGAATGTCTTGTAGAGATCTGAAATAATCACAAAGAAGAGAGGCTTGTATCTCATTCAATAGGACATTTTTTTGGTGGCAAACTTAATGATGGGCCCTCAGTTCTTTGAAGTGAGGGGAGGGGGATTAAAAGTGGTTGAGCCATGGTAGATTTTCTGCATTGAAGACTGATTTTGCTACAAAGAGAGTGTTGAAGATTCCTACAAGGAACTGACACATACTATCCATCAAAGAGCCAGCACTGGGACACCAGCCACACAGAGGACATAATGTGAGAAATTTCAATAATTAACAATGGGAGAACCACAATCCCCCATTTAAGTAAGAAAGATTTACCTTCTTTTCCCCATCTCTTCCTCCTCTTTCCCTGACCTCCCAGTCACCAATATACTGGAGGAGAAAAAATCCCAGAAGAGAGTAGAAGCATAAAGAAAACTTAGAAAGCAGGTTATGGTCTCTTTCCAGTGCAGATACCTGAATCTGGGAGGGAGGGTGATGAGGATGATGAATACTAAATTGGGTAAGTGATTGAAGTTTAAAACTGGACTGAACTGGATTACTGATATCTGCAAGAGCTTGGGATCTATGACATCTGCCTGAGATATTTGTAAGAGACAGGAAATGGAGATCAGACATAGCACAGTCAAAGACAATGACTGGAGACAAATAGTGATATTTCTATCCAGTAGTTGACGATTGTTCAAAAACTGGTTACATTTCCCTAAATACGTGAGAATTTTTTTTTATTGTAGTGGCATGATTACATTCAAAACATGTATTGTCCTACTTAACATACACTAACTAAAGGAAAATTTTTCTGTTTACTGAAAATTTTGGTCAGCTATGTAGCTTTATTTTTCTTCTAAAATTTTATATGTGCTGACATGGAAAAAAGCATAACCACGGCATACCACCAAGTGAAAAAGAGAAAGCCACAAAGCAGTATTTCTAGCATAATCCCACTTATGCAAACAAAAAGTATATGCTTACACATTCATGTATGTATATATGTGTATGTGTATGTATATATATGTGTGTGTGTGTATATATATATATAGAAAGTAGGAAACAAAGTCAAGGGACTCTATTGATCAGGAAGGCAATGGTCTCTTTTCTGTATCCAGGTCTCTTCAGACATTAGTCAACATGCCACGACTTCGTAATTGTTAGAGCTGTCTATTAAAAATGGGCCATACTGAGCATATGAATGAAATTCCAGTAAGGAAACATGCCTGATATTTTGTTAACTCTATCACACTCATGTTCCTTCTTATTTGCTTCTTGCTTCCTGCTTACATTTTGTTTCACGTAAGTTAGTGTAGTAGCTGGAATCTTGGTAAAGTGGAGAATTTGAGATTCTTTACCTTCAAAACATGAAAATCAAATCTATTGTTTTCCAGGGTGGCCGTAGATACATAAATGTTACCAGGGAGGTCCAGAAGTATATCTACATTGGAAGTATGTGAGCACAAAGTAATAACAGGATGGTTGTTCGAGTGGGGAATCTTTTTGCTGGGCCTTTCGATTGTTATGTTCCAGAATGCTAAAATGGATTTCTAAGAGGATTTTGTGGCAATTACTCTCTGTATATTTTTCAAACACAGTATAGGTGTGTCTTTTTGTGAGTGTTAATATGGGACTCTGTCTAAAATTAGGAACTTCTCAGTATTCTCAGACTCTGCAGAGGTGCTTCGAGGCTGTTGCTGTGAATTGATAAAGGGTCACAGTGGGGCAGGGGATTTTGTCCCTTCCCTCTACTTTTACTTGGGTATCTCCAATTTTCTTGATTCTCTATACTGAAATCTCTTTCAATAAGTGGATGAGAAAGGGAATTTTTTTTATTTTTTATATTTTCTGTACTTCAGGTGAAGGCTTACAGAACAAATACTTTCCCATGAAACAGTAGTACACATGTTGTTTTATGACATTGGTTAACAACCCCACAACATATTAACCCTCTAACTTCTCAACCTTTTTTTTTTCCGGTGAAAATAAACTTAGCCAAAGATACACCATTTCAAAAATTTCTACATGCACAGTTCAGTGACATTGACTACGCTCTTCCAATTGTGCTGTTATTCTCACTTAAGATGAAGGCTTACAGAACAAAATAGTTTCTCATTTAACAGTTACTACAAATGTTGCCCTATGACAATGCTTAACAATCTCACAACACATCAACGATATCCTTACTCAACCTTGGGTTCCCTATCACCAGCTTCCTTGTCCCCTTCTGCCTTCTGGCCCTTGTCACTGGACTCCTGTACCTCGTTAGTCTCATTTGGTTTTACGGGGCTGTCCACGCCCAGGCTGAACAGTCAACCTCGGAGGTAAATTCACCACTGAGCTAAAAGGGTGTCTGGGGCCATACCCTCGAGTTTCTCCCATCTCCTTTAGGCCAGTAAATCTGGTCTTTTTTTTTTTTTTTGTGAGTTAGAATTATGCTCTACATCCTTCTCCAGCTCTGTCCAGAACCCTCTGTTGTGATCCTGGTCGGAGCAGTCAGTGGTGGTAGCCGGGCACCATCTAGCTGTACTGGACTCACTCCAGTGGAGGCCTTGGTAGCTGTGGACAGTTAGTACTTTGGACTAATCTTTTCCTTGTATCCCGTTCTCTTCACTCTCCCTTGCTCCAGAAGGGATGAGACCAGTGGAGTATCTTAGATGGTTGCTCACAGGCTTTTAAGACCCCAGACACTACTCACCAAGGTAGAATGTAGAGCATTGTCTTTATAAGCTGTGTCATGCCAATTGAGCTAGATGTTCCACAAGACCATGGTCCCCAGAACACTCTGCCCAGCAATTCAGTCCCTCAGGGAGTTTGGATGTATCTATGGGGCTTCCATGACCTTTCCTTGTACAGGCTGTGCTAGTTTCCCCTGTATTGTGTACTGTCTCACCCTTCACCCAAGGCACCACTTATCTATTGCCTATTTAGTATTTCCCCCCAACCCTTCCATCCCTGGTAACCAACAAAGATTGTTACATTTTGTGTGTGAACTTTTTCATGGGTTTTTACAATAGAGGTCTCATACAATATTTGTCTTTTTGTGATTGACTTATTTCACTCAGCATAATGTCCTCCAGTTTCATCCATGTTATGAGATGGTTCACAGATTCATTGTTGTTCTTTCTCATTGCATAGTACTCCATTGTGTGTATGTACCATAGTTTGTTTATCCATTCATCTGTTGATGGGCATCTAGGTTGTTTCCATCGTTTTGCTATTGTGAACAATGCTGCCATGAACATAGGTGTGCATATGTCTATTCGAGTGATGACTCTTATTTCTCTAGGATATATTCCCATGAGTGGGATTGCTGGATCGAATGGTATGTATATTTCTAGCTTTCTGAGGAAGCGCCATATCATTTTCCAAAATGGTTGTATCATTTTGCCTTCCCACCAGCAGTGCATAAGAGTTCCCATCTCCCCGCAGCTCCTCCAACATGTATTATTTCCAGTGTTTTTGATTCGTGCCAGTAATGCCGGGGTGAGATGGTATCTCTTTGTGGTTTTAATTTGCATTTCTCTAATGGCTAGTGATTGCGAGCATTTCCTCATGTGTCTGTTGGCCATTTGAATGTTTTCTTTGGTGAAGTGTCTGTTCATTTCCTTTGCCCATTTTTTAATAGGATTATTTGTCTTTTTGTTGTAGAGGTGTTGGATTTTCTTGTAGATTATGGAGATTACACCTTTGTCTGACTTGTACCATCCAAAAATTTTTTCCCAGTCTGTAGGTTCTCTTTTGACTCTTTTGGTGAAGTCTTTTGAAGAGCATAGGTGTTTGATTTTTAGAAGATCCCAGTTATCTAGCTTATCTATTGGGTTTTGTGCGTTGATGGTCATGGTTTGTATCCTGTTAATGACATGTATTAAGAACTGTAGTGTTGGTACTATTTTTTCTTCTATGAACTTTAGAGTTTTAGGCTTTATATTCAGGCCTTTGATCCGTTTTGAAGTAGTTTTTGTATACGGTGTGAGTATGGGTCCTGTTTCATTTTTTGCAAATGGATATCCAGTTTTGCCAGCACCATTTGTTAAAAAGACTGTCTTTTCCCCATTTGATGGACTTTGGGCCCTTGTCGAAGATCAGGTGACCGTAGGTGGATGCATTTACATCTGGATTCTCAATTCTGTTCCATTGGTCAATGTTTCTGTCGTTGTACCAATACCAGGCTGTTTTGACTACTGTAGCTGTATAGTAGCTTCTGAAGTCAGGTAGTGTGAGTCCTCCAACTTTCTTCTTCTTCAGTAGTACTTTACTTATTTGGGGCTTCTTCCCTTTCTATATAAAGTTAATGATTAGTTTTTCCATCTCTTTGAAGAATGTTCTTGGTATTTGGATCGGGATTGTGTTGTATTTGTAAATTGCTTTGGGTAGAATTGTCATTTTCACTATGTTGAGTCTGCCTACCCATGAGCATGGTATGTTTTTCCATTTATGTAGATCCCTTTGGGTTTCATGCAGCAGTGTTTTGTAGTTTTCTTTGTATAGGTCTTTTACATCCCTGGTCAGATTTATTCCTAAGTATTTTATCTTTTTAGGGGCTATTGAAAATGGTATTGTTTTCCTGATTTCCTTTTCATCGTTCTACTTATTGGTGTATAGGAATCCAACTGATTTTTGAATGTTTATCTTGTATCCTGCTACTCTGATAAATCTTTCTATTAGTTTCAGTAGATTTCTCATGGAGTCTTTAGGGTTTTCTATGTATAGTAGCAAATCATCTGCAAACAGGGAGAGTTTAACTTCTTCATTAGCAATTTGGATGCCCTTTATTTCTTTTTCTTGCCTTATTTCTCTAGCTAGAACTTCCAGCACAATGTTAAATAGGAGTGGTGATAAACGGCATCCTTGTCTTGTTCCTGTTTTCAAGGGGAATGTTTTCAGCCTCTCTCCATTAAGAATGATGTTGGCCATTGGTTTTGCAAAGATGTCCTTTACTATGTTGAGAAATTTCCCTTCTATACCTATTTGATTGAGAGTTTTTATCAGGAATGGGTGTTGGACTTTGTCCAATGCCTTTTCTGTGTCAATTGAGATGATCATGTGATTCTTTTCTTTCCTTTTATTTATGTGGAGGATTACGTTGATTGATTTTCTAATGTTGAACCATCCTTGCACACCTGGTATGAATCCTGCTTGGTCATGGTGTATTATTTTTTTGATATGATGCTGAATTCTATTGGCTAGAATTTTGTTCAGAATTTTTGCATCTATATTTATGAGAGATATTGGTCTGTAATTTTCTTTTTTTGTGACATCTTTGCCTGGTTTTGGTATCAGCCTTATGCTGGCTTCATAGAATGAATTTGGAAGTGTTGCTTCCTCTTCTATGTTCTGCAATAGCTTGAGTAGTACTGGTACAAGCTCTTCTGTAAATGTTTTGTAGAATTCTCCAGTGAAGCCATCTGGCCAGGGCTTTTTTTGGTTGGGAGTGTTTTTTTTTATTACCTTTTCAATCTCTTCTCTTGTTATGGGTCTGTTCATATTTTCAACATCACTTTGCTGTAGTTTGGGTAGGCCATGTGTTTCTAGAAATTTATCCATTTCCTCTAGGTTTTCAAATTTGTTGGAGTATAGTTTTTCATAGTATTGTGTTATAATCCTTTTTATTTCAGTTGGGTCTGTTGTAATGTCCCCCATTTCATTTCTTATTTGGGTTATTTGTGTCCTCTCCTGTTTTTCTTTTGTCAGTCCAGCCAGTGGTTTGTCGATTTTGTTGATTCTTTCAAAGAACCAACTTTTGGTTTTGTTGATTCTTTCTATTGTTTTTCTGTTCTCCATTTCATTTATTTCTGCTCTGATATTTACTATTTCCTTTCTTCCAGTGGTTGTGGGCTTTGTTTGCTGTTCTCTTTCTATTTGTTTGAGTTCTGTAGTTAATGTTTTGATTTTGTCTCTTTCTTCTTTTTTGATATGTGCATCTATTGCTATAAATTGTCCTCTGAGGACTGCCTTTGCTGTGTTCCAAAAGTTTTGGTATGATGTGTTTTCATTCTCATTTGATTTTAGGAATTTTTTGATTCCATCTCTGATTTTTTTCTACTACCCACTGATGTGTAAGCAGGGTATTATTCAGTTTCCATGTAGTTGATTTTTGTTCCTTGCTCTTTCTATTGTTAATTTCTATCTTGATGGCATTGTGGTCAGAGAAGATACTTCAAATTATCTCAACGTTTTGGATCTTGTTGAGAATTGCTCTGTGGCCTAAGATGTGGTCTATTCTGGAGAACGTTCCATGTGCATTGGAAAAGAATGTGTACTTTGCAGCGGTTGGATGGAGTGTTCTATATATGTCTATGAGGTCAAGTTGGTTGATTGTGCCCTTTAGGTCTTCTGTATCTTTTCTGAGTTTCTTCTTAGTTGTTCTGTCCTTTACTGAGAGTGGTGTGTTGAAGTCTCCTACTATTACTGTGGAACTGTCAATTTCTCTTTTCAGTGTTGTTAGAGTTTGTTTTATGTATTTTGGAGCCCTTTCACTGGGTGCGTAGATGTTTATTATGGTTATGTCTTCATGATGGATCGTCACCTTAATCATTATATAGTGTCCTTTTTTGTCTTTTATGGTAGATTTCGTTTTAAAGTCTATTTTATCTGAGATTAGAATTGGCACTCCTGCACTTTTTTGGTAGTTGTTAGCTTGATATATTTTTTTCCAACCTTTGACTTTTAATAAATTCACATATTTGTTTCTAAGGTGTGTCTCTTGTAGACAGCATATTGATGGATCCTGTTTTCTTATCCATTCTGTCAGTCTCCATCTCTTTATGGGTGCATTGAGTCCATTTACATCAGTGTAATTATTGATAGATGTGGGTTTGTCGCTGTCATTTTGTAGTGCTTTTTTTTGTGGTGCTGAAGATTTCTTTGTTCTTCTTACTCTCTTGTGCTGAGTTACTTTTTTTTTGTGGATTTTTTTTTTTCATTTCTTTTGTTTCTGTAGGTTTTGTTTTTGCCAAGACTTTATGTTTTTCCTCTTTATTTTTATGAGTTGGTTTGTTAACTTTCTTTGTGGTTACCATAAATTTTACCCTTATCTTTCTAAGTTTGAAGCAGTCTACCATTACTTGGTATCACCTTGCCTTCCTCCCAATTAGAAGGTTCTATACCTACGCCATTTATTCCATCTTTTATTGTTTTGATGTTGTTGTCATTTATTGATTAACTGTTCTGATTCCCTGTTGTATTTCTTTTGGTTTTGGATAGCCGTCGGGAGTTCATTTCCTAGATTGGTATCTGGCTGGTACGACCCTGCGTCCTAGGTTCTGCCTGTGAGCTGAAGCTGTTTGTCCTCAGATCGAAGAACTCCCTTTAATAATTCTTGTAAGTTTGGTTTGACTTTTACATATTCCCTTAATTTCTGTTTAACTGGAAATGACCTAATTTCACCATCAAATTTGAACGAGAGTTTTGCAGGATATATTATTCTCAGCTGACAATTTTTGAGAAAGGGAATTTTGTTTTTTTAACTTTTTGAAAACCATGGTCTCAGACTCAGAATTTTACTTATGGAAGAAAATTTGGAAGTCTTGTACCAAAGAACTTCATTTTATGAATAATAAAACAAAATTTCTTTCTTTTTTTTTTTTTTGGTTAATTTTTTGTTTTTGCACAAGAGCTTTTTCTTAACAATTGCGTTATAGTTTACACTCCACACAATTCACCTTTAAAATGTGAAATTTAGTGGCATTTAGTATATTCACAGATTTGTGCAACTGTCACCACTGCATTCCCCCTCCCCCCAGTCCCTGGCAACCACTAATCTACTTTCTGTCTCTATGCATTTGCCTACTCCGGACACTTCATATAAATGACATCATACAATATATGGTCTTTTGTGACTCTTTCAAACAGCATACTGTTCACAAGATTCATTCATGCTTATATGTTTTTTAATGAATGATTTGTCCAAAGTCTTCAAACGAAACATCATGGAATGACCAAAACCAAGACCAAAACTTTTAACACTCAACTCAGTGCGTTTCTTTACTGCATCATTTTTGCTGTTAACCTCATTGTTAGCATCATTTCTAGCTTCAAGGGCCTGGGGTCCTGAACTTATCTGATCAAAATAGTTCAGAAAAGTATGCCTGGACAATTGAACTAACATTGCCTCTGATTTCAGTGGAGATCACGTAGTATTTGGTAGAAGAACTATTTTTAGCTTTCAGTCAATTTCCAAAGTAATCTACTTATCCTGTGATGATTATATGGGTATGTTCCAGTTTTACTGTAGGTTCAAAATGTCTTCCAAGAGATGATAAAGTTTTGTAGTCAATTTTTAAAAATCCTAACACAAGAAAATATGTTGGTTTTTTTTGGGTTATAGATATAACCAAAGAGAAAAAAAATTACAATCCACATTCAGTTTTGTAAAAACATCAAACATATTTCAAATATTTATTTTCTAATCACAGTTTTAGAAAGTGTATTAAATATATGTATTACCGAATTTAAAAGTCTTATTACTGATGGTGTCGGCAATGCCACTGTAGGCAGGGATAGCAATACGATTCACTCCCAATCTAGCTGCACAAATAATAAAATTAAAAGCACAACAAAAATTATCTCCATAAATGAAAGCTCTAACGTAAGTATGTAAATCATATTCTATTCCCATGTTAGCACCACTGAAACAGATATGTACTTTTCAATGCATTTTTCTTCACTTGGCTTAGTGGTTTGATTTCATTTTAGCGCTTAATTGATTGTATGCTCCTGTAATGAACACATTGAGTATACCTATTTGCCCCAAGCCCTGTTTATCTGAGAGAACTTTGTCTATGAAACACAAGTATTTTAAGTCTGAGACATGTGTCCAAATAATCTTACCTACGTAAGTAATCTGACTTCTTTCACTGTTTGAAATTGTAAATCCCAAGAGTGAGAATGAAGATGAGAAGAGAGGGAAGGGAAAGAAGAAAACAAGCAGAAATAAGGATGCTGCTTGATCAACATTCTGTGGTAAAATGTATTGACCAAGGAAGAACATGTTATTAAAAGGGTCCAATAAAAATGCCATGGAATGATAGAATATTGTGACCGGCGGAGACATCACAATGCCCAACTCAGGCAACAATAGAGACAACTGAGACTCAGAGAAAAGTTGTCTTGCTTGAGGTCAAAGAATCTTATTAAGGGGCAGAGCTGGAAACCTTGAACTCTTGGAATCTAGTCCAGGGTTCCTGATTGAAAATCAAGAAAAATAAAGAGAGGCTTTGCTATCAATGATGAGTTATTTAAATAAATATACTAAATTAACTTGTCAGAACAATAGTTGTAATTCTTAATAAAATAAAATAAAAAATAGCAGGCATAGACTGTTTAAAAACCCAATACATTAAGAAAAATGTCTACAACATAAAGTCATAACTACATTGCTCATTAGAATGCTAACTTGATCTCTGAGATAGACATGCTATTAATTCAAATTAATAAATTAACCAAAAAAGATTTTTAATTTAGAAAATGCTCTTGCTGTGACTTATAGCTCCAAGAAGCATGGTGTGATTGAAAAACCACAACAGGCATTGTTCTAGGATTGAGTCTTTTACACAAATTATACAGCTTTGAGCAAATTATTTATCCTTTCTTAGCTTCCGGAAACACATCTAATTTGAGTAGGTTGGATTTAAGAACTCCTAAATTCCTTGTTCACTCTCACCTTCTATCAACTAAACTAATATATGAGTAAGCTTATGGTTCATCCAGATTTAATACATTTCTCCTTCCCAGAAAAAAAATGCATTAAATTTCAAAACTAAAATATAACACAAAGGATGCCTTTCCTCAGTTTTTCTAGTCTCCTCTGCCTTTCAGGTCAATGTTGTTGTTGTTGTTTTGTGCCTTCAAGTCAGTTCCAACTCACAGTGACCCCACAGGACAGAGTAGAACTGCGCTACAGGGCTTCCAAGGAGCAACTGGTGGATTCAAACTGTCGACCTTGTGGTTAGAAGCCTGAGCTCTTAACTACTTCGCCACCAGGGCTCCTTTAAGTCAATAGGTATTACTATTCTTTAACAGTATTTGAATACAACTCTCCAAATAAAAGGAGATTGTTCACATAATGGGTTCAACTGCACTATATGTTATGTCCTTTATAATTTGAGTGGAAAACTCAAGTCTGGTCCTTTCCTTTTTGGAAGATTTTGGCTATGTAATTCATTCTGCCACCACTTCGGCCCCAAGCCAGTGTACTCCTAATCCCAATTTAGTACCTTCCATAAGCATTTTCCCTTTGACTCTAGTGGCAGAAATTTTACCTGTCACATCATACCTTGCCACAGATATTCTAGGTAAAGTTTCACAAAAAATTATTGCACACTGGGATGCTGTTAAAAAAAAAAAGACAATGTTCTTACATTGGAAGAAGCTGTTACGGACATGCAAAAATGCTATTTTTACTACAAAACTAATAAAAAGTTGATATATTTCATTTAGTGTCTCACTTCTCTGCTGGTAAAATAACTATAAGTTACAAACTTTGGTCTTCCTCTTTACATTATGTGACATTGGTCAGTCTATTTCAATTGTGCTTCATTTTTCTCTTCTACAATGAAGATACATTAAATACACTCATATATGTTTAATAATGATTGATTCTAATTCATTTCACAGCTATTTTTTGATTGCACTCTGTCAGTACAACAGTGTAGCAAGTATTCTGGAAGACTCAGGATATGGTTTCTCAACACAGGTTCACGCAAAATATGTGATCGTATAACATGAGTGTGACAGAAATCTAAGAAGAAAGAAAATAAGTCAGGTCAAGAAAGTCAGAAAAAAAAGTATCAAAAGGCTAGAGATTGAACTAGACTTAAGATAGCAAAAGGGAAGAAGGCAAAATGAGGGTACTGTTTGTGGGAGTAGGACAGAAAGAACAAAAACGTGCAAGGCTCTTTCAATGACACAGTCACACTGAGATCAGGATGCTTAGTTCTGAATGTCTTTATGGGAAAGAGTAGAGATATGGGCTGAATAAGGTATTGGTTAATTGCATAGATGAAGCTAGTGAGGGTGTCCAGCTCTACTTCTTACTGCCTCTTGAGCAAGTTCCCTTAGTAACCTGTCTGCATTTTAGGATCTTCATCTGTAAATGTGGATCGTAATAGTACCTACTTTAGAGGGTTATTGTGAGGGGTGGATGATGTTGTAGATTGAATTGTATCCCTCAGAAATTTATGTTGAAGTTCTAACCCCTGGTACAGGCGGACTTGACCTTGTCTAGAATAGGGTCTTCCAATGTTATCAGTTAACATAAGGTAATAATGGTAAGATGGGTTCAAATTCAATCTGAGTGGTGTCCTACAAAAGAGATGAGACACAGACATAAAAAAGATGGCACAGTGAAGAAGGACTTATGCTGCAGTTGCAAGCCAAGAAATGCCCGTGGATACCAGAAGCTGAGACAAGAAAAGATCTTCCATTAGAGCTTTTGAAGAGAACAAGGCCCTGACAAAACCCTGAATTCCCACTCATTATTGTTGTTGTTAGGTGCTGCTGAATCAATGTCCACTCTTAGTGACCCAATGTGACAGAGTAGAACTGTCCCATAGGGTTTTTTTGGCTGTAATCTTTACTCTCATGGAGCTGCTGGGTAGGTTCAAATCACCAACCCCCAAAAGCTTAACCATTTGCTCCACCTGTACCAAACCAAAACCCGTTACTGTCAAGTTAATTCTGACTCATAGCAACCCTATATGACAGAGTAGAAGTGCTCTATAGGGTTTCCAAGGTTGTAATCTTTACAGAGGCAGATTGCCATAACTTTCTCCCATGGAGCGGCTGGTGGGTTGGAACCGCAGACCTTCCAGTTAGCAGTTCAGCACTTAACCACTGTGCCACCAGAGCTCCTTAAATTTGGATACTAGCCTCCAGAACTGTGAGACAATAAATTTCTGTTGTTAAAGCCACCACCCACTTTGTAGTATGTGTTACAACAGCCCTAGGAAACAGATAAGATTAAGTGTGATAAAAGCACTCTGTAAGTGCTAATTGCTATTATAATTTAAAAGGTAGGTTGGGGAAATATTAAAGAGGTCTTTGAAAAAAAGGCTAAATGGTTGAAACTGTATCTAAGGTCCAAGTGGTATTCTAGGAGTATTCTGAGCAGGAAATACAAAACATATTTATAAAGATTAATCTGACAATAGTTAGGTGGACAGATAGGAAAGGAAGTTTCTAGATGCAGGAATACCTTCTAGGAAGTTGTTGAAGGTGTCTAGGTATGATGGTTTAAGGCATTAAACAAAATAATTAAGAGTAGGAACATGACAGATGTGAAAGATGCAAGTGATTTTATGAATCAACAAGTTGGTGCATGGCATAGCAATTTCTCTCAGATTTTGAATCTAGATAATAGACAGCCCGCTACAGAGGGCAGCTATTTGCCAAGAAGTGTGCTAAGTGCTTTACATACATCATCTACTTTAAGCCTTATGACTAAATCAGGTGGTAGACACTACTTTTATTACTATTTTTTATAGCTCATAAACCTGAGGAACAGACTATTTAAGTAACTTACCTATAGGTACTCAGCTAATATGTGGCTTAACTAAAAGTTGAACCCTTGCAGTGTAAGCCTAGACCCTCAGTTCACTACCCTTCCCATATGTTCCCCTTGCTGTAATAGCCATGGCACAGGAAAAAGGGCACAGTCTTTTAAAATTCTCCTAATGCATTCACCATGATCTATAATATTTCGTTTCCTTCATCCCTTTTACCATCAAATCAAAGCACAAAGATCATTGCCTAGGGAAAGAGTGGGCAGATTGATCTTAGAGCAAAAAAGGTTTGAGACTAGAACTTACTTTTTTCTTTCTTTTTTTTTTTTTTTTTTGGTTGCTGTTGGAGTCTCTGGCAAGAAAACAATTTTGAAAGCTCCTTTCTTAAAATTCAAAATAATTTACTTTTCCTAAATTTCCAGTATTTCCATAAGTGAAGCCGACAAGACCCTAGGGCAGGAGAAAATCAGGCTATGACATAAAGAATGGTGAGGAGGAGACTCAGAAAGGATGAGTCCAGAGCGTCAACCCTGCCAGAGTCCCCAGGACATGGTGCCCCACTCCTTGGGCCTTAGTTGGCAAAAACAGTGATACAAGATAAAAGAGGAATTGAAAAAGAGACGGAGCTTGTATCCTGTTTCCCATATGAAATTCTCGAAGATCAGCTAGCTTTGGGTGTTCTCGCTCATCATGGCACGGTGTCTGCAGCAGGTTATAAGTGGAAGTGAGCGTGATTAGTCACAGAGAAGGCTTGAGAGAGGCACTTGCCTCTCTCTCAGCTCCTGAGCTATGCAGAAGAGACCTGAAGATTCCACATGCTACTAATGGGGTTTGTGTAAAGTACAGGAGAACTGAGAGCCTATGAGCACGCAGAGGGGTCACAGTGACATGGACAAGGAGACCTTACAAAACAGAGGCTGTGGGGTTGACATGCTAGGCCAGGGGCTGACTAGAGGATGTAGCTGAGGCTCACAGACTCAGAAGTGCTGGAGAGAGGGAAGGTGGGGTCGTATCTTCGAGCTAAGAGGGCAAAAAGTACATTGTGCTGAGGACACAGATCCCAGGTGTGGCCACGGGGGCAATGTGTGCAGTGATGACACAGGCTGATGCATTATGAGAGGAAGCAAGATGAATTACCCTTCAAACCGAGGTCAGTGGCAGCCAGTACAAAAACAGCTCACAGGACAAGGGCTTAGCCTGAGTGCCAGGAAGATTCAAGTCTCTTCTTTTACCAGATGCCATCTTTAGAAGGAGTAGGAAGGAAGATACTTGGAGGAGAGAAATATTTCTGATAGTGAATGTTTTTTTCCTTCTCTATATTATGCTTTAGGTGAAAGTTTACAGTGCAAATTAGTTTGTCATTCAAAAAATTATAAACAAATTGTTTCATAACATTGGTTGCAATCCGCACATTGTGTCAACACTCTCCTCCTTTCCACCCCGGGTTCCCCATGTCCATTTGTACAGTTTACTGTCCCTGCCTGACTTCTCATCTTTGCTTTTGGGAAAAAGTGTTGCTCATTTGGTCTCGTACACTTTATGGAAGTAAGAAGCATGTTCCTCATGTGTGTTAGTATTTGTTTAAAGGTCTATCTAATCTTTGGCTGAAAGGTGGACTTTGGGAGTGGCTTCAGTTCAGAGTTAGCAGGGTGTTCAGTGGCCATAGTCTCTGTCAGACTGGTAAGTCTGGTCAATTTTTGTGAATTTGAATTTTGTTCTACATTTTTCTCCTGCTCTGTCTGGGACCCTCTATTGTGATCCCTGTCAGAGCGGTTGGTGGTAGTAGCCGGGCACCATCTAGTTCTTTTGGGCTCAGGCTGGTGGAAGCTGTGGTTCCTGTGGTTCATTAGTCCTTTGTGTCTTTGTTTTTCCTTTTCCTTGTGTCTTTGTTTTTTTTTCAGTTTCCTTTGCTCTGGATGGGATAGGACAAATAGATGTATCTTAGATGGCCACTCACAAGTTTTAACGCCCCAGACACTACTCACCAAAGTAGGAAGCAAAACAGTTTCTTAATGAACTATGCCAATTGACCTAGATGTCCCCTGAGACTGTGGTCCCCAGTCCTCAGCCCCAGTAACCTGGCCTCTCAAGGTGTCTGGATGTGTCTAGGAAGCTTCCATGACTTTGCCTTGGTCAAGCTGTGCTGACTTCCTCTATATTGTGTGTTGTCTTTCCCTTCACCATAGTTAATTCTTGTTTACTGTCTAGTTAGTGATTTGCCTTCCCTAGCCCTTCCCTCCCTCGTAACCATCAAAGATTGTTTTGTTTTTCTTTTTTTCTGTGTATAAACCTTTTCTTGACTTTTTATAACAGTGGTCTCATACAATATTTTTACCTTTTGTGGCTGGCTTATTTCACTCAGCATAATGCCCTCTAGATTCATCCATGTTGTGAGATGTTTTGTGGATTCATCATTGTTCTTTATTACTGGGTAGTATTCTATTGTATGTATGTATGATAATTTGTTTATCCATTCATCTGCTGATGGGCACTTAGGTTGATAGTTTTAACATTTCATTGATAGAACACACATCAGGCCATTTTTAACTAGTAAGGTCTGAGTTAACTTTTACTGACAAATTTAAGGGTTTTTTTTTTTTTAAATGTTTTATATTTTGTTCAATTTTGTCCTATTATGGAACAGTTATTAAGTTCTACATATCTATTAATAATGCATACACTACAGTATTGTTATGCATTAGTAGCAACCAACCAGTTACCGTGGAGTCTATTCCAAATCATGGCATCCCCGTGTGTATCAGAGTAGAACTGTGCTCCATACGGTTTTCAATGGCTGTGATCTTTCAAAAGTTGATTATTAGGGCTTTCTTCTAAGGCACTTCTGGGTGGATTTGAACTGTCAACCTTTGGGTTAGTAGCCAAACACTTTACCGTTTGTATCACCCAGGGACTCCATTATTAGCAAACATGGCAATTAAGAGTACTAATGGGGAAAGGGTGAGATAATAAATTTGGCTAGATCTTAAATCTGAGAGGATGGAAAATTACTTGAATTGAAATCTTTAGTTGAATTGCTGTGGTGGTGAAAATGAACTTGGTGTGAAAAAAATCAGCTCTGCCTTTGGGGTCCCACAGCAATCTGTGCTATAATACAACTTGGAGTTGTAATTTCTCTATGTATATATTTAATTCCCCACCTGAACTGTGGATTTCCCCAAACAAAGAATACAGAACCACATCATTAACAGGTGCTTTATGAAGACTGGAAAATTAATGACTATGGAATAAATGAATGAATGAATGAATTAAACTATACATTCAACTATACATTGATAGGTAGTTTTAAAGCATAAAATGGGTAAGCACTTTTAAGAAGAGAATGTAAATATAGTTTGGTAAAGTAAGTAATAGAGTACTGAGATTAAATAATAGAGTCTGAAACTCTTTCTAAAGTAGAATAAGGCTTCATCCTATATTCCAAAGTTAACCATTGTGGAAAAAAAAAAAAAATCAGGTCAGAAACTAAATATTAATTTTGCTCATATTTGATTTATGTAAACTTTGCTTATCTTTAGCAGACAAAATAGATAATATTGTTCTTTACATTTTACCATTTACCATAAACATTTCATATTTACCGTAAGCATTTCTGTGGTTATGAAGTTTGTTGAATCATCTGTATCAAGAACACAACAGTGCATGACTAATGTTAGTGTAGAACTAGCTGCTTTTAACATTTCACTGATAGAACACACATCAGACCATTTTTAACTGGTAAGGTCTAAGTTAACTTTTATTGACAAATTTAGGTTTTTTTTTTTTAATGTTTAATATTTTGTCCTATTATGGAACAGTTATTAAGTTCTGAATATCTATTAATAATGCACACACTGCAGTATTGTTATGCATTAGAGTTTCATTTAGAGTTGCAAATAAATTTTCTACCATGATTTACATTTTATATGTTGAAAATGATAAATTCTGGTAATTATTATTTTTGAAAGAGTATCCATATTTAGTTCCAAGAAAACTTACATCATTTATTAAAGGCTAATACAAAATTTCTGAAAAATTCTCATTTTGGAATAAATTGCTGTCTGAGGCATTCATTTTTTAAAGTACAACAAAACTAGTATATTTTAAGAAATAATTCCAAAATATACTAATTTACATTGTTTTAAAGGCATATTTTCCTATGGATTATGGTAATAAAGAATAAGAAACTCAACTGTAATTGTCAACCTTTATGTATATTAAAAGCTTTCCACTTCCATCAGTGACGACCACAGGATACACATAGCTATTGATTGTAAGCTGTTTGTACAGGATGGATTAATGGTTTCTTCTCCTGTAAATATAAATATTTCTACCTGAGCTTATCAAACCTTCCAACTGTTAAACAACCATTAACAATATCCAATCCCATTCACCCTCCTACCACCAGTCCCCGGAGGTATCTTGGATAGTGCCTTGTGGAATAAGAAATAAATTGATGAACAATGATTTAACCATAAGCAAATTAATTACTTTATATATCCTGGCACAGCCATGCTGTTAAATAAATTATATTTTTCTTTGACTTTATTTATTCAGGGCATTTTATAGCTTTCTTTTATTAATAAATTGTTAAAATATTTGCTGGTCATCTTAAAATAAGTATGATCAAATCTAACTCACTTGCCCTTTCTCCTATCCCATATATAATTTGCTACCAGATAAATAATCTCATCTGTATTAACCATAATCTATCTAAATTTATATCACAAAAATTGTTTTCATATAGCACAACTTCATATGTTAGATCTTTCATAAGAAAACATGACATAATTGATTTTTATTTTCAATTTAATGACAAAGCTTAGATTAAATTAACTTCAGTAGCAGAAGTCTAGATTATCTATGTACCTATCTATCTGCCTATATGTATATATTCACACATTAATATATGTAATCTATCGACTAATATATGTTGAAAATATAAATCTATATTCAAAGATGAAAAATATAAAAATAAAATTAAAAAAGAATTTTCATATAAAAATTTATACTCGTGAGGACACAGACCTGACCATGGGTTGAAATCTGATTATAAGATTTCTGGTTATCAGTGAACTCAAGAGGATCTCCAGGTGCCAACAATTCCACTGACACTAGACGAACCATTTTTAAGCAATGTAAGATCCATGAACCTCATTTTTACAAATATCTTGAGAAAACGATGACTTGCTCCGGTATCTATAATCACAATCAGTACTTATTAATCTTGTTGCTTTGAGCTAGTTAATTAACATTAAACCAAAAAGAAAAAAAAAAAAAATCCGTTGCCATTGAGCGGATTCTGACTCATAGCGACCCTACAGGATAGAGTAGAACTGCTCCATAGGGTTTCCAAGGAGTGGCTGGTGGATTCCAACTGCCCACCTTTTGGTTAGCAGCCAAGCTCTTAAATTAACATTAATGTTAACAATTAACAATTAACATTAGGAACATCTACTTCCTCACGGGAATAACAGCACTCACTTAGCATATTATCATGGTTGCCATGGTCTATGTACAACTCCTGACACTTATGAGGCATGCTAGTATTTTTTTTTTTGGAGTTAAGCGCATTTTTTCCATTATTCTTATTTTATGAAGATAGAGAAAAGGAAGTTTAAATATTGTTGTACTCTCAAAAATACATCAACCAAAAAGCAGTTACAACTTAACCCTTTCAGGACCAGTGGTATATATAGCAACCACTTACTTTTTGTACTTCATTGGGAAGCTACTATCCCACTGAGAGTATGTGCTACCAGTAGGCAGGACCCTATATAACAGTTTTGAAACAGAAAAAACAGGCATGTGCTGCAAATTACTGTTTTTATAGGGTTCTGTATGCAGTGGTGCTGAATTATTGAATTTTTGGTAGAAAAAACATAAATTTTGAAAATTTTTATTTGGTATGTATATGTACCTCTGGACTCTGGAGGTAGACTTTGTGTTCAAAAGGGGTACACATATATATACTCTGGACTCCGAGTACAATCTGTGGAATAAGGCATCAAGCAAAAACTATATTACCTACCAAAAATTTAGACACACTGCGTGATTCAGCATGCCTTCCATTACCGAAAACAAATAGGTTATCACCAAAAAATTAAAAGGAAAAAATAATTGGATCATAAAAGGGCAAAAGCACATTTAACCTTAGAACTAACTTGAAACAAATTTTAGTTCCAAAAGATTTGTATTTTGAGGATTAATATGATTTTATACTTCTAATGAGATTTTTATCAATAAAATTATTTAAGTACTCAGTACCATATTAATTTGATCCTTATGTTTTAACTTCAGGAAAACTCTGTCAATAATTGTTATCATAAGGCTTGAAGTAAAACTATAGATTCTGCCCTCTTAAGAATGCACTTAACACATTCAATTATAAAACCTCAATATTTATCCATACATTCCCTGGCTGATGAAATGATTTCAGAGAATTTAGTTGATTAGAATACTGTGGATCATAATAAAAGATATATAACATTGTGAAGAATGGGAATTCCAGAACACTTAACTGTGCTCATGAGGAAGCTGTATATAGACCAAGAGGCAGTCGTTCAAACAGAACAAGTGGATACTGTGTGGTTTAAAATCAGGAAAGGTTTGCATCAGAGTTGTATCCTTTCACCATACTTATTTACTCTCTATGCTGAGCAAATAATCCGAGAAACTGGACTATATGAAGAAGAATGCAGCATCAGGATTAGAGGAAGACCTCATTAACAAGCTGCAATATGCAGATGACACAACCTTGCTTGCTAAATAATCTGAGAAGATAACACAACTTTGCAGATGACACAAGCTTGCTTGCTGAATAATCTGAGAAACTGGACTATACAAAGAAGAACGCAGCATCAGGATTAGAGGAAGACTTGTTAACAACTTGCAATATGCAGATGACACAACCTTGCTTGCTGAAAGTGAAGACGACTTGAAGCACTTACTGATGAAGATCAAAGTATGGATTACACAGCAACATAAAGAAAACAAAAATCCTCACAACTGGACCAATAAGCAACATGATGGTAAACGGACAAAACATTGAGGTTGTCAAAGATTTCATTTTACTTGGATCCACAATCAACACTCATGGAAGTAGCAGTCAAGAAATCAAATGATGAATCACACTGGGCCAATGTGCTGCAAAAGGCATCTTTAAAGTGTTAAAAAGCGAAGATGTCACTTGGAGGACTAAGGTGCGCCTGCCCCAAGCCATGGTATTTTCAATTGCCTCATATGCATGAGAAAGCTGGACAAGGAATAAGGAAGACTGAAGAAGAACTGATGCCTTTGAATTATGGTGTTGGCAAAGAATATTGGAAATATCATGGACTGCAAGAAGAACGGACAAGTCTGTCTTGGAAGAAACACAGCCAGAACACTCCTTGGAAGCAAGGATAGCTAGACTTTGTCTCATGTACTTTAGACATGTTATGAGGAGAGACCAGTCCCTGGAGAAGGGCATCATGCTTGGTAAAGTAGAGGAGGGCCCTCAAGGAGGTAGACTAATACAGTGGTAGCAACAATGGGCTCAAACACAGCAACAATTGTGAGGATGGCACAGGACCAGGCAGGGTTTCATTCTGTTATACATACGGTTGCTATGAGTCGGAACGGACTCAATGGCACCTAACAGCAACAACAAAATATTACATAAATCATAGA
The DNA here is from genome assembly GCA_030035585.1 of Dugong dugon. NCBI lineage: Eukaryota > Metazoa > Chordata > Mammalia > Sirenia > Dugongidae > Dugong > Dugong dugon. The sequence goes on along the minus strand of CM057464.1, from coordinate 144,778,953 downwards.
AGTAAGAAATCATGGAGCCCCCAGAAATGCCAGAGGTTTTTCTTATGACCCTTTGCTGCTTCATCAAAGACAAAGAGGCTGAGATGTTGCTAACTGAAGGAATAAGATGCTTATCAACCTCCTTGACTTAAAAAAAAAAAAATTTAAAGGTTTTTTTTTTTTCCCCTTTATATAACTCAAGGAAGATGAAAAAAATGTTTGGTAATTATATTGTGCTTTAATATTGTTTAGATTACTTATAAAAAATTGTCTACCTTACAAGGAGAAATATTATAAATTACCCTGAGCAATGAATGGCTGTTAAAATCGACTTTCTCCTGACTCACAAACTCAAACAGGAATAAGCAGGGCAAGATTGCACAGAATGTTTGGTTTGATGCTTAAAATAGCTTCTCACCATGCTACTTGGAAGGGGTGGAAACAAATACATATGTCATGGCTGAGTATTAGAGTGATTTGGCACCAATTTAATTTGCACATTTAAACCGTCAGCTTATAAATTTCAAAGTCAGCTTTGAAATAGATCAAAAAAAGTGCTGAGTCACGGCAGATTTGGTTTTTTTTCAATCATCAGTCACTTGAATTAAGTTAACATTTGCACACATTAAAGTTCCAGCAACATCTGGTTTATGCATGAGAAGTAAGGTTCATACTTTTTTAGACAGTAAAAGATTCTTGTATTCATTTTTACAACGCTACTCATATACATCAAATATACATCTTCACATAGGAATGAGAATACAGCATTCTTTACCTTTCTATTTATAGTTATTAAGGCTATTGAAATGTCACCTAGTTACCTATTCTCTCTTGGGCCTGTGGAAGTTGAAACTTGGGAATCACCACTGAGTAGACATTTCTTTTTTAAAGGCCCTTTTCCTAAATTTATTGATTATCAACTCTCTAGTTACAAGAAGTGACTTAATAAACAGAAGACTAAAGAGACATTCCCCTGAAAGCATATAATAATCTATTTCAAAAATGCCACTCCTCAACAAATAATTGTGTATTTTGATTTTGACAATCAAGTAAGCTAATCTGGATTGTGGGACGGTGATGGTAGAAATCACTCGTCTACTAGCACCCAAAACAGCAAGAACAATTTGGAGGAACTAAATATAAAAAAGAGGGCTTGAAATAACTGAAGGAAAAGAAGGATGGAGAGAAGGAAAAGGGGGAGGGAAAGAGGGATTAGGAAGGAGGGTAGGAAGGAAGAAAGAAAGAAAGGATGGAGGGATGGAGGGATGGAGGGAAGGAGGAAAGGGCAGAAGAAAAGAAGGAAGGAAGGATGGATGGATGGATGAAGGGAAGAAGGGAGGGAGGAAGGAAAAAAAGGAGGCAGCGAGGGAAGGAAGGAAGGGAGGTTAATAGAATGTTATTGTGTGTAAAACATAGGGTTGCAACTCCAGGGCAAGAGGCTGCTAAAATAGAAATAAGTACTTAAAAAAAAAAAAAAAAAAGATCCAGAAGTAATGTCCAACAGTAATAAAATGACTAAAAGATGTGTAAAGCTAAGAATACTGGCTAGAGAGTGAAGATGAAGTCTCAAGACAGGCAGTCTACAATATATCTTTGCCATTATTGTGGCTTAAAATACAACCCAGAAACTGATGTACCCCAGATTTTATCTCCACACCTTCTTTCACCCTGATTCCCAGTCTCATATTCCTTGGATATCTCCAGCTGGCTGTCTTATTTATAAGGGAGAATTGATTTCCTTCCTTATGAAACTTTTCCCTCCAAGGAGGGTATCCTTGCATTAATTAGTGGTACTGTTATCCACCACCCAACTCTGGACCATAAACAATATATCTCCTTTCCTAATCTTTTAAATCCAGTAAATCACCAAGTCCTGCCAAATAGATAACCTAAATAGCTTTTGAATCTGTCTTCTCTATATTCTCAAGACCACTGACTTAATTCAGTTCCCCAATGCCCCTTGTCTGAATGCTATTGACTTATGTATCTCTCAACATTAATAAATTCTCCACTGTAACACCTGTAATTTTAAACCTCACTTCTAATCATTTCACTTGTAAACTTTTTTCTACTTATTGACCTATTTCTCAACTGTTTAAAGAGACTGAAATCTTTATCAGACTAAAGAAGAAAATCACTTCTTTAAACGATACCTCCCATCCCCTCTAGCTATCATCTCTCATTTATCATTCTTCCTGAGCTAGTCTTTTAAAAAAATTGTACTAGAATCCTTCACTAACTGAGTTTCCTTTCATTTCTTAATCTATGATAATATTGTTTCTCTTTCTGCAATTCCTGGCATGTTTTAATTAAGATTATCCGTTATATCTTAATTTGAGGAAAACTGCAGATATATTCTAGTTCCTAGGGAAGTGCTTCTCTCTGAGTAGTTGCTCTGCTATTGTTGACCACTCCCTTCTCTGTGAAACACACAATTCCTTAATTTTCATAATATCACTTTTGTAGTTCTTTTGATACTTCCTTGGTTGTAGTTTCTATATACCATTTGCATACTACTCTTCTTTCTTCCACCCATTTGATATTTTTCACTCAGACTGTACACAAGACTTTTTTCTTTCTATACTGCATAGTCTTGCCTTCAACTGTGGTCTAAATCAAGCATATAACAAAAGGTTTAAATTGAATGCCAAATCCAATGCTGAAAATGGCTTTATACATAGAGAGCAATATTAAGAATTAAGATAGAATATGGGCTCAATAAGAAAAAGTTTCAAAGTCAATTAATGAAATCTGCCATGCTCATGGATGGGAAAACTGAAATTGGTTTACTATTATTCGATTAAAGTATTTACTATCCCTGATGCTTACCTAATTATTGATGACTTACAAAGATACAGTTATATCCAACACTATTTTCCAGAGTTCCAGATTGCTATACGTTTCTGCTTGATTGACAATTTTATCTGGTTGTCAATCAAAAAAAAAAAAAAAAAACAACCCCTTTGCCATTGAGTCATTTCAAAACTCACGGCAACCAGAGTAGAACCGATCTATAGGGTTTCCAAGGAGTGGCTGGTGGATTCGAACTGCTGACCTTTTTGGTTAGCAGCTGAGCTCTTAACCACTGAGCCACCAGGGCTCCACGTGTCGTCAATAGGCACCTTAAATTAAGCAAGCAATTCCTAAACTAAACTCAACATCTTCATCCCAAAATTTGCTTCATCTTTTGTATCATCCACCACAGTAAATGGCATTTTCATCCACCTGGTTACCCAAGACAGAAAGCTAAAACCCATTTGATACTTTTTTCTTGTAATAATCAACAAATCATTCAGATCCTATCAACTATATGTCTTTTGAGTCCACCTTTCTGCATTCTAACTACTGCTCCATCAGTTCAAGTCCTCCTCATCATTAACCTGGAATACTGTAGGTCTCAAAACTTCTCTTCCAGATACTAAGACTGCTTCTCTCTTAGTAATCCTTCATGTTGCCAGACTGGTAATCCAAACAAGGAAATCTGATAATATAACTTCCCTGTTTAAAAAAACACCAACAAATTATCTCTATTCTATACCAATTTTTAAAAAAAATTATTTTGTGCATACTAGAGTCCTCTACTAGGCCTAATTGACTTAATTATGGGAACTCTCCCCGGAAAAAATACATTTACACCACACTCATCCTAAATTTAAATACAGGTAATTCATGAGCCCAGAGCAAGAATGCCTGACGTACAGGATAAACTTCAAATGTTTTTACACTAGAAGTCCAAACTCCTGTTACTCTCACTTATAAGCCCTGTGTATAAACCCATGAAGTCTGGTGAAGGTGATAAGTTCTTTCTTGTCTCTTTGCATCTGTATATTCTGATCTTCTTCTTAGATTCTTTTTTGTCTGGAAAAATCATGCATTCTTTAAGTTTCAGTCAATTTTTATTTTCGCTACAGAGTCCTCCTTAGCTCCCTCAGATAGACATGGGTGTTTGTCTTCTTACGTGCCTCTAAAATAGTACATAACATTACTGTCTATATGCCATGTAAGCCCCTGGATGGTGAAGATGCATATTTTAGATATTATATACCTTGGGTCCAGTGCCTGGAATATGATAAATATTCATTTTTTAATATGTTGTTTTAATTTTTGCCTGATGATAACAATTGAGATTTAGTATGCAAAAAATCAAAGACAGAATTTCTTAGTTTGAATAAAATGACCATTCTACAGATAAGGCAAATTTTAAAAACATCACCAACATCAAGGAATGATTAATAGGCACGTCTTCATTAAAATGTTTACAATTTATAGTCTTTGTATCATTGAAGCAAATCTTGTAATACTTGTTAAAAGCAATCATGAAATCTAGGAATCAAAGGGTTTGGGGATCGGAAGGAATTTTAAAGGTCGTCTGTTCCAACTATCCTGCCAGTATATGAATTCTCGCTACTACATTTCTGCCAAGTGAGCAGCCAGCCAATTATAGGTCATCCAGCTATTCCCTTGGGAGGCTGATCTGAGAGATGCCATAGCCATGCACAGAGCAACATCACAACAGGTTTCAAATTCTCTCATGCTCAATAAATGTGAAATAAGCTATTCAACAAAGAACAATACTCTTAATTGGTGAGTTAAACTTTGAAGTTCTAAGTTTTCAATACATTTTAGTAGACTTTATGCAATATTTCAGTGAATAATTAAATTTAACCCAATTAATTTTATCCATAGGAAAACTAGGAGGCAATAGAAAAAAAGAAGTAGAGCAAAAAAACAAGTGGTACTGTAGACTTGTAGGGGAAAAGTTGATGAAAGGCTTGGGATTTTGTGTATATGCATACTGATATATATGAAAGTCACATTTTTATGATATAGAAACCATGTTTTACTTATTATTTCAAACAAATTCATTTTTCTTCACTACTGTCAAAACAGCAATTTACGTCATGAATTATCATTAGAACTGCTACATCTAGTAAAACCACCCTTCTAAAAAATGTCATTTTTCTTTTTAGAGCAATATTTTGATTTGTAGATAGTGTAGGAAAAAGATTTATATGCAAAAATAATCCTCTAGAATTCAGTAGCAGTTTAAAAGGTCTGCATTTTATAAATTTCAATACCCAAATTAAAGACGATAGGTAATTTGTAGGAATCTGTATGATTCCCAAAGAGAATCCTAGAAATTTTATTTGTTAGAAATTTCTCTAATTTCCCCGTTTATGTCTCCTAGGACATAAAGACTATCACAAAGAAGCCTTGCATTATCTGGGTGGTTCCAGACACTCTGTAGGCATTTTCCAATTGTCATAGAGAATCAACGCCTGACAGGAACATAGATTCCCATGGCTTCAGAATCAATTAGATCTAAAAAGAGTCATTTTAAATAAATTAAGATGTTTATTTATGGAATCCAGCAACTGGGAACTCTAAAGAAGATTACTTCTTTACTAACTGCCCATTTACAAACTAGCACACATGAGACCCTGATATGTCATTAGTCCTAGGGATACTGAAACCATCTTACTCTCTAAGGACTCCACTAAAGTCATGTAGTAGCCCCTACCACAGTATTACATAAAACCATTCTAAAATGGTTTAATAACAACATCTCTACTGATAATAGGTACACTATAGTGTAGTCTTCTATATTTCCAAACATTACCAATTCAGGTGTTTCTCTGCTGAGTTCACAGAATATAAGAAGCTGCTTTTCTGAGATCTTTATTATTTTATCTTTAAAATTATATATTATTTATAGTTCTATTTATCCCAGATGAATGTGTGTGGCCTTAACATCTATGCCTGAGTATAGACAATCCATAAAAAACAACCCCAAATAAACAGAGCTGTTGACAGGTAAATTATGGAAGTAGTGAGCAACAGACATTTTGGAACATCTTCAGTGCAGCAGTTTACAACCATACATGTTATTTATCTCGATTTTCAGTGTCAGGTTGAAAATGTTTCATTCCTGATAATGGTATTCACAACAAGCAAGGTTTGAAAAAGTAGTGGCCCTTTTTTTGATGAGCCCTAAATTTGGAAATCATAATGGAAACATTAAAAATGGAAAGAGATCAAGAGAGAAGGAAGCAGGTCTATTGCTACTCAAAGTTTTGTTACAGAGATTCTTGACAAGGATATTCATAAAGAACGTTTTAAAATAAGGTTCTGGTAGAAGAGCATCACTATCCTATTTAGAGGAGGACTTAAAATAATCTTGGTCATCTTTTAGTTCTGAAACTGTCTCCTTGATGAAGTGTTGTTACTAAGTCTCAGATGAAACTTAGCCAAGTGAAAAAAACTTTAACATAATAGATAATATTTGATAGCCTACTGTGTGTCAGATACATGCACAATATTTTATAGTAATATTTCATTTCATTCTTACAACAACTAATAATTGATATAAAGAAGAAACCAAGGCTTAAAGAATTTATCTGACTTGGATAAGAGTGGACAAGTTCACACAGTTTAGAAATAACAGAGCCAGGTCTTTAGCCTCAGATTCTAGAACTTTGACTCCTATGAAATTTTGAGATAGAAAAAAGTAATTTTAAGTGATGAGCAACTGGCTATTCTGGCCATATGTCCAATATTGCTCATATAACAATGAGAAGAGAGTTGTGACTTTAAATATTACTGACCAATAAAACTCTATTCAGTAGGTACGTGATTAGTGTAGATATTCTGCTAGATGTCTTCACCGTGTTCCAGATTGCCAGGACGAGGCTACGCATTAAAATGTCAAAGGATAAAAATGCCTATTTCAGGTGAGGAGTAGGGTGCCTAGGCTTGTATCACTGGTGCTAATTCTCCCTTAGTTATGTGAACACTAACTTTCTGCACAGCCTGGGCATGGCAGAACTGAAAGGGACTATTAGGCGATAGGTTGCTGCTATCAAAGCCTGAACCAGTCAGCAGGGACCTCTCTCAGTGGCTATGGAGGTTGGGAGTAATGCTGTGACAGCAGGTACTGGAGACAGTAATCACTGGCCCCTTGAAGCTGTAGCAGCATCAGGGATGGAAAAGGGTGAACTGGGCTGCCTGGGTGTAGTTATTACATTGTAGCAGGGGGGTGGCATTTTTGGAGCAACCATCATTATTGATGGACATTGTGCAATCTTTCAGGCATGTGGAAGTGTGCTTGAGTACCTACTTTATCAGTAAAGTAGAAGTAATCAGTACTAACTGTATGGACAAGGATATGCAGCCCTGGGTATGCTGGGACATACATGCAAAGGAGTGATGGAGTACAGGAGATTGCACTTCATGCTAATCTGGGCAGCGGTGAACTTGGATTCTTTATAATTTGTGATGTGATGAGATCCATGAACATCTAAGTTACAAATTCAAGTAAGTAAATGTGGAGCCAAGACAGTTCTGTTCATTGGCAAGTTGCAGGGATTCTATGAACATTGCATAATGAAATAATTATGATTTAATTCCACAAACTGCATTGTTTTATCAATAAATCTTGGTTTAGCATAATTCATTTTGAGTATAGGAAAACAAGTAACAGGGATTTTCTTTCTTTCTTTCTTTTTTTAACCAAGCTGATTATAATAATATTACAGGTCTGGTATTCATAGATTCTTTACCAACATTTTAGAAATGAGATCACTAGATAGAATTGAGATTCACCTTCCTATTTAGTTATATCCTCACAAGAATCAAGCTTCAAGAGATATCCAAATGCATTAAATATTTTAACTTAAACCTTGCCATGAGTTATTTTTTCTGATGTGTTAATACACCATTAAATTATTCATCTGGAATGCCAGCTACAGATTACTGTCCCAGTGCCAATTGTGAAGAACAAAGTCATGGAGACATGCCTTTCAATATGACAGTGACTTAGCAAACGATATTTATTTTTCAAAATATTCACTTTATAATTTAAATTCCAAATCTCAGTGATAAATGAGTAAATCAAAAGATAAAAACAAGTCAGTTTAAATAATGAAACAAACATCAGTTTATTGCCATGTGAATATTAATAGTCACAATACTTCAGTTCGTACATTGATTTTCCCTAAAACAGAAGGTTTTTGTCTGGCTGTGGAGTCAGAGCGAGAAACTGTGCTACAGAAGATAGTGTGCTTCTCTTAGAAGAAAAAGTAAAAAGCAAAATAACAAAGTCAAGGCAACCATGATGGAATGAAGTCTGCTGAATTATAAGTGAAACCCTAAATGCAGGAGCAAACGCTTATCAGCAGTGTCTGCATAGCCCACAGGTCCTAGGTTGCTCACAGCAGAATATAAAATGCCTTGAGCCACAACTCACTGCGTCACGAATGGCTCTATCTGAAGGTTTTCCCCTTTTCTTTGGCCCTTCAAAATTATCAAGATCTGTCACAGATTTTATATATAATTTGTATTTCCAGGATTTGAACATCTTCTGTGATAAAATGAAAATTTTAAGCAGCAAAATTATATAAAAGCCAAATTAGCTGTTTTTTTGATAAACACAGAAATGAAGCATTATCCTGAAAGCTAAAAGACACAAATCACTAATACTAAGGCTACGACCAATAAGAGATGTTCCCACAGCGACTGCAGTGAAACAGCCTCCTCCTCTTCCTCATTAAGAAAGCACAAATAAAACTCAGTATCTTATTTGTAAAGAAAGCAAACAAGAGCCCAGCTTTTAGCCAATGCACCTAAAATTGTAAGCCATCAATAAAGACAACCAACTGATTGATCAATTTATGCATAAAAAATTATCTGTTTTCTGGAAATGCATGCAGTAAAATGAAACAAAGCAAAAAAACCCCTTGTAAGTCACCCCAAAGTAAATATTTCAATGTCTTTGCAGGGACACAAGCAGAACTCTCATTTGCTACCTCAAAGTGGAGGGTGTGTCCTCAAGTTGGGTTCTCAGTCGTTTTCCTTTAATGCATCAGACTCACCTGGAGGACTTGTTAAAAAGCTGATTGCTGGCCTGGACCCCCAGAGTTTCTACACCCCCTTTGTTTCTAATTCGACCAAGCTGAGGTGGAGCCTGATGGTTTTCCAGTTTGCTTTTCTAACATGTTGCCTGGGGATGTTTTGAGAATCACCACTTTAAGAAGTCTTAAATCCTTTACCTGAAGAATGATCACTTTGGCTGGAAGCTCTAAGTTAGGAAAGTCTATGTTAGAAAAATGACCTATACTGACCCATCGTTTGTGAGCCAGATGCCTGGGAGCCAGTCACAAAAGTTCAGTCTTTCACATTCTGCACAGGCTCTCAGTCTTACAGATTGAAAGGGGACAAGTTAATTGGAAAGACTGGTTTGTACTTGAAAGTCTGCATAGATTAGTTTTGGAACAAAGTAAGGGGACAGACAGACAGATACATAACTATCAAATCATCTTACTTAGAAAGGAACTTTTATTATTATCATTATTTTGTATTTTCATCTATTTAAAAAAAGGGTTATTTGAATTCCTTTTTCGCCACCCTACATCCTGACATCCTCTTGCTTTACAAAGAAATTAAGAAAGAGACAGGCCTGTAACTTCCAAAGCCAAAGAAGAAAGCAAATAGTAACCCTCAAGACAATAGCAACATTATTGCCTAGAAGATCAACTGCTTTGAACTTTTCATGGTACTGTGGTTACAAGGTACCCACTAGATGATGATAATGATTAATAAAAAGATTTGATAGGTATTTCTGGGGAGGAGAAGGGAGTAAAAACAGAAAGAACTAAAGCTTTACTGTCATTAAGGTAATAAACTGTCAGATTATCTTTTCAAAAAAATGCATATTTTGGCGCTTAGATATTTCCTGCAGTGTGAGACTGAATTAAAATATTGATTATAAATCACAGTCATAATTGCAAGGAACTGAGCCTCGCGAGATGAAAATCTGAGTAAGATAACTGAAAGGTCAGGGTTATCCTCTGTGATTATTTAAAAGCCAAAATAAAATAGTAGGGGCTTGAATATGGTAAGATTCTTAACAACTAACTGGCTACCAATAGCTCATAAATAAAACTTTGCACTGTTAAAAATAGCCCAGATATTAAAAAATGGGTTTCATACAAAACTTTCTAAAAATTGAAACTATTATATTAAGCAATATAAATAAAATACCATTTTTCTGCTTTCAAAATAATAATTCCAGGAAAGAGTACCGCTACCAAAGATCCCACAATCCTAAACTGATTCCATTCTGTTTAAAAGAAAGCTGCTGTCCTTCTTCTCACACTCCACAATCTCATATCAACACATATTCTGGAAAGATACACCCAATGAATATTTTTTGGGGAAAGGCCCATTGCCATTGGTTGAAGAACAGCAACCAAAAATGTATTACATACACATATGTGTAAGGGCTGACTCATCTACTCAATTCCTATAAGCAAAATCTCCATTCTTTATTTATTACGGTTTGTTTTGTCCAGATACCACAGCTATAAATACATTACATGATTCAGTAACCAATTTACTATGAATATGATTATTTCTTAAATTCTCTAACATTTTTGCTGAATGCCATCCGTCTATTCCTACTATACCCCTACAAAATAGCTTATAAGATGTACTTTTAAAAACTATTCTCCTCCATTTAAGGATATAATTACTCTAACCCTGTAAATCTCCAATTATTAACAATAGGCTGCAGGAGTACTAAAAAGAAATTATGAAATCAAATTAACTTACGTAATGTAAATGAAGAGCAGCGTTAAAAGAAGAGAGGACCATTCAAGAAATAGAAGTACGAGGGGTAAATGGTATACGAGGGTTAGAACATAATCTACACTTAAGTCTTTTATGTTTTTAATAGACTTTGTAGCCCTTTAACTTTAGTATGATTGGAAAAGTTGAAAATGTTCAGAGAGTACGAGGAAGCAGCTGAAGTACAGGAAACAATTCTGAGTAAAAGAGGAAAGAAGAAATTACTTGCTACAAGGAAACACACTGAAGACAATGATTTCATAAGTCGTCCTTAAACTACATTTTGAGTATCAAATCAGAAAAATACATGGAACTTAAAATAGCTCCTTGGGCTGTTATTTAGCATTATTTTCAGGTCTCCACCCTAGGAAATTGTTTGCTGATTCACCTGGAATTTGATTAGGCAGAGTAACATAATTTCCTTAATAGGCATGACATTTATAAATCATACTAGCATAAGCCTCCTAATAGTTTTGTTCCAAATATTTGTGCTTCCTATTTTACAAATCTTTTTTTTTTTTTTTAAATTATATTATCCCATAGCAACTTCTTGGCTGATAAAACCAGTCTTTTTTTAACAGATTAGGAAACTCAAAGAAATATCAGTAATCATCCCAGTGTAACCCATACATATATGCATAAATCAATAAAATTCTAGAAGGGAGAAGACAAAGTATTTTAAACACAGCTAGAGCTGCCTAGGGAGTCCTTGAGTGGTGCAAATGATTAATGTGCTTAGCTGCTAACCAAAAGTTTGGAGGTTTGAGTCTATTCAGAGTTGCCTCAGAAGAAAGTCCTGGCAATCTTCTTCTAAAACACCAGCCACTGAAAACCCTAAGGAGCACAGCTCTACTCTGACACACATGGGATTGACATGGATCAGAATCACCTCGATGACTATTAGTTTGAGGCTGCTAAGAGACATTTAGAAATGGGACACAAAAAGTATACAGAAAGTAAAGGGTTTCTAAGTAATGGGGCAGTACTCATCAGGATATTGTTCTTTTCCCGTATATATAGCCAGGGAGATTTTTCAAATCTCCTATGAGTTCGGCAATTCAGCAGAAGCTGTACTTTGTACTAAGTGTTAACTGAATTTGTCTATACAAGAAGATGGCGATGCAGCAATGTTAGAACTATAAAGATCTGTTCAGGAGAAAATGGGAGCAGAAATAGAGCAGTACAAATAGAGTTAATGAACCTGTGTCTTAATGATTTCTTGCTAGACTGTAAGGAATTATAAATTTAATTGCTAAAGATTCCTTACTGTTACCCTTTTTGTTCTGAAATCAGAAGTAGTCAGTTTAAAATTCAATAGCAAGTGCATAGAAGCATATGATGCAGAAACATAGCAACAGAGGAAAAAGAAGGTAAAATTTGGTCAGATACCATTTGTGGTTTAAAGTTTCCGGGGCACCTTAGTTTGTAGGGATTAGCGGTTAACATAAGAACCACATCAGCGACTTCAGGATGTCATCTGTACTATGTGTGTATGTGTGTGAGTGAGTGTGTATATGTGTGTGTGTGCATTCTGTGTCATAACCTGTTTATAATTCACTGTTGTGTGCCCTGTCATTCCTTGGAGAGACTGTAACTTAGAAGATAAAGCAAGAACTTTATAGTCAGAGACCTGTGAGCAATACCAAGCTTCTATTCAATAAAACAAATCAAAAAACCAAACCCGCTGCTGCGGAGTCAATTCTGACTTATACAGACGCTACAGGACAGAATAGAACTGCCCTACAAGGTTTCCAAGGATTGGCAGGTGGATTCGAATTGCCAACCTTTTGGTTAGCAGCCGAACTCTTAACCACTGTGCCACCAGGGCTCCTTCTACTCTACGGCAACGTGATATATTGGGAACATTATTTCACTAATCCTCAGGTTGTCTTCGGTAAAATTAATAAAATCTACCTTGAATGGCCATGCTTAATATGGAGGTTACACACACACACACACACACACACAAATACATACAAACACACACAAGCTTCTGTTAGTTATCACTGCACGTTAGGTATGATGATAATTGTTATTATCATCACTATTTTCTGGTTTTAATCATTACCTAGTAGAAATTGTATAGTGTTTGTAAAATTTATAGGGAAAAAAAAACAAGAGGGAGAACTAGAGTGACAGCAAGAGCAAGAATGTGAGAGAGTGAGAGCCAAGAGCAAGTGAGGGTGTGAGGAAGACAAGGAGACCGAAGGCAAGAGACAGAGGCTGCTCCAGCCCTGGTTTCACTGATCTAGTACACAGCATACATGAAATGGATTTTGCCTAAAGAGAGACTAATGGGACTTTAGTGGATTGAATATTGCTGTTAGTTGTTGTGGAGTTGATTCTGACCTATGGTGACCCCATGTGTGCAGAGCAGAACTGCTCCTTAAGGTTTTAAGGCTGTAACTTTTCAGAAGCAGGTCACTAGGCCAGTCTTCTGAGGCACCTCTGGGTGGGTTCGAACTGCCAACTTTTCAGCTAGTAGTCGAGGGTTTAACTATTTGCACCACCAACAGTGTTCTCCAAAAAGATATGTCCGAGTCCTAACCCTCAGTACCCGTGAAGATGACCTTATCTGGAAATAGGTCTTTGCAGAAGTAATTAAGTTAAGGATCTCAAGATGAGATCATCCTGGATATTAGGTGGGCCCTAAATCCAACAACTTGAATATTTATAAGAGAAAGGAGAGGCAGATTTGAGAAACAGAGACACAGAGGATAAGGCCACGTAAAGACTGAAGACTGTGGGGGCAGTTCTACTCTGTCCTATGTGTCACGTGTCAGTATGAGTTGGAATTGACTCAAAGGCACAGAACAGCAACTGCAAAGATGGCAATAGAGATTGGCGTTATGCTGCCACAAACCAAGGAACACCAGGAGCTACCAGAAGCTGGAAAAGGTAAGGAAGCTTTTGGAGGGAGCGTGAGCCTACCAACACCTTGATTTTGCTCATCTGGCCTCTAGAACTGTGAGAGAATAAATTTTTGTTTTTTTAAGCTAAGTTAGTGGTAATTTGTGTGGCAGCCCCGGAAAACGAATACAGGGACTATTACTTTTTGCGTGTGAATTATACATAATTATACAACAGCAAAAGGCACACCTGGAAGAACAAAAAGGGCCCTGGATCCCGAGGTTTAATGAGGAGGGTGGGGTGGCACAGAGGGAGGCAATTTTCCCTGGGCGTTAAGTCCAAGGGGGAGGCACACGAGGCACAGAATGACATTCTGAGGTGCCACAAATATGAAAATGCATGACTGAGGCAGCCTAATTGCAGGGGGTGGTGAGGTGTTTCTGTGGACACGTCTCTGCTATCAATGTCTATTCACCCTGAAACTGGGGGCTGGGGAGGGGCACAACTTTTACCCCTGGGGCTCGAAATAAGGGGAGGACACAGTTTAGAGATTGTTCCTGGGTACTCATTACTCTCGCCAAGCCTCTGCCAGGATCTCACTACAATGCTTTTCTACTAAACACTTTGTAGTTTTATTTAGCAAGTACTTTTATAGAATTAATTGATGTAATTATATATCTTACCCTCATATTAAAAATTCTCTGATATTGACCTAACCTTACATTCCTGGGATAAACTTTATATGGTCTTGATAAATTATGAATTTTTAAAAAATATAATTAGATTACATTTGGAAAGGTTTTACAGATATTTTTAGTGTGATTATTCATGAGGTTAAGAGCTATGGCTGCTAACCAAAAGGTCTGCAGTTCGAATCCACTAGGCACTCCTATAGAGTCACTATGAGTTGGAATCCACTTGACCATAACGGGTTTGGTTTTTGGTTTTTTTCTTAATATTTCTGTAAAAAGTTAAAATAAATTTAAAATTACTTCACTGACTTATAATTTATTCATAGATGATACTGAAAAATGTGAAAAGGCAGTGTTTTTTCTGTGATTTTTTTGGATGTACAGCTCTTAAGTTCTTTTATTTTTTTAGAACATTCCCATTGTTTTATTCACCTTTCTCTAGCTTTTACATAACATGATGTTCAATGTAATTTTTTTTTTATTGTACTTTAGGTGAAGGTTTACAGAACAAATAGATTCTCATTAAACAGTCAGCACATATATTGTTTTATGACATTGGTTAACAACCCCACGACATGTCAACACTCTCCCTTCTCGAAGCTGGAGGACCTTTTGTTTCTTCTCGTGAAAATATACATAGCCAAAGACACCATTTCAAAAATTTCTACATGTACAATTCAGTGACATCAATTACATTCTTCCAGTTGTGCTGCTGCTATTCTCACTGTCTTTTTCCAAATTATTCCATCACCATTGTCTTCAACTCTCTGTCCGCTAGGCTTCCCATCAAACCTTTTGAGTTGCTGTTGTCAATTTGATCTCAGATAATTCTTCTTTTTTTTTGTACTTTAGATGAAGGTTTACAGAACAAAATAGTTTCTCATTAAACAATTAGTACACACATTGCCCTATGACAATGGTTAACAACACCACGACCTGTCAACACTGTCCTTTCTCAACCTTGGGTTCCCTATCACCAGCTTTCCTGTCCCCTTCTGCCTTCTAGTCCTTGGCCCTGGACTGCTGTGTCTCGTTAGTCCCATTTTGTCTTATGCAGCTGTCCAATCCCTGGCTGAACGGTGAACCTCAGGAGTGACTTCGCCCCTGGGCTAAAAGGGTGTCTGGGGGCCATACTCTCGGGGTTTCTCTAGTCTCTGTCAGGCCAGGAAATCTGGTCTTTTTTGTGTGTGTTAGAATTTTGTTCTACATCCTTCTCCAGCTCTGTCCAGTACCTTCTGTTGTGATCCCGGTCGAAGCAGTCAGTGGTGGTAAATGGGCACCATCTAGCTATACTGGACTCAGTCTGGTGGAGGCCTTTGTAGCTGTGGTCCATTATTTCCTTGTATCCTGTTCTCTTCATTCTCCCTTGCTCCCAAAGGGCTGAGACCAGTGGAGTATGTTAGATGGCCGCTCACAGGCTTTTAAGACCCCAGACGCTGCTCACCAAGGTAGAATGTAGAACGTTGTCTTTATAAACTGTGTTATGCCAATTGAGCTAGATGTTCTCCGAGACCATGGTCCCCACGGCCCTCCACGCAGTAATTCAGTCTCTCAGGGAGTTTGGATGTGACTATGGAGCTTCCATGACCTTTCCTTGTACAAGTTTCCCTAATATTTTGTACTGTCTTACCCTTCACCAAAATTACCACTTATCTATTGTCTATTTAGTATTCCCCCCCACCCCTCCCATCCCTTGTAACCAACAAAGATTGTTACTTTTTGTGTGTAAAATTTTCATGAGTTTTTACAGTACAGCTGTCATACAATATTTGTCCTTTTGTGACTGACTTATTTTACTCAGCATAATGTCCTCCAGTTTCATCCATGTTACGAGATGCTTCACAGATTCATCATTGTTCTTTATTGTTGCATAATACTCCATTGTGTGTATGTACCATAGTTTGTTTATTCATTCCTCTGCTGATGGGCATCTAGGTTGATTCCATCTTTTTGCTATTGTAAACAATGCTGCAATGAACATGGGTATGCATATGTCTATTCATGTGACAGCTCTTATTTCTCTAGGATATATTCCTATGAGTGGGATGGCTGGATCATATGGTATTTCTACTTCTAGCTTTCTAAGGAAGTGCCATATCATTTTCCAAAATGGTTGTATCATTATGCATTCCCACCAACAGTGCATAAGAGTTCCAATCTCCCCATAGCCTCTCAAACGTTTGTTATTTCCAGTGTTTTTGATTCGTGCCAGTAATGCCGGGGTGAGATGGTATCTCATTGTGGTTTTAATTTGCATTTCTCTAATGGGTAGTGATCGCGAGCATGTCCTCATGTGTCTGTTGGTCACTTGAATGTCTTCTTTGGTGAAGTGTCTGTTCATTTCCTTTGCCCATTTTTTAATAGGATTATTTGTCTTATTATTTGTTGTAGAGGTGTTGGATTTTCTTGTAGATTTTAGAGATTAGACCTTTGTCTGACTTATAATGTCCAAAATTTTTTTCCCAGTCTGTAGGTTCTCTTTTCACTCTTTTGGTGAAGTCTTTTAAAGAGCATAGGTGTTTGATTTTTAGAAGATCCCATTTATCTAGCTTATCTTCTGGAGTTTGTGTGTTGTTGGTTATGGTTTATATCCTGTTAATGCCATGTATTAGGGCCTCTAGCATTGATCCTATTTTTTCTTCTATGAATTTCACAGTTTTTGGTTTTGTATTTAGGTCTTTGATCCACTTTGAATTAGTTTTTGTATATAGTGTGAGGTATGGGTCCTGTTTCATTTTTTTGCAGATAGACATCCAGTTTTGACACCACCATTTGTTAAAAAGACTGTTCCCCATTTGATGGACTTTGGGACCTTGTTGAAGATCAGGTGACCGTAGGTGGATGGATTTATATGTACAGTATCATATCATCTGCAAACAGGGACAGTTTAACTTCTTCATTACCAATTTTCCCTTTATTTCTTTTTCTTGTTTTATTGCTCTAGCTAGAACTTCCAGCATAATGTTAAATAGGAGTGGTGATAAAGGGAATCCTTGTCTTGTTCCTGTTCTCAAGGGGAATGTTTTCAGCCTCTCTCCATTAAGCATGATGTTGGCTGTTTGTTGTGCACAGATGTCCTTTATTATGTACCTATTTTATTGAGAGTTTTTATCAGGAATGAGTGTTGGACTTTGTCAAATGCCTCTTCTGTGTCATTTGAGATGATCATTTGATTCTTTTTTTTTCCTTTTATTTATGTGGTGGATTACGTCGATTGATTTTCTAATGTTGAACCATCCTGGCATACCTGGTATGACTCCTACTTGGTTGTGGTGTATTATTTTTTTGATATGATGTTGAATTCTATTGGTAGAATTTTGTTGTGAATTTTTGCATCTATATTCATGAGAGATATTGGTCTGTAATTTTCTTTTTTTGTGGCATCTTTGCCTGGTTTTGGTATCAGGGTTATGCTGGCTTCATAGAATGTATTTGGAAGCATCACTTCCTTTTCTATGTTCTGAAATAGTTTTAGTAGTAGTGGTACAAGCTCTTCTCTAAATGTTTCATAGAATTTTCCAGTGAAGCTATCTGGGCCAGGGCTTTTTTTTGTTGGGAGTTTTTTTTATTATCTTTTCAGTCTCTTCTCTTGTTATGGGTCTGTTCAGATTTTCAGCATCACTTTGTGATAGTTTGGGTAGGTAGTGTGTTTCTGGAAATTTATCCATTTCCTCTAGGTTTTCAAATTTTTTGCAGTATAGTTTTCCATAATACTCTGTTATGATCCTTTTTATTTCAGTTGGGTCTGTTGTAATGTCGCCCGTTTCATTTCTTATTTGTGTTATTTGGGTCCTCTTCTGTTTTTCTTTTGTCAGTCCAGCCAGTGGTTTGTCGATTTTGTTGATTCTTTCAAAGAACCAACTTTTGGTTTTGTTGATTCTTTCTATTGTTTTTCTATTTTCTATTTAATTGATTTCTGCCGTAATCTTTACTATTTCCTTTCTTCTAGTGGCTGTGGGCTTTTTTTGTTGTTCTCTTTCTATTTGTTTGAGTTGTATAGTTAATGTTTTGATTTTGTCCCTTTGTCCTTTTTTGATGTGTGCATCCTGTCCTGTTTTTGTAAATGTTTTGATATTGTTTGCTGTCTTCGGGGCATTCAGTAGTTATTTTCCTCATTTATTGATTGTAGATTTGTTTGTTTTGCCCTGCTTTTTTGTTTTATTTGGCTGTGTCTGAGAAGGTGGGCTGTGTGTTCTTTGTTGTTTGCTCATCTGTGGGCACGATGCTTTTTGCCTCCTTCTCTAATTGGCAGGGTCAGTCACTTAGATATTTTACAGCAGGGCAGGTCTAGCTGAAGAGGAGTTGCCGGGATGGGTTGTTTGTGGCACTTACTACAGCCACCAGGGCGGGCCAGTAATCAGTGCAGGGCAGGTTCCAGTAGGCTGTGCCTTGGCTGCTTGTTGGTGTGATGTTCAGCGCATGCTGCAGGTAGGCAGGATGGAGGAGGGAGATTGTGATGTGTGGAGCTAAGATGGGTATGGGAGAGAGGAAAGAGAGGAGGGAGGAACAAGAGTCAAAACATACAAACAAAAAAGAGTGCTTAGGGAGCTTGCCATTGGAGTTGCGAGATGAGAGACTACGAAATGGAGAAAAACAAAATGGAAAAGATGAAAAAAAGAAAAGAAAAAAATCAGTAAATAAAAATTAGAAAGAAAAAAAGAATCACAAAGCTCCCAGGGATCCCACCAGTGCAGTTGCAAGTTCTGGGGAAGTTGCTCCCAGGTCGTGAAGCACAGCCTGGCTAGACAAGGTAGAGGTGTCACTCAGTGCCAGGTATTCAGGGAACAGGAAGAGAAGGAATGTATGGAGAGATGAGAAACTGAGTAATGAAGAAAGACAAAAAAGGAAAAAGAGAGAAAGGAAAACAAAACAAACAAATAAAAAAAGAACAAGAAAACCCCCCCAAAAAACAAAACAAAACAAAAAACCAAGAAAAAAGAAATGCCCTTGGGATTCCTTTGTGGGTCTGCACAAACTGAGGGGGTAGGTCCCAAGCCGCACAGTACTGCCCGGCTAGAACGGGGCTCCCAATTTGAAAAAAGAAAAAGAAAACAAACAAACAAACAATTCAAAACAAACCAAAAAAACGCCCCAGGATCCCACCAGCGTGGCAGCATAGGCCGGGAAGCAGTTTCACATTCGAGTGGCATTTCATAGCCTTTCAGGAAGAAGCAAAGCTGGTGCATGGAGCCAGGTATTTGAGAGAAAGGAGGCGGAGGTGGTGAGAGGTAAGGAAGAAATCTAAAGAAGTGGAATAAAGCAACACCAGCAGCCAACAAATGGCACTTAGGGAGCTGACCAGAGTGGGCAGGTGGAATCCAAGTGACACCGGGGTGAAGCCAGTGTTTCCCAGCCAAGAGACTGCGGCTGCAGGAAGCAGAGGAGGCCAAGCGGGGGGTGAAGAAAGGTGGGGGATGGGAAAGCATATATCACTGGTTACTGGTTGTTCTGTCTCCTGCTGGAAGCTCCGTGAAGCTGCTTTCTCATAGCCCCTGTTCGTTGATCTCTGATAGGAGTCCAAGACGGCGGATCCATGCTGTGTTAGCTGATAGGGGACCTCTGTGTGTATCTCTCCTCGCTCTCTGTTCTCTGTCAGTTTCTTATTCCATTCAGTGCTTGGCTGAGTTCTTTATCTCTTCATTTGATGCTTAGGGTTTCAGGATTGTAGTTTTCTCTGTTTGGCTTAGTTTTTTGGATCTTTGCTGTAGAGGGACAGTGTGGTGCTTCTGCCTATAGCGCCATGTTGCCCCCTTCTCAATGTAATTTTTAACTAAATAATGTTTGCACCACTAATATTTTATGAACTTTTTGCATGTCCCATGATAAATCTGAACTCTTAAATATTCCTGGACACCTGACATAATATAAATAATTTCTGCTTATGCATTCATCTGTATACACATCACTGCACACATTGGCAAAATGAGGAAAACAAAAATGTTTTCAACAACTGTCAAATACAATAAGGTCATCAAAGATGTTTTAAAAGAAAAGACAATCAAGATTTTTTTTGGTTCAGCAACTCCATTTATGTCATTATTCCTTGCTTTAGAAAACTCAAATCTGTACTTCTATTCTGTACATATCATGTCATAACTTAATGCAAACTAGCAATAAAAAACTGAGTTCATAATGCTCTGATATATATGGAGAAGTGAACATTGATTGGAGGCTAAAACATGAACAAATTTGAATTCAGAGTGCTCACGGTGAAAGAGAAAGCAATTTTGGGGAATGACACATTACTTAAATAATATTGAAAAAGGCTTTGACTAAAATTTTTAAACATAATTATACTCTCATTGCTTATTAATAGTAATGTTATAAGTTGAAAATGAGGTGGGATTGCACAATAATGGATAGCGTTTTTACTGTAATGAAGGTGGTGGCAAAGGTGTCTTTTGGGCGGGTGGGACGTGTGTTGCCAATTTGACTAATGTCTTATTTATTTTATGAAGTAGAGGGAAGGTCAGTTCAAACTGGGAAATAGCCTTTGGTGGAAAAGAGATACAATTTTTTGAAAAAGTTTTTCCAAGTTTGTTATTTCTAGTTCAGAAAAGCCTAATTATATTATGTCTTGGGAGTAGGTGTTAGTATCAGATATCTAAAAGCAAATCTTCTCTCTGGTTTACTGAAATTCCTTCACTTTAAGTCCTAATACACCACTAGTAATGACCACAATTAAAGTGAAGGTATTTCAGTAAACCAGAGAGAAGATTTGCTTTTAGATATCTGATACTAACACCTACTCCCAAGGCATAATATAATTAGGCTTTTCTGAACTAGAAATAACAAACTTGGAAAAACTTTTTCAAAAAATTGTATCTCTTTTCCACCAAAGGCTATTTCCCAGTTTGAACTGACCTTCCCTCTACTTCATAAAATAAATAAGACATTAGTCAAATTGGCAACACACGTCCCACCCGCCCAAAAGACACCTTTGCCACCACCTTCATTACAGTAAAAACGCTATCCATTATTGTGCAATCCCACCTCATTTTCAACTTATAACATTACTATTAATAAGCAATGAGAGTATAATTATGTTTAAAAATTTTAGTCAAAGCCCTGGTGGCACAGTGGTTAAGCACTCAGCTGCTAACCAAAAGGTTGGTGGTTTGAACCCAACAGGCACTCCTGGGGAGAAAGATGTGGCAGCTGGCTTTCATAAAGATTTAGAGCCTTGGAAACCCTATGGAGCAGTTGTACACTGTTCTATAGGGTCGCTATGAGTCGGAATCAACTCGATGGCAAAGAGTTTAGGTTTTTTTTTTTTGAATGGACTCATAGCAAAGATAATAAATGACATCAACTCCTCCTTAGCCCTAGTGGCACAATGGTTAATTGCTCACCTGTTAACTGAAAGTTCAGCAGTTCCAACCCACCCAGCAGCTCCATAGGAGAAAGACCTGACAATCTGTTTCGGTAAAGATTACAGCCAAGAAAACTCCATAAGGCAGTTCTACTCTGTCACAAGGGGTTGCTTGGAGTCAGACTAGACTCAGTGGCACCCAACAACAACAAAAACGATTCTTCCTTAAATAAACTGTACTGTTGTTGCTGTTAGCAGCCATTGGGCTGGCCATTGACTCATGGTAACCCCGTACACGACTGAACAAAACACTGCCTGGTCCTGAGCTATACCCATGATCAGTTGTAGATCAGATCATTGTGATCCATAGAATTTTCATTGCCTGATTTTTGGAGTAGATTGCCAGGCCTTTCTTCCTAGTCCATCTGTATTAAGACTGTATTAAAACTGGTGAATAAGTGTGTGTTTTTAAAACCTCCTTCATTATCAGTGAGTCTCCTTCCCACAGTGGCCAGTGTTGGCAATCTCTCTATATTGATATACATAAGCAATACTGAAAAGCAGACCCAAGTCATTGTTTTAGACTGAGGTATAGCTATGGGTCTAAGTTTGTTTGAGCTTTAAAAAGTTGTTAGCTGAAAGGAACCTTGCTACAGACCCCTTAAAATGTCCACACACTTTCCTATGCCTTCAGTTAAACTTCCTCCTAAATAAAGAAGAAGAGGAAGGTGAAGAAGGAGGAGCAGCAGCAGCAGCAGCAACAAGAGGAGAAGAAGACGAGGATGAGGAGGAAGAAGAGCAGCAGCAGGAGGAGGAGAAAAAAGGTTTTAGAAGAAGATAAGGATGACAATGGAAAACCTGGTGGCACAGTGGTTAAGAGCTACCACTGCTAACCAAAAGGTCAGCAGTTCGAATCTACCAGGTGCTCCTTGGAAACTCTATGGAGTAGTTCTACTCTGTCCTATAGGGTCGCTATGGGTCATAATCAACTTGACAGCAACAAGTTTTTTTGGTAGGATGACAATCATGCCAAATTATAATTTTATCTGGTTATAAATTTTTAGACACGAACTACTCTGAAAGTGTAACTTTAAATGTAAATATAAGCATTTTAACTCTCCATCAAACACTAACCTTTCAGACAAATGAAAGAGAATTAAAACAAGAGTCTCATGTTTCCAATTTTACTGTAATGTGAATTGAAATTAGGTAGAAAATAGCAGCTTCACTTTCGAAGGGCATCTTTTCACAAACACATACAATTTTTACCCCATGACACCCATATAAATACATTCTAGAAAAAAAAAAGAGTTTATTGCATGCAGTAAAACATTTCCTTTGCAAAAATCCTTAGATATAAGTGGCATCTTTAAGAGTTAAAAAAAAAAAAAATAATAATGAAAGAAAATTGGTTCCAAGATGTTCCAGAAAATAACAGGTCTACGCAGACCGTTTGAAGTCCTGATGATGCAGTGGTTAAGATCTTGGCTGCTAACCAAAAGGTTGGCAGTTCAAATCTACCTGCTGCTCCTTGGAAACCCAATGGGGCAGTTCTACTCTGTCCTATAGGGTCGCTATGAGTCGGAATCAACTCAACGGCAACGGTTTTTTTGAGGTTTTTTTGGCAGACAGAGGATTAATGGTGGAGATTAGATAACATGTTCTTGTGCATGGAGTTCCCAGATGAGTCAACATTTCCAAAAATCACTGACAAGATGTCTACAAATACAGCACAGAGATGACCAGGAAAATGACAATGATTTCATTAAGGAGACAATTAAGCAATCAAAAATCTTCCTGCAACTAAAACTGTCCACAAGGTGTCTGAAGGGTCATCTTCAGGGTATTTTGTGATATTGTCACCAAAAAGATTTATTTTGAAATAAATAGTAAAGAAAATATTACACAAAAGTTTTTCCTGTACCATTTCTACTCCCAAACACCATTTCTTCATTTAGTGTCAAATGGCTAACACAGTAAAATGAAAACAGGTAATGAACTTCAGAACTAAATAATTGAAAGTTGAAATTCATTGTTCGGTCTAACCCTTTTTAAAAAATGATTATTTATAGTTGTTTATTGACATACAGACTATGATAAGAAAATCCAAACTAAGAAAACTGACAGATCTGCATTATCAATTTGCTACATCCACTGACACAAAAATTAACAAATATTCTGGAGGTGGTGCTTATGCTATACCAAGACCCTGCCTCCTCCTTCTACCCTGAGATTAGGGATGAGAGTAAAAGAATGAACAGGATATGACTTTGGTCTTACTCATTGTCCCTTTTTTCTTGAATCACAGATAATAATACACAGAATTAAAAATTCATGAAAAGGTTTACATAAAAAAAGAAATAATCTTTGATGGTTACGAAGGAGGGGAGGGATAGGGATGGAAAAACACTAAATAGACAACAGATAAGTGGTAACATTGGTGAAGGGTAAGACAGCACACGATACTGGGGAAGCCAGCACAACTTGTACAAGGCAAGGTCATGGAAGCTCCATAGACACATCCAAACTCCCTGAGGGACCAAATTGCTGAACTGAGGGCTGCAAGGACCATAGTCTTGGGGAACATCTAGCTCAACTGGCATAACATAGTTTATAGGGAAAATGTTCTACATTCTACTTTGGTGAGTAGTGTCTGGGGTTCTAAAAGCCTGTGAGCAGCCATCTAAGATACTCTACTGGTCTCACCCCTTCGGGAGCAAGGGAAATGAAGAAAACTAAAGATAAAAGGGAAAGATTAGTCCAAAGGACTAATGGACTACAACTACCATGGCCTCCACCGACTGAGTCAGTACAACTAGATGGTTCCCGGCTACCACTACTGACTGCTCTGGCAAGGATCGCAATAGAGGGTCCCGGACAGAGCTGGAGAAAAATGCAGAACAAAATTCTAACTCATATCCAGACTTACTGGCCTGACAGAGACTGGAGAAACCCCGAGAGTATGGCCCCCAGACACCCTTTTAGCTCAGTAACGAAGTCATTCCAGGAGTTCACCCTTCAGCCAAAGATTAGACAGGCCCATAAAAAAAAAAAAAAAAAAAAGCCGACACTAAGGGGGCACACCAGCCCAGGGGCAAAGAGTAGAAGGCAAGAGGGGACAGGAAAGCTGGTAATAGGGAACCCAAGGTTGAGAAGGGACAGTGTTGACATGTCAGGTGTCATAAAACAATATGTGTACTAACTGTTTAATGAGAAGCTAGTTTGATCTGTAAACGTCATCTAAAGTTCAATTAAAAAAAAAGAAATTTAAAAAAAAAGGAGCAAGAAAAACACCAACCCAGAGATTCAGAAGAAATTTTAAAAAAGAGATGAACTGACTATTACATGCAACTTTATAACAACAACATAAGAAAAAAAAGCTACATGAAATAGATGCTCAGTCAAAATATCACCAAAATTATGCAAGAAGAAGTGGAAAACTTTCAAGACAAATACATGTGAAATAGATTAGAAAGATGGCTAAATAGTTACCATTCATAAAAGGACCCGAACTAGATGGTTTCACAAACAAATTCTAGAAAACATTTATAACTCCAATTCCATTTAAGTTATTCCAGAACTCAGAAGAAATGTCCCCAATTTATTTTATGACACCTGTATAATTTACAAAATATTACAAATGAAAATCTATAAATTGATTTTATTTTTCAAAAATGATTCAAAAATGGAAATAAAATGTTAGAAATGGAATACAGTAATTACAATCAAATAAGATACAGTCTAGTAATGGAAGGTTGGATTGGTATCAGAAAATTTATCAACCTAATTTAATACATCAAAAATTAAGGAAGCCATGTGATAGAGTTTCAAAAACATTTGATAAAATACATTAACCATTCATAATAATACAAGGAAACTACTTAAATATGATGAAGACTATTTACTGAATACAAATAGCAATTACATAACAAATGTGAAAATACTAACACCTGTACACTTAAAATCAGGAATTTGTCTGAGATGCTTGCTATTGTCATTTATATATAACGTTTTATCAGAAAGTTTTATGAATGCAATAAAAATATAAAGTAAACACTACTACTGTTAGACATAAATGATAAAAGTATTGTTAAATACATGATAAATGAAAACCAAGAGATGCTAGAAATAATTAGATTAATAATTCAGTGAAGTGATTGAATATATGATGAATGTCAAAACCAACATATTTTTACCATATTTTTGACTGGTGATTGGGATGACACTAGGAAGCTGAGGAGGCAGATAAGACTTGGGTTAACACACCTTTGCACACAGGCAGGTTAATGAAGTTCAACAGTAGGCTCATGATTCTTTTCTAGAGAAAATACTGGGTTTGCTCTTACCCACAGACAAAAGGGCAATCAATGTTTTACAAAATCTATACCATAAAAATTTCTGCCACTGATTTTAAATTAGAAAACTGAGGATTGGTGATGGGTGTATTCAAACACCTTCTTTAGTCATCAATAGTCAGAATGCCATGGTACTTCCTGTTGCACTTTGTAAAGTGAACCTGTTGCAAAATGCATACCCAAGTAAATATATTAGAGAACTTTGTGCATAGAGTAACTAAATATAGGCCATTGAATTGTTTGGAGGCTTCTCCCTCAAATGCTGACTGTGGTTTTAGAAAAACAGATCAGCATTATTACATTTTTGGTACTAATTATTTAATAGTTCCAGGTGTGTAATAAAAGCACTTAGTAAAGATGCTCTTAATTTATAATGATAAAATCGTATCACAGAACACTTAAATATTCTCATCTAAAAGAGGTCATTAGGAAATTACATCAGTGTTCCAAAGGGAAATAATTTTCAACCCTGGATTCTGCATCTAGGCAAACTATTACTCAAGTAATAGAGATTTTCAGCCTTGCAAGAACTCAGAAAGATAACCAACCTTGCATACATGCTTTACCTTGCATACATGCAAGTTTGCCTTGCATACATGCTTTTTAAGGAAATTGTGTGAAGCATATCAGAAAGAAAAATACATGGGATCTAAGAAAGTATGAATCCTACCCAGGAGAGCAGAGCAGGGAAGCTAGTTGTATCATAGGCCTAGAGAGCAACCAATCCATACAAGAGTTAAAGGATAGAGCGCTATGAGAGAAAAGTCCAGGGAAGAAGAGAATCCTATTAAAAACAAAAAGCTACATATAAAATCATGGTCAAATATAAGAAAATGATCTAAAATCAAACAGGAAAGAAATAGGTTTCAAAAGTAAGAATAGAATAGATACCAAACAATACATAGAGTAAGAATTGGAAACGTATTTAGGATGCAGTTAGAAGTCCTGTTTCCATGCCTGTAAGGAAAAAAAAAAAAAAAAAAAAAAGGGCAATCAGAAACTCCTGGCAGGGGGTGGGAAGAATCTGTAAAAACAAAGTGTGATCCAAATATAAATTAGACTAAAATGATTTAGGGGATACCTAAAGCTAAAAAAAATAAAGACTTTGAATTATACATAAATTTAATTTTTTATTTATCAGACCAACCCCAGGAAAATTATAAAAAGATAACGGATTAAGACCCCATTGGAACGGATACGAAAAGGGACTTTTATTTTATTATAAGCAAATTTTACTTGTCATTTTTTAAAAACTACCTGCATCAATTGATTTGATTTTTTTTAATTTTAAAGAAGAAAAAACTCATATACAAACCTACATATTACAACATAACTATTCTTAAAAATTGGTTTCCAAACATTATCAGATTATTTACATACATGAACTTAGATTGTCAAAATGTAATTACTTATATTTACCACATTCTATAAATCCTAGTCACAGTCTAACACAAGAATGAGAGCATGAAGTATCTTCTTCTCTAGAATAAATGGCCCGCATTTCCCTAAGGGAACACATCCTTCTGAGGATAAATTACATTCACATTGTTGCATTATTACATTTATTTTAGGACTACAGGCTAAATCCATTAAACTTATAATGATGTTTCTTTCCCCTTCAAGGCTTTGGGAAAAGACTTACTTTCACAACTACTCTAAGTCATTACAAGTATTGTTAATTTACTACTATCTCAAGTCTCTTCATCTCTAATCTACATTGATTTTCTGTCTGGAACACAGAAAATGTACACTTTTAGTGTCTTAGCTGCAATACGTTTCCTTTTGGATATTTCTTCCTCCTGAAAAGTTAAATAAAAGTGGCAGAACAACTACAGGAACATAGATTAATAACTGCCCAAGGAGTGAAAAATAAAAATGTAAGAAGGTAACATTATTAGATTTAGAAAAGCACATAATCTGGAAAATGGACATAGGGGTGTTCCCCATTTATTGCTGCTGGTTAAATTTTTCCATGGGGATCTGAGCTTCTCAAAAAGTTAAAATTCAAATCATGACTGATCATCAGCAGATAGGAAATTCCATATTTTGGAGAAGTTATTTTTCCTAAGTATTTGTACATTAACTTTTACAAACACCCTGAGGTACCACTATAAATCTCCCAAGTGACTCTATCAGAATGTTTTTACAAAATGGAATGACTTGGCTTTGTCTATTGGTGTTCCAGTCATCACAGGGACCTCAAGCCTTGCCGGGGATGGGACTAGGCTTCTTTTTTTTAGCATGCTGCCAAAAAAAAAAAAAAAAGCAAAGTAAAGGAAGTCAAAGCAGGTGCCACCTTTTGTGGAACTGACCTTGCATCATTGCCTCTTGTCTATGATGGCCCTTCCTCCATGGGGAGAAGGAGGATGTCTGCCAATTTACAAATAAACACAAAGTTCTGGAATATGGATTTCAGTAATCCTTTGACATCAGTGACAAGCACATGCAGCACAGGAAAAACAAAATTAAGAAGTTGTAGTGAAAAAACAAAAAGGTGGCCCAAATTGAGAAAAAAAGTTTGTTGCTCAGCAATAATCAGAAATTACCACTTAAAAGTTAATACATGCACTAGAGGGATTATTCAATTTGTTGTTTTTATAATTTTGGAAGGATGAGTAGAAATAGTATGATACAGTCCTATAGTTTCTGAATTTTAGAATATTAGGAAAGATGCTGGAATACTGACTTTTCTTTCTAAATATCACAGTCCTGTTTCATCAAATCAGCTTTAACTACATTATTTTAATCTCTTGATTTTTCAATCACAAAATAGGAAATCAATTTCAACAATTCATATTCATTTGATTTTAGGATTAGTTATTGTAGTCTAAAATTATGTCATAGAAATACACTTCATTAGATAAAATAATTCATTTATATATTTATGCATGTGTGTTTTGGTATTTCCCATGTATTTTAATTTTTTTCCATTAAATAGAAACGAATTTCCCCATCAAGTTTTGAAACTGTACAAATAGCTAATGTGGAAGGAGATACTTTGTCCTTAACTAATATATATCCAAACCAAACCTATTGCCATTGAGTTGATTCCAATTCATAGCGACCCTATAGGACAGAGTAGAACTGTCCCATAGGATTTCCAAGGAGCAGCTGGTAGATTTGAACCGCCAACTTTTGGTTAGCAGCCAAGCTGTTAGCCACTGCACCACCAGGGCTCCACAATTAATATATACACATATATAAAATATATTATGTATGAATGTGTATATATGCATATATGAATTATCATAATTAAAACAATATATAGTATAGGAAAAGAAAAAACATACTATTCTACTTCACTATTTCTGGAGAGAAAAGATGTCTTGTGATTTGGCCTCCTGCACAAATAAAATAACCATCTCTAAGGATTTTCTATTCTTAATCCTTAAAATATGAGATCATTTTCTCATTAAATACAGAGTTAAAAACAATCCTTGATATAAGAATAGCAGACCATAACTTAAAATCTAAGTGTTCTCCAAATTGCAAGTGCTATGATGGCTTCTACTGACTGGAAGACATCCATATTTGTACCCATTCCAAAGAAAGATGATCCAATAGAATGTGGAAATTATCGAACAAAATCATTAATATTACATGCAAGTAAAATTTTGCTGAAGATCATTTAAAAGTAGCTGCAGCAGTACATTGACAAGAAACTGCCAGAAATTCACACTGGATTCTGAACAGGATGTGGAGCAAGGGATATCGTTGCTGATATCAGATGGATCCTGGCTGAAAGCAGAGAATGCCAGAAAGATGTTTACCTGTGTTTTATTGACTATGCAAACACATTTGACTGTGTGGATCATAACAAATTATGGATAACATTGCCAAGAACGGGAATTTCAGAACACTTAATGGTGCTCATGAGGAACCTGTACATAGATCAAGAGGCAGTCGTTGGAACAGAACAAGGGGTTTAAAGTCATGAAAGGTGTGTGTCAGAGCTGTATCCTTTCACTATACTTATTCAATGCATATGCTGAGCAAATAATCTGAGAAGTTGGACTATATGAGGAAAATGTGGCATCAGGATTGGTGGAAGGCTCATTAAAACCTGCAATACGCAGATGACACAACCTTGCTTGCTGGAAGGTGAAGCGGACTTGAAGCACTTACTGACGAAGATCAAAGACCACAGCCTTTGGTGTGGATTACACTTCAACATAAAACAAAAATCCTCACAACTGGACCAATAAGCAACATCACGATCAACAGAGAAAATACTAAAGTGTCAACAATTTCATTTTACTTGGAACCACAATCAACATCCATGGAAGCAGCAGTCAAGAAATCAAAGGACACACTGTATTGGGCAAATCTGCAAAAGATCTCTATAGATTGTTAAAAAGTAAAGATGTCACTTTAAGGACTCAGGTGAACCTGACCCGAGCCATAGTGTTTTCAATAGACTCATAGGCATGTAAAAGCTGGACAACAAATAAGGAAGCCCAAAGAAGAACTGATGTTTTGAATGATGGTGTTGGTGAAGAATACTGAACATTCCATGGACTGCAAGAAGAACAAACAAATCTATCTTGGAAGAAGTACAGCCAGAATGCTCATTAGAAGCAAGGATGACGACACTTCACCTCACATACTTTGGACATGTTATCAGGAGTGACCAGTCCCTGGAGAAGAACATCATGCTTGGTAAAGTAGACAGTAAGTGAAAGAGAGATAGATCCTCGAGGAAATGGATTGACACAGGGGCTGCAACAATTGGCTCACGCATAACAATGATTGTGAGGATGGCGCAGGACCAGGCAGTGTTTTGTTCTGTTGTACACAGGGTCACTATAAGTCGGGACGATTCGACAGCACCTAACAAGAACATCAACATGATGGCTTTTAAGTTTGTTGACAACTTAGCAAAAACTTTTTCCGATCAGCAGATGTGGTTCTATGTACGATGCTCCTAAGAGGCAGTTCAGTATAAAAGTTAAAAGCATAGATTTTGAAGCCAGGCAGTCTTGAATCCACATCCTAACTCTGATATTCATAGTGATACAACTTTGGACAAATGGTTTGTGAGGTTGGAGCCAGATTTATAGGATTTCTAGAAAACGATATCCAGGATCATCTGTGTTGGGTAATTCGAGTGGTATGATAAAAGAAATATGCTTCCTATAAATATTATTGTGGATTTGGTATTACCATCCTCCTTTCTGTTTTTATGAAACTCAAGTATATAAGTTTTCTCTTCTCTTATGTGCCGTTGAGTCGGTTCCAACTCATAGTGACCCTACAGGACAGAGTAGAACTGCCCCATAAGGTTTCCAAGGAGTGGCTGGTGGATTTGATCTGCTGACCTTTTGGTTAGCAGCCAAGCTCTTAATCACTGTGCCACCAGGGCTCCAAATGAGTTTTTGCAATTTTTAACATATTTTTGTTGTGGGGCAAGGTTTCTTTGAACTGCAAATCTGTGGGTTCAGGCCTTATAAGGCATGCTTTTGTTCATTCAAAAAATAACTTGGCTAAAGAGAGATGAGAGAGAGAAACAAGAAAAAGCAGGAAGGGGAGGAAAAAGATAAAGAGGAAGGAAGGGAGGGTTAAAATGAGGAAAGGAAGGAAGAAAAAGAAAGAAAACTTGTTGAGTGTTATGGCAGGCACTTTCCCCTTGGCAATTTCACTAAGAAAGGTGCTTTGCCTTTAACAGATAGGAACCCACACACTCTTCAGACTCTTGTAAACAACCTAAAGCAGTGCATCTCACTAACTCTGTTGTTGTTGTTGTCATTATCTAATAAATACTAAAAATTGCAAACCGTATTCTACTTGCCAGCGTCTCTAGTCCAAACGCAGATATATTTGGATAATTCCATTTATAATAGAAGGTAATGCTTTTATGGGGGCCATTTGGATGGACTTATTAATGAGGTATTGCCCAAGAGTCAATCTGGCTTTTTTCTTTGGAACTTAATGTTGTTGAATATTATCCATATTAGATTCTTTCTATGGGCATTGAATTCAGATTGTATTTGCTTGGAATTTAAATCATCTATTTCTTTCTCCTTCAACGTATTATATTCTTTGAAGCGCTAGAGGCCATCAAAGAACTACTAATGAGTTCTTGTTCCAATTAACTGTTTTCAATTTTAAAATTTTTCTCCTTCTTTGCTCCTATGAAGGGGAAGATTAGTGAAGGAAATTAAACTCATTAGCGATACTCTCTCAAATTTATTTGTTGCTACTGTGCTCAGTGTTTCAGAGACTGTCTACATTATTATTATTATTATTATTTAGAGGGTGGCACTTTTTTTAATTAAATAGAATAAAGTGCCCCGTCAGTAATCTGAAATGCTTTATAAATAACAAATTTGGAAGATACTTTGTCCTGAGACTCTCTATCAGGGCATCTGCCTTTTTGCTTTAGCATAATTAGATCAAGAGTTAATGAAGCCTTTTTCAAAATGATTAAAATTTTCTATTTTTAAAAGCAAGAGATGATACATAAAGGGAAATAGAGTTAATTTTAATAAGGTAAAAATACTAAACATAAAAACTAAAACATGATTTTTTTTAAATGTAAAATTTCTTTACTATATGATCCATATGTATAAATTGTTAAGATAAACACTAAAACTCTGGGGGGAAAAAAAAAAAACGAGCAAATGATAAAAGATAATTCTGTGAAAAGGAAATAAAAATTGCTAATAAGCGATGAAAAAGTCCATCTCACTAAGAAATGCAATTCAAAACAAAACAACATTTTTTTCTTCTATCAAATTAACAAAAATGAGAATAAATGATACTCAGGGTTAGCAAGAGTGCAGCGAAACAGACTCTGCTGTACACTGGTGAGAGGCTAATTAAGTGAAATAAATTTGGATAGATGATTATCAATTATATGCTAAAAGTCTGAAATGTTCGTATTACTTAACCATGCCTAGAAACTTCTTCTAAGAAATGATTCAGAAATGAAGATGAGGATATATTTTATAAAGACGATTATAGGGAATTCTTTATAAAAACAAATATGGAAATAGGATAACATATGATAGGGTAAAAGGTTAAATGAACAATGGAATAGTCATATGTTGCTTATGTATCTATTGAATATCAGAAACCATTTTACTGTAATTTCAAAATTGATGTAATGTTAAACGAAAAAAATAAGATGCATAATTGAATATGCAGCATAATCAGACATGCTTCATTTGTACATACATGATGGAAATATGTAAAAATGCTAATAAATTTCAGCACTGACATTATGAATGTATATATTTGTTTGTCTATTTTTAGACTGGAATTATTTTATAATACAATGATATGAAATAGTAAATATAGAAATCATAAAGGCCTACATTTTTAGAAGCGAGGAAAATAAATTTCATCGTTAATAATTAAGGCTTTGGTGCGTACAGAGCCTGTGGGATTTCTTGAGTGCAGCAATGCATTATTGTTAGTTATAGCTTTCCTGTAATTAAGCATTGATCTTCTGAATGAAGATGCTTCACTGACCAAAATCTCTGATATCCATGATTCTGTTCAAATTTCTCTTAACTGTTAGTTCCTTTTCTCATTTATAGACAAACTGAAAGATCTTAATTATACTTTTATGGCAAATTTCCTATTTTCTTCAATCCATTTTTAGCTTCCAACATGGTATCACAACCATTAGATTCCATGATTATAATACAGTGAAACCTGTGAGAGCTGGAATCGATGGGGCTGCCTTGTTTTTCCAGGTCTCACATGTTTTCCGCCTTTGACAGGGTGCGGTCACCACTATTCTATCACTCTCTATTCAGTGGAAAGTATTTGAGTTTCTTTTCTGACAGGTTTCCACCTTACCCAGATTCCGGGTTTAGCAGGTTTTACTGCATACAGTGTTCACAGTGGCCAGGTTGTAAAGAAGCATGACCACACTCTAGGAGAAGAGATCATATAGAAAGAGTCCTTGAGGATGAGAGGCCATTTTAACATCATAGCCCAGCAGAGATCTCAACTGAATGAAGCCACGTAAGTGACTTCAGCCTCTACCAAAGGTCAGTAAACTCTAGCCTGTGGGTCAAATCCTGTCTGCAGACTATGTTTATATACTCTGTAAGCCAAGAATAATTTTTGCATTTGTAAATGGTTATAAAATAAGCAAAGACAAATGTGCTAAGAGATCATATGTGGCCCACAAAACTGAAAATTTTTACTATCTGGTCCTTTACAGAAAAAGTTTGCTGACCCCTGGGTTATACCATAGGGAGATGAAGAACCACACAGATGAACCCATCAACCCATAAAATTAATTATAAGAAATAACAAATTATTTTTGCTTAAAACTATTAACTGTTGGAGTGGTCTGCTGCACAGAAGTAGATACATGGAACAGATATTTGTACCAGAAGCTGTGTGATACTGTAAATAAACCTAATAACACAGAGCATCGGTTTTGAGATCACTTGGCGACCAGAAGAATAATGAGAAAAATGTTACTAGAGACAGGAAGAACAGTAAGAAAATTGATTTTGAGGGCTGCAAAAAATAGAACTCAGGATAATTACTGTCAGAACAATTAGCTTGACTATTGCCTGCAATAACTTGGAAGATAGAAAACATACCTCTGAACTTGTGGATATGGCCAAGGTGATTCCCAAGCAAAGAGTTAACAATGCGATGTGTCTTTTTAGTCATAGAAGACATGATATTGCAAGACAGATGAACTAAAGACAGAACTATTTAGCTTTCAAGCAGAATTTAGAGGATATAGTTCTGACTCAGGACTTTCTGAGTTGAAAAATAAAACAATTTATTATCATTCACTGCTGAAGAGAGCAGGCAAAAGATTCCCAAACTAAGAAGATGTCTCAAGAAAAAGATCAAATTAAGAATGCTGCCTTCAGATAAAAATCAAATCAAGGATGCAGCTATGAGGCATAGTGTTAAGATCTCAGAAAGGTTTCAGATTGTACATAATAGACTCTCTCAGCTAGAAAAAGCTCTTCAAACAAACTTAAAGGTATTGTCCCTTTGCATCGTAACTCTTAATCATGCCAGAGACAGTGGTCTGTCTCAAAAAGATTTGTGGGTAAATCTTTTATGTAAACTAATAGAATTATAATTTGACACATAGAAATCCCACAAAATTTTCCTAAGAGTTGTAGCAGCTTAGAATAAACTAATAGCTCAACAGAAAGCTGGAATATCTTTCTTCATCTTAAATTGCCTCTCAGCCTATTGCTAAACGATGCCATCTAATATTATTTTCAAATAATAATCATAATAAGGAGAATAATATAATAGCTAACTTTATTGAGAACTTATTAGGTACCAAGCATTGTGCTAAGGACATTTTATGGAATAGCCTTATTTCTCTTCAAAACAAACCTCTGAGTTTTAACCTGAGCAAACATTTTGACCCACATCTAGATTTTTATTCCAAGCACTTAATCAGAAAAGAAGGTGAGCTATTTATATGATGATACACAGAGTAGCATTATTTATAAAAATAAAGTCGTAAAAGAGCCTCGAAATCTAATGATAGAGGGGAGTTAGATTAAGAATCATTCATATAATGGCTTATGATACATCCATGAATGAGTGAGTATAATTATTACTTTCATTTTACAGATAAGAAAACTAAAGATTGGTGAGTTTAAATTGTTGAAGGTCACACAGAATTTGGCAGAAATAAGATGTCAACTTTAGCATTATTACTTCAGAGGGCCCACTCCTAACCACTACTATCCTGCCTAGACTGAATCAAATTATAATACATTTAAGAAAATTAACAATACTATCATGTCTTGTGCATTGAAAATCTTTGTCCCACAACATAAAATATCTCTCTTTTTACAAGACTGATGAGGCCACACGTTCTCAGGGGTGACATGCACTTGTTCCTGGGTGTGCAGCTAGGGGATGGACTGTGGGCTTCTCGCTCATCTTTAGGCAGACAGTGGTTCCCTTTGTTCCAGCTGCTACCTTTTCGCCTGCCTCAGTGCCAATGATCTTTATTTAGGTTCCAGATGACGGAGAGAATGGGTCATAGAAGGATGTCTTTTGTGAGAAGGAGGCCTTCATGAAACCTGAGAAAGCCAGCTGGTTTGTGCTGAATAAGACTGAGGTTCAACTGTGCTATCTTATATATGCTATTTTACCACAAACCTGCCTTATAATTTTTAATAAATGTCTACGGTTCTTTCCTTTGTCAAAAATAGAAGAAATTAAAAAAAA
Organism: Dugong dugon; assembly: GCA_030035585.1. NCBI lineage: Eukaryota > Metazoa > Chordata > Mammalia > Sirenia > Dugongidae > Dugong > Dugong dugon. The sequence continues at coordinate 144,742,960 of CM057464.1, read as the reverse complement.
AATGAAACTAAAAAAAAAAAAACTACATTAATGAAGAGCTATAGCTGAGATCTGAGGCACATACAAAAGTAAAAATCCTAAGTTATGGTTCCCATAGCAACTGCAACACAGTGGGATTTCACTTTTATGTTAAGTAAGTTTAACTTGAGTAGGAACGCGAAATACATCCTCTGAGCCAAAAACAGAATTATGGAGAAAACAGAGACAATGATCCAGAATATTCTGGGTTTTAAGTATATCAAATATTAACCCTGATGTGGTATTAACATTCTCCTATCAATATTATATGTTCATCTGTAATGATTTCGAACTAATCTTTAGTCAGTTTATAAGATCTGGTAATTACTTAAAGTGGGAAAATATCCATAAAAATCTGTTAAACCAGAGAACCCCAGGCCATAACTTCATAACTTATAAAGACAGGGGCATAGTTCTGCTTGTATTTAGTAGAGAACATTTGCTGAAAGTACAATTTATGAAGATACAATCTGATTACATTCACTGTCAAGTGCTTTAAACTTGACATTTTCAATTACTGTACGTGTAATCTGAAACTGAAAACAAACATAATATTTTATGGGGAGGGCATACATATACCTTTTCCAAGACATTTGCGTTTGTGTATCTTTCTCTATTTCAGTAAATTAGATAAAGGCAGGAAGAGTACTTACTCCTGTTATGTAACGAGGTCTATATTGAATAGTTCCAAATAATCCAAGAATGACGATAATAATATGTACAAAATTTGCCAGGATAGGTGCCCACTGATATCCAAGGAAGTCAAATATTTGCCTCTCCAGCACACAAACCTATAATAACAAAAGAGGACAGATTGATCAGCACGTGTGAGAAATATTACAATTTTGGGGGTGGGGGTGGAGAATGACTTGAACATTGTAATTAGCAAATTATAACTGTACTACCATATCTGGCATTTGTCTTTAACAGTGAGAATGACATTTGCAGGTATATTTCAAAGGAATAGTATGGAAGCTGTGAACTCGTAGGCAGTTCAGATCTTTTCAGGGGTGGTTTTGTGCAGGCATCAAGCAGTATTCACAGGATGTCATCTGTGCAGTCACAGGGTAAATTATATTGTCATATGCACTGTCAAACACTTGAAATCATCAACCAGCAAGTTAGGAAAGTCCACATGAAGGGTCTGTTGTTAGGAGCTGCTCAAATGTCATTTTATGAGTTGGGAATAGAACAAAGGGGGTTGATGTAGAGAAAAAAGAACTCTTCAACAAGTCAACAGACCCGGATTCTGGATGTAGGTCTGCTGCTTCGCAGCTGTAGTGCCTGACACAAGTCATTTTCTTTCTCTGAGTGTCTGATTCCTCATTTGAAAAAATGCAGGAATTAAACTAGGTAGCTAGGATCCTTCTAAACCTAATAGGCTAGAATTATAAGAAAAACACAATTTTTGTCATAATCAGTTATCTGTAGTGACCAGGTTTAAAAAATAAATACATAAAGGCCCTGAAAGGAATCTGAAATATTGGAAAACAAAAATAAATACAAAGCATCACTGTTTCAAAAGCAAGACATTAATTTATTTCAAATTATATTACTTTCATCTGTGCTCAAACCAAAAAACCAAAACGGTTGCTGTCGCGTTGATTCCAACTCACAGCAACCCAAAAGAAGAGAGTAGAACTTCCCCATAGGGTTTCCAAGGAGCAGCTGGTGGATTTGAATCGCCGACTTTTTGGTTAACAGCCGTAGCACTTAACCACTGCTCCACCAGGGCCTCAATTATGACACTTATAAAAATCTAAGCAGTGAGACAACAGAAAACAAAAACAAAAATCTGAGACTGGTCATTAGCCCAGAAGTTTCTATTTTTTATTGAAAAGGAAAACCTGAATAGCTGGCAAGTCTGATCAGATCTAACAAAGAGGTCTGGTGTGGATTAAACCCAGCTTTATTTTTCCTGCCTGCCCTCAGGTGGAATGATAATAAACTGTCTGTTCAGACAAAGTATTCTAAAGGACCTGATGTTCCACACAATGATTCAATAGTTTTCTGAGCCAGGTTAATTTTAAAGGGAAAATGATTATTTAAAAAACCCCTCAGTTAGTAACATCACTATGCTTTAATGATATTTCTTGTCAGAAGGACATACTAACTCTTGATATAAGCAGTGTGTTTTTAAATACTTCAGTTCAGTTTGAAGACTTCTTGAGGGATCATTATTCCCACTCCAGTTCTTTAGCTGAGCAACGCATTTTCCCATCAGGCACTGAAAGAGGAAATAAACTCCCGGCAACTGCTTGCAAAACACCTCTGTTTCCTAAGGCACACTGGGTACCATGTTATGGCTGTAGTGGTAACAACCCACCTACAGCAAAGTCTTAACTGATTCCAGATCAGGCCACTAAAAGGTTAAATATTCATAATATTAACATGTAATCATGGGAAGAAAATGTGTCTAAGACAGTGACCGTGAACTTTTGAATCATGCATTCTACAAGTATTTATGGAGTATTGCAAATATTAAATAATGGATAGCACTGCCCTAGGCACTAGTGGGGTGTAGGATTGGGAATGGGTGATTAGAGTCAGACAATTTTCATGTCTGACTAGCAGAATTAGTCTTTTTCTATGAGAAATGTTAATAATGATTCCTAAGGGCAGAAATTCTCAAAACTCCTAAGAAGGCCCAAGTGTATCTGTTCAAACGATACTCCTGTTGTGATCTATGTATTTGTTTCCGATCCATTTCCAAATTCAGTACTGCTCATGTAGCAAGCAACACAAACAAACACAACATGATGTGAGTAATACCACAATGTAGAGAAAAGCATACCAGGGGTGGGTTGACTGTATTTTAATAAGGGATTTTAGGAATTGGGTAGAATAAGTTGCTAAGTTCATCATCAGCATCATTTATTCAGTACTGATTTTGTATTCATTGAGAGCTCAGTAAAAGCCAAAAACAAAAATAGCTTGCAGTGTTCTTATTTTCATGGATCATATGGTATTGCTTTCTCTTAGCAAATGACTCTCTCTAGAGAAAACTCTATTGCTATTTTTTAACAGCACAATGATATTAAACATATTAAAGCTGCCATCTGGAGAATTTGAAATTTGTCAACTAGGTAAAAATGCAGATATATATATTTTTTTTTTTTCTGAAAAGCTCACATAGTGTCCACAAATATGCTTCATGTATTATTATCAAAGAAGCAATGTATAGGCAGCTTTAAGTTTTGGTCTTAATAAGTACTTATGTATCTTAGGATAAATTTTGATTTTGTGAATTGAAAACAGGGTAAAATACCAATCTAATACCCCTGCCCTCCCCCAACTAGAGGCAGTGAATTAACAAGGTCATTCCCATCATCTGTTGCTCTGTGTTAAGCATACGCTGTGTATTTACCAGATCGAAGGTGGAACTGCGCCACTGTCACAGGGAACAGAAGGGGACGTCACAGTAACCCGCACTCTGCAGTCTTCCCTGTCTCCTGTCCTTCCCATCTGCTCTTTGCTGCCTCAGATGAAGGTATAGGCAGAGGTTTCAGGGCAGTGTTTCTATGACTAGAGCGAAGCAGCTATATGGAAGATGTCAATCAAACCTCTCAAACTCCTGGTTGCGTCTCTTTCATAAAATTCAGTCTCATAAGGATGGAAGATGGAATGACAGACTCACTTACTCTGACTGCTAAAGGCCAATCAAGAGTTAAAATGGCAGCAGAAATGTTATCAAGATCACTACCATGTACTGGCAGTCACTGTGGCAGTGGATTATATCAGCAACTGCAACTAGGAATACAAGAGAATACCATTTCAGTTGGCTGTAGGAACATTTTAGGATTTGTCATGAGGTACGCTATTTTTGGCATGGTAAATACCATGTCTTCTGAGCTCTTTAAAGTAACCATATTATTGAATTCAACACAGATATGGAAATACTGTTCTGAAGAGGCAGTCATAATATTTGTTTTTCTGTTGACAGAAGGTTTCTGTGGCTGTCCATGGCTGAATGTAATAAAACATGATATTCTCTATCAGTTTTAGGAGTTCTACCATAGACTCCATTAATGTAGCACAGAGAATCGGTACGGGCTCAAAATGATAAATTCTGTCAAGCTATGAAATGGATTTCATGCCTTAAATCTGAAAATGCAAAGCATTACAAGCATTTCTAAGACATGTACATGGTCTCTGATCTGTGTGCACACATATTTTATATGCTACTATTACTGTTATCAATGATGGAGTACCTAGGTGGTGCAAATGGTTAACATGCTCAGCTACTAACCAAAAGGCTGGAGATTGGAATCCACCAGAGGCACCTCAGAAGAAAGGCCTCACAATCTACTTCTAAAAAATCAGCCATTGAGAACCCTATGGAGCACAGTTCTACCCTGACACACATGGGGTCGCCATGAGTCGGAATTGACTCAACAGCAGTTGGTTTATTACTATTAATAGCATTATTCTAAGCACTTTATAGATATGATCTTATTTAATGAGGTAGGCAATACTACAAGTTATATAATATTACTATCTCTATCTTAAAGACAAGAAAACTGAGGCAGAGAGAGATTAACTTGTCTGAGGTTACATGGCTATTAAGTGGTGGGAATGAACTGATTCTAGACACTCTAGTTCTGGAGTCTAAGTTTTACCACTATGACATCACCTTCCAGGTGATATTAAAAAATATATATATGTATATATGATACATGCATATATATAATAAATGCATATAAAGTATGTGTACATTGTTATATAAACAAATGTATTACACAAAATCCATTATACTTTGCATTGAAGAATTATTTTTTTTAGTTCCATTAAGTCATCATGCCATTTATTTTTCAGCATGTTCACTAATAAGTTGATAAAGTAACTCACAACACCATCTAATAATTGTTTTTAAGTAATACAGCTTTTTTCACTTTATGTAGTCCTCAGCATGGTACCACACTGCTTCAGTGCTGTCAGTCTTCTGTCTCCCAGTGGCATGCTGTTTCATTCCATTGGCAATGGGGAATAAATTAGATGTCTCTGAATTGATTATACTACTATCTGAAGGGAAATTTAGGATACTGAATTTCTTTAACTGGCATACTTTACTTATTAGCTGTCCACAGCACAGGACTACTTACAAGTATGAATATTCTGCTGATGTCTTGGGTTCAGTATGATGAGGTTCTGCAAAACTTGCTAATAACCAGTAGTTTTCCCTGGATTACTACCACATACTTCTGCACTGATCAGTTGAAGTACATGCTTATCTAGAATAAATTGTGGCCTCGTGGGTCTCCCCACTCAAATTGTGTGTTTATATAGAATTTGTTGTAAACACAAACTCAAACTTGGTTATGTCATTTGTACTTGTTTATTATTCATTACACACTTAAATTATTACAAATACCAGTGACTTACAAGTATAGAGACAAAGATTATTTTAAAAATAAAAACTAAGGTTAGCACATCGGAAGGATGGCATAAAGGTATAAAAGAAAGTTTGTAAAGAAAACGATGGTGAGTGAATACTATAAGAAAATTGGAAAGACAATGATAAAAATCTGAAATAATTATTTCCCCAAATGATTTTACAAGTCTTTAAGTTTGTATGCCAGCATTTAACAATACAGACAATGAGTTATGGATTTTTTTTAACACAAGAAAGAAATGTAAAACTATAAGCAGTGCTCTCCCACACGAAGAAGAGTCCTCAGTCCTACATCAAAATTTTATAGTTTGAATTAAAATAAAATGTGCCAGGTATGTACGTGTCACATTTACAATTGCCTGATTTAAAAGAGTTTTGAATTAACTAACCAACTACTAGCTGTGATGGCTAATGAGAAGGTTTTATTGCAATGCTATTGTGGTGCCAACATATTTCTTGTAATTCTGTATAGAAAGTGAGTAATATAGTCATTGCATTACACCATAATCTAGAGCATTCAAGTGACTGTTGAGCCTAATTCATGATATTATTTAGAAAGGATAGATTCTGACCAATATCTCATACCTTGGAGAAATAAAAGCCAGAAGAGTGGCAACAGCCAGTGTTCTTGACTCCCTTCATGAAAATGGTTTTAATTTTCTGAAAGTTAGTAATTCTCCTTGGATCCATAGATAAATAATCTGGACCCTCTACATTCGTCTTCTGCTTAAAAATCTCAGCAGAAATAACTACCAGGTTCTAGAGCTGTACTGTTTTTCAGAGTTATGATAACATTTCTGACCTCAAAATATATCACAAAGACTCGTATGTTGGCAAGGATTCCTGTGATTTAACATTTTCATTGTCCAGAGTTGGAAGTTTCAAAGAATGCTGAAATGGCTTGCTATCTTTATGTAACTTCTTTACGATTAGGTTAGAGTTTCATTATTCTTCAAATATGCCATATATTCTATTATATATGCTTCAAATATAGAATACAACTAGAAACTTGAAAAGGATGATTAAGTATTCCATCTTTTGTATTTTAAAGATGTGGCAATTAAGGCCAAGAATAATCAATAGAAATATTAGCAGTTACTACTGCTGTACACCGAATAGCACCATGATTTGGTATCTCATTAAATTGCCCAAGCCTACAAAGTAAATATTAGTATCCCCATTTTGTGGATGAGGAACTGATTAATCTGAAGATTAAATAACCTGTTAAGGAAAGCAAGTGACAGAAATGGGATTTGAAATTAGATCTGACGGACTAAGCCCATACTCTCTCCCCTATGTCATATCATATCACTATGATAAAGAGTGTTTAAGTAGCTTGTGTCTGTAGAGAAGTCTTTCATACCTTGAAGATGTCATCTACCTTAGTTTCAAACCAGTTACATGTCTTAGGGAGAGGCTGGCCAAGTAGGAAAACGTCACTGGCAAAAATTCAATGAAATTCACCATGTGTTTTACATTCTTGAAAAACAGTCTAAAGTCATCCATCTAATTTAACATAGAATTAGGAAGAAATGTCAGAGTAAGTAAAACGTGTGTGCATGCATGTGTGTGTGTATGTGTCTGTGTTTGTGTGTCCATGTGTTACGGTGAGAAGCCAGCCACATTCCAACCACATACATAGAGTTTGACAGAAAAGAGAGATCATACTCAAAAATGTTAGAGGACATTTATAAGGAATGATTTGTCAATGAAAACACTTGAACAGCTTCTTTCTATAAAGAATTATTATGAGACAGAGGTTATTACTTGCATTCAAAAAAGATATTACATTCATTAATTATGCAAAATGCATTTTGTTTCACATGTGAGCAATCAACTAGAAAAATAAAAATTGAGACCAAATCTCAAAATAATGGTGGTCCCTTCTACTTTACCTTTCTAATCTCAGATTCTGTTTGGTTTTTTTTTTTTTTTTTTTTAAACTCTCTCTGATTTGATTTATTTGCTTCACTGACAATCATATTTTACTTTGAAGGAAACAGTGTCAGTCTCAAACTATGTATGCACTATGCTCCAGCCAAGCTCTGCCAAGTCTACCATTAGTCAGCTTTTGCTGGCCTGATGTCACCAAGATGTTGCACTTTCCTATTCCCAGGTGTTCCAGTGGGGTGGATCACCTTGCTGAACTGGCAGAGTCTTAACCTACATATATAATTATAGCCCTGAAAATGCATAGAGAATCAAGCAGCATTTTGGTGGGAATTAGAAAGCCTGGTCAGCAAAGCACAGTCTACTAATTACTTGCACTGATGGTTTTTCTGAAAGAAAATAATCATGGATCTTTTGCTAAAAGGCAAATAAAATTTCCTGAACTTCCTTCTGCTGTTTTATTACAGAATAAATTACGCATTTTAGGTTATCTGTGGCGATGTTTCCATTCAGAAAGTTCTAAGTTTGAATTGTACTTAAAAATTGGGTATATTTTACAATAATGTTATGTTCTAGGAGAAGTTCTGCATTGAACTCATTTTAGTTATTAATTTGGTATATGATAATATTGGAAATGAAGTATAAGGAAATAATACATTTATGTTCTAATGTGTCTGTTTATGATCATTATAAAATTCTAAAATGTTCCAAAGTTTGCTTATATTTTTGGAAATAATCATGGTTTGAGTTGTTTCTTGAGAATTCACAAATATGAACCTAATACATAGTAATGATGAAAAACTTAATGAACATACAATGCAAATCATATTGGATATGTTGTTGTTGTTGTTGTTAGGTGCCGTCAAGTCAATTCAGACTCACAGCGACTCCACATACAACACAACGAAGCAGTGCCTGGTCCTGTGTCATCCCCTCAATCATTGTTACGCTTGAGCTCATAGCCAAGGGACAAGTGGCCACTGTGTCAATCCATCTCATCAAGAGTCTTCCTCTTTCTTGCCAACCTTCTACTTTACCAGGCATGATGTCCTTCTTGTCCTTGATATCCTTCTCTAGCGAATGGTCCCTCCTGATAACATGACCAAAGTATGTGAGCTGAAGTCTTGCCATTCTTGCTTCTAAGGAGAATTCTGGCTGTACTTCTTCCAAGACAGATTTGTTCATTCTTCTGGCAGTCCATGGTATACTCAATAGTCTTCGCCAACACCATGACTCAAAGGTGTCAACTCTTCCAGGGCTTCCTTATTCATTGTTCAGCTTTCGCCTGCATATGAGGTGAATGAAAACATCATGGCTTGGGTCAGGTGCACCTTAGTCCTTAAAGTGACATCTTTGTTTTTTCACGCTTTAAAGAGGTCTTTTGCAACAGATCTGCCCAATGCAATGCACTGTTTGATTTCTTGACTGCTGCTTCCATGGGCATTGATTGTGGATCCAAGTAAAACGAAATCTTCTACAACTTCAATTGTTTCTCTGTTTATCATGATGTTGCTTATTGGTCCAGTTGTGAGGATTTTTGATTTCTTTATGTTGAGGTGTAATCCATACTGAAGGCCGTGGTCTTCGATCTTCATCAGTAAGTGCTTCAAGTTCTCTTCACTTTCAGCAAGCAAGGTTGGGTCATCTGCATATCGCAGATGTGATGCCCTGTTCTTCTTCACACAGTCCAGCTTCTTGGATTATTTTCTTATAATATAGTTCTATTAATTTTGCATATTTGAATGAGGTTACTAACAAAGAACTAAACACCATAGGTATGAATAAATCTGGAAATGTATATGTATGTATACACAGATCTATTTTACTATACAGACATGTATATATCTGTGCCTACATCTATATATGTATATAATACACATCCAGTTTATGTGCCCATGAATTTTGGATATCAACGTCTCAGCATAAAACAGTGACATTCATGCAATGATAGCTATCAACAAACAGATTATGCAAGTTCTAAGGTTTAAATTGTAACATGATTTGTACCTAGACTCTAAACATGTTAAGGGATGGAATGGTGTTTTATTCACCACATATATCTGCACACAAAATTCCAAACATTATTGATATTAAATATAAACTAACACTAGAGAAGATATATATTTTAAATATAAAAAACCAAGAACCCACTGCCGTTGAGTCAATTTTGACTCGTAGTGACCCTACAGGACACAGTAGAGCTGGCCAACAGGGTTCCCAAGTCTGTAAATCTTTACTGAAGCAGACTGCCACATCTTTCTCCCAGAGTGGCTGGTAGGTTCAAACCACTGACCTTTTTGTTATCAGCCACAGGAACTACAAATTGAAAACTATGTTATGTTGCTGGACTTACTCAAGAATTTTGCAATAATCACAAATGTACAAAAATGATATAGCTATCCAACCTGCTGTTCAGCATCCTTTCTCACTGGAGGTTCAATCTCATTCTAAGGTTACTGAGTAATGTCAGTTTCCACATAGCAAATGTAATGGAGATTTAGTGATATAGAGGTTTTATATCTATTTTATAGAACAATTTAATTAGAATAAATGGCTGAGTAGAATAACTAAATATAGATTTTTTTCCTATATTAGACTTATTTTTAATTAGGAAAGTAACTCATGATTGCCCTCACAAATCAAACCAACATTTGCAAATGTATAAGGAAAAGTTAATAATCTTTAATCAATATTAAAAGTTTGAAGTATATTTTCCAACTATGGCTTATAGTTGTACACACTGTCCTGGTAACTTTTTTAGAGCCTGGTTTTAATAAACGATTTCTTGGTTTGGACCCTCCCCTCAACCACAGATATGACCACTCTACCTATTCTCTACAGTCTCACTGTCACTACCCTGGGGCAGCCCCCAGCACCTCTCTCTGGAGCCTTTGCTGTAGTCTCCCAACTGAAGTAGAGAGGAATATTTGTGAGTATGGGTTATAGTTTCAGAAGAACCTGGATTTAAATACTGTATCTAATATATATTAACTCTTTTATCCTGTTATAGTTACTTAAACCCTAGAAGTCTTAGTATTTGCATTTGTAAAACGAGTATAATCACTGCATCTCCATCATTAAGTTTGTATGATGTTCGAATCAGATATCCACGGTGATAAACCACATTATTTAAGTTATTACATACATTTTATGTGTATTAATTCATTTAATACTTATAACTACTGTACGTGTAGGTAGTTATTATCATACCCATTTTACAGATGAGAAAACTGAGGTATTGAGTAGCTAAGTAACTTGCAGAATGATAAGCAGCTGGTATATGGTAAAACCAAAAGGATGAATCCAGAGTCCACATTTCCAGTCATAACACTACACTGTGAGATATCTCACAGCGACTTGTCGTTAACCTAACTGGTCTCCCAGTTTTTAGTCATACATTTTTCTAATCCATCCTCAAGTCCAAGCTCACCAAAATGAGCTTTCTAAGATATAATTCTAAACCATCATAACTTCTCATTTTTTATACACTAAATCTATACATTCAAATTCAGTCATATCTGATGATACCCTTTAGCTTCTACCTTAAGTTCTCATTCTACTCACCTAGTGAGCTTGTAGGAGTTTCTTAGTGGTGCAAACGGTAAAAGTACTCAGCTGCTAACCAAAAGGTTGGCAGTTCAAGTCCATCCAGAGGCACCTCAGAAGAAAGGCCTGGCGACTTACTTCTGAAAAATCAGCCACTGAAACCCTATGGAGCACAATTCTACTCTCACATACATAGGGTTGCCATGAGTCAGAATTGTCTTGACAGCAACTGGTGATTGTCTCATAAGCTCTCAAGAGAAGTCTAAACTTCACCTAAAGAATCGACAATATGCCATTTTCTCTCATATTCCACAGATTTTTATATCCTGTGTACATTTCCTGGAATGAATTTCCTACTCTTCTTTACCAGGCATAACAATATTCACTCTTCAAGATCTTGCTTGAGTGTCACTTCTTAAGTGAATTGTGCTTCAGTCTCTAGAAAGCTGAGTAGCCCTCTCATGTGTTGCTTATCTCTTAGTTTAAAGCTGTTATAGCCACATCCCACTGTATGTAATTATGAGTATCCTGATCTCTCTCCTTCACTGGAATGTGAGCTCCTCAAGAACGGGAATGGTGTTTGATGCATCACTGAGTGAAAAGTGCATGGTATCTGGCAAACATTCGGTACTCAAAAGTATGTATTCAATGTCTATTTGTTTTCCATGTGAAAATCATCAAAGTACCATATTATCAGCTAGTTTAACAGTTTAATCCAATAAACATTTATGGAACAACTAACATCTGGAATGGGAATTCCAGAACACTTAATTGTGCTCATAAGGAACCTGTATATAGATGAAGAGGCAGTCATTCGAACAGAACAAGAGGATACCTTGTGGTTTTTTTAAAGTCAGAAAAGGTGTGCATCAGGGTTGTATCCTTTCACGATACTTATTCAATCTGTATGCTGAGCAAATAATCTGAGAAGCTGGAACTATATGAAGAAGAACGGGGCATCATGATTGGAGGAACACTCATTAACAACCTGCAATATGCTGAGGACACAACCTTGCTTGCTGAAAGTGAAGAGGACTTGAAGCACTTACTGATGAAGATCAAAGACCACAGCCTTCAGTATGGATTACACCTCAACATCAAGAAAACAAAAATCCTCACAACTGGACCTATAAGCAACATCATGATAAATGGAGAAAAGTTTGAAGTTGTCAAGGATTTCATTTTATTTGGATTCACAGTCAACACCCATGGAAGCAGTAGTCAAGAAAGCAAAAGATGCATTGCCTTGGGCAAATCTGCAAAAGATCTCTTTAAAGTGTTAAAAAAGCGAAGATGTCACTTTAAGGACTAAGGTGCACCTAACCCAAGCCATGGTGTTTTCAATTGTCTCATATGCATGTGAAAGCTGGACGATGAGTAAGGAAGACCGAAGAAGAGTTGATGTATTTGAATTATGGTGTTGGCAAAGAATATTGAATATACCATGGACTGCCAAAAAAATGAACAGATCTGTCTTGGAAGAAGTACGCTCAGAATGCTCCTTAGAAGCAAGGATGGCGAGACTATGTCTCACATACTTTGGACATGTTATCAGGAAGGATCAGTCCCTGGAGTGGGACATCATGCTTGGTAAAGTAGAGGGTCAGTGAAAAAGAGGAAGACCCTCAAGAAGATAGATTGACACAGTGGCTGCAACAATTGGCTCAAACATAACAACAATCATGAGGATGGCACAGGTCTGGGCAGTGTTTCGTTCTGTTTAGCATAAGGTCACTATGAGTCAGAATTGACTCGATGGCACCTAACAACAACATCTGTCAGCCACTGTGGTATTAACAGGTGTGACTCACACATGGTCCTGCCCTCAAAGAGGTGGTAAGGTGGCATAGACACTTTCCCAGTTAATTTTGATACATTCGGTTAACACTGTCATGCTCACAGGGTGCTAGGTGAGCACAAAGGAAGAACTCTTAGTCCAGTCTGAGGAGAAGAAAGGGACCATGGGCGTTAAGGCTCTCTCCCTCAAACTGCCATTTAAGCTTCAGTTACTATGAAGCAGAATGCTTTCTGTTTAAGAGCTATAGTTCAGCTACATCTTGATAACCGTGACAGTCAGCCAGGTTGTTACTAAGGTAGTTCTGTCATGGTCTGAGGAACCAACAATGTAAAGCAGGTCTAATAAGCCCTCTTTAAGTGTTCACTCCCTGAGAATCTAAAATGAAATATGGCTAAACTTTTGCAAGCTTAGTGATTTGGCAGGCTGATAAATTAATAGATCAATTCTATGTATGTCATATTGAAGCTATATAGGAGTTGATAAGATGATAAATTTGTTCATCACTGCTTTCCTTATATTTTGCATATTAAATTCACATACAGCAAGTCATAAGACAGTGGATGAAAAAAGAGTTGATTATTTATATCTATTATCTATTATATTTGATAATAGTAGTATTTTCTGATACAGTGCTGGAAGATGAGATCCCTAGTTGAAAGTTACTCAAAATACAGAGTGGCTGCAATAAGGAACTTGCACATCCCGACCATCATGAAGATGGCTTAGGACTGGGTAACATTTTGTTCTGTTGTATATGAGGTCACCATGAGTCAGAGCCAACTTGATGGCAACTAACAACCACAACCAGATTCAATAATAGACAGCAACCTGCTTAGCTGCCTCATAACAAAGAAAAAGACAGAGAGATACAAAAGAAAGAACAAAAGGGAAAAAAAAAAAAAAAGTAAAATGAGACCAGATTGAGCCACAGTCTTTATTCGCTCATATCTGAAATATTTTTAGATGACATTTTTGGCCCTGTGAGTTTCTGCCAGAGACTTTAACGACCACATAACTGTAACCAATCCTTTATAATGTTGTCTTTCTCTGTAAATTTTCTAGAATTCTACATATTTACATGTGACATCACCCCTTCTGAAACACAGGATTTTTTGAGGGCAGTCCTCTCTGCTTCATCAAGGTATTTCTCACAGTGCCAAGAACTGCAACTCATACATATTACCGTCAGCACAATTACTGAGTGATTAGTGGATGTATGTACAAATGCAGAAGTTAGAATTTCACTTCACAAAGCTCTGAAACTGCACTACAATGAAAGAAGCATTTATGGAACTTGAATTCAATAAGTCTCAACTACATTCAAATTCTCTGTATAACAGCTTATAAATTAGAGAACCTCTACATGCCCTTGTTCCCATGCAGTCTATTTTCAAGACAAAAGCCAGAGCAATCCTCTTAAGATATAATCAGATCATGTCACCCTTCTGCTCAAAATTCTCCAACAGCTTTCCATGTCACTCAGAGTAAAAGCAAACCCTTGTAAATGGCTTAAAGGATCCCCCCCCCAGTAACTGCCTCACCACCCCCTTCTCATCTCTTTGACTTCATTTTCTCTGACTCTCCCCGAGCTCACTCATGACAGGCACACTGGCCTCCTTGCTGATTCTTGAAAACACCAGACACTTGTCTGCCTCTATGCTTTTACACATTCTGTCCTTCCTGCCTGGAATACTCTTTACTCAGATATATACCTGGCTCATTCCCTGACTTCCTTCAGTTATTTACTCAAAGTCAGCTTCTCATGGAGATCTTTCTTTCTTTCTTTTTTAAATGGCAGTATAAGAAGTCGTAAATGTCTTTATTAGAAAGAACAGAGACGATAAGAGAGATATATCACAACAAATCCACCCCTCCTGAATACAGCGCTCATTATTCCCACCTGGCACATAAGACAAACTACTGCATTTATCTATTAACAAGTACACCTGGACTTTATTCTGTGGCTCTGATAGTTACTCAACCTGAGATGGACACTAAGCATGACTATGCTCTTTTTTTTTTTTTTAATTGTACATTAGATGAAAGTTTACAGAACAAACTAGCTTCTCATTAAACAATTAGTACACATATTGTTTTGTGACATTGGTTGTTTACCCCACGACATGTCAGCACTCTCCTTTCTCGACCTTGGGTTCCCTGTTACCAGCTTTCCTGTCTCCTCCTGCCTTCTTGTCCTTGCCCCTGGGCTCGTGTCTCCATTTAGTCTCATCTTATTTTACAGGTCTGTCTAATCTTTGGCTGAAGTGTGAACCTCAGGAGTGACTTCAATACTGAGCTAAAAGGGCATCCAGGGGCCATACTCTTGGGGCTTCTCCAGTCTCTGTCAGACCAGTAAGTCTAATCTGGTCTTTTTTTTTTTTTTTTTTTTTTTTTTGTGAGTTATAATTTTGTTCTACATTTTTCTTCATGGAGACCTTTCCTGGTAACACTCTTTAAAATTATAACCTCCCCTACCAAGTATTCCATATCTCCCATTCCTTCTTTATTATTTTTACTTAGTATTTCCCACTCTCTATATGTTATACTTGCCTCAGTTTGTCATGCTATGGTGGCTTACATGTTGGTATGACGCTGGAAGCTATGCCACCAACAGAATTTTAAATACCAGCAAGGTCACTCACAGTTGACAGGTTTTAAATGAGCTTACAGAATAAGACAAACTAGGAAGAAAGCCCTGGTCATTTACTTCTGAAAATCAGTTAATGAAAACCTTATGGATCACAACAGAACATTGCCCGATATAGTGCTGGAAGATGGGCCCCCAAGGGTGAAGGCACTATACAATGGTCACAACAATGGACTCAAACATATCAATGATCAAGAAGATGGTGCAGGACTGGGAAATGTTTTATTCTGTCGTACATAAGGTTACCACAGTACAGAGCCAACTGGGTGGCAACTAACAATACCCACAGCAATATACTATACATATTAACTTGTCATCTTGTTGATTTTTTTTTTTTTTTGTCTTCTCTGCTAAAACGGAAGCTTTCATGAGGGTGCGAATTTTGTCTTTGGTTTACTAATATGTTTCAGTGCCTAGAACAATGTTCAGCATATTGTAGGTACTCAAAATACACTGCTGAATGACTGCATGAATCTCATCTATGGTAACAGAATATTTTTAAAAATAACAAAAGTGTCAAAAATTAGGAAGTACACTTGCTTGCTACTATACTGATTCATAGGCCCTGTTCTATCTGTGTAATCATTACTAATTACTTGGTTCACAATCTTCAACAAAATCATAACAAATGGAATTCAATAAAGAATATTAGTCATTGAGTCGAACTTATACTTTGTCAGAAGGCAGAAATTCCTTGCTGTTAGAATGTTTTATTCACAGAATTATACCACAAACCTTTATTTTTGTGTGTAAGCTTGAGGAATTATGAAGCGAAAAAAGATAGAGGTATCCAATAAGTGTACCCTACCTGAGACATGGGTGTGGGGAGCTAAGAACCACCATAACATCTATAAGCATCAGTAGCCTTTAGAGGTGTAGGATGGACACACTCTGACTTAGGCTTGATTTTAAGGGCACAACTCCTTCTTCTGTCTCCTGGTCTGTGGTGGTCCTGTTTTCCTTTTTTTCTCTTTGCCTGCTGTCAATAATAACAATTACAACAAGAGTAATAATAACAGTAGCATTCATTTATTGAACACTCATTATCTATGTTGCCCTTGATTAACATGGGTTGATGTCATATTTCAAGATATTTATTTATATTTCTTCTCTTCCTCTATTTTCCTCTTTAAATACTTCTCTTCCACCTCCCCACCCCCATTTCCCTGGTAGTAGGCACTTTCATTATATCAGGGGAGGTATACGGAGGTGCCTGGATTAGAAACAGCCAATGAGTCACTTGAGACTTTGTGTTCCAAGACTAAATCCTTACAGGAAAGAGGATTCATAAAGACCAGGTTCCCTTTGTCCTCCCTCATAAACATACACACCAACTCCAAAGATTAGACAGGAATTCCATTAAGTATGGGGTGAGCCGCAGGATAAGAGGGATCTCTGGGGGTCTCCAGAACACAGGAACACTCCTCATTGCTTCCACACAATTACACTGGAAATATGATAGGAACTGGAGAGGAAATGGCCAAGAAGGGCTTCTAAGCAGCTGGTGTCACAAGTGATGTCACAGAATCAGCTGAGAGCCAGTGGCCATGAAGAGGCAAGTAGGCAGGAATGACAAATGCCTCCACAGTACACTGGATGAACATATGACTTACTATCAGTGAACCTCCCCAGACCCCCATACCAATCCCCACTCACTGGGAGTTCTAGAATATCTATATAGATAGGATCAGATGCCTTAACCTGGGCGGGGGCCTGGGCTACATAGCTGGGTTGCAAAGCATTTTCTGTAAAATCGAGAAAATGTAAATTATCCAATTATCTTAGTCAAATGATAAATATTACTAGAAGAACTTCCACTGCTCTCAAAATGCCTTGGCACTACATAACTTGCTGGAAGACTAGAGGGAGGGGAGAACTCCCCAAATGACTAAGGTTAAATTTGCCACCAACCCAGCAGAATGAAAGTTCAAATAGAAATTAAATGGTTTTGTAGAAAGTGAAGAATACATTCCTTGCCCACTTGAGATTCATACCTGCTACAAGTGCACTATTTTATTTCACCTCCAAAACAATCCTATGTGATGGGAACTGTTATTTTCCCTATTTTATAGTTGAGAAAACCGGTGTTCAGAGAGGTTAAGTAACTTTAAGTAACTTGCCTAAAGGTCTGACTCATTCCAAAGATATGCTCTTCATCTTTGCATCATATAGCTCAAGTCTTATCGACTGTATACTATTACATGTTATGTAGTTTCAAGTTATTGTTTTATTTTTCACGGTTCCCTTGATGTACTGAAGTGAGGAGCTAAGATAATAAATTAAAGGCTTTTCCAAAATCATTGAATTTTAATCATTGGATTATATTTAAATTTGTATTATGTATGTACCAATGAATGAATAAATGAATGAATGAAGATCCCCTCCATGCTTCAAGTTCTGATTCTTCATTTTCTTTTGAATGGATTAATGAATGAAGACCCCCTCCGTGCTTCAAGTTCTGATCCTTTTGGTCATAGTGAAACAACCAAATAATGCAAATACACAAATGTACGGAGTTGTGGTGATGGCAGACTCTGGAACCATGTTGCTTGGATTCCAATCCCAACTCCACCAGTTATAGACCGTGGGATTGTCAGTAATTTAATTCTTATCTCTATGCTTCAGGTTTTGTTAATCTTTAAAAAGAACATCAGAATTGCACCTACTTCATAGGGCTTTTGTGAGGATTAAATGAGTTAATGCATGGCAGGTGCATAGAAGAGTGCTGGCACCTCGTGAGCCCTTTTGTTAGGTTTTAAAGCAAAATTTCCTCTCGTACTCAGGGAATAAGAATATAATTTCCCGGTGCTTATATAAGTCACATTTTGTAATGCTGCACTTCAAATGGACTTCCATAAATGGCTCAGGAAAATTGAGTTATCATTTACTCCAGTAATTCCTAATTTCATAATTACAAAGACTCCAAGTAAATACGCTACACTCCGAGATAAGACATACTGTTTGCAAAACACTGGGCTAACAAATTTGGTCTAGGCGATGCAAAGGATGAATTCCATACTCTGAGCCCGTAAGAGGTATAAGAAGTTTGGGCATCCTAATCCCTGTAGCAAATCTTAAATCATAGACCTGGAATCTGCCTCAATCAGTTAGGGGTTTCTGCCAATGGAGCATTTTCAAAAGGGCATGCAAGAGAGCAGCCAAGGCTTGAGAGGAGAGATTTGCGGAGAGTTGACTATGCTATAGTTGACTATAGCATAACGAAGGCGATAAAACATTAGCTCAAAATTTGTTGGTCGTCTACTTTCATCTACCTTGACAATGGACTGGATTTTTTGGATGACCAATCTAATCACAGATGTGGAAATTGGTCCTCTAGAAAAGAAATCCATTCAGTAGCACAGCCTGATAGAAAAGAATTGTGGCGATCTCAGGCACCAGAATTTATTTCTCTCTCACTTCTAAAAGACTGTCGCTTTTGCATGTTGCTGGTATATTATTTCTCATCTAACTTTTTCCCAAGAAAGTATGCTAATTGAGACATTGTTTACCCCGGGAGGAAGGACATTATGGACAAAAATAATGTGATGATGAATTCTATTCTCCTGAAACATCCCTGCAGAAATTCTATTTGCTAATGTTTGTTAGTGTCTAAAATGTACCAGGCGCTTGGAATATCTTACCTCTACTTTACTTCTCAAGAATCCTATGAGGTAGGCTTTAAGTTGTTGTACAGATGTGGAAATTGAGGCACAGACATTTTATGTAAATTGTGAAAGACCAAATATTAGAGGGGATTTTGAGGGGAGATTTGGTATCAAGAAAGATTTTCTGGATTCTAAGACTCAATACTCTTCACAGTCATACTAAGCTACTGAAAAAAAAAGTTTCTGGTACTTGTTACACTATGATCCTTTTCCCTCTTTTTCTGGTAATTATATTGAAGTTATACACAGGTATTAATGATTGCCAGGTTCCATCTAGTCCCTGTGTTACCTTTCTATGTGCTCTGGAATGGCAAAGGTGATTGGTTACATTTAAAATAGATCTGACAATGCCTTCCATTCTTTATCAAGGCTATGAATTATACATAGTCATGTAAGGGTTCTCTGCACTACCTCATTTTTCACAGAAAGATGTGAGAAAAAATCACTCATTGGAAATCACTGCAGTTTTGCTAAGATAAATTTGTGACCTGGTCTGTGGGTGATGAGCTTTTGGATTTTTGCTGCAGCAATTTTTCCCCGACTTTATTTTGTCCAAATGATGATCTCAGAGCTCAGTGGTTAAAGTTTCCTACTTGACAACAGAGTTTCTGAGAATAGGCTAGCATGTCAACACTCCAAGGGGTAATTACACGGTAAGAGACTGATTTAATTGGATATCTAAAATCAACTTTGTATTCCATATCCACTTGTCCAATAGGGAGGAGCTTCCAAAGAAAAGTGATATTCCTCCTTTATGATGGTGAAGGTTTTAAAGAGCAGCAAAATAAGCCTGGAAATTATGTCCAACAGATATCAGCACCACAGAAAATCTATGACTTGGGTAGATAAAGGAAAAACAGAACAGAGACTGTGGAATTTCTAAAGCAAAGGGCCGGTAAAGCATATTTTATTGTAAGCATCCTATAACGGGTTATGGCTAGGGCGATGGTTTCAGTTACGATTTGAACAAATAGAGCTTCATGGGGTTTGTGCATCAATGAGCAACACAAAGAACTTCGAACATCCTGGTAACTTCCTATGATAGGCTTTCACTCATTAAATATTCACAGGTGAACCTCCCTCTTTTTTTCTGTTCCTAACAAACATACAAAAATGGAAGGTTTCTTTCTATTGCTCCATGACTGGTTTTCTCTGTGAGAAAAAAAGGATCATGTGATTATCCAGCAGCTGTGCCTCATTCAAAATATCAGCAAGAATTAACATGCATATTGTCTTTACAGAGAGGACACAGGCAACCACTTTGCCTTATCCCTCCCTGCCCCTAGACTGACACTGTTCAAACAAATGTTTGAAATTAGACAAACGTTCTTTATTCTTAGTAGAATATGGAAAATGCACAAACTCTGATACATGAGCACATAAACATCTCACCACTTCCCAAGTGTGCAATGACTGTCATAAATACAAATGTTCACAGCCGTATACACAAAATGGGGCCGGCCACATTACAAGCAGTATGCCTTCTTGCATTTTATCACAGCACTAAAATATGCAATTCCTTCCCTTGAAAAAGCACTGTTCTGAGCATTATAAAGAAATGAGCCACAATGAGGTCTGAGCAATTATCACCCTGGAGGAAAACACAATGATGCAATTGAACAGGAATAGCTGTTTAGACAACCAGACTCTACTAGGTCAGTATCAGAGCCAACGGGCCTAATTCATCACCAGCCTCAATTTTAGGAGAATTTCATTCAATGTGAGGACTAAAGCAGTCGGGGACTTAACAGGAAAGCCTATTAACCACAATAAAAGGCTGACTATAAATAGAGGTGACTACATTAGAGTAATAATTAGATGTTCATGACGAGATGGGCCATATGTTATGTTTTGTAATTTTTTTATTAAAGCATTTCACTATTTACTTCTAATATTTCCCATATCAATATTTATGTTTAAGGATAGAGAAGCAGTATTTCAAGGAGAAACTGTCATCAAATTATAATGTCCTTTTAATGATGAGCATTGTAATAAGAGTTCTAACTCCTTTATCATAATCAAAATCATTATCTTGGACCATACCATAGCTACATTTGTCATATTCTCCATTTTCAGAAAACTCCCATTGTTTTGGCTTTTACAATGCAACAATGAAATAAAACTCACCACAGGAGAAAAAGAAGCAATATATACAACACTGCTTCATTCCCCAATATTAAAAAAAAAATAATCCATTTCCTAAAAGTGGTCTCTTTGTAAAACAAAGTAAAATACTTGACAGATGTTCATCTTATAAAATGCCATCCAACCAACATCAGCTGTACATAACCAAACAGAAGTGAGAATTTGCTAGATTGGGAAATTACTTCCATCAAAAGTAGAACACTTAATAAAATAACTGCTGCACAAAAATTATTATAGAGAAAATAATATAGACATAAATGAAAATTTCAGAGTCAAAGGGTGAAGTACCAACATACACCAGGAACAAAACAGGTATCCTACTGTATTCTTTCAAATAGCATCCAGTGTTCATCATGTAGATTTTATAATGAATTCTGTTACAGAGTGATGAAGGTTTGATTCTGATTTTCAGTGTAAATAATAGTAATGAAAACACATGCACACACACACACATACACACATCCTACCATAAGAACTGCAGTACTGTTGAATTAGTGAGGATTTAAAGCAGGATCTCAAACTAACAAACTGCCCTCGATGTGATGATATTGAATCTTTATGTATCAGGAACTACTCTAAAAAATAACTCCCTTCCAATTTTTTAAATCCCTTCATTTGGAGAAAAATAACATCATCAATATTTGCAGAAGATATGATTTTCTATGCAGAAAATAAAAAAGAATCTACAGATAATTATTAGAATTAGAAAGTGAGGTTAGTCAATTTGCTGCATACAAAAACAAATGGTATTTATTTACATTCAGCAACAACAAACATTTAAAAACGACACTTTGATAAAAGGTATATTTTCATTAGGACTGACACTATGCAATAACCAGAAGTATATCTAATGTAAAATGTGCAAGACTTCTAAAGTGAAACTCATAATCATGACTGAGAGAGAGAAATGACCGATGTCAACAAATAAAAGGATAGATCACCTTCATGAATTGCCAACCTCAATACTGTAAAAATGTCAATTCCCCCAAAATTCATCTATAGATTCGATTGCAAAACCAGTCAAAACATCTGCTAGTATTTTTCCCATTTTAATTATCCTACAGATTCTGAGAAGTAAATATGTAAGTGCAAGAAAGAACACAAAGGGGTTTACTTTCACAATTTAACATACGTAATTCCTGCACTGTCAGGCATTGCTCTAAGTGCTTTGCAAATATGAAATTTATTTAATTTTCATAACAATCTCATGAATTAGATACTTTTACTATTCCTAATTTAGAGATGAGGACGTTGAAGCACAGAGAAGCTCAGTACCTTGCCTAAAATCACGCTAGTAGTAATTCAAACGCATACAGTAAAGTTTCAAAGACTTTGTTCTTAACTACTGCACTGCAGAGAGGACAGAAGAGAAACAATTCAATCTTCTTCCATCCTACTCTGGGATAAATTTGAAATGTACTGGACACATCACATTCTTTAATAAATGTTTAACTATGAATAAGACAGGTTTATTTGACACACACATATACACACACACCACATATATAGTAAAAGAATAAAAATACCTATTAATACTAAGAAATAGAATACAGCCAGTAATTCAAAAGCCTTCTACGCAATCCACATCTCATTCTATTATATCTTCCTGCTTCAGATAACCACCATCCTGATATTTGTCTTAATGAATCCTTTGGCTTTCTTTATAGTTTTACCACCTATGTCTACATCATAAACAATATATTTTACTACAAGCTCTTCCTGTATATTATACAAATGATTCATAGTTTAGGTATTCTTCTGTGATTTGTTATTTTGCTCAAAATTATTCTTTTGAGACTGATCATATGATGCATTTAACTGTAGGGTTTTTTAAATATATTTTGACTGATAAATATAGCATTTGTTTATCCATTCTACTATTAATGGATTTCTGTATTGTTTCTAGTGTTTTGGTGTGTATTTATGTGAGTGTGAGTAAGTTAGCCTGAACAGGCACATGCTCACATGCTCTTGAAAGTGTTGCTGCTATAAATATTCCTACATATGCTTCTTTAGTTATAAATACAAAAAAATCTACGCTGTTGCTGTTAGGTGCCATCAAGTTGGTTCTGACTCAAGTGACCCTATGTACAACAGAACGAAACACTGCCCGTTCATGCACCATCCTCACAATCGTTATTATGCTTGAGCCCATTGTTGCAGCCACCAGGTCAATCCATCTCGTGAGGATCTTCCTCTTTTTCTCTGACCCTCTACTTTACCAAGCATGATGTCCTTCTCCAGGGACTGATCCCTCCTGATAACATGACCAAAATATGTGAAACACAGTCTCGCCATCTTTGCTTCTAAGGAGCGTTCTGGCTGTATTTCTTTTTAAAAAGGAAAAAAAAAAATCTATAGTCTTCAAATTTAAGAGTAGAATTGCTAGGAAGTAGGCCATACAAACCTTAGATATTTATTAGGTAATGCCAAATATTTTTCAAAAGGGTTCTATCAATTTGGATTCTGGCCAGAAGAGGTTAAATAGTACCTTTGCTCCACATCATCACCAACACATATATACCAACAGTACATACCAACAATACCAATAGTATTTACTGGCTTTTTAAAATTTGACAAGCTAATGGTTTTATAATGGTTTCTCAACATGGATAAAATTGTCATTTCTTTTTTCTTCTAATGAGATTTGAAATCCATACATGCATTTATTGTTGTTTGTTATTTTTGTTAGGTGCCTTCAAGTCAGTGCCAACTCATTGTGACCCCATGTATAAGAGAACAAACCACTGTCTGGTCCTGCACCATCCTCACAATTATGACTATATTTGAGCCCATTGTTGCAGCCACTGTGTCAATCCATCTTGTTGAGGGTCTACTTCTTTTTCGCTGACCCTCTGCTTTACTAAGCATGATGTCTGTCATGGATTTAATTGTGTCTCAAAAAATATCTGTTGACTTGGCTGGGTCATGATTCCCAGTATTTTATGATTGTATACCATTTTGTAAATTTGATGTGATTTCCTTATGTGTTGTAAACTCTATCACTATGATGAGGTTATACTGATGAGGTTTACAAGATTAGATAGTGTCTTAATCCAATCTCTTTTGAGATATAAAAGAGAGAAATGAGCAGACACATGGGAACCTCATACCACCAAGAAAACAGTACTGGGAGCAGAGCGTGTCCTTTGGACCTGCAGTTCCTGCACAGAGAAGCTCCCAGACCAAGGGAAGACTGATGTATCACAAGGACCTTTCTCCAGAGCTGACAGAGAGAGAAAGAATTTTCCTGAAGCAGATGTCCCGGATTTGGACTTGTAGCCAACTGGACTGTAAGAGAATAAACTTTTTTGTGAAGCCATCCACTTGTGGTATTTCTGTTAGAGCAGCACTAGATGACTAATACAATGTCCTTCTCCAGTGACTGGTTCCTCCTGACAACATGTCCAAAGTACATGAGACGAAGTCTCACCATCCTGGCTTCTAAGGAGCACTTCAGCTGTACTTCTTCCAAGACAGATTTGTTCACTCTTCTGGCAATCCATGGTATATTCAAAATTCTTTGACCCCACCATAATTCAAAGGCATCAATTCTTCTTAGTTCTTTCTTATTTACTGCCCACCTTTTGCATGCACATGAAGCAACTGAAAATACCATGGCTTGCATCAGGCACACCTTAGTCATCAAAGTGTCATCTTTGCTTTAGAACACTTGAAAGAGGTCTTTTGCAACCAATTTGCCAAATGCAATACGTCTTTTGATTTCTTGACAGCTGCTTCCATGGGTGTTAACTGTGGATTCAAAATGAATCCATGATAACTTCAATCTTTTCCCCATTTAGCATGATGTTGCTTGTTGCTCCAGTTGTGAGGACTTTCGTTTTATTTACATTGAAGTGTAATCCATACTGAAGGCTGTAGTCTTTAATCTTCATCAATAAGTCCTTCAAGTCCTCTTCAATTTCAGCAAGCAAGATTGTGTCATCTGCATATTGCAGGTTGTTAATGAGTCTTCCTCCAACCCTGATGCCCCATTCTTCTTCACATAGTCCAGCTTCTCAGATTATTTGCTCAGCACACAGATTGAATAAGTAAGGTGAAAGGACACAACCCTCACACACAACTTTTCTGATTTTAAACCACTTAGTATCCTCTTGCTCTGTTGGAATGACTACCTCTTGGTCTATATACAGGTTTCTCATGACTACAATTAAGTGTTCTGGAATTCTCATTCCTTGCAATGTTATCCATCATTTGTTATGACCCACACAGTCAAATGCCTTTGCATAGTCAATAAAACACAGGTAAACATCTTTCTGGTATTCTGTTTTCAACCAAGATCCATCTGACATCAGCAATGATATCCTTTGTTCCATGCCCTCTACTGAATCTGTCTTGAATTTCTAGCAGTTCCCTATCTATGTACTGCTGCAACTGCTTTTGAATGATCTTCAGCAAAATTTTACTTGTGTGTGATATTAATGATATCATCCGATAATTTCCACATTCTGTTGGATCACTTTTCTTTGGAATGGGCACAAATATGGATCTCTTCCAGTCAGTTGGCCAGGTAGCTGTCTTCCAAATTTATTGGCATAGGTGAGTGTTTCCAGTGTTGCATCTGTTTGTTGCAACATCTCAGTTGATATTCTGTCAATTCCTGGAGACTTGTTTAAGTGTTTATTTAACAATTTTAATTTTTTGTTTTGTAAAATGCTTGTTCATCTCCTAGCCCATTTTTCTACTGATGGTTAGTATTTTCATTATGGTTCCATGGGAGTTTATACATTTGTGATGCTAATATCTTTGTTGTTATATTGTTAAAATAACTTCTTCCAGGTTTTGACATGTCATTTCTTGTCTTTATAAGTCTTTTGATGGACAGAAATCTATTTTCTGTTAAGAATACAGATCCATTACCTTTCTTTTGGATGGTATATTTATGTGTCTTTTGGCTTTCAATCTCTGTCTTCTTATAGTTTAAATTGAAACAGAGTGAAGCTGAGTTTTTATAAATCCAGTCCAAAAGCTTTTTCCTTTTAACTGGAGATGTCACTGTATTTATGTATATTGTGATCACTGATACGGTATTATTTCTATCATCTTGTTTTATATTTTCTGTTTTTCCCCTTTCTCTGATTATTGGCTAAATCTGAAACAACAGAATTTCCCCTTCCATTTTTCAATCTACTTGTTTAAATGTTTACCATTGTGTTTATTCTTTTAATGATCACCTTAGTTGTTTTAAAACACACTTAACATCATTTATATTTAGCAAATATCTTTACCATCCATCACATGATACAAAGACCATAGAACATTTTCCTTCTATCATCTCCTCCCACCATATGTACTATTTTTGTCAAGTATTCTAGTCTTTTCTCCCTCATGAATTAAGGATTATTATAGTTACTTATGGTGGCACAATGGTTAAGCATTTGGCTGCTAACCAAAAGGTCGGCAGTTCAAATCCACCAGCTGCTCTTTGGAAACCTATGGGGCAGCTATAGTCTGTTCTACAGGGTCACTATGAGTCAGAATTGACTCAACAGCAAAGGGTTTGGTTTTAGTTATGGGTATAGTCACCCATTATCCTTACTCACACTACTTTTTTTTTTATTGTACTTTACATGAAGGTTTACAGAACAAATAGTTTCTCATTAAACAGTCAGTACACATATTGTTTTATGACAATGGTTAACAACCCCACGATATGTCAACATTGCCCCTTCTCAACCTTGGGTTCCCTATTACCAGCTTTCCTGTTCCCTCCTGCCTCCTAGTCCTTGTCCCTGGACTGTTGTGCCTCATTAGTCTGGTTTTGTTTTACGGGGCTGTCTAATCTTTGGCTGAAGTGTGAACCTCAGGAGTGACTTCATTACTGAGCCAAAAGGGTGTCTGGGGGCCATACTCTTGGGGTTTATCCAGTCTCTGTCAGGCCAGTAAGTCTGGTCTTTTTTTGTGAGTTAGAATTTTATTCTACATTTTTCTCCAGCTCTGTCCAGGATCCTCTGTTGTGATCCTGGTCAGAGCAGTCAGTGGTGGTAGCCGAGTACCATCTAGTTGTATTGGACACAGTCTGGTGGAGGCCATGGTAATTGAGGTTCCATAAGTCCTTTGGACTAATCTTTTCCTTGTATCTTATTTTCTTCATTCTCCCTTGCTCCCGAGGGGGTAAGACCAGTGGAGTATCTTAGATGGCTGCTCACAGGCTTTTAAGACCCCAGACGCTACTCACCAAGGTAGAATGTAGAACGTTGTCTTTATAAACTGGGTTATGCCAATTGAGCTAGATGTTCCTCGAGACCATGGTCCCCACATCCCTCCACCCAGCAGTTCAGTGCCTCAGTGTTTGGATGTGTCTGTGGAGCTTCCATGACCTTTCCTTGTACAAGTTGTGCTGACTTCCCCAGTATTGTGTACTGTCTTACCCTTCACCAAAGTTACCACTTATCTATTGTCTATTTAGTATTTCCCCCTCCCACCTCTTCCATCCCTTGTAACCAACAAAGATTGTTTCTTTTTGTGTGTAAACTTTTTCATGAGTTTTTAACGTAGAGGTCTCATACAATCTTTGTCCTTCTGTGATTGACTTGTTTCACTCAGCATAATGTCCTCCAGTTGCATATATGTTATGAGATGCTTCACAGATTCATCGTGGCTCTTTATCATTGCATAATACTCCATTGTCACACTACATTCTTAAATCTCAAACTTTCCAACTTTGATCATATTCCTTCTATCTGAAGTATAATCTCCAGAATTTCATTTAGTGAGTTTATTTTATTGATAAATTTTCTCAGTTCTTTGATTTTTAAAAAGATCTTGATTTTGATCTCATGCTAGCAAGACAGTTTTCCTGAGTGTGGGATTCTAGGTTCCTAGTTATAATCTCTTGGCCTGTTGATGGTACTATTCGACTTTTTTCTTACTTTCATTGTTGCTACTGAGAAGCCTGACATCAGTTAGATTGCTGATACTTTTACATTATCTGAATTTTTTTGGGGGGGATGCTTTTAACATCTTCTCTTTGTATTTTGAATCTACAGTTTTACTATGTTATTTCTAGATGTGAATTTCTTTTTATTTATTCTCTTTGGTTTTCTTTGGAATTCCTGGATTTTAGGATTGATGTATTTCAAAAATTCTAGAAAGTGCTTACTTATTATCCCCCATTTTCTCTGTTAGTGCCTTTGGAACTCTGAATAATCCTGAATTAGAACTTTTCACTAAATCCTGCCTATTTTTAAATCTCTCTTTCCAATTTTCTGTCTCTTTGTGTCTCTAGACTTCATTCTGCATAATTACTTTGACTCTATTTTCCAGGACACTAATTTATTTATGTATCATTGCCCAATCTATTATAATTCATTATTGTCTTCTTAACTTCAATTATATTTGAATCTTATTCTAATTTATTCTCTTTTTAGTCTGCTTGATTGTTCTTTATAGTCTCCTCCTCCTTGTCTAAAAAAATATACTTAACTCATATTTTGTTATTTACAACATCTGAAATCTCTATAGGTCTGTTTCTCTTGCTTGTTGTTACTAAGGTTCTCAGTCATGTTTTCTTGTTTACTTGGTGCTTTATGCTTTTGACTGTGAGCTGCTCATTTTCCTTTGAACTGTATCTGTGGGAATTCTTTGAAACCTGGGTGAAGCTGAGTACCTACAAAAGAAATGTATGTTTTCTTCTCTTTGTTGCCTGGGGGCACAAAAAAACCAGGATCACTTTAAATTAAATTCTACCCTGAGATTTCTCCCTCTATATGTAATGTTAATTTGGATTAAAAATCAATACAAAGCTTTGTGAGATTATAAATTCTTAGCCACACACAGTGTGTGGTTATGAATTCTCAAAGTGCACTTTTTCACTTATACCCAGCACCAAGGTTGAGATAATGAAAGCTTCCTTTCTGTCTCCTTCTATAAGACAGAATTTTTGTCTCATTTATCCTTATACAAAAATTCAGTCTTTTGGGATTCAGCCTTTTATAAAAATCTCATATAATATCCCTTACCTTGGGCCAGCACTAAGTTTTAATTCTTGCCCTTTGTGCCTCAGGCAGCCTTTAAAGTGAAACTCCAGGTCGAGAAAGTTCATCATAAACACTTAGGATGAAAGCTAGCCTTGGTGTTCACTCAGTTCTCACGGTTTCAGCTTCAATTTTATTTCTGTACTCTTTGGATTTCTTGGTTTCTCTCTCTCTCTGTATGTGTTGTTAGGACAGCAATGGATTTAAATAGATTCACAGAAATATTTTTATCCAGTATTTTATTGTTTTAATATGAAGAGGCATTCAGGATATCTAACCTATCATGCTAGTAGAATGGAGGCCTTGTCTTATCTTCTTAGTAAGAGAACCTGGAACATCAATAGACATGCATAAAACATGCACCTTAAGGATGCAATGCAATGGGTCCATGTGACTAAACTCCTACACCCCTCTCTAAAAAGTCTTGTGCCATCGCCGGTCTCTTTCATTGTTGAGCATCAAGGACATCTTTCGACTCTTTGTAATCACCTTTGTTTGCAGCATCCTTTTATTTTGAAGAGGAAAGAGGAGAGGCTCTGATTCAGGGAAACTGTGTATCTTGGTATCTCATTTAGTGTCTGAAACACACTTTTCTCAGATTAGACTAATCTGTTTACAGAGCTGTTGTGGACATATAGTAAATACACAAAAATTGTAGCTAATTGTGTCGCAGTGTGCTCTGCCTTTGCTTTATATACTTCACAATACCTTGCTTTACAAACTAAATCAGTCTGCCATTTGTTATTCATTGGAATTTAGTACCTGAAGTTGCACCTCATCCTTCCTTAGGACACTTCATTTATTTACCTGTTAATCTAACTTTATTTTCCAATATCTGCATATAGAAGATGATGCTCTGCAGGGACCGTTCTGCTCTGAGGTTATGTAATATCTAAAGCAGGAGGAAATTTGCTAGGATTTTTCCTTTCCTTATCCAGTGTTGGTACATCGGTGTCCACGAACAGACTTAGTTCATTAATCTCTCTCTATAATTTAGATCACGAGCCCGTATTACAAGAAACATGCCTTGTACAAGCAAGCTATTTATTTTCAATCAGGATTTAGGATGTGCTTATTAGATGTCCACTGGGGCATTACAGTAAGATATATAAAACAGTGTTTTACTCTTAGTGTACTGGGGGGTGGGGAATGATATATCTATATGTATATAAAATTATAGGCTGTTTATATTTGACTAATGTTAAATGTATAACACAGACAAAGGAATCTGCAGTGGTGTTTGAAGAGTAAAGGCATGCCTTAAAGGGACTTTTTTTTTTTTTTTAAATCCTCAGGGCTTGAGCATAATTAGTTACCTTACTTTTGAATTACAACAAGATGAGTAAAGTACTTGTTATATATAAGGGGTGGAAAAAGGAAGACTCATAAGGCTCATAAGAAAAAATATAGGTGTATTAATCAACCACTTAACAGTAGAGGCTATTCATATACAATAACTGCTATGAGTTCTTCCCAAGTATCAAGACAGTAAGAGGGAATTTCAAAATCATTTTTCAGAGTATTCCATTTTACAGTTGAAGAAACTGAGGACAAAAGAAGATTAATAGAAACATGGTAATAAAACCCTAATCTATCATTTGAGCTCCAAAATCACAAGAAAAATCTCCTTATTAGGATTTTGTTAACATAATGGTAAATTAATGAAAATGTATCCTAAAGCTCATTGTTACTTCTTTTTTATCTCTCTTACATAAGTTTACAGTACCTTCTTCATGGTAAAGGAGAAAAGGTGACAATTTTAGAAAAAGTGGTATCATAAAAAAAGTCATTTTTCATTAAAGTGTTCTATGCACTGATTATTTCATATATAACAACTTATACACATTTAATTTATCTTAGAAGAGTCTTCCTACTTAATTCATTAAAAGTAATAGTATAATAAATCCTTCATTTAAGAGTACCTATATTATAGCAATGGAAAACAAATTGATAAAATTAAGTCTTCTGAAGGCATACAAAATATATTGATGTTAGTTTTCCATAAATATATAATTTAAGCCATAAAGGGAAAGAGAGTAACAGTTGCATCACACAATTACACAATTTAGGTTCTACCTACAGGTGATCTTGTTATTAAATATAGAAGAAACAAAAAACCCTTCAGAACATCTGTAGAACCTGGCCCACTATTATTGCTGCTTCCACAAAAAAAGCAGCCATTCTCTGGTCATTCACTGCTCATCTTCAGGAGAAACCTCTCTTGATGCAACTGTATCCCCAAGTGTTTTCACATAATGATACATCAGTACCATACAGATCTGAGGACTTGCTTGCTCAACTTATTTTATATTAATGGCACTAAACTCTCTAAAATGCTAAATAAATTTGTAGAAGAGGAAAAATTAAAATATCTTCTTAATTGCATTATCTTTTTTTTTATATTTAAAAAAAAAAATTTCATTAAGTGGAAGTTTACAGAGCAAATTACTTTCCCATTTGATAGTTTGTACATAAAATGTTCCCTGACATTGGTTTCATTCCCCACAATGGGTCATCACTCTCCCTATTTCTATTCTAGATTTACTTTTGTCCTGATTTTCTACCCTTTCATGGCTTCTCATCTTTGCTTTTAGGCAAATGTTGCCCTTTTGATCTCATATAATTGATTGTTCTAAGGAGCACATTCCTCTCAGGTGTTACTGTTTATTTTATGGGCCTGTCTATGGTTTAGTTGAAAGGTGGTCTCTGGGAATGACTACAGTTCCAATTTAGAATGGTGTCTCCAGTCTCTGTCAGACCAGTAAGTCTGGTCTTTTTTGTGAATTTGATTTTTTGTGCTACAATTTTTCTTATTTCTTTATAATAGTGGTCCCATACAATATTTGTCTGTTCGTGATTGACTTATTTCACTCAGGATAATGTCCTCCAAATTCATCCATGTTGTGAGATGTTTCACAGATTCATCATTACTCTTCATTGGTGCATAGTATTCCATTGTGTGTATGTACCACAGTTTGTTAATCCATTCATATGTTGATGGGCACTTAGGTTGTTTCTTTTTGCTGTTGTGAATAATGCTGCAATGAAGATGGGTGTGCATACGTCTGTTTGTGTCATGGCTCTTATTTGTTTAGGCTATGTACCTAGGAGTGGGATTGCTGGGTCATAAGGTATTTCTATTTCTAGCTTTTTAAGGAAGCACCATACTGTTTTCCATAGTGGTTGTACCATTTTACTTTCCTACCAGCAGTGTATAAGAGTTCTAATCTCCCCACAACTTCTTCAACATTTGTTACTATCTGTTTTTTTAATTAGCACCAGTAATGTTGGGGTGAGATGGTATTTCATTGTAGTTTTGATTTGCATCTCTCTAACAGCCAATGATTGCGAGCCTTTCTTCATGTGTTTGTTAACTGCCTGAACGTCTTCTTTGGTGAAGTGTTTGTTCATATCCTTTGCCCATTTTTTAATTGTATTGTTTGTCCTTTTGTTGTTGAGCTGTTGAAGTTTTCTATAAATTTTAGAGATGATACCCTTGTCGGATACGTTGTAGTCAAAAAATTTTCCAGTCTGTAGGCTCTCTTTTCATTCTTTTAGAGAAATCTTTTGATAAGCATAAATGTTTAATTTTTAGGAGGCCCCATTTATCTAGTTAATCTTCTGCTATTAGTGTATTTTTAGTCATATTTGGTATCCTATTTATGCCATATATTAGGACCCCTAGCGTTATCCCTATTTTTTTCTTCCATGATTTTTATAGGGTCACTATGAGGAGCCCTGTTGGTTAAGAGTTTGGTTGCTAACCAAAATACTGGCAGTTTGAATCCATCAACTACTCCCTGGAAACCCTATGGGACAGTTCTACTCTGTATTATAGGGTTGCTATGAGTTGGAATTGATTGGAAAGCAACAGGTTTTCCTTTTTTTATCTTCATAATTTTAGGTTTTATAAATATGAGTTAGTTTTTGAGGATGCTGTGAAGTACAGGTCCTTTTTTGTTTTTTGTTTTTTTTAACAAATACACATCCACTTTTGCCAGAACCACTTGTTAAAGAGACTATCTTTTCCTCATTTAATGTACTTCGGTCCTTTGTCAAGGATCAGCTGTCCATAGGTGGTTGGATTTACATCTGGGTTCTCAAATCTGTTCCATTTGTCTATGTGTCTGTCAGTGTACCAGTACCAGCCTGTTTTGACTACCATGGCTATATAGTAGGTCCTGAGATCAGGTAGTGTGAGGCCTCCCACTTTGTTCTTCTTCAGTAATATTTTACTTAAGTCTAGTGCCTCTTTCCTTTCCATATAAAGTTGGTGATTAGTTTCTACATTTTGTTAAACAATGCTGTTGGCATTTGGATTGGGATTGTATTATATCTGTAGATCAATTTGGAGAGTATTGACATTTTCACAACGTTGAGTCTTCCAATCCATGAACTTGATATGTTTTTTCCATTTATGTAGGTCTCTTTGGGTTTCTTGCAGTAGTGTTTTGCAGTTTTCTTTGTATAGATCTTTTATGTCCTTGGTTAGATTTATTCCTAAGTATTTATCTTTTGGTGCTATTATTGTAAATGGCATTATTTTCCTGATTTCCTTTTCTAAGTTCTCTTTGTTGGTGTAAAGGAATCCAATTGACTTTGTATGTTGATCTTCTATCCTGCTACTTTGCTGATTTCTTCTATTAGTTCCAGTAGCTTTCTTGTAGAATCTTTGTTGTTTTCCATGTATAGGTTCATATCATCTGTGAATAGGGATAGTTTTACTTCTTCCTTACCTATTTAGATGTCCTTTATTTATTTTTCTTGCCTTACTGCTCTGGCTAGGACTTCCAGCACAATGTTGAATAAGAGTGGTGATAAGGGACATCCTTGTCTGCTTCCCGTTCTCAAGGGAAATACTTTCAATCTCCACTGAGAATAACGTTGGCTACTGGTTTTCTATAAATGCCCTTCACTGTGTTGACGAATTTCCTTTCTATTCCTATATTTCTGAGAGTTTTTATCAAGCATGAGTGTTGGCCTTTATCAAATGCCTTTTCAGCATTGATTGAAATAATTATGTGATTCTTTTGTTTTATTTATGTGGTGGATTACATCGATTGATTTTCTGTTGTTGCACCATCTTCTTGCATTACCATTTCTTGCTATTCATTAATATCTTTTTGATTTGTTTCTAGAGCAAAATTTGTTTTTTTTAATGCTTAAGTGTAAACATATAAACATGGAGTTCTGAACTTTCACTTGCCCTCAAAAGACAAGGAAAAAAAAAAAAAAAACACAGGAGTGACTAGAAACACCAAACATTTTGGGAGGATAAACAAACATTACACTCAAGTACATTTTGGTTCTTCACTAATTCATTAGTAAATGCTTATGGTGATGCAGCACTTTGTATCTATGATAGGTAGAGATATGGCTCCCAAAGATGGCCATGTCCCAATCCTCAGAACCCATGAATACATTACCTTAATTGCAAAAGGAACTTTGCAGATACAATTAAGGTTGAGGACCTTGAGCTGGGGAGATTATTCTGGATTCTTGGTAGGCCCAATTTAATCCCATGAATCCTTAAAAGTCCTTTCCTGGCTGGGGTTAGGGAGAAATGATAGAATGAGAAGTACACAGTGCACACTGTTGTTGGCTCTGAAATGTAGAGGCTATGTGCAAGGACCTGAGAGAGGCCTCTAGAAGCTGGAAATGGCAAAGAAATTATTATCTTACCTTAAGCCTCCAGAAAGCAACACAGCCCTGCCGATAACCTGATTTTAGTACAGTGAGACCCATGTTGAACTTCTGACTTACAGACTTATAAGATAATAAATCTGCATTGCTTTAAGCTACGAAATTTGTGGTAACTTGCTACAGCAGCTATAGAAAACTAATACAGCACTTTAGCACCACAATAACCCTGTGAAGTAGGAGAAAACAGTTGGCCCCTCTTTGACAGCTGAGGGAAAGAAAGACCGTTCATTGAGAGAATGTGCCAAAGATCCATCTGCTAATAGGTACTGGTGTCAGGATGCAAACTCCTGCCTCCTAAATTCAGATCCACTGCACTGTTACCTCAAGCCCATCCCTCTACAGAAGGCGCACTGAGACCATGCTGGCTTGCTTAGACTATTCCTAAAAATATCATAGAGTCACTATGAGTTGGAATTGAGTCGACGGCACACAACAACAACACAGCTATTCAGATAATGAAGTTGCAAAAGACATATATGGGTACAAATGAACTATGGATCATGGATTTAGGCTGGGCACATTCTCAGTGGTGTGAAAAATCGTCCTGATTTTTGGGAAATGCCTGGAAATCTAGTGTCTCTCGCTCTTTGGGAACAAGATTTGGGGAGGTACATGATGCTGATGTGAATCAGGCTGGGTGGTATTGAATGCCATGGTAAACACTTTTACAACACAGTCAAAAGACAATGAATAGCCATAGATGACTTCTGAACAAGAGTGGGGCTTGTCAGACATGTATATTCAAAAGATCACCCTAATGGCACTTTGGAGGAAGAATTGCAGGAGGAATAGCCTGTAAGTGAGAAAATCCCAAACAATTGGAACACTGTTAGCTCCAGTGAAATTCAATGAAAACTGAAACTACGGCTGAAGCAGAGGAAATAGCAGTTTGGAGACACCAAATAAAAGAAGTATTGAATGCAGGCGAGGGAGGAAATGATTTTCATGATCTGTGACTTCTAACAACTATCATTTTTCTGAGCATTTACCAGAAATACTGGTAAACCGCTTATATACATTCTATCAATAGTTAACATGCATTAAGCACTATGTTCTGGGCTCTGCTTTCAGAAATTTACATGTATTATCTCATACTCTCCTTACAACAAATTTATGAGGTAGGTACTTTTCATATGCCCCTTTCACAGATGGTGATATTGAGCCTAGAAAAGATACAATGCATCCTGATGGTTACAAAGCTAGTAAATACAGAAGTCTAGATTCAAACTCAGAGCTATCTGAGTCAAAAGTCCTAACCATTAAACCACAGACACATTCCTCCCATTCCTGACACAATGTTGTTCTCCACTTTGGTAAAAGCTTTGGGTTTCAGAGGAATACAATTTTTTTTCCTGAATAGCATTTACTGAAGCTTTGAAGATATTTTTTACTCTGGTTAATCTGTCTTCTGGGGGCAAATATAAGTCCAAGCTGGAGAGTAACAAAAATCTGTTTTTTCTTTAGCAAATGAAAATAGCTTAGTAAATTGTAGTACCTGAAATGCAAGATCTGAATCTAATGAAACAATAAATACATATAGGCCACTCCTGTGGATTCTAAATTCTATGCTAAATTAAGTCAAAATGTTAAAATTATGGAATTGGCACAAATTGCCAAATTTTATTTGTCCCAAAGAAAGATTCTTTAAATACTCACTAAGCTGCTTAGTATCTTCTGAATCAAAGAACTTTTACACTGAAGTGATAAAATGTGATATGTAAGAGCCAAAATAATAAACCACATGGATTAAATGTCTCTCAAGATACTATCAGGTTTAAAAGCTAAGAGGATCACACTTAGGTGGAAAAGAACATAGGAAAATGTCACTAGGATTCATCAAGAACAGACTTTGAAGAAATAGCTTGAAATGTGTTCAAACTAAAAATGTGCCACCTTATCTCCCTCAAATTAATGAACCAAAAAAGCATAACTTTAATTAAAATCTATGTTGAGGATGAAGCCCACATGCAGCAGAAATGGGTATAGAGTAGTTAAGCTGTAGATTAAGAAATACTGAACAAAATTTCTAAACAAATGAAAATATTCTCATGATACCCATGGAAAGCTCAGAGACTAATGGAATCCATTTTCCACTAATGAAAATATATCTTCCTCTCTAGATTTCTTTTCTTCCCACAAAAATTTACTTATAGAAATTTAATGTATAGTCATGAATTCAACAAGTTTTTTTTTTTTTTTTTTGAGACCAACAAATATTTATTGAGAATTAAAGATACTGTAAGGTACAATAGAGCTCAAAAGTGAAAACACCCCAGTCCTTACACTGCTTAAATTTTTGTGTTTGAAGATCTTCTTGATGAATTCTTAGAATTTTCAAGCCTGCCTCTCCCACTCCTTGGACCTCTCTAGTCCAATCTACTCCGAGCACTTTCTTCCCTTCCTCACTTTTATCTTCTATTTCTTCCCCTTTAGTTTTTCTTTCACATGTATTCTATACTTTAGGAAAGCTTTCCCTGGAGGAAATTACCATAAAACTCTCCAGTGTAAGACACCTTCCTTTGTAAAAACTACTTATGCCATCTTTTTAAAAAATACTACCATAATAAATGTGAAATGTGTAACAGACATAAGGAAATATAGGAAATGCCACTGGAGTGGTAGGATTATTGGAGATTTTTTTTTCTACAGTCTAAACTTTATTTTAACTTATATTGTTTTTATATTTTAAATCTTCCCTTTATATGTTAGCCTCAGATAATATGGCCTTATTACTCTCCTTTTATACACAATCAAAAATTTCAAAAGAGACTTCCGGACAACATGGTGCTATAGTCAGAAGCACCACGCCATCCCTCCGCAGCAAAGATCAGAAAAACTAAGTCAAACAGAGTCACGCATCAATACCGAAACCCTAAGCATCAAACGAAGAGATAAAGAACTCAGCCAAGCACTGAATGGAATAAGAAACTGACTGAGAACAGAGAGCGAGGAGAGATATATGCAGAGGTCCCCTATCAGATACTCAGCACGGATCCGCCATCTTGGACTCCTATCGGAGATCAGCAAACAGGAGGTATGAGAAAGCAGCTTCGCGGAGCTTCCAGCAGGAGACAGAACAATTGGTAACCCATAATATAGGCTTTCCCACCCCCTACCCTTCTTTACCCCCACTTAGCTCCTCTGCTTCCTGTAGCCACAGTCTATTGGCCAGAAAGCACGAGCTTCCCCTCAGTGCTGCTTGGATTCCACCCGCCTGCACTGTCTAGCTCCATAAGTGCCTTTTGTTGGCTGCTGGTGTTGCTTTTTTCCGCTTCTTTAGATTTCTTCCTTACCTCTCACCACCTCCCCCTCCTTTCTCTCAAATACCTGGCTCCGTATGCCATCTTTGCTTCTTCCTGAAAGGCTGTGAAACACTGCTCGACTGTGAAACTGCTTCCCGGCCCGTGATGCCACACTGTGGGACCCCCAGGGCTTTATTGTTTGTTTGCTCTGATTTGTTCTGTTTTGATTTGTTTGTTTTCTTTTCTCAGCATGGGAGCCCCTACTAGCTGGGTGGTACTGTGCAGCTTGGAAGCTAGTCCCTTACTCTGCGCAGACACACAGGGACGTCTCTGGGGGCATTTCATTTTCCTTGTTTTGTGGTATTTTGTTTGTTTGTTTGTTTGTTCTTCATTTCTTTGTTTAGTTTTCTTCTCTCTCTTATTCCCTTTTTATCTTTCTTGATTTCCAGTTTCTCGATTTATTCATTTTTTTCATTTACCCTTTTTTTTTCATTTTTGTTTTTCCCCATTTCTCAGTCTCTCATCTCTCCACTCCAATAGCAAGCTCTCTTAGCATTCTTTTTTGTTTGTGTGTATGTTTTTGGCTCCTCTTCCTGTCTCCTCTCTCTCATCTTTCCCATACCCATCTTAGCTCTACACATCACAATCTACCCCCACCTTCTTGCCTACCTGCAACGTGCACTGAACATCACACTCCCAAGCAGCACAGGCACAGCCTACTGGAACCTGCCCTGCACTGATTCCCGGTCCACACTGTCAGCCTTGGTGCATGCCACAAAAAAACCTATCCCAGAAACTCCCCTTCAGCTGGACCTGCCCAGCTGTACCATACATGAGTGACTGACCCTGACCATTGGAGAAGAAGGTGAAGGGTATCATGCCCACAGGCAAGCAAACAACAAAGAATGCACGGCCCACCTGCTCGGACATAACCAAATAAAACAAAAAAGCAGGAAGAAACTAACAAACCTACAATCAATAAACAAGGAAAATAACCACTGCATGCCTTGAAAACAGCAGACAATATCAAAACATTTACGAACACAGGACAGGATGGTTCCAGTAGGCATCCAAAATAAAATACCAGATGACCTTCCAGTAGAAGAAAAGGCACTAGACCTAACTGATAGGGAATTAAAATATCTAATATTCAGAATTATCCAAGAGTTGAAGCAAAAAATAGACAAAAATGGGGAGAAAATGGACAAATTTGTGGAGGAGGCAGACAAATTCATGGAAAATACGGACAAAAAAATGGAAGAATTCAAGAAACTAATGCAGGAAAAAAATGCTAAAATAAATTCACAACTAGAAATAATACAGAAACAAAAATTAGAAATCCAAAAGATAAACAACAAGATTTCAGAAATGGACAGTGTCATAGAAGGGCTGAGGAGCAGGTTTGAAGCAATGGAAGACAGGATCAACGAAGTTGAAGACGAACATTTGGATACAACTCTGTTTGAGGAAAAATAAGAAAAAAGAATGAAGAAAAATGAAGAAACCCTGGAAATTATGTGGGTTACAATCAAAAGCAAGAATTTGTGAGTGATCGGAGTTCCAGAACAGGGGGAGAAAACAGAAAACACAGAGAGGATCATTGAATAATTGCTGACAGAAAACGTCCCCAATATCATCAAAGATGGAAAGCTAACCATCCAAGAAGCTCAATGAACCCCATAGATCCCAAAAGAAAATCACCAAGGCATATCATAATCACACTCGCTAAAACCAAAGACAAACAAAGAATCCTAAGAGCAGCTCAAGAAAAACAAAAAGTCACTTACAGAGGAGAAACAATAAGACTAAGCTCAGATTATTTAGCAGAAACCATGCAGGCAAGAAGGCAATGGGATGACATATAAAACCTTGAAAGAAAAAAATTGTCAGCCAAGAATAATATATCCTGCAAAACTCTCGTTCAAATATGATGGTGAAATTAGGTCATTTCCAGATAAACAGAAATTAAGGGAATATGTAAAAACCAAACCAAACTTACAAGACTTATTAAAGGAAGACCTTCGATCTGAGAAGAAACAACATCAGACCACAGGCTGAATATAGGACACAGGATTGTATCAGGCAGATACTAACCTAGGAAATGAACTCTTAAGGACTATGCAAAACCAAAAGAATTACAAAAGGGAACCAGAGAGGTTAATCTATAAAGGACAACAGCATCAGAACAATAAAAGAGGGAATAAATCATGTAGGTATAGAACCTTCTAACGGAGAGGAAATCAAGTGATACCAAGTAATAATAGACTGATTCAAATCTAGGAAGGTAAGGGTAAATTTCACAGTAACCACAAAGAAAGTTAACAAATCTATTCATCAAAATAAAGAAGAAAAACATAAAGTTTTCAGTAAAAACAAAGCCTACAAAAGCAAAAGAAATGAAAAAAAAAATCCATAAACAAAAGGACTCAGCACAGGAGAGTAAGACGAACAAAGAAAATATTAGCACCACAAAAAAAGCACTACAAAATGCAATTCCACTCCTAGGAATGTATCCTAGAGAAATAAGAGCCGTCACACTAATAGACATGCACACTCATATTCATGGAAGCACTGTTCACAATAGCAAAAAGATGGAAACAACCTAGATGCCTATCAACAGATGAATGGATAAACAACCTATGGTACATACACATAATGGAGTATTATACAAAGATAAAGAACAATGATGAATCTGTGAAGCATCTCATAACATGGATGAAAGTGGAAGACATTACGCTGAGTGAAATAAGTCAATCACAAAAGGACAAACATTATATGAGACCTCTACTGTATAACTCATGTATAAGTTTACACACAAAAGGAAACAATCTTTGTTGGTTATGAGGGATGGGAGGGGTGGGGAGGACTAAAAAGATAAGTGGTAACTTTGATGAAGGGTAAGGCAGTACACATTACTGGGGAAGCCAGCACAACTTGTACAAAGAAAGGTCATGGAAGCTCCATAGACACTTCCAAACTCCCTGAGGGACTGAATTGCTGGGCGGAGGGCTGTGGGGACCATGGCCTCGGGTAACATCTAGCTCATTTGGCATAACACAGTTTATAAAGACCTTCGTGAGTAGCGTCTGGGGTCTTAAAAGCTGTGAGCAGCCATCTAAGATACTCCACTGGTCTCACCTCTTCAAGAGCAAGGGAGAATGAAGAGAAAAAGATACAAGGAAAAGATTAGTCCAAAGGACTAATGGACCACAGCTACCACAGCCTCTACCAGACTGAGTCCAGTACAGCCAGATGGTGTCCGGCTACCACCACTGACTGCTCTGACCGGGATCACAAAAGAGGATCCTGGACAGAGCTGGAAAAGGATGTAGAACAGAATTCTAACCCCCCCCCCAAAAAAAAAGACCCGATTTACTGGCCTGACAGACTGGAAAAACCCCTAGAGTATGGCCCCTGGACACCCTTTTAGCTCAGTGGTGAAGTCACTCCCAAAGTTCACCATTCAGCCGGGGATTGGACAGCCTCATAAAACAAAACAGGACTAATGAGGCACAGCAGTCCAGGGACAAGGACTAGAAGGCAGGATGGAACAGGAAAGCTGGTGATAGGTAAACCAAGGTTGTGAAGGGACAGTGTTGACATGTTGTGGGGTCGTTAACCAATGTCATGAAACAATATGTGTACTGACTGTTTAATGAGAAACTATTTGTTCTGTAAACCTTCATCTAAAGTACAATAAAAAAAATTTTTTTTAATTTCAAAAAATTATCTACACTCACTGGTTATTTTTATTGTTGTTAGGTGCCTTTGGGTTGGTTCCGACTTACAGCAACCCTATGTACAACAGAACGAAATGCTGCTTGGTCCTGTACCATCCTCACAATCGCTGTTATACTTGAGCCCATTGTTGCAGCCACTGTGTCAATCCATCTCATTGAGGGTCTTCCTCTTTTTGCTGACCTTCTGTTTATCAAGTGCGATGTCCTTCTCCAGAGACTGGTCCCTGCTGATAACATGTCCCAAGTAAGTGAGATGAAATCTCACCAGCCTCGTATCTAAGGAGCATTCTGGCTGTACTTCTTCCAAGTCAGATTTGTTCATTCTTTTTGCAGTCCATGGTATATTCAATATTCTTTCCCAACACCATAATTCAAATGCATCAATTCTTCTCACTGGCTCCCATATTTACTGTTTGCCTGATACTAACTCTTCAATCTGTTTTAGTCTTATTTCCTTGTTTCCCTTCCACTTAACTAAAATAGCTATTGTTGCTTCTTGCCAATTATTTCCCTGGCTCACCTTCATCCCTCTGTTGTTTGTTAAGCACCGCGGAATTCAATTTCAACTCATGGTGACCCCATGTGACAGAGTACAACTGCCCCATAGGGTTTTCTAGGCCATAATCTTTACGGAAGCAGATCACCAGGTCTTTCTCTGGCAGAACTGCTGGGTAGATTCAAACCACCAACCATTCAGTTAGCTCCTTTTCATCTCTCTACCCCTCATATATAAAAAAATGATGAGTTGCTACTGATTTTTTCCCCTTTCTCTTTTTTTTTAATTCTTTCATTCATTTTATTTTATTCTAAAATTTTACATATCATCTCTTTGTAAATTACAGTTAAATATGACTCTGTGGGCATGCTGAGCTATATGTTTATTTGCCTCCTGGACAGATCATATAGATTTCCTTATGATGCCTCAAAAATTTCACCCTCCAAGGTAACCACATCATTCTCCTCCTAAATGTAATTCCTTTTCAGTGTTCCTTAACCCTGATAATATTATCATCTCTCAGGTTGCTATCAAGCTCAAAATATCAGGGTTGCGTAGAATCCTCTTCCTGTCTTATACATTCAGGACACTGCTATACCGTCAGTAGAGCACCATAATATTTTACGTATTTTAGCTACAATTTCCAGGTATTTTTATTTCCCTTTTTCATTTGCTATGCTTCTTAGGAATAGGTATCTTTATCACCTTGCCAACTTGCTAATGCTACCCTTAAAACACACACACAATCCCAGACACCTAGACTTCTCAGGTATGCTTCTATTTTATGCCTTCTCTCACTAGCATTTTAATAATGTCTTACCCTACCAGTCCTTTTCCATAACAAAATAAAATTCTGCCTCGGATTGCTAGACACTCATTTCTTTCTTTTTTATTGTTGATATATATACATATATACGGGAGTTCTGGTGGTGCAGTGGTTAAGAGCTTGGCTACTAACCAAAAGGTAGGCAGTTCGAATCCACCAGCTGCTCCTTGGAAACCCTATGCGGCAGTTTTACTCTGTCCTGTAGGGTAACTATGAATCAAAATCGACTTGACGGCAACAGTGTTTTATATTGATATATATATATATATATATATATATATATATATATATATATATATATATATATAAAACACAATGTTTGCCAATTTAAGATTTTTGTGTACAATTTAATAATACCAATTACATTGATCATGTTTTGTAACCATCACTAATATCTGTTGCTAAATTTCTATTACCATAAACAGAAACTCAATGCTTACTAACGATGACTCCCCCTCACTCGCTTCTTAACCGATAGTTATATATATATATACATATACATATATATAGGTGTATACTCTCAAACAGAAAATTTCCTTCCAAAGGCCACTAGCAACTTCCAGCACAGCAAATCTGACTTTTTCAATTATCACCTTCCTCAATGGTTTTTCATTGTTTCACACTGCCAATTATACCCATTTCTAAAATTCCATGACCTACCCTCCTAATACACATTTTCTTGGTGGTTATACTAGGACAATGCCTACTTCTTCACAGACTACTCTCTCGTGCTTCC
Organism: Dugong dugon; assembly: GCA_030035585.1. Taxonomy (NCBI): domain Eukaryota; kingdom Metazoa; phylum Chordata; class Mammalia; order Sirenia; family Dugongidae; genus Dugong; species Dugong dugon. The sequence continues at coordinate 144,699,119 of CM057464.1, read as the reverse complement.
TAAGTGTAGATATTGTCAAATTAGTTAATATGGTTTGTCTTTCTTTCTGTAGTCCCTCTGAGAGACAAGCTGTTTCTTGCTTTGAACTAGAATACTTACACAGATTATCTCAAATATGTATATTGCTATCTAGACTTTTTCTTTCTTTGTTTCAGAGTTAATATTTACAAGTGTCTCATATATACTTATGTTATCATTCCCCTTTAGCATTTTAAAATCAATACATGCAAAACCAACTTCATATTCTAGGTCTAACCAGATAGCCACTTGACTACTTATTTCTGTTAGTTCACTGCCCATTCAAACATCTCCATTTTTCTAATGAAAACTATTGCACTGATACCTCATTTTCCATGGTTCCATATACTCAACTTCTTACCAAGCCCTATGCATTTAACTCGTACAATATTTATTTCACATGACCTTCTTTTCTATTGCATTTTCAATACCGCAACCTGTCTTTCCCTACACCAGATGAATCTTCTAAAATCATTCTTCTGTTTATACATAATTTACCTTCAAAGAACCTTCAGTGTTGTCCCATTGCTTACTGTCTTAGTTATCTAGGGTTGCTATAACAGAAATACCACAAGTGGATGGCTTTAACAAAGAGAAATTTATCCTCTCACAATCCAGGAGGCTAGAAGTCCAAATTCAGGGTGCCAGCTCCAGAGGAAAGCTTTCTCTCTCTCTCATCATCAATCTTCCCCGGTTTAGGAGCTTCTCAGTGCAGGGACCCTGGGTCCAAAGGATACGCTCTGCTCCTGACACTACTTTCTTGGTGGCATGAGGTCCCCCATCTCTCTGCTTGCTTCTTTCTTTTATATCTCAAAAGAGATTGATTCAAGACACAATCAAATCTTGTAGATTGAGTCCTGCCTCATTAACATAACTGCCTCTAATCCTGCCTCATTAACATCATAGACGTAGGATTTACAACACATAGGGAAATCACGTCAGATGACAAAATGGTGGACAGTCACACAACACTGGGAATCATGGCCTAGCCAAGTTGCCTTCTTTAATGCATTTGACAATTCAACGAACTGAAACACATCAAGCTTCTTTATATTTATTACCCTTTAGGGATACATGACTAGTGCTTTTTACAAAGTTATTAGGAGGTGAAATATTTGCTATAGATGAAGGGTAAAAGCCCAGGCTGGAATTTAGCTTTTCATAAGGAAGAAAACAGTATACTTTCTCAAAAAGAGGGAAAATGAAGCACATGGTTTTGCCCCTCAAGATTAGCAGAGTCTCCTGTAAGCTACAATATAAATTTATTTTTTAAAAGATGTTTAGATGGAGAAAAGTATTTAAAGAGTATAGAACAAAACACACTCTGCCCTTTAAGCCTTGGAAAGAAAGAAGGAGACAGATGGAAAATTCCATTGTGTGCTTTCTCTGCCACCTGTCACCATCTGAATGGTAGCCAGCATTACAACTATACCTTATTAAGTTGCATGATGGAAAGACTGGCAATACTAACGGAATGACTCATATTGAAGATAATGATACTTAAACTGTATTGTAAGTATAAAAATACAGACTGCACTTGTAAGGAAAATTTGGAAATCCAGCCATTTTCATTTAATCAATAAAATACAAAATGCTCATAATGTTTGTGTTAGTGTTAGAATATGATGTGAGGGCACTCAACTAACTGTATAATTAGTAAAGAATACAGGGCCAGACTCCACATGAGCTTATTTTTTCAGAAGGACATCATTTATGCAGGCCAAAACAATGTTTCATAAATTAAACATAAATTATGCGAATCGTTAAGATTTTATCAGTATTACAGAAACCTGCATCAAATCTCTATTCTGTGGTGGCTATGGAGCTGCAGCTATGAAGGTGAGTGGTGAAACCAGAAAGAGATGAAGAAGAATACGTCACTTCTCTAAGGAACATATTGTATGTACAGCGCAATTGAGCACTTGACAACGTACCTCTAATAGAGCTCTCTAGTTGTTTCACTTGAAATTATTCTTTTCTCCCCAACAAGATATCCCAGTTACTAAGACTATCAGTGTCATTAAGGGTACATCTAGAAGAGTGTGGAATCCAAACAGATGGAAATAGGATTTAGTGCCACCACCCATCTGTCAGTTGATCATAGGGTGATGGCTTGCATGTTGCTATGATGCTAGAAGCTATGCCATAGGTATTTCAAATACCAGCAGGGTCACCCATGGTGGAGAGGTTTCAGTGGAGCTTCTAGACTAAGACAGACTAGGAAGAAAGGTCTGGTGATGTACTTCTGAAAATTAGCCAATAAAAACCCTATGGATTACAATAGCATATTGTCTGATATACTGCTGGAAGATGAGCCCTTTATGTTGGAATGGACTCAAACAACAATGATCATAAAGATAGCACAGGACCAGGCAATGTTCTAGTCTGTCATACTGTAGCACCTCAAGCTTCTTCACAATGAGTCAGAGCTGATTCAACAGTGACTAACAACAACACATTTTATCTAGTAGAGGCTTATTGAATTTCACGGGATAGGTAGTGTTTTTGTAGAATTTGGAAGAGGGTATCGTGCTCAGGTTCAAAGATGCTTTGGATAGAGAAATGGTTAAATCTGGTACTAAAACGTGAATCTGGGAAGACTCCTAAGAGGTAAGAACCAAAAGGAAGGAAGAATTAGATAACATGAGAAAGTTAGGTTGGCCTCATGAAGCTCTGGGGTGCATAAACAGTGATCTAAATCCCAGGATAGCTTTGAAGAAGGGAATGGCCTACAAAGTCTAAGGCAGGGGAGAGAAGAAGAATGATGTTAAGAAATGATCACTCAAAAACAAAGTTTTCATTGACTAATAATGGAGAAAATCACTTTTAAAACACAAATAAATAGTGATACTGCCTGTAAGATAATAACAAAGTCATACACTTACAAAGATCCCGGGGCCATGGAGAATAAAATATATACAGTCACAATATAATGTATCTTAAAATTTGAAGAGAGTAAAGGTGGCTTATTTGCGCCCATTTTCACTAAGTTTTCTTATATGTAAATGGTACTTCTGAGGAAAGAGAGGCGCATGGAAAAGGAAACAAGCATAGCGCTAGCTTCTTTCCAAAGCCTTGGGAAAGATGGGAAGATGGGTCACAGGCAAGAGCTCATTCATCTTGCCTTGGCAGCACTGCAGACACCATCAGGGCTCACTGTAGGGAACATTACTGAAGAAGAGCTGGGACACCTAGATACACAGATGAAAGAAAGCAAATACCATCATCTTGTCAAAGGGGCAACGGCTCCAGACGATTGTGTTTCAGTGCTAGTACAGAAAATATTATGATGGGATATCATGGTTGTTTGTATAGAATTCTCAAATTTAGATATAGAGATAACTTCTGTTTTTTCCTTAAGAAAAGAAAAAAAACCTTTCACCTCTAAGATTAGTTCAAGTTCAAGAAGGATCATTTACAGGACCCACATTACAGTTTAATAGGTAATGTTTAATGTTTAATAGGTAAAGATTTTAATATGATAACACATGTGGCGATACTATAGATCTCATAACTTTTCCAACTGTTAAGCCCAGAGAGTTCTTTCTCAGGCCTGGACTGGCTCCTAATGTACCTTAGGGACTTAGACTTTTTCCCTTTCCTGTTTAAAGCTGCCATTCGGTCTATCTGGTGTGTTTTCTTGCCCAAAAGATGCAGTATGGGAGGATTATAATCTCCAGGTTTCTACCAAATAATATAAATTAGTTGCAATGTGAGGGAAGAATCTATATAGCTTCCTAAGCCTGTACAATGAAGAGACCGAGAGAAGTACTGTGAACAACAGAACATACTGCAAAACACTAGTGCCACTCCCTTCAAAATAGGATTATTTTTCCTCAAAAATTATATCATTTGGCAAATTATAAGCAGACAACAGTGCTATTGGGGGCATATTTTATGTAGGCAAATTCGAGAACAAAATACATAGATGCAATCAGGAAAAAAGGGGAAATATTGTAAGAATAAATACAGATTTGGATTAAGGATCAACGCCTCCTCTATTGAGGTACCATGGTCTCTTTTGCATTGTGCCTTCATTTCTAAGGATCTGTTCACTTCTCTCACTTACAATTGGCTTATTCTTTCCATTAAATCGATATATTCATTTCTCACTTAAATATTCTGCTTATTTGTAGTTCTGTCTTCCCTGCTAGTTTGGCTTGTCATGATTCTTCATGGTTTACACTCTGTTATGGCTCTTCTATGCTTCCTTTCAACCTCAGTTCTCACTACTAACCATTGTATCACTTGGCATTTTACAGTTCATTCAGCAAATCTTTTGAGAGCAGGCCTTTTATAAATTGGTGAGCCACCCATGCATTAATACTGTTAAGTTTTTTACTCACAGAATGAAGTCTGGTCAGTCTTATTCAGGGGAAGAGCTGGGTTGTAAGACTGCAGGAGGAGCTGGGAAATTGGAAGGCACCATGGTTGACACATCTAATACTCAGCTGATAAATTAGGCAAAAGAAAGGAAGAACTCATTTGAATGATTACAGATCTTAAAGATGTTTGGGATAGCTTGTCTAAATCAGATTTGCCTGCAAGGCTAGATTTGAGGAGTTTATCCAAAAATTTTATGTTACAGGGGTTCAAAGAGTGAGGCAAGCAAGATAGACTCTAATACGTGTGTTTTGATACTCTTTAGGAGCCCTGGTGGCGCAGTGGTTAATAGCGCCACTGCTAACCAAAAGGTCAGCAGTTTGAATCCACCAGCCACTCCTTGGAAACACTATGGGGCAGTTCAACTCTGTTCTATAGGGTCGCTATGAATCAGAATTGACTAGATGGTAACAGGTTTTATGATACTCTTTATGGTTATATGTTTATTTGTGTGTATCTTTGAAAACAATTGGAAATTATTCGGTCATAATACACTACTTAAAAGAAAATGGCATCATTTTATAAACTAGTAGATAAATTCTTCCTAACATGTTTAAAATAAAGGCCACTTACGAGAGATTGTCCTGCAAGTAGTTCACATATTAAGATAAGGTAAAATGAATCTTCAATTTGTTTGGACTTACTTAAAACTGAGTTGCTGCTGGCCACAATTACATGAATTAATATTTATCTGTGAGGTTATTAACTTGTTCATGTTCTAATTTCCTTTTCTTTCACATTTGTTAGTTAGTTTTCTTCCATCTTATCTGTCTACCAGAAAATACCTATATCTTTATTTACTCTCATCTGAATTAGGCTAGTATAGAAAATAAACTGATATACTCTGGTTACATCCTTAAACTACATATTTCCTAACTTTGTGCCCACCACGACTTACAAACTACACCCTCAACTGTGTCCTCTTTATTACTTGACTAGTTGTTGTTGTTATTGGATGCTGTCAAGCTGGTTCTGACTCCTAGTGACCCTGTTATGTACAACAGAACAAAACACCACTTGACCAGTAGTAGCATATGACTTGTCAACTTGTAATACAAGAGTTTGCTTCTGAGCATCAGTTCCTCTATTTTTCTAATAAAAAGCTGCCCACACTAGAATGAATGATATTTGATTATTTTTCTTTGTACATTACTTTGCATTGGTGAACGGTTCTACAATAACATTTCAAGGCAAACTATTTTGTTGCATATTAAAAATTAATTCCACTGAAACAGAAAGGGCTGGCAATAGACTTGTAGTCAACGCACAGATTGGAGATTTGTTTCCCAGAACACAGGAGCTCATAATCAATAGTACTGCTGATTATATAAGAGGCTTACAAAGGACTACAGCCCAGATTGCAGCAAGTAGGAGACAGGTAATTGGCTACTACCACAGATAGTCCCATAGGGTTCTTTGGTCTACTTTGTCTGTCTGCTGTCACCACACGAGTATTTGTGTGTTCCATGTTGGCCCAGTAGGCCCACCTTCCCTAAACTATGAGGCAAAACCTTTTCTAATCTAAGAAGTCATATTTGAGCCTACGTTGGTCAATACAAGGATGGACCGGTAAAGATTCATTGAAAACTGAATCTATCAAAAACAACAAGTCTTTAATGAAAGGTAGCTACAAATGAAATCCATGGCATCTTTGGAACATTTGACGATTCATGATTATTTATTAGAGGTAAAAAATACTCCCCAAATCTAAAATTATAATATTAATATTAATACTGTTCCTTTAATTTAATGGTGTTTGGATCTGCAAATATTCTAAATGTTTTACAATAAAAAGCAGATTAAAAGATAATATGCTCACAAAGCTTACAGAAACACACAGGCACTGAAATCCTTGGAGAAATATGTTAAGTGTAAATGTCAGCTTCAATATTAGAATAGTTTTGCAAAATAGCAAAGTTATAGCTCTACCTTCTTGTTAGTCAAACAGATGGACCACTTTATAGAAAAAGCCTCAGCCATGCAGGGTCTCAGATGAAGGAAAATGCAGCCACAATCAATATGAAAAAGATCCACAAGAAACTGAGTGATCAAGTCCCACTTTTTTTTCTTAGTTAGTATAAATACAATCCACTCGATGAGAAGATTAGATGTCAGGCTACTAGATTCAAAGTATTGACCTTTTTCTTCTTCTCCTTTTTTTTTCTGTTGCCCTTCAGGGGAGTAGCAATGGTGAATCTTACAAACTTGAAGAGACATTTCTTTCAAAGAGCTAAACACACAAGAATACAAATGTGTAGTTTCAGTAGCTTCACCTATGAAACAGAGGCTATAAATACTCCATTTTTATTTCTTACAGGGTCATTGGGAGAGTGCAAAGAAATCTGTGTAGTTCTTACAGAAAGACTCATGTGTTTAAGTGCTAAATTCATCATAAGTAGCAACACAATAAAACTGATATGCCTCCCCAAATACCTTCTGAAATCTTACCTGATAGATTTCTTAGCCTTACTAAAAACCATTCTTATTTGTTAAAAAAAGACAACATGCATTCTTATGACCAACTAGATAAAGATATTGGCCTTTTGCCTTATCAGAGTCTAGACTCAAATATAACTATTTTTCAAATAAAGAGATACAAGGAACAACTTTAAGTTAAAAATAATAAAATGAAGATAGAATAATAAGAAGAAGAGGAACGAGAGGAAGAGGAAGAGAAAACAGTCAGAGGCTCAAAATGACACAGCCAGGATTTAGATCTAAACATGGGGTAAAAACTTGGCTTTTGACAATAGTGATGACACACTGTTGTTGTTAGCTGTCACTGAGTTGGCCTTGACCCATGGCGACCCCATGCACAATGGGATCTTACGGTTGTGTTCCACAGGGTTTTCACTGGCTAATTTTCGCAAGTAGATTGCCAGGCCTTTCTCATAGTCTGTCTTAGTCTAGAAGATCTGCTGAAACCTGTTCACCATCATAGCAACACACAAACCTCCAATGACAGATGAGTGGGGGCGTCACTTCAAGTACCTTGGCCAGAATTCGAAACTGGAAGCACGGAAGGCAAGAATTCTACCACTGAACCACCATAGCCCCCGATGACACATGACCTGCTGCTAATTATTTAACAATGGAAATATTACAATAGGAATAAGGACTTGAAAACCTAAGAGAAAAAATATTCAACAAAGTAAATCAGAGCGCTTATGTAGAAGAAAAGCTTGATTAAAAAAAATTGTGCTTCTTGGAAACTTGCATATCATCTAACCTTTAAGCCTCCCCCCGCCAAAAAAAAAAAAAAAATTCTGATCATAATGGATGCCTGAATTGTACTGACTTGCTACTCAAAGACATCCTGGTTTGAAGTTCCTTTATAATCTGTTAACATACATAGAGTAGAAGTATGGTGCTCAAACTTCAGTGATGACTGTCAACTGTCAAGGTCATACAAATGTAATTAAAAAAAAAAAAATCACAAAATATCCCCTGGCCTAATACCTCACAGAGAAAAAACATAGAATTTAAGGTTTTCCCTAAGCTTTTAGTATTTCAAAATTTCTGCCTCTATAGGAATTGAGAATGGCCATTCTCTCCTGACACACTTGACTTATTCTTTGATGCCTTCAATTACTTTAGTTGTGCTTTCCAAGTCTTCTAACATTTTATAGCAAACAGAAGGCATAACATATAACTGATGTTTGCCCATCTGTTTCCTTAATAAATGCCCTATGCTAGGATGACCAATGTAGAAACAGCAAAATAGAACCACTCATCATACCATATACCTCATGTCACTAGAGAATGAAGCTTTGTTTTGATAAGGATTTTCTGGATGGTGTGGCATAATTCTCCCTGTGTTTCAGAGGTAGTTGGGCATCTGAACAAAACTTCTTCAACTAAAATGGAAAAAAAAAAATCTCTACAAGCTAGTGTATGTTTACATCTTTGTAGATCTGTTATACATTTTTGAAAGTGGCCAATAAAATATCTTAACTTTTTATACATTTTACACATTTTTTTTAAAAACACACTACTAATACTCTTGACAATATCACATTTTGTGGTGTTATAAGGTTCTGAATTATACATTATAAAAAGAACTCATTTGCTTTCTTATCCAGAAGTCAGGGCAGAAATAAAAACAATTCAAAAAGACTTTCTTTGAATAGTAGTGATATCTTAGTGAGATGAAAATATGGTTCAACATTGAGTATGTTAGAAAATACAGGCAGAAAATCATAACCAAGTAGGACAGAAACATTCTCATGGTTTCAGATAATAAAGGAGAATAGGTAAATATAATTTTTTATAAAGGTATGCTATAATACCACTTATCTGTCAGTTTGCCGTAATGTGGTGGCTTGCGTGTTGCTGTGATGCTAAAAACTATGCCACCGGTGTTTCAAATACCAGCAGGGTCACCCAAGGTGGAATGGTACCAGCGGAGCTTCTATACAAAGACTAGGAAGAAGGTTGGCTAACTACTTCTAAAAAAACTGGCCAGTGAAAACCTTATGAATAGCAGCAGAACACTGTCTGATACAGTGCCAGAAGATGAGCCCCTAAGTAGGAAGGCACTCAAAACATGACTGTGGAAAAGCTGCCTCCTCAAAACAGTCTACCTTAATGATATGGGCGGAGTAAAGATTTCAGGACCTTCATCTGCTGATGTGGCACGACTCAAAATGAGAAGAAACAGCTGCAAACATCCATTAATAATCAGAAAGTGGGATGTATGAAGTATGACTCTAGAAAAATTGGAAGTCGTCAAAAATAAAATGGAATGCATAATAATCGATATCCCAGGCATTAGTGAGCTGAAATGGACTGGTATTGGCCATTTTGAATCAGACAATCATATGGTCTACTATGCTGGGGATGACAGCTTGAAGAGGAATGGTGTTTCATTCATTGACAAAAAGAACATTTCAAGACCTATCCTAAAGTACAATGCTGTTAGTGATAGGATAATATCCATACGCCTACAAGGAAGACCAGTTAATATAACTTTTATTCAAATTTATGCACCAACCACTAATGCCGAAGATGAAGACGCTGAAGATTTTTACCAACTTCTGCAGTCTGAAACTTATCAAACATGCAATCAAGATAGATTGATAATTATAAGTGAATGGAATTCGAAAGTTGGAAACGAAGGATCAGTAGGAAAATATGGCCTTGGTGATAGAAATGATGCTGGAGATCACATGATAGAATTTTGCAAGACCAATGACATATTCTTTGCAAATGCCTTTTTTCAGCAACATAAATGACGACTATACACATGGACCTCACCAGATGGAATACACAGGAGTCAAATCGAATACATCTGTGGCAAGAGATGATGGAAAAGCTCAATATATTATCAGTCAGAACAAGGGGCCTACTGAAGGAACAGACCATCAATTGCTCATATGCAAGTTCAAGTTTAAGCTGAAGAAAATTAAATTAAAGCAAGTCTACAAGTGCCAAAACATGACCTTGAGTATATCCCAGCTAAATTCAGAGATCATCTCAAGAGTAGATTTGACACACTGAACACTATTAATAAACAATGACCATACTAGTTGTGGGATGACATCAAGGGCATCATACATGAACAGAAGACAAAGTAAAGTATTATAACGACATGTACAAAAACCTGGAGTGAGAACACGTTTGGCATTTCTCAAGCTGAAAGGACTGAAGAAAAAATTCAAGCCTCGAGTTGCAGCGAAAAAGAGGAAGACCTTCAACAAGATGGACTGACACAGTGGCTGCAACAACAGGTTCACAACACAGCAACAACACGATGGCGCAGGACTGCGCAGTGTTTGCTTCTGTTGTACAGGGGGTCTCAATGAGTCGGAACCAACTCGACGCCTAATGACAACAAAAACAATATATATATACACACACACATACACATACATACATACACAGAAAAGTGTTAATCCTCCAATACGCTCTTATTTTTGACTCTGAGAAATTGGAGTATCAATTAAAAACAAACTTCTAAAAACCACATACCTAAAATTCTACTTGGCACACAAATTAGACTAACAAAACTATACCCTCTCCGTGCACCATCTAATTTTACACATCTTCACTCTGCATTCTTCTCTGGACATGAATGTGGACAGGCAGTAAACACTCTCATTTTGCGTGACTTTGCAGATCTCAATATTTTCATTGTGTCATCTAGTGATAGGTGGTAACTATCTCAAGTAGGCAGATGACTCACTGGAAGCAAGTGTTCTAAGTCTCAGTAGGGAAGAATATCTAAATGGGACACACAAAAATAAAACAAGGTTGAGTTCAATTCTTCCATGCAAGTTGCTACAAGAAACAAACCAAGAAACTGAAGTTATCTTTATAATTGTATAAAGCAAAAATAAACCAGTTTCCTTGTAATCAATTCTGATTCATGATGACCAGTGTTGTCAGATCTTTCTTCAATGGCACTCTAGGTGGATTCGAACTGTCAACTTTTGGTTAGTAGCTGAGAGCTTAACCATGTGTGCCACCCAGGGACTTCAGTATCTCGTATAGAACCCATCAAATTGGCATAAACATAGTATTATACTGACTCTCCTTGACAGTCCATATCAAGGCCCTAAGGAGAATTAATTAACTGAAAAATACTAAATGAAATTGTTGCACATGCTTTTAAAATAGCAACTTCTTGTGTAAATGATAAGGCAAAAGCAAAGAGGGCAGGACGGGTGGGAAAAGGAGACCCAGTCGGTAGAAAATACTGCAACCTATATTCTATTGTTTCTCAATCATTTGGGGATATTGCTTCAGCAATTCTCCCCCTCTCCCCTGCATCCTTTTTTCCTCTTTACCGGATCTTTCCCATCAGCATACAAATATGTCCTTACTTCTACCCCCTAAAGAACAACAACAACAAAAGTTTACTGTCCCCATTTCTTCCCCCAATTAAAACCCCATTACACTCTTTCTCAAAATTATCCATAGTAACTCTCCCCAACTCCTTCCTTCCTATACACTTTCGAATATTCATCAGTCAGGATTTAAGCTCCACCATAGAACAAAAAGTATTCTTGTCCTTGTCGCCAATGAATGCCACAAGGCCGAACAGTGAATTCTTGGTCCAAGTTTTAAATGACCTGCCAGTAGCAAGTCACACAACGATTACTCTCTCCTCTTTGAAACACCTTCTTCACCTGGCTTCCAGCATGCCTCACTTATCTCTATCTCCTCTTACCTCCCTGGCCTCTCTTCCTTCAGTCTGCTTTGCTGCTTCTGTCTCATTGCCCTGATCTCTTTGTGAGAGTAAGCAGAGTTCAGTTCTTGGTTATCTCACTGCCTCTCCAGGCCAGGGACTATGGTCCTGATATTTCTTTTGCCTGTCACAGTTTCCCCCTAGGAATTCACACGCCTTGTTTCCTCTCCTCTTGTAAATCTTTACCCAAAAGTCCCCTTACTAGTCAGGGATTCTTTGACTGTCCTACTTAAAACTTCATTCACCCAACTGAAACTCCCAACTTCTTTCCCTGCTTTACTTTTCTCCAGAGCACTACTTTCATCTCTTTTTTTTCTCTCTTTCTCTCTCTCTTTCCTTCCTTCCTTTCTTCTCTCCCTCCCACCTTCCTTCTTTCTTCCCCCTCCCTTCTCTCTCTAGCTCTTTCTAACCATCTTTCCTTCCTTCATTCTTTCCTTTTTTCTTTTCTCCCTCCCTCCTTCCTTAACATGGGCTTAGCATGTTTTTTTTTTCATAGGTAGAATATCTTTATCCACGTGTAGTGGAATCATTAACACGATCGGCTGCTAACAGAAAAGCTGGAGGTTCAAGGCCACCTAGAGGTGCCTTGGAAGAAAGGCCTGCTTGGTGATCTACTTGCAAAAAAACAGTCGTTGAAAACCCTATGGAGCAGAGTCCTAGGCTGACACAAAGGGAGTCAATAGGGATGTGGAAACAAATAGGAATGCACTGACTTGAATCATTTCACTATTTTTTCTTAAGCCTCAAAATTGACTATATTTGAAAGAAATCCTTTAGGACTCCTGCCTACAGTTTCCCATAAAACTTCATCATAGCCAGATTAACACTGTATTTATGATATTCTTTATTTATCTGCTGCTATATCCTCTACACCGAGCAGATTTCTTTCATCATAGTACATATTCAAAAAATATTTGCTGAATGAATTAAAAATGAATTAACCTAATTTTAAAAATCAGGTATAGATTTCTAGAAAAGGATCAGTTTTCATGTCCAATTTATAACCATCATCAGCAGTCACACTTGATTTACTTCTAGCTTGTATACCAAAAGAAAGAAGGTCAGACTAGGTGATTTGTCATAGATATTGCTAATTCTATCTTTATATGACATTAAATTTATCAAGGTTATGTCAAAATAAGTCAACATCCTAAAAAAAATCGGTAAACCCACTGTTATGGAATGAATTATGTCCCCCCAAAATATGTGTTGTAAAGCCTAACCTCTATGCCTGTGGTTATAATCCCATTTGGGCATGGGCTGTCTTTGTTATGTGAAAGAGGCAGGATTAATGTAGGGTGTATCTTGAGTCGATCTCTTTTAAGATATAAAAGAGATTAAACAAGCAAGCAGAGGAGAGACGGGGTAAAATAGATGTCAAGACACATGGAGATCTCCAGGGAAACAGGAAGCAGAAGATGAAGAGAAAAGGCCCTTCCTTCAAAGCAGACAGGGGGAGAAAGACTTCCTCTAGAGTTGGAGCTCTGAATTTGGATTTCTAACCTCCTAAACCATAAGAAAATAAATTTCTGGTTTTTAAAGCCATCCACTTGTGGTATTTCTGTTATAGCAGTACTAGATAACTAAGACACCCACTGATTTACATTTTTTTTTTTTAATCTATTAGTGGTTGATAGACTGCATTTCTCCCTACTTAATAAGTTACTTTGTTTTATAATTTCAGCTCTGGACACCGCATCAATATGAATGTACATGAAAAAGGTGTTCCATTAAGAATCAAGAAATGCTTTTCATTCTTTCTTGCAAAACAAAATCCTGAAAAGTAACATTTATTTGAGAATAAATTCCTGATGAAACTCATTTGTTTCATCATCTTTATCAGCCATGCAAGTCTAAACTCAAACTAAATAGAAAATACTGGAAGAGTTTTAATTTACAGATTACTTTTATTTTTTATTTTCATTAAAAAAAAATACTCCACAGATAGGAAAACAAGTCTTATGTTCTGTGCCTTTTATCTTTTAAGCCCTAATTACATTTAAATTACTCTTCAACTCTCACTGCATTAACATAATTGTGTGTCAACTAGCAAGATGTACTTATTGAATAAAGTATTTTTAGAACATTGTGCAAGTCAATAATGTCTTTTCCATTTTTTTTTAAATATCACTTTGCCATATTATCTCTTACTAGGAAAGTTCTTTTTCTTTTTGTTTCTCTAGAAATGTAGTTTTCAGAAGTTTCAATCAAGCTATTTCTTTATACTTATTCTGAAAGACTGCATAGAAATATTTAGTGTTACTGTTCTTATGTGAAACTTAACTGATTTAGTTTTATGTATATTTTAGTAAGTGTTGGCAAGAGAATACATTAGTATAAATTTGAGCTTTGTATATGTATCTGCCAGCAGAATTTTTGCCAAGATGCAACACTATTTTGTAATACGTGCCACAAAGGAAGACTAAATCCAGTGGAATCTTTTATTTATGCAGTTGAGAATGTAAATTGTAATTGTAAGATGAGAGAGTGATCTGACTAGTCTCTCACATTAGCAAATGTCTAAAATACTTTTAGGTAAACAAGCGAGACTAATACCAGAAATCCAGAAATGTATATTTTCTACCAATATTTAATCTCCAATAAAATAATCCAATCATGTTACATCTTAAAGACTGCTTTTAATTTATTTCATGATCTCTTCAAAATAAACATCTTGAAATTTTTTCTTCTTACCTATCATGGATTAAAAAGGACCACATTAATACAACATGCGCTACTTTAAAAACCTAAAGTAGTCTTGAGCATGTAGTCGTGTTTTAAATTTTAGTTCTATCTATTCCCCAAAGTTGTTTTCATTATAAAAATTTTAATTTACTTTCCCCAAGTAAATATATAATCATAATCTAAAACCACACATAATATCACATTTTTTAATGAAAAACAATATTCGCCTATCTCATTCTTCGCCACCACCTAGTTTGCTTCCATAAGCCACCACTTTTAAGTCTTTTACTTGTTTCTCCTGGTATTTAACACCATAATTTAAAAAAATGTACTTACACTAGTGTTCCAGATATTAATTTTAGATATTATGTACTTACTTTCTATTTTGCCTCCCCTGCCCCTATTTTCCACTGTTGATCTGTCACTTTGTCATATTGTGGTGGCTTGTGTGTTACTATGATGCTTGAAGCTATACCACCAGTATTTCGAACAGCAGCAGGGTCACCCAAGGTGGACAAGTTTCAGCAGAACTTCCAGACTAAGACAGACTAGGAAGAAGGACCTGGCAATCTACTTCTAAAAAACTGGCCATTGAAAACTTTATGAATAGCAGCAGAACACTATCTGATATAATACTGGAAGATGAGCCCTTCAGGTTGGAAGGCACTCAAAATACGACTGGGGAAGAGCTGCCTCCTCAAAAGGGTTGATCTTAATGACGTGGGTAAAGATTTCAGGATCTTCATTTGCTGATGTGGCATGAATCAAAATAAGAAGAAACAGCTGCAAACATTCATTAATAATCAGAAAGTGCAATGCATGAGGTATGAATCTTGGAAAACTGGAATTCATCAAAAATGAAATGGAATGCATAAAGATTTATATCCTAGGTTTAGTGAAGTTAAATGGACTGGTATTGACCATTCTGAATCAGATGATCATATGATTTACTATGCCTGGAATGACAAATTGAAGAAGAATGTCATCGCATTCATCATCAAAAAGAGCATTTCAAGATCTTTCCTGAAGTACAACGCTGTCAGTGATAGGATAATATCCATAGGTCTACAAGAGAAGACCAGTCAATATGACTATTATTCAAATTTACACACCCACCACTAATGTCAAAAAGATAAGGAAACTGAAGATTTTTACCAACATCTGCAGTATAAAATTGATCAAGCATGAAAGCAAGAGGCATTGATAATTACCAGTGATTAGAATGCAAAAGTTGGAAACAAAGAAAACGGATTGGTAGTTGGAAAATACGGCTTTGGTGATAGAAAGGATGCTGGAGATCGCCTGAGACAATTTTGCAAGACCAAGGACTTATTCACTGGAAATACCTTTTTTAACAACATAGATGGTGACTATACACGTGGACCTCACCAGATGGAATACACAGGAATCAAATCAACTACACCTGTGAAAAGAGACAATGGAGAAGCTCAGTATCATTAGCCAGAACAAGGTCAGGGGCTAAATGTGGAACAGACCATTCATTGTCCATATGGAAGTTCAAGTTGAAGCTGAAGAAAATTAAAACAAGTCCATGAAAGCCAAAGTATGACCTTGAGTATATCCTATCTGGATTTAGAGACCATCTCAAGAAGAGGTTTGACACATTGAACACTAATGATCGAAGCCAGATGCGTTGTGGGATGATGATATCAAGGCATCGTACATGAAGAACGCAAAAGGTCATTAAAAAGCCAGGAAATAACGAAAAGCCCTAACTGGATATCAGAAGAGACTCTGAAACTTGCTCTTGAAAGTAAAGTATCTATCTAAAGCAAATGGAAGAAAAGATGGAGTAAAAGAGCTGAAGAGAAGATTTCAAAGGACGGCTAGAGAAGACAAAGTATTATAATACAATATGCAAAGACCTGGAGTTAGAAAACTAAAAGGGAAGAACATTGGCATTTCTTAACATGAAAGAGGTGAAGAAAAAATTCAAGCTTTGAGTTGCAATACTGAAGGATTCTAAGGGTAAAATGGAGCCCTGATGGCACAGTAGTTAACAGTTTGGCTGCTAACCAAAAGGTCAGCAGTTTGAATCAATATTGAATGATGCAGGAAGCATCAAAAGAAGATGAAATGAATGCACAAGATTCACTGTACCAAAAATAATTGGTCGACATTCAACCATTTCAGGAGGTAGCATATGATCAAGAACTGATGCTAATGAAGAAAGAAGTCCAAGATGCACTGAAGGCGTTGACAAAAAAACAAGACTTCAGGAATTAACAAATACCAATTGAGATGTGAGATGTTTCAACAAACAGATGTAACACTGGAAGTGCTCACTTGTCTATGCCAAGAAATCTGAAAGGTAGATACCTGGCCAACTGATTCAAAGAGGTCCATATCTGTGCGACCAACAAAATGCAGAAATTATCGAGCAATATCATTTATATCATACCTAAGTAAAATTTTGCTGAAGATAATCCAAAAATAGTTGCAGCTATTTTCTGCAGGGAACTGACAGAAATTCAAGCCAGATTCAGAAGAGGACCTGAAATGAGGGATATCATTGCTGATGTCAGATGGATCTTGGCTGAAAGCTGAGAATACCAGAAAGATGTTTACCTGTGTTTTACTGACTATGCAAAGGCATTTGACTGTGTGAATCATAACAAATTACGGATAATATTGTAAAGAATGGGAATTCCAGACTACTTAATTGTGCTCATGAGGAATCTGTACACAGACCATGAGGCAATCGTTAGAACAGAACAAGGGGATACTGTGTTGTTCAAAATCAGAAAAGGGTTGCCTCAGGGTTGTATTCTTTCACCATACTTATTCAATCTGTACGCTGAGCAAATAATCCAAGAAGCTGGACTATATGAAGAAGAATGTGGCATCAGGATTGGAGCAAGACTCATTAACAACCTGCATTATACAGATCACACAATCAAAGACTACAGCCTTCAGTATGGATTATACCTCAATTTAAAGAAAACAAAAATCTTTGCAACTGAATCAATAAGCAACATCATGATAAACAGAGAAAGTACTGAAGTTGTCAAGGATTTCATTTTACTTGGATCCATCATCAATGGCCATGGAAGCAGCAGTCAAGAAATCAAATCAAATGAGATATTGCACTGTGCAAACCTGCTGCAAAAGACCTCTTTAAAGTATTAAAAAGCAAAGATGTCACCATCAGGACTAAGATACACCTGACCCAAGTATTTTCAATTGCCTCATATGCATGAGAAAGCTGGAGAATAAAAAAGGAAGATCAAAGAAGAATTGATGTCCTTGAATTATGGTGTTGGCAAAGAATATTGAATATTTCATGGACTGCCAGAACAAACAAATCTGCCTTGGAAGAAGTATAGCCAGAATGCTCCTTAGAAGCTAGGATGGCAAGTGTACTTTGGACATGTTATTATGCGGGATCAGTCCCTGGAGAAGGACATTATGCTTGGTAAAGTAGAGGGTCAGTGAAAAAGAGGAAGACCCTCAAAGAGATGGACTGACATACTGGCTGCAACAATGGGCTAGCAAGGATTGTGAGGATGGCAAAGGACCTGGCAGTGCTTTGCTCTGTTGTACATGGGTCGCTATGAGTCAGAATCCAGTGGAAGGCCTATAACAACAACGAACATATTTATTATAAAAATTGCTCATTTGGGGGCCAAGTAGTATAATTATATTTCCTCCTGTGAAACTTTGTTTTTCCTGGAAGTTAACTTCTTTTTTTTTTTTTTTTTTTTTCCCACTTTGGGCTTTAATCTCTATTTCTTTCAAATCTTCTCTCGTAACTCTAAACACTGAGGCTTCTCACTTGGGCTCCTATCTACTGTTACTCAAGATGTATTCTGGAGATTACTTTATCCAATCTTTTAGGGTAGTTCCTTTAGTGCTTAGATCTCATGTCTGGAAGCATTAAGATAATTTACCATGTGTGATTTTTTAAAAATGTATAATATATAGCACATGCAGTTTGTGTGCTGCATACTGCTATGTATTATACATCTTGGACTTCTTCCTTCATTACCATCAGTTCACACTTATTCTTCAAATCTGGATATTTATTTATTTTTTATTATTTGTGTGAAAGTCATTTCCTTTGTTGTAATCTTTTTGAGAGTCCCATAAGTTAGTTGTTGAATCTCCTTAAATGATCTTCTAATTTTATTTTCAATCTTTCACCTCCTATTTTTTCATCTGTTTTGGTTACATGATTCTATTTTGGTTTAGTTTCAGATGTTTTATTTGCTGTGAGTCGAAATCAACTCAATGGCATCTAACAACAACAAACTGACCTTTTGAAAAAAAATAGCCATAATATTTTAATTCCAAAAGTTTTTCCCTGTTCTCTTAGAAAGTAAGAATGTAATTTGATTGTTTGTTTCTCAGATTGTTTCCTTTTTTCCATAGAGTTGTTCTCTTGTGTCATGCAAACATTTCTTTATATCTCTTTCCTCAATTTTCTCTAATTCTCTCTCTTACCTGAATTTTATTTCCTGTGTTTTTGCTTCTGTGTCATTTACTGGAGGTTTTCCTTCAAAGTTGTTTGCCATTGGCTGATTCTTTATATTTAAGAATTAAGCCATAGCTTAAGAATTAAGCCATAGAAAATGGGTTAGCATCTCTGTACATAGGCAATGCCTTCACCAGTAGAAGTGGATGGATAAACTGATTGTTAAAGTGGGGAAAATAAATAATCTCACTGCTCTTTGAAAAGACTTTCAAATAATTTGCCTGTTTTTTTGTTACCCTCAAGTCCATTTCCTTCAGAATCAACTGCTTTGAAATTCCAATCCTTCGTGGGGATCTGTGGAGCAAATTGGCATCCTTCCAGGAGTATGCTAGTGGTAGCTACTATTGGCAAGTGAGAGCCAATTCTTAAGTTTCAAGAATTTTGTGAGTTCCTTCTTAAACACCTCCATTAAAAAAACAAACTATTTAAATTTACTACTAAGTAAATTTTATTAAAAACAAAGGTAATAAATGTTCCAAACTTATCACTTCTTAATTATTTTTTTAACATTTAAATATTATCTATCCATGCACTTGTAGATATTTACATCTGTTGAATCTGTATGGTGGAAAATACTATATACTAGAAAGGTACTGAGCATCTCTTCCTAAATCCAGGTTTAGTGAAACCACATTGGTATCTTAAAATCAGCCATGGTGGGAATATTACACCATGGGAATGGGAAAACATTACAAATTAAGGCTTGATTTAATGTTTTGTTGACTGTCTAGATTTAAGAAAGTGAAGGCTGTAATGTCAATAATGCAGATTAAACTTAAAAGTGTGGTGTATCTGTAGTTAGTACATTGTGAATAGCCTAAAAAAAAGAAAAAAGAAATATTTTCCAGCATTTGAAACTCATTATCCATTTCAGTACAGAATTGATAAAGAAGTTAAACTCTCATCTAAGAATTTGTTAATTTTTACCTTACTCATTAATATAAACATAAATGTCAGATCCATTCATGTCAGAACTCATTCATTATTTGCAAACGTAAGTTGGCTATTAAAAACAAACAAACAAAAAATCAAGCAAACAATAAAAACACCGTTGCCCTCGAGTGCATTCCTACTCAAAGAGACCCTGTAGGACAGAGTAGAACTGCCCATAGGGTTTCCAAGGAGCAGCTGGTGAATTCGAACTGCCGATCTTTTGGTTAGCAGTTGAGCTCTTAACCGCAGCACTGCTAGGACTCCAGGTTGGCTACAGATACCAAAATTTGACAAAATTCAACAAAATTATTCTGTGATAATATAATACCTTTCTGAATTTTACAATAAAGAATATTATATATTTTAAATATTTATTATTTATAAATTGTTTATAATAAACTTAAATACTTGTGTGTGTGTGTGTCTGTGTGTGTATGCAATATTTTTAGAGAACCAGCTGTTCAAAATTTACCAGCAGACTGCCGCATGCTTCCCTTTGTATCTCCTTTTTGTAGGTGCTTAATTTGGAGATTTCTCTACTCTGGTTAGTCTGTTATAATTTCTGTAAACTCTTTCTACTCTTCAAAAATTTATGTCTTTTCTATGCTTTCATTCCTTTATCTATTCACTTTGTTTGAGTGGTGGCAGTGCTAATGTTAGCGTTAATACTTCCTTACACTGGTTCTGGTAGAGTTTTGGGAAGGAAAACAGAAATGAAAGTGCTTGTATGAAGCTCTAGTATACCAGCAGTCCTGTAACCAGTTTAAATTCAATATAGATCATTCATTCACCCATTTGACTGATATTTACTGAATAAACAGTGTAGATTAAAAAAAAAAAAAAAAAACTCAGGATTTACCCTCACAAAATTCAAAACAAGGGGTGAACACAGGTATGTAAATTACTATAATACAAGGTAAAAAGGGATACATGCCAAAAAGAGAGCTAGAGATAGCGTGCAATGAGAAACTCAGACAGGGGGATTATTTACAGCTGGGGAAATCCTTAACCATCTCATGAAGAATGATGTGATGTAGATCGGGATTTGAAAATATAAGTAGCACTTGGATACGGACAGATGGGGGAAAACCCACAGGCAGAAGACAGGATTGACTGATGAAGGCTGAGTAAAGGCACAGAGAAATGCAAGACTATCTAGTGCATTAAAATTTGAGTAATTTAATTTCAATTGAAGGCATTAGAAATAATTTGAAAGTGAATCAGATATTACTTTATAAGCAAATCTGTAAGGAGCATTAATAAAAAAAATCTATACTTAAAAAATAAAACCACAAAAAGTGACAGAGTGATTAGAATTAATGATTTAGGCAAGTTATTGCAAAGCCACTAGAGAATTGCCCTAGGTTTAAAAAGTCATTTGATTTCACATATACTTTTTTAAAACAATGCATTCCCATGTTTATTTTTCATATGTTACTGAAAACAAATGGTCGTACTGTTACCTTACGATACAGTGTAAAGTCTGCAAAATTGGGTAAAACTAATACAAGATATTCCAATAGAAGAAAGTCCATTATGACAAGCAGTTTTAGGCATGACTAACACTGTTTGAACAATACCAATAATCCAAAGTAAAGTGAATACATTAAATGAATATTTGGAAATAGTGAAACGTTTGTATACTTGTCACTATCTAAACAAAGCTAACAATAGATTGACTTTTTATACTTTCCATTTCAATATTTTGGCGCTGCATAGACAAAAATCTAAAGACCAAGCATAGTTTTAAATAGTAATTGGTATGTCCTCTTTTCATTGATTGAAAGTATCAGATTGTTCATCTACATTCCAATTTTAAACTATTTACTGTAGAATCAACTTGCTGACAACAAACTATTGTACACTACAAATACCTTAATTAAAGGGGCCCTTAGCCCCGAGTGCCATGCAAGGAACCCCTAGACATTTCAGATATCTAAGAGGACCACACCACCAAAATCTTAAACAAGTAATTTAAAAATAGACTCTCACCCTAACCATTGCTTCACTAACTCAGTATTGTGATGGTGTCTAGCAAACAAACCCTAGCAGAACAGAGAACTATTTAGGGTCATACAAATAGTAATTTGTGGGTGAACACCTTGGGTTTGTGCTTAAAGATGAGGGAGCAATAGGCAATTACACTGGGTGGCTACATCTGACACTCAGACAGGAGTGCAGGGGATGCTCAGACTCATCTGGGTATGTTTTGTCAATTATTGCAGCTGGGAAAGCATTGTAGGCTCAGTTTTTTTATTGCTTCATTGTTGTTTGTTTGGTTTTTGTTTCTTTCTTTCTTTTTTTTTTCCGAAGAATTTTTAAACCATGACCATTTGCCACAGGAAATCAAAGTTAGAGGGGCAATGCATATTTTGATCTAGAGCAATCATTTGTGTTCTTTGTAGAATGCTTCTACATGCATACTAAAGTATATCATAGATAACAGTAAGCCTGCTCTTTAAAAAAGGAAAGTATGGGACAATAAAGACACATACTGCTAATCAGAGCAGATATTTATAATTATTTAAACAAATTTGTATAGAAAACGAAAATATATTCATAAAATATATTTGATACTTCTCTTTTGTCTCTTGCAGCTCCTATCACGAGCACAGGTTTTGCTGCATATGGGAACCATGATGCACTTCACTGTAATATTTTTTAAAGAAAGTTAAACAGAGAGATAACACTACAACCCTCAAGAGATGCACGATACATGAGATTGGATGCTGTTGCCTATAAGTCAAAGCACACAATTATGTGGTAAACTTTTTATTTGTAAGTAGGGAAAGTTCACATTAAAATAATGATAGCAAGTACAGTATGGTACATACATAAGCCAGTAACACAGGCGTTTATTGTGGCTATCAAGACATTATGTGTTATAGGCTATATATGTACTGTACCATTATACACCTGGCAGCACAATCGCTTTATACACAAGAGACATAAGATGGACATGTTGCGTGTGAGAAGCTGCTATGTTCACTATGTCTGGTTATGTCTGCTGCGTCCTGCTCTCTAATCAGGATTTCTGAACTGTATTATAACCTTATGGGACCACAGACGTATATACAGTTGGACACTGCCGGAATGGACATTATGCAGTGCATGACTGTACATGGTTTGTACCAGATTTATCTTTGTATTGGAGCAGATGCTGTAATAATATGCACACCACAAAACAGTATTGATCTCCTGTTGAATGCTTGCTTATGAGTTCATGATTCATTCAGAAGTGAAGCAATCTTTTTGCAAAATCATTTAGCAGTTTTACACATCTATTAAATGATCTTATTGTCATCTTAAAAGTAAGTTCGATTTATTACTTTTTGGATATCTCATCTTTCATGGTGCTCAAACCTATTAAACTGGTACTTCAAAAAAATAATGTGGAAGGTTGTGGGTGGTTATAATTTGCCCAGATTTCCCACTAAATTCTCTCCCTAATTCTCACTGAGACCTTCTCAGAAGATGCTTCTCCCACTGCTGTTAGCAGGCATAAGTTGGTTATTCACTGTAATTGGAAATTTCCAGATGTATCATTACAGTTGAACTCCTCCCTCAATCACTATACAACACCCTCTAAATCTGTCCTTCCATATGTGCATACTTACTTAGTCTTACCTATTAAGGCTGGGGTAGGCAGAATTTGCCTTAAAATTCTCTGAAGAAAAACTAAAATTAGAATAGTTTCATAATTCATGTTTTGAATTTCACTTGAGAGTTAGCCCCTCAAAAATGGAACTAGAGGGGGCATTCTGGAGCCAGTGAAGGGCTCCTTAATATCCCTATGAAATACTATGGAAATGTTATTTTTAAAATGGTCCTTTCAGTAACAACGGTCTGTTGAGGCAGCACATGACTTTTTCCTCTTCAGCTATAGTAAGACATTGGATATTACTTACAAGTTCATTGATGGAAGGGCCAGAATAACAAATAATGCTCCAGTACAATGTAACCTCTGAAAAAACCAGATTAGTAGTCTACACAATTCTAACAGTAATATAAATATTCACATTCTATAGGGGACAAGTCCCTGGGTGGTACAAATGGTTAATTGCTGGACTACTAACCAAAAGATTGGTGGTTCAGACGAACTCAGAGGTGCCTTGGAAATAAAGCTTAGCAATCTGCCTTGAGAACCCTATGGAGAGCTCTACTCTGCACACGTGGGGTCTCCTGAGTCACATTTGACTTGACGGCAACTAACAACAACAAGGTACCAAACAGATAGGTAGAGCTGAAAATGAAATTTGAAATTAAATCTAAAATTGTATATTCTGCTTTTAACATTTAAACACCACATTACATGACAAAGCTTACTATACTTTCCATGACTTACCATGTTTTCAGCAAAGAAAATCTATGTATTGGCCTACAAGAATATTATATGTGACTATTTCATTAGGTTTCCTGAAACCCTAATGATTCTTTCTAGGACTGGAAATACCACTCATTCAACTAAAGAAGAGTTATCACTTGTTGACCACCTACTATGTGTGAGGAGGCAAAGCCATGCATTTGAGGAGCAATGTGCCCAACTTCCCAACAACGATGCAAGGTAAGCATGTTTATTGCCATTCTTTGAATGATAACATACTCAGTTGTTAAAGGACTTGTTGAATTTCTCACAGCTGATATGTGAAAGAACCAGGATTCCAGCCCAGGTCTGTCCAATTCTAAAGTCTGAACATTTTCCCCTCAGGACAAAGCCTTTCACACAAAGCTTCATTTAAATCCAATTCCCTCAAAGTATGTTAGAATAACACTTTAACAGGTTAATGGATGCATGCTTATTTATTCACTCATTCAACATAATTTTGAATACTTAATGTCTTCGTCTTTGTGTTAGGTCCTGTGCATAAAAAGTAAATTACATCTGGCTCCTCCCCTTTAAAGACTATAAGCAAATTATTGTGGGGACATTAAGGGGGCTTCACAGAGGAGCTGATATCTCAAGAGGGTTTTATAGAATAAAGTAATAGCATTGGTAAGTGCTACTGGTTTAAAGGCTTAATGTGTTATCTTGGGAAGAATCCCATTCATTTTTTCAAGGACATTCTAGAACATCTTAACTCAAAATAATGACCTTACCAGTTAAAGGGGCATATTTTGCAGGCATACACACTCTTCAATGCTCCTCAAGTCACAGCACTGTCACTCTTCCTGTATGTAAAATAGCATTGAATATTTTTTTACAGGTAGTGTGAAAAATATAGCTAACCATATGTCTTAGGCTGGGTTCTCTAGAGAAGCAAAACCAGTGAAGCGTATATATATATATTTATAGAGAGAGAGAGAGAGAGAGAAACAGAGAGAGAGATTTATCTCAAGGAAATGGCTCATGCAATTGTAGAGGCTAACAAGTCCCAAGTCCATGGGTCAGGCATTAGGCTGGAGGCTTCTCCTGACTCACATAGCTTCAGGGGCTGACAAACCCAAGATCAGCAGGTCAGAAGGCAGGCCGCTGGCTCACAGGCTGCGGAAGCTGATAAATCCCAAGATTAGTAGGCAGTACGGCAGGCCGCTGGCTCAAGTCCCAAGAACTTGAGGTCAAATGACAATGAGCTGGATACAGGATCCAGAGCAAGCCAGTGAGTTTTGCCAGAACGTCCATATATATTGGATGCAGACCACACCCCCGAGGAAACTCCCCTTACAGCTGACTGGCTGATCACATCAGATCATATCATGGAGGATGACTATATCATTACAATTCTGCCAAATTACATCAATATATAACTGTCAGATTACATAGTTACCTAACTCCCAAACTACATCATTATGTAATTGTCAAACCACTGAGAATCCTGGCCCGGCCAACTTGACACACAATGTTAACTATCACACCATAACTGTTGATTAAAATACATATATATTAAACCAAACATAAAATAGGCTTTTGAAATCTCATGTTAATGCAAACTGTACCTAAAAAAGAGAGAGAGAATATTATTATACAGAAAACATATATTCTGTCTGAAGTAATTCTTCTCTCATTTTCACAAAAAAAGAATAAATTTGAGTTCCAAATTCCAAGCACTTTCAGTAAAAAAAAATCACCAAAAAATTTAGGCAGATCACTTAGCTATCATTCGATGACTGTTCTTATAGTTTCCCCATGTTTGTAGCACATTCTTGAAAGGATATGAAAAATAATATTGTCTCTCTATGTATACCCATAGGACAAAAGCATTATCTTTCCTACTATTCCAAGTTTTAATTACGAGAGTAATTATGTTGATACAATGTACAAAATGTTATTTCATTTTCAGTTATTTAGTATTATCAGCAGAAGTCACATAAGTCCGTATATCCATGTTTGCTAACATTCCCATGGCTAAACAGTACTAAATTTCTAAATTCTATTTAACAACAATAGGCAACTAGTTTTACTTAACTACTTCCCCTGCTACAATTCATACTAATTAGAATAATGGAAGCAAACTTGAAATTTAACACTAATGTACATCTTAAAATGTTTAACTTTCATTCTTTATCTTACCAAAATGTTAATTCATGAGTCACTATTTTAAAATTACATTGTATTAATTTAAAGGCAAACACTATTTGATTGAGCATTTGGTTTAGATATTTTTCAGTGTTGAAAAGCAAGGAAATCTTTCATTTTCAATTATTTCAATTATTTTCCATGTATATTTAATGTAATATTTCACCCCCCGCTCCCAGGGGTATAAGTCCTTAGAGTAAATAAGATGCCAACAGAAAGGATCCAGTTACAAATGTGTACTAGTATATTAAAAGGCTGGTTATATTTTATTTAGTTTTATGTTTATAACTTTATCATAGAGGCATATAAATTAGCTATGGAAATAGAGTAGAGTCTATGTTTTATATGAAAATCCCTAGGACGTTTTCAAAGTAGAAACTAAACCAAGAACCACCACTGACAGCCAACTTTGACCCTGTCCTTGTGATCTTCCTGGCAACATAATTTGCACTCTGTGGAAATAAAGATGACTTTTCCTATGACAAGGCTGTGTTCGACACTGGTTAATTAGCACACAGATGGCAGGGAGGCTGCCCGTTTTACCCCCTACTATACAAACCGCACGTTTATATGCAGCACATATTGCAAAGGGGAATATTTGCAGAGTCGTATGGCAGTAATCAGGTCTTCACTTTTGAAAGTTAGAACGAAAAAGACGGTAATGATTATGAACTACAAAGTACAGTGCACTCAAATAATTGGACAAGCTCCACTGGGAAAAAGATAAGGCACAATTTACTGTGCTGTTCTTATAATTAAAACCTTAATTCTTGAAAAAAAGAAATGTATATACATAGTGTCTTAGATAAAGACACTCATGAACTGGTTGGCCACATAAATATTAGCTTAGTTTAAAGGAAAAGTGGAGGAATACCCTATATACTTGTTTTAGGGTTGCATTTTGAGGGTTTTGTTTGAGTGTAAATATCTAATGATAATGAACTCACATCACTTCAAAACACGGAGGCTTCATTGTAAAGGACTGACATGGAATGACACCCAGCTAGAATCTCTTGCTTACAGCGAGACATCCCTTATCCCTGCTCCACACGTGAGACAGACAGGATCACCTCTCAAACTGATGAGCAGCTAGGAAAGTTTAAATATTTATGCTCTTATAACAAATATCCCTGAGTTTAAGGAAATGACGGTACATATGGTTTCAGAAGCTTTTTCCTCAGCTATAGGCTGCCTTAGGCAAGTCAAAGTAAACAAAGAGGTAGTGAGTGTTCACTGACAAAAGTGCTTTACAGCTCACTTTGTTTAATTGTCATCCAGCTGTCGATCATCAAAACTTAACCTAACAGTGCTTATATAAAATATGCAATATTCAAATCTTTTTTTTGTGTGTGTGAATAGGGTCTCTTCTTTATTATTTGTTAACTAACTTTCCTCATATCTCCAATACTTAGTTAAATTCCCTGAATCACTTAAAAATAGGATTTCAGAATGTCAAGCAACATTTATGTACTTTAAAAAATAGGGCATAGTTCTAGATTATATTTTTCCTTGAAGACATGTATGTGTCACTTATCCAAGTTTAGGTTGAATCTTCACTAATATTATGAAATATGTTTTGGTACACAATGTTAAAATAATGCCTCAACAACTAAGTCTAAAGAACTCTTGTTTCTTGGTTGTATTCAAACACACCAAGCTTATCTTACTAATTAATTTTCAGATTATCTATTTTCTACTTATCTCATTCAAAATGCTATACCCTTATAATAGCATCCCATAAATTACAATTTTATAAAATGTGATCATTAAACAATTAGGAAAATCAAAGTCTTTGCATAGAATTGCATAATAATACTTTTTTCCCCTGGATTTATGTTTTGCTCCACTAAGACTAAACCTTTCTGTAGGTTTTAGAAGACGGTCTTTTGGGACTGACTATATCTTCATGCTTCCCTGGCAATGACACTTTTCATTTTGAAAATGTCAAATGAGGAAAGGAAGCATCACATAATTTAGGAGTGAGAATGAATGCGAGCCCTGAGCACTGGTCACCCCTGAAGCGGAAAACTTAAATGTGCATCCCAGACAAGAAATCTACTGCAGAGGGCAAGGGCACGGGATTGCAGCCAGATCTTACATTCACCTTTTGAGATTCTTTAAAACATCTCACTGTAGCAACCCTTTGGAAGGAAACTTATCACTGATAAGATGGATTTTTCTTTCTTTCTTTTTCTCTGAAGGAAGTGTTCAGAATAATTGTATCCAGCCAATTTTTAGGACAAGTGTTGTCACTGCAAAGTCCCTGGGTGCTGCAAACAGTTAACACATTTGTCTGCTAACCGAAAGGATAGATGCTAACCAAAAGTTTGGCGGTTCAAGTCCACCCAGAGGCACTTTGGCAGAATGGCCTGGCAATCTACTTCTGAAAAATCAGCCACTGAAAACCCTGTGGAGCACAGTTCTACTCTGACACACGTGGGGTTGCCATGAGTCAGAATCAACTCAACAGCAGGATTTTTTAAAATTGTCACTGTGACTATCTGTGAAAAGTATAATCCTCTCATCTAACTAAAATTTTAGTAGGATGCACTAAAATATAAATCTGAAAACAGCCTGTTGGATAAATAAAGTGTGGGATACCCCACTTCATTGTTATAAATGATGCTTAAAACATATTTGTAAGTTAAAAAGATTAAAAAAGAATATGAAGACAGGGATTTCCACTCCGATTCCAGAAAGCTGCATAAATTCTGAACCCACCCAAATAATAGAAATAGACCAGATAATTTACAAAATTATAATTTTCTTGAATCCATTGGGAAGTTGTAGTCACAAGGCAAACAAGTAACCTGAATTTGAAAGACGAACAAGCCCTTCTAAGGAGATATAGGACACATGACCTGTTTTACCTGTGGCAGAGCGTGGAAGGAAGAGGCACTGGTCACCATAAAAGTGATATAAGATAAAATAGCAAAAACTTTATCAAATAGCCCAAGTTGAAGTGTGGGCTAGTGTATTAGTGTAAAATAGCTGGAAGCTCCAAACACAAAGGGAGTTCAAACACACTTGCGAACTCTTTCCAGTAGTGTTCACCAGGTGCTTACTAGAAAGACTGTGGGCAGGGCAAGAATCTATAGTGAAATCCCCTTGGTAGATCAGGCAGGCTGGAGGGCGTCAACAGCGCTGGGTATAGGCACAAAACATGTAGTTCCCTAAATTCTTCTTTCATGAAAACATAAAAGCCTTAAAACATAGACAAGAGGCAGCAAAGGTGCACTGTCACTAGGGAAAAGTTGAAGAAAAATTCTATGGAACCATCTTAAATCTAAGATCCTATACCTTTTCAAAGCAGAGATGTCCTACAGCTGGGAGAAGAACAGGAGATACTCCTTAAGACCAACAACTGATCTAAGACTGAGACAGGTTGGCTGCCAAACAGAGGAAGGGCAGGCATTCTGAATAAGCCCGCGGTGGAGGACCAAGAGTCCAGGGCTTCCCTAAAACTGTGGTTAGGCTAGAAAAACACAGAATCCCTGAACCTCCTCCAGTACTGGCCTAGCATGCACCCTAAACTATGACAGCATTCTATTGTCCAGGAACGGCAAGGGAGTGAACAGAAAACCCTTTTGTCAAGCAGATATGTAGCGACAGTTGAAAGCAGAGAGTAGAGCATTAATAATGAGTAAAACGCACCATCATCCCAGCCCTCAACCCTACACACAAGGCAATGACAGCCCACTGCTAGAGGAATCAACTCAACAGCAATGTTTTTTGTTTGTTGGTTTGTTTTTGCTTTCGTTTACTACCAATAAACATATCAGTGACAAAATTCAAACCCAGTCAACATCTGACCAGAGTGACACAAGGTAGAGAAACATGCCCATTCCCAGGCAGAAAGAGTATATACCTTAGTTGCTACTAAGTCTATAGCCATATAATGGCAAAGGAGCCCTGGTGGCACTGTAGTTAAGAGTGTGGCTGCTAACCAAAAGGCTGGCAGTTCAAATACACCAGCTGCTCCTTGGAAACCCTATGGGGCAGTTCTACTCTGACCTATAGGGTCTCTGTGAGTTGAAACTGACTTGATGGCAATGAGTATCAGCAATAAATATCGGCAATAAAAAGGGACGATTTACTAATTAGTGTGATATAGAGAGCATATCAAAAGTATTCCACTAAGTGAAAAAGTCAGGCTCTAAAGCATACATACTATACAATTCCACTTATGTGACATTTGCAAAGGGACAAAATTCTAGAGGTAGGAAACACAATGGTGGTTGCCTTGTGGTAGGAAGGGAGGAAATTCATTACAAAGGGTAATAAGGAAACATTTTGGGGTGATGATAATACATTTTTTATCTTGATTGTGGTTGTGTTTACACAACTGTTTATATTTGTGGAAACTCAGAACAGTACATGCAAAAAGGTAAATTCTAATGTATGAAAATAATAACTCAATAAATCTTACTAAAAAAAGAGTATACAGCTACAAACACAGTCATGAGAGACAGAGAAAGAAGAATGAAAAGGGAGAAAGAAGGAAGAAAATACACTGACATTTCTGAATCTTTGACAAGGCATATTTATTAATTTTAGCATCAGTGTAAAATAAATGCTATATTTTTAAAAAATAAAACTGGATATAGAATACAAAGAGCTTTGAAAAGACAATTTAAAAAAAGTAGTTTCTGCTTCCTAAACAAATAGATTACTAAAGAAAGTTTTAAGGAAACTTGCCTAGCCCATCAATAAGCATCCTATTCCAGAGTCAATAAATCTTTTCTCTTTCTCCTATGTTACGGATAACATTTTTCTTAGTACTTTTACTTATGCAAATCAGGAGTTCTTGAATATGTCTCTGTTGCATGACTATAACTCATGAAAATGAGTCAGTGTCTAACTGATCTTTGTGTATTGAGGATAGTCTACAAATTTTAGCCCAGTTATTTAGTGTGAGAGTCAAAAGTTATTAATAAGGAAAGCAAGAATAAACTTTCATAAAATTAATTTAAAATCATCATATGCTGTCAAGTCAACTCCAACTCATAACTTTCTTTAGCAATGTATTTGTTTAGGAGGCAGAAATTACTTTTTTTAAAAAAAATTGTCTTTTCAAAACCTTTTGTATTCTATATTCAGTTGCAGGACAGAGTAGAACTGCCCCAAGGGTCTCCTAGGCTGTAATCTTTATGCGAGAGGATTGCTAGGTCTTTTCTCCTGTGGAGCCACTGGGTATGTTCAAACCACTGACCTTTAGGCTAGCAGCTGAGCATTTTACTTCCAGCCCCACTTGATCATCAGTGCTAATAGAGAGCTGAAAAACTTTGCAAATACAATCAATATAAAAAGGTATGACTGAATGTCTTGTTGATCTGGTGAGAACGTATAATAAAAGTTAATGTAAAATTGAATGTGTGAGTGTGTTAGTGTAAAGCAAACATGAAAATGGGCCTGTCCAACATGCAAAGGTTAAGAACTATGGCTGCTAACCAAAAGGTCAGCACTTCAAATTCACCAGCTGCTCCTTGGGAACCCTATGGGGCAGTTCTACTCTGTCCTATAGGTTGTTATGAGTTGGAACCAACTGGAGGGCGATAGCAACAAAAGTAAAAGTCTTCAGAATTCCTTTCAGGAAATATATATCGGCATACGGAACCGTAAAACTAAATGTTTAGCAAGTGAGTGTTTGCATGGACTTTTGATATATCTTTTTATCAAGAGTCGATAGTAGGGGAAACACTGAATTCATTTCCCATTGTGGAGATCCAAACTGTATCCACTTCACTGAGTTATCCAGTTTTAATAGTGGAATTTTTAAAGTTTAAACTTGACAAAGTAATCTTTAGAATAGATGTATACTCTGGACATCGATCCAGTTTTAATGAGGTCTCACAAAATTGGACACAATTAAATGGAACTGATTTGGTCTATGGTCACTATGGAAAATGGGGCATATTATTTGCAGCCCCTGATATATCTTTAAAAACTCTTAAAATGAGATGAAAAGATTATTCAAGGGAAAAATAAGTATAAAAATATTGTCATTTAACGTTAAGTATAAATTAATTCTAAAATTATTTAACATTGAGAATGGAGGACACAAATGATAAAAATTATTACACTACTTTATATAATTTATACATAAACGTTCAAAATGAAAACTTTAATATTATAAAATAAATAACATAAACATTTCATCTACGATTTCTATAGTCTTGAACACATGACGCTACTCGACATATTCTTTTCAATATTATAAAGGCATTTCAAACTCAATATGTAAAATATTAAATTCAAAAATTTTCATTTATTATTTTTCAATATTCCCTAACCAGTAAGTGGCATGAGAATTTACAAAAAAATTGAAATAAATTCTTAACTCCCCTTTCCCTCTTCCATTATATGCAATAAGAAGCTCTATTAGTTACACCTTATAAATAATTTTAGTAGCAGTGTATGTAAAAATAAAAAGAAATAAGACATCATGGTATGTTGTAGAAATCACAATTAATACCTAAGCCATTTCTGGCCTAGCACATAGACAGGATACAATGGAATATGAATAAATATTTGATTATCCCAAAAGAAAGCAGAAAGGAAGAGAGAAAATAAAACTATAGGTGATGAATGGAAAACAAAAAGTAAGATAGGAAATTTAAATTCACCTATATCAGTTAAGGAGCCCTGTTGGTGCAGTGGTTAAGAACTGCCTGCTAATCAAAAGGTTGGCAGTTCAAATCCACCAGTTGCTCCTTGGAAACCCTATGGGGAAATTCTACTGTGTCCTATAGGGTCGGTATGAGTCAGAATCAACTCGATGGTGATGGGTTTTGAGTTTTTTATATTGGTGAAATGTAAATGTATCAACAGTCTAATTAAAGTGCAGATACTGCCGCATTAGACAAAAAAAAAAAAAGAAAGGAAGAGATGACTGGATGATGTCAAGAAGAGATGTACATTAAATATAACGAAACAGATATGTTGAATTTTTAAATAAAAAAAGATATAGTATAGAAAGAGCAGGTATAAGAAAGTTGGTATGATTACATTAATAGCAAAGTAAAACCAAGACAGAGAATACTGTAAGAGAACACTGAAAGACAAAAGGGACAATCAGGAAGACATAACAATCCTAAATGTGTATGTACCTGGTAACAGAGCTTCAAAATTCATTAAACAAAAATGAATAGAACTAATGAGAGAAACAGACAAAACCACAATTACAGTTAGCAGTATTAACATCCGTCTCTCAGCAATTTATAGAACAAGGAGACAAAAAAATCTGTAAAGATATGAAGATTCAAATATCATCCATCATTTTGACTCAATTAACTTTTACAGAACATTATATAGAACAACAGCAGGATACACGTTGTTTTCAAGTGCAGGTGGAATACTCACCAAAATACACAACATGCTTAGCCATAAAATAATTCAAATAAATTTCAAGACTGATACCATATAAAATATGTGCTCTGATCAAAACAGATTTTAATTATAAATAGCCAAGAATAAGATATAGAAAACCATCAAATAATTTGTAAATACAACACTTTTAAACAATTTATGAATCAAAGAAGTAATCACAGTAAGAAATTAGAAAATTTTTCAAATAGAACTATAAAAAATACAATATGTCAAAATTTGTGGGATGCTGTGGAGATAGTGCTCTGAGGGCAGTTTATATCTTTAAATGCCTCTACTAAAAAATTTTAAAGCAATGACTTTCTTTTACATTCTAAGAAGCAAAAGAAGGGCAAAGTTGCCTAAGGATAAGTTGAATGAAAGAAATGATTAAGAGCAGAAATCAATGAAATAGAAAACAAATTATATAATCAATATAGCAAAAAGTTGATTCTTTGAAAATATGAATAAATTCAATTAACAAGACTAATTAACAAAAAGTGGAAACAAAAATTACTAATATCAAATAAAGGAGTGACCACAATTTCAAATCATAAAAATATGAAAAGGATAATAAGGGGATATTATGAACCACTGTAAGACAATGGAAAGCTTGGTGGCATAATGGTTAAGAGCTACAGCTGCTAACTGAAAGGGGGGCAGTTCAAATCCACCAGGTGCTCCTTGGAAACTCTATGGGGCAGTTCTATTCTGTCCTATAGGGTTGCTATGAGTCAGAATCGACTCGACAGCAATGAGTTTTGTGTAAGACAATACATTTGAAAACAGATAAAGTAGAATACTTTTAAAAATCACTAAAACTTAGAAGAAATAGCAAATCTCAATAGCCCTGTTATCTCTTGCAGAAATTTCATTTGTAATGAAAATCCTTCACACAAAGAAAACTTCAGATAGTTTTAGCTGTAAATTCTACCAAATATTTTAAGAAAAAATACCAGTCTTGCACAAACGCAGAAAACAGGAGGTCAGACTGGCCTGACACCATAGTCTGTACAAGGCATTATAAAAAAAAATTACAGAGCCATATCCTTTATGAACATAGACATAAACATGCTCAAAAAATGTTATGAAATGGAACCTAGAAATGCACACAGAATAATACATCATGGCCAAGAGAGGTTTATCAACTATGACTATGAAGTTGATTCAAAGCTCAAAATGAAAAAAAAAAAAAAAAATTTACCAAAATAACAGAATAAACCGAAAAACCAGTACGATCATTTTGATATATGTGGAAAGTGCATTTGACAAACTTCAGCACCATTCATGAAAACTTTCTCAGCAAACTAGAAATGAATATATGTGAAGTTCCTCAGTTGGATAAATGACATCTGAAAAACTAAGGGCTAATCTCATACTTAATGTTGAAAGACTGAATACATTCCTGTGATCAAGACAAGAATGTCTGATCTCACACTGTCTATTCAATATTGTACTAAAGGTCCTAGCCAGCACAGCAAGACAAAAGGGAAAAAAAAGTATAAAGATTGGAAAGGAAGACATAAAACTATTCTCACACGACATGACCATTTTAATAAAAAGCCTGATAACTAAAAAGATAACAATCAGTATTAATAAGTAAAATTTCACAGTAAAATGTCAGCATGCAAAGACAGTTGCATTTCTACAAACTAGCAATGCCAACTTTTAAAATTACATTAATATACGATATCATATATGCTAGGACTAAAAAACATAACCTACTAAAGAATAGATTTAACAAAAGATGTGCACGACTGGTACCCAGAAAACTAGATAACGTTGCTGACAGAACTTTAAAAAGATGTAGTGAAGTGGAAGTATATACTATGTTCATGAACTGAAAGACTAAATTTTGGTCTATAGATTCTATATAATTTAAACCAAAATCAGAGCAAGCTTTTGATAAATCAATAAGCTGATTCTAAAACTTATATTGAAAGAAACTTAAAAAGTAAAAATAATTTTGAAAATGAACAAAGTTAGAGGACTTTTGTTTCATGATCTTAGAGCATACTACAAAGATACTACATGATACTGGCATGAAGATTTAAGAACGATCAATTGAAAAAATAAACAGTCCAGAAATATACATACACGTTTACAGTCAACTGATTTCCCACAAGTGTCTCAAGCTAATTCAACGGGTATGGAATAGCCTTTGCAACAAATGGAGATAAACAAGTAGATATCCATATAGCAAAAAAACAAAACAAAAAAAAAGGACCTCAACTTCTTATTAGCCCCAGATATGCAGATACATGAAATAGATCATAAACCTAAACACAAAGTTGAAATCTATAAAATTTCTAGGAAAAAACTTAGGAGGAAATGTACCTATCCTTGGGATAGGCGAAGACTTTTTAGAATTGACACAAAAAAGCACTAATTAGAAGAAAAAAAAAAAGATAAATTAGACTTTATCAATTAAAAAGAAAAAAAAAGTCTGCTCTTCAATAGACACAGTTAAATAATGAAAATCAAACCATAGACTGGGAGAAAATCTTCCCAATGCCTCTATCTGACAAAAGAATTATATTCAAAATATTTAAACAACTCTTAAAATTCAATAAGACATACAGTCCAAAATAAAATTGAGCAAAGACTCGAATAAATATTTCATCAAAGTAGATATACAGAAGCCCAATAAACACATGAAAAAATCTTCACCATCATTAGTCATAAGAAAAATGCAAATTAAACCAAATAAGATACCATTTTACACCCACAGAAATGCTAAAATTTAAGTATGACGATACCCAGTGTTATCAAGGATTTGCAGCACTGAAACACTGATAGATTGCTTGTGGAAATGTAAAATGGTACAGTTACTTAGAAAACAGTTTGGCAATTTCTTGAAAGGCCGAACACAGACCTACCACATTACCCAACTACTTCACTCCTAGGTATTTATCCAAAATAAATTAAATCATATATTCACAAACAGACTTATTGACAAATGCTCACAGCTGCTTTATTCACAATAGGTAAAATCTGATAACAATGCAAGTGTCCATCAATTAAAAAAAAAAATACCTTTGCGGTCAAGCTGATTCCAACTCACAGTGACCCTATAGGACAAATTAGAACTGCCCCATAGAGTCTCCAAGGAGCAGCTGGTGGATTCGAACTGCTAACATTTTGGTTAGCAGCTGAGCTCTTAACCACTGCACCACCAGGGCTCCATCAACAGGTAAACAGAAAATCAAATTGTAATGTATCATACAATAGAATATCCTACTCATTAATTTAAAAAAAGGAGGGGGAGGGACTACTGATACATGCAACAATGTTGGTGAAATTCAGAAATATTATGTTAAGGAAAAGAATCCTTCCACCAAAAGTAAATACCATATGATTACATTTATATAGAGTTCTAGAACAAGACACAGGCAAAACTAACCTATAATGGTAGAAACCAGAATAGCGGTTGTCTGGGACAGAAGATGAGGTGTATTGATTTCAAAGGGGCACAATAGAACTTTGTAGGGTGATGAAAATATTCTACATCTTGGCTGGGGTTCTGCAACTGTATTCATTTGTCAGAATTCATCAGACTATCCATTTAACATGCCTGCAATTTATTGTCTAAAAACATATTAATTAAATTGAACTAAAATGAAATATTAACAAAAGGATTTCAGTGTAAGTCTAAATGTTTTATGGAATAATAATAAAAAACAAACAACAACAACTTTTAGATTTAATATTAATTCCTTGGGTATCAACATCAAAATACCAACGGTAGATTCTTTAGTATGTTTTATATCTGGGCAATTAGTAAATTAAAAAATGGACAATTATTTTGAAATTATGCATAATTTACACTCTTCTCAAACTTAGTTCTTTCATCTAAGTAGGATAAATTCTGGGTAGCTTCTTAAAGGAACTTAACTATCTTTAAGGGACAATGTTTTGTCCAATATCCTTTTCTATATTTGAAGTCAAATAAATCTAACTTACATCTAGTAAGTATACTTACAAAATTATAAAGTATTACATTCATATATTCTTCAGAGTGTTACTGAGCACGGACTAGCATGGAAGTTTGATTTCTGCACATTTATATGAAATAACATAACGTGTCTGCAATCAGTTTCAGTGAAAAACAACAAAGTAACAAATAAATGTGACATATCACAGTCATGCTCACACACACACACACAAAGACTGAGAGAGATTTAAAAACTCATATTACGTATGTTTTACCAAAATATTTAAGGAAACATATAACATTATATATTCCTCCAAAATTTACCAAATTATTTATGATTATAATTAAATGGAAAATTAATTAACCTGTCAATTATTCTTTTGCATTGATATAGATACAAGTTTATTTTGTCAAATTTTTTACACACTTTAAAAATGGACCACATACTATGTAGCATACAGTGGGGGTGGTGTTGGCAAGGTAGGAGGTGGCAGAAAATAACTCGGTATTAATGTTTTACTCTCACATGCATTTCCTAGTCTGACACCCTGTCATATTAGAAGGATATCATTCTGGTTGAATTTTACACTGAATCACTTACCACTGTATCTGCTTATTAACAATCTGGGTATATGCTTGTTAACAATTTGTAGCTCCAATAAAACATTGCCGTACTAAAGATATTTAATGCAAGAGGAAATTCAAAAATGTCAGTTATAGAGCCACTGTAAAAATAACTTATTCTTCCAACAAATGTCTTCATAAAACAACCTGCCAGACTTGTTACTATTTGACAGAATGTTCCAGTATGTTCTAAACAGCTTCATGATGTGAAGTTTCCAAAAGAAGAGACATTGAGCCAATCATTCAAATGGTTTGTCTATGTGATGCCAAACACCTGCATTCGTGTTTGAATGCCTCACTTTTCATCTGAATGATTAAAATCATCTAACCTAATTGCTAACATTTATGCTGTTTTATAATTTACAAAGTGCTTTACA
This sequence comes from Dugong dugon, assembly GCA_030035585.1. Classification (NCBI taxonomy): domain Eukaryota; kingdom Metazoa; phylum Chordata; class Mammalia; order Sirenia; family Dugongidae; genus Dugong; species Dugong dugon. The sequence continues at coordinate 144,660,602 of CM057464.1, read as the reverse complement.
TACCTCATCTCATTTGAGCCTCAGGAAAACCTGCGAGAGCTAGCAATTAGGCCTATTTTCTAAGTAAAGACTCTGAGGCTTAAAAAGAATAGGTTATTATTCATCAGGGATTTAAACAAAGGTCTGTAAACTCCAAATTACATTTGTTGTTGTTGTTAGCTGCCAGTAAGTCACCCGACTCCTGTCAACGCCGTGCACCACAGAACGAAATGCTGCTGGATCAGGCCATTGTGATCTATAGGGTTTTCATTGGCTGATTTTCAGAAGTATATCACCAGGTCTTCGTTCCTAGTCTGCCTTAGTCTGGAAGCTCTGCTGAAACTTGTTCATCATTATAACAACACACAAGCTTCCAAAGACAGTCAGGTGGTGGCTGTGCAGGAGGTGCATTGGTTGGGAATCAAACCCAGGTATCCCACAAGGAAGGCAAGAATTCTACCACCAAACCACCAACGTGGATGGATATGACCCTGTGAAGACAAAGTTATCAGATGTGCAGCCCACCAGTGGGTCTGCAAGCTAAGGTCTCAACTGTTCACGGTTTCCACCAGAGCCATTTTTGTGTGTCTGTGTGTACTTGCAGAGAGTTTTGGAACAAGGAGACATTAATACGCTTGCCATGATTACTGCTTTTATGAAACCTGCCCTCTGATCCTCTTTATTTTTAGTAAAAAGCCATAATCTCCAAAAGACAATATAGACATCAAAATACCAAGTGTCTATAATGTGAAGGCTCACTTGTGTTCCTGACATTCTGCTTCACTATGTCTGAGTTGAAAGAACTATGGTGAAAAGCTTTCCTCTCTTCCTGTGTAACATTCAGAGGGGTGGTAATCATGTCAAAAGAGGAAAGACACACTTGTCTCTGGCATTTTGCCATTATTCATATGTCCCAGGACAGTTCTGCATTCTTTTTTTAACATGGATAAGCACATTTGCACAGTTAACAATTGTTTTTGCGATATTAACAAGCTAAAAAACATCTCAGACCAATATAGAGTTCCATTTCTATGGATTTCTATTTATTTAAATTGTCAAAGGACATAGTTGTTTCAGAGTACAAACCCTTTAAAAACTATTCTTATTTTTCACACCAAAATAATGTCCTGTATATTAGTGATTTATTATATTCTTCTCAACATTCCCAGGTTTTGTTACTCAGATTATTTCTGATAACATGAAATACATTTTTTTTTTTTTCCTCTCCTTCATCTGGGTACCTTAATGCAAAAAATACCTCAGGTATGTCTGTTTTGGGTTGGCAAGAAAAACGATGATGTGGTGTCATGTGAATCAATGACATAGCAGAAATCCTGATTTTTAGTTAAACTATTTCTTCAAATTATTATAAATCTTTAAAAATATTTTTTAAAATTTGTCCAGAGCTCCTTGTAAGTAGCTGTGTTTCCCCTAATCAAGCTGTTTTGAGAGAAATCAAGACAAAGCTTAAGAGATTTTCTATAACTGTTAAATATTTAATAATATTGAACATGGCATTAAAGTATGCATTTTGATGACTTCGAGAGATCCATTAAAAGGCTGGAAACACAGCTATAAATGCTATCAAACTATTGACCAATGGGCTCAAAAGTGTATCATAGGATTAGAAAATTCGCTGGGGGAATAGTTTCCAGAAAAAGGATAAACTTAAGCGGATATCTCAAATCCATAAAAACTATTATTTAGGAAACAATTCACTACATATGCCAATACAGAAAGCACTATGTCAGATAAATAAATATCACATGAAATAAGTTGCTTGCAAACATCTTTTTGATGTGTCTACTTGACTAGGCTACAGTGTTTGGTTATTCTGTCAAACGTTATTTTGTAGATGCGACTGAAGTCCATAATCTGTTACCTTTAAGTAAGAGGAAACTTGCCTTGACAACCTGAGTGGGTCCAAATCAATCAGTGGAAAGCCCTTAAAAGCAGGCTGACACTTCCCTAAGAAAATAAGAAATTCCCCCTGTGGACAGAAGCTTCAGAGAGTGACAGTGTTCCAGTCAGTCCTTCCCACGGAAGGGCTGGTCCTATGGATTTGACTTGTCTACCCAGCCCCTACAATCATGTATGTGAACCAATTCCTTGTAATATATCTTTCAATACATATCTCTTACTGACTCTTCATTTCTGGTTGAACCCTGAAACAATGCTATAGGACAAAATTCCAGAAAAATACAGAATCAATGACCTTTAACACAGTTTAGCTCAAAATTCTGGGATTAAGGGGGATTTTTATTTTCTGGGGATTTCAATTTTCTTCTATATACTATATGCTCTTGTCTATATATTCTGCAATAGTCGTATATTATTTGTATGTTTTCTGCAGTAAGGTGGAAGACGGACATGATTGAACCGAAGGTGGGGAGACAAGAAAACCCTTGACATAGGCGACAGACAAGAATAAGCAATCTCATTTTGAAAGTGTTTCAGATTAGATGACATCATTCTTGTTGAATACTGTTTTAGTTAAGAAAGGGAAGTGATTGATACAATTTAGGAAATAGTTAAAGATTTGTGGATACTCCTTAACAGAGCAAGAATTCAAAATGGCTTAGTGAAAACTCTTAGAAGGAGGGTCAAGAGGAGAAATATGGCTAAGAGGAGAGCAGGAGTTCATAAGGAAAACTGTGTGGTGCATAATGAGTGACTTCAGATGCATGGACTATGGGTGGAAAATTTAGATTAAAAAGAATGAGAGGCAGGCAGTATATGGTTGATTGAGAAATAGAAACTGAACTAGGCTGCTTTGGGGGGACAAAAATCTTTTTTTTTTTTTTTTTTTGAAGTGGATCTCAAATTTAAGTTGGAAAAGGTGTTAAAAGATGCTGTTTCCTGTGCCCTGCCCACAGAGATTCTGATTCAGTATGACTGAAGTAAAGCCCAGAAATCCTCAGGTTTTAAGCAAATGCCGTTGATGATTCTGATGCGTTGGTGCAGTGATTATACCCAAAGAATCACAGTATCATAGTCTCTGCTTTTGTTCTGAGTTAAAAGGAAAAGCCTGGAAATGTCATTTAATTTTTTAACATTTTTTCACACGTATTTTATTACTCTTGGTCATTATTTTCATATTCCTTCACTTTCCTAGAAACATATTTCTTGGTCTCGACATAAACTCCCTAGTTTACCCATCTGGTATACGGTAGCTGCAACAAATGCAAGAGTTATAGGATGGAGAACAACATTAATGAAGCAACATGATGCCTTTACCTCTTGGTAAGTTTAAAACAGCACAATTTTGAGGAGCAGAAAATGAGCATCTGTACAGATCATGCTGGTTCTTCTGAATCATCTTTGAATCATTCCCATTGCCATCCAGTCAATTTGGACTCAATCACTAGTAGGTATAAAATCACATAAAATGACCAAGTGGGTCATGAAGTCATCTTGAATCCATCCATATTAGGTTGCTGAGTATTATCAGTACCATTGGGTAAAGCTAAGGCTACATTAGGAAGGCAATTAAAGGAGGAATCCAATAAACAGAAAAAAATTAAAACAAAGTAAGAAAAAAATTCTTAAGCCTTTTATAGTCATCTATGTTCTAATAACAGGGCCCTGGCGGTGTGGTAGTTAAGCACTCAGCTGCTAACAGAACGGTTGGCAGTTTGAATCTCCAGCCACTCGGGGAGAAAGACACGGCAGTCTGCTTCCCTAAAGATTAAACCAAACCAAAATCCACTGTCATCAAGTTGATTCTGACTCATAGCGACCCTGCAGGATAGAGCAGAACTGTCCCATAGGGTTTCCAAGACCGTATATCTTTGCGGAAGCAGATAGCTACATCTTGCTCCCACAGAGCAGCTGGTGGGCTTGAACCACTGCACCACCAGGGCTCCTCCCTAAAGATTACAGCCTTAGAAACCCTTTGCAGCAGTTCTACTCTGTTCTATAGGGTAGCTAGGAGTTGGAATTAACTTGATGGCAACAGGTTTTGGTTTATGTTCTAATAATGGGTGTCCCTGTGTGGTACAGACAGTTAAGGACTTGACTACTAACCAAAAGTTTGGCAGTTCAAACCTACCCAGAAGTGCCTCGAAAGCAAGATCCGGTGATCTGTTCTGAACATGGTTTTGAACTTCTACGGAGCCTGGTTCTACTCTGACACACACGGGGTCACTGTGAGTTGGAATCTACTCCATGACAACTGGTATGTTTTAATAAAGCTACCTGGAAAAGCAGGGGATAGAAAAATCATACAAATAGCTCTCAGAAACTTTTTATCACTAGTAAATCTATAGATTTTAGTTTAAGCATCAACAACAAAACAGTTAACAGTGACATACTCATCAGTGTTCTCTCGTCAATTTTTTTTTCTTTTTACATTTTCTGGAAGGATTACAAAAAACAGCCTCAATAACCTTTTACAGAACAGCTCAGAAATGCATAGATAGCTACTGATTTGGTGGCTCTGATATTTATGTAGCTCATATTGTTTCCACTGAGAGTCAACACTACTCATAGTAAAGTGTCTTTATTTTGTATGTGCCATTCACTTACTCAATTAAAAATTGATACATGGAAATCCTCCCCAGGAGGCATATTAATTTAACGCTAAAAATATTTTTTAGTATGGTAATTTCAATGAAGTAAGATTGGTTAGGATGGAAAACACATGTTTCTATCTGAGAGTCAACTTCACAGATGTTCATTGTTAGATTTCCTAAAGAGAGATGCATACTTACTTTCAAGTGCTTAATTTGATTGACAGACTGTCACAAACCTTAATAATCACATCATATTTTTCTTCAGGTCTATATATAATTAACAATAAATAAACTACATACATCAAAATATATTTTTACTCTTTCCAACTCTTTTCCAAATGTCAAGTGTCAGGTACCTTATAAGCTGCCTCACTTTCTTTCTCCTCTGTCCCAACTATTATGTCTCCCAACACACTCTCCCACTCATTATGGAGTCATACATTTCCAATTTCTTTTTCTGAGCTTTTGGTCTATCTATTTTAGGCAACAACCAAATATTTTAAGTAATAATATAGTAGTAAGCTTACTTAGGAGCCCTGGTGGCTCAGTGGTTAAGTGCTAGCCTGCTAACCAAAAAGTTGACAGTTTGAACCTACCACCCACTCCACAGGAGAAAGATGCAGCAGTCTGCTTCTGTAAAGATTACAGCCTTGGAAACCCTCTGGGACAGTTCTGCTCTGTCCTACAGAGTTCCTATGAGTTGGAATCGACTTGATGGCAATGGGTTTTTTGGGTTAAGCTTTACTTATCTTTCAACAGAGTATTCTAATGCAAGTAAAAATATTTGCTACATGCAGCATTGTTTCTGTATAATATCTACAGTAAATATCTGTATAACTGATTAATATCTAACACTGCCATACAAAGAACTCTCATAACTTAATTCCAAACAGGAGGAGCCTCAATAAATAAACAGCTACTCTGAACCATATAAAGATGAGGCTTAATAAATTTGGGCAATCATTATGAGCTTTCATACATTGTAAATAAACAACAACTATATTTACACACACAGAGAAAGAAATATACAAAGGGAGAAGGCTGGCTGCATTCCTGAATTTTCTAGCATAACTTCTGATACAAATGTGCTCATTGGAATAACCATACGGATTATTCAGTTTTGTTACAGCAGCAATCAGTACAGAAAAAATAAAACAGGCACTAACCACAAAACTTTATTGTTCATTATATAAAGTGCATCTTTCCTTAAGCATGAAGGATATTCTTTGTACCAGCATTTATTTTTTATGGTTTGATGGGAGATGTTTTCTTCAATTAAGGTCCTAGGGCTTTGTAACTGACACACAATACTTCTGTGACTTCTATAATTGGTTGTTGTTGTTAAGTGCCGTGGAGTCAGTTCCAGCTCAAAGCGACCCTATGCACAACAGAACGAAACACTGCCTAGTCCAGTGCCATCCTCAAAACTGTTGCTATGCTTGAGTCCATCATTGCAGCCACTGTGTCAATCCATCTCGTCAAGGGTCTTCCTCTTTTTTGCTGACCCTCCACTTTACCAAGCATGATGTCCTTCTCCAGGGACTGATCCCTCCTGAGAACATGTCCAAACTATGTGAGACATAGTCTTGCCATCCTTGCTTCTAAGGAGCATTCTGGTTGTACTTCTTTCAAGACAGATTTGTTCGTTCTTTTGGCAGTCCATGGTATATTCAATATTCTTTGCCAACACCGCAATTCAAAGGCGTCAATTCTTCTTTCATCTTCCTTATTCATTGTTCAGCTTTTCCAAAGAAACACAACTCATCATTTTAAACTGCATTACATGAAAACTGAAAACGTTTTGTTTTAGATACGGTACTAATGAATTGAGACATTTACTTACAGAAAACTATTGTAGGATAATGATATATGAAGGAGTTCAATTAAAGTTTAAGATACTAGTCACAGTAGCATCTTGTCATGAATTTCCATGCTCAAAGCTAAAAGATTATGGGATAGCCTAAGCATAGGCATGCTTTATATTTAAATTGTTATGTTGGAAGCTAATATAGAACATAAAAATAGGGTAAATGATTTAACGCAGGACAGGGAAATTAGTATATCATAAATTTTAATATGAAGAAAATACTTTCATTTGTTCTTCCAAACAATGATAGGAATAGATGTACATTGTGTAATAAGTGATTCAGCTTTATACTAACTGATTCTATTGTCCACATTCTACTATTCCATCCACTAAAAACTCTGGGCAACAGTTGGTGAAGGAATATAAAAACGATTATATAAAAGTTTATATTTAACAAAGATTTGCTTTAGGTTTTCCCACTCCCTTTAATATTCGGACTAAAAAAAAAGATGGATGCTTGAGCCTTAGATTTTTTCCAAGATTAAAAGAACATCTCTTTAGAACTGATTATTAAATTACACACCTTTATAAGTTGTTTCTCTTCTCAGAATTAAATCAATCAATTATGAAAATGAGTGATTTTATGTTGAACCCATTAACATAGTTTTATTACCCTCAGTAGTCTGTAATGATAACCAGAGAGCAAGAACATTAAGGGATCTCAGAGTTCTTGACCAAGATACAGAAGTGGAAGATGAAGGGATAAAGTGCCTAGGTTGTCCTGAGAACAAAGCAAAAAGGCTGATCATGAGGGCCAGAATGACAAAAACAATATGTTGGTGGAAAGACTATAATATTAAAAAATAGGAAAGCACAAACTTATTGAAGAAACTTGTAAGAATGGGATGTTATATTCTGAAATGTGCCCCACCTCCAAAAGATATGCTGAAATTCTAACCCCTGAAATGATGGATGAGACATTGTTCAGAAAAAATAGGGTTTTTCCTTGCAAATGTTACTGGTTAAATTAAACTAAATACCAGAATGGAGAAGGTCCTGGGTCCTATTTCTAATTCCTCCCGTTGTGTTTTATAAAAGAGAAGGGCGGACACTGCAACAGAGTCACACACAGGGGGAAGACCCCACGTGAAGATACATCTATAAGCAGCGAAGTACACCAAGGGTCATCTGCAGCCACAAGAAACTAGGAGAGAGGCGTGGAACAGTTCCTCTCTCAAAGCCATCAGAAGGAATTCACATGGCTGAGACCTTCATTTGGACTTCCAGCCTCCAGAACTGTGAGAAAATACATTTCTGCTCTTTAAAACCATCCATTTTGTGGTATTTTGTTATGGCAGACCTAAGAAACTAAAACAGGAGAAAATTAAATGTAAGAAAATCAGTTACAAAAAGTGTTTCAGAGCCTTTGAGATTTCTGAGGCAAAACAGTTCCAAGGCAGAGATGATATCCAGTTTGTTGAAAAGGCGGGTAAATAGTAGAGAGGAGATGACAAACAGGAGACGAAGAGAAGCAAACATTTGGAGATCATGATGCTTGGTGTATCCCCAAAGCATCTATTACATTTCATAAGTTCCATTTAAAATTTATAATAAAATAGTGTCTTCTTTGTATGACTTGAACATTAAAAGATAGGAAGCAAAGACTTTTCATCATTCTGAGAGCATTTGGCTATTTCTTACTGTCTGATGAGCTCTTCCTTTTGTTGTATTGATGATCTGACAGGATATGTATTCAGCCAAAGTACAAATAAAGTTATTATCAATCTGTATGTGTGGTGGCAGATGTCTGTATTCATCACTATGTCTGAAGTTTTAAATGACAATCAACATGTATTTTTTTAAAGCACCTTCTATAACCAAGGTGACAGTGTAAAATTTCAATCTCAAGAAAGTAACAGGGTTTTCTAATGAGATACATGAATCTGCAAATGAAACACTCTACCACATCCTGATATTTTATAGTAATATGGAAAGTTGTCGGGCATTAGATTTCCTAGATGAAACACAGCATCTCAGTCAATTTAGGAAAGATATAAAATAAAACCTTGAAAACTACCTAAGTATGTTACCTTAATAATTCACACTTTTGAAGGAAAAAGTGGCAATGTCTAAGAAAAGGAAGTTTAGGGGAGATTGTGATAAATATTAAAATAAAAATAATGATTACCCATAAATTACTAAATACGAATGCTTATCTTGAGAAAAAAACAAGACTATTTTGTTAGAACATAGCATTTAATTCTGCCATATTATTATTAGTGATAATAAAGGTATAACATAATCATAATATCCAAATACCAAATTAGTAATAATTTAAAAAAAGTGTGTGTATTTAAACAAGATCATTTTGTGTGTGTGTGTGTATGTGTCTGTGGGGGGGGGGGGAGGGAAAGTAATCACTATTTTACTCCTAAATTAATATTTTCTTATGGTTATCAGTTCTGATCCCTTTATTTCCACCGTCCATTATTATATGCTCAGATAGCCTCTTTCATATCAATATCTACAAAAGGAGGACCTCTGATTGCTTAACTTCAATGTGAAAAGCTCCCGGAATACTCCTACATTGCTGCTTCTGATGGTGTGAACAGTCACAACTTTCAATTCACATTTTTTAAAAGCAGATAAGGTCATGAATAAGTACACTGGTGCTAAAGCAAATGATAGTGAGGGATTTTTCATCTCACAGAATAATTTCTTTCACATATTTAACATTTTGATTCCAGTAATGTCTAGGCTTCAGTAGTTTTAATAAGTAACAGACTCCACTAATAAGTATAATTTGTAAACTCTAAGCTCACAGGGCATATTTTCAGACTACTCTTAAACAGACTGTTATCCTATATACATTTATCTGATCTACATTTTCCTAATATTTTTTAAATTACTTAGAAAAGCACCTGGAATAGTTTCTCAGTATAAGAGTTTGTTAAATAAAATATGATAGCCATCAGTCATCTGAAATATTTTCTCAATCTAGCCTATTAGTCTAAAGTCTAAATTATTAAAATATGAATATATACAGGTCTCCTCTCCAATCTAATTTATAGGGAGCAAAGTTCAGGGCAATTTATTGGCTTTTTACCAAGCAAAACCACCTGGAACTTAAACTTCCCAAATATAAAATACAAGCAAATGTAATTTCATATAAATCACTAGGATAATAGCAATAAAAATATCAATTCAGCTGTATAGTTGTAATTGTGAATTACAAATAGTAATTTGTAACGAACCAGTGATTTTTTAATATTTTCAATTATAAAATGATTTAATCTTGTATTGCCTAATTCTATAGGTTGTGATGTGAATAATAAGGTGATAAATATATTCTCTTGACCAACTGTGGATATCTATCTATCTTTCTGTGCATCTATCATCTATTTATTTATGGAAGGAAAAAGTCCACCTGAAAGATGCCATATAGGCCAGTGGGAAATTTATTCAGAATTTGTGTCTCCCACTACTGTGTAATATTTAAATCTCTTGTCCCTCTAAATCACATAGTGTGTCAACCTCTCACAGAAAATAAAACTTCAGTTACTGTCAAAATTATATATAGTTAATTATTAAAAATGACAATCAACATCTTCAAGTGCTATCCATTATTTAAGAAGATTTCCAACTGAGGATCACTTTGGTTCTAATAGAAAACGTCTTTGATGTTTGCACATTACTTCACAGGAAAAGAAACCAAGATAACAATCACAGTAACAATTTCCCTTAGAAAGTAATACTGTGGTTATAAAAAATCCAACTATAATAGGTATAGAAGGGAAATTTCTCAACATAATAAAGGGCATCTACGCAAAACCAACAGCCAACATCATTCTTAATGGAGAGAGGCTGAAAACATTCCCCTTGAAAACAGGAACAAGACAAGGATGCCCTTTATCACCACTCCTATTTAACATCATGCTGGAAGTTCTAGCTAGAGCAATAAGGCAAGAGAAAGAAATAAAGGGCATCCAAATTGCTAATGAAGAAGTTAAACTCTCCCTGTTTGCAGATGATATGATACTATACACAGAAAACCCTAAAGACTCCACGAGAAATCTACTGGAACTAATAGAAAGATTCAGCAGAGTAGCAGGATACAAGATAAACATTCAAAAATCAGTTGGATTCCTATACACCAGTAAAGAGAACGATGAAAAGGAGATCAGGAAATCAATACCATTTTCAATAGCCCCTAAAAAGATAAAATACTTAGGAATAAATCTGACCAAGAATGTAAAAGACCTATACAAAGAAAACTACAAAACACTGCTGCATGAAACCCAAAGGGATCTACATAAATGGAAAAACATACCATGCTCATGGATAGGCAGACTCAACATTGTGAAAATGGCAATTCTACCTAAAGCAATTTACAAATACAATGCAATCCCAATACAAATACCAACAACATTCTTCAAAGAGATGGAAAAACTAATTATTAACTTTATATGGAAAGGGAAGAAACCCCGAATAAGTAAAGCACTACTGAAGAAGAAGAATAAAGTTGGAGGATTCACACTACCTGACTTGAGAACCTACTATACAGCTACAGTACTCAAAACAGCCTGGTACTGGTACAACAACAGAGACATTGACCAATGGAACAGAATTGAGAACCCAGATGTAAATCCATCCACCTACGGTCACCTGATCTTCGACAAGGGCCCAAAGTCCATCAAATGGGGAAAAGACAGTCTTTTTAACAAATGGTGCTGGCAAAACTGGATATCCATTTGCAGAAAAATGAAACAGGACCCATACCTCACACCATATACAAAAACTACTTCAAAATGGATCAAAGACCTGAATATAAAGCCTCAAACTATAAAATTCATAGAAGAAAAAATAGGACCAACACTTCAGGCTTTAATACATGGCATTAACAGGATACAAACCATAAACATCAACACAAAAAACCCAACAGATAAACTAGATAACTGGGATCTTCTAAAAATCAACATCTATGCTCTTCAAAAGACTTCACCAAAAGAGTCAAAAGAGAACCGACAGACTGGGAAAAAATTTTTGGACAGTACAAGTCAGACAAAGGTCTAATCTCCATAATCTACAAGAAAATCCAACACCTCTACAACAAAAAGACAACCAATCCTATCAAAAAATGGGCAAAGGAAATGAACAGACACTTCACCAAGGAAGACATTCAAATGGCCAACAGACACATGAGGAAATGCTCGCGATCACTAGCCATTAGAGAAATGCAAATTAAAACCACAATGAGATACCATCTCACCCCGGCATTACTGGCACGAATCAAAAATACTGGAAATAACAAATGTTGGAGGGGCTGCGGGGAGATGGGAACTCTTATACACTGCTGGTGGGAATGCAAAATGATACAACCATTTTGGAAAATGATATGGCGTTTCCTCAGAAAGCTAGAAATAGACATACCATTCGATCCAGCAATCCCACTCCTAGGAATATATCCTAGAGAAATAAGAGTCATCACTCGAATAGACATATGCACACCTATGTTCATGGCAGCATTGTTCACAATAGCAAAACGATGGAAACAACCTCGATGTCCATCAACAGATGAATGGATACACAAACTATGGTACATACACACAATGGAGTACTACTATGAAACGAGAAAGAACAACAATGAATCTGTGAAGCATCTCATAACATGGATGAAACTGGAGGACATTATGCTGAGTGAAATAAGTCAATCACAAAAGGACAAATATTGTATGAGACCTCAATTGTAAAAACCCATGAAAAAATTCACATGCAAAATGTAACAATCCTTGTTGGTTACCAGGGATGGGAGGGGAGGGGGGAGGAAATACTAAATAGGCAATAGGTAAGTGGTACATTGGGTGAGAGGTGAGATAGTACACAGTACAGGGGAAACTAACACAACCTGCACAAGGAAAGGTCATGGAGGCCCTATAGACACATCCAAACCCCCCGAGGGACTGAGTTGTTGGACGGAGGGCTCTGGGGACCATGGTCTCGGGGAACATCTAGCTCAATTGGCATGACACTACTTATAAAGATAATGCTCTACATTCTACCTTGGTGAGTAGTGTCTGGGGTCTTAAAAGCCTATGAGCGGCCATCTAAGATACTCCACTGGTCTCATCCCTTCGGGAGCAAGGGAGAATGAAGAGAACAGGATACAAGGAAAAGATTAGTCCAAAGGACTAATTGTCCACAGCTACCAAGGCCTCCACCGGACTGAGTCCAGTACAGCTAGATGGTGCCCGGCTACCACCACTGACTGCTTTGACCAGGATCACAACAGAGGGTTCTGGACAGAGCTGGAGAATGATGTAGAGCATAATTTTAACTCCCAAAAAAAAAAAGACCAGATTTACTGGCCCAAAGAATATTGGAGAAACCTCAAGAGTGTGGCCCCCAGACACCCTTTCAGCTCAGAGGTGAAGTTACCTTCAAGGTTCGATGTTAATCCTGGGAGTGGACAGCCCAGTAAAACTAAATGGGACTAACGAGGTACAGGAGTCCGGTGACAAAGGCCAGAAGGCAGAGGGGGAGTCGGAAACTGATGATAAGGAACACAAATTTAGTAAGGACACTGTCGATGTGTTGTGAGATTTTTGACCACTGTTATAGGGCAACAATTGTAGTAACTATTAAATGGGAGGCTGATTTGTCCTGTAAGCCTTCATCTTGGGTGAGAATGGCAGCACAATTGGAAGAGCATAGTCAATATCACTTAAATGTGTAAGTAAAAAGTTTTGAAATGGTGTTAAAAAAAAAAAAAAACACCAAATGAGACTAATGAGGTACAGTAGTCCAGTGACAAGGGCCAGAAGGCAGAAGGGGACAAGGAAATCCCCTGGTGATAGGGAACACAAGGTGGAGTAAGGATATTCTTGATGTGTTGTGAGATTGTTAACCATTGTCATAGGGCAACATGTGTAGTAACTGTTAAATGAGAAACTATTTTGTTCTGTAAGCCTTCATCTTAAGTGAGAATAACAGCATAGTTGGAAGAGCGTAGTCAATGTCACTGAACTGTGTATGTAGAAATTTTTGAAACGGTGTATCTTTGGCTATCTGTATTTTCATCAAAAAAAAAGGTTGAGAATTTAGAGGCTTAATATGTTGTTGGGTTGTTAACCAATGTCATAAAACAACATGTGTACTACTGTTTCATGAGAAACTATTTGTTCTGTAAGCCTTCACCTGAAGTACAATAAAATATAAAAAAAATTAAAAAAAAAAGAGACAATGAACTTAATTGATAGCAATAAAAAAAAAAAAATCCAACTATCAGGGCCTACCCTTGGGTAATTGCTGAAATGGAGGAAATAGGCCTTCAGTACCATCCCCCATCCCACTCTTCCTGTTTCCTCTTTTGTCTATTCACTACCTTTCTACTTCCTTGCTCCCCTCCTTTCTCCTCAGCAGTACTCTTGGAACTTCTCCAGTTCTTGTTTTTAAACCGTAATTACCAAAGCAATTAGAATTTCATGTACATTTACATTTCTGTCAATTGTTTTTGCATGCCTTTATGTTACTTGATCCTTCAACAATATAAGACAGATGCTACAACACTTTAAGATATTAACTGATTTGTTTAAAGTCACTGTATTTGAAGTTCACATCTTTCTGATTCCAAATCCCTCACTGTTTGCACATGGGGTAGCTCAACATCTGCATAGGCATAATTGATGGACGTTTTCCCAACTATCTTTTGATATCCAGGTTTATGATCCATTAGTCTTTCCTGGGCTTTTCTTCTGTCTGATCATAATTTGATACTAATCTTATATATGGCCCAGCAGTATAGCACCTTAATCCTCATCTTGGTTTTGGATTTTTGGATTACCTTCATATCTGCAAATCAACAGTATTATGACTTTTGCTAATTTTAATCATGGTGTGGTACCTGTATTTTGTACCATCTGTGTTGGGTTACTGACTTCCTAATTTGCTGTGTTTTCACGACCAACAATTGAAGCAAATGCACATTCCCTCACTAAGAATGGTACCTACCTGATACAGGTTATTTAGAGTTCCTGGTTTTGTAGAATATTTGAAAATTTGAATTTACCCTTTCTATTCTAGTCATTCAGAACTCTTCTTTTCGAGCACATTATTCTAAAATATTTCTTGGATTACTCTTTCAGTAGGAATTGGCCAGTAATATGGAAAGCATTGAGTCTAGAGCCAGACTGCCTAGGTATGAATACTGGCTCTGATATTAACTAGCTCTGTGACTTTGAGCAAGTTATTCAACCTTGCAATGCCTCAGTTTCCTTATTTAGAACATGGGCCTATTAAATAATACCTGCTTCATAAAGACGATGTGGGGATTAAAAAAGAGAATACCTTTTTATGTAAATTATGTAAAAATTGTGTTTGGTAAGCAATGATGTCTGAATAAGGATTGGCTTTTATTATATTTCTAATTCAATAAAATTCCTTTAAAAATCCCAATAGCTTCCTTGAAGAAAAGGAAAAGTTCACCCTAAACGTCATATGGAATTGCAAGGAACCCCAAATAGCCAAAATGATACTGAAAAAGAAGTAGGAGGGCTCGCATTTCCTAATTTCAAAACTTACTACAAAGCTATAGTAATCAAAACAATGTGGTATTGGCATAATGACAGATGTATAGACCAATGGAATAGAATTGAGTGTCCATAAATAAACCCATATGTTTAGGGCCATTTGATTTTCAACATGGATGCCAAGATCATTCAACGAGGAAAGAATAATCTCTTAAACAAATGGTGCTGGGACAACTGGATGTCCACATTAAAAAAAAATTATGTTGGACCTCTACCTCACACCATATACAAAAGTGAACACAAAATGAGTCAACAAACTAAATATAAAAACTAAAATTATAAAATTCTTAGAAGAAAACGAAGGGGTAAATCTTCATGACCTCGAATCTGGCAATGGATTCCTAGATATGACACCAACGGCACACACAACAGCAACAACAAAAACAAAAAAGATAAATTACACTTCATCAATATTAAAATATTGTGCATCAAAGGCCAATATCAATAAAATGAAATGATAACCTAAATGGGAGAAACTATTTGCAAATCATATATCTGATAAGGGGCTAGTATCCAGAATATGTAAATAATTCATACAACTTAACAACAAAAGGACAAACAATCCAGTTTTTTTTTTAAATGGGCAAAGGGCTTGAATAAACATTTCTTCAGAAAAAAATAAATAGATGTCCAAAAAGACCATGAAAATAAGTTCAACATCATTAGTCATTAGAGAAATGCTAATCAAAACACAATGAGATACCACTTCACACACACTGAAGGCACTAGTAGAAAAACAAGGCTCAAGGAATTGATGGAATACTAACTCAGATGTTTCAACAAGTGGATGCAGCTTTGGATGTGCTCACTTGTCTGTGTCAAGAAATTTGGAAGATAGCTACCTGGCCAACCAACTGGAAGAGATCCGTATTTGTGCCCATTCCTAAGAAAGGTGATCCAACAGAATGCAGAAATTATCTAACAATATGATTAATATCACACACAAGTAAGATTTTGCTGAAGATTATTAAAAAATGATTGCAGCAGTGTATTGACAGAGAATTGCCAGAAATTCAAGCTGGATTCATAAGAGGACATGGAACCCGGGATATCATTGCTGATGTCAGACGGATCTTGGCTGAAAGCAGAGAATACCAGAAAGATATTTACCTGTGTTTTATTGACTGTGCAAAGGCATTTGACTGTGTGAATCATAACAAATTACGGACAACATTTTAAAGAATGGGAATTCCAGAACACTTAACTGTGCTCATGTGGAACCTGTACATAGACCAAGAGACAGTTGTTCAAAAAGAACAAGGGGATACTGGGTGGTTTAAAATCAGAAAAGGCGTGTGTCATGGTTGTATCCTTTCACCATACTTACTCCACCTGTATGTTGAACAAATAATCCAAGAAGCTGGACTACCTGAAGAAGAATGTGGAGGAAGACTAATCAACAATCTGCATTATGCAGATAATAAAACCTTGCTTGCTGAAAGTAAAGAGGAGCTGAAGCACTTACTGATGAAGATCAGAGTACAGCTTTCAATATGGATTATGCCTCAATATAAAGAAAACAAAAATTCTCACATCTAGATCAATAAGCAACATTATGATAAATGGAGAAAATATTGGATCCACAATCAATGTCCATGAAAGCAGCAGTCAAGATATCAAACGTCATATTGCACTGGGCAAACTTACTGCAAAAGACCTCTTTAAAGTACTGAAACACAGAGATGTCACTTTGAGGACTAAGGTGCACCTGATGAAGCCATGATATTTTCAATCACCTCATGCATGTGAAAGCTGGACAATGAATAAGGAAGACCGTGGAAGCATCCATGCCTTTAATTATGGTGTTGGCGAAGAATACTGAATATACCATGAACTGCCAGAAGAACAAACAAGTCTGTCTTGGAAGAAGTACAGCCAGAGTGCTAATTGGAACCAGAGATGGGGAAACTTCATCTCATGTATTTTGGACATGTTATCAGGAGGGACTAGCCCTGGAGAATGATATCATGCTAAGTAACGTAGAAGGTCAGTGAAAAAGAGGAAGACCCTCAACGAGATGGACAGGGCAGTGTTTTGTTCTGTTGTACACAGGGTCACTATGAGTTGGAAGAAACTAGATGGCACCTACATCAATGACAACAACACATTTGGGCTTTCAGGATCAATCATTCTCTGACAACAGTCACTCTATTGACTAAACACTACAGTAGACTCCAAAAATTGTGTGTGTGTATATGAGCATGTGCATGTAAAATTAGAAACACTGAGCCACTGAAAGAAAGGTCACTATACAATTTCATGATTATCATGCTATCACTAACATATTTTGGAATATAAATTATGACATAGTTTTTGGCAATGTAATAGTCATGCCAAAAGGTATAGTCTCCTTTATAAATCTTACAAGCTATTGAGAAAAACATGTTTTACAAGAAAAAATAAAAATGACCATAGAAGGATATCCAATGCATAGCAAAGCAGGTAAGTCAGGGTAACATGACAGAGGACCTGGGAAGCTACATCCCAGAGGCAGAGAGACTGAAGTGAGGGCATCAGTTAGCAATGGATGGAGGGTAGCACACTGATTAGATCAAACGACAAGGAGAAGGTGTTTCATTTCATGAGAATACACACGAAATACTTTGCGGAGGATAGTTTATATACAGTAACAACTTAGTTTAGCTGATTGGAAAATAATGTTGAAACTCCAGTGTGAGGCTAGATTGAAGAAAAATATAAATTAGGGAGTTTGAAATTTATTATGCAAATAGGAGGAAACACTGAAAGTTTAGGGGCCTGAGAATAATTCTAATAACTGCATCATATGAAGGTAATGATACAAAAACAATACATGTATCAATTAAGTGGGTTACCGTTTGGATGTGTAAGCTGAGCAGATATCAACATGTAAGAAACTCTCATTTTTCCCATTAGGTACAATCAGTTTATACATTGTGGAGCTACTGTCATATATATTAAATGTTTGCTTTAATTTTGAATATGTCTAGGAAGTTTTACTTTTTAATTATTATGTCAGGTGAATGAGGCAACTCTTTTTGGCATATTATCTAAACTGACTTAATTTTGATTTTGACTATAATAACATGCTTTGCCTAAAGCATAATATTGTTATTTTTTTCTACAAAGAGTTATGACTCTTTAAAGATGTGCAGTCTGGTATGTGTGAGTATATATGCATCACCCAGGGTGAACTGCAGGTTTATACAAGCAGTTCAGATGTCTATTAGAGGAGAACTGTAAATTATCTACTTCTTTATAGAACTCAAAGAGCAAAGAAGATCAACTGAGTTAATACCACTCAGCACCCACATTTTAATAACCTGATCTATAATGACAGTGAATAAAACACTTTCTATTATTACTTAAACTTAAAATGGTTCTATTTTAATAAATCAGATGTAAGGGCATCACAAATTAAGAGAAAAAACATGCAACTAATGGGAATTCCTTTTAAAATCCTGAGATAATTGTAAAGTCACACATCTTTACTCTTAAGTGGTGACACTGAAGTAGTCAAAAGGGAGCTAGAGAGATAATCTTTCAGTGATAGCACTAATTCTCAAAGGCCTTCTATGGGAGATCATGTAATTTCTCACCAAACTCATTTTCCTTTCCCCTTCAGCATGCATTGAGATTGCTGACATCTCCCTGTTTTTCCTGTAAGTAGATTTGGTCATATGACTACATTACGACCAATCAAATGTCAGCAGAAATTGTCCTCATTCTAGGCATTGCCAATAAAAATCTCCTATGCAGTTATCCCCTCACTCCCTCTGCCTTTAACTTAGTTGAATACCTTTTCAGCAACATAAACGGTGACTATACACGTGGACCTCACCAGATGGAATACACAGGAATCACGTTGACTACATCTGGGGAAAGAGACGATGGAAAAGCTAAATATCATCAATCAGAACAAGGTCAGGGGCTGACTGTGGAATAGACCATTAATTGCTCATATGCAAGTTTAAGCTGAAACTGAAGAAAATTAAAACAAGTCCACGAGAGCCAAAGTACGACCTGGAGCATATCCCACCTGAATTTAGAGACCATCTCAACAACAGATTTGACGCGTTAAACACTACCGACTGAAAACAAGACGGGTTGTGCAATGACATTAAAGACATCATACATGAAGAAAGCAAGAGGTCATTAAAAAGACAGGAAAAAAAGAAAAGACCAAAATGGATGTCAGAAGAGACTCTGAAACTTGCTCTTAAACATCCAGTAGCTAAAGCGAAAGGAAGAAATGATGAAGTAAAAGAGCTTAATAGAAGATTTCAAAGGGTGGCTAGAGAATACAAAGTAAAGTATTATGATGACATGTACAAAGATCTTGAGGTAGAAAACCAAAAGGGAAGAACACACTCGGTATTTCTTAAGCTGAAGAAATTTAGAAGACATCTACCTCTACCTGGCCCACTGACTGGAAGAAATGCATATTTATGCCTATTCCCAAGAAAGGTGATCCAACTGAATGCAGAAATTATTAAATAACACCATTAATATTACACACAAGTAAGATTTTTGCTGAAGATCATTCAAAAGTGGCTGCAGCAGTATATTGACAGGGAATTGCCAGAAATTCAAGCTGGATTCAGAAGAGGATGTAAAACCAGGGATATTATTGCTGATGTCAGACAGATTCTGGCTGAAAGCAGAGATTAGCAGAAAGATGCTTACGTGTGTTTTATTGACTATTGAAAGGCTTCGACTATGTGGATCATAACAAATTATGGATAACATTTCAAAGAACAGGAATTCCTGAACACTTAATTTTGCTCATGAGGAACCTGTACACAGATCCAGGGGCAGTCGTTGGAATGGAACAAGGGGTTACTGCGTGGTTTAAGTCAGGAAAGGTGTGCGTCAGGGTTGTATCCTTTCACCATACTTATTTTATCTACATGCTGAGCAAATAATTGAGCATCTGGATATATGAAGAAGAACCAGGCATCAGGATTGGAGGAAGACTCATTAACAAACTGTGATATGCAGATGACACAACCTTACTTGCTGAAAGTGAAGAGGACTTGAAGAACTTACTGATGAAGATCAAAGACTGCAGCCTTCAATATGGATTACACTTCAACCTAAAGAAAACAAAAATCCTCACAACTGGACCAATAAGCAACATCATGATAAGTAGAGAAAAGATTGAAATTGTTAAGGATTTCATTTTGCTTGGATCCACAATCAACACCCACGGAAGGAGCAGCCAAGAAATCAAAAGACGTATTGCACTGGCCAAATCTGCTGCAAAAGAGCTCTTTAAAGTGTTGAAAAGCAAACATGTCACCTTGAAGACTAAGGTGCACCTAATCCAAGCCATAGTGTTTTCAACTGCCTCATATGCATGAGAAAGCTGGACAATAAATAAGGAAGACTGAAAAAGAATTAAAGCCTTTGAATTGTGGTGGGCAGGGGGAGAATATTGAATATATCTTATACTGCCAAAAGAAGGAACAAATGTGTCTTGGAAGAAGTACAACCAGAATGCTCCTTAGAAGCAAGGATGGTGAGATTACATCTCACATACTTTGGACATGTTATAAGGAGGGATCAGTCCCTGGAGAAGGACATCAAGCTTGGGAAAGTAGAGGGCCAGCAAAAAACAGGAAGACCCTCAACAAGATGGACTGACCCAGTGGCTGCAAACATGACAATGATTGTGAGGATGGCTCAGGACCAGGCAGTGTTTCATTCTGTTGTACATATGGTCGCTGTAAGTCGGAACTGACTGGAGGGCACCTAACAACAACATACAGTTGTCCCCTCACTCTTTCTGCTTACAACTTAGTTGAATGGATAGGACTTCTAGGAATTAGACAGGGTGGAGCCAGAAAGGAAAAGGAGGCTGGGTTCCAAGACAACTCTGTAAAGCAGAACACTATGCCTCCCTGGAATGTAACAAGAAATACGTTTTTATTATGTTAATTCATTGAAGTTAATGGAGCTATCTTTCATAGTAGTTATCCTACCTACTAGTCCATGGGTGGCAAAAACCTTTCAAAGCTCAACTACTAACTGAAAGGTTGTAGGCTTGAATCTGCCCAGAGCACCTGTGAAGACAGGCCTGGAGACCTGCATTTGAAAGCTTGCAGCTTTGAAAACCCAGTGGAGCAGTCATGAATCAACTGGAAGGCAATTAACAACAAGAAGCCTGCCCTAACATACTCCTGCAAGGAATAGGTTGTGTCTTTCTTATCACTATTTTTCCTGAACCCAGAAGATTGCTTAGCATTTAGGGAGGCATTTGATGAAGTTTAGTTTACAATGAATGAGTAATCTGTTGAGATGAAACCTGTTTTCAGGGTGAGGTTGGGATAGACAACCTCTGAGTTTCCTTCTAATATTAAGATTTGGTGAAATTCCATGAGTTTAGGTTTCCAATTGCCCCACTGTGGTGGGAACTACAAAGTAAGTATACTTTATTTATTTAGCATAGGTGTTATCCTGCTCATATCAAATATTTCCTCAAATTCTACAAAACACATGATAAATGTCCCTTTGTTTAATACAACATATTGACTGCATTTTCACTAGAGTGTAGAAATAAAAAATAAATACTTCGACATAATACTTTCTTGACTTAAGAGAGCTAGATAAACAATAGCTCTACTGTATAGTAGAAATAAATAATAAACAGAATCAAATCCTTCACCATGAAAGTCTTCATCCTTTATTTTCAAAACAATAGCTATCATCTTAGAAACCAATAATCAATTGTCAAGTTGTCACTCTCATATGTGAAGCTTAAAGAATTGAGGAATGGGACTTATGAGGAACAGGAGTTAATGAGGAATAGGTGTTATGCTAATATTGTTTGCTCTACTCTATGGCAGTAACCTTGAAAAACTGAATAATAATAATAATAACAACAACAGTTATCTGAGAAGGAAGGGAAATATTCAAATTATTTCATTTTCCTCTAACTTTCAGAGAAAATAAGATTTAAAAAGTACTTGATATGGTGTCATAAAGTCAGAATCAACTTAAATTCAATTTTTAAGTATAATTAAAGAAAGAATTGGATTTGTAGCAGTGTTAGCAACATATAACACTTCTTCTCCCCCCTTTTCAGATTTCCATTTGAAATTCCTTCCAAAAAACTAAATCCACTGTCGTTGAGTCAGGTCCGACTCACAGTGACCCTAAAGTGCCTATGAATATTTTTCTAAGAATCAGTTTGGCATTTTGTATGCATAACTTTTTTTCTGCTTCTTTAGTTCTCAATACTTGATAAAATTTAAAGCCATTGTGAGGGGCAGTTTTGGGGTAGAGATAAGTTAACTCACTTTACAACTGCAGATAGAATATTAGAGAACGAGAGACAAAAATATTTTCAGTAAAACTCCATGTCATGATTTAAAAGTAATGTACATTAAAATGAATGCACAGAGTTTTAGAGTTACAGCAAAACAGTGCTCTAGGCAGAAGCACCACGCCATCCCTCCACAGCAAAGATCTGAAAAACTAAGCCAAACAGAGAATACAACAATCCTGAAACCCTAAAACATCATGAAGGGATAAAGAACTCAGCCAAGCACCAAATGGAGTGAGAAAACTGACAGAGGACGGAGAGCAAGGAGAGATTCATGCAGAGGTTCCCTACCAGCTAATGCAGCACGGATCCGCCATCTCGGACTCCGATCGGAGACCAGCAAACAGGGGGTATGAGAAAGCAGCCTTACAGAGCTTCCAGCGGGAGAAAAAACAACCGGTAATTGGTGATACACGCTTTCCCACCCCCCACCCTTCTTCACCCCGACTTGGCCTCCTCTGCTTCCCACAGCCACAGTTCCTTGACCAGGAAACAGCGCCTGCTTGGACTCCACACACCCGAATGGGTAGCTGTCTGAGTGCCATTTGTTGGCTGCTGGTGTTCCTTTTTTCCGCTTCTTTTTATTTCTTCCTTGCCTCTCCCCACCTCCCCCTCCTTTAGCTCAAGTACCTCACTCTGTGCACCATCTTTGCTTCTTCCTGAGGGGCTGCAGAGCTCCGGTAATTTGTGACATACGCTATCCCACTCTCTACCCTTCTTGACCCACGCTCAGCCCCCTCTGCCTCCCAAGGACACAGTCTCTTGTCCAGAAACACCAGCCCGCACTAGCTGGTTCTCTGAGTGCCATTTGTTGGCTGCTAGTGTTGCTTTTTTTTTTCTACTTCTTTTGACTTCTTACTTGCCTCTCGCTACCTCCCCCTACCTTCGCTCAAGTACCCGGCTCCAGGTGCCATCTTTGCTTCTTCCTGAGGAGCTGCGGAGCTTCATTTGAGTGTGGAGCTGCTTCCTGGGTTGGGCTGCCATGCTGGTGGGATCCTGGGGCTTTTGTTTGTTTGTTTGTTTTGAATTGTTTGTTTTCTTTTCCTTTTCTTTAGTCAGGAGCCCTTTCTGGCCAGGCTGAGCTGCGGGACAGGGAGACGCCCCTTTGGCTTCCACAGACATGCAGAGGGACCCTGAGGGCATTTCTTTTTACATTGTTTTTTTTTTTTCTTTTCTGTTTCTCTGGGGGCCTTTCTTGTTTTTTTTTTTTTTTTTTTTTTAATTTGTTTTGTTTTCTTTTCCTCTTTTCCCCTTTTTGTCTTTCTTCATTGCTCAGTTTCTCATCTCTCTATATCTTCCTTCTCTTTCTGTTCCCTGAATACCTGGCATTGTATACCTCTATGCCTTCTAGCCAGGCTGTACTGCAACACCTGAGGGCAACTTCCCCAGACCTCATAGCTGCACCGGTGGGATCTCTGGGAACTCTGTGGTTCTTTAACCTTTCTGACTCTTCTTTATTCATTCTTTTGTTTTCTTCTACCTCCCTTTCTGTTTTTCTCCATTTCACAGTCTCTCATCTCTCCACTCCAATGGCAAGCTCCCCTAGCATTCTTTTTTGTTTCTTCGTATGTTTTTGGCTCCTGTTCCTCTCTCCTCTCTCCCACATCCATCTTAGCTCCACACATAAAAATCTCCCCACTGTATCCTGCCTACCTGCACCGTGCACTTGACATCACAACACCAAGCAGCACAGGCACAGCCTACTGGAACCTGCCCTGCACTGATTACCAACCAGCTATGGTGGCTGTAGTAAGTGCCACAAACAACCCATCCCAGTAACTCCTCTTCAGCTAGACCTGCCCTGTCGTACCATATCTGAGTGACTGACCCTGCCAGTGGAAGAAGGAGGCGAAAAGTATTGTGCCCAAAGATGAGCAAACAACAAAGAACACACAGTCTCCCTGCTCAGACATAGTCAAATTTTTTTTAAAAAAAGGGACGAAAAAAACAAATCTACAAGCAATAAACAAGAAAAATAACTATGAATGCCCCGAAGACAGCAGACAATAACAAAACATTTACAAAAACAGGACAAGATGGTTCCAGTAGGCATCCAAAACAAAACACCAGATGACTCTCCTGTGGAAGAAAATGCACTAGAACTACCTGATAGGGAATTTAAATCTCTAATACTCGGAATTCTCCAAGAACTGAGGCAAAAAGCTGACAAACATGAGGAAAAAATAGATAAATTCATGGAAAATACGGACAAAAAATTGGAAGAATTCAGGAAAATAATGCAGGAACAAAATGCCAAAATAAATTCACAACTAGAAATTACACAAAGACAACAATTAGAAATCCAAAAGATAAACAACAAGATTTCAGAAATAGACGATGTCATAGAAGGGCTGAGAAGCAGATTTGAAAGGGTGGAAGACAGGATCAGTGGAATTGAAGACAAACACTTGGATACAACTCTGTTTCACGAAAACTCAGAAAAAAGAACAAAGAAAAATGAAGAGACCCTGAGAGTTATGTGGGACACAATCAAAAGCAAAAATCTTCGAGTGATTGGAATTCCAGAACAGGGGGAGAAAACAGAAAACGCAGAGAGGATCACTGAAGAACTACTGACAGAAAATTTCCCAAATATCATAAAAGATGAAAAGCTGGACATCCAAGAAGCTCAACGAACCCCATATAGAAGAGACCCCAAAAGAAAATCACCAAGGCATATCATATTCACACTCGCCAAAACCAAAGACAAACAAAGAATCCTGACAGCAGCTTGTGAAAAACAAGATGTCACATACAGAGGAGAAAAAATAAGACTACGCTTAGATTATTCAGCAGAAACCATGCAGGCAAGAAGGCAATGGATGACATATACAAAATATTGAAAGAAAAAAATTGCCATCCAAGAATAATAAATCCAGCAAAACTCTCGTTCAAATTTGATGGTGAAACTAGGTCATTTCCAGATAAACAGAAATTAAGGGAATATGTAAAAGTCAAACGAAACTTACAAGAATTATTAAAGCGAGTTCTTCAATCCGAGGACAACAGCTTCAGCTCACAGGCAGAACCTAGGATTCAGGATCGTACGAGCCAGATACCAATCAAGGAAATGAACTCTCGAGGACTATCCAAAGTCAAAAGAAATACAACAGGGAATCAGAGCAGTTAATCAGGAAATGAAAACAACATCAAAACAATAAAAGATGGAATAAACAGCATAGGTATAGAACCTTCTAATGCAGAGGAAGGCAAGGCGATACCAAGTAATGGTAGACTGCTTCAAACTTAGAAAGACAAGGGTAAAATTTATGGTAACCACAAAGAAAGTTAACAAACATACTCATAAAAAAAAAAAGGAAAAACATAAAGTCTCAGCAAAAACAAAAGAAATGAAAAAAAAAAATCCACAAACAAAAGTAACTCAGCACAAGAGAGTAAGAAGAACAAAGAAAACATCCGCACCACAAAAAAAAGCACTACAAAATGACAACAACAAACCCACATCTATCAATAATTACACTGAATGTAAATGGATTCAATGCACCCGTAAGAGATGGAGAGTGACACAATGGATAAGAAAACAGGATCCATGAATATGCTGTCTACAGGAGACACACCTTAGAAACAAAGATGTGCATTTATTAAAAGTCAAAGGTTGGAAAAAAATAGATCAAGCTAACAACTACCAAAAAAGAGCAGGAGTGGCAATTCTAATCTCACATAAAATAGAATTTAAAATGAAATCTACCATAAAAGACAAAGAAGGACGCTATATAATGATTAAGGGAAGGATCCATCATGAAGACATAAGCATAATAAACATCTATGCAACCAATGACAGAGCTCCAAAATACATAAAACAAACTCTAACAACACTGAAAAGAGAAATGGACAGTTCCACAATAATACAACACACCACTCTCAGTAAAGGACAGAAAACAAATCAGAGGAAACTCAGCAAAGATACAGAAGACCTAAAGGGCACAATAAACCAACGTGACTTCATAGACATTTATAGAACACTCCATCCAACCACTGCAAAGTACACATTCTTTTCCAATGCACATGGAACACTCTACAGAATAGACCACATCTTAGGCCACAGAGCAATCCTCAACAAGATCCAAAACGTTGACTTAATTCAAAGTAACTTTCCTGACCACAATGCCATCAAGGTAGAAATTAACAATAGAAAGAGCAAGGAAAAAAAATCAACTACATGGAAAACGAATAATACCCTGCTTACACATCAGTGGGTAATAAAAGAAATCAGAGATGGAATCAAAAAATTCCTAGAATCAAATGAGAATGAAAACACATCATACCAAAACCTTTGGGACACAGCAAAGGCAGTCCTCAGAGGACAGTTTATAGCAATAGATGCACATATCAAAAAGAAGAAAGGGACAAAATCAAAACGTTAACTACAGAACTCAAACAAATAGAAAGAGAACAGCAAAAAAAGCCCACAACCACTGGAAGAAAGGAAATAGTAAAGATCAGAGCAGAAATAAATGAAATAGAGAACAGAAAAACAATAGAAAGATTCAACAAAACCAAAAGTTGGTTCTTTGAAAGAATCAACAAAATCGACAAACCACTGGCCAGACTGAGAAAGAAAAACAAGAGAGGACACAAATAACCCCAATAAGAAATGAAATGGGGGACATTACAACAGACCCAACTGAAATAAAAAGGATTATAACAGAATATTATAAAAAACTATACTCCAACAAATTTGAAAACCTAGAGGAAATGAATAAATTTCTAGAAACACATGGCCTACCCAAACTACGAAAAAGTGATGTTGAAAATCTGAACAGATCCATAACAAGAGAAGAGATTGAAAAGGTAATAAAAAAGCTCCCAACCAAAAAAAGCCCTGGCCCAGATGGCCTCACTGGAGAATTCTACACAACATTTACAGAAGAGCTTGTACCAGTACTACTCAAGCTATTTCAGAGCATAGAAGAGGAAGCAACAGTTTCAAATTCATTCTATGAAGCCAGCATAACGCTGATACCAAAACCAGGAAAAGATGTCACAAAAAAAAAAAAAATTACAGACCAATATCTCTTATGAATATAGATGCAAAAATTCTCAACAAAATTCTAGCCAATAAAATTCAGCAACATATCAAAAAAATAATACACCACGAACAAGTAGGATTCATACCAGGTATGCAAGGATGGTTCAACATTAGAAAATCCATTAACATAATCCACCACATAAATAAAAGGAAAGAAAAGAATCACATGATCATCTCAATTGACACAGAAAAGGCATTGGACAAAGTCCAACACCCATTCCTGATAAAAACTCTCAATCAAATAGGTATAGAAGGGAAATTTCTCAACATAATAAAGGGCATTTATGCAAAACCAATGGCCAACATCATTCTTAATGGAGAGAGGCTGAAAACATTCCCCTTGAAAACAGGAACAAGACAAGGATGCCGTTTATCACCACTCCTATTTAACATTGTGCTGGAAGTTCCAGCTAGAGCAATAAGGCAAGAAAAAGAAATAAAGGGCATCCAAATCGGTAATGAAGAAGTTAAACTGTCTCTGTTTGCAGATGATATGATACTATACACAGAAAACCCTAAAGACTCCATGAGAAATCTACTGGAACTAATAGAAAGATTCAGCAGAGTAGCAGGATACAAGATAAACATTCAAAAATCAGTTGGATTCCTATTTTCCAGGAAGGAGAATGAGGAAAAGGAAATCAGGAAAACAACACCATTTTCAATAGTCCCTAAAAAGATAAAATTCTTAGGAATAAATCTGACCAGGGATGTAAAAGACCTACACAAAGAAAACTACAAAACACTACTACATGAAACCCAAAGGGATCTACATACATGGAAAAACATACCATGCTCATGGATAGGCAGACTCAACATTGTGAAAATTACAATTCTACCCAAAGCAATTTACAAACACAATGCAATCCCAATCCAAATACCAAGAACATTCTTCAAAGAGATGGAAAAACTAATCATTCACTTTATATGGAAATGGAAGAAGCCCCGAATAAGTAAAGCACTACTGAAGAAGAAGAAGAAAGTTGGAGGACGCACGCTACCTGACTTCAGAACCTACTATACAGCTACAGTAGTCAAAACAGCCTGGTACTGGTACAACGACAGATACATTGACCAATGGAACAGAATTGAGAACCCAGATGTAAATCCATCCACCTATAGTCACCAGATCTTTGACAAGGGCCCAATGTCCATCACATGGGGAAAAGACAGTCTTTGTAACAAATTCGTGCTGGCAAAACTGGATATCCATTTGCAAATAAATGAAACAGGACCCATACCTCACACCATATACAAAAACTACTTCCAAATGGATCAAAGACCTGAATACAAAGCCTAAAACTACGAAGTTCATAGAAGAAAAAATAGGAAGAACACTTCAGGCCTTACTACATGGCATTAACAGGATACAAACCAGAACCATCAACGCACAAAACCCAACAGATAAGCTAGATAACTGGGATCTTCTAAAAATCAAACACCTATGCTCTTCAAAAGACTTCACCAAAAGAGTCCAAAGAGAACCTACAGACTGGGAAAAAATTTTTGGACAGTACAAGTCAGAGAAAGGTCTAATCTCCATCATCTACAAGAAAACCCAACATGTCTACAACAAAAAGACAAATAATCCTATTCAAAACTGGGCAAAGGAAATGAACAGACACTTCACCAAAGAAGGCATTCAAAAGGCCAACAGACACATGAGGAAATGCTCGCGATCACTAGCCATTAGAGAAATGCAAATTAAAACCACAATGAGATAACATCTCACCCCTGCATTACTGGCACGAATCAAAAAACCTGGAAGTAACAAATGTTGGAGGGGCTGCGGGGAGATTGGAACTCTTATGCACTGCTGGTGGGAATGCAAAATGTTACAACCCTTTGGAAAATGTTATAGTGCTTCCTCAGAAAGCTAGAAATAGACATACTATTCGATCCAGCAATCCCACGCCTAGGAATATATCCTAGAGAAATAAGAGTCATCACTCGAATAGACATATGCACATCTATGTTCAGGGCAGCATTGTTCACAATAGCAAAACGATGGAAACAACCTAGATGCCCATCAACAGATGAATGGATAAACAAACTATGGTACATACACACAATGGAGTACTATGCAACGAGAAAGAACAACAATGAATCTGTGAACCATCTCATAACATGGATGAAACTGGAGGACATTATGCTGAGTGAAATAAGTCAATCACAAAAAGACAAATAGTGCATGAGACCTCTATTGTAAAAACCCATGAAAAAGTGCACACACAAAATGTAACAATCTTTGTTGGTTACCAGGGATGGGAGGGGTGGGGAGGAAATACTAAATAGATAATAGATAAGTGGTGTCTTGGGTGAAGGGTGAGACAGTACACAATACAGGAGAGAATAGCACAACTCGTACTAGGGAAGGTCATGGAAGCCCCAGACACATCCAAACTCCCTGAGGGACTGAACTGCTGGACAGAGGGCTCTGGGGACCATGGTCTCTAGGAACATCTAGCTCAATTGGCATGACACAGCTTGTAAAGACAATGCTCTACATTCTACCTTGGTGAGTAGTGTCTGGGGTCTTAAAAGCCTGTGAGTGGCCATCTAAGATACTCCACTGGTCTCATCCCTTCGGGAGCAAGCGAGAATCAAGAGAACAGGATACAAGGAAAAGATTAGTCCGAAGGACTAATTGTCCACAGCTACCAAGGCCTCCACCGGACTGAGTCCAGTTCAGCTAGATGGTGCTCGGCTACCACCACTGACTGTTCTGACCAGGATCACAACAGAGGGTTCTGGACAGAACTGGAGAACAATGTAGAGCATGATTCTAACTCATAAAAAAAAGACCAGATTTACTGGCCTAAAGGAGACTGGAGAAACCTCGAGAGTATGGCCCCCAGACATCCTTTTAGCTCAGTGGTGAAGTTACCTCCAAGGTTCAAGGTTCAGCCTGGGAGTGGACAGCCCATAGAACCAAATGAGACTAATGAGGTACAGGAGTCCAGTGACAAGGGCCAGAAGGCAGAAGGGGACAAGGAAGCTGGTGATAGGGAACCCAAGGTTGAGTAAGGATATTGTTGATGTGTTGTGAGATTGTTAACCATTGTCACAGGGCAACGTTTGTAGTAACGGTTAAATGAGAAACTATTTTGTTTTGTAAGCCTTCATCTTAAGTGAGAATAACAGCACAATTCGAAGAGCGTAGTCAATGTCACTGAATTGTACATGTAGAAATTTTTGAAATGGTGTATCTTTCGCTATGTGTATTTTCACCAAAAAAAAAAAGAGGTTGAGAAGTTAGAGGGTTGACATGTTGTGGGGTTGTTAACCAATGTCATAAAACAACATGTGTACTTCTGTTTCATGAGAAACTATTTGTTCTGTAAGCCTTCACCTGAAGTACAATAAAAAAATGAAATATAAAAAAAATAATAATAAAATGAATGCACAGAACCTGGTTGATATTAAGGGATGCTAAAAATTAGCCAAATTGCTTTAAATTTATATTGATCATGTTGCTTTTCTGAAAGCAATAGAGATCTTAATTTTCCCATTATTCTTAACACGATTGCATATGTATTTTATATCATGCAATTAGAAAATTTTAAATATGCTATTATTTGGGACTAAACTGGCATGATTTAAATAGAGTTTATAAAGTTTTAGAGGAGACCGTATTTAAGTCCCAGGCATATCCTACTTTAGTTTTAAAATCAAGTGGTGGTTTGAGCTAAAACAACTGTCACTAAACCATTTAAATGGAGAGTTTCGGGAGTATACAACACAGTTCGAAAAGTGTGTGTAGAAGAAGCAATCTTGCTCATGTAGCA
Organism: Dugong dugon; assembly: GCA_030035585.1. Taxonomy (NCBI): domain Eukaryota; kingdom Metazoa; phylum Chordata; class Mammalia; order Sirenia; family Dugongidae; genus Dugong; species Dugong dugon. The sequence continues at coordinate 144,629,573 of CM057464.1, read as the reverse complement.
TAACATAAGGAAACAAAAGTTCAAACAAACTCTGCTGTATGCTAATTGTTCCCACACTAAGTATTAAGTGACAGAGATTGATTTCTGAATGTTGAGGTCAACGTGATTTTATAGTTGGTTTGAATTCTAGCAAATAAGGGAAAACAGAATGCTGTACATACATATATTTCAAATCTCAAAGTAAAAACTTGGACTGAATTTAAGGTGAATCAAATGCACCAAGGAGAAACTCAACAATAATTCCATAAGCTTTCACAGATTCTCATAGTGGCTTATCAAATGTTTTTGATGACTGCCCTTAAGAAGAAATACAGTGTATATGGCAATCAGAACATTCTTTTTGTCGTTACCCTATTCATGTTCCATTCTATTCCATTCAATTCCATCTAAGAAAATACTGGTTGTGATACATTAAACTTACTTCAAAATTCAGTAAGGGATTACAAACCACAATATTTTAAAAGCTATTTTACTGAAAGATTATTCAAGGAGAAATCCAAAAGCTAAAATATGCAAATCTGTTCTATGATGCAAAAAAGACTTGTTAGGCTTCTCTAACACTAACGAAATTGGTCCTATCTCAGGAAAAAATAACATTGTTTTCTTGGTAGTACTATGGTTCATTTTATGATTAGTTTTTTAATTGCCTGAAAAAATCTATCATATTAGGATAAAAATTTATTCCAGACAAGACCTCAATAAGCTAAGGAAGTAAACTCTCTAACCCATAGTAATTTATTCTTATGTTAAACCTTGCCATTTCAATTCAAATCACTATGACCAAAATACAGAGATGAAAACCTCTAAGTCAAAAAATTTTAAAATTGGAAATGCTATGCTAGAGAGCAGAACACAGGGAAAGATCTCAATGGGTCTCTTCCAATAGAATTAGTTTCCCAAGCAAAACATAAAATAAGCTTCTTAGACAATATGTTTGCAAAAACCATGATATGTAATGACATGGATAAGGTTGTTGAAACTATGATAAAACTTACATTTAATTGCAAAATGGTATTCAGGTAGTAGGGGGTTTTTTGTTTTGTTTTTCCCTTTCTCCCATTTAACTCAAATGAAATTTTCTAAAAAAAATAAATAAATAAATAACCTGGAATTATAAAGATGCGTTTTTTAAAGATTATGACAAAGGTTCTGAAAAAATTACATCAATTTTCCTTCATTTTTTAAGGAGCATTTTACCATGCATTAGAGACACTTGGAGTTAGCTAAAGCTAATGCAGAACTTATAAGTGAGTTAGTTATGATTAATTTCATCAGCAAATGATCAAATTGGATTATCTACTCAGTTTAGCTATGTATACCAAAAAAAAAAAAAAAAAAATGCAACCATTGTTGTTGCGTTGATTCAGATTCATAGCAACCCTATAGGACAAAGAAGAATGGCCCCATGGGGTTTCCAAGGTTGTCATTTTTACAGAAGCAGACTGCCACATCTTTCTCCCATGGAGTGGCTGGTGTGTTCGAACAGCCAACCTTTCAGTTGGCAGCCAAGCCCTTAAGCACTGCGCGACCAGGGCTCCTTATACCAAAAAACCAAAACCAAACCCATTGCCGATGAGTTGATTCTGACTCATAAAAACACCCCCTGAGGTTTTCAGGGAGCAGCTGGTGGGTTCAAACTGCCAACCTGCAGCGCCAAGGCTCCACAGATACTCTAAACCAAAAAAAACCCAAGCCCGTTGACATCCAGTCAATTCCAACTCATAGCAACCCTATAGGACAGCTTAGAACTGCCTCATAGGGTTTCCAAGGAGCGGCTGGTGGATTTGAACTGCCCACCTTTTGGTTAGCAGCAGTAGCTTTTAACTATTGTGCCACCAGAACTCTGCAGACACTCTAGATACAATCAAATGTTTCTTAAGAACAGATCTAATACATGGAAGAAAGATACTTGGCAATTACGTTTATGGTCTGACTAAGGCAGAATTGCATGTCCAGCTCATAAAACCTGACTTAAGCCTAAATTCATTGTATATACAAAAAATATCAAAGGCCTTGGTAGGATTGAAAAAGTCATAGATCTCTGTTGAAAACAAAAGCAGCTCATGGTGTAAGGAGGATGTAATACAGAGAAAATGTTCTGTAATGAGTTACTGCCCACTTTCGTACTTAACTTTAGCTATTAAATTTAATGATTTTGTCTTGGTCAGTCACCTTTTGCCACACACTAGAGATACTTCTCCCTGCACACTTTCTATTTAGTGGAGAAAGACCCAAGTTAGGCTAAGTAGAAAGGGTTCCACAGTCCCCTTTCATTCACTCATCCAACAAATATTTCTGGATGCCAGGTACTGTTCCAGGTTTACTAAACAAGACAAAGTTCCTGTCCTCATGGAGATTAGGGAAACTAGATGACAGAAAAATAAGCAAATAATTATATGATACCAAGTAGTGTTGTGAAAGAATGCTAAATAAGTGTAAAAGGAGAGAAAGAGTGTAAAGAGGAGAGTAGAAACTAGTAGATGGTAAGGCAGGGGATGGTGATATTTGAGCTGAGATCTGAATAAAATGAGGACACAAAGCATGTGAGGATTTGAAGAAAGAGAGATGTAGTAAGAGGAAAAATGCGAAGCCTGAACTAAGAAACTAACTTGGTTGTTTGAATGCCCTTTTCCTAGCAAGTTCTCTCACCTCCAACCCCAAACAAAGTCGCTACTGAGGGACAGGATACTCTCACAAAATTCCTGAACTAAATCAACTGAATTATAGTACTTGTGTCTCTACGTCAAGCTGGGAGTTTTAAGGCTAAGCATTTAACACAAGATGGACCAATGAAGCTCCCTCTCTGGGATTTTGGAACATGTGACTCTGGGGTTAAACTCAGTCCCATACCAGTGGTGAGGGTGTACACAGACTGTGAAACTCAGAATCAAACAGAGAGAATATTTTCCACCACATGGAGAAATCCACACGCAGCTGAAGAGAGCAAGCCTGACTCAAAAAGAAAAGCAGCAAAGTAACTGTATGAGAAATAGTTGTCAGCAAGATAATGTTAGAAAAGCATGTGTAAATTTATCATTAAAAAATGTTATACATCTCTGTTGCACAGAACTTTAGTGTATAATAAATATCTACATTTTTTATACACACACATCTGTACCCAATTCTGAACTTCCAGTATCCAAGCACATACTGTGCATGTCAAAAGTTTAGAGGAACATAATTTTACTATTTTAATGAATTATACAAAGTGGCTTTATTGAAGTATATACAAATACTTGACAGTGAACCACAGGCCTCCAAATTTTCTGTGTTAAAACAGAAATGCATCAATACTATAACCTTGAAAATAGTAAAAATAAAAAGAAGTAGTACTTTGAAATATTGTTCATTTACATCATTTTATAAGCTAATTTTTGCCTCAACTAAGCAAATTATTTTTAATATACTTGATAATATTTACAAGATGTTGTTACTATATAGTATAAGTATTCTGCTTGATTCCTCTTTCAAGATAAATGAAGTGTTCGTGTCAGGACTAATTTCAAAATATCTAAATACCTACAAAACTTATTGGCCAACACACAGTTAATGTTTATGAAATTCATATTATTCAAAGAATGGTTTATGATTAATAGATGTATAAGTCCTAATGTGTAAAAAAAAAAAAAAAAACTTAACAGACTAACTTCTTTTATATAAATTATCCAGTATTTTTTACATAATGAGAAATTGTCTGTAACCCATTAAGAAAAAAAAAAAACAAAGACCAAACCCATTGTTGTCAAGTCGATTCCAACTCATAGCAACCCTATAGGATGGGGTAGAATTGTCCCATAGGGTTTCTAAGGAGCAGCTGATGGATTCAAAATGCTGACCTTTTTGGTTAGCAATCAAGCTCTTAACCACTGCACCACAAAGGCTTAACTGGTTTTAATGTTCCATGTACAGCCAAAAAGTTCTCTTTAAAATTCAGTACACAGCAGTATCCCTGCTAAACTGTATATAATTCTGAGTCATGATTTATGCCATTATAAATGAGAGTTAAAATAATTCTAGCGCAGTTACAACACCCAGAAATGCCAACCGTTCTAGAAATTTAACATGATTCCTCTGACAGCATCTTCACTGGTCAGCTGCATGTAACCTGTTTCAGGTAATTAGTCCCTTAGTCACCCTATCAGATTTTACAGAGATACGGCCAACATATATGGCAATAATAACTCAGACTGACAAAGATGTAATATGATCTCATGCATATTATTATAAAATTTAAATGTTCAATTTGCAAAAAACATGATAAGCCAGGACAGACACTAATTAGGTTTTGCTTCAAACTCTTCACCTCTTATTCAAATGTAATGACAAGCACTTTGGCATTGAGGCAGAATAAGTCATCGGTTTTTCTGCAAGCATCATATGGGTTTGGAAATCTCAAAAGAGAAAGAAATGGTTAGGAGTACATCTCTATAGTCACATGTATTTTGATAAACATTATACTGCAATGTTTCTGGAGATCAAATTCAAGAGGTCAACTAATGAAATAAAAATAAATGAATTTATAATGCATAATTGAAGTCAAAACACATCAAATGGCTTTGAGAGCTGGAGGCTGTATTTTCCTAATGTGACATTTTCAAACAACCTAGCATATTAGCAATATGTAACAAAAGAGGAAATTGAATAAACTATAGAATTACACCCATTCATATTTTCTCATTATAAACAACAACGACAAAAAACCACTGCTGTTGGGTCAATACTGACTCATATCAACCCTATATGGCAGAGTACAAGTGCCCCACAGGTTTTCCAAGGAGGTGCTGATGGATTCAAACTGCCAACCTTTTGGTTATCAGCTGAGCTCTTAACCACTGTGCCACCAGGACTTCTTTCTCATTATAACCAAAACAAACAAACTTGTTGCTGTCGATTCTGAGGAAGTGTTAATTCGGGGTTGAATATACCTATATACCTGTCTATACATGACATTTTATCAAACCAACGATTAGTGATTCTAGTTTTTCCACAAAGGACATTCTACCTCTAATTTGAGAGAACTATTATTAAATAAGGTTTCTTGATATATTTCAAAGCACATTCATATATTTCAAAATGTTTAAAAACTGTGATAAGGTACCAATATAAAGGCTAAAAGTCATGGGTACAGGCTATCATTAAAAAGTATTCTATTTCACTTTGTAAGTCTTAGCCTTAAAAAATCATAAAGGAACCTAGATTTTGTAGTGCAGGGCTTGTATTTTTAAAGTATTTAATAAAGTTAAATTTACATCATTTTACTGCATTTTCTGATCATAAGAAATGCCATATTAGGCTAAAAGATTTTACTCCAAACCAAAAATTTATATTGGTTGGATGGGTGCTTCTTATAAATGAAATAATTATCAGTGTTTTGTATTAAATAAATCTATGAGGGAAAATACTAAAATTCAATATACTTTAAGATAATTAATATCATACTCTAATGTCCTGTCACAAACTTACCTTGACTGAGCTTAACCTATACTTTTATTAATGTAGGCATATTATGAAGAATATAAGATACTCATTGTTGCTACAGGAGCTAAACAGTAACAACCAAACAAAAAGGTAAAGCAAACAAACAAGCAAAAATAATCAAAGAACAGATTCCCAAATTCTGGTTTCACAGTGCCGTTTGTTGTTATTGTGTGCTGTTGAGGCCATTCAGACTCACAGCAACCCTACAGGACAGAACAGATACTGCCCTATAGTGTTTCCAAGGCTTCAGAGGCATGTTTAAGGTATGCCAGGTATGACATGTGCCCTGGGCACCACTTGAAGGGGAGTGGGGACTGAACAGTTTCTATTAACCATCCCAGTTTCCACGGCCAGCTGTGAGAGATCATTCAGCAAGTTAAAACTAATACTTTTGTATTTGAGAGCCTTCATGGTTCAAGGCAGGCTGTGCGATCTTGCTCTGCTGAGTGTAGAAAGAGAAGAAACTGGAAAAAAAAAAAAAAAGACTTCAAGCGCATCATAGATGAATTTTCATCAGTGAAAGCAAGGAAAATGCAGTTGTAATTTTCACTTAGTGCCATAATGTGTTAAGTAAAAAATTAACAAGCTTGACTTGTATTTTTGAGCTGACATGGCAAAATTATCTAAAAGATGGGTGTCAGATATTTGGACCGGGGTGCAATTTCAGTGCTTGCCATAGGTGCCATTTTCCGTAGATTTGCCTCTGCAAGGCTGTAATCTGTACAGAAGCAGATTGCTTTCTCCCATGGAGTCACTGATGGGTTTGAACTGCAGACCTTTTGGTTAGCAGCCAAGAGCTTAACCACTAAACCACAAGGGCTCCTTATAGTGGCCTTAAATCAAAAACCAAATCTGCTGCCGTTGAGTTGATTCCAACTCACAATGACCATACAGGACACAGTAGAACTGCCTCATAGGGTTTTCAAGAAGCTACTAGTGGATTCGAACTGTGACTTTTTGGTTAGCAGCTGAGCTCTTTACTCTTGTACCACCAGGGCTCCATAGCGCCCTTAGTGCCTCATATTTTCTTTTTCACAGCATCCCTCTCTTAGTTATATACTAGTGTCTCAATTTTTTTCACAGCATCCCTTGTTTTCAGCTTAGTTATCTAGTGCTGCTATAGCAGAAATATCACAAATTCGTGGCTTTAACAAACAGAAATTAGTTTTCTCACAGTTTAGGAGGCAAGAAGTCTGAATTCAGGGTGCTGACTCTAGGGGAAGCCTTTCTCTGTCTGTCAGCTCTGGGGGAAGGTCCTTGTCTCTTTTGAGCTTCTGCTCCTGGGTGATCTTTACGTGGCTTGGCATTTCTCTTCCTCCATCTCTGCTTGCTCACTTGCTTGTCAAAGCATTGGTTAAGATATACCTTACACTAATACTATCTCATTAATAGAACAAAGAAAACCCATTCCCAAATGGGATTACAAACAGAAGTATAAGGATTAGGATTTACAACACGTATTTCGGGGGGACACAATTCAATCATTTCAATGCCCTAAATGAAAAAAAACAAAACAAGATAACAGTCTAATAAGTAATTAAGCCCAAACAACTTAGTAAGTACTAATGGCCAAACAATTTAGTAACTCTTTGTAAAAAATAATGCATATAATAAGTTGGAAGAAAAATATTTTTATTTCTTCTTAACCACAATTAATCATTAAAAGTATATGTGTGCCTGTTGGACAATATGCAACTTCTTAAACATTAGAATGAGATGAGACACCACCACCCTCATATCCTATCTTATACTGATTTTCACATGGTACTTGCTTTTCATCACAGCAATTACTAAAAACCTAGCTTCTCAAATATATTACATCAAAAGGAATTATTTTGTTCTAATGCTAAACCTGTGAAATACTTGAAGTTAGTAATAGATGTCAATTACCACCGTTTCCCTTGAAAACTTAAAATGCCCCATGGTGTCCCTATGAGTTCTGTATGGTGCACTGGGGTGCCTCAACACACAACTTGAGACCTACAGGTTATATGCTGTGTTACTCTAGGGTTTCTAATTTACATTGCATAATTTGAAAGTATATCAAGTTCACTTAATCTAGTATCTTAAGTATTGAAATAAAGTTCATCCGAATATCTGTTAAAATCTTACTTACAATTCTGTCTCTACTTGAGGAGTTTTTGCAAAACTCCTTTACAGTTTACGAAACCTTTTAATGTACATTACTTTGTAGATATTGATGGGGGGAAAAAAAAAACAATGACCATTCAGCTGGTGGCTGAGCAGTCAAAGAAGCAGTACTAAGGATTCAATTCATTCTGAATGATCTCAGGGTTGTTTATAACATCCTGTTCATGCCATTTGTTTTCATACAATTTTCAGTTCACTTTATCTTATCATTCGTCTAAATGAGGACTAATTGTTAGTCCCCTTCTATATTAAAGCCATCCTGTAACTGAAGATGATTTTTACCTCTTTCTCAGCTAAGTGCCCTATCTGCCTTTAATCTTTCCTCATCGGTTCCATATTTCATTCCTTTAATTATCTTTATATTTCCTCTCTAGATTTCCTTCCATATTATCAAATTTCTTCAATGCACCGGATACTCAAAGAGAATACACTAGATGTAACAGTTAAGATTATAGAAGAAAATTCTTTGAGATTAAATGAGAAAGTGGATATGAAAGACATCTGTAAGCCAATGAAATGTCTTCCCAAAACAAGGGAAAATGTTTACAACAGGGCATTTTACTGTTGAGAAACATACCATATGGGAAAAACTTTTTAGGATCCCAGATCAGTAGTACAGTTGTGAAAACACTTGGTTTTTTTTTTTTTTTTGGTACCTTCAATAAGTTATACTATACTAGATAAAGAAAATTTCAATGAGACATTTTTGTTAGCCTTTGACAATACTGATATTTTAATAGCATTTCTGTGTGTATATTTTAATTTCATAACCAAATACTAAGTGGCAATGTTCCTTATATTTCAAGCATGTTTACCAGCAACTTTTATTTTAGTTTTTTTTCTAACAATGGTATATGTATTTCCTATGAAAACTTTTTAATCATCTGCCTGTTTTCTTATACATTTAGGAGTCAAATTTGTAACTTTAATTCATACAGATCCCTAAGTGTTTTTTATCAATGAGTATGTGATACTGAAGCATCATCTAACACTCCAAGATGAACATAAAAAAGATCAAACACATCATAATTTGTTTGATGCATAAGGTGACCATTTTTTAGGAAACAATCGTGTAATGAGGGTAGAATAAGAAAACTGCAAGCTAGACAATAAGCAACTACCTATCAAACTGTGATATTATAATTTACATGTAGTAGATTAAGAATCTTCCTATTAAGTGAAAAATAAATCCACATGCATTAGAAGTATGCCTGAGAAGACTTCATGTCTGGGAAAGTACTGCATACCAACAGTTTAAACCAAAAACCAAACCCGTTGCCACGGAGTTGATTACGACTCATAGCGACCCTATTGGACAGAACAGAACTGCCTTATATGGTTTCCAGGGAACAGCTGGTGGATTCGAACTGCCGACTTTTTGGTTAGCAGCTGAACTCTTAACCACTGTGCCTGCCACCAAGGCTCCACCAACAGGTTAGACATAAGAAATATTTAAAGGTGTGACATTAGAAATATCCCTAAACAAAATTCCAGAGGCTGAAATTTGGCAAGCCACAGAAAATATCTGGTCCTTAGAGTGGTTGGCCAGCACTGACCATGCTTTAATTTACCAGGAATCCTTCTCTCCCTAATGCGACCTGTCTGGCCCGTGGCAATTTTGAGTTTGTGATCAACATTCACCACCTATCCCCCTTTCAAAATGACGTCTACATTTTCAAGTATCATCCCGTTGCCATCAAGTCAATCAAAGTCCCAGTGACCCTACATTGCTGCTGATGTTAGGTGCCTCAAGTCAGTTACTACTCATAGTGACCCTATGTACAAATGAACTAAACACTGCCTGATCCTGCACCATCCTCACAATCCTTGCTATATTTCAGCTCATTGTTGCAGCCACTGTGTCAATCTATCTCATTAAGTGTGTTCCTCTGTTTACCTGACCCTCTATTTCACCAAGCATGCTATCCTTCTCCAGGGATTGGTCCTCCTGATAACATGTCCAATGTATGTGAGAAGAAGTCTTGCCATCTTCGGTTCTAAGGAGTATTCTGGTTGTACTTCTTTCAAGATGGATTTGTTTGTTCTTCTGGCAGTCCATGGTATATTCAATGTTCTTCACCAACACCATAATTCAAAGGCATCAATTCTTCTTCAGTATTCCTTATTCCTTATCCAGCTTTCACATGCATATAAGGCGACTGAAAACATTATGGCTTGGGACAGGCATACCTTAGTCCTTAAAGTTACACCTTTGCTTTTAAACACTTTAAAGAGGTCTCTTCCAGCAGATTTGCTCAATGCAATATATCCTTTGATTTCTTTACTGCTGCTTCCATGGATGTTGATTGTGGATCCAAGTAAAATGAAACCCTTGACAACTTCAATCTTTTCTCCATTTATCACGATGTTGCTTACTGGTCTAATTGTGAGGATTTTTGTTTTCTTTATGTTGAGGTGTAATCCATACTGAAGGCTGTGGTCTTTAATCTTCGTCAGTAAGTGCTTCAAGTCCTCCTAACTTTCAGCATGCAAGGCTGTGTCATCTGCATACCTCAGGTTGTTAATGAGTCTTCCGCCAATTCTGATGCCGCATTCTGCTTCATACAGTTCAGCTTCTTGGATTATTTGCTCCTCACACAGATTGAATAATACTGTAAAAGGATACAACCCTGTCCCACACCCTTTCTGATTTTAAACTATGTGGTATCTCATTGTTCTGTTTGAACGATTATCTCTTGGTCTATGTACAGGTTCCCTATGAGCACAATACAGTGTTCCGGAATTCTCATTCTTCACAATGTTACTGATAATTTGCTATAATGTACACAGTCAAATACCTTTGCATAGTCAATAAAATACAGGTAAACATCTTTCTGGTATTCTCAGCTTTCAGTCAAGATCCATCTGACATCAGCAATGATATCCCTCATTCTAGGTCTTCTGAATCCAGCTTTAATTTCTGGCAGTTCCCTGTCAATGTACTGCTGCAACCGTTTTTCAATGATCTTCAGCAAAATTTTACCTGTGTGTAATATTAATGATATTGTTTGATAATTTCCACATTCTATTGAATAACTTTCTTTGAAATGGGTACAAATATGGATCTCTTCTAGTCGGCTGGCCAGGTAGCTGTCTTCCAAATTTTTTACCACAGATGAGTGGGTGTTTCCAGTGTTGCATCCATTTGTTGAGATATCTCACTTGGTATTCTGTCAATTCCTGGATCCTTGTTTTCCACTAATGCTTTCAGTGTGGACTGGACTTCATCCTTCAATACCATCAATTCTTGATCATATGGTACCTCCTGAGACGGTTAAATGTCTACCAATTATTTTTGGTACAGTGACTCTGTATTCCTTCATCTTCTTTTGATGCTTCTTGCACCATTGAATATTTTACCCACAGAGTCCTTCAAAATTTCAACTTGAGGCTTGACTTTTTTCTCAGTTCTTTCAGCTGAGAAATGCCAAGAGTGTTCTTCACTTTTAGTTTTCTAACTCCAGGTCTTTGCACATGTCATTATAATACTTTGTCTTCTCAGGTTGCCCTTTGAAATCTGTTCAACTCTTTTATTTAATCATTTCTTCTTTTTGCTTTAGCTACTCTACATTCAAAAGCAAGTTTCAGAGTCTCTTCTGACATCTTTTTTGATCCTTCTTTCCTTCCTGTCTTTTTAATGACCTTTTGCTTTCTTCATGTGTGATGTCCTTTGATGTCATTCCACAACTTGCCTGGTCTTCAGTCATTAGTGCTCAATGCATCAAATCTATTCTTGAGATGGTCTCTGAATTCAAGTAGGATATACTCAAGGTCATACTTTGGTTCTCATGGACGTGTTTTTATTTTCTTCCACTTCAGCTTGAACTTGCATATGAGCAACTGATGGTCTGTTCTGCAGTCAGCCCCTAGCCTTGTTCTGACTGATCATAGTAAGCTTTTCCATCATCTCTTTCCACAGATGTAGTCAATTTGATTCCTGTTTTCCATCCAGTGAATTGACATTTATAATTGCTGTTTATGTTGCTGAAAAAAGTTATTTGCAGTGAAGAAGTTATCCACCTTGCAAAATTCTGTCAAGCAATCTCCTGCATTGTTTCTATCACCAAGGCCATATTAGCCAACTACCCATTCTTCTTCATTTCCAGCTTTCACATTCCAGTCACCAGTAATTATCAATGCATCTTGACTGCATGTTTGATCAATTTCAGACTGCAAAAGTTGGTAAAAATCTTTAGTTTCTTCATCTTTGGCCATAGTGGTTGATGCATAAATTTGAGTATCAGTCATATTCACTGGTGTTCCTTGTAGGCATATGGATATTATCCTATCACTGACAGCACTGTACTTCAGAATAGATCTTGAAATGTTCTTTTTGACAATGAGTGTGATGTCATTCCTCTTCAGTTTGTCATTTCCAGCACAGTGGACTATATGTTTGGATTCAAAATGGCCAATACCAGTCCGTTTCAGTTCACTACTGCCTAGGATATCTATCTTTAAGTGTTCCATTTCATTTTCGACAACCTCCAATTTTCCTAGATTCGTATTTTGTACATTCTACATTGATTATTAATGTATGTTTGCAGCTGTTTCTTCTCATTTTGAGTTGTGTCCTACAGTGACCTTTAGGACACAGTAAAACTGCCCCATAGATGTTTACAAGGCTGTAATCTTTACAGAAGCAGATTGCCACATCTTTCTTCTGCGGAGTCACTGGTGGGTTTGAACTACCAACCTTTCAGCTAACAACTGGGCACTTAAGCCATGGGGACTCCTTTCCAAGTATCATAAATATTCTGAAATTGGAATGCCAGAGCAATTGCAAGAAGTTATTTGTAGCTATCATCCGTCATAATTTCTACTCATTACTCTGCCATTTTTTCCCCTCTAATAGGGTCTGTTCATTTAAAACTCCTATGTAAAAGAAGACATCTTATAGATAAAACTAAAATTTCATTGTAGATTGAATATACATTTGGGATTTCAGAAATTCCACAAAAATCTATAAATACATTCAGAATACCTGTATCAATATGCTTAGGTAAATCACACTTCTCCTCAATCTGAAATTTCTAGATTTAATAGCTTAGGATCAACATAGTAAAACTGTTATCTTTTTGGTAGATCAATGATTATATTATTGTTGTTGTTAGTTGTCATAGAGTGGGCTCTGAGTCATGGTGACCTAATGTATAACAGAACAAATCATATAATTATCTGCTAAATCAGTCTTTTCTGAAAAGTAATTGTTTTTATTAATCAAATTTGCGTAATTCTAGTAATGGGGCTGTGTGCACAATATTTACTTTAAATGGACATTTAATTTACATGTACACAGGAAATGTATTCGAAAGCCCAGTTTAATATATATGCATATATACAGCACATAACATGTAATGATACACATATTTAACATAGAAAATAGAATTGCACCCAAATACAGCTTTTTCAAAATAAACCCTGAATTTATTTTCACTGGTGGAATTACTGTTGTACCCTCTTTATAGCTTGCAATACAAGAAGCGCCCTTGGGACCAAATGGGTTTTGGCTTGAGCATGAGAGTAGCGTTAAGAATAGATTGCTGTTGTTATCATTTAGTGTGAAAGAGAAGAGACTGCTGTTAAGATAAAGCAAGGGGTTATTTTTCCTACCCTCGCGCTCCATCCCCTTTTTGCTCAGATCACCTCGCCCAACTGAAAAGATTTCCCACTAGGTTTATTACCCTTTTCTTGATATACTCTGATGGGATATGCAAGCTAGTGTTTACCTCCTCCTTCCTCCCACTGCCAAATGAGCCTCATTGCTTTCCTCATAATAAGCATCATTGCCAAGCCCAACTCCCATGACGGCTTCAGAAAGGAGAAGAAATAGAGACAAGGGAGAGGGCAAACCTGGCTAGCTGTGGAACACTGGATATTCTCCTCCCATTGCCAAGGCCTTGATTTAGTACTTTCAGCTCCAGAATCTAGCCAGTTGTATTGAATGGTCAGATTTATATATTTCTCCCATAATCATAACAGCTTGATATTTGATAGGATATACCTATATAACTAAACATTGACATGTAAAAATATCTCTTGTTTTTGGGTTTCTGAGGTCACTTCAAATCCTATGTCTCTTAGCTCCTCAGTTTTGATGATTCCACTATGCCAAAACCAACAGGTGAGTTCACTATTCAAATCAAATATGACCTAGTTTCCTTTGTCCTGTTGTATTACCAAGTGTCTTAGTTATGCAGTGCTGCTATAATAAAACATCAAAAGTGGATGGCTTTAAAAAAGAAAAATATATTCTCTCACAGTTCAGGAGGCTAGAAGCCCAAATTCAGGCTGTTAGCTCCAGGGAAAGGCTTTCTCTCTCTGTTGGCTCTTGGGGAAAGTCCTTGTCATCAATCTTCCCCTAGTTTAGGAGCTTCTCAGCACAGGGACCCCAGGTCCAACAGACACAGTCCACTCCCAGTGCTTCTTTCTTGGTGGCATAAGGTCCCTCTCCTCTCTGCTGGATACTCTCTTTTATATCTCAAAAGAGACTGACTAAAGATACAACCTAATCCTGTAGATTGAGTCCTGCCTCATTAACGTAACTGTCTCTAATCCTGTATCATTAACATAATAGAGGTTAGGATTTACAACACATAGGATAATCACATCAGATCACAGAATGGTAGACTACCACACAATACTGGGAATCATGGTCTAGCCAAGTTGACACACATTTTGGGGGGACACAATTCAATCCATAACACCAAGTATGTATAACTATGTGAGGGGAGGCATTTCTGAGAACAGGCAAAAACAATGTACAATCTAAGCCATCACTATAAATATTAGCTGATTTGTGTTCGAGTGTTCTTGAGTAGTTTTACCACACCCTCTCAGAATTAAAAAAAAAAAAAATCCTTTAGTATGTTCAATCTCCAGTGTGTGCATACATTGGAATCAGGACAAACTTAAAATAGAATGTCTAAAAGCCTCTGGCACACTGAACCCTGCAATATCTTCTACCAAAAATGTAAGGCCCTTTCACATTATTGTAAGGTTGGTGGATAAAGAAATATGGAAACATCCACAGGGGAAATTGGATTAGAAATGTGTGATAAACTGATTAAAAGATAGTAGTCTACCATATCTTTATATTTTACTGGCATAATATTTATAGAATATAAGCATACATATGTCAGGATTTACACCGATGTCATTTCAATTAATCCCCACCCAAACTCTATTTCACAGATGAGCAAACTGATGCCTAAAATCAAGTAAGCGGTCCATCTGGTATTTAAACTCAATTCACTCTAACCCCAAAGCATGCTTTTTTCTGACACAGCCCACATGTTGAGTACTTATTGTTAAGAAAAGCTATTAAAATTCTACCTGATTGTCGGTTTTGTGCAATGTGAGCATTTGGCAAGTAAGAAAGGGTACTGGACTATAAATGAAGAATAAATTTAGGTTTTATTTTGTTTAACTGGGTATCTTTCATCACTTTTTGTTGCATGTTCTTTATTAGTCAACGGGATTTAGGTTTCGAGTGAGCTAGCCTTGAAGTTAAATCTCAAGGTACTTTGTGCTCTAGACAGGCAGGATAGAAACAGTTAATGTTATTAGTTAAAGTTGAGTGTCTAAATTCACCCCTACTCACTGCAGACCTTTGGAGAGTTTAGTAATGTGGATAGAAAAGAATAGCATTCTGGAATCGGTCAGTCTTTTCTCACTTAACAAAATTTTTTTGCACACTGTCGCATTTTTACCTGACTTCATTCCATTTTTCAGTAGAAAAAAAAAAGCACAATAGGTTCTTTATGTTGGCTTCTGTGTAGGAATTCTGATGTGCAGGCTTTTGAACAAAAGTAGGCAGACTGAATAAATGTGGACACAAATGAATCAGTTTCATCGCTAACTAAATTTGTTCTCTGTGCTTAGTCACCACTTTAAAATGGTAAAGCAGGTTGTATGCACTGATTTTTTTTTTTTTTAAAGTAACTACCTGGAGGAACTCATAGCTTAAAAACAATGAAATAATTCCCTCCCCCCCATTAGTTTAACTTCTATTTACATTAACGAAATCAACATAAACATTCTGAAAGAAAGACAAACTCCCTAGCAAGGCTATTTGAATAAATAATAAAACAACTCAGGAGGTTTAGTGCTAGAGCCACTAATGAGAAATTTTAAAAAGCATACATCTATTATCAAGGATGGAATAAATAAGACACTAACGGGGGATGAGTTGACAAACTAATCCAATCGTGTGTCAGCGGTCCTGGCCATTCACAGAGATCTCACTTATAAGAGAATGAGGTTTTAAATTTCAACAATGGCTCCCTAGGTCAATATGAAAACAACTTCACCAGTCTCTCAAAAAGGAACCAATGATTCTACCTCTTAAAGGAGTACTTCTTTCATTCATGAACAGTGTCAGACCAAAAAAATATTTTACAAGCAAAATGAAAACGTAAAGTAAATCTAATCAGTTAACTTTTTTAAATGTCCTAAAAAATCTTGATACACAACCAATCCATCACTGCACAGCAGGTAAGGGCATGCATACAGTAATTTTATAAAGGAAATAGATATTCTGATTGGACATACCTCCCACCCTACCCCATAGATAATATCTGCTATTTTTTCAATATATGTCTCAATATATGTCCCGCATTTTCTGTTACCACTCTTGTCGGGCCATCATTATTTCTCATGTATATTACTATGATTGCTTAACTAAGTTCTACTCTTTCATTCCCATAATCCATTCTTCACAAGGCAGTCAGGTGATCTTTAAAAATGTAAACTGAATTATTTCACTTTCTTACATATAGTCTTAGTCTTTCCTTTGAGCTAAATGAGAATTCCAACACTTTCCAGTTGCCTACAATGTCCTAATGTCCCTAGGTGGTGCAAATTGTGCTTGTCTACTGTCCTAAATGTTGGTCATTTGAATCCAACAAGCAGCACCATGGAAGAAAGACCTAGTGATCTGCTTCTGTCCAGGTTATAGCCAAGAAAAGCCCATAAGGCAGCTCTACTCTGTAACACATGGAATTGTCATGAGTTGGAATCAATGCAACCACAATAACAAGTTTGGTTTTTTGGTTTCACAAGTTCCTATAGGATCTGTCTGAACCCTGCCTATTTCTCCAAACTCATGCTGTGCTATGACTCCCCAGCACATGCTTTTCCAGGTACACTGGGCTTCTTTATGTTGCTAAACACTGCCTTAGTACTTGAACTTGTTATTCTCTTTGCCTGACACAGTCTTCCCCCAGATCACTATGTGGCTGACTCCTTATGTTTCAGCATGAAGCTCAAATCTTTAGAAAGCAGTCCCTTGAGCACCCAAGTTAGACTAGCTCCTAACTGTCAGTCTCTACGGCATCACTCTGTTAACTTTTTCTCATAGAATTTTTCACTGTCAGATGTTATCTTGCTCATGTATTAATCTTGGATGGTTTATTTTCTCTCGCCTCTCTACAAAGAAAGACCTTAACAATCTTCCTCACTGCTGGAGTTTCGATACCTAGGACAGTTCCTGGCACAAAGAAGATGTGCAATAAGTGTTTATGCATGTATGAATCAGGGATACCCACCCTAAAACCTGTTTCCTCTACTCTGGTAAAAGCTGTGCACATTAGAAAGAAACATAGTTCATTCCCTTTATTTCTCTCCCTTATACCTTAGTCATCCGTAAGTAGGCAGTGATGTGCTGCTTCTTTTCTGGTCTCTATGCTTGTTCCTCCAAGTTTCCAGAATCTACTATTTATTCCAAAGAAAATGCACCCCTAGCCGAAGCTGCACATCTCATCAAAAAGAGCCTGACTCCTATTCAAAAGCAACTCTACCTCCCCTCACTCCATTTATCCATCATTTGACATAGGTTCAGGAAAGACAGGACCAGATATCCCACCTCTGTCCCAGGAAAGGGGTATGCTTTCCTTTCCTGCCTTTCCAATCTTTGAATTTCCAGGCTTCCTCTCATTTCTCTCTAGCACCCTGTTCAGAAGATGTGAGGTGGAGTTAAAATAAAGGCACAAATGGTAGTATGCAATGATATCATGATATTTTATCTTTTCATTTATGCTCATTTTCTCGTACCCTTAAAATATCGTCTTTAACACTCATCCAATCACTATGCGTCGATTATCTGTTTCTCTATGATTATCATGTCAGTTCTCTAACTTCAGGAACAAGTAGCATAATCTGCTTATTTTAATTTTTTTTCTATTTATCTCCATATCATACAATTGTTACATTATATCAAAATAGCCCCTCTAACACAACACAGCACAAAAATATCATATTTTATATGCGCATGTTTTTATCACTGATCTTGAATAAGACTGTCATCACCTATGCTATTTCCTGATCTCTGCAATTCTGAATTACCACTTCCTCCTTCATCCATCTGTTCATTCCATCATCCATTCAGTATTTCTTGAGCAATCTTCTGGACACCATACTAGATGTTGGTATAGCTTAGATGAATAAAACAAAAAGCCCATATTCTCAAAAACATCTTACATTTTAGTGGCTTAAATTCAAAGGGCCTCTAATCTAGAACTAGCTGCAATTTTGAAATGCCTGAACTTACAACTAAGTCATTATGCAGTTTCTACTTTATGTCTTAGGTAATCTCTTTCCTCTCATGTGACTAGGTATTGCATATCAACTATTTATAGCTCTGATTAAAAAAGCGTATTTCCATGAAGTTCTCCTAATACTTTTATGACCATTACCCTGTCACAGATCATTTGGAGCATTCATTTTTGTGTATTTATAATGGAATATTTTTATTTTTGTTTGGTATTATTTGTCATATAATATTCCTCTTTGAGTTAAGAATATATGACTTTCAAGAAGGTCCTAGACTTTGCCCTTAAATCCAACTTACTATCAGGTAAAATGGTTCATATCAATACTGAGAGAATACATATTTTGTAATTTTTATAATGGATGATGAAATTTTAAAGGATGATAAAGTTTTCCTCTTGCCTCCCCCCAGACCCTGGCCAAACATACATAGGTAGCAATCTTCTCTTAGGAAGGATATAAAGAGCCCACTAGAGAAATCATGCTGATTAAGTAACAGATTCTACACATCATCTTCTCACAGACTGCTTCTCGCTATACATTTGTCAACTGAAATTACCTTAACAGCCAGATTATTCTTTGTTTATTCCATAAGCATGGATTTTTCCTGGAGAAAAAATATAAAACCGAATGACCCCGGGGGAAAAAAAAAAATCTGATATACAAATCAGCTTTAATTTGTCTTGCAAACATAATTTAACATTTTGAAACATGATGTTATTTTTCAAATCCTGGAATGAAAGACAATAATAGTGCTTATAAAAGTAAAAGTTAATATACATATTATTATGGAATTCAGTGTCCTACATACGTGTAAAATTCTGTATAGAATTTCTTCATTTATAACAGCACATGCAGATCAACACTCAACGGGAAATGTATCAAAGTAGTCTGCTTCATTTCCAACTCTGCGACTAACTAAGTGTGCATGTTTGAGTAGGTTAGTTTTAACTTGTGTGATCCTCAGTGGTCTCAACTGTTAAATGGGAATAAAAGTTTAAGGAACTTTAAGGAAAGGGTCATTAGTGAGGAGTAAATGATAGAAGTACTGGTTATTTTTAAAGTATAAAGTGCTTGGGGAATGTCAATGGTGCACTTATGGGTACCTAATATTATATAAATATGTGTATCAAACCTAAGGCTGGCATCCTATTTAATGGTAAAAAAAAATGGTGGGGGGGGGCAACTAATGGGAAGGATAATCAATAACAATGATTACCAACATTAGTTAAGATGTTCAATGATATCATCAGAGAAAAAAAGAAGCATAAAACAATAAATTCAGAGTTAAAAATAATAGTTATGTTACATAATATAGAATTCTATAAACTCGTTTAAATAGATTAATGATTAGAATGTGGCATAATCTCTGGGTGACACTTCTGAGCCAAAAATCAAAGCATAGAAAAGTCTGATATAAAACATTTGTAAAATAAAATAATACATGCATATTTCATTTATGTAATGATATACTCCTTATTAGTGATTTCCAGTGAACAGGCATGCCTGAGCTTTTGGAGTGAGAAGAGGATTTTTGCTTTTTATTACATTAAATTTTATAGCATTTGGAATAATTTTACCATGGACTTTTCCAAATAGAAATATAATTGGAAACTGATAAAAAGGTTATTTCTGTACCAGGGACCAAGGATATCCACACTCATCTTAAAAAAGAAGAACAAAATCACAGGACTCACACTTGCTAATTTGCAAACTTACAGAAAAACAGAAATCAAGAAAGTGCACTACTGGCATAAGGACAGACATAGATATCAACAAAATACAATCAAGAGTCCAGAAATGAATCCTTATATTTATGTGACATTGATTTCCTACAAAGAAGCAAAGATAATTCCATGGAAATAGTGTTTTCAAGAAACGGTGCTGGCAACTGTACATCTACATGCAAAAGAATGACACTGGACCCCTACGTCACACCATACACAAAAATTGACTAAAATGAATCATGACCTAAATGTAAGAATTAAAACTATGATCTCTGAGAAGAAAGCATAGGCGCAAATCTTTGTGACCTTGGATTCGGCAATGGTTTCTTAGATATAACATCAAAAGCACGAGCGGCAAAAGAAAATCTAGATAAATTGGACTTTATCAAAACTGAAATATTTTGTGCTGCAAATGAAACCATCAAAAAAGTAAGAAATAAGCAAACATCCCACACAGCATAACAGAAAATATCTGAAAATCATATATCTGATAAGGAACTTGTATCCAGAATATATATAAAGAACTCTTACAACTCAATAATAAAAGGGTACATAAGCAAATCAAAAATTAGGCAAAGGATCTAAATAGGTATTTCTTGAAAGAAGATATAAAAATGGCATATAAGAGGGGAGAGGGGCAAGATGGCGCTCTAGGCAGAAACACCACGCCGTCCCTCCACAGCAAAGATCCGAAAAACTAAGCGTAACAGAGAATCAACAATCCTGAAACCCTAGAACACCAAATGAAGAGATAAAGAACTCAGCCAAACACCAAACGGAGTGAGAATACTAAAAGAGAACGGAGAGCGAGGAGAGACTCAGGCAGAGATTCCTTACCAGCTAACGCAGCGCGGATCCACCATCTTGGATTCCTATCGGAGACCAGCAAACGGGAGAGCAGCCTTGTAGAGCATCTGGTCGGAGACAGAATGACCGGTAAACTGCGGTGCGCGCTCTCCCACCACCCACCCCTCTCCGCCTCAGCTGGGGATCCCCTGCTTTCCGTGGCCAGGGTCTCTGGGCTGGGGGGTGCTGGTGCTTGGATTCCGCACGCCTGGGGTGGCGGCTTTCTGGGAGCCGTTTGCTGGCAGCTAGCGAACCTTTCTCTGCCGCCTCCCCCTCCTTTTGCCTGGGTGCCTGGTTCCGAGTGCCGTCTCTGCTCTCTCCTGCGGGGCTGTAGGGCTGCGTGCGGGCGTGTGGCTGTTTCTGGGTCTGGGCTCCCGTGTGGGTGGGATCCCGGGGCCTTTGTTCGTTCACCCCTCTGCTTTCCGTGGCCGGGGTCCCTGGGCGGGGGGGCGCCGGTGCTTGGGTTCCGCGCGCCCGGGCTGGGGGCTTTCTGGGAGCCGTTTGCTGGCACCTAGCGGACCTTTTTCTGCCGCCTCCCCCTCCTTTTGCCTGGGTGCCTGGGTCTGGGTGCTGTCTCTGCTCTCTCCTGCGGGGCTGTGGAGCTGCGTGCGGGCGTGTGACTGTTTCTGGGTCTGGGCTCCCGCGTGGGTGGGATCCCGGGGCCTTTGTTCGTTCACCCCTCTGCTTTCCGTGGCCGGGGTCCCTGGGCGGGGGGGCGCCGGTGCTTGGGTTCCGCGCGCCCGGGCTGGGGGCTTTCTGGGAGCCGTTTGCTGGCACCTAGCGGACCTTTTTCTGCCGCCTCCCCCTCCTTTTGCCTGGGTGCCTGGTTCCGAGGGCCGTCTCTGCTCTCTCCTGCGGGGCTGTAGGGCTGCGTTCGGGCGTGTGGCTGTTTCCAGGTCTGGGCTCCCGCGCGGGTGGGATCCTGGGGCCTTTGTTCGTTGGCCCCTCTGCTTCCCGTGGCCACGGTCACTTAACCCCGAGACTATTGGCTTCTTGGAATTCGCGCCCCTGAGTGGGGGCTCTCTGGGTCCCATTTGTAGGCACTGACTGCTGGTGTTGCCCTTTTTTTTTTTTTTTTCTCAATTTTATTTTTCTTCCTTTTTTGATTAGTTTTGTCATATTTTACCTCTTTTTCTCTTTTGTCTTTCTTCATTGCTTAATTTCTTGTCCCTCTATCTCTTCCTTCTCTTTCTGATCCCTGAATACCAGGCGATGTATGCCTCTGTACCTTCTGGCCAGGCTGAGCTGTGAAAATTGAGACCGACTCCCCCAGACCTCATAGCTGCATCGGTGCGATCCCTGGGAACTTTGCAGTTTTTTAACTTTTCTGATTTTCATTTGGTCATTCTTTCCTTTTCTTTCTCTTCCCCCTTCTGGTTTCCTCCATCCCATAGTCTCTCATCTGTACATTCCAACGACAAACTCCCCTAGCATTCTTTTATGTTTGTACGCTTTTTGCTCCTCCTCCTCTCTCCTCTCTCCCATATCCAGCTTAGCTTCACACATAACCATCTTCCCGCTGCACCCTACCTACCTGCACCGTGCACTAGACATCACATCACCAAGCGGTGCAGGCACGCCCTATTGGAACCTGCCCAGCACTGACTACCGACCGTCCTGGTGGCTGCGGTGAGTGCCACAAGCAACCCATCCCAGTGGCTCCTCCTCAACTAGATCTGCCCAGCTGTACCACAAGAACGAAAAAAAAAAAAATCTACAATCAATAAACGAGAGAAATATCTACTGAATGCCCCGAAAACAGCAAACAATATCAAAACATTTACAAAAACAAGACAAGATGGCTCCAATAGGCGTCCAAATTAAAACACCAGATAACTCTCCTGTGGAAGAAAATGCACTAGAAGTACCTGATACGGAACTCAAATCACTAATACTCGGAATTTTCCAAGAACTGAGGCAAAAAGCTGACAAACATGAGGAAAAAATAGACAAATTTATGGAAAATACAGACAAAAAATTGGAAGAATTCAGGAAGATGATGCAAGGACAAAATGCCAAAATAAATTCACAACTCGAAATTATACAAAAACAACAATTAGAAATCCAAAAGATAAACAACAAGATTTCAGAAATGGACGGTGTCATAGAAGGGCTGAGAAGTAGATTTGAAACCATGGAAGACAGGATCAGTGGAACTGAAGACAAACACTTGGATACAACTCTGTTTCAGGAAAACTCAGAAAAAAGGACAAAGAAAAATGAAGAGACACTGAGAGTTATGTGGGACACAATTAAAAGCAAAAACTTACGAGTGATTGGCATACCAGAACAGGGGAAGAAAACAGAAAACACAGAGAGGATCATTGAGGAACTGCTGACAGAAAACTTTCCCAATATCATGAAAGATGAAAAGCTGGTCATCCAAGAAGCTCAACGAACCCCATATAGAATAGACCCCCAAAAGAAAATCACCAAGACATATCATATTCACACTCGCTAAAACTAAAGACAAACAAAGAATCCTGAGAGCAGCTCGTGAAAAACAAGAAGTCACATACAGAGGAGAAACAATAAGACTAAGCTCAGATTATTCAGCAGAAACCATGCAGGCAAGAAGGCAATGGGATGACATATATAAAATCTTGAAAGAAAAAAATTGTCAGCCAAGAATAATATATCCTGCAAAACTCTCATTCAGATTTGATGGTGAAATTAGGTCATTTCCAGATAAACAGAAACTAAAGGAATATGCAAAAGTCAAACCAAACTTACAAGAATTATTAAAGGGAGTTCTTCGATCTGAGGACAAACAGCTTAAGCCCTCAGGCAGGACCTAGGACCTAGGATGCAGGTTAACATGAACCAGATACCATTCTAGGAACTGAACTACAGACGACTTTCCAAAAACAAAAGATATACAACAGGGAATCAGAGAAATCAATCAAAGGATGACAACAACATCAAAACAATGAAAGAGGGAACAAACGGCATAGGTATAGAACCTTCTAAAGGAGAAGAAGGCAAGACGATACCAAGTAACGGTAGACTGCTTCAAAATTATAAAGATAAGGGTAAAATTCATGGTAACCACAAAAAAAGTTAACAAACCAACTCATAAAAATAAAGACGAAAAACATAAAGTCTCAACAAAAACAAAACCTACAAAAACAAAAGAAATGAACACAAAATCCACAAACAAAAGGAACTCAGCACAAGAGAGTAAGAAGAACAAAGAAAACTTCAGCATCACAAAAAAAAGCACTACAAAATGACAGCAACAAACTCACATCTATCAATAATTACACTGAACGTAAATGGACTCAATGCACCCATAAAGCGACGGAGAGTGGCAGAATGGATAAGAAAACAGGATCCATCTATTTGCTGTCTACAAGAGACACATCTTAGAAACAAAGATGTGAATTTATTAAAAATCAAAGGTTGGAAAAAAATATATCAAGCTAACAACTCTCAAAAAAGAGCAGGAGTGGCAATTCTAATCTCAGATAAAATAGACTTTAAAACAAAATCTACCATAAAAGACAAAGAAGGACACTATATAATGATTAAGGGGATGATCCATCATGAAGACATAACCATAATAAATATCTATGCACCCAATGACAGGGCTCCAAAATACATAAAAAAAACTCTAACAGCACTGAAAAGAGAAATTGACAGTTCCACAATAATAGTAGGAGACTTCAACACACCACTCTCAGTAAAGGACAGAACAACTAAAAAGAAACTTAGCAAAGATACAGAAGACCTAAAGGACACAATCAGCCAACTGGACCTCATAGACATATATAGAACACTCCATCCAACCGCTGCAAAGTACACATTCTTTTCCAATGCACATGGAACGTTCTCCAGAATAGACCACATCTTAGGCCACAGAGCAATCCTCAACAAGATCCAAAATGCTGAGATAATTCACAGTATCTTCTCTGACCACAATGCTATCAAGGTAGAAATTAACACTAGAAAGAGCAAGGAAAAAAAATCAAACACATGGAAACTGAATAATAATCTGCTTACACATCAATGGGTAATAGAAGAAATCAGAGATGGAATTACAAAATTCCTAGAATCAAATGAAAATGAAAACACATCATACCAAAACCTTTGGGACACAGCAAAGGCAGTCCTCAGAGGACAATTTATAGCAATAGATGCACATATCAAAAAAGAAGAAAGGGACAAAATCAAAACATTAACTACAGAACTCAAACAAATAGAAAGAGAACAACAAAAAAAGCCTACAACCACCGGAAGAAAGGAAATAGTAAAGATCAGAGCAGAAATCAATGAAATAGAGAACAGAAAAACAATAGAAAGAATCAACAAAACCAAAAGTTGGTTCTTTGAAAGAATCAACAAAATCGACAAACCACTGGCCAGACTGACAAAAGAAAAACAGCAGAGGGCACAAATAACCCAAATAAGAAATGAAATGGGGGACATTACAACAGACCCAACTGAAATAAAAAGGATTATAACAGAATATTATGAAAAACTATATTCCAACAAATTTGAAAACCTAGAGGAAATGGATAAATTTCTAGAAACATACGGCCTACCCAAACTACAACAAAGTGATATTGAAAATCTGAACAGACCCATAACAAGAGAAGAGATTGAAAAGGTAATAAAAAAACTCCCAACCAAAAAAAGCCCTGGCCCAGATGGCTTCACTGGAGAATTCTACAAAACATTTACAGAAGAGCTCGTACCAGTTCTACTCAAGTTATTTCAGAGCATAGAAGAGGAAGCAACACTTCCAAATTCATTCTATGAAGCCAGCATAACGCTGATACCAAAACCAGGCAAAGACATCACAAAAAAAGAAAATTACAGACCAATATCTCTCATGAATATAGATGCAAAAATTCTGAACAAAATTTTAGCCAATAGAATTCAGTATCATATCAAAAAAATAATACACCACGACCAAGTAGGATTCATACCAGGTATGCAAGGATGGTTTAACATTAGAAAATCCATCAACGTAATCCACCACATAAATAAAAGGAAAGAAAAAAATCACATGATTATCTCAGTTGATGCAGAAAAGGCATTTGACAAAGTCCAACACCCATTCCTGATAAAAGCTCTCAATAAAATAGGTATAGAAGGGAAATTTCTCAACATCATAAAGGGCATCTATGCAAAACCAACAGCCAACATCATTCTTAATGGAGAAAGGCTGAAAACATTCCCCCTGAAAACAGGAACAAGACAAGGATGCCCTTTATCACCACTCCTATTTAACATTGTGCTGGAAGTTCTCGCTAGAGCAGTAAGGCAAGAGAAAGAAATAAAGGGCATCCAAATTGGTAATGAAGAAGTTAAACTCTCCCTGTTTGCAGATGATATGATACTATACATAGAAAACCCTAAAGACTCCACGAGAAATTTACTGGAACTAATAGAAAGATTCAGCAGAGTAGCAGGATACAAGATAAACATTCAAAAATCATTTGGATTCCTATACACCAGTAAAGAGAATGATGAAAAGGAGATCAGGAAATCAATACCATTTTCAATAGCCTCTAAAAAGATAAAATACTTGGGAATAAATCTGACCAGGAATATAAAAGACCTATACAAAGAAAACTACAAAACACTGCTGCATGAAACCCAAAGGGATCTACATAAATGGAAAAACATACCATGCTCATGGATAGGCAGACTCAACATTGTGAAAATGGCAATTCTACCTAAAGCAATTTACAAATACAATGCAATTCCGATCCAAATACCAACAACATTCTTCAAAGAGATGGAAAAACTAATTATTAACTTTATATGGAAAGGGAAGAAACCCCGAATAAGTAAAGCACTACTGAAGAAGAAGAATAAAGTTGGAGGACTCACACTACCTGACTTGAGAACCTACTATACAGCTACAGTACTCAAAACAGCCTGGTACTGGTACAACAACAGAGACATTGACCAATGGAACAGAATTGAGAACTCAGATGTAAATCCATCCACCTACGGTCACCTGATTTTTGACAAGGGCCCAAAATACATCAAATGGGGAAAAGACAGTCTTTTTAACAAATGGTGCTGGCAAAACTGGATATCCATTTGTAGAAAAATGAAACAGGACCCATACCTCACACCATATACAAAAACTACTTCAAAATGGATCAAAGACCTGAATATAAAGCCTCAAACTATAAAATTCATAGAAGAAAAAATAGGACCAACACTTCAGACCTTAATACATGGCATTAACAGGATACAAACCATAAACATCAACACAAAAAACCCAACAGATAAACTAGATAATTGGGATATTCTAAAAATCAAACATCTATGCTCTTCAAAAGATTTCACCAAAAGAGTTAAAAGAGAACCTACAGACTGGGAAAAAATTTTTGGACAGTACAAGTCAGACAAAGGTCTAATCTCCATAATCTACAAGAAAATCCAACACCTCTACAACAAAAAGACAACCAATCCTATCAAAAAATGGGCAAAGGAAATGAACAGACACTTCACCAAGGAAGACATTCAAATGGCCAACAGACACATGAGGAAATGCTCGCGATCACTAGCCATTAGAGAAATGCAAATTAAAACCACAATGAGATACCATCTCACCCCGGCATTACTGGCACGAATCAAAAACACTGGAAATAACAAATGTTGGAGGGGCTGCGGGGAGACGGGAACTCTTATACACTGCTGGTGGGAATGCAAAATGATACAGCCATTTTGGAAAATGATATGGCGTTTCCTCAGAAAGCTAGAAATAGACGTACCATTCGATCCAGCAATCCCACTCCTAGGAATATATCCTAGAGAAATAAGAGTCATCACTCGAATAGACATATGCACACCTATGTTCATGGCAGCATTATTCACAATAGCAAAACGATGGAAACAACCTCGATGTCCATCAACAGACGAATGGATACACAAACTATGGTACATACACACAATGGAGTACTATGCAACGAGAAAGAACAATGAATCGGTGAACCATCTCATAACATGGATGAAACTGGAGGACATCATGCTGAGTGAAATAAGTCAATCACAAAAGGACAAATATTGTATGAGACCTCTACTGTAAAAACCCATGAAAAAATTCACATGCAAAATGTAACAATCCTTGTTGGTTACCAGGGATGGGAGGGGGGGGAATACTAAATAGGTAATAGGTAAGTGGTAACTTGGGTGAGAGATGAGATAGTACATAGTACAGGGGAAACTAACACAACCTGCACAAGGAAAGGTCATGGAGGCCCTATAGACACATCCAAACCCCCCGAGGGACTGAGTTGTTAGACGGAGGGCTCTGGGGACCATGATCTCGGGGAACATCTAGCTCAATTGGCATGACACTACTTATAAAGATAATGCTCTACATTCTACCTTGGTGAGTAGTGTCTGGGGTCTTAAAAGCCTATGAGCGGCCATCTAAGATACTCCACTGATCTCATCCCTTCGGGAACAAGGGAGAACGAAGAGAACAGGATACAAGGAAAAGATTAGTCCGTAGGACTAATGGTCCACAGCTACCAAGGCCTCCACGGGACTGAGCCCAGTACAGCTGGATGGTGTCCGGCTACCACCAATGACTCCTCTGACCAGGATCACAACAGAGGGTTCTGGGCAGAGCTGGAGTAGGATGTAGAGTATAATTTTAACTCCCAAAAAAAAAAAAAAGAAGAAGAACAGATATACTGGCCTAAAGAATACTAGAGAAACCTCGAGAGTGTGGCCCCCAGACACCCTTTCAGCTCAGAGGGGAAGTTACCTTCAAGGTTCGATGTTAAGCCTGGGAATGGACACCCCAGTAAAACTAAATGGGACTAACGATGTACAGGAGTCCGGTGACAAGGGCCAGAAGGCAGAGGGAGAGTAGGAAACTGATGATAAGGAACACAAATTGAATAAGGACACTGTCGATGTATTGTGAGATTGTTGACCACTGCTATAGGGCAACATTTGTAGTAACTATTAAATGGGAGGCTGTTTTGTCCTGTAAGCCTTCATCTTGGGCGAGAATGGCAGCACAATTGGAAGAGCATAGTCAATATCACTTAAATGTGTAAGTAAAAAGTTTTGAAATGGTGTTTAAATAAAATAAAAATAAATAAATAAACAAATAAATAAATAAACAAATGAGACTAAAGAGGTACAATAGTCCACTGACAAGGTCCAGAAGACAGAAGGGGACAAGGAAGCCCCCTGGTGATAGGGAACACAAGGTGGAGTAAGGATATTCTTGATGTGCTGTGAGATTGTTAACCATTGTCATAGGGCAACATGTGTAGTAACCGTTAAATGAAAAACTATTTTTTCTGTAAGCCTTCATCTTAAGTGAGAATAACAGCACAGTTGGAAGAGCGTAGTCAATGTCACTGAACTGTGAATGTAGAAATTTTTGAAACGGTGTATCTTTGGCCATCTGTAATTTTCATCAAAAAAAAAGGTTGAGAATTTAGAGGCTTAATACGTTGTGGGGTTGTTAACCAATGTCAAAAAACAACATGTGTACTACTATTTCATGAGAAACTATTTGCTCTGTAAGCTTTCACCTGAAGTACAATAAAATATATATTAAAAAAAAAAAAAAAAAAAATGGCATATAAGAATATGAAAGAATGTTCAATATCTTTAGCTAAAACCAAAATTCCAACTCACAATAACCCTATAGGATGGAGTAGAACTGCCCTTTAGGGTTTCCAAGGAGCGGCTAGTGGATTCGAACTGCTGACCTCTGGGTTAGCAGCTGAGTTCTTAACCACTGCGCCACCACCAGGGCTCCATATCTTTTAGGATATCTCTAGTTAGGGAAATGTAAATCAAAACCACCATGAGATACCACTACACACCTATTACTTGCTTCAGTTGAGTAAATTCCGACTCACAGTGACCCTATAGGACAGAGTAGAACTGCCCCTTAGGGTTTCCAAGGACCACTGCGCCACCAGGTACACCTATGGATATCTACGATTATATAAATATATGTCTCAAACCTAAGGCTGGCACTACTCGGATGGCTAAATCAAACTAACAGATGATAACAAGTTTTGGTGAGAATGTAGAAAAACTAACTCTCATCTCAGTCATTGCTGGTGGGAATATAAAATGATGCAATTACTTTGGAGAAGAGTTTGGCAGATCCTCAAGTTGTTAACAATAGAGTTACCATAGCAATTTCACTCCTAGTTATATATCCAAAAGAAAAAAAAATACCAATACAAAAGCTTGCATGCAAACATTCATAGCAACATTATTCATAATAGAAACAGTGGAAACAACAGAAATGTCCATCAACTGATGAATGGATAAACAAAATGCTGCTCATTCATACAATGGGATATTATTGTCCAATAAAAAGAAGGAAGTATTGATGCATAACATGTAGGAATCTTGAAAACATGGTCAGTGAAAAAAGTTAGTCCAGAAGACTACATATTGCATATTTGCATTTATATGAAACCTCTAGAATAGGAAATATATAAAGACAGAAACGTAGATTAGAGGTGCCAGATGTGGGAATGACTGCCGAGGAGTATGGGGTTTCTTTTTGGTGGCATAAAAATATTCTAAATTTAGATTGTGGTGATGGTTGCACAACTCAGTCAATATACTAAAAAACCACTGACTTGTATACATTACAAAGGGTAAAGTTTATGTTACATGAATTAAATCTCAATAAAGCTGTTATTTCAAAAATATTAGTCACAATAAAGACTATTTCTCTTATGTTATATCTTATAATTCCTTGCATAGAGTAGGTGCCTAATTGAGATTGCCAAAATGCTAAATGAGCTTAAGCGGATGAAATATGAAGGACTTTACTCAAATATATGCAGGCAGAAAAAAAAAATTATTTGGAGACCAGAAATATAAAACAAAAAATGAATGATTATGGGATACCTATATTAAATATTATAAACTTAACCAATATATGGGGTAGTTGCAGAGGGGAGAAGAGCCAAGTATTATGGGATTATGGAGTTTTATTCTAAGGTGGTGGACACTTTTTAT
Organism: Dugong dugon; assembly: GCA_030035585.1. Taxonomy (NCBI): domain Eukaryota; kingdom Metazoa; phylum Chordata; class Mammalia; order Sirenia; family Dugongidae; genus Dugong; species Dugong dugon. Next base: position 144,598,842 of record CM057464.1, on the reverse strand, counting down.
ATGTGTAAAGATCCATGGCCCTTTATAACAAAAAGAAACACAGCTGAAATCTAAGTATCCATTACTTCAGGACATCTTCCTATTGATAGCTTTACTAGTGGAAGTAGTGGCCAATTAAACTGAAGGATTAAAAGAACTAGCTTGTGGAAGCAAAATGAACAAGTTGCAACAGCAAGGCATGCATCAGCTGAAGATATTTCAAAACTACCAGAGTTAATAAAAAAGTCACTTTGATAGCATCTTTGAGGAGCTCAGTATTTTTTTTCAGACGTTACCTAATTAAATCTCAAAATATATAAGGTTGTGTAATCAACTCTCAAGATTCTTCTGAGAATCTTATTGAAAAAGTAAACCTTTCATCAAAGCATTTATTTTAGTCTTTTTATCTCTTTTGTTCTAGGCAGAAATTGAATCGTATTACTATTCTGTGTCAATTTTTTTCTTCCACTTCCATATTTGCAACTTGCTCATCGATGATGGACATTATTCTCTAGAAGTGACCCTTAACAACCACTGGTCATAAATGAAACTGCAGCCATCCATATGTGTGATCTCTGTTGTTGTTAACTGTTCTCAGGTTAGTGAGGATAACCTGAACTCTCATAATGATGGATCGGAATGTTACACACTTCTCAGTGTATCCGGAATGAATGCACAATGTGCTGGAAAGGTTAGAGAGAACATTTTCTAAAAATCCCCATCATGTCTAATCCTGTGTTAGTAAGTATCTGTCACATAATGAAGGAGGTAAAAAAGTACAATACAAATCTACCAAAATCAATTCAAATACAAATATGACCAGGGAAGAGAAGGTATGAAAGCAACGGCCCTCAACCAGGGGTAATTTTGTCCTCTAGGGGACATTTGGCAATGCATGGAGACATTTTTGTTTCTCAGGACTCAGAAGGGGTGTGCCACTGGCATTCAGTGGGTAGAAAGGTGCTGCTGACCATACTACAATGAACATGACAGCCCCCACAACAACTAAAATCCAACCCAAAATATCAATACTATCAAGGTTAAGAAATCTGATTTAAAGCAAACCTGCAGAGCATAACAAGTGCTATGACCATTATACAAAATCTTGAAGGTATTTTGTGAGCACATAATTATTTGGAAATTGTACTTTTTATTGTGAAATATATTCTCCATAAAAAAAAAAGTTTAAAGGATAATAATAAATCAAATACCTCTGTACTTACTACCCAATTTAAGAGATGGAACATTAACAATACCTTTGAACTCTCCTCATCTCCTCTCCAATGGCATCTCTTTTCTCCAGAGAATATTCCTGAATTATATAATTAATCATTCCCTTGTTTGTATAAATAGTTTTACTTTCATTTATATATGCCTCCTAATACAAACATACATTTAGATTTGTCAGTTTTTGAACTTTTTGTAAGTGGAATTGTATGTAGGTATATTTTGTGGTGTCTTTTTTTTTTCCCCAATATTTAGTGATTCACCAGTGTAGACGTGAATTTATTTTTACTGGAGAATAGCATTTCACTGCATGATTATAACACAGTTTATTTATTCATTCTAATATGGACTGCTACCATTTGCTATTATGAGAAATGTTCTATAAACATTCATTTACATGTTTCCTTGGGTACATAAGCAGGAGTCACTCAAGGGAGTGACACTGCTGTATCTTAGGGTATGTGTCAAGTTGTTTTCTTAAGTAGTGTTACCAGTGTACACTCCTCCCAGCAGTACATGTTGACATCAATACAATAACCTCATGCAGATTTCTGCGGTTTTACTTGGACTCTGTGTGGGTGTTTGTGTGTGTGCGTGTATAAGTAAAGCTTCCATGAACATTCATGTACATGTTTTTCTATGAACTTAAGTTTTTATTTCTCTGGAATAAATGCCCAAAAGTGTGACTGCTGGGTTGTGTGGTAGTTGAATGTTTATTTTATAAGGAACTGCTAAACTGTTTTCCAGAGGAGCTACAACATTTTAAATTCCCACCAGAAATGTATGCCTGATACAGTTCTCCACATCCACACCAGAATTTGTTGTTGTCACTATGTTTATTTTAGCCATTTTTATAGGTGTGCAGTGATGTCTCATTTTCATTTCCCTCATAGTTAATTACACTGAACATCTTTTCATGTGCTTTTCTGTTGTCTGTATACCCTCTTTGGTGAAATGGCTGTTGATGACTTTTGCCCATTTTCTAATTTGATTGCATATCAATACTGCACTTGTTTTTTACTGCTGAGTTTGAAGTTCCTCATTGTAGATACTAGTACTTTGTCAAATACATGGTCTGCAAATATTTTCTCCAAATCTGTATCTTTCCTTTGTCTTCCTCATATGGGCTTTTACAGAACAAACATTATTTTGATTATATCCAATTTTTCCATTTTTCCTTTTATCAATTATGCTTTTAGTGCCAAGTTTAAGGACTCTTTACCCAGCCTTAGATCCTGAAGATTTTCTCCTATATTTTATGCTGTATATGTTTGTTACTTTTACATTTTACATTTAAGTCCATGATGATCCATTTGAGTCAATTTTTGTATAAGGTGTTAGGTCTAGATGAAGGTTTTCTTTTTTCTTTATTTTTTAACCATGGATCCTCCAACACCTTTTATTGAAAAGTTTATCCTCTCTATATTAAATTGCTCTTTTATATTTGTCAAAAATCAGCTGAGCATATTTGTGTGGGTTTCCACACTCTGCCAACACCATTAGCGTTGTCTTTTAATGAACAGCTTTTCTCAATTTTAATACTGAAAAATTTAGCCACTGTTTTACTCAATGGGTTGTATTTTTCTTTCTTATATAAGAAACTCAATATTATCCCAATATCATAAATACGTTGCCCTATATTTTTGGCCTCTGACATTTAAGCCTTTAGTCCACTTGGAATTGATTAATGTGAATGGTCTGAGATAAAGATCTAATTTCAGCATTTTGTTTTGTATTTTTATTTTTCCCCTATAAGAATAAGCAGTTTGTTGTTAAGTGTGTCGATTTTGGGGTCTTCTGACCTGGACTTGAATCTCTGTCTTCCCACTATCCTTGCTGTTTCACCTTGACCAATTATTTTACCTCTTTTTCATAAATATTTCATTGATAAACTAGAAACAAAAATATTTTATGTACTTTATATTACTGTGGTGATAATGCATATAAAATTCAAAAATAGTAATTGAGACAAAATGAACAGTCTATAAATGATAAGATTTTCTATAATTAGAACATAGGCATGACTTAATTTATGATCTAATTATTTTCCCTGACTTCCTATTGGCACAATATAATAAACTTGGTTTCTGTTCTTGAAAATAAGAGCCATAAAACTACATTCTTTATGAAAACAAAGCACATATATATGATTTAACAATTATTGAATATGTAAATTTAAATGTAAAGACATAATATTTTGATATCCAACTGTGTTTTTTTTTCCAGTTAATACCTCTCTTCCCTTATCATCTTCTCAATAAATACACTACCAAAGAGCTGAAAAGTGAGAACAATAATCACACTCTTGGCTTTTCTACCCTTGAATTGATGTGTTAGCTGCCTTCCACTTGGCTCCAGTTTATGACAATCCCATGTGCAAGAGAATGAAATGTTGCCCGGTCCTTTGCCATAATCATGATCAAATCCATTTTTGTGGCTACTATGTATTTTGAGTGCCTTCCAATCTAGGGAGCTCATCTTCCAGCACTACATCAGACCATATTCTTTTGTGATCCATAGAATTTTCACTGGCTAACATTCAGATATAAATTGCCAGTCCTTTACTCCTAGTCTATCTTAGTCTGGAAATGCTTCTGAAATCTGTCCACCATGGGTGACCTTGCTGGCATTTGAAATATAGGTGGCATAGCTTCCAGCATCATAACAACACACAAGCCACCACAGAACAACAAAATGATAGAAGGGTGGTGGTAAAATGACTTAGGTAAGTAGTTAATGGAGGGAATAAATATTCCTTAATGCCACGATTTTCAAGTATAAGAGCTTGAGGAAAAAAAAAAAGAACAAGTTTGGTTTTGTTTTATTTCTGAATCCTGTAAGACTCAAAACATGGTAATCACATTAAAAAAAAAAAAAAAAAAAAAAAAAACAGGGTAGAAACGAACACATTATAATGTAAAAGGTGTTTCTAATTCCAAAGGAGATAAGAATTTTATTAGAGCATAGGAAGAACAGAGTAAGAGGTGATGAGTACAGGACATAGATAATTTCTGGTGGTGGGTCACAGTACCTCTCCCATTGTAGAATTCCAAAGTAGAGATGAGGCAGGACTACTGAAATCTATTATATGCCCAGGTAAATTCTGGGTACTCTCGGAGCAGAAAAGTTGTTCAAGATTTGAGAGATATTGCAAGTCTCACAGTTAAACTTATAACCAACATGGCACCTACATGGTAGAGAATCATTGTCTGATCAAGGTGCCTAGATAGGGCCTAAACACAGCCTCAATACATTCTGTATAAACCAATGCACTATAGGGAGATAGCTGAGGATTTTGAGATGTCAGGAGAGTTGTGAACTGGTTGAGAAGCTAAAATTGTCTGAATAGGAATTGAGGTTGGGCCCAAGAAGATGGGATGCATGTGGACCTGAGAATCAAAGTCATGGTGAGAATTTACACCTGAGCAGCAGATACATACAGAACAGAGGGAAACATTCATGATCTGACAGGATGAGTCACACCTCAGCAGAAGGCAGCAAGGAGAGAAGATAACCAAGAATGGATTGCAAACCCAGTTGTCACACCTGAACTCTTTTTAGTAAAACTTTCCTGTACCCAAAAGTCCCTAGGAGATAGGAAGAGGAAGAGGGGAGAGGGAGAGGAAGAGGAGAGAGGAGAAAAAGAGAATAATGAGAAATGAATGGGCAAAAAGGTAGGATATTGAAATGACTGTGTTAATCCAAAAGTGATTTAATTTTAAATCAGAAACGACTAGGTTACCATCAATGGCAAGGTTAAGCTCTTCTCCACAGAGTAGAATGCAAACTCATTAGATAAACTGACCTTTATAACATTTATTATTTTATTACGTTTTTCATATAATTGATATTTTAAGAGCCGTGTAAAATTCATATCTACCACATTAATGAAATAAGATTTTATGAAGTTTTCATTTGAGCCTAGGGTGGACTGGCTGTAACATTTTAAGTCAACAGTCCAAGAAGTTTAGTGCAAAAAAAAAAAAAAAAATTTTTTTTCTTTGTCAATCCCCTGAAATAATAATAGATATTCTTCACTGATCCCAGAAAACTAAGGTCATACATCTTGATTTTCTTTTTCCATTTCTGATTCAATAAGGGAAAATGCCTCCCAATATCTCTGAATGAATAATGCTTGGGACGGGAGAGTTTCCCTAGTGGCTTAATTTCCAATAATCCCTTGCTCAGCCAACTCAGCGCAGAATTAGCAGCATCTCATACAGCAGTGGGCACTGTAAGTTCTGTCTTAACTGTTGGGAGTGTTATTCTCTGTAAGGAAGATTACAAAAGCTGAGGGTCTCAGGTTGAGTTGCCATAAGCCAAGTCTTAACTCTATAGTATTAAAAATATTAATGCCTACAGATGAAGTTCTGGTTTGAAGAAATGAATTCATTATAAGAATGCTTGATGGTTGGGGTTGAACTAGAAGGATAATAATAGACTAAAAACATTTTCTAGCACAGAATGGAACTACAGATCCCTCTCTCTTTTTGTAATTTTTGTTTTTTTGCACTTTTAAATTTTTCTACAAGGCATGTGCATTATTTAGATCATAAAAATAAAATATAAGAACTTCTTTTTTTTTTTTTAACAGATAAATAGGTATTTAACAATTAATTAGTTCAACTGACTCATTTTAGAAGTTAGTTAAATAAAGTCCAGAAGGTGTCCTGACTCTGGGTTACACTGCTAGGTAGTGAAAAAGATGGCAGTCATTCCCAAATGTTGTTTTCATTAATCCACTGTAGGTAGGATCTGATGGAGTGAAAAAGAAGGTACACCATTTGGATCATTCTTGGAAAGAAAAGGCAATACCTCAATAACCGAGCTCATCAAATCCATTCCACAGATCATGTCATTTTAATGTTTTTACCTATGTCTGATGATGGATAGTAAATTGTATCACACCAAGAGAATTGTCAACAACTTTTCAAATGATGAATAAATATGATGTATATTATAAATTCATGCTTTTCAGTCATTCAGAGATCTGCAGTTAACTTTCCAACCTACATATTCTGTTTTGCATAATTCTTGATGCCAAAATAAAGATATTATATTTGAAACCATAGCAACACTTTAGATTATGCAAAAGGAAGATCTCAGGGGTACAGATTGATGTTTAATAGTAACATGTGATGCTCTGTTGTGTTTCATCATCCTAATACTGTATAATAACTAGTTTCAGCTGAAAAAAAATCAGCATTACCATCTTTGGTCTGAAGTTCTCACTGCTTATTTCAATGAATTTACTTTTGGTATCAACTGGGAAGTGCTGGCTGAAGCTCACAACCTATATTCTCCCAGCTTCTGTTTTCCAGCAAACAAGTGAAAATTGATGAGCTCTTAACTTTTGAAACTATGTCAGCTTATAAATCACAGATCTTAAAATTAAGCCACTTTTTTGGTTGCAAAATTTTTATTTTAATAAACTTTACTTGGGGCCTCAATCTGTATTTTCCAAGAGAGATGGAAGGCAATGGAAATGTCTTGATACTACCAAAGCCTGCTGTTTTTTACTCTTCTCTGGCATTCTTCAATCTATTTAAGAATAAAGGAAATTAGAAGATTTAAGGTAATTTTCAGGAAAAATTATTTATAATAAGACCTCTAAATAGATGACAAAAATCATAAAGAAAGAATTTTTTACATAAAATTTAGACTAATTTAGTATTTTATGTTTGCATTAAACTTTTCTGAAATGTTTATCAGCTATGATGGGAAAGCTTTATTTTTCAAATTAAAGATCTATACCAGTTTATTCAATGAGAACAATTTTTCTACTCCTACTAATTTGTAAGAGTGATTTAATCAAGTGAATGTGAATCCTTACACAAAGGATACTGAGTAACATAAACTAGCTTTTAGGTGAGAAATTAATATTTGTATCTAAGAAAAATTCTGATAAATAAGTTCTACTTTTACTGAATTATAGTTTGGCAGAGGACATAATTTTAAAACATGACATAGATAAGAAGTTCTTGTGGATGGTAAAGCTAATATAATTCTAGTTCATAATTTTAAGATACAAAAAACATGGAAAGTAATAACTAGCACAGTTCCTAGTGTGCCTTTGTCCATACTGACTGTCTTAAGCAAAAAATGATACGACCTGGAAAGATTTTGAGTCAAGATAAGACACTGTTCATTGCTGGTATACATGTGACCATAGTTGCTAATTAAATGAGCAGCTTGGTTTAGTGATTTTGCATCATGGGAATTTTTCTGACTTTATACCCATTCTCCAGGTAATGTTTTATACATGTTTATATAAATACAATCATATGCTTTAAAAATAAATCATCTGCTTTGGCATCCTAAAAGATAAGTGATTATTGTCCTCAAATAATAATTCACAGAAAGTAAAGATGGGTATGGGAATTGTTTTTAAGTACTAGATTTACACACTAAAGATTAACATTCTATAAAAACTAAATGAAAAATGAGAGCAAACATTCAATTCACTCATCATACCTATATGATGCTGTGATGCATTAAAGCAGTTCCTATCTATAAATACCTGGCAATCTGAAAGACAGCAAATATACAAATGTAAAATTATTTTTATCCTGCTAAATAGGAGAGATATTTTCATAAAATGACACAGGAGTTAAAGGACAGAAAAACATTAATTTAGAACAGGACTTACAAAATTTTCGTGAAATAGACAGTCAATGATGGCTAGGTGTGTCTGATGAGATAACTATATGGCCACCGTATTTTTGATGAAAAGAATAACATTATCAAAGTCATAGTTCGAAACAATTTTTTGTTCATATCCTGTGCAGTAGACACCTGGTGTTTTTCTTTGTCCAAAGTCCTACACCTTTTGCATGGATAACAGCACCTTTATTCTACTTTGGGTAGGCAACCTTCCTATACTGTCTATGGACTAATCCCTTCCTCCAATCCCAGTCATCCTAGTCAGAGATGTGAGTACATAACTAAATCTAGGCTATTCAGAATTATTCACGGAATTTTGCTGGACAATTGGGAAAGAGTATGTGTGCGTGTGTGTGTGTGTGTGTGTGTGTGTTTCCCACTGAGCTTGCAGGGGCTAAAATTCATGTAAACCAGAAGCTGACAAAGGCTATCATTATTACCATGTTAAAAGAACACTGATTCCAGGGAAGGAAAAGCCAAGATACAGGGAGTGACGAAGCCCTGATGCCATATTTTGTTGTTCTAGATCTGGAGTAGCAAACTTAAATGTCTTCAGCTGACAAGGAGGCAATGTAAATATGCAAAGCAATACTTGTAAAACAGAATGGATTGGTGGGAACTGTGGAAAAATAAAGAGACATACTTCAACTACAGACATTCAAATCTGATTGCATTCAAACTGCCGACCTTTACGGTTAGCAGCCAAACTCTTAACCACTTTGCCACCAGGGCTCCATCTGATTGCTGTGAGTTGGAATCAACTGGAAGGCAACAGGTCCTTATAGGCAGCAGGTGGCAAAGCCTATGTGTAATCTACATGTTTCCAGTTAAAAACCAATTTTCTTTTTTTTTGCCTTCCTTTGTCTTGCTTCTCTCGTTCCCTCTCTCTTTTGTTTTCATTCCTTTCCTTCTTTATTATTTTAGTTGTGTTTTTATCTCGACAAAAAGAGAACTTACTATTTGTGCAACATAAAAGGCAGAAAGTGATGAAAGAATATATCTTTTGCTGAAATAATCTGAGGAGTATTGACAATTCTACTTTAAAGTCAATTAGCCTGGCAACGGACTTGCAAGATGGTTTAGAACATTGGTTCTGAAAGTGTGACCTCCAGACCAGCAAGCAGTGTCAGCATCACCTGGAGACTCATTAGAACTTGAAGTTCTCAAGTTCCACCCTGAAACTGTTCCATCTGTGTTCCAGGTGATTTCCTAGTGCACATTACAGTTCCAGAATCATTGGAAGGGGTAGTGTGATAGTCAGGAAGCTATCCAGTCACTCACACATTAAGTGAGCCTGTGCTAATTTAGAGGCAGTGATAAAGGAAAAGAATGTGAAGCCTTAAGAGGACTGATTTACTTATCTTATGGATAAATGAACATGCTAATTTACATATGTAAGAGAATGAATGTAATCATGAAAAGAAGAAAAGCTTTCAAGATGAGAATACACACTGATGTTTAGCTCTGCAAATACACTGCCGAGGTTATTTTCTCCCTATTCTCACCCCATCTCTGCCTAATTCCCTCACTTCCATAATACGGTAAATAATAATACCAACCTCTTATGATTCTTATGGCGATTAATTGTGTTAATACATGTGAAGTTCTTGGATTATGACAGGTATACGGTACGTGTTCAATAAACGTGAGCTACAGTTTACCTCTATAGCTGTCCTGTCAAATTCAGTAGTCAACAGCCACAATTATTTTTACTTTATTTAAAATTAATTGAAATAATTAAAAAAAAAAAGTTTCTTGCTCAGTTGCCCTAGCCATATTTCAAGTGCTCAGTAGTTACACATATTATAGAACATTTCCATCATCAAAGAAAGTGCTGCTGAACAGCAGTGGTCTATACTGTGAGATTCATACACTGAACCTAGAGTCAGAGAGGGTGTGGTGTGGACCTGGTTTGTCAGGTCAAACTTACTGTCAGGCCTCCCTGCTGTCATCATATGGACAGACAGCCATTGATCTACTCACTTAAAAGGCCTATTCCCCACTGATGAGACCTGTCTCCTCGTCGTACCTGGAAGCTCAAGTAGGCTGAAATATAACTCGACTTAAGCTCCGGGCCTGTTCACTGGGAAATCTTCCTTTGCAGATCAGGTCTGTCCTTCATATGTCTCAGTGAGTGAACAGATTTTCACACTTGCCCAGGCTCCTCTCTACTGTTCAAGAAACCATCTTCCTCAATATTGCCAATGTCTTTTCCTTGAGTTCTAAAATACGACAAGTAAAGTCCATTTAGAAGGTACTAAGTACAAAGCCAAAGGACACATGAATCTAAGTGTATTCTATTTCTAATCTCAGTTGAAAAACCAGAAAATTAATTTTTTTTCATGCAGATTTTCTACTATCATTCCCTACTCAATTCAGCCTGGAATTCAAGGCCATCATCAAGCAGGATATAGTTTTCTTTTCCTCTCAACTCTTTTTCTGAGTTCTTTGGTGAAGCTGCTATTCTAGTTGCTTCAGTTTCCTTTCTGTTACCTGATTATACCATATTCATTCACACCGCTACACATCTGCTCATGCTGTGTCTTCTGTCTGGAATGTTTGCTTCAGTTCTCTCCAAGGAGCCAAATATCTCCATCCATAAATGTCCAACTCAAATCTTACTTTATTGAAACTTCTTCTGAATAGTTCTAACATCACTGATACCCTAAAAATGTAAATCTATAATACATAATACAGAACTTAATTACATATATTATCCTCCCTATATAGCATACATCTTCCTCTTAGAAACATATTTTATATTATCTTTTGAAGCAAGTAAACTGATCTTGTTTTTAAAAATAACCCATCAGCAAGTCTATTGTATTATATTCTGTCTATTGTAATGGAGGGCTAGGCAACATTTCATTGCTAGAGCAGTGTCCTTGAGTAGGCAAGATGAGATGGGTATTTGTAGACATTTGGAGGGCATAGCTTTCTATAAGAGCATGGAAAGTTCATCCATTGCAGATAAAGCTTAAACACAGGTGTTTAAATATGGTGATAGATGTGTGTAGAAGTTCATTATCGCCTCAGTTTTCTCAGAGAGGGAAGAACCAAGTTGGCAAGGTGAGAGAGAGAATGGAGGAAGAAATGGTAGAGGCTTCAGAATCAAGAAAATGTTATTCTCTATTCAATTTTTATCAATCCATAATTGTCTCCACCATCCCATTAGTCATTTTGACTTAACTGTGTTCGCTTTCTTAAAATATGGAAGGGATAAAAATTGATAGCTCATAAACATATATTAAAGAGTAATTTAAAATTTATAGAAGGGAATAGAGAGGAACATAAAAGTAGCCACTGTAGGCAATGCTATCCCACAGGTAAAATGAAATACTCCATACACACAGTGTGTACTCATATGCTTGTATGCATGTGCAAGTGTGTGTTACCAGTGCACACGGATACACACACACATGGATTCTTGAGTTGTGACTGAATTATAAGAAGCTATTGTGAACCCCTCATAAAATAATCAAATATACTTTTGTATATAAATTGTCTATTTATAGAAAGGACCTTTTTCTATATCCCAAATAGTCACTGCTGTTTAAAAAATATCTAGAATTGACAATTCAGCAGTAGAATGTGATTATAGCTAAAAGACGGAATGACTTAGCTATAGGTGATGCTTCAACTAAGTACAGCCTGCTAGTTTCAGTGATCAATCTAAATTAAAACGAATGTTTAGTGACAATGGAATAGAAGTAAGGTTGCCTGCCATCTGTTTTTTGAATGAGTGTAGAAATCGGCTCCATGATATTGCATCTAGTTATGATGGAAGTGCACAGATGAAAGGTGAAAGTGGCAACACAAAAAGAACAGCAGACTGTGAACAATGATGACAAAGCCCAGATCCATCAATCTCTACTTACATAAGACTTCCACAACTAACATTAACTGCATGTTCTTGACTCAGAAAGAACAAAAATGCCTAGGTCATGCAGAGATGTATAAGGAACCCAGAGAAGAAAAAAGATTAATGCAAAGACAGATACTAAACTAAAAATTATCTATTTCAACTATATTTTCTGTTATGGTTCACAAAGTGAGAAATGAGTCTGTATGTAGAAGTGAGAAGAAGATACCTTTGCAAACCCACATTCATATCTTGATTAACATTTTTCTTCTCTTCCACTGTGATATGAATTAGGCTGAATGATTAACATTTTGTAAAAATAACAATGTAGTCATATTAAACTATGTATTAATATTCATAATAAATAATAGATTCGTCATTTTGAAATGCTGGATAATTTAGATGATTCAAGTTTCCATGAGCAATTTCCCATTAATGCTGATTTGTAACTGGAAATGCAATTTATGTAATCTGTATTAATAACATTAAAATATATTATTTATTGAACTACTGGAAATAAAGAAAATTCAATGAAGCTGCATTACTGATAGACAAATGGAAATGTAAGATATTTTCTTTCATAATTATAAACAAAAATAAAGTATCTTTTCCAGTGTAGTATTTTCATTAAATCCATTCTTTCCTTTAATTGGAAATGAATAGAAAATTAATAGATATCATTATTTAAAACAAAAAACAAGAAATTGTGAACATTTTTGGACTGAGCAACTATGACAGCATCATAGCTGCATCCTCCAATATGAAAGACAATAATAAAGTAAAGCACATGGAAGTCTGTGACAGTTCACCCTTAAGTGGCCAGTGATAATGATGAATCAGTATCCTGCATCATAAGAACCACTGAAAAATCCAATTAACCACAGTCGAGTCTTAGATTTCCCTCTCTCAATGTCTCCTACCATTGATTAGGCAATCAAATTTGTCTTAAAATGCAAGGGCATCCCCTTCCAACTCTGAGTGTTTCTGAGTCACCTAACTATATACATATATATATATATGAAAGGATAACATTACCCAGTTCCTACTATTTGGAATTACATAATCCAAGGGGTCTTTTTAACTTAGCATAACCAGGACCACAAAGTCACTATAAGAACTGAAATGGGAAGCTACTTCTTTTAATATGTCACTGTTAAATCTCCGAAATAGATGCAAGATAGTTCTTTTCATCAATCACTTGACTGGCACACAAACTATGAATTGACATAGTCTTAGATTTTGTTATGAATGTGCAACAAATACACATCTATGTGATAATATCTTGATTTGTAAGTCTAGGGCATGAGAAAAACTGAAGAGCACTAGAAAAGAGTATTTACAAAAAAAAAAAAAAAAAAAAACTATCCCCAGCAAAAACAAGAATTAGCTAAACTTTATTTTCTGGAATTTCTTTACAGTTTCTTTTATACTCTCCCTTGTTTTTGTCAGCTGCTTTCTCTCTTACCAACAGAACCATGTTTCCCAAATGTCTGTTTCTACCCTCTCATGCTCAATCTCTCTCTCTATATATATGTATATATATTTTTTAGCTTGTCATAGCAACCTTTTAACAAGTATTTAGTCAGGCATTCACTGAGCACCTATTATTTTTCCAGCACCATCAAGTTTTAGGGTGTCCATTAACTCATTAATTCAATGGTTGAAAGCAGTGAATTTCAAGGAACTCTGGTAAGCCAGGGGGCAACACGTATTGATTGTGACAGTTTGGCTTTGTTGTAGCACATCTTAACTCACACTGTTACAGCAAAACAACAGCTGCAAATCAGTAAGTATATGTATGCTTGTGCGTGCATATATCAACTTACATTTATACTAGGTAAACTTCTAAATAGTCAAGTTTAAAGAAAAAAGTTTATTTTGAAATTTAGAGTTTGATATTTATCAAAACACAGTTTTAAACCATGATAAAAATGATATGATGCCCTACAAACCATTTTCACTAAATTTATTTCTAAAAGTTTTATGAGTACCCCTTTTTTAACATCAATATGGATATCACATACTTTTGGAAAGAGAATGAGTAGAACAATCATGATATTATGGTAACTTCTTCCATTAGGAATAAAGAATAATAATGTAACTTTTTTTGTTTTAATCAATTTGGAATATCTTACTGATCTTTAAGGACCAGTATCTAGAAAATAAAAGTTCCAGTAGATTTCTGAAAACAATTTGAAATAGTGAGTCACCAATTTTTTTCAGAAATAAAATGGAATTTTAAAGTGATACTGTTAATGGCAATTTGTACAATTTCATGTGTACATACCTGACTATCTGGAGTCATCTGAGCTCATGGTATTATAACATTAGAAAATATAGTGAAAAGTTAGAAGTATGATAATTAGGTCTTCTTTCTTCTTGCTGAGTTTCATCTAGTCATAGGATTTACTTGAAATCATAGGCTATAAAACTCTCCGCTCTTAAGTCGGTCTAATAAAACTAATGAAAACGAATCTAAGTTAGAGTGAAATAAGTCATTATTTCATTAACTCAAACTAATGGATATGTGCTTTCCTATGTACTCAGGCTGAACATCTTTTTTAAAACTAATTTCACATTCAAAATGTCAATTTTAAATGGAAAATAACTGAAACTGTATATATAGATGCATAATCTCAATTTTACATGAAAAATATATATAAAGAAAAAAGACTAGAAGCATTTCAAATTGTTAAGGTGTTATAAGTAGATGTGCGATATGCAATTATGGGTGTCTTATAAAATATGTTTCTTATACCAACATTTTCCAAATTGTCTTCAACTACCATGTAACACTTTCAGAACCAGAAATATGCATGTTATATGAGGAAAAAAAAATTTTTTTCTGGGAAAAAATCATGTTTTGATTTAATGTAATACTCTCAGTGAAACAAGAATATTTATCCATGGCTATAAATTCTTCTAATAGACATTACCCTGTTTACATGAATGGAAAAGTATTACTCTGAAAAACTCACAGTTAAGACATTTATGGGACAATATAATAAGAGGTACCTAATGATGCCCATCCATCTTCAGTACCTATACATATACCAGAGAAGCAAATAAATGATTAGAGGGCGACCCATTCAAAGGCAACCCTAGCTAATTCAACAAGATTTTGAACTTGGCCCATATAATTAAAACCTTTTCGAATAAACTTCATAGGATGATATACTCTCAATTTTCTTACCAGGTTCACCAACCCCTACCCTTCACCAAGCTACCTGGCACTAGCCTCAACTTCTCCTTTTCCCTCATTCTATCAGCCACCAAATCTGACTAGTCATCAAGTCTATCTTAGCCAGATACCGCTGTAGGATGTACTTTAATTGTTCTAGTTCCCGAAATCTGAATGCATCCTATAAACAATGGTATTTCTGATAAAATGTTTATCTTCTCTCTAAAAACCTTTGATGACATCAGTGGTGTGTATTACAGTTAATAACATCTTGCTATGAAAGATAACAGCATGTACATATGTACGTATCTGCACAGATATGTATAGCTATCTGTTTCTATATATCTATGTATCTATCTATATATCTATCAATCTACGTATGTATGTATGTATCTATCTATCTATCGACACCCTGGGTAGTGGAAATAGTCAAGTACTTGGCTACTAAGTTTTATTGGTATATAGCCACACCCATACATTTATATATTAACTATGGCTGCTTTCATGCTACAAGGACAGAGTTGGACAGTTGTGACAGAGAACACATGGTCCAAAAAACCAAAAATATTTATTCTACCCTTTACAGGAAAAGATTGCTGACCTCTGATTCAGATATTCTAAATTTTATCCTGGGAACCAAATCAACAAACAGTAGACCCGTATCTTTAGAGATCACTGTTTTGTCAATGTTATACATTTGCTTTTTACTGCATTCCATGTTATCGTCATCCACAGGCTCACAGTAACTATACATAATAAGTACCTACTTTATTTTGTTACTGTATTTACTGGATGGATATTGTTGAGGATGTTGTTAACTTCATCCTAGCACTCCCTGTGAGAACAACGTATCTGGAGTTGGAGTACAAGAAAAAGTCTTTTTTTTTTTTTTTCTCATGTGGGATTAGTTATCATTAATAGCATGGATACTTCATTCTTATAAAATAATTTGTTTTCTTTTGCCTTCAGAATATTGAAAACCTAAAGATAAAACTGCAATCTTTTAACTTACATTGTTGTTGTTAGTTACCATCAAGTCAGCTCAGACTCATGGCATGCTTATGTATAACAGAATGAAATGTTGCCCAGTTCTGGTGCCATCTTCATGATCACTGCTATATCTGAGTCCATTGTTGTGGCTATTGTGCTGTGCCTTGCAACTCGGGGGGCTCAACTTCCAGCACTAAATCAGACAATAGTCTGTTGTGATTCACAGGGTTTTAACTGACTAATTTTCAGAAGTAGGTCTTTCATCCTAGTTTGTCTTAGGCTGGCAGCTCTGCTGAAACCTGTCCACCACTGGGTGACTCTGCTGGTATTTGAAATACTGGTGGCATAGCTTCCACACAAGCCATGCCAGTATGACAAACTGGCAGATGGTGGTGGCTAATTGACATTGCTGAGTTTACTGAACTTACTCTTGGTTCCAGTTTAGTTTCCTAGTACTCTTTCCTTTTTCTTGATTTCTTTATTTATTTTATGCTATTGTGATGTGTGCATTTTTAAGCTGTATCTCATCTTTTTTAAAATAAGATCATATATACAAATAAATAAGAACATCAGTTACATAGAAAAAGAACTGAAAGAAAAGATACTTGAATCTCTGCCCTCGTCACAGGAATCTATTCCTATGATTATTTCATGTCCTATCCCCAGGGTTCAGTTTGAACCTCTCGAAAATAAGAAGGAAAGAAAATACTCTGACCCCACAAAGACCTCAGTTGGGAAAAAAACAAAAAAACAAAAAACTGCAGCCATCTACAGGGCTGTGTCTTGAGAAGAAAGAGAACTGTATTCCCTTATTTTAATTATAATACTTCCTAAGGGATGGTCACCTCATTAAGATAGTTTTAAGGACTTTATAAAGAGATCAAAGGAGATTAAGGGAAGAACATATGCCGGAAGGACAGCTTTATATGGCAATACAACATAAAATGGAAGGGTAGATAACATCGATACAGGGTTATACTGATTGTTACTAAAATCAAAATACAGTAGAACATGGGCAGATCTTCAGATCAACTCTCTGTCTTACTGCCAAACAAAGCACAAGGGATGGTGCTGACGATTCTTCCCTGCAGTTTCCTTGGCAATTCAAAGTGTTGAGAGAGGTGCTATCAAATGCCTCAGAGAGATCACCTGGCCGGAGCTGTGTAGCCTTTTGCTCACATATAGGTAATCAGGGAGCGCTGAAATTCGTCCTGTGATCCTAACTGTAGTATACAAACACATGATTAGTTTTTCCACTGTACTTACCTAGGCACTTTTTTTCTGTGAAATATGTTTTTCTAACTTAAACAAAATTGAATTCATGTCTAATTCAGTATTAGAAAGGAGGTGCAGTAGACTCCCTCTCCCCACCCCACACCTCTCACCTTATCTTTATCACAGTGGGAGAGCAACAGATTAGAAAGGTAAATAATATCAAACCAAAAAAGCATTTTATCCATTATAACTTTAGGAGATAAACAGAGCATCATGTTGCTCCCACATTCTCCTGTAAATACTTCCAAAATTACCTGTACTGAATACTTCCATAACTATCTATGGAAGTCTATATCCAAGTCCTATTGTGTATGTATGTGTTTATGTGTGTGTGTGTGTGTGTGTGTGTGTGTGTGTGTGTGTGTGTGTGTGTGTGTCTTCATTCACAAGAAGTAATTAAATAAGATTAAATACTACTTGTATCTCTACCCTTTTCCTTTAGTCAGACCTTTAAACATCTAACAACCACAATCACATATAGTTGACATTCAGTATTACAAGTTATTTTAAATGATAAAGCACTATTTCCACATAAGTTATAACACAAGGTCACATTAATCAACACTACACAAATATCTCAGAAACATGCTGTTCCCATAATGTTGTAATATGACCTCCAGGAAGAACTCTTAGTAATAAAGACAGGAAACACTGACAAAATCCATCCATAAACCAGAGGTATAAGAAGTGCATGAACTACTTTATAACACAGCCAGACAGACTTCTTAGTGCAAAATGTGAAGGCAGTCCAGATGGTGTAATATGGATACATAGTATTCTTTGACCTACTTTCTACATAACCTTCATTTTGTTAATACTAGTCAAAAGAAAGGACACTGATCCAAGAATTTAAGTGTAATACTATGCCTGGATTAATAGGCATCAGCCCAATAACAAGTTTGTAACTGATTTCAAAGAGGTGAGCAGGCTTTAAAAAGTAATTTCAGGAAAATTTATAGCTATCTTTTTAACTATAATAAAAGTATCTTTTTATATAAAAAGAACCTGATATTTAGAAAAAAAGACGGTGTTTGTAATAATATATTTTTATACCAATTTGGAATATTTGAAAGATAGCTTACACATAGCAGGCTACGACAAATGTTATTAAAAACAAGAAGCTGAGGAACTACAGGTTTTAATTACCATATTTCATCAATTGTAATGTAAACCTTTTCACACTGTAACATTTCTGAAATCATGATGGGTCTTACAGGTAAAGGCATACCATAGTTTTAATAGCAGTTTGGTATACAAAACTGCATCTTATAATTCTAGAGTCAATAAATTAATGCTAAGTCTTCACCATAAAGTTAACTCCAGTTTACCCATTTTCAAGTATATCCAAGGATTACATTGCTGATGAAGCAGTGGTATGAACTGTTGAAACAGAACACTTCTTACTGTTGTCAGGAAGGGGGTAGCTCTACATTTTCTCTGTTCACGGAAAAGGAATAAATCCTACTCATTGGTTTTTCCTCAATTTCCTTTTTTTTTCCTTAATGAAAATGTTTTTTCTGTACTGCTATGATGATGTGATATGATCTGAAGTTGTCTCACTATCCTCGTATCACTTTTCTCGACAAGATCTATACAGAGTATGTGAAGGAATGCGACGTTTAAGCTGTGGCTTACCTGTGTTAGATGTGGGTCCACTCTTCCTCGTTTTGGTTGCTATAATTATTTAACGCAGATTAAGATTATTTATGTTTATGACAAATCATTTCTATGAAATTTTATTTTAAAACCTTGTTGAGAATTCAGTTGACAAACACTAAGTGTGAGTCAACTAAATTCACTAAACTGTATATATATGTTCTATTGTTAAATCATGATTTCCCTAGCACTTTTAGTCCTAAATTACAAATTTCCTTTTTGCTTGTTAAATGACATGTTGATAGACTTAGCCATATTATTCTGGCTTGTATATATAAAGGTGCTTAATCTCCACAATACGTTCTATGAAATAGGAAGTTAAGTGATTTGGACATTGTGAGAACACCATATGGTAATCTGCTTCTGTTTTTTCTTTAAGCATTTCAAACAAACGTCATGCTTAGCAGTGATCATCCAAAATGGGATTCGCTTTTGTGTTTGGCCCTCAATCCACAACATTAGCAATTTCTCTATATATGATACTGGTTACTCTCACATTTTCACTAGCCTTATAGCTTTCAGTAGAGCCAATCCTTTAACAGCTTGGAGAATTTTTTCTTTGTTTTTTAGCATCATCGTGAGTGTTGAGTACAAGATGTCTAAAACACGAGCAATAGCATTCACTGATTTTCCACCTTTGTGTTGTTTAAAAACTTTTGTTTCACTTCCTAACCAAAAGGTTGGCAGTTTGAATCCACCAGCCACTCCTTGGAAACCCTATGGGGCAGGTCTACTCTGTCCTATAGGGTCGCTATGAGTCGGAATCAACTCGATGGCAATGGGTTTTTCACTTCCAAATCAATACTTCTCCTTTGACTCTTGTTGCTACTATCACTAGCACTGGTTTTGCTGCATTTGGCAGCCATGATGTACTTCATGGTAATATTTTCAAAAGAAAATTAAACATAGAGATAACGCTACAACACTCAAGAGACCCACAGTATACCAGACTGGATACTGCTGTCTACACTGTTATACTATACATCAAACATTTAGATAGACAGTACAGTACATACATAAGCCAGTAACAGGCATTTATTATGATTATCGAGACATATGCATTACAAGTTATATATATACTGTATCATTATAAACCTGGCAGTGCAAATGCTTTGTATACAAGAGACATGAAGTCCTGCATGTCGGAAGCTGTTGCATTTTTTTCTATGTCCTGTTCTCCAATCGGGATTTCTGAACTCTGTTATAACCTTATGGGACCAGGGACATATATGTAGTTAGACACTGCCCGAACAGATGTTATGTGCACATGACTGTATATGTGTGTGTGTGTGCAAAAGAATAGGCTAACTCTATATATATACATTTAACCTTTTCCCAACTGTGTATCATTTGTCCTAACGTGCTTCCAACACACTAGCCTCTCCCTCTCTCAAAATCCTATCTTCCTGTGATTTTGTACCTAATCCTAATGGAGTCACAGTCTCCACGGACATTTATGGACCTTTATATTACAAATAGTTGAAACCCTATGTAATCCCAATTTCAAGCATCCCACTCTCTGGCCAGCACTCCTGTTCCTTGAGTACCTTGGCTGCACCAATCATTATTTCAAACATCATCAAGAAAAGTTGATCATTCCCTCTCTATTGAAAAAACTCCTTTTTCCTGGGATTAAAGTTTGCCACACTTTCATGATTTCCTCCTTCCTCTCTGGCTGCTTCATCTCAATGTCCTTTCCTGGTTCCTTTTAATAGATCCAATTTGAGAGGTCCTCAGTGCTTAGTACACGGAACTCTTCTATTTATGTTTAACACTTTCTCCCTTGGTGATCTCATCCAATCCTATGGTTTTAAATATTATCTATATGCTGACAGGGAATAAGGGATATCTTTGCTGGCATCAGATGGATCTTGGTTGAAAACAGACAATACCAGAAAGATGTTTACCTGTATTTTCAAGACTATGAAAAGACATTTAACTGTGTGGATCATACCAAATTACGGATAACATTGTGAAGAATGGGAATTCCAGAACACTTAATTGTGCTCCTGAGGAACCTGAACATAGACCAAGAGGAAGTTCACTGGAAAACACCAAGCGGATACTGCATGGTTTAAAGCCAAGAAAGGTGTGTGTCAGGGTTGTATCCTCTCACCATACCTATTCAATCTGTATGCTGAACAAATAGTCCGAGAAGCTAGACTACATGAAGAAGAATGGGGAATCAGGATTGGAGGGACACTGATTAACAACCTGCATTATGCAAATGACACACTCTTGCCTGCTGAAAGTGAAGAGGACTTTAAGCACTTACTGATGAAGATCAAAGACCAAGCCTTCAGCATGCATTATACCTCAACATAAATAAAACAAAAATCCTCACAACTGGACCAATAAACAACATCACGGTAAACGGAAAAGAAGATCGAATTTGTCAAGGATTTCATTTTACTTGGATCCACAATCAACACCCAAGGAAGCAGCAGTCAAGAAATCAAATGATGGATTGCACTGGGCTAATCTGCTGCAAAAGATCTCTTTAAAGTGTTCAAAAGCAGAGATGTCACTTTAAGGACTAAGGTGCACCTGACCCAAACCATGATATTTTCAATCACCTCATATGGATGCAAAAGCTGGACAATGAATAAGGAAGATAGAAGAAGACATATGGTGCTGGTGAAGAGTACTGAATTGTCTGTATTGGAAGAAATACAGCCAGAATGCTTTTTAGAAGCAAGGATGGCTAGACTTTGTCTCACATACTTTAGACATGTTATCAGAAGGGGGCAGTCCCTGGAGAAGGACATCATGCTTGGTAAAGTAGAGGGTCAGTGAAAAAGAGGAAGACCCTCAACAAGATGGACTGACACAGTGGCTGCAACAATGGGCTCAAACATAGCAACGACTGTGAGGATGGCACAGGACTGGGCAGTGTTTCCTTCTGTTGTACATAGGGTTGCTCTGAGTTGTAATCGACTAGAGGGCACCTAACATCAACAATATGCTGCTGACACCCGACTATACATTTCCCCTGAACTTAAACTCATAGAGCCAACTTTCTACTTAACATCTCCACTTTAATTTATCTAATATTGATACCAACTTAACCTATTCCATACTGAATTCTTGATATACCTTACATCATCCCCAACTTCTTTCGTTTTACTCTTCTCCATCTCAGTTAATGAAAGAATACAACTTTTCAGTTGCTCAGACCAAATTTCTTAGGGTCATCGTTTACTCCACTCTTTCTCACAACCACATCCAAATCATTAGGAAATCCTTCTGGTTCTTCCTTCAAAATTTATCCAGAAAATGCAAATTAAGCCCCAGTGAAATTCCACCCTATACTCACTAGAATTGCTAATAAATATCCATGAACTAGTCATATTTACTCCTACCATTACCTCTTGCCTGAATTATTGTAGTAAGTCTCTCTGCTTCCACCATCTCTTTTTCCTACAATATGTTTTCTACCTAGTAACCAGAATCATATTCTCTAAAACACAAGTAAAGTCATGTAACTCCCCTGTGATGACTCGTCTCCTTCATGCAGAGGTAAAACCAAAAGTCCTTAATGATTTACAAAACCAAAATTAGACTCTGTAAAATCTGGCCTCATCCTCTACCACTCTGTACTTACATCTGACTGCTAACTCCCTTTCTTACTCAGTTCCAAACATACGTGATGTTTCTAGCCTCAAGTCTTCACACTTGTTGTTCCCTCTGCTCTTTCCCCATATATCTGAATAATATATTTTCTCACCTGTGAAGTTTTGTCACATTCCACCTATTCCATGAGATGTTACCAGTCTACTATACTTAAAATTATAAAACACTAGCACTTTGCACACTCCTTCCTTAATTTGTTTTCCTTCATAGGACCTATTACCAACATACTAGATAGTTTATTTGCTCATTTTGTTCTTTATCTGACTCTCCCCCTACATTAGAATGTAATAATCAATGTAAGCAATTTTTATTTTTTGTTGTTGTTGTTTTCTTTATTACTATATTCCATGGCCTAAAATAGTGTCTAACACCTAGGAAGTACTCAGTATATATTAATTAATGTATACGTGAATGGATGAATAAATGATTGAATCTATAAATATGATCACTCCTTCACCAATGTCCTCATTCTGTTATTTATTAAAATGTAGAGGTGGAAAGAGTTGAGGATAGTCAAAAAACACATCATGAGAGAAATTTTTCCAGCTTGATCTAGATAAAATAATCAACACTTGTTTTGAATGCATTTACCAAGCTTAAATCATCCTGCCTTTCCTAAAGTAACAAACTCAGCCTTGTAAAATTTAAATCAAAGTATGATTCCATCTCAGTACAAAGTCAAAACGTTTATAAGTTGCTGTTTTGATATCTTTAAGTGAGATTACCTCAATGTGATATTATATATAAAACTTACAAATGACAGAAATGATGCCAGAGATCATTTTGCAAGAATGATAGAATTTTGCAAGACCATCTTCTTCACTGCAAATGCCTTTTTTCAACAACACAATGGTGACTACACACATGG
Organism: Dugong dugon; assembly: GCA_030035585.1. Taxonomy (NCBI): domain Eukaryota; kingdom Metazoa; phylum Chordata; class Mammalia; order Sirenia; family Dugongidae; genus Dugong; species Dugong dugon. Next base: position 144,575,508 of record CM057464.1, on the reverse strand, counting down.
ACCTTGCCAGATGGAATACACAGGAATCAAACTGACTACATTTGTGGAAAGAGATGATGGAAGAGCTCAGTGTCATCAGTGAGAACAAGGCCAGGGGCCAACTGTGGAACAGATAATCAACTGCTCATATGCAAGCTGACGTTGAAGAAATGTAGAACAAGTCCATTAGATCTAAAGGACGACCTTGAGTATATCACTTGAATTTAGAGGCCATCTCAAGAATAGATTTGACACATTGAACACTAATGGCCTCAGACCAGGCGAGTTGTGGAATGGCATCAATTACATCATACATGAAGAAAGCAAGAGGTCAGTAAAAAGACAGGAAAGAAAGAAAAGACCAAAATGGATGTCTGAAGAAACTCTGAATGTTGCTCTTGAACACAGAGTAGCTAAAGCAACAGGAAGAAATGAAGAAGTAAAAGAACTGAACAGAAGATTTCAAAAGGTGCCTCGAGAAGACAAAGTCAAGTATTATAATGAAATTTGCAAAGAGGAGTTAGAAAACCAAAAGTGAAGAACACACTCTGCATTTCTCAAGCTGGAAGAACTGAAGAAAACAATTCAAACCCTGAGTTGTAATACTGAAGGATTCTACAGGGAAAATATTAAACTATGCAGGAAGCAACAAAAGAATATGGAAGGAATTAGACAGAGTCACTGTGCCAAAAAGGACTGGTCAACCATAAAACATTTCAGGAGCAGCATACGAACAAGAACCAATAGTATTGAAGGAAGAGGTCCAAGTTGCACTGAAGCACTGGTGAAAAACAAGGCTCCAGGAATTAATGGAATACTAATGGAGATGTTTCAACAAACAGATGCAGTGCTGGAAGTGCTCCCTCATCTATGCCAAGAAATTTGGAAGACAGCTTCCTGGCCAAATGACTGGAAGAGATCCATATATATACTCATTCCAAAGAAAAGTGATCCAACACAATGTGAAAATTATTGAACAATATCATTAATATCACACACAAGTAAACTTTAGCTGATCTTTCAAAAACAGTTGCAGCAGAACATCCATAGGGAACTGCCAGAAATTCAGGACTGATTCAGAAGAGGACATGGAACAAGGGATATAATTGCTGATATCAGATGGATCACGGCTGAAAGCAGAGAACACCCGAAAGATGTTTACCTGTGTTTTATTGACTATGTAAAGGCATTCGACTGTGTGGATCATAACAAACTATGCATAACACTGATATGAATGGGAATTCCGGAACACTTAATTCTGCTCATGAGAAACCTGTACTTAGACCAAGAGACAGCCATTCGAACAGCACAAGGGGATACTGAATGGTTTAAAGTCAGGAAAGATGTGTATCAGGGTTGTATCCTTTCACCATACTTATCCAATCTATATGCTGAGCAAATAATCTGAGAAGCTGGCTATATGAAGAAAAATGGGGCATCAGGATTGGAGGAAGACTCATTAACAACCTGTGAAATGCAGATGATACAACCTTGCTGGCTGAAAGTAAAGAGTACCTTAAGCACTTATTGATGAAGATCAAAGACTAAAGCCTTCAGTATGGACTACATCTCAACATAAAGCAAACAAAAATCCTCAAAACTGGACTAATTAGCAACACTATGATAAATGGAGAAAATATTGAAATTGTCAAGGATTTAATTTTACTTGGATCCACAATCAATGCCCACGGAAGCAGCAGTCAAGAAATCAAACGATACAGGTAATACAACAGAGAGTCCCAGACAGAGTGGGAGAAAAGTGCAGAGCATAAGTCAAATTCTCGTAAAAAAACCAGACTTACTGGTCTGACAGAGACTAGAGGAACCCCCAAAAGTATGGTCCCCAGACACCCTGTAATGAAACCATTCCCAAAGCCCACTCTTCAGACAAAGATTATACTGGACTATAAAACACAAAATAATAAACGTGAAGCGTGTGCTTCTTAGTTCAACCAGATACAGCAGACCAAATGTGCAGCAGCCCAGAGGCAGAATGAGAAGGCAGAAAGGGACAGGAAGTGGTTGAATGGACACAAGACAACGGGAGTGGAAAGGGGGAGTGTGCTATCATATTGTAGGGATTGCAAATAATGTCACATAACAATATGGGTATAATTTTTTGTATGAGAAATTAATTCAGGCTGTAAACTTTCACCTGAAGTACAACTAAAAAAAAAAAAAAAAAAAAATCAAATGACATATTACCTTGGGCAAATCTGCTGCAAAAGACCTCTTCAAAGTGTTAAAAAGCAAAGATATCATCTTGAAGATTAAAGTGCACCTGACCCAATCCATAGTGTTTTCAATCGCCTCGTGCATGCAAAAGCTGGACAATGAATAAGGAAGACCGAAGAAGAATTGATGACTTTGAATTACAGTGCTGGCAAAGAATACTGAATATACCATGGACTGCCAAAAGAACTAACAAATTTGTCTTGAAGAAGTACAACCAGAATGCTCTTAGAAGCAAGGATGGTGAGACTCCATCTCACATACTTTGGACATATTATCAGGAGGGATCAGTCCCTGGAGAAGGACATCATGCTTGGTAAAGTAGAGGGTCATCAAAAAAGAGGAAGACACTCAAAAAGACAGACTGACACAGTGGCTGCAACAATGGGCTCAAGCATAGCAATGATTGTGAGGATGGTGCTGGACTGGGCAGTGTTTTGTTCTGTTGTACATGGGGTCGCTGTGAGTCGGAACTGACTCGATGGCACCTAACAATAACATTAGTGACCCCACTAAGTCTTTAACTAAAGCATACTACAACATAAATATAAGATTTTCTTCACACACACCAATAACAAAAATCACAACTCCTAAAGAAGGAAGGGATTTTCTCAAACAAGGTTTTCAATGCTTAAACCCGTCCAGTTGGTCATATAACTTTAACCAACATCTACTAAAACACATGAACTAGAGACACTCTATAACTCTACAAAAGCATTATATAGCAGGGAATTTCAGAGGAAATTTTGATTTAAATTAATCACTTTAACATTTTAGGAGTACAGCATATTTGTTACTAAAGTGCAAAGAAATACATCATTTGATATTTATATAACATATTCTAGTGAAGCACATTTCTCGCAGTAGTGAGCTCTGTGTGGTGGATAAACACATACAGCATAGTTCAAATCTCTTCTTTACCATTTGTTAGCTATGGGATATTGGGCAAGTTACTTAACTTCTCTCTGCCTTAGTTTTCTCATCCATAAAATATAGACACAAAAAAATTTCCTAACAAAATTCTAGCCAATAGAATTCAGCATTATATTAAAAAAAAAACCTACTCAGACCAAGTGGGATTCATACCAGGTATGGAAGGATGGTTCAACATTAGAAAATCAATCAGCATAATCCACCACATAAAGAAAACAAAAGAGAAAATAATCACATGATCATCTCTAATCGACACAGAAGAGGCATCCCATAAAGTCCAACACCCATTTATGATAAAAACTCTCAATAAAATAAGAATAGAAAGAAAATTCCTCAACATAATGAAGGGCATCTATACAAAACCAACAGCGAAAGCCATTCTCAATGGAGAGAGGCTGAAAAAATTCCCCGAGAACAGGAACTAGATAAGGATACCCTTTATCACCACTCCTATTTAACACTATGCTAGAAGTCGTAGCTAGAGCAATAAGACAAGAAAGAGAAATAAAGAGCATACAAATTGGTAAGGAAGAAGTAAAATTATGTTATTTGTGAATGATAAGATACAGTACATAAACAAAACCAAACCCACTGCTGTTGCATCGATTCCAACTCATAGCAACCCTATAGGACAGAGTAGAACTGCCCCACAGTGTTTCCAAGGAGTGGCTGGTAGATTTGAACTGTTGACCTTTAGGTTAGCAGCCAAGCTCTTAACCACTGCACCACCAGGGCTCCAATACTATACATAGAGAACTCAAAAGACTCTGCGAGAAAACTACCGGAGCTAATAGAAAGATTCAGCAGAATAGCAGGATACAAGATAAACATACAAACATCAGTTAGATTCCTATACATCAATAAAGAGAACTATGGAAAGAAAAATAGGAAAACAATACCATTTATAATAGTCCCTAAAAAAATAAAATACTTAGGCCTGGGCAGTGTTTCATTCTGTTGTCCATAGGGTAGCTATGAGTTGGAACCAACTTGATAGCGCCTAACAACAACAACAGGAGTAACTCTAACGAGGGACAAATAAAACTACAAAATACTAGTGCGAGAAATCAGATGAGACCTACATAAATGGAAAAATATACCATGTTCATGGATAGGTAGGCTCAAACACTGTGAAAATGTCAATTCTACCCAAAGCAATCTAACAATACAATCCAAATACCAACAGCAATGTATAACAAGACAGAAAAACTAATCATTAACTTTATATGGAAAGGAGAGAGGCTCCAGAGAAGTAAAGCACTACTGAAGAATAAGAGTAAAGGAGGAATCCTCACACTACCAGACCTCAGAACCTACTATACAGCTACAGTAGTTAAAACAGCCTGGTAGTGGTACAATGACAGACACATTGATCAATGGAATAGAATTGAGAATCCAGATATAAATCCATCCATTGATGGTCACCAGATTTTCAACAAAGGTCAAAGTCCATTAAGTGGGGAAAAGATAGTCCTTTTAACAAATAGTTCTGGCATAACAGGATGTCCATCTGTTTAAAAAAAAAATGATACAGGACCTATACTTCACACCATACACAAAAAATAATTCAAAATGGATCCAAGACTTATATATAAAACCCAAAACTAAAAAGATCATGTTGCTGTTGTTAGGTGCCGTCGTGTCAGCCCCAACTCTTATGTTCTGATCTTCATCAGTAAGTGCTTCAAGTCCTCATCCCTTTCAGCAAGCAAGTCTGGGTCATCTGCGTAAAGCAGGTTGTTAATGAGTCTTCCTCCAATCCTGACACCCCGTTCTTTTCATATAGTCCAGTTTCTCGGATTATTTGCACAGCATACAGATTGAATAAGTAAGGTGAAAGGATACAACCCTGACACATACGTGTCCTGACTTTAAACCACACAGTATCCCTTTGTTCTGTTCAAACAACTGCTTATTGATCTATGTACAGGTTCCTCATGAGCACTATTAAGTGTTCTGGAATTCCCATTCTTCGCAATGTTACCCATAATTCGTTATGATCCACACAGTCAAATGCTTTTGCATAGTCAATAAAACACAGGTAAATATCTTTCTGGTATTCTTTGTTTCAGCCAGGATCCATCTGACATCAGCAATGATATCCCTGGTTCCACATCCTCTTCTGAATCGGTCCTGAATTTCTGGCAGGTCCCTGTCAAAGCACAGCTGCAGCCACTTTTGAATGATCTTCGGCAAAAGTCTACTTGCCTGTGATATTGTTTGATAATTTCTGCATTCGGTTGGATCACCTTTCTTGGGAATAGGCATAAATATGGACCTCTTCCAGTCGGTTGCCCAGGTAGCTGTCTTCCAAATTTCTTGGCAAAGATGAGGGAGTACTTCCAGCACTGCATTCGTTTGTTGAAACATCTCAGTTAGCATTCTGTCAATTCCTGGAGCCTTGTTTATCAACAATGCCTTCAGTGCAGCTTAAACTTCTCCAGTACCATCGGTTCCTGATCATATGCTACCGCCTGAAATAGCTGACTATTGACCAATTCCTTTTGGTATAGTGACTGTGTATTCTTTCCATCTTCTTTTGATGCCTCCTGTGTTGTTTAATATTTTCCCGTAGAATCCTTCAATACTGCAGCTTGAGGCTTGAATTTTTTCTTCAGTTCTTTCAGCTTGAGAAATGCTGAGTATGTTCTTTCCTTTTGGTTTTCTAACTCCAGGTCATTGCACATGTCATTATAATATTTTGTCTTCTCAAGCTGTCCTTTGAAATCTTCTGTTCAGCTCTTATACTTCAGCATTTCTTCCATTTGCTTTAGCTACTTGATGTTCAAGAAAGCCAGCTTCAGAGTCTCTTCTGACATCCATTTTGGTCTTTTCTTTCTTTCTTGTCTTTTTAATGACCCTTGCTTTCTTCATGTATGATGTCCTTGATGTTATTCTACAACTTGTCTGGTCTTCAGTCACTAGTGTTCAATGTGTCAAATCTATTCTGGAGATGGTCTCTAAATTCAGGTGGGATATACTCAAGGTCGTACTTTGGATCTTGTGAACTTGTTCTAATTTTCTTCAGCTTCAACTTGAACTTGCATAAGAGCAACTGATGGTCGGTTCTGCAGTCGGCCCCTGGCCTTGTTCTGACTGATGATATTGAGCTTCTCCATTGTCTCTTTCCACAGATGTAGTCAATTTGATTCCTGTGTATTCCATCTGGTGAGGTCCACGCGTATAGTTGCCCTTTACGTTGGTGAAAAAACATATTTGCAATGAAGAAGATGTTGGTCTTGCAAAATTCTATCATGGGATCTCCAGCATTGTTTCTATCACCAAAGCCATATTTTCCAACTACTGGTCCTTCTTCCTTGTTTCCAACTTTTACATTCCAATCACCAGTAATTATCAATGCATCCTGATTGCATGTTCGATCAATTTCAGACTGAAGAAGTTGGTAAAAACCTTCAGTTTCTTCATCTTTGGCCTTAGTGGTTGGTGGGTAAATTTGAAGAATAGTTGTATTAACTGGTCTTCCTTGTAGGTGCATGAATATTATCCTGTTATTATCCTGTTACTGACAGTGGTGTACTTCAGGATAGATCTTGAAATGTTCTTTTTGACAATGAATGCAGGACCATCCTCCTCAAGTTGTCATTCCTGGCTTAGCAGACCATATGACTGTCCAATTCAAAATGGCCAATATCAGTCCATTTTAGCTCACTAATGCCTAGAATATTGATGTTTATGTGTTCCATTTTATTTTTGACAACTTTCAATTTTCCTAGCTTCATACTTCATACATTCCATGTTTTGATTATTAATGGATGTTTGCAGCTGTCTCTTCTCATTTTGAGTCATGCCACATCAGTAATGAAGGTCCTGGAGCTTGACTCCATTCACATCATTAAAGTCGACTCTACTTTGAGGAGGCAGCTTTCTCCCAGCCGTCTTTTGAGTACCTTCCAACCTGAGGGGCTCATAGTCTGGCAATATATCAGACAGTGTTCTGCTGCTATTTATAAGGTTTTCATTGGCTAATTCTCTTCAGAAGTAGACCGCCAGGTCCTTCTTCCTAGTCTATCTTAGTCTGGAAGCTCAGCTGAAACCTGTCCACTCTGGGTGGCCCAGATGGTATTTGAATACCAGTGGCATAGCTTCCAGCATCACAGCAATATGCAAGTTCCCACAGCAGGACAAACTGACAGAAGCGTGAGGGATAAAGATCACAGAAGGAAAAATAGGGTCAATGCTAGAGGCCCTAATACACAGCATAAATAGGATACAACTACCTCCAGCCCCAGTGGCTCTATTTAAGCCCCTGAACCCACTAAAGTGCAGATCTCTACTGATTAGACCAGGTAAATAATGCTGCCAATGTACCCCATGCCACAAGAGCCTCTCTGTCTCCTAGGAAAAAAGGCAAACATTTTCTGCCATGGTGCTATGATTAAGCCGGTTTGCTTGGACTCATAATCAGAGAGATACAGAGTTTAGCAGTTCAGCATTTTTTTTTCTTGATTACACACTAATACTTGTCTAGGTCACTGTAATTCTTGCTACACACATCATCATCCTGCTTCATTCTTTAAGGTGGATTTTCCCCTGTCTATAAACTTTTTTCCAGTTCATCACAACCACAGTCCATTGGATACATTTGTAAATATTTCAACTGCAACTGTGGACAAAGTTCTATCTCCTTCACTGCCGGAAGTGTCTCAGCTTCCATGTAAATCAGTGCATATTTTGAGGAGAGAGTGCTGCCTAATCCTGCATACTAGTGATACATATCACAGCCGATGGGACACCCTGTAACAATAGAAAAAATGCCAGTCATATCCTTTGACTCTAGACTAATGTCATGGAATAATTATAAAACTGTGCACAGATAAGAAGAAATAATCTCATTTAGTACAAATTAATTTCTCATGCTGATCTTTAATATGAGCATTATACTTACTCAGAAATCTATTAAGCTTTGTTTTCTTCCCTTTATTTGTGATGCTTGTTAAAAGAAATCAAATATATATATATATTTAATTTTCAGAACATTAATGCAATATGTATAAATTATGGAATTTAGAAAATTACTATAAAATCTCAAAGAAGAAAATTGAAAAATTTCATAGTTCCATAATCCATCTATAACCACTGTATTGTAAATGTCAGTCTTAACCTGAGATCAGAAGTCATAGAATCTTAAAAACATGCCATTCTTAATGAGAAAAAAATTCAGATGGGCATTTAATTTTAACTTTTACAACAGCAAAATGACATCATCATTATCAGCAATGAAAAGAAAGCACTTCTTTAAGGACCTCAGGCTACGTGAAACAACAAAATCAGTGTTCAGGCTTAATGAAAAATTTGTTTTCCATGAAATGAAGATACTAAACACAAAATTTAGGTAAGAGACAGGGAAAATCTAAATCAGGATGAGCATCCTTTTTCCACTGGCTCAGACTACCAGACCTGAATAAAATAGAAGAGTGAACTAGAGTGAAGATGTCAGCTACAAAATTAAGAATTTTTCCCCCAAATCATCATCTGAGCACAAAAGAAAAAACAGGGGGGTGGGGGGACTTAGGTACTTGTACTTTCTCTATTATTCTATTACTCACCATTTTAAAAATAAGGAAAAAAGAGCATATTTTATGCCTTATAGTCAATGAATACTTGTTTTAAACAGTAACATAATTTTTTGTATAATTCTAAAATTATTCCATTTAATAGATTCCATGCAAATAAATGTGAAGGCATTATGAGAAAAATACTTCCATGAATTAAAGGGTCAGACATCCTTTACCTCTATAATAGCACTCTCTAGAATGTTCTAATTAGCTTATTACACTAAAGTCACTGATAGTAAAATGCTGTGAAGTATTGCATTAATAGATTCTAGAAGAAAACGCAAATGTAGTTTTTCAATTGCACAGGACGGCTACCTAATTCATGTACTTTATTTTTCATTGGTTTTATAGAAAATATGTATCCCAAAAGCCAAACCCACTGCCACCAAATCTATTCTGACTCACAGCGGCCCCATAGGGTTTCCAGGGCTGTAAATCTCTACGGAAGCAGACTGCCTCATCTTTCTCCCACAGAGTGGCTGGTGGGTTGAACCACTGACCTTTTGGTTAGCAGCCGAGTGCTTTACCACTGCACCACCAGGATTCCTTAAGTATGTATAAACTTTTCAAATCAGTGCCTACATGCTGATAATATTTAGGAGAGTCCTTTTATTTTGATTCATAATATATTTTTTTGTTTAGTCAAATTGCTGTATAAATTATATTACAGAAAATTACTCAGTGTGAGACCAGAATCAAGATCTGTTTTCTCCTTATTTCACTCTGTCTAGATATTTGAATAAGTTCTCTTCCCTATATGAGCAATTTTGACTACAAGCACTTGTCAGCATTTTCATTTTACAGATTAAAAACCCTAATAATCATACAAAAATTTACCACAGACAGGATTAGAACTTCTACTCCATGAATTTCCAATCTACTGTTTTCTGAACACGATGTCAGAAACTTAAGTGTTTCAGGCAGTGTGACAGAGCTCTGTCTCCTGTAGTTAACTGACTGATCAAAAAACAAGGATGTTTTGATCACATGTCCAGACTAGCACTGTGTTAGGTCTCTCATAAGAAAGAAAAGCCAGAGGACAGCCCTTTCTACCAATGTTTTACAAAAGCAAGAGTTACATGTTTGAAATAACTATTAAGAGAGAGACTATTAAGCAACGATTGTTTAAATGCTCAATTGCACTTTTCCCATCTGCATTATAGGAGTTTTTCAAAGGAAGCAATCGATGTGATGTGGAAGAGTTATAAAAGGCTCTTTGAAGAAGCACAATACATTCAAAAAGAGGACATGCTTCAGGAAATTGTTCTGTGCACCAAGCCACATGCTTCCTTTAAGCATCACTATAGATCAATACAGATAAATCTAAAACAGAAACATAAAGCTACCAACAAACATACATAAAATGCCTTGTACTGTAATCACCAAATCCCTTTCTGGGTCATCTTCCCACTCCACCTCAGATTCGATCTTCCTCAACACCTCAAATTAGTTTACCTTTTGGGGCAGAAAAAAAGGCGTTCCCAAGAAAGCTATCAACCTCTAAAAGCCTCTATATTCCAAATCTTGCCCCTTCATCTTAGATGGGATTTGGAGTCTGTAATGAAGTGAAATTTCCAGATCCAGGCATGAAGTATTTGGCTGTAATGGTTGGCTGTCGAACTTAGACCCAGGCTTCTCTGTGGTCAACCTAACCATGGAAGCAGATGCTAGGATAATCCAGATGGCCTGTCCACTGACGCGGCAGCACTTCCCCACCCCCTATTGTGTTGTTCTTATCCAGTGCCTGAGCACCTCCATTTCCTGGGTTCTCATTACTTGCTTCATTCGTTCTCCACTCCATCCACTACCTCCTTTCAGGTAAGAATTTGCCTAGCCTGTGTCACTTTTGTTCCTTGAAGTTTGATCCTATACCAAAATTTCAAGACTCTCAGCACAATTCTTGCCACCTGTCTGGATCCTGAGGGTTCAGCTGTCATTTGGATACTCTCCCTGCCTACTACAACATCATGGTATTCACATATTCTGGAACTGGGACTTGGGCAGTTTTGCACTACAGAGCCTGTGCCAAAACTGCCTGGTATCTGGCCAAGTCATCTTCCTTTAGTCCTTGCTTTGCCTTGGTGAGCAGATTTCTGTCCAGCTCACTTCTCCACATTCAGAACCTGTTCTTGAGGGCTCACTTTGCCTCGTACCCAGGTCCACTTGACTCACCCTGTGTCAGTCACTTACTTCTTAGCACATGAAGCCATCACTGAACCATCCAGTCAGTCATTGCCCCAAAGCACTGAATTTTATCTTAGTTTACATCTCACCCTAAGTTTTCTCAGGATTGTCATACAAATTTTAATTATACTGGAAAACTGAGAAGCAGGTCAGTTCTCATCCCAACGGAGTGAAGTAGAAAAGAGCAAAATAAAATAAAGCAAATGAGCTACTAGGTCCTAAAGCACAACAATAAATTAATAGAAACGTGTCCAGTAATGATCTAGCTACTGGTGTGTTCATGATTTCTTGGAGGATGCATTCTTCTAGTCATTATCCCTAAATGGCAGCCTTTGCTCAGGTTAGCTAGCTGTCTAAAATGGAATGGTGACCACTACACATTGGCTGGGTCTAAGATTGAGGCTGGTTTCACCCATCACTTTTCCTCAGAACATGTGGCAGGAATTCAGAGGTCACCACTTTCGGGGATAATCATCAATTTTTTTCAGACTTCCAGATGGGTGCATCAGTCCCATGTACTTTAAAGTCTTAAAAACATCAATACCAAACCTATGGTCAAGTTAAAGTCTTAGGGGACCTAAATTCCAACTTTGAAGTCTATCAGATTGCTTCTAGCATACCTTGGAATTGTCTACTTATTGCTTTTTGAAATACTTAAATACATATGACTCTACTATGCAATTTTTTTTTTTCATCTTAGATAATAATTGGGTGTCATTCAGGAGAGGCCCTCTATCACTGCAGAAAAGCCTACCAGTATAGCTAGTTTCTTAGCTACAAACTTTGAGCAATTCTAATGTATCAGTTACCTTGACATCTATCATCTACAGCAAGATAATTCCTTGAGTTACAAACTTGCCTTTTTTCCCTATACTTTGTCCCCACTCCAATCCCAAGAAGGCACCAGTCTCTTTTTGCTCCTTTGTCTCAGGGAAGTTTCTGATACTGGGCAAAATGCAGAAGTTGTGATCAATATGCCAGAGAATAATATGTGTGTGTTTATGTTGGGAAGAAGGAAGTGTTAGTGAGCACGGTTAAAGGAAGGAGAGATTCTATAAGCCAAGAGAGTGGTTAGAAATCTGGGGGCCCCAAAATCATTAGAAGCCTCTACTTGAATTCATTGTTCCTTCTAACAAAGCAGAACTAATTAAAATCGTCTGTCACTTTGTGTCATCAGCATCCATGTAGCAGCAAGAGATTTTTATTTAATTTTCACTTTTTAGGCCCAGCATATAAAATGAACATATGATAGAAACTCTCTTACTTCATGATAACATTGAAACAATCGCATCTTAAAAGGAGTTTTGTCTCTATTTACAGATTTATATTAGCATTCCCATAAACTATTTCCTGCTGAGTTTCTTTCTATTTGCAGATATTGTGAAATATGTCTTTTAGCTCCTTGTAAACAGTAGGCGCTTAATAAACATTTGGTAAATTAAATATATTACAATGAAATTTTAACAAAAACAACACACATTGTCAAAAAGTTATTTCAGAAGGCGAAAGTAATTTTTATTTATCTGTATCCACTTTCCAGACACGATAAAATTTTTCTAAAGAATAGTATCTTCCAAACCATTTTTATTTCTATATAAACTTCATTAATAGTGTTCTTTTTAGATTTAAATTACTTTCCAACTTCATTACTTGTCCTGCATACACTCTCAAAAATGTGCTAATTCAAACGAAGCACTCAGGCATCTCTTTGTGTCTCAAGGATCAGAAATTCTTATGAGAAACAATAAGTGGCTTTGTCAGGTAGTGAATGAGGAAGAAATTTCTGAAGTAAGGAATAAACCATGTTCAATTTTAACATGTAAAAAAACTTTTCTTTAACTTGCACACAATTTAAAATCTAATCGTAAGAATGAGGGTCTTTAAATACTAAGATGACTTTTCTAGAAGACAATCTGTATCCTAGAAGGCAGCAATACTGGTAGTAATTGATCTTTTAACCCAACAGAAATTCAAATAAAAACAAACAGGACAAAAAGAATCCAGTAACAAGTAGATTACATACAAAAGCCTTAACCCAGAGTTTTTCAGCCTCAGCACTGTATACATTTTGGACTAGATGATATTTGTTGTGTGGCTTGAGTATTGCAGGTTATTTAGCACCATCCCTGGCCCATACTTGCTAGATTCTAGTAGCACCTCCTGCCCCTCTTGTGACAATAAAAAATATTTCTAGACACTAACCAATGTACCCTGGTAGGCAAAACTGCCCCTGGTGCCTTGAGGACCACTGCTTTAATCTCATTCCCTTCTACCTAGTTTCTTGATGGTATTTTCTTCATATAGCCATTCACTGAGCCAGAAAAGATTTGACTTCTAGTGTTTATAAAAACAGAAAGGGGCAAATGCTGAATAATGTCTTTATATTAGTATATACAACTAAGGATTGCTCCAAATCAAATGCTAGGAATATTATTTGGGCTTCTTCCTGTCTAGAAAGAGTGTAATTTTGTGATTAAAGGAATGGCTGGACTTTGGGGTCAGGCAACCTGAATTCAAATTTCATTTTTAACATTTACAAGCTGTTTAATTATGGTTATGTTACTTAAATTTCTGACACATTTCCCGTCTTCATCTTAAAAAGGCAGATACTAATAATACCTCTACATCATGTTATTGTACAAATTAAATGGGAGAACATCCCTAAAGGGCATGTCACATATTAGGTATTCAACCATCTTACGCTTATAATCATAAATGTATAAAAATATCTGCTATTACTTATGGGTTATGGTGTTTCATAGAAATAACATTGTTTCTTCTTTCAGCTCTTTAGTAATTAAACTAGGACTATATAATTCAGCGTAATTTAGTATTTGAAAAGGTGTATGGCAGGATGGTATTCTTTCACCTTACTGATTCCATCCATATCCTGAACAAATCCAAGAAGACAGATTATATGAAAAAGAATGTGGCATCAAGATTAGAGGAAGGCTTATTAACAACATGCAATATGTAGATGGCATGACTTTTCTTGCCAAAAATGAAGACAACTTGAAGTACTTACTGATGAAGGTCAAAGTCTACAGCCTCCGGTATGGATTACAGTGGAATGTGAAGAAAACAAAAATCCTTACAACTGGACCAATGAAAAACATCATGGTAAATGGTGAAGAAACTGAATTTGTCTAGGATTTCATTCTACTTGGAACAACAATCAACACCCATGGAAGCGGCAGTCAAGAAATCAGACAACGTACCATAGACCACCAGGGAATCCTGGTGGCACAGTGGTTAAGTGCTATGGCTATTAATCAAAACGTCAGCAGTTGGAGTCCATCAGCCACTCCTTGGAAATTCCATGGGGCAGTTCTACTCTGTCGTATAGGGTCGCTATGGGTCGGAATTGACTGCGCAGCTTTTGGTTTATGGACCTCCAGAACAATGAACAAATCATTCTAGAAGAAATACAACCGGAATGCTTCTTAGAAGCAAGAATAATGATACTTTGGCTTGTTAATTTTGGGTGTGTCATTAGGAAAGGCTAATCCCTAGAAAATGACATCATATTTGGTAAAGCAGAGGATCAGTGAATACAATGGAAAGCCTCAATGAGATGGATTAACATAAATATATAAACATACAAAAAATCATGAATATGGCACAGAACCAGGCAACTTTTCTTTCTGTTTTACATAAGATCACCATGAGTCCCAGCCAATTTGACGGTAACTAACAACAACAACATATCATTTAGAATATCCTCTAAAAGTAGAATTTGCATTTATTTCCATTTGCCTTCGTGATGGAACAAGGCAATAGGGTAAGCATGACTTTAGCAGTTATTTCGTTTTTCCTCTGTCTACATTCTTTACAAACATGATGATTAAGGAGAAAACCTCATTTTTTTTTTCTTTTTCTTTTGATACACTTCTTTAATCGTATTAAAGAATTAATTGGACTACTATTTCTTATAAAACCATTCTGAAACCTATACCTCCTAAGCAGTTGTCTGAAGCCAATCAAACGCATATTACTGAGACAGACTAAACATAGTGAATTTTATTATTCAGTATTATTTTCCAACAGGAAACAGAACACACTCTATATTGTAAACTCTGATTTGAAGTCAAATCTGTTGAGGTATTCCTCACATATGAGAAACTCAAATAAGGTACGATTTCCTGTCCTCAAGAACCTTACCATTTTTATTTTATTGTGCTTTAGATGAAAGTTTATAGTGCAAACTAGTTTTTCATTCAAAAAAATTAGTACATAAATTGTTTTGTGACATTGGTTGCAATCCTTGCAATGTGTCAGTACTCCCCTCTGCCTCCCCCGACCCCACCCTTTCCCTTTCCATCTTGGGTTCTTCCTGTCTATTTGTCCAGTTTCCTGGCCCCTTCCTGCCTTCTCATCTTTGTTTTAGAAGAAGTGTTGCCCATTTGGTCTTATATACTTTATTGAACTAAAAAGCACGTACCTCACATGTGTTGTTTATTTTATAGGACTACCTAATATTTGGCTGAAAGGTGGACTTCAGGAGTGGCTTCAGTTCTGAGTTAGCAGGATGCCTGGCGGCCATAGTCTCGTGATTTCCTCCAGTATCTATCTTTTTTTGTGAATTTGAATTTTGTTCTACATTTTTCTCCCACTCTTCCCAGGACCCTCTATTGTGATCCTTTCACAGCAGTCTATGGTGGTAGCCAGGCACTATCTAGTTCTTCTGGGCTCAGGCTGGTGGAGGCTGTGGTTCTTCTGGTCCATTAATCCTTTGGACTAATATTTTCCTTGTGTCTTTGGTTTTTTTCATTCTTCTTTGCTCTGAACGTGATGAGACCAACAGATATATCTTAAATGGCCACTAGCAAGCTTTTAAGACCCCAGATGCTATTCACCAAAGTAGGATGTAGAATATTTTCTTTATAAACTATTAGAAATGACATCATATTAGGTAAAGCAGAGAATCAGTAATCAGGATCTACTATAAAAAACTAGATGTCCCCTGAGACTATGGTCCCCAGCTCTCAGCCCCAGTAACTCGGTTCATCAAAGTGTTTGGACGTGTCTAGGAAGCTTCTATGACTTTGCCTTGGTCAAGCTGTGCCTTCCCCAGTATTGTGTGTTGTCTTTCCCTCATTGAAGTTAACTTGTCTACTATCTAGCTAGTGATTTCTCCTCCCCACACCTGCCCTCCCTTGTAACTATCAAGGATTGTTTTTTTCTGTGTGTAATCCTTTTCTAGGATTTTTGTAGTAGTGGTCTCATACCATATTCATATTTTTGTGAATGACTTATTTCACTCAGCATAATGCCCTCCAGATTCATTCATGTTGTGAAATGTTTTGTGGATTCATCATTGTTCTTTACTGTTGTATAGTATTCCATTGTGTGTATGTACCATCATTTGTTTATCCATTCATCTGTTGATGGGAACTTAGGCTGTTTTCATCTTTTGCTATCGTGAATAATGTTGCAATGAACATGGGTGTGCATATGTGTATTTGTTTGATGGCTCTTATTTCTCTAGGATATATTCCTAGAAGTAGGATTGCTCGACCGTATAGTATTTCTATTTCTAGCTTTTTATGGAGGTGACATCATTTTCCATAGTGGTTGTATCATTTTATACTCCCACCAGCAGTACATAAGAGTTCCAATCTCCCTGCAGTCTCCCCAACATTTGTTATTTTCTCTTTTTATGATTAGTGTCAGAAATATCAGGGTGAGATGGTATCTCATTACATATATGTATACATATATATATATTTAACTGTACTTTAGATGAAGGTTTACAAAACAAACTAGCTTCTCATTAAACAGTTAGTACACGTATTTTGTGACATTGATTACTAACTGCATGACATGTAAACACTCTACTTTTCGACCTCGGGTTCCCTATACCAGTTTTCCTGCTCCCCTCTGCCTTCTAGTCCTTGCCCCTGGACTGGTGTGCCCCTTTAGTCTCGTTTTGTTTCATGGGCTTCTCTAATCTTTGGCTGAGGGGTAAACCTGAGGAGTGACTCAATTACTGAGCTAAAAGGGTATCCAGGGGCCATACTCTAGGGTTTCTCCAGCCTCTGTCAGGCCAGTAAATCTTTTGTTTTTGTTTTCTTTGTGAGTTAGAATTTTGCTCTACATTTTTCTCCAGCTGTGTCCAGGACCCTCTATTGTGATCTCTGCCATAGCAGTCAGTGGTGATAGCCAGGTACCATCTAGGTGTGCTGGATTCAGTCTGGTATTATTCAGTCCATTATTATTCTTGGTTGGCAATTTTATTCTTTCAAGGTTTTATATATGTCATCCCATTGCCTTGTAGCCTGCATGGTTTCTGCCAAGTAATCAGAGCTTAGTCTGATTGTTTCCCCTGTATATGTGACTTTTCATTTTTCTCAAGCTGCTCTGAGGATTCTTTCTTTGTCCTTGGTTTTAGCAAATGTGATTATGATACGCCTTGGTGATTTTTTTGGGCGTCTATCCTATATGGGGTTCATTAAGCTTCTTGAATGGTCAGCTTTTCATCTTTCATGATATTAGGGAAGTTTTCTGTCAGCAGTTCTTCAATGATCCTCTCTGTGTTTCCTGTTTTCTCCCCCTTGTTCTGGAACTCTGATCACTTGCAAATTTTTTCTTTTGATTGTATGCTACATCATTCTCAGGGTTTCTTCATTCTTTTTTCTGATTTTTCCTCAAACAAAATGGTATCCAAGTATGTCTTCAATTTGGCTGATCCTGTGTTCTATTGTTTCAAACCTGCTCCTCAGAACTTCCATGACATTATCCATTTCAGAAATCTTCTTTTTTATCTTTTGGATTTCTAATTGCTGTTTTTGTATGATATCTAGTTGTGAATTTATTTTGACAGTTTATTCCTGCATTATTTTCCAGAGTTATTCCATTGTTTTGTCTGTATTTCCTGTGATCAGTCTGCCTTTTCCATGATTTTGTCTATTTTTTCCTTATTTTTGTCTGCTTTTTCCTTTAACTCTTGGAGAGCTCTGAATATTAAAGATTTGAATTCCCTATCAGGTAGTTCTAGTGCCTTTTTTTCTACTGGAAAGTCATCTGGTGTTTTATTTTGGATGCCTACTGGAACCATCCTATCTTGTTTTTTTAATATGTTTTGCTATTGTCTGCTGTCTTCAGGACATTCAGCAGTTATTTTCTTCATTTATTGACTGTAGATTTATTTGTTTCATCCTGCTTTTTGTTTTATTTGGTTATGTGTTAACAGGCAGGCTCTGTGTTCTTTGTTGTTTGCTCGTCTGTGGGCATGATACTTCTCAACACCTTATCCAAGGGGCAGGGCCAGTCACTCTGCTATGGTGCAGCAGGGCAGGTCCAGCTGATGGAGAGTGGCTAGGATGGGTTGCTTGTGGCACATACTGGGGCTGATAGGGCAGAGCCAGTTGTCAGTGCAGGGCAGGTTCAGGTAGATCGTGTGTCTTGCTTGAGGGTGCAATGTTCAGCAGACAGTGAAGATAGGCAGGAGGGAGGGGGGAGGTTGTGATGTGTGGAGCTAAGCGGGTATGGGAAAGAAGATAAAGAGGAGAGAAAAACAGGAGCCCCCCCCCCAAAAAAAAAGTGCTAAGGGAGCCTGCCGCTGGAGTGGCACAGGCCTGGGGAAGCCATGTGCCAGTGGTTTTCTAGCCAGGTGGTGAGGCACAGTCTGTCACGAAGGGGCAGATACGGCACACGCAGCTAGATGGGCTGGAGAAAGGACCAAAAAATGCCCCAAGGGAGCCCACTAGAAGCAGGTCCCAAGACGAGTGACACTGTACAGTCCATCAAGAGGGAGGGGAGATGGCACACAGCGTCAGGTGTTCAGGAGAAGGGTAAGGAATGAAGGTAGAGGGAGACAAGAAATCGAGGAAAGAAAAGAAGAGAGGAAAAAAAGAAGTTGCCCTGATGGAGCCCAGTGATGTGGTGGTACAAACCAGGGAAGTGGCTACCCAGAGGTGTGGCACTGCACAGCTTGCCTAGAAGGAGCAGAGATGGCATACAGTGCAAGATATTTAGGAGAAAAGAAGGAAAAGATGATAGAGACAGGAAATCAAAAAGAAAAAAAAAAAATCCCCAGTGGAGCCCACTGGCTTGGTGGTGTGGACTGATGAAGTCGCTCTCAAGCTGCTAGGCACTGCACAGCCTGTCTAGAAGGGACGGAGATCACATACAGCACCAGGTATTCAGAACACATGAAAAGAAGGAAAGTAGAGAGAGATGAGAACCTGAGAAATGAAGAAAAACAAAAGGGAAAAAAGAAAAAAATAAATAAAAAGAAATGCCCACAGGGATCTCACTGCAACTGGGAAAGTAGCTTCCAGGCCTCAGGGTACAGCCTGTCTAGAAGGGGCAGAGATGGCACACCGAACCAGGTATTCAGGAGACAGGAAAAGAAGTAGAGAGAAACAAGAAACAGAGAAATGAAGAAAAACAAAAACGAAAAAAGAAAAAATTTTAAAAAAGAAGAAAAAAGAAATGTCCCGGGATCCAACTGGTGCAGTGGCACAGACCAGGGAAATGGCTCCCAAGCCACGTGGTACAGCCCGTCTGGAAGAGACAGAGATGGTACACAGCACCACGTATTCAGGAGACAGGAAAAGAAGGTGAGCAGAGAGAGACGAGAAACCAAGAAACAAAGAAATACAAAAAAGAAGGAAAAAAATGGCCCCAGAGATCCCACCAGCATGGTGACGTGGACTGGAGAAGCAGTTCCCCAGCTGAGCAGCACTTCACAGCCTGTTAAGAAGAAGTGGAGATGGCACACGGAGCCAGGTGTTCAAGACAAAGGAAGGGAAAGAAGTGAGAAAGGGAAGAAACCAAAAGAAGCCGATAAAAGCAACAACAGCAACAAGGAAATGGCACAGAAGGAGACAGTCTGTGTGGGTGGAGTGAATCCAAGTGGCTGGGAACCAGCACCTCCCCAACCAAGCCAAGTGTCTGCAGCCTTGTGGGAAGCAGTTGAGGCTGAGCAGGAGGAAGAAGAGTGGCGGATGGGAAAGCGTGTATCACTGGTTACCAGGTGCTCAGTCTCCTGCTGGGAGCTCCATGAAGCTGCTTTCCCATACTCCCTGTTCACCGACCTCTGACAAGAGTCCAAGATGGTGAATCCGTGCTACATTACCTGATGGGGACCTCCACTCCGTAACTCTCCTCGCTCTCTGTTTTCTGTCAGTTTCTTATTCCATTAGGTGCTTGGTTGAGTTCTTTATCTCTTCTTTTGACTCTTAGGGCTCCAGGATTGACATTTGTCTCTGTTTTACTTAGTTTTTCGAGTCCTTGCTGTGGCAGACAGCGTGGTCCTTCTGTCTATAGCGCCATGTTGGCTACGACTCCTCATTATAGTTTTCATTTGCATTTCTCTAATGGCTAATGATCTCAAGCATTTCCTCATGTGCCTCTTAGGCACCTGAATGTCTTCTTTGATGAAGTGTCTGTTCTTATCATTTGCCCATTTTTTACTTGGATTATTTGTCTTATTGTTGTTGATGTGTTGAAGGATTCTATACATTTTAGAGATTAGACCTTTTTTGGATATGTTGTAGCCAAAATTTTTTTCCCAGTCATTAGGTTCTCTTTTTACTCTTTTGGTGAAGTCTTTTGAAGGAGCTGACAATTTATTACATATTGCACAATGTGGGAAATTATGCTTTGTAATTTTTGTTTGCATTACAGTAATCAAACTTTAATAGAGACAATACATATTGTCAGAAAGTTATTAACCAACGTAGAAACAATATAGAGAAGGTAGTCATGTTTCCCATGATGAATGACCTCCTCACATTGATAAAACTTTCCCTCCCTCATTTAACCAGGCTAACATGACTAACATGCTCCAGAATCCCCTTGGTTTCATATTTCCCAGTGACTCATGGACCCAATCAAATCATTCCTCACTTCCACATGACTAACCCAGGGAAAAACTGAGAACTAGTCTCAGCCAGATTGATATACTAGCCAAATAATATCCAAGACTTCAGGTCTCAGCCTAAATGTTAGTTCTGCAGCAAACTCTTCCCTGACTTTGTCAACCACACTAGTTAGTTCCTCCAGCTGTATGCTCTCTTCCACCCATAGTTTTCCTTTGTAAACTTTTCACAAATAGAATGTAATATGTTAATATAGATAAACTGTGTCCAAAGACCATAGCTATTACCAATTTACAGGATAGCATTCCTAGGTGTAGGACTACCACCTCCTCATTTGTTCTGTTTATCCAGGTTGCTTCCCTCACCTAGCATTACTCCCTACAAATCTGGTTTAAGGAGACACACTTGCTGTTTCTGTGTAGCTAAGAAATAAATGTTTGGACAATCAGGTCACTTAAGAATAAATCTAAACTCCAGCTCCTAGCAAAAATGACAGACTAGTCTTTTATCTACAGTTGTTGTTGTTGTTAGTTGTCAAGGAGTCCACTCTGACTCATGGCAACTTCATGTGTGCAGAATAGAACTGCTCCATAGGGTTTTCAAGGCTGTGACATTTTGGAGGCAGATTGCCAGGCCTGTCTTCTGAGTCTCCTCTGGGTAGGTTTGAACCACCTCCTTTTGGCTTGTAGCCAAGTGGTTAACCATTTGAGCCATCCAGGGATTCTTTATCTACTAGGACTATCTAAATTCTGATGTCTCCTAGTTTTCTATCAAAATAACATTTACATTTCTTTTAGCTTGCATTTAAATCAAGTAAATTAAATTCCAGAAGACAAAGATAATTTTACTGAAACTTCTTGTGTTTTCATTGATCTTGAAGACTTCTATAATCTCAAGTATAATTATCAGGAACAAAACAAAACGTCCTTTCTTATTTAGTTTGTCAGGGACTTCATTTATCTTCTTAAATCATGTTCAGCTCAACAAACATTTCTTGAGAGTCAAATGTCTGAGTAAGGAATTGCTCTAGGTGCTGGAGGAAAATGTGTAGTGAAGAAAATAAACACATAATACATAGCTTTAATAGTGTATTTACAGTGTAATATAGATACACACACACACACACACACACACACACACAGGCCAATCCTGGGTGGGGTGGGGGGGCATTCAGTGAAGGATTTCTGGGGATGTTGAACATTGAAGAAGCTTTAAGCTTATTTGAGGTCACCCTAAATTTGATTAATGTGAGCTTGAATAAGATAGTTATATAAGGCAGAGTTTATACTAAAATACAAAAATTTAACATGTAACGTCCCACATAGGAAAAAAGTCCAGAGAAAATCTTTTTAATATTTCCCTTATATCCATTTTTAGAACTCAGTTTTAGAACTCAGCAGCGGATAGATGATAAAAGATGGTAAATTACACTGATCTTTCAAATACTTTTACAAAACAAGTTCCTTACATAAATTCTAAACCTCTGATAATCTCTTCATATTCTCATTAGATTTAGAGATGAAGCCAACCACAAAGATGATCTTCTCAATTTCTCATACCCTGATAAAGACATAAATTATCAAATATGGAAAATTAAAATTTTAAGTTTTTAAATGCTATTTGACTCCTTACAAAGGACACTGAAATATCTTCTCAGGCTTTGAAGGTAAACTAGATGCACTTGGTACTTAGTATTATGAGAATTAAAAATAGAAAACAATAATCTTTAGGATACTTGTAATTTACTTAAGGGAAGGGACATATTGCATACAGCCATGAAGAAGACTAAACTATGCAAAAACTTTACGTGCAGTTCTACTCTGGAACATATACGGATGTCATCAGCTGGAATTGACTTGTCAGCAACTGGTGGTTTGGTTTATTTTAAAGAACAAGCGAGTGAAAATGAAGATTAATAAAGCACACAAGCACTGGAAAAATTAAAATTCAAAGACATAAGCATTTTAGGTTGAAGGGAAGAAATGCTGAATGAGCTTTACAAGTGGGACTGTTGACTGAAACAGAAAATACAAGGCAAGAAAGAATGGAAGTTGTGGTTATAATATGGAGAAGGAAGAGTAAGTGGATGAAAGTGCAAAAGGCTTTGCACAGGGTGAAAAGATAGACTTCAATGAACATGCTAAAGGAAATCATTAAGTTAACAGGCATCTAAACATCATTTACAAGAGGCAGAAACCTGAGACTGAATGGATTACTGAAGTGAGGCCACAGTGTGGGAGACTACCTAGTAGGAAAAAAATGTTTCAGGCAGATGCTCCTCAGTAGAAGGGAAGGCTTCGAGTAAATTACTCAGAATATTAGGAAGGTATTCTATTCCAAAAAAATTAGTCAAGTTACAGGAAAAATTATTTTCACGTTTCCCACTGTCTTTGACAGAAAACCAATGTTGAGAGACTATACTGTATGAAACTCTTGAAAATATATGAAACTTTTCTTATTACTACATAGTTGGTTATACCAGTAAATACATTTTATTTTTCTCAGATATTGTCTCTTTTACTTAAATAGTCACATTCTTAGAAACACATAAAGATAAGGATAAACTAGAATTTATCATTAAAGAAGCTTCTTGCCATCATATCTTATATTACCCAGTCAGGTCATGAAGTGTTTATGCATCTGCTTTAATAATCTTCCTAATTTACAGTTTCAGGTTATTCCTTTGGTCTGGTGAATTAAATTGTGGTCTCAATACTTTATATAGCAGATGGCTTCCATAGACCTCACTATGCTTTGCTTAGGCTTCACTTAAAGTCAGCTTAATATTTATTTCATATTTGATTTGTTATGCTTTTTACTTTGACTTTTGGTCACATAGACCATATTAACAAGCACAGTAACATAGTAACATGCCATAGAAAATTCCAATTCAAAAATGTATTTAAAATGTAATAGGCTATTAAATTGTTATGACTTAAATTTAAAGGAATATGCAATTGGAAGAATTTGTGGGTGTTTATTTGATAATATAATAATAGTTTATAGCTACAATTTATATATTGCTTACTTCGTGCCAGGCATAGTGCTATATGTTTTATATACATGATCTCATTTAATTGTTCAAATAACACTATGAAGTACATATTATTATTATTTCATAGGTAAATATGTTGAATATTTATGATTATGATAGTTCAGTAAATAACATATGCAGACAATATGCACAGCACTTTACAAGTGTTATGTGACTTAATCTTCACAAAAAAACTGAGGGAGGCTGTATTTTTATCCTAATTTCACTGAGGTAAAAAGAAGTTAGATAATTTGCATAGTTAGTAAATGGCAGGACCCATCTCAAAGAAGTTAAGTAGGTGGTAGCTTTCTGAATATACAACAGAGTTCAGATTTAAAAAGATGTCTGACTCAAAATCTCTGCTCTTAACCATATCTAGCAATTATCACTAAATATGACTCCTACTTCTAGATGGACAGTTTTCTAACCACCCAGAACAGGGTAAAAACTTCCCTGGTAATTTAGACAAGATGTATTATAATATCCTATAAAAATTATCCAGTTACATCAAAATGATTGCAGTCAGAAAGTTTATACAAACACACCCTACCTCCTCACCCTCAAAAGTTATTATTTTGCAGTTAGGATTTAATATCCCAAAGCTGTTTTCTCTTTCACATTAGAGATCCTGTGTTCTCCTTCTCTGTCCTCATATCAAAACTTTGATTTCAGCTAAAAGATCTAAGCAGGTTATGTTTAGAAGAGCTGAAGGCAAAAGCAAGGTTTGTATACATAGCTCAAAATAAGGTTATTAAATCATTCTTATACAATGTGGCATCCTTTTAACCTGTCTATACAACAAATATTCTGTAAGTGTTTACTAAGCATCTACTAAATTATGGTTACTATTCTGAATACCAGTAATATAAATACAGTCCATCACCTTAAAAAATCAATATTGATATGGGTGTACAACAGGTGTACAAGTATACACATGCAGAAGAGTTATTATACCGTGTGAAAATACACTACAGCACACTGGTTAAGAGGGAAGAATGGAAGCAAATTGCTTGGGTTTGGTGATGCTTGCCCTCGTGCTAGCTGTGTAAGACTAGGCAACTTACTTAAACTTTGTGTAATTAGATTTATCATCCATTAAATGGGGATAATTACATTTACTGCATAGGGTGGTATTCAGAATTAGCCAAGATAATGTTAGTGCCTGGCAGTTAGTAAGTAGTTAATATGTTTCATTTATTATCATGGAATATGCTAAATCTATAAGGATAAAGTCCTGACCAGCAAAAAGGCACTCCAGGAATAAGCACCACACCGTCCCTCCACAGCGAAGATCCAAAAACCTAAGCCAAACAGAGAAAACAACAATCCCGAAACCCTAAAACATCAAATGAAGAGAAAAAGAACTCAGCCAAGCTGAGTGAAAAAATGGAGTGAGAAAACTGACAGAGAACGGAGAGCAAGGAGAGATTCCTGCAGAGGTCCCCTATCAGCTAACACAGTGCGGATCCGCCGTCTTGGACTCCTATCGGAGACCAGCAAACTGGGGGTACGAGAAAGCAGCTTCACGGAACTTCCAGCGGGAGACATAACAACCGGTAATTTGCGACATACGCTTTCCCACCCCCCACCTTTCCTCACCCCCACTCGGCCTTCTCTGCTTCCCACGGCCACAATCTCTTGTCCAGGAAGCACTCGCTGCTTGGATTCCACCCATCCAAATGGGCCGGCTCTCTGAGTGCCATTCATTGGCTGCTGGGGTTGCTTTTTTCTGCTTCTTTTGATTTCTTCCTTACCTCTCACCACCTCCCCTTCCTTTCGCTCAAATACCTGGCTCTGTGCGCCATCTTTGCTTCTTCCTGAGAGGCTACGGAGCTCCATTTGAGTGTGGAGCTGCTTCCTGGTCTGGGCTGCCACGCTGGTGGGATCCCAGGGCTTTTGTTCGTTTGTTTGTTTTGAATTGTTTGTTTGTTTTCTTTTCCTTTTCTTGAGTTGGGAGCCCGTTCTGGCCAGGCACTGCTGCGTGGCTTGGAATATACCCCATCAGCTTGCACAGATGTGCAGAGGGGTCCCTGAGGACATTCCTTTTATTGTTGTTGTTTTTTCCCTGTTTTTTGGGGGGATTTTCTTGTTCTTTTTTTTTTTTTATTTGTTTTGTTTTCTTTTCTCTCTTTTTCCCTTTTTCTCTTTCTTCATTACTCAGTTTCTCATCTCTCTATGTCACCTTCTCTTTCTGTTCCCTGAATACCTGGCATTGTATACCTCCATGCCTTATATCCAGGATGTACTGCAACACCTGAGAACAAATTCCCCAGACCTCATAGCCGCACCAGTGGGATCCCTGGGAACTTTGCTGTTCTTTTCCCTTTCCGATTTTTATTTATTCATTCTTTTCTTTTTTTTGTCCTCTTCCCCTTTTTCTCCATTTCATACTCTCTCATCTCTCCACTCCAAAGGCAAGCACCCCTAGCATTCTTTTTTGTTTGTTTCTATGTTTTTGGCACCTGTTCCTCTCTCCTCTCTCCCATAACCATCTTAGCTCCACACATAACAATCTCCCTGCTACAGCCTGCCTACCTGCACCGTGCACTTGACATCACACCACTAAGCAGCACAGGCACAGCCTAATGGAACCTGCCCTGCACTGATTACTGACCTGCCCTGCTGGCTGTAGTAAGTGCCACAAACAACCCGTCCCAGTAACTCACTTCAGCTAGACCTGCCCTGCCATACCATATCTGAGTGAATGACCCAGCCAATTGGAGAAGGAGGTGAAAGTATTATACCCACAGATGAGCAAACAACAAAGAATACACAGCCCGCCTGCTCAGACATAGCCAAATTTTAAAAAGAAGGGATGAAACAAACAAATCTACAATCCATAAATGAGAAAAATAACTACTGAATGCCCCGAAGATACCAGACAATATCAAAACATTTACAAAAACAGGACAGGATGGTTCCAGTAGGTGTCCAAAATAAAACACCAGATGACTTTCCAGTTGAAGTAAAGGCACTAGAACTACCTGATAGGGAATTTAAATCTCTAATACTCAGACTTCTTCAAGAGCTGAAGCAAAAACCAGAGAAAAATGAGGAAAAAATAGACAAATTCATGGACAATACAGACAAAAAATTGGAAGAATTCAGGAAAATAATGCAGGAACAAAATGCCAAAATAAGTTCACAACTAGAAATTATACAGAAACAACGATTAGAAATCCAAAAGATAAACAACAAGATTTCAGAAATGGACGGTGTCATAGAAGGGCTAACTAGAAATTATACAGAAACAACAATTAGAAATCCAAAAGATAAACAACAAGATTTCAGAAATGGACGGTGTCATAGAAGGGCTGAGAAACAGATTTGAAATGGTGGAAGACAGGATCAGTGGAATTGAAGACAAACACTCAGATACAACTCGGTTTGAGGAAAACTCAGAAAAAAGAACAAAGAAAAATGAAGAGACCCTGAGAGTTATGTGGGATACCATCAAAAGAAAAAATTTTCGAGTGATTGGAGTTCCAGAGCAGGGGGAGAAAACAGAAAACACAGAGAGGATCATTGAAGAACTGCTGACAGAAAACTTCCCCAATATAATGAAAGATGAAAAGCTGGCCATCGAAGAAGCTCAACGAACCCCATATAGGACAGACCCCAAAAGAAATTCACCAAGGCATATAATAATCACACTTGCCAAAACCAAAGACAAACAAAGAATCCTGAGAGCAGCTCGTGAAAAACAAGAAGTCACATACAGAGGAGAAACAATAAGACTAAGCTAAGATTATTCGGTAGAAACCATGCAGGCAAGAAGGCAATGGGATGACATATATAAAATCTTGAAAGGAAAAAATTGCCAGCCAAGAATAATATATCCTGCAAAACTCTTGTTCAAATATGATGGTGAAATAAGATCATTAACAGATAAACAGAAATTAAGGCAATATGTAAAAACCAAACCAAACTTAGAAGAATTATTAAAGGAGGTTCTTCGATCTGAGAACAAACAACTTCAGCTCACAGGCAGAATCTAGGATGCAGGATAGTACCAGGCAGATACAAATCTAGGAAATGAACTCTCAAGGACTATCCAAAACCAAAAGAATTAGAACAGTTAATCAGTAAATGACAACAATATCAAAAAAATAAAAGAGGGAATAAACAAAATAGGTATAGAACCTTCTAATGAAGAGGAAGGCAAGGCGATAGCAAGTAATGGCAGACTGCTTCAAACTTAGAAAGATAAGGGTAAAATTCATGGTAACCACACAGAAAGTTAACAAACATAGTCAAAAAAAAAAGGAAAAACATAAACTCTCAGCAAAAACAAACCCTACAAAAACAAAAGAAATGAAAAAAAATCCACAAACGAAAGTAACTCAGCACAGGAGAGTAAGAAGAACAAAGAAAACGTCAGCATCACAAAAAAAAAAAAAAAAAGCACTACAAAATGACAGCAACAAACTCACATCTATCAATAATTACACTCAATGTAAATGGACTCAATGCACCCATAAAGAGATGGAGAGTGACAGAATGGATAAGAAAACAGGATCCATCAATATGCTGTCTACAAGAGACACACCTTAGAAACAAAGATGTGAATTTATTAAAAGTCAAAGGTTGGAAAAAATATATATGAAGCTAACAACTACCAAAAAAGAGCAGGAGTGGCAATACTAATCTCAGATGAAATAGACTTTAAAACAAAATCCACCATAAAAGACAGAGAAGGACACTATATAATGATTAAGGGGAAGATACATCATGAAGACATAACCATGATAAACATCTACGCACCCAATGACAGGGCTCCAAAATACATAAAACAAACTCTAACAACACTGAAAAGAGAAACTGACAGTTCCACAATAACAGTAGGAGACTTCAACACACCACTCTCAGTAAAGGACAGAATAACTAAGAAGAAACGCAGCAAAGATACAGAAGACCTAAAGGGCACAATCAGCCAACTTGACCTCATAGACATATATAGAACACTCCATCCAACCGCTGCAAAGTACACATTCTTTTCCAATGCACATGGAACGTTCTCCAGGATAAACCACATCTTAGGCCACAGAGCAATCCTCAACAAGATCCAAAATGTCGAGATAATTCAAAGTATCTTCTCTGACCACAATGCCATCAAAGTAGAAACTAACAATAGAAAGAGTAAGGAAAAAAATCAATTACATGGAAAGTGAATAATACTCTGCTTACGTATCATTGGGTAATAGAAGAAATCAGAGATGGAATCAAAAAATTCCTAGAATCAAATGAGAATGAAAACACATCATACCAAAACCTTTCGGACACAGCAAAGGCAGTCCTCAGAGGACAATTTATAGCAATAGATGCACACATCAAAAAAGACGAAAGGGATAAAATTAAAACATTAACTACAGAACTCAAACAAATAGAAAGAGAACAGAAAAAAAAGCCCACAGCCACCGGAAGAAAGGAAATAGATCAGAGCAGAAATAAATGAAATAGAGAACAGAAAAACAATAGAAAGAATCAACAAAACCAAAAGATGGTTCTTTGAAAGAATCAACAAAATTGACAAAGCACTGGCCTGACTGACAAAAAAAAAGACAGGAGAGGACACAAATAACCTAAGTAAGAAACGAAATGGGGGACATTACAAGAGACTTAACTGAAATAAAAAGGATTGTAACAGATGCAAAAATTCGTAACAAAATTCTAGCCAATAGAATTCAACATCATATCAAAAAAATAATACACCACAACCAAGTAGGATTCATATCAGGTATGGAAGGATGGTTCAGCATTAGAAAATCAATCAACGTAATCCACTACATAAATAAAAGGAGAGAGAAGAATCACATGATCATCTCAATTGACACAGAAAAGGCATTTGACAAAGTCCAACACCCATTCCTGATAAAAACTCTCAATAAAATACATATAGAAGGGAAATTTCTCAACATACTAAAGGGCATCTATGCAAAACCCACGGCCAACGTCATTCTTAATGGAGGGAGGCTGAATACATTCCCCTTGAAAACAGGAACAAGACAAGGATGCCCTTTATCACCACTCCTATTTAACATTGTGCTGGAAGTTCTAGCTAGAGCAATAAGGCAAGAAAAAGAAATAAAGGGCATCCAAATTGGTAATGAAGAAGTTAAACTGTCCCTGTTTGCAGATCATATGATACTATACATAGAAAACCTGAAAGACTCCATGAGAAATCTACTGGGACTAATAGAAAGATTCACCAGAGTAGCAGGATACAAGATAAACATACAAAAATAAGGAGAACAATGAAAAGGAAATCAGGAAAACAATACCATTTATAACAGCCCGTAAAAAGATAAAATACTTAGGAATAAATATGACCAGGGCTGTAAAAGTCCTATACAAAGAAAACTACAAAACACTTCTGCAAGAAACCCAAAGGGATTTACATAAATGGAAAAACATACCATGCTCATGGATAGGCAGATTCAACATTGTGAAAATGATAAGTCTACCCAAAGCAATTTACAAATACAATGCAATCTCAATCCAAATACCAACAACATTCTTCAAAGAGATGGAAAAAACTAATCATTCACTTTATATGGAAAGGGAAGAAGCCCCGAAGAGTAAAGCACTACTGAAGAAGAAGAAGAAAGTTGGAGGACTCACACTACCTGACTTCAGAACATACTATACAGCTACAGTAGTCAAAACAGCCTGGTACTGGTACAACGACAGATACATTGACCAATGGAACAGAATTGGGAACCCACATGTAAATCCATCCACCTATGGTCACCTGATCTTCGACAAGGGCCCAAAGTCCATCAAATGGGGAAAAGACAGTCTTTTGAACAAATGGTGCTGGCAAAACTGGATATCCATCTGCAAAAAAATGAAACAGGACCCATACCTCATGCCATATACAAAAACTACTTCAAAACGGATCAAAGACCTGAATGTAAGGCCTAAGACTATAAAGTTCATAGAAGAAAAAATAGGACCAACACTACAGGCCTTAATACACGGGATTAACAGGATACAAACCGTAACCATCAACGTACAAACCCCAATAGATAAGCTAGATAACTGGGATCTTCTAAAAAATCAAACACCTATGCTCTTCAAAAGACTTCACCAAAAGAGTCAAAAGAGAACCTACAGACTGGGAAAAAATTTTTGGACAGTACAAGTCAGACAAAGTCCTAATCTGCATAATCTACAAGAAAATCCAACACCTCTACAACAAAAAGACAAATAATCCTATTAAAAAATGGGCAAAGGAAATGAACAGACACTTCACCAAAGAAGACATTCAAATGGCCAACAGACACATGAGGACATGCTCGCGATCACTAGCCATTAGAGAAATGCAAATTAAAACCACAGTGAGATACCATCTCACCCCGGCATTACTGGCACGAATCAAAAACACTGGAAATAACAAATGTTGGAGGGGCTGCGGGGAGATGGGAACTCTTATGCATTGCTGGTGGGAATGCAAAATGATACAACCATTTTGGAAAATGATATGGCGCTTCCTCAGAAAGCTAGAAATAGACATGCCATTTGATCTGGCAATCCCACTCCTAGGAATATATCCCAGAGAAATAAGAGTCATCACTCGAATAGACATATGCACACCTATGTTCGTGACAGCATTGTTCACAATAGCAAAACGATGGAAACAACCTAGATGCCATCAAAAGATGAATGGATAAACAGACTGTGGTACGTATACACAATGGAGTACTAAGCAACGAGAAAGAACAATGATGAACTGTGAAGCATCTCATAATATGGATGAAACTGGAGGACATTATGCTGAGTGAAATAAGTCAATCACAAAAGGGCAAATATTATATGAGACCTCTATTGTAAAAACCCATGAAAAAGTTCACACACAAAATGTAACAATCTTTGTTCTTTACCAGGGATGGGAGGGCTGGGGTGGGGGATACTAAATAGGCAATAGATAAGTGGTATCTTGGGTGAAGGGTGAGACAGTACACAATACAGGGGAAACTAGCACAACTTGTACAAGGAAAGGTCATGGAAGCTCCATAGACACATCCAAACTCCCTGAGGGACTGAATTGCTGGGTGGAGGGCTGTGGGGACCATGGCCTTGGGAAACATCTAGCTTAACTGGCAGAACACAGTTTATAAAGACCATGTTCTACATTGTACTTTGGTGAGTTACATCTGGGGTCTTAAAACCCTGTTAGCGGCCATCTAAGATACTCCATTGGTCTCATCCCTTCGGGAGCAAGGGAGAATGAAGAGAACAGGATACAAGGAAAAGATTAGTCCCAAAGACTAATAGACCACAGCTACCAAGGCCTCCACCAAACTGAATCCAGTACAGCTAGATGGTGCCGGCTACCACCACTGACTGCTCTGACCACGATCACTACAGAGGGTTCTGGACAGAGCTGGAGAAGGATGTTGAGCAAAATTCTAACTCACAAAAAAAAGACCAGATTTACTGGCCTAAAGGAGACTGGAGAAACCTCGAGAGTATGGCCCCCAGACACCCTTTTAGCTCAGTGGTTAAGTCATCTGTGACGTTCACCGTTCAGCCTGGGAGTGAACAGCCCCATAAAACCAAACGGAACTAATGAAGTACAGCAGTCCAGGGACAAAGGCCAGAAGGCAGAAGGGGACCCAAGGTTAAGTATGGATAGTGTTGATGTGTTTTGATGTTGTTAACCATTGTCATAGGGCAACATGTGTAGTAACTGTTAAATGAAAAACTATTTTGTTCTGTAAGCCTTCATCTAAAGTGAGAATAGCAGCACAATTGGAAGAGCGTAGTCAATGTCACTGAACTGTGCATGTAGAAATTTTTGAAATGGTGTATCTTTGGCTATGTATGTTTTCAAAAAAAAAAAAAGGGCGAGAAGGGAGTGAGTTGACATGTTGTGGGGTTGTTAACCAATTTCATAAAACAATAAGTGTACTACTGTTTCATGAGGAACTATTTGTTCTGTAAGCCTTCACCTGAAGTACAATTAAAAAAAAAAAAAAGAATGGATAAAAAAAAAAGAATAGTCTTATGGGAACCTGGAAAAATAGCCAATTCATTTTTTTCTATGGGAGACAGGTAGGCAGCTAGTGTCAGGGAATTCTCTGCAGAGTAACTGAAATGAAACCTGTGCCTTGATTTGGTGGCATAGACAAGAACGCAGAAATATTTTCTAGTGAGAGGAAATCACTGAAACAAGGGAATAGATGAATGGAAATACATGATCTATTGGTGAAGTGGTAGGTGTTCCAGTATGGTATAGTATAGGGTTCTGGGTTAAAATGGCAGAAGATAAGTGAAAGAAGTGGGTAAGAGCCAGATTAGAAATTCTTTAAACAAACCTAAAGAAATAAGAGGAAAATGTCTGCCAGCAGGGATCCTCAACTGTCAACTGTGTTACTGAATGCTAAACAAATCGAAGGAGTCTCTGCGTGGTACAAATGGTTATCATGGTCAGCTGCTAACCCAAAGGCTGGAGGTTTGAGTCCACCAGACATACTTTAGAAGAAAGGTCTGATAATACACTTCCAAAAGTCACAGCCACTGAAAACCCTATGGAGCACAGTTATACTGTTGACACACATGGGGTCACTGGGTCAGAATTGACTCCACAGTAACTGTATGGTTGGTTAAACAACTTGAGAAAGACCCTGACTCTCACGCCCAGTTACTGTACTCACACTAATCTGCTAGGTAGAATTTTACCTTGTGTAAATCAAGTGCTCAGTAAATACTTTTTTAAACAGAATTGATATAATAAAGTAAAATAAGACAACAAAAAAACCCATCTAACTCATTATGTGGATCCTGCTGAATAATCTCTGTAGCCAACAACTGAGTGATAACAGCCTGTCTTCATTTGATTAATCTTGTCACTGGCTTTAGAATTTTATAATTACATGAAATAACATTTTTATTAGATCAACATAGGGTATTCCATAGGCATTCTTCCAAATACCCTGTTTGAGGTAGGAGAGGGTTCACAGATACTTCCTATAAAAGCCAGTGGGTCTTTTCCTTCAGTTCAAGCTAACCACCCAAATAGTTACACAATGCACTATCCTGCTAAAATTGAACATAAAAAGCATTTCATTTATTTCAAAATAAAAGCAATGTATGCTGTCTTCTATGGAAGACAATCCCATAAAAGCAGCAGTCACGAAATCAAACAACACATTGCATTGGGCAAATCTGCTGCAAAAGATTTCTTTAAATTGTTAAAAAGCAAAGATACCACTTTAAGGACTAAGGTGCACCTGGCCCAAGCCTTGGTGTTTTCAACCACCTCATACACATGCGAAAGCTGGACAATGAATAAGGAAGACCAAAGAAGAATTGACGCCTTTGAATTATGGTGTTGGCAAAGAATATTGAATATACCATGGACTGTAAGAAGAAAAAAACAAACTTGTCTTAGAAGAAGTACAGCCAGAATGCTCCTTAGAAGCTAAGATGATAAGACTTCATCTCACATACTTTGGACATGTTATCAGGAGGGACCAGTCTCTAGAGAAGGACATCATGCTTGGTAAAGTAGAGGGTCATCGAAAAAGAGGAAGATCCTTAACGAGATGGATTGACACAGTAGCTGCAACAATGGGCTCAAGCATAGTGACGATTGTGAGGATGGCGCAGGACCAGGCAGTATTTCTTTCTGTTGTACGGAGGGTCACTAATGAATCGCAACTGACCTGACAGCACCTAATAACAATAACATGCTGCCATAAATTTATTCTGTCCCTCTGCATTAACATGATTAATCAATGGTGACTTCAAGATAATTTATATTATTACCTATAGCCCAACTGAAGAACTAGAAAATTTAATTTAGTCAAACGGTCTGCATATTACAATTGAAGTTGAGAGTAACTAACCTGAGTGTCCAATTTTAAGAGATTAGTCTTGGCATAGATGGTAAATATCAATGAAGACAATGGTGACTAATTTCGTTTTGTATCCAATTAAAATTACTGTATCATAGTTAACTTCAACTATTACTGTGATTTTACACAATATTCTTGAGGAGGTAGAAGATAATTTTCAAATGGTTAAAGTAGTCTCCAAAGGTCCTATCAGTAATATCTGCAGCAACATTTCCTTCTATTTTACTAAAACAAAACCATAAGAAAATGAAGTTTTCTATGGCAATGTATAAAATAGACACATAATGTATTCACATACTTAAATATTAATTTATAAACTCAAGAACATCATGCATATGAGTTCAGGAAATTTCAGCACATCAATTTTATTAGATGCTCTTGCCAAACATAAGACCAATGGGAATTAATAGTGTAACATATGTAAATCAACTCACTATCTTAAGTACTCAATCAACGTATCAATAATGCTTTATTCTTATGAACTCTGCTTAAATCATTAAATCGACTATTTTCTCAATTTCTGTTTTGGAAAGTTTCCATTACTTGCTACAGAAAGCAATAGTACTCGAGATAACAATAATGAATTGATAGGAGCTAAATCATTATTTAGGAAAAATGAGAATATTTTTAGTAAACAAACTGGTAAGTGGATAAGTTAACAAGTGACTGATAAAGACATCTCTGAGATCAATGTCAATTTTCCATTCTCCAGGTTTAACTACTTGGAAATGTTTTGAATTGCTATTTCTATAGCAGAGACATCTGAAAGACTGTCTACAACAAATAACTGAAGTTATAATATTTTTCTGTAAAACACCATTTTGTGCAGAACAGACCTTTGAAAACTGTATGTTATTCACCTGCTTTATTACAACTGCCCTTTAAGGATGTGTGACTGTAATATATACTGCTTATTCTGAAAGAATTATTATTCCAAAAGCAAAAATGAGAATGCAGGTAGTGAAAAAACTCTCTAATAATTGTGGTAAATTCTTAAGATGCACAATTTTGGATTCCACTGGTATGTGACAATTAAGTGGCTTCAACTGTAATAAAATTTTCCAAGCGTTTTAACTTGCATTCTTAGCCGTGTATGCTCTCAGAGTACAGCTAACACATTTTCCTCCAAAGGAAATCCTATGCCAATTATTCATGTCTGCCACTGCTAATAAGGGTATACTAATTTTAATAAGACATTCCAGGTAAATAAAGGATGTTTATGCGGGACTCTTTCACTACTATTGCATAAGCAATTCTATTTTAACTATTGCCTTGGATTCACTTTGAAAAGCTTAAACTGTGCTGCACACACTTGGTAAAAGTTAGTGTCTCCAAAAAAAAAAAAAGAGAAAATGTCTGTTATGCCCACCATGAAACAAACCAAGAAGAAGAAACAGATATTTACATGGGCACACTGCTTACAGTATTTTTGGAAGTTATTTAGCTCTCATCAGCTCCATACTGTTTATATCTAAGATACTGGTTTCTCTGAAGAGTCAGAGAGCCAGCCCACAAATATAAATCCTGAAAATATCATCTGGGTTTACTAAAATTGATATAGATACAGATATGTTGTTGTTGATAGGTGATGTTGAGTTAATTTCAACTCATAGTGACCCCATGTGACAGAGCAGAACTAACTCAAGGGGTTTTCTAGGCTGTAATCATTATGGGAGTAGATTTCCAGGTTTTTCTCCCACGGAGCAACTGGATGAGTTCAAACTGTCAACCTCTTGGTTAGCAGCTGAGCACTTAATTGTTGTGCTACCAAGGCTCCAGATACAGATATAATATAGTTTATTCTGTTAAATGACTCCACAGTAATCAGTCACATTTCAAACACAAAGGTCCAGTTATCTCATTATCATCCTTAAACTTATAGATGAGCTAGGTGCTACAGAGGGATAAGGAAACACTTAAAACATGTGAAAATACCTATGATGATGAATAATTAAAAACCTACTGAGCCTTTTTAAGAATGAAATATTTCCTTAAGTATGTAGTACACCTAATATTCACTTATTGATTATCTTGTTATCCAACATTTTGCATTTACGACAACAGTAAAAAATCTACTGACTATTTTTAACATTAATGACGTACATCTGGCAGTAATGAACGCCAAGGTGTGAGGTGAGAGTAACGCTGGCTGTGATGGTTAAGGTTATGTGTCAACTTGGCTGGCCATGATTCTAGTGGTTTGGCAGTTATGTAATTATATAATTTGGCAGTTATGTACTGATATAATTTGGTAGTTATTTAATGATGTAATTTTGCAGTTACACAATGATGTAGTCATCCTCCATTTTGTGATCTGATATGATCATTCTCCATTTTTACATAATGCCAATTTTCACATAATAACCTGGTCTTTGGAACCTAACCATATTGATAAGTGAGGAGTGTGTGTAGTTATTTGATCAATATAACAGTAGTGACTTATAATAATAAAAATTCTTATCGTATTTGAAAACTGAGGGATCAGAAAGTTATTGTACCTTTAAAATACAAAGCCACTGTTTAATATGAAAGCAGATTACCCAGAAGGGACAATATGATACCTTTAATCTTGTACTTGCATGTAGGAAAAATAAATAAATAATTGGGAGAGATATAAGGTGAATAGAATTTTTAAAACAACTGTTTCTTTCCATATAAGTAAAAACATATTTTCTAATCCCTCATATCCTCTTATTAACAACTAATATTTACTAAGCATTTATGCTGGGCACTTCGTGGAGCTCCTGACATACTAGATCTTCAGGAGGACAGGCACCCTTGTTTATTTACTGAAGTGTCATAAGCATCTAAAACAGTTCCTGGCATATAATTGCTCCTCAGTAAATATCTGTTGCATGCATGAATAATTTATTGCAAACAATACTCTTAAAACATATAATTTATACTATCCCCAGTTTACACAGGAAGAAATGGAGGCCAACAAAGGAAGCCACATGCCAAGTTCACCAACCCAGTCATCGGCAGATCTAGGATTTGAGCCTAAGACTTTTCTTCCAGATGCAACTGGACATTTCCTGTCTATTCTGCAGACTTGCCTACTATCCCATCCAATCCTACAATAAAGATCCTGAAAGAGACATTCTGCATGTATGTGTACTGCATATATCATTTGATACAATGGTTCTTAACTTGTCATTCAGTGTATTTTTGTTAAATGCCAAGTTCAGGGTTATTTCATTTCTCTTTAGCACAAATTATAGTACTCAAAGTTCTTTCAGAAATAAACCACTGGGAAATTTACAGATTTTCAATTCAGTAGCTGCATTAAAAAATCACCACTGCCACATAAATGTGAATTCCAACTGATGAGCATAAAATAATTCACTGAAATGTAATCATAATCTATTTGTTAAAGAAACCTTCTCTTGAGTTTGCTTTCACATCATTGAGGATGACACTGTGTCAGTCTCTCTCTATAAAATACATTATTTACAGCATTTGTAATTCACTTATAAAATGCATGCAGAAAATTGACATGTAAGATCCTGGTGTGAGTCTCCTTTTAACAAATTTTAAGCTCTTTGGGCAAATATCATCATAGCATTTACCTGCTGCGCACTGCTTTTTGGTGAAAATGCTCTTTGGGTTTCACAACAAGATTAGCAAAATTT
Source organism: Dugong dugon (assembly GCA_030035585.1). Classification (NCBI taxonomy): domain Eukaryota; kingdom Metazoa; phylum Chordata; class Mammalia; order Sirenia; family Dugongidae; genus Dugong; species Dugong dugon. The sequence continues at coordinate 144,537,249 of CM057464.1, read as the reverse complement.
CAAGCATAGTGATATATATTTTTTTTTCTTTTTCTATGAGGACAGAAGAAGATCTTTGTAAATCCTGCTACATCCTCTTCAAGTATGCCTTCTTTTTATCTGGAAATGTCCCAATTTCACCATCATATTTGAGAGACAGTTTTGCTAGATATGTAATTCTTGGCTGGCAATTTTTTTCCTTGAAGGCTTTATATACACAATCCCATTGCCTTCTTGCCTGCATGGTTTCTGCTGAGTAGTCCAAGCTTAATCTTATTGACACTCCTTTGTAGATGACTTTTGTTTATCCCTAGCCACTCTTAAAATTCTCTTTGTTTTTGACAAGTTTGATTATGATACGTCTTGGTGACTTTCTTTTTGGATCTACCTTGTGTGGGGTTCGATGAGCATCTTGGATAGATATCTTCTCATTTTTCACGATATCAGGGAGGTTTTCTGCCAATAAATCTTCAACAATTCTCTCTGCATTTTCTGTTATCCCCACCTGTTCTGGTACTCCAATCACTCATAGGTTATTCCTCTTGATAGAGCCCCACACAATTCTTAGGGTTTCTTCATTTTTTAGAATTCTTTTACTGATTTTTCCTCAAATAAGTTGGTGTCATGTGCTTTATCTTCAACCTCACTAATTTTGACTTTGATTGCCTCAATTCTGCCCCTACAACTTTCTATTGAGTTGTCTAATTCTGAAATTTTATTGTTAATCTTCTGGATTTCTGTTTCCTGTTTCTCTGTGGATTCTTGCTGCCTGTTTGATTTGTCATTGTGCGCTTCCCTAATCTTCTTTAGTTCCTCTACTACTTTGTGTGTTGTTTGGCTTGTTCTGCATTTTGACTCATCTCCCTCCTGATCTCTTGAAGATTTCTGTATGTTAATCTTTTGTATCCTACCTCTGGTAATTCCAGGAAGTTCTCTTCCACTGGAAAATTTCTTGCTTCTTTGTTTTGGGAGCTTGCTGAAGCCATCGTGGTCTGCCTCTTTATGTGATTTTATATTGACTGTTGTCTCTGAGCCATTAATAAGTTATTATATTTATTTATGTTTGCTTACTGTGTCTTAGCTTCTTGTTTTGTTTTGATACGCCCAAATAGGCTGCTCATGTGAGCTAGTTTGATTATTGGCGCCTTTGAAGCCCTAATGTCCTGTCACCAGGTGGTTAGATCTCTTACTAGGTATGTGAACCCAGGAGTCCATTTACTTTTCTTGTATGGATTCAGCACAGGTGTCCAGATAGTTGGTCACCAAGTGTGTGGTGCAGGCTCTCACCTACAGTCCTAGATGGGCAGGGACGATTAGTGTAGGTACCACTATCAGGCTGCAGTAGGGGGTCGCGTGCTGAGCAAGGCAGGGGGTGACGGCTGCCCCCAAGTGTCTGGGAGGAAAGTGTGTCCTTATTCCTAGAGCACATAGGTGGGTTGGTTTTGCAGCCGGACTATGGGCACCCAATGCTGTTGGCTGTAAGGACTAGGAGGCACCACTTATTCTTGGACTACTGTTGTGGGTGGCCAGGAGGCATGGGTGGAGCCACCAGTCCTCAGGCCCCTGATGTGGGTAGGTGAGAACCCTGCTTGATGGGCACAGCAGTGTCAAATGTCATGAACCTGCCACTCTACCATATAGCTGATACAGTTGAAGTTAGGTGTCAAGTATACATCCTGTTGTACTGTGCTAATGAGGGCCTAAGCTGTTGAAATGGGCCCACAAAGGTCTATGCATGGGTGAAAGGCATTCAAAGTCCATGGACTCCTTAATCCTGTGTCTAGGCAAAGGAGCTGCACCTACCCTAAATTCCTGGCTTAGGGGAGCCGGCAGATTATTTATTCCTTTTTGTTAATTTGTTCCCTCTCCAAGGCCAGGAGAATGGCTCAGGGTGCCTGACGGGTCCTTACTTCCAGCCCAGGAAACGCAGCAATGGCTGAGGCTGGCCTGGGACCTGTGCAGAGGGGGGAGGGGGAGGGTAAATGGGAGAGAAGCTTTTCCCAAAAAGGGTGTTTTTTGATCCACGTGGTATGTAGATGCATGTACTTATCTTTTACCAGTTGAGCGCCGCTTTTCACTGGTTCTGGAGGCTGGAGTAGACTCTCCGCCGCTCGGTTTCTCCCAGTGTGGAAAACTTGTCCCAAGCACCACTGCTTGCCTCACCACATGTGCTGGCAAGTATGCCTTCTTTTTGACCCAAAAAGCATTTAGCCAGATCCTTATGTGATTACAAAAGAATTACCTTGGTGTCAATTCTAGCCATGCCAATCTTGAGTTTGACCTCTAAAGCTTGATTTCTAAAAACAAAAAAACACAGGCGCCATTGAGTCTATTCCAACTCATGGCGACTCCATGTGTGTCAAAGTAGCACTGTGCTCCATAGAGTTTACAATGGCTGATTTTTTGTAAGTAGATCACCAGGACTTTCCTCTGAGGCACCTCTGGGTGAACTTACACTTCCAACCTTTCAGTTAGCAGCCAAGTGTATTAACTGTTTGCACCACCCCAGGGACTGAAAAACTTACCACTTTAGAATATAAGGGAATACACAGGCTTGGTCCAAAACTTAGGGTATTATCCCCATCCCTATCCACTCTAAGGAGCCCTGGTGGTGCAGTGGTTATGTGCTCAGCTGCTAAACAAAAGGTCGATGGTTCAAACCCATCAGATGCTCAGGGGGAGAAAAACGTGGCAGTTCGCTGCCATAAGGATTAAAACAAACAAAAAAAAGAATAGTCAAGTCAATTCCAACTCATAGCAACCCTATAGGACAGAGCAGAACTGCTCCATAGTATTTCCAAGGAACGGCTGGTGGATTTGAACTGCTAACCTTCAGGCTGGTTGGCAGCTGAGCTCTTAACCACTGCACCACCAGCCTTGGAAACCCTATGGGGCAGTTCTAGTTTGTCCTACAAGGTCACTAAGAGTCAGAGTCGACTTGATGGCAATGGGTTTTTGGCTTCCACTCAAATCTTTTCCTTATCCCTTTTTCCAATGTTCTTATGAGAAACACCCACCATGTTACTTAAGCCGGAAACCTGAGATTATCCAAAACCATGTCCTCTGCTTCAGCCCAGATATAACTATCCTAACCAACTAGCAAGTCTCTAAACCAGTTGCCACTGAGTCAGGAACTCCAGCAAGTGTCTACCAAAAAAACCCAAAAAACATTGCCATCTCGTCTATTCTGACTCATAACAACCTTACAAGGTAGAGTAGAAATGTCATATAGGGTTTCCAAGGCTATAATTTTTATGGAAGCAGACTGCCACATCTTTCTCCTGTGGAATGGCTGGTTGGTTCAAACCACCAACCCTTCGGTTCACAGCTGAGCACTTAACCACTGCGCCACTAGGGCTCCTTAGCAAGTCTTTACCCTCCTCTATATCTTTATAGTCACACAACCTTAATCCTTGCCCTCATTAATTGTCATGCACATGACTGCAGTAATATACCTACTGTAATCCTTGGCCCCTCTAATCCAGTCTCCACATGGCAGTCAGAATAACTTTTCTAAAAGGAAAATCAAATTATGTCACACCACTGTTTAAAACCTTCAGTTGGTCCCTGTTGCTCTCAGGATGCAGATTAAAATCATGATTATGCTTTGTAAGGTCATTTTTGATCTGTCCGTCTTCTGTTCCTTTTCTTTCCCTCTAGGATTCACCACAATGGATTTTGTAGTTCCATTAAAATACCATGCTCTCTGACAACATGGGGCCTTTAAATATGCCCCAAAGCTGCATTACATTCTTAAGTCAATATTAGAGACCTGATTGTATGTTGTCTCAGTCCCTCTTAGACTGAGGGATTATCAGGGCATTGAGAAAGTATTTGTGACTTTTTAGTACGTACTGCACTCTAATTTAGAGACCAATCCAATTGCTACAGATAATGAAGAACTGTTTCTAACTGGAATTTGGCACAGAACAGAAAGGAGTGAGTCAAAGACTTTGATAAATATTAATATATTGATTTGAAATCTATGTATATGAGTATCAATTCAAAATTCTTATAAAGGCAGACATATAATAAGAAAGAAACTTTGTTAAATATAAATTTAATGTCATGATAATTTCAGGAAATTTGAAACTTCGACAAAAATAGAACAGTTATCATCATCCACCATAATAAAAATATTTATCTGTATAGTATTTACTGCTATGATTTTTATGTTTAAAAATGATAACAATGACAGAAAGGCCAGGTAACACTTATTGAACAGTATTGAGTGCCAAGCCCTCTACTGGATGTTTTGCATGGATTATTTAGTTTAATTCCCAAAACAGTCCTACAAATAAAGATGAGCATACTGAGGTTCAGAGAGGTTAAGCAATCTGCCCAAAGTCTCACAGTTAGTATTAAAAAATCTGATTTCAATTGGAATTATAATTCTAAGTCATTCAAAACAAATATATTTTATAATTTTATTAATAGTATGTGACTTTTTACATATAAAACCTGTTGCTGTCAAGTCAATTCCGACTCATAGCGACCCTATAGGACAGAGTAGAACTGCCCCACAGGGCTTCCAAGGAGTGGCTGGTGGATTCACACTGCTGACCATTTGATTAGCAGCCGAGCTCTTAACCACTGCACCACCAGGGCTCCTTTATGAATATAAGGTCTCATTATAAGGTCATGTTCTAGTATGAGCTTATAAAAAATCAAAACAAAAAGTAGTGTAATTTTCTTCCAAATATATGTTATTTTTCATCCTTGGATGGCTTCTCCTTTGATATAAAATAGTTGAAATATATGACATATGACATACATAATAATCATTTATTGCAATACATAGTAAATAATATATATACTATTTATTGTTTAGCATATACAAATATATATATTTGTTGTTGTTAACTTTCATTGAGTCAGTCCCTGATTAATGGCAACCTTATACACAACGGTCCATTGTGATTCACAGGTTTTCACTGGCTTATCTTTGGAAGTAGATCATCAGGCCTTTCTTCCTAGTCCATATATATGTGTGTGTGTGTGTGTGTGTGTATATATACATACACATATATATCATATATGTATATATATATATATATATGATATATATGAGTGGATTCCAACTCATAGCGACTCTATATATGGGTATAGATACATACATATATACATATATATATTTGTATATACACGCACATACATGTAATGGTCACTACGAGTCAGAATCGACTTGACAGCAATGGGTTTGTTTTCTTTTTGGTTTATATACACACACATATATATATTTATGTACATATATATATATATATACAAATAATTTTTTAATCCCAACAAAATAGGATTGATTTTTATTTTGTAAAAATACTATTTAGATACAAATACCATGTAGAATACATAATAAAAAGGCTGGCTTATTCTTAAGGAGAATTCATTGGAAATTTGGATTCTAATTACTTTGATACTGGCTCCCTAAAACTTGGAAGAATTTTAATGAATATATACATATATATATATATATATATATATATTTTTACTGATCTTTTTTTGAAAGGAAACATTTGGAGCAGATACTGACTTATTTTATTTTTCAAAATGTTTTAAGTTCTAATAAAATAACTTTTTAATCCAAATCTCTATTCTTCACCAAATAAGTAATAAAAGGAATTCATATAGGAAAAAACAAATTCATAAACTTAAAATCCATATAACTGCATATTACTTATCAATCATCAGACCTTTTTCATGAATTTTTCACAAGCATTAGGACCTGTCTACATTTAAATGACTCTGAAATTAATGAAAATTGTTCACTACATCAACAGACTGTAATGTTAAGCAACCGGAAAAAAGGATCTAGCAAACATCTCAGACGATAATAATGCTTTGATTATCACTGATGTTTAGCACAGGCATAAAGTTGAAGGACCAATAACTTCAGAGTTCCAGGCCTACTGCTACAGGCCTAGTCAAAAAGAAACAAAACAAAAAACTCTTTTGCCATGGAGTCAACTCCAATTCACATTGACCCTATAGCAACACCAGTAAGCAGATTAGAACTTCCCCGTGGGGGTTCCAAGGCCGTAATCTTTAGGAAGCTGACTGCCATATCTTTCTTCCATGGAGTGGCTGGTGGGTTCAAACTGCCAAACTTTAGGGAGGCAACTGAGCACTTTAACCACTGCGCCACCAGGGCTCCTTTCAGACCAAGTAAGCCAAAAACCAAACCTATTGATGTCAAGTTGGTTCTGGCTTATAATGACCCTACAGGACAGAATAGAACTGCTCCAAAGGGTTTCCAAAGAGTGGCTTTTGGATTCAAACAGCCAAACTTTTGGTTAGCAGCCTTAGCTCTTAACCACATCTCAATCTGGGCTCCAAGTACTTCCCACTAATTCAGAGTCCAAAACTCAACTCAGGTTTCCCTTCCCATCTATCGCCACTTATAGCCATGGTTTCCACCATGCCACCCCCATGTCTGAAATTGGGCTATTTGCCTCTTTCTCATAGTTCCTAAAACTTATACAACTTTCCAATACCCATACTCACTCTTTTCATTGGCTTTACTTCTTTCTCTCCCTCGAAGGCAGGGGCTGAATCACGTTTACCTTTGTGATCCAGTTGCCCAGCAGAGATCCTAATACAGTTAATCAAGATGCTGGAGAAGTCAGCTTTCTAATTTAATTTTCAGTATATTTTACATAATAAATAACTGCATTTGATCCAAGTAGCAAGGCATTCAACATTACTGGACATCCTTCTCCAAATCTTGTAACACGAAGTGTTTTAACTGGATCACCTAAAGTAAATTCTGGCCCAAAGAGTCCATAGTTTCACATTGCAAACGGCCTTCAAAAGTCAGGATTTTAATTCTTAAGGTTTTCAGCAATCATCACAGTATATTTAAAAATTTACTCTACGTTATGACTCTGCTAGAAGATTCAACTCATGTTTACTAAATGATAGCATATTTTACTAAAAGTAATAAGCAAAGTTTTTCTCCTTCCCTTACATTACTTTTGCAAAATGTATCTGCAAAAGAAAACAGAATTTATGAGAAATTACCAAGTTCTATACATCAGGACTATATTTAGGCACTCTAAAGATAACACTATTCAATTCCAGCGAAGAGCAGAAACCGAAAATAGCATGTAAAAACCAATGCAAATTTTATGTAAAAACCTAAGTGAATAAAATGTGAACATTTTAGTAAACTAGTAATAAAATCATATTTCAAGATGCCTTGTTCGATTCAACCAAACGCAGATAAAACAGATCTCATTACCACAGATAAACACCATACTTTATATTTTCTGCAGTTACGTTGGTAACTAAAGGAAGTTCAATTAACAAGAGTTCCCTTGGCAGACAAAAGTCTTTGAAATAGAAGTGTCAAGTAAAAACTTCATATAGGGAAGTCAGTATTCACTATAAATCTTTTAATATCAGACTAAATATTATTTTTCAAAACTATGAAGTTTATTTTTATTTTACCTGTACTATCATATGCCAATGAATCATTATATCCTTGAAATCAACTGTCTTGCAATCCACTTTTTATTATTTTGGTGGTAGTTACACCTATGTGGGTAAGTTAGTTTATGATCAATAGTTTTGTCTACAAGGCCTCCTGATTTCTCTTAAATTTCTGGCAACATGAAATGGCGGTACGTAAAATGTTAAAAATTCATATTCCTAGGATGTTTGTTTCAAAAATATATTCTCATTTATAGAAATATAGGGAAGGAGTGATATTATATAAAAGGTATAAAAAGACTTTACAGTGAGCTGGGAACACGTTTTTGCTGGCTATTGTTGAATATGTGTTTGTATGCAGAGCTAGATTAAATCAAGGAGGGCCATTAAGTTCAAGTGCTAATTATTCCCAGTTTACTTCCTTCCTTTTTTTTTTTTTCTTTTTTTTATTAAGGAGTTTAGTTGTTACAATGCCTTTTGGTATAACACAAATGAAAGGGAAGTAATTTTATAGCTGTTGGGGGATTTTTACAAACAACATCAACAACAGTCTATCTCCACATTATATATAAGTGGGAAACTGATAAAATAACTATTTAAGATATTCCAGGAAAACGTAGTACAATGTAAAGGGAGTGAACATACAATATATTTAAATTTTAAAAATCACTGATCATCAGAAGTATTTAAGTAAGAAAATAATAAAAAGTGTAACTTGGGTGTTTTAGACTGATAGATCTAGAAGAAACTGCAAGAGACGAACTAATCCTTCTAACCTAGCAACATGACAGTCTTTCATGGAAGATCTTGAAGAATTTAGCAAATACCTGTGGCAAGTCCTACTGTATCTTCAATTTACAGATGTGGGTCCCCGAAGAGAGATATGAAAATATATCAGCCTAGGTTTACTCAGATAATATGCCCGGTAGGAAGCCACCCCAGGGCCCAACTCTCAGCTGACTCTGCTGAGCTGGAGCTCCTCTGTCTGCTCTTCTCTCCAACAGGTTTCCTTTGGGCATTGATCTATATTTCACACTTCTTTAATCCTTGATAACCAAGCTTCCTTTCCCTGTAGGCCTATAATCCGATTCCTCCCAACATTTTTCTCTGAGGGCAACATTTTGTCCCTTTTTTTTTTTTTTCCCCAGTAAAATATCAGTTCTGTCCTCTCTGCCCACTACCTCCTTTAATTTTGTCTTGAGTATTTCCCCTTCCCAGTGACACAGGAAAGGCAGGTTTCCTGTATCTCAGGAGACCCTCGTTTTAGGGTAAATTATGCTTTTAATAATACTGCACAGGCTACAGGCTCAGGAAAATAAATGGCATTCCCAGAACAAGAAGTTTTAAACTGACACAGCTGATTACCTCTTTATATGCCAACTCAGTGGAACTGCTAAGCAGAAAAGAAAAAAAAAAAAAAAAAATGAGATGGTTACACATTCAGTAAATTACATCATACATTAGTTACATGAAAAATTAGTAAATTATTAATTTTTTTCAATAATGATAGCATTATTATCTAAGGTTGTAAATACTTTCAAACCTAAAATGTACCCCTCTTTCTCTCCCAAGTGCGCACACACACATGCATATACCCCAGGGGGGAGGATATATTTTAATTTATACTTTCAAATGGCTGACAGAATTCAGTTCAAAAGCAAAAAGCAAAATCTTTTGCTAGTGCTATTAACCCACTATGAAGAATATTTCACTAATTCCACTAAGATTTGTCTAAATGACTAAATTTAAGGCTGACCATTTTGTTTATCCCCACTGCTAATGCTTAGGAGAGACATGCACAAGTAATGAGAAAATTAACAACACAGATAATAAGCAGGAGAATAATCCAGGATATGTTTTTGTTAAAATTGTTAACACAAATAATTTCAAAATTTTCACTAATTTAGGAAAAAATAAAATAATTACATTATTAGTATAAGATTTAAACATAGACCTATTAAACTTAGTTATTTAAAAAATAACTGAAATCTACATTTTATTTGGTTTACAAATTGCGTACATGTAGCCAATTAATATGTAACATAAATATCCTATTATAGAAACTTGTTAAAATACTTAATACCATGGAAATTAAAAATAATAACCAAGAGAACTCCTTTAGACTAAGATCACAGAGTATGGAAGGCATAAGCTATTCTTCCCAGATAATTCTTAGGTTTGGTTAAGAACATGAGCTGTGGTGTCAAGACTGTCTGGGTTCAAATCTGAATCTGCCATTTATTAGCTGTGTGACACTGATTAGATTACTTCTCTCTGCTGCAATTTCCTTATCTGTAAAATGGGCTCAATAATAGTACCCATCTCAAATGGCTGTCATAAAATCCAATCGGTTAATATCTGTAAAGCGCTAACAACAGTGTCTGGGAGAGAGCGGGCATTTTAATAAGCATTTATTGACATAAAAATATATTTAACTTCTGCTACTGCATAGTGAATCCTTATGAGATTACTTTCAGCTAGGTGAAATCTTGATCAAAAACGATAAATGTAAAAGCCTAAAAATACAGAGAATATTCCATCCAGGTAGAAAAACTGTATTAATAATGGTTAGCTTTCTACAGGAACAGCTGATTTATTCACATCTTCAAGATCCACCCCTCAGCCCCTTTTAGAAAGGTGCCACTCTACAAACCTGACAAGAAACTAACTATACTCTAGTCCCATAATATATTTCCGAAATGCAAAAGATTTTAAGAGGGTGGTTTAGTGAAGGCAAAAACGGAACTAGTGGTGACAGAGTAAAATGCAAAATAAAATTTATAAAATTAACGTCAATGCTAACATTATTTTCCATTATTCATTAAACTTTTAGTTTTTTATAATGACATATAAGTGAATTATGAATTTTAAAATTTGTCATATGATACTCACTGTACTGCCAATAAGAAAACCAGACTTATCTCTTTAATATCATCTGGTTACTCCATTGATTTTTTTTAAATCCAGGAATCAGAAATTTTAAAAGGCCAGTGAGAAGATCAAGCTACCCACCTGACTCACATAGAATCTCTCACCCTCTTCCTGTGAAATTGCTCATCCTGAGCTTACTCACATTCCTATTAAGTCTCATCTGTTTCCAGAGCTAACAGGGCTTATTAGCAGCAAAGCAGGAGAGGAAGGAGATTGATGGATATAAAGATACTGACAAAAATAGGAAACCAAGTATGAAAGCTAGACTACTCACTGAAAAGAGCTACAGATTTTAAAAGTCACTGGGTATGTAGTAGTGTGTGTGCGTGTGTGTGTGTGTGTGTGTGTGTGTGTCCACGTACATTCTTATACACACACTACCCTAATGTACTCCAGCAATACGGGAGGCTGATGACTCAATACAGGAGCACCCATCAGTGACTGAATGATGAAGGTACTCACTAGTATTGATCAAGGTTACAGTAACACTGAAGTAAGTCCTCTAATGGATATTAACTTAAACAGCTTGGGTTAAATTTTGAGATGTGTTAATAGCAGTAATAATATGGCAGTAGTCTTAGAGAAAATCTGCTACTGTTCTCAAGGCTTTAAACCTATGGAAAAATCTCTAGACAGTCTCTCTTAGCATAAAATAATCAATTTAAAAAAAACGCACAGTCACAGGGGAGTTATGTGACCCATATAGACTTGCTAATGAAAGCTTGGGTAGATTTTCACACAAATATGTATGCCATAAAAAGGTACGTGTGCCAGAAAAAGGCTATACTTGATGTTTTTGTTTTTGGGTTCTTTTTTTTTTTTTTGGTAACATTTTATTAATATTATTATGTTTGTGCAAGATAAGCATACTATCTTAATTGGCACTAATCTGAATTAAATTAATTTTATTAAATTTTTAGTAAGTTCTGAAACTTCTTATTGGAATAGGCATTAACTTTGTTATCATTTTAAGATGGACTTGAAGATTTACTATCACTCAAGCTGACCTACTGAGAATTCTGTGCCTCAATGATATGTCATGCATCACTTCGATAAAACTTTAGGAAGTATGATACTTTAAAACTGCCACTCTTAGCACATGGACTACAAGCACACACTTGTGTATTTCTATACTCATACATATGTACAAAAGACAGACGTGGAAAGAAAAACAATCTATTGTACATCCCAAAGGCAGGCTCTGTCTGGGATTAACATTGAAGCTGCTGAATGCAGCTGGAGGTGGGTGGGTTTCCCTGTAACTGTCAACACTGGTAGTCAGCAAACATTAGAAAGGAAAACATGTTTCTCAAATCTACTGCTCATAGTTTTGGTTAGAAATAGTCCATTTTGTAAAATTTTATAACTAATAGAGATGGTAGGAGAATGAGGATTCAGCAGCAACTAGAAGACAGATTCTCCGGAATAAGAGTTTTAAAAAAAAGTTGAGGCAGGATGTAAACTGTCTGAGCTAGAAACTGTTGGGCAATTAAGGGGCGATGAGATGTTTGACGTGAGAGAAACGAAAGGAGGCGGTTGAGGAGACTGGCGTTCTTCCAGGGCCCTCTTCATTCGTGTTTGTTTCAAAGGTTTTTCTGGTGGCATAAATAATTATAGGATTGAAGGTCTCTGTCTTGCTAGACTGTTACAAGCAGATTACCAAGCAAGCGACAAGAGAAAGTCATGAGAAGTGAGGAAAGTAAGGCCACCCTGCTCTGCTATTTGTATATATGCTTAGGACGGAACACGTGAAGGTGAAAAATGGACCACTGATGTAACTGACATTTATCATATAGAAATAATAGATTTTTTTTTCCTTTACACGTATTTCTTAAATGCCTTAAGACTTTGTTTGCATGGAATTGTTCTTGTATGTAAAATGTTTTACATAAATTAGTAGCCAAGAAAACTGAGCCTGCTATCTTTAAACTCAAGCTTGAAAATCCCTGCAAATATAAGAACACAGGTCTGGATTACAGAGATCTGGATTCACATTGCACCTCTACTGTTTACCAGCCTTGTGACCTTGCATAAGGTTTTAAACTCTGTCACCCAAGGTTTTCTCCTTTATAAATGGAGTCTGTAAATCCTCAATGAAATGGATTATTGACACAATAACTGAAACAATGGACTCACTCATACCAAAGATTACGAAGATGGCTCAGGACCAGGGAAACATTTTGTTTTGTTGTAGATGGGGTCAGCGTAAGTTAGAGCTTTCTCAAAGGCAACTAACAACAAACTTGGATATGGTGGTATAAAGATTAAATGAAGTAAGTGCTTAGTAGGCACCTTGGAGTTATTGATTAAATTAATGTATATAAAGCACTTACAGTATGGGGTAATTCTGCTATGGGATAGGCAGAGGTTGTCTACGTGGCCAGCCCTCAATAAAGAAACCCTAGGCATATGTCGCTAATGAGCTTTACTGGTAGACAACATATCATACGTGTTGTCACAATTTGTTGCTGGACAAATTAAGAACATCCAGTGTGATTCCACTGGCACAGGACTCTTGGAAGTTTGTGCTTATGTACTTTTTTCTCTTGCTCATTTTGCTTTGTATTCTTTTGCTGTAATATTTCATAACTGTGAGTATAACTATATACTATTATGAGTCCCCCTACTGTGTCACTAAACCTGGGAGTTCTTGGGGATTCCCAACACAATATGCTTTATAAAATATGCGAAGGTAAAATAGCTTTGTATTCCTTTTCTTAAAGAAGGACCATAACTTATAATGGCTTTAGGCCCCACAAAATCTGGATCATCCCCTGGCTAGAGGAGAGCAGTGGTGCCAATGAGGTGTGTAATCACACAGCTGCTGTAGCGATAGTGACAGGTTAACTACTGCAAAGATCAAAGCATATCTTAGAGAGAGATAAGCATCACCTTTTCTGTAAGTATATGTATATGATTTTGGGGATATTTATGATTAAGGAATGGTTGTTGTTACTTTAGAAATGATAGAATATTTCATGTAGGAAAATAGCTACTTAAGAGAGAAAAGGGTAAGGCAGCATGAGGTATTCTATGGCCACTAAAGGTCATGGCCAAACTTGTATATGTGATGTTGGTTTCATAAAATCTTACACTTCCTTTGGCCAGAAAAGTCAGAGGCATTTGGTCCTTTTAACTGGGGAGCTTGAGAATGGCTTATGAGGGCAGAGACTTATGAATGTAAGTGATGCTGGCAAAAGTAATAACTAATTTATAAAGTACAGGTACTCAAATCCCTATCATGGAAAATTTAAAGGCTAACAGATTATGGACTATGGCTCTTGCCTAGGGAAGGAAATCTGGGGATCTTTGTAGAATCTTCCCTTAGATTCACTGTAAGAAATGTAGTCATAGCTTAGGAAATTTTTTCTGGCACTAATTAGGTACATTAACAAAATGTGAAATATTTTAGATATTTAAGTATACTTCATTGAAGTTGCAGACATTTATCTTAGAAGTTGTTAGACATTTAAAGTGATGACAGAATCACGTTAAATATAAGCTAGCAAATATTTACTGAGCCTTGACCGTGGATATGACTCTGTGCTAGTGTAGTGGATGCTGTGGTGTGCTACCCTAGTCCCCCTTCAGGACTGAAACACTCATTCCTCTAGCTGCTGGGAGTGTTTACCACTGATAGCTCAGAAGTGAGTCTCTCTGGGAACTTCCTGGGCCAAAGGGAGTTGCTTCATCCAAGGTTACTACTCCCTCCCAGATGCCAGCTACACCAATAATTGGCCAAGTGGGGGTAAAAAAGCCCACTCCCTTGTTTCAATTTGGGGCATAATTGTCACCCAGCTCCAGAGCTCCTTGGGAGACTAGCCAAGGCCACTGTTACAACTGCATCAATATTCAAATTCTCCCTTTGCCCAATCCTACTTCCCTCACTTCCTCACAGGTGTTGTTTCCAAGAGGACTAGCCAATAATCCATCTGCAAGCAAGTCTTTATATCAGAATCTAGTTCCTAGAAAAACGACCTAAGACAGCTCATCAGTATGTTGTTGTTATGTGCTGCTGAATCGGTTCCGACTCACAGCAACTCTATAGGACACAGTAGAACTGCCTTGTAGGGTTTCTGAGGAGCAACTGGTGGATTCGAACTGCCAGCCTTTTGGTTAGCAGCCAAGCTCTTAACTACTGAGCCACCAGGGCTCCCTCATCAGTATAGATGCATCAAAAATGATGTAGATATAGTTTTAGTCGTTCAGGAATTTACAGTTTAAATGGGGATTGGGACAGGGCAAGAATGTACATCCACTGATGAGAGCAGGCAACAATAAACAAACGAATAACAACATACAAAATACACTCACTACGGTGAGTGTAATACAGGAATACAGTACACAGGTAAAAGGAAGAAGAAAAAAAGCTTGGTTGAGTAAATAAAAAGATGAGAAGGTAGATTTTGAAATATTCCTTAAAAATCTACAAGGAGATTAGAGCAGGTTGGAAGTCAATGCAGTATATAAAGGATTATACGCAGCCCGTGCCTCTTGGTGAGAGGCCAAGCTCAGACAGAATAGAGGTGACAGGCTGGGAGAATTAGAAAGAATTGAGTACCTGGAAATCATGCTCTGGACAAAAACAGGTTCATGAGTTATCTCAAATGAGTGTAAGATCAATAGAACCAAAGCTCCCAAGCAGCCCAGATGAAAGAAAGCCTAAGCATTGCTATATGTAAGAAGATATAAACCAGCCATATGGTTTTAGCCATAAAGGAAAGACATGTGCTGAGAGTGGCATGGCTGAAGGTAAAATCTAAGTAGAGACCTGTGCTGATTTGTTCAGGTTAAAATAATGAAACAGAGAGAGCTCTGTTACTTCCTAATCCAGGACTAAATGCTATTTTGTACTAGAGACTTGGCATTCTTTAGTATGCAACTAACAACAGCAAGTATGTATAAAATGGCATAAATGACAGGCACAACCATGACAGGTCACATCTTACCCCTAGAATGGAATCTGAGGTCAGCCAGCCTCCTGGCTGGCTGCTGGGCTACAATAGTCATCACTGATGCCCTCTGGTAGGGGCAAGTAGCACCTGCTAGCAGAACTCATGGTAAAAATAGCAACATCACCTCTGTGCATGGCTCTCATCCATTCAGCTACACGTGAGCCCTATCTCCCCAGAAAAGCTGGGAATGAACAAGCCACAAACCCAATCTGGCACGTGATGTAAGTCACCTGTCTAATTAAACACCAAGAGCTGCTTCTGTGCTAGAGTCTGTCTTCCCCTTAACGCTACTTTGGGCTACATAACTGAAAATACATGTCCAATTATAAAGGAGGAATGGGGTTTAATGGGGTTGCTTTACTGAATGACTTGACTCCAGGTTAATTTTGCATGCTCTTGATTGGGGTGACTACAGCAGCCAGGCTAACTGGACAGTTGCTCCAAGTAGATGACCCTTGTTACTGAGGCAGCCAGGAACATGCAGCCCCTCCTGAACCTCAGGGATTTTTAGCTGACAATTCTAATAAAGATATGTTCACATGTTAAAATTTTCCTAGGCCATTGCTCCATGGAATTGAGCTGACTCTGAACAATTTCTAAGAGAAAAGCTTAAAAAGAGGTAATAAAACTTAATAGAAATGGAGGGGCGAAGAGGAAATGCCACATCCAGTAAAATACAGACAAATGATGTGGTGGTCGATCGTGTTTGCAGAACGGTTCCTTGGAATTCCAGAAATGACAGAAAGAGGTATCCAGGAAAATTTTCAAAATGTAGTGCCTTTGGTATATAACCAAATTTAAAGAAAAAACAGAAAAAAATTTAAAAAAAATAGTGGTCTCTGTTGGCCAGCGCTGAAATAATTTTGGGAAATCACTGCACTAACCTACGGGTGACTCTACTACTCTAAAATTAGAAAAGGTATTTCAATTCGTGTCACTTCACATTCAGGCCCATGGGGCTAGACGACCTGGGTTAGAGAGTCCACCATGTACTCATCATCCATCAGAGAGTCCTTCAACAACATGCAAGCACAGCAGGCTGTATCTCTCAAGAAAGGCATCCTCCTTTCTTCTTCAATTGATTACCAACCATGCTACCCCCTGGAAGATGATAAATGGCTTGGTTATGTTGTTCCTTCTCCCCTATTTTTTATAATTAAACTAAATTATCCTTGAAAAGAAGTTCAAAAGCTTTGCTGAGGAAGAATATGTTTCTTTCCTCTAGCTGAAAAATGTTCTTTAACACTGCTCGCAACTAACTTCCCTGCAAGCTGCAGCCAGGCTGTCCTACGGCTCTCCATAAAACGAGCAAAGATGAGAGGTGGGCATGTCTGGAGTACATTATGGAAACGTGCAACACGATTACCAGTATAATGAAAAGAAAGAAATCTAAACTTACCAAATAGTCTTTTATAATCATGGCCTGAGAACTAGCTGCTTAAATAATTTTATGTCCAAGTTTCATGTGATATCAAACTGAAGCTTAAGCTACCAAAAATTAGGAGAAAAGACTAACATTTACTGAACACCTACTATGTGGCAGGTACATTATATCATCTTCCCTGACTCAACGTTGCCATAACTGCATTTATCCTACCTTCTCATTCATTTTGTTGTTAGTATAATTACTATTAACAGAGTGGTTCAGAGCTTGGGTGATGGAGCCAGACTCCATATCTCCAATCTTCCACTCACTAATTATATAATCTGAAAAAGTCACTAAAATTCTCTGTCCCTCAGTTACTCCATATGTAAATAGAGAGCAATAATAGGGTCTATTTCATAAAGTTACATCATGGATTGTATAAATTAGTAAATATAAAGATTTCAGAACAGTGCCTGGTGCATACTACTTATGTGACCATTTCCCCAACTAGATTTTGCTTAGTTCCTCATTGTTACTTCTGCCAAGTACTGTCTAACACAAAATAGGCCCACAATAAATATATGCTAAATTGATGGATTTAATTTAATTCACACACTAGCCCTGTGAGGAGTTTGTTGTTGTTAGGTGTCATCGAGTCAGTTCTGACTCACAGTGACCCTACGTACAACAGAATGAAACACTACCAGGTCTTGCACCATCCTTACTATTGCTGCTACCCATGGTGGACAAGTTTCAGCTGAGCTTCCAGACTAAGACAGACTAAGAAGAATGACCTGGCAATCTACTTCTAAAAAAACATGGCCAGTGAAAACCTTATGAACAGCAGCCCTGTGAAACAGATACCATTAATCCTGGATTATAACTGGAAAACTTGTACCTCTAAATTTAGTCTAGATTTAGAAATGTGGCTTAGTCAGTAGCAGGACAGGGACTTCAAACCAGGAATAGTGGACTCTCACATCCACTCTTTCCCACTGTGCGACACAGAGAAACTGAGTAAAATGTAAGTCCTTGTTATTCAGAGGAGCCCTAGTGGCTAAGCACGCCACTGCTAACCAAAAAGTTGGCAGTTCAAAGCCACCAGCTGCTCCGCGGGAGAAAGATGTGGCAGAGTGCTTCCGTAAAGATTACTGCCTTGGAAACCCTGTCCTATAGGGTCGCTATGAGTAGGAATCAACTCAATGACAATGGTTTTTTTTTTTTTGTGGTTTGATTTCACTCTTCAAAAACTAACTGAATGTAAGCTTTAAAAGGGAGAATGTCCAACAAATACAGTTTAGGACATAGTGTTTTCATGTTGTGTTCCATTTTAGAAATTCTTATCATAATTAAGTAATTAGGTACCTTATCCTCAGACTTCTACTTCTAGCAATTGTTGTATTGCTATAAAGAGTACATCCAAGTGAAGTACAGTGAGACTCAGGAGTTCTCATAATAAAATGTGGTTAAAAAAAAAAGATGTCTGTAAAGTGAAGAGGGAAGGCAGGAAACAAAACGAGAAATAAAGACAGACTTAGGAGAACGGTCTTTGCAAAGTGGTGAGCTATGATGCTACCCACACCAGTGTTTTCCTTAGAGAGGTTTGAGAATGAGAAAGACATGTGAATCAAAAATAATGTTTTCCATGCTGAGTTGTTCTCCAAAGAGTGCCCAGCTGTCATGCTGATGTCCCACCTGCTTTGCAGGCCTGTCTTCCACTCCAGAGAGAAGAACTTGGAAGTGGCTGAAAGGAACTGAGTAGCTGACAAGAAAACAGATTAAAAATAGAGGGAGAAACCTGCCATGTGATGTTTATGGAAAAAATGCTCATTACAAGATGCCTCTGTCATATTTCACACATCAACCAAACAGAGGATATTCTCTTTTTGCCTAAGAATGCTGGCTTAGATTGACAAATAAAGGGCTCACTGTATTTAAGATATTCTCAAGCTGGGAGTTTGAGTATTTGCTGCTTGAAACAAACAAAAATGCAGCACAGTTAAAATATACTTTCAAGTTGCATCAATGTGTTTTGAGACAGCATCCTTACAATATGCTCTGCACTAAAAGGATTATGTGCTTTCCTGCTTATTAAAGTGGTTATAGAAGCAAAAGGAAGACTATTCTAAATAACTAGCTTTTTACATATAAACACATATGGCTAAATCATATGTTATAATTTCATTTTTACAATCAAGCCCTGCTGTTTTTAGTTCCCAAATTTATAAAGGTCTCAGAAACTGTCATTGCTAAGAGGTCATTAACATAATATTTATAAAAACTCAGTTCTAATTCTAATTTGCATATCCATATATAAGCTATGAATCAGGATCCATAATTCTTTTTTCTAGTAAATCTATAGAGCCTGCTGGAAGTGCACTCTAGGTAAGTACACTTTACTGCTCTGCCGAAGCAATTAATTAGCTAAAGCTGTGCATGGTCCTGCTAGTGAAATCAGAGAGCCACAGCCAGGTGAGGAAGGGAGACATGGCAACGGCAGAAGAAAGCAAAAAGGGCACCACATTTAATAGCATGGCTCGGGAAACTTACTTTTACACTCAAAATACACATACATGATCTTGTAAAAAAAAAATTCTTACAAAGCGATAGAGACAGAGTAAGTGGTCATATCCCCCTGCATAGTTCTCTTAAGGGCAAATACTTCCTACCCCTGGGTTCTGAGATCAAGAGAAGGCAGTCAAGAAAGTTGACGTGTGCAGAGGTGCTAATAGTACGAAGTTACATTCTTTCTTCCTCCTATCTAGACATTCACAACATTCTCACACATATTTGAGAAATGCAGTTACATATATACTTATGGTATTTGTCTATGTTACATATATATATACACGTAAGTATATATTTACTTTACTGAGGGTCATAGATGGCACAAGGAGGCCTGGTGGCACAGTGGTTAAGAGTTCGGCTACTAACGAAAAAGGCTGGCAATTCAAATCCACTAGCGTTGCTAGTGTCAGAATCGACTCGATAGCCAACAGATTTGGTTTTTGGTTTAGATGGCACAAATGGTTGCATTCGACTGCTAAGCTAAAGACTGGCTGTTTTGAACCCACCTAGCAATACTACAGAGGAAAAGATCTGGCGATCTGGTTCCATTAAGATTATAGCAAAGAAAATCCTATTGAGCAGTTCTATCCTGTAACACGTGGGGTCGCCATGAGTCAGGAGTGCCATGAGTCAGAACCGACTTTAATGCCACCAGTAATAACAACATTTACCATATTATATTAATGGAAACTATGCAAAAAATTAAATTATTCATTTGTGTTTAAGAACTGAAAGGTATATGAATTCTAATGAATAAATATGCAACTAGGTATAACATCTGAGCAAGACAGAAGAGAGATCAAGCATAAGCTGTGGAAGAAATAGGCTTAGAAATTAGTAGGCCAGGGTAGCGGGGAGCTACCATACAGGCATGTTGTATCTGGGAAGGCAGTTAGTGAGTTCTCATTTTCAGTAAATCAAGTGCAAATCACTTCGAGTTTTTCAGATTGTGAGTGAAAGTGGTGTGCGTATGTCCCAGATCGGACTGAAGATAAGTGATGAAGAAGAAAAGAAAAAGCAGTGGGGTAAAAGATTAGAAAGTTGAAGGAAATACTGTGCCTTTACTTTTGCAGAAATAATGAAAGGCTGTACTTTGTGTGAGAATTGACCAGAAGTCCTCAAGAGAGGACAGAAAATAAAAATACAAAAGTAAGTCTGTAGGATTTTCATGGGCCACTTTCCAAAATTGTCTCACTTTATTTTCACTGAAAAAGAAAAACTAACTCAGGACTAAGGACTATTAGGCATTGAAGATATCGATAAACCTCCATATTAAAGTCAGGATGTAGACAGCTAATTGGTTAAAAGTAGATAGATAACCTAATATGAACACCTAAGATCATAGGTACAACAGCACAAACACCATCTTATACAAGCTGAGAGAGAGAGAGAATTATAAACCAGTTAAAATAGGGGGCTTTTCCTAGGTTGTTAATATGGAAGCTGTTGTAAGATCTTAAAACCCATTGCCATTGAGTCAATTCTGACTCACAGCGACCTTATAGAACAGAGTAGAACTGCCCCATAGGGTTTCCAAGGAGTGGCTGGTGGATTCGAACTGCTGACCTTTTGGTCAGCAGCCGAGCTCTTAACCACTACACCACTAGGGCTCCTTGTAAGATCTTAATGACTAATATTAAAAACAATAGTAATACTAACAATAAACATTTATTTAGTGTTTACTCTGTAAGTGGCACTCTTCTAAGCACTCTTAAATATAGTAAGTCATTGAATGCTGGAGCCTGGTGGTGCAGTAGTTAAGAGATACAGCTGCCAACCAAAAGGTCAACAGTTCTAATCCACCAGTCACTCCTTGGAAACCCTATGGGGCAATTCTACACTGAATGTTATCCTCATAACAACCCTGTGATGTCTAAAGCAACAAGAATGGTTGAGTATTTACTATGTACTTGAACCTGCTCAAAACAATTTTCTTCTATAATTAAATTTTTGGTAGCTGTAATGGAAACCCTGGTGGCATAGTGGTTAAGTGCTATGGCTACTAACCAAAAGGTCAGCAGTTTGAATCCACCAGGCACTCCTTGGAAACTCTATGGGGCAGATCTACTCTGTGCTATAGGGTCGCTATGAGTTGGAATCAACTTGACGGCAAGGGGTTTGGTTTTTTTGGTTTATGAGGTAGATACTATTATCTCCATTTTTGCTTATACAAAACTAAGTCTTAAAGCCTGCCAAGGTCAAACATCTTCTAAAGTCTAGAAGCTTGACTAGAACCCATAGATACATGAAATGTCCAAGGACCACTGGTGATGGAAGGCCCCACTCCTTCCATGATCTGCATCAGCACCCCTTCTCCACTGTTTGTCAGGTGGAGAAAGTGGGAACAACTTAAGTGTCCATCAACATATGAATGGATAAGCCAAATGTGATATATACATACAATGGACTATTACTCGGCCATCAGGATAACTGAAAACCCATTGCTGTCAAGTCAATTCTGACTCATAGCAACCCTACAGGACAGAGTAGAACTGCCCCATAGGGTTTCCAAGGAGCACTGGTGGATTCAAACTGCTGACCTTTTGGTGAACAGCCGAACTCTTAATGACTACGCCACCAGGGCTTCCAAGAAGTCCTGATACATGCCACAATATGGATGAATTCATTTTACTGAGTGAAATGAGGCAGTCACAAAAAGACACATTATATATGATCCTACTTACATAAAATATCTAGAACAGGCAAATGTGTAGAAACCAAAGTTTATCTGTGGTTACTGGGGTGGGGAAGGAAAGAAAAGGGGAGTGGCTGGTTAGGGGGCACTGAGTTTCTGTTAATGGTGATAAAAATTCTGTAAACACATAGTGGCAATGGTTGCACAACGTGATGAACATAATCAGTGTCACTGAGTTGTACAGGTAAAAAATGCTGAATCAGTAAGCAATATTTTGTTACATATATTTTTACCACAAAAATTTTTTTAAAAACCCAAATCATGATGGTAAAAATAAAAACTGTTGTCTCATCAATAATCAAATAAATAGTTAAAAAACCTAAAGAAATAATTTGCCTACTAACTTTGCAAATATAAACTGTAATGTATGTTATCTAATATTAAGGAAAGCATGCAAACCTGTACTCTTATTACCACTCATAGTGTGTTCTTGGGTGAGTTATTTAACTTCTCTGGAGTTCAATTTTTTTTTTTTCAAATTTAACTGTTCAATTTCTTTTTGTATAATAGAAATAATAATACCACCTATCTTTCAGATTGTTGTGAGAATTCAGTGTGTTAATTCATATAAAAGCTCATTCACAAGGGAGCCTGGCATGTAAGAAGAACCTAAGTGCTTAGTGTCATACAATGCTAATAATGTAAAAAGGTAAAAATTCTATTGTAATCCAAATTGGAATAATTATTAATTAAAAGCCATAGAGGTGGTTACTAACCATAATCCATTCATGGAAATCTATACTAAAGAATATTCACAATATTTTGGAGAAAGATACACACACAATGCTGCTCACTGTCATAATAAGTCCAATAGAATTCAGGGGAAAAGAAATGCTCCACATTTGGCGGACTACCAAACAATGAATGGTATTTCACCCATTAGAAAGATACACTGCCACTAACAGTGTTGGTTTGGTCTTAAAGACCACGTACAATATGGAAGACAATTTATGTCATAATCTTAAATAAAAATATAGATTAGCAAATTTCACATATATCTTTATGTTTGTGCTTATGTTTTTATTTATATTTACATACCGCTCTGATGAAAACCCTATGGAGCACAGTTCTACTTTGACACACATGGGGTCACCATGAGTCAGAATTGACCTGATGGCAACTACTAACATAATGAACAATGCTACTTTGGGTAGGAGACTGGAAGAGATTGCTTTAAAATTATAAAAGTAGTTGTATTTAGTTGGAAGAATTATAAATTGTTTTTCCATTGCCGATGTTTCTGTAATATATTTATGTTGAAATACATACATTCCCCACCCTCGTCTCTAGTTCCACTTTTTTAAAGGATATGATTAACTACAGATATTATTTCTAATTTTTCTTAACTAAATGATTATTATTTGTAAAAGGTGAAAATAATTTTTTTTATGTTGATTATTTACAGGCTCACGTCTTCTGAGATTTTTACAATAGAGTTCCTCTTAGGCAATAGCTTTGACAGTCTAAGAGTGCTAAACTGTGTGACCAGTATGAATAGTTTGTAGATAATGCTTACAGAAGTTCATCCCCTAATATTTAAATCACATTAAAAAAAACAAAAAACAAAACTATTTAGGCATGAAAGAACCAAAAGAGTAGGAAGGGAAGGAATATATCTAAATAATTCTCCGTGTTCTCTTTTTTGGTACCAAGCTTGTCTGCATTTTCATAAATGATACCCTAACAGGGCAAGCTTTCCATCGTTTCAATTACATCTCAGTTAACGAAATCCCACTACAAAATAACATGCATTGTCTAATTTTTGTTAGAGACACGGAGAGAAATGAAGAATTTTTGAGAAAATGTTAAACAATGACTTGCGTCAACCTTCTCCATAAAATAGCTGTACAAGTTAATAAAAGAGATTATGTAATGACATTCTGAACTGTTTAGTGGCCAATCATTATAAACACCTATGTCACTGTTATTAAGAATACTTTGCCCTATCTCTAGCATGTAATTGGGTGCTGGATTCCTACTTGTCTTCAAGATACATAAGTTATTCAGAATTGCTTTTTCAATGCCTGAGATGTGCAGCAATTTTTGAGCATATTTAACCAATCAGAGAAATAAATATTCAAAGCAAATTCCTAGATACTATCTCTCAAAAATTGGAGGTCTTTTATCAAACCACATGAACTTTTATTTTCAACATGTTACATATGCCGAAAGCTTTCTCTTAAAACTGCATGTGTTCACAATAAAAAGCCACATTTTTATTAACTATTACAGTAATACTCTTCTTCCAACCAATATTTTTCAGTGTATTTGCAGTACTTTTCTATTGTTGGATGACATTTTGTTTTTAGAGGATGAATATTTTCATGCCAAAGCATTTGACAACATCCCAGACAAAACCTTGTGTTACACATTTTCTAATACTTCTATTGTTCAGTTACATATTTTTTAAACATCAACTTTGAAGAGTTTTATAATAAAACTCCAAAACTGAAATTTAATTTTTACCTACATCAATTGCTAAATTTTACAGGAGTAAGCAGAGAAGAAAAGGATGAAATTCATTCTTTCATGTAATAAACACTGATTGCTGTTCTGAACATTGAATTTATAGGGAATAATATGTTAAACCAAGGAAGATACACTTCTTCTCATGCAACTTACATTCTGGTGAAATGGTGTCCCAGTTCTTTTTGTGAGCACTGAACTTAGTTCCACCTTTAAGCAAGTGGAAAATGGACAGACTTTCTTTTTGCCTCTGTCAGAGTTGGAGGAGGCTTCCATCTTCAGCCTGCATTTCTTGCTGCCTCTCCTATCTTTCCTATGGAGCTTCAATCCTGGCAGCGCCAGGAGTGGGGTGAGTAGTGAGCAGGAGAAACTTTCTTCCTCTTTCCCCTTTCCTCAAGCTCTGCAGTCTATTCCTAAGCATTGCATACAGGTTCATATGTAAGACTGGCTTCCACGTCCAATTCCAGCCTAATAAGAATGCATATAAGATAAACCTATGGCAGGCACAGGAGTAGAGGTGGCAGGATCAAATGATGTCTTTAAAAGCCACACAGATTTTAATACTATCAGATATTGTGGATTGTCTTTCCTGATACTTATTCTATTAGCCCAGGGAGTAATGGAGAATTAACCACACTCTTCATTCAAGTACATTCCCTGAGCATGTGCCCTGTCAGATCCAATGCTGCACTGGATACAAAGAAATATAGTTTAAAATATATGGTCTCTGCCCACAAGTAGTTTACATCCTAATCTTGGAAACTTTTGTAGGCCAAAATATTGAAAACAATGCAACAAAGCTAAATGGAAGCTATTTGATTTGCGAGGTGCTTGGAGCCCTGGTGGTGGTGTGCTTAAGAGCTTGGCTGCTAACCAAAAGGTCAGCAGTTCGAATCCACCAGCTGCTCCTTGGAAACCCTATGGGGCAGTTCTACTGTGTCGTATAGTATGAGTCGGAATTGGTTTGATGGCAACGGGTTGGTTGGTTTGTTTGTTTTGGCTGCTCTTGATTCTGGGAGGGACACACTTGATGAATAAACAAAGCCCCTGCTCTCGAAGCACCATGACGGAAAAAGGTTGTAGAGATCTGTATACTAAAAGCACAGTAAGCAGAAAATGAAAATGGGAGGAACAAAGAAATCAAAAGGATATTCTGTACACAGAGAGTACAGCTAAAGCAGAGAGACTTGTGAAAGTCAAAAGTGATGATCTAGAGCCAGAGACCAGCCAGAAGCATGGGGGTGAGAAGAACGGTACGCAGAAGGAATCGCTTAAGTGCTCAGGGCAGAAGGAGCAATGACAATGAATGAGAGTAGGAAGGAGGACGCATTCACATACTTGGAGTTTCCACTCCATGGACCATGCTGTGATAGGCAGTGGAACTACAAAGGCAAGCAAGAAAAACAAAAACAAACAAAAAAACCTGCTCTATTGGCGCTAACATTCTAGTGAGGAGGTGGGTACAGGAAACTAAGAGATAAGATGATTTCTGATAGTGGGCATTCTACAGAGATAATAAAATAGGGTAATGGAGTAATGGAATAGAGATGATGCTAGGTGTAAGGGCTCTACTTTAGATAGGATGAAGGGCTTAACTTGCAAAGTCTGGGGAAGTGTATCCCAGGCAGAGAGCGTTGCAAAGGCTCTGAGATAGGGGCAAGCTTAATATGTTACTGGAACAGAAAAGTGAGTGTTGAATGTGACTAGAGCACAGCGAACAAAGGACAAAGCTGTTAGAGAAGGTGTCCAAGAGGTAGGTAGGGACCAGATTACACAAGGCCTTGTATACAGGAGTTTAGTTATTGTTCTAAGTTGGGACTGGAAATGTTGATGTATTTACAGCAAGAGTCAGATTTATATTTCAATAAATTGCCCTAGTTGCAATCATTTGCATTCAGTGCTCCTCTTTTCATCAAATTTTTTCACCATCCATGATACTAATATGATTATTTCTTATTGCACATGGTAAATATACAGTGACCATAAGTACTGGCTGGTCAAGGACATTCTCAATCTGTGTTGTTGTCCCTCATTCGCTCTTAAATGTGTCCTGGTTTAGATCAGGTGCTGTGAAACTCTTTTTTTTTCTGTAAAGGGCTAGAGAGCAAGTATTTTAGGCTTTGCAGGCCAGATGGTCTCTGTGGCAACTAAACTCTGCTGAGATAGTGAGAAGGCAGCCACAGGCAATATGTAAACTAATGAGTGTGGCTGTGTTCCAATAAAACTTTAAGCGGAACTGAATTTCATATGATTTTCACGTCACAAAATATTCTTCTTCTTTTGATTCTTTCCCCAACCATACAAAAATGTAGAAACCATACTTAACTTGTAGGCTATATAAAAACTGGTGGCTGGATTTGGCCTGTGGGTTGCAGTTTACTGACCTCCCATTTAGATAATTAGATGGTGACCATTATAATAACTAATATTTACTAAAGGCTTACTATGCGTTGGCAATCCTCACAATAAGCTTATGACATACATACTATTATTTCTGCAATGACGAAACGGAGGTGCAAAGGGTCTAAGGAACTTATCCAAAGTCTCCCAGCTACTAAATGACAGCAAGCCTGGTTGTAGAGCCCACATTCTTCACCACATTGCTGAAGTATCTCACAATACACTTGTCATTCTCACCTTCTGAAATGGCATTCTTCCTTCCCATCTTCCTAATTCTTGCACATTTTTAGTCTCCCTTTTTCCTTTATTACCCCCTCTTGCTTCCTGTTTTCATTCCCTCATTTTCCTATCTCCTACGAAATTATAACCAAGTTATTTGCCTATCACCAAACAAAAACAAACAAAAAATTAAATTGTGCAGAATAAAGAACTAGTGCTTTCAACTCTAAAATCAAACAACATTTCTAGAAGTTTTCTTTAGGATTTCTAAACTTAACTATTCTATTTATATTCCTCAAATAAAACTTCTTTTCCCTCTAAGCACTAGCGTTTTAGGTAGAAATGTACCTATTATTCAATTTCATTGTGTTTTTCTTTTTAAAACCAGTATGGTTAACAGTTGTTTTCTTTGCAAATGTCTTGTGAGGAAATCTCTAATTCTGCCTCTCATTTTCCTTGTATCTCTAACAGGCTAAATGAGAACCAGATAAGTTACTGCATATTCTTAAATCTATGATACTCTGATACTCTATAATTGTAGTGTGTTAACTTTTGAATTTTACTACCATTTTTGAGGTTTTAAGGTTCTGTATTTCAGACAACTCACTTTACAAATGAATTCTTGGAACACAGGTTCCTTTTAAATTGGGGGCTTTTGGTGTACTCTGCCACAATCCTTCATGGTTTTAAGGCATTTGACAAGTGTTTATTTAACAGTGGCTGTCTATTTTGATAGTATAGATGGATAAAAAAATAAGAGGAGAGCATTTAATTCCAGGACCACTTCCACTGTTGAAGCTTCTTGCCAGCAACAAGGCAACAGTAAAGCGTAAGTAGTTTATAAATATCAGCAAAATCCTATGAACAAATTACTGCCTGAGTCATTTATTTTTAGTGCTTTTTATTTCGAAAAACATCCTTTATAAGGAAGAGGGAGAAAAACAATGCCATTTGATTGTTGATACACACTATCATTTTCCACAAAATTGTTGTTAACAAAGAAAAAAAAAAATTAAGTTGAAGCTGCTTTACGTTGCCGTTCCATACCAATTTCTGAAAATGTTAGATTGGCATTAAAATCAAAGATGGATTTAAGGAGAAGCATCCACTTAGTTTGGAGGGATGAATGAGAACAACCTGTTTGGTTATTATTAAGCTTGCAGACTTATCAACACTGGGCACACGAGGGAAAGACACAGGGAGAGTTTATGAGCTCTCTGAAAGCATTGATTTTTACAAGTCTCTGATTTAGCTGGAAGGGATGCCTATATATTTAGTTGGCAAAAGGGTTAATGGATTCAACCTTTTAAAAAATACACTTTTTTTACATGCATATAACATGATGGATAGTTAGCTGAATGCACCTGGGTAAACAGAGGTGAAAACAAATTAATTGGAAGGTATAGGGTTTATTGTTTTGTTTTGTTTAGTTTTTTTCCTTGATAGATGGATCTCATTATTTTCCTTGGGCAGACAAAGCCATAACAGTTTCCAGAGAAAAGACAAGCGACAGCTCCAGAAAACTGCTTACAGATGGACAGCCAGCAGGCTAAAAATATTTGTGTCCACCTCATCAATAAGCTGGCTCCATGAAAAGTGGCAATTATTCTTTTCCTGCTTGGGCTGCCCTTTGAGAGGCATGAACAGGATTATTGATAACTGGGAATGTAGAACAAAATATACACAGTAACACAAACTCATTTACTATGGCAAATCCATATCTGAGAGCACCACTGCCTTTCATGCCATTATTTAAAGTGGCAATGTGTACCCATCAATGTCTTAGAGGATTATGCTGATACTGTGTTTTGTTACAATCCTATTAATTATTAATGATGCACATTTATTATTCACCTATATTTAGAGAGTCTGTATTATGCACTGCAAAGGGGGGGATAACATCACTGAGTTGTAGGAGGTGAGTTCTCAATCCTGCATGCATATAAATGTCACACAAACTGGCCTTTTATCTTTTCCTTGGCTGTACCAAAAAGGATCTTTAAGTTTCTTGTGACAATAATACCAAAATAAATGAAGAAAAATAAAACTTTATATAAATCACAAACTACTAATGTTCATTAAGAATCAAGAAGAAACAGCTATATTTTTTTAATATGAGAAAAAAATTGTAGTAGCATTTACTGTGCAGCATTGGAAAAAAAACTCTCAATTAAAGGCACTACAAAATAAACGACAGTTTCTAAGCATCAGCACAAAGCTAAAAGGATTTCAATGGCCTCATTACTTTTCTTACCCTGCATTGCTCAGCCTTGTCTACTGCAACGTTGTGTTTAAGCATGAGATCTGTCTCAGTACTTCCAGAAATGTGGGCAATGGATCATCTCACCTCAGTGGAATAGACTTGCAAAATCACAGCATATAAAATGCTATGCTTAGTTATCCTGCTTTATGAAGATAGGAGAAAAGGCATTGACCAAGATCACAGTTAAAAGAAAAATGCAAGAAAAATTCGATAATGCAGTCAAATACTGATGCATTAAATAATGTGGTTTAAGGTCACTGAAGCACCTATTCTCATTGCCTTTTCTTTTTGACCATCCGATTTTCCGAGATTAATATTCCAGAATAGAAGAATACAATGCATATTTTTAATTTCAACAAATGACAGAATAACAAAGCAATTTTAAACCAGTCAGTCTAAATAAGATAATATGCCCCACACCCTGTTAAAATTTTCAGATCCTCATAGGCTTGAAGTTCCTAGTGATTAACTTATTCTGGAGTTATTCTGGAGTTGCACAATTATCTAATAATCAGGGATTCCACCCAGTGCTGCCAGGACTTGGCTAAGAGGACCCTTGTTTCCAGTTTTCTTAAATATCTAGTCTCTAAGGATGAAAGAGAGGAGTTCATTCAAAGGTGAACTATATTGCTTAGATTAAAAAAAGCAGTAGATAATTAGGGGGGGGGAAAAAAAGCAACAAATACATGTCCTCTATCTAATTCTCAAATCACTTGACCATTCTTAACTTCAATCCTATAAAACTAATAAATTTTCCAGTTTATGATGCAATGATAGTTTTTCTAATTATAAAAGATTCCCAGGGTACAAATATTTGAAAAAATACTACTCATTCAATAGCGGCATCGTGTTATTCTATTTTAAATCACGTACTTTTTTTATGCTGCTTTTGTAATTTCATGTGAAAGCAACTAAACGCAGTAGTATTTATTTGAGGAGGGAAGGGCTACTAAAATCTTTGTGTAATTTAGAATACAAATTGTTTATTCAACTTCCTATGATTAAAGAAAACTACAATTCCATTCAGAAGGTAGGATTTTTTTTTTTAATGAGCAATACACAAGACTATCTAAAGACCATCTAGATGAAATAGTATTTCAAATACATTCCATCTGAATTTAAGCCAAATTTTTTAATTATTAGTTTTAGCTGAAAACAAATAACCAAAGGCAAATTAAGAAAGATTTATTGCCTTTGGTTTATATTCCAGTATTCCATCCAGAAAAAATTTTAGTCATTGCATTAGTCCGGGTACTTTCCATCTCAAGTGCTAGAAACTCAACAGAAACAAAGTTGGAAGCCATTGTTTCTTCTCACCAAGCCCCTGGAAGGGCTGCAATGGAGCCAGACAACTGGAATCAGGGACCAGAATGGAGTTAGGATCCCTTCCCCACTTCTGGTGGCCTGAAAGGAAAGTCTGGTGTGTGTGAGAGAGAGAATATGCGTATGCGTGTATGTATGTGTGAAGGTGTTTCTAGGAGGTGCCCACTGTGGATAAGGAGCCCATTCCTTCACAGATCTGAGTAGCCAGGGAATCAGGGTCATGTGAATAGATAAAATTTCCCATTTCTGACCCTATGGCTAGAGTGAAGGGGATGGGAAAAAAGGGAGGAAAAGTCCTAGTATCAGAAGTCATCAGCAGGGAAAGCACTACCTGTTTGTCAAATATAACTAAGAAGACTAAAAGTAGTTGATTTTGGTACTTTAAATTCCTTCTCTATTTTTGGCCAATTATTCCAGCTTGATCATTTCTCCCAATACCACTATGAACATAACCAGAAGATACCAGGGATACTCTCACCATGTATCCATCAGTTTTTTAATAGCTACCCAATGTTTGAGTAAAACTTGTAAAATGAAATTTGTTTGCCTGGACAAACTCCCCATCACCCTGTTTCCCAATGCCAGTTGTTATTATAACCTCAGGCACAAAATACCACTATTGCCAATTGCTTATTTTCATCTAATTCTGTCCTATTTCACTCCCCCTCCACCGACCTCTCTCTCACTGGCCTCCTCTACCACTGTGTCAATTAATGTCATAGCACAAACTCCTAACTTGATCTCCTGCCTTCAATCATTAACTTTGCAAGAGGCAATGTGACATTTTAAGGAAAAATAAGGCTTTGAATCAGAAGACATGGCTTTTCAGCCTGATTTCTCTGTGGAATGCTGTTATGAGGGCAACATAGATAATACAGCTAAAATGCTTTTCCAATTATAAATATTAGTTACTTCCATTCATCCCATCAACTTACTACTTTTCCCTTCCTTATAATCATAAACTGTACCTTCTTCCAAAATTCTTAAATTTTTAAGCATTAAGCTTACTCTTGTACTATACATCCTCCTGAACTTTGAAATCTAGATGGGTAACTTTTTTTTTAAACACTGAACTCACCTTTCCTAGAACCCTCATAACTGCCAGACTAATCCAGATTCAAAATCTCATGATTTAACTATATTTTTTCCTCCCTAAGGCCTTTAGACACACTTTCATAGTCTAACTAATCTCCTGCACCTAGTTTAAACCTTACGATGGAGAGCAGACCATCTGCTAGAACTAAAAATGATCTAATAATTCAGTGGACCAAGCCCACTCCTGAAGAACTAGGCTCCATTTTGCATTAGGAGCACATGAAGGATCAAGCAG
Organism: Dugong dugon; assembly: GCA_030035585.1. NCBI lineage: Eukaryota > Metazoa > Chordata > Mammalia > Sirenia > Dugongidae > Dugong > Dugong dugon. Next base: position 144,505,326 of record CM057464.1, on the reverse strand, counting down.
TAAACATTGTTTAAAACTAGATAATAACACTAGCTCTCCTAGAGAGATTGCCTAGGTCACAATTTGTCTTTGTCAAGGATTTCAGGAATTTAATAATGTAATAATTCTGTCTACACCAATGAAGGTGTAGCAAACACAATCACTTGGCCAAGGGTTCTGCTGTACCACCTGCAGTGAAAATGTATTCAGTCATCTGGTTTCACCCATTCTTCTACCTCACATCTTAAGCTGAGACCTGTCTCCTCTAGTTTGGCACTTTCAGCTGCTTATTGTAAGTCATGGATGGAGTCAATACACATTGATCGGCTTATGGCTCTGTTATGGATTGAACTGTGTCCCCCAAAAATAGCTGTCAACTTGGACAGTCTCTGATTCCCAGTATTGTGTGATTGTCCACCATTTTTTTATCAGATGTGATTTTCTCATGTGTTGTAAATTCTGTCTCTATGATGTTGATGAGATGGGATTATCTGCAGTTATGTTAATAATTCAGGACTCAATCTACAAGATTAGGTTGTATCTTGAGTCACTCTCTTCTGAAATATAAAAGAGAGAAGTCTGAAATATAAAAGAGAGAAGTGAGCAGAGATAGAGGGGCCTCTTGCCACCAAGAAAGCAGAGCCAGGAGTGGAACGCATCCTTTGGACCTGGGGTGCCTGCGCTGAGAAGCTCCTAGACCAAGGGAAGCCCGATGACAAGGATCTTCCTCCAGAGCCAACAGAGAGAAAGACTTCCCCTGGAGCTGACACACTGAATCTGGACTTCTCGCCTACTAAACTGTGAGAAAATAAATTTCTCTTTGTTGGAACCATCCACTTACAGTATTTTTGTTACAGCAGCACTAGACAACTAAGATAGGCTCCGTGGGAGAAAGCTGTGGCAGTCCGCTTTCATAAAGATTTACAGCCTTGGAAACCCTATGGAGCAGTTCTACTCTGTCCTATAGGGTCTCTATGAGTCAGAGTCAACTAGACAGCTATAGGTTTGGTTTTTTGGTTTTTACTGGTGGATACTTAGGACACTTAGTATATTCTGCTGTTACATAGTTCCTTGTACAAATAGCTTATCCCTTCTATTTTTGTACTTTTGGGCAGGGAATTATATTTTATTAATTTCTGTAACTTTTACATTCAACAAAACAAAATCAACTCATTGCTGTCGAGTTGATTCTGACTCACAGCAACCCTATAGGAAAGAGTGGAACTGCCCCATAAGGCTGGTGGATTTGAACTGCTGACCTTTTGGTTAACAGCCAAGCTCTTAACCACTGCGCCGCCAGGACTCCTGTCCTTTATCAAAAAATTGGTTAATCTCTTAATAAACATAATATATAAATTCAGTTTCTACTCTCCAGGAACTTTTGCTATCTAACAGAATGATCAAAAAAGACATTTAAGTAAAATCCTAAGAAATATGCATATACATGTATTTTTAAAATTTGTGCTCTTTAATATTGTTTTCCTAGTAGAACATGCTTTTTCACATTTGTGAAATACCAGCAGGAGGGTCTGGCCACAGGCAGCACAAATAAGATTGCTTTTGGGGGGTTAGAAGTAAGGTGTTAGCACGACGTTCAAACCTTTTTTTCTAACTGGTACCAATACATCCATGGCTTTGTGATATTCTGGATAAGTACTGTTGTTTTAAAAGATGATGATGAAAATAATCATCCAAGCTGCTATTAGTTTGGATACATAGACTTGGTCTTATTATGTCTGAATCAAATATTCATTTTTAGTTTTTGAATATTTCCCCCCAATTTTGCATGCAAAACTATATTGATCTAATCAATCATACCCCTCAGTTAGTGACACAATATCATCAAGTGTTAAAATAAGAACTTTCTTTTTGTGTTCTCTTTATCTCCCCACCCTCAATTCCAGTTTAAATGGACAGTTACTTTATTTATTTAATTTGAATCCTTCTCAAACCATCTTCTTTCTGTACTTATATTTATCCATAAAAATATATTATTGTTTTGTACATGTGATTTTTGGGTATAGATATTTTCTGTATGCACTGTAACTACATAAATAGTTTAGCAGTATCTGTCTTATAAAATTTGCTATTTTACTAAAACTACTTATATAAGGTCCACACATGTTGACAAAATATGGATGACATGAATCACTTTTCATCTTGTATGTTTTTTTATCACATGATTTTACCATGTTTTACCAATCCATTCACCAATTGATGGATATGGAGGGTGGAAATTTTAGCTATAAGAAATACTAAAGTGAACATCCATTGCATAGATTTGTATAAATTTTTTTTCCTCAAAAATTTTTATTCTTTTATCTTTTTATTTGTAAAGGTTATGTTTCTTAAGACTTTGTCTTAGTTATCTAGTATTGCTATAATAGGAATACCACAAGTGGGTGGCTTTAATGAATAGAAATTTATTTTCTCACAGTTTAGGAGGCTAGAAGTCTGAATGCAGGGTGTCGGCTCTAGGGGAAGCCTTTCTCTCTCTGCTGGCTGTGGAGGAAGGTCCTTGTCTCTTTTCAGCTTCTGTTTCTTGGCTCCTTGGTGATCTTTATGTGGAGTGCCATCTATCTTCCCCCATCTCTACTTTATTGCTGCTTGCTTAATCTGCTTTTTTATATCTCAAAAGATATTTGACTTAAAACACACTTTACACTAATACTGCCTAATTAACATAACAAAGAAACCCCTACTCCCAAATGAGATTATAACCACAGGTATAGTAGGATTTACAACACAATATTTTGAGAGACACAATTCAATCCATAACAGCCTTTATGCTCTAGAGGGCAAAATGTTCAAACATTAACTTGTGAAAATGAGAATACAGTGCTTTCTTTTATTCATGATAGACATAATAAATCTTTAAAAATATTTAGCATAGGAAAATACTTGAGAAAAAAGCCCCAATATATTCAGCATTGAGAAAGTATTTATTGTAAACTTGATGGTCATCTTGAAGAGGACCTGACTGTTTCTTCTACCTAGGGAAGGTATGTAAAACTATTAGGATATGTGACAAATGTAATTAATCAATCCCCATAACAGGTCTTTATTTAAGATAACATGATTACATGATAAATCTGTTGTTTTGTTTGTTTCATGAGTGAATGATTTGTGGAGTAAAACAGTACTATTGAGTCAGTAGGTCTCAAAGGTAGCTGATTCACGCTTGGAACATATTTCTTGTAAACTCGAGGTTTGGGTACTATGTTCAGGAAGAGGTTAGTTAAAATAAACAGGTAATAAACATGAATCTATCACTTGATCAAGTACATAATTCCACAGATTCACATCACTATTTGTTCTAGTTTATGCAAGTGTGAGCTTGTTGTTAGTTGCCACCCAGTCAGCTCCAACTCATGGTGATCTTACGTATAACAGAATGAAATGTTGCCTGGTGCCTGACTATCTCTATAATCTTTGATATTTTTGAGCCCATTGTTGAGGCTATTGCGTCAATCCATCCCAGTTAGGGTCTTCCTCATTTTCTCAGACTCTCTATCAAACACGATGTCCTTTTCTAGAGACTGGTCTTTCATGATGACTTGTCCAAACTAAGCAAGAAGTCTTGCCATCTTCAATTCTAAGGAGCATTCTAAGCATGAGCTACCATCCTATAATTATTACGTACTGGAATGAGCACTCAACTGGAATTATAAAAGCTGAGTTTCATACCCTCCTGTGTCCATTACAAATTGCATATCTCTAGAAAGATCAGTAGTTAAGCCTTGGATTCTTCATCTTTAAAACAGGCATAATAATACTTACCTCACAAAGTTGTTCTGAGGATTATATAATATGTGTGTAAAAATTCTATAAAATTCAAAGTGCTATACAAATAAACTTATTATTGAACTTATTGTTGCATTGCTAATACCTTAGAGAGTAATGAACTGTAACCTAGCACCTAGTCTAGTAGTCTGCCCTCCCCCCTTCTAGGCAGTCAGTAGGCTTGGTAGTCATTATTGCAGTGTATCAGTTTTGATTATTTTGTGCTTCCTCCTGCAGTGACATAATTTCCAGCTGTTCTCCTAGCCCCTGCTCCCTGTCACCTAAGCCTCTTTAAGAAGCTAAATTCTGTAAATTGTGTCTCTTTTTGGCCCCTTATTGGGTAAAATACCAGTTGCCATCAAGTCGATTCTAACTCATGGCCATACTATATGTGTCATAGGATTTTCAGTGGCTGATTTTTCAGAAGTAGATTACCAGGCCTTTCTTTCGAGGAACTGCTGGGCAGACTTGAACCTCCAATCTTTCGGTTAGTAGCTGAGCATGTTAACCTTTTACACCACCCAAGGACTCCTCTTGTTACTCAACTAGCCTAATCCTTCCAGGGAGGACAAGGCTAAAGTCATTCCATTTTCCTGAAATGGACATAACCAATTCAAATAAATAACTTTGGTCACTTTCACTGCATCCTGTTTTGTATGTTTCTATAATGATCAGGAGCCCTGGTGGCGCACTGGTTAAGAGCTTGGCTGCTAACCTAAAGGTTGGTAGTTTGAATCCTCCAGCTGCTCGCTGGAAACCCTGTGGTGCAGTGCTACTCTGTCCTATTGGGTTACTATGAGTTGGAATCAGCTCAATAGCAATGGGGTTAGTTTTTTGGTTATAATGATCTCAAGTCCCATAATATAGAAGTCACTGTTATACTTTCAAAATGCATATGTATAAATACTCATAAGATGAACTTAGAAGTAGAAATATGTCTACATTTGTGAAGCTCTCTAACATTAACTATAAGTAATTAGAAATTTATAAATCATAGTAAAGTTATTTAGAAAATTTCTGTACTTAGACACAGAAACACAGAAGCACATGAAGTATGTAAAGAACATAAGCAACTTTTAAGTTCACTTTGACCAAGCATGCTGTGACACAAGAGAACATAACATAAATCTAAACAATCTCCCTAATTTCTAACCTTGAAGAGAACCTATGTAATCTGACTACTTTCTAACCCTGGAAAAAGACATAACTTACTAGTCTTTGAGGTCACACCAGCCCTTGTTGTGTCGAGTCAAGGCGATAAATTCACATATAAACCCTAAATTTCTGCTCTCACATGGAGAAAAGGCAGAGATGGATCTGAGATCCTGTCTGCCACAGCCAACCTTGGACCCTAGCTGCAAGTGACCTCCACTGAGTTCAAGCCATAGTTAAGCCTTCTTCCTGAGACCTCTTATTAAAGGTAAAGGCCTGAAGTCTAAAGATGCGGACTCTAATCACTGAACTAACATTGTAATTACTAATTCTGATTCTCTGGTTCTAAATAAATGTTGTGAAGTCTTACTTGCATGCCTTGCCATGACTACCTTGCAATAAATTGAGTTTATGCATGTCAAACATGTGTATCTCTCTATTAATTTTCTAAGATATAAAATCCTCCAAAACACATCATATTCTGTATTTTGGAATAATAAACTCCTAGTTTCCCTCCCCACACCAAGATATCTAATGGAGAAAGACGATCAGCTTGTTAACAGAATAAATGACCATTTATAATATCATAGAATGCTATTTCTCAATGGCATTTATAAGTCACTATTAACAAAAAATTTGTTCTTTCTGAACTCTCATATGGCTGTCTTTGAAGTCAGTAGTAATAGTAATCCTTTTAGCATAATGCATCGTTCTCTTTCTCCAAAAAGCCCTAAGCACCTGGGAGACATTATCTAATTAATCCTAATGCATGCAGAGAGGCTCTGAGGGGGTGTTGAGGGAGACAAAAAATGTCTATAAAGTTCACCATGACTATCATTAAAATATTATCTGTTCAAATGCATGAACAAAACACAAGTCTTTAGCCACAGAAATTCACTTAAAATAATTTTAATAGCTTGTAAAATAAAATGGACTTCTATTCACAACTATTACATGCTACATATTTAACCTGTTAAAACAGATTACTTCAAAGGCACATACTTGATATTTAACTTATTTTGATTCAGATGTATTTCTTTTCCCCTACAAAGCAAAATAATAGAATAAGTATTTAAAGATCTTAATTACCTGAAAAAATTCCTAAAACTTCATTTTTATTTAATAGATACAATTGAGTCTACGTAGTCCTTGTTCTAACTTTTAGGGCTTGTGTGATCTGAAATAGCTGGATTATTGAAAAGTAGGAATAATTAAAATGCTTTTCTCCTGAATTATATTTAGGAAGGACTAGATTTAAATGAATGAACAGCACTCTCTAAACTAAGGAATAAAGATGATTTTGAAAAATAGGTAAGTTTAGCTTGTCTCCTTTGTGCTGATGACAGACAAGGCACAAACTGACCACGTTTTAGCTTAGTTAACCACATTGACTAAGAAATTCAAGATACAGGACACAAAATCAACTACATTTGCCTACTTCTTTGTAAGACAGAGTTTTTCAGGGAAACCTACAGAGCCCCAAGCCAGCCTGAAAGGAACCGGTTGACCTATCTTTCTCAGCAGTCTAAATAAGTGTATTAAGACTTGGGAAGAGTGATACAGATACTGATCCTACTTATTACGCAGCTGGACGATGAGGTCCAGGATCATCTTCTTAATCTCACTGAAAGCAAGACTATACATTTTACTTATTCTGGACATGTATCATGCAGTGCCATGATCAGTTAGACTAAGTAAAATCCCTTTGCTATCTGTTCAATTAGTAAAATACTACCATGTATTTCTTCTTTGGCAAGACACATCACCCATATTATTACTGCTTCAATGTATGAATGCCCCAGAAAACTATAAGCTCCATGGAGTCAAGGAAAACATTTCACAATTCAGTCCCCAATCAGCACATGGTTTGGCACAGTATTTAGCAAATGTTGACTGATGTATGGATGGAGGCTTTGATGGACAGATAGACGAAGCAGTTACATTTATAGACTTTGCCTCTAAATGATCAATAAAGTCCAGAATACAGACATAACATGATTGAAAGATGCACTTAGGAAAATTACTGGAACAGCATTAAGTAGTTTGCTGTGTGTCTCCGAAAAATTATTGTTTTCCCTTGTTTACTTCCCTTGTTGTCTGCTGAACTTTCCAGTGAGTCTTCGTTTCAAAAAGGAAAATGGTTTCAAATCAGTTGATAAGCAGCACAGAGCCTCAAAAATATTCCCAAGAATTAGGAGCCCAGAAAGCATTTTATTCTCTTGTGTATTTTCAAACTGTCTGTCTTATATATAAGCTACCATATTCTTCACTATTAGAAGGAAAGACTGATCAGTCAGCAAGGAATGTTTACTGATGAGGTCTCAACAATAGTCAGTGCAAAAAATTCTTCCAGAAACATTTAAATCTTCTCATTCTTTTTAGATCTGTTATAAAGAAGCCTGATTAATTGTGTACACGTAAACTAGGTATTCTCCAGGGCTCTGTCTTCTCTTCTCATTCAATACATTCAAGAAACCATATCAGCCATTCTAATAACTTTTTCCACCATCTACATACTGAGATCTTTCAATGTTAAATCTCCAGCCACAATTTCTTTCTTTTTTCCCTGCATCGCTCCCTACTTCTATAATTCTATCTGAGTAGTTTTCCCCAAACATAAATCTCATCATATTTTCCCTATTTAAAATCCCTCACTGGCTCTCCCCTGAATATGCCCACACTTCATATTATGTCATACTAAAGCCTTTAGAATCTGAATTCAGCCTGTTTTGTCTGACCTAATCACTGTGCTTACTTTATATTCCCAACTCAGCATATAATAACTGCTTCAATTCTTTAAACCACAGGCTGCTTTTGTCTTTGTGTTTTGTTCTTGCCACATTCACTGCTTGGAATGTTCACTTTCACCCCATCCAACAGGCAACCAACAGTCATCTTTAAGAATCACTTCCTCTTCTAAGAAGGTGGCCCTCCTTCCCAAAATCACATCAAGATAAAATAGGTAATTCAAATAGTCAATTATTCTTTTATATTTCTTTGTAAAGACACCAGGATATACCTCAGACACGAGCAGTCTCACTCATCACGTACCCTGTTACAGGGCTCTCTTCTTCCCTCCAGTTGCACTTCCCTGCATCTCAGAAATTACATCCTGAACTATACTATCTTCTCCCCTTCCTTGTTTAGCTTTTTCACATCCTCTCTACATTTCTCAGTGAATTTTAAAAGTACCATGATACAAAAGGACTTGAAGATAAAGTTGTGATGGGTGCAGCCCCTTAGAATTAAAAAATGTGTAAGGAGTGACAGAAGAATGAGTCTATTTCTTAACAAAAACTGAAGTTCTCAAATTTAAAATCATTTTTTATGTGATTTTTAGAATGACCATTCCATGTATTTTTCTGGGTTTTAAAATCTCATTTTAGCATAAAATATTAGAAAAGTCATAAGAATGTATACCCTTCAGAAACAGGAGGGCACATAAGTCTAATATGAATATTTACCATGTGTTTTCTGATCCTTCTTTCCATGATTTCTGGTTTTAAACACTTGACAGTCTTTGGGATCCTACTACTACCTACATAAGGGTTTATTTTCTTTCTATTTATTCTCATTGTTCATAAGCTCATGAAAATTTATTACTTTTCGGGGGGATTTCAATGTATCAGTAGACATCTGTATTTAATTTTATATACTTACTGAGTTGCTTCACTCTCCTCACCTCAAGTAACAGTGAATTATTTAAGTACCACAGTTCTAAACTGTCCCTTTTTCTTGTCTGTATCAAGCAGTACAAAGAACTGACCTGTAGTTTCCTTGGAAAATCTCAGATCAGTCTTAGACATTTTGTTCAATAATAATTATTTCATCTTCTAGAATTATAAAATTTAGAAATTATGTTTAATGCTTTTTAAGAAAACAATTTGTTTTAGTATTATTGTTTGGTAAACATTTCTCTTTGAAATATTTACAAGCCAAGCAGTCATCATGCCTGCACAGATCCACAAAACACCCTGAAGGTCTGAATTGATTATACCACCACATCTCTTATTTTACATGGCCATACTGTCTGTTGTTGTTGTTGTTAGATGCCATTGAGTCGGTTCCGACCCATACTGACCCCAAGTACAACAGAATGAAACACTGCCTGGTCCTGAGCCATCCTCACAATCGTTATGCTTGAGCCCATTCTTGCAGGCACTGTGACAATCAATCTTGTTCAGGGTCTTCCTCTTTTTTGCTGACCCTCTACCTTACCAAGCATAATGTCCTTCTCCAGGGACTGACCCCTCCTGATAACATGTCCAAAGTATGTGAGACGTAGTCTCGCCATCCTTGCTTCTAAGGAGCATTCTGGCTATACTTCTTCCAAGACAGCTTTGTTCATTCTTTTGGCAGTCTATGGTATATTTATACCATCTAGTTATCAAATATGCTATTTACACACACTAATATATTTAATATAACTTGAAGGAGCCCTGGTGGCGCAACAGTTAAGCACGTGGCTGCTAACCAAATGTTGGAGTTTCAAACCCACTAAGCGCCTCCAAGGGAGAAAGACCTGGCAATCTGCTCCCGTAAAGATTACAGCCTAGAAAAATCGAAATGGCAGTTCTGCTCTGCCACATGGAGTCACTACGAGTCAAAATCTGCTTGACAGTACCCAATAACAACAATATACCTTTGTATACCATGTGCAAATTAGCGGTTTAAAAATATATGGATTATGATAAATTCTAACAATGATAAATCTAGTCGAATCTTTCTGTGATGATTCACCAGGTTCTTTAGGATCACACAGCACCTCAGAGACATCATTCAGAACATTAGTTACTATGGAAAAACATTCATACAGTAGGAAATGATGCAGACATTACAATTCTATTCAACAAGACTTTTTAATATATGAGAAAACATGCAATGTATCATAGTAAGCAAAACAAGTAGAATACCAATTAAATATCATATATCTCAAATGTAAAGTATGTGAGCATGTACACAGGAAAAAAAAAGAAAGAAAAATTAATCCAAGAACTATTAATCTCTGGGTAATGCAAGTACAGTGTGCACAATATTTTTTTTTCACATTCAAAAAAGGAGTGAAGCAAACACCGGGTTTATTTGTGAATAAAAGGCAAAGGTAAATACTTCACATAGGCCACAGAGATAGACTGATTCCTACAGGTATTAAACTATCTCCCTAAGCAAGAAAAGGAGTTAAGCAAACAATAATGAAGTCCCTGCTGCCAATGACAAGGCCTTAGATGTAAATAAGCGAATAGGTAAGGACGCTCTGCTTAAGATAAAATCACCTTGGGGGCTGGGGGGGAGGGTTGAATAGTGAGGAGCTAGAGGCACTACTAGAAGACTGAGTCCCAGGCCTGGTGTGCAACCTCTGTACTTCATATTCTGCTTGTTTGAATGACCCCACTTTACCACTTTGAGTATACCTAAACCCAGTGCTTCTAATTATATAGGTGATGAGTCTTGCCAAGGAAGAAATGCATGGTATATCACTAGTGAAACATATTGCAAGGAATTTCACGCAGTCTAGCTGATCAGGGAACTAAAGTACGTTGCTGGTGTCTAGAATAAGAAAATACACAAACTTATCTTCAGTAAGTAGTCCTTGTGTGGAGCAACCAGTTAAGAAGCTCAGATGCTAAGCAAAAGGTTGGAGGTTTGAGTCCATCAAGAGGCACCTTGGAAGAAAGTCCAGGTGATCTACTTCTAAAAAATCAGCCACTGAAAACCCTGCGGAGGACAGTTCCATTCTGACACTCATGAGGTCACCAGGAGTTGGAATTGACTTGAGGACAACTGGTATCTTCAGTGAGATTAAACAGAAGATTCTTGGCCACACACTCCAGTAGCACTCACATCATAAGTTTCACCACCAGCCACAGCATTCCTGACGTAGACTGCCCCAGGACCAGGTGCAACTAGAGAGGAACAGTAATTGGCGACACTCCTTCCTTCCACACCAGCAAATGAACAGCACTCTCCTTTTCTAAGAGCCTGCTGAGTGGATAATTGTTTTATTTTATAGGCTTGTGGGTAGTTTAGTATAAACTGGGCAACCCTGAATATTAAATGTGCTTATTGAAACTTTTATTTATTTTCATTACTAAAAAAATATGAAGCCCTTGTCCCACTCCTCAGTATTGTTTTATTTAAATTAATTTTAATAAAGGATATTTAATATAGATTTATGGTTGATAGATGCTGGCCATTTATAAATATGTTCATTGAAATTTATAAAAGTCATGCCCATGTTGGAAATATAAACTGCTATAATTTTGATTCAAGTTGGTAGGCTGACTCATCCATATAATTTAGGGTGTGGCTTTATATTCTTTTGTGTATCTTGGGAAATATCCCCAGTCAGGAACAGGAAGAAGAAAGCAGCCATAGATGGTTGATGTGCAAGTGGTCCAGTGGGGGAAGGAGGGTCAGAAGAGGACACTGGAACCTAATGAGGAATGTGTGTCAGGGAGTCTGATGCTTAATTCTACAGAAATGTCCAGGATGCCCTGATTGAAGAAATACAACTGATAACTGATATCCATAGCCGTATCAGTCAGAAAGTGCCCAAACACATCTGAAGCAGAAAATTTAGCCCAGCTGCTCCTAGTTCCTATTTGATTCAAAGACCTGGGATACTGAGAACTGGGGAGCGAGGGGAAGTGTTTGAGGGTCTGCCAAAATGAGGAATAACACTCTTTCCTAGGCAAGCCGGTGCTTGATTATTTCTGTACAGCAATGAGATGAATATCGCTGGATGCCAAGAGATAGACTGGCCAAAGAACTTCACGCTCTCTTCATCACTGTTAAATTCAGAGCCAAGAACTTGCCAGGTACTACACACACTGCTCTTGCCCTCTGCTTTAAGAAGAAATAAGTCACTATCCAAAATATTTTAGGCGCCAGAGCTGGTAGTGCTCATTGAGTCTTTGACAGTGAATGACAAACGGGTTGCCTGGATTTACAGCAGAGCTTGTGAAGGCACAGCCTGGTAGCCAGGGGAGAACTCCTACATTGTTTCCCTTGGTGTGATAAGTGGGCCCATGACAGTGCTCTTACCTCATTTAGATCATGCAGCTTGGTCTTTAACTAGGTATTTACAAGGTAAATTTCCCCCAAATCTGTATTCTACTCTATATTTTACTCTCCCTACATTTTTACAGATACATAAAAAGCAAGCTTCCATTGATTTGAAAGAAAAGGGCACAATATATGGTACTTGCTAATGATACACATCATTGCCACATGTTGAAAATACAGCTGATCATAGTAAGGGGCAGGGATTTGAGAGGCTCCAGACTGAGCTGTGCAGTCACAGTCCACCAAAAAAGTGGTTCCTGTGAGAAGGAAAATGTGTCACACTCCACATCCAATGACCTCATACCTCACAAATTGGACTTTCTTCAGAGTCTTCCATGACAGTAAAGAAATCAGAGTGTAAAGGGTTAAAAACAAAGTATGTCATGAAGAAATGGAATGTTCCCAACCTAACATTGGTCATATGAGCTCTGTTTTGTATGATATGTAGAAAGAGCTTTTCACAAAGCAGGACTAGTTTTTTTTTAATAGTTTGATACACCTCTGACATCATGACAGACACCCAAGGAGTAGACACCAACTCTACTCCTTGATAGCTTGTCGGCAAGCACTTCAGACAGGGGGCTGTACAGCTCATTTATCAAACAGAGAAGACCTGAGAGCTCAAATGTCTGCCCTCCCATGCTCAGGTAGCAGAACCTTCTTTCAGCATTATACCTGTAGACAGTGGGTCCCAATATTCAGCAGCTATCAGAATCAATGTGGTAACTTACTAAAACACAGATTGCTAGGTCCCACTCGCAGAGTTTATGATTCTGTAGACCTGGGGTGGGGCCTGAGATTTTGCATTTTTAACAAAAGCCAGATGATATTGATGCTGCTGATCCAGGGATCACATCTTGAGAATTACTGCTATAGAAAAGGATTTGAAATTTATATCCTGGTTCCTGACCCACGTATTAGATTTTCCTCCATTTCTCCCTCCTTCTCTCTTAGCTTTCCTTTCCATACAATATTTTTTTATTTGGAAACTGCTCTCATGGGTACAGAATTGAATAATAATAATAATAATAATGCATCCTTATTACTCTTGAAGAGCACTTTTTCTTCACTAAATATGTAGGAAAAAAACTAAGCAAATATATGAAATTAACTCTTTATCATTTAATTCAAACTCTGCTCCTCAGAAAACTAATATACTGTGAAATGTTAAAAGATCTTACACAGAATCAAAAAGAGTTAACTGGTCAATAGAGTTTGGTAAACTCTGGGATAAGCAAAGTTAAATAAATTTCTATAGTGGAGAACTTCTCAGAGTGTAAAATGAATGGATGTACATTATGAATCTCCAAAAACTAGTAACAGTATATGGCATTTATAGAACTTATTTCACTACGGGATCCTTTTTTGTTTGTTTGTTTTTTTGGTAGAACACTAGTGTTCTGGGAATGCATACGTGAAATAGTACCATTTTCCCCAGGGACTCATATAACTGATTGGCTTAAACTTAAGGTTTATCAATTTTTATGATAATAACTTCATTCCAATAGATTTAAGCTTACAAATGAAATCTGATTTCCTTAAACCTACTGTAACATCAGAGGGTCAGTGAAGAAGAGGAAGACCCTCAATGAGATGGATTGACACAGTAGCGGCAACAATGGGCTCAAGCATAACCATTATGAGGATGGCGCAAGACTCGGCAGTGCTTCGTTCTGTTGTACGTGGGGTCACTATGAGTCAGAACCAACTCGACGGCACCTAACAACAGACAACACTGTCACATCCAAAGTTCTGAAAAACTGCAGGGAAAAAATTGTGGAGTATATTGTTCTTTTCTTTCTTTCAAACTGGATAGTTATTATTAGAATGCTTGCTAATTAGTTAATTTATTCTGTATTTGATGACTTAGCCAGAGGCTCACAAAAGACTTATGAGTTTCAATTTCTAGACAGACCCAATTCTTAAAATCAAATTTGTGAATTTCATAATTATTTCAATTTAAACTCACACATGTCCCTCTAGTCATATATCAAAAGATTATTAAGCTACTAAGTTAAACGTTGGATATTTACTAAAAGGGTCAGAGATTGATAATGATTACTGTTCATAACCTTTTAAACCCATAATGTATCCATTTCAAGGTACAGAACATGGTTTAAATGTCATTTATACATTGGAATAAGCTGAAACACATAATCATCGTCTCCATGACCCACCACTTAGCCTCATTTCTAATCCTCTGATGCAGACAAAGGTTACTAGGCTACAGTCCTTGTCTTCTATCTGATGAGCATAAAGTGCTTAATTTTAAGGATTTCACTGATCTCTTATACAAGAGCAGACACAATTTGTTGTTGTTTTTTTTAAACAAGGGGGTCAAAACTGCATATTTATAACCACATCTGTAATGATTTCCTCTCCCTATGAATCAGTTTAATATTAATTGGAAGTCTAAAACCAAGAAGTTCCTATCTTTTTATATGGTATTACATAAATTCCACAAAGTTTTTGATTTTTCCATGGCAAAGGGGTTTGTATACTTTCATTCATTCACTCCTCCACTGATCAATCAGTATTTATTCAGCTCCAATGACATGAAAGAGATGATACCAGAAACCAGAAAACTAAAAAAATGAATAAGATGCATACACTATTCTAAGGAAGTATATTGTATTCTAGCAGGAGAGTTTTGACATATGAAGAAATTATTATATACAGAGGTGAAATACACTATTCTAAGGCAGTATATTGTATTCTAGCAGGAGAGTTTTGACATATGAAGAAATTATTATATACAGAGGTGAACAACGTCATAAGGGAGACATCTTTGTCAAGAAGGGGGCAACTTTTCGGTGAGCCCACAAAATTAACTCAGCTGGATAATTCCAGACATGAAGGCAAAACTTCTAAGAATCAGAAGACATAGTCTGGGGTGCCTGTGAGAATCTTCAAGGAAGGATGAGGAGTGAAAGAATTCTTTTCTTTACAGTGATTTTGGGTGCTCAACCTTAGCTCCACATATTAAAAGAAAGTGTTTTTCTGACTTAGTTTCTTTACTTCAGGTAAGAAAATTCCACCCTTAACATTTTTCAATGATAATTTGAAGAGGTTACAGAAAACACAGATAACTGATCAGCACTCAGGAGAAGGGTTAGTATGATGCCAAAGCAACTGACCTGCAAAGCAGAAGGTCAAAAAAGACCATTTAAATTCTGTCTAGGCGAATGATCCCATTTAATGTACAGGGAATGGTGACAGAGCACTGAATGTGCCCAACACAAGTCCAAGTCCCAACAGTGTGTGCTGAATCACAGCTATCATCAGACACAACAATAAGAGGAATGGGTACAGTACTCTGAAGGAATTTTCAGAGTACTGGTCCCTCACCATTCCTGTACTCTAAGCAATGTCTGTATCAAACAGGCAGAAGTTACGTACCTCTAAGAGCAGTTCCTGATGGTCCTGAGGTAAGCTGAATGTCTTCTGAGATGGGAAAGCAATGGATATAGTTGAGAATAATGTTAGCCAGATGTCTGTGGAAATTGTTTCTAGCGTTTGCATTTGGGGAATTTTACTACCCTCTTGCAGAACTTTTAGAACTTATCTATGGTTGAGAAGTACCACATTTGCTTCAGTTCTAAAAGTAATTCATCACAAATGGTAAACATTTAAAATAGCAGGGCCATCTTATAAAAACATGTTGTTGTTGTTAGGTTCTGTAGAGTCTGTTTCTACTCACAACAACCCTATACACAACAGAATGGAACACTGCCCAGTCCAGTGTCATCCTCACAGTTGTTGCTGTGTTTGAGCTCATTGTTGCAGCCACTGTGTCAATCCATCTTGTTGAGGATCTTCCTCTTTTTCGCTGACCCTCTATTTTGCCAAGCATGATTTCCTTCCCTAGAGACTGATTCTTCCTGATAACATGTCTAAAGTATGTGAGACCATGTCTCGCCATACTCACTCTGAAGAAGCATTCTGGCTGTACTTCTTCCAAGACAGATTTGTTCATTCTCCTGGCAGTCCACGGTATATTCAATATTCTTCGCCAACACCATAATTCGAATGCATCAATTCTTCTTCAGTCTTCATTATTGTAAAAACCTACTATGTAATAATGAGGAGATGTAACACTGCTGGCTAATACAATTATAAAGTTAAAAAACCAGAAACTGCACATTTTGCAAGAAGTCCAAGTGATCATTAACCTCTTCTTTTGCAAGGCAGCATATTAAGGCTGAAACATGCTATGTGATTTGATAAAGATCACAAGTATCCGATAAAGGACGAAAAAGAGGGTCCCGACTTCCAGTCCAAGTCTCGTTTCACCATCCCATGCCAACTCCCCCATGTAAATGTTTTACACCTAGAATTCTTTTCTAAATAATAATAAGCAGAGGATGAGTATACATTTCCTACCATTGGCAGTGAATAAGGAAGACTGAAGAAGAATTGATGCCTTTGAATTATGGTGTTGGTGAAGAATATTGAATATAGAATGCACCGCCAGAACAAACAAATCTGTCTTGGAAGAAGTACAGCCAGCATGCGCCTTAGAAGTGAGGATAGTGAGACCTCATCTCACATACTTTGGACATGTTATCAGGAGGGACCAGTCTCTGCGGAAGGAAATCATGCTTGGTAAAGTAGAGCATCAGCAAAAAAGAGAAAGATCCTCAATGAGATGGACTGACACAGTGTGGCAACAATGGGCTCAAACACAGCAAAGATCGTGGGCGTGGTCCAGGACCCGGCAGTCGTCCATTCTGTTGCGCAGGGGGTTGCTATAAGTCAGAACCAACTCGACGGCACCTAACAACAACAACCACCACCATTAGCAGTACACTATAGGCTGTCTTGCTTTTCATTCATCGGGCAAGTCATTATATAAGGATGCGTATGATCCATGGTTGTGCAACATACCAAATGCATAGTGTCTGCAAGTGAAGAACACGCCATTCCCCCCCACGTCCTTAGTGCCTGATATATTGCATTGTACATCCTAGTTACTAAAAATAGAGTTGTCTGAGAGTTGAGCATTCTAGGAATATAAGACAATCTGCTAAAAATCTTCTTCAAACTCCATAATCTTTAAAAGCCATAATTCTAAAAATGTATGATCTCAGCTACCATCTGGCCATTTGGCCTGACAGGTATTTTAGCACACTCTGTTTTAAGACATATTATTTTATATTTCCTTAGAATTTATCTTGACTGCAAAAAGGCTATAAGACAACTTTTGTTTTGTTTGTAATTTTATAATATATGAGATTGGATTTTTCCTTTTGAAAAGAATTTGGTATCTATAGAAAATAAAAATTTTAGACTTGTTCTTGTCATACCAGGTACAACTTAAATGATGAATGGCTTGGAAGGTTTCTAAATATGACACCTTCTACAAAAAATGACAATTGTGTCTTTTTCTTTCCACTGTCTTTATATTAGCTACCGCCTAGTTATTGTTACTGTAATAACCATTGTGCATTCTTTAGCGTTTTAATCATAAATGTAAGCATCAATATTTTACATATATGTGTATATACTTATATGTATATGTGTGTGTGTGTGTATATACATGTGTTGCAGCCCTGGTGGTACAGTGGTTAAGAGCTATACCTGCTAACCAAAAGGTCAGCAGTTCAAATCCACCAGCTGCTCCTTGGAAACCCTATGGGCAGTTCTACTCTGCTCTATACGGTCATTATGAGTCAGAATCGACTCAATGGCAACAGGTATATATATGTGTCGGTGTACATATGCATATATATGCATATATATTAACCACATCCCCAATAATCAAACAGAAATTGTTCATTTTGTAATTCAAAAAGCACTTGAAATCAGCACTGATATTTGAAAAGGAAGACTGTTGAGAGCTACTGTACCTATTATACACTAAATTATTATAAAGCCACAGTAATTAAATCAGTATGATACTGTGCTAGAATACAACTATGTATTTTGCCTATTTATACAGTTATTTCTCGGTGCCAATGTTTCCATTTTTAACAAAAAAATCCATTAACTTGTTTGTACTTTTAAAGTAAGTAAGCATCAATTAAACAAATACTACAGAACTTTGTAAAACAGATGTAAAAATGATCTTATGAAAGAATGTTCTTTTTATATAAGAAACAGGATATATAGGAGAATAAAAGGGTTCCTAGCTATTATCCATAACCATGAAAGCTTGTCTGAAGAAAGACTTTGATTTAAAATTGTCAGAAATTTCAGAGATCTCCTAAGGGAGAAAAGACACTACCAGTTAAACACCCTTAATTCTAAGTGCTGCAACATATAAAATATTGAGCTCTTCTGTTAATTTGCTTTTGATGAAAACAGTAAATACTAATGTGTACACAGTCCCAAACAAAGGTGCCAAGATGTTATGTACATACCTATTAAATTGAAACTTCTGGGGTGCATTCCATTAAAGTTATATATCACAGAAAATGCCTTTGAATCTATTCTTGTCTGATACAGTTAGGAAAGTAAATTCTTAGGACGTGATGTGCATATGCATGTAGTCAAAAGAAAGAAGAAGTGAACGTGCATTATGAATAGATTCTATTAAAACTAAGATTCTGTGTCCGTCAGGAATTTCATGCATTTTATCTCAAACCTTGCAGTATATAATAAATAGTTATTAAATATGACAATATTTAGGGATAGTCCTTGGGACTCATGTTTTCTTTATAGAGCCATTTAAGTGTCCTGGTCAGTTCCAGGTAGATGCTGGAGTCTACAATGATAAACAACCTAGTGAAAATGGTCACTGCTAACATCAGCTGAGCTGTGGACCATCTAACTAGATTACTCACGGTATTTTGTTGTTAGATGTCATCAAGTCGACTCCCAACTCATGGCACCACATGCACAGCAGAACAAACACTGCCTGGTCCTGTACCATCCCCATGATCAGTTGTGGGTTGGCCAGTTGTGATCCACAGGGTTTTCATTGGTGATTTTCAAAGTAGATAGCCAAGCCTTTCTTCCTAGCCCATCTTTAACTGGAAGCTCTGCTAAAACCTGTTCAGTACCATAGCAACATGCAAGCCTCCACCGACATACAGGTGGTGGCGGCGCATAAGATGCACTGGCCAGGAATCCAACTTGGGTGTCCTGCATGGAAGGCAAGAATTTTACCGCTGAACCACCAATGTCTAATCAGTGTATTTTAGACCTAAATTAATGTGAAATTTGTGGTCAGATAGGTTGATTTCAAAATCATAAAGAAAAGGATCTCTTAAAACTCCATTTTCTCTGTCCTCAATTAGAACAAGCCCATGATTCTTGTTCCTTCAGGAAATCATGTTCATCTAAGACTCAGGCCTCTTCAGACAGCTCAGGGAAATCACACAACACTGGCTTTTACAAAATAGCTATTTCTATCCTTTAAAGTACAACCATTGATCTTGCTGTCCCTTCTAACTTGTGCTCAATCGTGGGCCTTTCATTTACTGCCAAGCTCAGTGAACACAAGGTTCATGCCAGGTGTTTTATTATTTCTTGCACTGCTAATCTCTTTTGTAGTTCTTTAAAATTGACTTTAGCTCCCATCACTTTATTGAAACTCTCCCATTTTATCATAATCTGAGAAAACTATAGAATTCCAAAGTCCAGCTGGCTATTCGAATCTTTGGATAAGTGTTACTATAATGTGGCACACAAGGATCACCAAAGCCTCCAATAAAAGCACATCGTTCCAAGAGAGTCTCCACATGCTATGTGGTTCATCTGGGAGGTGATACTAGTCTAATTTGATTTAATTTTATGGCAGATATTTTTAAAAAGCTAGAACATATAGGAAATCTCCAAACTGCATGTTTTCAGGAGCCAATAACTATAGAAACTCTGAGAGAGAAAAATGAAATCTGAGAAATAGTATGCAAGTCAATTTCACTGGTGCTAAATTATGATATTCAAGGAAAGAAAATTATAGATATAAAATTATCAGCGGAATCATTAGTTTCCAAGAACTTTTAAAGGAACCCAAAAATAAAGACTCCTCCTTTCGGTAATAAT
Organism: Dugong dugon; assembly: GCA_030035585.1. Lineage (NCBI taxonomy): Eukaryota > Metazoa > Chordata > Mammalia > Sirenia > Dugongidae > Dugong > Dugong dugon. Next base: position 144,485,358 of record CM057464.1, on the reverse strand, counting down.
ATAAAACCTCAAAATTTTTTTTTCAAATTTCCTGAATTTTTTTAAAACTACTTAGCTGATCATAAAACTCTTCCTGCTGGTAATTTCTGTGTGGCTCTCTCCCATTGTACTAAGAGCTGAAGCTGCTCTTTTGCTTTTTGAAAGTGAACACTGTCTTTCTCATCATCACAGTGAGGGTGCTGTCTCCCTACATGGCAGCAGGATAAAGAGTTAACTAGCACAGGGGGGCAGGCCCTGGTAAGGAAGTGAGAGCATTCTAGTTTGAAAGTAGCAGACACAAGGCTTGTCAATTCTAACTGACCAGTGTTCTCTCAGGAATACTGAGCTGCAAGATAAGAACGAAGCTTTGATAATCCAAACGCACTTTGATAGAACATCAACTGAATTTAGCACCGAGGATCAACATTTTTAAGGTTCTAAATTTTAGCTGGAGGCAAAGGGAATACCAGAAGGAAAATAAATGAAAGCTGCTCACCACTTCAAAAGCTAATCTTTGTAATGCTTTCGTTAGCAGTTTAGAAAAACCACACACACACTTTTGAAGTCAGAAAAGCAATGATTCTGACAACTGATTGCTATGGGGTGTAGTTAAACTTTCTAGTCTTTTAAAAATAGGCAAGGTCAGGAATTTCTTTTACTGCTATTAGGCATATAAAAATATTTTGTTTGTAAAGGCACTGGAATAGATGTATAAGGGAGAGATAAGCTGATGAACTGTTCATTTAGTTCTCTCAATAAAAGATAGCTATTGTTATATCAAGGGTGAAAAAGGAGATGAAATGTTCTTCTTTCTACAAAAACTATTCCCTTAGGCTTGGTGTAATGGCACAATTTTCACTTTTAAACAAACACAGTATAAAAATATTTGGACTAGATTACAGAGAAGTTGCAATAAACCAGCAACTAGGAGGATCTATAGTCAGAGGGGTAGGGGACAAAAGTGAAAATACTGTCACTGTCAGCTTAATCTAATGGGAAAAAATAGTGATCCAAGTGGAAATATATAACCAACATGCCATATAAATGTGTACAAAGTCATATAAATGTGTACATAATAAAATAGGTGACAAGTAAGTTCATGTCTCCAAACATCATCAGAAAGAACTCCTTCAATAAGATCTGGCCTTGAGAAAAGCTCTGCCTGCCAGATACAATGTGGGTTTTGTGGCTATCAAATCAATGGTATTATGGATATAACATGTGGGCTGAGGTATAACAGAGAATTTCTAATTATACAGTATCTCCATGCTATCAATCTTAAGGTTAAAAGAAGAGACAACATCCATTATTCATTCTTTTAACCAAGTGATTCAAATCTATTTTTAACCTCTCATAAGAGCATGACTTTCCAAACAGATTTTTCCAGTTCTAACATCCTTGCTATTTTCCCTCTAGTATTGTCATCAAATACTTCTGGTTGACAAGTTCCTTTGGGACACTTGGCTTGCTTTTTCTGCTATCACAGGGAAACCACACACGTTATTCCCAACTCACAAGAAGTAGTAAAATACAGTGACAGAGGCTTGAATTTCTTGTGCTCAATGTTAAAGAAAAATGTTTTACTATTACTTGAAAACGTGGCATAGTTTGAATAGTAGCAAGAGGAATATAGGGCTTTTGGGGCAGAAGCAGCATGAATCATTCATAGTTGGGGATGAAAATAAAAACACTAGCCAGTCATTATTGAGCACTTCTGTGTTTCAGCTATTATAATTTAGACCATGTTATAGATAAAACAAAGGGACAGAGAAGTGATGTAACTTGTCTAGAATCACTTAGTAAGTTAGGGAGCTGAGAAAAAGTAGAGAGTCCCTGGGTGGCACAAACAGTTAAGTGCTCAACTACTAACCAAAAGGTTGGCAGTTTGAACCCAGAAGTGCCCCAGAAGAAAGGCCTGGCAATCTGCTTCCAAATGAGTCAGTTCTGACTCAAGATGATTCCATGAGTTACACAGCTGAACTTCCCTATAGGGTTTTCTTGCCTGTAATATTTATGTACACAGGTTGCCAGGCCTTTCTTCCATGGTGCCACTAGGTAGGTTTGAACAGGCAACTTTCAGTTTAATAGTTGAGCACAAACTATTTGTGGCACCTAGGAACCTTTCCGAAGGTCACAGCCTTGAAAATCCTACTGAGCACAGATCTACTATGCAACAGATCGGGTTGCCATGAGTCAGAATCAACTTGATGGCAACTGGTTTTTATCTGTGGGAAATAAGGTGATCCAGAGGTGGGAGGAGAGTAGCTGGGGTAATTTTGAGGAGTGGTGACAGAGGGTCCTGAATGCTAGGATATGATGAATGGAGTTTATTTTACAAATATTAAAGCAACATTAAAAGTTTCCTTAAGCAGGCTAAGGAAAAGGGTATTCCTTAATATAGATATGCTACAGCCACAAAACATGCTATTATTCCATGTCAAGGCTTTCTTAGCCTATATGTAATCCTGTTAGATCCATAATTTAAACATTTAACTATTAATGGTCTATTATTTTTTTTAGAAAGTTCTACTTTTAATTTATGAACAAGCATTTTATAGCCCTCGCCCACTTCAAGTTTTATTAGTCTTGGCACGGGAGGCCCAATTTCTTTATGTTCTATATTACTGCAGTTTTGAATTATTATAAATATTTCTAATCAACACAATATATTATTGGAGGTATGCCTTCATGCATTTGTGGCTAATATTCGGGTCCAATTATGCCATCAGAAAATAACTTTTCTCAGAAAAAAGAACACTAGAAATAGATCTCATTAGAATGTGAATGTGGCTGACTTTAACAAACCCCAAAAAAACTATTAGAAAAATTAATCGTTATATGGTAACAGGTCAGTAATATCATTATCAACAATGAATAAATAATATGCTACTTATCAAACTGTAATTGTAAAATTTAGTTGTGAAAAGATGTTTTTCATTTGGATTATAAGCATGATACTATACACTGAGATAAAATGTTGTTATTAGTCCTGTGCTAACAGAGAGGTATATGTAATTAAAGTACAAAGTATGTTCCTTTCCATTAATGTTACTGGTAGAAACTCCAGAAGAGCCATTAGAAAAGCAGAAGTAGCAATGCTAAAGCCATTTTGTAGAAGACTATGCATTCAGTTGTATTATTCCTGTTTCCCTGACAACTTGCCAGCATTCATGGCCCAACCAGATTCCCAACAGTGTTGCAGAATAAGCTTTTAATAATGCAAAGGCGTTCCTCTCTTTTAGTTGGATGGTGTTTCTCTTAGTGAGAATGAAATCGCCCATCAACAATCTGTTCATCGATATTCTCTTCAATCTCCCAAATATAGTGATTTAAACTTTGTTAAACAATTCTCAGGTTATTCTGCCCTGCATGCTAGTTAGAAAGTAAATGTATAACTGTGAGAAACAATAACCTGGGACTTTGAACAAGCAGCCACTTAAAACACAACATTTGCTTTCTTCCCCCTAACCATGCATCACTCACTTATTTAAATAATACCTTTTAAAAGTTATAACTCGTGAGAGGAGGACAAAGTGATCTTTACTGAGATACATTCTAACAGGTTTTTTTTTTTAATTGCACGTCAGGTGAAGGCTTACAGAACAAATAGTTTCACATGAAACAGTAGTACACAGTAGTACACATGTTGTTTTATGACATTGGTTAACAACCCCACAACATGTCAACCCTCTTAACTTCTAAACCTTTTTTTTTTTTTTGGTGAAAATACACATAGACAAAGATACACCATTTCAAAAACTTCTACATGCACAGTTCAGTGACATTGACTACGCTCTTCAAATTGTGCAGTTATTCTCACTTAAGATGAAGGCTTACAAAACAAAATAGTTTCGCATTTAACAGTTACTACAAATGTTGCCCTATGACAATCCTTAACAATCTCACAACACATCAACAATATCCTTACTCCACCTTGGGTTCCCTATCACCAGCTTCCTTCTCCCCTTCTGCCTTCTGGCCGTTGTCACTGGACTCCTGTACCTCGTTAGTCTCATTTGGTTTTACGGGGCTGTCCACTTCCAGGCTGAACAGTGAACCTCAGAGATGACTTCACCACTGAGCGAAAAGGGTGTCTAAGGGCCATACTCTCAAGGTTTCTCCAGTCTCCTTTAGGCCAGTGAATCTGGTCTTTTTTTTGTGAGTTAGAATTATGCTCTACATCTTTCTCCAGCTCTGTCCAGAAGCCTCTGTTGTGATCCTGGTCAGAGCAGTCAGTGGTGGTAGCCGGGCACCATCTAGCTGTACTGGACTCAGTCTGGTGGAGGCCTTGGTAGCTGTGGACAATTAGTCCTTTGGACTAATCTTTTCCTTGTATCCTGTTCTCTGCATTCTCCCTTGCTCCCGAAGGGATGAGACCAGTGGAGTAGCTTACATGGCCGCTCACAGGCTTTTAAGACCCCAGACACTACTCACCAAGGTAGAATGTAGAGCATTGTCTTTATAAGCTGTGTCATACCAATTGAGCTAGATGTTCTCTGAGACCATGGTCCCCGCAGCCCTCCGCCCAGCAATTCAGTCCCTCAGGGAGTTTGGATGTGTCTATGGGGCTTCCATGACCTTTTCTTGTACAAGTTGTGCTAGTTTCCCCTGTATTGTGTACTGTCTCACCCCTCACCCAAGATACCACTTATCTATTGACTATTTAGTATCTGCCCCCCACCCCTCCCATCCCTGGTAACGAACAAAGATTGTTACATTTTGTGTGTGAACTTTTTCATGGGTTTTTACAATAGAGGTCTCACACAATATTTGTCCTTTTGTGACTGACTTATTTCACTCAGCATAATGTCCTCCAGTTTCATCCATATTATGAGATGGTTCACAGATTCATTGTTGTTCTTTCTCGTTGCATAGTACTCCATTCTGTGTAGGTACCATAGTTTGTTTATCCATTCATCTGTTGATGGGCACCTACGTTGTTTCCATCGTTTTGCTATTGTGAATAATGCTGCCATGAACATAGGTGTGCATATGTCTATTCAAGTGAAAACTCTTATTTCTCTAGAATATATTCCTAGGAGTGGGATTGCTGGATCGAATGGTATGTTTATTTCTAGCTTTCTGAGGAAGCACCATATCATTTTCCAAAATGGTTGTATCATTTTGCATTCCCACCAACAGTGCATAAGTGTTCCGATCTCCCAGCAGCCCCTCCAACATTTGTTATTTCCAGTGTTTTTGATTCGTGCCAGTAATGCTGGGGTGAGATGGTATCTCACTGTGGTTTTAATTTGCATTTCTTTAATGGCTAGTGATCGCAAGCATTTCCTTATGTGTCTGTTGGCCATTTGAATGTCTTCTTTGGTGAAGTGTCTGTTCATTTCCTTTGCCCATTTTTTAATAGGATTATTTGTCTTTTTGTTGTAGAGGTGTTGGATTTTCTTGTAGATTATGGAGATTAGACCTTTGTCTGACTTGTCCTGTCCAAAAATTTTTTGCCAGTCTGTAGGTTCTCTTTTTACTCTTTTGGTGAAGTCTTCTGAAGAGCACAGGTGTTTGATTTTTAGAAGATCCCAGTTATCTAGATTATCTGTTGGGGTTTGTGCATTGATGGTTATGGTTTGTATCCTGTTAATGCCATGTATTAAGTCCTGAAGTGTTGGTCCTATTTTTTCTTCCATGAACTTTATAGTTTTAGGCTTTATATTCAGGTCTTTGATCCATTTTGAAGTAGCTTTTGTATACGGCATGAGGTATGGGTCCTGTTTCATTTTTTTTGCAGATGGATATCCAGTTTTGCCAGCACCATTTGTTAAAAAGACCGTCTTTTTCCCATGTGATGGACTTTGGGCCCTTGTCAAAGATCAGGTGACCGTAGGTGGATGGATTTACATCTGGCTTCTCAATTCTGTTCCATTGGTCAATGTATCTGTCATTGTATCAATTCCAGGCTGTTTTAACTACTGTAGTTGTATGGTAGGTTCTGAAGTCAGGTAGTGTGAGTCCTCCTACTTTATTCTTCTTCTGCAGTAGTGCTTTACTTATTCGGGGCTTCTTCCCTTTCCATATAAAGGGAATGATTAGTTTTTCCATCTCTTTGAAGAATGTTGTTGGTATTTGGACTGGGATTGCATTGTATTTGTAAATTGCTTTGGGTAGAATTGACATTTTCACAATGTTGAATCTGCCTATCCATGAGCATGGTATATTTTTCCATTTATGTAGATCCCTTTGGGTTTCTTGCAGTAGTGTTTTGTAGCTTTCTTTGTATAGGTCTTTTACATCCCTGGTCAGATTTATTCCTAAGTATTTTATCTTTTTAGGGACTATTATAAATGGTATTGTTTTCCTGATTTCCTTTTCATCGTTCTCCTTATTGGTGTATAGGAATCCAACTGATTTTTGTATGTTTATCTTGTATCCTGCTACTCTGATGAATCTTTCTATTAGTGCCAGTAGATTTCTCGTGGAGTCTTTAGGGTTTTCTATGTATAGTGTCATATCATCTGCAAACAGGGACAGTTTAACTTCTTCATTACCAATTTGGATGCCCTTTATTTCTTTTTCTTGCCTTATTGCTCTAGCTAGAACTTCCAGCACAATGGTAAATAGGAGTGGTGATAAAGGGCATCCTTGTCTTGTTCCTGTTTTCAAGGCGAATGTTTTTAGCCTCTCTCCATTAAGAATGATGTAGCCCGTTGGTTTTGCATAGATGCCCTTTATTATGCTGAGAAATTTCCCTTCTATACCTATTTGATTGAGAGTTTTTATCAGGAATGGGTGTTGGACTTGGTCAAATGCCTTTTCGGCGTCAATTGAGATGATCATGTGATTCTTTTCTTTCCTCTTATTTATGTGGTGGATTACGTTGATTGATTTTCTAATATTGAACCATCCTTGCATACCTGATATGAATCCTACTTGGTTGTGGTGTATTATTTTTTTGATATGATGCTGAATTCTATTGGCTAGAATTTTGTTCAGAATTTTTGCATCTATATTCGTGAGAGATATTGGTCGGTAATTTTCTTTTTTTGTGACGTCTTTGCCTGGTTTTGGTATCAGCATTATGCTGGCTTCATAGAATGAATTTGGAAGTGTTGCTTCCTCTTCTATGCTCTGAAATAGCTTGAGTAGTACTGGTACAAGCTCTTCTGTACATGTTTTGTAGAATTCTCCAGTGAAGCCATCTGGGCCAGGTTTTTTTTTTGGTTGGGAGTTTTTTTTATGACCTTTTCAATCTCTTCTCTTGTTATGGGTATGTTCAGATTTTCAACATCACTTTGTTGTAGTTTGGGTAGGCCCTGTATTTCTAGAAATTTATCCATTTCCTCTAGGTTTTCAAATTTGTTGGGGTATAGTTTTTCATAATATTCTGTCTAAAAGGTATTTTAAAACTTAACTAGTTTTTACATAATCAAACAAGTTGTTTAACACGCTAATGCAACACATTTAATTCTACATAATAGAATACTAATCTTCACACTTTTTCAAATCCCTGAAAACCAGACAATATACTCCTCATGCATACTTGTAGATGTCTAACTCATAGAGTTATTTTTAATATTTTTTAAACCTTTAAATTGTGAATAATTTGTCTCTCTATTCTCCACATTTTCACTAAAAAAGGAGAGAGAGAGAGAAAGACAGAAATATGTTTGCTTTCCTTTGGCTCAGCATTTTATATTAAAGGGTGTCTATCTATCATGCCAGCAATAGGCAAAGTGTTCAGTTTACTAAAACATGTAAGCTGTGTGTTGTTAATCAATGGCACTTAACTGATTCTTTTTTTTTTGTAGAGAACTCACATACAAAGTATTACATATAAAAAATATATTGGGAAAACAGGCATTACCTAAAGGAAATATTGTTATACTATTTTCATATAAATTTCATCGGTTTGCAGCAGTGTCAGTAATAATAAAGGTATAGCTAAATAGATGCATATAGTTAAAAATTGTCTTTGTTCTATTTTAAATCTTTTTATTATTTTTAAATTGGAAAAGTCAAATGATATTAAATATGTTATTCCACTATTGCACTACAACTGCAATCTTGATCATTTTTACATTGCGTTGCAATCCTTACCCTTGCCTTTAATGCTGCCTTTTCCCTTTAGGATTTAAATGAACATTCCAATATTAATAAATTATCTATCTACCTACTCACTTTTATAAAAATAATATAATAATAATAATAATGGCAACAATTAAAAAAAGAAAGGTATATAGAGATATATTACCTTCACTCAACTCACTGCATTGGGCAAATCTGGAAAAGCCCTCTTTCAAGCATTAAAAAGCAAAGATATCACTTTAAGGACTAAGGTGTGCCTGATCCAAGCCACGATATTTTCAATCATCTCATATGCATACGAAAGCTGGGCAATGAATAAAGAAGACCAAAGAAGAATTGATGTCTTTGAATTATGGTGTTGGCAAAAAGTATTGAATATACCATGGACTGCCAGAAGAATGAACGAGTCTGTCTTGGAAGAAGTACAGCCAGAGTGCTCCTCTGAACCAAGGATGGCGAGACTTTGTCTCGCATACCGTGGATATGTTATCAGGAGGGACCATTCCCTGGAGAAGGACATCATGCTTGGTAAAGTAGAGGGTCAGCAAAAAAGAGGAAGACCCTGAACGAGATGGACTGATACAGTGGCTGCAACAATGGTTTCAAATGTAACAATTGTGAGAATGGCACAGGATAGGGCAGTGTTTCGTTCTGTTGTACACAGGGTAGCTATGAATCAGAACCGACTCAAAGGCACCTAACAACAGCAACAACATTAACTTCACTACATGAAGATCTGAAACTCCACAGGCAGCTAGAAAATCATCAATTTCTTCTTAAAGACATTTAAAAAGATGGGCTCAACATTCTGTTTAGAGACAGACTAATGAAGATCATAGGGGAAGGCCTGCTTCCGGGCCATCTCTTGTGTGGTGAAATATACACATCGACATAGTACTACAAGGTCATCTAGGAATCACAAATACTTGACATTATGTTTGTGCACATCAATCTTTGTTACTTTCTTCCATATCCCCCCACCTACACACACATACACACACACACACGTTTCAGCCTCATCTTTGGTTTTGTTTTCTTCCAAAAAATTAGTAGGAAAGTGCTGCCTCTTACGGGAGCCCTCTGCCAGGTCTGTCACCACACACCAGAGAAGCCTATATGCTTCCTCTCAAGGAGTAAGAGGGCAACACAGCCAGAAACAACAGCGCACAAATCACTGTGTGGCGTCACAATCAATAAAAGGGAGCAGGTGGTTCTCCTCCTTTTCTACTACTAGTAGTGTTGACCTCTAGCTTAATTCAGTTGAGCAGAGATCTCTTGCACACTTAATTCATTTCAGGCACTCAGCTTGGCTCTGAGGATGTGAAAATAAATAAAAGTGCATTTATATACTCTGGGAACATCCCATATAATGTGTGTCATTGGTCCTCATGCTAGCATTTGACAGCTAAGATACAGCTATGCATTAACTCACGTCCCATCTTAAGTGAGATTAGGCTCTAAAGTAAGTGCATTTGGCACATAGAGACAAAACTGTGTAAAGTGTAAATTTCTTAAATCATCCATAAAATACAGTATACAACATCTAATAATTTTTTATTCAACATTGTGAAAACCAGTGAGTTAGACTAAAGAAAGTTTGAGAAGTTTTACTGAAGTAACTGGATGTTCAACATTTTCTCTTCAAAATTATTAAATTATTAAGTGAATGGGGAAGAGGGTGGAACAGTTTAAAGACTCTGTTTTACTGCTGGTTTACTCTATTTTAATGTTAAACCTCACTTCCTTAAACTGAACAAACATACATAGTTTTTCTGAGGTTTAAATCATAATATGCTTAAAAGCATGTACTTCAAGATCTGGCACACAATAGGTACCAAAAGATGTTTGTCGTATGAAATCTACCTTTACCAGATCCAAAATTTTGAAAAGCATAGAGAAGAATTTGACCATATGCTTCCTCTTCTTAAACAAATGAATCTATTAAATGCATTTTGTGTGTGTGTGTGTGTGTGTGTGTTGTTTTGTTTATTGTTGTAGTTTAAATGAAGTTTACATTTCAAGTTAGTCTCCCTACAAAAATTTATACATACATTGTTATGTGACCCTAATCCCTCTCACTATACTGTGACAGCACACTCCTCTTTTCCACCTCTGACTCCCCATGTCCATTCAACCAGCTCCTAACCCACTCTGCCTTCCTATCTAACCTCCAGACAGAAGCTGCCCATTTAGTCTCTTGTATCTACTTGAGCTAAGAGGCATACTCCTCACGAGTATCACTTTATGTCCCATAGTCCAGTCCAATCCCTGCCTGAAGTGGTGGCCTCGGAAACTGTTTTGGTTCTGGGCTGATAGAGATTCTGAAGGCCATGCATTCCAGAGTTCCTCCAGTCTCAATCAGACCATTAATTCTGGTCTTCTTACTAGAATTTGAGTTCTGCACCCGACCTTTCTCCTGCTCCATCAGGGACTCTCTGTTCCCTGTCAGGGTGGTCATTGGTGGTTGCCAGGCACCATCTAGTTCTTCTGGTCTCAAGCTGATGAAGTCTCTGGTTTATGTGGCCCTTTCTGTCTCTTGGACTAATACTTTCCTTGTGTCTTTGGTGTTCTTCATTCTCCTTTACTCCAGGTGGTTGGAACGAATTGAAGCATCCTAGACGGCCACTTGCAAGATTTTAAGACCCCAGACGCCACTCACCAAAGTAGGATGCAGAACATACTCTTAACAAGTTTGCTATGCCAATTGACCTAGATGTCCCCTGAAAGCATGGTCCCCAGACCCACACCCCTACTACTCTGTCCCTCAAAGTGTTTGACTGTATTCAGGAAACAGCTTGGGTTTAGTCCAGTTGTGCTGACGTCCCTTGTAGTGCGTGCTGTCCTTCCCTTCACCTAAGATAATACTTGACTACTATCTAATCAGTGAATAACCCTCACCCTCCCTCCCCACCCTCATAACCATCAAAGAATGTTATCTTCTGTGTTTAAACCTTTTCTTGAGTTCTTATAATAGTGGTCTTATACAATATTTGTCTTTCTGTGACTTACTAAACAGCCTGAGCCTAATGCCCTCCAGATTCCTCCATGTTATAAGATGTTTCACAGCTTCATCGTTGTTTTTTATCTTTGCATAGTATTCCATTGTGTGCATATACCATAATTTGTTTATCCATTCGTCCATTGATGGGCACCTAGGTTGTTTCCATCTTTTTGCTATTGTGAACAGAGCTGCAATGAACATGGGTGTGCATATATCTATTCATGTGATGGCTCTTATTTCTCTAGGATATATTCCAAGGAGCAGGATAGCTGGATCGTATGGTACTTCTATTTCTAGCTTTTTAAGGAAGCGCCAAATTGATTTCCAAAGTGGTTGTACCATTTTACAATCCCAACAACAGGGTATAAGTGTTCCAGTCTCTCCACAACCTCTTCAGCATTTATTATTTTGGGTTTTTTGGATTAATGCTAGCCTTGTTGAGGTGAGATGATATCTCATTGTAGTTTTGATCTGTATTTCTGTAATGACTAATGATCATGGCATTTCTTCATGTGTCTGTTAGCCGCCTAAATATCTTCTTTGGCGAAGTGCCTGTTCATATACTTTGCCCATTTTTTAATTGTGTTATTTGTCTTTTTGTTGTTGAGGATTTGCATGCAGTATCTTGTAGATTTTAGAGATTAGACACTGATCGGATTTGTCATATCCAAAAATTTTTTCCCAGTCAGTAGGTTGTCCTTTTACTCCTGTGGTGAAGTCTTTTGATGAGCATAAGTGTTTGATTTTTAGGAGCTCCCACTTATGTAGTCTCTCTTCTGGTGCTTGTGCATTGTTCCTTATGGTTCATATTGTGTTTATGCCATGTATCAGGGCTCCTAGTGTTGTCCCTATTTTTAGTTCCATGAGCTTTATCGTTTTCGATTTTATATTTAGGTCTTTGATCCATTTTGAGTTAGTTTTTGTGCATGATGTGAGGTATGGGTCTTCTTTCATTTTTTGCAGATGGATATCCAGTTATGCCAGCACCGTTTGTTAAAGATACTCTCTTTTTCCCAATTAACGGACTTTGGGCCTTTGTCAAATATCAGCTGCTCATAGGTGGGTGAATTTATGTCTGGATTCTCAGTTCTGTTCCATTAGTCTATGTATCGGTTGTTATAACAGTACCAAGCTGTTTTAACCACCGTGGCGGTATACTAGGTTCTAAAATCAAGTAGTGTGAGGCCTCCCACTTTGTTCTTCTTCTTGAGTAATGCTTTACTTATTCGGGGCTTCTTTCTCTTCCATATGAAGTTGGCAATTTGTTTCTCCATCTCATTAAAAAATGCTGTTGAAATTTGGATCAGAATTGCATTGTATCTGTAGATTGCTTTGGGTAGAATTGACATTTTCACAATGTTGAGTCTTCCTATCCATGAGCAAGGTATGTTTTTCCACTTATGCAGGTTTCTTCTGGTTTCTTGCAGTAGTGTCTTGTAGTTTTCATTGTATAGGCCTTTTACGTCTCTGGTTAGAGTTATTCCCGAATATTTTATTTTCTTGGGGTCTACTGTAAATGGTATTGATTTGGTGATTTCCTCTTGGAAGTTCTCTTTGCTGGTGTAGAGGAATCCAACTGATCTTTGTATGTTTATCTTGTATCCTGAAACTTTGCTGAAATCTTCTATTAGTTCTAGTAGTTTTCTTGTGGATTCTTTTGCATTTTCTGTGTATAAGATCATATCTGCAAACAGAGATACTTTGACTTCTTCCCTACCAATTTGGATGCTCTTTATTTTTCTAGCCTAAATGCTCTGGCTAGGACCTCCAGCACAATGTTGCATAAGAGTGGTGATAAAGGGCATCCTTGTCTGGTTCCCATTCTCAAGGGGAATGCTTTCAAAGTCTCTCCATTCTGGATGATGTTGGCTGTTGGCTTTATATAAATGCCCTTAATTATATTGAAGAATTTCCCTTCTATATCTATTTTGTTGAGAGTTTTTATCATGAATGGTGCTGGACTTTGTCAAATGCCTTTTCTGCATCGATTGTTAAGATCATGTGGTTCTTGTCTTTTGTTTTATTTATGTGATGGATTACACTGATTGTTTTTCTAATGTTGAACCATCCCTGCATACCTGGTATAAATCCCACTTGACCATGGTCAATTATTTTTTTGATATGTTGCTGAATTCTATTGGCTAGAATTTTGTTGAGGATTTTTGCATCAATGTTCATGAAGGATATTGGTTTGTAATTTTCTTTTTTGGTGCTGTCTTTACCTAGGTTTTGTATCAGGGTTATGCTGGCTTCACAGAATGAGTTTGGGAGTATCTATTAAATGTATATTAAATGAGGTTATTTCATACATCTCCTTGCATTACTTTATTAAATATTCATTTTGTTAATGTGCTTTTTTCTTTCTTTTAGAAAAATGTATTCTCCAGTGTGCCACATGATAAGTGGGAGGACTCGTTTTACCTGTGCGGCTTAGCAGTGGGAGAAGTCTACATTCAGCAAATGTGTTGTTCTACGATCACTCTTCACACACTCTAGTTCATTAGATTTCTTTTTGAAAAGCCTCTTACTAATGTTAAAATATAAGTGATATGGATGTATGAAGTATTATATCAAGTAAACGTTTTGAGGGCTAACCTGATAGGCTTGATTTAAAATATGTATTTAAAGGATGTGCTAGTCATCTAGTGCCTGAAACAAATTATACATCAATGTTAAACATCAGTCAACCTAAGACTCTTTTCCTTTCTCGTACATACCAAACATCATCTGGACACCATTCAAGACATACTGCAAGACATAGTGTCTCTCTCTGACAGATTATTACTCGTCTATTTTTTAAGTAATTGAACTCCACAGTCGCACTTTTTAATTTCATAATCTGGGAGATATTTTGTTCCTTATCAATTCTTAAGGATGTTATACTTTGTTCTACTGTGTCCCTAAACATTAATCTCTGACCTTCTGTTCTCAGATGACTTTTCTGTATCACTTGTTTCCTTTCCTTTCCCCATCTGCTACACTACTATTAGAGGTTGTTTCTAAATCCTAGAGTCCATGTTTGTTATTTTTTTTGGTAATGTCTAGACCCAAATCCCACATCTATTTGGCTTCATCATCCTGTAGCTTTTCAATTTCAGAATCAATGTGAAGTTAATCTATCCTGGAATAATAAGATATTTTCATAAATTATTATTCTATCACTAAGGATAACACCAATATTTTTAAAAGAATGTTAGCATTAATGAGTTAACATTCCAGCGGTATACCTGTTAACATAAAAAAGAAGAAAACTACATTTCAAAAATTTTGCAAGGCACAGAGCAGGAGGATTTAACAGCTGAAAGGTGGAAGGGGATTACTAAATTAAAAGATAAAGGAGGAAAAGCTGTGAAAATAAAGGAGACTGTGCAGTATGCCAACAAACTTGGAAAAGTGTGAACTGAACGGATGGTGGAAAAAAGATGAATCAGAGAGGTGATAAAGGAAAAGAAGCAAACTGTCATTTAGAGTACGCATGTGTGTGTATTTGCAGATACATGTGGGTATATATATGAACATATGTACACATATGCAGGTGTGTGTATGCGTGTGCTTCGTTTTTTTAACTAAAAGGTTAGAACTTCAAAAGACTGGCTGTGCTGGTGTCCACACAGCCTGTCTGGCAGCAGAGCCCACTACAGCTGTGGCAGGTGTAATAAATGAGACTGTTTGTTTTCCTTGTGAACTCGCCTGCCCTACAAACCTCCTTCTTCCCCCCGAGATCTACGGAACTCACACTTGGAAGTCTGTGGGAGGGTAAGGGAAAGAAAAGATGGGCAAATTAGCTATAATTGGATTTTATTAACTTATTCATTTAAATTGCTAATCTGTTCCCATGTAGATTCATCTGTAGATAATTCATCTTTGGCTGAGTGAACTTGGATTTTCTAACCCTTGCTTGTAAACGGAAAAGATTTGACTATGTTGTTATTTATCCTAATTTTAACCAACCAGTTGCAGTCAAGTCAACTCCAACTCACGGTGACCAATGTAGGTCAGAGAAGAATTGTGCTTCATTATTGCTGTTAGATGACATCGAGTCAGTTCCAACTCATTGCAGCCCTATGCACAACAGAATGAAACACTGCCTGGCCCTGTGGCATCCTCACAATCGTTGTTATGTTCGAGCTCATTGCTGCAGCCACTGTCAATCCATCTTGTTGAGGGTCTTCCTCTTTTTCGGTGACCCTCTACTTTACCAAGCATGATGTCCTTCTCCAGGGACTGATCCCTCCTGATAACATATCCAAAGTTATGTGAGACGAAATCTCATCCTTGCTTCTAAGGAGCATTCTGGTTGTACTTCTTCCAAGATAGATTTGTTTCTTCTTTTGGCAGTCCATGTTATATTCAATATTCCTCACCAACACCATAATTCAAAGGTGTCAATTCTTCTTCCATCTTCCTTATTCATTGTTCAGCGTTCCCATGCAAATGAGGCAACTGAATACACCATGGCTTGGGTCAGGCGCACCTTAGTCTTCAAGGTGAAATCTTTGTTTTTTAACACTTTAAAGAGGTCTTTTGCAGCAGATTTGCCCAATGCAATATGTCTTTGATTTCCTGACTGCTGCTTCCATGGGTGTGGATTATGGATCCAAGTAAAATGAAATCCCTGACAACTTCAATCTTTTTTCCATTTATCGTGAAGTTGCTTATTGGTCCAGTTGTGAGGAATTTTGTTTTCTTTATGTTGAAGTGTAATCCATACTAAGGGCTGTGGTCTTTGCTCTTCTCTGTAAGTGCTTCAAGTTCTCTTCACTTTCAGCAAGCAAGGTTGTGTCATCTGCATAACACAGGTTGTTAACGAGTCTTCCTCCAATCCTGATGCTGCGTTCTTCTTCATATAGTCCAGCTTCTCAGATTATTTGCTCAACACACAGATTGAATAAGTATGGTGAAAGGATACAACCCTGACACCTTTCCTGACTTTAAATCACGCAGTATTCCCTTGTTCTGCTGGAACGACTGCATCTTGATCTATGTACAGTTTCCTCATGAGCACAATTAAGTGTTCTGGAACTCCCATTCTTCCAATGTTGTCCATAACTTGTTATGATCCACACAGTTGAATGCCTTTGCACAGTCAGGAAAACACAGGTAAACATCTTTCTGGTATTCTCTGCTTTCAGCCAGGATCCATATGACATCAGCAATGATATCCCTGGTTCCACATTCTTGTCTGAATCCAGCTTTAATTTCTGGCAGTTCCCTGTCAATATACTGCTGCAGTCGCCTTTGAATGATCTTCAGTAAAATTTTACTTCAGGTAATATTAATGATATTGTTTGATAATTTCTGCATTCAGTTGGATCACTTCTCTTGGGAATGGGGAAAAATATAGATCTCTTCCAGTCGGTTGGCCAGGTAGCTGTCTTCCAAATTTCTTGGCATAGACGAGTGAGCACTTCAGTGCTGCATCCATTTGCTTGTTCTTCACCAATGCCTTCAGTGCAGCTTGGACTTCTTTTAGTACCATCAGTTGCTGATCATATGTTGCCTCCTGAAATGTATGAACGTCAACCAATTCTTTTTGGCATAGTGACTCTATGTACTCTTTATATCTCCTTTTGATGCTTCCTGCATCATTTAATATATTCCCCGTAGAATCCTTCAATATTGCAACTCAAGGCTTGATTTTTTTCTTCACAGTGTGCTTCATAGTATTTTAAATAAATGATTTTGTTGAAGTAGATCTCCAGACTTTTCTTCCAGTCCTCCTTTTATTTCATTACAACTAAATACATGATTTAAAATATCTATACCCTCTAGACTTGGAACCCAATTTTTATGTCCACTCAGTTAACTAGTATGATCAGTAAATAACTAAATTTTAAACATGTTCAATTACCTTCCAAGAAAACTCATGCAATCTAGACAACATAATTAAAAGAAATAAAATTGGGGGTCAGGGGTAGGAATTCCTGATTGCCTAGCAAAAGCAGACAAGGTATAATATAAATGTATTATACTATGTTATATTACATTTTATATATATTACATATGTGTTGTTATTACTTGCTGTCAATTTCTGACTCACATTATTGTACAATAATTTTATTGTATGTATATATACAAGTCTGTAGAGCAAAAAAATATAAAAATACTTTTTATTTTTAAAATAAACGTTAATGTGATTCAAAATTCCATAAAAATGTATGGTAAAAGACCATAAAACTTGCTTTTTTTCCTGAGTCTCATTTCTTAGAGAATTTTTCCAGTGTATATATTTGAGGGGATAGTATTCAGAGTATGTAATCTTAAAGGCTAAGAAATGTAATAAATGAAATATATGCTACTCAATTTGAAATGACTTAAATATAGGTAATAATTCTTATTAGATTTTACGCTTATGAGAGAAGGGATTTTTACTTTTAATGCTGCATCTCTAGGGATTGGAACATGATCTCTAGTGCTTAGAACTGTATCTAGCAGATAGTAAGTGAGTAACAAGTATTTGTTGAATGAATCCACTTAATTCAGTTATTTACTTAATAGTCAATTTAAGATAAATGGCCTTAGTTATATTCATTTATATCCTCCTTCAAAAGATTAAATATTTTCCTGATATTAAAAATGAAATTGTATGATACTCTTTCATACACACACGTGTGTATGTATGTATGGGTGTGTGTATGGTTGTTGTTGTTGTTAGGTGCCTGAAGATGGTTCCAACTCATAGTGACCCTACGTACAACAGAACGAAACACTGCCCGCTCCTGTGCCATCCTCAGAATCATTGCTATGCTTGAGCGCACTGCTATAGCCACTGCATCAATCCTTCTCATTGAGGGTCTTCCTCTATTTTTACCAGACTCCAGGGACTGACCCCTCCTGATAGCATGTCCAAAGTGAGACAAAGTGTCACCATCCTTGCTTCTCAGAAGCATTCTGGCTATACTTCTTTCAAGATAGATGTGTATGTTCTTCTGGAAGTCCATGGTATATTAAACAGTCTTCACCAACACTAGAATTCAAAGGAATCAACTCTTCTTCGGTCTTCCTTATTCACTATCCTGCTTTCACACGCATATGAGGCAACTGAAAATACCATGGCTTGGGTCAGGCACACCTTAGTCCTGAAAGTGACATCTTTGCTTTTAAACACTTCATAGAGGTCTTTTGCAGCACAGCTGTCCAATGCAATACGTCGTGTATGGTAGTCATAGCAGTTAAAACTTTTTAAAACATGTATGTGTTGAGTCGTCATATAATGGTTTCCTCTACTGAAAAATCCTATGAGCTATAACTTAACTGTTTATCTGATTTAGATGATTCCAAAAATACACAGAAGTTGGGTCAGGAAACAGATTTTATGTTACTTCTGTTTTTAACCTAACAATATTCTGAAGGTACAAACACAGAAGTTAGAATATAAAGCCATGTTTTTCCTAACCCTACTTTTGATTAATTTGCACAGGCAGAAATGATGCTAAGGGGATGGATACAATAAAAATGTATCAAAAGTGTATTCTAATAATTAATATGCAAGGGACACTGATGAATAATGTGAATGATGTGATATCCATTCCTTTGGCAGGAAGAATATTATGCCCTCACCAAAGCAGAACAACCCGTTTTCACAGTGGCTTTTGGAAATACAAAAAACAAGCTTAGACAGCACAGTTATAGATCTATTCTTCATGGGATCTCAGGAAAAAAAGTTTCTCTGCTTCCTGCCAGGCCTTCTCTGTTCGAATATTATGAAGAGAGATAGAGACATCACTCAAAGCGATGATATTATTTCAGGCTGAAGTGAACAGTGAGACGAAAGACAATGAATAAATAGGTAATAAGATGCGTATCTTCTATGGCACCTAGACTATTCAAGTGCATTCATAAAAAGAGCCACTAATAAATTATATTTAATAGCTTCCATTGAACATTTTCCACCTCATACTGAGTTTTAAGATGTAAAATCTTTCCTATAAAAAAAAAATCTGTTTAGTGGAAAACATAGGAGGTGGGAAAAAAAAACAAAGCTTTTCTTTTGTGTGTGTGTGTGATCATGCCAAGAATTTGCTACCATTTCAGATAATATTAATGCATTTAATTTATTTAAATATACATGACAAAATTATATTTCCATAACAGAGAGGCACATTTCCCTCCAAATAGATGCCATTCTAGTGAAATTGATCTAAAATTGTTAACCTTTTTAGAAGATGATCCATGATATTTACTAAGCTTTTACTAAGATAGCCTTCCTTTGCTACAAAAATAATGGCATTAGAAGCAGGTGACTAAGAAGAGTTTATTACTCTAGAAGACAGACCAAAAAGGATTTACAGAATATTTTATGTTATGTTTTCTAACCTAATTTAAATTGAACCAAAGATTTTAAAAAAAAGAAAATTTAAGAGATTTATGTTTCAAATGCCAAAAAATATTGTAATTAACTTCAGTATTCTCTCTTGCTACCCCATAGTGAGGGAGGCACAAAATTATGCTCTGAAAATCAAGGCAATCTCACTTTAAATTAATATCATAATTTTTAGAGCTGCACATTAAGGTAGGGATATTAAGAAAAAAATATGTCACTAATTGATTACATTTTAGGTTGAGAAGCTGTACCAGAGTGGGTAGGTACAACATTTTGATAGGCATGAAGGGAAAAGCTCCGGGGGTGCCAACTAACTTGAACACAAGCGTTGGGCATTTGCAACAGTGCAAACCTGGATTCAAATAATGGCTTCAATGAATACCTTAGACAAGCAAGTTCATTAAAATCCTGGGGTTCTTTTTTAAATCTATGATAAAAATTAAAAAAGCAATCAGCTTCATAGAACTGCTCTAAGGACTACAGGAAAAAATGTATACGGCACAGTTAAAACTGTGCCTGGCACAAAAAGAAACAATCAGATGGTTATGAGGACGGGGAGGGAGAAACACTAAATAGACAATAGATAAGTGGTAACTTTGGTGAAGGGGAAGACAGTACACAATACTGGGGAAGCCAGCTATAACTTGACCAAAGCAAGGTCATGGAAGCTCCACAGACACATCCAAACACCCTGAGGGGCCGAATTACTGGGCTGAGGGCTGGGAACCATGGTCTTGGGGAACATACAGCTCAATTGGCATAACATAGTTTATAAAGAATATGTCCTACATCCCACTTTGGTAAGTAGCGTTTGGAGTCTTAAAAGCTTATGAGTGGACATCTAAGATGCTCCACTGGTCTCACCTAACCCGAAGCAAGGGAGAATGAAGAAAACCAAAGACAGAAGGGAAAGATTAGTCCAAACGACTAATGGACCACGACTACCACAGCCTCCACCAGACTGAGACCAGCACAACTAGATGGTGCCCGGTTATCACCACCGACTGCTCTGACAGGGATCACAATAGAGGGTCCCAGACAGAGCTGGAGAAAAACGTAGAACAAAATTCTAACTCACACAAACACACACGCACACACAAAAGACCAGACTTACTGGCCTGACAGAGACTGGAGAAACCCTGAGAGTATGGCCCATTGACACCCTTTTAACTCAGTACTGAAGTCACTCCTAAGGCTCACCCTTCAGCCAAAAATGAGCCAGGCCCATAAAACAAAGCAAGACTAAATGGGCCCAGTAGCCCAGGGGCAAGGACAAGAAGGCAGGAGGGGACAGGAAAGCTGGTAATAGGGAACCCAGTGTCGAGAAGGGGAGAGTGCTGACATGTTGTCGAGTTGTCAGTCAATTTCACAAAACAATATATGTATTAATTGTTTAATAAGAAACTAATTTGCTCGGTAAACTTTCATCTAAAGTACAATAAATATTTTTAAAAAATAAAACAAAAAAAACTGTGCCTGGAACAAAACGGATGTTCAACTAAGTCAACCCTATAGTAGAATGGGGAGCCTTGGTGGGGTAATGGTTAAAGTGCTCAGCTGCTAATCAAAATGTCTGCAGTTGGAACCCACCAGGCCCTCCACGGGAGAAAAATGTGGCAGTCTGCTTCTGTAAAGATTACAGCCTTAGAAACCCTATGTGGCAGTTCTACTCTGTCCTATAGGATCACTCTGAGTAAAAATCAACTCCAAGGCAGTGGGTTAGATGGTCTCTGACCTGGCTGCCCCTTCCCCCATTCATTCGTTCATAACAGAATGGTGGTTGTTGGCTTTGTTATCGTTGAGATAGCCGATTTATGTATACAGAAGAGGCCTGTGGTCCAGAGAAGTAGCCTTGGAGAAAGTGAAATTATTTGAGGAAAGAAAGCTCAGCAAAGAAATTTTATTTCAAACCAACTTGAAAATACAGTTTCAGCTTCTTCATAACTGATTAGCATTGTGGACTGTGGCATGAATTCATATAGTAGTTCAATCTATTTTGAGCAAAAACTGATCACTGCTTTCAGGGAAAGCATGTACTAAATTGCCAAGTTAATCAAAGTACATCAAGCATTGCATATGAATGTCTTTTAAAAAAAATTCAGCAATTCAGATTATTATATTTATGATTAACAATTTTCTTACAGTACAATTTCTTGAGGCTTTAACAAATTCTTTCAAGAGTTTTTATTCTGCAGATTTTATAACAAAAAATTCTGCCCATGACTCCTTAGCCTTTCATTAATAATTATAAAGGTATATTTGGTTTCCTTGATACATCTCACTTTTGCCAAAAGAGGTCTGTTTTTAATCCATTTACTAACTGATAAATACTAAATATTAATATTGCCAAAACCATCATCTTATAAATTTTTAAATAATATAAAAAATTTAAAAAGATCAAAACAGTTTTTGTACAGTAATTTTTTAATTTTAATTTTGTATCTTGATTCTATAAATGGATCCCTGAAGCCACAGATCAAAATTGAGAACAGTGTTTTTTATCTGGGTGGAAAGACAAAAATCTTAGAAAGATTTACAAACAGGTGTAAGGGTAATCTAGAAATATACACAATATGTACTAGAGGAGCATACTGACTGCACGCTGAAAGAGGGGGAGGGGGAGAAGAGAGGAGAAAGACTGCAAAGTGGATTCCAGGAGAAAAATTCAGGAATCACATCAATTCTCAGTGCTGGTCACTATAGACAAGGGAACACCCCCAGTGTGCTTAGGGGTAGGATTAAAAACACAACTGCAATCGTACTTTCTTAACAGAAGAGGAAATAACTATTAGACTAGCTCATAAATATTGACTTTTTAAATTTTTTTAAAATTTTTTTTGTTGAGAAAACACACAGCAGAATATATACCAATTCAATAATTTCTACATGTAAAATTCAGTCACATTATTACATTCTTCAAGTTGTGTAACCATCCTCACCCTCTTTTTCCAAGTTGCTCCTCCCTCATTAACATAAACTCACTGCTTCCTAAGTTTCCTATTTAATCTTTTGAGTAGCTAGTATCAATTTGATTCCATATAGACAGATCTTAAAAGAGCACAATGCTCAAGGCAGAATCCAGATTTTCTGGATCCTTGGAGGCTAATGACCTCCTAAAACTATTGCCCTGAGATAACATTTAGACTTCAAACCAAAAATATCCCCTGAAGTTTTCTTAAAACCAAACAATAAACCCAGAAAAACCTGTTGCTGTCGAGTCAATTCCGACTCATATCAACCCTATGGCACAGAGCAGAACCTCCCCATAGGGTTCTCAAGGAGCAGCTGGTGGATTTGAACTGCCAACACTTTGGTTGGCAGCCTAGGTCTAACCAAACAGTAGTTTAGCTTAACTAATAAAGAAAGTCTGTCTTGAGCATTGTGCTCTTTTAAGATCTATCTACAAATACTGCCTCTTATATGAAATGCATGGAGTAAAAAGAAATAAACTTTGGACTGATGTACCTATCAAAGGAGATGTTATCATTACTAATGATCCAGTAACAGCTAATGATTTTATGGCTAACCAGAGGCCTGAGTAGTTATGCTAAATTTACAGAACATCTTTGTAGCACCTCATGGTGTTTTTATTCTCAGCTGAATCATTTAAAATGTAGTTGTTTTAATGAACTATGAAACGATCCAATAAAATACTCTCAAGCGTGATACAGGCTGTGTGCCTTCATGGTGAAAGACATTCAAGAAGCCAAGATACAATTTGAAAATTTAAGAGAATGAAGAATTAAAAGTTAAAATTCCTACAGAAACTATCAGGAATGTCAACAAATATAATTTGGGGGAAGGAAATAGGAATACACGCTATTTCTTTTTAAGAGCAAATAAACTTTTTATATATTTCAGCCAGAACTGGATTATGGTGCCACCCTTAAAACATTCTTTGACTAAGGGAAAAAGAATAACCATAATTGGCTCATAGTAATCAGAACGAAGCCTCAAGAAAGGTAAAGCATCCCTTTTCCTGAGCTATGGAGGCCTGAATAAAATGTACACTCTACAGGCAGAGAAAACGGGAGAAATGGTAGTTGCATAGTCAACTAAGCATGTCCTTCATATTCTGCAAGTAATTATCTGAACTAAAACTTCCCTGAAGACAATTTGGTAATATGAATACAAATCCTTCAAATTACACATCCGTTTGGCACAGTGGTTAAGAGCTCGGCTGCTAACCAAAAACATCAGCAGTTGGAATCTACTAGCTGCTCGTTTGAAACCCTAAGGGGCAGTTCTACCCTATCCTATAGAGTCAGAACCAACTCGATGGCAATGGGTTTGGTTTGGTTTGGTTTGGCATAGGAAATTCACTTCTAAAAATTTTATCATAGAGGAATAATAATAAGATAATAATCAGATAAAGTGTAGAAAAGATTATTCTATTCAAGAATATGTATAATAGGATAAACAAAATGTGGTACATGCAAGGATTACTACTTAGCCATAAAGAAAAATGAGGTCCTGATACATATTGCAACATGGCTGAAACTTCAGGGTACATACTGAGTGAAATAAGTCAGTAACAAAAAGGCAAATACTATATGCTCTGACTTTTATGAAATGATGAGAATAGGTTACCAGGGTGGGGATGATAAGAGAAGGAATCATTTTCCAAGTAGCAGTGACTTTTTGTTTATGGTGATGGGAAAGATGGTAGCAAATGTGGGTAAAAATTGCACAATTTGACTAATGTAAGTGACATGACTAAGCTGTACATAAGAAAAAGTACAAACTGGTAATTGTTACATCATATATGGGGCCCTGGTGGTGCAGCATTTGAGCATTTGGCTGCTAAACAAAATGTAGGCAGCTCGAATCAACCAGCCGCTCCTTGGAAACCCTATGGAGGCAGTTCTACTCTGTCCTCTTTGGAACAACAACAACAAAAAAAAGTGTCCAGCTGCTGCTATCACTTGGACATAACCAAAATCTCCACAGGGCTAGCTTTCTTGGTTTGAAGGATTAGTGTCATGGTTTTCTGGGACAATTCAGTCAGTTTGCATAATAGTTTTTAAAGGTTCTCTTCCACCTCCCAGTTCAGTGAGTAGTGTCTGGGGTTTTAAAAGCTTGCTAGTGGTCATCTAAGATACAACAATTGGTGTCTTTTTGCCTGGAGCAACAAAGGAAGAAGGAAGCCCAAGAATCAGAGAAGCAACTGGACTGTAAGATTAACTGTCTCCACGAACCTCTGCTTACTCTAACATGAGATTAGACGTACTGGATGGTTCCCGGCTACCATTACCAAACATTGTGATCAGGGACACAGTACATGGATCCTGACAAAAAGAGAAAAAATGTGGAATGGAACTTCAAATTCCTAAAGAATCCAGTCTCACAGGACCCATGGCGGCTGGAGGAACCTCCGAGACTACTGCACTGAGATACTCTTCAAACCTGGAACCTAAACTATCCCTTGAAGTCACCTTTTAAACAATAACAGTTTAGTTCAAAAAGTAAAGAATGTCACCCCTAAGTATTATGCTATTTTAAAAAATTACCTATATGAGACCAAAGAGAAAACAGTAACTCTAAAACATAGATGAGAAGTTTAGGGGCAGTGATTTGAAATTAATGGAGGTGAAACAACTAGAGCAGAAGTAATGAGAATATTAACACAAGGTAAAGAATGTAATCAATGTCACTGAACAATATGTGTAGACATTGTTAAATGGCAGCATGTTTTGATGTGTATATTTTTACACAAAATAAAGCTAAATTAAATTTAAAAATATGTATAATAGTAAAAATAATGGGGGAAAATGTCCATTAGCAGGGCATTTGTTAAATACTGGAATGCTCATATGGGTGAATAATATGTGGTCTTTCAAAACAATGATTTGTAAGAATACTGATGACAGCTTGCTAAGCAATCACGCACTAAGATTCCTTTTTATGTGAATATGTGCACTAAAAAGTCCAAGATGTTCAACACCAAAATGTCAATAACAGAGTTAGAGGTAACAGTTATTATCTTATTTATACTTTTATCTATTTTCTAGAGTATTTTTAGTCCCTAGGTGGCACAAACCATTAAGCCCTCAACTACTTGCTAAAAGACTGGTGTTCTGAACTCATGCAGAGGAGCCATGGAAGACATGCCTGGCAATTTGCTTCCAAAAGGTCACAGCTTTGGAAACCCTATGGAGCAGCTCTATCTGAACACATGAGGTTGCCATGCGTCAAAACTGACTCAATAGCAACTAACATCAACAAGAGTATTTTTAATAAATATATATTTTAATCAGATAAAAATAAGCTGTATCTATTAAAGCAATCAAGAAAGATATCTCTAGAAATTAAAGGAAAGATTATAACAGCAGAAATCTTCTAACAGCAACAAACTTCAACATTAGAGGCTTGTTGGTGAAAATGTTGTACAAACATATATAATGAAAACGTCAACCACTAGTAAAAAGACATAGAAAGATGGTCATAAAGTATTATTGAGGGCAAAGAATAGGTGAATAGGTTATAGTATTGTATAGTCAATACACTGTCACTTGAAAATATATATATATTTTTAAATAGACACTATTTCTAATTGGTAGAGTATACATAGTGCCTCTTTTAGATTTTTATCCTGTTCTTTAATATTCACACAATAAACACTCATCTTAGAGTTTCTGTTATTTGTTGAAATAAAATTTGCTCAAAGAAAAGAAAAAGTATTTTTTTTTCCTGGAAGGAACAAAGATTAAAAAGGAGGATATGCAAATTATATTATTCTTCTATTGCTGCTGTAACAAATTACCATAAACTTAGGGGCTTTAAAACACACAAATTTGTTATTTTATAGTTCTCTAGGTCAGAAATAGGATGAGGGCCTCCCAGACTAAAATCATGGTGTCAGCAGGACTGCATACCTTTCTGGAAGCTCTAAGGAAAAACCCGTTTTGCACCCCACTGGACCAGCAGCAGGAGTGGCTCCAAGGGGTACAGGCTGCATAACAGGAAAAAAGAAAAGAGGCGAAAAAAGCCAAGCTGATCAGATCTACCTTTTATTAGGGAACCTTACAGACAGAGGTTGGTACCAAGATTCCAGCAACCAACAGTGACACACTGAATCACCTGGGTAGAGGTACTCTCAGGACACTGTAGGTTTATACATCTCGTGCTTACTTGCAAGGATACATGAAGGGGAACCAGGGCTGGGGGGAGGGGTGGTCGGAAACATATCTAATCTGTGATGGGTGCAGTTGTTTTTGTACTAGTTAATGGATTCCAACTGATGTTACCATGAAGTCAGGTGTTTGGTATGTTTTTCCCGGCCCAGGTCAACCAACGGTTAGGTACTAAGGTTCTCTCCCAGAGTCCTATGCAGGCAGGACCTACTTTGTATTGTTCATGGCCCTCACAATCTGGTTTCCATGCTTTTTCCAGTTTCTAGAGGCTGCCTTCATTCCTTGGCTTGTGGTCCTTTTCTCCATCTTCAAAGCCCACAAGTTTGTATCACTCTGACCCTTTTTAGCAGAGGGTTGCATCTCTCTCTGATCTTAGCTTGGAAAGGTTCTCTCTTTTAAGGACTTATGTGATTAGATTGGGCCCACCCATATAATCTCTTCATCACAAGTTCCCTAGCCTTAGTTGTATCTTTAAAGTCCCTTTGCCACGTAAGGTACTTACAGGTTCTGTGAAGTTAGGATGTGAATCGTTCTTCTGTCTACCAAATAAATTCTTTTGGAGACTGGTTTTTTAATATGATCTTTACTCACGAAACTAGTATTTGAAAGACAAACAACCGTGTTTCACAAACTCTTTATCTTGCCTCACCTTATATTATTTACCAAAAAAAACCAAACCTGTTGCTGTCAAGTCAATTCCCACTCATAGGTGCTACAGGACAGAGTAGAACTGCTCCACAGGGTTTCTAAGGAGCAACTGGTGGATTCCAACTGCTGACCTTTTGGTTAGCAGCCGATCTCTTAACCACTGCACCACCAGGGCTCCAGATTATTTACATCTTAATAATAATATAAAAAATGATGCTAACATTTTTGGAAATCTTAAAACTATGAAATATCTATACAAACAAAATAGGGTAAAATCTTTTGCCTTTGATTTATAAAATAAAAAAGTCAATAACTTTTACTTCATCAAATTAAATACTCTTTGTAAACACTATTCAAAAAGACTATATATACATATATATACACACACAAATATATGACTCTATGTAGATAAGTATGTATGTATAATTGACAAAGAAAACCCTATTATGGGCACACTATTATTATCCCTAACAAGCAAAACATTGTTATCCCTATTTCTCAGGTGACGAAGTTGAGGCACAGAAAGATTAAGTAACTTGACCCACAGTTAGTAAGTGATAGAGGGGAGTCAGTGTTTGAACCCAGGTCACATTCTTAGCTATGACATTACACTAAAAATGTGATTCTAAAGAAATGCAGTATGAAACGCCCAACTTTCTCAATGATTTGTCACTGGAGTCTTCTTTTAGATTTACCATGAAAGCATGCAAAATAGTTATGTTACCTTCAACATTAAACTATCTAGGAAAAAGAAGTAAAAATTCATCAAGGCCATAGTTAGGCACCACTGAAGAGGATGATCATGCAGTTACTATTACACACTTTCCCTTACTTTAACTGACCACCAATATTGAGAGTAGGTTGGCCCTTGTCAGTTAAAAAATGCCCAGGGGGCACTTTGATCTGTGCTCAGGGGAGAGTAAGGTCATATTTCAAAGTCCCTTTGATTTCTCCAATCCATCAGACAGCAACTTCTCAATTAGAAGTGGAGTGGTCCATCCCAGTGTAGACGGAAAAGTCTGTCTCTCACCAAAGAAACTGCTCTTCCTTGAAATTTTAGAGGAACAGATCTTGTATTTTGGCCCCTACCAAAAGCTCAATCAAAACTTGGAATATTCATTTTTAAGCAAGACCTCGGTATCCTTTATATATTCATCTTGGCTCTCTGATGAATTCTGACTTTGGAATGAACAGGGAAAGTAGAATAAGAGGCCTAGGCTCTGGCTTATGATGACAGAATTATTCAGAAGAGATTTCTCAGTCAGACAATGGCAAAGCAGTTACTTTTGATAGAGGATTACATGGTTTTATTTATTCCTGTTAAATCCACTTAATCTCTATGCTGATGGGAGTCACCTTCATTCTGGTCTTTTATAATTCTAATTATGTTGCTATAAAAATAAATTATTTTAAAATAGATGTATTAGTGCCATTGTTCTCATAATTATTTGATCCAAGGATTACTTTATACTATAATAAATTAATGAGGATTCAAAGGCTGTTTATGTAAGATATATACATGTGTGTATATGTATGTGTGTGTTTAACACATCAAAAACTAAAACTGGAAAATGTTTACTATTTATTAATTTATTTAAAATAATAAAAATAAACCATTGTATGTTAAAGTAGTTTTATGAAAAATAATTATATTTTCCAAAGCAAAAATTGAGTAAAGTGTCATTGTTTTATTTTCATTTTATTCGCATTTTTAAAAAGTAGACTGAATGAAAGATAGTTTACTTTTCATATTTGCTTCTGCGTTCAGTATTTTATTTTGCTTGAAGTGTATGTAGAAAATCCAGTGTCTCACAGATATGTAGTTTAAAAAGTAAGCAGTATTTTAACAGCCTTTTACTATCCTTTGATACTACACCAAAAGGTGAAAGTGCTAGTTCTTAATGATCAGGTTGCAATGTGGGATTTGAAACTACATCAATGAAATTTTCCGATTTTGTTGCATTAAAATCAATTGATTTATCCTGCACTTTGAATAGATCTTTGCTCATGCATGATTTTGTAACATCCTGCATTGGTCATTTAAAAGGAAATGGTTTACTGGGTTATACAGATCTTCCAAATGTTGACCCATTTCATTAAATACTTAAAAACTACCTTTATTAATAGCACCATAAATCTCATTGGAAAAATTTTCAAATATCAGGAAACTGTCAAGCTCATGATGGCAGATACAAGTTTTCCAAAACTGGAAAACTCAGATTTCATCATTGTCAACAAATATTGTCAGTTGTCTTCCTTGAAAGGACAGACTCACTTTGTTCCTTTTAAAGAAAATGTCTGCAAATGCCCACATCTAAACAATCATAGTTTGTATGTCAATTTTTCTTTTAAGTAAAAATGCTGCTACATTTAAAAAAAAAAAAAAAAGTGTCCAACTCATAACTCAAAGAACTGCACAAGTGTTTCTCCCCTGGACAACCGTATACTCAGGGTCAAGATTTAAAAAAATTAAATAAATTTTACTACTTTATTGAGGACTTTAAGCAAAACTTCTTTTTTTTCCTTTTTTTTTTAACACTATGAGTGCACAGTGGCAAAGAATAAAATGACTAGTACAGTTTTAAGCCACTGCCTTGATTCATGCTAAGGTGACTGTAACACCATGACTTTTTTTTCCCAACATCAGTACAAATGTCAACTATATGAATTAGGTAAATAATGTCTTTGTATTATTAGGAAAATAGATTTGACCTTCCAGATCCCCTGAAAGGTCCACAAATCACAGTTTGAGAACTGCTATTAGACAAAAATAATAAATTAGCATGAATTTAATATAATACTACCAGTCTGATAATTGTGACCTTAAATTCTTGAAAATTGGGAAGGAGCATAAAAGGCATGTCACCCTCCTTTAAATCATATATGCCTACTTGTTAGGACACATTAACTGTTTTTAGCTAAACAATAAGAGTGAAAAAATTATGGGGAAGGCTTCAATAATAGGAAAAGACCTATTTTGGGTAAACTGTATACAAACATATTCCTATTACATATATAAATCACTGCAGGCTACTAATTGAACACTTTCCAAAAACCATTGGAATTAATTTTAAAGCCTAATCAGCATCACGTATTGCCCTGGATTCACAATATTCCTATCGTTTTATAAAGAACAATTAACTTCAGAAATTAGATGACTCTGCACATAAAGTGACTAAACCTAGTCAGAGCTAATTTCTGTCTTCAGAGATGTGAAGGCAAGTATAGAAGTATAAACATTAAAAGTGAGAAGTCCTCTTTTGGCAAATGAACAACGTTAAGTCTTAACACCAAGGGAGAGGCACAAGACCTTGCAGTGTGTGGACCAGCAGGAGCAGCTGGTCCTTGTAAGCTGCTACCCAGCACTATTTCCTTACATTTGTGAAGGGATTTACAAGTACTTGGTAAAGCAAGTGACAGAGAAGACTACTCAAGACCTAGAATCTTCCTTAGAATGCAATAATCAGCTCTGATAACTGCTTACCATTTGTTTATAAAATATACGGTCTCAACATCAACTGAAAATATGAGACAGCTAGATAGCTAGATAAATAACTAGATTGAGTAGTCTTCCTCTAAAGAAAGATAGAGAAAGAAAGAGACAGAGAGAGAAAGAGAGAACTCTCAATAAAAGCTGAGTAAAAGGAACAGGTACCTCAAATTAAAACTAGAGAAGGAAAAGAATAAAGCTTTGTACTATAGAAATATGGCTCTTCAATGTAAATTTGTGATGATCAGTATTAATTTTGGCATATCATACAGAGTCCAATAGTTTATTTCATTTTTCATTTTAATCTAAAATTTAGTTTCATGTACAGAAATATGAAAAACTATCTTAAAGCACAAGCTCAAATCTTATGACAGGTTTATCACCGTTTCTACAAGAAGAGCCACAGCAATTGGCAACACTCAGTTTCACCCATTTATTAGGAGTTACATATACTAGTTTAGGCCTCAAAAGGTCCATATAGGAAACAACTGTGTTATTGTCCACAAGTGTTGTATTAAGTTTATTTGATATGGCCGGTCAAGCGTCAGTTTTAACATTTGGTCTGTTGCCAAGACAGCCATTTAACAGGGTCACCTTTCAGGATGACAAACAAGAGGTTTACAGCCTGACCCATTTTCTAGTTATTGAACATCTCCTTTAGAAGCAAGGGAATCAACACAAGTTTCCATAAACATGCACCCAAGCAAACCTACTTTGCCACGGTCACCGGTAATTCAAAATTACTGAATTAAGGCTGGTCTGCTCCGAGGCTTCAAAATGGGATTTGTTCTGATTCCCTAGAACCACTTCACACATGCCGTTTCCTCTGCTACCTAAGGGGCTCCAGGGCAGACGGAGTTCTTCACAGAATAAAAGACTACAGTGCCTTTCACATACACATGCTTTCTGAACTAAGGATCCTCAAATATCTCACATGGGGATAAACATAATCTATAGAGTTCTGTTTTTATGAAAGATGTCATGATCAACAATTATCTGGCTCCCTTTGAATAAAAGTGTGTACATTTTGTTTGTTTTGTAAAATAGTTCGACTCTCTAGCTGTTAGGAAAAAAATAAATGGCACTTGTAAACACGGCCTTGACTGGCAAGCAGTGGGAATGCAGACAGGAAGAAAGGGGAGCACACGTGAAATGTAAGATGACATTCACTTTTTTAACCCCATTAAAAGCATCTGACCAAATCAGAGCAACCTGAGTTCTCAATTTTGAAAAACCACCCCAAGCCAGTATTGTTCATCCTGGCCATACCCTCTGCCCTGGACTGACTCGGGAGTTACTGCTGGGTCAGTATGGCCAGCAGGAGACAGCAGACAGAGGCTTTAACAGGACCTGGTTCCATGTTATTGTCCATTTATTCTTTGCTGAATTATTAGCTGCCCAACTTTCTTTCATTCTTTTATTTCCCTGCTCATTTCTTTGTCTTTTGATCTGCAATCTCAAAACCCAAAGACCCATAGAGGACTGAGGACATGGAGGTGACAGGGTAAGGTAAGGATTAGTGAAATGTGGACACAACAGTGTTTTTCTTTACTATGGTCCCTGTATTCAGGTTAAATAGATTCAAAAGGTATGGAGATGGTACTCCAAATTTAGCCTTTGGAGTCTTAAACAAAAGTCCACAGGGTGAAGATTACAGGCTCTAGATTCAAACTGCCTGGTTCAAATTCCAGCTTGACCATATATTAGCTGGGTAACCTTGAGAAAGCTACGATCAAGCTTCTAAGCTTTAATAATAAACAAAATGCACCCAAGCAAACTCACTTTGCCAGAGTCACTGCTAATTCTCAATTACTGAATTAAGGCTGATCTTCTCTCAGGCTTCATAATGGGATTTTTTCTGATTCTTCGGAACTACTTCACATATGCTGTTTCCTCTCCTACCCAAAGGGCTCCATCTGCAAAGTGGGGTGATCATAAATACCTCACGGAGGGAGGATTAAATGAGATAATACATGTAAACTGTGTATAGCATCAACACCTGTTAGTAAAGAAAGTAGAGGGAGCGGAAAAGGAAGAGAGACAGTGAAGGAGAGAAAACAGGTACATTTCAGCAAATCTGCCTTTAAGTAAAAGTTTGTTAAACAAATTCAGTTTCTCATTTACTCTATGATAAATTCAGAGATGCCTTCTGTGTGAAAATAATCTATAGATGCAATATAAACGCAGTTAAATTTAACTTTAAAGATTGCAAAATAATTGTGATAAAACATAAGTATATACTAAGAAACTAGCAGCAGTTCCAGTAACCAAGTAGGTGAATAAAATTTCCTCATGTTTTAAATAAGCATTTTTCACAACATTTTTGATGGTAACTCAGCATCAAATATATTTTATGACAAAGAAATATACAAACTAAAATCTAGTCAATATTTTTATAAAAAAATTATTACTCTTGTAAAATATGTTGTACTCTAAAACATTCTATTATTTTCTATTTTGAGTTTTTCTATAACTTCATTTTTAAAAAAATGCTAGTTACCACCCAGTTGAAACCCTGGTGGTGTAGTGGTTAAGAGTTTGGCTGCTAACAAAAAGGTCGGCATTTTGAATCCACCAGGGGCTCCTTGGAAACCCTATGGGGCAGTTCTACTCTGTCCTATAGGCTGAACATAGTTTGAAAAAATAGGTTCAAACTTGATGCATGTTTGTATTTTAGTTAACTTTAATCTATATTCTCAGAATGGCTAGCATTTGGCCTGGCCTGCACAGCAATAAAACTTAGGGTAGTAAAAACTAAGGACTTCAAATACCATTACCGAGTTTACATCAGAGCATATAAGGGATGCAATAAATCATATTTCATTGGTGAAATAAGTGGTATTTAATGTAGGTGGTTGGTTAGAATGATTGCATGGGTCCCTATGCCATTCCATCAGAATCTTGCAAACTACCACTTAAAAAAGTTATTGCAGAGCCTGAGGCCTAGAACCCCATTGGTCCTAAGATTCTCTACTTCAATAAGTACTTTCTTTCCTGACCCAACTATAAGGCTGGTTTATCCTGCTTTAAGAATATCATTGCATCTGTCTCAGAGTACACCTTAAATGCAAGGTGTTACCCAGATGCTTGTGGGCAGAGAGTGAGACAGTTCCTGTACTACAAAAAGAGAACGCAAGGCAGTTTTGTGATGGCTTCCCAGTAAATACTTGTACATTTAGAAGAATATAATCTGAGAGTTGCCTTCACTGTACATGTTCATTGGTTGCAACCCCTCAGTTGGGAAGGTGGGGACGTATAGACCACTTGTCTCTAAACAATGGAGGCTACAAAAATTAACCAAAAGAGCCCAACTACTACTACTTCTCTAAATTTGCTTAGGTCAGCTGAAAACACAAAACCAAACCCAGTGCCTGAGTTGATTCCAACTCACGGAGACCCTACAGGACAGAGTAGAACTGCCCCATAGGGTTTCCAAGGCTGTAATCTTTACAGAAGCAGACTGCCCCATCTTTCTCCTGCAGAATGGCTGGTGGGTTTGAACCACCAACCTTTATGTTAGCAGCCAAGCGCTTAACCACCACACTGCCAGGTCAGTTAACAACAGCTATTTTCCTCACAGAATTCTGCTCAGAAATTTAAAATGACATCTGTTGATTTCAACTGCCCATATCACTCTTCTAATAACAGACCTTTTTCCCATGGGATTGTTAAGTCCTGTTCTCTTCTCAGTCCTTTTGATTGTGATGTTCACGACCCCACCCAGCCCACTTTCCCCAGCACACAACTCAGAGCATTGGAGCATCACATCCTCACAGGTCCCATCAGAGGCAACCCCAGAGGTTTTTTTCCTAGAATAATTAGAAAGCAGTACTAGTGGATTTGCAAGCCATTAGGGCAAAACACTGTGGGGGTCACAGAAGAAAAACAGCAGAGAAAATGGGTAAGAGTTTAATTTTTAATGTTCTCATGTGTAGCCATTTTGGCTCAGCAGGCCTTAACACCAGTGCTATCCTTAAACTTTTTAGTTACATGAACCAATAAAAACTCCCCCCTTTACATTTTAAGCTAGATTTGAATTGCGTTTCTTCACCAACAACTGAAGGAGTACTGAAAAAGTACTAATATGCCCATTCCTCCCTTGTCCCGCTCCCTAAGGCATATAAATGAAATTCTAATTGGGCATGACAGCCATTTCTCAGCACACACTAGATTAGAGTCACCTCAATAACTTAATCTCCCACAAATGCTGGGATCTCAATCTCAGTTTGCTCATCATTTCTTGAAAAAGCCATGAGTTTAGAAACGCTGTTCATGACATCCCTCTTCCCTGGACTATGTCCCTGTGCAAATTCTGCCCTTCCTCTCTAAAATCTCCTCAACCATTTCTCCTCTGGGGAACACCTCAGCACTTCCTCTTTAAACACCATGAGGCTTTGTAGTATTCGGACAGAAGTATTACCGAAAGTAAATTCTACACAAACAATATAACAGCAGCATTTTGAACAAATTAAGTAACCTTATTGTAGTATAAGGATGGATGAAACGGGAAGGAAAAAGAGACGGGGAACTGCTCCAGAGATTGTCACAGGAAACTAGCTGTGAGTTGACATGGGTCTGTCTTAAAGAGTGACTGTAGAAATGAAAACAAAGAACAGATATAAGAGGCAGGGGGAATTGAAAAGATTGGTGACAGATTGCCCAAGTGGTTGAGATAGCTTTATAAAGATATAGTACCAGAAACCAGGGCTCTTGACTCTTCTCCAATTATCTTCCTGTTGCTACCATACCAGACTAACCACATCTAACATTATTATTCACATGTGTTTATGAATAGTAAATTAGGAATTTCCTTCAGAGAAGCAAACGATTGGAATTAGCAATAGAAATACATAGGACTATGATTTTACTTTTGTTATTTAAGTGACTTTTCTATCTCCAAATAAAGTAGGCATTATGCCAGAATTGATGCAAACAGAATAGATGAGAATGGCAATGATACCTGAAACATGAACACAGATATTAATATTTCATAACTAGCAACATATTACATTAAATGAATATGATATGGCATATGCTCTGTGTGTGTGTATATATATGTACACATATGTATATATATGTATGTGAATATATATGTATATATATGTATTTAAACAGAAAGAAATGTGTTAACTGGTTTCTAAGAATTAATTTATACTCATATGTTTTGGATATTTGCAAATATTTTTAGTCATTGCAAATATTTTTAGTTATTGCAAATAGTTTTTGCAGAAGTATTAACAGATACATATTTATGGAAGGATCCATTTGTCTGAATTAGATAAGAAGTGGAAATGGTTAGGCAATTCTCTGTTTTTCTGAAATATTTTCTGTGTTTCAATTTTCTTTTGAAACAAAGTGGTTGACAAATTTCAGTTCTTTCATTTTTCTCTCCCTCCTGCCTGCCTTCTTTCTTTCTTCTCCTCCCTCTCTTTTCCTTCTGAACATCCCTTCTTCTCAACAGTTACTCAGGTAAGTTCTTTTCTTTCTCACAAATATGTATCTGAGTGCGTTAAGGCTGCATTTTCCCTCATAGATGAAGATCAATCCTATGTGTGACCAGGAAGTTTAGAATAAAAAATCTGATTCTAATTAGTTCTTTATCTAACTGAACAGTATCATTACTATAGTATCCAGATGGCTACAATAGGTGCTGAATAGAGACTTGAGATGGGTATAGCATTGTCATGGATCGAATTGTGTCCCCCAAAAAATGTGGGTAGCAACTTGGCTAGGTCATGATTCCTAGTATTGTATGATTGTGTTATCTGATGTGATGTCCTTATGTGTTGTGAACTGTACCACTATGATGAGATTATATGTGATCTCCTCATGTGTTGTAAATTCTATCCCTGTGATGAAGTTATACTGATGAGGTTGACAAGATCAGTGTCTTAACGCAATCTCTTTTGAGATATAAAAGAGAGAAGCAAGCAGAGACCCATTGGAACCTCATACCACCAAGAAAGCAGTGCTGGGAGCAGAGTGTGTCCTTTGGACCTGAGGTTCCTGCGCAGAGAAGCTCCCAGACCAAAGGAAGACTGATGATGTGGACTTCCCTCCAGAGCCTATGGAGAAAGCGTTCCCCTGGAGCTGACACCCTGAATTTGGACTTGTAGCCTAGTGGACTGTGAAGAAATAAACTTCTCTTTGTTAAAGCCATCCACTTGTGGTACTTCTGTTAGAGCAGCACTAGATGACTGAGACAAGCATCTAAACAGCTTTTTCCCCAAGACGTTAAAGTGGCTATGTCCCAGTTTGGAAAATTGTTTATCTAAAAGAGTTAGTGACTAAGAAAATACTTAGGAGTGTTATTACTTGCTCTGGATTTATTATCTCAGCAATTTAGTCCAGACAAATAAATTATGGACGTAAGCACAAAAACCCACACACACTCTCTGTGTACTTACAGGTCTAGTGAGTATTGTAATTTCCTATCTCAATTTAAAGTCTAGTCTCTGCATTCTGTCTTTGAAGTCTGGAGATCTGTATAGAGACTGACAGTGACCACCTGCCTCAGACATTGAAGCACCTACTCTGAATTTCCCATTGCTGGGCTCCATTCAATCATGGAGACCCCCACTGTCCCACTTCGAACTCCTGCAGTTGTGTTGGGTAGGTTTTAAACACTAACCTTTTGGTTAGCAGCCAAAGTGCTTAACGATTGTACCGCCAAGACACCTTAAAATACTACTAGATATATATTTAAAAAACCAAAACCAAACCCGTTGCTGTCAAGTCAATTCTGACTCATAGCAACCCCCTAGGACAGAGTAGAACTGCCCTTCAGGGTCACCAAGGAGCAGCTGGTGGATTTGAACTGCCAACCTTTTGGTTAGCAGCCAAATGCTTAACCACTGTGCCACCAGAGTCCCAGATATACATTACGTACTCCACAAAAATGTGTTTGGTGAACAATGGTATTCCATCAGAAAGTTCTGAGTAAATCTGTCATTACCAAGCACAAGAACATCCAGTGGGAGATAACGGCATTACAAAAGGTGAATATTGTGTTCTTTCGTGTTAAACTCATTGCCATTGAGCCAATTCCAACTCATAGCAACCCTATAAGACAGAGTAGAACTGCCCCATAGGGTTTCCAAGGGGTGGCTGGTGGATTCAAACTGCCAACCTTTTGGTTAGCAGTTGTAACACTTAACCATTGGGCCACCAGGGCTCCTCTTTCATGTTAAGCACATACTACTATCACCTGAATGCCTTCATAGTCATCATAAGAGTACGATATTTGATTTAGAATATATAAGATACCCCATATTATCTGGATGATTTTTAGAAAAACATGAAACACTCGGGTAGTTTCTAAGTGTATGTCATCAATTTTTAAGTACATGAAAATATGACTCGGGATTTCTACTTCCTGGTGTTACATTTTGAAGGATGACTCTGACAATGAAATAAATTCATGCATCTCATTTGTTCTTTTAAAATAATAAAATATAATTTCAATATAGAAGAACAGTTACATTTGTCTGCTTTGGGTCAAAAATAAGGGGTATCAAATTAGCCTCTGAGAAATAAAAGGGGTGTGAGGAGGAAATCTAACTATAATTTACTCTACCTGCACGGCTAACACAATGTCCCAAATGGAGCCACTCATTCTCATGTTTTTATAACTCACATTATAGCTTAACTTAGTGCAGCATGTCAGCGGAGCTTTTCCCAAAGCTCAGAACACAGTGTGGGCAGTTCAAAGCTTGCCAAAGTCTATTTATATCCCATACAAAGTACCTTCTCATCCTCAGTGGGTTTGTGAATTCAAGAACAGTATAATACTGCAAGGTTTGTCAATTCTTTCTCACTAAATTTTTCAAGATTACTCTTCTAATTCTTTTTTGCAATAAGCATAAAAGAAATTTAGCACTTTTTTCTGGATGGAGAAAAAGTATATGAGAGACAGTACCATAGCCAAACCATGTTCTGAACTACCTTAAATGCCTAGGTAAAGCAGGTGGCACATGTACTCGAGGGCCAAAGCAGAGTCTATGGAGGATTCATTTGGTGATGATATGCAGGGGGGATTATCAATCAGAAATAGACTATAGGAGACTTTTGAAATAATTCAGGAAGAAAATGAAAGGAGACGGAATAACATGGGTGGCAGGGGAAAAGAAAAAGAAGATAGATCGGAGAATGAATTAAAATATACAAATAAAAACAGGAGGGGTACTTGATACCTTGTAATTTCTTCAGTGGTTCAGCACCTAACACAGATTTTCTCCATTTATTCATTAACCATTCATTTGACAATTAACATATGCTACCTTATATTGTTATCACCTTTTTGTTTTTTATGTTTACCCACTATCCCCAACCGTATATCTTGCAATGTCCAATAATATCCAAATGTCAGTTATACCACCTTGAGTGTCCAACACACTTAGAGGGTCCCCCAAAATATGTTTATTTATTATTGAAGATGGAATGTAATGGAAGTAATATTGATAGGCTTGGTTCCTATTTATAGATATTAATGATTTTAATGAAAGCTAAATATGAAGATTGTGTCTTCTTTGACTAGGAGCTGTTTCAGGACAGGTACTTGTCTCTGTTTTACTGCTGTGCAGCACTCTGATACATTCCTGAGGTTCAAATAGTGTTTGTTGAATAAATGAATTAAATACAATTTCATTAAAACTCATAGTGATTATGATTCAATACAGGGATACAAAGATGATCATAATTAATACACGGCAAATTTTTTTCTTTGAGTAATTAACTCTTACCTAAAATGCGCATGTATGTTTATTATATATATTATATATAATGTATATATTATGTATATACTTATTATATATATAGATTATATATTTATATATATATACTTATATGTACTTATATATATATACACATACACACACACACACACACATATATATATATATAATATAATCAGCCCATAAGGGAACATCTTGGACATTCCATTTAGAAAGTGGTGTAAATAATATATGGTAACTCATTCCTTTTAGAATCCATTTCATTTTTCTGTGCATGACTCATTGTTCACCTTTCTAAACAACAGTTTCTTAAAAAGCTGTCAATTTTGGTACCTGAAAAAATTCTCATTTATTTCCTAAAAGAGTACTCATCCCTATCCATAAGTCCATATATTTTTATTTAGACAGAGTATTAGTGGAACATTTTTAGGAAATGTATTAATTCATTATGACTTTTTTAGGAACAAGATGTCTATAAATGAAAAGCAGCTCATTAAGACTCTGTTATGTAAGCAGATGTCAAATTTTTAAGCAATAATATTTTACTTTTCCTCTTTACCACTCTGAAAGTATTTATGTGAAAATGAACTAAGGAGTTTAATCAATTATCCTGTTGTTGTTGTTAGGTGCCTTCAAGTCCGTTCCAACTCATAGTGACCCTACTACATACAACAGAATGCAGAACTGCCTGGTCCTATGTCATCCTCACAATCATTGCTATGTTTGAGCCCATTGTTGAAGCCACTGTGTCAATCCATCTCACTAAGGGTCTTCCTCTTCTTCACTGACCCTCTACTTTACCAAGCATGATGTCCTTCTCCAGGGACTAGTCCCTCCTGATAACATGTCCAAAGTACACAAGGCTAAGTCTCACTATCCTTGCTTTTAAGGAGCATTCTGGCTGTACTTCTTCCAAGACAGAGTTGTTGGTTCTTTTGGCAGTCCATGGTATATTCCATATTCTTTGCCAACACCACAATTCAAAGGCATCAATTCTTCTTTGATCTTCCTTATTCATTGTCCAGCTTTCACATGCATATGTGGCAACTGAAAATACTATGGCTTGGGTCAGGTGTGCCTTAGTCCTTGTCATGGTTTGAACTATGTCCCCCAAAAAATGTGTATATCAGTTTGGCTGGGCCATGATTCCTGGTACTGTGTGATTTTCCTATATGTTGTAAATCCTGCCTCTATGATGTTAATGAGGGAGGATGGGTGGCAGTTGTGTTAGTAAGGCAAGACTGGATCTACAAGACTGGATTGTGTCCTGAAGCAATCTCTTGAGATATAAAAGACAGAAGTGAGCAGTGAGACAGGGGGACTGCATACCATCAAGAAAGCAGTGCCGGGAGCAGAGCGCGTCCTTTGGACCAGGGTCCCTGCGCCAAGAAGCTCCTAGTCTGGGGGAACACTGATGAGAAGGCCAAGAGAGAGAAAGCCTTCCCCTGGAGCTGACAGCTTGAATTTGGACTTTTAGCCTACTTGATTGTGAAGAAATAAATTTCTCTTTGTTAAAGCCATCCACCTGTGGTATTAGATGACTATGACAGTCCTCAAAGTGACATTTTTGCTTTTTAACATTTTAAAGAGGTATTTTGCAGCAGATGTGCCCAATGCAATACATCATTTGATTTGACTGCTGCTAGCATGGGAGTCGATTGTGGATCCAAGGAAAACGAAATCCTTGACAACTTCAGTATTTTCTCCATATATCATGATGTTACTTATTATATTGATCAAGTTATGAGGATTTTTTTGTTTTCTTTATGTTAAGGTGTAATTCATACTGAAGGCTGTGGTCTTTGATCTTCATCAGTAACTCCTGCAAGTCCTCTTCCCTTTCAACAAGCAAGGTTATGTGATCTTGATATCACAGGTTGTTAGTAAGTCTCCCTCCAATCTTGATGCTGTGTTATTCTTCATATAATCCAGTTATTTAAGCCATGCAATAACCCCTTGCTCTGTTTGAACAACTGCCTCTTGGTCTATGTACAGGTTCCGCAGGAGCAAAATTAAGTGTTCTAGAATTATCATTTTTCAAAATGTTTTTCAAATTTGTTATGATCTACACAGTTGGATGTCTTTGTATAGTCAATAAAACACAGGTAAACATCTTTCTGGTATTCTCTGCTTTGAGAGCATGTAATCCTGATAGTTCTGGATCATTAAATTTTTCATATGATTGATCTTGTCAGCCCAAATCTACTACAAAATTGGTCATCTTTCTTTCACTTTCTCTATGTAGACATAATGTTTATCAGTTATCACAGTTTTCAGAGCTGAATAGCTCTTTATATAGCCTGATTTCTAACCTGACATTCACAAGTCTCATTTTTTCACTAAACAACAACAACATTTCTTACAAAGCAAAGATACTCCAAAAAGCAGTGAAAATCAGATTATAATGAAAGTTTCTCAGCATCACTAGATTGTGTCCCTAAGTTTGGCTCAGTCTAGAGCATCTAAAGAGACTCTTTTATCATATGTCAATTCTGCTGAAATCAAGTCAGCTTATATTTTAATATTTTGATCATCTACTATATGCCAGACTTTATGCTAAGTTTTAGTGATTTAGTAGTTACTCCAATTGTGAAGAAGTACCTGCCTTCATGGATTTAACATCTTAGTGTATCAGAGATGATTAACCAAGGAAGCAAAGTACCATGAGCTAACAGGCACCATATAGACTTGTTACTAACTAACAATAATTATACTGTATTTTTTTGGTGTGATTTTGAACTTCTCTCCTAATGTTAACCTAAAAAATAACAAAATTTATTATATAAATGTGGGAGAAAACTATTAGCAATTCAGGGATGTTTAGGTTAAAGAGATGTACCCCATCATCTGGTGAAAATAGCACATTCACTATCCATCTTTATATTTAAAAGCTATAAATCCTGCAGAATATACTTTCAGAAGGTAATTTAAGGACCCAGACTCCTAGACATACAAAAGGAAAAACAGAAGTAAAAGAAAGTATCTATGGAGCTGAAATAAAAGAGAGAAGGGATACAAATCTAGTGTTTTTTCTTCGTCTCACTTTATGGGATTTAGTTCTGTTTTCACACTAAAATCTAAAGCATTTACGGAGTGTATTTGTTAGTGCCCAATTCCCATGAGATTTTTTTTCTTTTTATCTTTGCTCCTGAAGGTTTTTTTTTTTTTTTTACTAGTTGAACAAAAGATGGTAAATTCCAAGGTAAATACAAGACAAATATTCTAACCTGGAACTACAGCAGATTATTCTTACTTTGGGCTCATTTGCATTTATTAAAATTCAGGTGTTGGGCTCTATGTTTGGTCTTTGGAGCTTCTGCTTTAATTAACAAAATACATGTATATGCAGCAAGAAATGAAATTCTAAGTCTCTTAAGGATGAAAGAGTTATTCCTTGTTAGTATATCCTTCTGAGCCATCGGTTGTCACTGTGATGTGGCTAAGAAAGCAGGTTTTAGAAGAGGATGAAATGTTAAGATCACGGTTTTTGGCTATTTTGTTTATTAACCAGATTCCTAGAGATACATCTTAGTGTGCCATTCTACTAAGAATGTTGACACTGTTGCTTTTAAACATATGCAGAATTACAGAAAAATGCTACATTAATAAAATGATAATTAATATTTGAAATACTGCTGGAGCGTCCTTCCACCTATTTGTAGCATATTAAAATTCTACTGGCAACAGTTAAACATAGGAAGGCATAGGGGCAGAGGCAGAAATCCCAAGTACCCTACCAGGTTAAGCTCTAATGTTCCCACAGTTCACTCTCTAACATGTTAATGGAGATGCATAGTCTCTGACCTCCTGTTTCCTGCAGGTAATGTCTGTGTCTATCAGAAGCAGCTCTCTGGAAATAATGTTTAAGCTTTACCTTCAAACTAGCATCCTTCTTAACAAAATAGAAGCAGTACTGTATTTTTACAATTCTAAGGTGACTTTCTATGTTTCATATTTTATTGACATTGAAATTCTGATGAATCTTTCGTTTATGCAAAGTTATACTTAAATTAGAAGCACTTTTTCTTTCTTAGTGGTACATTAGACATAATGTGTCTTGCAACTGATGATACTTTAGAATTAATGAAATATGATTTTTCTCAGCTCGAGGAATTTCAGATATAGTGGCAATAAATGTTAGAAATATAGTAGAAGTATATAATCAGTGTCACTGAACAGTCCATGTAGAAATTGTTGAATTGCTATATGTTTTGTGGTGTGTATTTTTCACTACAATAAAAAATAATAATAATAAAAGAAACACAGTAGGCTAAATGAAAACCCTGTGGATTTCCTCTAAATAAAGATGCAGTGGAGTAGTTTCTAAGCCCATGTGTCAGACTGATCCTAGACACACACTGACCTTTATAGTGTACCTGCACAAATAGGTAGCTCTATCTCCCATAACACCACCTTAGAATATAAATGCCAGGATCGTGTTTTCATGAATAATGCAGGCACCAGGGCTACTTTACCTTGATTGCTTAGTCTCGATTCTCCAAACTCATAGCTTATACCCAAACGATGTAACCTTACCAACTTGATTAATTCCTGGATTTGAAACTGCCCTCTACAAGTTCCCTTGGGTAGTTTAGTTTCATTTTTACACACATAAATAGCATCAAGACTGACATAAAAATTAATGAACTATTTACTTGAGGAGTCCATGCCTTGCTCCTAAAAGCAAGTACATGTTTATATAATTTAGTTTATTAATGTAAAATTAAAGGTATAAAATTTTTAAATAATGAAAACAGTGTCAAATAGGCAGCATTTACTACTGAAAAATGCAAACTAAAAGGAAAATAAAATGAAAAGAAACAATTGTGGACTACTCATTTCATCTTTTTGACACCATCCCCAATCCAAACCCCTCAAAATTCTTATCTGATTCTGCCACCAACATGAAATTCAGGTGGTGATCTAGTGTCAACTCAAACCATTCATACTCTACCAGGAATTCCAATAGTCTAAAGGATCAAGGATTAGGTCAGGAACAACCAAAATTCTAAAAACTCCTTTAATTAGTGGTAATCACTTTCACCATTTTAATAGTCTTGTTTTTACTGCCTTGTAATACAAACATTTATATACATCTTACATATTTTAACTATAAGTTCCTCAAAGGAAAGAATCATCTAATTTGACCTTGTCTCTTTAAAATACCTGGATTTTCCCATGTGTATCACTGCCAGCACCTAATAATAAATAACCTTGGATATGTCAAACTTATCCATACCAATTTGGTGAACCTTTCCACGTAATTATCTAACTGTAGTTTTAATTTCAACTTATCTTCCTGGATGATGATCTTCCTTAATATGTCTTGACTTTAGAGTCTAGGTTTGTCCTAATTTCTAAGATTGCTATTGTTGTTGTTGTTGGGTGTCGTCAAGTCAGTTCCAACTCATAGTGACCCTATGTACAACAGAACTAA
Source organism: Dugong dugon (assembly GCA_030035585.1). Lineage (NCBI taxonomy): Eukaryota > Metazoa > Chordata > Mammalia > Sirenia > Dugongidae > Dugong > Dugong dugon. The sequence goes on along the minus strand of CM057464.1, from coordinate 144,440,578 downwards.
ACAGTGCCCGGTCTTGCTTCACCCTCATAATCATTGTTATGCTTGAGCTCATTGTTACAGCCACTGTGTCAATCCATCTCACCAAGGGTCTTCCTCTTTTTCGCTGACCCTCTACTTTACCAAGCATGATGTCCATCTCCAGAGACTGGTCCCTCCTGATAACACGTCCAAACTATGTAAGACATAATCTCACCATCCTTGCTCCTAAGGAGCATTCTGGTTGTACTTCTTCCAAGACAGATTTCTTCATTCTTTTGGCAGTCCCTCGTATATTCAATATTCTTCGCCAACACCACAATTCAAAGGCATCAATTCTTCTTCTGTCTTCCTTATTCGTCCTTCAGCTTTCATGTGCACATAAGGAGACTGAAAACACCATGGCTTGGGTCAGGCACACCTTAGTCTTCAAGGTGACATATTGCAGCAGATTTGCCCAGTGCAATACATCTTTTGATTTCTTGACTGCTGCTGTGCTGATTGTGGATCCAAGTAAAATTAAATCCTTTACAATTTCTATCTTTTCTTCACTTATCTTGGTGTTACTTATTCATCCAGTTGTGAGGATTTTTGTTTTCTTTACGGTGAGGAATACTTAAGCCATACTGAAGGCTGTGGTTTTTGATCTTCATCAGTATATCCCACCTGAATTTAGAGACCATCTCAAGAGTAGATTTGATGCATTGAACATTGATGACCTAAGACCAGACGACTTGTGGGATGACATCAAGGAAATCATACATGAAGAAAGAAAAAAGTCATTAAAAAGACAGGAAAGAAAGAAAAGACTAAAATTCATGTCAGAAGAGACTCTGAAACTTGCTCTTGAATGTTGAGTAGCTAAAACAAAAGGAAGAAATGATGCAGTAAAAGAACTGAACAGAAGATTTCAAAGGGCGGCTCACAAAGACAAAATAAAGTATTGTAATGACATGTGCAAAGACCCAGAGTTAGAAAACCAAAAAGGAAAGAACATGCTCAGCATTTCTCAAGCTCAAAGAACTGAAGGAAAAAATTCAAGCCTTGAGTTGCAATATGGAAGGATTCTACAGAGAAAATACTAAATAACACAGAAAGCATCAAATGAAGATGGAAGGAATACACAGTCACTGTACCAAAAAGAACTGGTCCACTTTCAACCATTTCAGGAGGCAGCATATGATCAAGAACTGATGGTACTGAAGGGAGAAGTCCAAGATGCATTGAAGGCATTGGCAAAAAACAAGGCTCTAGGAATTGACTGAATACCAATTGAAATGTTTCAACAAACGGATGCAGGGCTGGAAGTGCTCACTCATCTATGCCAAAAATTTGGAAGACAGCTACCTGGTCAACAGACTGGAAGCGATCCATATTTATGCCTATTCCCAAGAAAGATGATCCAACTGGATGTGAAAATTATCAAACAATATCATTAATATCAGACATAAGTAAAATTTTGCTAAAGATCATTCAAAAGTGGTTGCAACAGTACATAGACAGAGAACTGCCAGAAATTCAAGCCAGATTCAGAAGAGGATGTGGAACCAGGGATATCATTGCTGACATCAGACAGATCCTGCCTAAAAGCAGAGAATACCACAAAGATGTTTACCTGTGTTTTGTTGACTATGCAAACGCATTCAACTGTGTGAATCATAACATTGCAAAGAATGGGAATTCCAGAACACTTAATTGTGCTCATGTAGAACCTGTGCATGGATCAAGAGGCAATCATTTGAACAGAATAAGGGGATACTGCCTGGTTTAAAGTCAGGAAAGGTGTGCGTCAGGGTTTTATCATTTCACCATACTTATTCAGTTTGTATGCTGAGCAAATAATCTGAGAAGCTGGACTATATAAAGAATGCAGCATCAGGATTGGAGGAAGACTCATTAACAACCTGTGTTATACAGATGACATAAACTTGCTATTATTTTAAAGCATACAGCATGGTACGGCTTTCTCCAGTCCTAGTTGCTTTAGGTAACCACGTTGTCAAGCGATGAGCTTCTTTGGCAGGAATCTGCGCAGGAACTGCAGTCCATGTCTAATTGCCTCCATAAACAATGGCTCCCTTTGCTATGAGACCAGAAGAACTGGTTGCTGCCCAGCTACCATTAGAGAACATTTTGATCAAAGCTTCTATAGAAGAATCCTGACCGAAAGTGGGAAAATGTCAAAGGAATTTCAAATTCTCATGGAATGTGGACTTTCTGGAGAAATTGAGGGTAGATGAGCCTCCAAAGCTATTGTTCTGAGATAATCTTTAAACCTTAAACATCAAATCAAAACTACCTTCTGAAGTCTTCTTTGAACAAAACGATGGCTTAGTAAAGAACGTCTGACTTGAGCATTGTGCTCTTTTAAAGAATTATCTATATGGGATCAAACTGACAACAATAACTAGAAAGGTTAGATGAGACACTTAGGGGACAGTGAGTTTATCTTAGTGATAGTGAAATAATTTGTAAAAGAATAGTGAGGATGGTTGCATCACTTGAAGAATGTACTCAACATAACTGAATTGTACATGTAGAAATTGTTGAATTGGTGCATGTTTTGCTATACATATTTTCACCAAAAAAAAAAAATTATATACAAAAAAGAGCTAACCTTCTGCACCACAAAAAAGAGAATGTGTTTTTCATTGCTTAATTTGAAACTATTAAAAAAAAAAATTGCCATCAAGTCGATTCCAACTCATAGTGACCCTAAAGGACAGAGTATAACTGCCCCACAGGGTTCCCACTAGGGTTCCCAAGGAGCTGCTGGTAGATTCGAATGCCTGTCCTTTTGGTTAGCAGCCAAATGCTTAACCAGTGTGCCACCAGGGCTCCGAAACTGCCTATAGATGCTGATTAATCTTTATTATCTCATATAGTACATGAAGGTTCTCAATAAGAATATAGCTTTGAATGATACATCATTAGATACTTGTTCTTCCCTTGGGAATTCCTTCTAAGTAAAAGGAGAATGTATAACAGAGTTGAGTGTTAAATCTCTTTATAAAAAATCTGTTGGCATCTAGTGGATTCCGACTCATGACAGCCCCATGTGTTACAGAGTAGACTTACTTCTTCCATAGGCTTTTCTTGGCTGTAACCTTTAAGAAAGTATATCACTAGGGCTTTATTCCATGGAGCTGCTGGGTAAGTTCGAACCACCAGTCTTTAGGTTAGCAGTCGAACGCAAACCATTTGGGTAAACCAACACATTTTCTAAATTACAGTTGTTTGATAGGTTCCTTTTTTTCCCCATCTCTAAATCTTTGTTCCATCAAAGAACCAAAAACCAAACCAGTGTGAGTGATTTAAGAAGTGAAATACACAATTATAATTAGTATAAAATGCACTTGTCCAAAAATTAAATAGCAAAAAAATAAAAATAATTACTGAGGTGTGCAGTAAGGAGAAAATGAATGAATGACTACTAGATCTGCACAAAACTGTTTTCATCATTCTATTTGAAAATACTCATAGAGGCCAAAAAGCAAACATTCTTTCAAAAAGAACAGTAGACTCCAGCTAATGATACACTTTGGTTCACACACAGAAAAATTTACCAAAAAAATCTACTTTGTAAAATCCTTTTTTGTTCCACATGATTGTTCAGTGCCTCAGAGTGATTTGCTAAGTGGTGTTGGTTGATAGGGCCATTGTGAATTGGAGCAGGACCAAGACAGTTGGCCTTTCCTATCACCTGGAGGCCACTTGAATGTTAAAAGAACAGCAGACCTGATGTTTCTGGATTCCTACCACACATTGCAGCAATAAATGAACAGTAATGAATTAGATGAATCACATTTTACAGGCTAGTTTCATTTGGCCATGTTTATAGAGAATAGTCACAGGATATTGTACGAGAAAAATGCTTGAAATAGATTGCATATAATGTGTGATACCTATGCAACTAGCATTATTGATTAAAAACACGTTGTTGTTGTTGGGTGCCTTCAAATTGATTCCAACTCATAGCAACCCCATGTGACAGAGTAGAACTGCTTCATAGGGTTTTCTTGGCTGCCATCTTTATGAAGGTAAATTGCCAGGCAGTTCTACTGCAGAACCCCTGGGCGGGTTTGAACTGCCAATGTTTCAGTTAGCAGCCAAGCACTTAACCCTTGCACCACCAACCAAACCAAACCAAACCCATCGCCATGAAGTCGATTCCAACTCATAACAACCCTTTAGGACAGAGTAGAACTGCCCCATAGGGTTTCCAAGGAGCACCTGGAGGATTTAAACTGCCAACCTTTTGGTTAGCAGCCATAGATAGCTCTTAACCACTACACCACCAGGGCATCATCAGGCCTCCTTAAAAACACATTAGCATAAAATAAATAGAAGTTTTTTCAAATGCCCTAATTTAATACCTTTATCATCTGTTCAAACTTTATATTAGATTTACCGATATGGCTGATAAACTAGTTGCTGTGTACTTAAAGTTGCTAGGTATAAGATATGCATAGTTCGTGCATATCAAATCTCCAATATCATTTTAAGAAAAAAATCGAAAATTTGGAAAAAAATTCAAGTCTGTGTTTCTAAATAACTCTTTCAAATGATGGTATCATAACATATTCATAACGAAAATGTTCTGTTTTCATTCAGAAAAGGTTCAATTGCATCTTACTATTTTAGCAAAATAAAATCGTTGTCAAACTGAGTAGTCACATGACAAAATGAAGTTCAAAAGACCTCCTAAATAGAAAATAATAAATTTCCTTCTTTTAAGAAGAAACAAAGCTTTTCAAAGTTTTGACATGATACAGATTCCAAGAAATACTTCTCACATGTGCCACCAAGGGCCATAAATATTGAGTTCTGATTTCAACAAATACTCAAGGAATTTAGATGTAAAGGGAAAACAATCTATATATTTTATTGACTATAATGGCAATAAAAATAAACATCTTCAGATATCCTACATATAAATAAGGCAAGGAATTTACCTCTGAAATATGAGTAAGATTGTATTTGAGACTTTGTTTACTAGCTGATAAACTGAAATTCTTTGATAAAATGTTACTTTTAAGCTTTAGGCAATCAAGTTGGAATATAAAATTTGCCATCATGTAACCTCAGTAATGTGTTCCTATTTGCAGTGTTTAATGCTAATACGAAATATTACTAGCTAGTTAGCTAACTTTCAATATCCAACTATCAATAAAACTATTTCCTTGATTGGAAAATAACCTATTTAATTATTTAACAGTACAAAGGCATAACATTTACTTGAGATTTTCGAGAATAGAAGGCTACAGTCACCGTTAGTGAACAAGTCCTGAGGGCCTTGGGGTGGGGGGGTTACTCTTTACCCTTACTACCCTTATTATTAGACCTGAAACGTATTCTTTCAGTAGAAAAGAATATAACTCAAATGCAGAAAAGAAGGGACAAAGAAAAGACAGGAAAGGAAGGAGGGGACGGCAGGAAGGAGGGAGGAAAAGGTAAGTTAAAAAATAGAAAAAATTCTACACATTTAGTGAAAAGCATCTATATATCAACATTATTGTTTTACCTACTCGTGCACCCTTCCTCTTGCCTAAAATACTGTCAAGATAGAAGCTTTTAGAGTTTACGCCTAGAAATCACAGTAATTCATGAAGATTGTAATTCAAAGTAAAATCCTCCCATCTCACCATAAACTAATTTGTTGAAAAATACAAACAAATTTATTTGAATATGTTTATTATTGACTCCAGCCATCACTTTTATTAATATTTTGTTAAAATAACAACAGTGACAACAATAATAATAATGAATGACAGACATATAATGTGTACAAGCTAACTGCTTGCGCTGGAGAAATTCACTTTCTCTTTTATAATCAAATTGTGGAAATTAGTAATTATTAAAATCTCTTGCTTATGATTTACAAGAATCTTTAAGAGAAACATAAAAGTAAAATCTTTTGGTAAATTTACAAAAGAGTTAATTTTTAATGCCTTTTTTTTTTTTAAGCGAAGAAGACTATTTTAGACTAATACCTGACAGAGCTAACTACATCAAAAAAGGGCAAGTTCTCTGACTACTTATTCATTTCTAATCACACTTAAATTGCATCATCTTTAAAATAGTGAGTTCTCTATTAAGGGAATAGTGTAAGGTAATTGCATTGCATTGGGCAAATCTGCTGCAAAAACCTCTTTAAAGTACTAAAAAGCAAAGATGTCACTTTGAGGATTAAAGTGCACCTGACCCAAGGCATGGTATTTTCAATTGCTTCATAGGCATGTGAAAACTGGACAATGAATAAACAAGATGGAAGGAGAACTGACACCTTTGAATTATGGTGTTGACAAAGAATACTGAATATACCATGGATATATTCATGGCAAGAAGAAACAAATCTGTCTTGGAAGAAGTACAACCAGAATGATCCTTAGAAGCAAGAATGGCGAGACTGTATCTCATGTACTTTGGACATGTTATCAGGAGGGACCAGTTCCTGGAGAAGGACATCATGCTTGGTAAAGTAGAGGGTGAGAGAAAAAGAGGAAGACCCACAAAGACATGGGTTGATACAGTGGCTGCAACAGTGGGCTCAAGTATAATGATTATGAGGATGGCACAGGAGCCGGCAGTGTTTCAGTCTGTTGTACGTAAGGTTGCTGGGAGTCAGAACTGACTTCATGGCACCTAACAAAACAACAACATAAGGGAATGAAAGGTAATTTAATTTTTTTAAAGCAACTCCACATATATATGCTTGTACTTTGCATAAATTATTCTATTTATCTCCTAGCAATACCACAGGTAGCTAAGAATTATTAACTCCATTTTTATTTCTCAGGAAACTTTAGCTCACACAGATAAGTCAGGAAGAACAGACTGTCTCTGAAGACTAGGTTCTTTCTGTTACTCACTTGTATTTCCAGATATCTTGCTTAGAACTATCTTCTACCTTTTGTCAACTGGCTGGCTCCTCTGTGTCCTTGGTGTCAATGATGCCCTTCTCTGTCATTTGCCAAAATCTTTTTAATTCATCTCCCCTGCACTATGGCTGCTAACAAAAAGGTCGGCAGTTCGAATCTACCAGGCTCTCCTTGGAAACTGTCTGGGGCGGTTCTACTCTGTCCTATAGGGTCACTATGAGTCAGAATCAACTCAACAGCGATGAGGTTTTTTTTTTTTTTTGCTTCCCCTAGTAGACTGCATGGTCCTTAAGAACAGGATTCTTGACTTTCTCTTTGGGTTCCCAGCCTTGCTACCAGTGACAGACACATGGTTAACAGTCACCAACTATTAACAAAACTAATCAAACTCCCTTCCCCATCTTGTGCTTTTTCTTTAGAGAGCTAAGAATCAAAATTTGAACACTCTTTACCAATTTGGTCCTTTTTTATGTCTGGTTTTCACTTCAAAAAGTGAGTATAATATTTGCCTCTCATACAAATATGCCATAATACAAAGTAATGGCCAAGTGTAATGTTTCTTGGGATCCTGTTAAAATGACAAAGAGGACTAATGTAGTCCAAAAAACCAAAACCCATTGCCATCGAGTCGATTCCGACTCATAGCGACCCTACAGGACAGAGTAGAACTGCCCCATAGAATTTCCAAAGAGCACCTGGTAGATTCAAACTGCTGACCTTTTGGTTAGCAGCTATAGCTCTTAACCACTATGCTACCAGCGTTTCCAATGTGGTCCATTGACTTTAAATTATTTCTACAATAACAGCTAACATAGGGATGCATTTAGGTTTGTAAAAAAACTCGGATCTGTTATATTTATGGAGGAATGTCGCATTTAACAGTAAATCAAAATTTAACAACTTTAAAAGAAAAAGCATTTTGTTTTTAGTGACATTATGTTTTTCATGTTGTTCACCTGTCACCAATATTCACTTCCTGTGTTTGAGAGGACAGCAGTTGTTGCTGTAAGTTGATTATGCTTTTCTTTCTGGTATAAGTGGAGAACTTTCTGTCCCCTAGGGAAAATGTCCTGAGAGTCTTACTATTTGCTTACGGAGCAGGTGAGTATGACCTACATTAAAGTGGTAAATTATATCTAGATCTGACATTCTAATCCTACTCCTCTTTTGGGCTTAAGAGAGCACAGAAATGTTTCTTCCTCAAGGCAGAACTGAGAGGAAAAAAATTTTTTCCTTCCACCCACACTAGCAAATATTTGAGGAACTTTGGGAACAAATTGATTTTTAAAACAAACAATAACAAAACAGCCTTTCTATGCACTATTCAGCATTCCCAGGGGCATACCTGGTAGGTTGGTGGATGCTATCTCAGATTCTGGGGGAAAAAAAAAATCTTAGTTTCTTTGTTCCTCTTTCTCCAAACAGATTTATTTCAGAGAGCCCTATCGGCAGAACGGCCAAATTCAGAGCTACTACTGCCCAAGGACAAGAATACTCTAGTCTCAACAGAAAACTTCCCCACAATCTAAGCTCTCTCTGGGGAAGCAGCAGAGATGACTGTGGGCAATCCAGCTCTATATCTGAAATCTTTACTTGACCAGTTGAAAGTGAGTTTTATTTACCTATTTCAACGCCATGGAAGGTCACCCAAATTATGTTTTTTACTACAATTAGCTTACTGCACAATCAGCATATATTTTAGCTACAGCACAGTACTATTGAAAAAGGAATGCAATTCTTTCATAATTCAGAAATATCATAAAAACTACTCTCAATGTGATTCTTAATACAAAATGGACAGTTATCAGCGTAACTGAGGGAAGGCACATGGACATAAAGAATGTCCTTTCGAAAAATACTGGAAACATAAAATGTTATATGAACTATAAATAAAATTTATAAGTAATGTAGCTCTGGGGAGAAGGCACACCAGGTGTGGATCACTTTAGAAGCAGTGCTTGTCAAAGATTACTACCTGTTTGGCTCTCATTTAAGCTGGGGGATTCATATTGTCAACAGCAAGAATCAACCTTTAAATGTTTTATTTCAAGGATAGAAAGTGAGCAAATGAGATGTAAATGAAACGAGTTTTATGATTTATGTCCATGCATAGCTTGAGGTCTGAAATTAAAGTGCCCTTTCAACACTGAAAAGAACAAAAAGTTAAATACGTTTTGTAAAATTTCAAAACTGATAGGCTACTACTGATGTTCACCTAAAGCTGGTAATGCTGCTAAACATGAATGGCTGTTACCATATTGATTTCCTTTTAATTCTCAAAGTGGTGTTTTCAACCTGCGCCACATTTTCACGTCTTAATTATAATGAACTGAATCAGATTAATTAGCAATGCCAGAAAAGATGCAGGCAGAGGTAGGTAACTACCCTTGTTCCTAAGAATCCTATTAAGAAAGTTAGTAACGACATTAATATGTTACAACTATTGAGCAGGTTTTTATATGCCATAATGTGCTAAACTTGTTACATATATCGTTTTATTTAATTCTCACAATACACGTATGAGATAGGTGTATAATCGTCATCCCTGTTTTACCAGATATGGAAATAAGGCTTAGAGAGATTATGTGATTTGTCCAAAATCTGCGCTTCAGCTCAGCTTTAAATCCTGTTAGTATGACTAAAATTATGTGCTTGTATTTTTCAGCTACACTGCTTGTTTTAGAGGCAGAGAGAAGCAGCCTTTACTTAGGTACCACAAGTAACAACGCAGAAACAAGGGATAATGAGAGTATCTACAAGAAACACCACTTAGCTCCCACTAATAAAGGTCACCTTCCTTGGTCACTGAATTAATCTAATAGAATCATACCAGCCTTGTCTCTTCCAATTCCAGCTCTGCCAGTCATTGAAAGTTTCCAACCTGCTTTAAGTAACTGTTGTGTATTTAGACAATCAATCTGTTTTCTATCATGAATCTACTCATAGGTTGATATCTCATCCATTCAAATCACTACATTCAATAATGTCTTAAACTCAATAAATATTTCTAATTCTGATTTGATTAGATGTTATTATATGACTTTATGTTAATTTGAGTCCCTATATGGAGCAAACAGTTAACTTACTCGGCTGTTAGCCAAAAGGTTGGAGGTTTGAGTCCACCCAGAAGCTCCTCAGAATAAAGGCCTAGCAACCTACTTTAAAAACTCAGTCACTGAAAACTTTATGGAGCACAGTTCTACTCTAATACGTATGGAGTCACCATGAGTTGGATTTGACTCCATGGCTACTGGTTATGCTAATTTACTTTCTCCTCAAAGATGATTCAAGATTTGGTTTAGTATTTTAACTCTTTCATCCGTTTCATCCATTAAATCCACACACCTTCATCAATCCACTCTCCCATTCTGCACAATTTTTCCCAAACTTCTTTAGTGTCCTTTAATTTAATCTCTGACCCCTTGAATCCCTCTTGACTTTCAGATGAGTTCCCTTCATACTTCATGTGATAGTTAAGATTGTGTGTCAACTTGACTGGGCCATGATTCTCTGTGTTTAGGCAGTCGTATGATATTGTGATCACTTCCCTATTGAGATTTGATATGTGATTGCCCCCATGATGAGATCTGCTGTGAGTAGCCAATCAGTTGAAAGCGAGTTTCCTTGGGCATGTGGCCTGCATCTGAACATAAGCAGATGTCTGGCTTTTGCCTCCTATAGATCCTGCAGCTGGCTCCTATTCATCTGACCTCTGTTTCTTGGGACTTGAGCTAGCAGCTCATCTGCGATCTTGCCTGCCACTCTTGGGATTCGTCGATCTTTGCAGCCTGTGAGCAAAAGCCCTGCTCTCCAACCTGCCAATCTTGGGTTCACCAGCCCCTGTGGCTATGTGAATTAGGAGAAGGCCCTATCCTGATCCATGGATTTGGGATGTTCCAGCCTCTACAACTGCATGAGCCATTTCCTTGATATCAATCTCTCTCTATATATATATTTATATACTTTATTGGTTTTGCTTCTCCAGAGAACCCAGCCTAAGGCACCTCATAATAGAGTCATCCATTTTCATAAGAAAACAGAGCTAACTTCTTACTTCCAGCCACACAATATTGCCTACACCTTCATCCAGTCCCTCCTCCTTTCCCACTGTAATATGTAAGTGCATTTATCTGCCTATGGAAATATGTCTTCCCTTCAGCCTCATGTGCACTATTCTCTCTCATAGGAGAAAAGAGGAGGAAACCAAAGGAACTAGAAATGAAGTCAGCGAGGAAGAGTCCAACTTCTTCCCTACTCTCCTCCCTTCCCTGCTTCTTCCACCAACACCACACACAACCACACCCTCCCATCAAACCCTGTGAAATGCTACTCATACCAGAGACCATTTAAAAATATTTCTTCTTCTCTAAGTTTTTGGAAATGTGGCATAAAATGACAAAACTGATCATAAAAGAATGCCCTCAATTTTTTTTTTTAAACCTAACCAAACCCTCAGAAAATGAGGCTTTTTCCTCCCACAATTTTTTTTGGAACTACCTTTTTTCACTTGATTGCTAAGCATTACATGGCACTGTCTCTTCCTATTGCTATCAAATCAACAATATGCTCCAGGTTTTCTTCTCCAATTACCCTTCTCAAGCCCCTTTCCAAGCTTCTCTTCTCTTTCTTTGCCATTATTTAATATTGGAAGAGCTCCTCAAGGATTGGCTGTATGCTCACTTCAGTTCTCACACTACACTCTTCTTAACCAATCCCTTATCTTTACCATGTCTTCAAAGGCTATATCTAGATCATTGACTTTGAATGGGAAGACCAGTTCTAATGTACAGAAAACTCTAAGAAACACGAGATTTGAGTATTTAGGTACTCAGTAACAAAAAAAAAAAAAAAAAAAAATCAAACCTGTTGCTGTAGAGTCAATTCTGACTCACTGTGACCCTATATTTTCCACAGAAGAACTAAGCTCCATTGGGTTTTTTTGGCTATGATCTTTAAGGAAGCAGATTGCCAAGCCTTTCTTCTGCTGTGCAGCGGAGTGGGTTACAACCACCAACCTTTCAGTTAATAGCTACAGCAAACTGTTTGTGCCACCAAGAGATCTTAGGTACTCCTGGAGAAGGACAGCATGCTTAGTAAAGTAGAGGGTCAGTGAAAAAGAGGAAGACCCTAAAGGAGGTATACAGTGGCTGCAACAACGGGCTCAAACATAGCAATGACTGAGAGGGTGACACAGGACTGGGCAGCATTTTGTTTTGTACGTAGGGTCACTATGAGTCAGAAATGATGCACCTAACAACAACAATCAAAATGACAATTGTAGTTTTAATCTGCAAAATGTTAATTTACCATCTCTCAGCTAAAACCTGGCTCAAATTAATCTTTTATTTCTTTAAGAGAAACGAATAAACTTTGCTTTAATTATCTACCACTATTATTTGCACCTTTTTTTTTTAAGTTTGGGATTAAACATATTAAACGTGTATACATGAAAGCATTGTGGATATCCCTTATTGAAATACTGAGAAAGCCATCGGTCACATGGATAGCCACAACAGCAGCAGTCTTAAAACATTATGTGCTCTCCTAATTTTATAAAACTATGGACTCCTCATATATTTTGAAGTTGGCATTTAATTTTTTAATCATAAATTTAAATAGCTAGGGATATAAGTTGTAGAATACTAAAAATATTGGTATTTTGGAATAAAACTGTTGTGTAATTCTTAAAATGAGTCTAGTCTTATTAATCACATATATCTGAAAAAAATATGTAACTGAAAATGATTTTTCAAAAAGTTCTGTAACAGATTTCCGGCAAAATGGCACTCTAGGTAGAAGCACCACGCCATCCCTCCATAGCAAAGATCTGAAAAACTAAGCCGAACAGACAAAACAACAATCCTGAAACCCTAAAACATCAAATGAAGAGATAAAGACTCAGCCAAGCACCAAATGGAGTGAGAAAAGTGACAGAGAATGGAGAGCGAGGAGAGATTCATGCAGATGTCTCCTATCAGCTAACGCAGCAAGGATCCGCCATCTTGGACTCCTATTGGAGACCAGCAAACTGGGGGTATGAGAAAGCAGCTTCACAGAGCTTCCAGCGGGAGATAAAAATACCAGTAATTTTCGATATATGCTTTCCCACCCCCCACCCTTCTTCAACCCCACTTGGCCTCCTTTGCTTCCTGCGGCCACAATCTCTTGTCTGGGAAGCACTGGCTGCTTGGATTCCATCCACCTGAACAGGCCGGATCTCTGAATGCCATTTGTTGGCTGCTGGTGTTGCTTTTTTCCACTTCTTTTGATTTCTTCCTTACTTGTCACCACCTCCCCCTCTTTTCTCTCAAACATGTGGCTCTGTACGCCATCTTTGCTTCTTCCTGAGGGGCTGCAGAGCTCTGGTAATTTGTGATATACGCTTTCCCACCCCCTACCCGTCTTCATCCACACTCGGCCTCCTCTGCTTCCCGCGGACACAGTCTCTTGTCCAGGAAACACCAGCTGCTTGGATTCCACAACCTGCACTAACTGGCTCTCTGAGTACTATTTGTTGGCTGCTGGTGTTGCTTTTATTCTGATTCTATTGATTTCTTCCTTACCTCTCAACACCTCCCACTCCATTCACTCAAATACCTGGCTCTGTGTGCCATCTTTGCTTCTTCCTGAGGGGCTGCAGAGCTCTGTTCGAGTGTGGACCTGCCTCCCAGTCTGGGCTGCCACGCTGGTGGGATCCCGGGGATTTTGTTCATTTTTTGTATTGAATTGTTTGTTTTCTTTTCCTTTTCTTGAGTTGGGAGCCCATTTTGGCCAGGCAGTTCTGCGTGGCTTGGAACCGACCCCCTCGGCTTGCACAGATGTGCAGAGGGATCACTGAGAGCATTTCTTTTCTCGTTGTTTTTTTTTTTTCTATTTTTTTGGGGGCTTTTCTTGTTCTTTTTTTTTGGATTTGTTTTGCTTTCTTTTCCCTCTTTTTCCCTTTTTGTCTTTCTTCATTGCTCGGTTTCACGTCTCTCTATATCTTCCTTCTCTTTCTGTTCCCTGAATACATGGTGTTGCATACCTCTGTGCCTTCTAGCCAGGCTGTGCTGCAACACCTGAGAGCAACATCCCCAGACCTCATAGACGCACCAGTAGGATCCCTGGGAACTTTGCTGTTCTTTAACCTTTCTGATTTTTATTTGTTCATTATTTTCTTTTCTTTTTTTTTTCTTCCTCTTCCCTTTTTGTTCTTCTCCATATCATAGTCTCTCATCTCTCCACGCCAATGGCAAGATCCTCTAGCATTCTTTTTTGTTTGTTTGTATGTTTTTGGCTCTGTTCCTCTCTCCTCTCTCCCATATCCATCTTAGCTACACACATAACAATCTCCCCGCTACATCCTGCCTACCCGCACCGTGCGTTTGACATCACACCACCAAGCAGCACAGGCATGGCCTACTGGAACCTGCCCCGCACTGATTGCCGACCTGCCCTGGTGGCTTGTAGTAGGTGCCACAGACAACCTGTCCCAGTGACTCCTCTTCAGCTGGACCTGCCTGGCCATACCACGTCTGGGTGACTGACCCTGCCAACTGGAGAGGGAGGCGAGGGGTATTGTGCCCACAGACGAGCACACAGCAAAGAGCACACAGCCCACCTGCTCAGACATAGCCAAATTAAAAAAAAAAGGGACAAAACAAACAAATCTACAATCAATAAACAAGAAAAATAACTACTAAATGTCCCAATGACAGCAGACAATAAGAAAACATTTACAAAAACAGGACAGGATGGTTCCAGTAGGCGTCCAAAATAAAACACCAGATGACTTTCCAGTAGAAGAAAAGGCACTAGAACTACCTGATAGGGAATTCAAATCTCTAATACTCAGAATTCTCCAAGAGCTGAAGCAAAAAGCAGATAAAAATGAGGAAAAAATAGACAAATTCATGGAAAATACAGACAAATAATTGGAAGAAAGCAGGAAAATAATGCAGGAACAAAATGCAAAAATAAATTCACAACTAGAAATTATACAAAGACAACAATTAGAAATCCAAAAGATAAACAACAAGATTTCAGAAATAGACGGTATCACAGAAGGGCTGAGAAGCAGATTTGAAACGGTGGAAGACAGGATCAGTGGAACTGAAGACAAACACTTGGATACAACTCTGTTTGAGGAAAACTCAGAAAAATAAAACAAAGAAGAATGAAGAGACCCTGAGAGTTATGTGGGATACAATCAAAAGCAAAAATTTACAAGTGATTGGACTTCCAGAATAGGGAGAGAAAACAGAAAACACAGAGAGGATCATTGAAGAACTGCTGACAGAAAACTTCCCCAATATCATGAAAGAGGAAAACCTGACCATCCAAGAAGCTCAACAAACCCCATATAGGAGAGACCCCAAAAGAAAATTACAAAGGCATATCATAATCACACTCGTCAAATCCAAAGAAAAAAAAAGAAAACTGAGACGAGCTCGTGAAAAACAAGAAGTCACATACAGAAGAGAAACAATAAGACTAAGCTCAGATTATTCAGCAGAAACCATGCAGGCAGGAAGGCAATGGGATGACATATATAAAATCTTGAAAGAAAAAATTGCCAGCCAAGAATAATATATGCTGTAAAACTCTCATTCAGATATGATGGTGAAATTACATGATTTCCAGATAAACAGAAATTAAGGGAATATATAAAAGTCAAACCAAACTTACAAGAATTATTAAAGGGAGTTCTTCGATCTGAGAACAAACAACTTCAGCTCACAGGCAGAATCTAGGACACAGGATTGCATCAGCCAGATACCAGTCTAGGAAATGAACTCTCAAGGACTATCCAAAACCAAAAGAAATACAACAGGGAATGAGAGCAGTTAATCAATAAAAGACAACAACATCAAAACAATAAAAGAGGGAATAAACGGCATAGGTATAGAACCTTCTAATGGAGAGGAAGGCAAGGCGATACCAAGTAATGGTAGACTGCTTCAAACTTAGAAAGATAAGGGTAAAATTCATGATAACTACGAAGAAAGTTAATAACCATACTCATAAAAATAAAGAGGAAAAACATAAAGTTTCAACAAAAACAAAACCTACAAAAACAAAAGAAATGAAAAAAAAAATCCACAAACAAAAGTAACTCAGAACAAGAGAGTAAGAAAAACAAAGAAAACGTCAGCACCACAAAAAAAAAACCCTACAAAATGACAGCAACAAACTCACATCTATCAATAATTACACTGAATGTAAATGGACTCAATGCACCCATAAACAGATGGAGAGTGACAGAATGGATAAGAACACAGGATCCATCAATATGCTGTCTACAAGAGACACACCTTAGAAACAAAGATGTGAATTTATTAAAAGTCAAAGCTTGGAAAAAAAATATATCAAGCTAATAACTACCAAAAAAGAGCAGGAGTGGCAATTCTAATCTCAGAGAAAATAGACTTTAAAACAAAATCCACCATAAAAGACAAAGAAGGACACTATATAATGATTAAGGGGACGATCCATCATGAAGACATAACCATAATAAACATCTACACACCCAATGACAGGGCTCCAACATACATAAACTCTAACAACACTGAAAAGAGAAATGGACAGTTCCACAATAATAGTAGGACACCACTACTCAGTAAAGGACAGAACACACCACTCTTAGTAAAGGACAGAACAACTAAGAAGAAACTCAGCAAAGATACAGAAGACCTAAAGGGCACAATCAGCCAACTTGACCTCATAGACATATAAAGAACACTCCATCCAACTGCTGCAAAGTACACATTCTTTTCCAATGCACATGGAATGTTCTCCAGAATAGACCACATCTTAGACCACAGAGCAATCATCAACAAGATCCAAAACGTTGAGATAATTCAAAGTATCTTCTCTGACCACAGTGCTATCACAGTAGAAATTAACAACAAAAACAGCAGGGAAAATAAAATCAATTACATGGAAACTGAATAATACACTGCTTACACATCAGTAGATAATAGAAGAAGTCAGAGATGGAATCAAAAAATTCCTAGAATCAAATAAGAATGAAAACATATCATACCAAAACTTTTGGGACACAGCAAAGGCAGTCCTCAGAGGACAATTTATAGCAATAGATACACACATCAAAAAAGAAGAAAGGGATAAAATCAAAACGTTAACTACAGAACTCAAACAAATAGAAAGAGAACAGCAAAAAAAGCCCACAGCCACCAGAAGAAAGGAAACAGTAAAGATCAGAGCAGAAATAAATGAAACAGAGAACAGAAAAACAATAGAAAAAATCGACAAAACCAAAAGTTGGTTCTTTGAAAGAATCAACAAATCGACAAACCACTGGCCAGACTGACAAAAGAAAAACAGGAGAAGACACAAATAACACAAATAAGAAATGAAATGGGGGACATTACAACGGACTCAACTGAAATAAAAAGGATTATAACACAATATTATGAAAAACTATACTCCAACAAATTTGAAAACCTAGAGGAAATGGATACATTTCTAGAAACACACGGCCTCCCCAAACTACAACAAAGTGATGTTGAAAATCTGAACAGACCCATAACAAGAGAAGAGACTGAAAAGGTAATAAAAAAACTCCCAACCAAAAAAAGCCCTGGCCCAGAAGGCTTCACTGGAGAATTCTACAAAACATTTACAGAAGAGCTTGTACCAGTACTACTCAAGCTATTTCAGAGCACAGAAAAGGAAGCAACACTTCCAAATTCATTCTATGAAGTCAGCATAACGCTGATACCAAAACCAGGCAAAGACGTCACAAAAAAAGAAAACTGCACACCAATATCTCTCATGAATATAGATGCAAAAATTCTGAACAAAATTCTAGCCAATAGAATCCAGCATCATATCAAAAAAATAATACACCACAACCAAGTAGGATTCATACCAGGTATGCAAGGATGGTTCAACATTAGAAAATCAATCAACATAATCCACCACATAAATAAAAGGAAAGAATCACATGATCATCTCAATTGACATAGAAAAGGCATTCAACAAAGTCCAATGCCCATTCCTGATAAAAGCTCTTGATAAAGTAGGTATAGAAGGGAAATTTCTCAACATAATAAAGGGCATCTATGCCAAACCAATGGCCAACATCATTCTTAATGGAGAGAGATTGAAAACATTCCCCTTGAAAACAGGAACAAGACAAGAATGCCCTTTATCACCACTCCTATTTAAAATTGTGCTGGAAGTACTAGCTAGAGCAATAAGGCAAGAAAAAGAAATAAATGGCATTCAAATTGGTAATGAAGAAGTTAAACTGTCCCTGTTTGCAGATGATATGATACTAAACATAGAAAACCCTAAAAACTCCACGAGAAATCTACTGGAACTAATAGAAAGATTCAGCAGAGTAGCAGAATACAAGACAAACATACAAAAATCAGTTGGATTCCTATACACCAGTAAGGAGAATGATGAAAAGGAAATCAGGAAAACAATACCATTTATAATAGCCCCTAAAAAGATAAAATACTTAGGAATAAATCTGACCAGGGATGTAAAAGACCTATACAAAGAAAACTACAAAACACTACTGCAAGAAACCCAAAGGGATCTACATAAATGGAAAAACATACCATGCTCATGGATAGGTAGACTCAACATTGTGAAAATGACAATTTTACCCAAAGCAATTTACAAATACAATGCAATCCCGATCCAAATACCAAGAACATTCTTCAAAGAGATGTAAAACTAATCATTAACTTTATATGGAAAGGGAAGAAGCCCCAAATAAGTAAAGCACTACTGAAGAAGAAGAATAAAGTTGGAGGACTCACATTACCTGACTTCAGAACCTACTATACAGCTACAGTAGTCAAAACAGCCTGGTACTGGTACAATGACAGATACATTGACCAATGGAACAGAACTGAGAACCCAGATGTAAATCCATCCACCTACAATCATCTGATCTTCGACAATGGCCCAAAGTCCATCAAATGTGGAAAAGACAGTCTTTTGAACAAATGGTGCTGGCAAAACTGGATATCCATCTGCAAAAAAATGAAACAGGGCCCATACCTCATGCCAGATACAAAAACTACTTCAAAATGGATCAAAGACCTGAATATAAAGCCTAAAACTATAAAGTTCATAGAAGAAAAAATAGGAGCAACACTACAGGCCTTAATACAGGGCATTAACAGGATACAAACCATAACCATCAACACACAAACCCCAAAAGATAAGCTATATAACTGGGATCTTCTAAAAATCAATCACCTATGCTCTTCAAAAGACTTCACTAAAAGACTAAAAAGAGAATCTACAGACTAGGAAAAAATTTTTGGATGGTAAAGTCAGACAAAGGTCTAATCTCCATAATCTACAAGAAAATCCAACACCTCTACAACAAAAGGACAAATAATCCTATTCAAAAATGGGCAAAGGAAATGAACAGACACTTCACCAAAGAAGACATTCAAATGGCCAACAGACACATGAGGAAATGCTCGCGATCACTAGCCATTAGAGAAATGCAAATTTAAACCACAATGAGATACCATCTCACCCCTGCATTACTGGCACAAATCAAAAACACTGTAAATAACAAATGTTGGAGGGGCCGCGTGGAGATCGGAACTCTTATGCACTGCTGGTGGGAATGCAAAACGATACAACCATTTTGGAAAATGATATGGCACTTCCTCAGAAAGCTAGAAGTAGACATACCATTCGATCCAGCAATCCCACTCCTAGGAATATATCCTAGAGAAATAAGAGTCATCACTCAAATAGACATATGCACACCTATGTTCGTGGCAGCATTGTTCACAATAGCAAAACGATGGAAACAACCTAGATGCCCAACAAAAGATGAATGGATAAACAAACTATGGTACATACACACAATGGAGTACCATGCAATGAGAAAGAACAATGATGAATCTGTGAAGCATCTCATAACATGGATGAAAGTGGAGGACATTATGCTAAGTGAAATAAGTCAATCACAAAAAGACAAATATTGTATGAATCCTCTATTGTAAAAACCCATGAAAAAGTTCACACACAAAATGTAACAATCTTTTTTAGTTACCAGGGATGGGAGGGTTGGGGGGGAAATACTAAATAGGCAATAGATAAGTGGTATCTTGGGTGAAGGGTGAGACAGTACACAATACAGGGGAAACCAGCACAACTTGTACAAGGAAAGGTCATGGAAGCTCCATAGACACATCCAAACTCCCTGAGGGACTGAACTGCTGGGTGGAGGGCTGTGGGGACCATGGTCTCTGTGAACATCTAGCTCAATTGGCATAACACAGTGTATAAAGACCATGTTCTACATTCTACCTTGGTGAGTAGTGTCTGCGGTCTTAAAAACCTGTGAGCAGCCATCTAAGATACTCCAGTGGTCTCATCCCTTCTGGAGCAAGGGAGAATGAAGAGAACAGGATACAAGGAAAAGATTAGTCCCAAGGACTAATAGATGGCAGCTACCAAGGCCTCCACCAGACTGAATCCAGTGCAGCTAGATGGTTCCCGGCTACCACCACTGACTGCTCTGACCACGATCACTACAGAGCGTTCTGAACAGAGCTGGAGAAGGATGTAGAACAAAATTCTAACTCACAAAAAAAAAGGACCAGATTTACTGGCCTAAAGGAGACTGGAGAAACCCTGAGAGTATGGCCCCAAGACACCCTTTTAGCTCAGTGGTGAAGTCATCTCCGAGGTTCACTGTTCAGCCTGGGAGTGGACAGCCCCATAAAACCAAATGGGACTAATGAGGTACAGCAGTCCAGGGACAAGGGCCAGAAGGCAGAAGAGGACCCAAGGTTGCGTAAGAATAGTGTTGATGTATTGTGAGGTTGTTACCATTGTCATAGGGCAACATGTGTACTATTAAATGAGAAACTATTTTGTTCTGCAAGCCTTCATCTAAAGTGAGAATAGCAGCACAATTGGAAGAGCGTAGTCAATGTCACTGAAATGTGCATGTAGAAATTTTTGAAATGGTGTATCTTTGGCTATGTATTTTTCACCAGAAAAAAAAAAAAGTCGAGAAGGGAGGGAATTGACATGTTGTGGGGTTGTTAACCAATGTCATAAAACAATATGTGTACTACTGTTTCATGAGAAACTATTTGTTCTGTAAGCCTTCACCTGAAGTACAATAAAGAAAAAAAAAAGTTTTGTAACAATACTGTAAAAAAAAATATGCTTTCCTCCTTGGCACAAGTGAATGAAGACTTTTCTCTTTTTAAAAAGTATAAAAAAAAAAATTTATACTAATTTAAAATAAAATTAAGTGTAAAAAATGTCTAAAAATTTACATGCTAAGTGTAATTTTTTTCTTTTTTTTGAGTTATAATTGAAATTATTAGTAGAGCATAATTACCAAAGCAATGTATTTTAAGTTCTCATAAATAATTATTAAACAAAATTACAATTATTGGAAAATGAATCTCTTAATGAGATGGATGGAACAGGCTTTTTTCTCCATTTAGTTCATGTATTCCAAGGATGACTAGTACTTATTGCTAAAATGAGACAAAGCTCAGCATCAATTCTTTTTTTCCCTTTTGTTCTTTTTTTTTTTTTTTTTTTTTGTAGCTATAACTGGGGAAACTCTTTGTTCACATAAATAAATACAAATGGAAGAAACTCCTTCCATTATAGTAATGACATTCAGTTCCTTGAACTGCTTCTCAGTTACATGTGAAAAGTCAGTGATCTTTCATCAAAAATTATTTTAATCATATATCAGCTGACAACTCAATTAGGCCCTTCTGCAACTTTGCTGAAAGAATTGAAAACCACCTAACTTGCAAATGGATTTGTTACCCAGCCATTAGAGCCATTCAATTTGTTGATACTACCACCAAACAGATTCTCTCTTTCTCTATGCTTTTTTTTTTTTTTTCTTTTGTATCCTCAAAGCTTTCTATATACCTGTGCAAAATCTTCATGTAGCCTCTAGGACTGCACAGTCCAGTTTAAAGACCACTAAAACATAGCACACTAGAAATTTTATATTACATTTAAAAGTATACTAATAAGTAAAAATAGAACACAAGGTAAATTTGAAACAAATATGCTTTAAATGAAAGATCTCCCAAGGGCCTCCCAACTATCATCAGCAAAAAAGCTAACTGTCTACCCCCACCACACACACTCATACACAATATACATTTATGGTTCAAATCCCCATGGTGATTTATTCAGTTTTAATATAAATTGTGCAAGAGCGTTCCAAAGAATGCCATGCTTCGTTTCATTTTCTCAGCAAGACTGTATTCATCAAATAAGGCAATACATTGGTAGCAGTACTCATTAATCCATTTATTTATAATTTTGGGGAAACAGATTATTTCCTTAGTTGGCTTCTGATAAATAGAAAATTGGTCCAAGCCTAAACAATGTTTCATGATTAAGGACACCATCTCTTTAAGAGTTACAGGGAACTACTGCCTACACAGTTGAGCACTGGAGTTGGTACCTACAGGGCTGTTGTTGTTGTTAGGTGCTCTCAAGTAGGTTCCGACTCATAGCCAACCTATGCACCACAGAATGACACACTGCCCGGCCCTGCGCCATCCTCACAATCGTTGTTATGCTTGAGCCCATTGTTGCAGCCACTGTGTCAGTCCATCTCATTGAGGGTCTTCCCCTTTTTTGCTGGCCCTGTACTTTACTAAGCATGATGTCCTGTAGGGCTAATGCAATTAAAGAAGATTTCAATTACCATCTTTTAAATATTAAGAAATCTGCCAAGTACTGGAGGTAAGTGTTGAGCAATTTTAGAGCTCTAGAAGGCTGAAAACTGGGACTTCCCCCATTTCTGTTGCAAACCCATAGAACTGACAGAAACATATGGATTCAATGTTTCTGAGAGTGTCAATAAGCTGCTTTTAGTTTCTTATATCAAACAACACAAACCCCCAAACAACAGCAAATGTGTCAATTTTTATATGTGGAATATAACTCCTTTATGAAGGTTTAATTTTGGTTTGTGTTTTCTGCCATATAGTTTTCATGAGATTATATTATATGAGGAATTTTCCTCATTAAGAATCAAAAAGGAAGGAGATATATTTACAAGAAAATAACTATGACACAAATGAGCACATAGCCTTTCCCAGGCACCTAAAAGCAAAATCAAAAAGGTTTACTTTTTCAATTTATGATGTGATTTCTTTCTGTTCTTTTTTTTTCTATTTTTCCTGTAGGAAATAAGTCAAGGCTGGCTCCTCATCTTCAATCAATGGCTTTATACAAGTACCAAATGCAAAGTGATATCCTTCACATACCACATTCCTTTACAATCTGTTTAACATGTGACACCGTCCATTAGCCTTTCTTATATGCAGAATGGAGACCTGGTGGCTCAGGGGTTAAGAGCTATGGCTGCTAACCAAAAGGTCAGCAGTTGGAATCCACCAGCCACTCCTTAAAAACCCCATAGGGCAGTTCTACTCTGTCCTATACGATCGCTATCAGTTGGAATCTCGATGGAGATGGGTTTTCTTTAAATGTGGAATTGGCGGCCTTCTAAAATGACCCCCAATGACCCACACCCTTGTATAATCATCTTTGTCTTGACTGTAGGAGAAATCTGTGCATATTATGAGATATCACACCTGTTATTAGGTTATATGGCATCGGTGAATTTAAGAAAGCAAAATTCTCTTCAGTGGGCCTTGTCTAATCACATCAGTCTAGAGGCCTAGAGACCACAGAGAGAAAGAAGAGGTCAGAGATTTGAAGCCTGAGAAGAATTCAATGTGAGGGAAATTGTCTGTCACTGGCTTTGAAGACAGAAAGGGCCATCCATGTGTGTCAAGGAATGCAGGTGGCCTCTAGGAGCTGAGAGTAGCCCCAAATGACAGCAAACAAGGAAATGGCGACCTCAGTCCTACAACCACAAGCAGCTGAGTTCTGCTGCAACACGTGAACTTGGAAGTGGACCCTGAGTTCCAGACAAGAATGTAGCCTGTCAAACACCCCGGTTTTAGCCTTGTGAGACCCTGAGCAGAGAAACTAGCCACACTGGCCTAGACTTCTTGCCTACAGAAATTTGAGTTATTAAATTAATGTTTTAAGCAAAAAAGTCTATGGCACTTTGTAATACAGCAACAGAAAACATACATATATATGTTTATAAAAATACTATTTCATTTAACTGCCACAACTTCATGATGAGGTAGCTATGACTCTCCTTTTACAGATGAGAAAACATAGAGAGTCCTATGAATTTAAGTATATATTATCTTAACCTTATAGCTCTCCTTTTTTTAATAGCTAAAATGTCTCTCCACTAAATACTCTTTATTCACTCAGAATAAAACACACTTCAAGCAGCCATATCCCAAACATCTTCACTACCAAACTAGTCCATGAAATTTGAGACCTCTCATCCTTAGTTCTTGACTCACTTCTTTGCAGTTATCCATTTGAGTGATTTTTCCTCGATGATTTTTCTGCTAGGCAACTTTGTTTACACCCTGAAGGTGTTAATAGGCTATGCCTTCATAGAGCAGTGACTCCTCAGCCTCAGTTGTAAATGGTAATCACCTGGGAGCATTACACCACATGATACCTCGGGCCCTACCCCAGAGATTCTGATTTAAGTGGGGCCTGATCATCAAATTTTTTAAAAATCTCTCCAGGTGATTCTATCATGCAGCCAAGGTTGAGAAACACTGATCTCGATTCGGCTCACTCCTTCAGAAGGGATTATAGGTATGATTTACTGGACTGGAAGCAGTGGGAAAGTGGAGACATTAGCAATAAATTAAAGCGTCCTGCTTTCTGCCCCACGATAACCACCTCCCCCTCAAAAAAACAAAAAACCACTGCCATCGAGATAATTCCAATTCATATCCCTCCTACAGGACAGGGTAGAACTGCTCCATCGGGTATCCAACGCTGTAAATCCTTGTGGAAGCAGACTGCCACATCTTTCTCCCACAAAGCGGCTGGTGGGTTCAAACCGCTGACCTTTTGGTTAGAAGCCAAGCACTTTAACCATTGTGCCACCAGGGCTCACTCTGCTCCAAGCTACCTACCTGGAAAAACAAGGCCAGAGGACAACTGCTGAAAAGAAGATCTGCTAAATGCTTTGCAGCTGTGTTGATACAAACACTCCTGTGGGCATTTCTACAATAAGAGGAATTTTAAAAGATTTTCACTGTTGCTTTATTCTTTGTAAGCCCATTTAAAAGAAGTATTTTCATCTTCTAAGATCATTGTTTGTATTCCTCTCCTATCAATTTAGCTTCATATATAATGTTACTCTTTTGTTTCAGGCTTCAACTTGATTGTTCTGAACTTCTTTTGTCTCTTCTCAGTATTCTTCTTCATCCTATTTAAAGTGCTTCACTATCTTTGTTTAGTTTGTGATAATTTTAGCTAGTTTCTTAACTATGTACATTGTAATGAGAATATCTTCATTAAAAATAAAAGAAATTTATAGAACAAGATAAATTTGCCTGTACAACCCCAACCCCAAAGGTAGCAGTGCCCTGTCTTACATTCTACAATGCATTCATGTCTAACATTTTCAGTTCCTTGAATACATAAAAACCTCTTCTGCCTCTACGCTTTCTTAGATGTTATTCTGTCTACCTTAAACAAAATTTCTTCCCTCCCTTTCTGATTTCAGCAAAAACACCAATTTTTTTAGGGATATCTTCCCAGATCTCTAGAATAGAGGTTTTCCTCCCAAATGCAATTCTTTTACCCTCAACTAAAACCAAACATACTATAACCCATCACAGTGGTATAACTTTTATTAACTGCTTAATAGATCTCTTTGCCACTATGTTGCATGCTTTGTACATAGTAGGGACTCAAAACATATATTGGATGAAAGAATGATAACAGTGTGGTATGTATCAGTATAGCTTTTCAGACTTATAAATAAGCATATATGTATTTATAAATGAAATAACACCATATATGTAGTGTTTATTTTCACTCAACAATAAATCATGGCCTCTCCAGGTCAGTAGATACAGATCTATCTCAAAATTAGAGAATTCCATTTTTTTGTTTATACTGTATTTAACAATTAGCTTGATACTACTAGAAGTTATACTGTGACTAATGTCCTTGTACATACACATTAGCTCACTTGTACATCTATTTTTCAGAGTCCTTCAGGTGGGATCATTGAGTCCAAAGATACATTGACTCTTAATTTTGACAGATCTTCTCCAGAAAAGTTTTAGTTTTCCAATTTAAACTGTCATTAATACTGTGTTGTTTTTAGTTTTTATGCTTTCATTTTACTTATTTCATGTAACTGATTCTTATATTGTCATTTATTTGGTATTATAAAAAGTCATTGTTATTTCTCTAATCAGTACATGTATCAATTCCTATAAATTTTTTGGTAATGACCAAAGTGATTCACCTCACAGAATTGTGAGAATTGAATAGTGCAAAATAGCACCCTGGATCAAAATTATAAATCTTAACTAAACTATAAAATTAATAAAGGATAACTGACTAGTAGTAACACCTTTCCTAAGGATTTACATTGTATAACCAAACCTCATCCAGTGAAAAATCTCCTGGGATCTAAGATAAACTGTCATATGAAGGAGATAATTAGTTTCAGAAGTTCACGTACAAAAGAAAAATAAGAAAGTAGATCCAATAGCATTTTTTTCATTTTGTTGTAACGGTGTAGTTTGGTGTTAACTTTTAGAATTTTGTGTGAGATGTGAGTTATGTTTATACATATGTTGACGTTATTAACAGCATACCATTTAACACATTCTGAAAAGCCTCTAAAGTTCATAGAAGTATATATAAAAATTTGAATACAACAACTACCAAATAGGAGCCCTGGTGGCACAGTGGTTAAGAACTTGGCTGCTAACCAAAAGGTCAGCAGTTTGACTCCACCAACCACTCCTTGGAAACCCTATGGGACAGTTCTTCTCTGTCCTATAGGGTCACTATGAGTTGGAACTGACTCAACGGCACATAACAACAGTGATGACTACCAAATAAGTAGGAAGCAAAGAAATTATAGGGGTAAGAACAACAGCAATAATAACAATAACAACCTGAACCTTCATTTTAAAGAATGGAGATTCTCTGATCAAATATCAGTTCACCCTTATTTCATACTAAGTAGCAAATTTACCAAAAAATAATAATAATAATAATCAAGAACTGCATAAAATCTCCATTGAACTCCTAGTTTAAATTTATAATAGAATACCCTAGTACTTAACACTATGAATAGAAAATATACACACATTTATTTATTCTAATTTGGTTGAGAATATAAAACACTTAGTGAGATTTAGTTACGCTGCAGCAAATACCATGAGACAGGAGGTGGGTGGGCATGGAGAAAACAGGGCATATTAGAAAGTCCTTAGTAATCCAGACATTCACTTTGCAGGTTATGAAGTTAAGAATGGTGATATGAAACACTTCAACAGAATAAAACTGCTTATGATACTAGATGTAGGCACAGACAAAAGAAAGCCAGAGTCTCTCTGTCTCTGTCTCTCTCTCATGCATGCATGCGGGCACACACATGCAGATTTATGTATAGCTGGAAGGACACTGCATCCTATTTGGTTCAATACCACTAATAATCCCTCATCAGAGTTCCATCTAACATGTCTGACCCAAGGCCATCTGGAATAGCCAGGCCCCCTTCCCAGCAACAGGAGCTCACTAGTTCACAGCCCAGTAGTTCCATATATAGTCACAGTACATCACAGTAATGTCAGAGAGCTCTTTCAGCTCTTTGCTGGACATCTCAATAAGAAAGTCCCATAGGCATTTCTAAGTCAATCTGCCCAAATACAAAGTTATTTTATTCCCTGCTGTAAAACTACTCCTTTTCCTAAAGTGTTCCCTGTCATATTAACAGCCCTACTAGTCTGCCAAGGTAGATCTTCTGGCATTGCCTTTGATCCACTGTCCTCCCCACTCCCACAGCCTGCCACAAGGCAGGTACTGAATAACTATGTAAAGGAAAAGGAAGGAGGGAGGAAATTAAGGGGCTGGGAGCGAGGGGTTTCTTTTAATTGTATAGTTAAATTAAGGCCCAAATCCATTGTTTCTTTTGCATTTCCATGTTAATAACCCTTGTTGAGGTACTTCTGCATATATATATGAATATAACCAAAAAACCAAACCCGGTGCCGTCGAGTCAATTCCAACTCATGCGACCCTATAGGAGAGAGTAGAACTGTCCCACATGGTTTCCAAGAAGGGGCTGGTGGATTCGAACTGTCAATCTTTTGGTTAGCAGCCTGAGCTCAAATATATATATGGGAGCCCTGGTGGGGCAGTGATAAGGAGCTACGGCTGCTTACCAAAAGGTTGGCAGTTTGAATCCACCAGCTGCTTCTTGGAAACCCTATGGGACATTTCTACTCTGTCCTATAGGGTCACTATGAGTCGGAATCGACTGGACGGCAATGGGTTTGGGTTTTATATATATATATATTTTTTTTTTTTATTCATAATGTGCTGAAATATTTTCCATTTCTTCTCATCTAAACCCTATGTAGTAAAATCTATTATGGATTGAATTGTGTCCTCTAAAAATATGTGTTGGAAGCCTAGCCCCTACAACTGCAAATATAATCTTATTTGGAATCACTTTTTTTGTTATGTTAATGAGCCCATAGCAGTTAAGATGTGTCCTAAACCTAATCACTTCAGAATTATAAAAAAAGTAGATTAGACACAGAAGAAAACACAAATGGGGGGGGGGGGGGGGGCGGGGAACAGATATCTTGTGAAGATCGCAAAAGAAGCCGGGAACACAGGGGCTACAGAAGCTGAAATAGACAAGGATCTTCCCCTAGAGCCAACAGAGAGAATATCTTTCCCTAGAGCTGATGCCCTAATCCAGACTTCTTGACCCCTGAACTCTGAGAAAATAAACTTTTGTTCTTTAAAGCGACCCACTTGTGGTATTTCTGTTACAGCAGCACTAGGAAACTAATACACTTTCCTTGACAGCCAACCTAAAAGTCACCCTCTCAATAAATCCTTCTTTGACACTTTCAGAATTAATAAATCCCACTGTCTTTGTATACCTACTGATGTTTTTAAGAAATGTAGTACAGTCTTCATTTAATTCTGAAAATGATAAATACAGCAGTAGTACAAGTACATAATTTTGCAGCCAAGAAATTCCTGGAGTGTCATCCTTGAAGACTGATGGATGTCTCCATCTTCTTCATCTTTGTATCTACAGCATCAAGATCAGAGCCAATGATGGCTCCAAAAACGTCAGGCCAGCTGGTGGTCAGTAATCTGGAAGTTTATGCCAGAAAAAAAAAATTAGGTCACATTGCACTAATTGATTTTTGCTAAGTTTAACCTAGAGAAGATGTTTCAAATTTATCAAAAGTTTTATATCATTTTATCCTGACACTGGACGTGATATTGCCATGCTCCTTATGTCTTTAATCAGTACCTCTAGTTTACTCTGATACTGACCAACTTCAATGAATACTAACAAAGTAGGACATACTGATCTGAATCCCCTAAAATGCTTCCTCTACATGCTCACACATGCATCATTCTCTCTCTCACACACACATAATTTCAGGAATATCACAGTGTTTGGGACTTAACCCTCTTCATTGGTTCTGTAAAAACCCAGTGCTCTTTTATCAGTAACTCAAACTTGAAGAATATTTCAACTTACTATGACTTTAGTCATTCTGACATTTGAAGAAGCACAGGATAAATCCCATAAGTGTATAATGAGCCAAAATTCCACAGACCCTACTGCAAAGTAAGCTCTCCTTCTCCTGAGGACATTAAGCTTGACTTCCCTATTTGATGGAGTCAATATAACCAGAACAAGGGAGTGGTTAACAGGAAGGTCCTCATTCACAGAGTGCTGGTGCTGAGCAAAAGTCAGCACTGTGGGGCATGCCCAAGTACAAAAGCCTCCTGGGAAATGTCTTCTTTTTCTGGTCAGAAGGGCTCTCCAAATAATCAGGACTATTCTGGTCAATTATAATGCCTACCACTAGATGGCAAATAATATACCATGGACTGCTAAAAGAACGAACAAATCTGTCTTGGAAGAAGTACAACCAGAATGCTCCTCAGAAGCCAGGATGGCAAGATTACGTCTCACATACTTTAGACATGTTATCAGGAGGGATCAGTCATTGGAGAAGGACATCATGCTTGGTAAAGGAGAGGGTTAGCGAACAAGAGGAAAACCCTCAACGAGATGGACAGATACAGTGGCTGTAACAATGGGCTCAAGCATAACAACGACTGTGAGGATGGCACAGGACCAGGCGGTGTTTAGTTCTGTTGTTCACAGGGTCGCATGAGTCAGAACTGACTTGACAGCACTGAACAACAACAACTAGATGACACCAGTACCTTAGCACTGAATAACTGTCTACATAAATTCAAACGTGTGCATACACACTATTAGACTCATATGGTAATGAGATCTCCTTCTTTAACTTGGAAGACAGTGCCCTCTTCATTTAGCATTAACTACTTCTATGAACAGAGATATGAAAGGAAGGATAAGCAGACAAAAAAGATAAAGCAAACATCACCCCTCTTAACCTCAGGTCTCTCTTTTCTTCTAATCTTCTTGGATTCCCATTCAGTTATGCAAGTCAGCTGAGAGATCAGAAGTACTGCAGAGTATAAATATCCACCAAGCACTGTATAAGAGCCCCAGTGGCACAGAGAGGAGCCCTGGTGGCACAGTGGTTAAGCGCTCAGCTACTAACTGAAAGGTCAGAGGTTCAAATCCACCAGTTGCTCTGTAGGAGAAAGATGTGGCAGTCTGCTTTCATAAAGATTACAACCCTGGAAACCCTATGGGGCAGTTCTACTCTGTCCTATAGGGTCACTATGAGTTGGAATCAACTCAACGCCAACGGGTTTTTTAAGCATTTAAATAATTAAACAGATCCAACTTGTTCATTCAAAAGCCTTCATTTCTCAAAGATAAGACACTGAATTAGTATTCATATCTCATGTGGAAGTTAACTCTGTTGCTCAAATTGAAGAATGCTTTCTGTTTTGTAATCCTGATGGGCATTAGTGACATGGTATAAACTGCTGGCATTCACAGAGTACTTATCAGTGATACCAGTATATCAAGATGACGTTTTAGCAACGCTTAGATTGAAAGCTCTACCTTGCTAACCCTGTGTCGTAGCATTAGTAACGTATAATTGAAATCTTAATTCTCACTGACTTAGGGAGAGTCAAGCCACTTCAGGAAACAATAATGCTATCTGACATGCATGACCTTTCTGATTAAAATAACTTGTCACTTTTACAAAAGGCCCTTCCATATCTCATTAGTAGCTTCACAGACTCCAGTCTTCATAAAAGACATTTATTTCAGGAGATGCCTAGAAAATCTGCTTTCCTCTTGAAGGTGTTACTGGAATAATAAAGGATCTATATGTCATTATTAGCAAGAAGTACTCTGGCTTCTATAATGAAACATATGTAAAACAGCAATTATGAAAGCATCCCCAAGGATACGAAACGTCTATATGATCAAACTCAAAAATACTCCCAATTTATAAAGAGCTCTCTGAATATGCAAATGTTCACAAGACTAATTAGACCAATCACAGTCTAATACCTGCATCATAATGTTGACTAACTAACAATTCTGTAGATATTTGCAGGAGATAATTGGATGACATTTAAGACTACAGCAAGAAGGGGAAAAAACACACAGATACAAACAAGTTTTTTCCTCTGCTCGGGATTCACTGTCTTGTCCTCATTATTCATTCAACCCTGGGTTGAGTTCAAAGGGGTTTAAAGAGATACAGAGAACTCAAACATCATTTATGAAGCATTTCTTTAAATTAACTGAACTTTCCAAAGGACATAGGGCAATGAGGACCATAATTTGACCCAGAGTACAGATAAAGAGAAAAACAATGCTGTGCAATGGGACTCTCTCTCTCTCTATTTTTTTTTGTATTGTATTTGCATTTAGTCATAGTCAGGTATGCTGCTGGCCTTAAATGGAAACCAAAGAACTGGCTATAGAGATAATTCCATAAATTTCTCAATGGTATAAACTGCGCCATTTACAGAAGACATGGGCCCTGAGATAATTTAGTGCCTGACAAAACTAAAGATTCTAGAGCTGTTCAGAATATTGGTGAAGCACAAGATGTCTTACAACTCATCATACACTGTACCAGATAATACAGACCAGCAATGAATGATGTGCGTGCACACACAGGCACTCAACACGTATCCTGCACACACACTACCCTGTGAGATTGGAGGAACAATCATTTGATAATAAATATCATCATCTTGGTAGCATCTAAGAATGAAATTTTAAAGATGGTTTTCTAATGGAAAAGTTTTGAATTGGTACTAAGAATAATACTCCAAACAATTACATGAGTTTTTCTGAGAATTAGGCATTGCCCATCTCAAATCAGAATCAGTGTTTGGTTCTTGCACAATGAAAGAGATGAAGAATATGAAAGAACTTTTTTATGTGGTAAAATTAGGCAATAGTTAACCACACGATTGCTCAGAATTTATGCTCAGAAGTGATAAATAATTATAATTTATATTTCCACTTCATCTGAGTATATCTTCCCAGGAGAAGGTGGTTCTCAGATCATATTTAAACCCTTGTTTAGTGCAACGATACTCCATATCTATAGCATGAAGTTCTAATCAGTTACATACATATGCCTTATGATAAACTTTAAAAATAAAAGTTTCATCTTTGATTTAGAAGGCAGCAGTTTATAGCCATTTAACCATGAAGCTAATTGGCCTCATAAATATTGAACCCCTGAATTTTTTGACAATATATTCTGCCCTGTAGAAGTAAGTCAACCAGTTGAGAACAAGCCTTAATAATGTATACGTGCATGTGTAATGCATATGTACGTGTGTGTTCACTCACTCATTTACAAACTCGTGTATATAGTTTTGAACTTCAGAAGTTAAAACAAAAATAAACCCTCAGTGTTACTTTCTTGCTTTTTTTTAATTAAGTTGTTCAGTAATGCATTCATTTCCTGAGAGACTATGATAAAGAGAAGTTGCGTATTCGATACTCTATGTACCAACACAGATGGTTAGGACTAGCGTTTACTGTTTTAATGTATGAATTTGCACTGATAGTATATTAATACTTGTCAACAGGCTACACTCTATTTACACTCGGCTCCAAAGTATAAAACTTAATTGAGAACTGTAGAGTGATTTAAGTTTAAAATTTTAATGGTTTTACAGACTCATAGTAGAAACGATACATTTATTAGTAATACCTTTAAGTTACACTTGAACCAACACTGAAAGAGAACTAACTTCCTTGGAGTCCAGCAGGCCTGCTGGCATTCTTCACTTTATTGAGCAGAATATAATGAGAAAATATCCAAACGGGTCAAAATGTAATTGAACAAATAATTCCAGAGCATCTAACACACACATACCGAAATAATTTCTGTAAGATTTTAAAACAAATGTATAGTGAAGATTTAAGGAAAGAGAAAGGGGTGTTCCTTAATGATAATGCAGAAGAATGTAACAAGTATTAGTTAAAAGCAGAATTTTAATATTTTAAATACACACATTTTTATATTTGTTCATCGTGCTCATCTAATATCGCATGTTTCTTCTCAAAAGTCACAAGTTAAACTCTTTAACCTTTAACTCTTTAAAAGTTTCCTACAGCATGTTGTCCATCTGTGAAATTGGAGGGTTTGATCAAATAAATTTAAATATGAATGCATACTTTCATCCAATTAAGTTAACTAACAACTGAATCAAGTTTTGACAGAGAAATATGAGTGACAAAATCATTTTTCCTATGCAAGGGATGTAGACTCTGAATTTAGAAAAAATATCCGCACAAACCATTGTTATTCCTGCTCTGACTGCCCCAGAATGCCTCTATGTGCAAACATGACCAGGGCTACAAAAGTAAGGCTCTCTGGCATTCATTAAACTTACAGCTGGAGAAAGGGCAGGAGAAGCAGATTGCCACATCTTTCTCCTGTGGAGCCACTGGGTAGGTTCCAACTGCCAAGCTTTTGGTTAACAGCCTAGTGCTTAACCACTTCACCACCAGGGTTCCTTTATATCAAAGTCTAAACCAAAAAAAAAAAAAAAAAAATTGCTGTCGAGTCGATTCCAACTCATTGTGACCCTATACGACAGAGCAGAACTGCCCCACAGGGTTTCCAAGGAGTGGCTGGTGGATTTGAACTGCCAACTTTTTGGTTAGCAGCTGTCTTAGGCATCTAATGTTGCTGTAACAGAAATACCCCAAGTGTATGGCTTTAACAAAGAGAAGTTTATTTTATTCTGTCACAGTCCTGTAGGCTAGAAGTTCCAATTCAGGCTGCTGGCTCCAGGGGAAAATTTTCTCTCTCGTTGGCTCTGGAGGAAGGTCTTTGTAATCAGTCTTCCCTTGGTCTAGGAGCTTCTCAGTGAAGGAACCTCAGGTCCAAAGGGCGCATTCTGCTCCCAGCACTGCTTTCTTGGTGGTATGCGGTCTCCATGTCTCTCTGCTCGCTTCTCTCTTTTATATCTCAAAAGAGACCAGCTGAAGACACTGTCTAATCTTGCAGATCTCATCAATATAACTGCCACTAATCCATCTCATTACTTCATAGTGATAGGATTTACAACACATAGGGAAATCACATCAGATGACAAAATGGTAGACAATCATACAATACTGGGAATCATAACCTAGCCAATTTGACAGATATTTTGTGGGGACACAATTCAATCCATGACAGCAGCCATAGCTCTTAACCACTGCATCCTAACACTGTGTGTCCTAATTGGCCATTTGTGAATACATAGTGTATAGACAGGTAGCTTTTCTAAAAATTTTTTTATGAAAGAATATATATATTTTTATCCATAATCAAGTTATAGTGCTTTCAGAAAGCTCTCCCTGTAATGAGAATATCTTTTTGGTTTTGGTATGATTCACTTTTGCACTTTCTTATCCACCTAGAAATAAGAAAATTCTATATATATTATTCATCTTCAAGTAAAAAAAAAAAAAGATAAAACTTAAGTAGTGAATTTCTGGAACATTCCTATTCCCTTTAAAAAGTATTATTATGTTTCTTCAAAACCCCGCTTATTTGCCACTTATCACTTCTCAGTATTGTGTTTTAATGAACGGAAAAGCTGATTAACCTTCTAAAAACAAATTACTGCCCTATAGGGTTTCCAAGGAGCGGCTGGTGGATTTGAACTGCCGACCTTTTGGTTAGCAGCGAAACACTTAACCACTGCACCACCAGGGTCCCCTAAAACGAACAGCTAAGGACTACTTAGATTTTTTCTCTATTTATTAGAATGGGTTGTTACCAAGACAGGTTAATGACGTTATACTCTCCTTCCATTTTTAAAGAGTTCCTCTCCCTTCCTCTTAATAACCAAACATACATTAAAATGAGAAAATAAATAGACTCAGCTCTAGACAATTAATTATATAATGCTGGGTAGATGCAAAAGAGGA
Organism: Dugong dugon; assembly: GCA_030035585.1. Taxonomy (NCBI): domain Eukaryota; kingdom Metazoa; phylum Chordata; class Mammalia; order Sirenia; family Dugongidae; genus Dugong; species Dugong dugon. The sequence continues at coordinate 144,405,253 of CM057464.1, read as the reverse complement.
GTCCTGGTGGCGCAGTGGGTAAGCACTCGGCTGCGAAGTGAGAGGTCAGCTGTTCAAACCCACCAGCCACTTCATGGGAGAAAGATGTGGCAGTTTGCTTCTGTAAAGATTTACAGCCTTGGAAACCCTATGGGGCAGTTCTACTGTGTCCTATAGGGTCACTATGAGTTGAAATCAATTTAACAGCAAAGGGGAAAAAACAAAAGCTGCAAAAGTCGAGCACACTAACATTTCATTATCATAAGCATTACAGGTGCTTTAACTCTCTTACTGTCTCCAGGAAGCACTCTCTGTGGAGCAAGACAAAATGTTAATAAGAGACGTGCAGGTAATAAACTTAGTCTTCTCTAAGTTCCATTAGAATTCTGTTAGAAAATATAAGATAATGTCTACCATTATATAAATTCTTTTTGGAGGGCCCTCACTGATTCTGTCCACCTCAGTTGTATAATCTTATCTCTGAGTCAGCTGACCTTTCTCTGGCAAGAACTGATTATTCTGAAAAGCATATTCTTCAATTCAATGGCCAACCTTTTGCTTGTACAAGCAGAAAAGTTCCCAAACCCATGTGCCAAAACACTAGGCTCACATTTTGACATTGGGTCTTTTGTCCTGTTATTCACAGAATCTGATGTTCAGACATAAGCAGACTATAGCCTCCACTGAAAAACATACTCTCTCTAAGGTTTTCAATAAAAGGGGATGCTTAGAAGGATCATGTTAACTTTCATTTTAACTGATACAGTAATTTCTTCTTGAACACATATAATTTTAATCCAAAGGAAAAAGAAACACAGCAGGGACTGATAAAGCCCACTGCTATCCTTACTTTAAAGTTTCATCAAAGAAAGACCTCATTTTTTGGATTTTTATCATCTTTAATGGAAAAATATCCTTTCTAGATGAACTTTCACTAATTTTGAAAGTTATAATGGAACATACCTCAGGTAGCTGTAGATAAAAAGCTTTTTTTTTTTCCTGGTGCATCATGTAATACTTCATAACCTACCTATTCAATTTTCTTTCTTTATTAGGATGTTCCTATTCTGATCTAGTAACATTCTCTATAGATGGGTGAATCAGTATTACAAATTCGTACTCATCATTTAAATGAAAGCATTTCTATTTTCACTTTTCTTTCTTTTTATAATCTAAAAGCTTCATGTCTTTGACCATAATATCAAAAACTTTCATGGCATCAAAGACGATATACAGATAGCAAGTAAACATATGGAAAGATGCTCAATATCAATGTCATTAGGAAATGGCAAATTAAAACAACAGTGAGATACCACTATACACCTACTAGAATGGCTAAAATCCAAAGCACTGACAACACCAATGCTGGGGAGGATGTAGAGCAACCAGAACTCTCGATCATTGCTGGTGGGAATGCAAAATGGTGCAGCCACTTTGGAAGACAGTCTGGCAGTTCCCTACAAAGCTTAACATCAGTGGCTTATATGACCCAGCAATCACATTCCTAGGTATTTATCCAAATGAATTCAAAAACTTCTATCTGCACAAAAACCTGCACATGAATGTTTATAGCAAATTGCTAAAACTTGGAAGCAACCGAGATTTCCTTCAATAACTCAATGGATAAACAAACTTTGGTACATCCATACAATGGAATAATATTCAGCAATAAAAAATAAACGAGCTTTCAAGGCATGGAAGAACCTTAAATGTATATTGATAATGAAAGACACCAGTCTGTAAAAACCACATACTATATGATTCCAACTATATGACATTCTGAAAAAAGAAAAACTATAGGACAGTCAAAAAAAAAAGTCAGTGCTTGCTAAAGGTTCAGGGAGAAGGTGGAGAGGGAAGAAAAGGTGGGACACAGGGCATTTTTAAGGCAGTGAAACTATTCTGTATGCTACGCTAATAGTGGATACGTGACATTATGCATTTGTCAAAATCCATACGACTTTACAATACAAAGAGGGAAGTCTCACCTATATGAGACCAACGGGTCAACAATTACTTTAAAACAAAGGTGAGAATATAAGGGGCAGATAAACTAGATTAATGAAAATGAAACAACCAGAACTGAAATAATGAGAATGTTCATGCATTGTGAGAATGTAATCAATGTCTCTGAAATACGTGTGAAGAAATTGTTGAATGCGAACCTAAACTGCTGTGTAAATATTCAATGAAAACACAATAAAATACTGTTTTGAAAAAGAAAAAGAAACTGGGAAAAAAAGAAAAATGTCAACTGTACAAGAAAAAAGGAATAAAAAGAAAAAATAAAACATGGCATAATTTTGAGAACTGAAGGAATAAAAAAAAAAGTAAAGCTTAATGCAAACGATGGGGTTCAGTTAATAATAGTGTATCAATATATCAATATTGTTTCATCGATTGTAAAATATCTACCACACTAATGCAAGATGTTAATAACAGGAGACACTCTGTGCAGGGAGCAGGGAACAGATGGGCATAAATGGGAACTTTGTACTTTCTGTGCAATTTTTCTGTAAACCTAAAACAGCTCTTAAAAAACATTAGGCCAGTTCCGGCAAGATGGCACTCTAGGCAGAAGCACCATGCCGTCCCTCCACAGCAAAGATCCGAAAAACTAAGCCAAACAGAGAATGCAACAATCCTGAAACACTAGAACATCAAATGAAGAGATAAAGAACTCAGCTGAGCACCAAATGGAGTGAGAATACTGAAAGAGAACGGAGAGCGAGGAGAGATTCATGCAGAGGTCCCCTACCAGCTAACACAGCGAAGACTGACCATCTTGGACTCCTATCGGAAACCAGCAAATGGGGGTATGATAACGCAGCCTCACAGAGCATCCAGTGGGAGACAAAACAGCCACTTAGCTCCACACATAACCATCTCCCTGCTGCATCCTGCCTATCTTCACCATGCGCTTGACATCACACCGCCAAACAGTGCAGGCACGGCCTACTGGAACCTGCCCAGCACTGATTACCGACCCGCCCTGGTGGCTGTAGTGAGTGCCACAAACAATCCATCCCAGTGGCTCCTCTTCAGCTAGACCTGCCCTGCTGTACCATATCTGAGTGACTGAACCTGCCACTTGGAGAAGCAGGCGAAAAGAATTGAGCACACAGACGAGCAAACAACAAAAACACGCAGTCTGCCTGCTCAGACATACTCAAATTTTATTTTTTTTAAGAAAAGGGACAAAACAAACAAACCTACAATCAATAAATGAGAGAAATACCTACTGAATGCCCCAAAAACAGCAAACAATATCAAAACATTTACAAAAACAGGACAGGATGCTTCCAGTAGGTGTCCAGATTAAAACACCAGATGACTCTCCTCTGGAAGAAAATGCACTAGAAGTACCTGATAAGGAATTCAAATCTCTAATACTCACAATTTTCCAAGAACTGAGGCAAAAAGCTGACAGATATGAGAAAAAAATAGACAAATTCATGGAAAATACAGACAAAAAATTGGAAGAATTCAGGAAGATGATGCAGGAACAAAATGCCAAAATAAATTCACAACTCGAAATTATACAAAAACAACAATTAGAAATCCAAAAGATAAACAACAAGATTTCAGAAATGGACGATGTCATAGAAGGGCTGAGAAGCAGATTTGAAACCGTGGAAGACAGGATCAGTGGAACTGAAGATAAACAATTGGATACAACTCTGTTTCAGGAAAACTCAGAAAACAGAACAAAGAAAAATGAAGAGACCCTGAGAGTTATGTGGGACACAATAAAAAGCAAAAATTTACGAGTGATTGGCATTCCAGAACAGGGGGAGAAAACAGAAAACACAGAGAGGATCACTGAGGAACTGCTGTCAGAAAACTTCCCCAATATCAAGAAAGATGAAAAGCTGGCCATCCAAGAATCTCAACGAACCCCATATAGAAAAGACCCCAAAAGAAAATCACCAAGGCATATCATATTCACACTAGGCAAAACCAAAGACAAACAAAGAATCCTGAGAGCAGCTCGTGAAAAACAATAAGTCACATACAGAGGAGTAACAATAAGACTAAGCTCAGATTATTCAGCAGAAACCATGCAGGCAAGAAGGCAGTGGGATGACATATATAAAATCTTGAAAGAAAGAAATTGTCACCAAAGAATAATACATCCTGCAAAACTCTCGTTCAAATTTGATGGTGAAATTAGGTCACTTCCAGATAAACAGAATCTAAGGGAATAAGTAAAAGTCAAACCAAACTTACAAGAATTATTAAAGGGAGTTCTTCGATCTGAGGACAAACAGCTTCAGCCCTCAGGCAGGACCTAGGACACAGGATCGTACGACCCAGATACAAATCTAGGAAATGAACTCTCGAGGACTATCCAAAACCAAAAGAAATACAACAGGGAATCAGAGCAGTCAATCAATGGATGACAACAACATAAAAACAATGAAAGAGGGAATAAATGGCATAGGTATAGAACCTTTTAATGGAGAGGAAGGCAAGGCAATACCAAGTCAGGGTAGACTGCTTCAACCTTAGACAGATAAGGGTAAAATTCATGGTAACCACAAAGAAAGTTAACAAACCAACTCATAAAAATAAAGACGAAAAACATAAAGTCTCAGTAAAAACAAAACCTACAAAAACAAAAGAAATGAAAAAAAAATCCACAAACAAAAGTAACTCAGCATAAGACGGTAAGAAGAACAAAGAAAACTTCAGCACCACAAAACAAAGCACTACAAAATGACAGCAACAAACTCACATCTATCAATAATTACACTGAACGTAAATGGACTCAATGCGCCCATAAACAGATGGAGAGTTACAGAATGGATAAGAAAACAGGATCCATCAATATGCTCTCTACAAGAGACACACCTTAGAAACAAAGATGTGAATTTATGAAAAGTCAAAGGTTGGAAAAAAATAGATCAAGCTAACAACTACCAAAAAAGTGCAGGAGTGGCAATTCTAATCTCAGATAAAATAGACTTTAAAACAAAATCTACCATAAAATACAAAGAAGGACACTATATGATGATTAAGGGGACGATCCATCATGAAGACATAACCATAATAAACATCTACGCACCCAAAGACAGGGCTACAAAATACATAAAACAAACTCTTAACAACACTGAAAAGAGAAATGGACAGTTCCACAATAATAGTAGGAGACATCAACACACCACTCTCAGTAAAGGACAGAACAACTAAGAAGAAACTCAGCAAAGATACAGAAGACCGAAAGGGCACAATCAGCCAACTTGACCTCATAGACATATATAAAACACTCCATCCAACCGCTGCAAAGTACACATTCTTTTCCAATGCACATGGAACGTTCTCCAGAATAGACCACATCTTAGGCCACAGAGCAATCCTCAACAAGATCCAAAACGTTGACTTAATTCAAAGTAACTTTCCTGACCACAATGCCATCAAGGTAGAAATTAACACTAGAAAGAGCAAGGAAAAAAAATCAACTACATGGAAACTGAATAATACCCTACCTACACATCAGTGGGTAATAGAAGAAATCAGAGATGGAATCAAAAAATTCCTAGAATCAAATGAGAATGAAAACACATCATACCAAAACCTTTGGGACACAGCAAAGGCAGTCCTCAGAGGACAATTTATAGCAATAGATGCACACATTAAAAAAGAAGAAAGGGACAAAATCAAAACATTAACTACAGAACTCAAACAAATAGAAAGAGAACAGCAAAAAAAGCCCACAACCACTGGAAGAAAGGAAATGGTAAAGATCAGAGCAGAAATAAATGAAATAGAGAACATAAAGACAATAGAAAGAATCAATAAAACCAAAAGTTGGTTCTTTGAAAGAATCAACAAATCGACAAACCACTGCCCAGACTGACAAAAGAAAAACAGGAGCCGACACAAATAACCCAAATAAGAAATGAAATGGGGGACATTACAACAGACCCAACTGAAATAAAAAGGATTATAACACAATATTATGAAAACTATACTCCAACAAATTTGAAAACCTAGAGGAAATGGATACATTTCTAGAAACACACGGCCTCCCCAAACTACAACAAAGTGATGTTGAAAATCTGAACAGACCCATAACAAGAGAAGAGATTGAAAAGGTAATAAAAAAAACTCCCAACCAAAAAAAGCTCTGGCCCAGATGGCTTCACTGGAATTCTACAAAACATTTACAGAAGAGCTTGTACCAGTTCTATTCAACCTATTTCAAAGCATAGAAGAGGAAGCAACACTTCCAAATTCATTCTATGAAGCCAGCATAACGCTGATACCAAAGCCAGGCAAAGACGTCACAAAAAAAGAAAATTACACACCAATATCTCTCATGAATATAGATGCAAAAATTCTGAACAAAATTCTCGCCAAAAGAATTAAGCATCATATCAAAAAAATAATACACAACAACCAAGTAGGATTCATACCAGGTATGCAAGGATGGTTCAACATTAGACAATCAATCAACGTAATCCACCACATAAATAAAAGGAAAGAAAAGAATCACATGATCATCTCAATTGACGCAGAAAAGGCATTTGACAAAGTCCAATGCCCATTCCTGATAAAAACTCTCAATAAAATAGGTATAGAAGGGAAATTTCTCAACATAATAAAGGGCATCTATGCAAAACCAACGGCCAACATCATTCTTAATGGAGAGAGGCTGAAAACATTCCCCTTGAAAACTGGAACAAGACTAGGATGCCCTGTATCACCACTCCTATTTAACATTCTGCTAGAAGTTCTAGCTAGAGCAATAAGGCAAGAAAAAGAAATAAAGGGCATACAAATTGGTAATGAAGAAGTTAAACTGTCCCTGTTTGCAGACGATATGATAGAAAACCCTAAAGACTGCACGAGAAATCTACTGGAACTAATAGAAAGATTCAGCAGAGTAGCAGGATACAAGATAAACATTCAAAAATCAGTTGGATTCCTATATACCAGTAAGGAGAACGATGAAAAGGAAATCAGGAAATCAATAGCATTTTCAATAGCCCCTAAAAAGATAAAATACTTAGGAATAAATCTGACCAGGTAAAAGACCTATACAAAAAAACTACAAAACACTACTGCATGAAACCCAAAGGGATCTACATAAATGGAAAAACATTCCATGCTCATGGATAGGCAGACTCAACATTGTGAAAATGACAATTCCACCCAAAGCAATTTAGAAATACAACACAATCCCGATCCAAATACCAACAACATTCTTCAAAGAGATGGAAAAACTAATCATTCACTTTATATGGAAAGGGAAGAAGCCCCGAATAAGTAAAGCACTACTGAAGAAGAAGAAGAAAGTTGGAGGACTCACACTACCTGACTTCAGGGCCTATTATACAGCTACAGTAGTCAAAACAGCCTGGTACTGGTACAACGACAGATACATTGACCAATGGAACAGAATTGAGAAGCCAGATGTAAGTCCATCCACCTATGGTGACCTGATCTTCGACAAGGGCCCAAAGTCCATCAAATGGGGAAAAGACAGTCTTTTGAACAAATGGTGCTGGCAAAACTGGATATCCATCTGCAAAAAAATGAAACAGGACCCATACCTCACACCGTACACAAAAACTACTTCAAAATGGATCAAAGACCTGAATATAAAGCCAAAAACTATAAAGTTCATAGAAGAAAAAACAGGAGCAACACTACAGGCCTTAATATATGGCATTAACAGGATACAAACCATAACCATCAACGCACAAAACCCAAAAGATAAGCTAGATAACTAGGATCTTCTAAAAATCAAACACGTATGCTCTGCAAAAGACTTCACTAAAAGAGTCAAAAGAGAACCTACAGACTGGCAAAAAATTTTTGGACAGGACAAGTCAGACAAAGGTCTAATCTCCATAATCTACAAGAAAATCCAACACCTCTACAACAAAAAGACAAATAATCCTATTAAAAAAATGGGCAAAGGAAATGAACAGACACTTCACCAAAGAAGACATTCAAATGGCCAACAGGCACATGAGGAAATGCTCGCAATCACTAGCCATTAGAGAAATGCAAACTAAAACCACAATGAGATACCATCTCACCCCTGCATTACTGGCACAAATCAAAAACACTGGAAATAACAAATGTTGGAGGGGCTGCGGGGAGATGGGAACTCTTATGCACTGCTGGTGGGAATGCAAAATGATACAACCATTTTGGAAAATGATATGGCGCTTCCTCAGAAAGCTAGAAATAGACATACAATTCGATCCAGCAATCCCACTCCTAGGAATATATCCTAGAGAAATAAGAGTCGTCACTCAAATAGACATATGTACACCTATGTTCATGGCAGCATTGTTCACAACAGCAAAACGATGGAAACAACGTAGGTGCCCATCAACAGATGAATGGATAAACAAACTATGGTACATACACACAATGGAGTACTATGCAACGAGAAAGAACAACAATGAATCTGTGAACCATCTCATAACATGGATGAAACTGGAAGACATTATGCTGAGTGAAATAAGTCAATCACAAAAGGACAAATATTATATGAGACCTCTATTTTAAAAACCCATGAAAAAGTTCACACACAAAATGTAACAATCTTTGTTGGTTACCTGAGATGGGAGGCGTGGGGGGGAGTTCTAAATAGGCAATAGATAAGTGGTATCTTGGGTGAAGGGTGAGACAGTACACAATACAGGGGAAACTAGCACAACCTGTACAAGGATATTGTTGATGTGTTGTGAGATTGTTAACCATTGTCATAGGGCAACATTTGTAGTAACTATTAAATGAGAAACTGTTTTGTTCTGTAAGTCTTCATCTTAAGTTAGAATAACAGCACAATTGGAAGAGCGTAGTCAATGTCACTGAACTGTGTATGTAGAAATTTTTGAAACGGTGTATCTTTGGCTATGTGTATTTTCACCAAAAAAAAAAAAAGGTTGAGAATTTAGAGGGTTAATATTTTGTGGGGTTGTTAACCAATGTCATAAAACAACATGTGTACTACTGTTTCATGAGAAACTATTTGTTCTGTAAGCCTTCACCTGAAGTACAATAAAATATTAAAAAAAAAAATTAAAAACCCTAACTGGATTTTTCTTTCCTAACTTATCATAGGGTAATTCTCCTTCCTTTTAAAATTGTATTTATTTGTTTATTCATTCATTCATTTAACTTTTAGGGGAATTCTCCTTTCCAGAGTTTTCCTGTATGTTTTACGTATGTGAATCTATCCCAACCTTGAAGAATGAGGGAAGTTCTATCCTTTTGCAATTCTTGAAATGTTTTCATGCCAAAAATTGACAGAATAGCTGTATTAATATTCTGTAACAACTTATAGGATTTAGTGAGCTGTGAATTGGCATTATGAACACAGAGGCACCCAAGAAGCAAATTTTCAGTCCTGATATTGTGAAAAACACTTTTTACTCTTGAATGTGAAGTCTGGGAATCTTACATTAGAATTATCCATCGATAACTGAATGTGGTACGTTGATAGAAACTTCTCTTCTGTAAAAGCATGCCAGGGAGTGCTCCAGACACAAGTAAGTTGTTGGCTATATATGGCTTGATGCCTTCCCTTCTGCCATTGTAGCATTTCTTTCCTCTTTCCTGGTATCTGTCCCTATTTAATTTCCTCCTCAAATTTACTTTTTATATCCAAACCCTAGCCTGTCTCTCATTTTTCCAGGAATGTTTTATTTAAATTTCTGTCTCTACTACCAGTAATAAGCAGTTAGCTTTTTCTGTATGCTAAGACAGAAAAAATGAAACTTCCAATGGTGAAATTAGACTTGTATAGTTTCCAGCAGGAGCCATGTATTTGGAAGACAGGAAGAGAAGAATCCTCTGCTCAGACTGTACTACAGCACATGGCTTAGAGATGAAGCCAGAACTCTGCTGGCTCAATATTTTAAATGTTAGGTTTTTAAAACAGACAACATTTGTTTTGGTATCCAGGGAACAAAGAAATTCTGGCAGCAAACTAAAAAAACACAAAATATATTAATCACTCATTTTGAGAGTATTGTTATATTTGATTAATTATATTAATTTTATACTTACTGTATCCTTACCATGTGTCATACACTATTCTAAGCACTATATGTGTATTCTATCATTTATGTACACATCACAGTAAACTTATGTTTACCTATGATAGGCCAAAATCTACAATCCTATGATCTGCAAGGTATACCTATACCTAGACATGAAAGAATGATGTAGGGGTAAATAGTGGGGCAAATATTACAGGTTTATAAGAATGCTTGTAGGTTAAAATCTGGAGGAATATTATCTGGATAACAATGATGTTGTATCACTATTAATGAGGCAAGGTGTATTTCCTCCGATCTAACATTGCGCTCTTGTATCTTACAGAGTTATTTCTACATCACCCAGAGTCCCACAGTTCAATTATCTATTTTTTTCTTTCCATCTTTCAGTAACATCTATGCTCCAATACTGGGCTAAGCAGCAGTATTCTCAGTTACTCAGATGCAAAACCTTATTTCCTGTCACCAGTTTTCACAATAAATTGACCTTTTTCATTTTGCAATTAACATTACACTATGCTACCTGTCACAAGAACCCCGAGTTCTGCAATGTCCCGAAATCAAAGATATACTAAAAATTTATGTTGATAAATTTGAATTATAATATATATTAGCAATCCAGACACTTCCAAAATTCATTAACTTTTAAAGCTTTTCTCACTTTCAGGAATATAGCTACATTCAACCATATTAACCTCCATACACAAGAGCTGAACTTACAAATGGAAAACGGATATATAGCCTGCCTAGGTGCACATTCAATGCATCAAATCTATTCTAGAGATGGTCTCTAAATTCAGGTGGGATATACTCAAGAACACACATTGGCTCTCTTGGACTTACTTTAATTTTCTTCAGCTTCAACTTGAACTTGGATATGAGCAGTTGATGGTCTGTTCACAGTTTGCCCCGGGCCTCATTCTGATTGATGATACTGAGCTTCTTCATAGTCTCTTTTCACAGATGTACTCAATTTGATTCCTCTGTATTCCATCCGGCAAGGTCCATGTGTATAGTCACCATTTATATTGTTAAAAAAGTGTTTTGCAATGAAGAAATCGTTGGTCTTGCAAAATTCTATCATGTGATCTCTGGTGTTGTTTTTATTACCAAGGCCATATTTTCCGGTTACTGATCCTTCTTTGTTCCCAACTTTCACATCCAATCACTAGTAATTATCAATGTATCTTGATTGTATGTTTGATCAATTTCAGACTGCAGAAGTTAGTAAAAATCCTCAATTTCTTCATCTTTGGCATGGTGGTTAATGTGTAAATTTGAAAAATAGTCATATTCTCAAGAATAAATTTGACACATTAAACACTAATGACCAAAGACCAGACAAGATGTGAATGACATCAAGGACATTATACATGAAGAAAGCAAAGGGACATTAAAAAGACAGGAAAGAAAGGAAAGACCAAAACAGATGTCAGAAAAGATTCCGAATTTGCTCTTGAACATATAGTAGCTAAAACAAATGGACAAAATGATGAAGTAAAAGAGCTGACCAGAAGACTTTGAAGGGCAGCTTGAAAAGACCAAGTAAAGTATTATAAGGAAATGTGCAAAGACCTGCAGATAGAAAACAAAAGGGAAGAACATGCTCAGCATTTCTCAAGCTGAAAGAACCGAAGAAAAATTTCAAGCCTTGAGTTGTAATACTGAAGGATTCTATGGGCAAAATGTTGATGCAGAAAGCATCAAAAGAAGATGGAAGGACTACACACAATCACTGTACCAAAAAAAAAAATTGGTTTATGTTCAACTATCTCAAAAGATAGCATATCGTCAAGAACCAATGATACTGAAGAAAGAAGTCAAAGCCGCACTGAAGGCATTTAAAAAAAAAAAAAAAAACACTCCAGGAATTGATGGAATACCAAGTGAGATGTTTCAACAAATGGATGCAGTGCTGGAAGAGCTCACTTGGTCAACCATCTGGAAGAAATCCTTATTTGTGCCCATTCCAAAACAGGTGATCCAACAGAATGCAGAAATTATTGAACAATATCATTAATATCACACACAAGTAAAATTTTGCTGAAGATCATTCAAAAGTGGTTGCAGCAATACATCGACAGGGCACCACCAGAAATTCAAGCTGGATTCAGAAGAGGACATGAAACCAGGGGTATCACTGCTGATGTCAGATGGATCTTTGCTGAAAGCAGAGAATACCAGAAAGATGTTCACTTGTGTCTTACTGACTATGCAAAGGCATTTGATTGTGTGGATCATAAACAATTATGGATAATATTTCGAAGAATGGGAATTCCAAGACACTTAACTGTGCTTATGAGGAAGCTGCACATAGACCAAAACGCAGTCATCTGAACAAAACAAAGGGCTATTGAATGGTTTAAAATCAGGGAAGTTGTGTGTCAAGGTCTTATCCTTTCACCATACTTATGCAATCTATACACTGAGCAAGTAATTCAAGAAGCTGGACTATAGGAAGAATGCAACATCAGGACTGAAGGAAGACTTGTTAACAACCTGCAATATGCAGATGACATAACTTTGCTTGCTGAAAGTGAAGAGGACTTGAAGCATTTACTGATGAAGATCAAAGACTACAGCCTTCAATATGGATTACACTTCAACATAAAGAAAACAAAAATCTTCACAACTGGACCGATAAGCAACATCATGATAAATGGAGAAAAGATTGAAGTTTTCAAGGATTTCATTTTACTTGGATCCACAATCAACACCCACAGAAGCAGCAGTCAAGAAATCAAAGGATGAATTGCATTAGACAAATTTGCTGCAAAAGACCTCTTTAAAGTGTTAAAAAGCAAAGATAGCACTTTGAGGACTAAGGTGCACCTGACCCAAGCCACGGTGTTTTCAATTGCCTCATATTTGTATGAAAGCCGGACAATGAATAAGGAAGACCAAAGAAGAATTGATACCTTTGAATTATGGTGTTGGCGGAGAATACTGAAAATACCATGGACTGCCTGAAGAACAAACAAATCTGTCTTGGAAGAAGTATACTCAGAACACTCCTTAGAAGCCAGGATGGCAAGACTTCGTCTCACGTACTTCGGACATGTTACAAGGAGAGACCGGTCCCTGGGAGGACATTATCCTTGGCAAAGTAGAGGGTCTGTGAAAGAGAAGAAGACCCTCAAAGAGATGGACTGACATAGTGGCTGCAACAATGGGCTCAAGCACAATTGTGAGGATGGCGCAGGACCCAACAGTGTTTCTTTCTGTTGTACATAGGGTCTCTATGAGTTGGACAGTTGCACATTAGATTTCAATCATTTAGGAGGCAGGAGACCAGGTAAGAAATTTTCCAGAACATTCCCACCACCAACCAATGCTGCGTATATCCAAACCAGTTGCCATAGAGTCAATTCCAGCTCACAGCAACCTCATGTGCGTTAGGGTACAACCGTGCTCCAGAGGGTTTTCAATGACTACTTTTTCAGAAGTAGGACTTCCGAGGGCTTTCTTCCAAGGCACCTCTGGGTGCACTCAAACCTCCGTCATGGATATGAATTATGTCCCCCCCAAAAATGTGTGTATCAACTTGGTTGGGCCATGATTCCCAGTATTGCGTGGTTGTTCTCCATTTTGTGATTATAATTTTACGTTAAAGAGGATTAGAGTGGGATTGTAACACCCTTACTAGGGTCACATCTCTGATCCAATGTAGGAGTTTCCCTGGGGTGTGGCCTGTACCACCTTTTATCTTACAAGAGATAAAAGGAAAGGGGAAGCAGGTAGAGATTGGGGGACCTCATACCACCAAGAAAGCAGTACCAGGAGCAGAGCATGTCATTTGGACCTGAGGTTCCTACACAGAGAAGCTCCTAGACCAAGGGAAGACTGATGACACTTCCCTTCAGAGCCAACAGAGAAAGGCTTCCCCTGGAGCTGACGCCCTGAATTTGGACTTGTAGCCTACTAGAGTCTGACAAAATAAATTTATCTTTGTTAAAGCCATCCACTTGTGGTATTTCTGTTATAGCAGCACTAGATGACTAAGACATCTCCAATCTTTCAGTTAGCAGCCAAGCGCATTAACCATTTGCACCACCCAGGGACTCTGCTGCATGTCCAATGGCTGCTTAATACAGACGTGATCAGGCAACAAGCTTTACCTAAAGGAGATACTTTTATTGTAGTACTTATGGCAATATCAGCCTAAAATGTTAAATGTGTAAGAGACCAAACACAGGTTTCCATCCAAACTAACACAAAGAGGTTGACTAGAAATCAGAGAATACATCCATCTCAACTATCCAGGATTACTTCACAGAAAAGCACTGCGTATGCAAGAAGAAAGCTCAAAATCCAATGAAGAACATATAAACCCATATTAAAATACAAAAAAAAAAAAAAACCTGTTACTGTCGATTCAATTCTTACTTATAGCAATTTTATAGGGCAGCTGAGCTCTTAACCACTATATTACTATATAAATTATATAATTAAAATTATTACTAATGTCACTTGTAAAAGATATTTTACTTTTATATTTTTTCTATGCCAAATATCGCCTTATCAGAGAAATATAATCTAAAACAGCATTACCTCTACTGTCACCGTGTTCCAAGTGCTCTCTGTTCCTGTACCTATTTCTTTATGGATTTATCACCATTTACACATACAGAGTTGCTGTGAGTTGGAATCGACTCAATAGCAATGAGTTTTTTCTTTTTGGTACATACTATGTATGTATTTATTATCAGTCTCATAAATTATCACCTTCGTGAGAACAAGGACTTTTTGCCAATGTTAAAACAGCTTATGGCATATAGTAGGTGTTCAATAAAAATGAATTGAATAAATGAATAATTTTGATACTTCATAAAATATATCACCACAGCTTATTACTCAAATAGCAACAATAATTTGTTTAAATCATGTCTTATCACAAAATGACGACTATTCTTAAAAAATTAACATTGTTAAAGAAGGGATACTAAATAAATCTAACACAATGTCATCACCTCTCAATGAGAGAACTGAGATCAAAGGAGAATAAGTTCAGAAAGTAAGTCAATGTCTGATTCTGGTTCTTCTTCCTCATTCATTATTTTTTCCTGAAAAAAATTATGTCTCTGTGTCCTGGGATTTGGTGGCTATTAGAGGCTCATTTTCTCTTCCTTTCTATGTATTTTCAGTGACATAACTAAACTTCGACTCACTTTTTTTTTTCTTAAAAATAAAAAAGTAGAGTGTAACAAACTTCCATACACACACCAGCCATACTTTTTTTCATGAAAGAAGTGAAACTTTGCAAGTAAAATTGATGCCCCTTTGTCTCCCAGTTTTAAAACACTTTTCCTTCCTTCCTTCCCAAAATGCAACTCTAGAATGAATTTGATGTGCATCTTCCAGTCTGTTTTTATATACTTTTATACCTAAACATATTGATAAAAATCAGTATTATTTTGTGTTTTTAATTGAATAGTATAATATTGTATATATCAGCTTTCTTATCACTCGACATTGTTTTTGGTATTATGTATTTGATACACATATATAGTTTATGCATTTTAATTTATATACACACACACATATATATAATTTCATCCTACACCACACCAATTGCCATCTAGTTGATTACAACATATGGCAACCCCATGTGTGTCAGAGTAGAACTGCTTCATAGTGTTTTCAGTGGCTGATTTTTCAGATCTCCAGGCCATTCTTTCAAGGTGCCATTGGGTGGACTCTAATCTCCCATCTTTCGGTTAGTAGATGAGCACTTAACCCTTTGCATCTTCCAGGGACACTTTATTTCATCCTACGATGGAATTATTCATTTTTTCCCAGACATCTCTCTTTAGGTTAGTGTCTTCTTTCAGTTTACTTTAGTCAATTCATTTTATCTACCTATTTGTTCTGTTTGTTTTGAGCTCAGTAATGCTGGTTGGTTAATCCAAAGCTCATTCCAAATCTCCTTTTCTCTTTCTTCCCTCTACTACAGAGGAGGAGGAAACTAAATTCTTTCTTTCTCTAGCCTCTCTGGCATCTGGTAAAAGCCATGTGCCACTCAGCTACCTATCCAGACATTGGCAGATATCTGCAGAATGGATTCTGCAAAAGTGTTGCCTTTCTGATAAATGGGATAGAGGTCCCTGTAGAACCCTCTATTCTTCATTACCTTTTCAAAGTGGACATCTTGAGACCATGTGGGAAAAACCAACAAACTACACAAATGCTGGCCTTGATGTTAATGAGCTGGTGAAACAATACCATCACTTATGAGATCCAGTCTTGGTGAGAAAAAAATCAACCTTTACCATTACTCAATTTTACCTCTATTCGCCACTGAAAGCATTACTAATCCATACCTATTTCTTCACATTTACACTTATTTCCATTCCATTACCTTTTTCCTTCCTTTCAATAAATCGCTTTTTTTTAACTCCACCCCTCCTCCCTATAAAAATATATGCTCTAGTTGACATCATTTCATAACATAATTAGCAAAATTCTCACCATGCATAGAACTGTAAGTTAAGGGGGAAGAGAAGTGTTGCTATTTTTTAACAGAGTAGTCATGGGAAGCCTCATGGAAAAGTGAGTGAAAAATACAATTGGTAATGTTGAAAGCTATGCCTTATTTGTCCAGAAGATACTGAGATAATGTTAAAATAATTTTGCAATGTTGGGCCTCGACCTCCAGGTGAAGGTTATCCAATGTTTATTCAAATCACACTTATTCAGACACTATTAATTCAGAGACAAAGAGCCAGGAAGGAGGAAGGAACTTACATAGGAGAATAAATGTTACTCTCCTTACAGAGTTGACAGCCCAGGTCAGAGGCAGCCACAGAACACTGCAAGGTGATAAACACTTAACTGATAAATGTATAAGGTGCTATGACTTTGGGGAGGATGGAGGCTCATCTGCCTGAGACAATCACCAGAGTCTTCACTGCAGATGTAGCCTTTGAATTGATATTAATGATGAGCAGAAATCTGCTGTACAGACAAGGTCATTTCAGACAGAAAGAACAACAGCATGAGCACAGACAAGAAGCACCCAGGCAGATTCAGGCAATGGTTGAAGTTTATTATGAATGGAGTCTCAGCAGAAGCCACACTGTGGCAGAAGAGGTAGGCTGACCCATCAACAAGGGCATAGCTTGTGGGAAGTTAGGATTCAATTCTATAGGTAAGAATACATCAAGTATTTTAAGCATTTAAAAAAATCCTCAAATGTCCCAAGAAAGTATTCTTTTAATTTATTCATATAGTATGAAATGGAAAATGTATACAATTAATCTGTTCAGAGACAGACGAATATGTTTAATTTCTACAGTACTAAATGCATACTCCAGCTTTTACAGCTTCAACCATTCAACTTTTAAATTGTCTCACTCGATCCCAGATGGCATCATCTGGACAACTGCAGGTAATAGTGTCCCTGGTTCCTTTTGGGGACATATGATTATTGGGAGACTATAAGCCAGGAAGGCCCCCACCCTTTGTTCCTTGTTCTCATACAACAAGTGCTCTATTTCCTGTTTAAAATCCTCAACTTCTTTTCTCTGCGCCCCTCTCGCCACACAGTGATTAATTATATTGAGAACGCATTTGAAAACAAAAGGTTGGGCGAGAATTCCAACAGGCGTAATTCATCTCAAATGCTCCTGCAAGTGGCATTGCTTTCCTGCTGCCTTCTCCACCTGCTGCCTCCCGTGGCTGCTTCTTAATGCCGCGTCCATCTGTTGAAAATGCGCATCCAGAATTCATCATTTTACATTCTGAGAGGCATCTGAACCCTCTTCTCCTTCTTCTTAAGTGAGCCCTCTGAGCATCCCTTTACAGGCACAATTAGTTAAGTGTTCTGATGCCGTGGAGATCAAGCACACCGGTTCCTCATAGAACTTTCAATATCTCAAGGTAGTTTGTTCGTATTCAGAGAGCAGGAGAGAGAAAAAAAGAATGAATCCTATACTTTGCTTATAAAGCAGTATGTGCCAGGAACTAGTATTTTCTTCTCTTGCTTCATCCCCACTCCCAAGCTAAAAGTTTATATATATATATACATATATATATATATATATATATATATATATATATACACACGTATATACACATGTGTATATATATACACATGTATATGTGCATATATGTGTGTGTGTGTGTGTGTGTGTGTGTGTGTGTGTGTGTGTGTGTGTGTATATATATATATATATATATATAGGAGCCCTGCTGGTGCAGTGGTTAAGAGTGACAGCTGCTAACCAAAAGGTCAGCAGTTCTAATCCACCAGCTGCTCCTTGGAAACCCTATGGGGCAGTTATATACATGTACACACACACACACACACACACACACAATTTGTATGGTTTGCAGTCAACTACTGATCAAAAGGTTGGCAGTTCGAACCACCCAGAAACACCACAGAAGAAAGAAGACCTGGTGATCTTCTTCAGAAAGATCACAGCCCAGAAAAACCTATAGAACAGTTCTACTTTGCAGCACACGGGCTCGCCATGAGTCAGATTTGACTCAACAGCAATGAATTTCGTTTGGTTTTTGGTGACATGTACATATACGTGTTTGTATGTATACACACACACACAAATATACATATATATATAAACAAACAAACAAACAAAACCCATTGCCATCTAGTCAATTCTGACTCATACTGACCCTTTAGGACAGAGTAAAGCTGCCCCAGTAGGGTTTCCAAGGAGTGGCTGGTGGATTCGCACTGTCAAACTTTTGGTAAGCAGACAAGCACTTAACCACTACATCACCAGGGCACAATACATATATATAGCTATACATTTTTTTTTCTTTTACAAAATGTTTTATCATGTTTAATACTGGATGATGATACACTGGCTACATTAAAATTCCTTGCTCCATCCATACCTTAAGATGGAAGTGAACAGCCACAAGAAAGAGTCTTCTAGCACCATTTCTGACCAAGTGTACTTCAAACATGAATGATGACACACATAGCTGAAATTACTGATGGGAGAAGAAAACAACACAGTAGAGGGTAGCAGAGTAAAAAGTGGGAAAGATTTATGTTTCTTTAGTGCAGAAATGGTGTTTAGCCCAGTACTTAGCACTTAGCTAGCTGGCTTCTCAGTGATCTCGGCTAGACGCCACGAAGAAAAGAATCTGGGAAACTAATTATATTCATAACTGTTAATAATTTAATGTGTTTTATCCCCAAGGAGTATTTGTAATTTAAAAAGAAAACTCCTTGACTTACAAGGACTTAAAACACACACACTTACGTACCACAGAAATGTATTTCTGATGCTGGAGTTTGAGCTAACAGAGTAGGTAGATAGGGCAATTATTTGAGGGAATTTATGAGGCAGCTGCCCCAATGCTCCTTACAACATACAACAAAGGTAGTGACTATTCCAGTTACACTTAAGAAAGGCCCTGTGTTTACCTCTAGCTGGAAAAATTCCCTCTGGGACTTAGTGAAAGAGAATGTAAATACATAGCCTCCCATATTGAAAATTTTTTTTTTTTTTTTATCTTTAGAACTGAAAGGGATTTTTATAATGTCTATGCAAACTAGGCCCTAACATTTTAATAGTTAAAGCATAAAATAATCTTATTTTAGACTGAAAATGCCATGAGAGTTGGTACCACGTCTGTGTGGTTCACTGGGGGGTTCATAACACCCAGCACTCGACATATAAGAGGTGCTCAATAAATATTTGTCAAGTGAAAAATAGCCTTGTGTGGAAGGCATTAATACTGACATTTTAAAGATGATGATCCTGAGCCTCAGAATGACTTGCTCAACTATGTCTGATATTTTTGTTATACCAGCAAATGAATTGTGGTTTCTTGTTTCTTTGGCATCATCAGCTTTTCCTATACTTCGTCCTAAGAAAACCCACCATCTGTAAACTCTTGCTGGGAGAGCTCGGTCAGTATCAGCATCAATCTGACTAAAAAATGACTGACCACAAACTGTTTAAATGCATTTTGCTACCCACTGATGGATTACGAAGATAATCCCTTGCCCAAGTGAAGCCTACAATACACACAGTAAAATCCTATGAAAAGGTACGTTGGCAGTAAAGCAAATAAGAATGTTAAATAATTGGCAATTGACTCCTACATGCTGACTAGGCCCCTTCATCAAACTAGTGGTGGAAGGATGTGGTTAGAATTAAAGTTCTTTTCTGGAGGTGGCTCAGCAAAAGCGGGGAGGGTAAGAATAGGGAGAAGATGGCAAGCAACTCAGTTTCAGAAAATGAGAAAGCAGAGGGAATGTCCCTGCATTCCCAGGATTCTCCAAGCCAGAGTTGCTTGGAACAGCCTCACAAAAAGGACACTAACCGAAGAGAAGATTCCTCAAATTAGTGCAACTGTCCAGACAACTTCAGGGCCCAGAATCATCCCCACTGATATTTCAGCTTTCATGGGCCCTGACCACCAGGTGGCACAAAATCACAGCCAAGATCAGAAGGATTGGTTTTAGCTGCCAGTCCTTGGGAACTACAGGCCAGCTAGCAACACAAGCTAACTTACAATTAGTTTATTAACCTCCAAATAATATGCAATAACATTTTAAGCATTTTAGCATTTAAGAATGTTTTGAGCCCCTCTATTAATTTCAATGGGTTTTATTGTACACCAATAGTGCAAGACAGAATTTAAGAATAGATGCAATAAGAGAGGCCAAAATGAACTACTATGTGAATTCAAAGGAGGAAAGAATCATATCTGAATGGAGAAAAGAGGAAATGAGTCATAGACAAGGCTGCATTAATTGGAATGTGCCCTGAAAGCTAGACAGGATTCTGATAGAGATGAGGCGATATTCTAAGTACGTATAGGTAGCAAAATGAACAAAAGAACCAAGGTGGCTACTGTGAGGCTTCGGGAAATTAAGGAATAGTCTAGTTTGGCTAGATCACAGGATATGAGTAGATGGATGAGGCATATGAGGACTTAAAGGAATGAATACAGATAATAGACAGTCAAATGCCTTGGTAAGGACTTTGAGCATAATTGTAGGGGTATGGGGTGGTGGGCAACAGAGGTTTTAGAACATGGGGAAAGGGGAACAAACATGAAAGGGCAAATGTGATGATTCCCAAGTGTAAATTTCCAGTTCTAATCTCTTATTCAAGCTAGATCTCTAAGTGCTAAAAGAATATTTCTTATTGTGTATTTCACCAAAAATTAAGTCAGTTATCACTGGCTCAGAGTAGCTTGGTGGTACAAATGGTTAACACATTTGGCTTCTAATAGAAAGGCTGGAGGTTCGAGTCTCACTCAGGGGTGCCTGGGAAGAAAGTCCTAGAGACCTATTTCTGAAAAATCAGCCATTGAAAACCCTATGGAGCACAGTTCTACCCTGATATCCTTGGGGTCACTATCAGTTGTAATCAACTAGACAGCAACTAGTCTGGTTTTATTACTGGCTTAAACTTAATTGTGTCTACTCATTGGTTAAGGTAGCATAGTGGTTAAAGAGCTCAGCTGTTAACCAAAAGGTTGACAGTTCAAATCTATCAGCTGTTCTTTGGAAACCCTCTGGGGCAATTCTACTCTGTCCTATAGGGTCATTATGAGTTGGAATCAACTCGATGGTAATGGTTTTTTTTTTTTTTTTTTTAAATTGGTTAAAAAAAAAAATCCAAGTTATCAGAGTCTAGCTTTGATATCTAGCATCTCTAGTTATCTTAGGACTCCTCTGAACCAAATAACTAGATAGCTGACTAGGATAGGACCAGGGAGGGTGTCATACCAGGGGATTCCAGCAGCAAGGAGTAGACAGATCTCTCAAAAAATTACCAATCATGCTATCAGGATATTCTGAGCATTGAATGAAGTCCAGGCACAAGACACGCAGACATTCAGCATAAAAGTAAGATTCGTAGCAGAAAACAGGGACTCAGTTACTAGAATAACAATAAAATTCAAGGGAAAAATGGTTACCTGGACAATAAGTTTCAGCAAAGACTCGAATCTAGGCAAAACAACAGGAAACTAGTAATAAGTGTAAAGTGAGAACATAAACTAAAGTAATTAAAAAAATGAAAAAAGAAGAGCCCAGTTTATGGGACCAGGAAAGATGTTTAGCTTGATCTGTTAGGTAAGAAGTGAAGGCAGGGCTCATTTAATTTACAGTGGAGGCTGTCCTGGTTCCAGGGACAGGAGTGGTGCTGAGCTCCCAGATAGAGTAAGGAGAACTCCAGATGGATGTGGGTACAGGGAAGTGGTCAGGCAACCCTCCCAATCCATTGACATTTTCTCTTAAGAATCATTTTTCAAATATTTATGCATCTTTGGAACTCTTCTATATGCCCCTTCTACATCCCCATGTCCTTTTTGTAATAAAATAAGGAAATGAAGGTGTAATATAGATAAGACGAGGAGCTTATGTCTGTATAGCAGACAACTTTTAGGTAAAGTTTTTCTACATCTGGGCAGGGATGACTAGGATTTACATTAAAGCCATCAGAAGCCATTCACAGTCTTACAAAACAAACCAAAGCTGCTGACACTAGAAATTGACTCTAATAAATCTAATGAAAATAGAGGAGGTTCAGGAAAGGGCAACAAAAAGGATCAAAGGTTGACTTGACAGATGTATAAGAAGGATGGAACACTGACTTACTTACTAAATTCTAAGCTACCAGAACAAAGAAGATAAAAATTGAAGGCAGAGATGGTTATGAAATAAATACAAGAAAACCCAACTGAGGTAGGCATTTTCTACTTCACACCACACTGCATTCCTGGAAATCACATCATAAAACCGCTTGTATTCTCCCCTAGGAGTAATTTTGTAATTGAATGTTGTGTTCCTGTATAAGGATTTGTTCAAATAAATCACAGATATGATCAACAATGTGCTATAAAACAAAGATAGAACAATGTTAAGCCTGTATAATAATTTAAAATAACATCATCATATTTCTAGTCCTATAAAATGGGCATACGTTAACAGTACATGTTGATTATACAAGGGGCTCAGATGCACAATAAAGTGTACACACCACACATAATATTAGAACTTTCCTGCCTCATAAATTTGACCTATCTAAAAATGAATATACTAGCTACAATAAATATTACATTTTAATATTAATTACATTTTAATATTATTTATTATAGTTCTAATAAATATATAATCAACAATATTGCCTGGCTTCTCAGAATTCAGATAAATTGTTTGGAAAGGTAGTATTTGAACTTGAAAATTTCCAGGCTGGAAGTTTCTCTGGATATCTGGGTTTTTTTGTTTGTTTTACTTTCTGTTCATATATTTCAATAAATATACATAGTATACAACGTTTTATTGTGCTTCACTTTATTGCGCTTTGCAGATACTGCGTTTTTTACAATTGAAGGTTTGTGGCAACCATGCATCAAGCAAATCTATTGGTGCCATTTTTCCAACAGCATATGCTCACTTTGTGTCTCTGCCTCACATTTTGGTAATTCTCATAATATTTCAAACTTTTTCATTATTATTATATCTGCTATGGTGATCCGTGATCAGTGATCTTTGATGTTACTACTGTAATTATATTAGGGTACCACAAATCACACTCTATTCCATGAGACATAACAATATTGAAATTAGGCCAATTAATAACCCCACAGTGTCCTCTAAGTGTTCAAGTGAAAGGAAGAGTAGCACGTCTCTCACTTTCAATCAAAAGCAAGAAAAGATTAAGCTTAGTGAGGAAGGCATGTCCAAAGTCGAGATTGGCTGGAAGTTAGGCCTCTTGCACTAAACAGTTAGCCATGTTGTGAATACAAAGGAAAAGTTCTTGAAGGAAATTAAAAGTGCTACTCCAGTGAAAACATGAATGACAAAAAAGCGAAACAGCCTTTTTGCTGATATGGAAAAACTTTTAGTGGTCTGGACAGAAGATCAAACCAGCCACAACATTCCCTTAAGCTAAAGTCTAATCCAGAGTAAGGCCCTAACTCTCTTCAATTCTATGAAGGCTGAGAGAGGTGAGGAAGCTGCAGAAGAAAAGTTTGAAGCCAGCAGAGGTTGGTACAGGGGGTTTAGGGAAAGAAGCCATCTCTGTAACATAAAAGTGCAAGGTGAAGCAACAAGTGCCAATGTAGAAGCTGCAGCAAGTTATCCAGAAGATCTAGCTAAGATAATCGATGAAGGTGGCTACAATAAACAACGGACTTTCAGTGTAGACGAAACAGCCTTATACTGAAAGAAGATACCATCTAGGACTTCCATAGCTAGAGAGGAGAAGTCAGTGTCTGGCTTCAAAGCTTCAAAGGACAGGCTGACTCTTTGTTAGGGGCTAACGCAGCTGGTGACTTTAAGTTGGAGCCAATACTCATTTACTATTCCAAAAATCCTAGGGCCCTTAAGAATTATGCTAAATCTACTCTGCCTGTGCTCTAAAAATGGAACAACAAAGCCTGGTTGATAGCACATCTGTTTACAACATGGTTTATTGAATGTTTTAAGCCCACTGTTGAGACCTACAGCTCCGAAAAAAAAAAGATTCTTTTCAAAATATTACTGCTCATTGACAATGCACCTGGTCCCCCAAGAGCTCTGATGGAGATGTACAAGGAGATTAATATTGTTTTCATGCCAGTAAACACAACATCCATCCTGCAGCCCATGGATCAAGGAGTAATTCAGACTTTCAAGTCTTGTAATTTAAGAAATACATTTCCTAAGGCTATAGCTAACATAGGCAGTGATTCCTCTGATGGATGTGGACAAAGTAAACTGAAAACTTTCTGGAAAGGATTCGCCATTCTAGATGCCATTAAGAACATTCGTGATTCATGGGAAGAGGTCAAAATATCGACATTAACAGGAGTTTGGAAGAAGTTGATTCCAACCCTCACAGATGACTTCCAGGGGTTCAAGACTTCAGTGGAGGAAGTTAACTGCCAATGCGGTGGATACAGCATGAGAACTAGATTTAGAAGTGGAGCCTGAAGACGTGACTGAATTGCTGCAATCTCATGGAAAAACTTTAATGAATGAGGAGTTGCTTCTTATGGATGAGCAAAGAAAGTGGTTCCTTGAGAAGAAATCAACTCCTGGTGAAGATGCTGTGAACACTGTTGAAACGACAGCAAAGGATTTAGAATATTACATAAACTTAGTTTACAAGCAGAGGTAGGGTTTGAGAAGATTGACGCTAATTTTGAAAGAAGTTCTAATATGGGTACAATGATATCAAACAGCATCACATCCTACAGGGAAATCTTCCATGAAAGAAAGAGTCAATTGATATGGTAAAGTTCACTGGTGTCTTATTTTAAGAAATTTCCACAGCCACTCCAGCCTTCAGCAACCACCACCCTGAGCAGTCGGCATCCATCAACAATGAGGCAAGACTTCCCACCAACAAAAAGATGGTTAGCATTTTTTAGCAATAAAATATTTTTTAATTAAGGTATGTGCATTGTTTTATTAGACATAATGCTATTGTACACTTAAGAGACTATGGTAGAGAGTAAACATAACTTTTATATGTACTGGGAAACCAAAAAATCCATGTGACTAGCTTTATTGTAATATTCGCTGTATTGCGGTGGTCTAGAACCAAACCCGTAATATCTCTGAGGTATGCCTGTATAATGTTTGCTATGTGTCAGGCTCTCTTTTAAAAATTTTGTCAATATTAACTTACTTAATCCGCAGAACAACCTTGTGCTATTGTAATTAATAGGCTCATTTTATAACTGAGAACTGTGAGACACTGAGAGGTTAAATAATTCACCTAAGGTTGTACAATGCATGCAAAAGCTGGACAATGAAGAAGAAAGACCAAAGAAGAACTGATGCCTTTAAATTATGATGTTGGCGAAGAATACTGACTACACCATGAACTACCAGAAGAACAAATCTGTCTTGGAAGAACTATAGCCAGAATGCTTATTAGAAACCAGGATGGTGAGACTTTGTCTGATATAGTTTGGACATATTATCAGGAGGGACTAGTCCCTGGAGAAGGACATCTTCCTTGGTAAAGTAGAGTGTCATTGAAAAACAGGAAGACCCTTAACAAGATGGACTGACACAGTGGCTGCAACAATGGGCTCAAGCATAACAATGATTGTGAGGATGGCAAAGGAACGCGCAGCATTTCATTCTGTCATACACAGGGTAGCTATGAGTCAGAACCAACTTGATGGTACCTAACAACAAAAAGGCTGTACAAATATTATGGGGTACAGTCAGGATTCAAACACATGGTTCAAACCACTACACTATGCTACCTCTCTGAACAACAGCTTACTCTCTCAAAACTTTCCTGTAACAAATGGAAACATTACAATGACATTAAAGGCAAGATCATTCTTTTCAAAAAGCCACTTCAACTTTTCTCATGAGGGTTTGAAGAGTTTTACCTTTAGTCTATAGTTTACCTTTCACTCCTTTCATTTCCTCATTCCAAAAACCTGGAAGATAAAAGTGGATCATGAAACAGCAGCCTAAAGAGCGTGACTAGCAAGGCTGTTGAGTGTGCTGTGAAATTCCTTAGTGCTAAAGACTGGAGCTACAGTATGGATACAAGTGCCAGAGCTTCTTCAAAATCAGCCAAATCATGATCTGTCCCTCCCTTGTACAACACATTCCTGACTGAAACAAGGGCTACCCATCACTATAAGCTTCAACCACCACAAACAAAATTACAGTAAGCTGATCTATGTGAAAAAATGTGAAATTCACTTAGTCAGCCAATAGTGAACGAGGGGAAGAGGATATAAAGAAATACACAGTCCTAGAGAGCCTGTTCCCCCAAGCATCTGTCAGTTTGTCGTACTGTGGGGTCTTGTGTGTTGCTGTGATGCTGGAAGCTATGCCACCGGTATTCAAATACCAGCAAGGTCACCCATGGTGGACATGTGATCAAACATGCCATCAGGATGCACTGATAATTACTGGTGATTGGAATGCGAAAGTTGGAAACAAAGAAGAAGGAACAGGAATGGTAGTTGGAAACTATGGCCTTGGTGATAAAAACGATGCCAGAGATCGCATGATAGAATTTTGTAAGACCAACGACTTCTTCATTGCAAATATCTTTTTTCACCAACATAAGCGGCAAACATACCCATGGACCTCGCCAGATGGAATACACAGGAATCAAATCGACTACATCTGTGAAAAGAGACAATGGAAAAGCTCAATATCATCAGTCAGAACAAGGCCAGGGGCCAACTGCGGATCAGACCATCAATTACTCATATGCAAGTTCAAGCTGAAACTGAAGAAAATTAGAGCAAGTCCATGAGAGCCAAAGTATGACCCTGAGTACTTCCCATATGAATTTAGAGACCATTTCAAGAATAGATTTGATGCGTTGAACACTAATGACCGAAGATCAGATGAGCTGTGGAATGACATCAAGGACATCATACATAAAGAAAGCAAGACGTCATAAAAATGATAGGAAAGGAAGAAAAGACCTAAGTGGATATCAGAAGAGATTCTGAAACTTGCTCTTGAACATCGAATAGCTAAAGCAAAAGGAAAAAATGATGAAGTAAAAGAGCTGAACAGAAGGTTTCAAATGGCGGCTTGAGAAGACAAAGTAAAGTATTATGATGACATGTGCAAAGACCTGGAGATAGAAAACCAAAAAGGAAGAACACACTCAGCATTTCTCAAGCTGAAAGAACTTAAGAAAAAAATCAGGCCTCCAGTTGCAATACTGAAGGTTTCTACAGGGAAAATATTAAAGGATGAAGGAAGCTTCAAAAGAAGACGGAAGGAATACACAGAGTCACTATACCAAAAAGAATTGGTCAAAGCTCAATCATTTCAGGAACCAATGATACTGAAGGAATTGGCAAAAAGTAAGTCTTCAGGAACTGACAGTATATCAATCGAGATGTTTCAACAAATGGATGCAGTGCTGGAAGTGCTCACTTGTCTATGCCAAGAAATTTGGCCAACTGACTGGAAGACATCCATATTCATACCTGTTTCCAAGAAAGGTGATCTAACCAAATTCAGAAATATTTGAACAGTATCATATGCAAGTAAAATTTTGCTGAAGATCATTCAAAAATGGCTGCAAGAGGATACAGAACTGCCAAAAATTCAAGCTGGATTCAGAAAAGGACATGGAACCAGGGATATCATTGCTAATGTCAGATGGATCCTGGCTGAAAGCAGAGAATACCAGAAAGATGTTTACCTGTGTTTTATTGACTATGCTAAGGCATTCGACTGTGTGGATCATAACAAATTTTGGATAACATTGCAAAGAATGGGAATTTCAGAACACTTAATTGTGCTCATGAGGAACCTGTACACGGATCAAGAGGCAGTCTTTTGAACAGAACAAGGGGATACTGCATGGTTTAAAGTCAGGAAAGGTATGCAGCAGGGATGTATCCTTTCACCATACTTATCCAATCTGTATGCCGAGCAAATAATCCGAGAAGCTGAACCCTCTGAAGAAGAACGGGTCATCAGCATTGGAAGAAGACTCATTAACAACCAGCATTATGCAGATGACACAACCTTGCTTGCTGAAAGTGAACAGGACTTGAAGCATTTACTGATGAAGATAAAAGACCACAGCCTTCAGGATGGATTACACCTCAACATAAAGAAAACAAAAATCCTCACAACTGGACCAGTAAGCAACATCACGATAAATGAAGAAAAGATTGAAGTTGTCAGGGATTTCATTTTACTTGGATCCACAATTAACATCCATGGAAGAAGCAGCCAAGAAATCAAAAGACGCACTGCATTGGGAACATCTGTTGCAAAAGAATTCTTTAAAGTGTTAAAAAGCGAAGATGTCACCTTGAGGACTAAGGTGCACCCGACCCAAGCCGTGGTGTTTTCAATCGCCCTATATGCTTGCAAAAACTGGATAATGAATAAGGAAGACTGAAGAACTGACGCCTTGAATAGTGGTGTTGTTGAAGAATACTGAATATACATTGGGCTGCCAAAAGAACAAACAAATCTGTCTTGGAAGAAGTACAGCCAGAATGCTCCTTAGAAGCAAGGACGGTGAGAACACATCTCACATACTTTAGACATGTTATCAGGAGGGATCAGTCCCTGGAGAAAGACATCATGCCTGGTAAAGTAGAGGGTGAGCGAAAAAGAGGAAGACCCTCAACGAGCTGGATTGACACAGTGGCTGCAACAATGAGCTCAAGCATAAAAACAATTGTGAGGATGGTGCAGGATCAGGTAGTGTTTCATTCTGTTGTGCATAGGGTCACTATGAGTCAGATATGGCTCAATGGCACCTAACAACAGTAACAAAGTACCTGTTATTTTAAGAGAGAGTAGAAACTGAAAATATGAATATGGTTATAAAGAATTCAGAAAAAAATATAGATTCTCAATAGCTCTTTAAGGAAAGCATTATGGTTACTTTTATATTTCAATTTGGCTAATGTATGGTGCCGTGTTGTTTGGCCAAACACTAGTCTAGCTGCTGTTATAGTTACATATGATTAAATCAGATGGCCTTAAGTGAAGCAAATTACCTTCCATAATATGGGTTGGCTTCAATCAGTCAGCTGAAAACAGGGAAATAAAAAAGGGAGTTTCCCTAGGGTGTGTTCTGCCTCCAGACTATAAAAGATATTTTGGCAAAACTCACTTCATTCTTCCCTCACCTGACCTGTGGATTTTGGGACTCAAACCTGCAGGAGTCTCCAGCCTGTCAACTGATCTACAGACTTTAGACTTGACAGTCCCCCCAGTCATATGACCAATAGTTTGAAGTAAATCTATCTTTATTTCTTTAACTATCTATCTGTCTGTCTGTCTATCTATCTATCTATCATCTCTCTGTCTATATCATTGGTTCTGTTTCTCTAGACAACCCTAAGACAGAGAGTTAAGAAGAAGGGAATACATCTGGCTTTTAAATGGCAATGGTCAAATGTGCCATCTCTATACTCCTTAATACCTTTATCAGAGACTTTTCTTCAGACACTAATTTTAGACTAGAGTGATGACTGGTAGGACTCCTGTATGAAATATGCAAATAGGCTAAATTATGTTTCAAAATGCCCAAATGAAAAAACAAGTATTCTCCCAAAGTAAGTAGCAAGATGCTGTTTTTGGTTGGTATGACACTGTTTTACATAAGTTTTTATTCAGTAAAACTAAGTAAGATGTTTGTTTTCCAGTTTTCCTGGAATTAATTATAAAATAGATTTCCTATAAAATAATTAACCTTTGGTGTTTTTGTTTTAATATACAGTATAAAAAAAGGACAGAGTAACGATATAAACATTTAAGCTATTTGATGAAGAGATTTCAATGGTCTGCTTTTTTGATTATCTTTTCCTGTCTCTTTAAACCATTAATTTCAATAAAGCTCCTATTGGAATATGTCAGTTATACTACAAAATTATATTTTAATCTCTGATTATAGATTCTCAAATTAAAATTTAAAGCTTTAGTCACCAACAATTTTTTAGTAATGTTGTTAAACCAGTGGTGTCATTAAATCATTTTATGCTAAGTTAAATATACATATTATGTATACCTAGAGATATCATGTATACACACACATATTAGGTATAACACAGCTTTGTGACTGAATGCTAGACAACTATATTAGCATAAACAAAATTTAATAATGCATATTCACAAAATTTCTGAAAAAAAATGTCAAATTTATAAATAACAAGAAAAAGATTACACTAGCGATTTCGTATATGCACAAACAAACACATGCATAATAAATACGGACAAACATCTTGTTTTTGTAGGAAAAATACTCAAACACTCCATTTTAGTACAAGAATAACAGTCTTCAATACATACATCACTAAATAAAAACAAGTTTATAGTTCCAGGGATGTCCAACAAGAGGAAAAGGTTTTCCTTTTCTGTTTGTTTCCTGTGTAGTAACTCATAGTTGGAAATATCTTGTCTCTGAGATGTAGTAAAATGACAAAGAATATGAATCATTTAATGTGTTCCTCCCATTTTCTTCTATATAATTTTAAACACATAATAAATCTAATCATCCTCTCATCAAGACAGTTCCATCAATTTTTATATTGGCCACCTATTTAAAATTAAATCATGCCTTATCTTTATATCCTTTCTTTCTTTGTATTTCTCTACAGAGCATACATTATTACTTCAATTTTAAAGATTGGCTTTGACTTTTAGAACTTTAGAATAAGTTAGCCTGCTTGTCAAATTAGTGTTCAAGAGTTTGAATGTATACTGAAATGTGGTCCTTAATTTAACAGAAAGGCTTAAGAACTAGTTTCCTCTTGAACAACTGATCTTGTAGAAATTTCACTTCAGAATTGTATAAACAGTGTTTTCAAGAGTTCATTCTCTCTTATACATATACATATATACATATGTATATGTGTGTGTTTGAGTGTGTGTGTAAAAAGAAGAGGGGAAAGTGGAAGACAGCAGTAATATGTGGTAACAATGGGCAAGGGGATACTTTGCAATCATATTCACTTTGCCTGGTATTTGGATTGATAAAATGCTAGACCCTGTGAGGTATTATTTAGTTTTTTAACTGCAGATGTTCAACACTAGCATTTATCAACAGCAACACAAAATATAAGAAGTTACAGAAAGGTAAAAGCATTATTTCTGAGATGTCAAAAATGCACCTTACTCTGTTACCATACAGAAATAATAGATAATATCATTCCACAAACAGTAGTTAGCAGTGGTCATGTTTGGTTCAGGCCATCATCTCTCCAATGCAACTTAGGTCATAAAAATAAAAAGTTTTCAGAGCCACTTAATATTATGAATATTCTGGCAAGTTAATGTAGGACAAGAGCTGACATAATAAGAATGCTATTAGAGATGTGTATTTGCATAGGCTTACAGACATAAAATGTTCAGAAAGGGGAGTTGACTAGAACAGAAACTGCATTATGCTGAAAAATACCAATAATAATATGTTGGCAATTGCACTTTGATTGTTCACATTTCTTCTAAAATGTTTTTCTAGCCCGAGAGCATGTGAGCTTTAAACAAGTTTGATTACAGTAGCAAAAGTATTTACGAATCAGGAATAATAGTAGTATACAACAAGAAAGGCTTTATGCACAGTTTTAAGACTTATTTTGTTGTTGTTGTTAGAGAAAATGGGACACAGGAGGAAATTTAGTGCATTTATGGCACTATGTTCTTTCTTTTTTTCCTTTCCCTGCTTTGCTTTCTTTACTAGAATGTCACTTTCAGATTTATAGTCACCAACATACATTTCCGAACACCAAGAGTGATGGCTACAATTGCAGGCTACAAAACTGTACAAGGGGAAAGACACATCTCCTGCCTTATACCTGCTATATCATCTGTCTTTAAAACCAGTGTAGTGTTTTGGAAAAGATAATCTAGCTAAATAACAACATTCACTTTTTTTTTAATCATTTTTGAAATATGAATTAGATTTGAAGGCAAATTTTTCTCTGCCTTGATTTCAAATGACCTTGACATTATTGCCTTGGCAAAAAGAACAAACAAGAGCTATAGTAACCACTACCATTTATCAGACAGTAAATCATTAGGGTTCTCATCCATCCAGGGAGAGAGTCTGGGTTATGTTCATACAGAAAGAGGATCTAATACCTAGGGTGGGCCCCTTAACATGGAAGAACTATCATCTTGAAAGGCTGGGGTCCTGCTTCCACCTCATAAATACATATGGTGAAAAGCCTGTGGCCCAGGGTTAGGAAACAGTAGAGGACATATGAAGGGATGGGGGTGGGGAGAAGAAAAGCAACTATTTAAAAGGTTACCTTAGGAGGGCCTCCAGCTGCAATCCTGTGAAGACCTCACATTAGAATGGCTCAAAGGGGTGTACATCTGAGACAGGGCTTCCATCTCTCTTCACCAGATCCAGCCGAGCACTTTGGAGAAGGAACTCTCCATATAGAAAGTCAGAGACACCCAGAAAAGCCTGCCAGGTGATGCAGATGTTGTTGAGTAGAAACCGAGAAAATCTACAGGAGCAGTAGACCCTACACAAGGCGAGTGACAGTAGAGGGCTTGTTAAGCACATAGATTGTGGTGGGATGTGGATGGGATCTAGCATGTGGGGATGGATGTCCTTTAAGATTCAATCAAAGAATGCAAAATAATGGCCATAAGCCAACTGCAACTCACAGATGTCTTTATACTGCACAGTGTTGGTCTGCCATTTTTTAAAACTGAATTGTACACCAATACAGAAAAACAGAATTTTTACATAAAATATTGATTATCAGAGTCATTAAAAATATACATAATCTTACATTCTGACTCACAGTTGGAACTGACTCAATGGCAACAGGTTTGGCTTTTGGTTTCCATAATCTTATAGTGTTACAACCCCACATGGCAACAATCAGTTAGGGCTTTTAGTGTTTGTCTTTTTAGAAAGCGACATGATCTCAGTTTCTAGATTCCACACAAATCCCTACTGTGAATCGTGTCTTATCTGTGCCTACAATATAAAAAGCAAGGGGAGGGAGAGTTCCGGGAAAATGGTGCTCTGGGCAGAAGCACCACGCTGTCCCTCCACAGCAAAGATCTGAAAAACTAAGCCAAACAGAGAATACAACAATCCTGAAACCCTAAAACATCAAATGAAGAGATAAAAAAAGTCAGCCAAGCACCAAATGGAGTGAGAAAACAGACAGAGAACGGACAGCAAGGAGAGATTCATGCAGAGGTCTCCTACCAGCTAACTCAGTGCGGACCTGCCATCTTGGACTCCTATCGGAGACCAGCAAACAGGGGGTGAAAGAAAGCAGCCTCACGGAACGTCCAGCGGGAGACAAAACACCGGGTAATCTGCGGTATATGCTCTCCCACCCCCCACCCCTCTTCACCATGACTCGGCCTCCTCTGCTTCCCACAGACACAATCTCTTGACCGGGAAACACCGGCTGCTTGGATTCCACACACCCGAATGGGCAGCTCTCTGAGTGCCATTTGTTGGCTGCTGGTGTTCCTTTTTTCCACTTCTTTTGATTTCTTCCTTGCCTCTCACCACCTCCCCCTCCTTTCGCTCGAGCACCTCGCTCTGTGCACCATCTTTGCTTCTTCCTGAGGGGCTGCAGAGCACCGGTAATTTGTGATATACTCTTTCCCACTCTCTACACTTCCTCACCCACACTTGGCCCCCTCTGCTTCCTGTGGACACAGTCTCATGTCCAGAAACACCAGCCCCACTAGCTGGCTCTCTGAGTGCCATTTGTTCGCTGCTAGTGTTGCTTTATTTTTCTTCTGCTTCTTTCGATTTCTTATTTGCCTATCGCCACCTCCCCACGCTTTCACTCGAGTACCTGACTCTGTGAGCCATCTTTGCTTCTTCCTTAGGGGCTGAAGAGCTCCATTTGAGCGTGGAGCTGCTTCCTGGTCTGGGTTACCACACTAGGGGGATCCCAGGGCTTTTGTTCATTTCTCTGTTTTGAATTGTTTGTTTGTTTTCTTTTCCTATTCTTGTGTTGGGAGCCCTTTCTGGCCAGGTGGACCTGCGTGGCAAGGAGACTCCCCTTCAGCTTCCACAGATGTGCAAAGGGTTCACTGAGTGCATTTCTTTTTCAGTTGGTATTTTTTTTTCTGATTTTTGGGGGGCCTTTCTTGTTCTTTTTTTGTTTGTTTTGTTTTCTTTTCTTTTCCCTTTTTGTCTTTCTTCATGGCTCCGTTTCTCGTCTCTCTATATCTTCCTTCTCTTTCTGTTCCCTGAATACCTGGCGTTGTATACCTCTACGGCTTCTAACCAGGCTGTACTGCAACATCTGAGAGCGACTTCCCCAGACATAACAGCTGCACTGGTGAGATCCCTGGGGACTTTGCAGTTCCTTAACCCTTCTGATTTTTATTTCCTCATTCTTTTTTTCCTCTTCCCCTTTCTGTTTTTGTCCATTTCATCGTCTCTCATCTCTCCACTCCAACAGCAAGCTCCCCTAGCAGTATTTTTTGTTTGTTTCTATGTTTTTGGCTCCTGTTCCTCTCTCATCTCTCCCATATCCATCTTAGCTCCACACAAAACAATCTCCCTGCTGCATCCTGCCTACCTGTACCGTGCGCTTGACATCACACCACCAAGTGGCACAGGCACGGCTTACTGGAACCCACCCTGCACTGATTCCCGACCCGCTATGGTGGCTGTAGTAAGTGCCACAAACAACCCGTCCCAGTAACTCCTCTTCAGCTAAACCTGCCCTGCCATACCATATCTCAGTGACTAACCCTGCCAGATGGAGAAGGAGGTGAAAAGTATTGTGCGCACAGACGAGCAAACAACAAAGAACACACAGTCTGCCTGCACAGACATAGTCAAATTTTTTTTAAAAAAGGGGACAAAACAAACAAATCTACAATCAATAAACAAGAAAAATAACTACTGAATGCCCCAAAAACAGCAGACAAGACAATATCAAAACATTTACAAAAACAGCACAGGATGGATCCAGTCAGCATCCAAAATAAAACACCAGATGACTCTCCTGTGGAAAAAAATGCACTAGAACTACCTGATAGGGAATTCAAATCTCTAATACTCAGAATTCTCAAAGAACTGAGGCAAAAAGCTGACAAACATGAGGAAAAAACACACAAATTGATGGAAACCACAGACAAAAAAATTGGAAAAATTCAGGAAAATAATGCAGGAACAAAATGCCAAACTAAATTCACAACTAGAAATTATACAAAGACAACAGTTAGAAATCCAAAAGATAAAAAAGAAGATTTCAGAAATGGACAGTGTCATAGAAGGGCTGAGAAGCAGATTTGAAACACTGGAAGACAGGATCAGTGGAACTGAAGACAAACACTTGGATACAACTCTGTTTCAGGAAAACTCAGAAAACAGAACAAAGAAAAATGAAGAGACCCTGAGAGTTATGTGGAACACAATCAAAAGCTAAAATCTGTGAGTGATTGCAATTCCAGAACAGAGGGAGAAAACAGAAAACACAGAGAGGATCATTGAGGAACTGCTGACAGAAAACTTCCCCAATATCATGAAAGACGAAAAGCTGGCCATCTAAGAAGCTCAACGAACCCCATATAGAAGAGACCCCAAAAGAAAATCACCAAGGCATACCATATTCACACTCACCAAAACAGAAGAAAAAAATAATTCTGAGAGCAGCTCGTGAAAAACAAGAAGTCACATACAGAGGTGAAACAATAAGACTCAGCTCAAATTATTCGGCAGAAACCAGGCAGGCAAGAAGGCAATGGGATGACATATATAAAATCTTGAAAGAAAAAGATTGCCAGCCAAAAATAATATATCCTGCAAAACTCTCGTTCAAATTTGACGGTGAAATTAGGTCATTTCCAGATAAACAGAAATTAAGGGAATATGTAAAAGTCAAACCAAACTTACAAGAATTATTAAAGGGAGTTCTTCGATCTGAGGACAAACAGCTTCAGCTCACAGGCAGAACCTAGGATGCAGGATCGTACCAGCCAGATACCAATCTAGGAAATGGACTCTCGAGGACTACCCAAAACCAAAAGAAATACAACAGGGAATCAGAGCAGTTATCAGGAAATGACAACAACATCAAAATAAGAAAAGAGGGAATAAATGGCATAGGTATAGAACTTTCTAATGGAGAGGAAGGCAAGGCGATACCAAGTAATGGTAGACTGCTTCAAACTTAGAAAGATAAGGGTAAAATTCATGGTAACCACAAAGAAAGTTAACAAACATACTCATAAAAAAAAAAAAGAGGAAAAACATAAAGTCTCAGCAAAAACAAAACCTACAAAAACAAAAGAAATGAAAAAAAAATCCACAGACAAAAGTAACTCAGCACAAGAGAGTAAGAAGAACAAAGAAAACTTCAGCACCACAAAAAAAAGCACTACAAAATGACAGCAACAAACTCACATCTATCAATAATTACACTGAACGTAAATGGACTCAATGCGCCCATAAACAGATGGAGAGTTACAGAATGGATAAGAAAACAGGATCCATCAATATGCTCTCTACAAGAGACACACCTTAGAAACAAAGATGTGAATTTATGAAAAGTCAAAGGTTGGAAAAAAATAGATCAATCTAACAACTACCAAAAAAGTGCAGGAGTGGCAATTCTAATCTCAGATAAAATAGACTTTAAAACAAAATCTACCATAAAATACAAAGAAGGACACTATATGATGATTAAGGGGACGATCCATCATGAAGACATAACCATAATAAACATCTACGCACCCAAAGACAGGGCTACAAAATACATAAAACAAACTCTTAACAACACTGAAAAGAGAAATGGACAGTTCCACAATAATAGTAGGAGACATCAACACACCACTCTCAGTAAAGGACAGAACAACTAAGAAGAAACTCAGCAAAGATACAGAAGACCGAAAGGGCACAATCAGCCAACTTGACCTCATAGACATATATAAAACACTCCATCCAACCGCTGCAAAGTACACATTCTTTTCCAATGCACATGGAACGTTCTCCAGAATAGACCACATCTTAGGCCACAGAGCAATCCTCAACAAGATCCAAAACGTTCAGATAATTCAAAGTAACTTCTCTGACCACGATGCTATCAAGGTAGAAATTAACACTAGAAAGAGCAAGGAAAAAAAATCAACTACATGGAAACTGAATAATACCCTGCTTACACATCAGTGGGTAATAGAAGAAATCAGATTTGGAATCAAAAAATTCCTAGACTCAAATGAGAATGAAAACACATCATACAAAGGTTTTGACTTTTGGGACACAGCAAAGCAGTTCTCAGAGGACAACTTATACCAATAGATGCACATATCAAAAAAGAACTAAGGGACAAAATCAAAACATTAACTACAGAACTCAAACAAACAGAAAGAGAACAGCAAAAAAAGCCCACAACCACCAGAAGAAAGGAAATAGTAAAGATCAGAGTAGAAATAAATGAAAGAGAGAAGAGAAAAAGAATAGAAAGAATAAACAAAACCAAAAGTTGGTTCTTTGAAAGAATCAACAAAATTGACAAACCACTGGCCAGACTGACAAAAGAAAAACAGAAGACACAAATAACCCAAATAAGAAATGAAATGGGGGCTATTACAACAGACCCAACTGAAATAAAAAGGATTAGAACAGAATATTATGAAAAACTATACTTCAACAAATCTGAAAACCTAGAGGACATGGATAAACTTCCAGAAACACACGGCCTACCCGAACTACAACAAAGTGATGTTGAAAATCTGAACAGACCCATAACAAAAGAAGAGATTGAAAAGGTAATAAAAAACTCCCAACCAAAAAAAGCGCTGTCCCAACATCATTCCCAATGGAGAGAGGCTGAAAACATTCCCCTGGAAAACAGGAACAAGACAAGGATGCCCTTTATCACCACTCCTATTTACCATTGTGCCGGCAGTTCTACCTGGAGCAATAAGGCAAGAAAAAGGAATAAAGGGCATCCAAATTGGTAATGAAGAAGTTAAACTGTCCCTGTTTGCAGATCATATGATACTATACATAGAAAACCCTGAAGACTCCACGAGAAATCTCCTGGAACTAATAGAAAGATTCAGCAGAGTAGGAGGATATAAGACAAACATTCAAAAATCAGTTGGATTCCTATACACCAGTAAGGAAAACGATGAAAAGGAAATCAGAAAAACAATACCATTTTCAACACCCCCTAAAAAGATAAAATACTTAGGAATAAATCTGACCAGGGATGTAAAAGACCTATACAAAGAAAACTACAAAACATTACTGCATGAAACCCAAAGGGATCTACATAAATGGAAAAACATACCATGCTCATGGATAGGCAGACTCAACATTATGAAAACGACAATTCTACCCAAAGCAATTTACAAATACAACACAATTCCGATCCAAATACCAACAACATTCTTCAAAGAGATTGAAAAACTAATCATTCACTTTATATGGAAAGGGAAGAAGCCCCGAATAAGTAAAGCACTACTGAAGAAGAAGAAGAAGAAGAAAGTTGGAGGACTCACACTACCTGACTTCAGGACCTACTATACAGCTACAGTAGTCAAAACAGCCTGGTACTGGTACAATGACAGATACATTGACGAATGCAACAGAATTGAGAACCCACATGTAAATCCATCCACCTACGGTCACCTGATCTTTGACAAGGGCCTAAAGTCCATCACATAGGGAAAAGACAGTCTTTTGAACAAATGGTGCTGGCAAAACTGGATGTCCATCTGCAAAAAAATGAAACAGGACCCATACCTCACACTGTATACAGAAACTACTTCAAAATGGATCAAAGACCTGAACATAAAGCCTAAAACCATTAAGTTCATAGAAGAAAAAATAGGACCAACACTTCAGGCTTTAATACATGGCATTAACAGGATACAAACCATAACCATCAATGCACAAACCCCAACAGGTAAGCTAGATAACTGGGATCTTCTAAAAATCAAATACCTATGCTCTTCAAAAGACTTCACCAAAAGAGTCAAAAGAGAACCTACAGACTGGGAAAAAATTTTTAGACAGTACAAGTCAGACAAAGGTCTAATCTCCATCATCTACAAGAAAATCCAACACCTCTACAACAAAAAGACAAATAATCCTATTCCAAAATGGCCAAGGAAATGAACAGACACTTCACCATAGAAGACATTCAAATGGCCAACAGACACATGAGGAAATGCTTGCGATCACTAGCCATTAGAGAAATGCAAATTAAAACCACAATGAGATACCATCTCATCCCGGCATCACTGGCACGAATCAAAAACACTGGAAATAACAAATGTTGGAGGAGATGCGGGGAGATGGGAACTCTTATGCATTGCTGGTGGGAAGGCAAAATGATACAACCATTTTGGAAAATGATATGGTGCTTCCTCAGAAAGCTAGAAATAGACATACCATTTGATCCAGCAATCCCACTCCTAGGAATATATCCTAGAGAAATAAGAGTCGTCACTCGAATAGACATATGTACACCTATGTTCATGGCAGCATTGTTCACAACAGCAAAACGATGGAAACAACCTAGATGCCCATCAACAGATGAATGGATAAACAAACTATGGTATATACACACAATGGAGTACTATGCAACGAGAAAGAACAACGATGAATCTGTGAAGCATCTCATGATATGGATGAAACTGGAGGACATTATGCTGAGTGAAATAAGTCAATCACAAAAGGACAAATATTGTATGAGACCTCTATTGTAAAAACCTATGAAAAAGTTCACACACAAAATGTAACAATCTTTGTTGGTTACCAGGGATGGGAGGGGTGGGGGAGAAATAGGCAATAGATAAGTGGTATCTTGGGTGAAGGGTGAGACAGTACACAATACAGGGGAAACTAGCACAACTTGTACAAGGACAAGTCATGGAAGCCCCATAGACACATCCAAACTCCCTGAGGGACTGAATTGCTGGGCGGAGAGCTGTGGGGACCATGGTCTCGGGGAACATCTAGCTCAATTGGCATGACACAGCTTATAAAGCCAATGCTCTACATTCTACCTTGGTGAGTAGTGTCTGGGGTCTTAAAAGCCTGTGAGCGGCCATCTAAAATATTCCACTGGTCTCATCCCTTCGGGAGCAAGGGAGAATGAAGAGAACAGGATACAAGGAAAAGATTAGTCCGAAGGACTAATGGTCCACGGCTACCAAGGCCTCCACCAGACTGATTCCAGTACAGCTCGATGGTGCCCAGCTACCACCACTGACTGCTCTGAGCAGGATCACAACAGAGGCTTCTGGACAGAGCTGGAGAAGGATGTAGAGCATAATTCTAACTCACAAAAAAAGACCAGATTTACTGGCCTAAAGGAGACTGGAGAAACCTCGAGAGTATGGCCCCCAGACACCCTTTTAGCTCAGTGTTGAAGCTACCTCCGAGGTTCACCGTTCAGCCTGGGAGTGGACAGCCCCGTAAAACCGAATGAGACTAACGAGGTACAGGAGTCCAGTGACAAGGGCCAGAAGGCAGAAGGGGACAAGGAAGCTGGTGATAGGGAACCCAAGGTGGAGTAAGGATAGTGTTGATGTGTTGTGAGATTGTTAACCATTGTCATAGGGCAACATTTGTAGTAACTGTTAAATGAGAAACTATTTTGTTCTGTAAGCCTTCATCTTAACTGAGAATAACAGCATAATTGGAAGAGCGTAGTCAATGTCACTGAACTATGCATGTAGAAATTTTTGAAATGGTGTATCTTTGGCTATGTGTATTTTCACCAAAAAAAAAAGGTTGAGAAGTAAGAGGGTTGATATGTTGTGGGGTTGTTAACCAATGTCATAAAACAACATGTGTACTACTGTTTCATGAGAAACTATTTGTTCTGTAAGCCTTCACCTGAAGTACAATTTAAACAAACAAACAAACAAACAAACAAACAAACAAAAAAACAGCAACGGCAGAAAGACA
Organism: Dugong dugon; assembly: GCA_030035585.1. Taxonomy (NCBI): domain Eukaryota; kingdom Metazoa; phylum Chordata; class Mammalia; order Sirenia; family Dugongidae; genus Dugong; species Dugong dugon. The sequence continues at coordinate 144,363,924 of CM057464.1, read as the reverse complement.
GATCAAGGGAGATAAGTCTTCTGAGGAAAACATATCATTTCCTTAGCCACTAAATGCATTTGAAATCTGAGTAACACTATTAGTTCCAAGTATTTTCATTTAATTTATTTTCAATTAATATATTTCTGTTCTACGGGTGATGCTAACAGGTTTAAGAAATACAAAACCTAATTTGAACTGGATAATCCATTTCTTGATTTAGAGAGGAGCATGAATATACCCTTTTGGCAAGCACAATAGAAACTGAAGTATCATGTTCAACAACATTAAAAAAAAAAAAAAAGTTTTTACAATAACCGCTTTCCCAAAATAAGGTTGTAAAGTACGGACAGTGGTTGCCAGGATTAAATCTGTGTTTCTCATTCGTTCACCTTTCTTCCCCAGGCACCTGAAGGCTCTTGGCAATGCAGCCTGGCCCCATGCAGGAAGCCCTGGGCCTCTGGCTCAGTGCCTTCTGAATCCACTGAATGTTATAGGGCAAACCACTGGACAATAGCTCCGCCATATTAAAAGTGGCATTCATAGACACAGGCTCACTCTGTAGGCCACAGCAGACTCGGCATCCTGCAGCAATGGTGCATTACAAGGCACCAAGCAGAGAATGCCATCCTCTAAATATCTAATTCTCCTTCCGAGTAGGTACCTAGCAAAACCTGGCTCATTTTCTAGGCCCATAGCCCTACTGTGTATAGAAACTCCATCTCCTAAACCTTCTTTCCTCGGTCATCTCCTCTCAGTCCCTGATTCCAAATACTGAATTCACAGTGATAACCTGAGAACATTTTTCAACTACCTAGGAATAAAAATTCACTGGGGTTGGTCTCAGACAAAATGTCCCAATAATGTAAGTCACATATTTATTTTTAACTTGAGTATTGGTGGATTATTTTAAATGACATTCTTCTATGGGCTGATAATATTTTTTATAGTATGCTGTTTCCACACCCAAATCTGACCCCAAGCTATCTTTGTTCAAGAGAAAAAAAAAAAAAAAGACTTTAAACGGTCACTTGACAATAGAATCATAGAAGTCTTTAGGTGAATGCATTTTATTCTTTCAGAGCTGACCCACAGAGAGGGCAGCTTGATCTCTTGAGTGAAACACTAATAAATGTCATATCAGATCTGAAGCGCAGACTTTACCTTTTCCTAATTCTACTTATAACTTGGAAGGTGGTTACTCCCAAGAAATTCTAAGAACCTGAAGAAGGGTCAGAACTCAAAGGAAGATGCAGCATGGAAGGGATAAATTCCCCTATATGAACTTACTAGTCTTCTAGATCAGATGCTGTTACTCGACAAATAAGAAATAGATGCTGGTTTTTTCTTTCTTCCATCCTCCCTCCCTCCCTTTCTTCCTTCCAAGCCAAACATCCAAGCATATTTAAAGTAATGCACACAGCATTTTACATTTAGTTATAACTTATTTAGTTTATAAATAAAATAACACTTTTAAATATAAATGTTTAAATTTAGCCACATAGTAATTTTAAGGGGATAACATAATTACATACTTGATTTTTTGCACTTTCATCACTACTTTTTGCCTAGTTGTTGCAATAATGATGAATTTGAAATAACAAACAGGGTCTCATGCAACATGCCCTAAGTTTTTAAGTTCTGAGCAATCAGGCATGAAAGCTGAACAGGAATAGACTGAGTATATATGAATAGAGTTTAGTGTTAACAGTCAAATAAAATGCATTCATGATATCCATAATCATTATTCTGTGGGATGATAATTAGCCACAAATGATAAACAGTTCTCATTAATTACTACAATCAGTTCTACATTTACATATAGCCTAGCAAAGTTTTTTGTTTTCTTTTTTTCAGTTCTTCAGTATCTCCTTGAGAGTCAGCAGTATACTCTTCTACCGTATAACCAGAAATGTGTGACAAAATAATGTTTGCTCTAAAATGCCGATTGAATGAATAGTGGTATGTTTAATCAGCTCGTATCTCTCTGGTATCTGCTCTTTCCTTCTCTCTCCACCCCTATGTCTCTCCTCCTCACTTTCTGTACATTTTCCCCCTAAGTGTACCTTGACAGATCACAGGTACTGAATCAGGCTTCCCTCAAATCACTGGTTTCTTTTCTGCTTCCAGATTCCTTCACTGGAAAAGTTCTTAACAAAATCTCCTGCTCCTTGGTCCCCAGTTAGAAATTCAGCTCCTAGATACTAAAGGACCTAAATGCTTAGAATGAAGGCAAGAAAAGGAACAAGACAGCATGATACCAAAAAAGAAAACACACACACACACAAGACAGAAAAAGTGTGCTCAGAGAGCCTCAACTCCCCGAAACTGAAATCTGAAATCTGGGAGATTCTGGGCTGAAGGGCAGGGCTTCCAACTAGCTTCTTCAGTTTTGAACTCCTGCTGAGAATTTGCATTTCCACCCCACATATACTGAATCAGAATCTACATTTTAACAAGATCACCAAGTGATTCTTATGTATAACAAATTTTGAGACCCACTGCTCTACTAGTGGTTCTTACAATTGGTCTCTAACCAGCTTGGGGGGAGGGTAGAACAAATCAGTTAATAAGAAGCTCAGCGGAAGTAGCTCTGAGTGATGGGGAAAGGAAATGGTTGTGAGTGGATAAAGATCTCTTATAGTTTTAACATCCAGTAGCTGTGGTCTTGGGCTGTGGCTAAAAAAGTAAACAATTCCAGATGTATAATCTTAAGTCCTTAACAGTGCCTTGGAAACCTTCCTGTAACAAAGGAACTAAATAACATGCTAGTGATGTATAGAGAGAGCAGGGATAAAAATAAATAATACGAAAGAATATTTCAGAGGAATGAACAGAAGTTAATTGTACACAAATAGAAAGTCTAAAATGCCACCATTCCTCTCCCCAGTTTATTTTCATACATCCTGGCTTTTCATGGAAAACATGGACACAAATGTCCAATTTAAGCTGATCAGGGTCAATGTCATATCAAGAAAAAGTCTAAGTACTGTGTAAACCTTTATATTACTGCCTACGACATGTTTCCTAGATCACAGCCCTCAAGATGAAGGGCTAAAATAACTGAAATGTGCAGTTACTTCACTTTTTTATATCAATCAGACTACTGACCCCTAAAGATACTGTGGTCCAGGCAAAGGTGACTCCTACAGCTTGAAACTCCATCCTGTTCTCCTTGAGTGCAGGAAGACAACAAGCTTGAAGGAACCTGATATACACAGCTTAGTAAAGTCTCCAACAGTGAACGTGTGCATTTCTGGGTATAACAACAACTATAACTTCCACGGTTGACACTAGAATGGTCATTTCCCAATAGGGAGGAACTGCCAACCAACAGTTTACACTGGTATCATTCCCTGATGTCTGTTCATGGGATGATGCCCCCCCCCCCCCCTTTATAACTTGCCTCAGTGTGACAGAAAGCTATCCCTTTGATGCCCTAAGCACCAGTGAGGCTAGATTTAACTTTCATGGTTTATCAAGGACTAAGGGGGGGCGGGGGTAACTCAACATAGAGACTGCTAGGAATTTACAATTTGGCTTACAGAATTCACAGGTTTTACTCTATCAGAGTTTGTTTGTTCTGTGGAGCTAGCAGCAATTCAGCAGATTTGCCCCCAGTTCTAGTTGATTCCATTTGTACAATACAATCAATGATATAATAATCATCAGATATAATGCTACACAGTTGATTTCTTTAAGGCAAATTACCTGCAAATGGTAAAAAAGACTTCAAGATCCTTACGGGAAGCATGATACAAAATTTACATGGTGATAATTTCATTAACAGATTGAGAGTTTTGAAGCTCCATATAAAATTAGATTAAAAAATTAAAATGTAAATTTCATTTAAAACACAACTACCTCATCATACATACTACAACATAATATTTCAAAGAGAATATATTGTAATAATATTTTATGCAGTCAACATTTAAGAGGAAAAAGATAGCCAACAAATAATATTTCAGAGAAATCACTGGTGCCACTAAAGTTAGAGGCATTAATTCTCAAAATCATTACTTAAAAATAGTGTTCTTTGCAATTACAAGAGGAAGACGTTTCTCTACTCACTGACTAAATTCCTTATCAACCTACTAGAATAGCGAACATTGTTGTGCAGCTGGTAACCCTCCCTTTTTATTAAGCAAATAAGACTACACAGGTGGTTACAGATTTAGAAATAACTATTACTAATTATACATTATTCTCAAATGCCAGAATAAAAACTGAATGAACTTGGTACTGACATAAGGAAAATATGCAGTTAAAAAAAAAGGTATCAGGAACAGATGTTACCATAAATTAGAGCCTAACAATTTTAAGGATGAATTGTGCTGAAGACTCAGTAATCCACAGTGGATTTCTTTATGACTTGCCCAGCAGGAATCTGGGTTAAATGTCCTAAATATGGTTTAATCTCACTTGAATTATATTTGATTAAAAGTTTCAACTTGACACAATTGATCAATTGTCTCATAAAGTTAATTGTTATGTAGAAATAGTTCACTTGATAGTATATAACTAATGGCAACACAAGTCATGAAAGTTTACTTTGCAAAACAAAGGGAGGGGAAGGGAGTCAGCCTCACACATTAAAACAGGATGTGCCAAGTGATGGTGGCAGTGGCACAGCTGCCAGGCTGACTTCATAGTTACAGCCAGGTTTGGGGGAGATTTCAGGGACTAACGTCACGATTATGGAACAAGTTAGGATGCCAGGCCTAATACTGAAGGAGACAAGAGGGCCATTGAGTTTGGGCCTCACCTTCTCAAAGAATCTCAGATTTAGACTTTGATGTTATCTTTATTTGAGTTATACAGTACAGTCAGAGATACACTGAAACAACTGAATGAAGGAGGTGTTCATCTTAAAATTCTAAATATACCACAATTTTCCTTAGAAGATTAGAATTTCTTCATTCTCTAATATACCAAAAGCCTCAACAATGGAGGTGGTTAGACTAATCTTGCCTTCTGAGATGCCCTGGTAAAACCAGAAGCAGGGAATTTCAGATATTGAAGATAAAGCTCTACACTATAGCAGCCGTATACGACAGAGTAGAACTGCCCCATGAGGTTTCCAAGCAGTGGCTGGTGGATTTGAATTGCCAACCTTTTGGTTAGCAGCTGAGCTCTTAACCACTGAGCAACCAGGGCTCCTATACTATGTCAGGTTATTAATCAGTTTGATAGTACTAACTGCCAGAAGAAGGGGTTTTTAAGCAGAGTAATTGTTGTCTCAAATGTAAACAGTTACACTGACCAATGACAAAATAAGCAAAAAAGAGAAAAACTAGAGTTCAATATAAGTGCTTTATTATCTTACGTGTTAATAATAGCTTTAATTTATAAGCCACCACTAGTTTATCCTTCCTTTATAACTTTGTGCAAGTATCTAAAATATGGTTCATAAATCTTTAATTTTACACACACAAAATTTATATATACTTACGTGCATGTGCGTTTGTGTGTGTGTGGCCTGACATTTTCTAAAAACATTAGACACTGCTGTTATCCATTAAATATCAGGGTTGCAGAAAATATAAAGATAATGAACCTGACAGAATAAAGCAAAATACAATCCAAACCAAGAACATGAAAATTATGATCTTAACTTTAAGGAATTCAGCGAAATAATTTTGTAGATAACCAGGTACAGTAAATAATTAATGCATTCTACAGGCATAAACAGCAAGTCTAAGTGATCGCTTCGCAGTTCTCAAACTGTAAATTATCCTATTAAACAAGAAACTAATATTCCAGGTTTTATGTTTTTCCTTACCAAACTATTTGCGACTGACTAGAGTGATATATGTTTCTTCATTAGGTATCAGTAAGAACAGGATATGGAAAAGGCTACAATTATGGGAATAATACTAGTTCCAAGGAGGGCTAGTCACCAGGGCTCTACGACCACAAAGAATCAATTATGAGCAATCTCCTGAAACAGCTGAGGAATGAGGGACCAAAACATGCTACACGAGGTGGGGATGGGGTATCAAAAGACAGAGCTGGGACTCAAGGGCAAAGTTGGCTTGAGTCAAGAGCACAAGGTCTGAAGTATGATCAGGGGGTTAAAGTGGGAATTTCAAAATCCTTGTAGTCCAAACCACATGATCTACCATCTGGAGAGTAATTTAATTCTAAATCGTACCAGGGTGTGGATGAGGTGGTAGCAAGACTGGTGGTTCATTGCTTGCATCAGAAATTGGGAAAGGTACCCAAGAAATAAAAAAATAAAAAACCAGAGGAAGAAACAATATGGGAAAAGAAGAAAGAGCTGATACTTGTGTTTTTTCTGGTTTTTGTTTTTTTTGCTTCAGGCCTAGCAAACCTTTAAAGAAACTGGAGTTGTCCCACAGGACTACAGAGTAAACTTCAAAGAATCCCTTTGAATCAATTAGTGCCTATAAATATTTATCTAAGAAGTCACTCAAAGATATCTGACAGGCAAATACTTAAATGAGGACCAATAACACAGCCCTGTGAACGAAGTGTGTCTGTTTTTCTAAAGGCTATTACAATGTCATTAAGCATTTGATAAATGAATGAAAATGGTTTACTAGTGGGCTAGAGTATCCTGACCCCATAAAGCTTCTCCAACTTGCTGTTGCAGCTTTCAGCTGAATACCTAGAACAAAAGAATAACCAAATGAAGTTGAGTGTACATTACAGTTTAATTTTCAATGAAGTGGTGGAGGTACTATTAAATCATATTGATTCTTTTCAAGGGGAAATACTAACAGTTACAGTACACCTACTGTAAGTCAAATAATTTATATTTCCATTTTACAAATTAGAATACTGAGGCTGAATTTAGAAGCAGAGTCAAGAATTGAGCTGAATCTGCCTACCTCAAAGCATGTATACTTTCCATAAAGGGGCAAAGTAAGAATAACCTCCAGGGAAATACTTGGATTCTTAAAGATGATTTTATCCTATCTTTATATCAACATTTTCCCTGAAGAACTCAAGTAATAATACAAGTCATAGGAAAAATCTTTTTAAGCACTGAGTTAATATTTAGGGTAAAAACAAGTTGTGTAGATCCATCACAATTTACAAGTATTTGAGGAAAAAATAATAGGCATATTTAATAGGCTCTAAGCACCTCAGAAAGATCTAGATGTACATGCTTACCAATTATAGCTCAGAAATAACCATAGGTTATTTCATAAACCCAGTGGCTGCCAAACAATTATAATAGTATTCCTTTCCAACTAACCCGACTCAAAATGCATAATTATTAAAACTATAAAAGTCAATGCATTTGAGTTAAAGCAAACCACACTGTAAGTTTTCTGGACTTAAGTTTTGTAATGCACGTGTGATAGCCTAACGTATGACAAACTGCCTGCTTTAAGAGAGGAAAAACAGCTTATAACATAGCAGCTAAAACCTAACAAAGGTTTAGTAAGACTACTTGACTCAATTATTATATAAATAAGCACTCTTTCAAGATGAACTCAGTTGTGGTTACAATGAAGTCTTAAATAAAAAGCAAGGGCTTAAAAACAGGTACTAACAGTTCCAAAGCTATGAGAAAGTTATTACTTTAAATCATGGCTCACAGAATAACATTTAAGGAACCAGTCTTCTTCCACAACAACAAATCACATCTCAAAATCACCTGCATAGTCATCAAACCCTAGAGCTATGCAAGACCCTGAGTTGTCCTTCAGCTTTGCCCAACAAAAATATCAGCAATAAGTACTGCTTGCTTTCCACCTGCAGCATAGTCTAAATGAAGGTAAATAAGGCATTCATGCAAGAAATTAACACATGGCAGAAAATAATAATGAGCTCCAGGGTAAAATTCAGTCTTGTGTCACATTAAAAATCAAAGGATATAACTTAGAATATGAAATCTCCAAACAGTATCTCATTAGTATAATTCAGAATGTTACTCCAGGGACAAATTGTTTAAAATATACATTATTTTAATTTTATCATGCTCTTAAGCAAATTATTCACCTGTAGAACTATATGCAGGAAAAGTCTACCATTAATTTTTATTTCGCTATTAAATCTCATTAGCATCACATCTTGCTCTACTAATATTAGACATCATTTTAGTTACTCCAAATCCTCTGATTTAAAAGGTAAATGAACATTCCATTCCAATATGTTTAATTTAAATTTCATTTTCAAAACACAGGAAAATAACTTCTCAAGTGTTCATCAGTAATAAATTTCAGACTATGAAGTCATTGGGGAAATTGTTCTAAGGAATCATCAGCAATATATAAAAAATAAAGTGTCTAATTGTATACCCACAAATAAAATGATGATGTTAGCAAAAATTGACTAGCTATTTTATAGTGCTACATCTTGTTCTGATGCTTTGGGGATGTGTGCAGAACCACAAAGTGATGTCAAACTGCAGCTAAAACCCAAGGATAGGATCTGCAAAGAACGGCTTGGGCAAAGAAGAGGTGACACACAGCAACATTCCATTGCATAGTCAATAAAACACTGGTAAACATCTTTCCGGTATCCTCTGCCTTCAGCCAGAATCCATCTGACACCAGCAATGATATCCCTGGTTCCACGTCCTGTTCTGAATCCGGATGGAATTTCTGGCAGTTCTCTGTCGATAAACTGCTGCAGCCACTTTTGAATGATCTTCAGCAAAATTTTACTTGCAGGTGATATTAATGATATTGTTCAATAATTTCCACACTTGGTTGGATCTCTTTTCTTGGGAATAGGCATAAATATGGATCTCTTCCAACCAGCTGTCTTTCAAATTTCTTGGCATAGACAAGTGAATACCTCTACAACTACACCTGTTTGTTGAAACACCTCAACTGGTATCCCCTCTATGCAAAGGCATTCGACTGTGTAGATCATAACAAATTATGGATAACATTGTAAAGACTGGGAATTCCAGAACACTTAATTGTGCTCACAAGGAATCTGTGCATAGATCAAGAGGTAGTCGTTCAAACAGAACAAAGGGTATACTGTGTGGTTTAAAGTCAGGAAAGGTGTGTGTCAGGCTTGTATCCTTTCACTATACTTATTCAATCTGTATGCTGAGCAAATAATCAGAGAAGCTGGACTCTATGAAGAAGAACAGGGCATCAGGATTGGAGGAAGACTCATTAACAACCTGCATTATGCAGATGATACAACCTTGCTTGCTCAAAGTGAAGAGGACTTGAAGCACTTACCGATAAAGATCAAAGACCACAGCCTTTAGGATGGATTACACCTCAATATAAAGAAAACAAAAATCCTCATGACTGGACCAATAAGCAACATCACGATAAATGGAGAAAAGATTGAAGTTGTCAGGGATTTCATTTTACTTGGATCCACAATCAACACCCATGAAAGCAGCAGTCAAGAAATCAAAAGACGCACTGCATTGGAAAAATCTGCTGCAAAATAATTCTTTAAAGTGTTAAAAAGCAAAGATGTCACCTTGAAGACTAAGATGCCTGACCCAAGCCATGGTGTTTTCAATTGCCTCACATGCATGCAAAAGCTGGACGACGAATGAAGAAGACTGAAGAAGGATTGATGCCTTTGAATTATGGTGTTGGTGAAGAATATTGAACATGGGAAACAGAAAAGGATGCCCTCTATCACCACTCTTATTGAACATTGTGCTGCAGGTCCTAGCCAGAGCAAGTAGGCTAGAAAAAGAAATAAAGGGCATCCAAATTGGTAGGGAAGAAGTCAAAGTATCTCTGTTTGCAGACAATGTGATCTTATACACAGAAAACCCCAAATAATCCACAAGAAAACTACTGGAACTAATAGAAGATTTCAGCAAAGTTTCAGGATACAAGCTAAACATACAAAAATCAGTTGGATTCCTTTACACCAACAAGAGAACTTCCAAGAGGAAATCACCAAATCAATACCACTTACAATAGTCCCCAAGAAGATAAAATACTTAGGAATAAACCTAACCAGAGACGTAAAAGACCTATACAATGAAAATTACAAGACACTACAGCAAGAAACCAAAAGAGATCTACATAAGTGGAAAAATATACCTTGCTCATGGATAGGAAGACTCAACATTGTGAAAATGTCAATTCTACCCAAAGAGATCTACAGATACAATGCAATCCCAATTGAAATTCCACCCGCATTTTTTAAAGAGATGGAGAAACAAATCACCAACTTCATATGGAAAGGGAAGGGGCCCCGGGTAAGTAAAGCATTATTCAAGAAGAAGAACATCGTGGGAAGCCTCACACTACCTGATTTTAGAACTTACTATACTGCCACAGTAGTCAAAACAGCCTGGAACTGGTACAACAACAGATACACAGGCCAATGGAACAGAATTGAAAATCCAGACATAAATTCATCCACCTATGAGCAGCTGATATTTGACAAAGGCCCAAAATCTGTTAATTGGGGAAAAGATAGCCTCTTTAACAAATGGTGCTGGCATAACTGGATATCCATCCGTGAAAAACTGCAACAAGACCCATACCTCACACCATGCACAAAAACGAACAAATGGATCAAAGACCTAAATATAAAATCAAAAACAATAAAGATCATGGAAAAAAAATAGGGACAATGCTAGGAGCCCTCATACATGGCATAAACAGAATTACAAACCATAAGTAATAATGCACAAGCACCAGAAGACAAAGTAATTGGGACCTAAAAGTCAAACACTCATGCTCATCAAAAGACTTAACCAAGAGAGTCAAAAGCCAACCGACAGACTGGGAAAAAATTTTTGGCTATGACAAATCCGATCAGCATCTAATCTCTAAAATCTACAAGATACTGCAAATCCTCAACAACAAAAAGACAAATAGCACAATTAAAAAATGGGCAAAGGATATGAACAAGCACTTTGCCAAAGACGACATTCAGGCAGCTAACAGACACATAAAGAAATGCTCAGGATCACTAGGCATTAGAGAAATGCAAATCAAAACTACAATGAGATACCATCTCACCCCAACAAGGTTAGCATTAATCCAAAAAACACAAAATAATAAATTCTGGAAAAGTTGTCGAGAAACTGGAACACTTATACACTTTTGGTGGGAATGTAAAATGTTACAACCACTTCGGAAATTGATTTGGCGCTTCTTTAAAAAGCTAGAAATAGAAGTACCATAGGATCCAGCTATCCTGCTCCTTGGAATATATCCTAGAGAAATAAGATCCATCACATGAACAGGTATATGCACACCCATGTTCAGTGCTGCACTGTTCACAATATCAAAAAGATGGAAACAACCTAGATGCCCATCAACAGACGAACAGATAAACAAATTATGGTATATTCACACAATGGAATACTATGCAACGATAAAGAACAATGATGAATCCATGAAACATCTTATAACGCGGAGGAATCTGGAAGGCAGTATGTTGAGTGAATTTAGTCAGTCACAGAAGGACAAATATTGTGTAAGACCACTATTATAAGAACTCACGAAAAGGTTTTAACACAGAAGAAAACATTCTTTGATGGTTATAAGGGTGGAGTGGGACGGGGAGGGTTATTCACTAACTAGACAGAAGACAAGAATTATCTTAGGTGAAGGGAAGGACAGCACACAATACAGGGGAAGTCAGCACAACTGGACTAAACCAAAGCTAAGAATTTTCCTGAATACAAATAAACACTTTGAGGGACAGAGTAGCAGGGGTGGGGGTCTGGGGACAATGGTTTCAGGGGACATCTAGGTCAACTGGTATAACAAAGTTTATTAAGAAAATATTCTGCATCCTACTTTGGTGAGTGGCATCTGGGGTCTTAAAAGCTAGCAAGTGGCCATCTAGGATGCATTAACTGGTCCCAACCACCTGGAGTAAAGGAGAATGAAGAACACCAAAGACACAAGGAAAGTAGTGGCCCAAGAGACAGAAAGGGCCACATAAACCAGAGACTTCATCAGCCTGAGACCAGAAGAACTAGATAGTACACAGGTACTACCAATGACCTCCCTGACAGGGAAACACAACAGAGAGTCCCTGATGGAGAGGGAGAAAGGTGGGTGCAGAACTCAAATTCTAGTAAAATGATCAGATTTAATGGTCTGACTGAGACTAAAGGAACCCCAGAAAGCATGGCCCCTGGACTTTCTGTCAACCCAGAACTAAAACAATTCCCAAGGTCAACTCTTCAGGCAAAGATCAGACTGGACTGTGGGACATAAAACGATACTCATGAAGAGGGTGCTTCTTAGCTCAAGCAGATACATGAGACTAAATGGGCAGCTTCTGTCTGGAGGTGAGATGAGAAGGCAGAGAGGGTCAGGAGCTGGTTGAATGGACATGGGAAATCAGGGGTGAAAAGGAGGAGTGTGCTGTCACAGTATAGGCAGAGCAGTTAGGGTCTCATAAAACTTATGTATAAATTTTTGTATGAGAGACTTAACTTGAAATGTAAACTTTCACTTAAACTAGAACAACAAACAATAAATAAATAAATAAAATTAAAAAAAAGAAAAAGTGCATCTTCTAGAGAATAAGTGAAGTTTTTTGAACTGCAGGGTCATGACCTATTAGTGGGTCATGAAATCAATTTTGTGAATCAAGACTGGTTTTCATTTCTTGAATGAAATAATAGAATAGGAAATAACCACACTGAATCAGTCACAATAAAGTTAAATGTTGTCCATATAATTTTTGTTTCACTTATAGACTATGTCTTGGCATGTCATATAATGTAAATCCCTGGGTTACATTTTAAAAGTCAAGCAGTGTTGAATTAGTTAGCATCGCCATTTTCTGGAACATACTCTTCATAGTATATAGGTGATGGGGATATGGAAATGGCTCCTCTGGTGTTAAGAATCTCATTCTGAAGAGTCTGTAGGTTAAAGAATTCATTTAATAACTAGTACGCCTTGTTGAGAACTGGCACCTCTGTGTCACCACCACCACCACTGTCCTCAACTCTGTATCATTAGCATTGGACTTCAGTTTCAGTCTCCTGATTGGCACTCTATGGCTTCATCAGAATGGGAGCCTTATCCTAAACCCCAGCTCTCTTGGTTGGAATCCTACCATTCTGCATGGATCCGTCCATACTCTTGTCCCCATCGCCTATCCCCTATTACTTATTCCTTCAAAGTCAGATTGGCGACGTGCTCTGAAAATGAACTTATTAATAGAACCATAGCTATAGTGACTACCTGACATCCTGGAAGCACTGGCTGCTTCCTGGAACCTCTTTCTGCCTTGTGCTAGCCATCAAATTTTTATTTCCTGCCAGACAAAGGATAGCTTTGCTACGTCCCTTTTGGAAAACCTATGCAAAAGTCATGACTACCTAAGAACTAATCCCCCATATGGATCAATTCTGCATAGTCAATGTTCACTGTTATTTAACCTATACTGGTTAAATTCTAATAGATCCAGCAGAGTTAAGACAACTTCCAGTATAATGTTCTGTGATTCTATATGTGAATTCTTTCTCTCTAGCATCTCCTACCTTCCTGGGATTTGGTAAGTCTGCAACAGTCAGTAAATTCAGGTCATCCTCTAGTTCTGCCTCAAAAAAAAAGTTATATATTTTTTAAGAGTTTTCATTGTAAACTAGTTTTGGTTTCATGATAACTGCAGATTGTTCCATCTCTGAACAGTTGGCTAAGGAACTGTACAGGCAGCCACAGCAAAGTTTAAAGTGCTCAAATAAACTAAGAAATCAAAGCAATTTTTGGAATATGTTTTAATGACATTTATCCTTTCCTTTTTATTTCCTCTCATAGTATTATTGGAAAGCAGCTTTTTTAAATCTAAGCCATGGGATTTTAATTAGGAATGACTTTGGCTGCAAACAACACAATACCAACTAACAATGGTGCAAACAAGTAAGGTTTTAATTTTGTCCCAAAAGAAGACTGGATAGAGGTAGATGGCTGCTGTTACTGTTACAGCAACTCACCAACGTCACAGAGGGAATTTCTGGGATTCTCTTGGATCATCCCCATGGTTGTTTCCACATAAAGCCCTGTGCATCAGATCCATGCTCAGGGCACACAAAGGGAGGCTGGGAAGGACAGTAATGGCCGCATTTACCGTTTTCATCAGGAAAACCCTTTTTAAGAAACCCTTTCAGCAACCAGACCGGGTCACATGCCCATCTGTAGCTGCAAAGAAGGCCATAAAATTGAGGAAAAAGACTGTCAAGATTAACTGAGACATATAACAAATTCCTTTTGCTGGGTACATTACTACTCAAAACAAATGGGGTTCTATAAGAATGAGGACAAGGAAAATTCATATCAAGTGTCTTAGTCATCTAGTGCTGCTCTAACAGAAATACCATGAGTGGATGGCTTTAACAAACAGAAGTTTATTCTCTCAAAGTAGAGTAGGCTACAAGTCCAAATTCAGGGCAGCAGCTCCAGGAAAAGGCTTTCTCTCTCTGTAGGCTCTGGAGGAAGGTCCTCGTGATGCATCAGTCTTCCCTCGGTCTGTGAGCATCTCAGCGCAGGAACCACAGGTCCAAAGGACAAGCTCTGCTACTGGCACTGCTTTCTTGATGGTATGAGGCTCCCATTGTCTCTGCTCACTTATCTCTTTTATATCTCAAAAGAGACTGGCTTAAGACACTATCTAATCTTTTATACCTCATCAGTATAACCTCATCATAGTGACAGGGTTTACAACACATAAGGAAATCATATATAACCTCATCATAGTGATAGAGTATACAGCACATAAGGAAATCGATCAGATTTACAAAATGGTACACATTCATACAATACTGGGAATCATGACCCAGCCAAGTTGACAGATATTTTTTGGGAACACAATTCAATCCATGACACTCCACCCTTTGGCCCCCAAAAATTCATGTCCTTGCAACATGCAAAACATATTCATCTTATCATATGACAGCAAAAAGTCTTAACTTCAAGTCCAAAAACTAAAAATTCCTCTTCATCTGTGAAATCCAGAATATAAGTTATCTGCGTCCGAAGGTACAATGGCAGAACAGGCACAAGCTAGATATTTCCATTACAAATGGGAGAAACTGAAGGAGAAGGGACAACAGGGACCAAGCAAGTCAGCAGAACAGATTACATTAGCTCTCAAGGCTTTGAAAATAATCTTCTGTTGTCTGAAACAATTTACACAATAGCCCTGCCCTCCAGACTCTAGGTATTGGCCACACTCTCCGGATTCTGAATGGAGGCCCCTCGGCCCTGGGCTTCAGCTCCGCCTTCCAGGCCCACTGGGATGGCAACTCTGCTCCCTCAGCTTCAGGTGTACCATTCTCCTAGTCCATCGGAGTCACAACTCCACCCTTAGAAACAACAGAGGCCATGGCTCCACCGTTTGAAACCCCTGAGGTCATGGCCATACCATCTGAGACAGAGGCAGCTTGGTTTCTTGTGTTCCTTGTCTCTTCAGCTTCTGCTTTCTGTGGACTCTGGGCCCTTGGGCCTCACGCCTGCATCTGCCTTGCTGTGGCAAATGTTCCAAAGCTAAGTGGCTCCACTGATAAGTGCCTGGAGGCACCCCACTCTGCCAGGAAGCCTCCTGCACAAAGGCACTCAGCTCCTTCATTCTGTGGGTCAACAAGCCTAACTCCACCAATAAGTGCCCGGAGGCAGCCCAATCTGCCAGGAAGCCTCTGGCACACAGGCACTCAGCTCTCTCCCTCTGTGGGTTGACTCCAGCACCATCTCGTGCTGGTCTCCTGGTTCTGCTGCTGCTGGTTCTCCGCCGCTGCCCCTTCTCTGCTGCCGCGGGTTCTCTGCTGCTGCTGGTCCTCTGCTGCTGCCGCACCTCTATCCATTCACAGTTGCAAAACTGCTTCCACATTTTAGGTATCTGTTAGAGCAGTACCCCACTCCAGGTACCAAATTCTGTCTTAGTCATCTAGCGTTGCTCTAACAGAAACACCACGAGTGGGTGGCTTTAACAAAGAGAAATTTATTCTCACAGTCCAGTAGGCTACAAGTCCAAATTCAGGGCAGCAGCTCCCGGAAAAGGCTCTGAAGGAAGGTCCTCATGATGCATCAGTCTTTCCTGGGTTTGGGAGCATCTCAGCACAGGAACCTCAGGTCCAAAGGACACGCTCTGCTCCCGGCAGTGCTTTATTGGTGGTATGAGGTTCCCATTGTCTCTGCTTGCTTCTCTCTTTTATATCTCAAAAGAGATTAGCTTAAGACACTATCCAATCTTGTAGACCTCATCAGTATAACCTCATCATAGTGATAGGGTTTACAACACATAAGGAAATCATATGTAACCGCATCATAGTGATAGAGTTTACAGCACATAAGGAAATCACATCAGATTTACAAAATGGTACACAATCATACAATAGTGGAAATCATGACCCAGCCAAGGTGACAGATATTTTTAGAGGACAAAATTCGATCCATGACATCAAGTAAACGATTAACAGAGTGTATCACCTCATGCCACCTCCCACTACCAAGCCAATTAGTCAAAACATGTAGATATTTTCTAAGTATAAATATTTGAGTCTTTATAATGTGAAATGTGAGATACCACCAAACATTTCTTGGTCCTTAGGTGAAAATTAGGCAATTTTTAAGAACTATCCTTGTTTTCATGTGCAATGGTACACTCTCAATATTTTTAATATATTAATTGGATTAATTAATTGCCCATGAGTGTTCTGAATCTCAAGTTTGAAAAGAAAACATTAAAATTTAACTATAAGAGTAAATGAAAGATTACTGCACTCGGCACTAGACTACCTGGATTCAAGTTCCAATTGTGCCTCTTGTCCAAACAGAAATCCTGGACAAGTCAAAACTTTTCCTGGAAATCAAGATAATTCATATCAATAAAAGCTAAGTAGGAGTTAATATGAAATTTGCTCTAGTTCCAAGAGGGTAACTTTGAACTCTCTGGAATAGTTTAAAAGGTGATTCCTGAAATATGAGGCAGGGACTTTCATGATCCATACAGCCACTTTGTTAAAACATCCCTAATAAACAATGAACATAACACATAGCTCCAAGAACCTAGTGTCCGGATAACAGAGCATTTTCTGGTGGTGACTTATTTCTCCTTGGTATTCTCACTTGGTTGCTTTTTAAGGGTAGTACTAGTATATAGTGGTCACTGAGCTACTTGCGATTTCTCCAGAGCTTAACTGGGAACAATTGGGTTTAGATTTTTATTTACCTCTAGATTATACTAACAATGGAAGAATGCACAATTTTAATGAAAAGGTTTATGTTTCAGAAAAACTAATAGACCAGTTCAGGCAAAGAGTTATTTCCACTAGACTAAATGGTATTAAAGAGCATGTTCTGTCATATAAATTCATTTTGTTCCCTTGTCACTTGCTCACTGGATCATAGCTTCTTAAATTGCAGACACAATTCACTGAAGTAAATCACAAAATTTAGTGGCACACAAATAACAATACTTTACCATAAACAGCCCTAACACCAGAAGTCTTGTTTAATTCCTGCAAAATAACGAAAAATAATCCATCATGATTTTTCTGCCTTCTTTTAAATATTTATTATTTTTTATATTAATACTTCCCCTCATTTTGTATCTTCTCTAAATTATAATATATTATAGACATATATTTTTTCTGACATTTTATTTTAGGACTAATTTCTTCCTGTGGTATCTTTTCATCACCCGCTACAGATATGTCAAACTGTAAATTTTATATTCCTTTAGATTTCAGTTCTTAAAAAGTTGTATGTATTTACTTTGCCCCACATCTCAATATATAAAAGCAATAATAGGAGTAATTAATGTTTTGCTATTTTACTTCTAGTTTATGCAGAGCAGTCATTTGATTATCAAATCCATCCAGGATCTGCAATTAGAACCAGTTCTGCAGCTGCTCTCTTTTTTCCTATAATGCAAGTTCCTTTCTTTGGAACTGTTGTTTTCCAATGTGTGTGGTGTATAATACTCAGAATGCATCTTCAAAATAAATGTGGCTTACCTTTCATTTTTCAAGGCCAAAATGAAAACTGTATTGAGCTTTTCAGAATTAAAACGGTGCATTTAGTGTCTATATACATATTTTTTGTGATAGTGGATGCAGTCAGCAGATTTGTCAATTTGGTTGTCACTGTTACACTAGGCTTTCCAGATGTTCAAATGTAGAAATGTCATTAAATGCCGTGGCAAGAACCGCTTTCCTTTCTATTCTTTTTCTTGTGTATTTTTTTCCCTAAAGAAAAGATGAACAAAGGAATAGCCATGGCAAGTATGGTTATCTAGCAGTCTCCCTAAAAGACCTAAGGGGGAAAAATAGCACAAAAGAGCCTCCAAGAAGCTTTTGATAGTTATAAATGTACTATAATTTATATGTTAGGCAATCAAAGTTTTAATATTTGTATTAGAAGAGGATCCTGTGTTAAGTCTTCTAGGACTCAGAGGCATTATTGTCAATATACTGAAATGGCGTGAAATAACTGATAGGGATGGCATAAACTATTTTAAGGATAAAACTTATTTCTCAAAATCTAATATATTAAAATATATTTATCTTTTAAACTTTCTTTCTTCTAAGGACATGTCATAGAATTTTCATTAACACTAAGCTTAAAAATAATCTACTCCCACACTTTGACACATTCACAGAATCATAACTATGAAGCTACAGGAGGATTTTAGAAATTATTCAGATATACTGATATCTTATTAAATAAATGTGATAATTTTAATTAATGTATCCTAGGAATAGAACACACATGCACACATATGTGTTTGTTTGGGAGGAACATAGCTTACTTTTCAATTTTATTTTTAAAAATAATAGGTTCAGCATTAAGCCCGAAATTACAAGCCAACCACTTAGACACAGCCTCATAATTTCACACTTCTTCTCCAGGAAAGCTTCACTACATAAGGCTCCTCTATATTGCCACTTATTTTTGTTAAAAAAAAAGAAAAAACCAAGAAAGATAAAAGAAAACTATTCTAAGTATGTCTGTTTTTTTCTGGCTCCAAATTAAGTTCATAGATACAAGCTTGATGAAGTTACCTTTTTGATTCACTGAAAAGATATTAATTTTGTTTGAAAATTATTTTAGGAAAACTATTCAAATGTCATGGAGAGGGAAAAAAGTTGTATAAAATATGTTTAACAACTCTTACAGAGACCTGTGACAGCACAGTTAAGGCACTGCATTTCAGATGAGTTTCAATGATTTTATTTAAATTTCAGAAAATAATTAATTGAAAAACTGCTGTCAAGGTGACTGACAGAAATAAATTCTGAAAGGAAAATTCATTCTGAAAAGTACTATGGTACAATCGGAAACAGATGTCACCTTATTTATTAGTCATTTATTCTTTAGGATTTTCTAAATATGAAAATTTTCTAAGTATGAATGCAATTCTTAGATCTATTGTGGCCATTTTAAACCTCAATGGAAGACCAGGTGCTCAGGACACATTGAATCTACTGAGGAAGAAGGAACACACACATAAAATAATAAGTAATGGCATACTATAGAATGCTGAGCATAAAACAAATGGCCTAGAACAGAAGTTCTATAAACACTGAGAAAAAGGAGGGTTCACCACAGGCTAAAGTAGTGGGAGAAGGTTTATTGAAGGAGTTAGGCATTGATAGGTTTGAGAGAAAGGATGGTAGAATTCTCATAAGTAGTAAGGAGGGAACGAGCTTTGAAATTGTGGATATGGTGTGAGCAGTAAGGGCAGACCAAAATAGAAAATATAACCAAAGGCATCAAATAGTCCTATTTGGTCATAGACAAAAACTCAAAGTAGGGAGTAGTGTGATAAAGGTAAGCACGAGTTAAGAAAATGATTATAAAGCTCTTTCAGTGCTAGCCTAAGGGAACATGGATTTTAACAAGCTTACAAAATCACCTGAAGTAGTAGCGTTTTACTGTTTGTTGATTTTCAGTACACATATCTAGGCACCACTCTATTTCTAAAATGATTCACAGACACAGGGTGGGCTTCGTGGGCATGTGACCTGTGTAGTCCCACATGGTCAGAAGGACCCTGTGCTTAAATGCTCTGCTGATACCATATTACAAATGTTAATAATTTTATCTTTAATATTTTGCTCTTCACCATTCTTTGTAACCTCACTCACATATAGTGTTCACAATGGCCCATGGATAAAGAATTCCGGTAGACCCACAATCCACGGGAATTCAGTCAGACTCAAACTGAGGAGAAGGCAAGCGTGTTACTTCCATGACTAAGCAAGCAAGAGCACTGAGTTCCTGGAAGGACATGCTTTCTGTCTGAACCAGAACTTGTTTTGAAGGTAGAAAGAAGGCAATGACATTCTAAGAAATACAGACAACCTAAGAGGTCTATCATATCCTTTCTTACTCACACTGCTTTATTAGCCAAATACTTACACTGAAAATGATGACATAGAGGGAAATAAGATAGGGCAACACATAATTCCTTTTCCTTTCAGTCCTTCCTTAATCATTAGTAGCCAAAAATAGAAAATAATGGCAGAATATGCACTTATCACGAAGTTAAATAAAAACTGTTGAGTTAGTTTTGTGCAGTATTTCCACTATTTTGGCAAGAAAGAAATACATATAAATACATAAGCTACAAAATACAAGTTGTGTAATGTTACTGATTCTGCCTTTGACTCAAATGCTATTACAACAGTATTTAAAATTGATAATGCACAATATAAATATGAACAGTGAAGTCCATGCTAATAATTAAAATTTTATTTTTTCTTTATTTAGCACAACATTAAATAAACAAACAAAAAACACCATGACAAGCGTGGAGAGAGACTATGGAAGAAACGAAAAAGCTTTATATTTTATTTCCTTTAATGACACTTTTCTTTGTTTTTGTTTTTTGAACAGGGCCATATTTCATTTTGCACTGTTGTTATTTTTAGTTGCTGTCAAGTCTGCTCCAACACATCATGACATTATGTATAACACAACAAACCACTGCCCAGTCCTGTGCCATCTTCAAGATCATTGTCAATCCATCTCACTGAGGGCATCCCTCATTTTGGTTGAACCTCTACTTTACCAAACATGAGGTACTTTTCTAGCGATTGGTCTTTCTTGATGAAGTGTACAAAGTATGTGAGTCGAAATCTTGTCACCCTCACTTCTAAAGAACATTCTGGCTGTATGTCTTTACTAAAAAGCAAAAAAACAAACCCGTTGCCCTCAAGTTGATTCCAACTCATGGCAAACCTGCAGGACAGACTAGAACTGTCCCATAGGGTTTACAAGGAGCAGCTGGTGGATTCAATTTGCCGACCTTTTGGTTAGCAGCCAAGCCCTTAACTACTGAACCACCAGGGGCTCCAATACCTGCATTACGCCCGTTGCCTTCGAGTGGATTCCGACTGAGCTCAGCTGCTAACCAAAAGGTCGGCACTAGGACCTGCAAATTATGTGGCTGGACCTGCACAAATAATTGTGATGATCACGACCAAGAACTACTATTGTGGGCAACTGTCTTCGGTTCCTACAGCTGCCATAACAAAATACCATAAACTGGGAGGCTTTGCAGAAGAAATATTTATTGTGTCACAGTTCTACACTTCAGGATCAAATTCCAGGTGTCAGCAAGGCCATGATCTCTCTCTGTCCACTCTAGGGGAAGATCCTTCCTTGTCTCTTCTAGCTTCTTGTAGACCCCAGCATTTCTTGGCATTCTTTTGGTTTTAGATGCATCTTCACATAAAGTCTCTTTGTATATGACCCTATCTCTGTGTGTCCGCTCTCCCCTTTTATATCACTCAGAAAGGATTCGGACACAGATTACTCCTGTATGACCTCATTAAATTAACTGATCATATATTAAAAAAAAAAAATTTCCAAACTAGGTTACATTCACAGGTACAGAGGTTAGGACTTCAACATATTTTTGAGGGGTCACAATTCAATTCATAAGAGTAATAGAGAGCCAGTAAAATTTTCTGAAGAGGGCACTATTTCACAGAGGCCTGATTAAAGTTAGGGAGAGAAATATGGGAAGATTTTTTGGAATGGTTTATAACAGACTAGACAAGAATAAAGACCTTCCCTAGGGAAGACGCAAATGGAAGAAAGAAGAAAAGAAGTAATTAAAGGAAAAGAAATTCTAAAGGAAGTACTGGTGACTTAAAATCACAGGGAAAAGAAAGAAGAAAGGGAGAAATAAAAAAAATGCCTCCAAATTTTCAAACCTTGGTGACTGGATAACTACAATACTATCAAAGGAAATAGGAAATTGACAGTTTTCTACTTTATACATGTCGATTTTTAAATAGAAGACAGACATTGATGAGTAACTGTCCATTGGTCTGTTGGACAGTACACTTGAACTGAAAGGAAACCTGACTAATGTCACGGACATGGAGGTTCTTTATGAGATTAAATAAAAATCTCTGAAGGAAGGATAGTTCAAGAAGAAGGTGAACCACAAACGGCTAACCCTTACATACCACTGCTTAGAAAGCAGGAAAAAAAAAAAGCACTCAGTACTTGAAGCGTAGATGAGGTGAACATCTATGAGGAAAGAAGATATGAGGAGAACAAGGATAGCCACTTACAATGAAACTAAGGTATAAGATGATGTTTTTAACAAGAATTGAGTAGAAAAGCATTATTTGTCACAGAGCAAACAGTGAAATATGACAAAAGTGTTTTGAATTTTTAAGTATATATTTATAACTGACCTTGGGGAAAGCAATTTCAGGAGAGTAGCTTTTCAGAAATTGTCAGACTGGAGAGAGTTTAAAGATAGAGTGGGTGGCTATAAACTGGAGGTTGCAACTGTTCTGCTCATTTTTAAGATGTGTGTTGGTAAGAATGAAGTTAAAACAGAAAGAAGGCAAGCAGCGTTAGGGTCAAGTGAAAATTTTTTGAATGACAACTTTAAATATGTACTTACGTTTTTATCAATATCTTAGTTTTATATTAATTTTTTGTAGACTACATACAATCATTTTAATAATCAAGAGTAGATTGTTGTTGTTTTTTGCTACCGGGTCAATTCTAAGTAATGGCAACCCCATGTGTTACATGGTAGAACCTCTCCATTGGATTTTCTTGGCTGTAACCTTTACAAAAGCAAATCAACAGGCCTTTTCTTCCATGGCGCCTCTGGGTAGATTCGAACAGCCAACCTTTCAGTTACCAGCTGACTGCAAACCATTTGCACCACCCAGGGACCTTAACTATCCAGGGATGGATAAATAGATGAATGAATGACAGAAGGATAAAAGAAAAACTTGGTGAAGCATGAGCAAATGTGTAGTCTGTTGCTTATCCAGCAATATGTATCTGCTATGTGCAAGTTACCATGAGACAAAGTAAGAAAGAAAACTATACATGTTACCATTAGTGAGCTTTTTTCACAATTCCACTGTTAACTAAATACTAAGCAGAATGTAGAAAAGGTCATAATGAAACAAACTAATGAATAAGAAAAATCTTTCTAAAATCCAAATCAACCATGTGCCTACTTCAGGGGAGAGTAAGAGATGGAAGAACCTGGAATTTTACTTGCAGGTAGTTCTAGAGGGGGAAGAAAAAGGATTACGAATTACAATGCTAATAGCTCATCCTTGAAGATTAGCAAGGAAAGGAAGAAGAGCATGTGAAACTACAAAATGAGAAGAGACTATATTGAACTGTTTTAGATGAGGGAACTCAGGCCTGGAAGCTTTGATGGTCTCAGCTAAGTAAGAGGTAACCTCACCTGCTGAGATAGAAGGTAAGAACATCTGTCGGAGCATCTACAAAGGAAAGATCAATAGGAATTCTGACTGACTACACATATTTACACTGCCTGGATACCCTCCCTCTCTTCTCAGGAAAAATAAACCTAGTTATTTTGAAGAGATTGTTTTCTTCTCGAAAACACCTAAAATTGTAACTGTATGCAATAATCATACTCTTCCCTAAATTTTCATTATTCTTATAGCTTATTCCACACATTATTATAGACTCCTTTGTTTGGTTCTCTAGTTGTTTTTGAGGGTGAATTTTAGCTGTGCCTGATGAAAGGCTCCTCAAGGACAGGGAATCAGACATAATACTTAATCTGTATCCTACCAAGTGTTTGCAGAGTAGCTGTAATGATTAATTTTATGTGACTCAACTTGGCTAAGCTATGGTACCCAGCTGTTTGGTCAAACACTAATCTAAATTAGTTAGTATTAAGTAAAGCAGATTACCTTCCATAATGTGGGCAGGCCTCAATCAAACAGGTAAAGACCTTAAGAGCAAAAAGAGAGTTTCCCAGGGGTGTGTTCTACTCTAGATTATATAAATAGATATTTTGACAGAATTATCACTTAATTCTTCCAGTTGCCTGAACTATGGTTTGGAGGCACAAGCCTGCAGGAGTCTCCAGCCTGTCACCTGACCTATGGATTTTGGACTTGCAATTCCCCCCAAAATCGTGTGAATAAATTCCTTGAAGTAAATCTCTCTTTATGTGTGTGTGTGCGTGTACCCCTGGGTGGTGTAAATGGTTAAGTGCTCAACTACTAACTGAACGGTTGGCAGTTCGAACCCACCTAGAAGCACCGAAGAAGAAAGTCAGAGCAATCTGCTTCCAAAAGGTTCCAGCCTTGAGAACCCTAAGAGTGCAGGTCACCATGAGTTGGAATGGACTCAAGACCAGCTGGTGGGTGGTATGATATATGTATCACTGGTTCCATTTCTCTAGAGAACCCTGACAAAGACAGTATTCATTCAATAAATATTTCCTGATTGACTAAAAGAGGAGGGAGAAGGATAACACACACATATAAAGGAAAGATACCTATGCCTTCCAGTATTCAAGGGAATTTATTATACTAAATTATATAAATACTACATGATTTGTACAAAACAAGACACCGTGACAGCAATGTTTGTAGAATTGAAAAAGCAGGCTTCATATCTAAAAGTAATTTTTCACCTCCCCTTTTTCCAGAATTTTAAAGAACATTTCCCTATATTTCCCTATAAGACAAGTGTAATCACTGCATATATGGAATAATTAAGAAAGGCACATTCTACTATTAGCTCTACAGAGGACAAGACAAAGTCAAAAAAAGTAGATCAAATAATTATTCAATCCAGATCATTCAAACCAAAGTAGCCTTTGGCTAAATCTACATTAAAAATGATATGAATAAAAGTAATTATACAAATAACTCAGGCCAAAAATAAAAAATATATATTTCCTAAAATATCAAAAAAAGGACAAGTTTTTCCTTAATTATCAGCTAAATTATCCCAATTTGTATTTTATTTGAAAGTATGAGCTGATTCTTGACAATAATTTGACTGTGTTGGCCATCTTCATTACCTAGATTTGCAGGACAGTTGCTTCACTTTCACATGCATTTTGGAGAGTTGTAATCTGGGTCTTGGTTTTACATGTTGGACTGAAGCCATTGAGAAGTTGCTGATTCCTATTTATAGCAGATTCTCATTATAAAATCCCAAACAGACCATCACTTTTAGATAATAAGTGCTGAGGATCTACATAATGTAAGCCCTGCATGTCTTGTGAGAAACATGTACAATTTATCATTATTCCAACTACAAAATTTATTTTATCTGCAGCATAACCAAAGTAATAGCAGTGTAAATACTTTATAATATATTTATATTTTAGGCTGCCTATGATCAAAGTATCTCACTGCTTTCACTTGACTACAACACACCAAAAAGTTGAATTTTTTTCTTTTAATTTCACATGAGCTAATGTGTAAGACAGTCTCAAAAGAGACATGAAATAAAGTTCTTCCATCTCTTATTTCTGCATACATTGCCAGAGGTGGACTGAAATTTGGAGACCATAGTCCAGTCTTCCTCACCTACCACCAAAGCAGGTGAAGCCCAGAGAAGCTGAATGACTTACCCCTGGGCACCCACCCCACAACTTACAGCTGACCGGTTCTAGATCCGTTTTCATGCTGGCCTATCAATCATTCAACCATTCTTTTTTAAAAAAGCTAAAGTAAAAACACAAAACAAAAACCACAAACTCAATGACTTTACCAAAAAGTGAACATGCAATCAACGATCGTTGCAAGTAATAAAACATAATCAGTACACCAGAGCCCCTTCAAGCCCTCTCCTGGTCACTATCCTCTCCCACATCTCCCAAAGAGAAAATTATCCTGATTTTAACACTGCATTTTCTGTCTTAAAACTTATATAAGCAGGATCATACAGTGCATTTTCATTAGTTTCTGACTTTTTTATTTGGGAAATTCATCCAGGCTGTTACATATACCTGCAGTATTTTTTTCCTTTTTTTACTGTATTATGTTTTATTATATTAACATAACATACACTTTTATCCATTATAGTATTGATAGACATTTGAGCTTCTTCCCCATTTTTCAGCTATTACAAAGTTGCTATCAACATTTTTGTCCTTGTGTACTGGTAAACATATCCAAGCATTTACACTGGATATATGCCTAGAAATGAAATGATTGAGTTATTTGGTAGACTATGTTCTACTTTGGTAGATACTGTCAAACTGTTTTAGAAAGGGACTGTACCAATACATTTTCCCAATATCAATATTTGAGAGTATACGCATATATCTTTAAAGAAGCAGTTATTGCAAATCTACTATATTCTAGAAACCACATAAATTTCTGAGGCTACAATTATAACTAGGGGAAAGAATCTTCTCTCAAGGACTTTGAAGTCAAGTAGAGGAGACAGATGTATAAATAAATAAATATATGAAACAATCCAATATTTACATTAATGTCTGTGCAATATTAAGGTCCTTAACTTTGATTCTTGGGAGCCGTGATGGTGCAGTGGTTAAGAGTTTGGCGGCTAACCAAAAGCTCAGCAGTTTAAATCCACCAGTTGCTCCTTGGAAACCCTATGGGGCAATTCTATTCTGCACTACAGGGTCACTATGAGTCGGAATGAACTTAAGGGTAATGGCTAACTTTGAGCCTACCTCTACGGCGTGTAAGTAATCAATACGGTTACATCAGTAACAGTTCCCAATTAATCCTGCTTATGAGTGAGTGTTCTGGAATTCCCATTCTAAGCAATGTTATCCATAATTTGTTATGATCTACACTGTCAAACACCTTTGCACTGTCAATAAAACACAGGTAAACATCTTTCTGGTATTCTCTGCTTTCACCTAGGATCCACCTGACATCAGCAATGATATCCCTTGTTCCACATCCTCTTCTGAATCTGGCTCGAATTTCTGGCAGTTCTCTGTTGATATACTGCTGCAGCTGCTTTTGAATAATTTTCAGCAAAATTTTACTTGCATGTGATATTAATGATATTGTTTAATAATTTCTGCATTTGGTTGGATAGCCTTTCCTGGGAACATAATAAATATGAATCTCTTTCAGTCGGCTGGCCAGGTAACTGTCTTCCAAATTTCATGGCATAGACGACTGGAGCACTTTCAGTGCTGCATCCATTTGCTGAAACATCTCAATTGGTATTCCGTCAATTCCTGAAGCCTTGTTTTTTGAGAATGCCTTCAGTGCAGCTTGGACTTCTTCCTTCAGCACCATCGGTTCCTGATCATATGCTACCTCCTGAAACAGCTGAACATCAACCAATTCTTTTGGGTATACTGACTCTGTGTATTCCTTCCATCTTCTTTTGATGCTTCCTGCGTCGTTTACTATTTTCTCCAGAGAAACCTTCACTATTGTAACCAAAGGCTAAGATTTTTCCTTCAGCTCTTTCAGCTTAAGAAATGCCAATTTTGTTCTTCTCTTTTGGTTTTCTATCTCCAGCTCTTGGCACATGTCATTATAATACTTTAGTTGGTCTTCTCCATCCACCCTTTGAAATCTTCTCTTCAGTTCTCTTACTTCATCATTTCTTCCTTTTGCTTTAGCTACTCGACATTCAAGAGCAAGTTTCAGAGTACCTTCTGACATCCAATTTGGTTTTTTCTTTCTTTCCTGTCTTTTTAATGACCTCTTACTTTCTTCAAGTATGATGTCCTTGATGACATTCCACAACTCATCTGCTCTTCAGTCTGTAGTGTTCAATGCATCAAATCTATTCTTGAGATGGTCTCTAAATTCAGGTAGGATATACTCAAGGTTGTACTTTGGCTCTCGTGGACTTCTTATACTTTTCTTCAGGTTCAACTTAAACTTGCATTCTGAGCAATTGATGGTCTATTCTGTAGTCCGCCTCTGGCCTTTTTCTAACTGATGATATTGAGCTTTACCACAGTCTCTTTCCACAAATGTAGTCAAGTTGATTCCTGTGTATTCCATCTGGCAAAGTTCATGTGTACAGTTGCCGTTTATGTTGGTGAAAAAAGCTATTTGCAATGAAGAAGTTGATCTTGCAAAATTCTATCCTGTGATCTCTAAAATCAAGGGAATTCCAAAACACTTAATTTTGCTAATGAGGAACCTGTACATAGATCAAGAGGCAGTTGTTTGAACAGAACAAGGGGATACTGCATGGTTTAAATTCACAAAAGGTTTGCACCAGGGTTATATCTTTTCACAATACTTATTCAATCTGTGTGCTGAGCAGATAATCCGAGAAGCTGGACTCTATGAAGAAGAACAGTGCATCGAGATCAAAGGAAGACTCATTAACAATCTCTCTTATGCAGATGACACAACCTTGCTTACTGAAAGGGAAGAGGATTTGAGGCACTTACTGATGAAGATCAAAGACCACAGCCTTCAGGATGGATTACACCTCAACAAAAAGAAAACAAAAATCCTGACAGCTGGACCACCAAGCAACATCATGATAAATGGAGAAAAGACTGAAGTTGTCAAGGATTTCATTTTACTTGGATCCACAATCAACACCCATGGAAGCAGCAGTCAAAAAATCAAAAGGCACGTGAGGCGAGGCCAAGATGGCGGAATAGTCAGATACTTCTGATGGACCCTCTTACAACAAACACCAAAAAATACAAGTGAATTGATTGTATATGGCAATCTGGGAGCCCTCAACATCAAAGGCAGAGTTGAGGAACAGGACTGAGTGGCAGGGGAAGGGAGAGATGGTTTAGCAGCAGTGAGGAGTTGCAAGACCTGACTCAGCAAGAGTCTGAGCCCTTCAGGCCAGATCAGCTTGGAGGTGAGCAGTGAGGCAGGTAAGTGGCAGTGCTTGGGAGGCACGTTTTCAGCACTGGGAGAGACCAAGCACCACTGATTCTACACGGCCACCCAGAACCAGTGGGAAGCAGCCCTGGACAGGCGAAAGATAAGTACTTGCATACAGCCTACTGTGCGCATCAAAAACACCCCCCTTAGGGAAAAACCTCTCTCTCATTTACGTCCCTGCTCCCTGCTTTGCACTGGGTCCTGGACCGGCTTCAGCAACTGCCGAGTCCCCTGGGCCAGAAGTAGGATCCATCACATGCCTGGAGCCATTCTCCCTGCCTTGGAGAGTGAACAAATTAACAAACAGGAAAAAATAAATTGCCAGCTCCCCTAAGCCAGGAACCCAGGGTAGGCACAGCTCCTTTGCCTAGGCACAGGCATAAGGGATCCACAGACTGTGAGTGCCTTTCCCCCTGCATAGACTTGTGTGGGCCCATCTCAACAGCATAGGCCCTCATTACCCAGTACAACAGGGTATATACCAGAAGTTTAACTTCAACTATTTCAGCTGTGACATGGCAGCTTCTTGGCATTTGATACTGCTCTGGCCAGTAAGCAGGGCCTTCACCTACCCACATCAGGGGCCTGAGGACTGGTAGCTCCACCCATGCCAGCTAGCCACCTGCGATAGGGGCCCATGAATAGGAGGTACCCCCTAGTCCTCACAGCCAACAGCATTAGGCTGAAAAACCCAATCTGGCTGAAAAACCCACCCACTACGTGCTCTAGGGAACAGGGACATGTCTTCCTACCAGACACTCGGGGGTGGTCGTCACCCCCTGCCTTGCTCAGAGTGTGTCCCCCTGCTGTAGCCAGATGCCTGTGCCTACACCAATCACCCATGTCTGTCAAGGACTGTAAGTAAGAGCCTACACCACACACTTGGTGACTATCTACCAGAGCATTTGAGCTGAATCCAAACAGGAGGTATGGGAGGACTCCTGAGCTCACATATCTAGTAACTAATCTAACCACCTGGTGACAGGACATTAGAGCTTCAGACGTGCCAATCATCAAACTGGCTCATATGAGCAGCCTATCTGGGCATATCAAAACAAGAAGCTAGGACACAGTAAGCAAACATAAAATAAATAAATATAATAACTTATTGATGGCTCAGAGACAACAGTCAATATCAACTCACATAAAAGAAGCAATCCATGATGGCTTCAGCAAGCTCCCAAAATGAAGAATCTAGAAATTTTCCAGAGAAGGAAAATTTCTTGGAATTGCCAAAGGCGCAATACAAAAGATTAATATACAGAACTCTTCAAGAAATTAGGAAGGAAATTAATCAAAATGCAGAACATGCAATAGAGGAAATTAAAAAGCTTAGAGAAGAGCATACTGACAAATTTAACAGGCTGCAAGAATCCATAGAGAGCCAGCAATCAGAAATCCAGAAGATTAACCATGAAATTTCAGAATTAGACAACTCAATAAAAAGTCATAGGAGCAGAACTGAGGGAATGGAAGTCAGAATTAGTGACATTGAAGATAAAACACTTGACACCAACTTATTTGAGAAAAACTCAGATAAAAGGATTTAAAAAAATGAAGAAACCCTAAGAATTATGTGGTACTCTATCAAGAGGAATAACCTGTAAGTGATTGGAGTACCAGAACGGGGGTGGGGGGGATAACAGAAAATACAGACAGAATTGTGGAAGATTTGTTGGCAGAAAAATTCCCTGATATGGTGAAAGATGACCAGATATCTATCCAAGACACTCATCAAACCCCACATAACATAGATTCCAAAAGAAAGTCACCAAGAGATACTAAAATCAAACTTACCAAAACCAAAGACAAAGAGAGAGTTCTAAGAGTGGCTAGGGATAAACAAAAAGTCATCTACAAAGGAGGGTCAATAAGAATAAACTCAGACTACTCAGCAGAAAGAATGCAGGCAAGAAGGCAATGGGATGACATATATAAAGACTTGAAGAAAAAAAACTGCCAGCCAAGAATTATATATCCAGCAAAACCGTCTCTCAAATATGATGGTGAAACTAGGGCATTTCCAGATAAAGAGAAGTTTAGGGAGTTTACAAAAATCAAACCAAAATTACAAGAAATACTAAAGGGTGTCCTCCGGTTAGAAAATCAGTAACATCAGATAACAACCCAAGACTAGAACACAGGACACAGCAACCAGGTATCCACCTAGATATAGAAGTCACAAAAGTAAATCAAAGCTGAAACACTGAAAATAGGGAAACAGATGTCAATATGTAAAAGACAACAACATTAAAACAAAAAAGAGGGACCTAAAAAATGTAGACACAGATTTCTCATATGGAGAGGAAGTCAAGGTGATATAAAGAAACAAAAGACTGGTATAAACTTAGAAAAACAGGGGTAAATATTAAGGTAACCACAAAGGAAACTAACAATCCTACAAATCAAAATTAAAAAAACTAGAAAAATAGAAAGACTCAGCAAACACAAAATCAACAATAATGAAAAAGATGCAAAGGAAATACATAAAGAAAAATGACTCAGCACAGAAAATTAACTGGAACAAAGAAACTGTGAACAACACACAAAAAAAGACATCAAAATAACAGCATTAAACTCATACCTATCAATAAATATGCTGAATGTAAATGGACTAAATGTACCAATAAAGAGATAGAAAGCGGCAGATTGGATGAAAAAACACGATCCGTCTATATGTTGCCTACAAGAGACACACATTAGACTTAAAGACACAAACAAACTAAAACTCAAAGGATGGGAAAAAATATATCCAGCAAACAACACTCAAAAAACAGCAGAAGTGGTAATATTAATCTCTGACAAAATAGACTTTAAAGTAAAATGTACCACAAAGGATAAGGAAAGACACTATACAATGATTAAAGGGTCAATACACCAGGAGGACATAACCATAATAAATATTTACAGACCCAAAGACAGGGCTCCAAAATACATAAAACAAACTCTAACAGCACTGAAAAGAGAGATAGACAGCTCCACAATAGCAGTAGGAGACTTCAACACACCACTTTTGGTGAAGGACAGAAAACTAGAAAACATCCACAAAGAAGGACAACAAAGACACAGAAGAGCTAAATGCTACAATCAACCAACTTGATCTCACAGACACGTACTGAACACTGCACCCAACAGCAGCCAAGTATACTTTCTTTTCCAACACACATGGAACATTGTCCAGAATAGACCACATATTAGGCCATAAAGCAAGCCTTAACAAAATCCAAAGCACAGAAATATTACAAAGCATCTTTTCTGACCATAAAGCCATAAAAGTAAAAATTAACAACAGAAAAAGCAAGGATAAAAAATCGAACATATGGAAACTGAACAACACCTTGCTCAAAAACTACTGTGTTATAGAAGAAATTAAGGATGGAATAAAGAAATTCATAGAATCAAACGAGAATGAAAACACATCCTACCAGAACCTTTGGGACACAGAAAAAGCATTGCTCAGGGGTCAGTTTAGAGCAATAAATGCACACAACCAAAGGGCCATAATCAAAACATTAACCCTACAACTCGAACAAGTAGAAAGAGAGCAGCAAAGAAGCCCTCAGGCACCAGAAGAAAATACTAAGAATTAGAGGAGAATTAAATGAAATAGAGAACAGAAAAACAACTGAAAGAGTTAACAAGACCAAAAGTTGTTCTTTGAAAAGATCAACAAAATTGATAAACCATTGGCCAAACTGACAAAAGAAAAACAAAAGAGGAAGCAGATAACCCGTATAAGAAATGAGATGGGTGATGTTACAACAGAGCCAACTGAAATGAAAAGAATCATAACAGAATACTAAGAAAAACTGTACTCTAACAAACTTGAAAACCTAGAGGAAATGGACAAATTTCTAGAAACTCAGTATCTACCTTAACACAAACAGAGGTAGAACAACTAAATAAATCCATAACAAAAGAAGAGATTGAAAAGGTAATTTAAAAACTCCCAACAAAAAAAAAGTCCTGGCCCAGACTGCTTCACTGGAGAATTCTAGCAAACTTTCAGAGAACAGTTAATACCACTACTACTAAAGATATTTCAGAGCATACAAAAGGATGGAATACTCCCAAACTCATTCTATGAAGCCAGCATAACCCTGATACCAAAACCAGGCAAAGACACCACAAAAAAGAAAATTACAGACCAATATCCCTCATGAACATTGATGCAAAAATCCTCAACAAAATTCTAGCCAATAGAATTCAGCAACATATTAAAAAAAAAATTTGCCAAGATCAAGTGGGATTTATACCAGGTATGCACAGATGGTTCAATATTAGAAAAACAATCAATGTAATCCATCACATTAATAAAACAAAAGACAAGAAACGCATGATCTTATCAATCAATGCAGAAAAGGCATTTGACAAAGTCCAACACACATTCATGATAAAAACTTTCAATAAAATAGGAATAGAAGGGAAAGTCCTCAATTAAGGGCATTTATACAACGCCAACAGCCAACATCATCCTAGGAGAGACTTTGAAAGCATTCCCCTTGAGAATGGGCACCAGACAAGGATGGCCTTTATCACCACTCTTATTCAACACTGTGCTAGAGGTCCTAGCCAGAGCAATTAGGCTAGAAAAAGAAAGAAAGGGCATTCAAATTGGTAGGGAAGAAGTCAAAGTATCTCTATTTGCAGACAATGTGATCTTATACACAGAAAACCTCAAAGAATCCACAAAAAGACTACTGGAACTAATAGATTTCAGCAAAGTTTCAGGATACAAGATAAATATACAAAAATCAGTTGGATTCCTTTACACCAACAAAGAGAACTTCCAAGAGGAAATCACCAAAACAATACCATTTACAAAAGCCCTCAAGAAGATAAAATACTGAGGAATAAATCTAACCAGAGATGTAAAAGACCTATACAATGAAAACTACAAGACACTACTGCAAGAAACCAAGAGATCTGCATAAGTGGAAAAACATACTTTGCTCATGGATAGGTAGACTCAACATTGTGAAAATGTCAATTCTACCCAAAGCGATCTATAGATACAATGGAATCCCGATCCAAATTCCACCCACATTTTTTACTGAGATGGAGAAACAAATCACCAACTTCATATGGAAAGGGAAGTGGCCCCGAATAAGTAAAGCATTATTGAAGAAGAGGAATAAAGTGGGAGTCCTTACGCTACCTGTTATACCGTCATGGAAGTCAAAACAGCGTGCTACTGGTACAACAACAGATACACAGACCAATGGAACAGAATTGAGAATCCAGACATAAATTCATCCACCTATGAGCAGCTGATATTTGACAAAGGCCCAAAGTCAGTTAACTGGGGAAAAGACAGTCTCTTTAACAAATGGTGCTGGCATAACTGTATTTCCATCAGCAAAAAAAAAAACTGAAACCAGACCCATAGCTCACACCATGCACAAAAACTAACTCAAAATGGATCAAAGACCTAAATATGAAATCGAAAACAATAAAGATCATGGAAGAAAAAATAGGGACAATGCTAGGAGCCCTAATACATGGCATAAACAGAATACAAATCATAAGCAAAAATGCACAAGCACCAGAAGAGAGACTAGATGAACAGGAGCTCCTAAAAATCAAACACTTATGCTCATCAAAAGACTTCATCAAAAGAGTAAAAAGGCAACCTACAGACTGGGAAAAAATTTTTGGCTACTACAAACCCGTTCAGCATCTAATCTCTAAAATCTACAAGATACTGCAAAAAACCTCAACAACAAAAAGACAAACAACCCAATTAAAAAATGGGCAAAGGATATGAACAGGCACTTTGCCAAAGAAGATATCCAGGCAGCTAACAGACACATGAAGAAATGCTCACAATCATTAGCCATTAGAGAAATGCAGATCAAAACTACAATGTGATATCATCTCACCCCAACAAGGCTAGCCTTAATCCAAAAAACATAAAATAATAAATGCTGGAGAGGTTGTGGAGAGACTGGAACACTTATACACTGTTGGTGGGAATGTAAAATGGTAAAACCACTTTGGAAATTGATTTGGTGCTTCCTTAAAAAGCTAGAAATAAAACTACCATACGATCCAGCTATCCCGGTCTTTGGAATATATCTTAGAGAAATAAGAGCCGTCACACAAATAGATATATGCATACTCATGTTCACTGCAGCACTGTTCACAATAGCAAAAAATGGAAACAACCTAGGTCCATCAATGGATGAATGGATAAACAAATTATATAGTACATCCACACAATGGAATACTACGTAACGATAAAGAACAACGATGAAGCCGTGAAACATCTTATAACATGGAGGAAGCTGGAGGTCATTATGCTGAGTGAATTTAGAAGGAAATTTTAGAAGGAAAAATATTGTATAAGACCACTATTATAAGAACTCAAGAAAAGGTTTAAACACAGAAGAAAACATTCTTTGACAGTTACGAGGGTGGGGAGGGAGAGTGAGGTTATTTACTAACTAGACAGTAGATGAGAATTATCTTAGATGAAAGGAAGGCCAGCACACACTACAGGGGACATCAGCACAAGTGGAGTAAACCAAAGCTAAGAAGTTTCCTCAATACAATCAACACTTTGAGGGACAGAGTAGCAGGGGTAGGGGTCTGGGGACCATGCTTTCAAGGGACATCTAGGTCAATTGGCATAACAAAGCTCATTAAGAAAATCTTCTGCATCCTACTTTGGTGAGTGGCGTCTGGGGTCTTAAAAGCTTGCAAGCGGCCATCTAAGACGCATCAATTGGTCCCAACCACCTGGAGTAAAGGAGAATGAAGAACAGCAAAGACGCAAGGAAAGTGTTAGCCCAAGAGACAGAAAGGGCCACATAAACCAGAGACTTTATCAGCCTGAGACCAGAAGAACTAGATGGTGCTCGACTACCACCAATGACTGCCCTGACAGGGAACACAACAGAGAGTCCCAGATGGAGCAGGAGAAAGGTGGGGCACAGAACTCAAATTCCAGTAAGAAGACCAGACTTAATGGTCTGATTGAGACTGGAGGAACCCCGGAAGGCATGGCCCCTGGATTTTCTATCAGCCCAGAACTAAAACAATTTCTGACGCTAACTCTTCAGACAGGGACTGGAATGGACTGTGGGACATAAAGTGATACTCTTGAGGAGTGTGCCTCGTAGTTCAGGTAGATACAAGAGACTAAATGGGCAGCTTCTATCCGGAGGTGAGACGGGAAGGCAGAGAGGGTTAGGAGCTGGTTGAATGGACATGGGGAATCAGCGGTGGAAAGGAGGAGTTTGCTGTCACAGTATGGGGAGAGCAATTAGGGTCACATAACAATTTTTGTATAAATTTTTGTATGTGAAAAAATAAAAAAGAAATCAAAAGACACATTGCATTGGGCAAATCTGCTGCAAAAGACCCCTTGAAACTGCTGAAAAGTAAAGATGTCACCTTAAGGACTAAGATGAGCCTGACCCAAGCCATGGTGTTTTCAATCACCTCATATGCATGTGAAAGTTGGATAACAAAGACCAGAGAAGAACTGATGCCTTTGAACTGTGGCGTTGGTGAAGAATATTGAATGTACCACGGACTGCCAAAAGAACGAATAAATCTGTCTTGGAAGAAGTACAACCAAAATACTCCTTAGAAGCAAGGATGTCAAGACTACATCTCACATACTTTGGACATATTATCAAGAAGAGATCAGTCCCTGAAGAAGGACATTATGCTTGGTAAGGTAGAGGGTCAGTGAAAAAGAGGAAGATCCTCCATGAGATGGACTGACATAATGGCTGCAACAACAGTCTCAAGCATAACAATGATTGTGAGGATGGCGCAGGGGCAGGCAGTGTTTCGTTCTAAGTACACAACATTTTAAGGGCCAAGTTAAAGCTAAGGGTTACGTGGTCAAATGTTGACTGGTGATGAACTGATGGTAAGGAGAGCTAATATGAAGCCACTAATTTTGAAAACGAAAGCACTTATAAAGTCTGAAGCAAAGTAATGACAATGAAACTAAAAAGGAAGGTAAAACGGGTGATATCTGTGAAGAGAATGTGAAAATATTGTTGGGTGGAAGGTGAGAATAATGGGAAGTGGTAAACATGACTCAAAACTTTTAAGAAACCGAGATTTCAAACACAGCAGTAGGAACTTTGGGAAATGGTGAGAGATCTAGGTTTGGGACAGGCTACTTAAAGGTTCATTCAAATAGAGATGACCAGGAGCAGTTTAAATTTAGCCTGGATATCCATAAAGACACAGGAGCTGGTGATTCATACAGTTGTGGCTATAACCATGAGCGTTCATGATGCAGACACCCTGAGCAGAACAGAGCAAGAAACAAACAGGATGAAGAGTATGTGGAATGCCAGGGCTTGGTGGAGGGCAAAAAAGAAGAATCAGTGAAGGAAACTAAGGGATTACTGGAGTTTTGAAGAGACACTGAAAATCTATGGGAAAAAAGAAGTTCACCAAAAAAAAGCCCCCTACACTCCCAGTTAAGTAGCCAGAGTAATGAATTCAGAACTATTTCATATGCAAACCTAACCAAAGTGAAAATACTAGTTCGCACTTTATCTTCATGACATTATTATTATTATTATTATTATTATTAGAGGACATCTTGCAGCGTAATATATAATAAAACAGGTACATTGTGTGGCTTATACAAAAATGCTTCACGCTGCTATGAGACAAAAACCTAACCCTCTTTACAAATCAGTTGGAGTCTATTCATAAGCAGGTTTCAACAGATACCCAGGAGGCAAGTGCAAATTGAAAACAGTTCTAGTCAAATCTACTTTGTTGTATAGCTCTTGGACATTTCTAAAATATCACTAGTGATTTGGAATCCAGGGCTTTTTTTTTATTTGGGGCTTGATTCTGATGTCCTTTTCCTGAATACAGATTATTTCTAACAGTTTTCATCCAGAATTTGCACTGTATATAAAAACATGAGCCAACTGATTTCTTCTGCATGTCAAAATTATTCATTATATTTATGAAGAAAATTAGTACTTTAAATAATCACACCCATTGTAGGACCTATGGGAGAAAATATGGTCACTTGGACAAATAATAAAGGATCAAAAAAACTGTACGCTGATGGAAAAGTTGAAATTTTATATTCTGGTTCATACAACATGTTTAATTCTAACTTTAGTTATATTTTTTTTCATTATAAATTTTTTAAAATAATATAATTATATATTTACCTACTTAAGCAAAGTCTAAATACAAGGATTAATTATATATAAACACTTATATACCAGTTATATATAAACATACAGACATATACATACATATATATGTGTATATGTATATATACATACATATATGTGTATATGTATATATACATACATACATAATGATCTTCAAGTATAAGAATTACTCCTAGTTTCAGTCTAATTTGAAGTAAGCAGAAATAGCAAAAATATTTCCTTCATTTTTTGATTTTACACAAGAAAAAATTCCTGGACAAATTATGAGAACAGATGAAATTATATCATAGTTAAATTTTAAAGCTAGGAGAGATCTTTAGACATCATTGAATACAATCCATCTATTACCCAGATGAAGAAATGGAGGTACAGAAAGCTTAACTGATTGATGCAGGTCTCCTTAATCCCATCCTCACACTCTTTCTACTCTAACACTAAAACTCTGTTACAGCAGAAAGTCAGTCCCTGGGCAATAAATAAATTCTGCAGAAGATCACAAATTTAAAAGAACAACATCATTTTATAAATACATAATTTCTTATAGATTATAAATCTCTGATCCCTAGTATAAAATCTATGAGGTGTGATAATGGAAAGATTATTTCTTCTTTTTCTAAAGAAACTGAGGCTCAGAATAGCTAAGTGACTTACTCAAAGTCACACAGATAGTGAATTCAGCATTCTGTCTGCTATTCTACACACATACATATACAGGATTAAATATAAAATGGCTGCTTACGCTTCCAAGCTATGGAAGTAAAGTTAGAGCAGAGAGCAAAGATATGATGGCAATATTACCACCTTGGCAGAATTTTACAAGATGAGCTTGGAGCTAGCTACTATACTTTCAGACTGTCCTCACAGGTGATGTCCTCATCTAACCAACGGCCTAGACAACTGTCAAATTCATTTCTTCAATTCAATTGTAAACAAAAAGGAAGGTGCTTGGCAAGAAAATTTTAAATTGTCAAAACTATAATTAATCTGAAGGACATACATACCTAAACCATTGAAACATGATACACATTTTAAAGCATTCTTGATATTGAAAGTCAATATACTACCTGATATACTAAATTCTTTCTCTCAGATCATGGTCAGGTTCATATAGATATGTCTGCCTACCATGAAAGGATGTTAAAAATCTGATCTGCTAAATGCACCAAATACGTCCTTTAGAGACAGTAATATGCTGAATACCTAAACATAAAATTTCCTTCAAAGCAAGCAAGTAGCATTCTCAGAATCACCTGAAAAAAAAAAATTACAGTGAAAAGTTACAGATGTTAACCGCTAGTCAAACGAAAACATCCACAGGCTTTATTTAATTTGAATTATCTACTTTTTTTTCATTTTTTCCATCACCAAAATTGAGTGAACTCAATAAATTGTACCCTTAAATTAAAAACAGTAGCTAACTTTAGTTGGCTATTCACATGTATTATCTCAGTCAATCCCTTCAATAACTCTATGAAGTAGTTACTCTTACAGGCCCCATTAACCGAAGAGGAATATGAGATTTAAAGGCATTAAGCAATTTGCCTGAGCTCATGCGGCAGGGAAGACCCTCCAGAGCCCAGATTTTTACCTACTATGTCACACTTCTGCCTGAGTAAGAGGAGTTTCTTCTACAGAAAGCTAAGCATGTTCTAACAATAAGCCAAATGAAAAACAAAAATTATATAATATTTAGTCTGAAATTCAGTGATCTGAAGTTCTAACTGTATGTAGCACAGTAAATTTTTCCAACATTAAAAACTAAAGAATGAGACGTAATTATGCTTCACGTCTCAATAAAGTAAGAAAAGGCCAATTCACTAAAATGTTAGTTTTCTAAATACATTTTCTGGTATTTCCAGGAGCCCGGGTGCCACAGTGATTAAAGCGATCAACTGCTAACCGAAAGGATGGTGGTTTGAAGCCACCAGGGGCTCCGCTGGAGATAGATGTGGCAGTTAGCTTCCGGACAGATTTACAGACTTGGAAACCCTATGAGGTTGCTATGAGTCCAAACTGACTTGAAAGCAGTGAGTTTTAAATACATTTATATCCTAACTACCTATTCTACCGAATGCATACTCCCAGAACAAGAAAATATTTTTAAAATGTTGATGAACAAATAAAATAGATGCTTTACCCCCACGCACTACAATTCGTGTACAGTGAGGAAAGCTGAGTCCCCTTGACCCTCAGTCAGACACTATTTAATACGATGTTTTAAAATCTGGGTTCCTCATTTCATACTTGAAACTGACCATAAGCTATATATAGTGATATGCAAGGAGAAAACTGAAAACAGTTATAAGTAATTTATAACAATAATTTAAAAGTTTATTATCTATAGGGCTTTCAGTTGTGG
Source organism: Dugong dugon (assembly GCA_030035585.1). NCBI lineage: Eukaryota > Metazoa > Chordata > Mammalia > Sirenia > Dugongidae > Dugong > Dugong dugon. The sequence goes on along the minus strand of CM057464.1, from coordinate 144,323,390 downwards.
ACAAAGTTCTACAAAAATAAACTGGTACTGAGAAGTAATTAAAGCCCAGCAGAATTTTCAACTGTAAAACAGTTCCTTCCCCAACAATTCACGGCACGTAAGAGATGAGACAATCCAAGAAAGGATTTATTTTCACAACCTGACTATAAACTTTCCACTTTTCGTCTCCATGGATATTTTTTTTCTTAGAAACTACATAGCATGAATTTAAAATAATACTCAATAGCAGAGAGGTTTAGAAACACATTTAACAATTTAAATAAGTAAGTTGTCTATCAACTAACCTGTTGGCGTAGTAGTTAAGGGCTTGGCTACTAACCAAGAGGCTGGCAGTTCAAATCCACCAGCTGCTCTTTGGAAACGCTATAGGGCAGTTCTACTCTGTCTTACAGGGTCGCTATGAGTCAGAATCGACTTGACAGCAACGGGTTTGATTTTTGGTAACAGCTAAAATATTTAAAGTTTTCAAATATGAAGAAATAAAAAAAGAATTAATTTACTGGACAAGTTCATCCAGATCAAATAAAAACCTTGAGATAGGTGTCTCCCTAACAAAGATTAAAGTCAGAAACCCCAAGATAAATTAACCGGCATGGCATAATATTCATACACCTTAAAAAGAAAGCACTCAGTAATTTATCAACTAAAAACAAAAAAATCAATATTAGGCAAATTTTAAAAATATAATAGTGGGATAATGGTCACAAAGTGTTAGTACCAGAATTTGAGATCCTCATAAATGATATACACTATGTGGGCTCCTGCAGTAGGAAGGGATACTATACCTAAATGAAATAAGAAAATTTTCTGTCTTATTAGATATGTTCAGTGGTTATCGTCTGTTGTCCCCAAGCTCTTCCCATTTCTTTGAGATGTTACTGAACGGATTGCTTCTTTAGATGGGCATTCAGACTGATGGATTTTCAAAGTCCCTGTGATGCTATGATTACCTTTTCTCTTTGAGTTTCTCTGTTGTGTTTTCTCATTTAATAATAATAATTTCTGTTGTTTTCTCTCTATCCTGAAAATCCATTCCTATTTCCTTCATCACATGTGACCAAATACTACTATAATAGAGTAAATCTTCAGCCAAATAATTTGGTCCTATCTGAACAGGTCATAATTGAATAAACCAAAAAAACCAAACCCGTTGCAGTGGCGTCAATTCTGAATCATAGCAACCCTGCAGGACAGTGTAGAACTGCTCCAAACGGTTTCCAAGAAGCAGCTGGCAGATTTGAACTGTCGACCTTTGGGTTAACAGCCGAATGCTTAACCACTGAGCCACCAGGGCTCCCACAATTGAATAGATGTAGCCAAAATACGAATGTAGTATATGGAGACTTGAGGAATCGAACTTCTTCTTCTCATTCTTGGTTGGGAGGTAGTGGAGAAAACAGTGATGATGTGGCCTGGGTGGGTGGCTCAAGCCTGAGAATTAAGAAACCTCAGTTTTAGACCTTACACTTCATCACTCTATGCCAGGTTTCTCCTATATAAAAAAAGACTGGGTGCAGCTATTTATACTTTCCTGCATCACAGCGTTTTGTGAATCTAAAATGAAATAATAGCAATGGGAACATTTTTTTTCAAAGTGCTATTGTTATTGTTGTTAGGTGCCACTGAGTCAGTTCTGACTCATAGTAACCCTACATACAACAGAACGAAACACTACTCAGTCCTGCGCCATCCTCACAATCATTGCTATGCTTGAGCCCATCCTTGCAGCCAGTATGCCAATCCATTTCATTGAGAGTCTTCCTCTCTTTTGCTGACCCTCTACTTCACCAAGCATGATGTCCTTCTCCAGGAACTGGTCCCTCCCGGTAACATGCCCAAAGTACGTGAGACGATGTCTCACCATCCTCAATTCTAAGGCACATTCTAGCTGTACTTCTATATAAAAATATCAAGTAGCACAGGCTCTAGGTATGGGTTTAAGACACATGCATAGTTAAAGGAGTGTACACCTAAAATCAGACCAATTTTAAACCTATCAATGCTACAGAGTAGCAATTAGAAACCAGGGCTCTATTACCACTGTTCTAGAAATAAAATACTTATTCTGCCAGGATTGTTACTGCCACTGACTTCATGCACTTTCTTTTATATTGCTTTGCAAAGACAAACCTATATACTTTGGAAATGTACAAAATCTGTATCACGCTGAACAGCCCTTATGCAAATTTTATTTCATATTGATTTTGTTTTTCCATCATATACATTGCAAAGTCGAGTCACACAAAGAAAATCAATAAATGAAAATTATGGAAGAATTGTTCATACAAAGGGCTTGCTACTATTTTGCATATCTATTCCTTTTATTTTCCACTTTACTAATGCTGCAAGTTGAAAAATGCATAACCAAATAAATCAAAGTTAATATTCTGCCTTTTGAAGGAGTGGAAACATACCAAGTTCAGGCAGGATCTCTCTTTTTTTTTTTTTCCCCTGATGCTCTGCAAGTTCTTTATCAATATCAATGGCTTAAGAACATATTATCCCATGGCTGCCATTGAAAAGAATGGTTCTACAGCATCCTGTTATGAAAGGACATTTGATGATTTGGTAGGTGAGAAATTATTAAATCTTGAATTTGAAATGCCAGGGCATTATAAAACTACATACTTCAAACAACTGTGGAATCCACTCAAACTATCTCTCCCTTCAAGAGACAAAATGCCACGTAGGTTTCAACGTTTGAGCGCTTTCAGAGGCTTTGAAAACTGAACACCTGCAGTTATTCACACATGAACCTTGCCTTTTCAGTAGAAGTATCCCAATAGCATTGCTTGCAAAAATATTACATTATTTAAATCATACTTCATTAGTTTTGGAGTTCTGCATTGAAAGATACAGTTAATATTAGAAGTTTCACATTTAGAAAAAAATGCTTATCTTTCAAGTAATATAAATAATAATGGATATGTATTGTTTTCTTCCTTGATAATAACTATATTTAATAAGCATTTGGGAGAACATGGAAATTAAGCAGCTCTAAAATTTTACAAATCTCACATATACAGAGACAATCTTATTAGGGGAATTCATGCACGCCCTTATCACTGGTGTGCCACTAAATATTTAATACCTTGCTCTCCAGGAAAGAAAAAAATATATATACACACACAAATAAGTTACTATAAATGTTACTGATGAAAAGTCTGGGAAGTACACAACTCACAAATAATTATAAAATATACAATATTACTTGTTGCATATTTCATATAACCACTGAATTTTACAGAATGCTTTGGTTGACTCTTGCCAAATTCTTGGATCACTAGTCAACCTCTGATTGCAACTGCTGAACAAGGGTATTTCCATCATGAATGCTGGTTGATGTTGTCTCTTACTTTAGCAAATATCAAGAAAATGAAGAAAATATGTGCTGAAAACGATGTGACTTTTTTGTTGATTTGGATAATAGTTTTCAAATCCTAAGAGATATTTGCTCAATTTTTGTACTACTAAACAATGTAAAACCTATAGACAGGGTTCATTTTAATTTGCATTATTAACATTTTCTCCAGTACTTTCTTAAGTCTGAATAATCAGCAAAATAATAAACCAAACTCTGACTTATAGTTTTACTAATTTCCATAGTATAAATACACCTATCATGGCCAATTTCAAGCTACTAAGATGATGTTACTTCAGCAGGGTTGGGACAAGATCTGCAGTTACACACCATTATATAGTATTTCTACCCCACAGATACAATAGACAAAAATGACCTCAAGAGACAGTAGTAAAATGTAGTGATATAATTAAGGCACGACAAGCTTTCAGTATGCCATTGTTTATAAATTATATTTTAAGTTCATATAATTTAATTTTTAATGATGGCTGCATTTAACAACTGGCTCACAAAAATTCCTGAAAATTTAACATTAAGTTCTCGTGAGCTGGTACAAGCTGGTTCCAGCCCTCCACTGCAGCCTTAACTTTCCTAAACATTGCTTGTGGATGAAGTTTTACAAAGATAACTTAATTTCCTTGCAATTAAGGTTTAACTTTACTAAAAGATGATTTAGAAAATAATACTGGAATCATTTATTCCCTCTCCTTGAGCATAGAGAATGCGACCCAGCTGGAGCTGGGCTCACAAGGATTCACCAGGACATATCAACTGGACCCTGAACTATAAAGACAATAGCTAAGATAATCTTGGAAAATATCTTTTAGGGAAACTTTCACATAAAGCCAACCAAGGAGAACACAAAAGACTCTCTACTCTTTTTCTTTTAGCATTTAGTGAA